>CM067846.1:481859367-484359367 GCA_034509565.1 Triticum monococcum
TATCTGGAACCCCGAAAATTCTAAAATAAATTTCTGGACGTTAGGAATTTATCTATTAATCGTTTGCAAAAAGAATTAACTAAATAGCGCTCTTCAAATAAAAATTACAGCAGTTCTCGTGAGCGCTAAAGTTTCTGTTTTTTACTGCAAGTTCGACAAGACTTTCCCCAAGTCTTCCCAACGGTTCTACTTGGCACAAACACAAAAAAAACACAACCAAAACAGAGGCTAGATAATTTATTTATTAATAAACAGGAGCAAAAAGCAAGGAATAAAAATAAAATTGGGTTGCCTCCCAACAAGCGCTATCGTTTAACGCCCCTAGCTAGGCATAAAAGCGAGGATTGATCTAGGTATTGCCATCTTTGGTAGGCAATCCATAAGTGGCTCTCATGATAGTTTCATATGGCAATTTTATTTTCTTTCTAGGAAAGTGTTCCATGCCCTTTTTTAATGGAAATTTAAATCTAATATTCCCTTACTTCATATCAATAATCGCACCAACCGTTCTAAGGAAAGGTCTACCAAGAATAATAGGGCAAGAAGAATTGCAATGTATATCAAGAACAATGAAATCTACGGGCACATAATTCCTATTTGCAACAATAAGAACATCATTAGTCCTTCCCATAGGTTTCTTAATAGTAGAATCCGCAAGATGCAAGTTTAGAGAGCAATCATCAAAATTACGGAAATCTAGCAAATCACACAAAGTCTTGGGAATAGTAGAGACACTAGCACCCAAATCACACAAAGCATAAAACTCATGATCTTTAATTTTAATTTTAATAGTTGGTTCCCACTCATCATAGAGTTTTCTAGGGATAGAAACTTTCAACTCAAGTTTTTCTTCATAAGATTGCATCAAGGCATCAACAATATGTTCGGTGAAGGCTTTATGTTGACTATAAGCATGTGGAGAATTTAGCATTGATTGCAACAAGGAAATACAATCAATTAAAGAGCAACTTTCATAATTAAATTCCTTGAAATCCAATATAGTGGGTTTAGCAACATCTAGATTTTTATTTTTTCAATCCCACTTTCATCAATTTCATCATAAAGATCTAAATACTCTGAGTTTTGAGAATGCCTTCTAGGTAAAGGAAGATCATATTTAGTTTCATCAAGATTCATATTGCAAAGCAAAGATTTAATAGGGGACACATCAATAATTTTTAGATCTTCATCTTGATTTTCATAGGAATTGGAAGAACACGCTTTAATAAAGGCATCTTTGGAAGCACGCATCCTATCGGTTCTTTCCTTGCACTCATCAATGGAAATTCTCATGGCTTTGAGAGACTCATTGATATCATGCTTAGGAGGAATATATCTAAGATTTAAAGAATCAATCTCAAGAGAAATTATATCAACATTTCTAGACAAATCATCATCTTTAAGCAATTTCTCTTCAAGCAAAGCATTAAAATTCTTCTGTGAATTCATAAACTCTTTAACACTATTCTCAAATTCAGAGGGCATCTTATTATAATTTCCATAAGAGTTGTTGCAAGAATTCCCATAATTATTAGAAGGATTACTAGGATATGGCCTAGGATTAAAATTCCCTCTATAAGCATTGTTACCAAAATTATTCCTACCAACAAAATTCACATCCATAGATTCATTGTTATTCTGAATCAAAGTAGACAAAGGCATATCATTAGGATCAGAAGAAACACTCTTAGTAGCAAATAATTTCATAAGTTCATCCATCTTTCCACTCAAAACATTGATTTCTTCTACCGCATGCACTATTTTATTAGAAGATCTTTTAGTATGCCATTGAGAATAATTAACCATAATACAATATAGGAGTTTAGTAGCATCTCCTAAAGTGATTTCCATAAAAGTGCCTCCCGCGGCCGAATCTAAAAGATTTCTAGAAGCAAAATTCAATCCGGCATAAAAATTTTGTATAATCATCCACAAATTCAAACCTTGAGTAGGGCAATTACGTATCATTAATTTCATTCTCTCCCAAGCTTGTGCAACATGTTCATGATCAAGTTGCTTAAAGTTCATAATATCGTTTCTAAGAGAGATGATATTAGCGGGAGGGAAATACTTACAGATAAAAGCATCTTTGCACTTGTTCAAAGAATCAATACTATTTTTAGGCAAAGACGAAAACCAAGATTTAGCACGATCTCTAAGCGAAAAAGGAAATAGCTTCAATTTAACGACATCATTATCGACATTTTTTTTCTTTTGCATATCACATAAATCAACGAAGCTATTCAGATGGGTAGCGGCATCTTCACTAGGAAGGACGGTGAATTTATCTTTCATAAAAAGATTCAACAAAGCAGTATTGATTTCACAAGATTCAGTATTGGCAAGAGGAGCAATCGGAGTGCTAAGGAAATCATTATTATTGGTATTTATGAAGTCACACAATTTGGTAGTATCTTGAGCCATCGCGACAAACAAGCAATCCAACACACGGGCAAACAAAAAGGCAAGCGAGAAAGGAGAGGGACGATAGAGAGAGGGAGGACGAATAAAACGGCAAGGGTGAAGTGGGGGAGAGGAAAACGAGAGGCAAATGGCAAATAATGTAATGTGAGAGATAGGGATTGTGATGGGTACTTGGTATGTTGACTTTTTGCATAGACTCCCCGGCAATGGCGCCAAAAATGGCTCGTTGTCGGGAGTCAACTCTTGACTTGCGCGAACCTCCTCGGCAACGGCGCCAGAAATCCTTCTTGCTACCTCTTGAGCTTGCGTTGGTTTTCCCCGAAGAGGAAGGGATGATGCAGCAGAGTAGCGTAAGTATTTCCCTTAGTTTGTGAGAACCAAGGTATCAATCCAGTAGGAGGCCACGCCCAAGTCCCTTGTACCTACACAAAACGATAGCTACTCGCAACCAACGTGATTAGGTGTTGTCAATCCCTTCACGGTCACTTATGAGAGTGAGATCTGATAGATATAATATTTTTGGTATTTTTGGTATAAAGATGCAAAGTGAAAAGTAAAAGGTAAAGTAAAAAAGCACAACAAGATTAAAGTGATGGAGATTGATATGATGAGAATAGTCCCGGGGGCCATATGTTTCACTAGTGGCTTCTCTCAAGATCATAAGTATTCTACGGTGGGTGAGCAATTTACTGTTGAGCAATTGAAATAATTGAGCATAGTTATGAGAATATCTAGGCATGATCATGTATATAGGCATCACGTCCGCGACAAGTAGACCAAAACGATTCTGCATCTACTACTATTACTCCACTCGTCAACCGCTATCCAGCATGCATCTAGAGTATGAAATTAAAAACAGAGTAACGCCTTAAGCAAGATGACATGATGTAGAGAGATAAATTCATGAAATATGAAATAAACCCCACCTTGTTATCCTCGATGGAAACGATACAAAACGTGGCTTGCTGCCCCTTCTGTCACTGGGAAAGGACACCGCAAGATCGAACCCAAAGCTAAGCACTTCTCCCATGGCAAAAACTACCAATCTAGTTGGCCAAACCAAACGGATAATTCGAAGAGACTTGCAAAGATAACCAATCATACATAAAAGAATTCAAAGAAGATTCAAATATTATTCATAGATAGACTTGATCATAAACCCACAATTCATCGGTCTCAACAAACACACCGCAAAAAGAAGATTACATCGAATAGATCTCCTCAAGAGAGGGATAGAACTTTGTATTGAGATCCAAAAAGAGAGAAGAAGCCATCTAGCTACTAACTATGGACCCGAAGGTCTGAGGTAAACTACTCACACTTCATCGGAGAGGCTGTGATGATGTAGAAGCCCTCTGTGATGACGGCTGTCTCCGGCGGAGCTCCGGAACGGGCCCTAAGATGGGATCTCATGGATACAGAAAGTTGCGGCGGTGGAATTAGGTTTTTGGCTCCTGTTCTGATTGTTTGGGGGTACGTAGGTATATATAGGAGGAAGGAGTACGTCGGTGGAGCTCCGAGGGGCCCATGAGGCAGGGGGCGCGCCCTAGGGGGGGTGCGCCCCCCACCCTCGTGACCGCCTCTCTGATGCCTTGGCGTAGGGTCCAAGTCTCCTCGATCACGTTCGGTGAGAAAATCACGTTCCCGAAGGTTTCATTCCGTTTGGACTCCGTTTGATATTGCGTTTTTTTGAAACACTGAAAATAGGCAAAAAAACAACAATTCTGGGCTGGGCCTCCGGTTAATAGGTTAGTCCCAAAAATAATATAAAAGTCGAAAGTAAAGCCCAATATTGTCCAAAACAGTAGATAATATAGTATGGAGCAATCAAAAATTATAGATACGTTGGAGACGTATCAGGCATCCCCAAGCTTAATTCCTGCTCATCCTCGAGTAGGTAAATGATAAAAAGAGAATTTTTGATGCGGAGTGCTACTTGGCATAATTTCAATGCAAATCTTCTTAATTGTGATATGAATATTCAGATTCAAAAGATTCAAGACAAAAGTTTATATTGACATAAAGATAATAATACTTCAAGCATACTAACAAAGCAATTATGTCTTCTCAAAATATCATGGCCAAAGAAAGTTATCCCTACAAAATCATATAGTCTGGCTATGCTCTATCTTCACCACACAAAGTATTTAAATCATGCATAACCCCGATGACAAGCCAAGCAATTGTTTCATACTCTAACTGTCGGGGGTTGCTGATCCCACGTACACCTATGGGGATCGGCGAACCGAGCCCCTTTCGGTTCGGCAGGGGGCGGTGGATGCACAAAGAGCAGATCGAGGCGAACGCACGAGCGACGCGGTCGGTTTACCCAGGTTCGGGTCGCACGGATGCGTAAAACCCTACTCCTGCTTTGGTGGTTGTATTGAGTTCTTGCTCGGGAGCGACGAGTGCTACAGTACGCTCAAGCAGCTGGCGAGACCGAGCGTGAGAATGGCCGTCCTCCCCCCTCTGTTGCGCATGGGCCTCCTTTTATATGTCTAAAGGGTCACCGACAGGTGGCAACAGAGGTGGGGGTAAAAATGTAAAAGAGGTGGTAGTTGGCTCCACCGCCTACAACAGTCGTATCATACCTAACCCTGACGGCAGGGGACAAGGGCATTAAATGCCTGTATGTGTCACCTAGACAGTACAGAGAGGGACCGCTAGGAACGCCACCGTTTGCCACGATGGCTATCTTGTCAGCACTTGCTTGCCACCGCATGCCCCCGGCTGCACAGCCTCCCGCCACGTACGCCAGGAGCGGTCCCAGAGCGACATGTTGGTGGGTGAGCTGGAGCGCGGGCTGCGAAGTAGCAGCTTGCCGCGGCAAGAGCCTTGCCGCGGATGTTGCCTTGTCGCGTCCGGGAGCTTGTCGCTCACCGGGTCTTGTCGGGACGCGTAGTGCGCCGCAGCGAGCTTCTTGAGATGCTTTGGTTGTCTTCCCGGCAAGCACCTCTTGCCGGGGTCTCGTCTCCTTCCCGGCAAGCTCCTCTTGCCAGGGCCTCGTCTCCTTCCCGGCAAGCTCCTCTTGCCGGGGTCTTGTCTCCTTCCCGGCAAGCTCCTCTTACCGGGGTCTTGTCTCCTTCCCGGCAAGCTCCTCTTGCCGGGGCCTTGTTTTGCTCTTGGATACTTTGTTCTTGAACGGCCTCAAAGGAGCCGTGGAGAATCTTGGCGGTCGCCCGGCAAGCCTTGTCGCGGGGTGCTGCGACTGCCCGTGCACAAGTTCGGGATACTAAGGTACCCCTACTTTAGTACACCGACACTAACTTTTTCAAAACTTTTTCAATCTTCACGCAATACATGAGCATGAGCCATGGATATAGCACTATAGGTGGAATAGAATGGTGGTTGTGGAGAAGACAAAAAGGAGAAGATAGTCTCACATCAACTAGGTGTATCAACGGGCTATGGAGATGCCCATCAATAGATATCAATGTGAGTGAGTAGGGATTGCCATGCAACGGATGCACTAGAGCTATAAGAATATGAAAGCTCAAAAAGAAACTAAGTGGGTGTGCATCCAACTTGCTTGCTCATGAAGACCTAGCGCAATTTGAGGAAGCCCATCATTGGAATATACAAGCCAAGTTCTATAATGAAAGATTCCCACTAGTATATGAATGTGATAACATGAGAGACTCTCTACTATGAAGATCATGGTGCTACTTTGAAGCACAAGTGTGGTAAAACGATAGTAACATTGTCCCTTCTCTCTTTTTCTCTCATTTTTTATTTGGTCCTTTTCTCTTTTTTTATGGCCTCTTTTTATTTGGGCTTCTTTGGCCTCTTTTTATTTGGGCTTCTTCCGGAGTCTCATCCCGACTTATGGGAGAATCATAGTCTCCATCATTCTTTCCTCACTTGGGACAATGCTCTAAAAATGATGATCATCACACTTTTATTTTTCTTACAACTCAACAACTACAACTCGATAATTAGAACAAAATATGACTCTATATGAATGCCTCCGGCGATGTACCGGGATATGCAATATGACAATGATGAATGTGTCATGAACGGAACGGTGGAAAGTTGCATGGCAATATATCTCGAAATGGCTATGGAAATGCCATGATAGGTAGGTATGGTGGCTGTTTTGAGGAAGGTATATGGTAGGTGTATGATACCGGCGAAAGGTGCGCGGTATTAGAGAGGCTAGCAAAGGTGGAAGGGTGAGAGTGCGTATAATCCATGGACTCAACATTAGTCATAAAGAACTCATATACTTATTGCAAAAATCTAGAAGTTATCAAAGCAATGTATTACGCGCATACTCCTAGGGGGATAGATTGGTAGGAAAAGACCATCGCTCGTCCCCGACCGCCACTCATAAGGAAGACAATCAATAAATAAATCATGCTCCGACTTCATCACATAACGGTTCACCATACGTGGATGCTACGGGAATCACAAGCTTTAACACAAGTATTTTTTAAATTCACAACTACTCAACTAGCATGACTCTAATATTATCACCTCCATATCTCAAAACAATTATCATGTTTCAATCTTTTCTTAGTATTCAACACATTCAACAGAAAGTTTCACAAATCTTGAATACCAAGCATATTATTATTAAGAAAATTACCATGCTATTAAGAGACTCTCAAAATAATTTAAGTGAGGCATGAGAGATCAATAGTTTCTTTAAAACAAATCCACCACCATGCTCTAAAAGATCTAAGTTAAGCACATAGAGCAAAATTATAACGCTCAAAAAATATAAGTTAAGCACATAGAGCAAAACTACTTATCTCAAAAAGATATAAGTGAAGCACATAGAGCAAAACTACATAGCTCAAAAGATATAAGTGAAGCACATAGAGTATTCTATCAAATTTTAATTCATGTATGGCTCTCTCAAAAGGTGTGTACAGCAAGGATGATTGTGGCATACTAAATCACAAAGACACAAATAATACAAGACGCTCCAAGCAAAACACATATCATGTTGGTGAATAAAAATATAGCTCCAAGTAAATTACCGATGGAAGTGGACGAAAGAGGGGATGCCTTCCGGGGCATCCCCAAAATTTGACTTTTTGGTGTCCTTGTATTATCTTGGGGGTGCCATGGGCATCCCCAAACTTAGGCTCTTTCCACTCCTTGTTCCATAATCCATCACAAGAATTCACCCAAAACTTGAAAACTTCACAACACAAAACTTAAAGTAGAAAACTCGTGAGCTCCGTTAGCGAAAGAAAACAAAAGACAACTTCAAGGTACTGTAATGAACTCATTATTTATTTATATTGGTGTTAAACCTACTGTATTCCAACTTCTCTATGGATTATAAACTATTTACTAGCCATAGATTCATCAAAATAAGCAAACAACACACGAAAAAACAGAATCTATAAAAAACAGAACAGTCTGTAGTAATCTGTAGCTAGCGCAATATATGTAACCCCAAAAATTCTAAAATAAATTTATGGACGTGAGGAATTTATCTATTAATCATCTGCAAAAATAATTAACTAAATAGCACTCTTCAAATAAAAATTACAGCAGTTCTCGTGAGGGCTAAAGTTTCTGTTTTTTACAGCAAGTTCGACGAGACTTTCCCCAAGTCTTCTCAACGGTTCTACTTGGCACAAACACACAAAAAACACAACCAAAACAGAGGCTAGATAATTTATTTATTACTAAACAGGAGGAAAAAGAAAGGAATAAAAATAAAATTGGGTTGCCTCCCAACAAGCGATATCGTTTAACGCCCCTAGCTAGGCATAAAAGCGAGGATAGATCTAGGTATTGCCATCTTTGGTAGGCAATCCATAAGTGGCTCTCATGATAGTTTCATATGGCAATTTTATTTTATTTCTAGGAAAGTTTTCCATGCCCTTTTTTAATGTAAATTGAAATCTAATATTCCCTTCCTTCATATCAATAATCGCACCAACCGTTCTAAGGAAAGGTCTACCAAGAATAATAGGAGAATTGCAATCTATATCAAGAACAATGAAATCTACGGGCACACAATTCCTATTTGCAACAATAAGAACATCATTAATCCTTCCCATAGGTTTCTTAATAGTAGAATCCGCAAGATGCAAGTTTAGAGAGCAATCATCAAAATTACGAAAATCTAGCAAATCACACAAAGTCTTGGGAATAGTAGAGACACTAGCACCCAAATCACACAAAGCATAAAACTCTTGATCTTTAATTTTAATTTTAATATTTGGTTCCCACTCATCATAGATTTTTCTAGGGATATAAACTTTCAACTCAAGTTTTTCTTCATAAGACTGCATCAAGGCATCAACAATATGTTCGGTGAAGGCTTTATGTTGACTATAAGCATGTGGAGAATTTATCACGGATTGCAACAAGGAAATACAATAAATTAAAGAGCAACTTTCATAATTAAATTCCTTGAAATCCAATATAGTGGGTTTAGCAACATCTAGATTTTTATTTCTTTCAATCCCACTTTCATCAATTTCATCATAAAGATCTGAATACTCCGAATTTTTAGAACGCCTTCTAGGTAAAGGAAGATCATATTCAGTTTCATCAAGATTCATATTGCAAAGCAAAGATTTAATAGGGGACACATCAATAACTTTTAGATCTTCATCTTGATTTTCATAGGAATTGGAAGAACACGCTTTAATAAACAAATCTTTGGAAGCATGCATCCTAGCGGTTCTTTCCTTGCACTCATCAATGGAAATTCTCATGGCTTTGAGAGACTCATTGATATCATGCTTAGGAGGAATAGATCTAAGCTTTAAAGAATCAATCCCAAGAGAAATTCTATCAACATTTCTAGACAAATCATCAACTTTAAGCAATTTCTCTTCAAGCAAAGCATTAAAATTCTTTTCTGAATTCATAAACTCTTTAACACTATTCTCAAATTCTGAGGGCATCTTATTATAATTTCCATAAGAGTTGTTGTAAGAATTCCCATAATTATTAGAAGGATTACTAGGATATGGCCTAGGATTAAAATTCCCTCTATAAGCGCTGTTACCAAAATTATTCCTAGCAAAAAAATTCACATCCATAGATTCATTGTTATTCTCAATCAAAGTAGACACAGGCATATCATTAGGATCAGAAGAAACACTCTTAGTAGCAAATAATTTCATAAGTTCATCCATCTTTCCACTCAAAACATTGATTTCTTCCATCACATGCACTTTTTTATTAGAAGATCTTTCAGTATGCCATTGAGAATAATTAACCATAATATTATCTAGGAGTCTAGTAGCATCTCCTAAAGTGATTTCCATAAAAGTTCCTCCCGCGGCCGAATCTAAAAGATTTCTAGAAGCAAAATTCAATCCGGCGTAAAATTTTTGTATAATCATCCACAAATTCAAACCATGAGTAGGGCAATTACGTATCATTAATTTCATTATCTCCCAAGCTTGTGCGACATGTTCAGGATCAAGTTGCTTAAAGTTCATAATATCGTTTCTAAGAGAGATGATCTTAGCGGGAGGGAAATACTTAGAGATAAAAGCATCTTTTCACTTGTTCCAAGAATCAATACTATTTTTAGGCAAAGACGAAACCAAGCTTTAGCACGATCTCTAAGCGAAAAAGGAAATAGCTTCAATTTAACGACATCATTATCGACATCTTTTTTCTTTTGCATATCATAGAAATCAACGAAGCTATTCAGATGAGTAGCGGCATCTTCACTAGGAAGGCCGGCGAATTGATCTTTCATAACAAGATTCAACAATGCAGTATTGATTTCACAAGATTCAGTATTGGCAAGAGGAGCAATCGGAGTGCTAAGGAAATCATTATTATTGGTATTGGTGAAGTCACACAATTTGGTAGTATCTTGAGCCATCGCGACAAACAAGCAATCCAACACACGGGCAAACAAAAAGGCAAGCAAGAAAGGAGAGGGAGGATAGAGAGAGGGAGGGCGAATAAAACGGCAAAGGTGAAGTGGGGGAGACGAAAACGAGAGGCAAATGGCAAATAATGTAATGCGAGAGATAGGGATTGTGATGGGTACTTGGTATGTTGACTTTTTGCGTAGACTCCCCGGTAACGGCGCCAGAAATGGCTCGTTGTCGGGAGTCAAATCTTGACTTGCGCGAACCTCCCCGGCAACGGCGCTAGAAATACTTCTTGCTACCTCTTGAGCTTGCGTTGGTTTTCCCCGAAGAGGAAGGGATGATGTAGCAGAGTAGCGTAAGTATTTCCATCAGTTTTTGAGAACCAAGGTATCAATCCAGTAGGAGGCCACGCTCAAGTCCCATGTACCTGCACAAAACAATAGCTACTCGCAACCAACGCGATTAGGGGTTGTCAATCCCTTCACGGTCACTTACGAGAGTGAGATCTGATAGATATAATATTTTTGGTATTTTTGGTATAAAGATGCAAAGTGAAAAGTAAAAGGTAAAGTAAAAAGCAAAACAAGATTGAAGTGATGGAGATTGATATGATAAGAATAGACCCGGGGGCCATAGGTTTCACTAGTGGCCTCTCTCAAGAGCATAAGTATTCTACGGTGGGTGAACAAATTATTGTTGAGCAATTGACAGAATTGAGCATAGTTATGAGAATATCTAGGCACGACCATGTATATAGGCATCACGTCCATGACAAGTAAACCGAAACGATTCTGCATCTACTACTATTACTCCACTCATCGACCGCTATCCAGGATGCATCTAGAGTATTAAGTTAAAAACAGAGTAACGCCTTAAGCAAGATAACATGATGTAGAGAGATAAATTCATGCAATATGAAATAAACCCCATCTTGTTATCCTCGATGGCAACGATGAAATACGTGCCTTGCTGCCCCTTCTGTCACTGGGAAAGGACACCGCAAGATCGAACCTAAAGATAAGCACTTCTCCCATGGCAAAAACTACCAATCTAGTTGGCCAAACCAAACGGATAATTCGAAGAGACTTGCAAAGATAACCAATCATACATAAAAGAATTCAGAGAAGATTCAAATATTATTCATAGATAGACTTGATCATAAACCCACAATTCATCGGTCTCAACAAACACACCGCAAAAAGAAGATTACATCGAATCGATCTCCACAAGAGAGGGGGAGAACTTTGTATTGAGATCCAAAAAGAGAGAAGAAGCCATCTAGCTACTAACTATGAACCCGAAGGTCTGAGGTAAACTACTCACACTTCATCGGAGAGGCTATGATGATGTAGAAGCCCTCCGTGATGACGGCCCTCTCCGGCGGAGCTTCGGAACAGGCCCCAAGATGGCATCTCGTGGATACAGAATGTTGCGGTGGTGGAATTAGGTTTTTGGCTCCTATTCTGATCGTTTGGGGATACGTAGGTATATATAGGAGGAAGGAGTATGTCGGTGGAGCTCCGCGGGGCCCACGATGCAGGGTCGCGCCCTAGGGAGGGCGCCCCCCACCCTCGTGACCGCCTCTCTGATGCCTTGGCATACGGTCCAAGTCTCCTGGATCACGTTCGGTGAGAAAATCACGTTCCTGAAGGTTTCATTCCGTTTGGACTCCGTTTGATATTCCGTTTCTTCGAAACACTAAAATAGGCAAAAACAACAATTCTGGGTTGGGCCTCTGGTACCTAGGTTAGTCCCAAAAATAATATAAAAGTGGAACATAAAGCCCAATATAGTCCAAAACAGTAGATAATATAGCATGGAGCAAGCAAAAATTATAGATGCGTTGGAGACGTATCAGCCCTCCACCCTCATGGATGCCTCGTGTCCTTTCCGGACTACTTCTTGTTTTCCTATTTTCTTAAATATTCCAAAACGGAGAAAAATTGCTATTAGAACTGTTTTGGAGTCGGTTTACTTACCGTACCACATACCTATTCCTTTTCGGAGTCTGAACCATTCCGGAAAGTGTCCCTTATGTACTCCTCTGGGGTTACGGGGTTAATAACATCGGTTTCAACATTTATGGGATTACCTGAGATATAATGTTTGATTCTTTGACCGTTCACCACCCTCCGATTTGTGCCTTCGAAGTTGTTGATTTTTATGGCACTCGAACGATAGACCTCCTCGATAACGTAAGGACCTTCCCATTTAGAGAGGAGTTTTCCTGCAAAAAATCTTAAATGAGAGTTTTATAACCGAACATAATCACCTACATTAAACTCAGGCTTTAGTATCCTTTTATCATGCCATCTTTTAACCTTTTCTTCAAACAGTTTGGCATTCTCATAGGCCTGGGTTCTCCACTCATCAAGTGAGCTAATGTCAAATAGTCTCTTCCCACTGGCAAGTTTGAAATCATAATTGAGCTCTTTAATGGACCAATATGCCTTATGTTCTAGTTCGAGAGGTAAGTGACATGCTTTTCCATAAACCATTTCATACGGAGACATACCCATAGGATTTTTATATGCAGTTCTATAGGCCCATAATACATCATCAAGTTTCTTGGACCAATTCTTTCTAGATCTATTAACAGTCTTTTGCAAAATTAACTTAAATTCTCTATTACTCAGTTCTACTTGACCACTAGACTGTGGGTGGTATGGAGATGCAATTCTATGATTAACATCATACTTAGCAAGCATTTTACGAAAAGCACCATGAATAAAATGTGAGCCACCATCAGTCCTTAAGTATATAGGGACTCCAAACCTCAAAAAAATAACTTCTTTAAGCAACTTAATAGAGGTGTTATGATCAGCACTACTAGTTGGAATAGCTTATACCCACTTAGTAACGTAATCTACAGCAACTAAAATATGTGTATACCCATTAGAGGAAGGAAACGGTCCCATATAATCAAAGCCCCAAACATCAAATGGTTCAATAACAAGTGAATATTCATAGGCATTTCTTGACGTCTACTAATATTACCAATTCTTTGACATTCATCACAAGACAAGACAAACTTACAAGCATCTTTGAAAAGAGTAGGCCAATAAAAACCGGATTGCAATACCTTATGTGCAGTTCTATCGCTAGTGTGGTGTCCTCCATAAGCCTCGGAGTGACACTTGCATAGGATCTGTTCCTGTTCATGCTCAGGTACACAACGTCTAATAACACCATCTACTCCTTCTTTATAAAGGTGTGGTTCATCCCAGAAGTAATGTCTTATATCATAGGAAAAAAATTCTTTTATTGGTACGTGAAACTAGGTAGTATAAATTTAGCAACAATGCAATTAGCATAATCAGCGTACCATGGAGCAGTATGAGAAGCATTTATGACAGCTAATTGTTCATCAGGAAAGCTATCATCTATAGGTAGTGGGTCATCAAGAACATTCTCTAACCTAGACAAGTTGTCTGCAACGGGGTTCTCAGCTCCGTTTCTATCAATAATATACAAATCAAATTCTTGTAGCAAGAGAACCCATCTGATGAGTCTAGGTTTAGCATCTTTCTTTTCCATAAGATATTTAATAGCAGCATGATCAGTGTGAACAGTTACTTTAGAATCAACAATATAAGGTCTGAACTTATCACAAGCAAATACAACTGCTAAAATTTCTTTTTCACTAGTAGCATAATTTCTCTGGGCGATGTCTAGAGTTTTACTGGCATATTGGATAACATTTAATTTCTTATCAACTCTTTGTCCTAGAACAACACCTATAGCATAATCACTAGCATCACACATAATTTCAAAGGGTAAATTCCAATCAGATGGCTGAACAATAGGTGTCGAAATCAAAGCTTTCTTAAGTATTTCAAATACTTCTACACAATCATCATCAAAGACAAAAGGAACATCTTTTTGTAAGAGATTAGTCAGAGGCCTTGACATTTTTGGGAAGTCTTTAATGAACCTCCTATAAAAATCGGCATGACCAAGGAAACTTCATATACCTTTAATGTCCTTAGGACACGACATCTTTTCAATAGCATCAACTTTAGCTTTATCAACTTCAATCCCTCTTTCAGAAATTTTATGCCCCAAGACAATACCTTCATTAACCATAAAGTGGCACTTCTCCCAGCTCAAGACAAGATTATTTTCTTCACATCTCTGCAAAACTCGATCAAGGTTGCTTAAGCAATCATCAAAAGAAGTTCCATACAAGGAGAAATCATCCATGAAAACCTCAACAATCTTTTCGCGAAAGTCAGAGAATATAGCAGTCATACATCTTTGAAAGGTAGCAGGTGCATTACATAACCCAAAAGGCATGCGTATATAAGAAAAGGTACTGAAAGGGCATGTAAAAGTGGTATTTTCCTGATCCTCTTTCGACACAGGTCTTTGAGAGAAATCAGAATAACCGTCTAGAAAGCAAAGATGTGTATGTTTGGATAATATTTCTAGCATTTGATCAATAAAGGGTAAAGGGTAATGATCCTTTCTAGTAGATTTATTTAATTTGTGGAAATCAATTACCATTCTGTCGGCATTCTGGGAATGGGGGTCCCCAGACTTGCCTACCTGCAGCCTGTGGTGTGACTCAAGACCCTCGCGAGGGGCCAAGCCTCGCGGGGCGGACGACAGGAAGCTTCCTCAGAGGAAGCCTCATCAGGCAGGCTCGCAAGGAGGCGGAGAGATCAAGGCAGGGGTACCTCGCGAGGAACCCGTGATGCAAGCCATGACGGTCGAGACCAGGCGGGCGCCAGGCGGGTGCCGGCCTGCACAGTGTCCTTGTTTCCCCTTTGATGCAAAGGGGGCAAGCACAGGCCAGGGCATCAGGCAAGGGTTACCATTCCGGTGCAACGAGACCAAGACCAGCCAGACGGCAGGACGGAGGTCATCGTGGAGCCCAAGACGGTGTCATCGCCAGTGCATTTGGCAGCCGAAGACCACCTTTGGTCAGGATAACTTGTACTAGATGTTCCCCTTCGAAATGGCCAATTGTCGCCGCCCTTCCAGCTCATTATTTGGGGAGAGGCCCAGGGCCTCTATAAATAGAGCTAGCCACCACAGACGGAGGAGACTGCTGGAAATCTTGTAGAACCATAGTAGAGAGAGAGAGAGGCGACTGAACTCACCCTAGCAGTACATCGCACCAGCTCAAGAACACCTCTCGCGAGGCTGTTCTTCCCTTGTACTGTCCACCATCAGCCCCAGAGGCAATCCACCACACTACACACTGCAGTAGGGTATTACACCACAACGGTGGCCCGAACCAGTATAAACCTCGTGTCTCTTGTGTTGTTCATCATTTTTCATCTTAGTTCGCATGAGAGGATCAGACGTAGATCGGTAGGGGGAGATCTCCGCGCGCACCCCAGTGTTCGAACCTCAAGGGTCTGTCGGGACTCAAAACCCTACATTTGGCGCGCCAGGTAGGGGTGCGCCGGAATCTTCCTTCCGCTATTCGTGTGTGATCTTCCGTCGTGTCCATGGCTGACGCTCGTCGGGCTCGCGCCGAGCGCCGGGCTGCTCACGCCGCTCGCGTCACCCAGACGGCGCCCATCGGCGGCCCCCCTCGTCGTTCCCCGTCGCCCGCCGCCAATGCCGCCATCGGCCCGGCGGGGAACGAGCAACAGGCCTCGTCCCAGCACCCCTCGGTGCGGCGGGATGGCCGCACCGCCAACACGTCGCTGACTCCAGCTGGCTCGTCGTCCCACGCCCATCGCACACCCATGGATGCGCACGCCTCACTGCTCTTGGCGCGGGAGCTCCTGGACTATCGCCCCGTCGACGACCTCTACGAAGACTGGCTCGCCCGCATCACCGAGCTCGTCAGTGCTGCAGGGGGCTCCCCCTTGCGGTCCCTCTCGCTGCCTCGCCCTCCGTCCCATGTGGGGGGCGAGGATCAGGAGGCACCTCTGCGGCCTCCTCCCCAAGAAGGTGCCTTTTCTCCAAGGCGCGCAGCCCCAGGGCGAGACCCTCCACGCCCGGCGCCTGCGCAGCAAGAAGGGAGTTGCCAAGATATCCCACGTCCCCGGGAAGGTGCTTGCGCGCTCCCAGCACTGGCGCACCAAAATCGCGCCCCAGTGCCTCCACGACAAAACCCCGCGCTGCTCCCAGTGGCGCGCGTGGTGACCCGCAAGAATGTGTCCAGCACCAGCAAAGGGCACCGGTGGCCACGGCGGGCTGCCTCGCCTTCACCCCTGAGCTGCGCGGCGTCACATGGCCAGGCAAGTTCAAGCCTGACCTCGCTCCCCACTACGATGGCACAGCGGACCCCGCGGAGTTCCTGCAGCTCTATGAGCGGGGCATCGTAGCCGCCAACGGAGACGAGAAGGTCATGGCGAATTGGTTCCCCATGGCGCTCAAGGACGGCGCCCGCACCTAGCTCCTGAACCTGGCTCCCGGCAGGATCTCTTCCTGGAGCGAGATGCACACCTGCTTCATCGCCAACTTCCAGGGCACTCGCGACCGGCCCCCGGTCGTGAGCGACCTGCGCCGCATCAAGCAACAGCCAAGAGAAACCCTGTAGAAGTACATCCAGCGCTTCAACTACGCTCGCCTCTAGATCCCCAAGGTGACTGAAGAAGCCATCATCTTAGCCTTCTCCGACGGCGTGCGCGACGTCAAGATGAAGGAAGAGCTAGCGATCCATGAAGACCTGTGCACATCCCTAGAGCTGTTCAACTTGGCGAGGTGAATGCAGTCCTTCGCAAGCTTGAGGCCACGCGCCCTCTCAGGTGGTCTTCGTGCGCGATCACATTCAGTTCCACAGACCAGCTCAAGTGTGCGGCAACGGCCGAGGTCCTCCCAATGCTTTGCTCCCCATTCATCAGCAACGTGCAGGTCACCAGGACCCTCATCGATGAAGGGGCAGGACTCAACGTTCTGTCCGTCGAGACGTTCGACAATCTCCAAGTGCCATACGACCAGCTTCAGCTGACCAAGCCTTTCTCAGGAGTCACCAATGGTTCCACTGTTCCAATTGGGCAGGTTCACCTTCCGGTCACCTTCGGGCAACGCAATAACTACCGCACCGAGCTCATCGACTTCGACGTCGCTCACATCCGCCTGCCGTACAACGCCATCCTCGGGTACCCAGCCCTAGCCTAGTTTATGGCAGTGACTCACCATGGTTACAATGTCCTCAAGATGTCAGGAAGCGGTGGAGTCATCACCGTACCCTGTGAAGAAAGGGACACAGTGTGCTCGCTCGAGCGTGCGTTCCAAGCCACAGCAATCAAAGACCCAGATCGCAGGAGCGGGAGGCCTCCCGAGGCGACCCTCAAGAAGGAGACCTCACCTGGCCAGAGCCACAAGGAAGCAGCACCTCCGGATGTATTGCATCAGGATTCGCGCCCAATCAGGGAGCGCTGCCCTCTCGCGCATAGGAAGGCGCGCCCGGCGCCCTCCTCAGGCAGGGCTCGGGGGCTCTCTCTTGGAGAGCCACCGACCTTGCCAAGGTCGTAGGGGAGGCGCTTGGGCACCACTTGGAGGGGTGCTTTCAGGCACGCTTCCCTCAGAAAGGTACAAGTCAAAGGAGACAAAACCCTCAGGAGTTCATCGCAAGGAACACCCAAGAGCTACAAGAGTCCAGAGTCATGCGCGGCAGCCGCCGCTTACCTGCCGTGGCCCCACATCCAGGCGAGGGTGGAAGACTGCGCGTCTGCGTCGACGTACCAGGGCTCAACCGAGCTGCGTCCCAGGACCGCCTATGGCCTTCGGCCGTAGGGCACTGCATGGGACCACCCCACAGCTACGTTCGCATGCCCTTCGGCCTGCCGAGCACGGTCGCCACACATCAGCGCCTGTTGAGGAGCATTCTGGAGGCTCAGGAGGTCAGGCATCGCGTTGTCCTGGCGGAGGTGGCGATGGTCCCCGAAGACCTGCACGTGCCACCAGAGCCTCCCGAGGCCCCTGGGCCTGGGGGCTCATGAGGGCCAACGTCTTCACCGCGCATCACTCACTTCCTCAGCATCACTTCATCTTCAACAGCACCAGGTGACATCTTTCAGAGTTCTACTTTCAGCTGGGAGCGCCCATAGGGCTGCACCATTCCCAGGCCGCGTGGGTCCGCCCCCGCGGCATGTATCCATTTTGGTTATGCTCTTTACTTACCCTGTTGGGGGCGCCCCTCGGGCTGCATCATCCCCACACCGCTCGGGCCTGACCGAGCGACAGTTGCTCTTCCAGCGTTTACCCTAGGATGAAGTTGTTCTTTCATGCTTAATCTGATTCCCATAATTATCACCTACTGCTTGTCGTCGTGCAAAGCGCTTGCACGTTAAAAGGGGGGCTCCTGAGCATCGCGACTCATGGGCTCTTACTGGCTCTCCAGCCCTCACCCCCTGGCCTTGACCCATGGCATCGCGACCTGTCATACCAGCGGCGGCTGAGCTCGCTCGAGGGCCGGGACCGGAGGATGTAGAGCATTTGCATTCTAACAACCCTGCAGGAACACACCAATTGATAGAGGCCCAGAGTCAGGCGCAACCCGCCTCGAGGTAGGGCCTCGTGAGTCCCGCGCTGGCTCACGGGTGCCCAGATACACCTCTCCTAGCCCTACCTTGCCGGCCACGTGTCAGGGCGGGGCTGTACACGCCCCGGGGGCTCCTCCCAGAGGGGAGCCCCCTCCCACGCACCAGTAGAAGCACCATGCTCCGCGCTGGCTGACGACACTGCCAAGGAGCGGCTATGCCCGTACACATACGGAAGCGCTATGCTCCGCGCTGGTGATAAACAACTGAGGGCGGCCCATGGCCGTACCAACCTCAGGGAGCCCTGAGATCAGTGTCCGGCACCATCGCAATGCCTCCCCTCCGGAGTGCCACGCGAGGGGGCTGGACACGGGGGCTACGCCCGGGCCTCGCCCGAGCGAACGCCACCCAGCCAGGTCCCTTGGACCTGGTCGTCGCGCGCCACTCCCCAAGCGGAGCCAAGGTACGAAACCCGTTTGAGAGTCTAGGGGGACTCCTGAGCATCGCGACTCAGGAGCCTAACTTGCCACGTAGCCCCTCACTCCTTAGTCCCGTCCTTGGTTTCCGGTGGGGCTAACGCTGGGTGAGGTACGCGCGGGGCCGGGCCCTGCTGACGTAGAATGATCAATCCACTCCTCGCTCCCCCCTTCCCTACTTGTTGCTCGCGTGTCAAGGGGGACTCCCGAGCATCGCGACTCAGGAGCCTAACTTGCCACGTAGCCCCTCACTCCTTAGTCCCGTCCTTGGTTTCCGGTCGGGGTTAACGCCGGGTGAGGTACGCACAGGGCCGGGCCCTGCCGACGTAGAGTGTAAACAAGTAGGAGAGGAAAATGCAAATTCTGGGAAATTCAAAGCAAATATTACAAGCCATAAGATTGTTCCACAACGCCAAACACAAGTTTTAATGCCTCCGCGAGGCATGGTGCATGTGCAGGAATAAAATAGGATGGAAGTCGTGAAGGAATCACTCCCCAGTAACGCCGTCACCAGTGGTGGAGTCATGCTGGACGGCTTCGTCTCTCGAGGTCGCAAGGCCGGCGGCACCGCGCCCGGGCAAGACGCTGGGGAGCGGAACTTCCCCAGCAAAACCTCGGCTCGGCCCCTCATGACCTCAGCGGTGGCAGCGGCACGGTCGCCGCTCACGGGCTCCAGTAGGCTGTCGAAGTTGACGTTGGGGTCGCGCAGGTAGACATGGCTGAGGACACGCGTCAGCGCCATAGAAGACAGGGCATGCACCTCGGCCTCGACCGTGGGGCCAAGGCCGTCTACGACGTCCTCAAGCACATCAACCAGGAAGGGGAGCAGCTTGGCGGGGACGTCCTCCGCACCAGCCAACGGCTCCTCCAGGCCGCTCTCATACAGCGTCTTCAGTATGCCTCGAGCCTTCTTTTCCAGCTCCACGAAGGCCACCCGGTCCTCCGTCAGGACCTTTGCCTTGGCGTCCAGCTCAGTCCTCTCCGCCTTCAGCTACCGCTCCAGCGTCTCTAGTCGGCTGTGGCGGACATCAAGCTTGGCGTCCCGGTCCTTGGCAGCGGCCTCCCTAGCCTTCATCTCCTTCTCCTTCTCCTGGCGGTTGCGCACCTCCTTGGCGAGCTCGTCGCGCAGGCCCTGCAGCTCGGCCTCAAGCTCCTTGCAGCGGCCCTAGGCATTTGCGACGTCGCCCAGGGCAGCATCGCGAGCAGCCTTGGCTTGGTTGGCGGCCCGCCTCGCCTCGTCGGAGGACGACACGGCCTGGCTCAACACCGCTCGGACGGAGGCAGCGGAACTAGCCCAGCCAGAGGCCAACTCCAGGCGCTCGGCCACCAGACGAGGGTCCGTGCTCAGGAGATCCTCCCGCAATTGGCTCAGCTCGTTGGCAACTTGGTCCAGGACAGCGGCGGAGGGAGCAGAAGAAACAAGAACCTGTGGAGCAGGCGGAGAAGATGGCAGCGTCACCACGGCTTGGCAGGAAGGGACCTCCTGAGCCTTGGCCGCCACGGCCGCAGCATCGGGCATAGTCGACTCTAGGTCCAGCGGGGCCACGGGGGCTGACTCCTTGCCGGGGTGCCCAGTTGGCCTTGCGAGCGCGGTTGAGTCGGAGAGGCGCAGGCCTCGCCGTCGTCTCCCCCGACAGCCGAAGGCGTCGCCCTGGCAGACGGATCCGCCCCAAGCAGGGCCGCAGAAGCCTCCTTTAACCTCATTGCCACAGGTGCCGGCCTGGTAAAAGAGCGCAAACGTCAAGCCTCAGTGGCAGAAACCAAGCAGAGCACGAATCGAGCACTTACTGGACATCGTCCGTGGAATCAAGCAACCTCCGGCCAAACTTGAAGCCCGAGAGCCTGCAGCGGGGGTCAGCCTTTGGGGGGCCGGAAGCAGAAGGCGCGTCAGGAGGGATGGAGCTGGCCTTGGACCCCCAGGGACCAGAGCAGACCCTGGCGGAACCAGGCTCGACCTGCCCTTCCTCGTGACCGAGGAAGAGCCCTCCTTTCCTCGCCTGGCGCTGGCCTCGTCGTCGTCCGGCATGGAGCGGAGGACTTGGGACCTGCGCCGAGGAAAGGACTCCCCCCCAATCCTCGCCAGTCTCCTCCGAGTCGAAGACTTCCTCCTCTGCCTCTTCTTCCTCCTCTTCCCTGCTGGAGCTGCCGGAGGACAAGTTCACCGTTGCCAAGACCGCCAGATCTTCGGGAGCTGCCGCGGGCACCAGCCCCTCACCATTGAAGGTGGGCATGGCATTAACCACCAGCTCCCAGTCGTCACGAAGGAACAGGGGGACGGGGGAGCCCACCGGGCTCGCCACGTCTCCCCCAACCAAGGAATGGAGGGCCGCAGCCAGATCCTCGTCGGTCAGGGCCTCAGAGCTCAGGCGCAGGGTGGCGTCTGCTCCTCCAAGCCTCCACAGTGGGAGCAAGTGCTCTTGGAGAGGAGCCACCCGGTGCTCCAAGAACTCCCTCAGGAGCGTGGCCCCGGTCAGCTTCGCCGCCTCCGAGTTGCTTGGTCTCAGGTCCATGTCCATCCTCCTCAACACCGCCTTCACGCGAGGGTCGACGAGCTCCGCGTGGGACCATGCGTCAACGGACTTAGGTTGCCCCATGGGCAATACCAGAGGAGGATGGAGGCGCCCAACATCCATCATGACCCACTTGCTCCGGTAGCCTTCAATCCTCTTCCCAGGCTTCGAGATGGCGTTGGAGCTGGAATATGCAATGAAGCTCGCGCATGCGGAGACCTGAGCACCAGAAACCCGGAAGGAGAAAAAGTGGCGTAGCAAGGCCACCGAGGGCTTCACACCAACATGAGCCTCGCAATAGTAGGCGAAAATCGCCATGAGAAGGACAGAGTTGGGGTGGAGATGCAGAGCCTGCAGGTTGTATTGGTGGAGAACGGCATGGAAGAACTCAGAGAAAGGACGCACCACACCAGCGACAATGGCGCTCATGAAGAACAGGCAGAAGGTGCTCCCCTTGCCCTCAGGCTGATCGGAGCCGACCTTGAGCACAGTCGCTCCCTTGCTGCCCTGCGCCATTATCATCAGGCGCGCGAGGGCGAGGTTCTTCTCCGACAAATTCGGGGAATCCAAGGCCGGCGAGTATCAAGCATCAGCCGGGGACTTGCGAGGCGCCATGGCGTGCCGGATGCGAAGGATTGAGACGGATCTGGAGGATTTCGGGAGCAAGAGGAAGGAGAACGAGAAAGGGGATCTAGGGCAAGATGGACGAGAGCGGGGCAAGTAAGCCTGGCCAGGGCATCCCCTTTTGTCAGTTGTGCAGTTGCCGAGGCATCGTGGGAAGTGTCGATGCACACACCCAATCAACCGCCATGGGGTGCCCAAGGACGCAGCCTGTTAGGGCCCGCGGCGCTTCGCGCTTGCCCCTTCGCTTCTCTGCTAAGCCAAGCCCGCGCGCGCCTTTGGACCGGGGGCTACTGTCGGCGTTCTGGGAACGGGGGTCCCCAGACTTGCATGCCTACGGCCTGCAGCGTGGCTCAAGCGGGGGCCCAGTGCGGACCATCTTCATCAGCCCAAGCTCAAGACCCTCACGAGGGTCCAAGCCTCACGGGGCAGACGACAGGAAGCTTCCTTAGAGGCAGCCTCATCAGGCAGGTTCGCGAGGAGGCGGAGAGATCAAGGCAGGGGTACCTCGCGAGGAACCCGTGACGCAAGCCATGACGATCAAGACCAGGCGGGTGCCAGGCGGTTGCCGGCCTGTGCAATGTCCTTGTTTCCCCTTTGGTGCAAAGGGGGAAAGCACAGGCCAGGGCATCAGGCAAGGGTTACCATTCCGGTGCAACGAGACCAAGACCAGCCAGACGGCAGGACGGAGGTCACCGTGGAGCCCAAGACGGCGTCATCGCCAGTGCTCTTGGTAGCCGAAGACCACCTTTGGTCAGGATAACTTGTACTAGATGTTCCCCTTCGAAATGGCCAATTGTTGGCGCCCTTCCCGCTCATTATTTGGGGAGAGGCCCAGGGCCTCTATAAATAAAGCTAGCCACCACAGAAGGAGGAGACGGCTGGAAATCTGGTAGAACCATAGCAGAGAGAGAAAGAGAGGCGACTGAACTCACCCTAGCAGTTCATCGCACCAGCTCAAGAACACCTCTCGCAAGGCTATTCTTCCCTTGTACTGTCCATCATCATCCCTAGAGGCAATCCACCATACCACACACTGGAGTAGGGTATTACACCACAACGGTGGCCCGAACCAGTATAAACCTCGTGTCTCTTGTGTTGTTCATCTGTTTCCATCTTAGTTTGCTTGAGACGATTGGACGTAGATCGGTAGGGGGGAGATCTCCGCGCGCACCCTAGTGTTCGAACCTCAAGGGTCTGCCAGGACCCGAAACCCAACACATTCTATAACCTGTAACAATTCTTTGTGGGATCAATTCATCTTTATCATTAGGAAAAATAGTAATACCTCCCTTCTTAGGGACACAATGGACAGGACTTACCCAATGACTATCATCAACAGGATAAATTATACCTGCCTCTAGAAGCTTTAGTATTTCATTTCTTACCACTTCTTTCATCTTAGGATTTAACCGTCGTTGGTGATCAACAACCGGTTTAGCGTCTTTCTCCAATTTTATTTTGTGCTGGCATAGAGTGGACTAATGCCCTTAAGATCATCAAGAGTATATCCAATAGCAGCACGTTGCTTCTTCAGAGTTTTCAATAATTTCTCTTCTTCCTTCTCTGAAAGGTTAGCACCAATAATAATAGGACATATCTTCTTTTCATCAAGATAAGCATATTTAAGAGTATCAGGTAATGGTTTAAGCTCAAACACGGGATCACCCTTGGGTGGAGGAGGATCCCCTAGAATTTCAGCAGGCAAGTTGTGTTTCAAAATAGGTCCCTATTTAAAGAATACTTCATCTATTTCCCTTCTTTCATTCATAAACATATCATTTTCATGGTCTAGCAAATATTGTTCTAAAGGGTCATTAGGAGGCACGACAATAGAAGCAAGACCAATAATTTCATCTTTAATAGGCAATTCTTAATCATGGGGTTGCCTACAAAATTTAGCAAAATTAAAATCATGAGACATATCCCCTAAACTAACAGTAACAATATCCTTTTTGCGGTCTATCTTAGCATTAACAGTATTCAAGAAGGGTCTACCAAATATAATGGGACAAAAGTCATCTTGTGGGGAACCAAGAACAAGAAAATCAGTAGGATATTTAACTTTCCCACACAAGACTTCAACATCTCTAACGATCCCAACTGGTGAAATAGTATCTCTATTGGCCAGCTTAATAGTAACATCAACATCTTCTTTCTTAGCAGGTGCAATATAATGCATAATTTCTTTATATAAAGTATGAGGTATTGCACTCTCACTAGCACCCATGTCACATAAGCCATGATAGAAATGATCTCCTATTTTAACAGAAATAACAGGCATGCCTACAACAAGTCTATGTTTATCTTTAGTGTCGGGTCTAGCAATTCTAGTAGCTTCATTACAGAAGTAACTAACATGCCCATCAATATTATCAACCAAGAGATCTTTAACCATAGCAATACTAGGTTCAACTTTAATTTTCTCAGGGGGTGTAGGTGTTCTAGCATTACTCTCACGAACCATAGTTGAAGCTTTAGCATGATCCTTTATTCTAACAGGGAAAGGTGGTTTCTCAATATAAGTGGTAGGAACAATAGGATCAACATTATAAGTGATAGTCTTTTCTTCAACTTTAATAGGTTCAACTACTTTTACTTCAATGGGAGGATGATATTTAAACCACTTCTCCTTAGGGAGATAACATGAGTAGTAAACGATTCACAGAAAGAAGCTACTATCTCAGAGTCAAGTCCATATTTAGTGCTAAATTCAAGAAAAGCATCGGTATCCATAAAAGATTTAACACAATCAAACTTAGGTGTTTAATTATTTCCAATAAATCCCATCTAAATTTAATAGTCATCATCATGAAAGAACCAGTACAAGAAGTATCGAGCATGGAGCGATTATTGAGAGAAAGCCGAGCATAAAATTTTTGAATAATAATTTCTCTTGAGAGATCATGATTGGGGCATGAATATAGCATTGACTTAAGTGTCCCCGAAGCTTGAGCAATACTTTATCTTTCGCGAGGCCAAAAATTATATATATAATTATGATCACAATGAACCAGATGCATAGGATAAAACTTCTGATGAAATTCCAATTTGAATCAGTTGTAGTTCCTTGATCCAAAGTCATCACATAGCCTAAACCATGTCAATGCCTTTCCCTTCAAAGATAAAGGGAAGACCTTCTTCTTGCTAACATCCTCGGGCATACCTGCACGCTTAAATAATCCACAAACTTCATCCACATAGCTTAGGTGCATATCGGGATGTAATGTACCATCTCCTATAAAAGGATTAGCTAGCAGTTTCTCTATCATACCCGAGGGAATTTCAAAGTAAACATTTTTAGTAGGTTCAGTAGGTTGAGGAGAAACTCTTTTCTCTACTGGTCGGGGTGAAGATACCCCGAACAAGCCCCTCAAAGGATTATTTTCCATAGTAACAAGTGACAGTAAATTTCAGCACACTATATAAATTTTTGCTTACCAAATTCTACCTACCAAAGGCGCTTCACTCCACGGCAACGGCGCCAGAAAAGAGTCTTGATGACCCACAAGTATAGGGGATCTATATAGTCCTTTCGATAAGTAAGAGTGTCGAACCCAACAAGGAGCAGAAGGAAATGACAAGCAGTTTTCAGTAAGGTATTCTCTGCAAGCACTGAAATTATCGGTAATAGATAGTTTTATGATAACGTAATTCATAAAAGGTAACAAGTAACAAGAGTAAACAAGGTGCAGCAAGGTGGACCAATCCTTTTGGTAGCAAAGGACAAGCCTGGACAAACTCTTATATAAAGTAAAGCGCTCCCGAGGGCACATGGGAATTATCGTCAAGCTAGTTTTTATCATGCTTATATGATTCGTGTTCATTACTTTGATAATTTGATATGTGGGTGGACCGGTGCTTGGGTACTGCCCTTCCATGGACAAGCATCCCACTTATGATTAACCCCCCTCGCAAGCATCCGCAACTACGAAAGAAGAATTAAGGTAAACCTAACCATAGCATGAAACATGTGGATCCAAATCAGCCCCTTACGAAGCAATGCATGAACTAGGGTTTAAGCTTCTGTCACTCAAGCAACCCATCGTCTACTTATTACTTCCCAATGCCTTACCATAGGTATAAACAATGGTGAAGTGTCATGTAGTCGACATTCACATAACACCACTAGAGGAAAGACAACATACATCTCATCAAAATATCGAACGAATACCAAATTCACATGACTACTTATAACAAGACTTCTCCCATGTCCTTGGGAACAAACGTAACTACTCACAAATCATATTCATGTTCATAATCAGAGGGGTATTAATATGCATAAAGGATCTGAACGTATAATCTTACACCGAATAAACCAACTAGCACCAACTACAAGGAGTAATCAACACTACTAGCAACCCACAGGTACCAATCTGAGGTTTTGAGACAAAGATCGGATACAAGAGATGAACTAGGGTTTGAGAGGAGATGGTGCTGGTGAAGATGTTGATGGAGATTGACCCCCTCCCGATGAGAGGATCGATGGTGATGACGATGGTGACGATTTCCCCCTCCCGGAGGGATGTTTCCCGACAGAATAGCTCCGTCGGAGCCCTAGATTGGTTCCGCCAAGGTTCTGCCTCGAGACGGCGGTGCTTCATCCCGAAAGCTTCCTCCTTATTTTTTCCAAGCCAACAGACATCTTATACCAAAAGATGGGCATCGAGGGCCTGCCAAGGTGGCCCACGAGGCAGGGGGCGCCCAGGGGGTAGGGCGTTCCCCCCACCCTCATGGACGGTGGGTGGTCCCCCTCTGGTGCTTTCTTCGCCCAATATTTTTTATATATTCCAAAACTGACTCTCGTGGAGTTTTAGGACTTTTGGGGTTGTGCAGAATAGGTCTCTAATATTTGCTCGTTTTCTAGCCCAAAATTCCAGCTGTCGGTATTGTCCCACTTCATGTAAACCTTGTAAAATAAGAGAGAAAAGGCATAAGTATTGTGACATAATGTGTAATAACAGCCCATAATGCAATAAATATCGATATAAAAGCATGATGCAAAATGGACGTATCAAATACCTACCGTCGTTGTGCTGCATCATCCCTTCCTCTTTGGGGAAATACCGACGTAGTCCTAGCAGGCAAGAGCTTTTCTGGAACTATAACCAGAGAGCAATCAGCCGACAGGGTTCTCCACGTTTAAATGATTCCTTCTGGTCCTGTAACAGAACATGACGCGCATTTTGTGTTTAGTCGTTTTATCTCTAATGTTTGCGCAAGGTTGATACTTCTAGCTGGATCCTTAAGTGCGTGTTTATCCCTTTAAACTATATATCCTCGTGTTCGTATGATCAATTCCTATGTATGTTCTGGATGCCTGCCGATATCATATTGCCGCGATTGTCGTAGGGGTCCGGCCCTTAACGGTCATCTTGGCATGGATGCATCTCGGCAGGTTTTTCCCAGGTAGCTCTCGACGCAGCCTCTTGTCCTGCGAGCGTGGCTCTGGACAGGACGATGGAGCGATCAAAGAAACTAGCTAGGGTTCCATCGCACAAGGGCTTTCACGATATGAACACCTACTAGAGTTAAGGGATAGACGACTGCAGAAATCTGAAACACATCAAATAGAAGTGATAACATGGACTCAGCTTTCGTTTTAAGCCATTCTTTTTGTTTGCCAGGCCGCGTGCGTTCGATGCGTACGCGGCTCCTGGAGATGTAGAAGGCAATCAGGTGGTTTCTTCATTCCCGGCAAGCATCGTCATGCATGTCTCGTAGCTGGTGGACATAGGGGCATGGTGTTGGGCTTCACCGGTCCTCCTTCCTTTCGCTCCCCTCCCCCTCGAGTCAGTGCAGCGGCTGCCGTCGCATGGGCTGTGCCAGTGCGGGCATCCTTGCCGAAGTGTGCTTGCCGGGGCATCAATCGATGGACTCATACCAGCATTCTGCTCAGGATTACACACGGTGGGGGAAAATACTAGACCGAGCGTCGGTGCTAATCATCGACATTGATGACGCCGAGCCTGAAGCAACTCGACTGCTGACGAGGTGGGGGGGGGGAATAGGAAGAAGGGAGCTCGCATCCGTACATCTTGTGCCCCTTCCTCCGGATAGTGTTCGGATGGCGATAATTCCATACGAACCGCCAGAGTAAATCTATTGCCATCAGCCATGGTCCTGGTGGTGACCGTTGCTATGGTGAATTTTGGAGAGCGGCAACACGGTGCGAGGGTGGATCTTCTCCCGCTCCGCCTTAGCGCCTCCGCGGGCACCATGGTCGCTGGCGCTGTCGAGGATGAAGATGACGCGCGGCGTTCGATTTTAGGTTTGTGCAAGCACTCCCCCTACCTAGCACGCCAAAGATAACACGGGATTTTTTTGGCCACCTATGGGACCGGGTGGACCCTTGTTGGTTCGGCAGGGGGGCGACGTGTTGCACAAAGAGCAGACCGGCGTACGGCAGCGCGTCGGGGATCACTCAAGTGATTTACCCAGGTTTGGGCCGCCGCGAGGCGTAAGACCCTACTCCTGCTTTAGTGGATTGATGGAAGAATGAATGTGGTCGTGCATAGTACACTTGCCAGGAAAGGATTGCCATGGGGGCGCAGCGACTATGTGCGTGTGGTGGCTTTGGGTTGTCAACTTTCCAACCTTCTAACCCCTCCTACATGTGCCCTAGGCCTCCTTTTATAGATTAAGGGGTCACCACAATGGCAAAGTGGTCATTAACCACTGATATGATAGCAAACAATGCTATCATACCTAACTCTATGGGCTGACAGGGTGCATTAAATGCGCCGCTGAGTGTCCCATCACTGGTCGCCCGGCAAGGCCTCCCGGGCTTTCTTGCCAGCTCCACACCTACTCTCTTGACACGTCGCAGGACGGGTGTCATCTATAGGCTTCTCTGTAGGAAATGGCTGCCATCTGGCGAACGGCTGCCACTTATTCATCTTGCGGCTTGACACCGCACTGATTGACGACGTGAGTCGTGTTTGAGTGGTTGGTGGGGTGGTTCTGCCCCCGCGAGCCCCGGTAGGCTCTGTCGGGGAGCCTTGGTTGCTTTCTTTTGGTGGTGGCCTCGCCCCTTGCCGGGCTCGCCTGCCCGGCAAGGGAGGCCCTTCTCTTGCCGATATCTTTCTCCTTAGGCTCAATGTTGGGCCTTTTGAGCTGCATGTTGGTTCTTCGAATCTCTTGGTTCTTCAATCTCTGACTTAAGCTTGGCTTGTCTGTGCACGAGTTAGGGAAAATGTCCGCCCCTATATATTTTCCCCGACAATATCTGACATGCATACAAAAAAATATAGTGAGATTATGTAAGGAGAGCATGCAAAAATCAAGAGTAATGATAACAACCAGTGGATGGATCCAAAAATAATGACAGCAGGCTGATGACTGCTTTAATTTAATAAAAACATAGATGATGATTGCTTTACTATTTTTTTCCTACCCAAGATGAACAACATAGGCATACCCTAGGTGAACCAAATATTAGACAGAGATACTATTCATTGTTGCCTCGATATGTGCCCCACAACTAATTTAGAGCTCAAGTTTGAACATCAATTTGGACCTAACTTGGAGTCTAAGTGGTGGACAGGACAATAAAGTAGCAGGTAATATTAAGCAATGCATAACATAAGTAGAAACAAAAGAGTGTGACCTCTCTTGTGGACCCGTGTACTCCTCAGGTTCATCTGCTGAGTCGATGATGGTAATGCCGTTGAGGTGGGTGCCGACAGCAGGGAAGGAGATCTGATCGGCGAAAGACGGTCAGGAGTCATGATGTCTGGTTTGGTGGATGATTCTGTTGATGCAGCAGCTCAGGTGAGGTGGATGACGTCGCGATAGGAGCAGGACAAACGATACAAAGTTTTCTTCGACACCTACCTGTAACTGAAGTAATTCTGTAAGGGCTCATTTGGCTTGCCTGATTCTAAAAATGTAGGGATAGGAGGAAAAATACCAGAATAGGTGAGCAATGCACATGGGAAACACAGCATTTGTGAACACAGGATTTCTGTCAACATGGGTGTTTGGTTCATAGGAATTGGAGGAGCAAAGGAATGCAAAGAAACATGGCCAAAATAAAGTGAAACCATATGAAAGCGTGTACAGTTAGAATGTTATTCTGCTACTAATGCACTTGGTCTTGTTTTCATGCATAGGATTTTGCAAAGTAGGTCCGGGTGGATGTTTTGCTCCATTCCTTTCAACAAAATGCATGAATAATTGAATAGTAGAGTGCCATAGGAAACTTTCCTATTGCTATGTTTTTCCATTGAACCAAAATAGCCCTAATGGATTGTCATGAATGTAGACTAATAAGTGATGCGACAAGTGTAGAACCTCTTTGCCGTAGACGTGTCGACCTCAGCATCATTGGGTTCGTCGCTGAAGAAGTTGAAGCAGAGGTGGCTGTCGGAGGTGTGGAGGAAGATCTGAGGAATCTGTAGACGGCGTCCAGGACACGGCTCTGTTGTGATGGATCGCTCCGTCGTTGGAGCAACTCCGGTGAGCCGTAAGACGTCGAGGCTGAAGCAGCACAAGATAGACATCGTTAATCTCAAGTGGGATTCTAATAGCATCTCCTATAGATGATGTAAAATACATTACCACCAAAAACCACCTAACTACAACAGATGAGATAAAAACTGTTGACTCTGAACTTAACTGTCAAAACTGAAATTTACTGTGGAATCTGAATGTTACTTTCGAAACTGAACGCAATGGTAGCAGAGAGGCACTTCACATGTAGTTTAGGGAGGGCCTGCAGTTCATCTTCAACCTGCACCCCCTGAGCCGCCAGTCACCACCGGCCGAACCGCCGCCCCCCTCGCCGCCTCACAGCCCCAAAACAACTTCCCATCGTCGGTCTGCCGCCGACCCGGCCAGCCCTCTAGCCCCCCCCCCCCCCCCCCGCGCGCGCGCACGAGCTTTTTCTCCGATGATCCCCAGCCACCGCCCCACCACCGCGCCCCCACCACCGGCGACCACCGCCCCACCCTGAACCCTAAGATAGATAGTGGGGTACCTCTTCAGCGAGCCCCCTCCCCGCTGCGGGTGGTTCTTCCTTAACTCTGGTGAGCCCCCACCCCATGAAAATCGACTGACCCAAAAGTCGATTCAGTCGACTAAAGTGTAGCTAAATCGGAGCAAACAATAGCACGAGCGAGTGGGAGAGCAGCAGCAGCGCGAGCGAGCGAACGAGAGAGAGCCGGAGCAGTAGCAGCTGCATGAGCGAGCGAGAGACGGAGAAGTAGAAACTGTGCGAGCAAGCGAGCGAGTACCGGAGTAGTAGCAGCAGATCCAGCTGGTATGGCCGTCGCCGCCGAAGGGGCCTCGCACGGGGGAGAGCCGCCATGGAGATGTCGCTCGTGGCACTAGCTTCGAGGTAGCCGCTCCATGGGGGTGCGGGATGTAGCACCGTCGGCGCCGGGAGGTCGAGTTAAGGAGAAGGTGTGATGCCATGAGTGTTCAACCTCTTTGGTCGCGCCGAGTAGGCCTCAGCTTCGTCCGAGGAGTCAGTGAGGATGTTGGGGTTCTGGTGGAGCAGGTTAAGGCGGCGCTGTGGGGATGGAGCAGCCGCGATAGACGAGGCGATCGTCGGAGCAGCTCCTTGGAGGTGGAGGACGGGGTGGCTGAACCAGCGGGGCGACGAGATGGATGACGGATCCTCATCCGGGGAGGTGGATGAGGGACATCGAGCTGTTGCGGTGGACAACGTCATTGGGGAAGAGGCTCTGGCTGGGTAGCGGTGAGGTGGCGGACGGAGGAGGGTGGGGTTTCGCGACTAGAGCGGAGAGGTTATGGCGGCCTGGGATTTCGAATGGTGAAAAGGAGGCGATGGGAGGGGGAACCATGACTTAGGGACGCGCTTGTTCAAAATGTAGGGTGTGTTTCAAAAGTACCCCCACCGGTTTGAACTAGCGGCCCTTTCGGCTCAAGGTTAGAAGGGGGATTTCGTGTGTCGGGATTTCTCAGCTGGAGGGAGTTTTCGCGCGCGTTGTAACTTCGGGATAGCAAGGCACGGGTTGTGAAGGCGCTAGTTTTGGGAGCACGATATCTGAATTTTCGGGATATAACAAGGCGCGGGTTAAATTTTAGGGACAAGCCTAACGTGTAATATTGTACTTGTACGTACGAAATCAATTCGCACTTCCCTCAACAAAAAAACAAAAAAAATAAAACTATTCACACCACACAAAGAGAGAGTCTTATCCCGTTTTACTATACAAATGTTATTCAAAGATACTCCCTCCTTCCATCTATATAGGGCCTAATGCGTTATTTGAGGCTAACTTTGACCAAATATTAGAGCAATAATATATGACATGCAACTTACACAAAGCACACCGTTAAATTTGAGTATGAATCCATGTTATGTCGAATTAATTTTTTTGCTGGCTATAAAATGCATGTAACCTACTCATACTAACATTTTAGTGCATCCCAAATGTCTATACCACCGCTGCAATTCGAACTAAATTTGAATTCGTTTCTCTATTTCAATAAGAATCTACAATCATGATTGTTGTCAACTTCAATCATCATTCGTGTATTACCTTAACAACACACCACATGATTACTATAGAGATAGATATGGACTATGTGTACTATATGAACTCAAATTCAATTTTTTGAATACACTTGATGTTGATTCCAAATAATAGTACATTTGATGTACTAACTATATATATTCATAATCTAAACATTGTTCCATACATACACCGTGTTTATCACACAAAGTATAGTGCCCCGCCCCCTACATTATGACAAGTATTTAGCCCTGAGCTGCAAAAGCCATGCATTAGCTCAAATTATAATCAATGTTCTATATATTATATGTAGTACTAGCAATATGCCCATCCATTCCACGAAACATCAAGACGATCGAGGGGAGGCCTTAATTGCAAATGTGGAGAGGGGTGTGGGTGACTTTTTTCAAAATTGCCATAGTTTCCTTCCTATCCGTCCGATATAAATCGGACGGCCTATATTGCAGGATGGCAGGCACACCATCATCAACAACTCTGTTTTTTATAAGAGTAGAGATAAAATATATTATATGTAGTATAACATATTCATAACCACACCATGTGTATCACCCTTATATATATATATATATTCATGCATGCGTCGGTTTAAAACACTATGATAAATTCATCAAATACCCGAATTCACTTTTTATAATGAATTATGATCTCTATCCATCTTTTATTCCCACACAATCCTCTTATCTTTGTAGCTAGAGTTAATTCCTCTTGTGCATGCACACGCCCGCATCCCTCTCACCCTCCCTCAGCATTTTCTAGCTCCATCGCACAAATTCATCTTTTCACTTTAGATCGTTCACCCATGGTGTGTGTAGGCCCCCAGCTCCTTCTTTACGGCACACATCAATCGATATGCCTCTCTAGCCAGGTGTGCCTACCACAGACACAAGCTTTCCCTCTTCTCTTCTCACCGCCCATGCCTCACTCCCACTCCTTCCTCCTCAATATAGTATGCCTCTCGCACCACCTCCTAGTTGCATCCCTCTCTCTCTATCCTTCTCCCCAGGCCTTCTTTGCTTCTAACACATACATGCATGTATAACGATCGATCTCCCTACATATACCTAGGTCGACTTTAACTATTTTCCCCCACCCATCAACCGACGTACCTCACAAGTTATGTCTTTCCTTTCTCTGACAAAGGATGATTGATCTTCCTATGTAGTTATGTCTGCTTACCACAGCCATATCGTCCCCCCTCATCATCCGTGCATGCCTCCTAACCCGTCTCTCACACGCACGTGCAGAGACAGGCAACCATCCCCTCTCTTATTGATATTGCAGGCGTGCCCTCCGTTTTTCTAGCAAGCCTCTCCCACCATATGTTAGAAGCAACTCCACCACCACCCCTCCAACACTCTAGCTATGTCTCTCTCCCAACCTTATTCCTCTCCTACACATATGCATGGATGCCGATCGATCTCCCTCAATACATAAGGTAGGCCTCTCTCCTCCTCCACACATATACCAGCCGTTGTACCTCTATAGTTAATTAGGCCCCCCACCACCCCCCACCACACACTGATAGTCGAGCACTGTAGGTAGGTATCCATGCCACAAAGACAAACTGCACCTGTCCCCTCTCATGTTCCAGTAGGCCAGCCACCCTATATCTTTGATGTGGGCACACACAAATTCGATGGCACTCTTTATCGACCGCGCGCGCACACACACACATCATCCCTCTCTTCAATTTTATGGATACCTCAAGCCGATGATACCTCCACTCTGTTAACGTGGACCGCCCCCTCTATATTTATGATATATCTAGGACTCTATTTCACACACATTGCATATTTTACATTTTTTGATTGAAATATCATCCACATATATTTCTTTTCTATTTCTCAACCCCCCTCCCCAAAAAACACTCACGAACCCACACACTGTATCTCTCTATGTTTGTATCTCTCTCACACACACGTAGGTGGTGTATGTACACGAAGAGAATAGGTGCACGTACTCAAGCTTCATGCCCAACCACACCCGCACGGGTACACGGTGGAGCTCATTTCTGTACGAAATGGTAGCCCACATGCTAATTTGAACGCGTGTAGCGGTTGTTTACCTACGGAGGTCGTGTACCACGCGTACACGATACAAAGTTCGATTTGATGTGTTGGCGCGCTATTTTTAAATAAAGTTATATCGCTCAATGGCACGTACATAGAATATAAAACAATTCTTATGGGAAAAAGGTAGTCCGCTCCACTATATACAATGGAGTGTGCCTGCCTGGGTTTGTCTCTCTTCAGAGTACCTCACACAAGGCGGCGGTGGCCTCTCTCTCTCTCTCACTGTTGGTCACTGATCCAGCCGCATCTCGTCCGCCGGTAGAAAGGGAGGATGTGCATCGTTTCTCCGTTCGACGGCGCCGAGGAAGCACATCTTGATCTGCGGTACCCGCCATTCTCTCTGACCAAGCTCCGGTGCGGTAGGGCCTACACCACCTGCTCGCTGCCACAGTATGGGCAGATCCCGCCCGCTGCCGCTCTCCTAGTTACATCCCAACGACCCCCAGGTATCCCGTCCGACCTTGCTCCATTGCACGTCTTCCCACGTTGCTGCATGTGGAAAATCTTGCATGCGGATCTTCCATAGTTCTTTTCCCAAAACGTAGCTCGCCCGGCTTACTTTCCATATTGCAATCTCGTCCTCACACCGTTTTAGAAAAACACAACCATGTTGTTATCTTCCCTTAGGGCAAGGAATATGCTTCTTTTTTGTCGTCATATGTGTCATCAACTGTTATTGGCCAGTAACTGTTTCCTTACTACCTCTTTTTTGCAAAGAGGGCTATCCATTTCACCTCGTTGCTATTGCGACCTTTTGGTGAAGTGCACAAATCACTTTTTTCTTAAGAGTGTTTTGTGCAGTTGTACTAAAATGTCACACGGGCAACATCTCTACATTTCAGTGCGACTTCACAAAGGGAGATTGGTTTTGCTCTATCCTCCTCATCCAACTCCTATCCTAATCTTCTCCAACTAGTTAGTCTTAAGAGAGACTGCAAAGGTGACCGGCTTCTATTTGTGTGTTTATTGTTTCATCAGCAGTCCTCTATTACTGTAATCACACTTAATATCTTTGGAACAGGGACGCTCAGCTCTATTTTAGTGGAACTGCACACAAAATGATCGGAATGTTGCATGCTCCAGACAGCTACTTTTTCCCAACATGCCTTGTTGATTTAGACAGAGCTGGGGGGACATTGTTTCCAATGAAAGCATGGATCTATTTTAATTTAACACCTTCTCACAACTTTGTCTTCAGTTGTGATGTAAATATTAGCTCTGACCTGCTAATCATTGAGATGCATTAGCAAGGAAGTTAGTTTTTATTGTTTCCAAAAGAGCATGGATGGCAAGACACACGAAACAAAAGCTGAAAGCTCAGAGCACTGTACAATTTCATGTCGCTGGAAAATTATTTGTATAGTACGTCAATTATGTAAACAAATACTGAAATCTTGATAGCATTGCCAGAAGCCTCTTCAGCATCCGGGTCCATGTGCCATGCACAAAATTATACTTCCTCCATTCGTAAATATTTGTATTTTTGAAAATTTCTAATGGACATATTTTAGAGTGTAGATTCATTCATTTTGCTTCGCATGTAGTCACTCGTTGAATTCTCTAGAAAGACAAATACTCCGGAGTATATGTAAGAACGAAGGGAGTAGTGTACCACCGCATGGGAGACTCAGCCCGGTCGTTGCGCCGCACTAATAGTGAGTAATGAGCAGTAAAATCATAAGCCCACCTTTCCCACTGTAAGTTGCTCGAAAGAAGCAACCGTCAATACATTCTTCTTTGAATCCGCTCATACTACTCCCTCCGTCACTGTTTATAGAGCGCTCTTCAAAAAAATCTCTGGGACCAAGGCGACTAGCGATCTGCCTGAAAAATAGCATTGGTAGTTATAGCACGGCATCTATTACTAGAGGAAATAATGCATACACACATGTGTGCAGTGCTTCCACCCCGGGTACACACATGCATGCACTTACTCCACTCCGTAGTACATCGAGAGAAAAATGTGGACTTGATTGCGGTTATCACACCCTAATTAATTGAGCATTAAACCAAACGCGTCTAAAGTCTCTCTGGTGGTGGAAATGCATCAGAATGAAGCGTGCCTTGTAAACTGTGATGGAGGGAGGAGTAGTATGAAAGTGCAAAACCAAGTACGCGTATGGCCAGTCAGTCAACACACTTCCTCTTGGCATATCACTGACATGTGGGACCGGAGTGTGAGCAAACTGATCTCAATTGATGGCAAAATGGTCAACCCGTCGTTCCTTGAGAGAGACGAGGAGCGAGAACACACAGACGGGCTCGCACGGAGGCCCGGATATATTCGAGCATGGTTGATTGATATCATCATTACATGTTCAATGTTTTTAATACTACTATTGCGCTACCGTTTTCCGCGCTTCTCCAGAATAAATGTGCACTTTATCAGAGATTAAAATAAAATAAGAGTACAGACGATCTACCATGCGGTTCTAGTAGTATTACTACTCATACTACTAAACCTTGCGCTTGTCTCTTCGCCTCTTTGTGAAGTCGAACAATGATGGTACTCCGCATGTTGGGTACTATAGGATATGCCTCTGGCAATCTGACACCGAATGAACTGCTGCATGTCCACCACTTGGGTGATGGTAGGTTGCATTAGTCAAAAAGGCGTAAGCGAGCTTCACCTTGTCCTGCAAGATTCTCCTCGTTCTGCAAGTTGACGGGACACACCAAAAAGTAGTGCTAGTCCATACTCCCTCCTTTCCGGTTAATATGGCTTAATCTTTTTTGTGGGTAAATGAGAGAGGTTTATTCATATATAAGCATTCTTAGGACGATTAGCCAAGAAAATGGTCACTAGGAAGCGAGGTACCCCGCAAAAAAAGAAGAAGGAAGCGAGGTGTTTCATCAAGCCAGCTCTCGGCCACATTCAAAGTGCAGCAAGCACGGTTCGCACAAAGATGTGCCGCAAGGTTTGCTGACCTGTTTACAAGCTGAATAACAAAAAAGAGAAAATATTACCAAGCGCTCCTATTTGTAACATGATATGAGCCGGAATTAAGCAAGAATTGTGGCGAGTGTTCCATGCAATCAACTTCCATTATCACATGCGAGAACCCTTGAAGAGAACCAAATGTGTTGAAGATTGCTTTATCACATTTTAAAATAAAATAAGAGTGCATATGCTCCACCATCCGGTTCCTTAGGAGTACATACCTCTATAGTAGTAGTACTAGTACTAGCAAACTTCGCGCTTGGATGTTCGCCTCTTCGGGAAGTCGAACAATAATGGTACTAGTGCAGTGTATGCTTCTGGCAATCTGACAGCGAATTAATTGTTGCACGTCCACCGCCCGAGCGAGGGAGAGCTTGCATTAGTCAAAAGTTTCTCCTTGCATTGTCCTGCGAGCCACTGCGCGCAAGCTTCTCCCGTCCTGCAAGCTTCTCCTTGTTCAGCAAGTTGACGGGACACAACAAAGTAATGCTAGTCCATATTGCCTCCTTTCCGGTTAATATGGCTTAATTTCAAATGAGATAAATACACTGTCTGTCACTGTATATTTGTAAAAATACGGTCAGTCGACTTCATCATACGCTCATTGCGCTCAATATATAAATTTTCTGATGTTTACACGGTCACTAGCTCACCCTGGCTGAGTATGTGTGTGCATGCACGTGTAGGTTGAGCACTTGAGCATGATCGTGTGTGTTCCTCGTGTGCTCGGACATGCATGCATTAGGGCGTCGCGCGCATTTTTGCGTCCATGTGTACATGTGACTGTTGCATGCATGCACGAGGTTGTAGTCCCTCAGGCTAGTGTCATGCATATGACACTAGTCTTTGTTATTACCTTCATAGTGCAAAGTAACATACAAGTAGTATCATAGTTGATAGCATTTATTACATTATAGACTCATTTTGCTTTGGGTTGCGTTATGTTATAGTAACATATTATGTTACTCCAAACACCTCTCTCCTCATTAACTATATGCCACATAAGCAAACTTGTCTTGGAATGCGCTATGTTACTTGCTAAGTTACACCCACTATGACCAGCCTCACATTCACATGTTCATAAGTCAATGCTTTGTCAAAACGTTGCAGGCAAGGATTAATTATTCATTGTGCATGCATGCATTCCCGATATTAATACGTTGGTAAAGATTTTTTTTAGGAAAACGAGCCCATGAATTGAGTACAAAGGGGACCAATAAGCCAGGACGGAGGGAATACCAGTAGTGAACCAGAAGGAGGGAGTAGGTACTAGTAGTACTACGTAACAACGTGCAGTAACAAAATTCCTCTATGCGCATCCTGTCTACGTGTCATGCAAGAAAATAAAGATAAGTACAAATGAGACTCAGGAACGGTCATACACGTAGGGGGAGTACGTGTAGGGGCCACTAAGGAGCAGTCAAATCACACAGTAAGTTAGTCGGAAGAAGCAACCATCATTTCACTCTTCAATGACACGTACGCAATATAAAATGGTTGATATGGAGAGAAAAAGAAAATCACTATATATACACTAGCAGGAGCTTAAGCTACAAGCCTGCTTGCTTGGGTTGCTCTCTTTACAAGCATAGAACGACGATGGCCACACCGCTGGTCACAGATCCGGCCTGATCCCGCCACTGGGGGAAGGGAACGGTGTTCTGCGTAGACCCGGACAACATTGGCGAGGGAGAAAACCCACAGTCAGTGCGTCCCAATCGGGGGTCCCCGTGGTATGGGCTGATGACGCATCCCAACCGCCCTTCTAGTTACAGCCCGACGTCCCAGGTACGTCTTCCTTTTAGAGCTGGCTTGCTCCATTGCCGTAGCTCCTCACGTAGCTGCATCTCCATGTTGATCTTTCTCTACTTCTACCGGCTTCTATTTGTGATGAGTTTATGTCTCATGAACTAGTGCCAGTACTATTATTCTAATCACACTTCTTCAATATCTCTGCCATTAGGGATGCTCAGCTCGATTTTAGTGGAACTGCACAAAAGCATTGTATGTTCCGAGGGTGCCAGCCGTCTTTCCTTCGATAGGTTCTACCTAGCCAGGAAATTAAATCCTGTTTACGGTTTAGTGTTTAAGTCGTAGTGACCCCATTAGTAGTTTTTTCTTTTGTACATGCTCTCACAACTTTTGTCTTTAGTTGTGAACTAAATATTGGCTATAATTTGTGAATCATTGAGATGCATCCGCATGTGTGTTAGTTTTCCTTTGTATTTGATGGAATGTTGTAACGGGGCAACCTTGGAGTAGGAATGAAAATGGAGTGGAAAGTTTCCATTTTCTGAAGAAAAAATGGAAATGGAGAGAAACCACGGTTTCGTTTTGCTGGATCGCGTCATCGAGCAAAACCAACGTTTAAATCACGCCTGTCGCGTTCGTGTGTCACCTTCCTCCACGGCTCCACCCCACATGGTCGCTCGGCATGCCACTCACCGCAAACCGAGTATACGATAACTTTCTCGCCTGCATGTCCATGGATCGCACCATGGAGTACTAGCACTACTGGAAGAGATTGACGAGTTAAGGGAGGACAGCTAGCTGTAGCACGGACTCCCAAGAACTTTTTACTTGCATGTTGTGGCAGGCTCTTGCGACATTTGAACATGGGGCAGTCGCGTGCACCAGGAAGCGGCATGGGCGACGCCCTCTCGGCCGGCGCGCCGCTTCAATGTCGGCGCCAATGAGAGGTCGCATTCGCTCTGGCCGGGCATGAATGCGGCACTGGCCGTTTCGGGCGGGAAGCATGCGTGGGTCATGAAGAGGGTTTGGGTTGGTCAGGAGCGGGCGTGGCAGCGGTCCGGACGCCCGCAAACAAGAGATGTTGTACGTTAATATTGCTGCGTATATATTTAACAATGTAAATAATGTGCCAGTTGGACAAATATGATTGGAGATGGAGATGGAGATGGAGCTAGAATTTTATGTAAACACGGATATGCATGTATGTCTATGTGTGTGTGCGCGACGACTCTCGTGACCTGGAAGCGGGGGTGTGTTTTTGATCGAATTTTCTTTCTTGGAACGTTAAAAAATTGTCTGTCAGTTTTCGTTTCTTTTTTCTGGGAACGCGTGTATTCTATTTAAAACCACTGCTATGGATAGATTTTTTACTCCACTGTATATATAGCCTCTTGTCTGATAGGATTTCTCGCGTCTCGCTCTCTCACCCTCTCCATATCAAAACAAGATGACAATGTCCACTATCTCTCTCCTCACCGGTGGTCACAGATCCGAACGAATCCCGTCTGCTGTGGGAGGTGATGAGGTGCAGCATTGACATTGTCACCGTCGGCGATGGAGGAAGCCCATGCGCACCGTCCTCTCAGAGCTAGCGCTGGCGCGGACGAAGGTCCTCCACGCCCTTGTTTGCTGTCGTCGTGTGGGTAGATCCCGCCCGCCCGCCTAAGCGACATCTCACCAACCTGAGGTATAACTTCTTGTACTGGTCCAGCTCCCCAGGTCGTGGCATGCGGGTTTTCTTCTATGCGACTACTCCCCAGCTCCCCATGTATAGTAGCTAGGGTTCGTCGGCTAGTCCAACATCACCTACTATTATATAGGAAATGCCACTCAAAAAGTTATCTTGGTTTATGCCTCGGTGGAGGTATACAGGTTGTTTCGACAAAAAGTGCATGGTGGTTGTGCGGTCATTGTCCATATGCTCCTATTGTTGCTGCTAATCTAATACTCTCACTGGTTAAATGAAGAAATGCTTTTTTTCTCGGGTATCATGGTTTACTTCACATCAAGATAATCATGATGCTTCTATTTGTCGGTGTACTTTTCATTAATTCTTATTGACAATTGAGATGTCGCTGTTAATCTTGTACCACTGCCAAAACTAAGTAACAACACAATATCCCTTTTTATATTTTTGCAAACAGCGATGTGTATCTCCATACTCAGGCATGTCTTCCTCAATTTTAGTGGAACTGCATAAAATTGGATGGCCATTGTTGTTCCGCCTCACTGTCCTCTGCCACGTGGTTCTTCCTTCCTCGAGCTTGATTGCTGAGAAGAAACAGACCACAGTGAGGATTTGTCGAACTTCATAGGTGCCTCACCCAAACTTGATGCCAAATGGATGACGCATCACCACGATGACCTATCGATGCTCATGGTTGCGCCTCATGGTTGCATCAGCTGGTGAAGCTGGTCAATTTTCAATGAAAAACAAGCTGTCTTCCATCAGTGCTTTTTGCTTGTTACCCACAAAGATGATACCCTTAATCAGTTCACCTTCGTTGCGTTGGAGACATAGTCTTCTTTCACATTGGTGCAATTTTATCACACAATTGGCTATGAACCAAATGTTTCCTCGAAGAAGGATCGACGTTGGTACTAAGAGCATAAGTTTTGTATTGATTTCTAAGGCTTCTCACAACTTTGTCTTCAGCTCCCCTGTAATTTTATTTGTCCAGCTATTAACTTTGATTAAAAATGGTGTGGACTAAAAACCCGGATGGACATAGTAGCCCTCCATTTTTATTTACTCTGCATATTAGATTTGACTGAAGTCAAACTTTGTAAAGTTTGACCAAGTTTAGGACAAACACAACAAACCATAATTATTGAGAGAGGGCAAACTGTACATACTCTCAAACCTTTCCGATAATTGAAATTAAATTTCTTTATTTGTACACACTCTCACACGTTTCCGATAATTTGGCGCATGTGTGGTTGTTCACTTAAGGGAGGGTAGTGTACCACACGTGAAGGATAGGAAGTGCGACCAGGACGCATGGATCGTTAGTTCATCGGAAGTAGTAGTTTTCTTCACTGGTATGTTAAATAAAGAGTTTCGTTTCGTACTTACACAATTTAAAACGATTGTTATGGAGAGAATAAGAAAACCACTCCACGATATATTAGTAGTATACACGAGTACTATATGGACGCAACTTCATTGACTTTTTTAGGGGTAGCTTCATTGACTTAGTGCACCTGCCTTTGGGTGTATGATAGGTGGGACAAACATGTGGCTGGCCCAGCTGTCACATAGCCAAAGGCAAGAGCATTTAAGGCACCAGAACTCAGTCTGTACTATATATGTAGTACAATATAAGCTAGAGCCTCAGCACTTGTTCGCTAGGGTTTGCACTCTCCACACTCTCGCCGTACTACATATATATATATGTATGTATGTATGTATGTATGTATATATATATGTATGTATATATATATGTATATACACACGCTGGAGGCTCCGCATTCCTTTGCTAGGGTTTGCTATATTCACAGTCTCTCACCCTCTTCACCAGATCTAAACAAGACTGTGTTGGCCTCTATCTCTCTCTCTCCCCTCACAGCTGGTGAAGGGGGCGTCTAGATCATGTCGCACCGGGAAGGGGAGGAGGTGCAGCGTTCACTCTATCATCTTCGGCGAGGGAGGCAATCCACTGTCGGCTGCGCTATTCTCTTTCACCCAGCGCCTGTGTGGGAGGGCCATAGACCCCATCTTCCTCGCTCTCGTACGCAATGTGAGCAGATCCGGCCTCCTGCCGCACGCCTAACCACATCCCGATGACCCTCAGGTATAAGTTTCTTTGAAACTATCATTCCTCTAGCTGCATGTGGATCTTTTTCAATTCTGTAGTCGAATATAGGTCTTGGTTCAAAGAGGAAAGAAGGGTGCGGAGGGTGGAGCATGAATCTAGGACGTGGTTCAATGAGGAAAGGAGGGAGGGAAACTAGTATAGACTGGCTATACAGCCGCTTTGTTGGTCGAAAAGGGAAAAAGGGGGTAACCCAATACAGACATATGTAAGGAACCGATCTCTTTGTTGAAAAAGGAAAGAAACTGGGGGTCGGGTAGTTTGTGCAGGACGAGATTTGCTGCCCTCACATAGGAAAAAGGTTCAAAGAGAACAAATATGGGACCAACGCAAATATGCTGCTTGGCAACATACTCTGCATCACCCATTTATATGTGTGGACGCACATGGTGCTGGAATGTCACATGCCCCATGTCCCATACAACTATTTTGATGTTGTTAATCTAAGAATGCCGCGGGAAAATTGAAGCAACGCCACTGTTAAAACTAAATTACATTTTTAACGAATGTTGTTTTAAGAGAATGTCTCTTTAATATGAATCAATGCAACCATTTTAGGAATGCTACTGTCCTACTTTGTTTTCCATCAAGATAAGTTAGATGCTTCTTTTTGTCGCTATTTGTTTCATCCTCCTTTATTAGCCAGTAATTGTTTACTTTTTTGCCTCTGTGAAAATAGGGATATCTATTCAACTTATTGCTATTGCGAACTTAAATGTCACGCTGGCAACTTTGCTTGATTTCAGTGCAACTACACAAAACGAGATTGGATTTCCTATTAGTGTTGGTAGATTCGTATTTTATCTTGGTCGTCTCATGAAAGGTCAGTATAGGCCTTCATCCACATGATTGTGCAATGTGCTTTGACATGTTGTGCTACTTGTATTGGTACTGTTTTAAATAAATGTTGAATTGAAGCTATTGTATTACTGTCTTTTCCCATTAAGTTGTGAACAAAAATGGGACCAACCCAGACATGATCCTTGTTGCTTTGTTACAACAAACTCTGCATCATGACCTTTATAAGTAGATGGAAGCACATGGTGTTGTTGCCCCCACTCTCCCTGGAACTGTTTATGCTTTTTGTTAATCTAATTCCGCTGGTAAAATTAAGCAGTGCCACTCTCAGAATTAACTACTGAATCTTAGTTCAAAACTGCAACACTTGTTAGGGATTGGTAGGATTTCCATTTTTGTGGCCGCATGTTTCATCCTCCTTTATTGGCCAGTAATTGATTCGTGTTTTGCCTCTGTTAAAACAGGGATATCTATTCAACTTGTTTCTATTGCGACATTTTGCTTCGCTACGTGAAACACTTTTGTTTTAAGAGTGTTTTGTGCAGTTCAACTTGAATGTCACACCGGTGACTTTGCTTAATTTTGATGGAACTACACAAAAGGAGATCGGATTTTCGTATATGTGTTTGGATTTGCTTCAAGTCCTCCTCGCGAGTTGTTTCAAATCTTGGTCAAGGAAGGTCAGTACCGACTTTCATCCACATGATGTTGCAGTGCGCTTTGAGATGTTGTGCTACTTGTATTGGTACTATTTTGGATAAATGTTCAATTGAAGCTATTGAACTGTTGTCTTTTACCATAGATTGAGCAAAAATTGTTCCAACCCAGACATGATGCTTGTTTCTTTGTTACAACAAAACTCTACATCACCCCCTTTATAAGTAGATGGACGCACATGGTGTTGTTGCGCCCACTCCCACGTGGAACTGTTTATGCTTTTTGTTAATATAATGTTGCTAGTAAAATTAAGCAATGCCACTCTCATAATTAACTACTAAATCTCAGTTCAAAACTTCAACACTTGTTAGGGATCGGCGGGAGTACCATTTCTATTAGGGATCCGCCGGAGTACATGTTTAAGAAATGTAATGTTCAAATAATGTCTCTGTTATTATATATCAGTTACAATGTTTTACAAATGGTACTATCCTGCTTCGTAGTTCTATCTACGTGTTTAACCAAGGTATTGTTAAGATAATGTCTCTATTAAAATGAATCGGTCCCATTGTATTAGGAATGGTACTTTTCTGCTGTGTGGTTCTTTATACATGTTGAAACAAGGCATTGTTAAGATAATGTCTTAGTTAATATGAATGAATCACACTGATTGAGAATTGCTACTCTCCTGCTTTGTTTCCATTAAGATAAGGTAGATCAGTAGATGTTTTTCTTCTGGGGGTACAAGTCATCAACCGTTATTTCTCAGTAATTGTTTCCCTTATACCTATTGTTGCTTACAGGGATATCAAAATTAAAGTTCAATTTGCGCTATGACTTTGATTTTAGTTGAAATACACAAAAGGAGCCAATGTGTCTAAGGCAAACTACTGCATTAGTGGGTCTAGTTGGTCTTACCACTTTGCAGAAAGAAGTAGTCACTGTTTGCGCTACATTACAGAAGGAATGATCGAGAAGCTTTACAGAGTATTAGTACACACTGGTGACATGACTAGTCTGTAGATAGCATAGGCAACTCTACAACACGTGGAGTGCACTGGGCAAAAAGTGCCCAAAGAAGTACAAGAAGCAAGGACAGGACCCCAAGTCTTTCAATGTCATTCTAAGCAACAATGATGGGGCATCTGGGTATGGTAATCTGTTTACCGTACTTTCAGTTTGTTAGTCCACCGATTGGTGGGTTGACACTGGTCCAATATTCATGTGTGCGCTGATGTGTCTTTGTTTTCTTGCAGCATATAAATACGAAATCCACAGGGATGCTCAGCTTGATTTTAGTGAAACTGCACAAAATGTTCAGATGGTCCGTGTCCTCCATAATACTTCATCATGCACAATACATCGAATGCTTCTCTAATCATTCGTCATCACCTTGAGCCATCGGACTATCAGATGACAAACTGATGACAAATGATGCTTGTTCCACAATCATAGGAATTACATATTTTGAATGGGAAAAGCTTGTCAAAGTTTAATCATTGATGTTAGCAAGAAGACATTAGTTTAATATATTGGAATTGGAAAACCTTGTCAAATTTTGCTCATTGATGTTAGCGACAAGACATGCATTTGATATTTTTGAGTGGGCCGCCCTTTGCTGTGAGCAACGTTGATCTTTTTTCCTATTCCTGTCTTCGGTTCAGAAGTAAGTATTTACTCTGCTATGATGCATAGTCACATGAATGTTGACTTATGTAAGGTATTTTAAGAGTTTGTTCTGAATGTTGTCTATGTTTATTGTATAAAAATCCTTGCAAAGTTCCGTTCCATTCCGAGAACTTTTATTTCTGCACAGAAACAACACCATGGTAGTTCTGCTGAAAACAGCGCCAGTCCAAGGTTAGTTTCATTCAAATCATGCAAATTAGAATCCAAAACAAGGGGAAAAGTGTTAGGAAAAGTTGATACGTTGGAGACGTATCAACGGTTAGTGTTTTTCCAAAAAAATAACTTTATCTCATCGTAAGCGAAAGCATTAATTTTATAAGTCCCACATATCTCACCGAATAATTTCGAATGTTGGCAAGGGTAATATTCATTGTTACCGTTAAATTTCGTATTGTGCAATAATTCCAATAAGCTCGGATTAATATCAAAGGATACATAATCAGGTCTGAGCCCAATGATGTAAATATATTTCTGATAGGTGGCCCCGAGAGCTTCATTGCGGCGAGTTGGTAGATATGCCCATACTAGGACATGGTTGCTTGGAACCAACAAACAACTTAGTGAAGAAAAAAAATGAAAACAAATATCACAAGTGCTTAGCTTCCCGGCAACGACGCCAGAAAAAGCTTGAAGGCATACAAGTGCACATGGTTTAGTTTCGGCCTTTTCGAAGTAAGAGTATCGATCCCACAAGGAGCACAGAAAATGGACTTTGTCTCTTGTAAGGGTTTATAATGTTGTTATTGCAAGTTAGTTGTGGTCCAAAGTAAAGTGGAAACGGAAATTTCAAATATTGCAAAGTTGTCATGGACAAGGTAATAAAATGCAAGAGTAAAATAAAGAGCGCAAGATGTGCAATAACAGTTTTTGAAATCAATAGAGCTAGAGCATTCTGATGGAGTCTGGATTCCCCACTAGTATGTATGTAATGTGATCTATGCCTAAGCATAATTTGAAGCTCGGATTCCTAAACCATTTTATATGTTTTCATAAGTGGGCGGAGCCAAGTACAAATCGTGCATTCATGTTGAAGCCCCATGTCACATACTCCACCGTCCTTCATCTCCACTTGGTTACTGAATGGTGATTAAAAGTTTCCTGATGGACGCAGCTAAGGTTGTCTTCATTTATCCCTTATTGCAATGACCAAGGAGGGAGATAGGTACTACATTACAAATCTCTGCAAACCCACCATCGCACACCAATAGTAATGGCCTTTCACACAAAAGAGGCATATGTTGAATGGTCAACTTCACCCAACAACGATAAGATCATTAATATAAACATATAAAGAGGATGTAAAATCATATTAACATCCAGTTCCTAAACATACTAGGGTTCCTCCACATCCTCAAGAACTACAAAGATTACTCGGACATCGAGATAATAAGCATCATGGAATGAATCAAGGTAAACATGCATGAAGTGCCAAAGTAATACAAAAATGGATCCACGCGTTCTAATGTATTACAAAGAGACGGTGATGGCATAGACGAATGATGATGATGCCCTCTATCACTACTAGGGAAAAGCCTATACACAGAATTTTACCAGTAGCGCTGTACAAAATCAAGCGCTGCTGCTACTTAGTAGCAGCGCGCGTAAATAAACCGCGCTACTGCTATGACTTTAGCAGTAGCGCGTACTAGCGAAAAGCGCTGCTGCTACGTTTGAACTGGGCGCACATGGCTAGCCCAACCTAGCAGTAGCGCGTATAATGGCCCAGCGCTACTGCTAATCTCCTTAGCTGCAACGCGCTGACGTGTAAAGCGCTGTTGCTAACGGAAATAAAATAAAGTGAAAAACAAGTAGAAAAGTAAATGAAAATGAAAGAAATAGAAAAAGGAGAAAGGGAAAAAATAAAATGTAAAGAAAAATAAAAGAAAAAGGGAAAAGGGAGAAAGGAATAGCAGTAGCGGGTTTCAGTAAACGCGCTATAGCTAACTTAGCTATAGCGCGTTTCCGGAAACGCGCTGCCGTTACGTTTCACTTAAACAGCAGTTTTCCCCCACCCCGCCCCCTGGCCACCAATTGTTCCCCAAATCGTCCCTCGCCCTCGCCGCTGTCTCCTCATCACCGCCGCCCGAGGCCGCCCTCAGCCTCACCGCCGCCGCCCCTCGGCCGCCGCACGTTCTCCCCACGCCGCCCCGGACCCTAGATTCAACGCCGGCCCCGCCCCCGACCTCAACGCCGCCACCAACCCCGACCTCAATGCCGCCCCGGACGCCGCCCCCGCCCCCCGACCTCAACGCCGCCCCGGAGCCCCGACCACGACCTCGACGCCGCCTGCCCCTCCCTTGTCGCAGGCACCCGAGGTGAGCACGCCTGCTCCTCCCTCTCCCCTACCTCTGCCTAGGGTTTCTACCTCCATCAAATTAGTTAGGGTAATTAGGGCAGTAGTTCTTAGGTAATAATTAGTTAGTAAGAACTAGGTACTAATTAGGTACTAGAATATTTTCATTTATAGTAAGTTTATTTTTAGTAAGAACTAGTTGAATTAATAGAACTAGTTAGTAAGAACTTGTTGCTATTTTTTAGTTAAAGCAATTTTCCCGCATCGACATGGATGATGCCTATCCCGCATCCTCGTCGTTGAGTCGGCGGAGGACGACACCTGCTTGACCAGATGGGCCATGTCCGGGACTGGGCTCCGCCGGGGTGGTACTGGGAGGCGCTACCTACCGGGGGGCGCAGGTTAGTGAGGAGCCAGCCTGTCGTTGACCCAAACCTTCTTTGGTGGCGGTCGCGTGGGCCAGTGACGGTCCAGAGGCTCGAGGACTCCGCGGAGGTGGTGCGTCACCATGTCAGTGAGGAGGACGCGCACGTCCGTCGCTACTTGTTTGCGTTGGGGCACAAGTTCTCCAGGGATCTCACTGGAGCTATGATCTGTGATGGTTCCTTCTCTATGGGTGTCCACCGCCCGCGCCGATACCCGTCGTGTGCTAGGGTTTTAGTTGTACTAGTGATGTTATGTGTATGACACTATTCGGGATGTGTTAGTGATAATATTCGACGATGTACGGACGCATGAGATGATTTACTTTTGCTTATTGAATGCATGCTAATTTGAGTCTTATAAGATATTTTGAAATGTATATCTTGTGTTGCTCAATATCCAAGTGGCCGGTCATGTTTGCAGGTTACACCTCCGAGTGGCCTATGTTTTGCCGGAGTGTTGATTCATTTCCGTTCCGGCAAATTTCAGGCGCTCGATATATCCTATTTTAGCAAAGGTCATGCCGGATTTTTCCGTGAATTTTGGCATGACTTTAGCCAGAATATGTAGGAAATATCGAGTGCCCCGGATTTGTGTGTTGAGTATCCTGGTAGTTGTCTTCTATCGATTTTCAATTAATGTTTTAACTATGAACATAGGAAATGTCTGACGACAAAAAGGATTTTGGTATTTGCAAATACTGCGAAGACGAGCGCGGCCTGTGCGACGGAATCTTCCTAGATGATGATAGGCGCTTCAGCATCAAGCTGGACGAGAACTTCAAAGTGGATACAGTAAGTCACAATGACAAGTCTTTTTTCGTAATTAAGCATGACATCTGCGTCATTTGCTTGAACTTATATTTGCTTGAACTGGTTGTGCATTTCAGCCTGATATGGTTATCACCTTTGATATTCATCCGGGAGATGATATTGAAGGTAATACGGACACCTGGGTCGATGTGCAGATGCCTCCAGTTACACCAAAATGTAAGTTTCTCAACCATATTTATGTCTTTGATATTGTTTATTCAAAAATAGTTGACAACTAATTTGTATTGTCAGCTTATTTCGGAGCAAGCAAACATGTCCAGCGCTTGGTAGACAGGACCTACTACTGTCCCGAGTCTGAACTAAACTGCGAGGAGCTAAGTCATTATGTTTCATGGCTTGAGGATCTTGATACCGTCAAGACAAATTTTCTTCCTGGACTTAGAAATCTTAGTACTGAAAACGTGCAACCAATAGTGTTCGTCATGAACTACGGTCACATCTATTTAGGAAGGATGGTAAGATTTTTACTATTTGTCCTCAGTGCATCTTTTCCATACATTATTTGTGAAGCTAAACTTCATTGCTAAGTATGTGACCATACGATGTTCTTCAACAGGGACTCCTGATGAATGTTGTGCCTTATGGGATCGAGACTAAAGGTACCATGAGTATTATTAGCTTATGGCCAAGATATCCTACATGTTACTTTAGTGCATTCCAGATCAGCGATGAATGCTTAATAGTGCAAGACTGGACCTGATATGTGATGGGGGAGCGCAGACAAGTACTAGGGGGCAGCAAACAGATGTGCTACCCAAAATTAGGAGACAGGTTCATCTGCATGCTCCAACTTGATCAAGGAGGAGAGCTACACATGTTTTATGTTGTTTTACCTAAGAGAGAGCAGCAGGAGTGATTAGCTAGAAATGAGTTTGAGGATGATGATGTGCTACACTATTACTATGATGATAAAATAGCTAGTGTTGGTGGTAATGACTGATGATTATTATTAGCTAGTGTTAGTGGTGATTAAATAAATATTGTTGGTGCTAATGATTATGATGATGATTAAATAGCTTGTGCTGGCGGATTAGATTCAAGTGGAGGCAACATGTGGTGCACATCGAAAGTACTACTAGTCCAAACTAGATCAAGTTTGGATTAGTAGTATACTTTTGACATGCACCACATATTGCCTCCACTTGAACCTAATCCACCTTCATTTGACACACTGTTATGGACATAATGATGTAAACCTCATAACTGGTATTGTACCAATATTTGTACGATGGCACATAAATACACTAAAATTAAAAAATTAAAAAACAATACTAGTAGTGATGGAAAGAAAACACGCTGCCAGTAGTTACATTAGCAGCAGCGTGGGAGTGAACAAGCGCTGCAGCTATTTGTCCTAGCAGTAGCGCGTGCGGCACGCGTTACTGCTAAGCAATAGCTGTAGCGCCTTATTAGTAGCGCGCCTACCCGCGCTACTAGTGAGCACAAAACCAGCGCTACTGCTAGGGTTTTCCCTAGTAGTGTATGGGATGATGCCACGACAGAGCCCTTCTATCAATTCTCCCTCTGGAATCCTTCCGAAGGATAGTGTTCTTCGTTCTAGAAGATTTTATTGTGGGTGTAGACATCTGATCCACGATCCGATTGCGCAGGAGTAAAATACTAGACCATGCAGGGGCGGCAGCGAGTTGTACGACTAGCAATACAAGTGCTCGCGGTCATACCGTGCGCCGTTGCTCACCCAAGTCCCCTTCTTCTACTATAGTGCACGCGGTCCCATTTATTTATTTATTTATTTTAGTATAGTATTTTGTTTTTCCTATTAATGTGATTTTAATACCATAGTGTTGGGATTTTTCCTTGAGCCTTCAAATACTTCTGTGGAAGGAATCCTGGCGAAAACAAATAAAAAGAGCGCACAAACATAGTAAAATCTAGATAATCGTAAAACTAAGGTATGGAATAAAGGCCTTGTTTGGTTCGGTTGTGAATTTCTAAAAGCAAGTGTGAAAAATCTGTTGTGGAAAAACAGCTATGGAAAATCTGATGTGAAAAAGATGTAGGTCATTTGGCAAACCAGCTGATACAGCTTTTTCAGATTTTGGCCCGCAGCGGAATCAGATTTTGGAAAGCACGTCCTGGGCTGCTTCTGCTTTTCGTTCAGATTTTAGCAGTGGATTTCTGGAATCGGATTTTGCTGGGTTCGCCCTTTGGTTCAGATTCTGCTGCGCGGCAACAGAATCCGTTGATAAAAGCTGAATCAAACAGGGCCAAAAGGTGTAACATAACGGAAAGTCAAAAATATTGGACTCGTCACCTGTCCAGGGGCCGCAAGCTGGTTTTTCATTTGGAGCATACACATACAACTTGTTTTGTAAGTACAAATGAGGCAATTCTGAATGATGCTACTATTTTACATTAGAGGGGGTTCCCCTGATGGCTCGCATGCATATCTTGCGCAGTAGGGATGTTATTCCTAGTTTGGGGCTCTAGTTAGTCGTAGCCCCTCGTGCATTCGGTTGAGTCCAACTCAGATCTATGGGCGGACTCCCGATTAGGATTAAACTCAATTGGGTGGCTTCCTGGACTTGCTTTGTTGCATTTGAAAGTGCAGAGTTGATCTCTCTACCAACATACCCAAATGAACATGTGATTTCCACGAAATATGTGTTTTGGCACATGGCATCAAGATTCGATCATACGTGTGGGTACATTGGTGCAGCCTGTAGGGTTAAATCCATTTGAATAGTCTTGTCTACAGTTGTGGACAACATGGTGATTGTAACAGGTTCATAAATAGTTTCAACCATAATTGCTAAAACTTACACATCCTTAAATTTGATAGCTGATAGATCTTGACAACTCCAACCTTAATTTATAAAACTTTTCAACCGTGATAGTGCCCTAAGGATTCTTTTTCGTGGGAGATGTGAAGGAGAATGCAAGGTAGTGTTATGTTGGATGGTATAATTAGGTGGTTATTATGCGACTTGGTGGATAAATGTAAAGCCAGTCCCCAAATTTTAGATCTTTCATTTCATAGACACCGGAGCCACGCTCCTACTTATCGTGACCAATGACCCTACATGCTTGATAGAACCATGCAAGCTTTTCGTACCTGACATTTTATACACGTTCTTCCATTTCTCTGACAATACTAGTGTGTTTCATTGAGCTGCTCTCGGATGTCATGAAGAGTGCACACTCATATATAATCACCCCGAGTGTTGCCGGAGATCCTTATCTCTGGGATTTTTGAAGCTTGTTGACCAATTTCCCACTAGTTTCTTCTTGCAAAAGCCCTCTAGCAACTTGTGGATTTGTAGCCATATGGGCGTGGAATTTGTCTTCCTCTTTGTTTGTAAATCCATCGTATGGGTGCAAAAGTATTCCCTAGGAAGAGCCGTGGCCCTTGCTCCATGATCCGCTCTCAATTACCGAGACATGAGACTTGCATGATGAACAGGTTGACCCAAATCGCCCGAAAGTGCACCCCTTGTGCGAGGTTCCATGTAGCACGCATCTCGTGGATGTCGTGACGAACACACACTCATGTATAATCGCCCCTAGTGTTATCGGAGATCCCTATCTCCTGGCTTTCTGAAGCTTTGTTGATCAATTTCTCCACTACTTCCTTCTTGCAAAAGCCCTCTTCCAGCTTGTGGGTTCATAGCCATATAGGCATGGAATTTTTCGTCACTTCCTCTTTGTTGGTGAATCTATCGTCTGGGTGCAAAAGTATTTCCGAGAAGTGGAAGAACCACAAACCTTGCTCCATGACCCACTCCCAACACTACTAGGAAAAGGGCTATAGATGGAATTGACACTAATGGCGCACCAGACATGTGGTGCGCCATTACTATATACTAATGGCGCACCATCTGTTGGTGCGCCATTAGTGTGGAAGACACTAATGGCGCACCAGGCACACGGTGCGCCACTAGTAACAAAATGTTTTTTTCATTTTTTCAAACATACTAATGGCGTATCCGGGCAGAGTGCGCCATTAGTAGTTAGAACTACTAATGGCGCACCAGCCATAGAGTGTGCCACTACTGTATTTTTTTACTTTTTTGAAAAACTACTAATGGCGCACCGTTGCATAGTGCGCCATTACTAGTTTAAACTAGTAATGGCGCACTGTGCCATGGTGCGCCATTAGTATAAAAATTATTTTGTTTACTTTTTTGCAAAACTACTAATGGCGCATGTCTGTGTGGTGCGCCATTAGTATGTTGGGTTACTAATAGCGCATGTCTCGGTGGTGCGCCATTAGTAACCTAGGACCAGCTAGATATTTTTGGACAGCCACACCTACACACTCACTTTCCCCACTTCATTCCCCCCACCTCCTTCTCTAAGCTTGTCGGCTGCCTCCTCCTCCTCACCTCATTTGCACCATAGATTCATCAAAATTAAGTGTTGAAATTACCTTTTTTGATAGGTAAGTAAGGGGAAAGCTATCTTCATGTTGTAGATCTACTTTTTTTCTCCCTAGCTCGCTCCAACAACGTGCACATGCACTTTTTGTGGCCTAGCTAGATCTATGTATGTTTGTGGTGTTGCATATGTTTGTGGTGTTGCATATATGTTTGTGTTTGCAGGTACCGGTATTTGAAATGCGATAGTTGCCAATATTTTGCCGGAATGTTGATTCATTTCCATTTCGGCGAGAATTTTGGCACTATGCATTCTTTTTGGTCCTATTTTTAGGGAAAGTCATGCCAAATTTTTTCTTGGTTCTAAAATATCGTTTTGCTCTACCCCGCAGGCGACCATGGTCCGCACGATGACCGAAGGCATCATGAATAGGTTATTGAGCTCCGCGAAGGCTGAGATGCTTCAAAAGAACGAGACGGAGATAAGATGTCTGTCTCGAAGATGCAAGCTGAAGAGCCTTATTGCAGACCCGGATTCCTGGCAGGTGCGGGACCACCTGCGCTTGCGTGGTTTCATGGATGGCTATCGGTGGCAAGGTGATGAAGATGACTATGAAGTTGTCCATGGGGGCCGGGCAATAAATGAGGAAGGGTAGCAAGACAACCACCGCGGCTCGGGCGGGCGAGAAGACGAAGAATCTCCAGGACATGATCACGTCGGTGATGCTATACACGGTCATCATGTAGAAGATGCCGGACATGATGATGAGGAAGATGTCGGAGCAGACGAAGGGCATGATCATGAAGATCTAGATGCCGGAGGAGCAGATGACGATGGACCATCGATGGGCTGGGTGCAGGACCCTCATATTCAAGAGCTGCTTCTCAAGCAGACGGATAACACAAGAGCTGCCGCCCGAGAGAAAGCTAAGCTGGATCAAGTGGAGATAGACGCGGTTACTCCATTGTATGAAGGATGCAGACCCGAGGATACCCGCCTGAAAGTAACGCTCATGGCTTTGGAGATGAAGGTAAAACACAAAATGACCGACGCATGCTTCGATGAGAACATGTCATTCTGGCATGAACGTCTTCCCAACGGGAACAAGTGCCCGACTAGTTTTGAGGAGGCAAAGAAAGTCGGGTGTCCTCTGGATTTACCACACGAGAAATACCATGTGTGCATGAACAATTGCATCATTTATCGGGGCGAGCACGTGGAGTCTACCATATGTCCGGTGTGCGGCGTCACTCGATACAAGAAGAGGAAGAAAGCTCCTCGAAAAGTGGTGTGGTACTTTCCGATCACTCCTCGTCTGCAGCGGTATTTCGCGGACCCTAAGGTAGCAAAGCTCATGCGTTGGCACACGGATAGGGAGGAGAAGAAGCAAGAAGATGACGCAAATGATCCGGAGATAAATAAAATGCTGAGTCACCCTAAGGATGGGAGCCAATGGCAAGCGTTGAACTTCGAACACCCAGAATTTGGGAAGGATCCAAGGAACATCGTGTTGGGTGCGAGCACCGATGGAGTCAATCCGTTTGGCAGCCAGAGAAGCACACATAGCACCTGGCCTGTGTTTGTGTGGATGTACAACCTTCCCCCTGGTTGTGCATGAAGAGGAAGTACATTCACATGAGTATGCTAATGAAGGGCCCAAACAACCAGGGAACGACATCAATCTGTATCTAGGGCTGCTGAAAGAGGAGCTAGACACGTTGTGGAAAATGCCAGCCAATACGTGGGACGCCGTAGAGAAAGAATATTTCCCTATGAGAGCCGCACTGCTCACGACGGTGCACGACTATCTCAGTTACGGATATCTCGCGGGGCAGGTGGTCCACGGATTTTCTGGATGCGTCAGGTGCATGGATGACACAACGTATCGCCAGCTAGATAGAGATCCTGGGTCTTCGAAAGCTGTGTTCATGGGACATCGAAGGTGGCTTCGCGATGATGACCCGTGGAGGAAACGCAAGGATCTGTTCGATGGTGAAACCAAACTCCGAAGACGCCCGCGTACAAGGAGCGGCGAGGAAATAGACGGACTGTTGAAAAATTGGAAAGATTGCCCACTGCCGGGAAAGAAGCAAAAGGCGCCAGAGCCGGGAAAGAAGCGAAAGGTGCCAGAGCTGCTGCTGAAGGTGTGGAAAACGAGGTCTGTTTTCTGGGACTTGCCGTACTGGAAGATCCACCGTGTACCTCACAGCCTTGATGCCATGCATATCACGAAGAACATGTGCGAGAGTCTGCTTGGTACCCTGCTCAACATGCCAGAGAGGACCAAAGATGGGCCGAAAGCAAGGGCAGACTTGAAATCAATGGGCATCAGGCAGGAGCTTCACGCTAATGATGATGATGATGATGATGATGACGAGGCGAAGCAGGACACAGAAAGTCGTCACAAAGGCAAAAAGGCCAAGAAGACTGGAAATGACTACCCTCCCGCGTGCTTCACTCTAAGTCAGGAGGAGATTGAGCAGTTTTTCACCTGCCTCGTAGGAGTAAAACTTCCTTACAGTTACGTGGGGAAGATAAGCAGATACCTAGACCCGGCGAAGCAGAAGTTCAGCGGGATGAAGTCTCACGACTGTCACGTGCTAATGACGCAGATACTTCCAGTTGCAATCCGTGGGATCATGGACGCGCACGTCCGTGAAACGCTATTTGGCCTATGCAACTTTTTCAACGTCATCTCTCGGAAGTCGGTTGGCGTGAGGCAACTCAGAAGGCTACAGGAAGAGATCGTGGTGATACTATGCGAGCTTGAGATGTACTTCCCGCCCGCATTCTTCGACGTTATGGTGCATCTACTGGTCCATATCGTGGAGGATATCATCCAACTTGGGCCGACGTTCCTACACAGCATGATGCCATTCGAAAGGATGAATGGTGTCATCAAAGGATACGTTCGCAACATGTCATGTCCAGAGGGAAGTATAGCCAGGGGCTTTCTGACCGAAGAGTGCATCTCCTACTGCACGAATTATCTAGGCATCGAGAACCCCGTTGGTTTGCCCATCAACAGGCACCTCGGCAGGCTCGCTGGATGGGGTCACCGTGAGGGTCACCGCGAAATGCATGTCGACTTCGAGGGTCGACTCGCCGACTTTGAAAGAGCAAACCTAGTCACGCTACAACACATAGACGTGGTCGATCCTTGGGTGGTAGAGCACAAAACCTTTATTGAGAAGACGTACAATGACCGAGGACAACAGAGGACGGACGGAGATATAATCAAAGAGCACAACTCATGTTTCACGCGTTGGTTCAAGCAGAAGCTTCTGTCGTACCCTTTACATGAGGATTCTTCCACGGAAGAACAACTCATATTCGCCTTGTCACAGGGCGCCGAGCACAACCTGATGACCTATGAGGCGTACGATATCAACGGCTACACATTCTACACCGAGGACAAGGACATGAAGAGCGATGGTTATCAGAACTCCGGGGTAACGATGGAATCCTACACCGGTAACGACAAGGACAGATACTACGGAAGGATCGAGGAGATCTGGGAGCTGAGCTACGCTGGAGAGAAGGTCCCGATGTTCCGTGTCAGATGGGCCAAGAGCGTCCTAAAATAACACCGGTATTTCACCACCATGGTTATACAAGAAGCCAAATCCAAGACCGCGGGAGCAAACGTCACCGCGAAAAATGAGCCATGGGTACTGGCTTCCCAAGTGGACCAATGCTTCTTCATTACCGACCCGTCAAAGCCCAGTCGTGTTGTCGTGAGGAGAGGCAAAAGGAAGATCATCGGAATGGATGGAGTAGCCAATGAGCAAGACTTCGACAAGTACAGCGACCCGAAGATCGAACATGACGACGACGATGAAGTAGCAGCATACACCACAAGAAGAAGTAGGACCACCCTACCTAAAGGACGTCCGTTCCACAGAAGAACTCCATTTGCGAAAAAGAAGGGAAAGAAGATTATGAACATATAGCTAGCTAAGATCGACTGTATTTAAATCGTAGTCTCCATTTCTCGGTTGTATTTCATGGGCACTTTTTGATATCATGAATATTTTTAAATTTCATGGGCACTTTTTGAATTCATGAATATTCTTTCAAATTTGATGATATTTTTTCATATTCAATATGTTAAAATATTGAATATTCATGAGGACACTCGATCTCGATCCCCCTCCATCTCGATCTTGATTCCCCCTCCATCTCGATCTCGATCCCACCCGCACCCTCCCCCGCTAGCTCCACCGCCGACGACGACCCACCGCACCCTCCCCCGCTCCACCACCACCACCGACGACCCCCCGCACCCTCCCCCGCTCCACCACTGCCGACGAGCACCCCCCACACCCTCCCCCGCTCCCCGGTGAGCTCCGCCTCCTCTCCCCTCTTCATTTTTTAAAAAATAATAATAATAAAGTGTAGACTACTATTGTTGTTAAACAACAATTATTACTTTTTTATTAAAAAAAATATTACTGTTTCATATCATATTCATTTTCTAAAAAATTACTACACGCAACAAAAAAATTACTTATGGCGCACCTCTGGCTGGTGCGCCATTGCTATATATAAAAAAAGATTACTAATGGCCCACCTCTGCCTGGTGCGCCATTGCTATGTAAAAAAAGATTACTAATGGCGCACCTCTGCCTGGTGCGCCATTGCTATGTAAAAAATGATTACTAATGGCGCACCGGCCGCCAGTGCGCCATTAGTAAGATTCCCCCCTAGCTAATTCCCTCCCTCTCACCAGATCCCCTTCGTCCCTCTCCCTCGCCCCCTAGCTAATTCCCCTCGCTGCCCCGACCCACACCGCCGCCGCCCCCGCGCCTCCGTCGCCGCCCCCACGCCGCCGCCGCCCCCGCGCCTCCGTCTCCGTCGCTGCCCCCGCGTCTTCCCCTTCGACTACGAGGACCCGGACGAGCTCGGACGCCCTCGAGCCATCCCTTTGACGCCCGCCGATTTCCTCCGCCTCGGCCACCATCGCCACTGCTCGACGCCGAATTCGCGCCGCCTCAACTAGCTCCGGCTACCCCGAGTCGCCCTCGACCTCCCCAGTGAGCACCCGAGCCGCTTCCCCCTCTTGATTTCCTTCTGAGATGTGTTCTAGGGTTAGGGGTTGGAGAATTTTGGACAAGAAAAGGGGTTGGAGAATTAAGTAGCTAGGGTTGGGGAATTAAGTAGCTAAGGAGATTATGTTTTGAGCATCAATGATGGGTGTTGATATACCTCTGGATAATTTTGATTTTATTCATGTTCTCAAGGAATTGGAATTATCCAGGGAACAAATTAGTAAGAAAACTAAACACTGTTTAGATATTCATGACTCGAATGGAAATGTCGCCTCCCTGTGTCTAAGTTGGCATGATACTGTAGTGGAAGAGGAGGAGAAATTTACTGTAGTTTCTAGAAGAAAGAAAAAGTCTCCTGCTAAGAGAAATGTCACTATTTCTTCTCTTACCTCCTCTTCTATACCTTGTACTAGAGGTCAGCAAAAGAATATCAGTTCTACTTTGCCCCCTAGTAGATCTGGATACTATTTCTGTTAGGAGATGGTGTTATATTATGATGCATATATTGTTATGTTATGCAAATTGTATCATCTTGCCACTTAAGTCAGCCTTCCCTTTAAGCAGAAAATTCAGTTAGGAGCTACTGTTAGGAGCTACTGTCAAAAACTTGAGCTACTGTCAAAAAATTCAGTAAGGTACAGTTAGGAGCTACTGTCAAAAACTTGAGGTACTGTCAAAAAAATCAGTTAGGTACAGTTAGCATCATGTAAGAAAATGGCCATAATGTGCCCTGATAATGATGTATTTTGTCATAAAAATATATAGTGGACTGCCATGATAATGACATGCTACTAGTAGTTACTTCCACCATGAGTTCCATTAACAGCAAGTCAGTTTTATTTACAGTTGAAAGTAAGTGTGTGGTTTGAAATTTTGATCTGATTATGGCATCTAGAAATATGTCAGTTTTGTTTTGTAACTAGAAGACCAAAGTGTATTCTGTCCAAACTGTAGTTTTCAGTATTCTGTCCAAACTGAAAACTGTTAAAAAGACCATGTGTTTTTTGGTCAAAATCTGCATGTAAAACTGAAATAATCATTCATAAAGAATATCCTCAAGACCATGTGTTTCTTGGATTTCTTGATTGTATTTTGTGCTTGCAGGAGTAAATTTCTTGGAGTAATTTTGTGCTTGCAATGTTTGAGTTCTTAAGCCTTTTTAATGAAAATCAAACAGAAATGTTTTCTTAACTCAGAAGCCTGTTACTGCACCTGTGCTGCACATTACAAAGTCTCCTAGTACTTAACCCACCCAAGCTATGAGGCAAAAATTTCAGTTAACTGTTATGGACAATTGTCAATTTTCTGTAATGATGATGGAACATTATAAAGCATTGTACTCTAGTGTATATGAAGGATACAAAAAATTTAGCAACTTCTCTGATTTTATAAAGTTGTTCTTATATGGGTGAAACTTCACTTGTTTTTAGGCTAGTGCAGGGTGTTGCTTTATTCTGTCATCATTTGTAACTATGTCACAAATAAATTGTTCCTTCTTCTTTATTTGAAGTAATGACTGTTCATAAGCTGAGGCATGGATTAAGCTGTTTCTTTGCTGTACCATTATATCTGGATGATTTTTTGTTTGGTGACCTATTATATCTGGAATGGAAGCTCACATAAGTTGAGCTAATTTTTTTCCATATGAAAGCAGAGGACCATATGGTCTGTGGCTGGGTTTTGTCTCCGACCATTGTGTCGTGATGAATTTGCAGGTACCCCGAGAGGCCCTTGAGTTTGCCGAAATGTCGATTAACTTCTGTTCCGGCAAATTTGGGTACTCCATATGTCCTATTTTCAGCAAAGGTCATGCTGAAATTTTCCGTGAATTTTAGCATGACTTTGCTAAAAATAGGACATATGGGGTACTTGCGACTAATACATGGGCCGGGGTATCTTAGTACTTAGTTAAGTAGGATCAACTGCCCCGCCATTCTTGCTGCATTAAACCATAGGTGGCAATAGAGCCAAGTGATTAGGCCCAACTTAGAATTCTCCTTAGCATCGATAAACCCTAGATGATAAACCCAACATAGGTGGCAATACAGCCAAGTGATTAGTGCCAAGTGATTAGGCCCAACCTAGGGTGCCTCGGCATCGATAAACCCTAAATGAGGAAAACTTAACTTGGCTTATCTAGGGTGCCTCGGTGTCGATGAGAACCTAAATGATGTATGCTTAGGCTTTTAGGGTGCCTCGGCGTCGACAAACCCTAAATGATAAAAGCTTAGCTTTTAGGATGCCTCGGTGTCGACAAACCCTAAATGATGAGACGATGATCTTGTTCCTTGACAATAACCAACTTTTTGACAAACTTTTTTCCTATTTAGAGCGAAACATGACCCACAACGATGAGGCCGGCGGTTTGGGTGGCAAGCAATTCTGGGAGTTGTCCCAGGAGCTGGAGGAAGAACCTCACCGCTATGAGGACGCCGCGGAAGACACCGATCCTGACTACACAACCCCTAGTGCCGTCGGGGATGACACCACTGATGATGGCGCCGCGGATGCCACCACTGATGATGGCGGCGCACGCACAGATGGCAGCCAACCGAAGAGGCAACGGAAGGACCGGCGCCCGAACATGCTCGGCGCCGTCAGGGAGGAATTTACTGAAGTGAACTCCGACGGGCATCCGACAGCGCCCAAACACGTAGTCAAGGGGTACTCGATTCAGCTCGGGTGCATTCTCTGGAGCACCACCTCGATCAACACCGAGAACCTAAGGCATAAGGACCGAGGGAATTTGCGCAGCCTCCTCTTCATGAAGCTGCACGAACGATACAAGTTCCCCGCTGAGTTCGCAAACACACGCCTCTCGGGTAATAAAGTGAACGGTGTCGCCCTCACGACGATGAGCACGGCCCTGTCTACTTGGAAAAGCACGGTGAAGGCAATGATTGACAAAGGTGATAGTTATGAGAAGATCAAGGCGAAATATCCTTTGATTAGCGAAGATGACTACAAGGAGTTCAAGATCAAGTGCAATAGCCCCGCAACCTCCGAATCAAGTCAGTGGGGGAAAGAAATGCGGCAGTTGAACATAGGGGTCCACCAACTCGGTCCCGGCAGTTACAGAGTGGCGGAGCCTGTATGGGACAAGGAGGACGCGGAGCGTGCCGAGCAAGGCCTACCGCCCCGCTTCGAGAAATACAGTGACAAGCAGACCAGGAACTTTCTCAGGGCCCGGTACAAGGAGGACCCGGTAACAAAGGAGCTTACCACGGATCCGAAGACCAAGGAGCTTGAGCTTGTTCTGGTAAGGAATACACCCCCACGTAATTAGCTCCATATGGTTGCATTCTAATTAATCCCCAATATTTCTAAATGGTTCACGTTCCTTCCGCAGGACAAAGAAAGCAGTAGCGCGGGGTCGTCTCAGAGCTCCCCTTTCGACACCCCTTTGAATAGGCCGTTGAACATAATGAAAAACAGGGATAAGCTCAATAAGCCGACGTCAGCTGGTCGTGTGGCCGGCAAAGGCTTGTCCACAAAATGGTCGTCATACTATGCCGCTGGTGGGCGAAAGGAGAAAAAGACCAGCTCGGAAAGCCAGTCACGCGAGCTTGAAGCACTCAAGGCGCAAGTGGCGCGGATTCCGGAGATGGTCCAAGAGCAAGTGCAACAACAACTGGGATCGACGCTCACCGGCATTATGTCTACCTTGATTCATGGGATAACGACGTGGATTGCGGGTGGCCAACAGGGGCCACCCCCGATTCCCAGCTTCACGGCCAGCAACTCGCACAACGCGCAGGCGGCGCCATTGGTGTCTCCGGGGGCGGCGGTATTGGTGTCTACGGCGGCGGCGCCATTGGTGTCTCCGGCGGCGGCGGTATTGGTGTCTCCGACGCCGGCATTGGAGCTTAATGCACCCGGGTGTACGCCGGCCGGCACCTCGCCAGCAAGCGGCCCCTCCGTCAGTTGCGCGCCCGCCGTTGGCGGTGCCTCGACATTAGCCGAGCTCGACGGCATCACGGTAACTAAGCCTCTCGACCGAGGACTTCATCTCCTTGCCTTTGACTGGGCATCCCTGACGCCCTACATGTTTTTGCAGGGCGCCGCTGACGTTCCTTGCACTCTCCTCCACTTCGTGGGCGGCGAGTTGGTCGATGTCGCCAAGGGCAGAATCGTTCAACCGGGCAACCCCGTGTTCCACGGTAATCCGATGCCACCCACAATGTATAGGGTTGAAGTGGTCCGGGTGCTGCCAGGCTGCGACAAGCTGTTACCTCCGATTCGACCCGCTGCGGCCGACGAAGAAGATGAGATGACCCTCAGCGCCTGCGTAAGCTGGCCCCTGCTTTGGCCGAAGAGCCAGATTCCTTTGGGGGCGGGGGACACCACCCCACGGACAAGACCGCCAGTCGTGCCGGCGCCAAGCCATGGCAAGAACGCTGCAACGCTACCGGACATGCCGGACATCCCTATGGCACAGGATCCGGACATGCATATGGCACAGGATCCGGACGACGACGACAACGACGATGGTACATTTACCAACGTCGATAAGTACTTTGCCGAACATGGGTGCGATGACGAGTTCTGCGGGCCTCCTTCTCAAGAACCCAAACAAGACGACCGTGATCTAGCTGGTATGGCGGAGAAACCCAATTGCAACAGGCGTCGTCTGGTGTTCAGTTCTCAGGAGACGCCTCCAGCTGCCGCCTTCACCGAGCCTCAGATAGCGGAGGTGCCAAATATTATCAGCCCCAACACGCTCAAGAAGGCGGTCTGTGAGAAGAACTCGGTCCCATTACAGCAGATCAAGAAGAAGGGCCGGAAACAGCAGACTAAAAAGGGCGCCGGTGCGAGCCAGTCGGCACCGAGTACGATCCATGCTCGGGACGGGCCACCTTCACCTAAGGATATCTCGAGGAGGGTGCATGTGGCAGGTAGGGCGATGCTACCGACAAATATGCTCAATGTTGCAACCGGTGCTATGCGGAGTCTGCACGACAGTGTTCTTTCTTTGGAGAAGCGGCGTCTCAGAGAGAATGATGTGGCATACCCGGTTTTCGTGGCCAAGGTGCCAGAGGGCAAGGGCTTTGTGGATGGCGCCATCGGGGGTACGATCGTCCTGTGGTTTGATGACATCTTTGCTATGTTCAACCTTCATCCGCTGCACTACACCTTCGTTCGGCTGTTTTCGCTGAGTATGGAGATGCGGATCATTAGAGACAAGACCCCGGACATCGTGATTGTTGACCCCTTCTACATGTGTGCCAAGCTCTTGAGCAGCGCTGGGGACTGCCAAGTCGCGAGTTCACACCTCGAAGACGTCATTCTGGCAAACCCAGATAAGGATAACTTCCTTGTGGCTTACTTTCCCGAGTAAGTCATCCCTTAACCGCCCCGTAACATATGATTTCTTAGATTTCGATTGTTCTTTTTTTTCTAACATTCCGTGTTCTGTGCAGTGACACACATTGCACACTCATCCTCTTAAGCCCGAAATATTCCTTGGCCACGTATTTCGACCCGAACCGTAACTCCAAGATAGACTACACAAATATCAAGAAAGTTCTTGATGATGTTCTCCCCGGCTACGCCAAATCTGGAGGCACCTTCACCAGGGCAGTTCATAAGTACGGCAAGCACGTGTTCGCCCACAATACGACGTTCTGCTGCGTCAAGCAGCCGCCTGGCGGTCAGAAGGATGCCTACTACGCCCTCCATCACATGCGGGCGATCGTAAGGGACCATCATCACCTTCTGCTACCAAATAATCTCAAAGATTGGGCCACGAGCTTGTTGGCAATCCAGGACACGGACATCAGACAAGAATTCTTTCGCATCCAGTCGGAGTTTGTGGACATCATCCATCAAGATGTCCTTCATACCTCGGGGCAGTTCTTCCTCAGATATCAACCGTCCAACATTGAGATAGACGGAATGCTACAAATGCAGGCTGACAACGCCCGCGATTTCATGACCATCATGACAGACGGCGGCTTCATCCACGCTCCTGTCCATGAGTCGAGTCGAAAGTGGTGATGTGTAGTTCTAAAACATTGATTGGCTCATGTTGTAATTAAACTTTAATGAATTGTATGTCTCTTTGGTTTGGACAGTCGTTCAACTTAGATGTAATCGATGCTATTTATTAGTAGGACCATGAATCGTGCTATTAATGTCTTGCTTTTCTCTTCCGATCCTTTTGTTGCATACTTATATATTGCTTATGTATGTATTGTCTGTTGTTTGGCTTGTGCATAGAGATGCCGTCGTATGTCGTGTACAAGGGTAAGGTTTCCGGAGTCTACGACGACTGGGAGGAGTGTCGGAGACAGGTTCACCATATCAGCGGTAACAGTTACAAAGGGTACACCACTAGGGCGGAGGCGGAATCTATATACGCCCGCTATCTAGCGGGAGAGAGGAGGGAGCGTTGGAGGAACCGGATGAAGACCAGTTTCATCGCGGTGATGCTCATTGTGATGACCGCAGCTCTCTTCTGTGTGATGGTAGTTTAGATGATCGATATCGACTTGTAATGTGAAGACAAACTCGATACTCGCGGTCTCGAGACTTGTAATGTTTTATCTTTGTTCGGTCTTTTGAATTCGGAGACTAATATGATGAATTGTATTCGGAGACTAATCTTCTATTGTATTCGATGAATCTGCTGTTGCTGTGTGCTACTCTCTATATTCTGTCAAATAATATATTTTGTAACCTGTGCAAAAATCTGAAAAGTAAAAAAACCTAATATTCATACTAATGGTGCATCACTACAGAGTGCGCCATTAGTATGCCAAAGTATACTAATGGCGCATCACAAAAGAGTGCGCCATTAGTATGCCAAGTATACTAATGGCGCATCCATCCGCAGTGCGCCATTAGTGTTCCAAAGCACATGGTTAAATATGGCCCATGGGAGGCATACTAATGGCGCATGGTGTTATATACTAATGGCGCACCAGTGGTGCGCCATTAGTAATGAATACTAGTGGCGTGATACTAATGGTGCACCAGTGATGCGCCATTAGTAGGCAAAACTGGTGCGCCATTAGTAGGCCTTTTCCTAGTAGTGCAATTACCGAGACATGAGACTTGCACGATGAGCAAGTTGACCCCGGTCGCCCGAAAGTGGAACCTTGTTTGAGATTCCACGCAACACGCATCTCGTAGAAGAAGGCGCTCGACTGAAGGACGTATATGTCTGCACTCGAGTTAGGGTTAGTAAGCAAACTCCCTCCTAGAGCTCCTGCTCCTCCTCATCAACGATCACATACATTGTAAAATAATCTTCTAAAAATCAAGTTTGTCGAAGAAGACACCAAGGTCCCCAAGGTTTGCTCACTGCGAACCCATGTTCGTGGATGATTTTGCATCAGAATACGACGCCGTCATGATCTCAAACCCTTGGGCAAGGGGCAAGGCCATGAGGGTTAAAAGGCGGCCGCGAGGGGGGAGGGGGGCAACATGAGTCGATCTGCAGACCGATGGGAACTCGGCAGTGGTAGATCGCCATGGATAAGGAATCAGCTATGATAAAACACCGAGAGGACACTAAACCTTACCCGGTTACCTGGGGACTCCATACATGTTGACCTTTTTGTGGAGTAATTCATTAGTTCGTCATGTTGATGGTGTCTTCTTCTCGACAATGTGTGTGACGTCTCTTGTTGTGTGCTTGCACTGGTAGAAAAAGGGCCTATAGTCCCGGTTCGTAAGGGCCTTTAGTCCCGGTTCCTGAACCGGGACTAAAGTGTCGGTACTAATGCCCCGACCCTTTAGTCCCGGTTCAATCCAGAACCGAGACTGATGGGCATCCACGTGGGCAGTGCGCAGAGCCCAGTCAGGAGACCCTTTGGTCCCGGTTGGTGGCACCAACCGGGACCAATAGGCATCCACGCGTCAGCATTTCTGTGGCTGGGGTTTTTTTTGAAAGGGGGGGGGGTTGGGGGTTTTGGGGGGTTAATTTAGGTGTTTCATATATTGTGTTAGCTAGCTATAATTAATAGAGAGAAGTGTCATCTCTTATGTCCGTGCTTGGTCGACGCTACGTACTATACATACGTATAGAGAGGACTAGACACGCTGGCTAGCTAGTAAGCAAACGAAGGAAACAGAAGATCGTGATGAACATATATGCATACAGAGAAAGTGATATCGACCACCTCTCCTTCTCCGAGAGATTGGTCGAACAACAAGTTCTCGTATATCTATCTGACACTACCGGCTACATATATACAGTAATTATCTCTTACAAATATAATCATACGGACTCAGGGTCAACATAGAATTCTCCGTCTTCAGGGATCACGTGGTCAAGAAAGAATGCCGCCAATTCCTCTTGAATTCCTCGCATGTGAGCTGGTGCTAGGAGTTCATCCCGCTTCCGAAACATCTAATTTAAAGAAGGGGGTCAATACATATATATATGAATGAATGAAACTCAACACAAATGATGGTAATAAAATAAAATTGTGAATGTTGTTATTTACGTACTTCATATTGTTCGTCAGTGTAGCCCCGCCCACAGGTCGTGTGGCGGATGGACTCGCAAACATAGTATCCACAGAAATCATTCCCTTGTTCCTGCCACAGCCACTTTACAAGAAATAGAGGTTAATCAAACTGATAAGCAAGAATGCCAAATGGTATTGATGAAACTAGCGCTTGAATGACTAGTACATGCGCTTTAAATGCTACTATAGCTAGTACTTACTTTCGGGTGTCTAAATTGCAGCTCCTTCGGCAGTCCCGGAGCTTTTCTGGTGAATTTTCTCCAAACCCTGCCGGACAAAGAAAACAATTACTTGATATATCAGGAAATGAACAAAGTTGCTGATATGGTGGATAATGATCGATTTAACTTACTTCTCGAGTATTTGAGTCATGTCTGCATAGTCCTTGGGATCTTTTCGTCTTGAGTCTAAGACGGTTACTAGTCCCTGCTCAAGCTTAATATGTAGGAGAATATAGTGGAAACTGCACACGCATGCATAACTCATCAATTACATTACTATAACCTTGACTAATATATAAGGGAAACCGAATACGCACAAGACAGTAACACTCACTTGAAGTTGTAAGGAAAGAGTATTATATCGTTGTTTTGATTTATTATCAACGATTGTAGCATGCTGGCCTCGGTTTCTGCGGCATGAAATTTAACCTGAGTTGCATCTATGAGATATGTGTTAATGAACCCAATATCACCGACTTGTCTTTTCTTCAATTCGACGATCTTCAATCTGCATAATATAGTGAGGATGATTATAAATACATGCAATGAAAGAGCTAAGCTATATAGAGAAACTTAATGACAGAAGTAGTACTACTTACAAACAGTAGCAGGCGACCGTTGTTTTACCGAGGGCCAATTGATTGAAAAACTGATAGAACTCCTCAAATGGAACAGGCAACATATCAATTCCAACGAGGTCATGCTCCTTTTTAACTTTCAAATACAAAGTACTCCTCCCCCCTAGAGTCTCTGTAGATTTTCAAGTACCAATCATGCAATCTTCGCATCATCGTTGATAGAGATCTTTCATCTTTGACGAGAGGCTTCCCGTACTCGTATCTTTGTATCTGCATCTCCATGGGTTCATAATGTACTTCGTCGGGCAGGTAATCTGCAAGATTGCTATAACCGGGCACCATCCTCGGATCATTAGCGACGTTGTGGCTAGGCACCTTGAGCGGGGGGCACGATTGTTTCGCTTGTTCGCCGAGCTGGGCAATTTGTTTCCCAGCTCGTCGTTCTTTCAGCCTTTGATCACTGACAGTACTTCCCGACCGCTCCGCTTCAGCAAATTCCTTTCCAATAATGTGGTCATAGTTTCCTTTTGGCGGATCAGACTTCGGTGGTTTTGTCAAGGCAGCCAGAGTGCGCTTCACTTTCACCCGATCTACCTTCTCCTCCGGAGGTGGATGTTTCTTTGCTTTCACCCCTTCAAAGAATTTCCTCACTTCTTCTCGCGCGATCTCAGCGTTCTCCTCCTAGGTCCTCTCGTATGGTAACTTCTCTGGAGTCTTCAGAGAAGGACCGAATTTGTATGTCCGACCGCCTCTGGTTGTACTTCTAGACGCCGACCGAGCAGACGGAGCGGTTGTCTTCTTTACTTGCTTAAGAGGCGGAGAAGAAGGACTACGACGCGCCGGAGCAGCTGGAGCGGCGGCAGGTCTCTTCCGCCCTTGCTGACGAGGCGGAGAAGGAGGAGGCTGGCTACTCGGGCGCGTTGGCGCAGGCGGAGAAGGAGGCGGAGTGCCGCCATGCGCCGGAGAAGGAGCCGGCCGAGGGCCCTGATCGTCACTCGTCGGAGGAGGAGGCGGTGGAGGAGGCGGAGTGCCCTGACTCGCCGGAGGAGGAGGAGGAGGCGGAGGCGTCCAGTTCAGAAGGTTGATGAGCTCCTTCCGCCATAGGCATGGAGTCTTCAAAGCAGACCCCAGCCGAGTCTCCCCTTCACCGGTAGGGTGGTCAAGCTGGAGGTCCTCAAATCCCTCCGTTATCTCATCCACCATCACCCTAGCATATCCTTCTGGAATCGGCCGGCAGTGAAAAGTTGCGCCGGGTTCGGTAGGATAAACAGAGCCAACAGCCGCCTTGACCTTCAAATTCATCCATTGCGTCATAAGGTGGAAATTTTGAGACTCCGTGATAGCATCCACGGGATAGCTGGCAGGAGCCGTCAAGGCATGCTCCGGCTGAAGCAGCTCGGTGGAAGCCACGCTGCTTCTACGCTGAGATGGCGGGGTAGCTTCGGGGGAGGCTTCGGCAGTACGTTTGCTGCGATTTGCTTCTCGTTCCTCTATAGCGTCTACCCTTGCTTGCAGCGCCTGCATTTGGGTCTGCTGCACTTTTTTCCTCCTCTCATGGGATTTGTAACAGCCTGCGTCCGAAAACCCAACCTTCCACGGAATGGAGCCTGGCGTGCCTCGTGTCCGTCCAGGGTGCTCAGGATTCCCGAGGGCCATTGTGAGCTCGTCGTTCTCTCTGTCTGTAAAGAACGTCCCTTCCTACGCTGCTTCGATATACTGCTTAAGCTTACTGATTGGTATGTCCATTTGTTCGTTCGTCCAAATGCACTTCCCTGTTTCAGGGTCCAAGGTTCCGCCAGCCCCGAAGAACCAAGTCCGGCAATGGTCTGGCCAGTTATTTGTCTCTCGTTCGATCCCTTTATGAACCAGATCATTCTCAATCTTGGACCATTTAGGCTGGGCTACGAGGTAGCCACCTGACCCCGTGCAATGGTGAAGCTTCTTCTTCGCAGCATTTTGCTTGTTTGTCGCCGACATCTTCTTACTCTTTTCTGATGTCTTGTGGGCCACAAATGCGAGCCAGTGATCTCTGATCTTCTCATATCTGCCCTTGAATTCTGGTGTCTCATTATTTTTGACAAACTTATTATTCAGCTCTTTCTTCCACCTCCTGAATAGTTCTGCCATCCTCTTCAGAGAAAAAGACTTGATTAATTTCTCTTTAATTAGGTTCTCTGGATTATGCTCTGGCGGTAGGGTGAAATTTGACTTCAGCTCAGTCCAAAGATCATTTTTCTGCATATCATTGACATAAGACACCTCAGGGTCTTCTGTAGCCGGCTTAAACCATTGATGGATGCTTATCGGGATATTGTCCCTAACCAGAACCCCGCACTGAGCAACAAATGCGCTCTTTGTCCGGAGGGGTTCAATAGGTTGGCCGTCGGGCGCGATTGCTGTGATCTCAAGCTTTTCATCCGAGCTCAACTTTTTCTTCGGGCCTCGTCTCTTTACCGAAGTTGTGCTCGATCCGGAGGGCTAGAAAAAGAACAAAGACTTAATTAATATGTGTACATACCAAAACAATGAATGCATCAATCAGCTAGTCAGCATAGGCTTAACTAATATATATACCTGGCCGGACTCGGTTCGGTCACCGGAGCCGTCATCACGGTCTCCTTCTTGCACCGGCATTGGGTCACTGGAGCCGTCCTCATGTTCTTCTTCTTGCACCGGCATTAGGTCACCGTAGCCAGCTTGTTCACCCTCTCCTTCCAGACCATCGGTTTCATTGAGAAAGTACGAGATGGCATCACTTCCTTCTGCGATTATCTCCCTCAACAACGCTTCTTTTGCTGCTTCGTCTAGGGCGGTGTCCATAGTTTCTACAAATATTTACAACATGGCAATTATTATTCAAACATGACAGATGGATATATTAGTGCCAAACGTAGAACTAGCTACCTAATCATAGTAAGCTATCGGGAGGGGGTATATATCGACAACGACGACACTACATCTATGTCCCTCGATGACCCTCGTTCCCGATAAAAAAAAGAGGAAGAAGAAGAAAAAAATAAGAGGAGAAGAAAGAATAGAGGAGATCTTCTCCTCTATTCTTTCTTCTCCTCTTTTTTTTCTTCTTCCTCTTCTTTTTTTATCCTCTTCTTCCTCTCATGTTCGAGAGGATCACCGAGGGGTCGGGAGGTTGCCTAGTGTCAAAGGATTCAACAAAACCATGTCTTCATCATTAGGCGAAAGTAACATGTGCATGATGGTACAAAGCTCTTCAAAGTTGTTCTGGAACGGAGTCCCAGATAGGATAATTCGCTTTTTGGTACAAAGTTCAGAAAGAGCCTTCCAAATATCGCTATTTGGAAGGCCTTTGCTGAATTCGTACCAAAAGGCGGATTATTCTATCCGGGACTCCATTCCAGAACAATTTTGCAGAACTTCGTACCAACATGCCCTGGTTACTTCCGGCTAATGATGAAGGCATGGATTTCTTCAATACTTTGACACTAGGAAACCTCTCTCGACCCCTCGGCGATCCTCGACCCCTCCAACCCTCGACAACCCTGGAACCCTAGACCCCTAGACGACCCTCTTCTTCCTCTCATGTTCGAGAGGATCGCCGAGGGGTCGGGAGGTTGCCTAGTGTCAAAGGATTCAACAAAACCATGTCTTCATCATTAGGTGAAAGTAACATGTGCATGATGGCACGAAGCTCTTCAAAGTTGTTCTGGAACGGAGTCCCAGATAGGATAATTCGCTTTTTGGTACAAAGTTCAGAAAGAGCCTTCCGAATATCGCTATTTGGAAGGCCTTTGCTGAATTCGTACCAAAAGGCGGATTATTCTATCCGGGACTCCATTCCAGAACAATTTTGCAGAACTTCGTACCAACATGCCCTGGTTACTTCCGGCTAATGATGAAGGCATGGATTTCTTCAATACTTTGACACTAGGAAACCTCTCTCGACCCCTCGGCGATCCTCGACCCCTCGAACCCTCGAACCCCCGATAAAAATTAAGAAGAAGAAGAAGAAGAAGAATAAGAAGAAGAAAAGAGGAGAAGAAGAAGGAATAGAGGATTCCTTCTTCTTCTCCTCTTTTTTCTTCTTCTTCCTCTTTTTTTGCTTTTATTTTTTTTCTCCTCTTCTTCCTCTTCTCTTCTTCTCCTTCTTCGTGTAAGCCCTAGTTTCCCGACCCTCGACCGCTCGACGACACTCTCGACATGCCCTCGTTCCCGATAAAAAAAGAAGAAGAAGAAAAAAGAAGAGAAGAAAGAATAGAGGAGAAGAACTTCTTCTCCTCTATTCTTTCTTCTCCTCTTTTTATTCTTCTTCTTCCTCTTCTTTTTTTCCTCTTCTTCCTCTCCTCTTCTTCTCCCTCTTCCCCGCCTCTCTCATGAATGTTCGCCGTCCCCCCCACCCCTCGACCCCTCGACGACCCTCGTTCCCGATAAAAAAATAAGAGGAAGAAGAAGAAAAAAGAAGAGAAGAAAGAATAGAGGGGATCTTTTTTTATCCTCTTCTTCCTCTCCTCTTCTTCTCCCTCTTCTTCCCCTTCTTCCCTGCCTCTCTCATGAATAGAGGTTAACATCATTTGATCATCTATCATCTATGAACAAAAAAATCATCATTTGATCATCTATCATCTATGAACAAAAATATTCCTAGATACATAAAAAAATTCTACAAATGAAAATAACCTAAAAAAAATCATATGATCATCTATGAACAAAAAAAAACATCATTTGATCATCTATCATCTATGAACAAAAAATCATCATTTGATCATCTATCATCTATGAACAAAAATATTCATCATTTGATCATCTATCATCTATGAACAAAAATATTCCTAGATACATAAAAAATTTCTACATGAAAATAACCTAAAAAAATCATATGATCATCTATGAACAAAAAAACATCATTTGATCATCTATCATCTATGAACAAAAAAACATCATTTGATCATCTATGAACAAAAAAACATCATTTGATCATCTATCATCTATGAACAAAAAAATTTGCAAAGGGAGGGCGCCGGCGGCCGGACCAAGCTAAGGAGAGGTCGGCGGCGAGGATGGCGTCGGGGCAGGGGCGCGGGCGACGGCGAGGGCGGGCCGGGGCGGCGCGCGGGCGACGGCGACGGGGGCGGGCCGGGCGGCGCGCGTCGGGGCAGGGGCGGGCCGGGGCAGGGGCCCGGGCGACGGCGAGGGCGCGGGCGACGGCGGGCGACGGCGAGGGCGCGGGCGACAGCGAGGGCGCGGGCGACGACGGGCACGGGTGAGGCGACGGCGACGGCGGGGCAGCCTAGCGGCGTCAGCGTCGGGGCGGCAACTGCGAGAGACGAGAGTGAAAATTTCCAGAGTGTGAACTTATATAGCAAAGCCTTTAGTCCCGGTTCGTGGCACAACCCGGGACCAAAGGTAGGCATTAGTCCCGGTTGGTGCCACGAACCGGGACCAAAGGCCAATTTTCGGCAGCCAAAGGGCGGGAAGCGAAGGCCATTGGTCCCGGTTGGTGGCACCAACCGTGACCAATGCCCCCCTTTAGTCCCGGTTGGTGCCACCAATCGGGACCAATGCCCTTGTGCGCCCCGCGCCCAAAAGTTTAGTCCCACATCGCTAGCTGAAGGGCGCCGGCACTGATTTATAAGCGCTGATGTGCCTCCCCATTCGAGCTCCTCTCTAATGCAGGCTTTCGGGCCTAAACTTGCTACTGCCTGTGGGCCTATTGGGCCGCTGCGGGCCTGAATCCTGGCCCATGTAGGGTTTCTAGTCGTATTCAGGCCGTGGAGGCCCAGTAGGTGGCATTTTTTTTGTTTTTTCTTTTTTATTTCTACATTTTTTTGGTTTTTTATTTTTTTTTATTTCTACTTAAAACTAAATACTTACAGTTTTTTAGTGATTTCTTTTTGCTTTTAGGTCACAAAGATTATAAACTTTCTGTTAGTGCCATTAGTTTTAAATTTTGAATAGTTTAAATTTGAATTTTTAAAAATTTGTGTGAATCACTACTTTATGAATAACTTTACTATAAAAATAGAATTTCTTTTCTATTTATTTTTTATTTATACTTACAACTAAATACTTATAGTTTTTTAGTGATTTCTTTTTAATTTTATGTCACAAAAATTATAAACTTTCTGTTAGTGCCATTAGTTTTAGAATTTTGAATAGTTTAAATTGGAATTTTATAAAATTTGTGTGAATCACTAGTTTATGAATAACTTTACTATAAAATAGAAATTTTTTCTTCTTTGCTATTTATTTTTTATTTATACTTACAATTAAATACTTATAGTTTGATTTTAGGTCACAAAAATTATATTCTTTTTGCTATTGAAGAATATTATAGTTTTATTTTAGTTGATCATAACATAATATTTTAATTGATTGTTTTTATTTTCATAAAAGTTTTGTAGTTCATTCTGTTTGCTATTAATTCATTCTTTGAGCTAAATGACTCTAAAATTGGAAAGCATTTCAAAATGAACTCTGAAAAGGTTGAAAGTTGGCATGGTATCATCATTTCACCCACATAGCATGTTCCAAAAAGTAGAGAGGGTTATGACAAAAACTTGATGCACTTCGTGTACAAAATGGACAATCACTTTCGAAGTATCAAAGTTTCGAACCATAAGACATGAAAGCATTTCAAATGAACTTTGAAAAAGTTGAAAGTTGGGATGGTATCATAATTTCACCCACATAGCATTTGCTTATTGCGGGAGAAAGTCTTCACTTTTTCTTCGCTTGTGTCATTTGCTTATTGCGCCGTAACCATGGATAATCTTCATTGTTTATCAGAATGCTTGGGTCAGCCTTGACATTGAAGGGAGGAATTTCATGAAACTTTTCATAATCTTCAGACATGTCTGTCTTGCCGTCCACTCCCAGGATGTCCCTTTTTCCTGAAAGAACTATGTGGCGCTTTGGCTCATCGTATGATGTATTCGCTTCCTTATCTTTTCTTTTTCTCGTTTTGGTAGACATGTCCTTCACATAGATAACCTGTGCCACATCATTGGCTAGGACGAACGGTTCGTCAGTGTACCCAAGATTTTTCAGATCCACTGTTGTCATTCCGTACTGTGGGTCTACCTGTACCCCGCCGCCTAACAGATTGATCCATTTGCACTTAAACAAAGGGACCTTAAAATCAGGTCCGTAGTCAAGCTCCCATATGTCCACTATGTAACCATAATATGTGTCCTTTCCGCTCTCGGTTGCTGCATCAAAGCGGACACAGCTGTTTTGGTTGGTGCTCTTTTGATCTTGGGCGATCGTGTAAAATGTATTCCCATTTATCTCGTATCCTTTGTAAGTCAATACAGTCAAAGATGGTCCCCTAGACAACAAGTACAACTCATCACAAACAGTGTTGTCACCTCTAAGACGTGTTTTCAACCAACTGCTGAAAGTCCTGATGTGTTCACATGTAATCCAGTCGTCGCATTGCTCCGGGTGTTTGGAGCGCAAACTGTTCTTGTGTTCATCGACATACGGGGTCACCAAGGTAGAGTTCTATAGAACTATGTAGTGTTCTTGAGACCAAGAATATCCGTCCCTGCATATTATTGAGTCTCTTCCAAGAGTGCCTTTTCCAGTCAGTCTCCCCTCATACCGCGATTTAGGGAGACCTATCTTGTTAAGGCCAGGAATGAAGTCAACACAAAACCCGATAACATCCTCTGTTTGATGGCCCATGGAGATGCTTCCTTCTGGCCTAGCGCGGTTACGGACATATTTCTTTAGGACTCCCATGAACCTCTCAAAGGGGAACATATTGTGTAGAAATACGGGCCCCAGGATGACAATCTCGTCGACTAGATGAACTAGGACGTGCGTCATGATATTGAAGAAGGATGGTGGGAACACCAGCTCGAAACTGACAAGACACTGCGCCACATCACTCCTTAGCCTTGGTACGATTTCTGGATCGATCACCTTCTGGGAGATTGCATTGAGGAATGCACATAGCTTCACAATGGCTAATCGGACGTTTTCCGGTAGAAGCCCCCTCAATGCAACTGTTGGAAATATGCCCTAGAGGCAATAATAAAAGCATTATTATTATATTTCCTTGTTCATGGTAATTGTCTTTATTCATGCTATAATTGTGTTATCCGGAAATCGTAATACATGTGTGAATAACAGACATCAACATGTCCCTAGTAAGCCTCTAGTTGACTAGCCCGTTGATCAACAGATAGTCATGGTTTCCTGACTATGGACATTGGATGTCATTGATAACGAGATCGCATCATTAGGAGAATGATGTGATGGACAAGACCCAATCCTAAACATAGCATAAAGATCGTATGGTTCGTTTGCTAGAGTTTTGCAATGTCAAGTATCTTTTCCTTAGACCATGAGATCGTGTAACTCCCGGATACCGTAGGAGTGCTTTGGGTGTACCAAACGTCACAACGTAACTGGGTGACTATAAAGGTAGACTACAGGTATCTCCGAAAGTGTCTGTTGGGTTGACACGGATCGAGACTGGGATTTGTCACTCCGTGTTACGGAGAGGTATCACTGGGCCCACTCGGTAATGCATCATCATAATGAGCTCAAAGTGATCAAGTGTCTGGTCACGGGATCATGCATTGCGGTACGAGTAAAGTGACTTGCCGGTAACGAGACTGAACGAGGTATTGGGATACCAACGATCGAGTCTCGGGCAAGTAACATACCGTCTGACAAAGGGAATAGAATACGGGGTTGCTTGAACCCTTGACATAGTGGTTCATCCGATGACAACATCGAGAAACATGTGGGAGCCAACATGGGTATCCAGATCCCGCTGTTGGTTATTGACCAGAGGTCGTCTCGGTCATGTCTACATGTCTCCCGAACCCGTAGGGTCTACACACTTAAGGTTCGGTGACGCTAGGGTTATTAGGAAGACAAGTATGTGATTACCGAATGTTGTTCGGAGTCCCGGATGAGATCCCGGACGTCACGAGGAGTTCCGGAATAGTTCGGAGGTAAAGATTTATATATGGAAAGTGGTTAAACGGACTCCGGAAAGTTTCGGGGGCATGCCGGTATTGTACCGGGGCCACCGGGAGGGTTCCGGGGGTCCACCGGGAGGGGCCACCCCTCCCGGGGGGGCACATGGGCTAAGTGGGAGAGGGAGCCAGCCCCTAGTGGGCTGGGCGCGCCTCCCCACCTAGGCCCATGCGGCTAGGGTTTGGGGAGGGGAAACCCTAAAGGGGATAAGGGGGCGCCCCCCTAGCTTGGGGGGCAAGCCACCCTTTCCTCCTCCCCTTTGGCCGCCGCCCCATCTAGGGTTTCCCCTAGGTGGCCGGCCCCCCCTTTGCCCTCTCCTCCTATATATAGAGGGGTGAGGGGAGGGCTGCAACAGACAATTGAAGGCGCAGCCCCTCCCCTCCCCAACTTCTCTCTTTCTCCGTCCGAGCTTGGCGAAGCCCTGTCGGAGAACTGTTGTACCAATTGCACCATGCCGTTGTGCTGCCATTGGAGTTGTCTTCCTCAACCTCTCCTTCATCCTTGCTGGATCAAGACGGAGGAGACGCCATCATCCCGTACGTGTGTTGAACGCGGAGGTGCTGTTCTTTCAGCGCTTGGTCATCGGTGATCGGAATCACGTTGGGAACGACTCCATCATCACCACTCCCTCGAACGCTTCCGTACTCGATCTACAAGTGGTATGTAGATGCAAACTCACTCCCTTGACTCGTTGCTAGATGAACTCCTAGATGATCTTGGTGAAACGAGTAGGAAAATTTTTTGTTTTCTGCAACGTTCCCCAACAGTGGTATCAGAGCTAGGTCTATGCATAGTTCTTCTTGCGCGAGTAGAACACAATTTGTTGTGGGCGTGGATTTGTCAACTTTCTTGCCGCTACTAGTCTTTTCTTGCTTCAGCGGTATTGTGGGATGAAGCGGCCCGGACCAACCTTACACGTACGCTTACGTGAGACCGGTTCCACCGACTAACATGCACTAGTTGCATAAGGTGGCTGGCGGGTGTCTGTCTCTCCTACTTTAGTTGGAGCGGATTCGATGAACAGGGTCCTTATGAAGGGTAAATAGAAGTTGACAAATCACGTTGTGGCTTTCACGTAGGTAAGAAAACGTTCTTGCTAGAACCCTAATTCAGCCACGTAAAACTTGCAACAACAATTAGAGGACGTCTAACTTGTTTTTGCAGCAAGTGATTGTGATATGATAAGGCCAAAGTTGTGATGAATGATGAATGATCTATATGTGATGTATGAGATGTTCATGCTATTGTAATAGGAATCACGACTTGCATGTCGATGAGTATGACAACCGGCAGGAGCCATAGGAGTTGTCTTTATTCTTTTATATGACCTGCGTGTCATTGAGAAACGCCATGTAAATTACTTTACTTTATTGCTAAACGTGTTAGCCGTAGTAGTAGAAGTAATAGTTGGCGAGCAACTTCATGGGGGCACGATGATGGAGATCATGATGATGGAGATCATGGTGTCATGCCGGTGACAGGATGATCATGGAGCCCCAAGATGGAGATCAATGGAGCTATGTGATATTGGCCATATCATGTCACGTTTATTATTTGATTGCATGTGATGCTTATCATGTTTTGCATCTTGTTTACTTAGAACGACGGTAGTAAATAAGATGATCCCTCATATTAATTTCAAGAAGTGTTCCCCCTAACTGTGCACCGTTGCGACAGTTCGCTGTTTCAAACCACCACGTGATGATCGGGTGTTTTATTCAGACGTTCACATACAACGGGTGTAAGACAGATTTACACATGCAAACACTTAGGTTGACTTGACGAGCCTAGCATGTACAGACATGGCCTCGGAACACAGAAGACCGAAAGGTCGAGCATGAGTCGTATGGAAGATACGATCAACATGAAGATATTCACCGATATTGACTAGTCCATCTCACGTGATGATCGGACACGGCCTAGTTAACTCGGATCATGTAATACTTAGATGACTAGAGGGATGTCCAATCTAAGTGGGAGTTCATAAATAATTTGATTTGATGAACTTAATTATCATGAACTTAGTCTAAAATATTTTACAATATGTCTTGTAGATCAAATGGCCCACGTAGTCCTCAACTTCAACGCGTTCCTAGAGAAAACCAAGCTGAAAGACGATGGTAGCAACTATAAGGACTGGGTCCGGAACCTGAGGATCATCCTCATAGCTGCCAAGAAAGATTACGTCCTACAAGCACCGCTAGGTGAAGCTCCCGTCCCACAGAACCAAGACGTTATGAACGCTTGGCAAACACGTGTTGACGACTACTCCCTTGTTCAGTGCGGCATGCTTTACAGTTTAGAACCGGGGCTCCAAAAGCGTTTTGAGAGACATGGAGCATATGAGATGTTCGAAGAGCTGAAAATGGTTTTCCAAGCTCATGCCCGGATCGAGAGATATGAAGTCTCCGACAAGTTCTTCAGCTGTAAGATGGAGGAAAACAGTTCTGTCAGTGAGCACATACTCACTATGTCTGGATTACATAACCGCTTGACTCAGCTAGGAGTTAATCTCCCGGATGATGCGGTCATTGACAGAATCCTCCAGTCGCTTCCACCAAGCTACAAGAGCTTTGTGATGAACTTCAACATGCAGGGGATGCAAAAGACCATTCCTGAGTTGTTTGCAATGCTGAAATCAGCGGAGGTAGAAGTCAAGAAGGAACATCAAGTGTTGATGGTCAATAAAACCACTAAGTTCAAGAAGGGCAAGGGTAAGAAAGCCTTCAAGAAGGACGGCAAGGAAGTTGCCGCGCCCGGCAAGCAAGCTGCTGGGAAGAAGCCAAAGAATGGACCCAAGCCCGAGACTGAGTGCTTTTATTGCAAGGGAAGCGGTCACTGGAAGCGGAACTGCCCTAAATACTTAGCAGACAAGAAGGCCGGCAAAACAAAAGGTATATGTGATATACATGTAATTGATGTGTACCTTACTAGTGTCCGTAGTAGCTCCTGGGTATTTGATACCGGTGTAGTTGCTCACATTTGTAACTCAAAGCAGGGGCTGCGGAATAAGCGGAAACTGGCAAAGGACGAGGTGACGATGCGCGTCGGGAATGGTTCCAAGGTCAATGTGATCGCCGTCGGCACGCTACCTCTACATTTACCTTCGGGATTAGTTTTAAACCTCAATAATTGTTATTTAGTACCAGCTTTGAGCATGAACATTGTATCGGGATCTCGTTTAATTCGAGATGGCTACTCATTTAAATCGGAGAATAATGGTTGTTCTATTTATATGAGAGATATGTTTTATGGTCATGCTCCTATGGTGAATGGTTTATTCTTTATGAATCTCGAATGTAATACTACACACGTTCATAATGTGAGTGCCAAAAGATGCAAGGTTGATAATGATAGTCCCACATACTTGTGGCACTGCCGCCTTGGTCACATAGGTGTCAAACGCATGAAGAAGCTCCATGCAGATGGACTTTTAGAGTCTCTTGATTATGAATCATTTGACACGTGCGAACCATGCCTTATGGGTAAAATGACCAAGACTCCATTCTCAGGAACAATGGAGCGAGCAACCAACTTGTTGGAAATCATACATACCGATGTGTGCGGTCCAATGAGTGTTGAGGCTCGCGGCGGCTATCGTTATGTTCTCACCCTCACTGATGATTTGAGTAGATATGGATATATTTACTTAATGAAGCACAAGTCTGAAACCTTTGAAAAGTTCAAGGAATTTCAGAGTGAGGTCGAGAATCAACGTGACAGGAAAATCAAGTTTCTACGATCAGATCGTGGAGGAGAATACTTGAGTCACGAGTTTGGCACACACTTAAGAAAATGTGGAATAGTTTCACAACTCACGCCGCCTGGAACACCTCAGCGAAACGGTGTGTCCGAACGTCGTAATCGCACTCTATTAGATATGGTGCGGTCTATGATGTCTCTTACCGATCTACCGCTATCTTTTTGGGGCTATGCTTTAGAGACTGCCGCATTCACTTTAAATAGGGCTCCGTCGAAATCCGTTGAGACGACACCGTATGAATTATGGTTTGGAAAGAAACCTAAGCTGTCGTTTCTAAAAGTTTGGGGATGCGATGCTTATGTCAAGAAACTTCAACCTGAAAAGCTCGAACCCAAGTCGGAAAAATGCGTCTTCATAGGATACCCAAAAGAAACTATTGGGTATACCTTCTACCTCAGATCCGAAGGCAAGATCTTTGTTGCCAAGAATGGATCCTTTCTAGAGAAAGAGTTTCTCTCGAAAGAAGTAAGTGGGAGGAAAGTAGAACTTGATGAAGTATTACCTCTTGAACCGGAAAATGGCGCAACTCAAGAAAATGTTCCTGAGGTGCTAGCACCGACTAGAGAGGAAGTTAATGATAATGATCAAGATACTTCTGATCAAGCTCCTACTGAAATTTGAAGGTCCACAAGGACACGTTCCGCACCAGAGTGGTACGGCAACCCTGTCTTGGAGATCATGTTGTTAGACAACGGTGAACCTTCGAACTATGAAGAAGCGATGGCAGGCCCGGATTCCGACAAATGGCTAGAAGCCATGAAATCCGAGATAGGATCCATGTATGAAAACGAAGTATGGACTTTGACTGACTTGCCCGTTGAAAGGCGAGCCATAGAAAATAAATGGATCTTTAAGAAGAAGACAGACGCGGATGGTAACGTGACCATCTATAAAGCTCGGCTTGTCGCTAAGGGTTATCGACAAGTTCAAGGGGTTGACTACGATGAGACTTTCTCACCGGTAGCGAAGCTAAAGTCCGTCCGAATCATGTTAGCAATTGCCGCGTTTTACGATTATGAAATATGGCAAATGGACGTCAAAACGGCATTCCTTAATGGTTTCCTTAAGGAAGAATTGTATATGATGCAGCCGGAAGGTTTTGTCGATCCTAAGAATGCTGACAAGGTGTGCAAGCTCCAACGCTCGATTTATGGGCTGGTGCAAGCATCTCGGAGTTGGAACATTCGCTTTGATGAGATGATCAAAGCGTTTGGGTTTACGCAGACTTATGGAGAAGCCTGTGTTTACAAGAAAGTGAGTGGGAGCTCTGTAGCATTTCTCATATTATATGTAGATGACATACTTTTGATGGGAAATGATATAGAACTCTTGGACAGCATTAAGGCCTACTTGAATAAGAGTTTTTCAATGAAGGACCTTGGAGAAGCTGCTTATATATTAGGCATCAAAATCTATAGAGATAGATCGAGACGCCTCATAGGTCTTTCACAGAGTACATACCTTGATAAGATATTGAAGAAGTTCAATATGGATCAATCAAAGAAGGGGTTCTTGCCTGTGTTACAAGGTATGAAATTGAGCTCGGCTCAAAGTCCGACCACGGCAGAAGAAATAGAAGAGATGAGTGTCATCCCCTATGCCTCAGCCATAGGTTCTATTATGTATGCCATGCTGTGTACCAGACCTGATGTAAACCTTGCCGTAAGTTTGGTAGGAAGGTACCAAAGTAATCCCGGCAAGGAACACTAGACAGCGGTCAAGAATATCCTGAAGTACCTGAAAAGGACTAAGGAGATGTTTCTCGTTTATGGAGGTGACGAAGAGCTCGTCGTAAAGGGTTACGTCGACGCTAGCTTCGACACAGATCTGGATGACTCAAAGTCACAAACCAGATACGTGTATATTTTGAATGGTGGGGCAGTAAGCTGGTGCAGTTGCAAGCAAAGCGTCGTGGCGGGATCTACATGTGAAGCGGAGTACATGGCAGCCTCGAAGGCAGCGCATGAAGCAATTTGGGTGAAGGAGTTCATCACCGACCTCGGAGTCATACCCAATGCGTCGGGGCCGATCAAGCTCTTCTGTGACAACACTGGAGCTATTGCACTTGCCAAGGAGCCCAGGTTTCACAAGAAGACAAGGCACATCAAGCGTCGCTTCAACTCCATTCGTGAAAATGTTCAGGATGGAGACATAGAAATTTGTAAAGTACATACGGACCTGAATGTAGCAGATCCGTTGACTAAACCTCTCCCTAGGGCAAAACATGATCAACACCAGAATTCCATGGGTGTTCGATTCATCACAATGTAACTAGATTATTGACTCTAGTGCAAGTGGGAGACTGTTAGAAATATGCCCTAGAGGCAATAATAAAAGCATTATTATTATATTTCCTTGTTCATGGTAATTGTCTTTATTCATGCTATAATTGTGTTATCCGGAAATCGTAATACATGTGTGAATAACAGACATCAACATGTCCCTAGTAAGCCTCTAGTTGACTAGCCCGTTGATCAACAGATAGTCATGGTTTCCTGACTATGGACATTGGATGTCATTGATAACGAGATCGCATCATTAGGAGAATGATGTGATGGACAAGACCCAATCCTAAACATAGCATAAAGATCGTATGGTTCGTTTGCTAGAGTTTTGCAATGTCAAGTATCTTTTCCTTAGACCATGAGATCGTGTAACTCCCGGATACTGTAGGAGTGCTTTGGGTGTACCAAACGTCACAACGTAACTGGGTGACTATAAAGGTAGACTACAGGTATCTCCGAAAGTGTCTGTTGGGTTGACACGGATCGAGACTGGGATTTGTCACTCCGTGTTACGGAGAGGTATCACTGGGCCCACTCGGTAATGCATCATCATAATGAGCTCAAAGTGATCAAGTGTCTGGTCACGGGATCATGCATTGCGGTACGAGTAAAGTGACTTGCTGGTAACGAGACTGAACGAGGTATTGGGATACCAACGATCGAGTCTCGGGCAAGTAACATACCGTCTGACAAAGGGAATAGAATACGGGGTTGCTTGAACCCTTGACATAGTGGTTCATCCGATGACAACATCGAGAAACATGTGGGAGCCAACATGGGTATCCAGATCCCGCTGTTGGTTATTGACCAGAGGTCGTCTCGGTCATGTCTACATGTCTCCCGAACCCGTAGGGTCTACACACTTAAGGTTCGGTGACGCTAGGGTTATTAGGAAGACAAGTATGTGATTACCGAATGTTGTTCGGAGTCCCGGATGAGATCCCGGACGTCACGAGGAGTTCCGGAATAGTTCGGAGGTAAAGATTTATATATGGAAAGTGGTTAAACAGACTCCGGAAAGTTTCGGGGGCATGCCGGTATTGTACCGGGGCCACCGGGAGGGTTCCGGGGGTCCACCGGGAGGGGCCACCCCTCCCGGGGGGCCACATGGGCTAAGTGGGAGAGGGAGCCAGCCCCTAGTGGGCTGGGCGCGCCTCCCCACCTAGGCCCATGCGGCTAGGGTTTGGGGAGGGGAAACCCTAAAGGGGATAAGGGGGCGCCCCCCTAGCTTGGGGGGCAAGCCACCCTTTCCTCCTCCCCTTTGGCCGCCGCCCCATCTAGGGTTTCCCCTAGGTGGTCGGCCCCCCCTTTGCCCTCTCCTCCTATATATAGAGGGGTGAGGGGAGGGCTGCAACAGACAATTGAAGGCGCAGCCCCTCCCCTCCCCAACTTCTCTCTTTCTCCGTCCGAGCTTGGCGAAGCCCTGTCGGAGAACTGCTGTACCAATTGCACCACGCCGTTGTGCTGCCATTGGAGTTGTCTTCCTCAACCTCTCCTTCATCCTTGCTGGATCAAGACGGAGGAGACGCCATCGTCCCGTACGTGTGTTGAACGCGGAGGTGCTGTTCTTTCAGCGCTTGGTCATCGGTGATCGGAATCACGTTGGGAACGACTCCATCATCACCACTCCCTCGAACGCTTCCGTACTCGATCTACAAGTGGTATGTAGATGCAAACTCACTCCCTTGACTCGTTGCTAGATGAACTCCTAGATGATCTTGGTGAAACGAGTAGGAAAAATTTTTGTTTTTTGCAACGTTCCCCAACAGCAACTGGAAGCAGTTGCGTCATAATCACGTGGCAGTCATGAGACTTTAGGTTCTGAAACTTTTTCTCTGGCATATTTATTATTCCCTTTATATTCGACGAGAAGCCAGTCATGACCTTCATACTGAGCAGGCATTCAAAAAAGATTTCTTTCTCTTCTTTCGTAAGAGCGTAGCTGGCAGGACCTTTATACTGCTTCGGAGGCATGCCGTCTTTTTCGTGCAAACGTTGCATGTCCTCCCGTGCCTCAGGTGTATCTTTTGCCTTCCCATACACGCTCAAGAAGCCTAGCAGGTTCACGCAAAGGTTCTTCGTCACGTGCATCACGTCGATTGAGGAGCGGACCTCTAGGTCTTTCCAGTAGGGTAGGTCCCAAAATATAGATTTCTTCTTCCACATGGGTGCGTGTCCCTCAGCGTCATTCGGAACAGCTAGTCCACCGGGACCCTTTCCAAAGATTACGTAGTGTAAATCATTGACCATAGCAAGCACGTGATCACCGGTGTGCATGGCGGGCTTCTTCCGGTGATCTGCCTCGCCTTTGAAATGCTTGCCTTTCTTTCGACATTGATGGTTGGTCGGAAGAAATCGACGATGGCCCAGGTACACATTCTTCCTGCATTTGTCCAGGTATATACTTTCAGTGTCATCTAAACAGTGCGTGCATGCGTGGTATCCTTTGTTTGTCTATCCTGAAAGGTTACTGAGAGCGGGCCAATTGTTGATGGTCACGAACAGCAACGCCTTAAGGTTAAATTCCTCCTGTCTGTGCTCATCCCACGTACGTACACTGTTTCCATTCCACAGCTGTAAAAGTTCTTCAACTAATGGCCTTAGGTACACATCAATTTCGTTGCCGGGTTGCTTAGGGCCTTGGATGAGAACTGGCATCATAATGAACTTCCGCTTCATGCACATCCAAGGAGAGCTGTAAAAGTTCTTCAACTAATGGCCTTAGGTACACATCAATTTCGTTGCCGGGTTGCTTAGGGCCTTGGATGAGAACTGGCATCATAATGAACTTCCGCTTCATGTACATCCAAGGAGGAAGGTTATACATACATAGAGTCACGGGCCAGGTGTTGTGATTGCTGCTCTTCTCCCCGAAAAGATTAATGCCATCCGCGCTTAAAGCAAACCATACATTCCTTGGGTCCTTTGCAAACTCATCCCAGTTCTCTCGATTTTTCTCCACTGCGACCCGTCAGCGGGTGCTCTCAACTTCCCATCTTTCTTTCGGTTCTCACTGTGCCATCGCATCAACTTGGCATGCTCTTCATTTCTGAACAGACATTTCAACCGTGGTATTATAGGAGCATACCACATCACCTTCGCAGGAACCCTCTTCCTGAGGGCCTCGCCGTCAACATCACCAGGGTCATCTCGTCTGATCTTATACCGCAACGCACCGCATACCGGGCATGCGTTCAGATCCTTGTATGCACCGCGGTAGAGGATGCAGTCATTAGGGCATGCATGTATCTTCTTCACCTCCAATCCTAGAGGGCATATGACCTTCTTTGCTACGTATGTACTGTCGGGCAATTCGTTATCCTTTGGCAGCTTCTTCTTCAATATTTTCAGTAGCTTCTCAAATTCTTTGTCAGCCACAGCATTCTCTGCCTTCCACTGCAGTAATTCCAATACAGTACCGAGCTTTGTGTTGCCATCTTCACAATTGGGGTATAACCCTTTTTTGTGATCCTCTAACATGCGATCGAACTTCAGCTTTTTCTTTTGACTAATGCATTGCATCCTTGCATCGACAATGACCCGGCAGAGATCATCATCATCGGGCACATCGTCTGGTTCCTCTTGATCTTCAGCAGCTTCACTCGTGGCAGCATCATTGGGCACATCGTCTGGTTCCTCTTGATCTTCACCAGCTCCCCCCGTTGCAGCATCACCGTATTCAGGGGGCACATAGTTGTCATCGTACTCTTCTTCTTCGCCGTCTTCCATCATAACCCCTATTTCTCCGTGCCTCGTCCAAACATTATAGTGTGGCATGAAACCCTTGTAAAGCAGGTGGGAGTGAAGGATTTTCCGGTTAGAGTAAGACCTCGTATTCCCACATTCAGTGCATGGACAACACATAAAACCATTCTTCTTGTTTGCCTCAGCCGCATCGAGAAACTCATGCACGCCCTTAATGTACTCGCGGGTGTATCTGTCACCGTACATCCATTGCCGGTTCATCTGCGTGCATTATATATAATTAAGTGTCCAAATTAATAGAAGTTCATTATCACATTAAAACCAAAGTGCATACATAGTTCTCATCTAATAACATATAGCTCTTCAGAGCATCTAATTAATTAAACCATACATTGAAACTATGTAAAGCATTTCAATGTGAAAACAAATGCGATCATAATCGCAACCAAGGTAACAATTGATCCAACGGCATAATGATACCAAGCTTCGGTATGAATGGCATATTTTTTAATCTTTCTAATCTTCGAGCGCATTGCATCCATCTTGATCTTGTGATCATCGACGACATCCGCAACATGCAACTCCAATATCATCTTCTCCTCCTCAATTTTTTTATTTTTTCCTTCAACAAATTGTTTTCTTCTTCAACTAAATTTAACCTCTCGACAATAGGGTCAGTTGGCATTTCCGATTCACATACATCCTAGATAAATAAAATCTATGTCACGTTGGTCGGCATAATTTTCATAAACAATAAATGAACCAATAGTTATAAAGATAATATACATACCAAATCCGAATCATAGACAGGACGAGGGCCGACGGGGGCGGATACCAAAACCATCGCACTATATAAGATGCAATAATAAATGTAAGAAAATGATACAAGTATCTATCTAAACATACAAGTAAGAATATTTTTCCTTTCAGAAAGAAGATAAGAATAAGAGGCTCACCACGGTGGTGTCGATGATGAGATCGGCGCGGGTGATCGACGGCGGTGAAGACGGGGACGGGGCGTGACGGACCGCTAAATCTAGACAAATTTCAAGGAAAATGGAGCTTGGAGGTCGAGCTTCGAAAGGAGAAAGCTTAAGTAGTGTGGCTCCGGCATTCCATCGAACACCTCATGTGCATAGGAGGTGAATTAGAGCACCACAAAGCCCTCTCCCCCTCGGCCAGGAAAAACAGAGCACTGTGCTCTGCTCTTGCATGAGGGGGTATATATAGACACCTCATTGGTCCCGGTTGGTGACATGAACCGGGACTAAAGGGAAGCCTTTGGTCCCGGTTCGTGCCACCAACCGGGACCAATGGTGGTGGGCCAGGAGCGAGGCCCATTGGTCCCGGTTCGTCCCACCAACCGGGACCAAAAGGTCCAGACGAACCGGGACCAATGGCCCACGTGGCCCGGCCGGCCCCCTGGGCTCACGAACCGGGACCAATGCCCACATTGATCCCGGTTCTAGACTGAACCGGGACTAATGGGTTGAGCCGGCCTGGACCATAGCCCTGTTTTCTACTAGTGTTGGTCGGCCGGTGGTACCCTGATGGTGGGGCAGCTGTATCGGTTTTAGTCACGTTTTCCATAATTAACTGGTGAACTGTTTCTTGCGTAGTATAAGATATTCTACATGTTTCCAAATCAGATGTATATGAACACATTTTAGCATGTTTGTTCACTCATTTTATTTCGTTTGTAGTCCGTACTAAAACATATCCAAAACATCTTACGATTGTCAACGGAGAGAGTACATCATACGAGGCAATTGCTTCCGAGTTCGAACTAAAAAGTTTCGTACCAAGCTGGGTTTTTCATGGCCAGCCCGATCTCTGTGTTTGCGGAGGTTCACAGGAGACACATTACTGAACGAGTTAGCGCACGTGAACTTCGTGGAGCTCCATCAACGACGACGGCCGAGCGGGAGAGCACATAATTTCAACGGGAGTTGAAGGCCATGACGGCATACGCCGAGATCGGCGACGAGGCGACGCACAGGGGATAGAGAGACCGATGTGTAGATGCAGTCACAGCGTGACGTATGGACTCGACACGGACGAAGGTCTCTCACTGAGCCCGTACCTACGCCTGCACTGCATGGCACCGCCCGAAGCTCACGGCCTCGTACGTACCTACCTGTGGCTGTGGGGTGTGGAGAACCAAATTTTGTCCAAATCTGTGGTGCCCGTGCGAGAGAAAAGACATGGATGCCATCCATGCGTACCAGTGCGACTGCTTGGACCTGCCTATGGCCAAGCCAAATGGTAATCGGCGCAGGTAGCTAGGCGCACTCGTGACATTTCTGGCTAAAGTACCCGTGGGGCGTTTTCCACCGGGCTCAGTTTTGGTAGTGTCCAAGGCCAGATTGAGGAGCCATAGCCTATAGCATCGTACGCCCTATTACCACTAACCCATGTATATATAGCTCAAAAAATTTAACCCATGTATATTCATTCTTGCAAATGTAGACAAACTGAGATACAAAAGCCACAACATATCATTAATCTGTGTACTGAAAATATTTTCATTAAGAAATTAATGGAAAGGGGTGATAGCCCGGTCGAAAAATATCATTAATCTGTGTCTTTTTTGAAAGCATTGCTATGGAGTCTATTCAAACATGCTCTTCATGGTGAAACCCAATATCTGACCCTGAGTGGTTGGCTCGCGGGAACCTTCCTCGTAGCTCGTTTGCTGTCAAGGACGACGGATGGTGTTGTTGCTTGTTTGTTGCAAGTTGTTTGATGCATCGGTTGTCTTTGCTTTTTTTTCACTTATTTTTAACGTTTCTTGGCCGAGTGCATCCTCGCTATCTCGACCTATTATTGATATTTGTGTATTTGCAGAGGATGAGTGTAATTGATAGCATCTTGATATTTATAAACGGACGCTTTAGCTATTCCTCGTTTGCCTTAAAATCAAAATCACAGCTGTCGATTTTGTTGAAGAAGGGTAAATCTGCAAGCCCGAGATGGAGAGGTAGAAGTCTTCCGCGGGTCGTGGCGTCGAAGCTATAGGTGAGGAAGGTGGTCCGCATGTGAGTGTTGGTAGACCTCTGTCCAATGTGTGTGAGAACTTGTAGGAGGCGAGGCGGGAGGGCGGACCAGGGGAAAGGAGGGGAAGAGATCGTCTCTATGCTTTAAGGAAGAAGATAAACAGTGATACCCAGAGGAGGAAGAAAGCATGAGTGCCCTTGGAGCTCAATCGGACGGCTCTCATAAAATTGACTGAAAGCATTTTTCTTATATTGATGACTACCGTATAGGCGGTCCCGTATATTACCCGCAAATATTTCTACTCTCTTACTGATGTATGGACATGCTTAGAGGCAAAGTGAATACGTAAAAAAAACCCAGTAAATCGATGGTGCACGGATAGGTAACTATTACAGCCGTGCCGTTGTCATTGGTCTCTGACCATTGTTGAACCGTTGGTTGAGATGCATGCGGGCGTGATTAAGGTGCGTAGAGTTAGCATCGCACATATCCAGACGTGAACAAGCTGTGATGCATACATAAATCCAACGCCCGTGTGCGTGGTGCGTCGGCCTACGTCGGCTAGTGTCGGTGGACCCAAATCCTCAGCCGCTTCACGACCCGTGTGCGTGAGCGCGGGGCCCGCCCGCCGGGCAAGCCCCCTCCCCACAGTCGGTGGACCCCTGGTCCACACTCCACAGCCGCTCGACGACGCTCGCTCGCTCCACTCCATCGACTGTGCCGCTGTACTCACTCGTACTCACTCCCTTAATTTCTCTGAGCTGTACATGCGATTACAAGCTCAATTTACAGCAGTACACTCAATGTGTACACTACACAACCATTCTACCAATACGCTCGTATGCCGTCCGTGAGGAAGAGCTGCAGGCGTACGTAGTAGCGTAGCAGAGGAGCGTACAGTAGCCAGTGTGGAAAGGAGGGGGCAAAAGGCGATAGGGAAAAGCATGACAACGATATGAACGAAAGGAATCAGACAGCAACCTTCTTATTAGCCTCCTCCATACCCTCTCCCTCCTCCTCTTCCTCGTCTCCTCTTCTTCTTCTCCCCCTTGTCTCGAGAGCAAGCAAGAAGACGACTAGTAGCCGCTAGCTAGCTAGCATGCGGCAGCAGCGCAAGGGATAGATAAGAGCCGGAGAGACAGAGAGGTATGGGGAAGAAACAAAGCCCTCGTTTCTCTCTGCGTGCGCGCGCGTGTGGGTTTGGGTGCTTGCGAGCTTCGATTTGTTCTACCGCTCTAGCTTGCTTGTTTCTGAGTGCAACTGCTGGTTTGGATTTCACTGCGGGAGTTTGTTCGTTTGTTCATCCTCGTTCCGCGATTGAACCCTAACCCTTTGGAGTTTTTCTTCTTCCCCCCCTTCCCCCCCAGCTTCTTCTTGTCCAAGCTTCAGATCGATTCCGGCCAGGCAAAGACACAAACACACATATGAGATAGGTATCGCCTTCTCTACCTTTTATCTTTGGTGTTTTCCTCCCTCCTCGTCCGAGAAACAGCTTTCTGGCCTCTTCTTCTTTGCACGTTTCCTGAGTTTGTTATTGGCATGTCTCTCATGGAAAGCGCTGCTTTTTCTTGAAGTGAGGGGAAATTTGCTGCTAGTTTCCAACACCGGGCTACCAAAAGGGAAAGGTTATCCTGTTGCCGGTGAGCAGCTGAAAGGGTGAATCTGAGCGGCGATGGCATCCAATTCATCGGCGGCGGCTGTCGCGGCGCTGTTCGGGATTAGGGAAGGGCACCAGCAGGAACAGATGAAGCCGCTGCTCGCCCAGCAGCAGCGGCAGCATGCCGTCGCGCCGCCCAGCGCGCTGTTGACGGCGGGGCCAGACCAGGCGGCCGCGGCGGCGCCACCGGTGAAGAAGAAGAGGACCATGCCAGGTATGATAAGAAAGTGCCCTTCCTGCAATTCCATTCGTGCATGCATAGCATCTCCTAGCGGACCTCGCTTGGATCTGCTAGGACTTTTTTCTAGATCATTCTGCGAGGAGTTTCCATCGGAGAGATCTTAGATGCAAGAACGGCAACTCTCTCATGGGCTCATGGTTTCTCCTTCTGTCAATCTTACTTTATCTGGCCCTTGTTTCTTGATTTCGAAATTTCGATTCACAACAGAAGAGACGCCTCCCTAAATAGGAGTTATGTCCAAGATTTGTTTTCACTGGATTTATATGGAATGGAAATGGTCCCTAATGTTCTTCAGTTCCAGTTCTCTCTCCCGGCCCCTTGTCGACTGAATTTCTTCCGTGAGCTACCTCGATCCAAACCAAGCTGGATGTGGTCGTCACATCTTTTTACTCACTGTGTACTTCATTTAAAGCTGCTTGTAGTCTCACCTGAATAGTAGACTAGGGGAAAACCTAATTATTCCTAGTATTCATCCTGTTCATTCTTATTCCCTTTTTTTTTACTCATTCCAACCTCGGTAGATATACGAGTTTGCGTACGTAATTCCTTGTGCGTTCCAAGTAAAATTCCTTGGAATAAACTGTCAGTGCGGACTCACGGGTCACGAGTACTACCAGTTCAAATTGGACAAAAAAATAAAAGTTTTCTTGCAAGATTCCATGTACATGAGCTGTTCTCCTCTTCACCCTTTTGCTCCTTGTTCCTCTTGCCAATTATGAGAGATACAGAGATAGTATAGGGGCCATGACGCGATCGTCGTCAATTCCTTTGTTCCCTATATTAGTTGCTGCAAATGCCCTTTTGCGTGTTTTCTTCCCCGAAGTCTCATGCAAATATTCTCCCCTTTGTTGCCTCCATTTGTCCCTTCCTCACCAAAACCAAAGGAAGAAACACCACCAGTACGTTACCTGCTACCTCTCTCCCTCACACCATGCACCATTATTAGTCATAGGCTAATCGCGCACCGTTGCCTTATCACGCATTAGTACTTGTTTGCAAAACATGGCAACTTCTGTGCCCCTACCATTTCAAGCTTATTGTGCATGTTAATGCACAACCGTTACTATGCATGCTCAGTTGCTCACTACCTACATTAATTCTAGTGATCGATCGATATCAGATGTGCAATTGAGTTGGTTATGTTGCATTGATACATAACATACATGCAGACCCTGACGCGGAGGTGATCGCGCTGTCGCCCAAGACGCTGATGGCGACGAACCGGTTCGTGTGCGAGGTGTGCAACAAGGGGTTCCAGCGGGAGCAGAACCTGCAGCTGCACCGGCGCGGGCACAACCTGCCGTGGAAGCTGAAGCAGAAGGACCCGAACCAGGTTCAGCGGCGGCGGGTGTACCTGTGCCCGGAGCCGACGTGCGTGCACCACGAGCCCGGCCGCGCGCTGGGCGACCTCACCGGCATCAAGAAGCACTTCTGCCGCAAGCACGGCGAGAAGAAGTGGAAGTGCGACAAGTGCGCCAAGCGCTACGCCGTGCAGTCCGACTGGAAGGCGCACTCCAAGATCTGCGGCACCCGCGAGTACCGCTGCGACTGCGGCACCCTATTCTCACGGTATGTACGCACGTACTACTTGCTACTACCTCTCGTTGCTCGCTGGCTCGTTATACCTACCTTACGTACGCGCCGCCGCACACATGCATGTGTTGGCTGCTGAGCGCATGCACGCACACACGGTTTTGCCAAGGACAAATCTGCGTTGGTCTCGGCATTGCATGCATGCATGCACCCAGGCGGCAAAGATGTTGAACACTCCCGTTTTTCATGGTCTACGTACCGTCTTTTGGTCGATGGATGACCTTTTGTGCTGGTGAGTGGTGACCCAAAACCTGCTGAGTTAGGGCCGGGTTAGGGTTTTGTCTGAACTGTCGCTTCTGTAGTGCATGCTTAATTTGTTTATGGGGAGGTTTGCATGCCCGTGGAAGGGTGAGAAAGACGGAGAGAGAATGCCACACGTACGGGGGGACAAAATAAATCTGGGAATTAACCGGCTGGGAACCTGCGTACACAGTCACACACACACGTGATGCAAGTGTTCCCAGCTAATTCGTGTAGTTATCTTACTACCTACCATATGCATCTTGGTTGTATTCCCTTGCACGAGTACAGATGCCACACTGCTGCTTGGATGATTATCCCGGGACGTCAATGTAGCACAATCTTCGCCCAAGCACGAGAGCATGGGCACACGTACACGCACGTTACACACACACTGACATACTCCCACAATTGGGTCGCCACGTAAGCCAGCTGGTCTGCCCGCATTGTCATGTGAGCTGGCTGCGTAGCTAGATGCGGCGCAGTGCCTTCCGTTGGCCGTGTCAGAAGCTCGATCAGAGCTAGCACGGCCAGGTTCACACACTTCACAGCTTTTCCTTGGATACGTTTACTCGATCCAGGCCCTCACAACCCTTCACGTGGGTGCAATTCTCAGGAGCTAGCAGCACAGCGAGATTCTCTCTCTCTCTCTCTCTCTCTCTCTCTCTCTCTCTCTACATCATTGAAGCATCTGGGCTGGAGCGGGTTGGTGACCCTATCTTTCACTAGCTCGGCACACATTTCTCTAATGGGGAGGAGGCGTATATGGGATGCATAGGCAGAAGCTGCCTTCATTGAGATATGAATTTTAATCATTTTCTTTTCACGGCCACTGCTCTCTTCATGCAACATCTCATTCAGATCAATAATTCTCAAGGACCCGGGACCCCCTCTCCCCTACTCCTAGCTAGGGATCGGTACAGCAGCCCATGTTTTTCCTCTCATCTTCTTCCGGATCCAGTAATTCTTGATTGGTTACTCGGGATGCGAGCTTTACTGCAAAATCAAGTCTTCTGAGGTGCTTACCCCATGGAAACCCTAGTGTCATCCTGTTAGCTAGGATAGCACAGAGCTATCTAGCCCACCTGGGCTCGAGCCACGGAGTGGCCCATGGTGCTTAGAGTTTTTTCTATAAAAATATGCCTCTAAGGGCTAGTGTTGGATGCTCTCGTTTTGCATGTATAGTGTTTGATACAATGAAATAGTTGAAGAAAATGACAAAGAAAACAAGGCCATGCAAACCAAATGGTAATATGACTACAGAATCTAAACCTTTACCTTGAAAGGAAAAATTCCTAAGGATTTCAATCCTCCAATATTTCTTTGAATATCCTTTCAACCAAAAAAAATCCCTTAAATGAATTATTTTAGCAACTTGTTTCACATTCCTTTTGTTTACCCCTGCTTACTATGGATACAATCATATAGATGGAATATTTCAAGAAGGCAATATGAACTAGAATTCTGAAAGAGATGGGAGGAGTCATAAATTGTAGATATTCCAACAGTTAAAATGTTTACATGATTGCCAGACAAATTTTGCAATCAAATATACACTTATACATAAAAGATAGAAAAATACCTTCGCCATACAGCAATTCATCATATTTTTCTTAACACATCACAATCGCATATTCTCACATTCACGTACATACACTCATCTCTATGAATGCACGCACACACACACACACACACACACACACACACACACACACACACACACACACACACACACACACACACACACACACAATACCACTATGAGCAGCTTCGAACTACTGAACTGACACAAATTTTGAGATCTTCGTCAAACAATCAATGGTATTGACACCCCTTATTGGGTCACGATATTTGTCACCCTGGGTGAGAATTAGTTATTCTTCACACCCCCCCCCCCCCCCCCTCCCCCTCTATTTTACCATCAATGCACTGTAATTTTACGTTCCGTAAGTTTTATCTTATTTCCAACGTAAAAAGAGATCGTAAAAAAATATAATCGTCATAAAAATATACATTATGTTATGTAAAATTACAAACGCAAAAACATAGTGTAAAATACACATAAACTGCAATTTTTCTTTTCTTATGACCTATATTTTTATTTTCTTATGTCAAATTTTACGTAGTGAATCAATATGAATGTAACTATTTGAATTTCAAACGTAATTTAATTATGAAGTAACTGTAAAATTACCTCGGATGAAGAATAACTTATTCTACACCCTGTATGATGAATAGGTTTTTCTCTCTAAAGAAAAAGTAGCTGTAGTGTACTCAGCTGCCCGTCCACGCCCGTTTTGTTGCTGAGGGAGTACAGTGCACGCAAGTTTTTTTCTATATGGAACATGCTGTAAAAAATACAGAATGTTTAGTACTATAGTGTTGGCTTTGCACGGATGACAAGACAGCATATATGGCTTGCATCTGGGCAACTTCACGTGTTCCCAGTGTGACTGTGAAGCAGTACTGTCCTTACATTCCAGTCCTAGCATTTCATGAGGCAAATAAACCCTTGTTTGACATAGGAGTATTTTGCAAGCGACTCATGCATATATACCTATACTTTGTCTTTAATTTGGCTATTATGATGCAACTGCAGGCTGCAGCATGTTATGTTCATGCGTATAGGAGCACTCAACCGTCACTAACTACTTCTACATGCACTCATGCATGTTTCCATGCAGGAGGGACAGCTTTATCACCCACAGGGCCTTCTGCGACGCCCTCGCCCAGGAAAGCGCGCGGCTGCCGCCCGGGGCCGGCCACCTCTACGGCGCCACCGGCGCGGCCAACATGGCACTCAGCCTCTCGCAGGTCGGCTCCTCTCTCCACGACGCGCACGGTCAATACCACCAGGCGTCCTCGGATCTCCTCCGCTTCGGCGGTGGCGGTGGCGGCGGCATGGCTGCCCGCCTCGACCACCTCCTGTCGTCGTCCAACGCCCCGTCCTTCCGCCACCTGCCACCTCCACAAGCGCCGCCCTTCCACCTCGGCTCGGCGCAGGAGTTCGTCGACGGGAATGGATCACCCGCGTTCTTGCAGGGCAAACCGTTCCACGGCCTCATGCAGCTCCCGGATCTCCAGGGCAACGGCTCCGGCGGCACGTCGTCGTCGGCTCCTGGTCTTTTCAACCTCGGATACATCGCCAACAGTGCCAATAGCTCCGGTACCTCCAGCCACGGCCACGCGAGTCAGGGACACATGGCCAATGACCAGATCAGCGAAGGAGGCGGCGGTGGAGGTGCTGGTTCTGAGAATTCGGGCGCGGCGTTCTTCAGCGCCGGTGGGAACTTTTCCGGTGGCGACCACCAGGTTGCTCCTTCTGGGATGTACAATGAGCAATCCGTGATGATGCCGCAGATGTCGGCGACGGCGCTGCTCCAGAAGGCGGCGCAGATGGGCTCTAGCACAAGCGCAGACGGCGGTGGCGCGTCCGTGTTCGGTGGTTTCATGGGCTCGTCCGTCCCGCAGGGCCGCGCACCCATGCTTGACCAGGGACAGATGCACCTGCAGAGCCTGATGAACTCGCTGGCCGGCGGCGGCAATGGTGGCGGAATGTTTGGCGGCGCCAACGGCCGCGGCATGATTGATCCGAGGCTGTATGATATGGATCAGCACGAGGTCAAATTTAGCCAGGGCCGTGGCGGCGGCGTCGGCGGCGGGGACGTGACGCGGGACTTTCTTGGCGTCGGTGGCAGAGGGGACATGATGAGGGGGATGCCGGTGGCAAGGGGAGAGAACCACAGCGGCAGCAACATGAGCTTCTTGGAGGCGGAGATGAAGTCGGCCTCGTCGCCATTCAATGGAGGCAGGATGCAGTGAAGAGCTTGTAGAAAGGCATTGAGCTGGCTTGCTGAAGCTCCATCCTATAGTGAACGAGTTGGGATCTTGGGATACATCATACATCCATGGAACAAGCTGTTTACAAAGGTTTGCACTTGGCAGCACAAATCTTTTGACTTGAGAGAGCAAGGTTGGGATTCCTCTACCAATTCATGAAGAGCCAGATCAACCGGAACCGTGAGACGAGACTATATATTTAGTGGCTGCTTTCCTGTTCATGTTTTGTTACTGTAGTTGAACCTTGTTAAATTGGGTTAATTCATACCGTCCGGAAGAGATAGTTGCATATACCGTAAGGTTTGTAGCTCGCTTTGTGAGGGATGATCAAAACTTGACCACCCCAACTCAATCTATTTTGTTCTTGCTCGTTCTTCACTATGAACTAGCAGAATCAGGCCCGCATTTGCGCGGATAGATTTCGTTTTATCATTGTATTCATGTTTTTCTCTTTCTGCTAATATAATACTTCCCTTGTCACTAAATATAAAATGTTTTTTATAAAAAACGTTTTATATTTAGTTAAGGGGCAGAATTATGACCTGGTAGTGAATGCTCCCGCGAGCCGGCAGGTTAGCCCTCGGTGCATCGGGATGCCTGAACCATTAATGGCGCAATTTTGATGGAGTGATGATGCTACCCATAAGAAAATGTATTAGAGCAACTCCACTCGTTTGGCCCCCAACGCATAGGCCCGCGCTTGGGATACTTGCCCGACGCTTTTTAGGTCTTGGGAGTGATCTAGATCCCAGCCACGCCCCCAGGTGCCGCCCTCAAGGCATTGTAAATTCGAACTTATTCATTCCCGCTATCAAAAAACGCCACAAGTCCGGCGATCAGGGCCACAAAGTCCCGGTGATCGGCGATTATCTTGCCACAGTTCAGCGATTAATAAAAAGTTCGGCGTTCAAAAGAAAAAACGCGTAGGCAATGCATCAAACAACGACGTCAGCCTCCAGCGTCGAACCCGGCATGCGTGTGATCGTCGGCGTAGCCAGGCGAGGGCGTGCAACCCGAGGGGTGTGGCGACGACGAGAAGCCGGCCGGCGACTCGACGCTCTGCTGGCTCCAGGACGCGTACGGGCCGTGGCCGCCGGGTGGATTCATTATCCCCGCATGAGACGCCTCGGCTTGTTCGGCCGCGCGATCTGCTTGCTCCGCCATGGCCGCCGCCAGCGCCGCCCTGTCCCGGGCCTTCTTGGCGTTGGCCCTGTTCCACCGATTGGTGGTGACAACCTCCCGACGCTGAACTTTCGCCTTGCAGTCGGCGTTAGACATGCCCGGGGGCTTGGACGGCGGCGCCCTCTGCTTCCTCTGCTTCGGCTGAGTGGTGGTGGCGGTGGCATCGGTAGCGGCGCGGGGGGCATGTACTTCTTCGGTGGCATGGTGGCCGGATAAAGGGGAGGGGGAGGATAATGGCGGGAGGAAGAGGGAATTGAGGGAAACGGAGGGGGGAAAGCGGGGGGAGCGGCGGGAAAAGGGCCTTCTCTCGCCGACATAGCGGACCCACACCCCTTTTCGCTTCGACCGGCACCCCCAGGCGACCCCTAAGGGCTTGGGTTCGGCTCGGGTTCGCCGGCTGTTATTTCGGTCCAAACCGGCGCTAAAGGAGATTCTGGGGGTGCGACTGGACCGATTTTCGGGCGCCGGCACTTAAAATCGCCTTGGGGGGCCTGTTGGGGGGCGGCTAAAGTTGCTCTTAGTTTGCCTCGTGAAAAATGTGTGTGCCCAAGAAAAAAGGTGGGATGGGCTTTAGGGACATGCACCATTTTAATCTAGCTTTGTTGTCTAAACAAGCTTGATGCTTGATAGATAGCCTGGAGTCCCTATATATGCTACAATTCTCTGAGCTAAAAGCAATTCCAACAAGCCGATCCAAACGGATGGCGATTGTGTCTGCTTTTTGTCTGTTTGGGTCAGCCGCCCGCCCGGCGTCGGCCCTGTTTAGCATTTGGGTCGGCCGCCCGCCCAATGTGCCGACCCATTTTCATGTCCGCACTCAAATTTTAAAAAAGACCCGCGACGCATAGATCATGACAGCGGCCATGTCTCATGCCGGCACCATGCCAGCGCCGGCATACATTGCCGGTTTTAAAAAATATCACCACACAATTCGCGCCGGCGCACTCGCCAGCGGTCGGCACACATGCCAGCGCACAAAAAAAGGGGTGGGACTTGAGTTCGACCACGCCATCGTGGCCCCGTGGTCATGCTAGCACACAAGCCGGCATACAAAAAAGGAAGGCACTCGCGGCCACGCGATCACTCGTCGGTGAACTTGAGCATGTTGACCTACATCTTTTTGAATCACGGCCTCTTCCTTGGTGACACGGTGTTGAGATCCACCTTCATGATTGTAACGCCCCGAGACCGATGTGCCAGGTGTCCTCCAGTTATTCTCTATTGTTGCCTTGTCATTGCTTGCGTGTCATGCATCGCATATCATGTCATCATGTGCATTTCATTTGCGTACATGTTCGTCTCATGCATCCGAGCATTTTCCCCGTTGTCCGTTTTGCAATCCGGCGCTTCTATGTCACCCGGTGCCCCTTTCTACCTCTTTTCATGTGCGAGTGTTAAACGTTTTCGGATTGGACCGAGACTTGTCATGCGGCCTTGGTTTACTACCGGTAGAGCGCCTGTCAAGTTTCGTCGCATTCGGAGCATGTTTGACTGCCCAACCGCCATCCGTAGCGGCACCGTTGTCGGTTTATTCGTCGGACGTTTTCAGACTCCGGAAACCCGTGCCGGACTGCCCTCTCTTCTCTTCCCACAGCCCACCTAGGTCCAGCCTACCTCTCCTCACATCCGGAACCGCCCGATCACGATTGGAGGGTCAAGAAACCCCCTCCTAACCCTAATCCTAGCCCCCTTTTCCTATTTTAACCAACTCCCCTTCCATTTTGGGCACCTACCTACCCCTCCCCCTAAAATTCCGTGCCCCCAATCATCTCCCAGCCGCCTCCCACCTCCTCTCCTCGAATTCCGGCACCGGCAAGCCCTCCGCCGCCACTTGTCACGCCTCCATTGGCCCCGCCGCCTTGACCGCGCCCTCCTCCAACCCCAGGGCGCCACGCATCGCCTCCAGCGCCCCAGCGCCGCCGCGGCCCGCCAGGCCCGCGGGAGGCCCGCCTCGGGCCGCAACGGGTCCGAGCCGCCCGTGCGCGTGCCCCGCTGGCCTTCTCCGTCGTCCAGCGCTGCGCGCCTCCGCTCTGCGTCCGCCGTTCGCCGCCGCAGTACCCTCGCCAGCGCCGACCCCGCCGCCTCGCCGGTGCGCCGCCCCTGCCACCGAATGGCCCGCGCCGCCGCCGGACCCTAGATCCAGCCGCCGCCATGGAGCTGCGCCTCTCCGAGCTCCGTCGATGCCGGGAACGAGATCCCCGGGGCCGGATCCACCCGGATCTGCCCGTTTCCAGCGCCTCCCGCGCATCCCCGTCGTCCCTGGCCTTCGCCGGCCCTGCCAGAGCCACCGCCGCTGCCATGACTGTGCTCGGGAGTGAGCTTAGGAGCTGCTCCTCCCGTGCGTCGCTCCTGGACCCCGCGTGGGTGAAGGAAATATGCCCTAGAGGCAATAATAAAGTTATTATTTATTTCCTTATATCATGATAAATGTTTATTATTCATGCTAGAATTGTATTAACCGGAAACATAATACATGTGTGAATACATAGACAAACAGAGTGTCACTAGTATGCCTCTACTTGACTAGCTCGTTAATCAAAGATGGTTATGTTTCCTAACCATGAACAAAGAGTTATTATTTGATTAACGAGGTCACATCATTAGTTGAATGATCTGATTGACATGACCCATTCCATTAGCTTAGCACCCGATCGTTTAGTATGTTGCTATTGCTTTCTTCATGACTTATACATGTTCCTATAACTATGAGATTATGCAACTCCCGTTTACCGGAGGAACACTTTGGGTACTACCAAACGTCACAACGTAACTGGGTGATTATAAAGGAGTACTACAGGTGTCTCCAATGGTGGATGTTGGGTTGGCGTATTTCGAGATTAGGGTTTGTCACTCCGATTGTCGGAGAGGTATCTCTGGGCCCTCTCGGTAATACACATCACATAAGCCTTGCAAGCATAATAACTAAGATGTTAGTTATGAGATGATGTATTACGGAACGAGTAAAGAGACTTGCCAGTAACGAGATTGAACTAGGTATTGGATACCGACGATCGAATCTCGGGCAAGTAACATACCGATGACAAAAGAAACAACGTATGTTGTTATGCGGTCTGACCGATAAAGATCTTCGTAGAATATGTAGGAGCCAATATGGGCATCCAGGTCCCGCTATTGGTTATTGACCGGAGACGTGTCTCGGTCATGTCTACATTGTTCTCGAACCGTAGGGTCCGCACGCTTAACGTTACGATGACAGTTATTATGAGTTTATGCATTTTGATGTACCGAAGGTTGTTCGGAGTCCCGGATGTGATCACGGACATGACGAGGAGTCTCGAAATGGTCGAGACGTAAAGATTGATATATTGGAAGCCTATGTTTGGACATCGGAAGTGTTCCGGGTGAAATCGGGATTTTACCGGATTACCGGGAGGGTTACCGGAACCCCCCGGGAGCCAAATGGGCCAACATGGGCCTTAGTGGAAAGGTGAGAGGGCAGCCCACATAGGGCTGCGCCTCCCCCCCTCTCCCTAGTCCTATTAGGACTAGGAGAGGGGCCGGCCACCTCTCTCTTTCTCTTCCCACTTGGGAATCCTAGTTGGACTAGGATTGGAGGGGGGAGTCCTACTCCCGGTAGGAGTAGGACTCCTCCTGTGCCTCCCTCCTTTGGCCGGCCAGCCTCCCTCCCTCCATCCTTTATATACGGGGGCAGGGGACACCCCAAGACACACAAGTTGATCCTTGAGATCGTTCCTTAGCCGTGTGCGGTGCCCCCTGCCACCAAATTCCACCTCGATCATATCGTTGTAGTGCTTAGGCGAAGCCCTGCGTCGGTAGTACATCAAGATCGTCACCACGCCGTCGTGCTAACGGAACTCTTCCTCGACGCTTTGCTGGATCGGAGCCTGAGGATCGTCATCGAGCTGAACGTGTGCTAAGAACTCGGAGGTGCCGGAGTAACGGTGCTTGGATCGGTCGGATCGGGAAGAAGACGTACGACTACTTCCTCTACGTTGTGTGATCGCTTCCGCAGTCGGTCTGCGTTGGTACGTAGACAACACTCTCCCCTCTCGTTGCTATGCATCACCATGATCTTGCGTGTGCGTAGGAATTTTTTTGAAATTACTACGTTCCCCGACAGTGGCATCCGAGCCTAGGTTTTTATGGTTTGATGTTATTTGCACGAGTAGAACACAAGTGAGTTGTGGGCGATACAAGTCATACTGCCTACCAGCATGTCATACTTTGGTTCGGCGGTATTGTTGGACGAGACGATCCGGACCAACCTTACGCGTACTCTTATGCGAGACCGGTTCCCTCGACGTGCTTTGCACATAGATGGCTTGCAGAAGACTGTCTCTCCAACTTTAGTTGAACCAAGTGTGGCTACGCCCGGTCCTTGAGAAGGTTAAAACGGAGTCTATTTGACAAACTATCGTTGTGGTTTTGATGCGTAGGTGAGATGAGTTCTTACTTAAGCCCGTAGCAGCCACGTAAAACTTGCAACAACAAAGTAGAGGACGTCTAACTTGTTTTTGCAGGGCATGTTGTGATGTGATATGGTCAAGGCATGATGCTAAATTTTATTGTATGAGATGATCATGTTTTGTAACCGAGTTATCGGCAACTGGCAGGAGCCATATGGTTGTCGCTTTATTGTATGCAATGCAATCGCGATGTAATGCTTTACTTTATTACTAAGCGGTAGTGATAGTCGTGGAAGCATAAGATTGGCGAGACGACAACGATGCTACGATGGAGATCAAGGTGTCGCGCCGGTGACGATGGTGATCATGACGGTGCTTCGGAGATGGAGATCACAAGCACAAGATGATGATGGCCATATCATATCACTTATATTGATTGCATGTGATGTTTATCCTTTTATGCATCTTATCTTGCTTTGATTGACGATAGCATTATAAGACGATCTCTCACTAAATTATCAAGAAGTGTTCTCCCTGAGTATGCACCGTTGCCAAAGTTCGTCGTGCCCAGACACCACGTGATGATCGGGTGTGATAAGCTCTACGTCCATCTACAACGGGTGCAAGCCAGTTTTGCACACGCAGAATACTCAGGTTAAACTTGACGAGCCTAGCATATGCAGATATGGCCTCGGAACACGGAGACCGAAAGGTCGAGCGTGAATCATATAGTAGATATGATCAACATAACGATGTTCACCATTGAAAACTACTCCATCTCACGTGATGATCGGTTATGGTTTAGTTGATTTGGATCACGTGATCACTTAGAGGATTAGAGGGATGTCTATCTAAGTGGGAGTTCTTAAGTAATATGATTAAATTGAACTTAAATTTATCATGAACTTAGTCCTGGTAGTATTTTGCAAATTATGTTGTAGATCAATAGCTCGCGTTGTTGCTTCCCTGTGTTTATTTTGATATGTTCCTAGAGAAAATTGTGTTGAAAGATGTTAGTAGCAATGATGCGGATTGGATCCGTGATCTGAGGTTTATCCTCATTGCTGCACAGAAGAATTATGTCCTTGATGCACCGCTAGGTGACAGACCTATTGCAGGAGCAGATGCAGACGTTATGAATGTTTGGCTAGCTCAATATGATGACTACTTGATAGTTTAGTGCACCATGCTTAATGGCTTAGAATCGGGACTTCAAAGACGTTTTGAACGTCATGGACCATATGAGATGTTCCAGGAGTTGAAGTTAATATTTCAAGCAAATACCCGAGTTGAGAGATATGAAGTCTCCAACAAGTTCTATAGCTAAAAGATGGAGGAGAATCGCTCAACTAGTGAGCATGTGCTCAGATTGTCTGAGTACTACAATCGCTTGAATCAAGTGGGAGTTAATCTTCCAGATAAGATAGTGATTGACAGAATTCTCTAGTCACCATCACCAAGTTAGTAGAACTTCGTGATGAACTATAATATGCAAGGGATAACGGAAACAACTCCCAAGCTCTTCGTGATGCTGAAATCAACGAAGGTAGAAATCAAGAAAAACATCAAGTGTTGATGGTTGACAAGACCACTAGTTTCAAGAAAAGGGCAAAGGGAAGAAGGGGAACTTCAAGAAGAACGGCAAGCAAGTTACTGCTCGAGTGAAGAAGCCCAAGTCTGATCCTAAGCCTGAGACTAAGTGCTTCTACTGCAAAGGGACTGGTCACTGGAAGCGGAACTACCCCAAGTGATTGGCGGATAAGAAGGATGGCAAAGTGAACATAAGTATATGTGATATACATGTTATTGATGTGTACTTTACTAGTGTTTATAGCAACCCCTCAGTATTTGATGCTAGTTCAGTTGCTAAGAGTAGTAACTCGAAACAGGAGTTGCAGAATAAACAGAGACTAGTTAAGGGTGAAGTGACGATGTGTGTTGGAAGTGGTTCCAAGATTGATATGATCATCATCGCACACTCCCTATAAATTTCGGGATTAGTGTTGAACCTAAATAAGTGTTATTTTGGTGTTTGCATTGAGCATGAATATGATTTGATCATGTTTATTGCAATATGGCTATTCATTAAAGTCAGAGAATAATTGTTGTTCTGTTTACATGAATAAAACCTTCGATGGTCATACACCCAATGAAACAAGTTCGTTGGATCTCGATAGTAGTGATACACATATTCATAATGTAGAAGCCAAAAGATACAGAGTTGATAATGATAGTGCAACTTATTTGCGGCACTGCCGTTTAGGTCATATCGGTGTAAAGCGCATGAAGAAACTCCATACTGATGGGCTTTTGGAACCACTTGATTATGAATCACTTGGTACTTGCGAACCGTGCCTCATAGGCAAGATGACTAAAACACCGTTCTCCGGTACTATGGAGAGAGCAGCAGATTTATTGGAAATCATACATACCGATGTATGTGGTCCGATGAATATTGAGGCTCGTGGCGGATATCGTTATTTTCTCACCTTCACAGATGATTTAAGCAGATATGGGTATATCTACTTAATGAAACATAAGTCTGAAACATTTGAAAAGTTCAAGGAATTTCAGAGTGAAGTTGAAAATCATCGTAACAAGAAAATAAAGTTTCTACGATCTGATCGTGGAAAAGAATATTTGAGTTACGAGTTTGGTGTACATTTGAAAAATTATGGAATAGTTTCGCAACTCACGCCACCCGGAACACCACAGCGTAATGGTGTGTCCGAACGTCGTAATCGTACTTTACTAGATATGGTGCGATCTATGATGTCTCTTACTGATTTACCGCTATCGTTTTGGGGTTATGCATTAGAGACAGTTGCATTCACGTTAAATAGGGCACCATCTAAATCCGTTGAGACGACACTGTATGAACTATGGTTTGGCAAGAAACTAAAGTTGTCGTTTCTTAAAGTTTGGGGTTGCGATGCTTATATGAAAAAGTTTCATCCTGATAAGCTCAAACTCAAATCGGAGAAGTGCGTCTTCATAGGATATCCAAAGGAAACTATTGGATACACCTTCTATCACAGATCCGAAGGCAAGACTTTTTGTTGCTAAAATTCGGAAACCTTCTAGAGAAGGAGTTTCTCTCGAAAGAAGTGAGTGGGAGGAAAGTAGAACTTGACGAGGTAACTGTACCTGCTCCCTTATTGGAAAGTAGTACATCACAGAAAACTGTTTCTGTGACACCTACACCGGTTAGTGAGGAAGCTAATGATGATGATCATGAAACTTCAGAACAAGATACTACTGAACCTCGTAGATCAACCAGAGTAAGATCCGCGCCAGAGTGGTACGGTAATCCTTTTCTGGAAGTCATGCTACTAGATCATGATGAACCTACGAACTATGAGGAAGCGATGATGAGCCCAGATTCCGCGAAATGGTTTGAGGCCATGAAATCTGAGATATGATCCATGTATGAGAACAAAGTATGGACTTTGATGGATTTGCCCGATGATCGGCAAACCATAGAAAATAAATGGATCTTCAAGAGGAAGACGGACGCTGATAGTAGTGTTACTATCTACAAAGCTAGAATTGTCGAAAAAGGTTTTCGACAAGTTCAAAGTGTTGACTACGATGAGTTTTTCTCACTCGTATCTATGCTTAAGTCTGTCCGAATCATGTTAGCAATTGCCGCATTTTATGAAATCTGGCAAATGGATAAACAAAACTGCATTCCTTAATGGATTTATTAAAGAAGAGTTGTATATGATGCAACAGAAGGTTTTGTCAATCCGAAAGGTGCTAACAAAATGTGCAAGCTCCAGCGATCCATCTGTGGACTGGTGCAAGCATCTCGGAGTTGGAATATACGCTTTGATGAGTTGATCAAAGCATATAGTTTTATATAGACTTGCGGTAAAGCCTGTATTTACAAGAAAGTGAGTGGGAGCACTACAGCATTTCTGATAAGTATATGTGAATGACATATTGTTGATCGGAAATAATGTAGAATTATTCTGTAAAGCATAAAGGAGTGTTTGAAAGGAGTTTTTCAAAGAAAGACTTCGGTGAAGCTGCTTACATATTGAGCTTCAAGATCTATAGAGATAGATCAAGACGCTTGATAAGTTTTTTCAATGAGTACATACCTTGACAAGATTTTGAAGTGGTTCAAAATGGAGCAGTCAAAGAAAGAGTTCTTGCCTGTATTACAAGGTGTGAAGTTGAGTAAGACTCAAAACCCGACCACGGCGGAAGATAGAAAGAGAATGAAAGTCATTCCCTATGCCTTGGCCATAGGTTCTATAAAGTATGTCATGCTGTATACCAGATCTATTGTATACCCTGCACTGATTTGGCAAGAGAGTACAATAGTGATCTAGGAGTAGATCACTGGACAGCGGTCAGAATTATCCTTAGTGAAATAAGGATATGTTTCTCGATTATGGACGTGATAAAAAGGTTCGTCGTAAAGGGTTACGCCGATGCAAGTTTTGACACTAATCTAGATGACTCTAAGTCTCGGTCTAGATACATATTGAAAGTGGGAGCAATTAGCTAGAGTAGCTCCATGCAGAGCATTGTTGACATAGAAATTTGCAAAATACATGTGGATCTGAATGTGGCAGACCCGTTGACTAAGATTCTCTCACAAGCAAAACATGATCACACCTTAGTACTCTTTGGGTGTTAATCACATAGCGATGTGAACTAGATTACTGAATCTAGTAAACCCTTTGGGTGTTGGTCACATGGCGATGTGAACTATGGGTGTTAATCACATGATGATGTGAACTATTGATGTTAATCACATGGTGATGTGATCTAGATTATTGACTCTAGTGCAAGTGGGAGACTGAAGGAAATATGCCCTAGAGGCAATAATAAAGTTATTATTTATTTCCTTATATCATGATAAATGTTTATTATTCATGCTAGAATTGTATTAACCGGAAACATAATACATGTGTGAATACATAGACAAACAGAGTGTCACTAGTATGCCTCTACTTGACTAGCTCGTTAATCAAAGATGGTTATGTTTCCTAACCATGAACAAAGAGTTGTGTTATTTGATTAACGAGGTCACATCATTAGTTGAATGATCTGATTGACATGACCCATTCCATTAGCTTAGCACCCGATCGTTTAGTATGTTGCTATTGCTTTCTTCATGACTTATACATGTTCCTATAACTATGAGATTATGCAACTCCCGTTTACCGGAGGAACACTTTGGGTACTACCAAACGTCACAACGTAACTGGGTGATTATAAAGGAGTACTACAGGTGTCTCCAATGGTGAATGTTGGGTTGGCGTATTTCGAGATTAGGGTTTGTCACTCCGATTGTCGGAGAGGTATCTCTGGGCCCTCTCGGTAATACATCACATAAGCCTTGCAAGCATAATAACTAAGATGTTAGTTATGAGATGATGTATTACGGAACGAGTAAAGAGACTTGCCAGTAACGAGATTGAACTAGGTATTGGATACCGACGATCGAATCTCGGGCAAGTAACATACCGATGACAAAAGGAACAACGTATGTTGTTATGCGGTCTGACCGATAAAGATCTTCGTAGAATATGTAGGAGCCAATATGGGCATCCAGGTCCCGCTGTTGGTTATTGACCGGAGACGTGTCTCGGTCATGTCTACATTGTTCTCGAACCGTAGGGTCCGCACGCTTAACGTTACGATGACAGTTATTATGAGTTTATGCATTTTGATGTACCGAAGGTTGTTCGGAGTCCCGGATGTGATCACGGACATGACGAGGAGTCTCGAAATGGTCGAGACGTAAAGATTGATATATTGGAAGCCTATGTTTGGACATCGGAAGTGTTCCGGGTGAAATCGGGATTTTACCGGATTACCGGGAGGGTTACCGGAACCCCCCGGGAGCCAAATGGGCCAACATGGGCCTTAGTGGAAAGGTGAGAGGGCAGCCCACATAGGGCTGCGCCTCCCCCCCTCTCCCTAGTCCTATTAGGACTAGGAGAGGGGCCGGCCACCTCTCTCTTTCTCTTCCCACTTGGGAATCCTAGTTGGACTAGGATTGGAGGGGGGAGTCCTACTCCCGGTAGGAGTAGGACTCCTCCTGCGCCTCCCTCCTTTGGCCGGCCAGCCTCCCTCCCTCCATCCTTTATATACGGGGGCAGGGGACACCCCAAGACACACAAGTTGATCCTTGAGATCGTTCCTTAGCCGTGTGCGGTGCCCCCTGCCACCAAATTCCACCTCGATCATATCGTTGTAGTGCTTAGGCGAAGCCCTGCGTCGGTAGTACATCAAGATCGTCACCACGCCGTCGTGCTAACGGAACTCTTCCTCGACGCTTTGCTGGATCGGAGCCTGAGGATCGTCATCGAGCTGAACGTGTGCTAAGAACTCGGAGGTGCCGGAGTAACGGTGCTTGGATCGGTCGGATCGGGAAGAAGACGTACGACTACTTCCTCTACGTTGTGTGATCGCTTCCGCAGTCGGTCTGCGTTGGTACGTAGACAACACTCTCCCCTCTCGTTGCTATGCATCACCATGATCTTGCGTGTGCGTAGGAAATTTTTTGAAATCACTACGTTCCCCAACAGTGGGCCACTTCCTCCCTGGCCCAGCTCACCGGCGGCCCAGCCCATCTTCTCGCCGGCCTGGCCGACCTCCTCCTCTACTGGGCTTGGCCCATGGTGAGCCCCTCTGCTAAACCCCGCCCATGCGTTGTTTGCTATATGATGCTCACCTGTGTTTTTTTCACTAAGTCCCCCTAGATTTCAGTATTTTTTGAGCATATTCATTGTATCATAGCTTCATCACCGTTGCTCCGATTCGTGCGTGTGGCATATCAGAATGTTCATCTCTACAAGTACATCATTTCATCTCATTGCATCATTTTCATTTGAGCTCATCTTGATGCCCGAAATGCCGTGGGAAGAGGGCTATGTGATGATTATGTCAGATCTATTTCAGCAAATGGCCTTTTGTCATTTTTTCCATGATTTATGTGTGTGTGCTATGATCCTGAGCTCTACATGTGTTTTGTAGAATGCCATGCCATCTTTACAAGAGTGCTTGCCATGTATTTTTGTGATATTTGTGGTGACTAGCACAAGCTTGCAAAGTAGCGTAATCATTGATGCTGATTTCAGGGACTAAGAATTTCTATAATTCATTGTCCTGTTTTTGTTTTTATGCCATATGTTCATGTTGTTTCCTAGTGATCCGTGCCTCCTTTGAGGATGATCAGTAAGGATGTTTTGTTAACATTGTGGTGCTATTTCCATCCATGTCTTTGTTTGCAATTATGGAGCACCCTAGCTTGAGTCTATCGAGCTCTACTTTTGCTATAAAATGATCCTGGCAGATTGTTGACATGTTTAGCGATTTTGCCGAGGATGTTGCTATTGATCCGTGCATGCTATGTTGTTGTTCTTGCCATGTCTAGTTTCTATGCCATGTCTTCTTGCTGGGTGTATGCTTAGTTTGTCGTGCCATGCTATGTAGTGAGTGCATCGAGCTCGTAAACATGCCTACTTGTTAACTGTTTTGCCATGCTCCAGTTTTTCACTAAGTTTGAATCTGTTTATGTTTTTGCTATGTTCACGTTCTTGTAATTGTATTTTTCGATCCCTTTTGTTCAAGGTCACTAAGGGACTTTTGTTATATGCTTAGAGTAGCTTCGTGCCATGCCTTGCTTTGCCATGATATGATCCTGTAGCATGTAGTTCTCATGCTCTAAAGTGTGCTTCCTGGTGTTAAATTCCTGACATGCTGTTAATTTCACTAAGTCTGTAACCTGTTATCGTTTGCGCTTTTGTCATGCTTGTTTGAACCTGTTATTGAGTGAATTAGCCATAGCTCAGTGTTCATCTTTTGTCAAGCTTCATGAGTGGATCCCTGCCATGTATTTTGTTGTTATGTTTGAGTGTTGTAGCATATTTATCTGGATGCATTTAGAAGGCTACTTGCTGATTATCGCAGACCGATGCCATATTTGTTTTGCTTGCCATTTCCAAACCGTGCATCCGATTTCGGTGATCTTTATATCGATTTCGACCGAAATCACCTCACCTTTCCAGTGGCACTCTTGGATTTCCAAGTTGAGGCCAGGTTCAATCATTCCTTTGCAAATCATGCATATGCACCGCATGCCGCATCCCGCATATCATGTCATGTTCATGTGTTGGTTGTTTACTATGTTGTGTGCTTCTTTCCGGTGTTTCTTCTTCGGGTTGGTTCCGGTAAAGTCGTGATTGTGAGGACCCGTTCGACTACGTCCGTTTGTCTTCTTCATGGACTCGTTCTTCTTCCTTGCGGGATTTTAGGCAAGATGACCATACCCTCAAAATCACTTCTATCTTTGCTTGCTAGTTGCTCGCTCTTTTGCTATGCCTATACTGCGATACCTACCACTTGCTTATCATGCCTCCCATATTGTTAAGCCAAGCCTCTAACCCAACTTGTCCTAGCATATCGTTATTTGGCTATGTTACCGCTTTGCTCAGCCCCTCTTATAGCGTTGTTAGTTGCAGGTGAAGATTGGAGTTTGTTCCTTGTTGGAACATGGATATTTGTAGGGATATCATAATATCTCTTATTTAATTAATGCATCTATATACTTGGTAAAGGGTGGAAGGCTCGGCCTTATGCCTGGTGTTTTGTTCCACTCTTGCCGCCCTAGTTTCCGTCATATCGGTGTTATGTTCTCGGATTTTCGTTCCTTACACGGTTGAGTCATAATGGGAACCCCTTGACAGTTCGCCTTGAATAAAACTCCTCCAGCAAGGCCCAACATTCATTTTACCATTCGCCACCTAGCCTTTTCTTTCCCTTGGGTAGGCCTGCCCAAGGGTCATCTTTATTTAACCCCCCCCCCCCCGGGCCAGTGCTCCTCTGAGTGTTGGTCCGAACTGAGCTGCCTGCGGGGCCACCTCGGGGAAACTTGAGGGTTGGTTTTACTCGTAGCTAGTCTCATCTGAGTGTGCCATGAGAACGAGATATGTGCAGCTCCTATCAGGATTTGTCAGCACATTCGGGCGGCTTTGCTGGACTTGTTTTACCATTGTCGAGGATGTCTTGTAACCTGGATGCCGAGTCTGATCGGAATGTCTTGGGAGAAGGAATATCCTTCGTTGACCATGAGAGCTTGTGATGGGCTAAGTTGGGACACCCCTGCAGGGATTGAACTTTCGAAAGCCGTGCCCGCGGTTATGGGCAGATGGGAATTTGTTAATGTCCGGTTGTGGAAAACCTGAAGTTGGTCTTAATTAAAAAAACATCAACCGCGTGTGTAACCGTGATGGTCTCTTTCCTGCGGAGTCCGGGAAGTGAACACAGTGTTGGAGTAATGCTTGATGTGGGTTGTTCTAGGATCACTTCTTGATCATAGTTTTATCGATCGTGCCTTGCCTTCTCTTCCCTCTCTCATTTGTGTATGTTTAGCCACCATATATCCTAGTCGCTTGCTGCAGCTCCACCTCATACCTTTTACCCTTTCTATAAGCTTAAATAGTCTTGATCGAGAGGGTGTGAGATTGCTGAGTCCCCGTGACTCACAGATACTTCCAAAACCAGTTTGCAGGTGCCGATGATACCGTGCAGGTGACGCAACCAAGCTCAAGGAGGAGCTCGATGAAGATCTTGTCCTTTGTGCTGTTTCGTTCTAGTTGATCAGTAGTGGAGCCCAGTTGGGGTCAATCGGGGATCTGTGTAGCATTTGGGGTAGTCTTCTTTTATTTTGGTTCCGTAGTAGGACCTTGATTGTATCTGGTTGATGTAATGCTTTATTCATGTAATTGTGTGAAGTGGCGATTGTAAGCCAACTATGTATCTCTTTCCCATTATGTATTACATGGGTTGTGTGAAGATTACCTCACTTGCGACATTGCTTTCAATGCGGTTATGCCTCTAAGTCGTGCTTCGACGCGTGGGAGATATAGCCGCATCGAGGGCGTTATAATGATCTCCACCCCGGTCATCATGCTCGCGAGAGCCACTTCTTTTTCCTTGGTCTTGGCGTTGGCGGCCATGATCTCTAGCATCTTGGCTTGCTTCTCCGCCTCTAGCTCAAGCATCTTGGCTTGCTTCTCCTCGTCCATCTCAAGCCTCCTCCTTTGGATCTCCATGAAGGTGTTCATTTGCTCTTCTTTGAAACGCCAGCGCTCCTCTTCCCTTGAGTTCTTCTTGTTCATCATGCCCTCCACGCTTGCGATCGAGGCGTTGGATGCTGCAGCCCGTTTGTCCTCCTTCTTGGAATTGGTCTTCCCCCACGGCCGTGTCGGCTCGCCGTCCCCAACCTCCTCCACGGCTTGCTTCCCCCCACGCGACTTGAGGGCGGCATATTGCGCCTTGAACTTCTCCTCGTCCTTGATGACCCGAAAGCAATGGAAGAGGTTGAAACATTTGCCATTGTGTTGGTCCTTGAATGCCTCCAAAGCTTGAAATGCCTATAAAATGTTTTCATGCAAGCATATGGGCAAATGGTATGCAAATGAACACGCAATCATGAACTTGATGATGCAAAAGAGGGTGGCTTGCGAGCATGCCATTTCTTGCATGCCGATGCCGCTCACGGGGCGGGCCTTGACGCTCTCAAGAGTGGCACAAAACTTGTTGCACTCTTGTTGGATCACCCTCCATCGCTTCGAAATGGACACCCTCTCACCCGTGCTCACAATTTGGTAAGGCAAAAACTTCTTGCGCTCATGAAACTCCTGGTGGACACGAATCCAAAAGGTTAAATGCTTTTGTTCGGCGCCCGTCTTGGGGTCTTGTCCAATGTCTCGCCAACACTCGCAAAGAATCTTGTCCTTGACAGACGTGTATGCCTTCATGCGCTTACTCTTGCGCTTCGGCTTAGGACCGGCGGCTTGGTTGGCCAGCTCATCCTCGAACAAAGGCTCCACTTCGATGTCGCACTCGTCCTCTTCCTCTTGCCGGTAGTCGTACGGGAACTCGTGGTCGAGTGGGAAGCCGTCCAGGTCCATGCCAACCCGATCACGCATGAAGGCCGCCTGATCAGGATCATAGCCAGCGGCCGGTGTGAACGCCCTGCGGTCGTCCTGGCTTTGTGTCTCGTCGGGATCGTAGCCAGCGGCCGGCGCACCGCCCTCGAAGATGAGGTTCTGCATGTAGTCCTCCTCGACGGTGGACGGCATTCCCTCGAACAGGTTGCGGGTGTCCGGGGGCATGCCGGTCGGCATCTTCCACGCGCATTTCCTCGCGCCTCCAGATGACAAGACACCGGCCACCGGGGTGGCGTTGAGGTCGATGGGCGCGGGCGCGTACGTGGAAGGCGTGACGACGCTCACGTCGGGCGAGCACTCCCCGGAGAGGCGGGAGGCCTGCGGGTACACGTGGAAGCCAGGCATCGGGTTGCAAGCCGACGCGCGGGGCGAGTCGGGCAGCACCATACGAGGGAACGCCGATGAGCCGGTGCTGGCTGCGGCGACGGTGGTGTTGATGAGCCCATGCTGGCTAGGGTATAACCCTAGCATGTAGAGCGCCTCCCTCGTTGCCGCCGCGACGCGGGCATTGGTGACCTCCTGCTGCGCGGCGGCGGCGACGGCGGCAGCCGTGACGGCTTCATCCCTCACATCTGCGGCATGCCTCCGACCCTTCCTCTTGGCTGACTCCCTTGCCCATTGTTCGGGCGTCAGCGCCTTCTTTGGCTTGGGCGCGGCGGCGGCCTTGCGCGGGGCACGAGGCTTGCCTTTGCTGAAGGGGGCGGTCATGTCGGATGGGGCAAGGGAGGCGAGGCCTGCGGCGGCATCGAGGTCGAGGTTGTCGTCCATGGAGAGTATGGGGCGGGAGCGCACCCGGGCGGGAGGGTTTTTGGGCGAAATGGGGGAAATGTTGGTGGCTGCCACCGATCGGCGGGCCCGAGGAGAGGAGTGGGCGCGCACCCGTGCGCGTCCGTCTCATGTCTGCGCCAACACAAATCCGGCTGAAAATTGGGCCGGAAATGGATCGCCATGCGGGCGCCAAGCGGACGTGTGTCCGTTTGAGTCGGCGCGTTGGACCACCTTTTGTGTCCGCGCCGATCCAAACAGACGCCAATGAACAAAATGGGTCGCCCCATTGAAATTTCTCTACGTACTACTGTGATGGTGATTTACTAATTGTTCCATTAAAGAAGAAGGCATCTTACACTTGGCAAAGCATCATGAAGGGGGTGACAACACTCAAACTTGAATATGTATGGCGTGTTGGAGACGGACAAAACATTAATATTTGGACGGATGCATGGATCTGGCAACCCCCTCTAGATTGCCAATTACTAGACGTACTAATCAATTATTATCCAAGGTGACTATACATACAAAAAGGGTTTCCCCCGCTTTAGATTATAAAGCAACCATCACCGATTACAACCGCGAGCCAATACAAACACACACCCCACTACACACAACACACACCCAAGGCTAGATAAGGGGTGCCGCGCACCGACACACAACTCCAACGACTACAAAGCACCCAAAAGATGTGCAAAGAAGCATCGCCTTGAGCCGATGGAGATCACCAAAAGCAATCCACCGAGGAGAAATGAGACGACCGATGGCGGAGCGAGGACTCCAAAACGATGCCTCCAACAAAGGAACGACCAAAGCCGCCACCGTCCGATCCCACGGATCAAGTTTTCACTCGGAGTAACCCGAAGGGAGAGCGAGCACCGCGACGGAGCCTGCAGGGAGGAAATGACGTCCACGGATGCCGCCACCATCGGCCAGTATAGATACTGGGCAAGTGATGTACCCCGGTGCACCGATCCCTCGGACGCAACCCCGCTCCGCCAACCACCCGCATCCATGCCGCCCGAGCTGCCGTGTCTGCCCACCCGCACCCGAGCTGTGCAATATGCCCAAGATCAACACGCCTCCCACCGCCAGGGCTGCCACCCTGCATCTAGACCATCCTGGAATCATCAAAGGAGCAAGCTTTGGACAGTGCAAACCCCACCCATCGCCGGAAACCGCAACGACCGTCCTGCCTCAGACAACACCGAGTCAGCAACCAACAAGCACCAGGTTGGGGAAGTGAGAAGGGAGGAGCGGCACACGGCCCTGACCGGCGACGGGTGGCTCGACCTCATCAAAGCCCCCAGCCTACCGGCCTTCCCACCCGAAGCACTCTGCTTCGCCCCATCACGGCCAATGGCACCGACCAGCGAGAGGCCATTGACGATGCGCGTCCGTCAAAGAGAGGGAGAGAACCGCCGCCACCGCATCAAAAGAAGATCCCACGGATAGCCCGCCCGCGCCGCACGCCGACGCCCAAGCCGGGAAGGAGGCCCGGCCGGACCCCAAGATGCACACGCCCCGCCACCGCCACAGCCACGCCACCAACACTGCCACCATAAGCACGGCAATGTCGACCGCCCACGGCTCCTGCTGGACCCAGCCCTCGCCGTCGGATGGATCCCCGTCAGATCCCGCAGGGTCGGACTGGGGCCAGCCCGCATGATCTGCCCGATGCCGCTGCCCCATGGACGGGTAGTTCCTCCACACCAGGGGACGGCCCAGCCAAGTCGTCAGCCACCCCCAGCCCGCGCCGCCGCAGCCCTCGTCGCCGGCCACCGGATCTGACGAAGCAGCCAAGCCTGCTGCCCCGCCGCCCCCAACGCGCCAGCACGCCCCGCCACCAGCTCCACGCAGCAGCCGTCGCGCCGTCGTACCGCTGCGCCCGACGCACAGCAGCCCGGGGCGCCGTCGCGCCGCCCTGCGCAAGCGCTGCGCACCTCGCCTGACCTTGCGTCTCGCGCCACAGGACACCAGGGGAGGCAGGAGAGAGACCCCGCCGCCGCTGACGCCAGTCGGGCATCGCCCGGTGGCGCCCTCCGGTGGCGGCGGGGAGGAGGGGAGGCGGGGAAGGAGAGCTGGCAGGCGGCGGCTAGGGTTTCTCCCTGCCGCCCGCGAGAGCGGCCCGGGCGAGACAGGGGCATTCTTCCATCCAAGGTGACTGACCAGATTGATCCAACATCTGGTTAATGGGATGAACAACTCATCACGCAAGCATTTTGGCCGGTTGACGTGACACGTATTTTGTCCACCTCGTTGCCAACATATGAAATGTCAGATTTTTGGGCTTGGGGCTTGACTAAATCTGGGACTTTTAAGTGAACAGTTTGTCTAATTCACATCTGGATGTTTCTAAGGATGTCACATCTAACCTCCCATAAATAACACAGCAACAGGGAATAAAAAAATTGGAATAAAAAAATAGACGACAAATATAGTGGACATAAGGTTAGATGTGACATAATTATGTCACATCTAGATGTGTCCTAGACAGATCCTTAAGTGAAATCTGCATACTATGCGGTATGAAAGGAGCAACACGGAGCTATGGTCTCGAGGTGTAACATTGCCAATGGCATGACCCTAAACCCTATTTGGGAGACTATACGGAGCATGGAATGTCCATCAAAAATGAAAATCTTCATATAGAGGACCCTTCAAGGTACCCTGCCGTGTTGTGCTAATCTCTCTGATAGGCATATGAAGGTTAATACAAAATGCTCAGCCTGTGAAGGAGTTGAGACTGTCAAACATATGTTATTCCAATGTCAAAAGGCCAAACAAGTTTGTCCTGGAATAGACCTGAGGGGTGTCATCAGGAGCATCTCTAGCAGACCCCGTATAATGCCGACCCGCATAACGTGTTTACAGTTTGAGGAACATCTGTTTTGCTGGGTGAAATCATGCGCTGCAGAATAGACCCCGTATACGAAACAGTAAAATTTAAAAAAAAAACTTTCGCTGAGAAATTGCAACGACATTGATCATTCATAGTTCATCTACACACTACATTGATCATAGTTCATCATATACTACATTGATCTACTACTAGAGGGAGGGTCTGCGGGCTCGCGGCGGCGAGGCCGACACCGTGGAGGAGCTCAGTCATCGGCCAGTCCTCCTCGTCCGAGCTGACGAGGTCGATGTACATATTCTTCTGCTCCTCGTGGACCCGCCGCCACTCATCATGCTTCTCCTTCGTGGCGAGGTTGGCCACAACCGCCTGCTTGAAAATGAGCTCTTGGATCTCCTCGTCATGGCGGCGGTGCTCCTCCTCCTCTTGCAAGCTCCGTGCGGCAATCACGGTAGCGACTGCCTTGACATCACCGTCGACAAAATCTTCGAGACCGATGACGCCTCGGCGTGGGATCTCCTCCGGCTCCCGCTTGACAACGACGAGCTCGCCCTCCTCCGGCTCCCTCTTCAAGATGAGCCACGCGGCAAAGGAAGATCCCGCGGCCGAGGAGGGCATCCTCCCGTGCGGGCGGTTGTACTCCTCCGTCTCGCGATGGAGGAGCCTTGCCAGCGGCTGGAGGCCTTGGTTGGTCCACTTCCTGGCCGCACGCTTCCTCGCGTCGTCCGCGCGGACACACCGCTCGCGCTCGGGGTCGTCGCCCCCGCCGGAGCTGCGACCGGAGCTCCACATACCGCCCCACATGGCGGCTGGAGGCGGAACGGGGCTCACCGGTGGTGAGAAATGCGAGGAAGGGAGTGAGGAATTTGTTGGGGAACGCAGTATTTCAAAAAAAAATATCCTATGATCACGCAAGATCTATCTAGGAGATGCATAGCAACGAGAGGGGAGAGTGTGTCTACGCACCCTCATATACCGAAAGCGGAAGCGTTTAGTAACGTGGTTGATGTAGTCGAACGTCTTCACGATCCAACCGATCAAGTACCGAACGCACAGCACCTCCGTGATCTGCACATGTTCATCTTGGTGACGTCCCTCGTACTCTTGATCCAGTTGAGTCTACGAGTGAGTTGCGTCAGCACGATGGCGTGTTGACGGTGATGATGAAGTTACCGACGCAGGGCTTCGCCTAAGCACTACGACAATATGACCGAGGTAGAAAACTGTGGAGGGGCGCACCGCACACGGCTAAAGATCAACTTGTGTGTCTATGGGGTGCCCCCCTCCACCTATATAAAGGAGGAGAGGACGAGGAGGGCCGGCCTCAAGGGGCGCGCCCAAGGGAGGATTCCTACTCCTAGTAGGAGTAGGTTTCCCCTTTCCTAGTCCAAGTAGGAGAAGAAGGAAGGAGAGGAAGAAGAGAAGGAAAGGGGGCCGGCCCCCTTAGCCCTAGTCCAATTCAGTTTGGGCTAGGGGGCGCACGCCACCTCTTGGTCTGCCTCCTCTCTTCCACCACTAGGCCCATAAGGCCCAATAACTTCCCGGAGGGGGTTCCGGTAACCCCCGGTACTCCGAAACTTATCCGAAACGACCCGAACCATTCCGGTGTCTGAATGTAACCTTCCAATATATGAATCTTTATGTCTCAACCATTTCGAGACTCCTCGTCATGTCCGTGATCTCACATGGGACTCCAAATAACCTTCGGTACATCAAATCACATAACTCATAATACATATCGTCATCGAACGTTAAGCGTGCGGACCCTACGGGTTCGAGAACTATGTAAACATGACCGAGACACATCTCTCGTCAATAACCATTAGCGGAACCTGGATGCTCATATTAGTTCCTACATATTCTATGAAGATCTTTATCGGTCAAACCACATAACAACATACGTTGTTCCCTTTGTCATCGGTATGTTACTTGCCCGAGATTCGATCGTCGGTATCATCATACCTAGTTCAATATCGTTACTGACAAGTCTCTTTACTCGTTCCGTGATGTGCCATCCCTTAACTAACTCATTAGTCACATTGCTTGCAAGGCTTATAGTGATGTGCATTACCGAGAGGGCCCAGAGATACCTCTCCGATAGACGGAGTGACAAATCCTAATTTGGATCTATGCCAACTCAACAAACACCATCGGAGACACCTGTAGAGCATCTTTATAATCACCCAGTTACGTTGTGACGTTTGATAGCACACAAGGTGTTCCTCCGGTATTCGGGAGTTGCATAATCTCATAGTCCGAGGAACATGTATAAGTCATGAAGAAAGTAATAGCAATAAACTAAACGATCATAGTGCTAAGCTAACAAATGGGTCTTGTCCATCACATTATTCTCTAATGATGTGATCCCGTTCATCAATTGACAACACATGTCTATGGCTAGGAAACTTAACCATCTTTGATTAACAAGCTAGTCAAGTAGAGGCATACTAAGGACATTTTGTTTGTCTATGTATTCACATATGTACTAAGTTTCCGGTTAATACAATTCTAGCATGAATAATAAACATTTATCATGATATAAAGAAATATAAATAATAACTTTATTATTGCCTCTAGGGCATATTTCCTTCAGTCTCCCACTTGCACTAGAGTCAATAATCTAGTTCACATCATCATGTGATTTCACACCAATAGTTCACATCTTTATGTGATTAGTTCACATCTTCATGTGACTAATACCCAAAGGGTTTACTAGAGTCAATAATCTAGTTCACATCACTATGTGATTAACACCCAAAGAGTGATCATGTTTTGCTTGTGAGAGAAGTTTAGTCTGCGGGTCTGCAACATTCAGATCCGTATGTATTTTGCAAATTTCTATGTCTACAATACTCTGCACGGAGCTACTCTAGCTAATTGCTCCCATTTTCAATATGTATCTAGATCGAGACTTAGAGTCGTCTAGATCGGTGTCAAAAGCTTGTATTGACATAACTCTTTACGACAAACTCTTTTATCACCTCCATAACCGAGAAATATTTCCTTAGCCCTCCAAGGATAATTTTGACTGATGTCTAGTGACCTACTCCTAGATCAGCATTGTACTCCCTTGCCAAAATCATGCTAACGTATACAATAGGTATGGTACATAGGATAGCATACTTTATAGAACCTATGACTAAGGCATAGGGAATGACTTTTCATTCTCTTTCTATTTTCTGCCGTAGTCGGATTTTAAGTCTTTACTCAACTTCACACCTTGCAACACAGGCAAGAACTCCTTGTTTGGCTGTTCCATTTTGAACTACTTGAAAAACTTGTCAAGGTATGTACTCATTGAAAAATTTATCAAGTGTCTTGATCTATCTCTATAGATCTTGATGCCCAATATGTAAGCGGCTTCACCGAGGTCTTTCATTGAGAAATTCTTATTCAAGTATCCTTTTATGCTATCTAGAAATTCAGTATCATTTCTGATCAACAATATGTCATCCATATATAATATCAGAAATGCTACAGAGCTCCCACTCACTTTCTTGTAAATACAGGCTTCTTCAAAAGTCTGTATAAAACTATATGCTTTGATCAACTCATCAAAGCGTATATTCCAACTCCGAGATGCTTGCACTAGTCCATAGATGGATCGTTGGAGCTTGCACACTTTGTTAGCACCTTTAGGATTGACAAAACCTTCTGGTTGCATCATATACAACTCTTCTTTAATAAATCCATTAAGGAATGTAGTTTTGATATCCAATTGCCAGATTTCATAAAATGCGACAACTGCTAACATGATTCGAACAGACTTTTAAGCATCGATACGAGTGATAAAATCAGATCGTAGTCAACACATTGAACTTGTCGAAAACCTTTTACGACAATTCGAGATTTGTATATAGTAACACTACTATCAGCATCCATCTTCCTCTTGAAGATCCATTTATTCTGAATGGCTCACCGATCATCGCGCGAGTCAATCAAGGTTCATACTTTGTTCTCGTACATGGATCCCATCTCAGATTTCATGGCCTTAAGCCATTTCAGGGAATCTGGGCTCATCATCGCTTCCTCATAGTTCATAGGTTCTTCATGTTCTAGTAGCATGACTTCCAGAACAGGATTACCATACCACTTTGGTGCGGAACGTACTCTGGTTGACCTACGAGGTTCGGTAATAACTTGATCTAAAGTTTCATGATCATCATCATTAACTTCCTCACTAATTGGTGTCGGCATCACTGGAACTGATTTCAGTGATGAGCTACTTTCTAATTCGAGAGAAGGTACAATTACCTCATCAAGTTCTACTTTCCTCCCACCCACTTATTTCGAGAGAAACTCCTTCTCTAGAAAGGATCCACTCTTAGTAACAAAGATCTTGCCTTCGGATCTGTGATAGAAGGTGTACCCAACAGTTTCTTTTGAGTATCCTATGAAGACACACTTCTCCGATTTGGGTTTGAGCTTATCAGGCTGAAACTTTTTCACATAAGCATCGCAACCCCAAACTTTAAGAAACAAGAGCTTAGGTTTCTTGCTAAACCACAATTCATACGGTGTCATCTCAACGGACTTTTAGACGGTGCCCTATTTAACGTGAATGCAACTATCTCTAATGCATAACCCCAAAACGATAGTGGTAAATCGTTAAGAGACATCATAAATCGCACCATATCTAAATAAGTATGGTTACGACGTTCGGACACACCATTATGTTGTGGTGTTCCACGTGGCGTGAGTTACGAAACTATTCAACATTGTTTCAACTGAAGGCCAAACTCGCAACTCAAATATTTTGTCTCCGCGATCAGATTGTAGAAACTTTATTTTCTTGTTACGACGATTCTCCACTTCACTCCGAAATTCTTTAAACTTTTCAAATGTTCCAGACTTGTGTTTCATTAAGTAGATATACTCATATCTACTCAAATCATCTGTGAAGGTTAGAAAATAACGATACCCGGCGCGAGCCTCAACACTCATTGGATTCCATACATTAGTATGTATTATTTCTAATAAGTTTGTTGCTCGCTCCATTGTTCCGGAAAACGGAGTCTTAGTCATCTTGCCCATGAGGCATGGTTCACAAGCATCAAGTGATTCCAAAAGCCCACCGGCATGGAGTTTCTTCATGCGCTTTACACCAATATGACCTAAACGACAATGCCAAAAATAAGTTGCACTATCATTATTAACCTTGCATCTTTTGGCTTCAATATTATGAATATGTGTATGACTACAATCGAGATTCAATAAACCATTCACCTTGGGTGTATGACCACAGAAGGTTTTATTCATGTAAATAGAATAACAATTATTCTATGACTTAAATGAATAGCCGTATTGCAATAAACATGATCAAATCATATTATGCTCAACGCAAACATCAAATAACATTTATTTTAGGTTCAACACTAATCCCGAAGGTAAAGGGAGTATGCGATGGTGATATTATCAACCTTGGAATCACTTCCAACACACATCGTCACCTTGCCCTCAACTAGTCTATGTTCATTTTATAACTCACTAGATCATTTAAGGCGCGCGTTGCTGCGCCCGTCTATTTGATACTTGACATTTGAAGACATGAAACATATATGTTAAATTTGCACAAACATATTCGTATATTTGTGAACATAGAAGAGTTTATTTTGAATTGACATATTTTGATGAATTACAACAAAAATATTTACTACTATTTTAATCAATTTGTAACAAATCTAAAACAAATTTGTGACTTCAAACTGCATAAAAGTTAGAACTAACAAGTTTGTTTATGCATAGATACAAAAGCAAGAAAAACATGCAACAATAATATTGCCAATAGCTACAACACCCTCAGCATAAACCTTGTCCTTGAGCATAGATAACAAGGGAAGAAACTACTATGTCAAAAGTCCAATAGTGACAAGAATGAATATAAGAAACATATATTTAGGCAACGGATTAATAACCAACTTTGGCAGGCATGAAGGAAAGTCTCTCAAGGCAGCAACCAAACAGGTTCTAATAAAAATAAAGAAATATCAATTTTCCATAAGACAATATCTGAACATGATATCTACAATGCTCTAGAAAGATGCTAATTGCAAATTTCACTCGGATCACCGCCTATGGAAATATGCCAGTCACGAAAACTCAAAAGTCCTAAGCAATTGACCTATACGGTGAATAACAAGAAAAAATGGAAAGAACAAAGATGTCGAAATAACAGAGGAAGAAAGGGAAAATGGAAGATATGATGAGTGTCGTGTTGTCTAGAAGGTCAGCTCCACAGGGGCTCTCTACTCAGATCCTTGTTGACCTATGGATACACGGTCTCAATGCAGCAAATATACATCCATTTCTATCAAGCTCCAATGAAGAATACTGCATTCTCAGATAGAAAAGGCTCATCAACAGTCTAGGTCGACAAAGCCTATCAAGAAATATCATACATCAATAGCTGGAACTTGAAGATAATAAAAACTAAATTGATCACTCACATGTGTCAAAAGAAACATTTGTGGGTGCCACTTTGAAGTGCAAATAAAATGATTCCAAAATAGATCAGAGTTTGAGAGTTGTCCAAGCATTCTATTATGGTACTTAAAATCAGAAGTACAAAAACATAGGCTCCCAAATAAATACTTATGAAGATGGTAGGCATATACGATAATTTTGATCAAGATGTTCTATGAGAAACGTGGAAATGAAACTGATTAACCATTTATGAAAACAGGGAGGTTATGGAACAACCATAAAAAAAATTGTCACATAGAACGATGCAAGTTCAAACTTGAAGAAGCAACTTCTCTGTGGAACAACAGAAGAAATATTAGAACAAATTTCATCAATGCGGACCATCAAAGCATCTTTACGTAATGATGATGAAGGAGTTTAAGCTTTGATAAGACATAATATAACCAATGGCATTTAAAAGTAATTTTATTTCTGATCCATGGGTGACCTAAAGAACATATGTGATACTTATAACGACATTAGTTTAAGCTAGATCCATATAGACAGATTGAAACTCATTTCAAGTTTGTGTTGCAGGCATCCTTCTATGTGAATCTTTATATAGAAAGCACTTAACAAAATCCTCTGCTTCTGCCAAAGGACAATGTTATTCCTTAGGGTGCCAGATTCCGCATATGCGCAAAGAAGATGCTGCCACATTCTAAAAAAAAAGATGTTGCCACAAAGGAGGATATGTATAGTGACATATATACTCCAGGCATTAGCTTGTGTGATAGCATCTATGGGGAAATTCAGGAGCAACATAATAAAGTGCTAACATAATAAGTACTTCCAACCATATTATTTAGGCTCTAATATGCATAGAGCATTAAAATGTACGAACAAACATGCCATGTCAACAACATAGAGAACCAAAAATCGACAAGTACTACTCGTGAACCAAGTTGTACAAGTACACTAATAAATCCATGACAAATGTAATTAGCTAAGGATCTAACAGAAGCTAACAAGCTTGTTGAAGTTACCTAACAGAGGCGCACTAAAATAGAAACGTCGGAACAAAAGCAAGGCTATCCCCTTTGCCGTTACCAAGGATCTATCTTTGTCCCTTGATTTGAAACCGAGGAAAGCGTGCGCTCGACCTCCTGGCCTGGGCAAAGCAGAGACACAGTGTCACCCTCATTTCCCCGCCCTCTATGTGAATCTTCTATCACACCGGTGGCAACTGTCGAAGCCTCTCAAATCCGATCACAAATCGAAGGTAAAAGTAAAGATACTAAAAAGTAGTATCTTGGTCTGGATCATGATTGACCATATGCTTAGAATATTACCTGTTCCTTATGCAAAAGGTTCGCTACATTTTCATGATCCCCGTCCTCTATCCACCTTTGGCTTCATTGAGGCCAAGTTCTTCTCACAATGATCCATCTTGCACCTCTTGGCATCGATTTTTAATTTTGCTTCCTTACCTAAAAATCAGAATGGATGACGCCTGATCAGTATCAATGTTACACAATTGTGACCCGTCACAATTATTTCAAAAAAATTGAAGCTCACCTGATCTATGGCACTTGTGGAAGGGTCCTTGATTTTGCTTTTCATCTGTAGAAAAACAAACAGGTAAAGTGTGATCTTTACTTCTTTAGATAGGTATAAATTTGGCGTATGAAATGCATTTACATGAATGGATAAATGCTATAAATAAGAATGAGCATGTGGTTCATTGATGATATAGGTACAATACATCTTAGGTAGCAGCAACGAAGATGACCTCTTCTAAATAAAGAAACTAGGACTCATGATTTCACCTTGTATGGCTTTGTTCTCTAGATCAAAATGCACTAGCCTTCCAAGTATCCTTTTCATTTTGAAAGGGCATAACTTCCAGTTAGAGCATCAAGAAGCCATCCTGCAGCCAGGACACATTAAGAAAATTTCAGGCCTCCTTGCAGTCAGTACACATTACGAAATGTCCTATATGGTGCAGAACAGATTACAAAATCTCTTTGATGCATTGACTAACTACTCTAAAAAGCAAAATCTAACAATCGAATTGTCATATTAAGTGTGACCATATTTCTAACTAACATGATCAGATATCCACCATTATCAACAACAGATTACAAAATATTTTTGATGCATTGACTAACTACTCTAAAAATAAAAATCTAACAATCGAATTGTCATATTAAGTGTGACAATATTTCTAACTAACATGATCTGTACATGAGTTTCCAAAGTAATCCATAAAATCCAATCTGAGCTTAAGTCTCAAATCCAACAGTGATGTGGTGGTGAAGCGGATTCGAGGTGATGGATCCAACCGTCCAAGGGGGGCTTCGAGGGGCACCGCCCAGCTTGTGTGTGGAATGAAGAACAAGAGGTGGTGGTCGTCGTGGCGGCACAAGGAATCTGGGACGTGAAGGGGAGGGAAGAAGCCGAACTCCCCGGCTTAAGCACCACGACGGCGGTGGCGCACCACATGTTCGCCGGTCGGTAGGGAGAAGGAGATATCGGGGAGGAGGAGAGAGCCCAGGTCGCATGCGCCTCACTCCGTCCTCTCCGTGAGAGCGTAAGGGGGGCGGCGACAAGGATAACCAGATGCGTGCCGGCGGCGCCGCCGAAATTGTATACTCCTCCCTTCCCGCAACTGAAATTTCGACGGCGCATGATGGGGCACACATCGTGCGAGACAAGCAGAGAGACGCGAGGTAGGGGAGGGGATGGGAGGGGGCGGCTTTGCTGCATTTTTTTCTCAAGGAGTCCTCGGTTGTTCGCTTCCGGACCAGGAAGGCCTTCGTGCGGGCGAGGGCCCAATCAACCACCACGCTCCAATTTTGCCACGGGAGCAGCTGCCCCGTTCAGTCGTGGGAAGTGTGGCGTAAGAGTCATATCGGACGGCCGAAAACATCTAAAAGTGAAGATCTGATGGCTGTGAATGCTAATGACCTGAGAGAGCTCTAAAGGTGCACAATTATAATGTATCTAAATGTTTCAAGTTACTAACCATAGCAATTGAACCAGTACCAAATACCCAGGGGCTACTAGGAATACTAATAAAGTACACATCAATAACATGTATATCATATATACTTTTGTTCACTTTGTCATCCTTCTTATCCGCCAAGTATTTGGGGCAGTTCCGCTTCTAGTGATCATTTCCTTTGCAGTAGAAGCACTCAGTTTCAGGCTTGGGTCTAGCTTTGGGCTTCTTCATGGGAGTGGCAACTTGCTTGTCATTCTTCTTGAAGTTCCCTTTCTTTCCCTTGCCCTTTTACTTGAAACTAGTGGTCTTGTCAACCATCAACACTTGATGCTTTTCTTGATTTCTACCTTCGTCGATTTTAGCATCGCGAAGAGCTCGGGGAATCGCTTTCGTCATCCCTTGCATATTATAGTTCATCACGAAGTTCCAGTAACTTGGTGATAGTGACTAGTGAACTCTATCAATCACTATCTTATCTGGAAGATTAACTCCCACTTGATTCAAGTGATTGTAGTACTCAGATATTTTGAGCACATGCTCACTGGTTGAGCTATTCTCCTCCATCTTGTAGGCAAAAATACTTGTCAGAGGTCTCTTACCTCTCGACTCGGGCATGAGTCTGAAATACCAATTTCAACTGTTGGAACATCTCATATGCTTCATGGCGTTTCAAACCATTTTTAAGTCCCGGTTCTAAGCCGTAAAGCATGGTGCACTAAACTATCAAGTAATCATCATACTGAGCTTGCCAAACATTCATAACATTTGCATCTGCTCCTAAAATAGGTTTGTCACCTAGCGGTGATTTCAAGGACATAATTCTTCGGTGCAGTAATGAGGATAATCCTCAGATCACGGAGCTAGTCTGCATCATTGCTACTATTATCTTTCAACATAGTTTTCTCTAGGAACATATCATAAATAAAACGGAGAAGCTATACGAGAGCAATTGATCTACAACATAGATATGCAAATACTATCAGGACTAAGTTCATGATAAATTTAAGATCAATTGCTCATATTACTTAAGAACTCCCACTTAGATAGACATTCCTCTAATCATCTAAGTGATCACGTGATCCATATCAACTAAGCCATGTCCGATCATCACATGAGATGGAGTAGTTTTCAATGGTGAACATCACCATGTTGATCATATCTACTATATGATTCACGCTCGACCTTTCGGTCTCAGTGTTCCAGGCCATATCTGCATATGCTAGGCTCGTCAAGTTTAACCCGAGTATTCCACGTGTGCAAAACTGGCTTGCACCCATTGTATGTGAACGTAGAGCTTATCACACCCGATCATCAAGTGGTGTCTTGGCACGACGAACTGTAGCAATGGTGCATACTCAGGGAGAACACTTGTACCTTGAAATTTAGTGAGAGATCATCTTATAATGCTACTGCTGTACTAAGCAAAATAAGATGCATAAAGGATAAACATCACATGCAACCAAAATAAGTGATATGATATGGCCATCATCATCTTGTGCCTTTGATCTCCATTTCCAAAGCACCGTCATGATCACCATCGTCACCGGCTTGACACCTTGACCTCCATCGTAGCATCGTTCTTGTCTCGCCAACTATTGCTTCTACGACTATCGCTACCGCTTAGTGATAAAGTAAAGCAATTACATGGCGATTGCATTTCATACAATAAAGCGACTACCATATGGCTCCTACCAGTTGCCGATAACTGTTACAACATGATCATCTCATACAACAATTTATATAATCACGTCTTGACCATATCACATCACAACATGCCCTGCAAAAACAAGTTAGACGTCCTCTACTTTGTTGTTGCAAGTGTTACGTGGCTGCTACGGGCTTCTAGCAAGAACCGTTCTTACCTACGCATCAAAACCACAATGATTTCTCGTCAAGTGTGCTGTTTTAACCTTCAACAAGGACCGGACGTAGTCACACTCAACTCAACTAAAGCTGGAGAAACAGACACCCACTAGCCACATGTGTGCGAAGCACGTCGGTAGAACCAGTCTCATGAACGCGGTCATGTAATGTCGGTCTGCGCCGCTTCATCCAACAATACCGCCAAATCAAAGTATGACATGCTGGTAAGAAGTATGACTATTATCACCCACTACTCTTTGTGTTCTACTCGTGCATATAACATCTACGCATAGACCTGGCTCGGATGCCACTATTGGGGAATGCAGTATTTCAAAAAAGTTCCTACGATCACGCAAGATCTATCTAGGATATGCATAGCAACGAGAGGGGAGAGTGTGCCTACATACCATCATAGACCGAAAGCGGAAGCGTTTAGTAACGCGGCTGATGTAGTCGAACGTCTTTGTGATACAACCGATCAAGTACCGAACGCACGACACCTCCGCGATCTGCACACGTTTAGCTCGGTGACGTCCCTCGTACTCTTGATACAGTTGAGGCTGAGGGTGAGTTGCGTCAGCACGACGGCGTGTTGACGGTGATGATAAAGTTACCGATGCAGGGCTTCGCCTAAGCACTACGACAATATGACCGAGGTGGAAAACTATGGAAGGGGGCACCACACACGGCTAAAGATCAACTTGTGTGTCTATGGGGTGCCCCCCTCCCCCATATATGAAGGAGGGGAGGAGGAGGAGGGCCGGCCTCAAAGGGCGCGCCCAAGGGGGGATTCCAACTCCTAGTAGGAGTAGGTTTCCCCATTTCCTAGTCCAAGTAGGAGAAGAAGGAAGGACAGGAAGAAGAGAAGGAAAGGGGGCCGACCCCCTTAGCCCTAGTCCAATTCGGTTTGGGCTAGGGGGGCACGCGCCACCTCTTGGCCTGCCTCCTCTCTGCCACCACTAGGCCCGTAAGGCCCAATAACTTCCCGGAGGGAGTTCCGGTAACCCCAGGTAATCCGAAACTTATCCGAAACAACCCAAACCATTTCGATGTCCGAATGTAACCTTCCAATATATGAATCTTTATGCCTCGACCATTTTGAGACTCCTTGTCATGTCCGTGATCTCATCCGGGACTCCGAACAACCTTTGGTACATCAAATCACATAACTCATAATACATATCGTCATCGAACATTAAGTGTGTGGACCCTATAGGTTCGAGAACTATGTAGACATGAGCGAGACACATCTCCGGTCAATAACCAATAGCGGAACCTGGATGCTCATATTGGTTCCTACATATTCTACGAAGATATTTATCGGTCAAACTGCATAACAACATACGTTGTTCCCATTGTCATCGGTATGTTACTTGCCCGAGATTCGATCGTCGGTATCATCATACCTAGTTCAATATCGTTACTGGCAAGTCTCTTTAATCATTCTGTAATCCATCATCCCGCAACTAACTCATTAGGCCAACTCCACCGTGCGACCCATCTGGTCCGCTTTTATCCGTATGGGGTAAAATCTGGCCCAACAGGCATACCCAAACGGACAGAGTGGTCCGCAGTTGTCCGTTTTTGTCCATCCCAACCCCAAACCGAGAGCAAATTTGTGCCACCGATGCGTCTCAATGGACAAAAGCGAACGCTCTTCTCCCGTCCTCTTGTCTGCCTCTCGTCCGCTTGTGTCCGTCTCTGGCCCACCTGCCAGCGACCCAAACTCCTCGCTCACCGCTGTGCTCCTCCGACGCGTGCCCGTCGCTGCTTTGCCGCGCCCGTCGCCCGCCTCGCGTGCTCCGCCGCCGCACGCCTGCCGCCCGCCGCACGCGCGCTCGCTGCTCCTTTGCGCGAGACCGCCGCGCCCCTGCCGCTGCTCCGCCGCACGCCCCCCGCGCGCGCTCCATCGACGCGAGCTCGCCGCCACGCCCGCCACGCGAGCCCGCCGCACGCTGATGACCCACAAGTATAGGGTATCTATCGTAGTCCTTTCGATAAGTAAGAGTGTCGAACCCAACGAGGAGCAGAAGGAAATGATAAGCGGTTTTCAGCAAGGTGATCTCTACAAGCACTGAAATTATAGGTAACAGATAGTTTTGTGATAAGATGATTTGTAACGAGCAACAAGTGACAAAAGTAAATAAAGTGCAGCAAGGTGGCCCAATCCTTTTTGTAGCAAAAGACAAGCCTGGACAAACTCTTATATAGAAGAAAGCGCTCCCGAGGACACATGGGAATTATCGTCAAGCTAGTTTTCATCACGTTCATATGATTCGCGTTCGGTACTTTGATAATTTGGTATGTGGGTGGAACGGTGCTTGGGCACTGTCCTTACATGGAAAAGCATCCCACTTATGATTAACCTCTATTGCAAGCATCCGCAACTACAACAAAAGTATTAAGGTAAACCAAACCATAGCATGAAACATATGGATCCAAATTAGCCCCTTACGATGCAACGCATAAACTAGGGTTTAAGCTTCTGTCACTGATACATCCATTTTGCATCATGCTTTTATATCGATATTTATTGCATTATGGGCTGTTATTTCACATTATGTCACAATACTTATGGCTATTCTCTCTTATTTTACAAGGTTTACATAAGGAGGGAGAATGCCAGCAGCTGGAATTCTAGGCTAGAAAAGGAGCAAATATTAGAGACCTATTCTGCACAACTCCAAAAGTCCTGAAACTCCACGGAATATCTTATAATAAATAATAAAAAATCCTCGCCAAAGATGAAGACCAGGGGGCCCACACCCTATCCACGAGGGTGGGGGGTGCGCCCCCTACCTCGTGGGCCCCCTGGTGGCTCTCTGATGACCATCTTCTGCTATATGAAGTCTTTCGTCGAGAAAAAAAGAGGAAGCAACCTTTCAGGACGAAACTCCGCCGCCACGAGGCAGAACCTTGGCGGAACCAATCTAGGGCTCCGGCAGAGCTGTTCTGCCGGGGACACTTCCCTTCGGGAGGGGAAATCATCGCCATCGTCATCACCAACGCTCCTCTCATCGAGAGAGGGCAATCTCCATCAACATCTTCACCAGCACCATCTCATCTTAAAACCCTAGTTCATCTCTTGTATCCAATTCTTGTCTCCAAGTCCGGGATTGGTGCTAGTAGGTTGTTAGTAGTGTTGATTACTCCTTGTAGTTGATGCTAGTTGGTTTATTTGGTGGAAGATCATATGTTCAGATCCTTTATGCATATTATTACCCCTCTGATTATGAACATGAATATGCTTTGTGATTAGTTAAATTTGTTCCTGACGACAAGGGAGAAGTCTCGCTATTAGTAGTCATGTGAATTTGGTTTTCGTTCGATATTTTGATGAGATGTATGTTGTCTAGCCTCTAGTGGTGTTATGTGAACGTCGACTACATAACACTTCACCATTATTTGGGCCTAGAGGAAGGCATTGGGAAGTAATAAGTAGATGATGGGTTGCTAGAGTGACAGAAGCTTAAACCCTAGTTTATGCGTTGCTTCGTAAGGGCTTGATTTGGATCCATATGTTTCATGCTATGGTTAGGTTTACCTTAATACTTTTGTTGTAGTTGCAGATGCTTGCAATAGAGGTTAATCATAAGTGAGATGCTTGTTCAAGTAAGAACAACACCCAAGCACCGGTCCACCCACATGTCAAATTATCAAAGTACTGAACGCGAATCATATGAACGTGATGAAAACTAGCTTGACGATATTCCCATGTGTCCTCGGGAGCGCTTTTCCTTATATAAGAGTTTGTCCAGGCTTGTCCATTGCTACAAAAAGGATTGGGACACCTTTCTGCACTTTATTTACTTTTCTTACTTGTTGCCCATTACAAATTATCTTATCACAAAACTATCTGTTACCACTTATTTCAGTACTTGCAGAGAATACCTTGCTGGAAACCGCTTATCATTTCCTTCTGCGCTCCTTGTTGGGTTCGACACTCTTACTTATCGAAAGGACTACGATAGATCCCCTATACTTGTGGGTCATCAAGACTCCTTTCTGGTGCCGTTGCCGGGGAGTGAAGCGCCTTTGGTAGGTGGATTTTGGTAACGAAAAATTTATATAGTGTGCTGAAATTTACTGTCACTTGTTACTATGGAAAGTAATCCTCTGAGGGGCTTGTTCGGGGTATCTTCACCCCGACCAGTAGAGCAAAGAGTTGCTCCTCAACTTACTGAACCTATTGAAAATGAAATTCCTTTTGAGTTTCCTTCGGGTATGATAGAAAAACTGCTAGCTAATCCTTTTACAGGAGATGGAACAAAGCATCCTGATGAACACCTAATATATGTGGATGAAGTTTGTGGATTATTTAAGCTTGCAGGTATACCCGATGATGTTGCTAAGAAGAAGGTCTTCCCTTTATCTTTGAAGGGAGACGCATTGACATGGTATAGGCTATGTGATGATACGAGATCATGGAACTATAGAAGATTGAAATTGGAATTTCATCATAAGTATTACCCTATGCATCTTGTTCATCGTGATCGCAATTATATATATAATTTTTGGCCTCGCGAAGGAGAAAGCATCGCTCAAGCTTGGGGGAGGCTTAAATCAATGTTATATTCATGCCCCAATCATGAGCTCCCAAGAGAAACAATTATTCAAAACTTGTATGCTCGGCTTTCTGAAAACAATCGCACCATGCTCGATACTTCTTGTGCTGGCTCTTTTATGATGAAGACTATTGAATTTAAATGGGATTTATTGGATAGAATTAAAGACAACTCTGAAGATTGGGATCTCGACGAAGGTAAGGAGTCAGCTATGACACCTATGTTTGATTGTGTTAAATCTTTTATGGATACCGATATTTTCCGTAAGTTTAGCACTAAATATGGACTTGGTTCTGAGATAGTAGCTTCTTTCTGTGAATCTTTTGCTACTTATGTTGATCTCCCTAAGGAGAAGTGGTTTAAATATCATCCTCCCATAGAAGTAAAAGTAGCTGGACCAATTAAAGTTGAAGAAAAGACTGTCACTTATAATGATCCTATTGTTCCTACTTCTTATGTTGAGAAACCACCTTTCCCTGTTAGAATAAAGGATCATGCTAAAGCTTCAACTGTGGTTCGTAAAAGCAATATTAGAACTTATACACCTCCTGAGCAAGTTAAAGTAGAACCTAATATTACTATTGTTAAAGATCTCTTGTCTGATAATATTGATGGGCATGTTATTCAGTTCTACGGTGAAACTGCTAGAATTGCTAAACCTGGAGCTAAAGATAAACATAGACATGTGGTAGGCGTGCCTGTTATTTTTGTTAAAATAGGAGATCATTGTTATCATGGCTTATGTGATATGGGTGCTAGTGCTAGTGTTATACCTTATGACTTGTATAAAGAAATCAAGCATGAAATTGCACCCGCTGAGTTAGAAGATATTGATGTCACAATTAAACTTGCCAATAGAGATACTCTTCAGCAATGGGAATTGTTCGAGATGTTGAAGTCTTGTGCGGGAAAACTAAATATCCTGCTAATTTTCTTGTTCTTAGTTCCCCACAAGAGAGCTTTTGTACCATTATATTTGGTAGACCCTTCTTGAACACTGTTAATGCTAAGATAGACTGAGAAAAGAATGTTGTTACTATTGGCTTGGATGATATGATTCATGAGTTTAATTTCTCTAAATTTAGTAAACAACACCGTGAAGAAGAATTGCCTAGTAAGGATGAAATTATTGGTCTTGCTTCTATTGCCGTAGCTCCTAGTGATCCTTTATAACAATATTTTCTAGACCATGAGAATGATATGTTTATGAATGAAAGAAGGGAAATAGATGAAGTATTCTTTAAACAGGAACCTATTTTGAAACACAATTTGCCTGTTGAAATCCTAGGGGATCCCCCTCCACCTAAGGGTGATCCCGTGTTTGAGCTTAAACTGTTGCCTGATAATCTTAAATATGCTTATCTTGATGAAAAGACGATATATCATGTTATTATTAGTGCTAACCTTCCAGAGCATGAAGAAGAAAGATTATTGAAAACTCTGAAGAAGCACCGTGCTGCTATTGGATATACTCTTGATGATCTTAAGGGCATTAGTCCCACTCTATGTCAACATAAAATAAATTTGGAAGCAGATGCCAAACCAGTTCATGATCCTCAACGACGTCTGAATCCTAAAATAAAAGAAGTGGCAAGAAAAGAAATACTAAAGCTTCTGGAGACAGGTATAATTTATCCCGTTGCTGATAGTCAGTGGGTAAGTCATGTTCATTGTGTCCCTAAGAAGGGAGGTATTACTGTTGTTCCTAATGATAAATATGAATTGATTCCACAAAGAATTATTACAGGTTATAGGATGGTAATTGATTTCCGCAAATTAAATAAGGCTACTAAGAAAGATCATTACCCCTTACCTTTTATCGATCAAATGCTAGAAAGATTATGCAAACATACACATTATTGCTTTCTAGATGGTTATTCTGGTTTCTCTCAAATACCTGTGTCGGCTAAAGATCAATCAAAGACTACTTTTACATTCCCTTTTGGTACTTTTGCTTATAGACATATGCCTTTTGGTTTATGTAATGCACCTGCTACCTTTCAAAGATGCATGATGGCTATATTCTCTGACTTTTGTGAAAAGATTTGTGAGGTTTTCATGGCCGACTTTTCCGTCTATGTATCTTCTTTTGATGATTGCTTGAGCAATCTTGATCGAGTTTTGCAGAGATGTGAAGAAACTAGTCTTTTCTTGAATTGGGAAAGTGCCACTTTATGGTTAATGAAGGTATTGTCTTGGGGCATAAAGTTTCTGAAAGAGGTATTAAAGTTGATAAAGCCAAGGTTGATGCTATTGAAAAGATGCCATGTCCCAAGGACATCAAAGGTATAAGAAGTTTCCTTGGTCATGCTGGATTTTATAGGAGGTTCATTAAGGACTTCTCAAAAATTTCTCGGCCTCTGACTAATTTACTACAAAAAGATATACCATTTGTCTTTGATGATGATTGTGTAGAAGCATTTGAAATACTTAAGAACGCATTAGTCTCTGCACCTGTTGTTCAGCCACCTGATTGGAATTTACCCTCTGAAATTATGTGTGATGCTAGCGATTATGCTGTAGGTGTGTTCTAGGGCAAAGAGTTGATAAGAAATTATATGTTATCCATTATGCTAGTAAGACTCTAGACAATGCTCAAAGAAATTATGCTACTACTGAAAAAGAACTTTTAGCGGTTGTATTTGCTTGTGATAAGTTCAGACCTTATATTGTTGATTCTAAAGTAGCTATCCACACTGATCATGCTGCTATTAAATATATTATGGAGAAGAAAGATGCTAAACCTAGACTTATTAGATGGGTTCTCTTGCTACAAGAATTTGATTTGCATATTGTTGATAGAAAAGGAGCTGAGAACCCCGTTGCAGACAACTTATCTAGGTTAGAGAATGTTCTTGATGACCCACTACCTATTGATGATAGCTTTCCTGATGAACAATTAAATGTCATAAGTACTTCTCGTAGTACTCCTTGGTACGCTGATTATGCTAATTACATTGTTGCTAAATTCATACCACCTTGCTTCACATACCAACAAAAGAAAAAGTTTTTCGATGATTTGAGACATTACTTTTGGGATGACCCACATCTTTATAAAGAAGGAGTAGATGGTGTTATTAGACGTTGTGTACCTGAGCATGAACAGGAACAGATCCTACGCAAGTGCCACTCCGAAGCTTATGGAGGACACCACGCGGGAGATAGAACTGCACATAAGGTATTGCAATCCGGTTTTTATTGGCCTACTCTCTTCAAGGATGCCCGTAAGTTTGTCCTATCTTGTGATGAATGTCAAAGAATTGGTAAAATTAGTAGACGTCAAGAAATGCCTATGAATTATTCACTTGTTATTGAACCATTTGATGTTTGGGGCTTTGATTATATGGGACCTTTTCCCGCCTCTAATGGATATACACATATTTTAGTTGCTGTTGATTACGTTACTAAGTGGGTAGAAGCTATTCCAACTAGTAGTGCTGTTCATAACACTTCTATTAAAATGCTTAAATAAGTTATTTTTCCGAGGTTTGGAGTCCATAGATATTTAATGACTGATGGTGGTCCACATTTTATTCATGGTTCTTTCCATACAATGCTTGCTAAATATGACGTCAACCTAGAATTGCATCTCCGTATCACCCACAATCTAGTGGTCAAGTAGAATTGAGTAATAGAGAACTCAAATTAATTTTGCAAAAGACGGTTAATAGGTCTAGAAAGAATTGGTCCAAGAAACTTGATGATGCATTATGGGCCTATAGAACCACATATAAAAATCCTATGGGTATGTCTCCGTATAAAATGGTATATGGAAAAGCATGTCACTTACCTCTCGAACTAGAACATAAGGCATATTGGGCTATTAAAGAGCTCAACTATGATTTCAAACTTGCCGGTGAAAAGAGGTTATTTGATATTAGCTCACTTGATGAATGGAGAACCCAAGCTTATGAAAATGCCAAGTTGTTTAAAGAAAAGGTTAAAAGATGGCATGACAAAAGGATACAAAAGCATGAGTTTAATATAGGTGATTATGTACTGCTACACAACCCTCATTTAAGATTTTTTGTAGGAAAACTTCTCTCTAAATGGGAAGGCCCCTATGTTATCAAGGAGGTCTATCGTTCCGGTGCCATAAAAATCAACAACTCCGAAGGCACAAATCCGAAGGTGGTAAACGGTCAAAGAATCAAACATTATATCTCAGGTAATCCCATAAATGTTGAAACCAATATTATTGAAACCGTAACTCCAAAGGAATACATAAGGGACACTTTCCAAAACGTTTCAGACTCCGAAAAGGAATAGGTATGTGGTATGGTAAGTAAACCGATTCCAAAACAGTTTTTAAGGCAATATTTCTCAGTTTTGCAATATTTAGAAAAATAGAAAAATAAGTAGCAGTCCGAGAAGGACACGAGGGCCCCACGAGGGTGGAGGGCGCGCCCTACCCCCTGGGCACGCCCCCTACCTTGTGAGCACCCCATGTGCCTTCCGGACTCCGTTTTCTTGCATGATACGTATTTTGGTCGGTAAAAATTCACTATATATTCTCCCGAAGGCTTTGACTCCCGTATCACGCAATTATCCTCTATTTTCATTTCGAGCTGTCCCGCGGCAGATTAGATCAACATGTCTTCCCAGGATTCGGAAGGAGAAAGCTATGTGGATGATTACTTAGCCAATCCTAAGGTCTATGGAGATGTGGAGCACGATGGTTGGACCACGGAGGAAGAACAGGACTATGAACCCAATGGGAAGGAGGAGACGATCTCAGATGAAGACGAAGCCCCATTACCTCAACCTGGGGATATGCACGTGGAGTTCAAAAAGTCAAGTCTCCCTGATAGGGTAAAGAAACCAAAGTTCGAGTTTATCCCTTTTCGTCTCTTGCAGGAAAATAAGCAGGGCCTATGCAAAAAGATATTAGCCCTGGAGTGGGAGATTGATGATCTGAGGGATCAAAATATCGTCCTCAAGCGTAAATTAAGGGAGAAGTCTATGCCATCAACTAAGTCAACAACACCTCCACCTTCTTCACCAACCAAGGAGATATAATCACATGGGTATGAGCACTCCCCTTGGCAACCGCCAAGCTTGGGGGAGGTGCCCCGGTATCGTATCACAATCACAACTCCTATCTTTACCATTTTCCTTAGTTCAATCCTATTAGTAGTATTTTGATCTAGTAGAATAAAGTTTATGGCATGATCTAGTTTTGAGTTTTTCCTTATGATCTCTCTATGTAATCGAGTCCGTGAGCTATATAATAAAGATTAGTGTTGAGTCAAGGGCTTGATTTTCTTGCTATGATCTTGGGTGAATAAAAGAAAAGAGAAAAAGAATAAGAAGAAACAAAAGTTCATATTGATCTTATTGAGAGTAATGACTTCACATAAGAAGAGTATGATGATTTAAAAGTGTTGGGAGTTGGCAGACATAGCTTTGGTCATGGTTGCAATTAATAGGAAGTAATAAGGAAAGAGAGGTTTCACATATAAATATATTATCATTGACATCTTTTATGATTGGGAGAACTCATTAAAATATGACATGCTAAAGAGTTGATATTGGACAAGGAAGACAACGTGATGAGTTATGTTTTCTTATATCTGAGATAAAGTATGTTGTCATGGATCCTCCAACATGTTGAGCTTGCCTTTCCCGTCTTGCTAGCCAAATTCTCAGCACCAAGTAGAGATACTACTTGTGCTTCCAAATACCCTTAAACCAGTTTTGCCATGAGAGTCCACCATATCTACCTATGGATTGAGTAAGGTCCTTCAAGTAAGTTGTCATCGGTGCAAATCAATAAAAATTGCTCTAAATATGTATGATTGATTGGTGTGGGAAAAATAAGCTTTATACGATCTTGTGATGTGGAAGTAATAAAAGCGACGAACTACATAATAAAGGTTCATATCACAAGGGGCAATATAAAGTGACGTTCTTTCGCATTAAGATTTTGTGCATCCAACCATAAAAGCGCATGGCAACCGTTGCTTCCCTCTGCGAAGGGCCTATCTTTTATTATTATCTTCTACCTTATGTAAGAGTCAAGGTGATATATATATATATATATATATATATATATATATAATTGGATGTAGGGGGGCATGAGTTATTATTGTTGACATTAACCTCGAGGTAAAAGGTTGTGGGGCGAAACTATAAGCCCCTATCTTTCTCTGTGTCCGATTAAAACTCCGTAACCACCAGTATTGCGTGAGTGTTAGCAATTATGAAGGACTAGATGATAGTTGAGTATGTGGACTTGCTTTTTAGCTCTGACATAGACTCTTTCTGATGTTATGATAAATTGCAATTGCTTCAATGACTGAGGTTATAGTTTGTTGGTTCTCAATAAGGTTTCTGATTCATACTTTTGCATTGTGAATAGATCATCACTTGAACATAAGTAATCATATGACAATATCTCTATATGTTGCTGTTATGAGAATAATCATGATGCCTTCATGTCCGTATTTTATTTTTACCGACGCCTCTACCTCTAAACATGGGGACATATTTATTGTTATCGGCTTTCGCTTGAGGACAAGCGAGGTCTAAGCTTGGGGGAGTTGATACGTCCATTTTGCATCATGCTTTTATATCGATATTTATTGCATTATGGGCTGTTATTTCACATTATGTCACAATACTTATGGCTATTATCTCTTATTTTACAAGGTTTACATAAGGAGGGAGAATGCCGGCACCTGGAATTCTAGGATGGAAAAGGAGCAAATATTAGAGACCAATTCTGCACAACTCCAAAAGTCCTGAAACTACACGGAATATCTGATAATAAATAATAAAAAATCCTCGCCAAAGATGAAGATCAGGGGGCCCACATGGGGGCGTGCCCCCTACCTCGTGGGCCCCCTGGTGGCTCTCCGATGACCATCTTCTACTATATGAAGTCTTCCGTTGAGAAAAAAAGAGGAAGCAACCTTTCGGGACGAAACTCCACCGCCACGAGGCGGAACCAATCGAGGGCTCCGGCAGAGCTGTTCTGCCGGGGACACTTCCCTCCGGGAGGGGAAATCATCGCCATCTTCATCACCAATGCTCCTCTCATCGGGAGAGGGAAATCTCCATCAACATCTTCACCAGCACCATCTCATCTTAAAACTCTAGTTCATCTCTTGTATCCAATTCTTGTCTCCAAGTCCGGGATTGGTGCTAGTAGGTTGCTAGTAGTGTTGATTACTCCTTGTAGTTGATGCTAGTTGGTTTATTTGGTGGAAGATCATATGTTCAGATCCTTTATGCATATTATTACCCCTCTGATTATGAACACGTATATGCTTTGTGAGTAGTTACGTTTGTTCCGGAGGACAGGGAGAAGTCTCACTATTAGTAGTCATGTGAATTTGGTATTCGTTCGATATTTTGATGAGATGTATGTTGTCTAGCCTCTAGTGGTGTTATGTGAACGTCGACTACATAACACTTCACCATTATTTGGGCCTAGAGGAAGGCATTGGGAAGTAATAAGTAGATGATGGGCTCCCTGGTGGCCCTCTAGATGGGCATCAGAGGGCCACCAGGGAGCCCACGAGGCAGGGGGCGCGCCCCCACCCTCGTGGCCAGGGTGTGGGCCCCCTCTGGAACTCCTTGCGCTCAGTATTTTTTATATATTCTGAAAATAGCTTCCGTGAAGTTTCAGGACTTTTGGAGATGTGCAGAATAGGTCTCTAATATTTGCTCCTTTTCCAGCCCAGAATCCCAGCTGTCGGCATTCTCCCTCTTTATGTAAACCTTGTAGAATAAGAGAGAATAGGCATAAGTATTGTGACATAATGTGTAATAACAGCCCATAATGCAACAAATATTGATATCAAAGCATGATGCAAAATGGACGTATCAACTCCCCCAAGCTTAGACCCCGCTTGTCCTCAAGCGAAAGCCGAAATTGAAAAATATGTCCACATGTTTAGAGATAGAGGTGTCGATAAAAATAAAATACGGACATGAGGGCATCATGATCTTTCTTAGAACAACAACTTATATGATTATTGGCATATGATCTCTTATGCTAAAGTAACAATTCAATCACAATTTCAAGTACGAATCATAAACTTCATTGAAAACTAACAAACTATAATCTCAGTCATTGAAGCAATTGCAGTATATCATAACATAGGAAAGAGTCAATATAAGAGCTTTTCAGCAAGTCCACATACTCAACTATCATATAGTATTTCACAATTGCTAACACTCACGCAATACTTATTGTGCTCCCAACGTTTTACCTCAAGGGTAATGTCAACAATAATAGTTCATGAAAAGTCACATCCAATTAGCCATATATACCAGGATCTTTCCAACATATTGTGCTTGCCAAAAGATAAAATGTAAAAAGGAAAGGTGAAGATCACCATGACTCTTATGTAAGGTAGGAGATAAAAGTAAAAGATAGGCCCTTCACAGAGGGAAACAAAGGTTGTCATGCGCTTTTATGGTTGGATGCACAAAATCTTAATGCGAAAGAACGTCACTTTATATTGCCACTTGTGATATGGACCTTTATTATGCAGTCCATCGCTTTTATTTCTTCCATATCAGAAGATCGTATAAAGCTTATTTTCTCCCACACTAATAAGTCATACATATTTAGAGAGCAATTTTTATTGCTTGCACCGATGACAACTTACTTGAAGGATCTTACTCAATCCATAGGTAGATATGGTGAACTCTCATGGCAAAACTGGGTTGAGGGATATTTGGAAGCACAAGTAGTATCTCTACTTGGTGCAAAGAATTTGGCTAGCATGAGGGGGAAAATCAAGTTCAACATGTTGGATGATCCATGACAATATAATTTATCTCAGATGTAAGAAAACATAACCCATTACGTTGTCTTCCTTGTCCAACATCAACTCTTTAGCATGTAATATTTTAATGAGTGCTCACAATCATAAAAGATGTCCAAGATAGTGTATTTATATGTGAAGACCTCTCTTTCTTTATTAGTTCCTATTAATTGCAACATTGACCAAAACCATGTTTGTCAACTCTCAACAACTTTTATTCATCATACTCTTTATATGTGAGCTCATTACTCTCCATAAGATCCATATGATCTCTTCTATTCTTTTTATTTCTTCTCTTTTATTTTATTGCCTCAAGATCATAGCAAGATAATCAAGCCCTTGACTCAACACTAATCTTTATTATATAGCTCACGGACTCGATTACATAGAGGGATCATAAAGCAAAACTCAAAACTAGATCATACTAAAACCTTTTATTCTACTAGATCAAAATATTATCAAAAGGATCGAACTAAGAAAAATGGTAAAGATAAAAGTGATGGTGATACGATACCGGGGCACTCCCCCAAGCTTGGCAGTTGCCAAGGGGAGTGCCCATACCCATGTGATTATGTCTCCCTCTTCGTAGGTGGTGAGGTGATATTCTTGGCGATGATGCCCCTCACGATACGATTCTCTTCTTCAAGTTTATTGACTTGCTGCTTGAGGCCCATTATTTCCTTTCGGAGCTTACCCATGACGGCTAAAGCTCCTTTCACCCATGGATGTTGCATAGCTGCGGGAGAACAAGTAACACTCTTTTTCATATTTTCATAAGAAAGAAATCTAACATTGGAAGGAATGATCGAGTTTGGAATGGCAAAGCTCTGTAGTTCCCCCATCGTGAATCCAGATCGGAAACGAGAAGTAACTTCTTGATCCTCTTCCATGGCATCTATCCTTTTCAAATCGGCCTCCATATCTTCTTCCGTTGATGGCCCAAAGTGGCCAGCATCAATGTTTGATCTTGGTCCCGGTGTCGGATGAGACACCCGGCTCTCCCCGACCGACTCTTGAGAAGACATCTTGCTCTAAATCTGCAGCAGAAATAGCTCGAAACAAGAACAGGAGATTTTTGCGTGATACTGTGGTAAAAACTTTCGGGAGATTATATAATGAATTTTTACCGACCAAAATATGTAACGTGCAAGAAAACAGAGTCCGGAGAGCACACTAGGTGCCCACGAGGCAGGGGGCGTGCCCAGGGGGTAGGGCGCACCCTCCGCCCTCGTGTCCTTCCCGGACTGCTTCTTAGTTTTCTATTTTTCTAAATATTCCAAAACGGAGAAAAAAATGCCATTAGAACTGTTTTGGAGTCGGTTTTCTTACTGTACCACATACCTATTCCTTTTCGGGGCCTGGAACGTTCCAGAAAGTGTCCCTTATGTATTCCTTCGGGGTTATGGTTTCAATAACATTGGTTTCAACATTTATAGGATTACCTGAGATATAATGTTTGATTCTTTGACCGTTCACCACCTTCGGATTTGTGCCTTCGAAGTTGTTGATTTTTATGGCACCAGAACGATAGACCTCCTCGATAATGTAAGTACCTTCCCATTTAGATAGAAGTTTTCTTGCAAAAAATCTTAAACGAGAGTTGTATAGCAATACATAATCACCTACATTAAACTCACGCTTTTGTATCCTTTTGTCATACCATCTTTTAACTTTTTCTTTAAACAATTTGGCATTCTCATTAGTTTGGATTCTCCATTCATCAAGTGAGCTAATGTCAAATAACCTCTTCTCACCGGCAAGTTTGAAATCATAATTGAGCTCTTTAATAGCCCAATAAGCCTTATGTTCTAGTTCGAGAGGTAAGTGACATGCTTTTTGATACGTCTCCAACGTATCTATAATTTGTGATTGATCCATGCTATATTATCTACTGTTTTGGACATTATTGGGCTTTATTATCCACTTTTATATTATTTTTGGGACTAACCTATTAACCGGAGGCCCAGCCCAGAATTGCTGTTTTTTTTTGCCTATTTTAGGGTTTCGAAGAAAAGGAATATCAAACGGAGTCCAAACAGAATGAAACCTTCGGGAACCTGATTTTCGGAACAAACATGATCCAGGAGACTTGGACCCTACGTCAAGAAACAAAGGAGGAGGCCACGAGGTAGGGGACGCGCCTACCCCCCCCCCCCCAGGCGCGCCCTCCACCCTCGTGGGCCCCCTGTTGCTCCACCGACGTACTCCTTCCTCCTATATATACCTATGTACCCCCAAACAATCAGATGCGGATCCAAAAACCTAATTCCACCGCCGCAACTTTCTGTATCCACGAGATCCCATCTTGGGGCCTGTTCCGGAGCTCCGCCGGAGGGGGCATCCATCACAGAGGGCTTCTACATCAACACCATAGCCTCTCCGATGAAGTGTGAGTAGTTTACCTCAGACCTTCGGGTCCATAGTTATTAGCTAGATGGCTTCTTCTCTCTTTTTGGATCTCAATACAAAGTTCTCCCCCTCTCTTGTGGAGATCTATTCGATGTAATCTTCTTTTTGCGGTGTGTTTGTTGAGATCGATGAATTGTGGGTTTATGATGAAGATTATATATGAACAATATTTAAATTTTCTCTGAATTCTTTTATGTATGATTGGTTATCTTTGCAAGTCTATTCGAATTATCAATTTGGTTTGGCCTACTAGATTGATCTTTCTTGCAATGGGAGAAGTGCTTATCTTTGGGTTCAATCTTTTGGTGTCCTTTCCCAGTGACAGTAGGGGCAGCAAGGCACGTATTGTATTGTTGCCATCGAGGATAACAATATGGGGGTTTTATCATATTGCATGAATTTATCCCTCTACATCATGTCATCTTGCTTAAGGTGTTACTCTGTTTCCATGAACTTGATACTCTAGATGCATGCTGGATAGCGGTCGATGAGTGGAGTAATAGTAGTAGATGCAGGCAGGAGTCGGTCTACTTGTCTCGGACGTGATGCCTATATACATGATCATACCTAGAGACTCTCATAACTATGCTCAATTATGTCAATTGCTCAATGATAACCCACAAGTATAAAGGATCGCAACAGCTTTCGAGGGTAGAGTATTCAACCCAAATTTATTGATTCGACACAAGGGGAGCCAAAGAATATTCTCAAGTATTAGCAGCTGAGTTGTCAATTCAACCACACCTAGAAACTTAGTATCTGCAGCAAAGTGTTTAGTAGCAAAGTAATATGATAGTGATGGTAACGGTAACAAAAGTGTAATGAAAGCAAAGTAATATTTTTGGTATTTTGTAGTGATTGTAACAATAGCAACGGGAAAGTAAATAAGCGTAAACCAATATATGGAAAGCTCGTAGGCATCGGATCAGTGATGGATAATTATGCCGGATGCGGTTCATCATGTAACAGTCATAACATAGGGTGACACAGAACTAGCTCCAATTCATCAACGTAATGTAGGCATGTATTCCGAATATAGTCATACGTGCTTATGGAAAAGAACTTGCATGCCATCTTTTGTCCTACCCTCCCGTGGCAGCGGGGTCCTAATGGAAACTAAGGGATATTAAGGCCTCCTTTTAATAGAGTACCGGAACAAAGCATTAGCACATAGTGAATACATGAACTCCTCAAACTACGGTCATCATCGGTAAGTATCCCGATTATTGTCACTCTGGGGTTAACGGATCATAACACATAATAGGTGACTATAGTATTGCAAGATAGGATCAAGAACTATCATATATTTATGAAAAATAATAGGTTCAGATCTGAAATCATGGCACGCGGGCCCTAATGACAAGCATTAAGCATAGCAAAGTCATATCAACATCAATCTCAGAACATAGTGGATACTAGGGATCAAACCCTAACAAAACTAACTCGATTACATGATAAATATCATCCAACACATCACCGTCCAGCAAGCCTATGATGGAATTACTCATGCACGGCGGTGAGCATCATGAAATTGGTGATGGAGGATGGTTGATAATGACGACGGCGATGAATCCCCCTCTCCGGAGCCCCGAACGGACTCCAGATCAGCCCCTCGAGAGGTTTTAGGGCTTGGCGGTGGCTCCGTATCGTAAAACGTGATGATTTCTTCTCTTCTATTTTTTTTCTCCCCAAAAGCAAATATATAGAGTTGGAGTTGGAGTCGGGAGGTCTCCAGGGGCCCACGAGGTAGGGGGCGCGCCCTAGGGGGGGCGCCCTCCACCCTCGTGGACAGGGTGTGGCCCCCTGGTCTTCATCTTTGGTGAGGATTTTATTATTTATTGTAAGATATTCTATGGAGTTTCAGGTCATTCCGAGAACTTTTGTTTTCTGCACATAAAACAACATCATGGCAATTCTGCTGAAAACAGCGTCAATCCGGGTTAGTTCCATTCAAATCATACAAGTTAGAGTCCAAAACAAGGGCAAAAGTGTTTGGAAAAGTAGATACGACGGAGACGTATCAACTCCCCCAAGCTTAAACCCTTGCTTGTCCTCAAGCAATTCAGTTGACAAACTGAAAGAAATAAAGAAAAACTTTTACAAACTCGGTTTGCTCTTGTTGTTGTGAATATGTCAAGCCGGCATTCAAGTTTCAGCAAAGATTATAACTAACCACATTTGCAATAATTCTCAGGTCTCATGACTACTCATATCAATAGCACAATGAACTAGCAAGCCATAATAATAAATCTCGGATGACAACACTTTCTCAAAACAATCATAATATGATATAACAAGATGGTATCTCGCTAGCCCTTTCTGAGACCGCAAAACATAAATGCAGAGCACCTTTAAAGATCAAGGACTGACTAGACATTGTAATTCATGGTAAAAGAGATCGAATCATAGTCACACCCAATATAAATTAACAGTGATAAATGCAAATGACAGCTGCGCTCTCCGGCTAGTGCTTTTAATAAGAGGGTGATGACTCAACATAAAATTAAATGGATAGGCCCTTCACAGAGGGAAGCAGGGATTTGTAGAGGTGCCAGAGCTCGGTTTTGAAATAGAGATAATTAATATTTTGAGCGGTATACTTTCATTGTCAACATAACAACCAAGAGATGGCGATATCTTCCATGCTACACACATTATAGGCGGTTCCCAAACAGAATGGTAAAGTTTATACTCCCCCTCCACCAACAAACATCAATCCATGGCTTGCTCGAAACAACGAGTGCCTCCAACTAACAAAAGTCCGAGGGGGAGTTTTCTTTTGCAATTATTTTCATTTAGTTTGCATAGAGCATGGGACTGGGCATCTCGGTGACCAGCCATTTTCTCGTGAGTGAGGAGCGGAGTCCACTCCTCTTGAGAATAACCCGCCTAGCATGGAAGATACGGACAGCCCTAGTTGATACATGAGCTATTCGAGCATACAAAACAGAATGTTTATTTGAAGGTTTAGAGTTTGGCACATACAAATTTACTTGGAACGGCGGGTAGATACCGCATATAGGAAGGTATACTGGACTCATCTGGACTAACTTTGGGGTTTAAGGGATTGGATGCACAAGCAGTATTCCCGCTTAGTACAGGTGAAGGCTAGCAAAAGGCTGGGAAGCGACCAACTAGAGAGCGACAACAGCCATGTGCATGCATTAAAATTAATAAACATTGGATGCAAGCATGAGTAGGATATAATCCACCATGAACATAACTATCGTGAAGGCTATGTTGATTTGTTTCAACTACATGCGTGAACATGTGCCAAGTCGAGTCACTTAAATCATTCAAAGGAGGATACCACCCCATCATACCACATCATAACCATCTCAATAGCATGTTGGCACGCAAGGTAAACCATTATAACTCATAGCTAATCAACATTGGCACAAGCAACTATGATCTCTAATTGTCATTGCAAACATGTTTATTCATAACAGGCTGAATCAAGAATGATGAACTCATCATATTTACAAAAACAAAAAAGGTCGAGTTCATACCAGCTTTTCTCATCTCAGTTAGTCCATCATATATATCATCATAATTGCCTTTCACTTGCACGAGCAAACGATGTGAATTATAATAAGAGTGCACGTGCGTCGGACTAAGCTGGAATCTGTGAGCATTCAATAAACAGGAGAAGACAAGGCAATATGGGCTCTTTTGTCAGATGAACAATAATGCATATAAGAGCCACTTCAACAATTTAATTATGGTCTTCTCCTATCGACTCCCAAAGAAAGAAATAAAACTATTTACACGGGAAATCTCCCAACAAGCAAAAGAAGAACATGAAATATTTTTGGGTTTTCTTTTTAATTACTACTACAAGCATGGAAAGTAAATTAATTAAAAGCTGCAACTAAATTTTTTTGGTTTTTCTTAAGGTTTATTAAACACATAAGAAGAAAGCATAAAAAGGAAAATAAACTAGCATGGATGATACAATGAAAAAGTATGAGCACCAACATCTAGCAATGAGTGTGTGAGCATGAATATATTGTCGGTGAGAAATACGTACTCCCCCAAGCTTAGGCTTTTGGCCTAAGTTGGTCTATGTCCACGGCTGGCCTGGCTGATATCCATAATAGTAGTTGGGGTCGTGCTGTGATGCAGCAGCTATCGCCTGCTAAGATGCAGCGTGGCGACAAGCGGCCTCCTCTCTCCTCTCATACTCATCTGCCTCCTCTCTGGTAATATTATATCCTCCTCTTGCCTGATAATCAAAGAAAGCAGGAGCAGGGAGAGAAATACGGACAGCACGGCGTTTATCAAAGGTTAGTCGGTATTGGAGAGGTGATTCGTTCCTCTCGACAAAATGGTGGTGAATCATAGCATTAAAATCTAGATAGGCAGGAGGTAATTCAATATCATCTTCGCGTACATCTATACCAAGAAAATTAGCTACGCGGGTTGCATAAATTCCACCAAAGAAATCTCCATTAAGTCTATTAAGATGCAACCTACGTGCAACAATGGCTCCCAAATTATATGATTTGTCTCCTGACACAACACTCCTAAGAATACTGAGGTCAGGGACACATACGTGACATGCCTCATCTTTACCATTTATGCATCTACCTACGAAGAGAGCAAAATAATGTATAGGAGGAAAGTGAATGCTCCCTATGGTAGCTTGTGTAATATCTCTAGATTCTCCCACAGTTATATTAGCAATAAAATCTCTAAATTCAGATTTGCGAGGATCCCTTATACTACCCCATTGTGGAAGTTTGCATGCAGTGGTAAAATCCTCTAAGTCCACGGTATAAGATTTATCATAAAGATCAAATAGGACAGTTGGAGAATTATGTGGAGTGGAAAATTCAAACCTCCTCATAAAGGAACTAGTGATGTTATGATACTGACTGCACTTCTCTTCCTCGAAGCTCACAAGATCAGTGTTACGCAAATATGCATTGAATTCTTCTTTTATTCCCGCTCGTTCCATAAAATTTTCAGAAGGTCACTCACAAGGACGCACTGGAGCGTCTCTTGGTGGCTCTTCGTCAGCATCACGCATTGCAAGCCTGGGTCCTTGCTTCTTTGAAGAACCACCTTGGAACATTTTCCTAAGCATTTTCTTCCTCTGAAAAATTCTGAAATTTTTTAGTAACTTCAAAATAAAAGTAAACCAAACTCAATAATATTGATAGCAACTACTCCTACAAGTGCCTAGGGCCTATATCATGCATCAAAACTACATTTGACCATATAAATTTGACATGCAAGCTCAAGAATAGGGTCACCTAAGAAGCAAATTTTTTCAATGAATAAAGCACTAGAACAAAAACCAATTGGACCAAAGGAGGAGTCACATACCAAGGAACAATCTCCCTAAGCAGTTTTGTGAGTGGTGCTTTGAGCAAGGAGATCGAAAATGGCAGCAAAGTGAGCTAGAACTCGTGCTTGAGTTGGTTTTTCGTGTTTGTGGGAGGAAGATGAAGTGTGTGGGTGTAGGAATAAGTGGAGGAGAGCCACCGTGGGCCCACGAGGCAGGGGGCGCGCCCAGGTGGTAGGGCGCGCCCTCCACCCTCATGGCCAGGTGGCAGCTCCCCCCGCGGTAATTTTTGCACCATAAATCCTCAAATATTCCCGAAAAGATCATATTAAATTGGCATGTCATTCTAAGGACTTTTATTTTCGGGATATTTTTATATTGCACGGATAAGTCAGGAAATAGACAGAAAAATATTATTTTTACTTTATTTCAACTAAATAATAGAAAGTATAGAGAGGGTACTGAAGGTTGTGCTTCTAGTTACATCCATCTCATGCTCATCAAAAGGAATCCACTAACAAGGTTGATCAAGTCTTGTTAACAAACTCATTCTGATTAACATGAAATCAGAGAAATTTCGAATAACACTAGGTTACCTCAACGGGGGTATGCACATACCCCAATAATAAGTATATCATATTTCTTCTTGATAGTAGGAAGAGGAAATTCAAAACCTCCAAATATAATCGATGGAATTTTTCCGATAGAATTGATACTATGAACTTGAGGTTGTTTCCTCGGAAAGTGTATCGTATGCTCATTACCATTAACATGAAAAGTGACATTACCTTTGTTGCAATCAATAACAGCCCCTACAGTATTAAGAAAAGGTCTTCCAAGAATAATAGACATACTATCGTCCTTGGGAATATCAATAATAACAAAGTTCGTTAAAATAGTAACGTTTGCAACCACAACAGGCACATCCTCACAAATGCCGACAGGTATAGCAGTTGATTTATCAGCCATTTGCAAAGATATTTCAGTAGGTGTCAACTTATTCAAGTTAAGTCTACGATTTAAAGAGAGAGGCATAACACTAACACCGGCTCCAAGATCACATAAAGCAATTTTAACATAGTTTCTTTTAATGGAGCATGGTATAGTAGGTACTCCTAGATCTCCAAGTTTCTTTGGTATTCCACCCTTAAAAGTATAATTAGCAAGCATGGTGGAAATTTCAGCTTCTGGTATCTTTCTTTTATTTGTAACAATATCTTTCATGTACTTAGCATAAGGATTCATTTTGAGCATATCAGTCAATCGCATACGCAAAAAGATAGGTCTAATCATTTCAGCAAAGCGCTCAAAATCTTCATCATCCTTTTTCTTGGATGGTTTGGGAGGAAAAGTCATGGGTTTCTGAACCCAAGGTTCTCTTTCTTTACCATGTTTTCTAGTAACAAAGTCTCTCTTATCGTAACGTTGATTCTTTGATTGTTGGTTATCAAGATCAATAGCAGGTTCAATTTCTACATCATTGTCATTACTAGGTTGAGCATCATCATGAACATCATCATTAACATTTTCATTAGTTCATGTTCATTGCCAGATTGTGTTTCAGCATCAGACATAGAGATATCATTTGGATTATCAGGCGCTTCAGCAATAGGTTCACTAGAAGTTTGCACAGTTCTATCATTTTTCTTTTTCTCCTTTTTAGAAGAACTACGTGCATCAATTTTATTTCTCTGAGAATCTTGCTCAATTCTTTGAGGGTGGCCTTCAGGATACAAGGGTTCCTGAGTCATTCTACCAGTTCTAGTAGCCACTCTAACAGCATAATCATTTTTCTTACTATTCATTTCATCGAGCAATTCTTTTTGAGCTTTAAGTACTTGTTCAACTTGGGTGGTAACCATAGAAGCATGTTTGCTAACAAGTTTAAGTTCACCTCTAATATTAGCCATATAATCACCCAAGTGTTTAATCATATAAGCATCTTGTTTTAATTGTCTACCAAAATAAGCATTGAAGTCTTCTTGCTTAAACATAAAATTATCAAACTCATCCAAGCACTGACTAGCAATTTTAGTAGTAGGGATTTCAGCTTTATCATATCTATAGAGAGAATTTACCTTTACTACCTGTGTCGGGTTATCAAGATCTGGAGGTTCTTCAATAAATAAAGGATTAAGATTATATGTTTCTTCAATAGGCGGTAAATTAAGACCATGTATTTCTTCAATAGGAGGTAAATTCTTAACATCTTCCGCTTTAATACCTTTTTCTTTCATAGGTTTCTTTGCCTCTTGCATATCTTCGGGACTGAGGAATAGAATAACTCTCTTCTTCGGAGTTGGTTTAGGAATAGGATCATTAATTGGAGCAGGAACTGGCTCAGGAGGTGCCCAATTATTTTCAGTTGTCAACATATTATTCAATAAGATTTCAGCTTCATCCCGTGTTCTTTCCCTGAAAAGAGAACCAGCACAACTATCCAGGTAATCTTTGGAAGCATCAGTTAGTCCATTATAAAGATATCAAGTATTTCATTTTTTCTTAAGAGGATGATCAGGCAAAGCATTAAGTAACTTGAGAAGCCTCCCCCAAGCTTGTGGGGGACTCTCTTCTTTAATTTGCACAAAGTTGTATATTTCCTTTAAAGCAGCTTGTTTCTTATGAGCAGGGAAATATTTAGCAGAGAAGTAGTAAATCATATCCTGGGGACTATGCACACAACCAGGATCAAGGGAATTAAACCATATCTTAGCATCACCCTTTAATGAGAACGGAAATATTTTGAGGATATAAAAGTAGCGAGATCTCTCATCATTAGTGAACAGGGTGGCTATATCATTTAATTTAGTAAGATGTGCCACAACAGTTTAAGATTCATAGCCATGAAAAGGATCAGATTCAACCAAAGTAATTATATCAGGATCAATAGAGAATTCATAATCCTTATCAGTAACACGGATAGGTGAAGTAGCAAAAGCAGGGTCAGGTTTCATCCTAGCATTTAGAGATTGCTTATTCCATTTAGCTAATAACCTTTTGAGTTCATATCTATCTTTGCAAGCTAAAATAGCTAAAGAAGCTTCTTGATCAAAAACATAACCCTCAGGAATAACAAGTGATTCTTCATCATCACTTTCATCATTATAATCAGATTCCATATTTTCAATATCTCTAGCCCTAGCAAGTTGTTCATCAAGAAATTCACCAAGTGGCACAGTAGTATCAAGCATAGAAGTAGTTTCATCATAAGTATCATGCATAGCAGAAGTAGCATCATAAATAACATGTGACATATCAGAACGAATAGCAAAAACAGGTGTAGGTGTGGCAAGCTTACTCATAACAGAAGGTGAATCAAGTGCGGAGCTAGATGGCAGTTCCTTACCTCCCCTCGTAGTTGAGGGATAGATCTTGGTTTTTGGATCTCTCAAGTTCTTCATAGTGTCCAGTAGATATAAATCCCAACTGACTCAAAGAATAGAGCTATGCTCCCCGGCAATGGCGCCAGAAATTAGTCTTGATAACCCACAAGTATAGGGGATCGCAACGGCTTTCGAGGGTAGAGTATTCAACCCAAATTTATTGATTCGACACAAGGGGAGCCAAAGAATATTCTCAAGTATTAGCAGTTGAGTTGTCAATTCAACCACACCTGGAAACTTAGTATCTACAGCAAAGTGTTTAGTAGCAAAGTAATATGATAGTGGTGGTAACGGTAACAAAAGAGTAATGAAAGCAAAGTAATATTGTTGGTATTTTGTAGTGATTGTAACAATAGCAATGGGAAAGTAAATAAGCGTAAACCAGTATATGGAAAGCTCGTAGGCATCGGATCAATGATGGATAATTATGCCGGATGCAGTTCATCATGTAACAGTCATAACATAGGGTGACACAGAACTAGCTCCAATTCATCAATGTAATGTAGGCATGTATTCCGAATATAGTCATACGTGCTTATGGAAAAGAACTTGCATGACATCTTTTGTCCTACCCTCCCGTGGCAGTGGGGTCCTAATGGAAACTAAGGGATATTAAGGCCTCCTTTTAATAGAGTACCGGAACAAAGCATTAGCACATAGTGAATACATGAACTCCTCGAACTATGGTCATCACCGGTAAGTATCCCGATTATTGTCACTTCGGGGTTAACGGATCATAACACATAATAGGTGACTATAGACTTGCAAGATAGGATCAAGAACTATCATATATTGATGAAAACATAATAGGTTCAGATCTGAAATCATGGCACTCGGGCCCTAGTGACAAGCATTAAGCATAGCAAAGTCATAGCAACATCAATCTCAAAACATAGTGGATACTAGGGATCAAACCCTAACAAAAGTAACTCGATTACATGATAAATCTCATCCAACCCATCACCGTCCAGCAAGCCTATGATGGAATTACTCACGCACGACGGTGAGCATCATGAAATTGGTGATGGAGGATGGTTGATGATGATGACGACGACGAATCCCCCTCTTCGGAGCCCCAAACGGACTCCAGATCAGCCCTCCCGAGAGGTTTTAGGGCTTGGCGGCGGCTCCATATCGTAAAACGCGATGATTTCTTCTCTTCTATTTTTTTCTCCCGAAAGCAAATATATAGAGTTGGAGTTGGAGTCGGGAGGTCTCCAGGGGGCCCACAAGGTAGGGGGCGCGCCCTCCATCCTCATGGATAGGGTGTGGGCCCCCTGGTCTTCATCTTTGGCGAGGATTTTTTATTATTTATTGTAAGATATGCCATGAAGTTTCAGGTCATTCCGAGAACTTTTGTTTTCTGCACATAAAACAACATCATGGCAATTCTGCTGAAAACAGCATCAGTCCGGGTTAGTTCCATTCAAATCATACAAGTTAGAGTCCAAAACAAGGGAAAAAGTGTTTGGAAAAGTAGATGCGACGGAGACGTATCACTCAATAGTAATTCGTTCACCCACCGTAAAATAGTTATGCTCTTGAGAGAAGCCACTAGTGAAACCTATGGCCCCCGAGTCTATCTTCATCATATTAATCTTCCAATAATTATTTATTTACTTTGCTTTTATTTTACTTTGCATCTTTATCACAAAAATACCAAAAATATTATCTTATCATATCTATCAGATCTCACTCTTGTAAGTGACCGTGAAGGGATTGACAACCCCTTATCGCATTGGTTGCGAGGAGCTATTTGTTTTGTGCAGGTACGAGGGACTCGCGTGTAGCGTCCTACTGGATTGATACCTTGGTTCTCAAAAACTGAGGGAAATACTTACGCTACTTTGCTGCATCATCCTTTCCTCTTCAAGGAAATCCAACGCAGTGCTCAAGAGGTAGCACTTTTCCATAAACCATTTTATATGGAGACATACCCATAGGATTTTTATATGCAGTTCTATAGTCCCATAATGCATCATCAAGTTTCTTGGACCAATTCTTTCTAGATCTATTAACAGTCTTTTGCAAAATTAATTTGAGTTCTCTATTACTCAATTCTACTTGACCACTAGACCGTGGGTGATAAGGCAATGCAATTCTACGATTAACATCATACTTAGCAAGCATTTTACGGAAAGCACCATGAATAAAATGTGAACCACCATCAGTCATTAAATATCTAGGGACTCCAAACCTTGGAAAAATAACTTCTTTAAGCATCTTAATAGAGGTGTTATGATCAGCACTACCAGTTGGAATAGCTTCTACCCACTTAGTAACATAATCAACAGCAACTAAAATATGTGTATATCCATTAGAGGCAGGAAACGGTCCCATATAATCAAAGCCCCAAACATCAAAAGGTTCGATAACAAGTGAATAATTCATAGGCATTGCTTGACGTCTACTAATATTACCAAATCTTTGACATTCATCACAAGACAAGACAAACTTACGGGCATCCTTGAAGAGAGTAGGCCAATAAAAACCGGATTGCAATACCTTATGTCCAGTTCTATCTCCAGTGTGGTGTCCTCCATAAGCTTCAGAGTGACACTTGCGTAAAAGCTATTCCTGTTCATGCACAAGTACACATCGTCTAATAACACCATCTACTCCTTCTTTATAAAGATGTGGGTCATCCCAAAAGTAATGTCTTAAATCATAGAAAAACTTTTTCTTTTGCTGGTATGTGAAACTAGGTGGTATAAATTTGGCAACAATGTAATTAGCATAATCAGCATACCATGGAGCAGCATGAGAAGCATTTATGACATTTAATTGTTCATCAGGAAAGCTATCATCAATAGGTAGTTGGTCATCAAGAACATTTTCTAACCTAGACAAGTTATCTGCAACGGGGTTCTCAGCTCCCCTTCTATCAATAATATGAAAATCAAATTCTTGTAGCAAGAGAACCCATCTAATAAGTCTAGGTTTAGCATCTTTCTTTTCCATAAGATATTTAATAGTAGCATGATCCGTGTGAATAGTTACTTTAGAATCAACAATATAAGGTTTGAAATTATCACAAGCAAATACAAGTACTAAGAATTCTTTTTCAGTAGTAGCATAATTTCTCTGGGCATTGTCTAGAGTTTTACTAGCATATTGAATAACATTTAATTTCTTATCAACTCTTTTCCCTAAAACAACACTGAGGGAGTCCTGGATTAGGGGGTGTTTGGATAGCCGGACTATACCTCCAGCCGGACTCCTGGACTATGAAGATACAAGGTTGAAGACTTCGTCCCGTGTCCGGGAGGGACTTTCCTTGGTGTGGAAGGCAAGCTTGGCGATACGGATATGTAGATCTCCTACCATTATAACCGACTTTGTGTAACCCTAACCCTCTCCGGTGTCTATATAAACCGGAGGGTTTTAGTCCGTAGGACAACATACAGAACAACAATCATACCATAGGCTAGCTTCTAGGGTTTAGCCTCTCTGATCTCGTGGTAGATCTACTCTTATACTACCCATATCATCAATATGCATCAAGCAGGACGTAGGGTTTTACCTCCATCAAGAGGGCCCGAACCTGGGTAAAACTTCGTGTCCCTTGCCTCCTGTTACCATCCGGCCTAGACGCACAGTTCGGGACCCCCTACCCGAGATCCACCGGTTTTGACACCGACATTGGTGCTTTCATTGAGAGTTCCTCTGTGTCGTCGCCATCAGGAAGGATGCCTCGCCCCGTCTTTAAAGACGGCACCGTTGCTAAGGGAGCTTTCGCTGTCGGCCAAACCCTCCGGCTATGTGGTTTTCTTATGACCGCTTGTTCGGCTTCTACGCCGACGATGACCTCTCGAGCCATCGAAAACAATCTTGATGTCATCTCGGAACTCGCCGAGAAGTTAGATCCAATGGAGCTCTCCTCCATAAACAAGCTCTTGGATCACATCGCCGCCCTGGGAGTCGCTACGGATTACGACCAGATTGGGCCTAAACCTGATCTGAGAGAGATTAACTCTCCCCAAGTCATGCATCACGTTGCCGTGGTATAGGGACAGTGCGGCGACCCTTCAACTATCTTAATGACTAGCTACGTCCGGATTCCCGACCCGTCCAAGCCGGATACCCGCGGAGGGGAGGATATCACTCAAGACCTGAACTTAGAGTCAGGCAACGGGCTGGATTCATTGGACAACATCCAGGAATCTAAATTTTCAAGTTCGGAAACTCCTCGGCCTCTGAGCCTCAGATTGGGTGAGGCTTCGGATTTAATTCCACCCACCCACCCGAACATAAGAGATCTATCCCAAATCAGGCAAGAGCCCGAAGAAACAGTACATCATTACTGGGCCAGATTCCTCCTGGTTAGGAACAGGATAAGGGACTACCGTGAGGAAGACGCAATCTCAATATTCTGCAATAATTGCACGGACAAGGGAATCCTCAATGCCATAAGTTGCCGTGATATTACACGCTTCGCTGACTTGGCATCCATCGTACGAAAGTACTGTGCGATGGAAAGCGCGTGGAAAACTGAAATAAAATTTTGGGACGATCCGGCCCTGAATACAAACCCAGTCCGAAATAAAAGGGTGCATCATCGCCAGACACCCGGGTCAAACACCAAAAAGCAAAAACCCTCTACAGGGCATGGAACCGTACTGGAAGGATGGCTCAATGGACCATGTAAAATTCACAGTACAGAGGACGCCACACCAACTCACAGCCTTAGAGCATGTTGGATACTCCGGCAGGTGGCCAAAGTTGGCGAAGATCTCCTAATTCCGGAGGCCACAGAAAGCCACCCCAGAGACACCAATACGGTATTAACAGTCTTTGAGACTTTCGCATCAAATAATATGCGAAAAAGGACACTCCGCAGCCTTGCCGAAGTCTACCAAGTAGCAACAAGAAACCCATGGAGTGACACGGCTATTACCTTTAACGCCAGTGATGAAACTAAATTCCGAATAGCCCGAGCACCAGCTGCATTGGTCCTCAGTCCAATAGTGGACGGCTTTCGTCTTACCAAGGTACTCATGGACGGCGGCAGCGGATTGAACCTCATTTACGAGGAAACCCTTCAAAAAATGGAAATAGACTAGAACCGCATTGAGCGAAGCAGCACAACCTTTAGAGGAATAATCCCCAGTTGGGAAGCGCGCTGTATAGGAAAAATCACACTAGATGTGGTGTTCGGCACACCGGATAACTACAGGTCCGAAGAGGTCATGTTCGATGTGGCCAGGGGCGGACCTAGGAAAAAAATTGAGAGGGGGCAACAAAGTATGGCCATATTGATGAATTAGCAAGACAATCGTCCTTATAAATTAAAATCTAGGCACTATCACTTCATTGTACACGAGATAACCAAATTCATTGCCAAAAGAAATAAAAACTAACAATTTGAAGCAAAATGACTTGCATCTTGTTCCTAGTCGCAAAAGAGAACATTGACACATTGTCTAACAATCTAACCTACAACCTGCAAGAAAAAAAATTATCAAACAAGAGGATAATGAAAACATCGAAGGGTGCATTTATACAAATGAAAAAGAGCTTTTAACACAATCCTTTCGATTCATCCCACAGCGATTTTCACCTCATGAAAATGTTTATCTGCCACTTCATTAGGGGAAAAAACTAGCAATTCCTTTTCTACAAATTAGATACGACCATGATTCATACCAATCTGCGCTAATATGTTGATTCATCTTCCCAATTGTCATTGGCTTAATCTTCCTAGGATGAGGCTAATATCATTGTGTTGATTGGGATTGTATAATGCAATCTTCTTCATTTTCGATGGATGCATAGGCAGGTTGTTTAAATCAACTAGTTCAGGCATCTTAGTGGTTGTTAGTTTTTTTATATAAAAAAACTCTCCATTAGTTTCTCAGTAACTTTAAGTGCCATAAGAGCAGAACGTCAAATGAATTGGCAAGGTTTTAAGCATAGTACATGAAGTTTAAGTGTGTTGGGAACTAGGAAAAATAGACGACCCAAATGAAAATTTGAGTTTGTCAGTCTAGATTAAAGTTGGTACTGAAATTTTGATCTAAACGATCTTATATTTGTTTACAGAGGGAGTACATCTTATAAAAAAAATAATTTGAACTGATCTAGTCATCTAAATCGGTAAATTATACACATAAATTTATAATATTGATATGGTTGCAGACAAACAAAAAAGTTAGAAATGAAAGAACCCTAATGATCTACTATATGGCTTACTTGATGTCAATTAGAATGCTGAAATTACACAACCAGTGATGAGGCTGTGTTATGGCGGCGGCGCACAAGCGCAAGAGATGGGCAACGGCAAGTCGCTGATTGCCGGCCGCAAGCCGAGCCGGAGACTGCGTGATGCTGCGATCGCGCGATAGGCAGTTTCGGGCGGCTCCGCGGGTGCCGTATCATGCGTTCATTTTTTTGTTTTTTATATATGCGTGCGTGGACTAGGGGCCTGATCCATCGAATCGTAGCGTTCGTGGCCGACGTAGTGTAGGCTGTTTCTTGGTGGTGGGCTTCTTATAGCCTTTCAACAGATTTAGAATATATGGGCCTTTGAAAATAAAAAAGAAATTGGGCTGAGTGGGGGCAAAGCAATGGGCCAAGTGGGGGCACACGTTGCTCGGCAGGATCGACGTAAGTGTACGATGGAAAATCGAGTGGGGGCAGCTTCCCCCACGACCATCAACGTGCGTCCGCCCCTGCATGTGGCTCCGTTCAGTAGCGGTTATCACGCTCTGCTAGGGCGGGAAGCGTTTACAATCTTCCAAGCAATACCCCATTACGGGTACATGAAGCTCAAGATGCCCGGGCCTAACGGGATCATCACTCTCGCTAGTGATCCGGACATAGCACTCTGCGCCGAAAACAAGACAGCCGCACTGGCCCTCGAGGCACTATCCGAAGCCCTAGCGGCTGAGGAACTGACTGCGCTGCGCTCCATGGTGAATAGGGACGATGTGGTACTCGACAAAAGATCCAAGTCCACCTCCTTTAAACCGGCGGACGAAATAGTCAAATTCCAGGTCCATCCAACGGACCCCAATAAAACAGCTTCCATCGGGGCACAGTTAAACCCTGATGTAGACGCCGCACTGCGAGAGTTCCTACGAGAGAACTGGGACATTTTCGCCTGGCACCCTTCAGACATGCCAGGAATCCCACGCAAGCTGGCCGAGCACAGCATAAATATCCTAAAAGGATTCAAACCTGTCAAACAAGCTCTTTGGCGTTTTTCCGAACCTAAGATACAGGCCATGGGAGAAGAGCTAGCAAAGCTATTGGAGGTCGGATTCATCAGAGATATAAAACATCCGGACTGGCTAGCAAACCCGGTGATGGTACCAAAGAAGGACAAATCCTGGCGCCTGTGCGTTAATTTTAAAGACCTTAACAAGGCTTGCCCAAAGGATCCCTTCCCCCTCCCCCGCATCGATCAAATTATCGACGCTACCGCAGGACACGATTCGTTGTGTTTCCTCGACGCATATTCCGGCTACCATCAAATCAAGATGGCAGAATGAGACCAAGCCGCAACGGCATTTATCACACCATACGGCCCATTCTGCTTCAACACAATGCCCTTCCGGCTCAAAAACGCCGACGCAACATATCAGCGCATGATTCAGACATGTGTGGCAAACCCGATCGGCAAAATAGTGGAGGCATATGTAGATGATGTGGTCGTAAAAACAAGGCATGTTGAATCTCTAGTAGACAGCTTGAGGCTCACATTTGATAACCTCCGAACATACGACATCAAGCTCAACCCGGAAAAATGCGTTTTTGGCGTTCCAACCGGAAAGCTCTTGGGCTTCATTGTATCCGGTAGAGGAATTGAAGCAAATCCAGCCAAGATCCGAGCTCTGTCACAATTGGATATCCCAAAGGACCTCAAACAAATACAAAAGTTAACCGGATGCGTGGCGGCTCTAAGCCGCTTTATCTCCCGCTTGGGAGAAAAGGCCCTACCCCTTTACCGCCTCCTTCGGCGCACCGAACACTTTGAATGGACGGATGCAGCCACGGCCGGACTCGACGAAATAAAAGCCATATTGGCAACAAACCCAGTCCTGGCCGCGCCAAATATTGGCGAACCAATGCTATTGTACATTGCAGCAACACATCAGGTTGTAAGCGCAGTGCTTGTCGTCGAACAAGAAACGGACGGACATGAATTCCCCCTTCAAAAGCCGGTCTATTATGTGTCCACTGTCCTCACTCCATGCAAATCACGGTACCCGCATTATCAAAAGATTGCGTACGCGGTATTCATGGCATCCCAAAAGCTACGACACTACTTTCAAGAGTGTTCAATAACAGTAGCCTCGGAAGTACCACTTAACGACATTATAAACAACCGTGACACAACGGGCCGGATTGCAAAATGGGCCATTGAGCTCCTCCCGTTCGACATAACTTATAAGCCACGACGAGCCATCAAGTCGCAAGTTTTGGCCGACTTCGTCGCAGAATGGATGGAGGCCGAACTCCCTAAAGAGTATGGAACATATTCAAATTGGATCATGCATTTGAACGGCTCCAATATGTTGGCCGGACTAGGGGCTGGCGTCGTTTTGATGTCCCCCACAGGAGACACAGTTCAATACGTACTCCAGATTATGTACACAGACTCCAACAATGCAGCCGAATATGAGGCCCTTTTACATGGTCTCCGGATGGCAGTATCCATGGGCATTCAACGCCTAGAGGTGCGCAGGGACTCAAACCTCACAATATCCCAAATAAATGGAGACTTCGATGCCAAGGATCCAAAAATGGCAGCTTACCGCAACGCCGTCCTAAAAATGTCAGCTCGGTTCGAGGGGCTTGAATGTCACCATATAGCCCGGGAAAATAATCAGGCGGCAGATGTCCTGGCACGCATCGGCGCAAAACACGATGTAGTCCCCCCCAACATCTTCTTGGAAAGGCTGTTCAAGCCATCCGTAGTATGGGAAGGGGAGCCGAACAATAATAGCCCAAACCCAACCGCACTGCCCGACACCGAACATTCTGACACAATCGGAGGCTCTGCCAATGAAATAACAACTTCAGCCCACATAATAATGGCTGTCATCGCCCCGTGGACAACCATTCCTCGCCTACCTTACTAGGCAGGAACTCCCCGCGGACCAAAATGAGGCACACTGCATAGTGCGACGATCCAAACCTACAAAGTCCACGGGGGAGAGATTTATAAGAAAAGCACTACTGGAGTCCTTCAAAGGTGCATCTCTGAAGAGGAAGGGTGGAACCTCCTGGCCGAAATTCATGCCGGACTCGGCGGTCATCACGCTGCAGCTCGGTCCCTTGTAAGAAAGGCCTTCCATACAGGCTTTTATTGGCCGACGGCCTGGGCAGACGCACAGGACTTAGTCCAACGATGCGTCGGTTGCCAGCTCTTTGCAAACCAAAGCCATATGCCACCCACCGCCCTCCAAACTATCCCCATCACTTGGCCCTTCGCGGTCTGGGGGCTTGACATGGTTGGACCCCTTAAAGGCGGAAGCCACAAGCAAAAATACTTACTGCTCATGGTGGATAAGTTCACCAAATGGATAGAAGCCAAGCCTGTTAAGACGGCCGAATCCAGACTGGTGATAGACTTTATATCCGGGGTTGTACACCGTTACGGTGTCCCCCGCGGCATCATCACTGATAACGGCACGAACTTTACAGCCGACGAGGTAAAACTCTGGTGCAAAAACATGGGCATCAGGCTCGATTATGCTTCCGTCTATCACCTACAAACTAACGGCCAGGTCGAATGTGCAAATGGTCTTATCATGAGCGGCATCAAACCCAGATTAGTGCGGTCCCTCAAGGAATCTAACACGCACTGGGTAGAGGAGCTCGACTCCGTACTCTGGGGGCTGCGGACCACGCCAAATCGCACCACCGGATACACACCATTCTTTATGGTGTACGGCGCAGAGGCAGTTTTGCCTTGCAACATAATTCATGACTCACCTCGAGTGCACATGTACGAAGAAAGAGAAGCCGAGCTCGATCGGCAGGACAGTTTGGACGCATTAGAGGAGGAGTGTGACGTGGCAAAAGCTTGTTCCGCATTCTATCAACAGCAGGCTCGAAGATACCAAAGCAGAGATGTACGGGCCAAAAATTACAACATTGGCGAATTAGTTCTACGCCTGCCGGACAAGAAAAAGGACAAACTCAAGCCCAAGTGGGAAGGTCCCTTCATAATTGACCAAGTCCTGACTGGTGGAGCGTACCGCCTGCGAGATGCATCGGATAACCGACTCGAGCCGAACCCATGGAACGCAGCCCGTCTCCGAAGATTCTATGCCTAGCGTCGGACTCTGTGTTCGTCTCCTTCCTCTGTCCATTTTTTATATACTGTCTGTCTTACATTTCTCTCCTTCTCCCCTTCCTTTCTCTTATAGCCTTTAAAGGCTCATCCAATGACGTGCTATTCACACTCATTAAACTTGGGGGCTTCTTTTAACAGAAGCTTATTTATACGGGCTTCATGCCCAACACATGTGTTACACTTCCGCATGTACCTTTTATTTCACCATTATATGCATCGATATGACTTAAGTTTTGGCCAAGCTGGGTTGCCTGGCTCCTATGCTTACCCTACGTTCCCGATTATTTGGCTAGGCGGTAAAGGGAGCACCTGTGCGATTGTTACTGCCGGTTCAGCCGGATGTGTACCTCAGACTGGGTGAAGCCGAAAGCTAGCATTCTTAAGGGAATATTCGGTCGGTGACCTAAAAGATGATCTTTTAACTTATCTATTTATACGTCCCCAGATGCTTTTTCCCGCGTCTTTTTCGCAGAATGGGCATGCACTTTAGGGCATGCCTCCCAGGGTAAGGAACCCCTAACGGAACTATTCTCCCTAGAAGATGTTTCTTACTGACCATGTAATATAACATAACTAGTCGGGCACTTGTCTGTTCACGCACTAATGACCCCTACACCTGGTCTCCCTGCATTCCCCGGTTCTTATATAACCGCATGGGAATTCGGACACACTCCGGACCGTCAGGTCCCGAGGCTGAAGCAAAAAGGTCGGCCATGACAAACGATCTACAATCCGGCTAGAAGGCATTATAAATGTCAATTAAATTACATAGTCATTCCGACTGATTGTATTACTCTTCAATACCATCTAACAGGCTGTCTAATTCACAGTCCTGCTAGGAATACTTTGCGGCCAATTCTACTTGGCCGTATACTAAGCTTACAGGGATCTCCTTCCCATCGGGCCCTACATGACCGACCTCGGCCATGTGGTTGCGGTCAGCCTTTGTGTACCGTGTCTTTACCATGGCCCAGGCCTCCCTAGCGCCTTGACGGTAGGCCGATATCTTCCACAATCGGAAGCGCCGCCGTGCTCCCTTTAGCTTCTCCGCAAGCTCTCCAAGACCTTCGGGCATGGAGATGGATGGCCACAAGGCCTGGGCGATGCCTTGCATCGCCTGCCGAACTCGCTCGAGCAGTTGCGAGAGCTCGGGAAGAAGGTCACCCATAGAACCGGGCATCTCCTCTGCAGGACGACCTGTTAGCACACCTACAGACATTACTCTGTTAGTTGACTTCCCCGCCGAACTTTTTTCAAAGGTTCGTTCAAGCACTTGCTAAATATGCCGCGCCGAAGCCGCTGATTCTCCTTAACGGAGTCCAACAGCTGGGCACGAACATCCCTCAGTTCAACGCCCATCTTGGTGTTGGCATCTTGGAGATCGTTCTTCTCCCGCCTCACCTTTGTCAGCACCTTCTCACCAGCCTTCAGCTAGCGTAGGAGGTGTTTCCTTTCCGGATTCAATCCGGCACCATCTGCAATTTCATTTGTCAGATTCGCACCCATGTCATGCTTTGCAAAATGCTTATCTTTCAAAGTGTATATTACCAGAGGGGATCTCCTTGGGCTCCCCTACCGCGGCTAGTGCGGCCTCAAGTTGGGCTTTGCACTCTTCCGGCTCCTAGGACAGTAGGGAATTCTTTTCTCTAAGAACCTGCATAACAAATGATCCTTAAATCAGTTATTATAACTGTTTCAAGTCTCGGGGGCTACTGGTATATATATATATAATTACCAAAATTTTCTTACCCGTATGTCTTTTACATATTGCTCTGTGGCTCTGGCTAGACCATTTTGAGCGGCACGGAGGTACGCATCTCCCGACTTGAAGGCATCTAATGCCTCTTGGGAGAAACAAGCATCGCAAAAAATTGTCCGGCGACGCCTGTGGTTCATGGCACTCTCCACCTTAGAGTTGGTGGCAAACAACCTGTCCACATCCTCCGTCGGAGGAGCGTCTGGTGCGCGCCTTGTGTTCGCCTCCGCCTCCGGACCAGGCTTTGGAGCCTGGCTGGTGGAGGCGCGATTGGTAGCCTCTCTGAATATAGTCCGGCAAGGTCTCTTTGTCCTGAAGAGAGCACGAGTGTTAATATGCCTTGAAGGTATAACACCTGGGATAAGGGGGCGCGCCATACCTTTGCGCTGACGCCTTGGTCCGGACTGCACCTCTTTTCTGCCCATGAGGCCCTGCGGCCCCTCGTTGGCTTGTCGCCGCAGGTTCGGCCTCCCGTCTCAGAAACCTCCCCTGCAAAGCTCGGTTGTAATCAGGAAACTGAAAACACAAGAGGGCGGACCCCTATTCGGGGTATTGGGACTTCGATCTCAGTTACCTGGGAGGCCGGGATTAGCCCTGGGTAATCGGCTGTAATGGCCACCAAGGCGTTGTCCTTGCTCAATTGATGGAACACTCCATCAATCAGCTCCACAGATAAGTCCGGATCCTCTTGAGAGGCCGGGTCGAGGGACCGTCCTGGGTCCTCGGGTTGTGGAGGAGGGCTGTTTATTTCTTTAACGGCCTGGCGCAGTTCCCGCACTGCAGTCGCTAGACTGAATATTTAACAATGGGGATATAAAACGGATGGGCAAGATGCGACCACTTACCCAGCTTGGAGGATTGTACATAGAAAATCCACCCTTTGGGGCGACGCGGAGAAAATCCTCCTCTTCTCCCTTGTACAAAGCGGACAAGGTATTTGTTAGAGTCGCAGCCGAATCTGGCCCCTTACGGCCGTAGCGGGTGGCGTCGTCCTCCCCGTTGAAGTCCCACATGGGGTGGCCTCTATACTGTAGCGGCTGCACCCCTCGCATGATGCATGCGGCCGTGACCCCGATCATGGTCAGTCCGGAATGAGCTAAGAATCTTATCCGGCCCATCAGGTAAATAACATCCTTGTCACTTTCCCTCTGAGGGCTCCGTGGACGCCAACTTAGGCGCTTCTTTAGTGGAGCCCTGTCGAACTCAGGGAGGCCGATCCAGACAGGATCTGGCAGCGGGACGTCCTCCATGTAAAACCATTCCGAAGGCCAGTCCTCGGATGCCTTCTTTGGGGTTCCAGATAGATATCCAATCCCGACGATGCGCCACACTTCGTCTCCGCCCACTTGATATATTGACCCCTTCTTAGAACGGGGCACAAGGCAGAATAGCTCTTTCCACAGCCCGAAATGAGCCTCAACACCCAAAAACAGCTCGCAGAGGGCTACGAAGCCCGCGATATGCAATACGGAGGCAGGCGTAAGATTGTGTAGCTGGAGGCCATAGAACTCCAGGAGTCCCCGGAGAAACGGATGGATTGGAAATCCGAGCCCTCTTATTAAATAAGGGGCAAGGCATACCCGCTCTCCTTTGGAGGGATTAGGGGCACTCTCCGCTTGCTCTCCGCCATTATAGATGGCAAGACAGGCTCGAACTGGGACCATATAGGCCGGGGGAAGAAATCCCTTGGTCTGGAGCGTCACTAGCTCGCTATGCGGGATGGAGCATCTCTCCCAATATCCAGGCTGAGGGCTGGAAGGGCGAAGGGAGGAGTTGTGATGGCTGGCCATGGTGGAATGGACCTTTGTCGGATGCGCTCTGATGAACACTCGCGAAGGGGAGAAGGTGTGGTTTGGATCTAAATCCTCATCCCCTTAAATGGGCGGCTCATTTACGCGGCTAGGGGTGTGGATGTAAAAACACTCAGACTTTTCATATTCGTTTGACATGTGGGAGACGGCCATTATTGGGCGTAGAAGCCAAGGAGCGCAACATTTACAAGAAACCGGACTTTATTCGACAGGTACATGGAATTCGGAGGAGAACCCGCCTTGCAATGCAGAAGACAATCTGCGCGCCAGACTCATCGTCATTGAAGCCTGGTTCGGGGGCTACTGAGGGAGTCCTGGATTAGGGGGTGTTCGGATAGCCGGACTATACATTCAGCCGGAATCCTGGACTATGAAGATACAAGATTGAAGACTTCGTCCCGTGTCCGGGAGGGACTTTCCTTGCCATGGAAGGCAAGCTTGGCGATACGGATATGTAGATCTCCTACCATTGTAAGCGACTTTGTGTAACCCTAACCCTCTCCGGTGTCTATATAAACTAGAGGGTTTTAGTCCGTAGGACAACATACAGAACAATAATCATACCATAGGCTAGCTTCTAGGGTTTAGCCTCTCCGATCTCGTGGTAGATCTACTCTTGTACTACCCATATCATCAATATTAATCAAGCAGGACGTAGGGTTTTACCTCCATCAAGAGGGCCCGAACCTGGGTAAAACTTCGTGTCCCTTGCCTCCTGTTACCATCCGGCCTAGACGCACAGTTCGGGACCCCCTACCCGAGATCCGCCGGTTTTGACACCGACAAACACCTATAGCATAATCACTAGCATCACACATAATTTCAAAAGGTAAATTCCAATCAGGTGGCTGAACAATAGGTGCAAAGATCAATGCTTTCTTAAGTATTTAAAATGCTTCTACACAATCATCATCAAAGACGAATGTTATATCTTTTTGTAATAAATTAGTCAGAGGCCGAGAAATTTTTTAGAAGTCCTTAATGCACCTCCTATAAAAGCCGGCATGATCAAGGAAACTTCTTATACCTTTGATGTCCTTGGGACACAACATCTTTTCAATAGCATCAACTGAAGGAAATATGCCCTAGAGGCAATAATAAAGTTATTATTTATGTCCTTATATCATGATAAATGTTTATTATTCATGCTAGAATTGTATTAACCGGAAACATGATACATGTGTGAATACATAGACAAAACAGATTGTCACTAGTATGCCTCTACTTGACTAGCTCGTTGCTCAAAGATGGTTATGTTTCCTAGCCATAGACAAAGAGTTGTCATTTGATTAACGAGGTCACATCATTAGGAGAATGATGTGATTGACTTGACCCATTCCGTTATCTTAGCACTTGATCGTTTCGTTTGTTGTTATTGCTTTCTTCATGACTTATACATGTTCCTATGACTATGAGATTATGCAACTCCCATTTACCGGAGGAACACTTTGTGTGCTACCAAACGTCACAACGTAACTGGGTGATTATAAAGGTGCTCTACAGGTGTCTCCGAAGGTACTTGTTGGGTTGGCGTATTTCGAGACTAGGATTTGTCACTCCGATTGTCGGAGAGGTATCTTTGGGCCCACTCGGTAATACACATCACTTAAGCCTTGCAAGCATTGCAACTAATGAGTTAGTTGTGGGATGATGTGTTACGGAACGAGTAAAGAAACTTGCCGATAACAAGGTTGAACTAGGTATTGAGATACCGATGATCGAATCTCGGGCAAGTAACATACCGATGACAAAGGGAACAACGTATGTTGTTATGCGGTTTGACAGATAAAGATCTTTGTAGAATATGTAGGAGCCAATATGGTCATCTAGGTTCAGCTATTGGTTATTGGCCAGAGAAATGTCTCGGTCATGTCTACATAGTTCTCGAACCCATAGGGTCCGCACGCTTAACGTTCGTTGACGATATAGTGAGTTATGTATGTTGGTAACCGAATTTTGTTCGGAGTTTTGGATAAGATCACGGACATGATGAGGAACTCCGGAATGGTCAGGAGATAAAGTTTGATATATGGGATAATAGTGTTTGGTCTTTGGAAGGGTTCCGGAATTCATCGGAAGGGGTTCCGGATGTTTCCCGAAATGTTTGGGTACGAGAACACTTTATTTGGGCCAAAAGGGAAAGCCCACAAGGTTTTTGGAAAGCGCAAAAGGAAGTTTTGCGGAGTCCAGTGGCCAGACGCCAGGGTCCCTGGCATCTGGGTCCAGACGCCGGGATCCCTAGCGTCTGGGTCCAGACGCGGGAACCCTGGCGTCTGGCCCTGGAGTCCGAGAAGGACTCTTGCCTTTCGGGTGAAACCGACTTTGTGGAGGCTTTTACTCCAAGTTTCGACCCCAAGGCTCAACATATAAATAGAGGGGTAGGGCAAGCACCCAAGACACATCAAGAAACACCAAGCCGTGTGTCGGCTACCCCGTCCCCTCTACTTTATCCTCCGTCATAGTTTTCGTAGTGCTTAGGCGAAGCCCTGCGGAGATTGTTCTTCACCAACACCGTCACCATGCCGTCGTGCTGCCGGGAACTCATCTACTACTTCGCCCCTCTTGCTGGATCGAGAAGGCAAGGACGTCATCGAGCTGAACGTGTGCTGAACGCGGAGGTGCCATACGTTCGGTACTTGATCGGGACGGGTTGTGAAGGTGTACGACTACATCAACCGCGTTGATAAACGCTTCCGCTTTCGGTCTACGAGGGTACGTAGACATACTCTCCCCTCTCGTCGCTATGCATCACCATGATCATGTGTGTGCGTAGGAATTTTTTTGAAATTACTGCGTTCCCCAACAGTGGCATCCGTGTGAGGTTTTATGCGTTGATGTTATATGCACGAGTAGAACACAAGTGAGTTGTGGGCGATACAAGTCATACTGCTTACCAGCATGTCATACTTTGGTTCGGCGGTATTGTTGGATGAAGCGGCCCGAACCGACATTACGTGTACGCTTATGCGAGACTGGTTCTACCGACGTGCTTTGCACACAGGTGGCTGGCGGGTGTCAGTTTATCTAACTTTAGTTGAACCGAGTGTGGCTACACCCGGTCCTTGAGAAGGTTAAAACATCTCTAACTTGAAGAACTATCGTTGTGGTTTTGATGTGTAGGTAAAAATGGTTCTTGCTCAGCCCGTAGCAGCCATGTAAAACTTGCAACAACAAAGTAGAGGACGTCTAACTTGTTTTTGCAGGGCATGTTGTGATGTGATATGGTCAAGGCATGATGCTAAATTTTATTGTATGAGATGATCATGTTTTGTAACCGAGTTATCGGCAACTGGCAGGAGCCATATGGTTGTCGCTTTATTGTATGCAATGCAAACACCCTGTAATGCTTTACTTTATCACTAAGTGGTAGCGATATCGTAGAAGCATAAGTTGGCGATACGACAATGATGCTACGATGGAGATCACAAGCACAAGATGATGATGGCCATATCATATCACTTATATTGATTGCATGTGATGTTTATCTTTTATGCATCTTATCTTGCTTTGATTGGCGGTAGCATTATAAGATGATCTCTCACTAAATTATCAAGGTATAAGTGTTCTCCCTGAGTATGCACCGTTGCGAAAGTTCTTCGTGCTGAGACACCACGTGATGATCGGGTGTGATAGGCTCTACGTTCAAATACAATGGGTGCAAAACAGTTGCACACGCAGAATACTCAGGTTAAACTTGATGAGCCTAGCATATAACAGATATGGCCTCGGAACACTAAGACCGAAAGGTCGAGCGTGAATCATATAGTAGATATGATCAACATAGTGATGTTCACCATTGAAACAACTCCATCTCACGTGATGATCGGACATGGTTTAGTTGATATGGATCACGTGATCACTTAGAGGATTAGAGGGATGTCTATCTAAGTGGAAGTTCTTAAGTAATATGATTAATTGAACTTAAATTTATCATGAACTTAGTACCTGATAGTATCTTGCTTGTCTATGTTGATTGTAGATAGATGGCCCGTGCTGTTGTTCCGTTGAATTTTAATGTGTTCCTTGAGAAAGCAAAGTTGAAAGATGATGGTAGCAATTACACGGACTGGGTCCATAACTTGAGGATTATCCTCATTGCTGCACAGAAGAATTACGTCCTGGAAGCACCGTTGGGTGCCAGGCCTGCTGCTGATGCTGCTGACAACGTTAAGAACGTTTGGCAGAGTAAAGCTGATGACTACTCGATAGTTCAGTGTGCCATGCTTTACGGCTTAGAACCGGGACTTCAACGACGTTTTGAACGTCATGGAGCATATGAGATGTTCTAGGAGTTGAAGTTAATATTTCAAGCAAATGCTCGGATTTAGAGATATGAAGTCTCCAATAAGTTCTATAGCTGCAAGATAGAGGAGAATAGTTCTATCAGTGAACATATACTCAAAATGTCTGGGTATCATAATCACTTGACTCAACTGGGAGTTAATCCTCCTGTTGATAGTGTCATTGACAGAGTTCTTCAATCACTGCCACCAAGCTACAAGAGCTTCGTGATGAACTATAACATGCAAGGGATGGATAAGACGATTCCTGAGCTCTTCGCAATGCTAAAGGCTGTAGAGGTAGAAATCAAGAAGGAGCATCAAGTGTTGATGGTCAATAAGACCACTAGTTTCAAGAAAAAGGGCAAAGGGAAGAAGAAGGGGAACTTCAAGAAGAACAGCAAACAAGTTGATGCACAAGAGAAGAAACCCAAGTCTAGACTTAAGCCTGAGACTGAGTGCCTTTACTGCAAGCAGACTGGTCACTGGAAGCGGAATTTCCCCAAGTATTTGGTGGATAAGAAGGATGGCAAGGTGAACAAAGGTATATGTGATATACATGTTATTGATGTGTACCTTACTAATGCTCACAGTAGCACCTGGGTATTTGATACTGGTTCTGTTGCTAACATTTGCAACTCGAAACAGGGGCTACGAATTAAGCGAAGATTGGCTAAGGACGAGGTGACGATGCGCGTGGGAAATGGTTCCAAAGTCGATGTGATCGCGGTCGGCACGCTACTTCTACATCTACCTGCGGGATTAGTTTTAGACCTGAATAATTGTTATTTGGTGCCAGCGTTGAGCATGAACATTATATTTGGATCTTGTTTGATGCGAGATGGTTATTTGTTTAAATCACAGAATAATGGTTGTTCTATTTATATGAGTAATATCTTTTATGGGCATGCACCCTTGAAGAGTGGTCTATTTTTTTTGAATCTCGATAGTAGTGATACAGATATTCATAATATTGAAGCCAAAAGATGCAGAGTTGGTAATGATAGTGCAACTTATTTGTGGCACTGCCGTTTAGTTCATATCGGTGTAAAGCGCATGAAGAAACTCCATACTGATGGACTTTTGGAACCACTTGATTATGAATCACTTGGTACTTGCGAACCGAGCCTCATGGGCAAGATGACTAAAATGCCGTTCTCCGGAACTATGGAGCGAGCAACAAATTTGTTGGAAATCATACATACAAATGTGTGTGGTCCGATGAATATTGAGGCTCGTAGCGGGTATCATTATTTTCTCACCTACACAGATGATTTAAGCAGATATGGGTATATATACTTAATGAAACATAAGTCTGAAACATTTGAAAAGTTCAAAGAATTTCAGAGTGAAGTTCAAAATCATCGTAACAAGAAAATAAAGTTTCTACGATCTGATCGTGGAGGAGAATATTTGAGTTACGAGGTTGGTCTTCATTTGAAACAATGCGGAATAGTTTTGCAACTCACGCCAACCGGAACACCACAGTGTAATGGTGTGTCCAAATGTCGTAATCGTACTTTACTAGATATGGTGCGATCTATGATGTCTCTTACTGATTTACCGCTATCATTTTGGGGTTATACTTTAGAGACGGCTGCATTCACGTTAAATAGGGCACCACCAAAATCCGTTGAGACGACGCCTTATGAACTATGGTTTGGCAAGAAACCAAAGTTGTCGTTTATTAAAGTTTGGGGCTGCGATGCTTATGTGAAATAGCTTCAACCAGATAAGCTCGAACCCAAATCGGAAAAATGTGTCTTCATAGGATACCCAAAAGAGACTGTTGGGTACACCTTCTATCACAGATCCGAAGGCAAGACTTTTGTTGCTAAATTTGGAATCTTTCTAGAGAAGGAGTTTCTCTCGAAAGAAGTGAGTGGGAGGAAAGTACAACTTGATGAGGTAACTATACCTGCTCCCTTATTGGAGAGTAGTTCATCACAGAAATTGGTTTCTGTGACACCTACACCAATAAGTGAGGAAGCTAATGATAATGATCATGAAGCTTCAGATCAAGTTACTACCGAACCTCGTAGATCAACCAGAGTAAGATTCACACCAAAGTGGTACAGTAATCCTGTTCTGGAAGTCATGTTGCTAGACCATGATGAACCTGCGAACTATGAAGAAGCGATGGTGAGCCCAGATTCCGCAAAATGGCTTGAGGCCATGAAATCTGAGATGGGATCCATGTATGAGAACAAAGTGTGGACTTTGGTTGACTTGCCCATTGATCGGCAAGCCATTGAGAATAAATGGATCTTTAAGAAGAAGACTGACCCTGACGGTAATGTTACTGTCTATAAAGCTCGGCTTGTTGCAAAAGGTTTTCGAAAAGTTCAAGGGATTGACTACAATGAGACTTTCTCACCCGTAGTGATGCTTAAGTCTGTCCGAATCATGTTAGCAATTGCCGCATTTTATAATTATGAAATTTGGCAAATGGATGTCAAAACTGCATTCCTGAATGGATTTCTAGAAGAAGAGTTGTATATGATGCAACCAGAAGGTTTTGTCGATCCAAAGGGATCTAACAAAGTGTGCAAGCTCCAGCAATCCATTTATGGACTAGTGCAAGCCTCTCGGAGTTGGAATATAAGCTTTGATAGTGTGATCAAAGCATATGGTTTTATACAGACTTTTGGAGAAGCCTGTATTTACAAGAAAGTGAGTGGGAGCTCTGTGGCATTTCTGATATTATATGTGGATGACATATTACTGATTGGAAATGATATAGAATTTCTGGATAGCATAAAGGGATACTTGAATAAGAGTTTTTCAATGAAGGACCTCGGTGAAGCTGCTTATATGTTGGGCATCAAGTTCTATAGAGATAGATTAAGACGCTTAATTGGACTTTCACAAAACACATACCTTGACAAGTTTTGAAGAAGTTCAAAATGGATCAAGCAAAGAAAGGGTTCTTGCCTGCGTTACAAGGTGTGAAGTTGAGTAAGACTCAATGCTCGACCATTGCAGAAGATAGAGAGAAAATGAAAGGTGTTCCCTATGCTTCAGCCATAGGCTCTATCATGTATGCAATGTTGTGTACCAGACATGATGTGTGCCTTGCTATAAGTTTAGCAGGGAGGTACCAAAGTAATCCAGGAGTGGATCACTGGACAGCGGTCAAGAACATCCTGAAATACCTGAAAACGACTAAGGATATGTTTCTCGTTTATGGAGGTGACAAAGAGCTAGTCGTAAATGGTTACATCGATGCAAGCTTTGACACTGATCCGGATGATTCTAAATCGCAAACCGGATACGTGTTTACATTGAACGGTGGAGTTGTCAGTTGGTGCAGTTCCAAACAAAGCATTGCGGCAGGATCTACATGTGAAGCGGAGTACATAGCTGCTTTGGAAGCAGCAAATGAAGGAGTATGGATGAAGGAGTTCATATCCGATCTAGGTGTCATACCTAGTGCATCGGGTCCAATGAAAATCTTTTGTAACAATACTGCTGCAATTGCCTTGGCAAAGGAATCCAGATTTCACAAGAGAACCAAGCACATCAAGAGACGCTTCAACTCCATCCGGAATCAAGTCCAGGTGGGAGACATAGAGATTTGCAAGATACATACGGATCTGAATGTTGGAGACCCGTTGACTAAGCCTCTTCCACGAGCAAAACATGATCAGCACCAAGTGTAACATCCCAAATTTTCAATTTGGAATGTTATACATTAGGTCATCAATGCATATCATACTTTATTTGCTTTTGGTTTTGATCCTAGAAATTCTACGCAACTCAAGGACCCACGGAGAGAGTTGGGGATTTCGTTATTTTCATATTTGAGTTTTCTCAAATTTTGAGAATAGGATCATTTGATTTTAATTATTTTATCATCAATTATTTCTATTACAAAAATATGAGAGAGGGAATAAAACGACTTTCCCAAAATAGAGAAATATTGAGGATTTAATAATAAAATCAAATAAGATTTTATTTCAGAGTTTTTCGATATTTTATTTGAATTTAGGAAAAATGCGCGTTTTTCAAAATTGCATTTAGGCCCCAAATAAATGTTCATCCTGTGCGGCTTGATTTTAGAAGCCGGGGAAAATTTATTTCGGGATTTTTGCAGTCTGTTTAGTATTTCTTCTATTTGTTTTTCTGCGCGGAATTTAAAAAAACGCGAACTGACACCGGGCCGTACCCGAGCGGGACTCCGCCCGGGGGCAGCCTTTAAATAGCGCCGCCCCGAGCCGCCCCAGCCCATCAGCGCCGCCGCCAGCCCACCTGCGCCCGAAAACCAAACCCTAGCCACGCGCCGCCGCCGCCGCCGGACCCGCAGCGCGAGGTCAACCTCGTTTTCGCCGCCCGGTTTTCTTTAAAAAACCGCGGTTTATATTTTTTTAGTTTCGTTTTTTATCAGTTTTTTTCAGTTTATTTATTTAGTGAGCGTTCGCTCGTTCGTTCGTTTTAACGAACGTTCGTCGTTCTTATTTTCTCGGATTAAATCCGCGATTTTTCTGATCGTGATTTCTGATCCGATTTTCGTTTTAGTATAACTTTTCGCTCGTTTATCAGAATCAGGCGATTCAAGCGCCTGGAGTTTCGTCTCGAAACCCTCTATCCGTTTAACCAACTTAAACAATTTTTTTCTTCTGTAAAATTTGACTTAGATTCAGATTAGTAGAACGAAGTTTGTTTCTTTCGCCATTTGACTTTCGTTGTTTTGTTGATTTGATTCTTTTTGCAAACCGGAGTTCTTAAGTTGAACTTTGTGGTTAGATCTCTTATTTTAATTTTACCTGTGCATTAGATGAATACTTATTTTATGCTTGTTTGTTCGTCTGCGATAGAATACCCGGAGTGCGCCGCCTATTACTTCGAATCTCTAGGTTTCGCGGATCATCAGCAAGGCAAGTAACACTTTGATCATACCTCTTTACCACCCATTTTTATTCATTAGATCAATCCTCAAACATTGCATGATTAGGATCTAATTAAAATATGGGATGGGAAGTAATTGAGGTAGTACCTATTACCTGTTGTATTATCAAACCTTTGGGAGTTACTTCTATGTTTTCCTATTATGCCATGCTATGCTAGTAGACGTGGATTGGGTGAGTGATATCCATGGCAGATGTGAGTTTGTTAATTAATGGTTTATCTAAGGTGGCAACTTAAACACACATATGGGTGGATTGAGGTACCTGGGTATTCTAGGATTGCATGTTGTTTTTCTTTATGGACCGCCACCCAGGCCCAAAGGGATCATGAGATTTTTCATACTAGAAACTTCCGTGTGCAGCCACAAGCTATTATGGGCTCTAGCATAGTTGATTAAGTCGTGCGAACTCTTACAGGGTAGACTAGCAGATGTAGGGGAAAGTAGGTGTAACAGTCTATCCTTCGTAAGGTGCTAGCACTTCTGAAAGACTATGTCTCGGTCATCCGTCTTCTCAAACACCATGTAGTGCGAGAACCAAACGGAGGCGATCAAGTCTTGTGGGGAAAAGTGCGCAAACCTCTACAGAGTGTATAAACTAATCATGATTAGCCGTGTCCCCGGTTATGGACATCTTGAGTATCTAGTACCTGGATTATCTTGTGAATCTCAACATGTTATTCTAAAATTTAATTTTGTTGGGTTTTGTTTAATGATGATGCTTAATTGGGATTGAGAATGCTATCAACCATTCTCAATGTTTAACGACTACCATGATAGTTAAATGAAATGTATTCCTTTGAAGTAGGGAAAAATTGGCTTTGCGCAAAACTGTAACCATAGAGCTTTCCACCAGCCAAATATGCATATAGAATAGCCTGTTTCATTCCATTACTCTCTATGTGTTACTTTGCCAGCATATTCCATGTGCTAACCCATTTCGGGCTGCAACGTTAATGTTGCAGACTTTTCAGACGATGATTAAGGAGTTTTAGGTCGTGGTTCTATACTCAGTGATGCCGTTGGAGTTGATGGACTCACTTATCTTCCAAGCCTTCCGCCGTTATCGTTATTAGATGGCCTTAAGCCATATTTATTGTAATAAGCTCTCTTTTGAGACATTCGATGTAAGTGTGTGATTGCTACTCTGTTATAAATCCTTCAAGTACTGTGTGGTGTCAGCATTACTGATCCAGAGATGACACCGGAGCACAGAGATTGGACTATTTGAGGTCTGGTCACTACAAAGATGGTATCAGAGCACATGTTGACGGTAGGACACGACCACTAAGCTAAAGACCCAGATCACTATTCACTCTCTTCTCTTCTGACCTCTCATCTTTTCTACTCTTTAGGATGGCGGATGCAAGGAACAAGTTCGCGCAACCGGATGAAGATACACCCTTTGGACGTCACCTGAAGGAAGTCACTAGATACCTGAATATAGGAGTACCAAGCCTCACCAGAACCTACAACGCCACTTTACCTGAAGAAGAGCGATGGATGATTCAAATTCAAGTTCCAGGAAGGACGTTCATGCCAGTCACTGAGCCCATAGAGTTTTCTTTTGATGCACCAACTTGGAGTCTAGGAAAGAGCATGGCAACTCACATCGCCATGGGACGCATTGGAGAAGTCTACCGCAATGATCTCAAAGATACTATCTACCAGATTTTTGGATGCCGAGATGAGCACTGGGAGATGATCAACACCAGAAAAGATAGATCAATTGCAGCTTTTATCCAAGAATTAAACCAGCACATTCGACATCAGGAGAACCAGATGTGCATCGACATGATAGACCTGAAGAAGGCAAGGACAAGAATCAAGGAACTGGAGTAAGAACTCAAGGCTACGCGTGAAGATTATGAAGAAGAAATTGAAGTATTAGTGGATAAGAATGCCGACCTAACAATGAAGATTGGAATATTTATGGGAGGCCTTACACTAGTAGATGAAGATGAAGAACCCAAGGAGATTCGCTTGGAAGACTACATCATCATCGACGACACCGACTCGGATCCAGATGATAGCGATGATGACTATGTTGATGAAGCTGGAGCAGATATCATAGAGTCTGCAACCGAAGAATATTTCTAGTAGACCACCTCATCAGTAGTAGTAGTCCACCATGTAAATATAGTAGTCCGAGCACTTTTGCGATAGTTAGATCGATTGTATGCCCTTGTTTGATTGAATGAAGTGAATTGTTTGCTTTTGCCTCATGTGCATATGGGTAGTGTTTTCTCTTTAGACCCCCTTTATTCTTAAATCTCATCTTTTCTAAACCCTCATATGCCTCCGAGACGTGACCCCAGATTTACCTTTCCACCAGAGCTCACTTAGTTGATCCAGCAGCAGAACACATTGATGCAGTTGCTAGTCTAGAATCAGAATCAGGGGAACCACAACAACAACCCACCACCACCACCACCACCTGTTGATCACTTAGCCCGTTTTCTTAGGCTGAATCCGCCGGTGTTTTCCAGTAGCACCGAGCTGATAGTAGCAGATGATTGGCTCCGCAAGACAGCTAGAGAGTTGACCACAGCAGGATGCACAGATGCGGAGAAGGTGAAGTTTTCCGCACATCAGCTTGAAGGACCCGCATCATCATGGTGGGAGAATTTCACAGCCACTTTCCCTGTCGACACTGTCACATGGGACCAGTTTCAGCAGGCTTTTCGAACTGCCCATGTTTCGGCAGGGGCTATGGCCATGAAGAAACGAGAGTTTCGCAACTTGCTCCAAGGAGGACGGACAGTTGGCCAGTATGTGGAGGACTTTAGTAAATTAGCACGTTATGCCCCAGATGACATTGCTATGGATGCAGCTAAGCAGGAGAAGTTTCTGGAAGGACTGAATGATGAGTTGAGCATGCAGTTGATGGTAGCAACCTTCAACAACTACCAGGAGTCGGTAGATCGTGCTCTTATGATTGAAGGGAAGCAACAGCAAATTGAAAATCGCAAGAGGAAGTATGCACAAGGAAAGTACAATTCGGGAGCTCAGTAGACGCCACGATTTACCCCTAGACCAGGAGGACATTTTCAGCATACCCATGGAGGAGGAAGCTCGCACAATCACAATGGCCCCAGGAATGGTAATGGGAATGGAGGAAGCAACAGCCAGAACCGCACCAACCCATCAACCCCAGCCAAGAAAGACCTGAGCCAAGTCACTTGCTTTAATTGCCAGAAGACCGGACATTATGCCAATGAATGTCCTGAAGGCCAGAATGGCAATGGAAGCTCTGGGAAGAAGTCAAACCCTTTCAACAAGGGACAGGTGAACCACGTTAACGTGGAGGAGGTTGAAGAGCAGAAGGATGCAGTAATCGGTAAGTTTTTGGTTAAGTCATTTATTGCACTCCTTCTTTTTGATACTGGTGCATCGCATTCATACATATCAAGGGGATTTGTGGATAAGTATAACCTGCCCACTAAGGTTGTTAGAACACCTATGCTAGTAAGCTCACCAGGAGCGAAGTATATGGCCAGTCAAGGATGTTTCCAAGTGCCATTAAGTATAGGAAGGCATATTTTCCCAACGGATTTAATTATTCTGGAATCCCAAGGTTTGGATGTAATTCTTGGTATGGATTGGCTGTCGATGTATGGGGGAAACATCGATTGCGCCAGTAAGACAATTTTGCTTATGACACCAGAAGGAAGAAGGATCAAGTATGTATCCCGGCATGCGCCAAATAGGGCACAAGTAAATTCCTTATCAGGAGTTGTGCAGGAGGAGGTACCAGTGGTAAGGGATTTCCCTGACGTATTTCCAGAAGAGTTGCCAGGCATGCCACCGGATAGAGATATTGAGTTTTTGATTGAGCTATTCTCAGGCACAGGGCCAATATCAAAGAGACCATATAGGATGCATGCAAAGGATTTGGTGGAAATTAAGAAGCAAATTAAGGAGTTACTGGATAAAGGTTACATTCGCCCAAGTTCGTCGCCTTGGGGATCGCCAGTACTTCTAGTGGAGAAGAAGGATGGATCGTTAAGGATGGTTGTTGATTATCGTGGGTTGAATGAAGTAATGATCAAGAACAAGTACCCACTACCAATGATCAATGATCTGTTTGATCTATTGCCAGGAGCTAAAGTGTTTTCCAAGATCGATTTGCGATCAGGGTACCATCAGTTGAAGATTCGATAGCAATACATACCTAAGACAGCATTCACCATAAGATATGGGCTGTATGAGTACACCGTTATGTCATTTGGTCTGACTAACGCACCTGCCTATTTTATGAACATGATGAACAAAGTGTTTATGGAGTTTTTAGATAAGTTCGTCGTGGTGTTCATTGATGATATTCCGGTTTACTCGAAGAATGAAGAGGAACATAAGGAACATTTGCGATTGGTACTTGAGAAGCTCAGAGAACATCAGTTGTATGCCAAGTTCAGCAAATGTGAGTTTTGGTTGGATGAAGTAGGATTCCTTGGACACGTTATATCCGGAGAAGGAATAGAAGTTGATCCCACAAAGGTTATCACTGTGACCAATTGGGAAGCACCAACAACAGTTGGAGAGATCCGGAGTTTCCTTGGACTCGCGGGATACTACCGGAGATTTATTGAGAATTTCTCCAAGATTGCAAAACCTATGACGGAGTTGTTAAAGAAGGATACCAAGTTCATATGGACCGAGGAGTGTGAGGCTAGTTTCCAGGAGTTGAAGAAACGCTTGGTTACTTCACCAGTGTTGATTTTGCCATACCAGTCCAAGGATTATGTGGTGTATTGCGACGCTTCACGACGAGGACTTGGAGCAGTGCTTATGCGGGAAGGGAGAGTTGTTTCATATGCCTCACGACAACTGAAACCTCACGAATTGAATTATGCCACGCATGATTTGGAGTTAGCAGCCGTAGTGCATGCATTGAAAACATGGAGACATTTCCTCATTGGAAATCATTGTGAGGTGTACATGGATCACAAGAGTTTGAAATACATTTTCACGTAGAAGGAGTTAAACCTCAAACAAAGGAGATGGTTGGAGCTCATCAAGGATTATGATATCAGATTGCATTACCATCCCGGTAAAGCTAATGTAGTAGCTGACGCATTGAGCCGCAAGAGCCATGTCAATACGTTAATGACGGGAGAAATACCCAAGGAGTTAGGAGAAAACCTTCGTGAACTAAGTTTGGAGATAGTTCCGAAAGGCTATGTAGCAGCATTGGAGATTCAGTCAACATTGATGGATAAAATCAGAGAGGCTCGGAAATCTGACAAGGAGATTGCTGCTATAAAGGAGAAACTAAGCAAAGGAAAAGCAAAGGGATTTCGTGAGGATGAGCACGATACCCTATGGTTTGAGGACCGTGTTTATGTGCCAAATGACCCGGAGATTAGGAAGTTGATTCTACAAGAGGCACATGATTCACCCTATTCGATTCACCCAGGAAATACCAAGATGTATTTGGATTTGAAGGAGACATTCTGGTGGACCAGAATGAAGAAGGATATTGCAGCATATGTAGCCGTTTGTGACGTATGTCATAGAGTGAAGGAAGAACATCAGAAGCCAGGCGGATTGTTACAACCATTGCCGATACCCGAATGGAAGTGGGATAAGATAGGCATGGATTTTATCACAGGACTACCCAGGACGAAAGCAGGTTATGACTCGATATGGGTAGTAGTTGATCGTTTGACGAAGGTAGCACATTTCATTCCAGTTAAGATCACTTACACCAGTGCTAAGTTGGCAAAGATATACATGACTAGGATCATTTATTTGCATGGAGTTCCGAGGAGTATTGTATCAGACAGAGGAACCCAATTTACCTCAAAGTTTTGGAATCAGTTGCATGAAACTTTGGGAACCAGGCTAGAGTTCAGCACCGCTTTTCATCTGCAGACAGATGGACAGACCGAGAGAGTCAATCAGATTTTGGAAGATATGCTGAGAGCTTGTGCACTAGATTATGGATCTAGTTGGGACGATAACTTGCCATATGAGGAATTTTCTTACAACAACAGTTACCAAACCAGTTTGAAGATGGCACCTTTCGAAGCTTTGTACGGAAGGAGGTGCAGGACACCGTTGTCATGCGACGAAGTTGGAGACCGTCAATTCTTTGGACCAGATTTGATTAAGGAGTCTGAACGGAAAGTTAAGTTGATTCGCGATAGGCTCAAGGTAGCCCAGTCCAGGCAGAAGAGCTACGCAGATTCTAAATGCAAGGAGACAGTTTACGAAACCAGAGACAGAGTGTATCTCCGAGTATCCCCACTTCGAGGAGTTAAGCGCTTTGGAGTTAAGGGAAAATTAGCACCGCATTTCGTTGGACCATATAAGATTTTGCAACGTATGGGAGAAGTCACATATAAGTTGGAATTACCAGAGGGACTGTCAGGAGTTCATGACGTATTCCATGTTTCTCAGCTGAAGAAATGTCACGCCAAGATGGCGGAGGTACCGTTAAGAGATACAGTGCCGCTTGAAGCAATTCAGTTGAAGGACGACTTAACGTATGAAGAGAAACCAGTCAAGATTCTCGAGTATGCCAGCAGAGTTACCCGCAGCAAGGTTATCAAGTTTTGCAAAGTTCAGTGGAACCACCACTCAGACGATGAAGCCACCTGGGAGAGAGAAGAAGATTTGCTCAAGGACCACCCTCACCTATTTTCTAGCCAACCCGAATCTCGAGGGCGAGATTCACCTTAAGGGGGGTAGGTTTGTAACATCCCAAATTTTTAATTTGGAATGTTATACATTAGATCATCATCCATATCATATTTTCTTGCATTTTGTCGATCCTAGAAATTTCACGCAACTCAAGGACCCTCGGAGAGAGTTGGAGATTTTGTCATTTTCATATTAGAGTCTTCTAAAATTTTGAAGAAAGGATCATTGGATTTGTCGGAGTTTTTTTTGCCTTTTTTTTGATAGGGAAAAATGCGCGTTTTCAAAAGTTGCATTCTAGGTCCCGAGAAAAGTTCATTTTGTTCGACTCATTTTTAGGAGTCGGGGAAAATTTACATTGAGAGTTTTGGAGTTCGTTTAGATTTTCTTTTCTGTGTTTTTCTGCGCGCGAAACCGATTTAAAAAAAATTCACAGCACCTTGGGCCAAGGCCCAGCCAGCAGGTCGCCGGCCAGGCCAGGGCCATCGCCGCGCCGCGCGCCAGCGCGCAGGGAGCCGCCGCCGCCTATAGGAGTCCTAGTAGGACTCGATTTGTTTTTTTAGGATTCCTTTTCCTTCTCTTATTTCTTGCCCCCTCCCCCAAGCAATCCCTCTCCCTCACCTATATAAATACCCAAGCACCCCCCCTCTAAACCCACATCAAACCAAGCCCCATGCCCCAAGCCCCGCGCCGCGCCGCCCTAGTGCACCGCCGCCCGCGACCTGCGTCACCGCCGCCGCCCTTTGCCCACGCCGCCGCCCTTGCTCGCCGCCGCCGGAGTCCCTCGCCGGAGACCTCGCCGAAAAGGCTAATGTAGTAGCTGATGCATTGAGCCGTAAGAGCCATGTCAATACACTAATGACGGGAGAAATACCAAAGGAGTTAGCCGAGGATCTTCGTGAGCTATGTTTGGAAATAGTTCCGAGAGGCTATGTAGCAGCATTGGAGACTCAGTCAACTTTGATGGATAGAATCAGAGAAGCTCAGAAGACTGACAAGGAGATTGCCTCTATAAAAGAGATAATGAGCGAAGGAAAGGCTAAAGGATTTTGTGAGGATGAGCACGACACCTTATGGTTTGAAGACCGTGTTTATGTGCCCAATGACCCGGAGATCAGGAAGTTGATTCTGCAAGAGGCACACGATTCACCATATTCGATTCACCCAGGAAATACCACGATGTATTTGGATTTGAAGGATACTTTCTAGTGGATCGGAATGAATAAAGATATTGCGGAGTATGTAGAAGTTTGTGATGTATGTCAGAGAGTAAAGGCAGAGCATCAGAAGCCAGCAGGATTGTTACAGCCATTGCCGATACCCGAATGGAAGTGGGATAAGCTAGGCATGGATTTTATCACGGGATTACCCAGGAGTCGTTCAGGCTATGACTCGATTTGGGTTGTAGTCGATTGTTTGACAAAGGTAGCTCATTTCATTCCAGTGAAGACTACCTATACCAGTGCGAAGTTGGCAAAGATATACATGACCAGGATTGTATGCTTACATGGAGTTCCGAGGAGTATAGTATCAGATAGAGGAACCCAGTTTACCTCAAAGTTCTAGAATCAGTTGCACGAAACTTTGGGTACCAGGCCAGAGTTCAGCACAGCTGTCGGATCACGGGTTCCGGCAGACCCTTAAGGTTCAAACACTGGGGTGCGCACGGAGATCACGCCTTCTACCTCCCCGTCTCGCAAAGATCTAAACTACTGAAAGAACTACACAAGAGACTCAAGATTTATACTGGTTCGGGCCACCGTTGTGGTGTAATACCCTACTCTAGTGTGTGGTTGGTGGATTGCCTTCTGGGGTTGGTGATGATGAACAATACAAGAAAGAACAGCCTCGCGAGGGTCTGTTCTTGGTTGGGGCGATGAACTACTAGGAGGAGTTCAGTCACCCTTCTCTCTCTCTCACTCACTCTCTCTGCTTGCCAACCGAATGAACGAACCCCCCTTGCTATGCGGGTGGCTGATCCTATTTATAGAGGCCCTGGTCCTCTTCCCAAATATTGAGCGGGAAGGGCGCCAACAATTGGCCAATTCGAAGGGGAACATCTAGTACACTTATCCTGACTAAAGTTGGTCTTCGCCTGCCAAAGCCTCTGTGGTGACGCCGTGCTGGGCTCCATGGTGACCTCCGTCTCGTAGTCCTCCTGGTCTTGGTCTCGTTGCACCGAAATGGCAACCTTTGCCTGATGCCTCGGTACTCCGCGGCTGCGCTTGCCCCCTTTGCACCAAAGAGGAAAGAAGGACGCTGCGTGCGCTGGCGCCCGCCTGGCACCCTCGATCGTCATGAATTGCATCATGGGCACCTCGCGAGGTACCCTGCCTTGATCTCTCTGCGTCCTCGCGAGCCAGCCTGATGAGGCTGCGCCTGAGGATGCGCCGTGTCGTCCGCCCCACGAGGCTTGGCCCCTCGCGAGGGTCTTGAGTCTTGTGTTGATGAAGATGGGCTGCGCCGGGCCCCCATTTGAGCTACGCCGCAGGCCGCAGGTAGGCAAGTCTGGGGACCCCCATTCCCAGAACGCCGACAGTAGCCCCCGGGCCCAAGGCGCGCATGGACTTGGCCGTGCCGAGAGGCGAAAGGGCAAGGGCGAAGCGCCGCGCGCCGCGTGGAGGTTGATGGGACGTGGGCGTCTCCATTTCCCCACGAGGCCTTGGTGATCGCGCGAGTTGGACAAGTCCTTGCATGCAGATCATGTCATGATTACCTATGATCGTGGATGCCGGCGGTTGGTCTTCGCCGGCTATAAGTACGGCACCGCGCGTGCCCTTCCAGTCCATTCCTCCTGGCTTCTGCTTCTTCCCGATCCTTGCCCCGTCTTGCTGCGATGGCTCCGATCTGCCGGTTCTCTGCAGCGGAGAAGGGAAAGGCTCCTCGAGAGGGGCCAGACCCGCTCCCGCCGAAGAAACGGCTCGCCCTTTGGAGCCGGGGCGAGGAAGACCGTCAGGAGGTGCCGAGGCCCTGGTGCGAGCGGGCTCCGCCGGGGTTCCCACTTCCCATGTATGCCCACGTCGAGGGCCCCGAAGGTTTCGATGCCGATCTCCGCGGTCGGCGCCGTCGGGTCACGAAGGCGTGGGTTGTTCCTCCTGGATTCCATGCCGAGGGCTCCTCCCAAGAGTTCATGCTCCACATCTCCATTCCTCTCCGGTCCTAGATCCATCTGCCTCCCTTCTTCGCCTCCATCATCCCTCCAGGAGGGCCCCTGGAGCTCTGGCTGCAGCACGCCGGCTGCAGCGCCCTCGCGACCGAGGCAGAGGTCGTGGTTGCTGCCCCGGGCGAGGTCTACATGTCCCGCGGCTGAAGAGAGATCGCCCGGGTTTGTAGGGAAAGGGGCGTCTTCACGGTCCATTTAGAGTACGATGGCACTGCGGTGATGTTCTTCAAGGTCTTCGACGCGAACGGGCGCCGGCTGGAGTGTTGCCCCGGGAGAGGTGGCCAGGACCTTGCCCTGGTGAGGGCTAGGCCCGTCGACCGCTCCCTTGGCGGAGGCGCCGAAGGGTCCAGTGACTCCAGCGAAATCTTCGCGACTCCGGAGACGAGCGACGACAGCTACGAGCCCCCGAGTCGGCGCCGCTCCTGGAGCAGGGCGGGCTCGTCTGGCCGTCGCCGACCCTAATCTGGATGGGGTTGGCGCCGGCGCCTGACGGCCCACTGTTGATGATGACATCTTTTGCAGGAGCTCGTGTAGTTAGTATCCCCTAGGATCCGTTCCCTGCGAGGAACCAAAATGCGCCCCACGGGGGCTTGTAAGGTGCCTGTAGTCCCGTTTGTTAAGACATAACCTTTGCTGCAGAGCTGTGTGAGTTGCTGATTCCGTCTTAGCTCAGTTCTCCCTTTTGAACCTCGCGAGGGCTTGGTGCTCTGCGTCGACAGGTCCCAGTCCCAAGGCGGCGTCAGCCGTCACTGGTATGCCAGGTCGCGATGCCGTGGTCAAGGCCAGGAGGTGAGCGACCCGGGGTCCGGTAAGAGCCCATGAGTCGCGATGCTCAGGAGGTCCCCTTTGGCGCCCAAGCAGCCGTCGCTTGGTGAGAAAGGGAAGCAACGTCGCTAGTACGGAATTGCTTTAGGTGTGGGGGTAGCGCCACGGTAGCCAGTGCTTTGGGTGGTGACTTATCTTGAGGATCGGGCGCCCCCAGCGCATCGTCGGGTCCGTGGGGTAGTTGGAATGGAGTTGCTCGGCGAGGTCCTCACGCGCCCCTTCTCACTCGCCTCTGCTCCCCTTTCTGCTCTACGTCCTCGGGTCCCGGCCCTCGAGCTTGTCTCAGCCGTCGCTGGTATGCTAGGTCGCGATGCCGTGGTCAAGGCCAGAGGGTGAGGGCTGGAGAGCCAGTAGGAGCCCTGAGTCGCGATGCTCAGCTGCCCCCTCCCTTTAACGTGCAAGCGTTTCACGCGGGTGAGGGTGAAGGGAACTCCGTGAGGGCCTTGGCTAGCGCAGTTCCCTCCAAGGATCCTGCAGATTCATCACAGAAAAAAGATGGGGTTGCCATGGCAGTCATCAGTCGATTGTTAGTCGCTCAAGAGCTCGCTGGTTGGAGCAAGTGAGGTGTATCAGGGCACCCGTGAGCCAGCACGGGACTCACGAGGCCCTACCTCTAGGCGGGTTGCGCCTGGCACTGGGCCGTACCTTGAGATGTGTCCCTGCAAAATTTGGTTAGATGCCGGTACTCTACGTCCTCGGGTCCCAGCCCTCGAGCTTGTCTTAGCCATCGCTGGTATGCCAGGTCGCGATGCCGTGGACAAGGCCAGAGGGTGAGAGCTGGAGAGCCAGTAAGAGCCCTCAGTCGCGATGCTCAGGCACCCCCCCCTTTAACGTGCAAGTGGCCAACATGGAGAAGAAGGGATGCCGCGGACAGGCATCAAGTAATCAAGCATGATAGGCGAATGCATAGTTGGAAATAAACGCGAGGGAGATACACGCCGCTGGGCCTAGCCTGAGTGGCTTGGGGATGATGCAGCCCGAGGGGCGCCCCCAACAAGGCAAACTAACGACCGAAAAATAAAAGGGGATACATGCCGCAGGGACGGACCCACGCGGCCTGGGAGTGATGCAACCCTGGAAAGATGTCACCTGAGGGTGTCATCGGTGAAGTGGCGTTAGTGCTGCAGACTCGGTGGGCTGCGGAAGCCGATCCTCACGAGCCCCCAGGCCCCGGGGCCTCGGGAGGCTCCGGAGGCACTGGTGGCTCCTCGCGAGCTGTCTTCATCTCCGCCAGGGCCGCGGAACGCCTGTCTTCCTGAGCCTCCATGATGCCCCTCATGAGGCGCTGGTACGCCGCAGCCATGCTCGGCAGGCCGTAAGGCATGCGAACATAGCTGTGGGGTGGACCCCCGCAGCGCCCCACTTGCGAGGGCCAGAGACGCTCCGTCGTGGCGATCTGATTGAGCCCTGGTACGTCGACGCAGACGCGCAGCCCACCATCCTCGCCTGGATGTGGGGCCACAGCTGGTAGACGGCGGCAACCTCTCATGATCCTTGACTCCTGTAGTTCTTGAATGGCCTTGTCAATGAACTCCGGCTGGTCTGACCTTCCTTGCCTGGCTCCTTCTCGAGGGAAACGTGCTTCGAAGCACGCCTCCACATGGTGCCCAAGCGCCTCCCTCGTGACCCTGGCTAGGTCGGTGGCCCTCCAGGTGAGAGCCCCCGAGCCCTGCCTGAGGAGGGCGCCGGGCGCGCTTTCCTATGCAATGGAAGGGAGGTCCCCCTGGGCAGACACGGGCCCTGAAGGGCCTGCCTCCTGAGGGGTTGAGCCTGATGATGTCTTCTTCTTCTTGGGGGTGGTCTCAGGAAGCCTCCTGCTTCCACGATCTAGGTCTTCCAGCGACGCGGCCTGATAGGCTCGCTCCAGGGAACACACTGCATCCTTCTCTTCACAGGGCACCATGATGACGCCGCCACTTCCTGGCATCTTGAGGACGTTGTAGCCGTGGTGAGTCACGGCCATGAACCTGGCCAGCGCTGGGTACTCGAGGATGGCGTTGTACGGCAGGCGGATGTGGGCGACGTCGAAGTCGATGAGCTCGGTGCGGTAGTTGCTGCGGGCCCCGAAGGTGACAGGGAGGCGGACCTGCCCGATCGGGACTGTGGAACCGTCGGTGACTCCGGAGAAAGGCTTGGTTGGCTGAAGCTGGTCATAGGGCACTTGGAGATTGTTGAATGTTTCCACGGACAGGACGTTGAGCCCTGCCCCTCCGTCGATGAGGGTCCTGGTGACCAGCACATTGCTGATGACTGGGGAGCAAAGCATCGGGAGGACTCCGGCCGTGGCCGCGCACTTGAGCTGGTCTGCTGAGCTGAACGTGATGGCGCACGCCGACCACCTAAGGGGGCGCGTTGCTTCGAGCTTGGGGAGAACTGCATTCACTTCGGGGGCAAACTGCTTGAAGATACGTTGAGAGGCTGGGGCTTGAGCTCCGCCCAGGATGCAGGCGATTGCGCGCAGCTCTTGGAAGCCCCCAGCCCCCTCGTCTTGATGGCGGTCTTCGTTCCTCCTTGGCTGAGGCGGCAGCGGAGGTAGGCCTGTGTTGCCATGAGGGCGATCCTCACAAAGCTGATCCCTCCAGTCCCCCTCGCGAGGCAGGTCCCGCCAGCGGTCCTCGTGAGGTTGGTCGCACCACCCCTGGCGCGGGCCGCGATCTTCCCAGCGTCCTGGGTTTCTTCCTCCTCCTCGGCCGTAGCCCCGGTCAGCACGGCCAGGTCGATGGCCAATCCTTCCTTCTCGCACGGCGCGGAGTTCTTGACATTCGTTGGTGTTGTGGGTGTGGAGGTCGTGGTACACACAGTACCGGCTGCCCCTGGAGGGTTCGGGCAGATCCTTGCCCCGCTTGGAGTCTGGCTCTGCTGCGAGTACGACAGCCCCCTTGTGCTTCACGTCGTTGTCCTTGGGCTTCTTCTCTTCTGGGTCCGCGGCAGGCAGCTCGAGGAGGGAGAGACGTCCCTCCTCAGCCCTGGCGCACTTGGTCGCCAAGTTGAACAGCTCCAGGGAGGTGCAGAGGTCTTCATGCATCGCCAGCTCCTCCTTCATCTTGACGTTGCGCACGCCATCGGAGAAGGCCGAGATGATGGCTTCCTCGGACACCCTGGGGATCTTGAGGCGCGCACTGTTGAAGCGCTGGATGTACTTTTGCAGGGTCTCCCCAGGTTGCTGCTTGACGCGGCGCATGTCGCTCACGGCGGGCGGCCGGTCGCGGGTACCTTGGAAGTTGGCGATGAAGCGAGTGTGCATCTGGTCCCAGGAGGAGATCGTGCCCGGAGCCAGATTCAGGAGCCAGGTGCGAGCTCCTTCCTTCAGTGCCATAGGGAACCAGTTCGCCATGACCTTTTCATCCCCGTTGGCAGTTTCGATGCCCAGCTCATAGAGCTGGAGGAACTCTGCGAGATCAGTTGTGCCGTCGTAGCGAGGAGGCAGGTCTGGCTTGAACTTGCCGGGCCACGCGACGCTACGCAGCTCGGTGGTGTAGGCGTGGCAGTCTGCGGTGGCTACGGGAGGCTTCGGTTGAGGGAGACTGTAACGCCCCATATGTAACTTTCCCAATTTGTACTCCAACTCTTGCCGTTTCCGGCAATAAGTTATATTTATTCCTCGGGTTCGGGTCTTTGTCTCCGTGTGTTGTTTTCTTTTTCGTGCATCTCTTATCATGTCATCTCGTGCATTGCATTTGCATACATGTTCATCTCATGCATTCGAGCATTTTCCCCGTTGTCCGTTTTGCATTCCGGCGCTTCGTTCTCCTCCGGTGGCCATTTCTAGCTTTCTTTCGTGTGTGGGTATTAAACATTTCCGTATTGGGCCGAGACTTGCCATGCGGCCTTGGTTTACCACCGGTAGACCGCCTGTCAAGTTTCGTGCCATTTGGACTTCGTTTGATACTCCAACGGTTAACCGAGGGACCGAGAAGGCCTCGTGTGTGTTGCAGCCCAACACCCCTCCAATTTGGCCTAAAACCCACCTAACTCTGCTCCATCGTCTTAGTCGTTCGATCACGATCGTGTGGGCGAAAACCGCACCTCATTTGGACTCTCCTAGCTCCACTTATGCATATAAATAGCCCCCCATTCGGATCTCTCCCGGATCCCCGCGCCGGCCGGACACGTTCGGTCCGACCGGACACATCGCCGCAGCCAGCCCCGTCGCGCCACGTGGAAACCCGCCGGCCTCCACCGCCGCGGCCTGCCCGGCCCGCAGCGGGCCCCCGAAGCCCATCGGGGCGAGCCGCCGCCCCGCGTCGTCTTCCTCCCGCGCTTCGCCGCGCGCCGCCGCGCCGGAGACCGCATGCCACCGCGGGCGCCATCGCCGGCCGCCGCTGCCTCACCTCGCCCGCCGGCCACCTCTCGCCGCCTCTCCTCCCGGGTCGCCGTGCCGCCCCGCGGCGCCGCTCGCCGCCCCCGGCCGCCGCGTCCTCGCCGTCCGGCGCCGCCTCCCCGGCTCCGGCAAGCCTCGGCCGCCACCGCCATCGTCGCCGGTGAGCTCCACCGGCTCCGGCGCCGTCGAACCTCGGGAACCGCGTCGCTACAGTGCTACTGGATCTAGATCTGGGGTTGACCCCCTCTCCCCGAAACCCTAATCTCCCAGATTTTTTATGCATTCTTTGACGCATCATATCTCTGCATCCGTGGCTCCGTTTTGGACATATGATATATCAAAATCTTCGCCTCGACAAGTACATCATTTCATTCCATTGCATAATTTGCATTTGAGGTCATCTTGGTGCCGAAAATGCTGTTAGAAGGAGGCATCATGAGTTAAATTGCAGATTCGTTAGCCCTACATTGACTTTTGTCATTTTTGCCATGATTATTGTGTGCATGATATGCCTGTGCCCCTTTGGGATGAATTGTTAAGCATGTTGTCTTCTTTCCAGAGGTGCCTCCCATGCATTTTTAGGATGTGTGTGTTGTCTTGTGCATGCTTGCAAAGAGGGGTACCTGAGATTGTTGATTTCAGGGACTTAGTGAAAATCACAAAGTCTAGGATGTTTTAGTTCATGATGCTATATGTCCAGCTTGTTTCCTAGTGATCCGTGCCTCTTTTGAGGATGATCAGTAAGAGTGATTTGTTATGCTTGTTGTGCTCTATCCATACATGTATTTACTTGTTATGTTGGAGCACCCTAGGTTGACTCAATCGAGCTCAACTTTTGCATAGTTGTTAATTTGGGCAGATCGTGAACTCTTTTGCGATTTTGCCGGAGCTATTGCTAGTGATCAATGCATGCTATGCCATTGTTCTTGACATGCCTAGCTAGAATTTTGTGCCTTCTTAATGGATATGTGATTGCCTTGCCATGACTTGCATCATAGTGAGTGCATCGAGCTCGTTTACATGCCTCCGTGAGTTATAATTCCAGCATGTCCCAGTTTTCACTAAGTCTGAAAACTGATTGTGTTTCATCGATGTTCGTGTGCTTGTTAGAGTATTTTGTGAACCCTTTTGGCCCCAGGTCATTTTGGGTGTTTTGTTAAGCTTGTTGAGTAGCTCCATGATATGCTCTTACTTTCCATGTTCAGGTTATGCTTCATGTTGTTTTGCTGCTCCGAAGAGAGCATCGTGGTCTGAAATTCTAGACTAGCGTTAATTTCGCTAAGTCTGAAATCTGTTTTGCTTATTCAGTTTTGCCATGCTTGTTTGAAACCCTTAATGGATGAATTTGCCGATGGCTCAGTACTTGTGGTTTGTTAAGCATCTTGTGTACATCCCTTCCATGTATTTTGTTTTCATGCTTGGTGGCTGTAGCATGTTCATTTCGTTGCATTTAGGAGCCTACTTGCTGTAAATCGCAGATCGGTTCGTTTCGTAAAACGCTTGCCATTTCCAAACCGTAGCTCCGATTCCTTTGATCTTTATATCGTTTTCAGGGGATTTCTTCCCCTCTATCCAGTGGCACACTTGGTTTTCCAAGTTGAGGCCAGGTTCATGCATTTCCTGTCACGTCTTGCATTTTGCATCCCGCATCGCATCCCGCATAGCATACCATCTTTGCATATTATTGGTTGCCCTTGCACGTGGTTGATTGTATCCTTGTTGCTTGTTTGTGTTGTTGGGTAGAGCCGGGAGACGAGTTCGCTAACGAGGAGCCCGTTGAGTTTGCTTTTGAGGATCCAGTCAACTCTGACAACTGTGTAGGCAAGATGATCGTACCCTCGAAATCACTACTATCTTTGCTATGCTAGTTTGCTCGCTCTTTTGCTTTGCCAATGCTACGATGCCTACCACTTGCTTGTCAGCCTCCCTATTGCCATGATTGAGCCTCTAACTCACCATTGTCCTAGCAAACCGTCGATTGGCTATGTTACCGCTTTGCTCAGCCCCTTCTTATAGCGTTGCTAGTTGCAGGTGAAGATTGGAGCCGTTCCTTGTTGGAACATTTATTTACTTGTTGGGATATCATTATATTGCTATGTTATCTTAATGCATCTATATACTTGGTAAAGGATGGAAGGCTCGGCCTCTCGCCTAGTGTTTTTTTCCACTCTTGCCGCCCTAGTTTCCGTCATATCGGTGTTATGTTCCCGGATTGTTGCGTCCCTTACGCGGTTGGGCTATAATGGGAACCCCTTGATAGTTCGCCTTGATTAAAGCTTTTCCAGCAATGCCCAACATTGGTTTTACCATTTGCCACCTAGCCTCTTTTTCCCTTGGGTTTCCGGAGCCCGAGGGTCATCTTATTTTAACCCCCCGGGCCAGTGCTCCTCTGAGTGTTGGTCCAACTGTCAGCTGCCGGTGGCCACCAGGGGCAACTCTGGGCTGGCCTACCCGTACCTAGGACAATCTGAGTGTGCCCTGAGAAAGAGATATGTGCAGCTCCTATCGGGATTTGTCGGCACATTCGGGCGGTGTTGCTGGACTTGTTTTAACCTGTCGAATCGTCTTGTTGTACCGGGATAGCAAGTCTGATCGGTGTGTCTTGGGTGGAGGTCTATTCCTTCGTTGACCGTGAGAGCTTGTTATGGGCTAAGTTGGGACCCCCCTGCAGGGATTGATTTTTCGAAAGCCGTGCTCGCGGTTATGGGAAAATGGGAATTTGTTAATGTCCGGTTGTAGATAACTTGAACCTTAATTATTTAAAATGAATCAACTGAGTGTGTTGCCGTGATGGCCTCTTCTCGGCGGAGTCCGGGAAGTGGACACGGCGTTGGAGTTATGTTTGCGCAGGTTGCTCTCTAGTATCCCGCTCGTGCTTTGCCTCCTCCTCTCGCTCTCTTTTGCGAATAAGTTAGCCACCATATATGCTAGTCGCTTGCTGCAGCTCCACTATACATTACCCCTTTCCTACCTATTAAGCTTAAATAGTCTTGATCGCGAGGGTGCGAGATTGCTGAGTCCCTGTGGCTCACAGATTACTATTACACCAGATGCAGGGACAGATGATACCGCTCCAGATGGCGCGCTCGAGCTGAAGTGGGAGTACGACGAGGACTCTCAGCGTTACTATGTGTCTTTTCCTGATGATCAGTAGTGGTGCCTATTCGGGGTTAGATTCAGGGCCTTGTCGCATGTTGGGGGTCTTTTCTATTTTGGCGCCGTAGACGGGCCATGAGTGTTTGTATGATGGATGTTATTTATGTACTTTGATGTGACGTGGCGAGTGTAAGCCAACTATGTTATTCCCCTTTATATTATATATGTACATGGGATGTGTGATGATTTCCCGACTTGCGACATTGCTTTCAATGCGGCTATGCCTCTAAGTTGTGCCTCGACATGTGGGAGATATAGCCGCATCGAGGGCGTTACAAGTTGGTATCAGAGCCTTCCCCGACCTTAGGAGCCCCCATTGCTTGATCGTTTTTAGCAGCCGAGTTGTGTCTAGAAAAATGTTTTGAGTCCTTAGGAATTATATATCGGAGAGCTTAGGAATTCTTTTTACTTCCCAGTCTCCTCATCGCTCTGGTAAGGCATCCTGACGTAGAGTTTTGACTCTTCTCTTCTCAAATTTCACTAAAAAAAATTTAGGATCATGCAAGTATCTTGGTTTTGTTCCGATGGCTTATGATGAGAATACTGTCTTGGTGCCTCCTGTCAGGGGTTTAGTGGAAGTGTCCCGGGGAGTTGAGCTCTGAGGTGTTGTCATCATAATTCTATCGTTGCAATTCTGGTGTACTTGAGATATGTGCGCGACATCGAAAATCTCCTTTATGCAGTTCGTTGGTGAGATAACCTCGACGCCACCCAGTACTGGGGCGGGAGTTCGGGAGTATCGCCATAACTTGTATAACGGATGCTTTTCGAAGGTTGAGATAGATGGTTTCCGAAGGTTTCTTGGTTATGTGTTGAAGGATGGATGCAGCTGGATGTAGGATTTGCTAGCTTGGGTGAGATATTATGCTTCCCCTGTATCCCCAACATCTGATTGCATAACCGGAAAGTTTCAGGAGTTTCATAGGTGGGAATTCAAGTAGCTCTTAGGATATCTTTCCAGCAGATGTATGATGTGAAATTGGGGTTTGACGTCTAGTGGTTCGCCTATTCACGGTCGATTTTACAGTGGTCTCGTTGTGTCTTAAAGAGTCCTTGGCTATGCTGACTCGGGGACGCTTCGTATGTCATGTGCACTGCCTTGTACATGATGGTGCTGTACGGTCGAGCCCGTGTAGGTCCCACCACGAAAAACTTCGGACGAAATCTCTATCATATATTTGTTCCGGCTTATTCCGCAAGCCAACCCTTGGTTTTATTTCGAGTTGTGGTATTCGTTCTGCTTCGACGTCACATGTTGATTCCATCTGTAACGCCCCATATGTAACCTTCCCGAATTGTACTCCAACTCTTGCCGTTTCTGGCATTAAGTTATATTTAATTCTCGGGTTCGGGTCTTTGTCTCCGTGTGTTGTTATGTTTTTCGTGCATCTCATATCATGTCATCTCGTGCATTGCATTTGCATACATGTTCATCTCATGCATTCGAGCATTTTCCCCGTTGTCCGTTTTGCATTCCGGTGCTTCGTTCTCCTCCGGTGGCCATTTCTAGCTTTCTTTCGTGTGTGGGGACTAAACATTTCCAGATTGGACCGAGACTTGCCATGCGGCCTTGGTTTACTACCGGTAGACCGCCTGTCAAGTTTCGGGTCATTTGGACTTCGTTTGATACTCCAACGGTTAACCGAGGGACCGAAAAGGCCTCGTGTGTGTGCAGCCCAACACCCCTCCATGTTGGCCCAAAACCCACCAAACTCTGCTCCATCGTCTCGGTCGTTCGATCACGATCGTGTGGGCGAAAACCGCACCTCATTTGGACACTCCTAGCTCCTTCTATGCCTATAAATAGACCCCCCTCAAAATATCTCGGATCTCCTCCACCCCTAACCCTAGTCGTCCCCTTCCTCGCGCCGGCCGGACGTTGTCCGACCCGGCCGGACAAAGCCGCCGCTGCCCCCACGCCAATCGGGTTGCGCCACGTGGCGTCCCCGCCTCCTCACCGCCGCCGGCCCGCAAGGCCCATCGCGGGCCCTCCGCGCCGCCTCCCGGCCCGCACCGCCGCCGCCCGGTTCCCGTCGCCCCGCCGCCGCCTCCCTCGGCTCCGGTGGCCCGCGCCACCGCGGCTGCCATCACCGGCCGGAGCAAGGTCGCCCCGGAGCTTCCTCGTCGCCGGCGCCGACCACCGCCCGCGGCCGCCCCTCGCCGCCACCGGTCGCCGCCGCCTCGGGCGCCACCGGATCCGGCCGCCCCTCGCCGGCTCCGGCCTTCCCCCGTACTCCGGCGACCCCAGCGCCCTTCTTCCTCGCCGGCGTCGAGCGTAGAGGCCGGCCAGCTACAGTGTCGTGAACAGTAGCCGATCTAGATCTAGATCTGGTTGATTCCTCTACCCCCGAAACCCTAATTCCGTAATTTTTTATGCCATGTTTGACCTACCATAACTTTGCATCCGTAGCACCGATATGGGCATATGATATATCAAAATCTTCGTCTCGACGAGTACATAATTTCATTCCATTGCATCATTTGCATTTGGGGTCATCTGGATGCCCAAAATGCTGTTGGAAGGAGGCATCATGAGTTAAATTGCAGATCCGTTAGTTCATCATGCACTTTTGTCATTTTTGCCATGTTTAATTCGTGCATGATATGCATGTGCCCCTTTGGGATGAATTGTTAAGCATGTTGTCTTCTTTCCAGAGGTGCCTCCCTTGCATTTTTAGGATGTGTGTGTTGTCTTGTGCAAGCTTGCGAAGAGGGGTACCTGAGTTTACTGATTTCAGGGACTTAATGAAAATCACTAAGTCTGGGATGTTTTAGTTCACGATGCTATATGTCCAGCTTGTTTCCTAGTGATCCGTGCCTCTTTTGAGGATGATCAGTAAGAGTGATTTGTTATGCTTGTTGTTCTTAATCCATCCATGTCTTTACTTTTTATGTTGGAGCAACCTAGGTTGACTCAATCAAGCTCAACTTTTGCATAGTTGTTGTTTTGGGCAGATCGTGAACTCTTTTGCGATTTTGCCGGAGCTATTGCTAGTGATCCATGCATGCTATGCCATTGTTCTTACCATGTCTAGCTAGAATTTTGTGCCTTCTTCATGGATATATGCTTTCCTTGCCATGACGTGCACCGTAGTGAGTGCATCGAGCTCGTTTACATGCCTCCGTGAGTTATTATTTCAGCATGTCCCAGTTTTCACTAAGTCTGAAAACTGATTGTGTTTCATCGATGTTCGTGTGCTCGGTAGAGTATTTTGTGAACCCTTTTGGCCCCAGGTCATTTTGGGTGTTTTGTTAAGCTTGTTGAGTAGCTCCATGCCATGCTCTTACTTTCCATATTCAGGTTCTGCATCATGTTGTTTCGCTGCTCCAAAGAGGGCATCGTGGTCTGAAGTTCCAGACTAGCATTAATTTCGCTAAGTCTGAAATCTGTTTTGCTTATTCAGTTTTGCCATGCTTGTTTGAAGCCCTTAATGGATGAATTTTCCTATGCCTCAGTCCTGGTGATTTGTTAAGCTTCTTGAGTACATCACTGCCATGCAATTTGTTTTCATATTGGGTGGCTGTAGCATGTTCATTTTGTTGCATTTAGGAGCCTACTTGCTGTAAATCGCAGATCGGTTCGTTTAGTAAAACGCTTGCCATTTCCAAACCGTAGCTCCGATTGCCATGATCTTTATATTGTTTTCAGGGGATTTCTTCCCCTCTATCCAGTGGCACACTTGGTTTTCCAAGTTGAGGCCAGCTTCATGCATTTCCTGTTACATCTTGCATTTTGCATCCCGCATCGCATCCCGCATAACATATCATCTTTGCATGTTGTTGGTTGCCCTTGCACGTGGTTGATTGTATCCTTGTTGCTTGTTTGTGTTGTTGGGTAGAGCCGGGAGAAGAGTTCGCTAACGAGGAGCCCGTTGAGTTTGCTTTTGAGGATCCAGTCAATTCTGACAACTATGTAGGCAAGATGATCACACCCTTGAAATCAATACTATCTTTGCTATGCTAGTTTGCTCGCTCTTTCGCTTTGCCAATGCTACGATGCCTACCACTTGCTTGTCAGCCTCCCAATTGCCATGATTGAGCCTCTAACCCATCTTGGTCCTAGCAAACCATTGATTGGCTATGTTACCGCTTTGCTCTAGCCCCTTCTTATAGCGTTGCTAGTTGCAGGTGAAGCTTGGAGCCGTTCCTTGTTGGAACATTTATTTACTTGTTGGGATATCATTATATTGCTATGTTATCTTTATTCACCTATATACTTGGTAAAGGGTGGAAGGCTCGGCCTCTCGCCTAGTGTTTTGTTCCACTCTTGCCGCCCTAGTTTCCGTCATATCGGTGTTATGTTCCCGGATTGTTGCGTCCCTTACGCGGTTGGGCTATAATGGGAACCCCTTGATAGTTCGCCTTGATTAAAGCTTTTCCAGCAATGCCCAACATTGGTTTTACCATTTGCCACCTAGCCTCTTTTTCCCTTGGGTTTCCGGAGCCCGAGGGTCATCTTTATTTTAGCCCCCCACGGGCCAGTGCTCCTTTGAGTGTTGGTCCGAACCGAGCCACTTGCAGCGCCACCTCGGGGCAACTCGAGGGTTGGTTTTAGTTGTACGTAGTGTTCATCTGAGTGTGCCCTGAGAAAGAGATATGTGCAGCTCCTATCGGGATTTGTCGGCACATTCGGGCGGTGTTGCTGGACTAGTTTTGACCTGTCGAATCATCTTGTTGTACCGGGATACCGAGTCTGATCGGTGGGTCCTGGGTGGAGGTCCATTCCTTTGTTGACCGTGAGAGCTTGTTATGGGCTAAGTTGGGACCCCCCTGCAGGGATTGATCTTTCGAAAGCCGTGCCCGCGGTTATGGGCAAATGGGAATTTGTTAATGTCCGATTGTAGATAACTTGAACCTTAAATAATTAAAATGAATCAACTGCGTGTGTTGCCGTGATGGCCTCTTCTCGACGGAGTCCGGGAAGTGGACACGGCGTTGGAGTTATATTTGCGTAGGCTGCTCTATATAGTTTCCGCTCGTGCTTTGCCTCCTCTTCTCGCTCTACTTTGCGAATAAGTTAGCCACCATATATGCTAGTCGCTTGCTGCAGCTCCACTTTACATTACCCCTTTCCTACCTATTAAGCTTAAATAGACTTGATCGCGAGGGTGCGAGATTGTTGAGTCCTTTGTGGCTCACAGATTACTATTACACCAGATGCAGGGACCGATGACACCTCTCCGGATGGCGCGCTCGAGCTGAAGTGGGAGTACGACGAGGACTCTCAACGTTACTATGTGTCTTTTCCTGATGATCAGTAGGGATGCCTATTTCGGGGTTAGATTCAGGGCCTAGTCGCTTGTTGGGGGTCTTTTCTATTTTGGCGCCGTAGTCGGGCCATGAGTGATTGTATGATGGATGTTATTTATGTACTTTGATGTGACGTGGCGAGTGTAAGCCAACTATGATATTATTCCCCTTTATATTATATATGTACTTGGGTTGTGTAATGATTCCCAACTTGCGACATTGCTTTCAATGCGCCTATGTCTCTAAGTCGTGCCTCGACACGTGGGAGACATAGCCGCATCGAGGGTGTTACACCATCCTTCGTTGATGTACTTCTTCTACCTGATTCTTCGTGGCTTCGCAATTTAGGAATATGTGACCACTTCAAGAGAAGTGCATTCATTCATTTTGTTCGGATGTGAAGACTTTATGTTGCAATTTTCATTCCGTTGGATTCACCTTCAATATTTCTCTATTTGTGTGCTAACGGTGGTCAACCTCTTCAGGATGGCTCCCGCTAAGAGCACCAGTCAGAACCAGAATCAAGATCCGCCACCACCTCCGCCTCCTCCGGAAGCATGGCAAGCTGTGATGGCCGCTACTAATGCAAATACACAGCTGATCATGCAAATCATCCAAGAGCGGAATCAAAGCAGTCAAGGGAATCAAGGCAACAACCAGAACCATTTTGCAACTCTGAACCAGTTCCTCGCAAATGGTCCAAAGACGTTCAGCAACTGCGTTGAGGCTACCGATGCTGATGATTGGTTAGTCGATCTGGGCAAGCATTTTGAATGCAGCAACGTCAGACCTAAAGATTTCGTCAAGTTCGCGTCTTTCCAGCTCAAAGATCATGACGCGGAGTGGTTCCAGCAGTACCGGGATTCCAGAGGTGGACGTTTGATCACTTGGGATGATTTTCGTCGTGATTTCCGAGCCATCACATCCCTCAAAGTGTGACTGAAAGCAAACGTGAAGAATTCCGCAATCTGAAGCAAGGCTCTTTGTCTGTCTATGACTACAACAAGTTGTTCCAGGAGCTCGCCCGTTTTGCCAAGCAGGATGTTCCTGATGAGAAGAGCATGATCTATCAGTTCAGGGGTGGTCTTCATGAAGAAATTCAGCTCGCTCTTGTCCTCTTCGAGCCGCTGAGATACGATGAGTTCTACAACATGGCACTGAAGCAAGAGGCTGCTCAGTTGAGGTGTGATGCTTCCAGGAAGCGAGTCAGAGACACTACGCCTTCTTCCTCTACTCAAGTGGCCAAGCAGCAGAAGTATTGGCTTCCTCCTCCTCTGTTCCGTCAGCCGTATCAGCAGAAGAGCAAAGGTGCAGTGGTTCATCCCACCCACCCAACCCAGGCTTTCAGAACAAGACTTCATCTCAAGCTCCAAGATCGAGTGCTCCGTACCACCGTCCGCTCTCAGAGGTCACGTGCAACAAGTGCCAACAGAAGGGTCATTACGCCAACAAGTGTTTCAACCAGAGGCGTCTTCCTCCTCCGCCTCCTGTTAGATCGGCAAGTACGGCTGTGGTCAAGCATAACCCCAAGTCCGCCAAGGTCAACTTGATGAACGCAACTTAGGAAGAGGATTCGTCAGATGTGATCATGGGTAACCTTCCTGTTAATGATATTCCTGCAAAAGTTCTTTTTGATACGGGTGCTTCGCATTGTTTCATCTCAAGGCCATTTACATCTAGGCATGAATTGGTTTCACAAGTTCTACCTAGCCCATTAGCAGTTGTTTCTCCTGGTAAGCGCATGCAGGCTAACTCCATTGTTCCGGATGTCACTATCACTTTGGGCGATTATAAGTTCTTGGCTTCTCCAACGGTTCTTGGTGATTCTGATATCGATCTTATTCTTGGGATGGACTGGCTCTCTAAGCACAAGGCTCACCTCGATTGTGCAGCCAGGTAGATTCAACTAACTCATTCGTCTGAGGATGTAATTGTCTGTGCTGCTCGGGATAATACCATCCGGTTGTTTTCTCTCAATGAGAAGGGTGAATTGGATGCTATTTCGCAGATTCCGGTTGTTTGTGAGTATCAAGACGTCTTCCCAGAAGAACTCCTAGGCATGCCTCCAAACCGGCCGGTTGAATTTGTTATTGAACTTGAGCCCGGTACGGAACCTGTGTGCAAACGTCCCTACAAGCTCGGCCCCGAAGAGTTGAAGGAGTTGAAGAAACAACTCGATGTTCAAGAAAGAATGGGTCTCATTCAGCCTAGTACTTCTCCGTGGGGTTGTGGTGTTCTTTTTGTGAAGAAGAAGGATGGAACAGACCGACTTTGTGTTGATTATCGTCCATTGAACAAGAAGACCATCAAGAACAAATACCCACTTCCCAACATCAACGAGCTGTTCGAACAACTCAAGGGTGCCCAAGTATTCTCCAAGCTTGACCTCCGTATGGGTTATCATCAAATTCGTATTCGTGAACAAGATATTCCCAAGACGGCATTCAGGACAAGATATGGGTCATATGAATACACTGTCATGTCTTTTGGCCTCGCCAACGCTCCTCCGACGTTCTCTCGCATGATGAACTTCATCTTCAACCCCTACACCAATGACTTCGTTTTGGTCTATCTCGACGACATTCTGGTTTTCTCGAAGAACAAGGAAGATCATGCCAAGCACTTGCGTTTGGTTCTTGACAAGCTCAGGGAACATCAGTTCTACGCCAAGTTCTCCAAGTGTGAAGTTTGGCTCGATGAGGTTCTTTATCTTGGTCATATCATCTCTGCCAAGGGCATTTCCGTGGATCCTGAGAAGGTGTCTGCAATTGTTAATTGGGAACCTCCTTAGAATGTGAAGCAACTCCATAGCTTCCTCGGTCTCGCAAGCTATTGCCGAAGATTCGTTGAAAACTTTTCCAAGATCGCGAAGCCTCTCTCAAATCTTCTTCAGAAGCACGTCAAGTACGTTTGGTCTCCGGAGTGTGATATTGCTTTCAACGCTTTGAAAGAGAAATTGATCACTGCTCCAGTTCTGACTCCGCCCGATGAAACCAAGCCGTACTTGGTCTTTTGTGATGCCTCTCTCCAAGGTCTAGGTGTTGTACTGATGCAAGAGAAGAAAGTTGTGGCTTATACCTCTCGCCGGTTCAAGCCTAATGAGAAGAACTACCCCACTCATGATCTCGAGTTGGCGGCAGTTGTGCACGCTTTGTTGACTTGGAGACATCTTCTCTTGGGAAGGAAAGTGGACATCTTCACTGATCACAAGAGTCTCAAGTACATCTTCACCCAGCCTAATCTCAACCTCAGGCAGACTCGATAGGTCGAAATGATTCAAGAGTACAATCCGAGTATCGAGTATACTCCAGGCAAGGCTAATATGATTGCTAACGCTTTGAGCAGAAAAGCATATTGCAACAGTCTGATTCTCAAGCCTTATCAACCCGAGCTTTGTGAAGCTTTCCGCAAACTTAATCTGCAAGTTGTTCCTCAAGGTTTCCTCGCCAGCCTTCAAGTCTCTCCTACCTTGGAAGACCAGATTCGCCAAGCCCAGCTTCTTGATGCTACGGTGAAAAAGGTGAAGATTGGTATTGCAAAGAGTCAGTCCAAGTACAAGTGCTACCGACTTGATGACAAGGACACTCTCTTCTTCGAGGATCGAATTGTTGTGCCCAAAGGTGAACTTCGTAAAGTGATCATGAATGAGGCTCACAACTCTCTCCTCTCCATCCACCCTGGTAGCACGAAGATGTATCAAGATCTGAAGCAAACTTATTGGTGGACTCGAATGAAGCGCGAGATCGCTCAATTCGTGAATGAATGTGATGTCTGCAGAAGAGTGAAGGCAGAACACCAAGGCCAGCAGGTCTCCTCCAACCTCTTGCCATTCCAGAATGGAAGTTTGACCACATTGAAATGGACTTCGTGACTGGGTTTCCAAAGTCCAAGCGTGGCAATGATGCTATATTCGTTGTCATCGACAAGCTCACCAAAGTGGCTCACTTTTTGCCTATCAAAGAGTCGATCACTGCAGCTCAATTGGCGGAGCTCTATACCTCTCGAATTGTCTCTCTGCACGGTATTCCTCAAGTGATATCTTCAGACCGTGGCAGCATTTTTACCTCCAAGTTTTGGGATTCTTTTCAGAAGGCCATGGGCACCAACATTCGCTTCAGCACTGCTTTTCATCCTCAAACAAGCGGTCAAGTCGAGTGTTTCAACCAGATTCTTGAAGATATGCTCAGAGCTTGTGTTATCTCCTTCGGCATGAAGTGGGAGGATTGTCTTCCTTATGCTGAATTCTCATACAACAACAGTTTCCAAGCAAGTTCCGGCAAGGCCCCATTTGAAATCCTGTATGGTAGGAAGTGCCGTACTCCTCTCAACTGGTCTGAAACCGGTGAACATCAGCTGCTGGGTAATGACTTAATCACAGAGGCAGAAGAAATGTGCAAGGTCATTCGTGATAACCTCAAAGCAGCCCAATCCCGCCAGAAGAGCTACTATGATAGTAAGCACCGTGATTTGGCTTTCGAGATCGGAGATCATGTCTACCTCCGCGTCTCTCCTATGAAAGGGGCTCGTCGCTTCGGTATCAAAGGGAAGCTTGCCCCTAGATACGTCGGGCCTGTCAAGATTGTCAGCAAGAGAGGCGACCTCGCCTATCAACTCGAGCTTCCTGCAAACTTTGCCAATGTTCATGATGTGTTCCATGTCTCCCAACTCCGAAAGTGCTTCAAGACGCCTGAGCGCACCATCAACTTCAAGGACATTGAGCTCCAAGAAGATCTCTCCTACCGTGAGCACCCAGTTGCAATCCTTGAAGAGACTGAACGCAGAACTCGCAACAAGTCAATCAAATTTCTCAAAGTCAAGTGGTCACACCATTCCGACCGTGAAGCTACCTGGGAACGCGAGGATCACCTCCGTTCTGAGTACCCGGAGTTCTTTCAGTCCTAGATCTCGGGACGAGATCTTTTCGTAGTGGTGGAGTGTTGTAATGCCCCATATGTAACTTTCCCAATTTGTACTCCAACTCTTGCCGTTTCCGGCATTAAGTTATATTTATTCCTCGGGTTCGGGTCTTTGTCTCTGTGTGTTGTTTTCTTTTTCGTGCATCTCTTATCATGTCATCTCGTGCATTGCATTTGCATACATGTTCATCTCATGCATTCGAGCATTTTCCCCGTTGTCCGTTTTGCATTCCGGCGCTTCGTTCTCCTCCGGTGGCCATTTCTAGCTTTCTTTCGTGTGTGGGGATTAAACATTTCCGGATTGGGCCGAGACTTGCCATGCGGCCTTGGTTTACCACCGGTAGACCGCCTGTCAAGTTTCGTGCCATTTGGACTTCGTTTGATACTCCAACGGTTAACCGAGGGACCGAGAAGGCCTCGTGTGTGTTGCAGCCCAACACCCCTCCAATTTGGCCTAAAACCCACCTAACTCTGCTCCATCGTCTCGGTCGTTCGATCACGATCGTGTGGGCGAAAACCGCACCTCATTTTGACTCTCCTAGCTCCACTTATGCCTATAAATACCCCCCCCCATTCGGATCTCTTCTTCTCCCCCGTCCAAACCCTAAAAAAAGAGAGATCCCGGATCCCCACGCCGACCGGACACGTCCGGTCCGACCGGACACATCACCACAGCCAGCCCCGTCGCGCCACGTGGCAACCCGCCGGCCTCCACCGCCGCGGCCCGCCCGGCCCGCAGCCGGCCCCCGAAGCCCATCGGGGCGAGCCGCCGCCACGCACCGTCTTCCTCCCGCGCTCCACCGCGCGCCGCCGCGCCGGAGACCGCGCGCCACCGCGGGCGCCATCGCCGGCCGTCGCTGCCTCACCTCGCCCGCCGGCCACCTCTCGCCGCCTCTCCTCCCGGGTCACCGTGCCGCCCCGCGGCGCCGCTCGCCGCCCCCGGCCGTCGCGTCCTCGCCGTCCGGCGCCGCCTCCCCGGCTCCGGCAAACCCCCGGCCGCCACCGCCATCGTCGCCGGCGAGCTCCACCGGCTCCGGCGCCGTTTAACCTCGGGAACCGCGCCGCTACAGTGCTACTGGATCTAGATCTGGGGTTGACCCCCTCTCCCCGAAACCCTAATCTCCCAGATTTTTTATGCATTTTTGATGCATCATATCTCCGCATCCGTGGCTTTGTTTTGGACATATGATCTATCAAAATCTTTGTCTCGACGAGTACATCATTTCATTCCATTGCATCATTTGCATTTGAGGTCATCTTGGTGCCGAAAATGCTGTTAGAAGGAGGCATCATGAGTTAAATTGCAGATCCGTTAGCCCTACATTGACTTTTGTAATTTTTGCCATGATTATTGTGTGCATGATATGCCTATGCCCCTTTGGGATGAATTGTTAAGCATGTTGTCTTCTTTCTAGAGGTGCCTCCCATGCATTTTTAGGATGTGTGTGTTGTCTTGTGCAAGCTTGCAAAGAGGGGTACCTGAGATTGTTGATTTCAGGGACTTAGTGAAAATCACTAAGTCTGGGATGTTTTAGTTCATGATGCTATATGTCCAGCTTGTTTCCTAGTGATCCGTGCCTCTTTTGAGGATGATCAGTAAGAGTGATTTGTTTTGCTTGTTGTGCTCTATCCATCCATGTCTTTACTTGTTATGTTGGATCACCCTAGGTTGACTCAATCGAGCTCAACTTTTGCATAGTTGTTAATTTGGGCAGATCGTGAACTCTTTTGCGATTTTGCCGGAGCTATTGCCAGTGATCCATGCATGCTATGCCATTGTTCTTGCCATGCCTAGCTAGCATTTTATGCCTTCTTAATGGATATGTGCTTGCCTTGCCATGACTTGCACCGTAGTGAGTGCATCGAGCTCGTTTACATGCCTCCGTGAGTTATAATTCCAGCATGTCCCAGTTTTCACTGTCTGAAAACTGATTGTGTTTCATCGATGTTCGTGTGCTTGTTAGAGTATTTTGTGAACCCTTTTGGCCCCAGGTCATTTTGGGTGTTTTGTTAAGATTGTTGAGTAGCTCCATGCCATGCTCTTACTTGCTATGTTCAGGTTATGCTTTATGTTGTTTTGCTGCTCCGAAAAGAGCATCATGGTCTGAAATTCCAGACTAGCGTTAATTTCGCTAAGTCTGAAATCTGTTTTGCGTATTCAGTTTTGCCATGCTTGTTTGAACCCCTTAATTGATGAATTTGCCTATGGGTCAGTCCTGGTGATTTGTTAAGCATCTTGTGTACATCCCTGCCATGTATTTTGTTTTCATGTTTGGTGGCTGTAGCATGTTCATTTCGTTGCATTTAGGAGCCTACTTGTTGTAAATCGCAGATCGGTTCGTTTCGTAAAACGCTTGCCATTTCCAAACCGTAGCTCCGATTCCTTTGATCTTTATATCGTTTTCAGGGGATTTCTTCCCCTCTATCCAGTGGCACACTTGGTTTTCCAAGTTGAGGCCAGGTTCATGCATTTCCTGTCACGTCTTGCATTTTGCATCCCGCATCGCATCCCGCATAACATACCATCTTTGCATATTATTGGTTGCCCTTGCACGTGGTTGATTGTATCCTTGTTGCTTGTTTGTATTGTTGGGTAGAGCCGGGAGACGAGTTCGCTAACGAGGAGCCCGTTGAGTTTGCTTTTGAGGATCCAGTCAACTCTGACAACTGTGCAGGCAAGATGATCATACCCTCGAAATCACTACTATCTTTGCTATGCTAGTTTGCTCGCTCTTTTGCTTTGCCAATGCTACGATGCCTACCACTTTCTTGTCAGCCTCCCTATTGCCATGATTGAGCCTCTAACCCACCATTGTCCTAGCAAACCGTTGATTGGCTATGTTACCGCTTTGCTCAGCCCCTTCTTATAGCGTTGCTAGTTGCAGGTGAAGATTGGAGCCGTTCCTTGTTGGAACATTTATTTACTTGTTGGGATATCATTATATTGCTATGTTATCTTAATGCATCTATATACTTGGTAAAGGGTGGAAGGCTCGGCCGCTCGCCTAGTGTTTTGTTCCACTCTTGCCGCCCTAGTTGCCGTCATATCGGTGTTATGTTCCCGGATTGTTGCGTCCCTTACGCGGTTGGGCTATAATGGGAACCCCTTGATAGTTCGCATTGATTAAAACTTTTTCAGCAATGCCCAACATTGGTTTTACCATTTGCCACCTAGCCTCTTTTTCCCTTGGGTTTCCGGAGCCCGAGGGTCATCTTATTTTAACCCCCCGGGCCAGTGCTCCTCTGAGTGTTGGTCCAACTGTCAGCTGCCGGTGGCCACCAGGGGCAACTCTAGGCTGGCCTACCCGTACCTAGGACAATCTGAGTGTGCCCTGAGAAAGAGATATGTGCAGCTCCTATCGGGATTTGTCGGCACATTCGGGCGGTGTTGCTGGACTTGTTTTAACCTGTCGAATCGTCTTGTTGTACCGGGACACCGAGTCTGATCGGTGTGTCTTGGGTGGAGGTCTATTCCTTCGTTGACCGTGAGAGCTTGTTATGGGCTAAGTTGGGACCCCCTGCAGGGATTGATTTTTCGAAAGCCGTGCCCGCGGTTATGGGCAGATGGGAATTTGTTAATGTCCGGTTGTAGATAACTTGAACCTTAATTATTTAAAATGAATCAACTGAGTGTGTTGCTGTGATGGCCTCTTCTCGGCGGAGTCCGGGAAGTGGACACGGCGTTGGAGTTATGTTTACGCAGGTTGCTCTCTAGTATCCCGCTTGTGCTTTGCCTCCTCCTCTCGCTCTCTTTTGCGAATAAGTTAGCCACCATATATGCTAGTCGCTTGCTGCAGCTCCACTATACATTACCCCTTTCCTACCTATTAATCTTAAATAGTCTTGATCGCGAGGCTGCGAGATTGCTGAGTCCCTGTGGCTCACAGATTACTATTACACCAGATGCAGGGACAGATGATACAGCTCCAGATGGCGCGCTCGAGCTGAAGTGGGAGTACGACGAGGACTCTCAGCGTTACTATGTGTCTTTTCCTGATGATCAGTAGTGGTGCCTGTTCGGGGTTAGATTCAGGGCCTTGTCGCATGTTGGGGGTCTTTTCTATTTGGGCGCCGTAGATGGGCCATGAGTGTTTGTATGATGGATGTTATTTATGTACTTTGATGTGGCGTGGCGAGTGTAAGCCAACTATGTTATTCCCCTTTATATTATATATGTACATGGGATGTGTGATGATTTCCCGACTTGCGACATTGCTTTCAATGCGGCTATGCCTCTAAGTCATGCCTCGACATGTGGCAGATATAGCCGCATCAAGGGCGTTACAGAGAGCTTGGCCTTGAGGGTTCCCACGCGCTGCAGCTAGGAGCAGAGCGGGGTCTTGGCGTGCCGGAGCTGGAGCAGGGTCGTGGCGTGCCGGAGCAGGGAGCGCCCGGGCAGCTCCTTGCGGGCGAGGGACTTCTTGGCAGCTCCGTTCTTGCTGTGCTGGCATCTGGCAGAGCAGGTTCCGCCCAGGGGCCACGCGCCTTGGAGCCATGGCGCCTTCTTGGAGAGGAGGCGGTTGGTACGCCCTCGGAGCTTCATTGCCCGCGCGGGGCGGGGTGCGGCGCAGCGGAGCGGACGGCGCAGGAGAGCCCCCTGCGGCGCGGACGAGCTCGGCGACGCGGTCGAGCCACTCCTCGTAGACGTCGTCGACGGGGCGGTAGCACAGGAGTTCGTTTGCCGCGATGAGCGCAGCTCAAGCCTCCAAGGGTGCGCGGAGCGGGCGGGGCGAAGAGTCGGCTGGGGTGAGCGATGGAGTAGCGGTGCGGCCGTCTTGCCGCACGGATGGATGCTGAGACGACGCTTGCTGCTCGCCCCCCGCCGGGCCAGTGGCGGCGTTGACGGCGGGCGACGGGGAATGACGAGGACGCCCATCGACGGGGGCCGTCTGGGCGACGCGAGAAGCGATGGAGGCCCGGCGCTCGGTGCGGGCCCGACGAGCGTCAGACATGGATGGGACGGTCGGAGGAGACCGGAGTGGTGGAAGACAGATTCCGGCGCACCCCTACCTGGCACGCCAAATGTCGGATCACGGGTTCCGGCAGACCCTTAAGGTTCGAACACTGGGGTGCGCGCGGAGATCACGCCTTCTACCTCCCCGTCTCGCAAAGATCTAAACTACTAATAGAACTGCACAAGAGACTCAAGATTTATACTGGTTTGGGCCACCGTTGTGGTGTAATACCCTACTCCAGTGTGTGGTTGGTGGATTGCCTTCTGGGGCTGGTGATGATGAACAATACAAGGAAGAACAGCCTCACGAGGGTCTATTCTTGGCTGGGGCGATGAACTGCTAGGAGGAGTTCAGTCACCCTTCTCTCTCTCTCACTCACTCTCTCTGCTTGCCAACCGAATGAACGAACCCCCCTTGCTATGCGGGTGGCTGATCCTATTTATAGAGGCCCTGGTCCTCTTCCCAAATATTGAGCGGGAAGGGTGCCAACAATTGGCCAATTCGAAGGGGAACATCTAGTACACTTATCCTGACTAAAGTTGGTCTTCGCCTGCCAAAGGCTCTATGGTGACGCCGTGTTGGGCTCCATGGTGACCTCCGTCTCGTAGTCCTCCTGGTCTTGGTCTCCTTGCACCGAAATGGCAACCTTTGCCTGATGCCTCGGACCTCCGCGGCTGCGCTTGCCCCCTTTGCACCAAAGAGGAAAGAAGGACGCTGCGCGCGCTGGCGCCCGCCTGGCACCCTCGATCGTCATGGCTTGCGTGATGGGCACCTCGCGAGGTGCCCTGCCTTGATCTCTCTGCCTCCTCGCGAGCTAGCCTAATGAGGCTGCGCCTGAGGATGCGCCGTGTCGTCCGCCCCGCGAGGCTTGGCCCCTCACGAGGGTCTTGAGTCTTGTGTTGATGAAGATGGGCCACGCCGGGCCCCCATTTGAGCCACGCTGCAGGTCGCAGGCAGGCAAGTCTGGGGACCCCCGTTCCCAGAATGCCAACAATAGCTTTTCATCCACAGACAGATGGACAGACCGAGAGAGTCAATCAGATTTTGGAGGATATGCTGAGAGCTTGTGTGCTAGATTATGGATCAAGTTGGGATGAGAATTTGCCATATGCAGAGTTCTCTTACAAGAACAGCTACCAAACCAGTTTGAAGATGGCCCCTTTTGAAGCCTTGTACGGGAGGAGGTGCAGGACCCCATTGTCCTGGGATGAAGTTGGAGATCGCTAGTTGTTTGGACCAGATCTGATAAAGGAATCTGAACAGAAAGTGAAATTAATTCGCGACAGGCTGAAGGTAGCTCAATCCAGGCAGAAGAGTTATGCAGATTCTAAATGCAAGGAGACGGTTTACGAAGTCGGAGACCGAATTTATCTTCGAGTATCCCCACTTCGGGGAATAAAGCGCTTTGGTGTTAAGGGAAAGTTAGCGCCACGATTTGTAGGACCATACAAAGTGTTGGGACGTATGGGAGATGTGGCCTACAAGTTGGAACGGCCCGAAGGATTGTCAGGAGTTCATGATGTGTTCCATGTTTCTCAGTTGAAGAAGTGCCACGCGGAGATGGCTGACATACCCTTGAGAGACACAATGCCATTGGAAGGAATTCAGTTGGATAACAATTTGACCTATGAGGAGAAACCAATTAAGATTCTTGAGTTTGCCAGCCGAGCCACCCGCAGCAAGGTTATCAAGTTTTGTAAGGTTCAGTGGAGCCACCACACGGAGGATGAAGCCACCTGGGAGCGAGAGGAAGATTTGCTCAAGGACCACCCTCACCTATTTTCTAGCCAACCCGAATCTCGAGGGCGAGATTCATCTTAAGGGGGTAGGTTTGTAACTTCCCAAATTTTCAATTTGGAATGTTATACATTAGGTCACCAATGCATATCATACTTTATTTGCTTTTGGTTTTGATCCTAGAAATTCTACGCAACTCAAGGACCCACGGAGAGAGTTGGGGATTTCGTTATTTTCATATTTGAGTTTTCTCAAATTTTAAGAATAGGATCATTTGATTTTAATTATTATATCATCAATTATTTCTATTACAAAAATATGAGAGACGGAATAAAATGACTTTCCCAAAATAGAGAAATATTGAGGATTTAATAATAAAATCAAATAAGATTTTATTTCGGAGTTTTTCGATATTTTATTTGAATTTAGGAAAAATACGCCTTTTTCAAAATTGCATTTAGGCCCCAAATAAATGTTCATCCTGTGCGGCTTGATTTTAGAAGCCGGGGAAATTTTATTTCAGAATTTTTGGAGTCTGTTTAGTATTTCTTTTATTTATTTTTCTGCGTGGAATTAGTTAAAAAACGCGAACCGACTTCGGGCCGTACCCGAGCGGGACTCCGCCCGGGGGCAGCCTTTAAATAGCGCCGCCCCGAGCCGCCCCAGCCCATCAGTGCCGCCGCCAGCCCACCCACGCCCGAAACCCTAACCCTAGCCGCGCGCCGCCGCCCGAGGTCAACCTCGTTTTCGCCGCCCGGTTTTCTTTAAAAAAAACGCAGTTTATGTTTTTTAGTTTCGTTTTTTATCGGTTTTTTCGGTTTATTTATTTAGCGAGCATTCGCTCGTTCGTTTGTTTTAATGAACGTTCGTCGTTCTTCTTTTCTCGGATTAAATCCGCGATTTTTCTAATCATGATTTCTGATCCGATTTTCGTTTTAGTATAACGTTTCGCTCGTTTATCGGAATCAGGCGATTCAAGCGCCCGGAGTTTCATCTCGAAACCCTCTATCTGTTTAACCAACTTAAACAAGTTTTTGCTTCTGTAAAATTTGACTTAGATTCAGATTAGTAGAACGAAGTTTGTTTCTTTCGCCGTTTGACTTTCGTTGTTTCGTTGATTTGATTCTTTTTGCAAACCTGAGTTCTTAAGTTGAACTTTGTGGTTAGATCTCTTATTTGAGTTTTACCTGTGCATTAGATGAATGCTTATTGTATGCTTGTTTGTTTGTCTGTGATAGAATACCCGGAGTGCGCCGCCTGTTACTTCGAATCTCTAGGTTTCGCAGATCATCAGCAAGATAAGTAACACTTTGATCATACATCTTTACTACCCAGTTTTATTGCATTAGATCAATCCTCAAACATTGCATGATTAGGATCTAATTAAAATATGGGACGGGAAGTAGTTGAGGTAGTACCTATTACCTGTTGTATTATCAAACCTTTGGGAGTTACTTCTACGTTTGCCTATTATGCCATGCTATGCTAGTAGACGTGGATTGGGTGAGTGATATCCATGACAGATGTGAGTTTGTTAATTAATGGTTTATCTAAGGTGGCAACTTAAACACACATCTGGGTGGATTGAGGTACCTGGGTATTCCAGGATTGCCTGTTGTTTTTCTTTATGGACCGCCACCCAGGCCCAAAGGGATCATGAGATTTTTCATACTAAAAACTTCCGTGTGCAGCCACAAGCTATTATGGGCTCTAGCATAGTTGATTAAGTCATGCGAACTCTTACAGGGTAGACTAGCAGATGTACGGGAAAGTAGGTGTAACGGTCTATCCATCGTAAGGTGCTAGCACTTCTGAAATACTATGTCTCGGTCATCCGTCTTCTCAAACACCATGTAGTGCGAGAAACCAAATGGAGGCGATCGAGACTTGTGAGAAAAAGTGCGCAAACCTCTGTAGAGTGTATAAGTAATCATGATTAGCCGTGTCCCGGTTATGGACATCTTGAGTATCTAGTACCTGGATTATCATGTGAATCTCAACATGTTACTCTAAAATTTAATTTTGTTGGGTTTTGTTTAATGATGATGCTTAATTGGGATTGAGAATGTTGTCAACCATTCTCAATGTATAACAACTACCATGATAGTTAAATGAAATTTATTCCTTTGCAGTAGGGAAAAATTGGCTTTACGCAAAACTGTAACCATAGAGCTTTGCACCAGCCAAATATTCCATGTGCTGACCCGTTTTGGGCAACAACATTAATGTTGTAGACTTTTTAGACGACGATTAAGGAGTTTTAGGTCGTGGTTCTATACTCAGTGATGCCGTTTGAGACATTCGATGTAAGTGTGTGATTGCTACTCTGTTATAAATCCTTCAAGTACTGTGGGGTGTCAGCATTACTGACCCGGGGATGACACCGGAGCACAAAGATTGGACCCTTTGAGGTCTGGTCGCTACACCAAGACTCCGTGGGTGTTAGAACCATTACTGTGTAATCTAGATTATTGACTCTAGTGCAAGTGGGAGACTGAAGGAAATATGCCCTAGAGGCAATAATAAAGTTATTATTTATTTCCTTATATCATGACAAATGTTTATTATTCATGCTACAATTGTATTAACCGGAAACATGATACATGTGTGAATACATAGACAAAACAGATTGTCACTAGTATGCCTCTACTTGACTAGCTCATTGATCAAAGATGGTTATGTTTCCTAGCCATAGACAAAGAGTTGTCATTTGATTAACGAGGTCACATCAGTAGGAGAATGATGTGATTGACTTGACACATTCCGTTAGCTCAGCACTTGAACATTTAGTATGTTGCTATTGCTTTCTTCATGACTTATACATGTTCCTATGACTATGAGATTATGCAACTCCCGTTTACCGGAGGAACACTTTGTGTGCTACCAAACGTCACAACGTAACTGGGTGATTATAAAGGTGCCCTACAGGTGTCTCCGAAGGTACTTGTTGGGTTGGTGTATTTCTAGATTAGGATTTATCACTCCGATTGTCGGAGAGGTATCTCTGGGCCCACTCGGTAATACACATCACTTAATCCTTGCAAGAATTGCAACTAATGAGTTAGTTGCGGGATGATGTGTTACGGAACGAGTAAAGAGACTTGTCGATAACGAGATTGAACTAGGTATTGAGATACCGACGACCGAATCTCGGGAAAGTAACATACCGATGACAAAGCGAACAACGTATGTTGTTATGCGGTTCGACCGATAAAGATCTTCGTAGAATATGTAGGAGCCAATATGGGCATCCAGGTTCCGCTATTGGTTATTGACCAGAGAAATATCTCGGTCATGTCTACATAGTTCTCGAACCCGTAGGGTCTGCATGCTTAACATTCGTTGACGATATAGTGAGTTATGTATGTTGGTAACCGAATGTTGTTCGGAGTTCCGTATAAGATCACGGACATGACGAGGAACTCTGGAATGGTTCGAAGATAAAGTTTTATATATGGGATAATAGTGTTTGGTCTTCGGAAGGGTTCCGTAATTCACCGGAAGGGGTTCCAGATTGTACGAGAACACTTTATTTGGGCCAAAAGGGAAAGCCCACAAGGTTTTTCGAAAGCGCAAAAGGAAGTTTTGTGGAGTCCAGGGGCCAAACGCCAGGGTCCCTGGCGTCTGGGTCCAGACGCCGAGAACCCTGGCTTATGGCCCTGGAGTCCGAGAAGGACTCTTGCCTTTCAGGTGAAACCGACTTTGTGGAGGCTTTTACTCCAAGTTTCGACCCCCAAGGCTCAACATATAAATAGAGGGGTAGGGCTAGCACCCAAGACACATTAAGAAACACCAAGCCATGTGTCGGCTACCCCGTCCCCTCTAGTTTATCCTCGGTCATAGTTTTCGTAGTGCTTAGGCGAAGCCCTGCGGAGATTGTTCTTCACCAACACCGTCACCACGCAGTCGTGCTACCGGGAACTCATCTACTACTTCGCCCCTCTTGCTGGATCGAGAAGGCGAGGACATCATTGAGCTGAATGTGTGCTGAACGCGGAGGTGCCGTATGTTCGGTACTTGATCGGGACAGATCATGAAGGTGTACGACTACATCAACCGCGTTGATAAATGCTTCCGCTTTTGGTCTACGAGGGTACGTAGACATACTCTCCCCTCTTGTTGCTATGCACCACCATGATCCTGTGTGTGCGTAGGAAATTTTTTGAAATTACTACGTTCCCCAACACAACCTTAGCTTTATCAACTTCAATGCCCCTTTCAGAAATTGTGTGCCCCAAGACAATACATTCATTAACCATAAAGTGGCACTTCTCCCAGTTCAAGACAAGGTTAGTTTCTTCACATCTCTGCGAAACTCGATCAAGGTTGCTTAAGCAATCATCAAAAGAGGATCCATAAAGGATAAATCGTCCATGAAAACCTCACAAATCCTTTCACAAAAATCAGAGAATATAGCTGCTACCTCTTGAGCTTGCGTTGGATTTCCCCGAAGAGGAAGGGATGATGCAGCAGAGTAGCGTAAGTATTTCCCTTAGTTTTTGAGAACCAAGGTATCTATCCAGTAGGAGGCCACGCTCAAGTCCCTCATACCTGCACAAAACGATAGCTACTCGCAACCAACGCGATTAGGGGTTGTCAATCCCTTCATGGTCACTTATGAGAGTGAGATCTGATAGATATAATATTTTTGGTAATTTTGGTATAAAGATGCAAGTGAAAGTAAAAGGCAAAGTAAAAAAGCAAGGCAAGATTAAAATGATGGAGGTTGATATGATGAGAATAGACCCGGGGGCCATAGGTTTCACTAGTGGCTTCTCTCAAGAGCATAAGTATTCTACGGTGGGTGAACAAATTACTGTTGAGCAATTAACAGAATTGAGCATAGTTATGAGAATATCTAGGCATGATCATGTATATAGGCATCACGTCCGTGACAAGTAGACCGAAACGATTCTGCATCTACTACTATTACTCCACTCATCGACCGTTGTCCAACAAGCATCTAGAGTATTAAGTTAAAAACAGAGTAACGCTTTAAGCAAGATGACATGATGTAGAGAGATAAATTCATGCAATATGAAATAAACCCCATCTTGTTATCCTCGATGGCAATGATGCAATACGTGCCTTGCTGCCCCTTCTGTCACTGGGAAAGGACACCGCAAGATCGAACCCAAAGCTAAGCACTTCTCCCATGGCAAGAACTACAAATCTAGTTGGCCAAACCAAACGGATAATTCGAAGAGACTTGCAAAGATAACCAATCAGACATAAAAGAATTCAGAGACGATTCAAATATTATTCATAGATAGACTTGATCATAAACCCACAATTCATCGGTCTCAACAAACACACAGCAAAAAGAAGATTACATCGAATAGATCTCCACGAGAGAGGGGGAGAACTTTGTATTGAGATCCAAAAAGAGAGAAGAAGCCATCTAGTTACTAACTATGGACCCGAAGGTCTGAGGTAAACTACTCACACTTCATCGGAGGGGCTATGATAATGTAGAAGCCCTCTATGATAACGGCCCTCTCTGGCGGAGCTCCGGAATAGGCCCCAAGATGGGATCTCATGGATACAGAAAGTTGCGGCGGTGGAGTTAGGTTTTTGGCTCCTGTTCTGATCGTTTGGGGGTACGTAGGTATGTATAGGAGGAAGAAGTACGCCGGTGGAGCTCCAAGGGGCCCACGAGGCAGGGGGTGCGCCTCCCACCCTCGTGACCGCCTCTCCGATGCCTTGGCGTAGGGTCCAAGTCTCCTGGATCACGTTCGGTGAGAAAATCACGTTCCCGAAGGTTTTATTCCGTTTGGACTCCGTTTGATATTCCGTTTCTTTGAAACACTGAAATAGGCAAAAAAACAGCAATTTTGGGCTGGGCCTCCAGTTAATAGGTTAGTCCCAAAAATAATATAAAAGTGGAAAATAAAGCCCAATATAGTCCAAAATAGTAGATAATATAGCATGGAGCAATCAAAAATTATAGATACGTTGGAGACGTATCAGGCATCCCCAAGCTTAATTCCTGCTCGTCCTCCAGTAGGTAAATGATAAAAAGAGAATTTTTGATGCGGAGTGCTACTTGGCATAATTTCAATGCAAATCTTCTTAATTGTGATATGAATATTCAGATTAGAAAGATTCAAGACAAAAGTTTATATTGACATAAAAATAATAATACTTCAAACATACTAACAAAGCCATTATGTCTTCTCAAAATAACATGGCCAAAGAAAGTTATCCCTACAAAATCATATAGTCTGGCTATGCTCTATCTTCACCACACAAGATATTTAAATCATGCAAAACCCCAATGACAAGCCAAGCAATTGTTTCATACTTTTGACATTCTCAAAACTTTTTCAATCTTCACGCAATACATGAGCGTGAGCCATGGATATAGCACTATATGTGGAATAGAATGGTGGTTGTGGAGAAGACAAAAAGAGGGGAAGATAGTCTCACATCAACTAGGCGTATCAACGGGCTATGGAGATGCCCATCAATAGATATCAATGTGAGTGAGTAGGGATTTCCATGCAACGGATGCACTAGAGCTATAAGTATATGAAAGCTCAAAAAGAAACTAAGTGGGTGTGCATCCAACTTGCTTGCTCATGAAGACCTAGGGCAATTTGAGGAAGCCCATCTTTGGAATATACAAGCCAAGTTCTATAATGTAAAATTCCCACTGGTATATGAAAGTGACAACATGAGAGACTCTCTACTATGAAGATCATGGTGCTACTTTGAAGCACAAGTGTGGTAAAAGGATAGTAACATTGTCCCTTCTCTCTTTTTATCTCATTTTTTATTTTTTTTATTTGGGCCTTTTCTCTTTTTTATGGCCTCTTTTTTTTCTCTTTTTTTGGGCTTCTTTGGCCTCTTTTATTTTATTTTTCGTCAGGAGTCTCATCCCGACTTGTGGGGGAATCATAGTCTCCATCATCCTTTCCTCACTGGGACAATACTCTAATAATGATCATCATCACACTTTTATTTTTCTTACAACTCAACAATTACAACTCGATACTTAGAACAAAATATGACTATATATGAATACCTCCGGCGGTGTACCGGGATATGCAATATGACAATGATGGAGTGTGTCATAATAAACGGAACGGTCGAAAGTTGCATGGCAATATATCTCGTAATGGCTATGGAAATGCCATAATAGGTAGGTATGGTGGCTGTTTTGAGGAAGGTATATTGTGGGTGTATGGTACCGGCGAAAGGTGCGCGGTATTAGAGAGGCTAGCAAAGGTGGAAGGGTGAGAGTGCGTATAATGCATGGACTCAACATTAGTCATAAGGAACTCATATACTTATTGCAAAAATCTACAAGTTTTCAAAGCAAAGTATTACGCGCATGCTCCTAGGGGGATAGATTGGTAGGAAAAGACCATCGCTAGTCCCCGACCGCCACTCATAAGGAAGACAATCAATAAATAAATCATGCTCTGACTTCATCACATAACGGTTCACCATACGTGCATGCTACGGGAATCACAAGCTTCAACACAAGTATTTCTCAAATTCACAACTACTCAACTAGCATAACTTTAATATTATCACCTCCATATCTCAAAACAATTATCATGCTTCAATCTTTTCTTAGTATTCAACACACTCAAAAGAAAGTTTCACAAATCTTGAATACCAAGCATATTACTATTAAGCAAATTACCATGCTATTAAGAGACTCTCAAAATAATTTAAGTGAATCATGAGAGATCAATAGTTTCTTTAAAACAAATCCACCACCGTGCTCTAAAAAATCTAAATGAAGCACATAGAGCAAAAATTATAGCTCAAAAAGATATAAGTGAAGCACATAGAGCATTCTATGAAATTCTAATTCATGTATGGATCTCTCAAAAGGTGTGTACAGCAAGGATGATTGTGTCACACTAACAACCAAAGACACAAATAATACAAGACGCTCCAAGCAAAACACATATCATGTTGGTGAATAAAAATATAGCTCCAAGTAAATTACCGATGGAAGTGGACGAAAGAGGGGATGCCTTCCGGGGCATCCCCAAGCTTTGACTTTTTGGTGTCCTTGGATTATCTTGGGGGTGCCATGGGCATCCCCAAGCTTAGGCTCTTTCCACTCCTTGTTCCATAATCCATCACAAGAATTCACCCAAAACTTGATAACTTCACAACACAAAACTTAAAGTAGAAAACTCGCGAGCTCCGTTAGCGAAAGAAAACAAAAAACCACTTCAAGGTACTGTAATGAAATCATTATTTATTTATATTGGTGTTAAACCTACTGTATTACAACTTCTATATGGATTATCAACTATTTTACTAACCATAGATTCATCAAAATAAGCAAACAACACACGAAAAACAGAATCTGTCAAAACAGAACAGTTTGTAGTAATCTGTAGCTAGCGCAATATCTGGAACCCAAAAAATTCTAAAATAAATTTCTGGACTTGATAAATTTATCTATTAATCATCTTCAAAAATAATTAACTAAATAGCACTCTCCAAATAAAAATTACAGCAGTTCTCATGAGCGCTAAAGTTTCTGTTTTTTACAGCAAGTTCAACAAGACTTTCCCCAAGTCTTCCCAACGGTTCTACTTGGCACAAACACTAATTAAACACAAAAAACACAACCAAAAAAGAGGCTAAATAATTTATTTATTAGTAAACAGGAGCAAAAATAAAGGAATAAAAATAAAATTGGGTTGCCTCCCAACAAGCGTTATCGTTTAACGCCCCTAGCTAGGCATAAACGAGAAGATAGATCTAGGTATTGCCATCTTTGGTAGGCAATCCATAAGTGGCTCTCATGATAGTTTCATATGGAAATTTTATTCTCTTTCTTGGAAAGTGTTCCATGCCCTTTTTTAATGGAAATTGAAATCTAATATTCCCTTCCTTCATATCAATAATCGCACCAACCGTTCTAAGGAAAGGTCTACCAAGAATAATAGGGCAAGAAGGATTGCAATCTATATCAATAACAATGAAATCTACGGGCACATAATTTCTATTTGCAACAATAAGAACATCATTAATACTTCCCATAGGTTTCTTAATAGTAGAATCCGCAAGATGCAAGTTTAGAGAGCAATCATCAAAATTACGGAAATCTAGCAAATCACACAAAGTTTTGGGGATAGTGGAGACACTAGCACCCAAATCACACAAAGCATAAAACTCATGATCTTTAATTTTAATTTTAATAGTTGGTTCCCACTCATCATAGAGTTTCCTAGGGATAGAAACTTTCAACTCAAGGTTTTCTTCATAAGATTGCATCAAGGCATCAACAATATGTTCGGTGAAGGCTTTCTTTTGACTATAAGCATGTGCAGAATTTAGCACGGATTGCAACAAGGAAATACAATCAATTAAATAACAACTTTCATAATTAAATTCCTTGAAATCCAATATAGTGGGTTTAGCAACATCTAGATTTTTATTTCTTTCAAGCCCACTTTCATCAATTTCATCATAAAGATCTAAATACTCCGAATTTTTAGAACGCCTTCTAGGTAAAGGAAGATCATATTCAGTTTCATCAAGATTCATATTGCAAAACAAAGATTTAATAGGAGACACATCAATAACTTTTAGATCTTCATTTTGATTTTCATAGGAATTGGCAGAACACGCTTTAATAAAGGCATCTTTGGAAGCACGCATCCTAGCAGTTCTTTCCTTGCACTCATCAATGGAAATTCTCATGGATTTGAGAGACTCATTGATATCATGCTTAGGAGGAATAGATCTAAGCTTTAAAGAATCAACCTCAAGAGAAATTCTATCAATGTTCCTAGCCAAATCATCAACTTTAAGCAATTTCTCTTCAAGCAAAGCATTAAACTTCTTTTGTGAATTCATAAACTCTTTAACACTATTCTCAAATTTAGAGGGCATCTTATTATAATTTCCATAAGAGTTTGTGTAGGAATTCCCATAATTATTAGAAGGATTACTAGGATATGGCCTAGGATTAAAATTCCCTCTATAAGCGTTGTTACCAAAATTATTCCTACCAACAAAATTCACATTCATAGATTCATTGTTATTCTCAATCAAAGTAGACAAAGGCATATCATTAGGATCAGAAGAAACACTCTTAGTAGCAAATAATTTCATATGTTCATCCATCTTTCCACTCAAAACATTGATTTCTTCTATCGCATGCACTTTTTTATTAGAAGACCTTTCAGTATACCATTGAGAATAATTAACCATAATATTATCTAGGAGTTTAGTAGCATCTCCTAAAGTGATTTCTGTAAAAGTGCCTCCCGTGGCCGAACCTAAAAGATTTCTAGAAGCAAAATTCAATCCATCATAAAAAATGTGTATAATCATCCACAAATTCAAACCATGAGTAGGGTAATTACGTATCATTAATTTCATTCTCTCCCAAGCTTGTGCAACATGTTCATGATCAAGTTATTTAAAGTTCATAATATCGTTTCTAAGAGAGATGATCTTGGAGGGAGGGAAATACTTAGAGATAAAAACATCTTTGCACTTGTTCCAAAAATCAATACTATTTTTAGGCAAAGACGAAAACCAAGCTTTAGCACGATCTCTAAGCGAAAAAGGAAATAGCTTCAATTTAATGACATCATTATCGACATCTTTTTTCTTTTGCATATCACATAAATCAAAGAAGCTATTCAGATGAGTAGCGGCATCTTCACTAGGAAGGCCGGCGAATTGATCTTTCATAACAAGATTCAACAAAGCAGTATTGATTTCACAAGATTCAGTATTGGCAAGAGGAGCAATCGGAGTGCTAAGGAAATCATTATTATTGGTATTGGTGAAGTCACACAATTTGGTAGTATCTTGAGCCATCGCGACAAACAAGCAATCCAACACACGGGCAAACAAAAGCAAACGGGAAAAAAGGAGGCAAATAGTGAGGGAGGAGGAGAAGGAGCTTGGGAAAGAGAGGGCGAATAAAACGGCAAGGGTGAAGTGGGGGAGAGGCCAATAGCAAATAATGTAATGCGAGAGATAGGGAATGTGATGGGTACTTGGTATGTTGACTTTTTGCGTAGACTCCCCGGCAACGGCGCCAGAAATTCTTCTCGCTACCTCTTGAGCTTGCGTTGGATTTCCCCGAAGAGGAAGGGATGATGCAGCAGAGTAGCGTAAGTATTTCCCTCAGTTTTTGAGAACCAAGGTATCTATCTAGTAGGAGGCCACGCTCAAGTCCCTCGTACCTGCACAAAACGATAGCTACTCGCAACCAACGCGATTAGGGGTTGTCAATCCCTTCACGGTCACTTATGAGAGTGAGATCTGATAGATATAATATTTTTGGTATTTTTGGTATAAAGATGCAAGTGAAAAGTAAAAGGCAAAGTAAAAAAGCAAAGCAAGATTAAAATGATGGAGGTTGATATGATGAGAATAGACCCGGGGGCCATAGGTTTCACTAGTGGCTTCTCTCAAGAGCATAAGTATTCTACGGTGGGTGAACAAATTACTGTTGAGCAATTGACAGAATTGAGCATAGTTATGAGAATATCTAGGCATGATCATGTATATAGGCATCACGTCCGTGACAAGTAGACCGAAACGATTCTGCATCTACTACTATTACTCCACTCATCGACCGCTGTCCAACATGCATCCAGAGTATTAAGTTAAAAATAGAGTAACGCTTTAAGCAAGATGACATGATGTAGAGAGATAAATTCATGCAATATGAAATAAACCCCATCTTATTATCCTCGATGGCAATGATGCAATACGTGCCTTGCTGCCCCTTCTGTCACTAGGAAAGGACACCGCAAGATCGAACCCAAAGCTAAGCACTTCTCCCATGGCAAGAACTACAAATCTAGTTGGCCAAACCAAACGGATAATTCAAAGAGACTTGCAAAGATAACCAATCATACATAAAAGAATTCAGAGACGATTCAAATATTATTCATAGATAGACTTGATCATAAACCCACAATTCATCGGTCTCAACAAACACACCGCAAAAAGAAGATTACATCGAATAGATCTCCACGAGAGAGGGGGAGAACTTTGTATTGAGATCCAAAAAGAGAGAAGAAGCCATCTAGTTACTAACTATGGACCCAAAGGTCTGAGGTAAACTACACACACTTCATCGGAGGGGCTATGATGATGTAGAAGCCCTCCGTGATAACAGCCCTCTCCGGCGGAGCTCCGGAACAGGCCCCAAGATGGGATCTCGTGGACACAGAAAGTTGTGGCGGTGGAATTAGGTTTTTGGCTCCTGTTCTGATCGTTTGGGGGGTACGTAGGTATATATAGGAGGAAGAAGTACGTCAGTGGAGCTCCGAGGGGCCCATGAGGCAGGGAGCGCGCCCTAGGGGGGGTGCCCCCCACCCTCGTGACCGCCTCTCTGATGCCTTGGCATAGGGTCCAAGTCTCCTGGATCACGTTCGGTGAGAAAATCACGTTCCCGAAGGTTTTATTCCATTTGGACTCCATTTGATATTCCGTTTCTTCGAAACACTGAAATAGGCAAAAAAACAACAATTCTGGGCTGGGCCTCCGGTTAATAGGTTAGTCCCAAAAATAATATAAAAGTGAAAATAAAGCCCAATATAGTCCAAAACAGTAGATAATATAGCATGGAGCAATCAAAAATTATAGATACGTTGGAGATGTATCAATAGCCATCATGCATCTTTGAAAGGTAGCAGGTGTATTACATAAACCAAAAGGCACACGTCTATAAGCAAAAGTACCGAAAGGGCAAGTAAAAGTGGTCTTTGATTGATCATCAGCTGACATAGGTATTTGAGAGAAACCAGAATAACCATCTAGAAAGCAAAAATATGTATGTTTTGATAATCTTTCTAGCATTTGATCAATAAAAGGTAAGGGGTAATGATCTTTTTTAGTAGCCTTATTTAATTTGCAGAAATCAATTACCATCCTATAACCTGTAATAATTCTTTGAGGAATCAATTCATCTTTATCATTAGGAACGACAGTAATACCTCCCTTCTTAGGAACACAATGGGCAGGACTTACCCACTGACTATCAACAACGGGATAAATTATACCTGCCTCAAGGAGCTTTAATATTACTTTTCTTTCATCTTGGATTCAGCCGTCATTGGGGATCAATAACTGGTTTGGCATCTTTTTCCAAATTTATTTTGTGTTGACATAGAGTGGGACTAATGCCCTTAAGATCATCAAGAGTATATCCAATAGCAGCACGGTGCTTCTTCAGAGTTTTCAATGATTTTTCTTCCTCCTTCTCTAAAAGGATAGCACTAATAATAACATGATATATCTTCTTTTCATCAAGATAAGCATATTTAAGAGTACCAGGCAATGGTTTAAGCTCAAACACGGGATCACCCTTGGGTGGAGGAGGATCCCCTAATATTTCAACAGGCAAGTTGTGTTTTAGAATAGGTCCATGTTTAAAGAACACTTCATCTATTTCCCTTCTTTCATTCATAAACATATCATTTTCATTGTCTAGCAAATATTGTTCTAAAGGATCACTAGGAGTTACGACAATAGAAGCAAGACCAATAATTTCATCTTTACTAGGCAATTCTTCTTCACGGGGTTGTCTACGAAATTTAGAAAAGTTGAACTCATGAGACATATCACCTAAACCAATAGTAATAACATCCTTTTTGCAGTCTATCCTAGCGTTAACAGTGTCCAAGAAGGGTCTACCACATATAATGGGACAAAAGCTATCTTGTGGGGAACCAAGACCAAGAAAATCAGCAGGATATTTAATTTTCCCACACAAGACTTCAACATCTCTAACAATACCAAATGGTGAAATAGTATCTCTATTGGGAAGTTTATTTGTGACATCAATATCTTCTAACTCAGCAGGTGCAATATCATGCATAATTTCTTTGTATAAGTCAATAGGTATTGCACTAGCACTAGCACCCATATCACACAAGCCATGATCACAATGATCTCCTATTTTAACAGAAATAACAGGCATGCCTACCACAGGTCTATGTTTATCTTTAGCACAAGGTTTAGCAATTCTAGCAGTTTCATCATAGAAATATTATCAGCCAAGAGATCCTTAACAATAGCAATATTAGTTTCAACTTTAACTTGCTCAGGAGGTGTATAGGTTCTAATATTGCTTTTACGAACCACAGTTGAAGCTTTAGCATGATCTTTTATCCTAACAGGAAAAGGTGGTTTCTCAACATAGGCAGTAGGAATAATAGGGTCATTATAAGTGATAGTCTTTTCTTCAACTTTAATAGGTGCAGCTACTTTTACTTCTATGGGAGGATGATATTTAAACCACTTCTCCATAGGGAGATCAACATGAGTAGCAAAAGATTCACAAAAAGAAGCTACTATCTCATAGTCAAGTCCATATTTAGTGCTAAATTTATGGAAAACATCGGTATCCATAAAAGATTTAACACAATCAAACTTAGGTGTCATACCTGACTCCTTACCTTCGTCGAGATCCCAATCTTCAGAGTTGCGTTTAATTATTTCCAATAAATCTCATTTGAATTCAATAGTCTTCATCATAAAAGAGCCAGCACAAGAAGTATCGAGCATGGTGCGATTGTTATGAGAAAGCCGAGCATAAAAAATTTGGATAATCATTTCTCTTGAGAGCTCATGATTGGGGCATGAATATAACATTGATTTGAGCCTCCCGCAAGCTTGAGCGGTGCTTTCTCCTTCGCGAGGCCAAAAATTATATATATATAATTACGATCACGATGAAGAAGATGCATAGGATAAAACTTCTGATGAAATTCCAATTTCAATCATTTATTGTTCCATGATCCCATATCATCACATAGCCTATACCATGTCAATGCATCTCCCTCCAAAGATAAAGGGAAGACCTTCTTCTTAATAACATCATCAGGCATACCTGCAAGCTTAAATAATCCACAAACTTCATCCACATATATTAGGTGCTCATCAGGATGTAATGTTCCATCTCCTACAAAAGGATTAGCTAGCAGTTTTTCTATAATACCCGAAGGAATTTCAAAGTAGACACTTTCATTCTCAGTAGGTTCAGTAAGTTGAGGAGCAACTCCTTGCTCTACTGGTCGGGGTGAAGATACCCCGAACAAGCCCCTCAGAGGATTATTTTCCATAGTAACAAGTGATAGTAAATTTCACCACACTATATAACTTTTTCCTTACCAAATTCCACCTACCAAAGGCGCTTCACTCCCTGGCAACGGCGCCAGAAAAGAGTCCTGATGACCCACAAGTATAGGGGATCTATCACAGTCCTTTTGATAAGTAAGAGTGTCAAACCCAACGAGGAGCAGAAGGAAATGATAAGCGGTTTTCAGCAAGGTGTTCTCTGCAAGCACTGAAATTATAGGTAACAGATAGTTTTGTGATAAGATGATTTGTAACGAGCAACAAGTAACAAAAGCAAATAAAGTGCAGCAAGGTGGCACAATCCTTTTTGTAGCAAAATACAAGCCTGGACAAACTCTTATATAGAAGAAAGCGCTCCCGAGGACACATGGGAATTATCGTCAAGCTAGTTTTCATCACGTTCATATGATTCGCGTTCGGTACTTTGATAATTTGGTATGTGGGTGGACCGGTGCTTGGGTACTGTCCTTACTTGGACAAGCATCCCACTTATGATTAACCTCTATTGCAATCATCTGCAACTACAACAAAATTAGTAAGGTAAACCTAACCATAGCATGAAACATATGGATCCAAATCAGCCACTTACGAAGCAACGCATAAACTAGGGTTTAAGCTTCTGTCACTCTAGAAACCCATCATCTACTTATTACTTCCCAATGCCTTCCTCTAGGCCCAAATAATGGTGAAGTGTCATGTAGTCGACGTTCACATAACACCACTAGAGGAGAGACAACATACATCTCATCAAAATATCGAACGAATACCAAATTCACATGACTACTAATAGCAAGACTTCTCCCATGTCCTCAGGAACAAACATAACTACTCACAAAGCATATTCATGTTCATAATCAGAGGGGTATTAATGCGCATATAGGATCTGAACATATGATCTTCCACCAAGTAAACCAACTAGCATCGACTACAAGGAGTAATCAACACTACTAGCAACCCACAGGTACCAATCCCAGACTTAGAGACAAGAATTGGATACAAGAGATGAACTAGGGTTTTGAGAGGAGGTGGTGCTGGTGAATATGTTGATGGAGATTAGCCCCCTCCCGATGAGAGGAGCTTTGGTGATGATGATAGCGATGATTTCCCCCTCCTGGAGGGAAGTATCCCCAGCAGAACAGCTCCGCCGGAGCCCTAGATTGGTTCCGCCAAGGTTCCGCCTCGTGGCGGCGGAGTCTCGTCCCGAAAGCTGGTTTATGATATATTTTTCCTCAACCAAAGACTCCATATAGCAGAAGATGGGCATCGGAGGGCCACCAGGGAGCCCACGAGGTAGGGGGCGCGCCCAGGGGGTAGGGCGCACCCCCCACCCTCGTGGCCAAGGTGTGGGCCCCCTCTGGAACTTCTTGCGCTCAGTATTTTTTATATATTCTGCAAATAGCTTCCGTCAAGTTTTAGGACTTTTGGAGATGTGCATAATGGTCTCTAATATTTGCTCCTTTTCTAGCCCAGAATCCCAGCTGCCGGCATTCTCCCTCTTTATGTAAACCTTGTAGAATAAGAGAGAATAGGCATAAGTATTGTGACATAATGTGTAATAACAGCCCATAATGCAACAAATATCAATATAAAAGCATGATGCAAAATGGACGTATCACGCGCGCGCTCCATCGGCGCGCCCCTGTCGCACGGGGCGGCGCGTTCTGCCAGGGCCGTGGCAGCGATGACAAAGGAAGGGGCGGGCATGGCTCGGCGCGGCCTGGGGCAAGGCTGGGGCGGCCTAGGGCGAGGCACAGCAAGCTCGGGGCGGGGCACGCACGGTAGGGCGGCGGCGAGCTCGCGGCGAGGCTCCGGGGTGCGCGCGGCGGTGCAGCAGCGAGCTCGGGGCCACAACGAGCTCCTGGGTGCGCGCGGCACGGCGTCGGCAGGGCGCACGCGGCGGCGGAGCTCGGGACGGGGTGGGGCGGCGGCGAGGCAGAGGTGCTCGGGGCAGGGCGCATCCGTTTTGGGGTCGGGACGCCTTGTGCGCATTGCATGTGAATGCATCTGTCGCCTGTCTGCCCCCCGGACGTCCGCCGAATCGCAGCCCAAACGAACACGAGCGGGCGTCTGGATGGGGTCTACTGGTGGAGTTGGCCTTAGTCACATTGCTTGCAAGGTTTATAGTGATGTGCATTACCAAGAGCGCCTAGAGATACCTCTCCGATACACGGAGTGACAAATCCTAATATCGACTTATGCCAACTCAACAAACACCATCGGAGACACCTGTAGAGCATCTTGATAATCACCTAGTTACATTGTGACATTTGATAGCACACAAGGTGTTACTCCGGTATTCGGGAGTTGCATAATCTCATAGTCTAAGGAACATGTATAAGTCATGAAGAAAGTAATAGCAATAAACTAAACGATCATAGTGCTAAGCTAATAGATGGGTCTTTTCCATCACATCATTCTCTAATGATGTCATCCCATTCATCAAATGACAACACGTGTTTATGGCTAGGAAACTTAACCATCTTTGATTAACGAGCTAGTCAAGTAGAGGAATACTAGGGACACTTTGTTTGTCTATGTATTCACATATGTACTAAGTTTCTGGTTAATACAATTCTAGCATGAATAATAAACATTTATCATGATATAACGAAATATAAATAACAACTTTATTATTGCCTCTAGGGCATATTTCCTTCAGAATCACGGCGGCGAGGGGATAGTGTTTCGACCCGTATCTGCCCCGCAAACCCATAGTTATACGGCTTTGGGGGTAAGGTTTGCGGGCCACGGTAAAAAAATTACAGGTCGGACAAGTATACGGGCTCTGTTCTGGCCACAAAATTGGGCCAAGCCCATATACTCGCCGGAATTATGCCGGTTAATGCTTATACAGGGTCTGCTAGAGATGCTCTAAGCGTGCCTACACTATTGATCTTGCGGGGGAAGCAATGTTAGAATGTGTCCTATCTATCCCTACAAATGAAGCTACAGTCCTTGGGCGGGGCAGTTCATACCAAATTGTGATTTTGGTGGCTAGGTATTTATGGTGGGAAAGGTGGAAACTGAAGGAAATATGCCCCAGAGACAATAATAAAGTTGTTATTTATATTTCCTTATATCATGATAAATGTTTATTATTCATGCTAGAATTGTATTAAACGGAAACTTAGTACATGTGTGAATACATAGACAAAACAAAGTGCCCCTAGTATGCCTCTACTTGACTAGCTCATTAATCAAAGATGGTTAAGTTTCCTGGCCATAGACATGTGTTGTCATTTGATGAACGGGATCACATCATTAGGAGAATGATGTGATGGACAACACCCATCCGTTAGCTTAGCATAATGATCGTTAAGTTTTATTGCTATTGTTTTCTTCATGACTTCTACATATTCCTTTGACTATGAGATTATGCAACTCCCGAATACCGGAGGAACACCTTGTGTGCTATCAAACGTCACAAAGTAACTGGGTGATTATAAAGATGCTCTACAGGTGTCTCCGAAGGTGTTTGTTGGGTTGGCATGCATATATCGAGATTAGGATTTGTCACTCCGAGTATCGGAGAAGTATCTCTCGGCCCTCTCGGTAATGCACATCACGATAAGCCTTGCAAGCAATGTGACTAATGAGTTAGTTGAGGGATGATGCATTACGGAACGAGTAAAGAGACATGTTGGTAATGATATTGAACTAGGTATGAGGATACCGACAATCGAATCTCGGGTAAGTAACATACCGATGACAAAGGGAATTACGTATGTTCTCATTACGGTTTGACCGATAAAGATCTTCGTAGAATATGTAGGAACCAATATGAGCATCCAAGTTCCGCTGTTGGTTATTGACTGCAGATGTGTCTCGGTCATGTCTACATAGTTCTCGAACCCATAGGGTCCGCATGCTTAACGTTCGATGATGATTTGTATTATCAGTTATGTGTTTTGCTGACCGAAGATTGTTTGGAGTCCCTGATGAGATCACAGACATGACGAGGAGTCTCTAAATGGTTGAGAGGTAAAGATTGATATATTGGACGATAGTATTCGTACACCGGAACGGTTCCGGATTGTTTCGGGTATTTTTCAGAGTACCGGGAGGTTACGGGAACCACCCGGGGAAAGTAGTGCGCCACTACGGGCCATAGGGGAGAGAGGAGGCAGCCCACAAGGGGTGCCCCCCATGGGAGTATGAATTGGACTAGGGGAGGGGGCGGCGCCCCCTTTCCTTCTCCTCCTCCCTCTTCTTCCCCCTTTTCCCCCTCCATGAGAAGGAATAAGAGGGGGGGCGAATCCTACTAGGGCTAGGAGTCCTAGTAGGACTCCCCGACTTGGAGCGCCCCCTACGGCCAGCCTCCTCCCTCTCCCTCCTTTACATACGTGGGCAGGGCACCCCTCGAAGACACACCAATTTTTCCAGGCTGTGTGCGGCGTCTCCCTCCATGGTTTACACCTCCGATCATATTCACGTAGTGCTTAGGCGAAGCCCTGTGCGGATCACATCGCCATCATCGTCACCATGCCGTCGTGCTGACGAAACTCTCCATTGACACTTTGCTGGATCAAGAGTTCGAGGGACGTCATCGAGCTGAACGTGTGTTGAACTCGAAGGTGTCGTACGTTCGGTACTTGATCGGTTGGATCACAAAGATATTCGACTACATCAACCGCGTTAACCTAACGCTTCCGTTTTCGGTCTACGAGGGTACATGGACACACTCTCCCCCTCTCGTTGTTATGCATCTCCTAGATAGATATTGGGTGATCATAGGAATTTTTTTTTAAAATTACATGCTACGTTCCCCAACAGTGGCATCCGAGCCAGGTCTATGCGTAGATGATATGCACGAGTAGAACACAAAGAGTTGTGGGCGATGATAGTCATACTCCTTACCACCAATGTCTTATTTTGATTTGGCGATATTGTTGGATGAAACGGCCCGGACCAACCTTACATGACCACGTTCATGAGACCGGTTCCACCGATAGACATGCAACTTGTTTTGCATAAAGGTGGCTGGCGGGTGTCTGTTTCTCCAACTTTAGTTGAATCGAATTTGACTACGGCCGGTCCTTGTTGAAGGTTAAAACAGCACAATTGACGAAACATCATTGTGGTTCTGACGCGTAGGTAAGAAGGGTTCTTGCTAGAAGCCCATAGCAACCACGTAAAACTTGCAACAACAAAGTAGAGGACGTCTAATGGTTGTGAAGCCATAGCAGCCACGTAAAGCCATTGTTTTGCAGGGCATGTTGTGATGTAACATGGTCAAGACATGATGTGATATAAGTTATTGTATGAGATGATCATGTTTTGTAAAAGTTATCGGCAACTGGCAGGAGCCTTATGGTTGTCGCTTTATTGTATGAAATGCAATCGCCATGTAATTGCTTTACTTTATCACTATGCGGTAGCGACAGTTGTAGGAGCAATAGTTGGCGAGAAGACAATAATGCTACGATGGAGATCAAGGTGTCAAGCCGATGACGATGGAGATCATGACGGTGCTTTGGAGATGGAGATCAAAGGCACAAGATGATGATGGCCATATCATGTCACATATTTTGATTGCATGTGATGTTTATCTTTTATGCATCTTATGTTGTTTAGTACGGCGGTAGCATTATAAGATGATCCCTCGGTAAATTTCAAGGTATAAGTGTTCTCCCTGAGTATGCACCATTGCGACAGTTCGTCGTGCCGAGACACCATGTGATGATCGGGTGTGATAAGCTCTACGTTCACATACAACGGGTGCAAGACAGTTTTGCACGTGCAGAATACTCGGGTTAAACTTGACGAGCCTAGCATGTACAGACATGGCCTCGGAACACTGAGACCGAAAGGTCGAACGTGAATCATATAGTAGATATGATCAACATACAGATGTTCACCATTGAAAACTACTCCATCTCACATGATGATCGGGCATGGTTTAGTTGATATGGATCACATGATCATTTAGATGACTAGAGGGATGTCTATCTAAGTGGGAGTTCTTAAGTAATATGATTAATTGAACTTAAATATATCATGAACTTAGTCCTGATAGTTTTTGCATATCTATGTTGTAGATCAATGGCCCGTGCTACCGTTCCCTTGAATTTTAATGCGTTCCTAGAGAAAGCTAAGTTGAAAGATGATGGTAGCAAATACACAAACTGGGTCCGTAACTTGAGGATAATCCTCATTGCTGCACAGAAGAATTACGTCCTTGAAGCACCGCTGGGTGCAAGGCCTACTGCAGGAGCAACTCCGGACTTATGAACGCCTGGCAAGCTAAATCTGATGACTACTCAATAGTTCGGTGTGCCATCCTTTACGGCTTAGAATCGAGACTTCAAAGACGTAATTTAGTAACATGAAAATTTGTACCACCATATTTTCCTCTCTCGTAATAATTACATGTACGATCATAAGCAAATTCAACAAAATAGCTATCACATAAAATATTTTCAACACGATCCACATGCATGCAAAGTTGACACTCTTCCAAAATAGTGGGATTAACATTAACTAAAGTCATGACCTTTCCAAACCCACTTTTATCAAAAATTGCATAAGATTGAACATTCTCCAAATATGTGGGATCTAAAGTTGACACTCTTCCAAACCCACTTTCAATAATATTGCAAACACAATTATCAATCTCATATTCATCATGGGGCTTAAATAAATTTTCAATATCATAAGAAGAATCACCCCAATCATGATCATTGCAACAAGTAGATGACATACCAAAAGTAGCATCCCCAAGCTTAGGGTTTTGCATATTATTAGAACAATTTACATAATTAAAATTTATAATAAAATCATTGCAATCATGCTTTTTATTCAAGGATCTATCATGAATCACTTCATAAAGTAATTCATCACACTTTTCGGATTCACGAATTTCAAGCAAAACCTCATAAAGATAATCTAGTGCACAAAACTCACTAGCAATTGGTTCATCATAATTGGATCTCTTAAAAAGATTAGCAAGCGGAAGAGGATCCATAGATCTTAGGTTCTCTCTTTAGCAATAAATAAATAACTATTCCAACCAAACGAGCAAACGAGCCAAGTAAGACATTAAAGCAAATGGAAAAAGGGCGAACGGAAAAGAGAGGGCAAATAAAACGGAAAGGGTGATGTGGGGGAGAGGCAAATGGCAAATAATGTAATGCGGAAGATAAGGGTTTGTGATGGGTACTTGGTATATTGACTTTTGCGTAGACCTCCCCGGCAACGGCGCCAGAAATCTTCTTGCTACCTCTTGAGCGCTGCGTTGGATTTCCTTGAAGATGAAAGGATGATGCAGCAAAGTAGCGTAAGTATTTCCCTCAGTTTTTGAGAACCAAGGTATCAATCCAGTAGGAGGCTATGCGCGAGTCCCTCGTACCTGCACAAAACAAATAACTCCTGGCAACTAACATGATAAGGGGTTGTCAATCCCTTCCCGGACACTTACGAGAGTGAGATATGATAGGATAATATTTTTGGTATTTTTGTGATAAAGATGCAAAGTAAAATAAAAGGAAAGCAAAAAAGCAAAGGAAATAACTAAGTGTTGGAAGATTAATATGATGAAGATAGACCTGGGGGCCATAGGTTTCACTAGTGGCTTCTCTCAAGAGCATAAGTATTTTACGGTGGGTGAATGAATTACTGTTGAGCAATTGACAGAATCGAGCATATTTATGAGAATATCTAGGTATGATCATGTATATAGGCATCACGTCCGAGACAAGTAGACCGACTCCTGCCTGCATCTACTACTATTACTCCACTCATCGACCGCTATCCAGCATGCATCTAGAGTATTAAGTTCATGAAAATAGAGTAATGCCTTAAGCAAGATGACATGATGTAGACGGATAAATTCATGCAATATGATAAAAACCCCGTCTTGTTATCCTCGATGGCAACAATACAATATGTGCCTTGTTGTCCCTACTGTCACTGGGAAAGGACACCACAAGATTGAACCCAAAGCTAAGCACTTCTCCCATTGCAAGAAAGATCAATCTAGTAGGCCAAACCAAACTGATAATTCTAAGAGACTTGCAAAGATAACCAATCATACATAAAATAATTCAGAGAAGATTCAAATATTGTTCATAGATAATCTTGATCATAAACCCACAATTCATCAGTCTCAACAAACACACCGCAAAAAGAAGATTACATCGAATAGATCTCCACAAGAGAGGGGGAGAACATTGTATTGAGATACAAAAAGAGAGAAGAAGCCATCTAGCTATTAACTATGGACCCGAAGGTCTAAGGTAAACTACTCACACTTCATCAGAGAGGCTATGGTGTTGATGTAGAAGCCCTCCATGATGGATACCCCCTCCGGCGGAGCTCCGGAACAGGCCCCAAGATGGGATCTCGTGGGTACAGAAGTTTGCGGCGGTGGAATTAGGTTTTTGGCTCTGTCTCTTATTCTTTGGGGTACGTATGTATATATAGGAGGAAGGAGTATGTCGGTGGAGGAACAGGGGGCCCACGAGGGTGGAGGGCACGCCCTGGGGTCCAAGTCTCCTGGATCATGCTCGTTTCGAAAATCACGTTCCTGAAGGTTTCATTCCGTTTGGACTCTGTTTGATATTACTTTTCTGCGAAACTCTAAAATAGGCAAAAAGCAGCAATTCTGGGCTGGGCCTCCGGTTAATAGGTTAGTCCCAAAAATAATATAAAAGTGGATAATAAAGCCCAATCATTTCCAAAACAGTAGATAATATAGCATGGAGCAATCAAAAATTATAGATACCTTGGAGACGTATCAGGCATCCCCAAGCTTAATTCCTACTCGTCCTCGAGTAGGTAAATCATAAAAAAGATAATGTTTGATGCGGAGTGCTACTTGGCATACTTTCAATGTAATTCTTCTTAATTGTGGTATGAATATTCAGATCCGAAAGATTCAAGATAAAAGTTCATATTGACATAAAAATAATAATACTTCAAGCATACTAACTAAGCAATTATGTCTTCTCAAAATAACATGGCCAAAGAAAGTTCATCCCTACAAAATTATATAGTTTAGTCATGCTCTTTTTTCGTCACACAAGAATGCTCTCATCATGCACAACCCCGATGACAAGCCAAGCAATTGTTTCGTACTTTAGTAATCTCAAACCTATAAACTTTCACGCAGTATATGAGCGCGAGCCATGGACATAGGACTATGGGTGGAATAGAATATGATGATGGGGGTTATGTGGAGAAGACAAAAAAGGAGAAAGTCTCACATCAACAAGGCTAATCAATGGGCTATGGAGATGCCCATCGATTGATGTTAATGCAAGGAGTAGGGATTGCCATGCAACGGATGCACTAGAGCTATAAATGTATGAAAGCTCAACAAAAGACACTAAGTGGGTGTGCATCCAACTTGCTTGCTCACGAAGACCTAGGGTACTTGAGGAGGCCCATTGTTGGAATATACAAGCCAAGTTCTGTAATGAAAAATTCCCACTAGTATATGAAAGTGACAAAACAAGAGACTCTCTATCATGAAGATTATGGTGCTACTTTGAAGCACAAGTGTAGAAAAGGATAGTAGCATTGTCCCTTCTCTATTTTTCTCTTTCTTTTTTGGGCCTTCTCTTTTTTTATGGCCTTTCTCTCTTTTTTTAATTCCTCACTTGGGACAATGCTCTAGAAAATGATGATCATCACACTTCTATTTATTTACAACTCAATGATTACAACTCGTTACTAGAACAAAAGATGACTCTATATGAATGCCTCCGGCGGTGTACCGGGATATGCAATGAACCAAGAGTGACATGTATGAAAGAATTATGAACGGTGGCTTTGGCACAAATAGAATGTCAACTACATGATCATTCTAAGCAATATGACAATGATGAATGTGTCATGATAAACAGAATGGTGGAAAGTTGCATGCCAATATATCTCGGAATGGCTATGGAAATGCCATAATAGGTAGGTATGGTGGCTGTTTTGAGGAAGATATAAGGAGGTTTATGTGTGAAAGAGTGTATCATATCACGGGGTTTGGATGCACCGGCGAAGTTTGCACCAACTCTCAATGTGATAAAGGGCAATGCACGGTACCGAAGAGGCTAGCAATGATGGAAGGGTGAGAGTGCGTATAATCCATGGACTCGACATTAGTCATAAAGAACTCACATACTTATTGCAAAAATCTACAAGTCATCAAAAACCAAGTACTACGCGCATGCTCCTAGGGGGATAGATTGGTAGGAAAAGACCATCGCTCGTCCCCGACCGCCACTCATAAGGAGGATAATCAAAGAACACCTCATGTTTCAAAAATTTTACATAGCGTTTACCATACGTGCATGCTACGGGACTTGCAAAATTCAACCCCAGCATTTCTCAAATTCACAACTACTCAACTAGCACGACTTTCATATTATTACCTCCATGTCTCAAAACAATCATCAAGCATCAAACTTCTCTTAGTATTCAAAACACTCATAAGAAAGTTTTTACTAATCTTGAATACCTAGCATATTAGGATTATTTAAGAAAATTACCATGCTATATAAGACTCTCAAAATAATATAACTGAAGCATGAGAGATCAATAGTTTCTATAAAACAAATCCACCACCGTGCTCTAAAAGATATAAGTGAAGTACTAGAGCAAAACTATATAACTCAAAAGATATAAGCGAAGCACATAGAGTATTCTAACAATTCCAAATCATGTATGGCTCTCTCAAAAGGTGTGTACAGAAAGGATGGTTGTGGTAAACTAAAAGGCAAAGACTCAAATCATACAAGACGCTCCAATCAAAACACATATCATGTGGTGAATAAAAATATAGCTCCAAGTAAAGTTACCGATAGAAGTAGACGAAAGAGGGGATGCCTTCCAGGGCATCCCCAAGCTTTGGCTTTTAGGTGTCCTTATATTATCTTGGGGGTGCCATGGGCATTCCCAATCTTAGGCTCTTGGCACTCCTTTTTTCCATAATCCATCAAATCTTTACCCAAAACTTGAAAACTTCACAACACAAAACTTAAAGTAGAAAATCTCGTGAGCTCCGTTAGCGAAAGAAAACAAAAGACCACTTCAAGGTACTGTAATGAACTCATTCTTTATTTATATTGGTGTTAAACCTACTGTATTCCAACTTCTCTATGGTTTATAAACTATTTTGCTAGCCATAGATTTATCAAAATAAGCAAACAACACACGAAAAACAGAATCTGTCAAAAACAGAACAGTCTGTAGTAATCTGTAGCTAGCGTAAGATCTAGAACCCCAAAAATTCTAAAATAAATTTATGGATGTGAGTAATTTATCTATTAATAATCTGAAAAAATAATTAACTAAATATCACTTTTCAAATAAAACTGGCAGCAGTTATCGTGAGCGCTAAAGTTTCTGTCTGTTTACAGCAAGATTAACAAGACTTTCCCCAAGTCTTCCCAGCGGTTCTACTTGGCACAAAACAAAAGACCACTTCAATGTAATGTAATGAACTCATTATTTATTTATATGGGTGTTAAACCTACTGTATTCCAACTTCTCTATGGTTTATAAACTATTTTGCGAGACATAGATTTATCAAAATAAGCAAACAACACACGAAAAACAGAATCTGTCAAAAACAGAACAGTCTGTAGTAATCTGTAGCTAGCGTAAGATCTGGAACCCCAACAATTCTAAAATAAATTGCTGGACGTGATGAATTTATCTATTAATCATCTGAAAAAAGAATTAACTAAATATCACTTTTCAAATAAAATTGGCAGCAGTTCTTGTGAGCGCTAAAGTTTCTGTTTGTTTACAGCAAGATTAACAAGACTTTCCCCAAGTCTCCCCAACGGTTCTACTTGGCACAAACATTAATTAAACACAAAACGCACAACCAAAACAGAGACTAGATAAATTATTTATTGAACAACAGCAAGGAAAAATATTGGGTTGTCTCCCAACAAGCGCTTTTCTTTAAAGCCTTTTTAGGCATTGATAATTTTAATGATGCTCACATAAAAGACAAGAATTGAAGCACAAACAGAGCATCATAAAACATGTGACAAAAACATCTAAGTCTAACATACTTCCTATGCATAGGCATATTATAGGCAAACAAATTATCAAGGAAAGCAAAAATTAGCATATGCAAGGAAGCGGAAACAAACAATAGCAATCTCAACATAACGAGAGGTAATTTAGTAACATGAAAATTTCTACCACCATATTTTCCTCTCTCGTAATAATTACATGTAGGATCATAAGCAAATTCAACAAAATAGCTATCACATAAAATATTTTCAACACAATCCACATGCATCCAAAGTTGACACTCTTCCAAAATAGTGGGATTAACATTAACTAAAGTCATGACCTTTCCAAACCCACTTTTATCAAAAATTTCATAAGATTGAACATTCTTCAAATGTGTGGGATCTAAAGTTGACACTCTGCCAAAGCCACTTTCAATAATATTGCAAACACAATTAACAATCTCATATTCATCATGTGGCTTAAATAAATTTTCAATGTCATAAGAAGAATCACCCCAATCATGATCATTGCAACAAGTAGAGGACATAGCAAAACTAGCATCCCCAAGATTAGATTTTTGCATATTATTAGCACAATTTACATAATCAGAATTTATAATAAAATCATTTCAATCATGCTTTTTATTCAAAGATCTATCGTGAATTGCTTCATAAAGTAATTCTTCACACTTTTCAGATTCACGAATTTCAAGCAAAACCTCATAAAGATAATCTAGTGCACAAAACTCACTAGCAATTGGTTCATCATAATTGGATCTCTTAAAAAGATTAGCAAGCGGATGAGGATCCATAGATCTTAGGTTCTCTGTTTAGAAATAAATAAATAACTATTCCAACCAAACAAGCAAACGAGCCAAGTAAGACATTAAAGCAAACGGAAAAAGGGCAAACGGAAAAGAGAGGGCGAATAAAACGGCAAGGGTGAAGTGGGGGAGAGGAAAACGATAGGCAAATAGAAAATAATGTAATGCGGGAGATAAGGGTTTGTGATGGGTACTTGGTATATTGACTTTTGCGTAGACCTCCCCGGCAACGGCGCCAGAAATCTTCTTGCTACCTCTTGAGCACTGCGTTGGATTTCCTTGAATAGGAAAGGATGATGCAGCAAAGTAGCGTAAGTATTTCCCTCAGTTTTTGAGAACCAAGGTATCAATCCAGTAGGAGGCTACGCACGAGTCCCTCGTACCTGCACAAAACAAATAACTCCTCGCAACCAACGTGATAAGGGGTTGTCAATCCCTTCATGGTCACTTACGAGAGTCAGATCTGATAGATATGATAGGATAATATTTTTGGTATTTTGTGATAAAAATGCAAAGTAAAATAAAAGCAAAGTAAAAAGCAAATGAAATAACTAAGTGTTGGAAGATTAATATGATGAAGATATACCCGGGGGCCATAGGTTTCACTAGTGGCCTCTCTCAAAAGCATAAGTATTTTACGGTGGGTGAACGAATTATTATTGAGCAATTAACAGAATTGAGCATAGTTATGAGAATATCTAGGTATGATCATGTATATAGGCATCACGTCTGAGACAAGTAGACCGACTCCTGCCTGCATCTACTACTATTACTCCACTCATCGACCGCTATCCAGGATGCATCTAGAGTATTAAGTTCATGAAAGCAGACTAATTCCTTAAGCAAGATGACATGATGTAGAGGGATAAATTCATGCAATATGATAAAAAAAACATCTTGTTATCCTCGATGGAAACAATACAATACATGCCTTGCTGCCCCTACTGTCACTGGGAAAGGACACCACAAGATTGAACCCAAAGATAAGCACTTCTCCCATTGCAAGAAAGATCAATCTAGTAGGCCAAACCAAACTGATAATTCGAAGAGACTTGCAAAGATAACCACTCATACATAAAAGAATTCAGAGAAGATTCAAATATTGTTCATAGATAATCTTGATCATAAACCCACAATTCATCGGTCTCAACAAACACACCGTAAAAAGAAGATTACATCGAATAGATCTCCACAAGAGAGGGGGAGAACATTGTATTGAGATCCAAAAAGAGAGAAGAAGCCATCTAGCTACTAACTATGGACCCGAAGGTCTGAGGTAAACTACTCACACTTCATCGGAGAGGCTATGGTGTTGATGTAGAAGCCCTCCATGATGGATGCCCCCTCCGACGGAGCTCCGGAACAGGCCCCAAGATGGGATCTCGTGGGTACAGAAGGTTGCGGCGGTGGAATTAGGTTTTTTGCTCTGTCTCTGATCGTTTGGGGGTACGTAGGTATATATAGGAGGAAGGAGTACGTCGGTGGAGCAACAGGGGGCCCACGAGGGTGGAGGGCGTGCCTTGGGGGGGTGGGCGCGCCCCCCTACCTCGTGGCTTCCTCCTTTGTTTCTTGACATAGGGTCCAAGTCTCCTGGATCATGTTCATTCCGAAAATCACGTTCCCAAAGGTTTCATTCCGTTTGGACTCCGTTTGATGTTCCTTTTCTGCGGAACTCTGAAATAGGCAAAAAAACAGACTCTGTTTGATATCCCTTTTCTGCGAAACTCTGAAATAGGCAAAAAAACAGCAATTCTGGGTTGGGCCTCCGGTTAATACGTTAGTCCCAAAAATAATATAAAAGTGGATAATAAAGCCCAATAATGTCCAAAACAGTAGATAATATAGCATGGAGCAATCAAAAATTATAGATACGTTGGAGACGTATCACTCAGCTGGGAGTTAATCTTCTGGATGATAGTGTTATTGACAGAGTTCTTCAATCACTGCCACCAAGCTAGAAAGGCTTCATGATGAACTATAATATGCAAGGGATGGAAAAGACTATTCCCGAGCTATTTGCAATGCTCAAGGTTGCGGGGGTAGAAATCAAGAAGGAGCATCAAGTGTTGATGGTTAACAAGACCACTAGTTTCAAGAAAAAGGGCAAAGGAAAGAAGGGGAACTTCAAGAAGAATAGCAAGCAAGTTGCTGCTCCTGGGAAGAAGCCCAAGTCTAGACCTAGCCTGAAACTGAGTGCTTCTACCGCAAAGGGACTGGTCACTAGAAGCAGAACTGCCCCAAGTATTTGGCGGATAATAAGGATGGCAAAGTGAAAGGTATATTTGATATACATGTTATTGATGTGTGATGTCGCTTGAAGCTACGTCGGTATTTCCCCAAAGAGGAAGGGATGATTCAGCACAGCGGTGGTAGGTATTTCCCTCATATATGAAACCAAGATTATCGAACCAGTAGGAGAACCAAGCAACACAACGTAAACAACCCCTGCACACAGATAACAAATCCTCGCAACCCGACGTGTTAAAGGGGTTGTCAATCCCTTTCGGGTAACGGCGCCAGAAATTGGCAAACGGACATGAGAGAGTTGTAAATATTGATAGATAAAATGCCAAGTAAAATAAATTGTAGCAAGGTTATTTTGCATTTTTGGGTTAGTAGATCTGAAAATAAAAGCAAATAAAATAGATCACGATGGCAAATAATATGAGAAAGAGACCCGGGGGCCGTAGGTTTCACTAGTGGCTTCTCTCGAGAAAAATAGCAAATGGTGGGTGAAGAAATTGTTGTTGGGCAATTGATAGAACTTCAAATACTCATGACGATATCCAGGCAATGATCATTACATAGGCATCACGTCCAAGATTAGTAGACCGACTCCTGCCTGCATCTACTACTATTACTCCACACATCGACCGCTATCTAGCATGCATCTAGTGTATTAAGTTCATGGAGAAACGGAGTAATGCAATAAGAATGATGACATGATGTAGACAAGATCTATCTATGTAGAGATAGACCCCATTGTTTTATCCTTAGTAGCAACGATACATACGTGTCGGTTCCCCTTCTGTCACTGGGATCAAGCACCGTAAGATCGAACCCACTACAAAGCACTTCTTCCCATTGCAAGATAAATAGATCAAGTTGGCCAAACAAAACTCAAATATCAGAGAAGAAATACGAGACTATAAGCAATCATGCATAAAAGAGATCAAAGAAACTCAAATACTTTCATGGATATAAAAAGATAGATATGATCATAAACTCAAAGTTCATCGATCCCAAGAAACACAAGCAAAAGAGTTACATCATATGGATCTCCAAGAGACCATTGTATTGAGAATCAAGAGAGACAGAGGAAGCCATCTAGCTACAAACTATGGACCCGAAGGTCTACAAAGAACTACTCATGCATCATCGGAGAGGCACCAATGGAGGTGGTGAACCCCATCCGAGATGGTGTCTAGATTGGATCTGCTGGTTCTGGACTCTGCGGCGGCTGGATGAATATTTCGTCGACTCCCCTAGGGTTTTGGGAATATTGGGTTATTTATAGAGCAAAGAGGCGGTCCGGGGGGCACCCGAGGTGGGCACAACCCACCAGGGCGCGCCTGGGGGTTTTGGGAATATTGGGGTATTTGTAGAGCAAAGAGGCAGTCGGGGGGCACCCGAGGTGGGCACAACCCACCAGGGCGCATCTGGGCATCCTGGCGTGCCCTAGTGGGTTGTGCTCTCCTCGGAGGACCCCCCAGGCTCAGCCTTGGCCCATTAGGTTCCTTCTAGTCCAAAAAAATATCCGTAAAGTTTCGTTGCGTTTGGACTCCATTTGATATTGATTTCCTGTGATGTAAAAAACATGCAGAAAACAACAACTGGCACTTGGCACTATGTCAATAGGTTAGTACCAAAATGATATAAAATGATTATAAAACATCCAAGATTGATAATATAACAGCATTGAACAATAAAAAATTATAGATACATTGGAGACGTATCAGTACCGAATGTATGGCACCTCCGAGTTCAGCACACTTTCAGCTCGATGACATCCCTCGAACTCTTGATCGAGCAAAGGGTCGAGGGAGAGTTTCGTCAGCACGACGGCGTGGTGATGGTGATGGTGATGTGATCCACGCAGGGCTTTTCCTAAGCACTACGACACTATGATCGGAGGAGTAAACTGTGGAGGGGGGCACCGCACACGGCTAAGAGAACAACTGATGTGCTATGGGGTGCCCCCTGCCCCCGTATATAAAGGAGGGGACGAGGAGGCAACCGGCAAGGAGGCGCGCCCCATAGGGGGAGTCCTACTAGGACTCCACTCCTAGTAGGATTCGCCCCCCCCCCCTTTCCTTTCTTCAGCGAAGGGGAAAAGGAAGGAGTGGGAGAGGGAGAGGGAAAGGGGGCGCCGCCCCTCCCCTAGTCCAATTCGGACTGCCATGGGGGGCACGCGGCCAACCCTTGCGGCCCTCCTCTCTCTCCACTAAGGCCCATGTAGGCCAAATACTTCCCCCGGGGGGTTCCGATAACCCCTCGGTACTCTGAAAAAATACCCGAACCACTCGAAACCATTTCGATATCCGAATACTACCTTCCAATATATGAATCTTTACCTCTCGACCATTTCGAGACTTCTCGTCATGTCTATGATCTCATCTGGGACTCCGAACAAACTTCGGTCACCAAAACACACAATTCATAATACAAATCGTCATCCAACGTTAAGAGTGTGGACCCTACGGGTTCGAAAACTATGTAGACATGACTGAGACACATCTCCGGTCAATAACCAACAGGAGAACCTAGATGCTCATATTGGTTCCTACATATTCTATGAAGATCTTTATCGGTCAAACCGCAATAACAGCATATGTTATTCCCTTTGTCATCGGTATGTTACTTGCCCGAGATTCGATCATCGATATCATCATACCTAGTTCAATCTCGTTACCGACAAGTGTCTTTACTCATTTTGTAATGCATCATTCCATAACTAACTCATTAGTCACATTGCTTGCAAGGCTTATAGTGATGTGCATTACCGAGAGGCCCATAGATACCTCTCCGATACTCGGAGTGACAAATCCTAATATTGATCTATGCCAACCCAACAAAGACCTTCGGAGACACATGTAGAGCATCTTTATAATCACCTAGTTTCATTGTGACGTTTGATAGCACACAAGGTGTTCCTCCGATATTTGAGAGTTGCATAATCTCATAGTCAGGGGAATATGTATAAGTCATGAAGAAAGCAATAGCAATAAAACTTAATGATCATTATGCTAAGCTAACAAATGGGTCTTGTCCATCACATCATTCTCCTAATGATGTGATCCCATTCATCAAATGACAACACATGTCTATGGTTAGGAAACTTAACCATCTTTGATTGACGAGCTAGTCTAGTAGAGGTTTACTAGGGACACGGTGTTTTGTCTATGTATTCACACATGTATCAAGTTTCCGGTCAATACAATTCTAGCATGAATGATAAACATTTATCATGATATAAGGAAATATAAAATAACAACTCTATTATTGTCTCTAACACATATTTCCTTCACACTCTAAGGCCCAACACCTGCCTGAAAGCGTCCAGCATGTTCACACTGAGCTGCAGCTCACTCTCCACCGGCTTATGGAAGAGTATGACTTCGTCCACAAAAATGGACATTCATTGATGCATTCCAGATCATGCAAGGGGGTGAGCAACCCTCTCCGTGACACGAGGGAGAAGAGTCGGTGCAACGGTTCCATCATCAGAATGAATAGCATGGGAGATAGCGGCCCACCTTTCTTTAACCCTCTTCTGTTGCATGTGGGCGTGCCCGACACCCCATTCACAAGGACCCGCGTGGATGAGTTTGAGAGTGAGCCAATGGTCCAATCAATCCACCTCTGCCCAAAGCCCAGACTAGCGAGGACCTCAATGGCAAATGGCCATTGCACCCTATCAAAGGCTTTCGAGATGTCAAGCTTAACCATGACAGAGGCATTCTTCAGAGCGTGAAGTTTCCTCAGGGTGCCTTGGACCATCATGAAATTGACGTGAATCGAGCGCCCGCAGATGAAGGTGCTTTGATGGCTTCCCACGAGCTTGGGAAGATCTTCCGTTAGCCATATCGAAACAACTTCGTCAAAAATATTTCTTGCCCCGTCCACCAAGCTGACCGGGCGAAAATCCCTAATCTCCTCCGTGCCATCCTTTCTTGGGGATTAGTGTAACGTAAGCTCTTTTGATGGTGCCATCCCTCGCTTGTCCCCTCTGTAAAAATTGTCCAGCGTTCTCATGAAATACCCTTTGATGATATCCCAGCAACAGGCATAGAAACGGCCTGTAAATCCGTCCGGCCCCGGTGCCTTGTCTCTTGGCATAGCTTTTAGGATCTTTGCTACCTCTTATTCTGAGAATGGCAACTCAAGGTGCGCGAGGTCCAACCTTGGGAGGCCCAGAAGGTCGAGGTTGAAGCTCCTGGTGCGGTGCGGGGCCGAGCCAAGAATCTCCTGATAGTAACCATCTGATACGTCTCCAATGTATCTATAATTTTTGATTGCTCCATGCTATATTATCTACTGTTTTGGACTATATTGGGCTTTATTTTCCACTTTTATATTATTTTTGGGACTAACCTATTAACCGGAGGCCCAGCCCAGAATTGATGTTTTTTGCCTATTTCAGTGTTTCGGAGAAACAGAATATCAGTTTGGTTTGGCCTACTAGATTGGTTGTTCTTGCCATGGGAGAAGTGCTTAGCTTTGGGTTCGATCTTGCGGTGTCCTTTCCCAATGAAAGAAGGGGCAGCAAGGCATGTATTGTATTGTTGCCATCCAGGATAACAAGACGGGGTTTTTATCATATTGCATGAAACTATCCCTCTACATCATGTCATCTTGCTTAAGGCGTGACTCTGTTTTTAACTTAATACTCTAGATGCATGCTGGATAGCGGTCGATGAGTGGAGTAATAGTAGTAGATGCAGAATTGTTTTGATCTACTTGTCTCGAACGTGATGCCTATATACATGATCATACCTAGATATTCTCATAACTATGCTCAATTCTGTCAATTGCTCAACAGTAATTTGTTCACCCACCGTAGAATAATTATGCTCTTGAGAGAAGCCACTAGTGAAACCTATCGCCCCCGGGTCTCTTTCTCATCATATCAATCTCCATCACTTTATTATTGCTTTGCTTTTACTTTGCCTTTTACTTTTTACTTTGTATCTCTATACCAAAAATACCAAAAATATTATCTATCATCTCTATCAGATCTCACTTTCGTAAGTGACCGTGAAGGGATTGAGAACCCCTAAGCATGTTGGTTGTGTTGAGCTATTGTTTTTGTGTAGGTACAAGGGACTCGAGCGTAGCCTCCTACTGGATTGATACCTTGGTTCTCAAAAACTGAGGGAAATACTTACGCTACTTTGCTGCATCATCCTCTCCTCTTCAGGGAAATCCAACGCAGTGCTCAAGAGGTAGCAAGATGTAACATCCCAAATTTTCGATTTGGAATGTTATACATTAGATCATCATTGCATATCATATTTGTTTTTGCTTTTGGTCTGATCCAGAAATTCCACGCAACTCAAGGACCCACGGAGAGAGTTGGCGATTTCGTTATTTTCATATTTGAGTTTTCTCAAATTTTGAAAATGGGATCATTTGATTTTATTTATTTTATCTTCAATTATTTCAATTATAAAAATAAGTGAGAGGGAATAAAATGACTTTCCCAAAATAAAGAAATATTGAGGATTTAATAAAAAATCAAATAAGATTTTATCTAGAATTTTTCCGCTGTTTTATTTGAATTTAGGAAAATGTGCGTTTTTGAAAATAGCATTTAGGCCCCAAATAAATGTTCACTTTGTCCGGCTTGATTTTAGAAGTCGGGGAAAATTTATTTCGGAATTTTTGGAGTCCGTTTAGTATTTCTTTTCTTTCTTTTTCTGCACATCAAATTATTTAAAAAAACACGGACCGACCTAACCGGGCCGTGTCCGACTAGGACACTTGGCCCCGCCGGCCTTTAAAACCGCAAGGGCCCGAGCCGCCGCAGCCCCGAAACCCTAGCCACCGCCGCCCTCGATCCTCGTGCCGCCACCGCCGCGCGAGTCCGCCGCCGGAGCCACCGCCGCCACCCGCCTCCCGGCGCCACCGCACCGGAGCCGCGCCGCCGCCGCCCGAGGTAGCCGCTGTTGCCTCGGTTTTCGCAAAGAAAACCAATCGGTTTTTTTTCGAAAACCTAGATCCGTTTTTTTAGATCCGGTTCGGTTTTTATTCTTTGGTTTAGTTATTTAGCGAACGGCCACTTTTTCATTCGTTTTTACGAACAGTATTCGTCATTTAGCCGCAGACAGCGAACGTTCGTTCGTTAGCCTGTTCGTCGTTTTTCTTTTTCTCGGATTTTCCGCGATTATTTCTGATCGCGATTTCTGATCTGATTTTTGTTTTCGTATAACTTTTCGCTCATTTATCGGAATCAGGCGATTCAAGCGCCTAGAGTTTCGTCTCGAAACCCTCTTTCTGTTTAACCAACTCAAACAAGTTTTTGTTTCCGTAAAAATTTGACTTAGATCCAGATTAGTAAACAAAGTTTGTTTCATTCGCCGTTTGACTTTTGTTGCTTCGTTTGATTTGATTCTTTTTGCAAACCGGAGTTCTTAAGTTGAACTTTCTGGTTAGATCTCTTATTTTAGTTTACCTGTGCATTAGATGAGTACTTATTGTTTGCTTGTTTGTTTGTTTGCATTGGAGTACCTGGAGTGCGCCGCTTGCTACTTCGAATCTCTAGGTTTCATGGATCATCAGCAAGGCAAGTAACACTTTGATCATACCTCTTTCATACCCAGTTTTTATTGCATTAGATCAATCCTCAAACATTGCATGATTAGGATCTAATTAAATTGTGGGTTTTGGGTTGTAGATGGGGTAGTACCTATTGCCTGTTTTATTATCAAACCCTGGGAGTTACTTCTACGTTTGCTTGTTATGTCATGCTATGCTAGTAGACGTGGATTGGGTGAGTGTATCCATGACAGATGTGAGATTGATAAATTAATGGTTTATTTAAGGTGGCAACTTAAACACACATCTGGGTGGAATGAGGCACCTGGGTATTCCAGCGATTGCATGTTTTTCTTTATGGACCGCCACCCAGGCTCAAAGGGATCATGAGATTATTCATGCTAGAAACTTCCGTGTGTAGCCACAAGCTACTATGGGATCTAGCATAGTTGATTAAGTTGTGCGAACTCTTACAGTGGTAGACTAGCAGATGTAGGGGAAAGTAGGTGTAACGGTCTACCCGATCGTAAGGTGCTAGCGCTTCTGAAAAAATATGTCTCAGTCATCTGTTTCTAAAACACCATGTAGTGCGAGAATCCCAATGGAGGAGATCGAGTCTTGTGGGGAAAAGTGCGCAAACCTCTGCAGAGTGTATAAACTAATCATGATTAGTCGTGTCCCCGGTTATGGACAGTCTTGAGTATCTAGTACTTGGATTATCATGTGAATCTCATCATGTTACTTTAATTAATGTAATTGGGTTTTAATGTTGATGTTTAATTGGGATTGAGAGGGTGTCTACACTCTCAATGTTTAACCACCACCATGATAGTTAAATAAAGTTTATTCCTTTGCAGTAGGGTAAATTTGGCTTTATGCAAAAACTGTAACCATAGAGCTTTCCACCAGCCATATATGCATGTAGTATAGCATATTTCTTTCATTATTCTCTATGTGTTACATTGCCAGCATATTCCATGTGCTGACCCATTTTCGGGCTGCGACGTTCATGTTGCAGACTTTTCAGACAACGAGTAAGGTGCCTTTAGGTCGTGGTTCTATACTCAGTGATGCCGTTGGAGTTGATGGACTGGCTTATCTTCCAAGCCTTCCGCTGTTATCGTTATTAGATGGCCTTAAGCCATATTTATTGTAATAAGTTCTCCTTTGAGACACTCATTGTAATAAGTGTGTGATTGCTACTCTGTTATAAATCCTTCAAGTACTGTGCGTGTCAGCACTATTGATCCAGGGATGACACTGAAGCACGGAGATCAGACCGTTTGAGGTCTAGTCGCTACAAGATGGTATCAGAGCACACGCTGACTGTAGGACACGACCACTAAGCTAAAGCCCTAGATCACTACTCCCTCTTCTCATTTCTGACTCCTCATCTTTTCTACTCTTTTAGGATGGCGGATGCAAGGTACAAGTTCACACAACCGGATGAAGATACACCCTTTGGACGTCACTTGAAGGAAGTCACTAGATACCTGAACATCGGAGTACCAAGCTTCACCGGGACCTACAACGCCACTTTACCCGAGGAGGAGCGCTGTATGATTCAAGTTCAAGTTCCAGGAAGGACGTTTGCACCAGTCACCGAGCCCATAGAGTTTTCCTTTGATGCACCAACCTGGAGTCTAGGAAAGAGCATGGCAGCCCACATCACTATGGGACGCATTGGAGAAGTCTACCACAAGGATCTCAAGGATACTATCTACCAGATTTGTGGGCGCCGAGATGAACACTGGGAAATGATCAGCACCAAGAAGGATAGATCAATCGCAGCTTTTATCTAGGAGTTAAACCAGCACATTCAACGCCAGGAGAACCAGATGTGTGTAGGCATGGTAGACCTGAAGAAGGCCATGACCAAGATCATGGAGCTGGAAGAAGAACTCAAGTCTACACGCGATGGATATGAGGAGGAAATAGCAACCCTCGTGGAGAAGAACGATGATCTGAAGAAGAAGCTAAAGGTATTCATGGGATTTCCTGCGACTGGAGGAGAAGAAGAAGATTGCACTTGTCCAGAAGACTACATCATCATCGACGACACCGACTCTGACCTGAGCGATGATGACTTTGAAGACGAAGCTGGAGCGGATATCATGGAGTCTGTAACTGAGGAATATTTCTAGTAGACCACCACATCAGTAGTAGTATTCCGCCATGTAAATAGAGTAGTTCGAGCACCTTCACGATAGTTCTAGACCGATTGTATGCCCTTGTTTGAATTGAATGAAGTGATTTTGTTTGCATTCGTCTCATGTGCATTTGGGTAGTGTTTCCTCTCTAGACCTCATTCTATTCTATATTCTCATCTTTTCTAAACCCATCAGATGCCTCCGAGACGTGACAATGGATTTGCTTTCCCACCGGAGCTCACCCAGTTGATCCAGAAGCAGAATGCATTGATGCAGTTACTTGTCCAGAATCATAATCAGGGGAACAACAACAACAACAATAACAACAACAACAACAACAACAACAACAACAACAACAACCCACCACCACCTCCACCTGTTGATCACTTAACCCGTTTCCTTAGACTGAATCCGCCGGTGTTCTCCAGTAGCACCGAGCCTATAGTAGCAGATGATTGGCTCCGCAAGATTGGAAGGGAGTTAACCACTACAGGATGTACTGATGCTGAGAAGGTGCGCTTTGCCGCACATCAGTTGGATGGACCAGCAGCATCATGGTGGGAGAATTACACTGTCACCTACCCTATAGCCATAGTGACATGGGACCAATTTCAGCAGGCTTTCCGTACTGCCCATGTTTCAGCAGGAGCTATGTCCATGAAGAAGCGTGAGTTTCGCAACTTGCGCCAAGGAGGACCGACAGTTGGCCAGTATGTGGATGACATTAGTAAGCTAGCACGTTATGCCCTAGATGACGTTGCTACGGATGCAGCTAAGCAGGAGAAGTTTCTAGAAGGACTAAATGATGAGTTAAGCATGCAGTTGATGGTAGCAAGCTTCAACAACTACCAGGAGTTGGTAGATCGCGCTCTTATGATTGAAGGGAAGCAGCAGCAGATTGAAAACCGCAAGAGGAAGTATGGACAAGGGAAGTACAATTCTGGAGCTCAGCAGAAGCCGCATTTTACCCCTAAACCGGGAGGACATTTTCAGCATACTCATGGAGGAGGTAGCTCTCACAATCATAATGGCCCCAAGAATGGTAATGGGAATGGAGGAAGCAATGGCCAGAACCGTACCAACCCATCAACACCAGCCAAGAGAGACCCGAGTCAAGTCACTTGCTATAAGTGCCAGAAGACTGGACATTACGCCAATGAATGTCCTGAAGCCCAGAATGGAAATGGCAATGTAAGCTCTGGGAAGAAGCCGAACCCTTTCAATAGGGGACAGGTGAACCACGTTAACGTGGAGGAGGTTGAAGCTCATCCAGATGCAGTAATAGGTAAGTTTTTGGTTAAGTCATTTACTGCAATCGTTCTTTTCGATACTGGTGCATCGCATTCATACATATCAAGGGGATTCGTGGATAAGTATAACCTGCCCACCAAGGTTCTTAGAACACCTATGTTAGTAAGCTCACCAAGAGCGGAGTATATGGCCAGTCGAGGATGTTTTCAAGTGCCATTGAGTATAGGTAGGCATGTCTTCCCCTCGGATTTAATCATTCTGGAATCGCAAGGTTTGGATGTGATTCTAGGTATGGATTGGCTGTCGATGTATGAAGGAAACATCGATTGCGCCAGTAAGTCGATTTTGCTTACCACCCTAGAAGGAAGAAGTATCAAGTATGTATCCCGGCATGTGCCGAAGAGGACTCAAGTAAATTCCTTATCAGGAGTTGTGCAGGAGGAAGTACCAGTGGTAAAGGATTTTCCGGATGTATTTCCAAAAGAGTTGCCAGGCATGCCACCGGATAGGGACGTTGAGTTTTTGATTGAGCTTTTGCCAGGCACAGGACCAATATCTAAGAGACCGTACAGGATACCCGCAAAAGATTTGGAGGATATTAAGAAACAGATTAAAGAGTTACTGGATAAAGGTTATATTCGCCCAAGTTCTTTGCCTTGGGGATTGCCAGTACTTCTAGTGGAGAAGAAGGATGGATCGTTAAGGATGGTTGTTGATTATCGAGGATTGAATGAAGTAACAATCAAGAACAAGTACCCACTGCCGATGATCAATGATCTGTTTGATCGATTGCAAGGAGCTAAGGTATTTTCCAAGATCGATCTATGATCAGGATACCATCAGTTGAAAATTCGAGAGCAGAATATACCTAAGACGGCTTTTACCACCAAGTATGGGTTGTACGAGTATACAGTTATGTCATTTGGTCTGACTAACGCACCTGCATATTTCATGAACATGATGAACAAGGTGTTTATGGAGTTTTTGGATAAGTTCGTCGTGGTGTTCATTGATGATATTTTGGTCTACTCAAAGAATGAAGAGGAGCATAAGGAGCATTTGCGTTTGGTACTTGAGAAGCTCAGAGAACATCAGTTATATGCCAACTTCAGCAAATGTGAGTTTTGGTTGAAGGAAGTTGGATTCCTCGGACACGTTATGTCCGGAGAAGGTATAGCAGTAGATCCCACCAAGGTTGTCACTATGACAAATTGGGAAGCACCAACAACAGTTGCAGAGATCCGGAGTTTTCTTGGACTTGCAGGATACTAGCGGAGATTTATTGAGAATTTCTCAAAAATTGCGAAGCCTATGACGGAGTTGTTGAAGAAGGATACCAAGTTCAAATGGACTGAGGAATGTGAAGCCAGTTTCTAGGAGTTGAAGAAACATTTGGTTACCTCGCTAGTGTTGATTCTGCCAGATCAGCGCAAGGATTACGAGGTATATTGCGACGCTTCATGTCGTGGACTTGGAGCAGTGCTTATGCAGGAGGGAAGAGTTGTTTCATATGCTTCACGACAACTTAAGCCTCATGAGTTGAATTATGCCATGCATGATTTGGAGTTAGCAGCTGTAGTGCATGCATTGAAGACTTGGAGACATTTTCTCATTGGAAACCATTGTGAAGTGTACACGGATCACAAGAGTTTGAAGTATATTTTCACGCAGAAGGAGCTAAATCTCAGGCAAAGGAGATGGTTGGAACTCATCAAGGATTATGATATGAGATTGCATTATCATCCCGGAAAGGCTAACGTAGTAGCCGATGCGCTGGGCCGTAAGAGCCATGTCAACACACTAAAGACGGGAGATTTACCGAAGGAGTTAGCCAAAGACCTTCGTGAGCTATGTTTGGAGATAGTTCCGAAAGGCTATGTAGCAGCATTGGAGATTCAGTCTACTTTGATGGATAAGATCAGAGAAGCTCAGAAGACTGACAAGGAGGTTGCCTCTATAAAGGAGAAGATGAGCAAAGGAAAAGTTAAAGGATTCCGTGAGGATGAACACGATACCTTATGGTTTGAGGACCGCATTTATGTGCCCAATGACCCGGAGATCAGGAAGTTAATTTTGCAAGAGGCCCATGATTCGCCGTACTCGATTCACCCAGGAAATACCAAGATGTATTTGGATTTAAAAGACACTTTCTGGTGGACCGGAATGAAGAAGGATATTGCAGAGTATGTAGCCGTTTGTGATGTATGTCAGAGAGTAAAGGCAAAGCATCAGAAGCCAGCGGGATTGCTACAGCCATTGCCGATACCCGAATGGAAGTGGGATAAGCTAGGCATGGATTTTATCACGGGATGACCCAGGACCCGCTCAGGCTATGACTCGATATGGGTTGTAGTCGATCCCTTGACGAAGGTAGCTCATTTCATCCCGTGAAGACCACTTACACCAGTGCTAAGTTGGCAAAGATATACATGACCAGGATTGTATGTCCGCATGGAGTTCCTAGGAGCATTGTATAAGATAGAGGAACCCAGTTTACCTAAAAGTTTTGGAATCAGTTACATGAAACTTTGGGTACTAGACTAGAGTTCAGCACAGCTTTTCATCCGCGGACCGATGGATAGACCGAGAGAGTCAATCAGATTTTGGAGAATATGTTGAGAGCTTGTGCGCTAGATTATGGATCTAGTTGGGATGACAATTTGCCATATGCGGAGTTATCTTACAACAATAGTTATCAATCCAGTTTGAAGATGGCCCCTTTTGAAGCCTTGTACGGAAGAAGGTGCAGAACACCATTATCGTGGGACAAAGTTGGAGACCGCCAGTTGTTTGGACCAGATTTGATTAAGGAGTCTGAATAGAAAGTGAAGTTGATTCGTGATAGGCTCAAGGTAGACCAGTCCAGGCAGAAGAGCTATGCAGATCCTAAACGCAAGGATATAGTTTACGAGGCCGGAGATAGAGTTTATCTTCGTGTATCTCCACTTCAAGGAGTTAAGCGCTTTGGAGTTAAGGGAAAGTTAGCGCCACGTTTTGTGGGACCATACAAAGTTTTGGAGCGTGTGGGAGAAGTAGCTTACAAGTTGGAGTTGCCCGAAGGATTGTCAGGAGTTCACGACGTGTTCCATGTTTCCCAATTGAAAAAGTGCCACGCAGAGATGGCTAATATACCGCTAAGAGATACAGTGCCGCTGGAAGCAATTCAGTTGGATAGTGATTTGACCTACGAGGAGAAACCAGTTAAGATTCTTGAATATGCCAGCCGAGTCACCCGCAGCAAGGTTATCAGGTTTTTAAAGTTCAGTGGAGCCACCACACCGAGGATGAAGCCACCTGGGAGTGAGAGGAAGATCTGCTGAAGGACCACCCTCACCTATTTTCTAGCCAACCCGAATCTCGAGGGCGAGATTCATCTTAAGGGGGGTAGGTTTGTAACATCCCAAATTTTCAATTTGGAATGTTATACATTAGATCATCATTGCATATCATATTTGTTTTTGCTTTTGGCCTGATCCAGAAATTCCACGCAACTCAACGACCCACGGAGAGAGTTGGGGATTTCGTTATTTTCATATTTGAGTTTTCTCAAATTTTGAAAATGGGATCATTTGATTTTATTTATTTTATCTTCAATTATTTGAATTATAAAAATAAGTGAGAGGGAATAAAATGACTTTCCAAAAATAAAGAAATATTGAGGATTTAATAAAAAATCAAATACGATTTTATCTGGAGTTTTTCCGCTATTTTATTTGAATTTAGGGAAAATGCCCGTTTTTCAAAATTGCACTTAGGCCCCAAATAAATGTTAACTTTATCCGGCTTGATTTTAGAAGTCGGGGAAAATTTATTTCGGAATTTTTGGAGTCCGTTTAGTATTTCTTTTCTTTCTTTTTCTGCACGTCAAATTATTTATAAAAAAACACGGACCGACCTAACCGGGCCGTGTCCGACTAGGACACTTGGCCCGGCCGGCCTTTAAAGCCGCGAGGGCCCGAGCCGCCCCAGCCCCGAAACCCTAGCCGCCGCCGCCCTCGATCTGCGCGCCGCCCGCCGCCGCCCCTCGCCTCGTCGCCCGCCGCCGGAGCCACCGTGGCCACCCGCCCCCCGCGCCGCCGCACCGGAGCCGCGCCACCGCCGCCGTTGTCTCGCCAGAGCCGCCCGAGGTAGCCGCCGTTGCCTCGGTTTTCGCAAAGAAAACCGATCGGTTTTTTTTCGAAAACCTAGATCCGTTTTTTAGATCCAGTTCGGTTCATTTTTTTCTTCGGTTTAGTTATTTAGTGAACGGGCGCTTTTTCGTTCGTTTTTACAAATAGTATTCATCATTTAGCGGCAGACAGCGAACGTTCATTCGTTAGCCTGTTCGTCGTTTTTCTTTTTCTCGGATTTTCCGCGATTATTTCTGATCGCGATTTCTGATCCGATTTTCGTTTTAGTATAACTTTTCGCTCGTTTATCAGAATCACGAGATTCAAGCACCTAGAGTTTCGTCTCGAAACCCTCTTTCCGTTTAACCAATTCAAACAAGTTTTTTCTTCTGTAAAATTTGACTTAGATCCAGATTAGTAAATGAAGTTTGTTTCATTCGCCGTTTGACTTTCGTTGCTTCGTTCGATTTGATTCTTTTTGCAAACTGGAGTTCTTAAGTTGAACTTTGTGGTTAGACCTCATATTTGAGTTTTACCTATGCATTATATGAGTACTTATTGTATGCTTGTTTGTTTGTTTGCATTCGAGTACCCGGAGTGCGCCGCTTGCTACTTCGAATCTCTAGGTTTCACGGATCATCAGCAAGGCAAGTAACACGTTGATCATACCTCTTTCATACCCAGTTTTTATTGCATTAGATCAATCCTCAAACATTGCATGATTAGGATCTAATTAAATTGTGGGTTTTGGGTTGTAGATGAGGTAGTACCTATTACCTGCTTTATTATCAAACCCTGGGAGTTACTTCTATGTTTGCTTGATATGCCATGCTATGCTAGTAGACGTGGATTGGTTGAGTGTATCCATGACAGATGTGAGATTGATAAATTAATGGTTTATTTAAGGTGGCACCTTAAACACACATCTGGGTGGAATGAGGCACCTGGGTATTCCAGCGATTGCATGTTTTTCTTTATGGACCGCCACCCAGGCTGAAAGGGATCATGAGATTAATCATGCTAGAAACTTCCGTGTGTAGCCAGAAGCTACTATGGGCTCTAGCATAGTTGATTAAGTTGTGCGAACTCTTACAGTGGTAGACTAGCAGATGTAGAGGAAAGTAGGTGCAACGGTCTACCCGATCGTAAGGTGCTAGCGCTTCTGAAAAAATATGTCTCGGTCATCCGTTTCTCAAACACCATGTAGTGCGAGAATCCCAACGGAGGAGATCGATTCTTGTGGGGAAAAGTGCGCAAACCTTTGCAGAGTGCATAAACTAATCATGATTAGTCGTGTCCCCGGTTATGGATAGTCTTGAGTATCTAGTACTTGGATTATCATGTGAATCTCATCATGTTACTTTAATTAATGTAATTGGGTTTTAATGTTGATGTTTAATTGGGATTGAGAGGGTGTCTACACTCTCAATGTTTAACCACCACCATGATAGTTAAATAAAATTTATTCCTTTGCAGTAGGAAATTTGGCTTTATGCAAAAACTGTAACCATAGAGCTTTCCACTAGCCATATATGCATGTAGTATAGCATATTTCTTTCATTACTCTCTATGTGTTACATTGCCAGCATATTCCATGTGCTGGCCCGTTTTCGGGCTGCAACGTTCATGTTCCAGACTTTTCAGGCGATGAGTAAGGTGACTTTAGGTCGTGGTTCTATACTCAGTGATGTCGTTGGAGTTGATGGACTCACTTATCTTCCAAGCCTTCCATTGTTATCGTTATTAGATGACCTTAAGCCATATTTATTGTAATAAGTTCTCCTTTGAGACACTCTTTGTAATAAGTGTGTGATTGCTACTCTGTTATAAATCCTTCAAGTACTATGTGTATCAGCATTACTGATCCAGGGATGACACTGAAGCACGGAGATCGGACCATTTGAGGTCTGCTCGCTACACAAGAAGAATTTCTGGCTCCGTTGCCGGGGAGTCTGCACAAAAGTCAACATACCAAGTACCCATCACAATCCCTATCTCCCGCATTACATTATTTACCATTTGCCTCTCGTTTTCCTCTCCCCCACTTCACCCTTTCCGTTGTATTCGCCCTCTCTCTCTCTATCCTCCCTCTCTATTTGCCTCTTTTTGCCCGTTTGCCTTTTGTTTGCTCGTGTAATGGTTTGCTTGTTTGTTGCAATGGCTCAAGATAATACTAAATTGTGTGACTTCACCAATACGAACAACAATGATTTTATTAGCACTCCGATTGCTCCTCTTACCAATGTTGAATCTTGTGAAATTAATACTGCTTTGTTGAATCTTGTCATGAAAGATCCGTTTTCCGGCCTTCCTAGTGAAGATGCCGCTACCCATCTTAATAGCTTCGTTGATTTGTGTGATATGCAAAAGAAGAAAGATGTGGATAATGATATTGTTAAAACGAAGCTATTTCCTTTTTCGCTTAGAGATCGCGCTAAAGCTTGGTTTTCATCTTTGCCTAAAAATAGTATTGATTCATGGAACAAGTGCAAAGATGCTTTTATCTCTAAGTATTTTCCTCCCGCTAAGATCATCTCTCTTAGAAACGATATTATGAATTTTAAGCAACTTGATCATGAACATGTTGCACAAGCTTGGGAGAGAATAAAATTAATGATACGTAATTGCCCTACTCATGGTTTAAATTTGTGGATGATTATACAAAAAGTTTATACCGGATTGAATTTTGCTTCTAGAAATCTTTTAGATTCGGCCGCGGGAGGCACTTTTATGGAAATCACTTTAGGAGATGCTACTAAACTCCTAGATAATATTATGGTTAATTATTCTCAATGGCACACTGAAAGATCTACTAATAATAAAGTGCATGCGATAGAAGAAATTAATGTTTTGAGTGGAAAGATGGATGAACTTATGAAATTATTTGCTAATAAGAGTGTACCTTCTGATCCTAATGATATGCCTTTGTCTACTTTGATTGAGAATAATAATGAATCTATGGATGTGAATTTTGTTGGTAGGAATAATTTTGGTAACAACGCGTATAGAGGGAATTTTAATCCTAGGCCTTATCTTAGTAATCCTTCTAATAATTATGGAAATTCCTAAAACAACTCTTATGGAAATTATAATAAGATGCCCTCTGATTTTGAATCTAATATTAAAGAATTTATTACTTCGCAAAAGAATTTTCATGTTATGATTGAAGAAAAACTGCTTAAAGTTGATGATTTGGCTAGGAACATTGATAGAATTTCTCTTGAGGTTGATTCTTTAAAGCTTAGATCTATTCCTCCTAAGCATTATATCAACGATTCTCTCAAAGCCATGAGAATTTCCATTGATGAGTGCAAGGAAAGAACCGCTTGGACGCATGCTATGAAAGATGCCTTTATTAAAGCGTGTTCTTCCAATTCCTATGAAAATCAAGATGAAGATCTAAAAGTTATTGATGTGTCTCCTATTAAATCTTTGTTTTGCAATATAAATCTTGATGAAACTGAATATGATCCACCTTTACCTAGAAGGCGTTCTAAGAATTCGGAGTATTTAGATCTTGATGATGAAATTGATAAAAGTGGGATTAAAAGAAATAAAACTCTAGATGTTGCTAAACCCACTATATTGGATTTCAAGGAATTTAATTATGAAAATTGCTATTTAATTGATTGTATTTCCTTGTTGCAATCCGTGCTAAACTCTCCTCATGCTTATAGTCAAAATAAAGCCTTTACCGAACATATCGTTGATGCCATGATGCAATCTTATGAAGAAAAACTTGAGTTGAAAGTTTCTATCCCTAGAAAACTTTATGATGAGTGGGAACCTACTATTAAAATTAAAATTAAAGATTGTGAGTTCTATGCTTTGTGTGATTTGGGTGCTAGTGTCTCTATTATTCCCAAAAACTTTGTGTGATTTGCTAGATTTCCGTGATTTTGACGATTGCTCTCCAAACTTGCATCTTGCGGATTCCACTATTAAGAAACATATGGGAAGAATTAATGATGTTCTTATTGTTGCAAATAGGAATTGTGTGCCCATATATTTTATCGTTCTTGATATAGATTGCAATCCTTCTTGCCCTATTATTCTCGGTAGACCTTTCCTTAGAACGGTTGGTGCAATTATTGATATGAAGGAAGGGAATATTAGATTTCAATTTCCATTAAAAAAAGGGCATGGAACACTTTCCTAGAAAGAAAATAAAATTTCCATATGAATCTATCATGAGAGCCACTTATGGATTGCCTACCAAAGATGGCAATACCTAGATCTATCCTTGCTTGTTGTGCATAGCTAGGGGCGTTAAACGATAGCGCTTGTTGGGAGGCAACCCAATTTTATTTTTATTCCTTGATTTTTGCTCCTGTTTAGTAATAAATAATTTATCTAGCCTCTGTTTTGGTTGTGTTTTTTTGTGTTTAATTAGTGTTTGTGCCAAGTAGAACCGGTGGGAAGACTTGGGGAAAGTCTTGTTGAACTTGCTGTAAAAAACAGAAACTTTAGCGCTCACGAGAACTGCTGTCATTTTTATTTGGAAAGTGCTATTTAGTTAATTATTTTTGAAGATGTTTAAAAGATAAATTCCTTACGTCTAGCAATTTATTTTAGAATTTTTCGGGTTCCAGATCTTGCTCTAGCTACAGATTACTACAGACTGTTCTGTTTTTGACAGATTCTGTTTTTTGTGTGTTGTTTGCTTATTTTGATGAATCTATGGCTAGTAAAATAGTTTATAATCCATAGAGAAGTTGGAATACAGTAGGTATAATACAAATATAAATAAAGAATGAGTTCATTACAGTACCTTGGAGTGGTCTTTTTTTTTCTTTCACTAACGGAGCTCACGAGATTTTCTACTTTAAGTTTTGTGTTGTGAAGTTTTCAAGTTTTGGGTAAAGATTTGATGGATTATGGAACAAGGAGTGGCAAGAGCCTAAGATTGGGGATGCCCATGGCAGCCCCAAGATAATCTAAGGACACCTAAAATCCAAAGCTTGGGGATGCCCCGGAAGGCATCCCCTCTTTCGTCTACTTCTATCGGTAACTTTACTTGGAGCTATATTTTTATTCACCACATGATATGTGTTTTGCTTGGAGCATCTTTTATGATTTGATTCTTTGCTTGTTAGTCTACCACAATCATCCTTGCTGTACACACCTTTTGAGAGAGCCATACATGATTTGGAATTTGATAGAATACTATATGTGCTTCACTTATATCTTTTGAGCTTTATAGTTTTGCTCTAGTGCTTCACTTATATCTTTTAGAGCACGGTGGTGGATTTGTTTTATAGAAACTATTGATCTCTCATGCTTCACTTAGATTATTTTGAGAGTCCTAATAGCATGGTAATTTGCTTAAAATCTTAATATGCTTGGTATGCAAGATTAATAATAAAACTTTCTTATGAGCGTGTTGAATACTAAGAACAGTTTGATGCTTGATGATTGTTTTGAGATATGGAGGTAATAATATAAAAGTCATGCTAGTTGAGTAGCTGTGAAATAGAGAAATACTTGTGTTGTATTTTGCAAGTCCCGTAGCATGCATGTATGATAAACGTTATGCAACAAATTTGAAACATGAGGCGTTATTTGATTGTCTTCCTTATGAGTGGCGGTCGGGGACGAGCGATGGTCTTTTCCTACCAATCTATCCCTCTAGGAGAATGTGCGTAGTGCCGAGGTTTTTGATGACTTGTAGATTTTTGCTATAATTAAGTGAGTTCTTTATGACTAATGTTGAGTCCATGGATTATACGCACTCTCACCCTTCCATCCTTGCTAGCCTCTTCGGTACCGTGCATTGCCCTTTCTCACATTGAGAGTTGGCGCAAACTTCGCCGGTGCATCCAAACCCCGTGATATGATACGCTCTTTCACACATAAACCTCCTTATATCTTCCTCAAAACAGCCACCATACCTACCTATTATGGCATTTCCATAGCCATTCCGAGATATATTGCCATGCAACTTTCCACCGTTCCGTTTATTATGACACGCATCATCATTGTCATATTGCTTTGCATGATCATGTAGTTGACATCGTATTTGTGGCAAAGCCACCATTCATAATTCTTTCATACATGTCACTCTTGATTCATTGCATATCCCGGTACACCGCCGGAGGCATTCATATAGAGTCATCTTTGTTCTAGTATCGAGTTGTAATCATTCAGTTGTAAATAAATAGAAGTGTGATGATCATCATTATTAGAGCATTGTCCCAAGTGAGGAATAAATAAATAAAAAAGAGAAAGGCCATAAAAAAGAGAAGGCCCAAAAAAAGAAAGGCCATAAAAAAGAAAAGGCCCAAAAAATGAGAGAAAAAGAGAGAAGGGACAATGTTACTATCCTTTTACCACACTTGTGCCTCAAAGTAGCACCATGGTCTTCATAGTAGAGAGTCTCTCATGTTATCACTTTCATATACTAGTGGGAATCTTTCATTATAGAACTTGGCTAGTATATTCCAACAATGGGCCTCCTCAAGTGCCCTAGGTCTTCGTGAGCAAGCAAGTTGGATGTACACCCACTAGTTTCTTTTGTTGAGCTTTCATACATTTATAGCTCTAGTGCATCCGTTGCATGGCAATCCCTACTCCTTGCATTAACATCAATCGGTGGGCATCTCCATAGCCCATTGATTAGCCTCGTTAATGTGAGACTTTCTCCTTTTTTGTCTTCTCCACACAACCCCCTTCATTATACTCTATTCCACCCATAGTGCTATATCCATGGCTCGCGCTCATGTATTGCGTGAAAGTTTATAGGTTTGAGATTAATAAAGTATGAAACAATTGCTTGGCTTGTCATCGGGGCTGTGCATGATGAGAGCATTATTGTGTGATGAAAATGAAACATGACTAAACTATATGATTTTGTAGAGATGAACTTTCTTTGGCCATGTTATTTTGAGAAGACATAATTGCTTAGTTAGTATGCTTGAAGTATTATCATTTTTATGCCAATATGAACTTTTGTCTTGAATCTTTCGGATCTGAATATTCATACCACAATTAAGAAGAATTACATTAAAATTATGCCAAGTAGCACTCCGCATCAAAAATTCTCTTTTTATCATTTACCTACTCGAGGACGAGCAGGAATTAAGCTTGGGGATGCTTGATACGTCTCCAATATTGCTCCATGCTATATTATCTACTGTTTTGGACTATATTGGGCTTTATTTTCCATTTTTATATTATTTTTGGGACTAACCTATTAACTGGAGGCCCAGCCCAGAATTGCTGTTTTTTTGCCTATTTTAGTGTTTCAGAGAAACAGAATATCAAACGGAGTCCAAACGGAATAAAATCTTCGGAAACATGATCTTCTCATCAGATAAGATCCACGAGACTTGGACCCCCCGTCAAGAAAGCCACGAGGTGGTCACGAGGGTGGGGGCGCGCCCACCCCCCCTAGGGCGCGCCCCCCTGCCTCGTGGCCCCCACGAGGCTCCATCGACGTACTTCTTCCTCCTATATATATCTACGTACCTCCAAACGATCGAGGACGGAGCCAAAAACCTAATTCCGCCGCCGCAACTTTCTATATCCACGAGATCCCATCTTGGGGCCTGTTCCGGAGCTCCGTCGGAAGGGGAATCGATCACGGAGGGCTTCTACATCATCATCCAAGCCTCTCCGATGAAGTGTGATTAGTTTACTTCAGACCTACGGGTCCATAGTTAGTAGCTAGATGGCTTCTTCTCTCTTTTTGGATCTCAATACAATGTTCTCCCCCTCTCTTGTGGAGATCTATTCGATGTAATCTTCTTTTTTGTGGTGTGTTTGTTGAGATCGATGAATTGTGGGTTTATGATCCGGTTTATCTATGAATAATATTTGAATCTTCTCTGAATTATTTATGTATGATTGGTTATCTTTGCAAGTCTCTTCGAATTATCAGTTTGGTTTGGCCTACTAGATTGGTTGTTCTTGCCATGGGAGAAGTGCTTAGCTTTGGGTTCGATCTTGCGGTGTCCTTTCCCAGTGACAGAAGGGGCAGCAAGGCACGTATTGTATTGTTGCCATCGAGGATAACAAGATGGGGTTTTTATCATATTGCATGAAACTATCCCTCTACATCATGTCATCTTGCTTAAGGCGTTACTCTGTTTTTAACTTAATACTCTGGATGCATGTTGGACAGCGGTCGATGAGTGGAGTAATAGTAGTAGATGCAGAATCGTTTCGGTCTACTTGCCTCAGACGTGATGCCTATATACATGATCATACCTAGATATTCTCATAACTATGCTCAATTCTGTCAATTGCTCAACAGTAATTTGTTCACCCACCGTAGAATAATTATGCTCTTGAGAGAAGCCACTAGTGAAACCTATGGCCCCCGGGTCTCTTTCTCATCATATCAATCTCCATCACTTTATTATTGCTTTGCTTTTACTTTGCCTTTTACTTTTTACTTTGCATCTCTATACCAAAAATACCAAAAATATTATCTATCATCTCTATCAGATCTCACTTTCGTAAGTGGCCGTGAAGGGATTGACAACCCCTAAGCGCGTTGGTTGCGTTGAGCTATTGTTTTTGTGTAGGTACAAGGGACTCGAGCGTAGCCTCCTACTGGATTGATACCTTGGTTCTCAAAAACTGAGGGAAATACTTATGCTACTTTGCTGCATCATCCTCTCCACTTTCGGGGAAATCCAACGCAGTGCTCAAGAGGTAGCACCATCCACCGCCTCCGCAATTTCCTCTTGGCCTGTGAGGTATTGATCATTGCATTGTAGGCCCATAATAGTGTTACAACGCCTCGTGTGGCTGGCATGTTGCTAGAAGAACTGTGAGCTGACATCTCCATCGCGTAGACATGTCATCCTAGAGCGATGACGCGCAATGGACCTCTCAAGGGAACACAAGCCGAGAAGATTTCTTTTCAAGATCCTTCTAAGGCCAACCTCCTGCTCCGATAGCTGCCTTGATTCCATCGCCACATCTAGCCGAAGGATAACCTCTAGAGCCAAGGCTATTTGCAACTTCACGTTTCCAATCCACTTGTCGCTCCAACTTTGCAACACCTTTGAAGTTGCTCTCAGCTTGCTATCAAGGACCACAAAGGGATTGCCCACAGAGGGCACTGAAGTCCATGCAGCCTGCACCACATTGCGAAACCCCTCGGCCTTCAGCCAGAAGGCTTCGAAGCAAAAGCGCTTGCCCACCCAAAAGTTAGCATGCAAATCTAGCAGTAGGGGCAATGATCCCAGATAGCATATCCCATGGCTGAGAGAAAACAGGAAGGGTGCAGCTCCTCCCAATCCACCATGGTGAAGATATGATCTAACTTCTCAAGGGTAGTCCGTCCATGCTCGTTTGACCACGTGTACCTCCTGCCATTGAGGTATACCTCTTATAGCTCAAGGAAATTGAGCTTGGACCGGAAGCGCGCCATCATACGCCTGTTTATGTGATCATTCCTTTTGTCTTCCGGGTTCATGAGGAGGTTAAAGTTGAAGGAAAAATGCCCTAGAGGCAATAATAAAGTTATTATTTATTTCCTTATATCATGATAAATGTTTATTATTCATGCTAGACTTGTATTAACCGGAAACATAATACATCTGTAAATACATAGACAAACAGAGTGTCACTAGTATACCTCTACTTGACTAGCTCGTTAATCGAAGATGCTTATGTTTCCTAACCATGAACAAAAGAGTTGTTATTTGATTAACGGGATCACATCATTAGAAGAATGATGTGATTGACATGACCCATTCCATTAGCTTAGCACCCGATCGTTTAGTATATTGCTATTGCTTTCTTCATGACTTATACATGTTCCTATGACTATGAGATTATGCAACTCCCGTTTACCGGAGGAACATTTTGTGTGCTACCAAACGTCACAACGTAACTGGGTGATTATAAAGGAGCTCTACAGGTGTCTCCAAAGGTACATGTTGGGTTGGCATATTTCGAGATTAGGATTTGTCACTCCGATTGTCGGAGAGGTATCTCTGGGCCCTCTCGGTAATGCACATCACATAAGCCTTGCAAGCATTGCAACTAATGAGTTAGTTGCGAGATGATGTATTACGGAACGAGTAAAGAGACTTGCCGGTAACGAGATTGAACTAGGTATTGAGATACCAACGATCGAATCTCGGGCAAGTAACATACCGATGACAAAGGGAACAACGTATGTTGTTATGCGGTCTGACCGATAAAGATCTTCGTAGAATATGTAGGAGCCAATATGGGCATCCAGGTCCCGCTATTGGTTATTGGCCGGAGATTTGTCTCAGTCATGTCTACATTGTTCTCGAACCGTAGGGTCCGCACGCTTAATGTTACGATGACAGTTATTATGAGTTTATGCATTTTGATGTACCAAAGTTAGTTCGGAGTCCCGGATGTGATCACGGACATGACGAGGAGTCTCGAAATGGTCAAGACATAAAGATTAATATATTGGAAGCCTAAATTTGGACATCGGAATTGTTCCGGGTGAAATCGGCATTTTACCGGAGTACCGGGGGATTGCCGGAACCCCCCGGGGGTTATTGGGCCTACATGGGCCTTAAGGAGAAGAGGAGAGGAGGCAAGAGGTGGCCGCGCGCCCCTCGCCTTCCTAGTCTGAATAGGACAAGGGAAGGGGGCGGCGCCCCCCCCCCTTCCTCTCTTCCTCCTATTTCCCCCCTCTCTCTCCTAGTCCAACTAGGAGTCCTACTCCCGGTGGGAGTAGGACTCCCCTTGGCGCGCCACACCCTGGCCGGCCGCCTCCTCCCCTTGCTCCTTTATACACGGGGGCAGGGGGCACCTCTAGACACACAAGTTGATCCACGTGATCGTTCCTTAGCCGTGTGCGGTGCCCCCTGCCACCATATTCCACCTCGATCATATCATTGTGGTGCTTAGGCGAAGCCCTGTGTCGGTAGAACATCATCATCATCACCACGTCGTTGTGCTGACGGAAATCATCCCCAAAGCTTTGCTGGATCGGACCCCGGGGAGCGTCATCGAGTTGTACGTGTGCTAAGAACTCGGAGGTGCCGGAGTAACGGTGCTTGGATCGGTCGGATCGGGAAGACGTATGACTACTACCTCTATGTTGCGTCAACGCTTCCGCTTCAGTCTACGAGGGTACGTAGACAACACTCTCCCCTCTCGTTTCTATGCATCACCATGATCTTGCGTGTGCGTAGGAAATTTTTTGAAATTACTACGTTCCCCAACAGTGGCATCCGATCCTAGGTTTTATGGTTTGATGTTATATGCACGAGTAGAACACAAGTGAGTTGTGGGCGATATAAGTCATACTGCCTACCAGCATGTCATACTTTGGTACGGCAGTATTGTTGGATGAAGCGGCCCGGACCGACATTACGCGTACGCTTACGCGAGACCGGTTCTCCCGACGTGCTTTGCACAAAGGTGGCTTGCGGGTGACTGTTTCTCCAACTTTAGTTGAACCAAGTGTGGCTACGCCCGGTCCTTGCGAAGGTTAAAACGGAGTCAAATTGACAAACTATCGTTGTGGTTTTGATGCGTAGGTGAGATTGGTTCTTACTTAAGCCCGTAGCAGCCACGTAAAACTTGCAACAACAAAGTAGAGGACGTCTAACTTGTTTTTGCAGGGCATGTTATGATGTGATATGGCCAAGACATGATGCTAAATTTTATTGTATGAGATGATCATGTTTTGTAACCGAGTTATCGGCAACTGGCAGGAGCCATATGGTTGTCGCTTTATTGTATGCAATGCAATCGCAATGTAATGCTTTACTTTATCACTAAGCGGTAGCGATAGTCGTGGAAGCATAATATTGGCGAGACGACAACGATGCTACAATGGAGATCAAGGTTTCGCGCCAGTGACGATGGTGATCATGACGGTGCTTCGGAGATGGAGATCACAAGCACAAGATGATGATGGCCATATCATATCACCTATATTGATTGCATGTGATGTTTATCTTTTATGCATCTTATCTTGCTTTGATTGACGGTAGCATTATAAGATGATCTCTCACTAATTATCAAGAAGTGTTCTCCCTAAGTATGCACCGTTGCGAAAGTTCTTCGTGCTGAGACACCACGTGATAATCGGGTGTGATAGGCTCTACGTTCAAATACAACGGGTGCAAAACAGTTGCACACGCGGAATACTCAGGTTATACTTGACGAGCCAAGCATCTACAGATATGGCCTCGGAACACGGAGACCGAAAGGTCGAGCGTGAATCATATAGTAGATATGATCAACATAGTGATGTTCACCATTGAAACTACTCCATCTCACGTGATGATCGGACATGGTTTAGTTGATTTGGATCACGTGATCACTTAGAGGATTAGAGGGATGTCTATCTAAGTGGGAGTTCTTAAGTAATATGATTAATTGAACTTAAATTTATCATGAACTTGTCCTGGTAGTATTTTGTAAATCATGTTGTAAATCAATAGCTCGCGTTGTTGCTTCCCTGTGTTTATTTTGATATGTTCCTAGAGAAAATTGTATTGAAAGATGTTAGTAGAAATGATGCGGATTGGATCCGTGATCTGAGGTTTATCCTCATTGCTGCACAGAAGAATTATGTCCTTGATGCACTGCTAGGTGACAGACCTATTGCAGGAGCAGATGCAGACGTTATGAACATTTGGCTAGCTCAATATGATGACTACTTGATAGTTTAGTGCACCATGCTTAATGGCTTAGAATCGGGACTTCAAAGACGTTTTGAACGTCATGGACCATATGAGATGTTCCAGGAGTTGAAGTTAATATTTCAAGCAAATACCCGAGTTGAGAGATATGAAGTCTCCAACAAGTTCTATAGCTAAAAGATGGAGGAGAATCGCTCAACTAGTGAGCATGTGCTCAGATTGTCTGGGTACTATAATCGCTTGAATCAAGTGGGAGTTAATCTTCCAGATAAGATAGTGATTGACAGAATTCTCTAGTCACCATGACCAAGTTAGTAGAACTTCGTGATGAACTATAGTATGCAAGGGATGACGAAAACGACTCCCGAGCTTTTCATGATGATGAAATCGATGAAGGTAGAAATCAAGAAAAACATCAAGTGTTGATGGTAGACAAGACCACTAGTTTCAAGAAAAGGGCAGAGGGAAGAAGGGGAACTTCAAAAAGAACAGCAAGCAAGTTGCTGCTCAAGTGAAGAAGCCCAAGTCTGGACCTAAGCCTGAGACTGAGTGCTTCTACTGCAAAGGGACTGGTCACTGGAAGCGGAACTACCCCAAGTGATTGGCAGATAAGAAGGATGGCAAAGTGAACATAAGTATATTTGATATACATGTTATTGATGTGTACTTTACTAGTGTTTATAGCAACCCCTCAGTATTTGATACTAGTTCAGTTGCTAAGATTAGTAACTCGAAACGGGAGTTGCAGAATAAACAGAGACTAGTTAAGGTGAAGTGACGATGTGTGTTGGAAGTGGTTCCAAGATTGATATGATCATCATCGCACACTCCCTATAAATTCGGGATTAGTGTTGAACCTAAAAAAGTGTTATTTGGTGTTTACGTTGAGCATGAATATGATTTGATCATGTTTATTGTAATACGGTTATTCATTTAAGTAAGAGAATAAATTGTTGTTCTGTTTACATGAATAAAACCTTATGTGGTTACACACCCAATGAAAATAGTTCGTTGGATCTCGATCGTAGTGATACACATAATCATAATATTGAAACCAAAAGATGTAAAGTTAATAATGATAGTGCAACTTATTTGTAGCACTGCCGTTTAGGTCATATTGGTGTAAAGCGCATGAAGAAACTCCATACTGATGGACTTTTGGAACCACTTGATTATGAATCACTTGGTACTTGCGAACCGTGCCTCATGGGCAAGATGACTAAAACACCGTTCTCCGGTACTATGGAGAGAGCAACAGATTTGTTGGAAATCATACATATAGATGTATGTGGTCCGATGAATGTTGAGGCTCATGGCGGATATCGTTATTTTCTCACCTTCACAGATGACTTCAGCAGATATGGGTATATCTACTTGATGAAACATAAGTATGAAACATTTGAAAAGTTCAAAGAATTTCAGAGTGACGTGAAGAATCATCGTAACAAGAAAATAAGGTTTCTACGATCTAATCGCGGAGACAAATATTTGAGTTATGAGTTTGGTCTTCAATTAAAACAATGTGGAATAGTTTCACAAATTCGTGCCACCCGGAGCACCACAGCATAATGGTGTGTCCGAACGTCATAGCCGTACTTTATTAGATATAGTGCAAATCTATGATGTTTCTTACCGATTTACCACTATCGTTTTTGAGGTTATGCATTAAAGACAGCTGCATTCACGTTAAAAAGGGGCACCATCTAAGTCCGTTGAGACGACACAATCTGAACTGTGGTTTAGCAAGAAACCAAAGTTGTTGTTTCTTAAAGTTTGGGGTTGTGATGCTTATGTGAAAAAGTTTCATCTTGATAAGCTCAAAACCAAATCGGAGAAATATGTCTTCATAGGATACCCAAAAGGAGACTGTTGGGTACACCTTCTATCACAGATCCTAAGGCAAGACATTCGTTGCTTATAATGGATCCTTTCTAGAGAAGGAGTTTCTCTCGAAAGAAGTGAGTGGGAGGAAAGTAGAACTTGATAAGGTAATTGTACCTTCTCCCTTATTGGAAAGTAGTTCATCACAGAAATCTGTTCCTGTGACTACTACACCAATTAGTGAGGAAGCTAATGATGATGATCATAAAACTTCAGATCAAGTTACTACCGAATCTCGTAGGTAAACCAGAGTGAGATCCGCACCAGAGTGGTACAGTAATCCTGTTCTGGAAGTCATGTTACTAGACCATGACGAACTTGCGAACTATGAGGAAGCGATGATGAGCCCAGATTCCGCAAAATGGCTTGAGGCCATGAAATCTGAGATGGGATTCATGTATGAGAACAAAGTATGGACTTTGGTTGACTTGCCCGATGATCGGCAAGCCATAGAAAATAAATGGATCTTCAAGAGGAAGACGGACGTTGATAGTAGTGTTACTATCTACAAAGCTAGAATTGTCGCAAAAGGTTTTCGACAAGTTCAAAGTGTTGACTACGATGAGAGTTTCTCACTCGTATCTATGCTTAAGTCTGTCCGAATCATGTTAGCAATTGCTGCATTTTATGAAATCTGGCAAATGGATAAACAAAATTGCATTCCTTAATGGATTTCTTAAAGAAGAGTTGTATATGATGCAACCAGTAGGTTTTGTCAATCCTAAAGGTGCTAACAAAATATGCAAGCTCCAGCAATTCATCTATGGACTGGTGCAAGCATCTCGGAGTTGGAATACACGCTTTGATAAGTTGATCAAAGCATATAGTTTTATACAGACTTGCGGTGAAGCCTGTATTTACAAGAAAGTGAGTGGGAGCACTACAGCATTTCTGATAAGTATATGTGAATGACATATTGTTGATCGGAAATAATGTAGAATTATTCTATAAAGCATAAAGGAGTGTTTGAAAGGAGTTTTTCAAAGAAAGACTTCGGTGAAGCTCCTTACATATTGAGCATCAAGATCTATAGAGATAGATCAAGACGCTTGATAAGTTTTTTCAATAAATACATACCTTGACAAGATTTTGAAGTAGTTCAAAACAGAACAGTCAAATAAAGAGTTTCTTGCCTATGTTACAAGGTGTGAAATTGAGTAAGACTCAAAGCCCGACCACGGAAGAAGATAGAAAGAGAATGAAAGTCATTCCCTATGCCTCAGCCATAGATTCTATAAAGTATGCCATGCTGTGTACCAGACCTATTGTATACCCTACACTAATTTTGGCAAGGGAGTACAATAGTGATCTAGGAGTAGATCATTGGACAGCGGTCAAAATTATCCTTAGTGGAATAAGGATATGTTTTCTCGATTATGGAGGTGACAAAAGGTTCGTCGTAAAAAGTTACGTCGATGCAAGTTTTAACATAGATCTGGATGACTCTAAGTCTCGATCTAGATACATATTGAAAGTGGGAGCAATTAGCTAGAGTAGCTCCGTGCAGAGCATTGTAGACATAGAATTCGCAAAATACTTACGGATCTGTATGTGACAGACCCGTTGACTAAAATTATCTCACAAGCAAAATATGATCACACCTTAGTACTCTGTGGGTGTTAATCACATAAACGATGTGAACTAGATTACTGACTCTAGTAAACCCTTTGGGTATAGGTCACATGACGATGTGAACTATGGGTGTAAATCACATGGTTATGTGAACTATTAGTGTTGAATCACATGGCGATAATAAAGTTATTATTTATTTCCTTATATCATGATAAATGTTTATTATTCATGCTAGAATTGTATTAACCGGAAACATAACACATGTGTGAATACATAGACAAATAGAGTGTCACTAGTATGCCTCTACTTGACTAGCTCGTTAATCGAAGATGGTTATGTTTCCTAACCATGAACAAAAGAGTTGTTATTTGATTAACGGGATCACATCATTAGAAGAATGATGTGATTGACATGACCCATTCCATTAGCTTAGCACCCGATCGTTTAGTATGTTGCTATTGCTTTCTTCATGACTTATACATGTTCCTATGACTATGAGATTATGCAACTCCCATTTACCGGAGGAACACTTTGTGTGCTACCAAACGTCACAACGTAACTGGGTGATTATAAAGGAGCTCTACAGGTGTCTCCAAAGGTACATGTTGGGTTGGCATATTTCGAGATTAGGATTTGTCACTCCGATTGTCGGAGAGGTATCTCTGGGCCCTCTCGGTAATGCACATCACATAAGCCTTGCAAGCATTGCAACTAATGAGTTAGTTGCGAGATGATGTATTATGGAACGAGTAAAGAGACTTGCCGGTAACAAGATTGAACTAGGTATTGAGATACCGACGATCGAATCTCGGGCAAGTAACATACCGATGACAAAGGGAACAACGTATGTTGTTATGCGGTCTGACCGATAAAGATCTTCGTAGAATATGTAGGAGCCAATATGGGCATCCAGGTCCCGCTATTGGTTATTGGCCGGAGATTTGTCTCAGTCATGTCTACATTGTTCTCGAACCGTAGGGTCTGCACGCTTAACGTTACGATGACAGTTATTATGAGTTTATGCATTTTGATGTACCGAAGTTAGTTCGGAGTCCCGGATGTGATCACGGACATGACGAGGAGTCTCGAAATGGTCGAGACATAAAGATTAATATATTGGAAGCCTATATTTGGACATCGGAATTGTTCCGGGTGAAATCGGCATTATACCGGAGTACCGGGGGGTTACCGGAACACCCCCCCCCCCCCCGGGGGGGGGGTTATTGGGCCTACATGGGCCTTAAGGGGGAAGAGGAGAGGAGGCAAGAGGTGGCCGCGCGCCCCTCCCCTTCCTAGTCCGAATAGGACAAGGGAAGGGGGCGGCGCCCCCCCCCCCCCCTTTCCTTCCTCTCTTCCTCCTATTTCCCCCCTCTCTCCTAGTCCAACTAGGAGTCCTACTCCCGGTGGGAGTAGGACTCCCCTTGGCGCGCCACACCCTGGCCGGCCGCCTCCTCCCCTTGCTCCTTTATATACGGGGGCAGGGGGCACCTCTAGACACACAAGTTGATCCACATGATCGTTCCTTAGCCGTGTGCGGTGCCCCCTGCCACCATATTCCACCTCGATCATATCGTTGTAGTGCTTAGGCGAAGCCCTGTGTCGGTAGAACATCATCATCGTCACCACGCCGTTGTGCTGACGGAACTCATCCCCAAAGCTTTGCTGGATCGGAGCCCGGGGAGCGTCATCGAGTTGTACGTGTGCTAAGAACTCGGAGGTGCCGTAGTAACGGTGCTTGGATCGGTCGGATCGGGAAGACGTACGACTACTTCCTCTACGTTGCGTCAACGCTTCCGCTTCGGTCTACGAGGGTACATAGACAACACTCTCCCCTCTCGTTGCTATGCATCACCATGATCTTTCGTGTGCGTAGGAAATTTTTTGAAATTACTACGTTCCCCAACAAAAGTCCCCCAAGACTGCCCACGGCCCTGCAATGAGCTCTCGGATGTCAATCAGTTCTTGCATGAATTCAATCTTTTGTGCGTCCAGGTTAGGGTCGTACACCCCTGTCATCCACCAATGGGATGATGTCCCAACCGACGTGACTAGCGCGGTGATCGCGTTCTCCGTATAGTGTGGGCTGCAGAGCTGGACCACAAGGGGGTCCCAGGCCAGAAGAATACCACCACGAGTGCCTGAAGCCGGGAGGTAATAGAAACTCACTATTTTAATGCCCAAACAATGCGCAACCACACCCTGGTTTACAACTTCCATCTTAGTTTCCTGAAAGCAAACTATACTAGGATTAGCCGCCGAGACCACTTGGTATATCGTGCTTCTCCGCGTCAGGACATTGAGGTCGGGGACATTCCACACCAGCATCTTAATGGGGTGTGTAGCCATGGGGAAGGCCTACAGCATGGCCCACTTAGCTCACCTCTTTAGGCCACAGCCTCCACTCCCTCGGGCATCCCCACCATTGGCAGCGCTGAGGGCTCCCAACCAAACAGGGCCAGGATTGCAGCGATGTGAGCATCGGCAAGTGGCCTACTGAACAAGTCGACATACATCTTTAGCACCTCGTCCCCAATCACATCCCCCTCGTTAGCCAGACATAACTTGCGAATGAGGACCTGCTGCTGCCTGGAGGCTGCAGAGGGCCTTCTGCTCTTGGCGATTCTGGCGCTCCTACATGGCAAACCCGCAGGTATGTTGCGCTTCCGCGGCTGGCACGATTTGGGGGCCTCTGGAGCGGCCAGGATAAGTGAGATGTGCCTCTGAATCTCTTTGTAGAATGTGTGCGCCAGTGCCCTTGGCGAAACATGCAATGGAGCAGTTGAGGGAAATATGCCCTAGAGGCAATAATAAAGTTGTTATTTATATTTCCTTATATCATGATAAATGTTTATTATTCATGCTAGAATTTTATTAACCGGAAACTTAGTACATGTGTGAATACATAGACAAACAGAGTGTCCTTAGTATGCCTCTACTTGACTACCTCGTTAATCAAAGATAGTTAAGTTTCCTGACCATAGACATGTGTTGTCATTTGATCAACGGGATCACATCATTAGAGAATGATGTGATGGACAAGACCCATCCGTTAGCTTAGCATAATGATCATTTAGTTTTATTGCTATTGCTTTCTTAATGACTTATACATATTCCTCTGACTATGAGATTATGCAACTCCAGAATACCAGAGAAACACTTTGTGTGCTATCAAACGTCACAACTTAACTGGGTGATTATAAAGATGCTCTACTGGTGTCTCCGATGGTATTTGTTGAGTTGACATAGATCGAGATTAGGATTTGTCACTCCGAGTATCGTAGAGGTATCTCTGGGCCCTCTCGGTAATGCACATCACTATAAGCCTTGCAAGCAATGTGACTAATGAGTTAGTTATGGGATGATGCATTACGGAACGAGTAAAGAGACTTGCTGGTAATGAGATTGAACTAGGTATGATGATACCGACGATCGAATCTCGGGCAAGTAACATACCGATGACAAAGGGAATAACGTATGTTGTTATGCAGTTTGACCAATAAAGATCTTCGTAGAATATGTAGGAGCCAATATGAGCATCCAGGTTCCGCTATTGGTTATTGACCGGAGATGTGTCTCGGTCATGTCTACATAGTTCTCGAACCCGTAGGGTCCGCACGCTTAACGTTCAATGGCGATTTGTGTTATGAGTTATGTGCTTTGGTGACCGAAGTTTGTTCGGAGTCCCGAATGAGATCACAGACATGACGAGGAGTCTCGAAATGGTCGAGAGGTAAAGATTGATATATTGGACCGAGGGGTTAACGGAACCCCCCCCCCCCCAGGAAGTTATGGGCCTTAATGGGCCATACGGGAGTAGGAGAGGGCAGCCCGCAGGGTGCCCCCCCCCAAGGGAGTCCGAATTGGGGCTAGGGGAGGGGGTGTGGCCCCCTCTTTCCTCTCCCTCTCCTTCCCTCTTTTCCCCTCTTGGAATAGGAAAGGGAGTCCAACTAGGATTGGGAATCCTAGTTGGGCTCCCCCTTGGCACGCCCCCTCATGGCCGCCGGCCTCCTCCCTCTCCTCCTTTATATACGGGGCGGGGGCACCCCAAAGGCACATCAATTGTCCCTTAGCTGTGTGCGGTGCCCTCCTCCATAGTTTACCACCTCGGTCATATTGTCGTAGTGCTTAGACAAAGCCCTGCATGGATCACATCACCAACACCATCACCACACCGTCGTGCTGACGGAACTCTCCCTCGACCCTCTACTGGATCAAGAGCACGAGGGACGTCATCATGTTGAACGTGTGCTGAACACGGTGGTGCCGTACGTTAGGTACTTGGATCGGTTGGATCGTGAAGACGTTCGACTACATCAACCGCGTTAACATAACGCTTCCGCTTTCGGTCTACGAGGGTTCGTGGACACACTCTCCCCATCTCGTTGCTAGGTATCTCCTAGATAGATCTTGTGTGATCATAGCAAATTTTTTGAAATTGCATGCTACGTTCCCCAACAGCGGTCAGCATGGCCCCACCCTCATGCAGAGGGCCATCGTGGCCCCTCAATGGCCCCACCCTCACTTCCATTTTCTTAACTTTACTGATTTAAGATGGCCCTTTAACAATGATGAAAGACTGCCCTAGTGCAAAGCATAGTCGAATTAAAAATTACATACAATTTAAAGTTTTAAACAGAAATTGTGCATTTTTATATAAGCAAGAATAAGCCTATAAAAATGAAGTTTCCTAAGAAGGAAAGATTAGTGGCATTTGTATTAAGATTAAAGAAGAAATAAAATGAAATAAAAAGGAAAGCAAAAGTAAAAATAATTAAGTTTTTAAGAAAGAATGATTTAGTGACATTGGTATTACCTTTTAAGAAGAAATAAAATGAGAAAAGAAAACTTGTTTCGGTTGAGCCTACCGATAATCAAACGAAGAAAAAGGGTCAGTCGCCTAAAATCCTAATACTTGTGGTGGTGTCACCTTCAATAATAAATGAAAAAGATGAAGTTTTCTATGGAAGAGTGAATTTGTAGTACTCGTAGTACCCTTAAAAGGAAAGAAAATATAAAAAATCAAATAATGAAAAAAATTGCACGCAAATCACACAGAAATTGCACTTTTTATAATTTGCAAAAATAAGCATATAATAGAGGATTTTTCAAGAAACAAAGTTTCCTAAGAAGGAATGAGGTAGTGGCACTAGTATTGCCATTAAAGAAGTAATAAATTTAACTAAAAGTAAAAATAAAATCAAAATAATGAAGTTTTCTAAGGAAGAATCAATTAGTGGCATTGGTACTACCATTAAAGGATACGTAAACTAAAATAAAAAAGAAAAGAAAAGAAAAATAATAAAGTTTTGTAAGAAGAATGAATTAGTGGCACTTGGTATTAGCCTTTAAGGAGAAACAATATGGAAAAATGAAACAAATACCGACAAAATTTGCATACATTTTACACATAAAATACTCCTTTTCTAATATGAAAGAATAAACATGTAATAGTGAATTTAGGAAGAACAAAAGAATTTTTGTAAGAAATAATTAATTAGTGTTATTGATATTATCCTTAAAGAAGAAATAAAATAAAAATAAAACGAAATCAAAATACTAAAGTTTTCCAAGAAAGTGTCAATAAGTGACTTTGGTATTAACCTTTAAGAAGAAATACCATGTCAAATAATAAAATGAATAACGAAAAACTTTGCCCACAACTTACACAGAAAATGTGCCTTTTCATAATATGCAAGAATAAGCATACAATAGTGGAATTACACAAAATAACAATTTTTTTCTAAGAAGGAATGAATTATTTGCATTCGTATTACCATTAAATAAGAAATAAAATTCAATAAAACAAAATAAAAATAATGAAGGTTTCTAAAACCAATGAATTAGTTGCTTGGGTATTAACCTTTAAGAAAAAAGAAAATGAAACTACAAAAAAATGAAAATATTTTTTAAGAATGAATGAATTAGTGGCTTTGGCATTACACTTTTAATAAGAAATAAGATAAAATAAAAATAAAACCAAAATCAAAACTATGAGGTAAAAACAAAAACAAAAACAAATAATGAAGGTTTCCAAGAAACAAATAAATTACTGGCTTTGATATTACCCTTTAAGATGAAAGAAAATGAATTAAAAACTAAAACCAAATTAAAATAATAAAGTTTCGAAGAAATAATGAATTAGTGGCTTTGGTATTACCTTTTAAGAAGAAATAAAATGAAATATAAACAAAGAAATTCAAAATAACAAGTTTTTCTAAGCATGGTTTAGTGGCATTGGTATTACCTTTAACAAGAAAGAAAAATAATCTAAGAAAATTGAAATACTTATATTTTCTAAGAAAGAATGAATTAGTGGCATTGCTATTACCCTTTAAGAAAGTAAATAAAATCTAAAAAACAATGACAAAAAGTGTACACAGTACACAAAAATTGTGATTTTTTAATACATGCAAGCAGAAACATATGATAGTATAATTTTTCAAAAAATATGTTTCCAATGAAGGAATGAATTAGTGGTGTTGATATCACCTTAGAAGAAAGGAAAATAAAATAAAACTATAAAATTTAAATAAGAATGTATTAGTAGCATTGGTATTACCATTTAAGAAGAAATAAAATTTAAAAAGCAAGCACACAACTTTGCACTAAAATTGCACCTTTTCAATATGCAAAGATTAACCATATAATAATGCAATTTTGACACATATTGTATACTATTTGTGTGCATATATTTACACTCACCCAACATCACAAAACTATCCATGAAATTTCAAAAAACATGTAATAAATAAAAAGAAAAAAAGAAAAAATAATAAAACAAATGGGAGAAAGGAGAAGGTTGGGTCGCGCCTAGTAATGGGCTTCAACCCGTTAAGGAATCAACTGACCCAAATATGTGGTCTGTCAATTTAAAACAAAAATGATTGGATTGCATGGACTCAGGCTAGGGCTTGTCGACGCTCGCAGCAGCGACACTTGCAAGTGTCGTTTCTCTTCATGGAGGCGCTGCCATCGCCTCTATTCGCCCCTCTTCGAGCACAAGGAAAAAATTCTTGATCCGGTTCTTCGGATCGGATGGCGGTGGCATCACGGCGTCGCTCCTTCTTGAAGGCACCATCTTGCTTGCTCGCGGGGTCCCCAGTGTTGGCTTTGGAGACAATCGACACCTTGTCAGTTTCGACTTGCCCCTCTACCTAGGATGGTGGTTTAGCTATGTTTTTTCTCTGTTTGGGCTGAGCATCCCCTTGTTCGCTGCTCCGGGTACCATGCCCACGCCTTCTCATGTACGCGTTCGTGTCATGTGTTCTACCTTCCTATCACTCATTCTGCTCTTCTTCTATCATTGAAATGATACCCAAGCTTTACGTATGTAACGCCCCGAGACCGTTGTGCCACGTGTCGTCCAGTTATTCGCTGTCGTTGCCATGTCATTTGCTTGCGTGTTGCATCTTATCATGTCATCACGTGCATTGCATCATCATGTTTTCAAAACTTGCATCCAGCCCGGTCTCCTCGTTCCGTCCGTTATCCGTTCTGAGCCCAGACACACTTGCACGCGCCCGCGGCATGTCCGAAATATTATTTTATATGTGGCCGGAAAATGTTCTCGGAATGGGATGAAAGTTGACGTGTGGTCTTGTTATAGTGTAGTTAGACCGCCTGCCAAGTTTCATCGCAATCGGAGTTCGTTTGACGCCCCAACGGATAACTATAGCGACAGTATAGTCGGTCAAAACATCGGACGTTTTCGGTCTCCGGAAACAGTTGCCGGGCCCTCTCTCTCTCTTCTCTTCTCTCAGCTCGAGACCGTCTACACAGCCCACTACTCACCGCCAGGCCCTACCTAACCTCTCTTGGCAGCCCGCGGCCCTCCTCGCGCGCGCGCGCGGAAATTGTCCCGGACCCGACCCAGGCAGTCGTCACCGTTGTGTCCGGATCATTCCCCAACATCTACAAAATATCACTGTTTTCTTAATTGGGCTCCCTGCCTAATTTTCTCGGACCGTCTGATTTCAATCGGAGGGACTAGATCATCCCTCTCCTTTCATCTACATGCTATAAATAGCCCCTAACCCTAAATTCTAGGACTTTTGTCACCTCTAACCGCCGCCACCTACAGCCTCCCTCATCCACCTTGGGATCCTCCCAGATCCGATCCACTAGCCCCCTCGTTCTGCAAACCAGCGTCGGCCTCTGCTTCCCTTCGATTTCAGTCAGCGGCCAACCATCGATCCGCCGCCTCCCTCGAGCTCCAACAGGACAGCGCCCCGGATCCCCTGCCCGAGCTCCTCCTCGCACGCCCGTCTCCTCGGCTGATCTGCCTCGCCACCAAAGCTTCTTCGCCCGAGCACCCATGGAGAGGGCCTCCCGAGCCACCTCTTGCGGCTCCACCTCGAGGTCCCAGCTCTGCTGCACTCGCCGCCGTCTTCTACCCAACAGGTCGCTGTCCCCTCGCCTCCTCTTCCTGTCCTCCTGTTCATCTTCCCCTCCGTCTATCATCTCTCCTTTTCACTCTGACCAGGAGACAACCAGGAGCCGCCATGGATGGCTGAGCCCCTTGCCGAGCTCCTCAAGTCCCGCAGCGGCCTCGACTCCTCTGCTCCGGCCGTCATCGCCGGAACGCACCACCACAGGGCCGCAGCCGAACCCCATGGCGCCCGTTGTCGGCGACTCCGAGCGTGCCCGAGCTGCTCTTCCTCCCGCTGGCCTCCTCTGCGCGCCAAATCCGTCGTCGTTGTCCAAGTTCCTCGCCGTCAGCCTCTACCTACCCTGCTGCAAGCAGCAGTTCGGGATCGAGCCGTGCTTGCCCGCCGTGCCTCCAGTTAACCCCCGAGCGAGGGCCTCGAGCCAGGGAACCTCTCCGCCGCCTCTACCTCGACCCCCGCCCAGATTTCGCGCCGCTCCGCCACCACGACACCGGTCCCTGCCCGCCGCAACCGCGCCGCGGCAGCTCTGCTTCTTGTCGAGAAAAAGGACGCCTAATCTGCTCGAGCGTTGACCGCGCCCCGCTCAAGCGCTACGCGCCAGGCACGCAGCGAGGCCGGCCCTCCACCTCGTTCGATCCAGTCTGCCAGCCGCCTCCTCTGACTGGGCCGAAGCCCATGGTGAGGCCACCCAGTATTTTTTTCCTTCTGATGGGCTAACAGTTTTGGCCCGTGTCTGTTTTTCTTCTATCAGCGAATTTTCCTATTTATCCAGAAAACTGCCAGTTTACAGTTTAGTCCCTAAACATCATGCATTTAATAACTAATTAACCGTGCATCGGATTAAAATACTTTATATATGAAACTTGCTCAGATTTTGTGTCGATTAATAATATCCAACCTTCATCTATGTTTAAGATGTCTAAAATGTTGTTTGCTTTAATTTGCCCCTATGCCATGTTAAAATGATTTAATCCATATCTAAATAACCGTAACTCCGATTGTAATAAACTTTATATGTAAATGGGGTGGAATTTTGCCTAGTCTAACATGATGGCCTTACTTTGCATGTTAAACAACTCTAAAATTGTGTTTAGGGCAGAATAGTACCAAATCTAAAATATGCTATGGGGATTTACCGGAATTGTTGTTTGTTGCTTCCGGCCTCATTTAACCTTGACTAGATAGGTAGTTTTACTTTGCTTCACCCTCTTGCCATGCTTAACAACATTTAATATTGTTGGGTACATAAACGAGATCGAACTGAATAATTGATGTGGTGTTTTGTCAATATGCATCCCGATGCATATTGAGCTCCACTTAATTTGTAGGATTGCTTGTGCTCTTTGCCATGCCATGCCTCTTTAAACCGGACATGCATCATTCTTGTTTGCGCATCATGCCATGTCTATGTGTTGGTTGTTGACTATGTTGTGTGCTTCTTTTCTGGTGTTGCTTCTTCGGGTTGGTTCCGGTAACGTCGTGATTGTGAGGACCCGTTCGTCTACGTCCGTTTATCTTCTTCATGGACTCGTTCTTCTTCCTTGCGGGATTTCAGGCAAGATGATCATACCCTCGAAATCACTACTATCTTTGCTATGCTATTTTGCTCGCTCTTTGCTATGCCAATGCTACGATGCCTACCATTTGCTTGTCAGCCTCCCAAATTGCCATGTTCAGCCTCTAACCCACCAATGTCCTAGCAAACCGTTGTTTGGCTATGTTACCGCTTTGCTCAGCCCCTCTTATAGTGTTGTTAGTTGCAGGTGAAGATTGGAGCCGTTCCTTGTTGGAACATTTATTTACTTGTTGGGATATCACTATATATCTTATTTAATTAATGCATCTATATACTTGGTAAAGGGTGGAAGGCTCGGCCTTATGCCTGGTGTTTTGTTCCACTCTTGCCGCCCTAGTTTCCGTCATATCGGTGTTATGTTCCCGGATTTTGCGTCCCTTACGCGGTTGGGCTATAATGGGAACCCCTTGACAGTTCGCCTTAAGTAAAGCTTCTCCAGCAATGCCCAACATTGGTTTTACCATTTGCCACCTAGCCTTTTCTTTCCTTTGGGTTTTGCAGACTCAAGGGTCATCTTTATTTTAACCCCCCCCCCCCCCCCCGGGCCAGTGCTCCTCTGAGTGTTGATCTGAAACGGGCAGCCTGCGGGGCCACCTCGGGGAAACTCGAGGGCTGGTTTTACTCGTAGCTTGACCTATCTGAGTGTGCCTTGAGAAAGAGATATGTGCAGCTCCTATCGGGATTTGTCGGCACATTCGGGCGGTGTTGCTGGTTTAGTTTTACCCTGTCGAAATGTCTTGTTGTACTGGGATACCGAGTCTGATCGGAATGTCTCGGGTGGAGGTCTATTCCTTTGTTGACCGTGAGAGCTTGTGATGGGCTAAGTTGGGACACCCCTGCAGGGATTTGAACTTTTGAAAGCCGTGCCCGCAGTTATGGGCAGATGGGAATTTGTTAACGTCCGGTTGTAGAAAACCTGAAGTTGACCTTAATTAAAATGAATCAACCGCATGTGTAACCGTGATGGTCTCTTTCCGGCGGAGTCCGGGAAGTGAACACGATTGTTGGAGTTATGCTTGACGTAGGTTGTTTTAGGATCACTTCTTGATCATACTTTATCGACCGTGCTTTGCCTTCTCTTCTCGCTCTCTTTTGCATATGTTAGCCACCATATATGCTAGTCGCTTGCTGCAGCTCCACCTCATACCTTTACCTTACCCATAAGCTTAAATAGTCTTGATCGCGAGGGTGCGAGATTGCTGAGTCCCCGTGGCTCACAGATACTTCCAAAACCAGTTTGCAGGTGCTGATGAGTTTGTGCAGATGACGCAACCAAGCTCAGGAAGAGCTCGATGAAGATCTTGTCCTTTGTGTTGTTCCGTTCTAGTTGATCAGTAGTGGAGCCCAGTTGGGGTCGATCGGGACCTTTGTCGCATTTGGGGTTCATCTTTTATTTTGGTTCCGTAGTCGGACCATGAGTGTATTTGGTTGATGTAATGCTTTATTCATGTATTTGTGTGAAGTGGCGATTGTAAGCCAACTATGTAACTTTTTCCCCTATTGTATTACATGGGTTGTGTGAAGATTACCTCACTTGCGACATTGCCTTCAATGCGATTATGCCTCTAAGTAATGCCTCGACACGTGGGAGATATAGTCGCATCGAGGGTGTTACAAGTTGGTAATCAGTGCCTTCCCCGACCTTAGGAGCCCCCACCGATTGATCGTTTTTAGCGGCCGAGTTGTGTCTAGAAAAATGTTTTGAGTCCTTTAGGAATTATATATCGGAGAGTTTAGGAATTCTTTTTACTCCCCAGTCCCTTCGTCGCTCTAGTGAGGCATCCTGACATAGAGTTTTGACTCTTCTCTTCTCAAATTTCACTAAAAAAAAATTTAGGATCACGCGAGTATCTTGGATTTGTTCCGATGGCTTATGATGAGAATACTGTCTTGGTGCCTCCTGTCAGGGGTTTAGTGGAAGTGTCCCGGGGAGTTGAGCTCTGAGGTGTTGTCATCATAATTTTATCGTTGCAATTCTGGTATAATTGAGATATGTTCGCCGACATCGAAAATCTCCTTTATGCAGTTCGTTGGTGAGATAACCTCGACGCCACCCAGTACTGGGGCGGGAGTTCGAGAGTATGGCCATAACTTGTATAACGGATGCTTTTCGAAGGTTGAGGTAGATGATTTCCGAAGGTTTCTTGGTTATGTGTTGAAGGATGGATACAACTGGATGTAGGATTTGTTAGTTTGGGTGAGATATTATGCTTCCCCTGTATCCCCAACACCTGATTGCATAACCGGAAAGTTTCGGGAGTTTCATAGGTGGGAATTCAAGTAGTTCTTAGGATATCCTTCCGACAGATGTATGATATGAAATTGGGGTTCGACGTCTAGTGGTTCGCCTATTCACGGTCGATTTTACAGTGGTCTAGTTGTGTCTTAAAGAGTCCTTGGCTATGCTGACTCGGGGACGCTTCGTATGTCATGTGCACTGCCTTGTACATGATGGTGCTGTACGATCGAGCCCGTGTAGGTCCCACCACAAAAACTTCGGACGAAATCTCTATCATATGTTTGTTCTGGCTTATTTTGCAAGCCAATCCTTGGTTTTATTTTGAGTTGTGGTATTCGAGTTGCTTCAATGTCAAGTGTTGATTCCATACCTTTCCTAAATGGTGTTCTCATATTCCGATGTGAATACCAATCCTCCTGATAATCGAGACTGTCATGTCAATCCTTTTTCAACCGGCGTGTTTCTCTTAAAGTGGATCCGATCATTCCAATATCAGCAAGATCTTTTATCACTTCTTCTCAACGGTGTTTGTTTCATCCGTCTCCAAGTTGCCTTTGTTTTCCCTCCCTCCCACCCTTGTTTTTCTTCAACGATTCATATTTCTTATTCAAGTATCCTTTTATTGATGGGAAGTCTCTCCATCCTTTTTCCGTCAATATTCTTATCCGGTGATTCTCATGAAGATTTTAATGGAGTTTCTAGTGCACCATTATTCATTCTTTTTTCTTCTCCAGTGGATCCAAATCAAACTTTGTGGATCATATCCTTTTCCTCATTTCAATGCTTTCTCATGCTGGTGCAAATTCTTAACCATTCACTTCTCGCTATTCAATTGTTCCAGAGTGCTCAAGATATCTCGAAGATTCGTGTTTCCACTCTTCTTTCGTTCAAGCTCTTTCGAGGATGTTCCCTCATTCAAGTCATTTAATTCAACCGGTGCAACCCCTTTTTTTTAATCATTCCAACGGTGTTTCTTTTGAGTGGGCCCTAACCCATAGGTCTTTTCCCAGGATCTTACCTGACTCTTCTTATTTTTCCGGAGCTTTTCAAATTCTTTTCTATAGTTTGACGTAAGAATGAATTGTCATCAGTCAAATGTATTTCTCCAAGATCTTTCAAATTATTTTCATCATTGGATCAACCTCTTCGTTTTGATTCTTCCGGAGTGTCTAAATAATTCTTGGTGGTGTTTCTCGTCGTCATTCTTGGATTTTGAAGACCGAAGAAGAGTTTCTCTTTAATCTTGCTCCATTCTCTTCAAGATTCGTGATTCTGTCTTGTTGCCATCCTCTCATAATAATTTGCGATTGTGAGATATTCTTTTCACCCTTCCGGAGAAATTTAAGAATCTTCTCAGTTGTTATCCGGAGTCCATCGTCTAAGATTTATTCATTCTCAGCTTTCAGCTCTCGTTCTTCAATTTTACCGGTGCTTCGTTCAAGTGATCTTTAATCGGCTCGTGATCTTTTCGTTCTCTTGTATCTAAATTCTCTCAAGCATCTTCATTCATGTGCTAATTCTTCCGGAGTTTCTTTATCTTCTCTTCGTTCCTTTTCAATTCTCATGGTGGTTCGTTCAAGAGCTCTCGTCATTCGTTGTCATATCAATTCACTCGTTGTTTCGATTCCACCGGTGTTTCGTTGAAGACCTTCCCAAGTCTGATGTTATATCTCTCTTAATCTTTTCTACAAGAATAAGTAATATGCCAAATCCGTTGATTGTCATCAATTTAAATTGGTGAAGGATAAGCATAACACAATTCTTATTCTTGTTTCATCCTAATGATTAATTCTTATTCCGGAGGCCCTTCAAACTCTCGGTTTCATTTGTTTCAACTTCTCTTTTTCCCGGAGTCCAACCTCTTTCAATTATATTATAACGGAGATCTCTATCTAAATCATTGCGAGGCTTCAATCTTATTCTTTTCATCATTCAAGTATTTCGGATCATTCTTTGTTACCGGAGTTCTTCATGAAGCTTCGTCATGATGGGTTCATCAAGGATTTAATTCCTTCTCGAAGTGTTCATCAACATTCTTTTCTAAGGAGCTCAAGTATTCTTCATCTTGCATTTTAAAGTGCAATTCTTTCTACCGTGCCATTTGAGGTGGTAGTATGTCATTCTTGATAATTTGAGTTCATGTGGTTCATGATTCACATGTTATTAAGTATGTTGTATTTTGAATCCATCAATCTCTTCGTTGGAATTATCTTGGGTTATATTTCACCTAAAGCTTTCCCCTAAGGAGTAATGCTACTAATGGTGCTTATAATGACCCAAGTTCTTCTTCTATCCTCCCGGTGAAATAAGTTTCTCGTCTCCTCGTTCATATCAATTCAATTTTTTCCCCGTGAGTGGCAGGTTGTCACCTCATAATTTTGAGATGTGTTCCATAAGACCATATCAAGTTTATTCTTTTCGTTGTGGGTTTCCCAATAACTCCGTTCGACCCTTCTCCTAAGGATGCCTTCTCAAACTCTTTTTGTGACGGAAGTTGGCATTTGTTTCTCCATTCTTTTATTTCAATTATTTATCGTCTATTCTTTTGTTCCGGAGGCATGGTGATGTTGCTCTCTTCAATCCATCATATCGTGTGTCAAATTCATGTTCTATTCCTTCCATTTACAGTCGAAGTGTTGTCCAAATTATATCACTCTTATTCCTTCCCTATCTTGCTTAACCGGAGTATTGTGCCCCTTTGTTCAAGTTCTTGTCGCCTTATCAAGTCTTGCATCCCTTTCTCAACCGGAGTGTCGTGTTTTCATTTGAGCTCTCTCCTCTTATCGAATTTTGACTCCCTTCTCAACCGGAGTGCAGTCTGAGATCTTTCTTACCCCTTGTTCCATTCATTCAATAGTTCCGGTGGCAGTGTGTTGTGATTTCATCAAGTATCTTCTCATCTTATCAAGACCTTATTCAATTCTTTTTCTTTCCAACCGGAGTGCTGCCTGAATTTGTTCTCCCTCGTTCCTCTTTTCTAACGGAGTGTTTTTTCGACTTTGTCCACCTTCGTTGTATTCTTTTCTCGAATTTGTTCAACCTTTTCAAGGTTCTTTGGTTTCACTCGTTTGTCAAAGAAGAAATTTGTTTTACCTCTTCTCTTTCTCTTCCGTTTCTTTCCCTCCGGTGCCATTCTAGATCTCGGGACGAGATCCTCTCGTAGTGGTGGAGTGTTGTAACGCCCCGAGACCGTTGTGCCACGTGTCGTCCAGTTATTCGCTGTCGTTGCCATGTCATTTGCTTGCGTGTTGCATCTTATCATGTCATCACGTGCATTGCATCATCATGTTTTCAAAACTTGCATCCGTCCCGGTCTCCTCGTTCCGTCCGTTATCCGTTCTGAGCCCAGACACACTTGCACGCGCCCGCGGCATGTCCTAAATATTATTTTATATGTGGCCGGAAAATGTTCTCGGAATGGGATGAAAGTTGACGTGTGGTCTTGTTATAGTGTAGTTAGACCGCCTGCCAAGTTTCATCGCAATCGAAATTCGTTTGACGCCCCAACGGATAACTATAGCGACAGTATAGTCAGTCAAAACGTCGGGCGTTTTCGGTCTCCGGAAACAGTTGTCGGGCCCTCTCTCTCTCTCTTCTCTTCTCTCAGCTCGAGACCGTCTACACAGCCCACTACTCACCGCCAGGCCCTACCTAACCTCTCTTGGCAGCCCGCGGCCCTCCTCGCGCGCGCGCCCGGAAATTGTCCCGGACCCGACCCGGGCAGTCGTCACCGTTGTGTCCGGATCATTCCCAAACATCTACAAAATATCACTGTTTTCTTAATTGGGCTCCCTACCTAATTTTCTCGGACCGTCTGATTTCAATCGGAGGGACTAGATCATCCCTCTCCTTTCATCTACATGCTATAAATAGCCCCTAACCCTAAATTCTAGGACTTTTGTCCCCTCTAACCGCCGCCACCTACAGCCTCCCTCATCCACCTTGGGATCCTCCCAGATCCGATCCACTAGCCCCCTCGTTCTGCAAACCAACGTCGGCCTCTGCTTCCCTTTGATTTCAGTCAGCGGCCAACCATCGATCCGCCGCCTCCCTCGAGCTCCAACAGGACAGCGCCCCGGATCCCCTGCCCGAGCTCCTCCTCGCGCGCCCGTCTCCTCGGCTGATCTGCCTCGCCACCAAAGCTTCTTCGCCCGAGCACCCATGGAGAGGGCCTCCCGAGCCACCTCTTGCGGCTCCACCTCGAGGTCCCAGCTCTGCTGGACTCGCCGTCGTCTTCTACCCAACAGGTCGCTGTCACCTCCCCTCCTCTTCCTGTCCTCTTGTTCATCTTCCCCTCCGTCTATCATCTCTCCTTTTCACTCTGACCAGGAGACAACCAGGAGCCGCCATGGATGGCTGAGCCCCTTGCCGAGCTCCTCAAGTCCCGCAGCGGCCTCGACTCCTATGCTCCGGCCCTCATCGCCGGAATGCGCCACCACAAGGCCGCAGCCGAACCCCATGGCGCCCGTTGTCGGCGACTCCGAGCGCGCCCGAGCTGCTCTTCCTCCCGCTGGCCTCCTCTGCGCGCCAAATCTGTCGTTGTCGTCCAAGTTCCTCGCCGTCAGCCTCTACCTACCCTGCTGCAAGCAGCAGTTCGGGATCGAGCCGTGCTTGCCCGTCGTGCCTCCAGCTAACCCCCGAGCGAGGGCCTCGAGCCATGGAACCTCTCCGCCGCCTCTACCTCGACCCCCGCCCAGATTTCGCGCCGCTCCGCCACCACGACACCGGCCCCTGTCCGCCGCAACCGCGCCGCGGCAGCTCTGCTTCTTGTCGAGAAAAAGGACGCCTGGTCTGCTCGAGCGTTGGCCGCGCCCCGCTCAAGCGCTACACGCCAGGCACGCAGCGAGGCCGGCCCTCCACCTCGTTCGATCCAGTCTGCCAGCCGCCTCCTCTGACTGGGCCGAAGCCCATGGTGAGGCCACCCAGTATTTTTTTTCCTTCTGATGGGCTAACAGTTTTGGCCCGTGTCTGTTTTTCTTCTATCAGCGAATTTTTCCTATTTATCCAGAAAACTGCCAGTTTATAGTTTAGTCCCTAAACATCATGCATTTAATAACTAATTAACCGTGCATCGGATTAAAATACTTTATATATGAAACTTGCTCAGAATTTTGTGTAGATTAATAATATCCAACCTTCATCTATGTTTAAGATGTCTAAAATGTTGTTTGCTTTAATTTGCCCCTATGCCATGTTAAAATGATTTAATCCATATCTAAATAACCGTAACTCCGATTGTAATAAACTTTATATGTAAATGGGGTGGAATTTTGCCTAGTCTAACATGATGGCCTTACTTTGCATGTTAAACAACTCTAAAATTGTGTTTAGGGCAGAACAGTACCAAATCTAAAATATGCTATGGGGATTTACCGGAATTGTTGTTTGTTGCTTCCGGCCTCATTTAACCTTGACTAGATAGGTAGTTTTACTTTGCTTCACCCTCTTGCCATGATTAACAACATTTAATATTGTTGGGTACATAAACGAGATCGAACTGAATAATTGATGTGGTGTTTTGTCAATATGCATCCCGATGCATATTGAGCTCCACTTAATTTGTAGGATTGCTTGTGCTCTTTGCCATGCCATGCCTCTTTAAACCGGACATGCATCATTCTTGTTTGCGCATCATGCCATGTCTATGTGTTGGTTGTTGACTATGTTGTGTGCTTCTTTTCCGGTGTTGCTTCTTCGGGTTGGTTCCGGTAACGTCGTGATTGTGAGGACCCGTTCGTCTACGTCCGTTTATCTTCTTCATGGACTCGTTCTTCTTCCTTGCGGGATTTCAGGCAAGATGATCATACCCTCGAAATCACTACTATCTTTGCTATGCTAGTTTGCTCGCTCTTTGCTATGCCAATGCTACGATGCCTACCATTTGCTTGTCAGCCTCCCAAATTGCCATGTTCAGCCTCTAACCCACCAATGTCCTAGAAAACCGTTGTTTGGCTATGTTACCGCTTTGCTCAGCCCCTCTTATAGCGTTGTTAGTTGCAGGTGAAGATTGGAGCCGTTCCTTGTTGGAACATTTATTTACTTGTTGGGATATCACTATATATCTTATTTAATTAATGCATCTATATACTTGGTAAAGGGTGGAAGGCTCGGCCTTATGCCTGGTGTTTTGTTCCACTCTTGCCGCTCTAGTTTCCGTCATATCGGTGTTATGTTCCCAGATTTTGCGTCCCTTACGCGGTTGGGCTATAATGGGAACCCCTTGACAGTTCGCCTTAAGTAAAGCTTCTCCAGCAATGCCCAACATTGATTTTACCATTTGCCACCTAGCCTTTTCTTTCCCTTGGGTTCTGCAGACTCAAGGGTCATCTTTATTTTAACCCCCCCCCCCCCGGGACAGTGCTCCTCTGAGTGTTGGTCTGAAATGGGCAGCCTGCGGGGCCACCTCGGGGAAACTCGAGGGCTGGTTTTACTCGTAGCTTGACCTATCTGAGTGTGCCCTGAGAAAGAGATATGTGCAGCTCCTATCGGGATTTGTCGGCACATTCGGGCGGTGTTGCTGGTTTAGTTTTACCCTGTCGAAATGTCTTGTTGTACTGGGATACCGAGTCTGATCGGAATGTCTCGGGTGGAGGTCTATTCCTTCGTTGACCGTGAGAGCCTGTGATGGGCTAAGTTGGGACACCCCTGCAGGGATTTGAACTTTCGAAAGCCGTGCCCGCGGTTATGGGCAGATGGGAATTTGTTAACGTCCAGTTGTAGAAAACCTGAAGTTGACCTTAACTAAAATGAATCAACCGCGTGTGTAACCGTGATGGTCTCTTTCCGGCGGAGTCCGGGAAGTGAACACGGTTGTTGGAGTTATGCTTGACGTAGGTTGTTTTAGGATCACTTCTTGATCATACTTTATCGACCGTGCTTTGCCTTCTCTTCTCGCTCTCTTTTGCGTATGTTAGCCACCATATATGCTAGTCGCTTGCTGCAGCTCCACCTCATACCTTTACCTTACCCATAAGCTTAAATAGTCTTGATCGCGAGGGTGCGAGATTGCTGAGTCCCCGTGGCTCACAGATACTTCCAAAACCAGTTTGCAGGTGCTGATGAGTCCGTGCAGATGACGCAATCAAGCTCAGGAGGAGCTCGATGAAGATCTTGTCCTTTGTGTTGTTCCGTTCTAGTTGATCCGTAGTGGAGCCCAGTTGAGGTCGATCGGGACCTTTTGTCGCATTTGGGGTTCATCTTTTATTTTGGTTCCGTAGTCGGACCATGAGTGTATTTGGTTGATGTAATGCTTTATTCATATATTTGTGTGAAGTGGCGATTGTAAGCCAACTATATAACTTTTTCCCCTATTGTATTACATGGGTTGTGTGAAGATTACCTCACTTGCGACATTGCCTTCAATGCGATTATGCCTCTAAGTCGTGCCTCGACACGTGGGAGATGTAGTCGCATCGAGGGTGTTACAACGTATTCGCGGGAAAAAAAATTAATGCAGCCCAAACACGTCAGAGAACCAACTAGAAAATCCCTAAGAAACCAACTAGAAAAAAATAACAGCATGAATCGGAAAGCAATATCAACGGCACACAAAATCGACTGGCCGAAAATAAAATTTCAGGCAACCTACTTGCAGCTAAATTGGTTCTGTTTCTAGCGTTGTCGCTGCGTGCTTGGGCCTGCACACGGTGAGAACCTTCAGTCCTTCACCAGATGTGCGTGCGGAAAATATTTATACCGCTCATGGTCACGGGTGCATTCCTGTTGTGCGATACCGATCTCAGTGCGGCGCGCACACCAGGCACGAGACGCTAGACCTGCGATCCCTCTTGCTACCGTTGTTCTTTGTTCTGTTCCCGTTCTTTTTTACATTGGGTAGATCCGTAGGTCTTTTTGGCCTTCAGTTTTGTTCGTGTACAGGTATAGCAGGGGCACTTCAGACAAATAGTACTGCGTTGCACGCACAGCAGAGCAGAGATGGTGTTGGTTTCTAAATAGAAGTACTACTCTGGTGTACTACTCTGGTACGTACTTGGTAGGGGTCCGTCTGGACTGAAGCGTGGCTGTACTTACTGGTCACAGGCGCTGCAAATCTCGACGGATGTTTGAATGTGCAGGCCAATAATCTGGCCAAAACAAACAGGGAAGATGCCATTTGAAAATCTGTAGATGAAAAGAGGAATTGAGATGTTCAGGTTGCACAGGAAACATGGCAGCACTGATACATATATAGATACACTAATGTGATGAGTGAGGATTGATTTTCTGCCGCAAAGAAAGGATTGGTAAATCAGCAGGCACTTCAGTTGGGATCACGGGGAATAGATAGCCCGGACCTCGGAGGCGTTGCCCCAACTTATCAGCAGTAAAACATGACACGCTTCACGTTTTCCTTGAGCTCAGGCAGAGGCTTAACAGCAACATTCCCTGCAGCTCTACTGCCGCCGCGTGCACCAGGAGGGGCACGGCTTGTCGTGGCACCGCTCGCGACCGAGCCACCATCGGAGGTATCCGGTTCCATGTAGAACCGAGCTCGAAAAGCCGCGAGGTGAGCATAGTATGCCGGAGGCACTGCACATGAAACCAGTACACTGAGAATAATGCTATACAAGAAAGTCCGATGATTTTCAACATCAACTAGATATAACCGAATGGAGGTTTTGACGCATCCGCTACTTACCAATCGACACAGAACGGGTGCACCTTGCGTAGCTGCAACAATAGGGGCAATTAACGGTCAAGTTTACTGGTCATAAGCATATAAAAATTGGAACAGGATTAGCGTGACGGTAACTTACGTGTAGCACAAGTTGTTCGTGAGAGTCTGCAAACCGTCCGCGGTAAAATTGTTCTCATCCCAAAGGACATGGTAATGCGCAGGGCGGCTTGTTCCCTGAAAGTAATGTAATGTAAGGTTAGATCAAGTCAATCCCATCAGATGAAGAATGCTCTCATTTCTACCTGTACAGAAAAACTGACCTGAATACCAGCATGGCTACAAAGGTAGAAATCAAACTCGGTAGGATGGCATATCTTTGAATCAACCACGGTACCTAATAAGATAAGATATACGATGGTAACTAAAAGTTGACTCTGAATTCAGTAATTGAGCTTTCATGCATAGAGTCGAGAAGCTACACAAAGCAAGTAAACTCGCTAACAAGGCAAACAACTCACCAGGCAGTATGTTTCCACTTTTTGTATCAACACTTCGCTGATCGTTGTGGTTATTAGCAAATAGCCGTGTATGATGGCGCTTCTGGACCACCACAAAGGTAACAGGTGGCTGATAATTGGACTCCAAGGATGCGCACGCCTAGGTTTGTTAAACAGCAAAAATGTTCAGACTCCATGCAGATCTCATGCGACAATATTTAGAGAAAACACAACCTCACCTTTCTAATCGCATCAAGCTCATACAACAGAACCTGATAGAACTGTCCTTCGCTAACACCATCCCTGAAAAAAAATGTGTGAGGTTCTATACAATAACGCCAATTGGACATGCTTAAATTAAGATAGTACCTATAGAATATGATCCTTTGGGGTTTCTGTCCAGTTGATCTATGAAAGGAAAGGAGAAGTTCTCTGCATAGTCAATAGAACATGTATATTTAGGTATTGATGAGGTGCAAGTGAACAAGATTCAGGTCTTAACTCCTAGCGACAGGCATTAATATGTATGTGTCCTCTGCGTGTTAAATTTGTAAAGTATTACACGCATACCGTTCAAACAATATTTAGGTGTTACAAGTGAACAAGATCATACCTAACCATTCCACCATTTACAGTCCCTCTCTGAGGATCTTGCCATACTTTAAAAAGATCTTGTATCAACTCCTGGCGACGGGTTTGTGCACCCACCAATCCAGCATATTTGGTGACCTCAGGCCAATCTTGAGAAGCAACAACCTGTATGAGCATAAAATCATTTACAAATCGTTGGATGCCCAGCACGACGAGAACATGACAACAGTAAAACTGAAAAGCGGATGCTTGGCATTGAAAGAGCAAACTTTCGCCCAGAATATATTTTTTACTACAAAATAATGCATGCATAATGATTTAAGATTAACATGTTATGCACCTACAGCTGCAATGGAAGGGCTAGAATCTTCTCCAGGATGAGGATGGGTAACATCAGCACCAAATATAATGGTTGGTCTGTCACTAACAAGGGGAATTCTCCTTGACAGAGCATCAACAAGTACAGTATTTCTCCCTCCCACCTAAAGAGTAAAGGAATGTGAACATCAAGTATAGAAAAGAGTAAAGGAATGTGAACATCAAGCATAGAAGGAACAGAACTACAAACACCAGGTTCGTAGTAGACAGAAGCCACAGAACAGGACAAACCTTAACATTGATTTTAAGGGCGACGTTTGCAAGATACTGCTGTGTCGTCTTAAAAACATGTTTCGTGAGACAGCATTGGGAGACCAATCCAAGATCTGTCTCGCATATTCTTTTGAGATTACCTGAGAGAATGATAAGAACAACACAGCGTCAGAAATTGATAAGAATAATAGTTAGTATTTGTATTACATAAAACACTAGTTATCTTTTAATTAGAGGGCATACCATAAAGAGGACCATTATTGTCAGGCAAAATTGCAATGAGCAGGTCAAGTTCCCTGCCCAGTGGTTTCAGAAGATTCATAGCATCTCGATAGTGTGCCCTGAGTGCTCTTTCTACATGCTCAGCTCTCGTACATAAAGGAGGAAGCAGAGGATCCTTTGAGAAGTCCTGTGGTGAGAGGATATGAAGCGTATGAGAAAGAGAACATTAAAACAACTGAATGTAAATGAACACGTTGAAAAAAAATGTCTGGAGGCAGTGGATAATATAGACCTACCATTCCAGATATTTCGCACATGTCAGCCAGCTGACGACAGAAACTCCTGGCAGCACTATCTTGGACATTCCGAGCAAAGTTAATGCATATCCACTCCTTAACTCTCCCACCATTGACCATTTTCTATAACCAAATATTGGAAGCAAAAAATTGCATAGCATTTTCAAACAAATATTGGAAGAGATACACAGGAATACCGTTTATAATGAAGGATTTAAGAGCATACCTTATGCCTCATATTCCATTGGCCAATTCTTGGCAATACATCCTTCTCTCTGCCACTATCGTGGTACTTAAGCTAATAGATAAAAACAGTAATCAGACATCCAGGGAAAAGATGTAGCATATAAAATAGTGAGAGTTGAAAGATGTCAACCATGTGTTAAAACATTGAACTTACTCTAGGCGGAGGTAGGACCCGAGCTTCAACTGATGCAAGACGTTCATCAATCCTTATACCAAACTCCCGTGCATATGGATCCTCATGGTATGCGTTGTGATTCACCGTCTGGTAACCAGAACAAAACAAGAAACAGGTTCAACATGGAAGCCATTCTTGTTGTAGGAAGAGAATAAAACTGACTATGATTATATGCAAGAAAAATGATAAATACATGGTTATCTGTAGTGTTATACCACAAGGAGCAATTGACTCCCATCAAGCCACCTTAACATGTGTACAATATAAGGCAACACCAGATTCTAGTTGCAATAACAAGTTATTGGACATGTTTTCAAATATCACTAAAAAGGAAAACCAGGTCCACTAGAGTAGATAAATAGATAATAGGAAATTGGACGAGCTTATATACATAGCTGAAAGCATGTGTGGCTAAACCCAGAGACAGGCCATCGCTAAAAATAACAAAGAAATCCACATAAATAATACAGTGAAACAGAAATAAATCAGTTTAAAATAGTTCACACAACAAAATCCGGCAAAGTTACCTGCAAAATGTCCAGCTCCCGCTGTTGGGGATGCTGGCAGGTCACCTTAAGAAGAGCAGTTATCTGCTTCTCATTCAGTCGTTTCGAGTAACGCTGTCCCTCGACAATCTTACATACCTTCAAGGTAAAAGGAGGCAACATATGATATGAAATGGATGTTTCTATAACTCTTTTAACTCTATGTAGCATGCCGAATGTTTTTACTGTTCAATATGTTCGAAAAGTATGACACGAGATAATACAGGTTGTTTAGGATGCCAACCTCCATCGGAAGAAAATTCGGTCTCTGTTGGTTACCCACTTGCAAGCAAGGTAAAGTGGTGTGCTGAATGTTAAAACCATACGTCTCCTGGAAGTACTTCAATACTGTCTTAACAGTACCATGGTCATCTATAGGGAAACTGTCACATGCCAAACCAAGAAAGCACAACGATCAAATTAACAGTGCGATGGACATAACAGAGGGTTCACATCTAGGTAAGTGAACTACATACGTTAATTCTCTTGTTGCTTGTGAGGTAAGACCAAATATACGATACTTTCTGCGCATATTGCCTCTATGTGTGACCTCAACCTTTACACCTCGTAGAGCCTTCTTGATCTGATCAATGAAAAGGAAGGAAGCTTGTCAAGTAAAGAGTGAGCACAGAGCTACAAATTAAGCATGTACTTGAAAACATACGAGTAAAATATAAAACCATGTGATAATCGATAGAATAACCTAACCTTCACACGGTCAGCATCTGATAATGGTCTGACTGAGACGTTTCTGTTCAAGAGTTGTGCAACGAAATCAATCACAGGAAGAGGCTCAATGAACGCTGTAGATGACATATCTGCAAAGCAAAAATGTCAAGCTACTTCAAGATGCTAGAGAAGACCAGATCAATTTAATGACTTCTCCCACTATATGATGCATATCTTAGAACTGGACTGAACATGGAACAAAGGTTTACCTACCAAGCATGGCAAGTGACAGAAACATCAAAACATAAATACAACATCTAAGATTCAAGATTTCCAAAATTAAATATGCTCCTAATATTGGCTGCTATTTACCGAAAAAGGCTTTCGCCCCGCTTTATATATAAAGAAAACCACCACAGCCACAAAGTTCAACACAGGTCCACACACACACACACAAAGGTAGCACGACAAATAGTACAGGAGGGTTCTGCTGAGGGCACAGCTCAACAAGCCCTGAAAATAAAAGACAAGGCGGTAGCAGATTATAAGGATATGGCCATATGGGCACGGGGCCTGGGATGCCATATTGAGAGGGCAGTTCAAACTGTGAACAATTTTTCGATATTGATGGCTCCTATATTTTTCCTCTCAACATTATTAATCTATTGGAGCAAACATGGCTGATGAATCTGTAATTTGTGAAGTTTACATACACTACCTACCAATCATCATAGAAGCAAGAGGCCTGAGTAGGGAAATATTAGCGGATGGAAATTATAAACTTCATTGTAGTCAAAGCTATATTTACCAATAGCCATCCCCTTAAGTTATACTCCCCCCTTAACTTATTACGAAACAGAGGCAGTAATTCGCAAGAAGCAAGCAATAGTTATCAGTAGTCAACTGTTTCATCTACTACGAGTTATTCTTAAAATGTTCATTATTCTAAAGTGGAAACAATGATTGCTCTTCTCATAGTGGTACTATGGATTGTGAATATAAACAGTTGGGATCTAACCAATATTCAGTGAAAGTCCCATCTGTGTGGGCCGTATGCTCTGGTAAAAACCACGCCAACTTTCCAAGCCATCACCAAGTTGCTGGCGCCTCCCTAAGTTTGGTGAATAAAATGACCTGGCAACTGGGGAATACCTAAACATGAAAAGTGAAGAAATGTTCAACAGCCATGCTAAAACAATAGTATCATACATCCACATGCTGGGAAAAGATTACCTTGCAGTAGGTAATTCACGTAGAACAATGTCAAGCACTTGAATAGCTTCTTGAGGAGCATCTGGTTGCTTCCCAGCTAAAAACATAGCTAAATGATGGAGATCGGCACGCGCGGCAAATTTGATGACGACCGTAAAATGTTTTTCGCGCCTTAAGGTAAGGAGATATATCAGCAAGGAACACAAATGTGTATCAGCTAATGGCTATGTCTACAATAGCAAACCTTTGTGCAACTTGCGCACCACCAAGTTTATCATCCTCATCCTGTAGAACAACATTAAAGGTCCTAGAAGTAAATGGCAACGGTCCAGCAGTATATAGGCTCTTCCTTCCATCATAGGCAGGAAGACGACCACCCAAAAGAGAATGTCTGAAGAGTGTTACAAGTTGTCCTATGACAGCACGATTGACACCACGGGAAGGAATGTCGGGAGTTATAGATACCTGATGTGATATCAAATGAAATCTCATGAGAGGAACATATTATATGTTCAAGAAGTTCTGCGAGAATGAGACCTTACATCATACTGGTGAAGATCTTTATCAGGCAATTCAGCAGAGAAATGATTTGCTTTCACGATGCACCTACTGCCAAATGTACCCTTGCCAGGCCGCATTGGAAATCTTACTGATTTAGTCGACGATGGTGCTGATTGGATACCTTGTCTAGAGGAACTTTGACCCGGGATATCAAGTTGCTGAAACTGTAACTGGACTTGTCCAGTGTTCATCTCAACATGTAGTGAGGATGAGATAGTTTCGGGTGGTGAAGGTGTAAGCACCGGAACTTGGTTCTGGACTTGTGGAGCTTGGTGCAGTTCGGGAAGTGTTACTGATGGAGTAGAAGGAACTCCGCGTCCATGACTCCCACTCCTATGCCCATCATGGTATGGTTGTGGTGTTCCTCTTTGGCGTGGGGCACCATGGCCATAATACCCATGTGCTTGATACTTAACAGGACCACCAAATGGTTGATGTGATGCTGGATCCTGAAAATGTCCACCAGATCTCAGGTGTTGTCCACCACCACGACCACCTTGTCGAGAATATTGAGTATTGGCATGTAGTCGATCGCCACCTCCATGCTGTTGAGCTCTCTCAACCCGCTGTGATGGATCCTGACCAGGGGTTCTTGGAGCACTGCGAGTTTCAGTACTTCCCCGTGCGCTAGGGGGGGTATATCTTTTATTTTTCACCATAGTTAAAGCTGCAAGGTGAAGCAAATAGTTTTACTATTGATGTTGGTAACATAAACAATAACTAGCAGCTAGACAGATGAAGACTAAAGAGTATCAAGACAAATAACACAATGACCAAGCACAAACTAGAATAAAGAGAATGGGAAATGATTAGCATTTTGCATAGAATTGAAGAGCACTACATGTGCTAAATATTATGGCCTAAACTGGAAGACAGGATTTGCAATTCTTTTCAGGCAGCAGCGGGCAGAGTAAAATATTCTTTATCAAAAGGAAAAACAAACTGAATCTTGTTGTCCAAAGCGAAACTAACAAAAAGAAACTTGTTTATATGCCATCAAACAGTGTCCACTTAAATCATACGCTACTGTAAACCCCTCAATTGCTTATGTTCCACTCAGCCACCAACTTCCTCGTTATTGCTATCATAGTTCAATTTGTTAAAGTACTCTGATCCCTCAAAAAAAAAAGTTGAAGTCCTCAGTTAATTGGATCAATGCCCCCTTTTCCCCTGAGTGGTACATAAACAACTTTTGTTTAGTGTTGGTACTGCATGGCATCTGCTGATACTGCCATGTATCCTAATGTACTGACTTGCTCCCGCTGCTGTGTGCAAGCAGTGCTTGGTTGCAGTTTTTCATGGAACTTTGTTTGCAATTTGAACATGGGAACTCCAAAACTCTTGCATTTTTCTACGGAAACTCGAACGCATTTTATTTTCTACATGAAAACACGAAACCACCATGAAAACACAAAAGTCTGCACATGATAACGCCAACAAAACTGAGCATAATCACAGCCACATGACATTTAACATGAGAGTTCAACATGAAAAATTACCATTTTCAGACTAACATCGCAAATCTAAAAAATAAATTCTAGGATACTCATATCTGAACTTTCACATGAATAATTGCATACAGCACTTTATTGAAGTCACAGTTAAGATCAAAACAAGTCCATAGCATGGCTTATTCAACCGTGACAACGAACGAAATTTATTCTGCAGGTATGGAAAGGGAAAAATCTTGCCGTGGCGGAATGGCCGGGCGTTGGCCTTGCTGTTGAGGTTGGGGGGCACGCTCTCGCTGTCATGGCGGCCAAGCGCGGCCTCGCTGGACAAGGCGTGAAGGCCGACGGCATGGGGTAGGGCAACGTGGAGCGGCGCCAATCGTTCCCCCAGCCGTGAAGGGAAGAGGACGAGTCGCTGGAGTGGCCGTCATGGTCTCTTGGGTTTTGGAGAGATGGGCCCTAATTTTTACTTGGACGATTTGCTCTTTTTATATCTGATCTCTTGGCTTTTGAATATTTTTTTATTCCTTTCACATTATGTGAGCATTTTGGATCAAAATTCGATGACCAAATACCCTTATATCGGTTTTGTGGAGGTAGCTGATTCTCCTCCTCCTTATTTTGATGTCCCTTTTCTCCGCAATGGAGAAAGCAAATGACTTGTGCACGGTCAAGCTCGATTTCCACAAGGCTTTCGACTCGGTGTCTTAGGTCGCCCTTGCCGTGATCTTACGCGCTAAAGGCTTTCCACCGTCCTGGTGCCGTTGGGTTGACCATCTAAACTCTTCGTCCACCTCAGCCGTGTTACTAAACGGCAAGCCGGGCCCTTGGTTCCCGTGTCGGCAAGGCTTGCGGCAGGGTGACCCTTTCTCCCTCTATCTTTTCATTATAGTTGCTGATGTACTCAAGCGCCTAATCCTCCAGGCCTCCTCAAACGGCCTTCTTTCCCACCCAATTGCGGACGATATCCCTTGCACCGTCTTGCAATATGCCGACGACACTCTTATTGTCCTTCCTCCAGATGCAGCGCAACTGCGGACCCTCGAGCAAATCCTACTTCAGTTCTCCGAGGCCACCGGCCTTACCATCAATTTCCACAAAAGCACCTTCGCGCCTATTCACGTCGACCCGGAGCTATCTAACAACCTTGCGGCCATTCTTGGTTGTCCGGTCGCTTCCTTTCCGCAATCTTACTTAGGATTGCCTCTCTCCACCCACAAACTCACTCTAGCGGATTTTTTCTTTATCATTGATAAGGTCGACCGACGTTTGGCCGGCTGGTGGGGAATTCTTTTGTCCTTGGCCGGGCGGGCAATTCTTGTATGCTCCGTTCTCCGGGCCCTGCCAATCTATGCCATGAGCGTTCTTCTTCTTCCCGCCGGCACTATGCAAGAGATTGAGAAACGTCGTCGCGCCTTCTTCTGGACGGGCCAAGACACGGTTACCGGGGGTAACTGTAAAGTTGCCTGGGACATCGTGTGCGCTCCTTTCACTAATGGAGGCCTCGGCTTCCTCTCTCTAATGCAAATGAATGTTTGCCTCCTCCTCAAACACATTTCCAAGCTACACGACGGTGCGGCTTCGCGACAACCTTCCTACCTTGTCTCCAAGTACGGATGGTCTAGCACCCATGACGTGGCCACGGACGATAGTCATTCTACCCCTATCTGGCGGGACATCATGAAAGGCCTTGATTTCTTTCGTTCAAACACTCGAGTGCAACTTGGCAACGGCGCTACTACCTCATTCTGGCTCGACCTTTGGCTCCCTAACATCACCCAAACCCTAGCACAACTTTTCCCGGCTTTGTTCTCTCACTCCAATCGGATCCACACTCCGGTGGCTCGTGCTATGGGCTCGCACAACCTAACCTTGGACCTGACCCCCAGGCTGTCTCACACGGCTGAGTGCAAGTTTGCTGATCTTTGCAATGTTCTGGCTTCGGTAAACATGAATTTGCAGGTTGCTGACAGAAGAATTTCGAGGGAGGCAGGTAAGCCGTTAACCACCAAGCTGGCCTACCAAGCGGTTTGGAAGTCGCGGCCCCAAGACAATCTTGCGCCGGCCATTTGGAGAAACTACGCACCAAAAAAATGCCGAATTTTTGTCTGGCTTGCCCACAAGGACCGCTTGTTCACGAATGCTAGGCGTTTCAGATGGGGCATTGCCACCAACGCCGACTGCCCCTTCTGCAATTAATGTGAAACCATTGAGCACCTTCTTTTTCAATGCCGACACCTAGCTCCGCTCTGGGCAGAACTAAACAGCCTTTGCCATCACACACCGCATGGACTACTACATGCTTGGGAGTGTGATTTCAACAACAAGACACGATCGACAGTTATGATGGCCGTTCTCTGGAACATTTGGAAGAGACGAAACGCCAAGGTCTTCCGAAACCAACAACTCCAACCCCACATTATTGCTAGTTCGGCAGCTGACGATCTCCGACTTTAGTCACATCGTTGCAAGAAACCACAGAGGCAAATTATGCTCCGTGACTGGGGCTCCATGTTGTTCCATCTAGCCGGGAGAATATAGTTCCATGGCATAATGGAATCTTTTCCTTCTACTTTTCCTTTCCCCAAAACCCCATGTATTTCTGTTCTCTATGCTTGGGACACTTTGACGATGGTTAATAAAGGTTCAGGCAGGCGTAAGCCCGCCGTTGACGCGTCAAAAAAAAACTTGTGCACGGTCACCCGCTCCTTATGTTTAAGTTTTTTGGTGAAGTAGACATCTCTGATTCAACGAAACATGTCGCATGTAGTCGTCTCCATCGAAGTGGCTTGGTCTGTGCATCTCAGCTGTTATTGCTCTATCAGTCCTCGCCTAAGTCGCCACCTCACTCAGCATCGTTCTGCAAGTCGATGTTTCCATGTAGTTTGTGTCTGCCCAATTCACCACCTCAATGAACGTTGCCGTCTCGCCGCTCCAAGCCACATAGATACCCATCACACTGCCTCTATACAGTTCACAGTTGGTCGGTCACCGCACCCATGAACGTCGCTGCCTAGCTCGTCGTCCCACCGCTCCATCTCAGTGTGTCAGTTATTCATCTTCATCAGAAATTATTCAGGAGTGGTGAGAAGGGGAACGAACAAGAAAATGGAAGGGTGTGATCAAGTAAATGGTGTTAGTGGTATTATCGACATTTTGGGTGGGGCTGACCTATCATGGGGGAAAATGCCGAAGTAAAGTTGGGCAAATTATCTATTGCAATGTATTGATGGCAAATTGTCAAAGTGCAAAAGGATGAATAGTTGAAGATCACCCAAATCTTTGGTGGTTTCGGCACGGGTGAAAGCATGAGCAATTGGTAGGGGTGTTATTTTAAAAAAAAAAGGGGGGGGGGGGGGGGGGGGGGCGGGGATTACCCCGGCCTCAGCATCGAGCGATACATACAATCATATTTATTGCATCATTCAACAAGGTCTAACAAAATAAATACATAAATCAACCCAAAGCCATATTTCTGACAAGAATTGTCGCCCTACCTATAAAATCGATGATGTGCGCTGACAATTTATTAGTATGGGTGTTATGCAAAAGTTCTGTGCCAGGGCTCCGCCTCCTCTTCCTCCTCCAAGAAAGAAAGTTAGGGTTCGTGCCTCTCGCCGGCGTCGGCGCAGGTCCGCCTCGTCTCTGGTGGCCTTAGGGCCATGGAGGCGCGGTGGATCCTGTCAAGGGCCGGCAGGAGGGCTCCATTTTTAGTCTTTTTTCAATCTTGCTAGGGTTTGTGTCATATTCAGGAAGGTGAGACGGCGGCGGCTCCCTGAAGATAGAATAAAGGTCTCCCTGCCTAGCCCCCGTTCTGGCGGTGCGTCTAGCATCGTTGGTGGGCGTGTAGAGGTATGTCTCCGACAGATATATCTTTGGTGGATTTGCTCGGATCTCGTTGTTGTTCGTTTATGTTCGTATGTCTTCGGTTTGGATCCTTCTGATCTGCATTATTTTTCATCGACTGCGGTTGCTGTTCCGGGGTGCTGGCCCTATGGGGCCTTAGCACGACGACTTCCCGACTGTCTACTGCAACAAGTTATGCTCGGATCTGGCGATGGAGGGGCGATGATGGCGGCGCTCCTTCAGCTCGCTTCGATGCTTGTAATTGTCGCTAGGTGGTTTACGGATCTGAATGTAATTTTAATTGCTGGTGTTCGTTGTACTGTCATGATTAAAGATGAATAAATTAGAAATTTTTCAAAAAAAATATGTGTATTCTTCACTACTTTTCCCACTAAACAGGAGATAGTGACATGGATGGAGCACTAGCACCATAATTCATTTTGGCCTGGGATTAGTTAAACTTGTTTTCAGCCGTAACTCTCTCGTGCGTGATCTGTTGACGTCTTCGGCTAGACGATAACATTAACACCGATCGAAACATTAGACGCCCTGCAGCGGTCAAAAAGCAGCCGGTACTAAGAACATCTTCAATAATAGTTGGTTCAAATGTAAAAATACTTAATTTTTGGACCGTCTGGAGTAAAAAACGTTGTTTCAACAGACAGTTCATATGAAAAAAAATTAGACTGTGGTCTTCTCGTGATGTAAAATACAACATCTCGCGATGTAAATTTACATTACGAGATGCATCTGGCCCAAAACCAGCCGTCGCCCACGAACGCCCAACCATCACTTTTCTTTTCCGCCCGCACTTGTTCGCCCGCCCGAAGACCAGCCGGCCGGAATCCACCGCCGTGACCGCCCAAAACCTCACTATCGGCGCCGCCACCACCCCACATCCCCGCCATCGCCTCTGTCGCCTCCCTCGCCGGTAGCCGGCTCGCAACCACCCGGACGCTGCCGAATCGGGAGGCAGCCGACGCGGGATTCGGCGCCTCCGGCGGTCCGGCTGGCACAGTAGACCTCCGTCGGGTCTTAGGCTGCCGCCGACCACCTCCCCGTCGGCTGTGAGCCTGTCCACGGCCGTTGCGCCGGCCGCACGACCGCCGCATCAAGCTCTTCGCCCGGCTGCCGAACTATTCTTCGCCGTCCGTCGAGCTCCTCTTGATCGGCCTTCAAACTCATTTCTTATCAATGCCGCTGTCCGGAGCCGACCGCACCCGTCCGTAGCCGTCAGCAGCAGCCAATCCAACCGGCAGCTGCTGGCTGGTTTTGGACCATGAATTTGAATCATCTATTGGAGTTGTTGTTTTGGACCATGAATTTAGGCCATCTGTCGGAGTTGGCCTATTTTCGGAGCTCTAAAACGCATTTTTTTTAATCATCAAAATTTGAATCATCTATTGAAGATGCTCTAACTGATTACCTGATCCATCACGCACGTCATTCATCTCAGGATCGGATAAAAGACAACATTCACAAATCAGCTACTACTTGAAGAGACAGGAGATCAACAGCGTCCACGTACTGTTTGCAACCTCTGACAGTCTGACCATCCGTCAGAAGACGGAAGAAGAACAGCAGCACCCGGACAATCTCATAGGAGCACTGCCATCAGTACTTTGGTCCCTAAAGCATCTGACGGTGCAGATTACTTATCGGCTGCACATCGGGCACATAGTGTCGTGTGCACATCCATTTCGATCTCGTCGAGCGAAAAAAACGCGGACAGGCCGAAACTGCTCTATGAACGACAAAATATGGACGATGTGTGGACGACAACAAATCCAACGGCCGTTGCACTGCTGTGGGCATGTATGTATGCGTTCAGATTATCACTGTCGTTCATGAATCGTCTGATTTTATCATCCGTGTAGCAATGTTCCAGTTTTACAAGCGTCAAGAAACGGATAGACGGAGGAAGCAGCAAATACTACTTGATCATCCGAACCGTACCCGTCGTCCATTTGCACTACTACATAATTAATATAGCTGCCAACCTGAGCAAAACCATGTGCAGGAAATAAAATGCGAAGCATATCCATACCTTGATCATGGGGGGAGTACCCGTTGTCCGTCCGGGAGGCCATCGTCGCGGTGTGTTCCGCCGTCAAAGCTGCGCCGCGCCGCCCCTCGCTCGAAAGATCCCGGCAGGCCGGCCGCCGCCAGCAATGGCAGGCAGATCGGTCCCAAATCCGCAGCGGACAATGAAACGAGATTGGAGTTGGAGGAGGGAGACGTGAAGAGGGAGATGTGGGTGTTGGTGTTGGTGTTGTTAATAATTCTTATAGATAGCATTTGTACTCTATTTGCTGGTGGGTGGGCGCCTGCTGTACGTCCCTCTCACTCATTGGTCTCCTTGGCAAGCAGGCAGAAGAGAAGGCAGCCGAGTCGCGCAATGTGGCGGCTGATGCGATACCGCACGTAGAGCCATCGCCAGTCGCTGCTGGCGAGCGATGGTGAGGCGCAGCTAGCTAGCTAGCGCACGAGGGGGCCAACAGGACGGCGATCGCCCTCATTGGCCATTGCTTGCTTAATCTGGCACTTGCGGCTTAACAAATCGGCCTAGCTCGGCCCGGTCGGGGCTTAATTGGTTCGTGCGCTCCTCGCTGGCGTGTACTATGTGACAGTGACAGCCGCGGACTTGAAACTTGGGGTTCTACATGTCAGCGTCTCGCTGGGGTGGTTCCGACTATGTCACAGTTGCACTTGTATATGCTGGAATTGGGCCGACTGATCACTAGCTGATGGTTCATGTGCGCTGCCACTGGTCTCGCTCCTCTGGGCCGCTAATTATTGGTCGTCGTGGGGCTGATAACCCGATGACCAATTTTATTAGAGCATCTCCAACGGCTGCGGGACGCGCTGCGCGCAAAAAACAGATTTACCGCGCGCGCATCGCCTAATTTGGCGCGGCGCGCAGCGCTGGCTCCAGCAGCCGCGCTAAAATACAGCAGCGCGATAACATTTTTCGGAAGTATAAAAATAAAGATAATAAGTTGCATAGATAAAAAGTAAAGTTAAGTTGCATAGATAAAAAAACGATACAAAGGTATTTTACATCGGTACAACTAGATAGATAGTTCGAAAACATAGATAGATAAAACTACGGTGCAAATAGATAGAAACTACTATGGCATACTAGATAGAAACTACTCCAAATCGCTACCATCATCATCACCATCATCATCCTCGTCGGTGTTGTCCGACGTATCAAGCCACATGTCGTCCCAACGTTCATCCTCTGACGTGAAGATCGACCTCCCACCTGCTGCAACGATATCGGACTGCGTATTCGCCAATGCCTTCTGCCGACGCCGGTCCATCCGCTCCGCGCGGCGCCTTGCCGTTCTCTCCGCCCAGTAGGCATGCTCGTCGGCGACGTCCTCCGGGTGGCGACGGCGCCACTCCGCCATGCTCGCTCGTCCTCCTCGGCGATGAAAAGGCGGCGGCGGCGCCGAGCGTGGTCGGCACGGTCCATGTCGGTGATGAGACGCGGCGGAGGGGCGACGCGCTGTGCCTGCTCGCGCGTGAAGACGTCCCGAAAGTTCATCTGCGTCCGGGGCCTATCCAACCGCCACGCCGCCGCGTCATACGCGCGGGCCGCCTCGTACGCGGTCCGGAACGACCCGAGGCCGAGCCGGACGTCACCGGACCGGATCTCGGCGGAGTACCAGCCGTTGGGGCGCTCGCGGACGCCGCGGTTGCCCGACGAACCCCGGCGGCGCGGCGGCATGGTGGCGCCGAAAGCGGCGAAGCGGCGAGGTTGCGAGGGGAGGGCGCGTGGTTGTGTCTGTGCGCGTGGCGAGCGCGGCATTTTATAGGCGCGCGCAAAGCGGCGCGCCAAATCTACCGCGCCGCGTGCCGCTTTCTCCCGCGCGCGCGCAAACGCTTCCCGCGCGCGGTAATTTTCCGCCACCGCTGAAGCGCGCGGAACTAGCTGGCGCGCGCTAAACAGGAATTTTACCGTGCGGGCGCGTCTTTTGCAGCACCTGTTGGAGATGCTTTTAGCAAGTGGCGCTTATCCTCCTCTGGGATAACGATGCAACGGATGGATGGAGTACTATCTTCATTTCTTCGTAGTTTACAAGAAAGCGCCCCGTCACACGCCACAAGGGCCAAGAAAGGAGGCCCGCTTCCGGCAATGGCGACGGGGGCAACAATGGCTGTAAACGAGACGACGAAAGCGACCGGGCACCTCCTCATCAGCCAGTCCTACTCCTGATGGAGCAAGGACGGGGCGGGGAATATGCCGTGCTCGTGGATGGAATAAAGTCAAGCTCAAGCTCAAGCGGGCAGGATCGCTCGCTCTCGTCGGTGCGGTCCGGGTGGGGCGCCGACGTGTCTGTTCAGGCCACTCTTGTAGTCCGTATCTGCGCGCGGCTTTTCCTTTTCTGGCGTCGAGGAAAGCGCCTGCAGGTGCGCGACTATTATTTCTGTATTTCTATGTGCACTCTGTAAAAGTGAAACCGCAACGTGGATCTGCCCGTGCGGCGTGACTTCTTTTTTTATTTTTGGTGCGGGTTTGATTATCGGGAGACAAGGTGCGTCTTCACTTGTTTTTTCTCCTTTTATTTCCTTCCTCGTCTTCTTCTTCTTTTTTTTTCGATGAGATGACCTTCATTTCTTTTGGTCAACGCATGCAATCATATTTATTAATTATTTAAGAAAAATCTGACAAGAAAATACATCAAGCTATCCAAGCCATCGTTCACATCTATAAACTCCATAATATGGAGTACTCTCACTCCTCATATCTAAAACCGATGTCGTTGCCGATCCATTCGCATAACGTATCGTAACTTACAGCTTGTTCAGCAAACCTAAAGCGTACACCATGTGCGCACGTTTTAGATATTGCCATCATCATCATCGAACCACTGACCCATCTTCAGGACAAAGATCCGCATCACCCTTGCTAGTCCGGCCATCTGTTGACGCCACCACGACGCCCAACGACACCACTTCCCTGCGCGCAAACTGATGAGCACGTCGTGGTCGCTACCGGTACACCGCAGCACCATGCCGCCAAGTACGACCACCCAGTGTAGCTTGAAGTCTCTGGAAGATATGTCATGTGTAGCACCTGCCGAACAGGCATGACACAACATAGCACTTGTGGGTCAAGCATGACTTGACATCTTCACCGAAGCTCAATGCAAGACGAAGCCGCTCCACCCCTGCCTCTATCGTTCAGTGCTACTCCACAAACGATGGTTTCAAGAGAGAAACGACACCGCAGTGTCGCCATCATCTGATATGAAAGACCAGATCCTAGGGTATCCTCCGGAGTAGCATGAGTGGTCGACAGTAGTTACACAACGATGCCTTCATCAAGGCAACGGCGCAGAACGCCGCCATCGCTCGTCATCGGACTCGGTTTTCATCGACACCTATGTGTCCCTGACTCGCAACAGGGACTAGATGACGGATCTAAGATCCGACTACCCAGCCTTTAGGGCGAACACCCCTGGCGAAGGAGATGACCACCACCGTCAAGCCTAGGGGCGCCGCCCCAGGCGTCCACGTGATGATGGAGGAGAACCGATCTGGGGAGGAAAACTCCAGATGCACCGCAATCAGCAGCCATGGCCGGCCCCATGCTACCCCGGCAGCTGTGGTGGCCCAGCCGCCATCAGAATCCTATGGGACCGCTGTCAAAACGTGCCAACTCCACCTCCACGCTAGGCGCCTAGGGTCGCCATCACGTTTGGGCCAGAGATCCCCTCGCGGAGAGAGGAGGAAAGCCCGCCGTCTGCCAGGCGAGCTTTGCTCGCCGACCTCCTCTGGCAGCAGCGGGGAAGCAGCGAGGGAGGGAGGGTCGGGGGCGACTACTAGGGTTCGCCCAAGCCGCCCCCTTGGAGGCGACACGAGCGAGTCTGGACGTCTCCCAGGGAATCATGTGCGTGGAGCTAATTGGTGTATTTGTAGACTACTATCGTACTATACAAAAAGACCTTCATGACTAACTTTATTAAAAATCAAACCACACTTATCGTCCGTTAAGAGCTTAATGATAAAATCAAGGGACAAATCAAACCAAACCAAAGGCAAGTTCTCGTGACCCCATTCAGCCAACACATACGCTACTACATTAGACTCCCCTATTACATAAATCGATACAAGCCTTGTCAAACTCACTAACTCTCGACGACAATCATTTAATATAGGGGCTACCATCATAGAATAACATTCATCCTGATTAAGAGCTTGAACCACTGTGATATTATCCATGCGTACAAGAATGTTGTTTCACCCCATCCGGTTAGCCAGCTTGGCAGCTTCAGACCTTCACACAAGGCTGAGGCCTTGGCTGACACTTCCAATAAAAAAACCATTTTTGATTATTTATTTTTTGTTTTCTAAACAGCAAAAACTCCACGAGAGCTGGGTTTTGAACCGTGCCGGGCGAGTTCCGAGCGCGACGCGACAACCACCAGGGCAGTTCAGTTGGCGTGATTACATACATGTTTTCTTTCTTCTTCTTTTCTTTTCTTTTTTTCTTTTTTCAAATTCATGAAACTTTTCTTTGTTCATGAGTTTTTGCTCTACAAAATCAATGGAGTTTTTCTCGAATTTGATGAGTTTGTGAAAAACTCGATGAACTTTTTTTCAAATCGGATGAACCATTTAAAAATTTGATGAACTTTTATCAAATTCGATGAACTTATTTTGAAACTTGGTGAACTTTTTTCAAAACCAATGAAATTTTTTCAAATTCGATGAACTTTTTTCAAAACCAGTGAACTTTTTTCTAATTCGGCGAACCTTTTTTCTAATCCGATGAACTTTTTTTCAAATCCGATGATTTTTTTTTCAAATCGGATGAACCATTTAAAAATTCGATGAACTTATTTTGAAATTTGGTGAACTTTTTTCAAATTCGATGAACTTTTTTCAAAACCAGTGAACTTTTTTCTAATTCGGCAAACCTTTTTTCTAATCCGATGAACTTTTTTCAAATCCAATGATCTTTTTTCAAATTCGATCAACCTTTTCAATTTTTATGTTCAAAATTGATGAACTTTTTTTAGAATTGATGAACTTTGTCAAATTCATGAAATGTTTTTTGAACTCCATTGATTCGGTGAACTTTTCTCAAATTCGATGACTTTTTTTTGATTTGGTGAACTTTTCTCAAAATTAATGAACTTTTTTTCAAATAGATGATCTTTTTCCAAAAATTGATGAAGTTTTGTTAAAGAGGTTACCTTTTTTTAAAGAGAAGGTCAACGCAGTCAACTAAATTGATCAACGAGGTCAACTGAACCTATCGAGCGATGGAACAAAGCGTTCTCGAGCGCCACGGCGATCGATAGAAACAGGCGAGCGAGCAGGGCGCGACCTCGCGCTGTTGGGCCGGCCCATTCGAGCGCGTCGTGAGCGCTGTTTTCGCTAGGCGGCGCAACGAGCACCGAGGAGGAGCTCTCGTGTTGCACCCAGGGGCGGAGCCAGGGGAAAGTATCTAGTGCTCCCTGGCTTGGGGTGCTCCCAGTGCTCCAAATGTCCGGAAAACATTTTTAAGATGTTCAAAAAATTCTGAAAAAATGCAGCATATCGACGGAACATTGATGTCTCTTGTCACAAAATTTTGTGACCAGAGACATCAATGTTCCGTCGATGTGCTGCATTTTTTTTCAGAATTTTTTGAACATTTTAAAAAATGTTTTTCACATCGAAGCACTGGGAGCACCCTAGGTCTGGGAGCACTAGATACTTTCCTGCGGAGCCAGCATGTTAGCGTTGGGTTCAGATAAACCCAACGACTTTTCTTGGTCTAGTATACGTACACAGATACGTACTCCTCTGAACCCAACGAAAAACAAGGGATGAACCCATCAAGTTCCAACGCCAAGTGAGCAGCCTAATAAAAAAGCCCAAAAGCCCACTAGTAAATTGCCTCTCTAGTCCATGCTAATTAAATACCTGTATACTTTAATAGTTAGTACTAATTAAATACGCGTGCATTGTTACGAAATAACAAATCATAATATTTTGGCTTTGCACTCTGAAATAACATAAGTGATACTATGTTTCTCTCTGTAATGTATATTTAGTGCTATATTTTTTGTTCTTCCTTGAAGGGGACTATTATATATTTGATGTAAGGTGGTGTGAAATTGGACTTTACACTGAATTAATCAGACCAAATCCTCACAATAAGATAATGAATGAACCTATCGACTAAATTTTCTGGCTCCGCCCCTGGTTGCACCCCATCTTTATTTAGATGAACCCCATCCATTTATTTGCCTCTTTAGGTGAACGTTTCTTTATTTCGCTCCTGGGAGGCACTAGTTAACGAGCGCTCCTTCGGAAGCCTCGCAACGATCAACATCATTTGGCGCGTTCTTAGCCATTCGTCACGTGTCATGCTTTGGGCACTCCTTTCGGATTTTTTTTCCGCACGCGTTTTCGGCTATTTAAACAGTTTTTTCTTCGGGCTTTTTCGACGCTTTGGTTTTCCACCGGTCTTCCTTCGCTTTTCGGCAAAAAAATTCGGAAAAAAAATTTGCACGAAAAAATGCGTTTCCTTTTTTCTTTCCTTTCGCGAGAGTCACAGTTTTCCTTCCGCGAGAGGCACGGTTTTGCTTTCGCAAAAGTCACGGCCGTGCCTCTCGGAAATGAAAAAAAAACGTGTTTTCTGTTTTTTTCTTTCGCAAGAGTCACGTTTTTTCTTCCGCGAGAGGCATGGTTGTGCTTTCGCGAGAGTCACGACCGTGCCTCTCGGAAACGAAAAAACGCATTTTCTGTTTTTTTTTTCTTTTGCGAGAGTCTCGATTTTGCTTCCGCGAGAGGCACAGTTGTGCTTTCGCGAGAGTCACGGCTGTGCCTTTCGAAAACAAAAAAAACGTGTTTACTCATTTTTTTCCTTTCGCGGGAGTCACGGTTTTGCTTCGGCGAGAGGCACGTGTGCTTTCGCGAGAGTCACAGCCGTGCCTCCTCGGAGACGAAAAAAATGCGTTTTCTCTTTTTTTCCTTCCGCGAGAGTCACGGTTTTGCTTCCGCGAGAGGCACGTTGGTGATTTCGTGAAAGGCACGGGCGTGCCTCTTTCGAAAAAGGAAAAACCCTGTGCTCCCGGTTCGGTTTTTTCATCCGGTTTTTTTCGGCTGGTTTTTTTCGTGAAAAAAAGTTCGTCAAAACCTATCAACATGGGATTTAGTTTTGAAGGTCTCGACGTGAGGAATTCAACGGTGAAAGCGGTTTGAGATTTGGACGTACGATTTGAGAGATAAAACGTTTTGAATAAACGGATCTACGGAAAAAGAGATAACTCCCAGGTTGCAATAAATGGCGCTTTGCATGTGCACCACTTTTCCCAATTTAAGAAGTTGGAGTGATCTTTGCAACGAGTACTCCTCAACTAGTGATTTCGTTCCTTTGACAGACACAAACAACAAAGATTTCATATTTGCAAGGCCCGCGGCTGTTCGCATTTGTCATTCTGACCAAAATGATTTGGCCCATGAGAATGGCACTGGACCTACAGATAAATCCCTTGTAAATTTGTCGGGGGTGACTGATCCCCACGGACACCTATGGGACCACGGCGGAACCGGGCCCCTTTCGGTTCGGCAGGGGGGCGGGGGATGCACAAAGAGCAGATCGAGGCGAACGCACGAGCACACGCGATCGGTTTACCCAGGTTCAGGCCACACGGATGCGTAAAACCCTACTCCTGCTTTGATTTGTATTGTGTTCTTGCTCGGGAGCAATGGATGCTACAATACCCTTGGATGGCTAGCGAGGCCGAGCGTGAGAATGGTCGTCCCCCCTCACTGTTGCGCATGGGCCTCCTTTTATATGTCAAAGGGGTCACCGACAGGTGGCAACAATGGTGAGGGTAAAAATGTAAAAGAGGTGGTAGTTGGGTGTCATCGCTTGCTACAGTTGTATCATACCTAACCCTGACGGCAGTGGACAAAGGCATTAAATGCCTGTCTGTGTCGCCCAGACGGTGCGGAAAGGGACCGTCAGGGGCGCCACCGTTTGCCACGATGGCTATCTTGTCAGCGCCTGCTTGCCATCGCATGCCCCTGGCTGCACAGCCTCCCGCCACGTACGCCAGGAACGGTCCCAGGGCGACACGTTGGCGGGTGAGCTGGAGCGCGGGCTGCGGAGTAGTAGCTTGCCGCGGCAAGCGCCTTGCCGCGGATGTTGTCTTGTCGCGTCCGGGAGCTTGTCGCTCACCGGGTCTTGCCGGGACGCGCAGCGCGTTGCAGCAAGCTTCTCGGGATGCCTTGGTTGGTCTTCCCGGCAAGCTCCTCTTGCCGGGGTCTTCGTGCTTCTTCCCGGCAAGCTCCTCTTGCCGGGGTCTTTGTGCTTCGAGTAGCCTTCCCGGCAAGCTCCTCTTGCCGGGGCCTTGGATACTTTGTTCTTGAATGGCTCCAAAGGAACCATGGAGGGTCTTGGCGGTCACTCGGCAAGCCTTGCCGCGGGGTGCTGCGACTGCCCGTGCACAAGTTCGGGATACTAAGGTACCCCTACTTTAGTACACCGACAGGAGCCCCTGGGCCTGGGCCATACACGGTGCCGAGCGCTGTTGGGCCAGGCCCAAAACAGTGCACGGGCACACGCGGCCTAGGTTGCGCCATAACTCACTCCGCATCCACCGCGCCCTCCCCGCACGGCACGCGTCGAACGCGGCGTCGTGCATGACGTGGGCGGCGTGCGCAGGGCTAAGCCCTGCGCGCATGCGTCACGTCGTGAGAGAGATCGTGGGTGGTTTTTTATTAGGAAAGGCGGAACGTCCGCCACCTCCCCCCTTTATAAGCAAAGGGAAGCAAGGGTAGCGCGCCCACTCGCCCCCATTCTGCTCCAATCTTGAAAAACTCCGCCCCGCCTCCGTCTTCCCAAAGCACACAGAGCGCACCGCCCTCCCCACCGCATTGCCACCAGCACCACCACGCCGTCGACCTCCTCCACTTCTTCCGCCATGGCTCCGAAGGGCGACAAGGGGAAGGCCGTGAAGTCGTCCGAGGCGCAGCGGCTCGCGGCGATGCGGAGGGAGCGAGCCATCTTCCCCCCCAAGCTCGACGCGAAGGGGCTGCGGGAGTACTATTATCTCTTTTGGGCGACGGAGACGCGAGCTCACCCGCGGACCAGGGTGCTCCCGGGTGCTGCTCACGCGACGGCTCCGGACGGGTACCCTTTCTTTGCCGACTTCTTCTACTGCGGGCTCTGCCCGCCTTTTTCCGAGTTTTTCTGCGATATCATGAACACATACAATCTCTATCTCCTTGACTTCACTCCCAACGCCATCCTCACCATGGCAGTTTTCACGCACCTTTGCGAGAACTTTGTCGGAGTCCACCCTAGCGTAGCCCTTTTTCGCCACTTTTTCATTCCCCGGGTAGAGAGAGGAGAACCCCTGTCCGGCGGAATTGCCTGGGTCACTAGGGCCGGCAAGAAGGAATCTTATCTGGAGGGGGAGTTCCGCGGCAAGTGGGAGGAGTGGAGAGCGGATTGGTGTTGGATTATCGAGGAGAGCCCGCAGCCATTCACCGTCCGGCGTCAAGTAGAAGCAGTGCGCGGCAGTGACTGGAGCGACGTGGCCCCGGAGGACGGCAGGCTGTAGATTGCCGTCACCAGGATCCAGCGCCTTAGGCTTGCCGGACTCACTGTAGGGGCCGTCGGCACAGACTTTCTTCATCGCCGCATCGCTCCCCTGCAGGAACGGGGGAGGCCTGCTTGGGATTTCAAAAACGCGGCAGACGTCATGAGGCTGCGCCCAGGCCTCAACTACAATTTCACCGTCCTTGAGCTCAACGGAGTACTGCAGGAGCTCTTCAAGTACGATTCAGATCACCCCGAGGTCTTCAGATTGCCGCAGGGCATCGTCCCTCTGTGCAACAATTCGGCGCTCGACCGCATCAGGGCGATGATGCCGCTGTGCGATTCGCACGGAATCGTGCCAACTTGGCAAGAGCCAGAGGACGAGGTTGTGCAGCAATTCTTCGACAACTTGGTGGAGGTGCCAATCCGCGCCGACGAGAAGGACGGCCTCACCCGCGACACCACCGAGGCGGAACTGGCGTACATCGCCACCAGGTTGGAAGAGGCGGCAGCAGTTGCCACGGCGGGCGAGTTCGGCTTCACCTTGGAGGAGGCTGCGGCGGCAGAGGCGGCAAACCGTGCCGAGCGGGAAGCTCTTGCCGGCAAGAAGGATCTTGCCGGCAAGAAGGATCTTGCCGGCAAGAAAGAGGTTGCCGGGCGCGATGCCGGGCCGAGCCAAGTTGCCGGGCACGACGCCGAACCGAGCGAGCCTGCCGATGATGCGAGCGGCTCTTTGGAGATCGATTCCTCCTCCTCTTTGTCCTCCGCCAGCACGCCGCCAGCAGCGTCTCCGTCTCCACCAAGAAGGCGTCTCCGCAAGGCCGGGGATGCGGCGAGGCGGCAAGCGGGCCGGCAGTCGCCGCGCCGCACGACGCGCTCCACCGCGGCAAGCACCGTTGCCGCGGGAGCGCTCCATGCTGCCGCTTCGACTGGAGCGGGGTCTTCCCGGACTGCCGCATCTGCTCCCGCCAAGCGGCCAAGGGAGCCTACCCCTCCTCCTTCCCGCGCCAGACGCGGGCCGGATTTTGACTTCTCCGCGTTTAGCTCCGACGAGGAAGAGGAAGAGGAGTAAGTTCTTCTTATTGTACTTGCAATTCTTTGTTCTTTGCTGTTTTTCGTCTTGTCTTATTTCTCACTTGCCTTCCTCCGTATCTGTTCCTTTTTAGGACTCTGGCGCAGAGAGCTGCAAAGAAAGCCAAGGTGCCGGTGATCGTCATCGAGGACGAACCCACTGCGTCAACAGGGGACGTGCCTAAGACGAACCCGTCGGACCCGGCGGCTGATCTTCAAAGCAGCCCCCAGCGTAAGCGTCTTGTTTACTTCCCGCTGTTGGGCGCGCACGAAGATCCTTGCTGTGCTGATACTTGTTTGTTGACTTGTGCAGGAGCAGAGCAGCCTCAACAAGAGAGCCTGGAGACCGCTCCCGAAGCGCCAAGGAAGAGTCCTCCGGCGGGGGAGAGGTCTCCGGCAAGGGAGGAGCCCCCGGCGAGGGAGGAGGCTCCGGCAAGGGAGGAGCCCCCGGCGAGGGAGGAGACTCCGGCAAGGGAGGAGCCCCCGGCACGGCAAGGATCTCCGGTAAGGGACCGCGCCAGCGATCCCTCGGCGACGGAGACCACAGCGGCAGGCCCTGGCACAGGTAACTTCCTTGCTTCCAAACTCCCCTTGGCTTCTTCGGCTTCTTGATCTTCCTCTTGGATTTTGCTTGAATTTTGCTTGAATCTTCTCCCCTCTTCCGGCCATCAGATCCGTCTGCTGCAGAGCCGATGGAGACGGAGGCCGCCACCGGCGAGGAGGCCGCCAGGGCTGCCGCCGCGGAGGCGGGCGGGGAGTCTGGCGGTCGTACTGACGACCCGGAGGCCACAGGAGCGCCAGGCGCTGCTCCGACCACTGACTCCTCCGCCGCTGCCGCTGCGGCAGGCTCCGAAGAGCCCCAGCCTAGCATCTACCTGAAGGCCGGCGAGAACATCTTCATCAGCCTCCCCTGGGCGTCAAGCTCCAGGGTGCCGATCGAGGGGGAGATGCTGGACGGAGAGGTGCTTGCCTCTGCCGGGCTGAAGCTGGTTGACGCGCCAAGCAGCAGCAGCGGCAATCCTGAAGAGGAGCGCCTGCTGCGGAAGCTACTGGCGCTCTACCGCACCCGGCAGGCCAAGCTGGAGTCCCGCGAAGCACTCGTGGCGAAGGCTGGCGCTGATATCGAGAAGCGCGCAGAAGAGCTCCGAGGCGCCAATCAGGAAGCTCTCCGCTCCTTGGCGAAGGAGCGGGAGCAACTTGCCGAAGCACAGCAGGCCTTCCTCCTTGAGAAGGCCGACGTCGAAGAGCGCCAACGGCTTGCCGCGGAGAAGTTGTCTTCGCAGGAGGGTGACTTGGTGCAGCGGAAGGTCCACCTCGACAGCCACGAGGAGGAACTTGCCGTGCGCGAGCGAGCAGTTGGCGGAGCCGTCAAGCAGGCCGAAGATGCTGCCGCAGCTACCGAGGCCGCCAAGGCTGAGCTGGAGCTGAAGGTGGCGCAGCTGGAGGCGGACCTCAAGGCGAGCGGCGACGAGCTTGCCGCGCTTAAGCTCGAGCGTGAGAGGGACGCCAACAGCTATTCAGAGCTGCAGGCCCTTTTCGCCGAGAAGGGCAAGGAACTGGACGCCGCCAAGAACTCCAACGCTGATCTCGAAATGAAGCTGGCGGCCCTGACCAAATCTCTGGACGACGCCAAGGAGCAGGAGACGGCCCTGAAGGAGGAGGTCAAGGCCGGCAAGGTGCTGCTGGCGAAGGCCGCCGCCGCCCGGAAGACTTTGTCAGAGAATGTGGAGCACTGGACGGAGGGTCTGGTGGACGTCGCCGCGGATGTCGACAAGGAGCTGGCGCAGTTGGGGATGGTGGATCTCGGGTACTCCTCCGATGAGAACCTCCAACCCAGCGCCAAGCTTACTCTGTTCTTCAAGGGCGTGGCGACGGCGCTCCAGCGACTCCGGGAGCAGTTCCCAAAGCAGCTTGCCGATGAGTCGCGTAAGATCTGCGCGGGAGCTCTCCAGAAGGTGCTGATGAAGGTGGCCTTCCACAACCCAGGCCTCCGCCTCAACAACGTCCTCCGAAGCCTGCCGCCAGATGCTGATCTGGAGGAGCTCAAGGCCCTTGTCGCACCTATTGTGGACAAGGTGAGCGGAATCAGGAGGGTCGAAGGCGACCGTGTAGACTAGGCCATTTATCTTCTTCTTTCCTTGTCGCTGTCAATCATGTTATGAAAAACAGTCTGTTAGAGCTGCGACAAGTTATTCTGTAATATACTCTATCCTTGGTTAGTAATTGCTATGTTATTTCCTTTACTTGCTTCCTCCCCTTGTATGTTTTTACCCTACGCTTTTAGGGAACTTGCCGGTGCGGCACCTTTGCCGCGAGCGCTGAGTGCGGAACATCAGCAGGGGAACATCAGCAGCCTGCCGGCGGTGCTGCAACCGACAGGAAACCTCGTCGCAGAGCTAGTCGCAGCTTACTTAAGTTATTGAGCGGACTCGAAACAACAGTAAGGGCGCAACTAGCTACGAGTCGGTTCCCTGCTGGCGGTGCCGCGGCCGACAAGAAACCTTGTCGCAGAGCTAGTCGCGGCTCACTTAAGTTGTTGAGCGGACTCGAAACAACAGTAAGGGCGCAACTAGATACGAGTTGGTTCCTCCGCGCACAGGTTTTCCATACAAGGGACGATCGTTCAAGGAAGATAACTCTATAAATTTAATTGCTATGTTATTTCCTTTACTTGACTCCTTCCTTTGTATGTTTTTACCCTACGCATATAGGGAACTTGCCGGCGCGGGCACACTTGCCGCGAGTGCTGAGTGCGGAACGTCAGCGATCTGCGGGCGGTGCTGCGGCCGACAAGAAACCTTGTCGCGGAGCTAGTTGCAGCTCACTTAAGTTGTTGAGCGGACTCGAAACAACAGTAAGGGTGCAACCAGCTACGAGTCGGTTCCTCCGCGCCCAGGTTTCCCATACAAAGCATGGTCGTTCAAGGAAAATAACTTAAAAATCTAAAGGAAATTTGATTGCTCGGACTTTGGCAACTTATCTTTTCTGTTATTTGCTCCCGGCGAGGCAAAACCTTCCTGAACGACGCCTGGTCCATACCGTATCTTCTCCCCTTCCCCTCCGGCAAACTCGTGCGCGAGGGAACCTCCTTTTCCTTGCGAAAAAGAAAGAAGACGAGGTAACAGTATGGAGCCTTACGGCTCGTTATTGTTTACCGGGAGTAAGTGCTGCACAAAATGTCAGATAATACATGCAAAATCTAAAAAGCATGAAATAGACAAGATGTGCCGAGCACATAACCTTTATGCACGGGATCTACGCCCGGCTTTGTACAAAGGTTTACATGCAACAGCGGCAAGACTTTGTACAAAAGGGTGGTTGCCGGACAGGGTCCGACAACCGCGCCTTACGGGTAAAACTTACGAAGATGCTCAATATTCCAGGAGTTGCTCACTGGGATGCCATCTTCGGTCTCCAGGCGGACAGCGCCAGGCCTGGCGACTCGTTTCACCCGGTAAGGGCCTTCCCACTTCGGCGTCAACTTGTTAGAATTCTTGGCGGACTGAATGCGCCGAAGAACAAGGTCGCCTTCCTCGAAGCTTCTGGCTTTAACTTTGCGGCTATGGTAGCGGCGCAAAGCTTGCTGGTAGCGAGCGGCTCGCACAACAGCCTGAAGACGGTCTCCCTCGAGGAGCAGCACGTCATCTTGCCGCAGCTGCTCTTGCTCGAGCTCATCATAAGCGAGCACTCGAGGCGACCCGTATACGAGTTCCGTGGGGATAACTGCCTCTGCTCCATAGATTGGAGCGAAGGGTGTGGCGGGCGGCGGCGGCGAACGGTGCAAGGAGCAAGATATGCTCGGACTTCTAACTGCGTTAGAAGGAGCAGTACCTCATCCAAGCGACCGTGCCACGCTCGTGTCGGCAAGTTGGCGTGCATGCTGGTCTTGAGCGCTCCGGGACCCGCCAGCTTGATCTTGGCCCAACAAGTGTATGGTACCGTGAGTACCATGACGCTGCTGGTCCCGCGCCTCCTGGGACGGGCGCGGTGCGTGTACGGACGCCGAGGTCTTGGAGTGCGCTCGGTCGTTGTGGGAGGCGACCGCGCCGCCGACGTGCGGCGCAGCCTTGTCCTTGGACCTGGCAGCACCATGAGCCTCCTCGTCGGCGCCCGTTCTTCCGCCGGCGCCTACTCCACCAGCCGTTCGCTCTGGCGATGGTGGGCTCGGCGCAGACGAAACCGCTGCCTCCGAAATTTTTTATTCGGCGGCATGTTGATGAAGACAATGAAGATTCGGCTCGCGCGAACGCCGGATCAGGTTCGCACAACCTCGACGCACCCCCTACCTGGCGCGCCAAAGATGTCGGGGGTGACTGATCCCCACGGACACCTATGGGACCACGGCGGACCGGGGCCCCTTTCGGTTCGGCAGGGGGGCGGGGGATGCACAAAGAGCAGATCGAGGCGAACGCACGAGCACACGCGATCGGTTTACCCAGGTTCGGGCCGCACGGATGCGTAAAACCCTACTCCTGCTTTGATTTGTATTGTGTTCTTGCTCGGGAGCAATGGATGCTACAATACCCTTGGATGGCTAGCGAGGCCGAGCGTGAGAATGGTCGTCCCCCCTCACTGTTGCGCATGGGCCTCCTTTTATATGTCAAAGGGGTCACCGACAGGTGACAACAATGGTGAGGGTAAAAATGTAAAAGAGGTGGTAGTTGGGTGCCACCGCTTGCTACAGCTGTATCATACCTAACCCTGACGGCAGGGGACAAAGGCATTAAATGCCTGTCTGTGTCGCCCAGACGGTGCGGAAAGGGACCGTCAGGGGCGCCACCATTTGCCACGATGGCTATCTTGTCAGCGCCTGCTTGCCACCGCATGCCCCTGGCTGCACAGCCTCCCGCCACGTACGCCAGGAACGGTCCCAGGGCGACACGTTGGCGGGTGAGCTAGAGCGCGGGCTGCGGAGTAGTAGATGTTATCTTGTCGCGTCCGGGAGCTTGTCGCTCACCGGGTCTTGCCGGGACGCGCAGCGCGTTGCAGCAAGCTTCTCGGGATGCCTTGGTTGGTCTTCCCGGCAAGCTCCTCTTGCCGGGGTCTTCGTGCTTCTTCCCGGCAAGCTCCTCTTGTCGGGGTCTTTGTGCTTCGAGTAGCCTTCCCGGCAAGCTCCTCTTACCGGGGCCTTGGATACTTTGTTCTTGAATGGCTCCAAAGGAATCATGGAGGGTCTTGGCGGTCACCCGGCAAGCCTTGCCGCGGGGTGCTGCGACTGCCCGTGCACAAGTTCGGGATACTAAGGTATCCCTACTTTAATACAACGACAAAATTGTACTGTCCGGGCACGGCTATATCTCGCACGCTGCGAGGCTGTAGCTCGGCTCGCCTCAAGGAACCGGTTAGTGCACCGACCCAGTAGGCTTTCGTCAGGTTGACATCATAATTATTATTTTGTTATAATTTTGATATTTTTTATTAAATCTTACTGATTAAATTTCACAAATGCCAACATTTTTTGTATAAATAAATTACAAACTAAAATTTGAGTACATTTTTAAGGTCCATGACTTTAAAAATTGTAACATAGTGAACAAAATTTATTACCATAGTTTAAAAGAAATGTTGAAAGCATTCAAAAAAAGTTTGTAAAAAAATGCGTTCATGTGCTTCAAAAAATGTACTAAAATTTACAAAAAGGTAATCATGTAATTCAAAAATTGTCACACATATATAAAAATATATTCCTGATGTATACGACTGTAAAAACATGTATGGAATAAGTAGACATTAAATACATGTATTAAAAAACGTTAATCATATATTTTAAAACTGTTAAACAAGTATAAAAAATATTATTGATGTATACGAAAAATATAAGACCTGCAAGAAAAATAGACATAAAGAATGTTAATTATCTATTTTAAAAATGTATAAAAAATGATCAACCTGTACGAAAAAAGTAGACAATAAAACTAATATTTAAAATATTAATCCTGTATTTAAAAAATGTTAAACATGTACAAAAGGTGTCCATGATGCATACGAAAAATGTACATCGTGCATGACAGAAAGTGGGCATGTGTTGAAAATAAGGAAAAATTAAATTGAAATGAAAAAAAATTGAAACCAAAAAGAAAAAACGATAAAATACCAAATTAGAACAAAAAAGGAATATATTTTTTGGAGAAACCGACAAAAGAGAAACGAAAAACCCTATAGAAACCTGCTCCCAGAAACCCCTACTGCTCGACCCATTTCGCGCTCGCCTATTGCGAGACGGAGTACACACTCATAGTAGACAAGATATAGCTCCCAAGGTAATGCCCAACGAACTATTGTATCTGGAACGCATGCATTTCAAAGGGACAGTACTAATCGTCGGTCGACCGGCCCAACTTTCGACCAATTGCACATGCATCGTAGGATTAAAAGACGCAGACCTGCACCATCTCCATGACGCTTTCGATGCACTATCGCGTGCGCTGACAAAAAAAGTTCTCATCACACCGCCATGCACGAGCAAGACGAACAACCTCGAAGCATCGTTGGCACGTCCGCTTGTGCTAATTGTGAGCTGTGTTGGAATTTCCCCGAAGAGAAAATGATGATGCAGTATAGTAGAGATAAATATTTCTCTTCGTCAAGAACCAAGGTTATCAATTCAGTAGGAGAACCACGCAACACCTCGTTAGCAGTACCTACACACAACATAACAAATACTTGCACCCAACGCAAATAAGGGGTTGTCAATCCTTTAGCAGTTAATTGCAAGGATCAAATCTCGTAGTGGTAGATAGATAAACAAAAACACAAAATAAAATAAAGTAAATAAAATTGTAGCAAGGTATTTTTGAATTTTAATATATGATAAAGATAAGACCCCAATGGCCATAGTTTTTACTAGAGATTTGTCTCTTGAACATAGCATATGGTGGTAAACAAATTACTGTTGGGCAATTGATAGAAAAGCGAATAATCATGACGATATCAAAGGCAATGATCATGTATATAGGCATCATGTCTGAGACAAGTAGAACGATTCCTGTCTGCATCTACTACTATTACTCCACATATCGACCGTTATCCAACATGCATCTAGAATATTAAGTTCATAAAGAACGAAGTAACGCCTTAAGCAAGATGATATGATATAGACAAAGTAAATCCAATCAATATGAATAAACCCCATTGTTTTATCCTTAATGGAAACGATACAAATACATGTCATGTCCCCTTCTGTCACTGGATTGAGTACCGGAAGATCGAACCCATCACAAGGCACCTCTCCCAATGCAAGATAGATCAATCTAGTTAGCCAAACCAAATCAATAGATCTGAGATAAATACAAAGCTATAATAATCATGCATAAAAGAATTCAAAGAAGACTCGAATAATATTCATGGATAGTTCTGATCATAAATCCACTATTCATCGGATCCCAACAAACACACCGCAAAAAAAGATTATATCGAATAGATCTCGAAGAACATCGAGGAAAACATTCTATTGAAGATCAAACAGACAGAAAAAGTCATCTAGCTACTAGCTATGGACCCGTGGGTGTGTGGTAAACTACTCACACATCATCAGAAGGGCAGCAAGGTTGATGTATAGCCCCTCCGTGATCGATTCCTCCTCCAACAGAGTACCAAAAAGGCCTACAAATGGGATCTCGCGAGAACAGAAGTTTATGGCGGCGGAAAAAGTGTTTTGGGTGGCTCTTTGTTGCTTTCCCAATTTTAGAGAATTTATAGAGATAAAATTAGGTCAAATGGAGCAATGAGGGGACCATGAGGCGTGCCCTGGTGGGCTCGTGGCCACCCCCTTCATCTTTTGACTTCCTCCCGAACCTTAGTGTCTCTTATGTCCAAAAAAAATCATCAAAAAGTTTCGTGGCATTTGGACTTCGTTTGGTACTGATTTTCTGGAAAACCAAAAACAGCCAAAAAACAACTGGCACTTGGCATTAAGTTAATAGGTTAGTCCAAAAAATGATATATAATTGCATATAAAACATCCAAGATTGATACTATAATAGAATGGAACAATAAAAATTTATAGATACGTTGGAGACGTATCAAGCATCCCCAAGCTTAATTCATGCTCGTCCTCAAGTAGGTAAATGATAAAATAGATTATTTGATGTGGAATGCTACCTAACATGTTCATCATGTAATCTCTCTTTTGTGGCATGAATATTAAGATTCGAATGATTCACAACAATAGTCTACAATTTAACATAACAACAACAACAACAACAACAACAATAATAATAATAATAATAAGGCATACTAACAAGCAATCATGTCTTTTAAAATATCAATGCTAAAGAACGTTATCCCTGCAAAATCATATAGCCTTGTCATGCTCCATTTTCTTAACACAAAGTATTTATCATGCACAACCCCGATGACAAGCCGAGCAATTGGTTCATACTTTTTAACGCGCTTCAGTTTTTTCAACCCTCACACAATACATGAGAGCAAGCCACAGATATAGCAATACAGATGGAATAGAGTATGGTGATAGAGATAATATGAAGAAGACAAAAAAGGAGAAAGTCTCACGTCGACGAGGCTAATCAATGGGTTATGGAGATGCCCATCAATTGATGTCAATGCAATGAGTATGGATTGCCATGCAACAGATGCACTAAGAGCTATAAGTGTATGAAAGCTCAAAAAGAAAACTAAGTGGGTGTACATCCAACTTGCTTGCTCATGAAGACCTCGGGCATCTAAGGAAACCCATCGTTGGAATATACAAGCCAAGTTCTACAATGAAAAATTCCCACTAGTTATATAAAAATGAAAGCATAGGAGACTCTCTATATGAAAAACATGTTGCTACTTTGAAGCACAAGTGTGGAAAGGATAGTAACATTGCCCCTTCTTTCTTTTTCTCTCACATTTTCCTTTTCTTTTCTTGGGCTCTTTTTGGCCTCTTTTTTCCATTTTTATTTCATCACTTGGGACAATGCTCTAATAATGAATAATGATGATCATCACACTTCTATTTACTCACAACTCAAAATTACAACTCGATACTAGAACAAAATATGACTCTATATGAATGCCTCTAGCGGTGTACCAGGATGTGAAATGATCTAGCGTAAGATGTATAAAAATGATGAACAGTGGCTGAGCCACAAATACTATGTTAGCTATATGATCATGCAAAGCAATATGACAATAATGATGTGTGTCATAAAAATGGAACGGTGGAAGTTGCATGGAAATATATCTCGGAATGGCTATGGAAATGCCATAATAGGTAGGTATAGTGGTGTTTTGAGTAAGATATAAGGATGTTTATATGTGATAAAGCGTATCATATCATGGGGTTTGGATGCACCAGTGAAGTTTACATCACATCTCAAGGTGAGAAAGAGCAATGCATGGTACCAAAGAGGCTAGCAATTGCGGAAAGGTGAAAGTGCGTATAATTCATGGACACATTAGTCATAAAGAACTCATATACTTATTGCAAAAGTTTATTAGCCCTAAAAGAAGAGTACTACTACGCATGCTCCTAGAGGGATAAATTGGTAGGCAAAGACCATCGCTCGTCCCTGACCGTCACTCATAAGGAAGACAATCAATAATAAATCATGCTCCAACTTCTTAGCATAACGAGAGACTATACGTGCATGCTTCGAGAATCACAAACCTTAACACCAATATTCTTACTAAACCATAATTACTCACTAGAACAACCCACATATTGCCACATTTATATCGCAAAATATCACAAGGAATCAAACTTAGCATATTCAGTGATCTACAGGAAAGTCTTTGTGACGCCCTCGATACAATCGTACACTAATCATATACGCAAATGTGTACGATCAAGATCAAGGACTCACGGGGAGGTATCACAACGCAACTCTAGACACAAATCAAAATAATACAAGCTTTATATTACAAGCTAGGGGCCTCGAGGGCTCGAATACATAAGCTCGAATACACAAGAGTCAGCGGAAGTAACAATATCTGAGTACAGACATAAGTTAGACAAGATTGCCTTAAGAAGGCTAGAACAAAAGCAACAACGATCAAAAAGGCAAGGCCTCCTGCCTGGGAGCCTCCTAACTACTCCTAGTTGTCTGCGGTCTTCACGTAGTAGTAAGCATCCTCCGGGTAGTAGTAGTCATCAGTGGCGTCGTCTGGCTCCTGGGATCCGTCATCTGGTCGCAACAATCGGGCATGGGAAAAAAGGAGTAGCAAAGCAACCGTGAGTACTCATCCAAAGTACTCGCAAGACTTACATCAGATCTAAACTAAGTATGCATCTGTATCAAAGGAATGGGTTGTATCTGTGGACTAAACTGCAGAATGCCAGAAGGGAAGGGGAAAGCCTAGCCTATCGAAGACTAGCATCTTCTGGAAACCACCATCTTGCAGCAACAGGAGGGAGTAGAGTAGCATAAAGTAAAGTAGCAGTAATGTTATCAACCTCGGCCAGAGATCATTTCTCGACTCCCTGCGAGAAAGTAATCCCAGAGCCATACTATCCATTTATCATCTCATACCCAAGTCTCATCTCCATGTCTCATCTCAAGTATCCAGTTCTAGTTGTATCGATCGGGATACAACTCCAAGTGTCCGTTACCGTAGGACATGCTATCGATAGATGTTTTCTTCCCTGCAGGGGTGCACCAACTTACCCACCATGCTCGATTAACTCTGGCCGGACACACTTTCCTGGGTCATGCCCGGCCTCGGCCAAACAATACGCCGCAACCCAACCTAAGCTTAATAGAGAGGCTAGCACGCCAGACTAAACCTATGCCCCAGAGGTCATGGGCCATCTCCCCGGGAACTCCTGCACGTTGCGTGGGCGGTCGGTGAGCAGAGCTAGCTACCTCCTTCAACAAGGCAGGAGCTTACGAAGTCCAACCTGGCGCGCGCCGCTCAATTGCTGACATCTATTAAGCTTCAGCTGATGTATACGACGCAGAACGCCCATACTATGCCCACGTGATGGTTAGTGCTATCAAGCCAAAGGCCCCTCGGATCAAATATCCAAATCGTAGTGGATTAGGAGCACGCGGTAACGAGCAGGGACTCACGATCGATGTGACCCCGTCGGCCCGTCTCGAGTACTTGCGGCAAGGGCTAAGAATGCCCGGCCACGCCTCGTAAGTATCTCGCGGGCACCTTCCAGGTCAACCCGACTCCACATCACTCGCTATTAAGCTCGCGTGGGTACCCCTCGGGGCCGACCCGTCATTAGTAACATGATTCAGTGTAAAGTCATAGTAACCATAGTAACTGTATGTCTAACACCAAGGGGAAAACCGGAGGAATCACCCCCGGTGAATTCCACTCGATGTTATCATCAAGGTGAACGTAAGAGGAGCCACCCTTGAGGTTCATACTTGAGGGGTTGCACGACAGAGCCGCATCGGAAGTGGCTAAGGAGGAAATCACCCTCGGCGACCACGACCGAATAGCTACACTACAGAGATCTCATCAGGAGTGATGTAAGAGGTTCCACCCTCGGCACTCGATGGTAACTCTGCAGAGTCGTACACTAGGGGGGGGGGGGGGGTGATGTGCGGTGTCGGGGCCTGGACGTCGATCACGTTGATCGAGTCATCGAACATAAAGAGGGGCAACTAGGACAAGGTGGGGGTCACTGATGGATCACTAACCAACCTATACTAAGCAGTTTAGAATAAGCGGGTAAGGTATGAAAGCAGGTAACAAAACAGGCTATGCATCAGAGTAGGATCATACAGAAAGCAGTAGCAGTTCTAATGCAAGCATGATAGGGAATGAAATGGGTGATATCAGAATGCTCAAGGGGGGTTTGCTTGCCTGGAAGCTCTGCTGAAAAGGAAGAAGTCTCGTCGACGTAGTCGATCACAGGGGCAACATCGGTCTCGGGGTCTACCGGAGAGAAGAGCGGGAAGAAACAATAAATATACAACAAACAAAGTATCATAAAGCATAACATGGTAATAGGCGGTGCTAGGAGCGATCTAACGCGATCCTAGGTGATACAGACGAAGAGGGAAAACATCCGGGAATGTTTTCCCGAAGTTTAGCATTTTCGGACATACGAACCGGAGGGGAAAGATTGCATGTTCGCTAAGTTAGGGACACGTGACAGATGAACGAAGAGCATATTCAGATTCGTCTCGTTGTTCGGAGCAACTTTCATGTTTAAAACTTTTTCATCCGAGCTACCATTTATTTTATATGAATTTCTAAAGTTTTAAACAATATTCTGGAAATCCCTAAAATTTTGCTAAGTCTGAGAATTCGACAGTTTTTTAAACATCACTTGGCTGTTTTCAAAAGACTACAATTATTGTTCTGTACATCCTATGAGTTAGTGCCTTATATCAATTTTAAGTACTTTTCTATGATCTACATGTTAGTACCAATTACATCCATATTAGAGTTCATTTTCTTGAACATCAAGAGCACTAAAGTAGATATGAAAATAAAACTGTTTTTCGGTTTTCCTGTTAACAAGACATTGAACTTTGTGATTTTCGTAGGAATTAATCCATGCATCAAAAGGGTTTGGTGCAGTGGGATAAAATGGAGTTTGTGAAGTATACTTTTTACTCATATTTTCTTTAGCCCTGTTGGTAGTTGTTTAGCCGCAGTTTAGGGGCAGTCAAGGGGGTTACTTGATGTAGAAATTAGGAAGCTAGCCAGCGCTACAGTAACTTTCAGTTACTGTAGCTGCAGCAGTACAGGTAGAGCGGCGGCAGTAGGCAGCCAACAGTAGCGACAATGGGGAAGAAGGGGCAGCGTAGCGGCAGCACAGCGAGGCCGGCCGAAGGCGGGCGAGGCCAGAGGTGGGCGCGGCCACACACTGCACGCACACACCGCGCACACACACACACGGCCGCTCGGCCATGGCCACGGCCATGGCCAGCAGTAGCAGCAGCCGACCGCAATGGCTAGTGGAGGCACACGCGCGCGAGGGCGGCCTGGGGCGAGACAAGGCGCGGTGAGCGCGCGCACGCACGGGGAGCAGAGCTCTCGTCATGGCGGCGAGCGGCGGAGCGGACGCCGAAGTCCGGACGTTGGTGGTTACGGCGATGTGGGGGCACGTCAAGCGACGCGGGGAGCGGCGTTGGGCTCCTACGAGCTCCAGGAGCTTGACTACGAGCTCGGACGTGAGCTCGGGCTACGGTGGTCACGGCGGCGAGCACGTCCACGGCGACGAGTACGGCCATGACGTGGTTGGCGGCTAGGAGTGCGGAGATGAGGAGGGGAGTAAGGGGAGAAGGAGAAGAGCTCACAGCGGAGCCGTAGGCGTGCTCGGGGAAGGCCGGAGTGGTCGGAGCAGAGTAGTTGGGCGATGGCGCCGGCGACCGAGGTTGAAGAAGAGGATCATGGCGTCGATGCAGTGGTGATCCCGGCTGACCCGTTGGCGTACTCGATGCAGACGGAGGAGGCACGGCTCCTGGAGTGGACGGCAAGCACGGGATGCCTTGGTTGCGGCGAATCGAAGGCGGCAATGGTCGGCTCCGAAGATTGAAGACGATGATGCTGGCGACGAACCAGCGCTTCCCGGCTCACGTTCTTCCGCAGAGAGATGAGGTGGAGCACGGCGGACCTTCTGGACTTGATAGCGCTGCGAGAGGATCTCGGTGGCCACGGTGAACGGTGTCGGCGCGACGACGCTGAGCTCGGGAGAGAGAGAGAGCATGGTGGCGCGAGGGGAACGAGCGAGGGAGAGAGGGAAAAGGGTCACTAGGGTTAGCAGGGGGCCGAGGATGCTCTTATCCGTCTCGGGGCACCGACGGATGGTCGACTCGGGCGAGATCCACGCATGGACGGTCGCGCGTGGCCGGACAGCGCCATGGCCTCTGCCTCATGTCAAGATTTTCTTTTATCTTTACTGTTTTGCCTTTTCACTTCTGTTGCAAAATACTTAACCACCAAATGACTTTTGTAAAATAAGCAACTTGTTAAAACAAATACTAGGAATTATGTACTACTGCTACAAAAGTTTGGAGGCAGGATGATCTTGTTCAAATTTTAAATAAATGAAAATTAGATTAACGGGGCTATTTTGGGCACTGTTTTAGAACCTAGGGGCATTTTGAGAGTTTAGGTGATGTTGTTTTCCCCAACATAATCACTTAGGAATTATCTGCAAAACTAAGAACTATTTTGTTTTCATTTTTGAAGATGTAAAATATTTGACTTGCAATACAAATTTGAATTTGACTTGAATTTTAATCAAGTGGAAATTTGGCAAGGTAAACATGGTGACATGGCAACCATCAGGGGGAGGTTACTGTAGCATGATTCTCGGGGTATTACAATCTTTATTATATCCCTCTTGAATACCTATCATATTAGGACCAAATTCACAACTTGTGCATATTGCATTACTATTATCAACTCTCAAAATGATCTAAGTGAAGCATGAGAGTGCAACTATTTCTTTAAAATATAACTACCATCGTGCTCTAAAATGTAGCGACCCGATCTCAGACGGTCAAGTCTCTGTGTTCAGTGTCATCCCTGGATCGGTAATGCTGACACACACAGTACTCGAAGGATTTATAACAGAGTAGCAATCACACACTTATTATATCGAATGTCTAAAAAAAGAGAACTTATTACAATAAATATGGCTTAAGGCCATCTAATTCGACAACAGCATAAGGCTTGGAAGATAAAGTGAGTCCATCAACTCCAACGGCATAGCTAAGTGCATGACAAACGACCTATGGCACCTTACTCGTCGTCTGAAAAGTCTGCAACATGATACGTTGCAGCCCGAAAATGGGTCAGCACATGGAGTATGCTGGCAATATAACACAGTAGAGCAATGAACAAATAAATGCTATCACTACATGCATATATGGTTGGTGGAGGCTCTATGATTATATTGTTTTTGCGAAAAGCCAATTTTTCCCTACATCAAAGGAATAAATTTATTTAACTACCATGGTAGTTGAAACATCATTGAGAAGGTTCCCCAACTCAATCCCCATTAAAGTAATCATTAACAACCCAACAAATTAATTTAGAGTGATGAGATCAAATCAATAATTCAAGTACCAGATACTCAAGATGTCCATAACTGGGGACACGGCTAACCATGATTAGTTTATACACTCTGCAGAGGTTTGCGCACTTTTCTCCACAAGACTCGATATCCTCCATTGGATTTATCGCACTGCATGGTGTTTGAGAAACGGATGACCGAGACACAGTCTTTCAAAAGCATTAAATCTAACCCCGGTTAGACAGTACCAACCTACATCCCCTACATTTGCTAGCCTACCACTAGAAGAGGTCATGCAACATACTCAACTATTCCAGAGCGCATAATGTCTTGTGGATGCATGTTGGAAATATGCCCTAGAGGCAATAATAAATTGATTATTATTATATTTCCTTGTTCATGATAATCGTTTATTATCCATGCTAGAATTGTATTGATAGGAAACTCAGATACATGTGTGGATACATAGACAACAGCATGTCCCTAGTAAGCCTCTAGTTGACTAGCTCGTTGATCAATAGATGGTTACGGTTTCCTGACCATGGACATTGGATGTCGTTGATAACGGGATCACATCATTAGGAGAATGATGTGATGGACAAGACCCAATCCTAAGCATAGCACTAGATCGTGTAGTTCGTATGCTAAAGCCTTGCTAATGTCAAGTATCATTTCCTTAGACCATGAGATTGTGCAACTCCCGGATACCGTAGGAATGCTTTGGGTGTACCAAACGTCACAACGTAACTGGGTGACTATAAAGGTGCACTACAGGTATCTCCGAAAGTGTCTGTTGGGTTGGCACGAATCGAGACTGGGATTTGTCACTCCGTGTAAGCGGGGAGGTATCTCTGGGCCCACTCGGTAGGACATCATCATAATATGCACAATATCATCAAGGAGTTGATCACGGGATGATGTGTTACGGAACGAGTAAAGAGACTTGCCGGTAACGAGATTGAACAAGGTATCGGGATACCGACGATCGAATCTCGGGCAAGTGCAATACCGCTAGACAAAGGGAATTGCATACGGGATAGATTAAGTCCTTGACATCGTGGTTCATCCGATGAGATCATCGTGGAACATGTGGGAGCCAACATGGGTATCCAGATCCCGCTGTTGGTTATTGACCGGAGAACGTCTCGGTCATGTCTGCATGTCTCCCGAACCCGTAGGGTCTACACACTTAAGGTTCGATGACGCTAGGGTTATAAAGGAAGTTTGTATGTGGTTACCGAATGTTGTTCGGAGTCCCGGATGAGATCCCGGACGTCACGAGGAGTTCCGGAATGGTCCGGAGGTAAAGATTTATATATGGGAAGTCCTGTTTTGGACACCAGAAGAGTTTCGGGGTTTATCGGTAACGTACCGGGACCACCGGGAGGGTCCCGGGGGTCCACCAAGTGGGGCCACCAACCCCGGAGGCTTGCATGGGCCAAGAGTGGTGAGGGACCAGCCCCTTAGTGGGCTGGTGCACCTCCCATAAGGGCCCATGGCGCCTAAGAGGTGGAAAGGGGGCAAACCCTAGGGGATATGGGCCTTAGGGCCCATATTGGTGCGCCTCCCTCTCCTCTCCCCCTCTTGGCCGCCACCTTTGATCCCCATCTAGGGCTGCCGCCCCCTAGGGGTGGGAACCCTAGAGGGGGCGCAGCCCCTCCCCTTCCCTATATATTGTTGGCAATATGCCCTAGAGGCAATAATAAATTGATTATTATTATATTTCCTTGTTCATGATAATCGTTTATTATCCATGCTAGAATTGTATTGATAGGAAACTCAGATACATGTGTGGATACATAGACAACACCATGTCCCTAGTAAGCCTCTAGTTGACTAGCTCGTTGATCAATAGATGGTTACGGTTTCCTGACCATGGACATTGGATGTCGTTGATAACGGGATCACATCATTAGGAGAATGATGTGATGGACAAGACCCAATCCTAAGCATAGCACTAGATCGTGTAGTTCGTATGCTAAAGCTTTGCTAATGTCAAGTATCATTTCCTTAGACCATGAGATTGTGCAACTCCCGGATACCGTAGGAATGCTTTGGGTGTACCAAACGTCACAACGTAACTGGGTGACTATAAAGGTGCACTACAGGTATCTCCGAAAGTGTCTGTTGGGTTGGCACGAATCGAGACTGGGATTTGTCTCTCCGTGTAAACGGAAAGGTATCTCTGTTGGGGAACGCAGTAATTTCGAAAATTTTCCTACGCACACGCAAGATCATGGTGATGCACAGCAACGAGAGGGGAGAGTTTTGTCCACGTACCAACGCAGACCGACTGCGGAAGCGATCACACAACGTAGAGGAAGTAGTCGTACGTCTTCTTCCCGATCCGACCAATCCAAGCACCGTTACTCCGGCACCTCCGAGTTCTTAGCACACGTTCAGCTCGATGACGTTCCTCGGGCTCCGATCCAGCAAAGCGTCGAGGAAGAGTTCCGTCAGCACGACGGCGTGGTGACGATCTTGATGTACTACCGACGCAGGGCTTCGCCTAAGCACTGTAACGGTATGATCGAGGTGGAATTTGGTGGCAGGGGGCACCGCACACGGCTAAGGAACGATCTCAAGGATCAACTTGTGTGTCTTGGGGTGCCCCCTGCCTCCGTATATAAAGGTTGGAGGGAGGGGGGCTGGCCGGCCAAAGAGGTGTAGGCGCAGGAGGAGTCCTACTCCTACCGGGAGTAGGACTCCCCCCTCCAATCCTAGTCCAACTAGGAAACCTTCAAAGGGGGAGAGAGAGAGAGGTGGCCGGCCCCTCTCCTAGTCCTAATAGGACTAGGGAGAGGGGGGGAGGCGCAGCCCTATGTGGGCTGCCCTCTCACCTTTCCACTAAGGCCCATGTTGGCTCATTTGGCTCCCGGGGGGTTCCGGTAACCCTCCCGGTAATCCGGTAAAATCCCGATTTCACCCGGAACACTTTCGATGTCCAAACATAGGCTTCCAATATATCAATCTTTACGTCTCGACCATTTCGAGACTCCTCGTCATGTCCGTGATCTCATCCGGGACTCCGAACAACCTTCGGTACATCAAAATGCATAAACTCATAATAACTGTCATCGTAACGTTAAGCGTGCGGACCCTACGGTTCGAGAACAATGTAGAGATGACCGAGACACGTCTCCGGTCAATAACCAATAGCGGGACCTGGATGCCCATATTGGCTCCTACATATTCTACGAAGATCTTTATCGGTCAGACCGCATAACAACATACGTTGTTCCCTTTGCCATCGGTATGTTACTTGCCCGAGATTCGATCGTCGGTATCCAATACCTAGTTCAATCTCGTTACTGGCAAGTCTCTTTACTCGTTCCGTAATACATCATCTCATAACTAACATCTTAGTTATTATGCTTGCAAGGCTTATGTGATGTATATTACCGAGAGGGCCCAGAGATACCTCTCCGACAATCGGAGTGACAAACCCTAATCTCGAAATACGCCAACCCAACATCTACCATTGGAGACACCTGTAGTACTCCTTTATAATCACCCAGTTACGTTGTGACGTTTGGTAGTACCCAAAGTGTTCCTCCGGTAAACGGGAGTTGCATAATCTCATAGTTATAGGAACATGTATAAGTCATGAAGAAAGCAATAGCAACATACTAAACGATCGGGTGCTAAGCTAATGGAATGGGTCATGTCAATCAGATCATTCAACTAATGATGTGACCTCGTTAATCAAATAACAACTCTTTGTTCATGGTTAGGAAACATAACCATCTTTGATTAACGAGCTAGTCAAGTAGAGGCATACTAGTGACACTCTGTTGGTCTATGTATTCACACATGTATTATGTTTCCGGTTAATACAATTCTAGCATGAATAATAAACATTTATCATGATATAAGGAAATAAATAATAACTTTATTATTGCCTCTAGGGCATATTTCCTTCAGTCTCCCACTTGCACTAGAGTCAATAATCTAGTTCACATCGCCATGTGATTTAGAAGCAATGGTTCACATCACCATGTGATTAACACCCATAGTTCACATCGTCATGTGACCAACACTCAAAGGGATTACTAGAGTCAGCAATCTAGTTCACATATCTATGTGATTAACACCCAAAGAGTACTAAGGTGTGATCATGTTTTGCTTGTGAGATAATTTTAGTCAACGGGTCTGTCACATTCAGATCCGTAAGTATTTTGCAAATTTCTATGTCAACAATGCTCTGCATGGAGCTACTCTAGCTAATTGCTCCCACTTTCAATATGTATCCAGATTGAGACTTAGAGTCATCTAGATTAGTGTCAAAACTTGTATCGGCGTAACCCTTTACGACGAACCTTTTGTCACGTCCATAATCGAGAAACATATCCTTATTTCACTAAGGATAATTCTGACCGCTGTCCAGTGATCTACTCCTAGATCACTATTGTACTCCCTTGCCAAATCAGTGCAAGGTATACAATAGATCTGGTAAACAGCATGGCATACTTTATAGAACCTATGAATGAGGCATAGGGAATGACTTTCATTCTCTTTCTATCTTCTGCCGTGGTCGGGCTTTGAGTCTTTACTCAACTTCACACCTTGTAACACAGGCAAGAAACCTTTTCTTTGGCTGTTCCATTTTGAACTACTTCAAAATCTTGTCACGGTATGTACTTATTGAAAAACTTATCAAGCGTCTTGATCTATCTCTATAGATCTTGAAGCTCAATATGTAAGTAGCTTTACCGAAGTCTTTCTTTGAAAAAACTCCTTTCAAACACTCCTTTATGCTTTACAGAATGATTCTACATTATTTCCGATCAACTTTATCAGAAATGCTGTAGTGCTCCCACTCACTTTATTGTAAATACAGGCTTCACCGCAAGTCTGTATAAAACTATATGCTTTGATCAACTCATCAAAGCGTATATTCCAACTCCGAGATGTTTGCACCAGTCCACAGATAGATCGCTGGAGCTTGCATATTTAGTTAACACCTTTAGGATCGACAAAACCTTCTAGTTGCATCGTATACAACTCTTCTTTAGCAAATCCATTAAGGAATGCAGTTTTGTTTATCCATTTGCCAGATTTCATAAAATGCGGCAATTGCTAACATGATTCGGACAGATTTAAGCATAGATACGAGTGAGAAAATCTCATCGTAGTCAACACCTTGAACTTGTCGAAAACCTTTTGCGACAATTCTAGCTTTGTAGATAGTAACACTACTATCAGCGACCGTCTTCCTCTTGAAGATCCATTTATTTTCTATGGCTTGCCGATCATCGGGCAAGTCAATCAAAGTCCATACTTTGTTCTCATACATGGATCATATCTCAGATTTCATGGCTTCAAGCCACTTTGCGGAATCTGGGCTCACCATCGCTTCTTCATAGTTCGTAGGATCATCATGATCTAGTAGCATGACTTCCAGAACAGGATTACCGTACCACTCTGGTGCGGATCTCACTCTGGTTGATCTACGTGGTTCAGTAGTATCTTGTCCTGAAGCTTCATGATCATCATCATTAGCTTCCTCACTAATTGGCATAGGTGTCGCAGAAACAGTTTTCTGTGATGTACTAATTTCCAATAAGGGAGCAGGTACAGTTACCTCGTTAAGTTCTACTTTCCTCCCACTCACTTCTTTCGAGAGAAACTCCTTCTCCAGAAAGTTTCCGAATTTTAGCAACAAAAGTCTTGCCTTCGGATCTGTGATAGAAGGTGTATCCAATAGTTTCCTTTGGATATCTTATGAAGACGCACTTCTCCGATTTGAGTTTGAGCTTATCAGGATGAAACTTTTTCACATAAGCATCACAACCCCAAACTTTTAAGAAACGACAACTTTGGTTTCTTGCTAAACCATAGTTCATAAGGCGTCGTCTCAACGGATTTAGATGGTGCCCTATTTAACGTGAATGCAGCTATCTCTAATGCATAACCCCAAAACGATAGTGGTAAATCGGCAAGAGACATCATAGATTGCACCATATCTAATAAAGTACGGTTATGACGTCCGGACACACCATTACATTGTGGTGTTCCAGATGACGTGAGTAGTGAAACTATTTCACATTGTTTTTAACTGAAGACCAAACTCGTAACTCAAATATTTGTCTCCGTGATCAGATCGTAGAAACTTTATTTTCTTGTCACGATGATTTTTCACTTCACTCTGAAATTCTTTGAACTTTTCAAATGTTTCAGACTTATATTTCATCAAGTAGATATACTCATATCTGCTCAAATCATCTGTGAAGATCAGAAAATAATGATACCTGTCGTGAGCCTCAATATTCATCGGACCACATACATCAGTATGTATGATTTCCAATAAATCTTTTCTCGCTCCATTGTTCCGGAGAACGGCGTTTTAGTCATCTTGCCCAAAAGGCATGGTTCGCAAGCATCAAGTGATTCATAATCAAGTGATTCCGAAAGCCCATCAGCATGGAGTTTCTTCATGCGCTTTATACCAATATGACCTAAACAACAGTGCCACAAATAAGTTACACTATCATTTGCATCTTTTGGTTTCAATATTATGAATATGTGTATTATTAAGATCGAGATCCAATGAACTATTTTCATTGGGTGTGTAACCACATAAGGTTTTATTCATGTAAAGAGAACAACAATTTATTCTTTTACTTAAATGAATAACCGTATTACAATAAACATGATCAAATCATATTCATGCTCAACGCAAAAACCAAATAACACTTATTTAAGTTCAACACTAATCCCGAAAGTATAGGGGAGTGTGCGATGATGATCATATCAATCTTGGAACTACTTCCAACACACATCGTCACTTCACCCTTAACTAGTCTCTGTTTATTCTGCAACTCCCGTTTCGAGTTACTAATCTTAGCAACTGAACTAGTATCAAATACTGAGGGTTTGCTATAAACACTAGTAAAGTACACATCAATAACATGTATATCAAATATACTTATGTTCACTTTGCCATCCTTCTTATCCGCCAATCACTTGGGGTAGTTCCGCTTCCAGTGACCAGTCCCTTTGCGGTAGAAGCACTTAGTCTCAGGCTTAGGATCAGACTTAGGCTTCTTCACTTGAGCAGCAACTTGCTTGCCGTTCTTCTTGAAGTTCCCCTTCTTCCCTTTGCCCTTTTCTTGAAACTAGTGGTCTTGTCAACCATCAACACTTGATGTTTTTCTTGATTTCTACCTTCATTGATTTCATCATCATGAAAAGCTCGGGAGTCGTTTTTGTCATCCCTTGCATACTATAGTTCATCACGAAGTTCTATTAACTTGGTCATGGTGACTAGAGAATTCTGTCAATCACTATCTTATCTGGAAGGTTAACTCCCACTTGATTCAAGCGATTGTAGTACCCAGACAATCTGAGCACATGCTCACTAGTTGAGCGATTCTCCTCCATCTTTTAGCTATAGAACTTGTTGGAGACTTCATATATCTCAACTCGGGTATTTGCTTGAAATATCAACTTCAACTCCTGGAACATCTCATATGGTCCATGACGTTCAAAACGTCTTTTGAAGTCCCGATTCTAAGCCATTAAGCATGGTGCACTAAACTATCAAGTAGTCATCATATTGAGCTAGCCAAACGTTCATAACGTCTGCATCTGCTCCTGCAATAGGTCTGTCACCTAGCGGTGCATCAAGGACATAATTCTTCTGTGCAGCAATGAGGATAAACCTCAGATCACGGATCCAATCCGCATCATTGCTACTAACATCTTTCAACACAATTTTCTCTAGGAACATATCAAAATAAACACAGGGAAGCAACAACGCGAGCTATTGATCTACAACATAATTTGCAAAATACTACCAGGACTAAGTTCATGATAATTTTTAAGTTCAGTTAATCAAATTACTTAGGAACTCCCACTTAGATAGACATCCCTCTAATCCTCTAAGTGATCACGTGATCCAAATCAACTAAACCATAACCAATCATCACGTGAGATGGAGTAGTTTTCAATGGTGAACATCAATATGTTGATCATATCTACTATATGATTCACGCTCGACCTTTCGGTCTCCGTGTTCCGAGGCCATATCTGTATATGCTTGGCTCGTCAAGTATAACCTGAGTATTCCGCGTGTGCAACTGTTTTGCACCCGTTGTATTTGAACGTAGAGCCTATCACACCCGATCATCACGTGGTGTCTCAGCACGAAGAACTTTTGCAACGGTGCATACTCAGGGAGAACACTTCTTGATAATTTAGTGAGAGATCATCTTATAATGCTACCGTCAATCAAAGCAAGATAAGATGCATAAAAGGATAAACATCACATGCAATCAATATAAGTGATATGATATGGCCATCATCATCTTGTGCTTGTGATCTCCATCTCCGAAGCACCGTCATGATCACCATCGTCACCGGCGCGACACCTTGATCTCCATCGTAGCATCGTTGTCGTCTCGCCAATCTTATGCTTCCACGACTATCACTACCGCTTAGTAATAAAGTAAAGCATTACATCGCGATTGCATTGCATACAATAAAGCGACAACCATATGGCTCCTGCCAGTTGCCGATAACTCGGTTACAAAACATGATCATCTCATACAATAAAATCAGCATCATGCCTTGACCATATCACATCACAACATACCCTGCAAAAACAAGTTAGACGTCCTCTACTTTGTTGTTGCAAGTTTTACGTGGCTGCTACGGGCTTAAGTAAGAACTCATCTCATCTACGCATCAAAACCACAACGATAGTTCGTCAAATAGACTCCGTTTTAACCTTCTCAAGGACCGGGCGTAGTCACACTTGGTTCAACTAAAGTTGGAGAGACAGTCTTCCGCAAGCCATCTATGTGCAAAGCACGTCGAGGGAACCGGTCTCGCGTAAGAGTACGCGTAAGGTTGGTCCGGATCGTCTCACCCAACAATACCGCTGAACCAAAGTATGACATGCTGGTAGGCAGTATGACTTGTATCGCCCACAACTCACTTGTGTTCTACTCGTGCATATAACATCAAACCATAAAAACCTAGGCTCGGATGCCACTGTTGGGGAACGCAGTAATTTCGAAAATTTTCCTACGCACATGCAAGATCATGGTGATGCACAGCAACGAGAGGGGAGAGTTTTGTCCACGTACCAACGCAGACCGACTGCGGAAGCGATCACACAACGTAGAGGAAGTAGTCGTACGTCTTCTTCCCGATCCGACCGATCCAAGCACCGTTACTCCGGCACCTCCGAGTTCTTAGCACACGTTCAGCTCGATGACGTTCCTCGGGCTCCGATCCAGCAAAGCATCGAGGAAGAGTTCCGTCAGCACGACGGCGTGGTGACGATCTTGATGTACTACCGACGCAGGGCTTCGCCTAAGCACTGTAACGGTATGATCGAGGTGGAATTTGGTGGCAGGGGGCACCGCACACGGCTAAGGAACGATCTCAAGGATCAACTTGTGTGTCTTGGGGTGCCCCCTGCCTCCGTATATAAAGGTTGGAGGGAGGGGGGCTGGCCGGCCAAAGAGGTGTAGGCGCAGGAGGAGTCCTACTCCTACCGGGAGTAGGACTCCCCCCTCCAATCCTAGTCCAAATAGGAAACCTTCAAAGGGGAGAGAGAGAGAGGTGGCCGGCCCCTCTCCTAGTCCTAATAGGACTAGGGAGAGGGGGGGGAGGCGCAGCCCTATGTGGGCTGCCCTCTCACCTTTCCACTAAGGCCCATGTTGGCTCATTTGGCTCCCGGGGGGTTCCGGTAACCCTCCCGGTAATCCGGTAAAATCCCGATTTCACCCGGAACACTTCCGATGTCCAAACATAGGCTTCCAATATATCAATCTTTACGTCTCGACCATTTCGAGACTCCTCGTCATGTCCGTGATCTCATCCGGGACTCCGAACAACCTTCGGTACATCAAAATGCATAAACTCATAATAACTGTCATCGTAACGTTAAGCGTGCGGACCCTACGGTTCGAGAACAATGTAGACATGACCAAGACACGTCTCCGGTCAATAACCAATAGCGGGACCTGGATGCCCATATTGGCTCCTACATATTCTACGAAGATCTTTATCGGTCAGACCGCATAACAACATACGTTGTTCCCTTTGTCATCGGTATGTTACTTGCCCGAGATTCGATCGTCGGTATCCAATACCTAGTTCAATCTCGTTACTGGCAAGTCTCTTTACTCGTTCCGTAATACATCATCTCATAACTAACATCTTAGTTATTATGCTTGCAAGGCTTATGTGATGTATATTACCGAGAGGGCCCAGAGATACCTCTCCGACAATCGGAGTGACAAACCCTAATCTCGAAATACGCCAACCCAACATCTACCATTGGAGACACCTGTAGTACTCCTTTATAATCACCCAGTTACGTTGTGACGTTTGGTAGTACCCAAAGTGTTCCTCCGGTAAACGGGAGTTGCATAATCTCATAGTTATAGGAACATGTATAAGTCATGAAGAAAGCAATAGCAACATACTAAACGATCGGGTGCTAAGCTAATGGAATGGGTCATGTCAATCAGATCATTCAACTAATGATGTGACCTCGTTAATCAAATAACAACTCTTTGTTCATGGTTAGGAAACATAACCATCTTTGATTAACGAGCTAGTCAAGTAGAGGCATACTAGTGACACTCTGTTGATCTATGTATTCACACATGTATCATGTTTCCGGTTAATACAATTCTAGCATGAATAATAAACATTTATCATGATATACGGAAATAAATAATAACTTTATTATTGCCTCTAGGGCATATTTCCTTCAATCTCTGGGCCCACTCGGTAGGACATCATCATAATGTGCACAATGTGATCAAGGAGTTGATCACGGGATGATGTGTTACGGAACGAGTAAAGAGACTTGCCGGTAACGAGATTGAACAAGGTATCGGGATACCGACGATCGAATCTCGGGCAAGTATCGTACCGATAGACAAAGGGAATTGTATACGGGATTGATTAAGTCCTTGACATCGTGGTTCATCCGATGAGATCATCATGGAACATGTGGGAGCCAACATGGGTATCCAGATCCCGTTGTTGGTTATTGACCGGAGAACGTCTTGGTCATGTCTGCATGTCTCTCGAACCCGTAGGGTCTACACACTTAAGGTTCGATGACGCTAGGGTTATAAAGGAAGTTAGTATGTAGTTACCGAATGTTGTTCGGAGTCCCGGATGAGATCCCGGACATCACGAGGAGTTCCGGAATGGTCCGAAGGTAAAGATTTATATATGGGAAGTCATGTTTTGGACACCGGAAAAGTTTCGGGGTTTATCGGTAATGTACCGGGACCACCGGGAGGGTTCCGGGGATCCACCAAGTGGGGCCACCAACCCCGGAGGCTTGCATGGGCCAAGAGTGGTGAGGGACCAGCCCCTTAGTGGGCTGGTGCGCCTCCCATAAGGGCCCATGGCGCCTAAGAGGTGGAAAGGGGGCAAACCCTAGGGGATATGGGCCTTAGGGCCCATATTGGTGCGCCTCCCTCTCCTCTCCCCCTCTTGGCCGCCACCTTTGATCCCCATCTAGGGCTGCCGCCCCCTAGGGGTGGGAACCCTAGAGGGGGCGCAGCCCCTCCCCTTCCCTATATATTGTTGGAAATATGCCCTAGAGGCAATAATAAATTGATTATTATTATATTTCCTTGTTCATGATAATCGTTTATTATCCATGCTAGAATTGTATTGATAGGAAACTCAGATACATGTGTGGATACATAGACAACACCATGTCCCTAGTAAGCCTCTAGTTGACTAGCTCGTTGATCAATAGATGGTTACGGTTTCCTGACCATGGACATTGGATGTCGTTGATAACGGGATCACATCATTAGGAGAATGATGTGATGGACAAGACCCAATCCTAAGCATAGCACTAGATCGTGTAGTTCGTATGCTAAAGCTTTGCTAATGTCAAGTATCATTTCCTTAGACCATGAGATTGTGCAACTCCCGGATACCGTAGGAATGCTTTGGGTGTACCAAACGTCACAACGTAACTGGGTGACTATAAAGGTGCACTACAGGTATCTCCGAAAGTGTCTGTTGGGTTGGCACGAATCGAGACTGGGATTTGTCTCTCCGTGTAAACGGAAAGGTATCTCTGGGCCCACTCGGTAGGACATCATCATAATGTGCACAATGTGATCAAGGAGTTGATCACGGGATGATGTGTTACGGAACGAGTAAAGAGACTTGCCGGTAACGAGATTGAACAAGGTATCGGGATACCGACGATCGAATCTCGGGCAAGTATTGTACCGATAGACAAAGGGAATTGTATACGGGATTGATTAAGTCCTTGACATCGTGGTTCATCCGATGAGATCATCGTGGAACATGTGGGAGCCAACATGGGTATCCAGATCCCGCTGTTGGTTATTGACCGGAGAACGTCTCGGTCATGTCTGCATGTCTCCCGAACCCGTAGGGTCTACACACTTAAGGTTCGATGATGCTAGGGTTATAAAGGAAGTTAGTATGTAGTTACCGAATGTTGTTTGGAGTCCCGGATGAGATCCCGGACGTCACTAGGAGTTCCGGAATGGTCCGAAGGTAAAGATTTATATATGGGAAGTCATGTTTTGGACACCGGAAAAGTTTCGGGGTTTATCGGTAATGTACCGGGACCACCGGGAGGGTCCCGGGGGTCCACCAAGTGGGGCCACCAACCCCGGAGGCTTGCATGGGCCAAGAGTGGTGAGGGACCAGCCCCTTAGTGGGCTGGTGCGCCTCCCATAAGGGCCCATGGCGCCTAAGAGGTGGAAAGGGGGCAAACCCTAGGGGATATGGGCCTTAGGGCCCATATTGGTGCGCCTCCCTCTCCTCCCCCCCTCTTGGCCGCCACCTTTGATCCCCATCTAGGGCTGCCGCCCACCTAGGGGTGGGAACCCTAGAGGGGGCGCAGCCCCTCCCCTTCCCTATATATATGAGGCCTAGGGCTGCCCATAATGCACGCGATTCGATCTCTCGTTGGTGCAACCCTGCATCTCTTCTTCCTCCTCTTCTGTGGTGCTTGGCGAAGCCCTGCAGGATAGCCACGCTCCTCCATCACCACCACGCCGTTGTGCTGCTGCTGGATGGAGTCTTCCTCAACCTCTCCCTCTCTCCTTGCTGGATCAAGGTGTGGGAGACGTCACCGGGCTGTACGTGTGTTGAACGCGGAGGTGCCGTGCGTTCGGCACTTGGTCATCGGTGATTTGAATCACGACGAGTACGACTCCATCAACCCCGTTCACTTGAACGCTTCCGCTTAGCGATCTACAAGGGTATGTAGATGCACTCTCCTTCCCCTCGTTGCTAGTCTCTCCATAGATAGATCTTGGTGACACGTAGGAAAATTTTGAATTTCTGCTACGTTCCCCAACATATATATGAGGCCTAGGGCTGCCCATAACACACGCGATTCAATCTCTCTTGGTGCAGCCCTGCGTCTCTTCTTCCTCCTCTTCTGTGGTGCTTGGCGAAGCCCTGCAGGATAGCCACGCTCATCCACCACCACCACGCCGTTGTGCTGCTGTTGGATGAAGTCTTCCTCAACCTCTCCCTCTCTCCTTGCTGGATCAAGGCATGGGAGACGTCACCGGGCTGTACGTGTGTTGAACGAGGAGGTGCCGTCCGTTCGGCACTTGGTCATCGGTGATTTGGATCATGACGAGTATGACTCCATCAACCCCGTTCACTTGAATGCTTCCGCTTAGCGATCTACAAGGGTATGTAGATGCACTCTCCTTCCCCTCGTTGCTAGTCTCTCCATAGATAGATCTTGGTGACACGTAGGAAAATTTTGAATTTCTGCTATGTTCCCCAACAGTGGCATCATGAGCTAGGTCTATTGCGTAGATTCTATGCACGAGTAGAACACAAAGTAGTTGTGGGCGTTGATTTTGTTCAATATGCTTGCCGTTACTAGTCTTATCTTGATTCGTCGGCATCGTGGGATGAAGCGGCCCGGACCGACCTTACACGTACTCTTACGTGAGACTGGTTCCACCGACTGACATGCACTAGTTGCATAAGGTGGCTAGCGGGTGTTTGTCTCTCCCACTTTAGTCGGATCGGATTTGATGAACGGGGTCCTTATGAAGGGTAAATAGAAATTGGCATATCACGTTGTGGTCTTTGCGTAGGTAAGAAACGTTCTTGCTAGAAACCCATAGCAGCCACGTAAAACATGTAAACAACAATTAGAGGACGTCTAACTTGTTTTTGCAGGGTATGCTATGTGATGTGATAAGGCCAAAGGATGTGATGAATGATATATGTGATGTATGAGATGATCATGTTCTTGTAATAGGAATCACGACTTGCATGTCGATGAGTATGACAACCGGCAGGAGCCATAGGAGTTGTCTTAATTTGTTTATGACCTGCGTGTCAACATAAACGTCATGTAATTACTTTACTTCATTGCTAATCGTTAGCTGTAGTAGTAGAAGTAATAGATGACGAGACAACTTCAAGAAGACACGATGATGGAGATCATGATGATGGAGATCATGGTGTCATGCCGGTGACAAGATGATCATGGAGCCCCAAGATGGAGATCAAAGGAGCTATATGATATTGGCCATATCATGTCACTATTATTTGATTGCATGTGATGTTTATCATGTTTATACATCTTATTTGCTTAGAACGACGGTAGTAAATAAGATGATCCCTCATTAAAAATTTCAAGAAGTGTTCTCCCCTAACTGTGCACCGTTGCTACAGTTCGTCGTTTCGAAGCACCACGTGATGATCGGGTGTGATAGATCCTTACGTTCACATACAACGGGTGTAAGAAAGTTTTACACATGCAAAACACTTAGGGTTAACTTGACGAGCCTAGCATGTGTATAGACATGGCCTCGGAACACAGAAGACCGAAAGGTCGAGCATGAGTCGTGTGGTAGATACGATCAACATGAAGATGTTCACCGATGTTGACTAGTCCGTCTCACGTGATGATCGGACACGGCCTAGTTAACTCGGATCATGTAATCACTTAGATGACTAGAGGGATGTCTATCTGAGTGGGAGTTCATAAGATGAACTTGTTTATCCTGAACATAGTCAAAAAGGATTTTGCAAATTATGTCGTAGCTCGTGCTTTAGTTCTACTATTTAGATATGTTCCTAGAGAAAAAAAATTAGTTGAAAGTTGATAGTAGCAATTATGCGGACTAGGTCCGTAAACTGAGGATTGTCCTCATTGCTTCTTAGAAGGCTTACGTCCTTAATGCACCACTCAGTGTGCTGAACCTCGAACGTTGTCTGTGGATGTTGCGAACATCTGACATACACGTTTTGATAACTACATGATAGTTCAGTTAAACGGTTTAGAATTGAAGCACCGAAGACAATTTTGAAATGTCGCGAAACATATGAGATGTTTTGAGGGATGAAATTGGGATTTCAGGCTCGTGCCCACGTCAAGAGGTATAAGACCTCCGACGATTTTCTTAGCCTACAAACTAAGGGAGAAAAGCTCAATTGTTGAGCTTGTGCTCAGATTGTCTGAGTACAACAATCATTTGAATCGAGTGGGAGTTGATCTTCCAGATGAGATAGTGATGTTTCTCCAAAGTCATTACCACCAAGCTGCTAGAGCTTCATGATGAACTATAATATATCAGGGACATATATGATGATCCTTGAGATATTCGCGATGTTTGACACCACAAAAGTAGAAATCAAGAAGGAGCATCAATTGTTGATGGTTGGTGAAACCACTAGTTTCAAGAAGGGCAAGGGCAAGAAGGGATACTTCATGAAACGGCAATTCAGCTGCTGCTCTAGTGAAGAAACCCAAGGTTGAACCCAAACCCGAGACTAAGTGCTTCTGTAATAAGAGGAACAGCCACTGGAGCAGAATTACCCTAGATACTTGGTAGATAAGAAGGCTGGCAAGGTCGATAGAAGTATATTGGATATACATTATGTTAATGTGTACTTTACTAGTACTCCTAGTAGCACCAGGGTATTAGATACCGGTTCGGTTGCTAAGTGTTAGTAACTCGAAATAAAAGCTACGGAATAAACGGAGACTAGCTAAAGGTGAGATAACGATATGTGTTGGAAGTGTTTCCAAGGTTGATCAAATATCGTACGCTCCCTCTACCATCGAGATTGGTGTTTGCGTTGAGCATAGACATGATTGGATTATGTCTATCGCAATACGGTTATTCATTTAAGGAGAATAATGGTTACTCTGTTTATTTGAATAATACCTTCAATGGTCTTACACCTAAAATGAATGGTTTATTGAATCTCGATCGTAGTGATACACATGTTCATGCCAAAAGATAGTAATGATAGTACCACCTGCTTGTGGCACTGCCACGTAAGTCATACCGGTATAAAACGCATGAGGAAGCTCCATGTTGATGGATCTTTGGGCTCACTCATTTTTGAAAAGTTTGAAGACATGCGAACCATGTCTATTGGTGTATATGCATGAAGAAACTCCATGCAAATGGACCGTTTGGACTCACTTGATTTTGAATCAGTTGAGACATGCAAATCATACCACATGGGCAAGATGACTGAAAGCCTCGTTTTCAGTAAAATGGAACTAGAAAGCAACTTGTTGGAAGTAATACATTTTGATGTGTGCAGTCCAATGAGTGCTGAGGCGTGTAGTGGATATCGTTATGTTCTTACTTCACAGATGATTTGAGTAGATGTTGAGTATATTTACTTGATGAATCACGAGTCTGAATTATTGAAAGGTTCAAGTAATTTTAGGGTGAAGTTGAAAGATCGTCGTGACAAGAGGATAAAGTATCTATGATATGATCATAGAGATGAATATCTGAATTACGAGTTTGGCACAGAATTAAGACATTGTGGAAATTGTTTCACAACTGATACAGCCTGGAACACCATAGTGTGATGGTGTGTCCGAACATCATAACTGCACCCTATTGGATATGATGCATACCATGATGTCTCTTATCGAATTACCACGATAGTTTATGGGTTAGGCATTAGAGATAACCACATTCACTTTAAATAGGGCACCACGTAATTCCGATGAGATGACACCGTATGAACTATGGTTTAGAGAAACCTAAGCTGTCATTTCTTAAAAGGTTTGGGGCTGCGACGCTTATGTGAAAAAGTTTCAGGCTGATAAGCTCGAACCCAAAGCGGATAAATGCATCTTCATAGGACACCCAAAACAGTTGGGTATACCTCCTGTCTCAGATCTGAAAGCAATAAGGGATTGTTTCTAGAATCGGGTCCTTTCTCGAGGAAAAGTTTCTCTCGAAAGAATTGAGTGGGAGGATGGGGGAGACTTGATGAGGTTATTGAACCGTCACTTCAACTAGTGTATAGCAGGGCACAAAGAGTTGTTCCCGTGGCACCTACACCAATTGAAGTGGAAGCTTATGATAGTGATCATGAAACTTCAGATCAAGTCACTACCAAACCTCGTGGGATGACAAGGATGCGTACTACTTCAGAGTGGTACGTAATCCTATCTTGGAAGTCATGTTGCTAGACAACAATGAACCTACGAGCTATGGAGAAGCGGTGGTGGGCCTGGATTCCGATAAATGGCTCGAGGCCATAAAAAATCCGAGAGAGGATCCATGTATGGAAACAAAGTGTAGACTTTGACAGAACAGCTCAATGGTCGTGAGGCTGTTGAGTACAGATGGATTTTAAAAGGAAGACGAACAATGATGGTAAATGTCACCATTAAGAAAGCTCGACTTGTCGTTAAGAAGTTTACCAACAAGTTCAAGGAGTTGACTACGGTGAGACTTTCTCACTCGTAGCGATGCTAAGAGTCTGTTGGAATTATATTAGCGATTACTGCATTATTTATGAAATCTTGCAGATAGGATGTCAAAAACATTGTTTCCTCATCGATTTTCTAGAGGAAAGGTTGTATGTGATACAATCGGAAGGTTTTGTAAATCCTGAAAGATGCTAATAAGTATGCAAAGCTCCAGCAATCCTTCTGAGGACTGGAGTAAGCATCTCGGAGTTGGAATGTATGCTTTGATGAGATGATCAAAGATTTTGGTGTATACAAAGTTTGTGAGAAACTTGTATTTCCAAAGAAGTGAGTGGGAGCACTATAGAATTTCTGATGAGTATATGTTGTTGACATATTGTTGATCAGAAATGATGTAGAATTTCTAAGAAAGCATATAGGGTTATTTGAAAAGTGTTTTTCAATTGAAAGCCTGGATTAAGCTACTTGAACATTGAGCATCAAGATCTATAAGGATAGATCAAAAACGCTTAATGGTACTTTCAAATGAGCACATACCTTGACATGATCTTGAAGGTGTTCAAGATGGATCAGTCAAAGAAGGAGTTCTTGCCTGAGTTGTAAGGTATGAAGTTAAGACTTAAAGCTCGACCACGGTAGAATAGAGAGAAAGGACGAAGGTCGTCCCATATGCTTAAGACGTAGGCTCTACAGTATGCTATGATGTGTACCGCACCTGAAGTGTGCCTTGCCATGAGGGGTACAAGAGTGATCCAAGGACAGCGGTCAAAGTTATCCTTAGTAACTAGTGGACTAAGGAATTTTTCTCGATTATGGAGGTGCTAAAAGAGTTCGTCGTAAAGGGTTACGTCGATGCAAGCTTAACACCTATCCGGATAGCTCTGAGTAGAGATACCGGATACGTATAATGGAGCAACAATTTAGAATAGCTCCAAGTAGAACAGTTATTTGGAATAGCTCCAAATAGAACGTGGTAGCTACATCCAGGAGATGACATAGAGATTTGTAAAGCACACACGGATCTGAAAGGTTCAGACCCATTGACTAAAACCTCTCTCACAAGCAACATGATCAAACCTAGAACTCATTGAGTGTTAATCACATAGTGATGTGAACTAGACTACTGACTCTAGTAAACTCTTGGGTGTTAGTCACATGGCGATGTGACCTGTGAGTGTTAATCACATGGCGATGTAAACTAGATTATTGACTCTAGTGCAAGTGGGAGACTGTTGGAAATATTCCCTAGAGGCAATAATAAATTGATTATTATTATATTTCCTTGTTCATGATAATCGTTTATTATCCATGCTAGAATTGTATTGATTGGAAACTCAGATACATGTGTGGATACATAGACAACACCATGTCCCTAGTAAGCCTCTAGTTGACTAGCTCGTTGATCAATAGATGGTTACGGTTTCCTGACCATGGACATTGGATGTCGTTGATAACGGGATCACATCATTAGGAGAATGATGTGATGGACAAGACCCAATCCTAAGCATAGCACTAGATCGTGTAGTTCGTATGCTAAAGCTTTGCTAATGTCAAGTATCATTTCCTTAGACCATGAGATTGTGCAACTCCCGGATACCGTAGGAATGCTTTGGGTGTACCAAACGTCACAACGTAACTGGGTGACTATAAAGGTGCACTACAGGTATCTCCGAAAGTGTCTGTTGGGTTGGCACGAATTGAGACTGGGATTTGTCACTCCGTGTAAGCGGAGAGGTATCTCTGGGCCCACTCGGTAGGACATCATCATAATGTGCACAATGTGATCAAGGAGTTGATCACGGGATGATGTGTTACAGAACGAGTAAAGAGACTTGCCGGTAACGAGATTGAACAAGGTATCGGGATACCGACGATCGAATCTCGGGCAAGTGCAATACCGCTAGACAAAGGGAATTGCATACGGGATTGATTAAGTCCTTGACATCGTGGTTCATCCGATGAGATCATCGTGGAACATGTGGGAGCCAACATGGGTATCCAGATCCCGCTGTTGGTTATTGACCGGAGAACGTCTCGGTCATGTCTGCATGTCTCCCGAACCCGTAGGGTCTACACACTTAAGGTTCGATGACGCTAGGGTTATAAAGGAAGTTTGTATGTGGTTACCGAATGTTGTTCGGAGTCCCAGATGAGATCCCGGACGTCACGAGGAGTTCCGGAATGGTCCGTAGGTAAAGATTTATATATGGGAAGTCCTGTTTTGGACACCGGAAGAGTTTCGGGGTTTATCGGTAACGTACCGGGACCACCGGGAGGGTCCCGGGGGTCCACCAAGTGGGGCCACCAACCCCGGAGGCTTGCATGGGCCAAGAGTGGTGAGGGACCAGCCCCTTAGTGGGCTGGTGCACCTCCCATAAGGGCCCATGGCGCCTAAGAGGTGGAAAGGGGGCAAACCCTAGGGGATATGGGCCTTAGGGCCCATATTGGTGCGCCTCCCTCTCCTCTCCCCCTCTTGGCCGCCACCTTTGATCCCCATCTAGGGCTGCCGCCCCCCTAGGGGTGGTAACCCTAGAGGGGGTGCAGCCCCTCCCCTTCCCTATATATATGAGGCCTAGGGCTGCCTATAACACACGCGATTCAATCTCTCTTGGTGCAGCCCTGCGTCTCTTCTTCCTCCTCTTCTGTGGTGCTTGGCGAAGCCCTGCAGGATAGCCACGCTCATCCACCACCACCACGCCATTGTGCTGCTGTTGGATGAAGTCTTCCTCAACCTCTCCCTCTCTCCTTGCTGGATCAAGGCGTGGGAGATGTCACCGGGCTGTACGTGTGTTGAACGCGGAGGTGCCGTCCGTTCGGCACTTGGTCATCGGTGATTTGGATCACGACGAGTACGACTCCATCAACCCCGTTCACTTGAACGCTTCCGCTTAGCGATCTACAAGGGTATGTAGATGCACTCTCCTTCCCCTCGTTGCTAGTCTCTCCATAGATAGATCTTGGTGACACATAGGAAAATTTTGAATTTCTGCTACGTTCCCCAACACTGCACACGTAAGTTTATAGCATGAATAATCTTATGATCCCTTTGAGCCTGGGTGGCGAACCATAGGATGATCATACGGGTCCTCCGGGATATCCTAGGACAACACTGGATTCTCCGGGTACCCACAAACAATCCACCCAGATGTGTATTAAAGTTGACACCTTAAGTTGAACCATTAATTAACAACTCACATCTATCATGGATACACTCAAACCCAATCCACGTCTACGAGCATAGCATAGCAATATAAGCATAACGTAGAAGTAACTCCCCGGGTTTGATAATAAAAGAGCAATAGGTTCTACCTCATCATCTACTTCCCAAACCCACATGTTAAGAGATCCTACTCATGCAATCTGTAAGGGTTGAAACCAATGCATAAAAACTGGGTATGAAAAGAGTATGATCAATGTGTTACTTGCCTTGCTGACTATCTACAAAACCTAGTGACTCGTAGTAGCACACTTCACACTCCGGGTATTCTATCACAAGCAAATAATAGCATACATAAGCAATCAAGCAAAGATGCATGGGTAAAACTCAAATAGGAAGATCTAAACATAAAGTTCAACTGAAGAACTCCGGTTTGCAAAAAGAATCAAATCAAACAGAGCAACGAAACTCAAACTGTGAAAGAAACAAGATCAGATTACTAATCTGGACTAAAGTCAAATTTTACAGTACCAAACTCTTGTTCAAGTTGTTTAAACAGAAAGAGGGCTTCGAGACAAAGATCTAGGCGCTTGAATCGCCTGATTCCGATAAACGAGCGAAAAGATAAAGTAAAACGAAGATTATGGCAGAAATCGCGATCGAAAATAATCGCGGAAAAACCCTAAAAAAAGAAAAACTGACGAATAGGCTAACGAATGAACGTTCGCTGTCTGTGGCTAACGGATGAACACTGTTCATTAAAACGAACGTACGGACGAACGTCCACTATTTAACTAAACCAGGAAAAACCGAAACAAAACCGATCTAAAATAAAAAAAGAGATCTAGGGTTTTTGAAATAAAACCGATCGGTTTTCTCGCGAAAACCGACGGCGGCGGCGGCTACCTTCGGCGATGGTTGGGGAGGCGGCGGCGGGACGACGGTGCGGCTCCGGGCAACTCCGGCGGGGTGTTTCCGGCGGCGGCGGGCGACGCGAGGCGACGGCGAGACGGCGCTGCGGCGGCGCGGGACGCGGTGGCGGCGGCGGCGGATCCGGCGGCGGCGGTGCAGATCAGGCTAGGGTTTGGGGTGCGGTGGGGTGGGCTGGCGGCTCGAGGCTGCGGCTCTTAAAGGGCCGACCGGGTCAGTGTCCCAGGCGGACACGGCCCGGTAAGGTCGGTAACTTAAAAAAAAATATTCCGACACGCAGAAAAACGATTAAAAAAAAATACTAAATGGACTCCAAAAATCCTGAAATAAATTTTCCCCGTCCTCTAAAAATATAGTGGACAAAGTGAACATTTATTTGGGCCTCTAATGCAATTTTGAAAAACACATATTTTTCCTAATTCAAATAAAATTGCAATAAACTCCAAATAAAATTTATTTATTGATTTTAATATTTTTCCTCCAATATTTCATTTATTTTGGAGAAATCATATTATCTCCTCTCATATATTTTAATACGAAATATTTTCGGAGAGAAAAATTATTTAAAACCAAAATGATCCTTGTTTCAATACTTGATAAAATTCAAATATGAAAAACGTGAAATCCCCAACTCTCTCCGTGGGTCCTTGAGTTGCTTAGAATTTCGAGGATCACGAAATGAAATGCAATAAAATATGATATGCATGAATGACCTATGTATAACATTCCAAATTGAAAATTTGGGATGTTACAAACCTACCCCCCTTAAGATGAATCTCATCCCCGAGATTCGGATTGGCTAGAAAATAGGTGTGGCTGGTCCTTAAGTAGATCATCCTCTCGTTCCCAAGTGGCTTCATCCTCGGTATGGTGGCTCCACTGAACTTTGCAAAACTTGATAACCTTGCTGCGAGTAACTCGGCTGGCAAATTCGAGAATCTTGACAGGTTTCTCCTCATATGTCAAATCATTGTCCAACTGAATTGCTTCCAAGGGCACTGTATCTCTCAAAGGAATATCGGCCATCTCTGCATGGCACTTCTTCAACTGGGAAACGTGAAACACATCATGAACTCTCGACAGTCCTTCGGGTAACTCCAACTTGTTGGCAACCTCTCCCATGCGTTCCAAGACACGGTACGGTCCTACAAATCTCGAGGCTAACTTTCCCTTAACTCCAAAACGTTTACCTCCTCGCAAGGGTGACACTCGTAGATATGCTCTTTCTCCGATTTCATAGACTACATCCTTGCGTTTCGAGTCTGCATAACCCTTCTGTCTGGACTGAGCTACCTTCAGTCTATCTCGAATCAGCTTAACCTACTCTTCTAACTCTTTAATCAAATCCGGACCAAACAACTGACGGTCTCCAACCTCATCCCACATCAACGGTATTCGACATCTTCTTCCATACAGGGCTTCAAATAGCGCCATCTTCAAACTGGCCTGGTAACCTTGTTGTATGAGAACTCTGCGTAGGGCAAATTATCGTCCCAACTAGATCCATAATCTAATGCACAAGCTCTTAACATGTCCTCCAGAATCTGATTGACTCTCTCGGTCTGTCCATCTGTCTACGGGTGAAAAGTTGTACTGAACTCCAGCCTGGTACCCAAAGTCTGGTGCAGCTGGTGCCAAAACTTTGAAGTAAACGGTGTTCCTCTATCTGATACGATGGTCCTCGGAACTCCGTGCAGACATACGATCCTGGTCATGTATATCTTGGCCAACTTCGCACTTGCATAAGTGGTTTTCACTGGGATAAAGTGAGCTACTTTGGTCAAACGATCCACTACTACCCAGATAGAATCATATCCCGATCGGGTCCTGGGTAATCCGGTGATAAAATCCATGCCAAGCTTGTCCCACTTCCATTCGGGTATCGACATAGGCTGTAGTAATCCTGCTGGCTTCTGATGTTCTGCCTTCATTCTCTGACATACATCACATACGGCTACATACTCGGCAATATCCTTCTTCATTCTAGTCCACCAGAAACGCTCCTTCAAATCCAAATACATCTTAGTGTTTCCGGGGTGTATCGAGTATGGCGAGTCATGAGCTTCCTGAAGTATCAACTTCCTTATCTCTGCATTATTGGGTACATAAACACGGTCCTCAAACCACAAGGTGTCGTGCTCATCCTCACGAAAACCTTTGGCTTTTCCATCACTCATCTTCTCCTTTATTGCAGCAATTTCTTTGTCATCCTTCTGAGCTTCTCGAATCTTTCCCAATAATGTTGACTGAACTTCCAATGCTGCAACAAAACCTCGTGGGACTATCTCCAAACGTAGCTCCCTAAGATCTTCTGCTAACTACTTTGGAAATCCTCCATTTACGAGGGTATTGACATAACTCTTCTGGCTCAAAGCGTCTGCTACAACATTGGTCTTTCCTGGATGATAGTGCAACTTCATATCATAATCCTCTATGAGCTCCCACCATCTCCTTTGCCCGAGGTTCAGCTCCTTCTGGGTAAAATTGTACTTCAAACTCTTGTGATCCGTGTACACATCACAACGGTTTCCAATAAGAAAATGTCTCCAGGTCTTGAGCGCATGCACTACGGCTGCTAACTCCAAATCATGCGTAGCATAATTCAAATCATGCGGTCGAAGCTGTCTTGAAGCATAAGAAACAACTCTTCTGTCCTGCATAAATACTCCTCCAAGTCCTAAGCGAGAGGCGTGGCAATACACTTGGAAATCCTTACGTATATCAGGCAGAATCATCACTGGGGCTGTAGTCAAACATTTCTTCAACCCCTGGAAACTTGCTTCACATTCTTCAGTCCAATGGAACTTGGTGTCCTTCTTCAACAATGCCATTATAGGCTTCGCAATCTTGGAGAAATTCTCAATAAATCTCCGGTAGTATCCCGTGAGTCCAAGAAAACTGCGGATCTCTCCAACTGAGGTGGGTGCCAACCACTCAGTGACTGACTGAACCTTGGTAGGATCCACTGCTATACCTTCTCCTGATATAACATGTCCAAGAAATCCAACTTCCTTCAACCAAAACTCACATTTGCTAAACTTGGCATATAACTGATGTTCCTTGAGCTTCTCAAGAACCAAACGCAAATGCTCCTTGTGTTCCTCTTCATCCTTTGAGTATACCAAGATATCATCAATGAACACCACAACAAACTTATCCAAGAATTCCATGAACACCTTATTCATCGTACTCATGAAATAGGCAGGGGCATTAGTCAATCCAAATGACATAACCGTATACTCATATAACTCGTACCTTGTGGTGAATGCTGTCTTAGGTATATCCTTTTCCCTAATCTTCAGCCGGTGATATCCTGATCGCAGATCGATCTTCAAAAACACTTTTGCTCCTTGCAGCTGGTCAAAAAAACCATTGATCATCGGCAGTGGGTACTTGTTCTTGATCGTCACTTCATTCAACACATGATAATCAACAACCATTCTTAACGATCCATCCTTCTTCTCAACCAAGAGCACTGGGGCTCCCCATGGTGATGAACTTTGTCGAATGTAACCTTTCTCCAACAACTCCTTAATCTGCTTCTTGATCTCCTCCAGATCATTTGCGGGCATCCGTTATGGTCTCTTCGATATCGGTCCGGTGCCTGGCAATAGCTCTATCAAAAACTTGATGTCTCAATCTGGCGGCATGCCTGGTAACTCCTTTGGAAATACATCTGGGTAATCCTTCACTACCGGCACTTCCTCCTGAAGCACTCCCATGAGAGAATTTACTTGGGTCCTTCTCGGCGCATGCGTGGAAACATACTTGATCATTTTTCCCTCTGGGGTGGTGAGTAGAATAGACCTGCTAGCACAGTCAATGTTTCCTCCATACTTTGATAGCCAATCCATTCCTAGTATCACATCCAAACCTTGTGACTCCAAAATTACTAGGTCTGAGGGGAAAACATGGCTACCAATGGTTAAGGGTATCCGATCGCACCATCGGCTGGCCATATACTCTGCACCGGGTGAGCTCACTAGCAAGGGTGTCCTAAGGGCTAAGGTGGGTAACTTAAACTTGTCCACAAATCCTCTTGAAATGTATGAATGCGATGCACCAGTATCAAAAAGAACAATTGTGGTAAACGACTTAACCAAAAACTTACCGATAACTGCATCTGGCTGCTCTTCAACCTCCTCCACGTTCACGTGGTTCACTTGTCCCTTGTTGAATGGGTTGGGCTTCTTCCCAGAGTTTCCATTGCCATTCCCATTCTTTGCTTCAGAACACTCGGTGGCATAGTGTCCAGTCTTCCCGCACTTGAAACAAGTAACGTGACTCAGGTCCTTCTTGGCGGGCGTTGCTGGGTTAGAGCGGTTCTGATTGCTGCCTGCTCCATTCCCATTTCCATTCCTAGGGCCATGGTGGTTATGCGGAATTCCTCCATTATGGTTATGGCCTCCATGCTTATGGGTAAATCATCCTGGGTTCGGGGTGAGACGGGGTTTCTGTTGAGCTCCCGAGTTGTACTTCCCTTGTCCATACTTCCTCTTGCGGCTTTAATCTGCTGTTGCTTCCCTTCAATCATAAGAGCCTTATCTACCAACTCCTAGTAGTTGTTGAATGTTGCCACCATCAACTGCATGCTCATCTCATCATTAAGCCCTTCCATAAACTTCTCCCACTTCGCGGCATCTGTGGCCACATCATCAGGGGCATAACAAGATAACTTACTAAACTCATCTATGTACTGAGCCACGGTACGATTTCCTTGGCGCAAGTTGCGAAACTCACGCTTCTTCATGCTCATAGCTCCAGTTGAGACATGGGCTGTGCGGAAAGCTGGCTGAAACTGCTCCTAAGTGACATTGGCTATGGGGAAAGTGGCTGTGTAATTCTCCCACCATGCGGCTGCGGGTCCATCCAATTGGTGTGTGGCAAAACGCACCTTCTCAGCATCTGTGCAACCGGCAGTGGTTAACTCCCTTCGAATCCTACGTAGCCAATCATCCGCAACTATAGGCTCGGTGCTACTGGAAAACACCGGCGGCTGTAACCTCAGAAAACAGGCTAAGTTGTCAACTGGAGGTGGTGGCGGTGGGTTGTTGTTGTTGTTGTTGTTGCCCTGATTCTGAACTAGCAACTGCATCAGTGTATTCTGCTGCTGGATCAACTGAGTGAGCTCCGGTGGGAAAGAAAATCCGGGGTCACATCTCGGAGGCATCTGATGGGTTTAGAGGGGAGAGATTAGAATAGAATGAGGTCTAGTGAGAAAGCACTACCCATATGCACATGAGACAAACACAATCATATCATATCACTCACTCAATCAAGCAAGGGCATACAACCAATCTAACTATCGTTACAGTGCTCGGTCTATTCTATATACATGGGGGAATACTACTGATCATATGGTGGTCTACTAGAAATTTTGATCGGTAGAAGACTCCATGATATCTGCTCCAGCTTCGTCTTCATAATCATCATCACTACTATCAGGGTCGGAGTCGGTGTCGTCGATGATGATGTAGTCTTCAGAACGAATCTCCTTAGGTTCGTCGTCTTCTCCTCCTGGTGCGGGGTCTCCCATGAAAACTCCTAGCTTCCTTGTCATGTTGTCATTCTTCTCCACAAGTATCATCATTTCCTCCTCATATCCATCGCATGTAGACTTAAGCTCCTCTTCTAGCTCTGTGATCCTGGTTTTCGCCTTCTTCAAATCTATCATGCTTGCTCACATCTGGTTCTCGTGGCGACGAATGTGCTGGTTCAGCTCCTGGATGAAAGATGCAATGGACATGCCCTTCCTGGTGCTGATCATCTCCCATTGCTGATGGCAACCATCAGGGGGAGGTTACTGTAGCATGATTCTCGGGGTGTTACAGTCTTTATTATATCCCTCTTGAATACCTATCATATTAGGACCAAATTCACAACTTGTGCATATTGCATTACTATTATCAACTCTCAAAATGATCTAAGTGAAGCATGAGAGTGCAACTATTTCTTTAAAATATAACTACCGTCGTGCTCTAAAATGTAGCGACCCGACCTCAGATGGTCAAGTCTCTGTGTTCAGTGTCATCCCTGGATCGGTAATGCTGACACACACAGTACTCGAAGGATTTATAACAGAGTAGCAATCACACACTTATTACATCGAATGTCTCAAAAGAGAACTTATTACAATAAATATGGCTTAAGGCCATCTAATTCGATAACAGCGGAAGGCTTGGAAGGTAAAGTGAGTCCATCAACTCCAACGGCATAGCTGAGTGCATGACAAACAACCTATGGCATCTTACTCGTCGTCTGAAAAGTCTGTAACATGATACGTTGCAGCCCGAAAACGGGCAAGCACATGGAATATGCTGGCAATATAACACAGTAGAGAAATGAACAGATAAATGCTATCACTACATGCATATATGGCTGGTGGAGGCTCTATGGTTATATTGTTTTTGCGAAAAGCCAATTTTTCCCTACATCAAAGGAATAAATTTATTTAACTACCATGGTAGTTGAAACATCATTGAGAAGGTTCCTCCAACTCAATCCCCATTAAAGTAATCATTAACAACCCAACAAATTAATTTAGAGTGATGAGATCAAATCAATAATTGAAGTACTAGAAACTCAAGAAGTCCATAATCGGGGACACGGCTAACCATGATTAGTTTATACACTCTGCAGAGGTTTGCGCACTTTTCCCCACAAGACTTGATCTCCTCCATTGGATTTCCCGCACTACATGGTGTTTGAGAAACGGATGACCGAGACACAGTCTTTCAGAAGCATTAACTCTATCCCCGGGTAGACAGTACCAACCTACATCCCCTACATCTACTAGCCTACCACTGGAAGAGATCATGCAACATACTCAACTATGCCACAGCGCATAATGGCTTGTGGCTGCACACATAAGTTTCTAGCATGAATAATCTTATGATCCCTTTGAGCCTGGGTGGCGAACCATAGGATGATCACACGGGTCCTCCGGGATATCCTAGGACAACACTGGATTCTCCAGGTGCCCACAAGCAATCCACCCAGATGTGTATTAAAGTTGCCACCTTAAGTTGAACCATTAATTAACAACTCACATATGTCATGGATACACTCAAGCCCAATCCACATCTACGAGCATAGCATAGCAATATAAGCATACCGTAGAAATAACTCCCAGGGTTTGATAATAAAAGGGTAATATGTTCTACCTCATCATCTACTTCCCAAACCCACATGTTAAGAGATCCTACTCATGCAATGTGTAAGGGTTGAAACTAATGCATAAAAACTGGGTATGAAAAGAGTATGATCAATGTGTTACTTGCCTTGCTGACGATCTGCAAAACCTAGTGACCCGTAGTAGCACGCTTCGCACTCCGGGTATTCTATCACAAGCAAACAATAGCATACATAAGCAATCAAGCAAAGATGCACGGGTAAAACTCAAATAAGAACATCTAACCAAAAAGTTCAACTGAAGAACTCTAGTTTGCAAAAAGAATAAAATCAAACGGAGCAACGAAACTCAAACTGCGAAAGAAACAAGATCCGATTACTAATCTAGACTAAAGTCAATTTTTATAGTACCAAACTCTTGTTCAAGTTGGTTAAACAGAAAGAGGGCTTCGAGACGAAGATCTAGGCGGTTGAATCGCCCGATTCTGATAAACAAGTGAAAAGATAAACTAAAACGAAGATCAGGGCAGAAATCACGATCGAAAATAATCGCGGAAAAACCCTGAAAAAAACTGACGAACAGGCTAATGAACGAACATTCACTGTCTGTGACTAATGGATGAACACCATTCATAACGAATGTACGGACGAACGTCCATTATTTAACTAACCCGGGAAAACCCGAAACAAAACCGATCTAAAATAAAAAAATGAGATCTAGGGTTTTTGAAATAAAACCGATCGGTTTTCTCGCAAAAATCGGCGGCGGCGGCGGCTACCTCCGGCGACGGTCGGCGAGGCGGCGGGATGACGGTGCTGCTCTCAGCAACTCCGGCAGGGCGGCTCCGGCGGCGGGGTGGTGTGGTGGTGGGCGACGCGAGGCGACGGCGAGACGGCGCTGCGGCGGCGGCGGATCCGGCGGCCGCGGCGCGGATCGGGCTAGGATTTGGGGTGCGGTGGGGTGGGCTCGCGGCTCGGGGCTGCGGCTCTTAAAGGGCCGACCGGGTCTGTGTCCCAGGCGGACACGACCCGGTAAGGTCGGTAACTTTAAAAAAAAAATATTCCGACGCGCAGAAAAATGATTAAAAGAAATACTAAATTGGCTCCAAAAATCCTGAAATAAATTTCCCCCGTCCTCTAAAAATATAGCGGACAAAGTGAACATTTATTTGGATCTCTAATGCAATTTTGAAAAACACATATTTTTCCTTTTTTTTGAGACAAACACATATTTTTCCTAATTCAAATAAAATTACAATAAACTCCAAATAAAATTTATTTATTGATTTTAATATTTTTCCTTCAATATTTCGTTTATTTTGGAGAAATCATATTATCTCCTCTCATATATTTTAATACGAAATATTTTTGCAGAGAAAAATTATTTAAAACTAAAATGATCCTTGTTTCAATATTTGATAAATTTCAAATATGAAAAACGTGAAATCCCCAAATCTCTCCATGGGTCCTTGAGTTGCTTAGAATTTCGAGGATCGCGAAACGAAATGCAATAAAATATGATATGCATGAATGACCTATGTATAACATTCCAAATTGAAAATTTGGGATGTTACATAAAAGATATAAGTTAAGCACATAGAGCAATTGCCTAGCTCAAAAGATATAAGTGAAGTACATAGAGTATTTTAACAACTCACGAATAATGTGTGTCCCTCTAAAAAAGGTATGTTCAACAAAGATGATTGTGGCAAACTAAAAATAAAACAAAGTAAAGACTCATATAATACACGACGCTCCTAGAAAAACTCATATCATGTGATGAATAAAAATATAGCTCCAAGTAATATTGCTGATAGTTGGTAGAAGAAAGAGGGGATGCCTTCCGGGGCAGCCCCAATCTTAGATGCTTGAGTCCTTGAATATTACCTTCGGGTGCCTCGATCATCCCAAAGCTTAGGCTCTTGCCACTCCTTATTCCTTCATTCATCGTGGTCTCACTCAAAACTTGGAAACTTCAACACACAAAACTCAACAGAAAACTCATGAGATCCGTTCGTATAACAAAGCAAATCACCACTTTAGGTACAGTTGTAAACCCATTCATATTTTAACATTGCATAATACCTATTGTATTACAACTTCACCATGGCTTATACCCCCCGATACAATCCACATATTCATCTAAACAAGCAAACAACGCAATGAAAACAGAATCTATCAAAAACAAAATAGTTTGTAGTAATTCAAACAATGACCATACTTCTGTATCTACAAAACTTCTGAGAAATTAGGAAAATGTGGGTAATTTGTATATCAATCATGTGTAAAAAAACCAGAATTCTATAACGTACCAGTGAATTTAAACAATTCTGTTACTGGGCGAAAAAGTTTCTGCTTTTCACAGAATCAAAGCAACTATCATCCAAATCATCCCCAAAGATTTGCTTGGCACAAACACTAATTTAACACACAAAAACACAACCATAACAGTAGAAAATTTATCATATCTCATTTTGCAAAAAGTTTCAACATTTTATCACATTCTGACTTTTCTAGGGAATTTTTGCAACAACGGTAAACTTTCTGTTTTCAAACAGCAACATGTAGGCTTGCAAAATAAGCATAGTAAAGGCTATCATTGCCACTTTTATTGAAATAAAATATGAAAACATTATTCTAAATAAAATCAAGAAAATCCTAACAAAATAAAATGGTGCTCCAAGCAAAACACATATCATGTGATGAATGAAAACATAGCTCCAAGTGAGGTTACCGATAATGTTGGAGACGGAAGAGGGGATGCCTTCCGGGGCATCCCCAAGTTTAGTTGCTTGGATATTTCTTGAATATCACCTTGGGGTGCCTTGGGCATCCCCAAGCTTAGGGTCTTGTCACTCCTTATTCTCCTCATATCGATATCTCATCAAAACTTGAAAAACTTCAATCACACAAAACTTTGTGAGATAGGTTAGTATGATAAAGGGCAAACCATTCACTTTTGGTACTGTAAAAGACAAGATTCATAATTGTTCTCACACAATTCCTACTGTAGCTTATCATTTCCACAATTTACATTGAGCAATATAAGCAATGGAAACTAGAAAACAAGCAAACTATGCATTGAAAACAGAATCTGTCAAAAACAAAACAATCTGTTGTAATCTGTAATCCAACCATACTTCTGCTACTCATAAAATTCTAAAAAATTAGGAAATCCTGGTAAATTTTTCTATTAATCTTCAGCAAAAATAATCAGCATTTTATCAAGATTCTGTTAAAAATGAGAATTGTTTTCCCGAGCGCAAAAGTTTCTGTTTTTCAGCAAGATCAAATCAACTATCACCATAGACCATCCCAAAAGTCTTGCTTGGCACTTTATTGAAACAAAAGCAATAAAAAATGATTACTACACTATCCTAATCATTTGAACACACAAAAATAGTAGGTATAAATGTTGGGTTGTCTCCCAACAAGCAGTTTTCTTTAATGCCTTTTAAGCTAGGCATGATGATTTCAATGATGCTTGCATAAAAGCTAAGAATTGAAACACAAAGAGAGCATCATGAAGCACATGGCAAGCACATTTAAGTCTAACCCACTTCCTATGCATAGGGATTTTGTGAGCAAACAACTTATGGGTACAAGAATAAACTAGCATAGGAAGGCAAAACAAGCACAACTTCAAGATTTTCAACACATAGAGAGGAAACTTGATATTATTGCAATTCCTACAAGCATAAGTGATATGTCTCGGTCGTATCTATAATTTTTGATTGTTCCATGCCATTCATATACTTTTGGCAACTTTTTCTACTATTTTTGGGACTAACATATTGATCCAGTGCCCAGTGCCAGTTGCATGTTTTTTGTTTCACAGAATATCCATATCAAACGGAGTCCAAACGGGATAAAAACTGACGGAGATTTTTTTGGAATATATATGATTTTTGGGAAGAAAAATCCACGCGAGACGATGCCCGAGGGAGGCACGAGGCAGGGGGGGCGCCCCACCCCCTGGGCGCGCTCCTGACCCTTGTGGCCACCCCGTAAGGCGGTTGATGCCCTTATTTCGCCGCAAGAAAGCTAATATCCGGATAGAGATCGTGTTAAAATTTCAGCCCAAACGAAGTTACGGATCTCTAGGAATATAAGAAACGGTGAAAGGGTAGAATCTGAGAACGCGGAAACAGAGATAGGCAGAGAGATAGATCCAATCTCGGAGGGGCTCTCGCCCCTCCCACGCCATGGAGACCAAGTACCAGAGGGGAAACCTTTCTCCCATCTAGGGAGGAGGTCAAGGAAGAAGAATAATGAGGGGGGGGGGGGCTCTCTCCACCTCGCTTCCGGTGGCACCGGAGTGCCACCAGGGGCCATCATCATCACCGCCATCTGCACCAACAACTTCACCACCATCATCACCAACTCTTCCCCCCTCTACACAGCAGTGTAACCTCTCTCTTACCCAATGTAATCTCTACTTAAACATGGTTCTCAATGCTATATATTATTTCCCAATGATGTATGGCTATCCTATGATGTTTGAGTAGATCTGTTTTGTCCTATGGGTTATTTGATGATCGTGATTGGTTTGAGTTGCATGTTTTATTATTGGTGCCGTCCTATGGTGCTCTCCGTGTTGCGCAAGCGTGAGGGATTCCCGCTGTAAGGTTTGCAATATGTTCATGATTTGCTTATGGTGGGTGGCGTGAGTGACAGAAGCACATACCCGAGTAAGTAGGTTGTTTGCGTATGGGATAAAGAGGACTTGATACTTTAATGCTATGGTTGGGTTTTACCTTAGTGATCTTTAGTAGTTGCGGATGCTTGCTAGAGTTCCAATCATAAGTGCATATGATCCAAGTAGAGAAAGTATGTTAGCGTATGCCTCTCCCTCAAATAAAATTGCAATAATGATTACCGGTTTAGTTATCAATTGCCTAGGGACAAATAACTTTCTCGTAACAAAAAGCTATTTACTAAAACTAACTTAGTTGTGTCTTTACCTAAAAAGCCCCTACTTTTTATTTACCTAACCTTTATTATCTTGCAAACCTATCCAAAAACACCTACAAAGTACTTCTAGTTTCATACTTGTTCTAGGTATAGCGAACGTCAAGCATGCGTAGAGTTGTATCGATGGTCGATAGAACTTGAGGGAATATTTGTTCTACCTTTAGCTCCTTGTTGGGTTCGAAACTCTTACTTATCGAAAACTGTTGTGATCCCCCATACTTGTGGGTTATGAAGACCTTTTTCTGGCGCCGTTGCCGGGGAGCAATAGCGTGGGGTGAATATTCTCGTGTGTGCTTGTTTGCTTTATCACTAAGTAATATTTATTTGATGTTCTTAGTTGTTCTTTATCTTTAGTTATGGAGATGGAACACGAAATACCAAAAAAATTAGGTGTACTTGCTACTCATGGAGATGGGGAACCTCCTAAAACCCTCGATGCTCGTTATGTGACAGATATTATGTACTATTTTGATAATCCAGAGAAAACCCCATTCAATTTGGTAATGGGAGACACGTTGGATCAACGTGAATACTTTAGGGATTATCGCTTGACTCGAAAAGGGAAACTATTATGGGATCAAAATTTATATGTTATATTGGTATGCTAGGCAACTATGCTTGAGATATGATTATACTTGTTTCTCTAGGATGAAGTCTCCACACCTTCCCTTTTCATGCAATTTTAATGATAATGAAACCTTGGCTTCTTATGCTAGAGGTATATATGACTACTATGGTGTGGAACAAATAGAAGAATTTGTTGCTTTTATGGGTGCTTATGAAATTGAATCTATGTTCAAAGAATATGAAAATCTTTATGATGCTGTCTACAGACCTGAAAATTTAGCTATCCTTAAATATTGTTATGAGAATTATGAATACAATTCCGATATTGATGTGTTTATTGAGAAAGTATCCGCTGTCCTAGAAGAGACTAATATTTTGCAGGAATCTATGGAAGAAGAAATTGATGAAACTGTGAGCTCATTGGATGAAAAAGATGAGGAGGAGAGCGAAGAACAAAAGGAGGAAGATCGGATTGATCACCCATGCCCACCTTCTAATGAGAGTAACTCTTCAACTCATACATTGTTTAATTTCCCTTCGTGCTTACCGAAGGATGAATGCTATGATAATTGTTATGATACCGTTGATTCTTTTGAAATATTCCTTTTTGATGATGCTTGCTATGCTTGTGGCCAAGATGCCAATATGAATTATGCTTATGGAGATGAAATTGCTATAGTTCCTTATGTTAAACATGAAATTGTTGCTATTGCACCCACACATGATAGCCATATTATCTTTTTGAATTCTCCAAACTACACTATATCGGAGAAGTTTGTGCTTATTAAGGATTATATTGATGGGTTGCCTTTTACTACTACATATGATGATTTTGATAGATATAATATGCATGTGCTTGCTGCTACTACTTGCAATTATCATGAGAGAGGAACTATCACTACAGGAATCAGCTACTTTGCCGTCTGCCATGGCGGACGGCAAAGGCCTGAACGGCGGATGGCAAAAGGCTCCGGCAAAGTAGGATTCGGTAAACAGCTACTTTGCCGTCTGCTACTGACGGCAAAGTCTTTGCCGTCTGCGGCGGACGGCAAAGAGAGCGTGGCAGACGGCAATAACTACGCTGTCAGTCCGTTAAGTGGCTAACGGCAGGCCTTTGCCGTCCGCCGCTGACGGCAAACTTTGGAAGGCCTTTGCCGTCCGCCGTGTGATGTCAGCTGACGTCACTACACAGCAGGCCTTTGCCGTCCGCCGCTGTAGGCAAAGTTTTGCTCTTTGCCGTCCGCCGCGGACGGCAAAGCCTTTGCTGAGCCACTATAGGCAAGCTGACCAAATTGGTCAGCCTCCCAGGAAGCACAGCTGCCTACCACGTGGCCTCTTTGCCGTCCGCTGCTGATGGCAAAGAGCCCTTTGCCATCGGTGGCTGACGGCAAAGAGCCTGCATATTGTCTCTTTTTTTTCTGTTTTTTCTTAATCCAACAATTTTCACAACAAATATATCACATATTTAACAGCAAACATATCCAGCACACATATCACATATCCAGCACATAATTCCATATACATATATATAACATAGCAAAGTTTCATCAACATATATAGGAAGTTCCATCCATACACATTGTTCCATATACATATTACATAGCAAAGTTTCATCAACGTAGCAAGTTCTATCATAGCAAGCTAGATACAATGCAAAGTTTTAACAAAGAAAAAGCAAGCACTCCATCCTAGCAAGCTAGCTTCCATGAAGTGAGTGAAATCTGCAAAATGGTAAATATGAAGTTAGAAATTGGTGAATAGAACAAGAAGAAGACTATAACAAGAAGTATATGTCATTTATGACCTAACTTAGGTGGAATGGATCATTTATGAGCTAACTAAGTTGAAATGGGTTGTTTATGAGCTAACTTAGTTGGAATGTATCATTTATGAGCTAACATAGTTGAAATGGGTCGTTTATGAGCTAACTAAGGTGAAGGGCATCATTTTTGAGCTAACTAAGGTGAAATGGATCGTTTTTGAGCTAACTAAGGTGAAATGAATCGTTTTTGAGCTAACTAAGGTAAAATGGATCGTTTTTAGCTAACTTAGTTGAAATGGGTCATTTATGAGCTAACTAAGGTGAAATGCCACGTTTTTGAACTAACTAAGGTGAAATGGATCGTTTTTGAGCTAACTAAGGTGAAATAGATCGTTTTTGAGCAAACTTAGGTGAAATGGATCATTTAAGAGCTAATTTAGGTGAAATGGATCGTTTAGGAGCTACTCTAGGTAAACTGGGTCATTTTAGAGCTAACTTGGATATACTGGATCATTTATAAGCTAACCTAGGTAAGATGGGTCATTTTGGAGCTAACTTAGGTAAAATGGATCGTCTATGAGCTAACTAAGCTAATTATGCAATTTTTGACATAAGTAAGCTAAGTACAGATCATTTTAGAGCTAACTTAGGTAAAATGGATGGTTTTGGAGGTCAGTAAGCTTATTAAGTCATTTTGGAGGAGAAGAAGCTAAGTCTAGGTCATTATGGTAAGCATCGAGGAAATAAAGCTAAGTCTAGGTCTTTATGCATGTGTTAAGCAAAACACTAGATAAACTTACCAAGATCCAGGAGGTGTAGGAGCGGGGTGGCTCGTGTCGGTAGCTGGAGAAGGATCGTGCGATGCTTGTCTGGAGTTACGCTGCACCAAAGATCATTTCCAATTTCTTGTTAGCATGATGACACTCAAATGTTAAGACTAGCAAGTAATGTCCATTCAAATAAAACTCACCGTGGTCCCAGGAGCAATCACTGGCATCGGCGGAGCGGTCTGACCTGTCTTCTCACACACAGACTGCACATTTGGTTTTGACGACTCAGTCATACTAGTTAGTAATGAGACAAACACTACATGAATGTTTTGGCTAATCTGCAGAAGAAACTTACCACAAGGAGCTCGTACATGGCCCTTGCCTGCATGTCATTCCGTGCCCTCTCCTCCTCCATCATCTTTGTCGTCCTCTCCTCCAACTCCCGCTGCCTCTCCGCCGCCTCCGCCAGAAGTTTCTCCGTTCTATCTCTCTCACTCTGTATAGCAGCCTGCAACACCACTCACATGACCATTTGTAATCATTGATGGAAGCGCACACAATGTAATGGAGAAAGATAACTGAGTACGTATCACTAACCTTGATGGCGAGTTGCACTGGCCGTTCACGAGGCCTTATCTCAGGAGCGGAGCTGGACTGGCGCGCCTTGATCTCCGGGAGAGTGCTAGGACAACGGATAAGTCCATCTCCAATGGCTATGGAGCCATGGGACCTCCCGCCACCAGATATCATCAACAGCTCTGGATCAATGGGACCCTGGCTCGGGTTAAAGTCCTCCCCTTTCCTCGCCTTCCCCTCATCTCTATATCTCACGAGCTTGTTGTGGGAGGAGATGTTGGTGAAGTTGTTTGCATCATCGAGGTCAGACTGAGAGAAAGCCTTGACTTTCTTGAAAGAGGCAGTGTGGGCCATGGCATACAGGTCGTACACCTCTGGCACCTTATCCGCCTTATTGTAGCGTGCCTGAAAGAGAGAAACAATGAAAATTAGTAATTAAAGGGCTCAAGCTAGCATGATGAATGAATTGCATGAATCATGAAGCAAACCACAGGCCCAGTTGCTCCCCTCAAGATCAGTCGGCTCCCCGCCATCATCAGCATGGCCACTCGGCTCCTCGGGCTGATCCGGCCAGGTACCCCATCCGGACGTGTGCTCCTCCGGGGTCACGTGGGCCAAACTCTCGTGGGCCGAAGGCCAGTCGACCCGAGGCTCGTGGGCCCAAGACCCGTGGACCGGAGTCCGTGTAGCCTCCTCCTCGGACGAGTCCACCCTAGCAGTCACGTGCTCGGGTGAAAAGGCTGGGGGCGGCGGCGAGGAAGGCACCATAGCAGTCACCCTACCTCCTCTCCCACGACCACGTGCCCCACCTCCTCTCTTCCTACCTCGTCCCCTGCTGGGCACCGCGGTCGACGAAGAAGGGCCCGGCGGTGTGGCCATACTATCCAGCAACGCTCGGCGGAGAGGTGCGTCTGGAATGGAAGACCTCAGACCACGCTCCCGGCCAGCGCCCACCATCTTTCAACACGTGCCATGACAAACAGTAAACGAAATTAGTACAACATAAAAAAAAGACCGACATGAATAATAATATGTGTATCACTTAAGTGTATCATCATCAAGTACAACATAAAAAAATGTAATACCTAACACTACTAATAATCTCGATCAATATCATCAATAAATGCATAATCATCATCATCACTATAATCAATGACGGGCTCATAGGGTTCATTGGCATCAACATGTGCAAGGCCACCTTGACGTAATCGGTCAAGCATTGACAGGTCATCCGCAGTAGTAACCTCTTCTTGTTCCTCCTCTGGGGTGATGTCGGATTCATTGTCGCTGTCTACTTCAATGTTTTGGGGTGAAGTATAGCGGTTCTTGAAACGCTTTTTGGAAAGACGTGTCTCTTGGAAGAATTCTCCTTCATATGTGTCTGGGTTAATGTGAGGTTCATAATCCTCTTCCTTTGGGGGAGAAAGTCTAGCACGTGGCGGCACTTCATAAACGACATCCCAACCTTTCAGATTTGGATTAGTTTGGTAGGCCCACGGTAGATAGAATACTTGGGTCACCTGTTGAGCCATAATATAGACATCAGGAACATCTAAATGAGTGCTTTGGTTGATTTCAACTAGCCCTACATGTTCATGAGTCCTTCTAGTCTCCTTCGGCTAAAACCAATAACATTTGAAGACTACGACATTCGGTGGGTTTTCACCATAGAACAGAAGTTCATAAATTGCTTCAACTCTCCCATAATACTCGGTACCTCCTTCGCCGATAGCAGATACACAACAATTTGTTGACTTTCGGTCCGCCATAGATAGCTCTTTGCCATAGGTACGAAAGCGATACCCGTTGATGTCGTACTTGTCAAATGAACAGACCTTATAGTCAAAACCATTAGCGACTTGTCTCAATTCGGCGTCCATAGACTCTGAATTAGCCTACAGGTTTAATATGAAAGGATTGTTGCATTATGCACAAATTAGCGGATGAAATGAAATTGTCTAATAGAAATTACCGTTTGTTTGAACCAAGAGATGAAACCGGGATAGCCACCTCCTTGCTTTGCGAGAAGCTCATACTCTTCGACGGAATCCTTTTGGATCTCCGCTCTATACGAGAATATGGTGACGTATCGACTGTATGACATATCTAGGAATAAGAGTAGTTCAAAGGAAATAGAAGTTGCGAAACAATGTACCGAGAACTTACTCGATGTACGGCCGCACTTCTATCAGGTTGTTGAAGATATACAACGAAATGGTCCGCCATTCTTCGTTATCCAAAGATACTGGATGTGAAACACTAGCTGGTGCGAGATTCCCTTTGAATAGGCTGAGGTTGGATCCACCCTTTTTAGGCTCGTCAGCATTGTACCGAGGCTTCGGATTATGCAAATGACGATTTTTGGCTTCGTAGTGCGCTGTTACGAAGTTTGCCGCCTCCTCTGTAATGAATGCCTCAGCCATCGATGCTTCAATTCTATGTTTATTTTTATATTTTTCTCGAAGCATCTTCTGCATCCTCTCAGTTGGGTAGCACCAACGATTTTGCACGGGCCCCCCCAATCTTGCCTCGGTCGGGAGATGCAAAATCAAATGCTGCATTGGATTAAAGAAGCCCGGTGGAAATATCTTCTCTAACTTGCAGATCAACTCCGGCGCCAACTCTTCCATTTCTTCTAGCACACCAGGCGATAGTTCTTTCGCACAAAGAACACGGAAGAAATAGCTGAGTTCTGCCAGTACTAGCCATTCATCCTCAGGGATGAAGCCACGCAACATCACCGGCATTACCCGCTCAATCCATATGTGCCAATCATGACTCTTGAGACCAAATATCTTCAGTTTATCAAGATTTGCTCCCCTCTTTAGATTCGCTGCATACCCATCGGGGAACATCAACTGCTGTTGCACCCACAAGAGAATTTCCCTCATAGCTGGCCTTCCAAGATTGAACCATGCCTTTGGCTTCGTCCAGTTCTGCTTTCCTTTCGGTTCTTTCATGTTTTGTAACGGCCTATCACATAGCGCCTCCAGATCGACTCTAGCCTTAGTATTATCCTTTGACTTCCCATCTATGCCGAACAATGTACCAAAAAGTGCCTCGGCAATATTCTTCTCAGTGTGCATCACGTCGATGTTGTGTGGGCAAAGGAGGTCTTTGAAGTAAGGCAGATCCCATAAGCATGTTTTGTGAGTCCATGCGTGCTTAGTATTATACCCCTTGAAGTACCCTGGACGTTGTGGATCTGGCTCGAGAGCGTTTAACTGATCCAGGGTCTGTTGGCCTGTCAATGCAGGTGGTGCAGAGTTTTTGACAACTGTACCCCTGATGAAGTTCCTCTTGTCTTTCCTGAACTTATGGCGAGGATCCAGGAACTGTCTATGCATGTCGAAGCAAGAAAACTTGTGACCGGCCTGAAGCCAACGAAACTCAAGAGCTCCCTTGCATGTGGGGCACAGGAACCTTCCATGCACACACCAGCCAACGAATAGCGCATACGCCGGCAAGTCATGCGTCGAGTACATGTACCAGACACGCATTATGAAGTTCCGTTTGCTAAAGGCGTCGTATGCCCTGAACCCATTATCCCAGGCTTCTTGTAATTCGTCCTTAAGCGGCTGCATGTACACATTCATATTTTTGCCCAGATAGTTGGGTCCTGGAATTATCAACGTCACGAAAATGTTCTTTCTTTGCATAATCTGTCCGGGGGGGGGGGAGATTGAGTGGAAAGACAAATACGGGCCAACAACTGTATTGGGCTACCGTCATACCAAACACACTGAACCCATCTGTGCTGATGCCGACTCGAGGATGCCTCGGATCTGCCGCTTTGTCAGCATGTAATTCATCAAACTTTTTCCACGCAACACCATCCGATGTGTGTACCATCATCAGATTCCCATCTGCATCTAGTTCGGTTCTTTTGCCTGTTTTGTGCCATGTCATCTGTCTGGCCGTCTCTTCGACCATGAAAAGATGTTGAAGTCTTGTACGATTGGCATATACCGAAGAACACTAACGGGGATTTTGGTCTGTGTCTTCTCACCCATACCGTTGTCTACCACAATATACCTGGAAGACTTGCAAATGGGACAATAGTTCAAGTCCGCATAGTGAAGCCTAAATAAGGCACATCCTTTCTCACAGGCATGTATCTTCTCATAGGGCATCTTCAGTGCACGGAGGATTTTGTCCGACTGGTACAGGTTTGCAGGCATTACATGGCCTTTGGGTAGAAAGCGTCCAAATACTGTCATAATTGCGTCATAGCATTCTCTGCCCAAGTTGAACTAAGCCTTCAGAGCCATTACTTGTGAGATGGCATCCAACTGACAAAGCTTAGTGTGCTCGTGGAGCGGACGTTTCGAAGACTCCAACATTTCATTGAAGGCCTTTGCAGATTCCTCCATCTCCTCGTCCGAATCCCGAGCATCATCATAGCCTTGCACCATGTTTTCCATCCCGGTACCATGCTCGTCGGTGCGACGACGATCCACCTCAGCTCGGTCACGTTGGGCAGACTCACCATGAAATGTCCACACCGTATAATCGGGCGTAAAACCACTCTTCTGCAGGTGTTTGCCCATTTCAGCCTCTGTCTTCTTTTCCCAATTGCCGCACCGGAAACAGGGGCACCAGGTTTTCTTTTGGCCATTTGCAAATGCGGCTTGCACAAACCCCTTAGTTTTTGTGAACCATTCAGCGCTCCATTTGTTCTGACCAGTGTGACCGATATACATCCAAGCACGTTCACTCATCTTGACTTTCAGAGCTACTAGACACACAACAATTATATATGTAATTCACCATGTATATATTCATCAGTTGATCTACTTTGTCAATTTTATTACGTCCATGCAACCTACACTCTAATAGGTAATGATAGGTCCTAATCCCACCCGTGTATGTGTAGATTGGGTTCATTTTCCCATGCTATGCTCCGGATCCGACGCAAAATTTCGGCAGCACCTCCCCGCTGTTCTCCCGATACACGTCTCTGCAATAAACAGAGAGGATGTGTACCCGGAGAACAACAAGGGAGGCACTGACGAAATTTATGCGTCGGATCCGGAGCAAAGCATATGGGAAAACGAACCCAATCTACACATACTCGAGCTGTCCATGGATAGCGTTGGACAATTCGAAAGAATCAAGGTTATAAATATGCAAATGCATGCATATTTATAACTATGACGCTTTCGAACGGGAGACACATATTGGTTACGCATACTGATGATTCAAGACACATATATAGCTAGCTATCAAGTTTCATCGGAATAGATCAAATAATTAATGGGGGAGGAGGACTTGTCATTTGTGCTCACCCACGAACGAAGGGGCAGAGCTCGTCAAACGCACGACGAGGTCGTCAAACACCAAACCTCGCAGCGATGAAACAACTGCACATTTAAAAATACACGATCAACACAATTATATATGATGTTTTTCATAACAAAATTGAATAATATATGACCTAACTAATAATTCAAAAATATATGACCCCGTCGGCCTCTGGAAGGCCAAAGAACACCTTTTCGGGAGGTGTCGGGGGTCGGGGTGTCCTGTCGGTGTCGGGGTGCCGTGTCGGGGCCGGGGTGCTGTTTTGGGGTCGGGGTGTGGTGTCGGGGTCAGGGTGTCAGGGGGTCGGTTGTCGGGGTGTGGTGTCGGGGTCGGGGTGTGGTGTCGGGGTTGGGGGGTCTGGGGGTCGGGTGTCGGGGGGTCGGGTGTCGGGGTATCGGGGTGTCGTGTCGGGGTCGGGGTGTGGTGTCAGGGTGTCGGGGGTCGGGGTGTCGGGCCGGGGTGTCGGGGTGGTGTGTCGGGGTCGGGGTGTCGGAGGTCGGGGTCGGGGTGTCGGGGGTCGGGGGTCGGGGTGTCGGGCCGGGGTGTCGGGGTGGCGTGTCGGGATCGGGGTCGGGGTGTCGGGGGTCGGGGTCGGGGTCGGGGTCGGGTTGTCGGGCCGGGGTGTCGGGGGTCGGGGTCGGGGTGTCGGGGGTCGGGGTCGGGTGTTTCCTTCTATCCTTCTTCTTCTTTCCTTCTCTTCTTCTCCTTTTTTCTTCTTCTTTCCTTTCTTCTTCTTCTTCTATCCTTCTTCTTCTTTCCTGTCTTCTTCTTCTTCTTCTTCTTCTTCTTCTTCTTCTTCTTCTTCTTCTTCTTCTTTCCTTTCTTCTTCTTCTTCTTCTTCTTCTTCTTCTTCTTCTTCTTCCTTTTTCATCTTTTTTCTACTTCTTTTACTTATTTTCTTTTCTTCTCTTCTTCTTCTTCTACTTCTTCTACTTCTTTTCTTCTTCTTCTTCTTTTTCATCTTTTTTCTACTTCTTTTCTTTTCTTCTTTTTCATCTTTTTTCCACTTCTTCTTCTTTTCTTCTACATATTCTTTTTTCTAACACTAACACTAAATTTTGTTCTTTTCTAACACCAAATCTAACACTAACACTAACACTAACAATTAAACAAGAATTAAACAGCAAAAAAAGAAAAACAGAAAAAAAACTCACCGGAGCAGGGGCGACGCTGGCGCCGGGGTGGTGGGTGGGTGGGGGGGCGGCGGGGCTCCGGGGCAGTGGGATGGCCGGGCGGCGGGGGCGGGGGCGGCGGGGCGCAGGGGCGGCGAGCTCCGAGGCGCAGGGGCGGCGAGCTCCGGGGCGCGAGCCTGGCTCCGGCGCGGGCGACGGGACGCCGGGGCGGTGGCGGGTGATGGGGGCGACGGGGCGACGGGGCGAGGGGAGGTGGGGCAAGGGGGCGGCGGGGCGAGGGGAGGTGGGGCAAGGGGGCGGCGGTGGGTGGCGGGGGAGGCGGGGCAAGGGGGCAGCGGTGGGTGGCGGGGGAGGCGGCGGGTGGCGGTGGTCGTCGGGGAGGAGAGGGAACAGAGAGAGATGGGCCGGGCGGGGTGGGGCGCCGTTAGTAACCTAAACGGTTGCCGTCCGCCCCCTTTGCCGTCCGCTTACTTACTCTTTGCCGTCTGCTAGCAGACGGCAAAGAGGGGGGCGTTAAGTTTTTTTTAACCAGCTCGTCAGTGGGTCCCCCCTCCCTCTTTGCCGTCTGCTAGCCGACGGCAAAGAATCTTTGCCGTCCGCTAGCAGACGGCAAAGAACTGGCTGATGGCAAAGAAGGTCTTTGCCATCAGCCAGTTCGTTGCCGTCTGCTTTTTGGTAGCTGATGGCAAAGAGCTGGCAGATGGCAAAGTAGCTGATTCCAGTAGTGTATATCTCCACCTCCCTATGTTTCCCACACGATAAAAATGCAAGAAACTGTTTATACTATGCATTGGCATTTACTTTGTGTGCATGAATTGTTCTTTTATGACATGCCGATGCATAGGAAGAGAGTTAGACTTCATTGTTACATGATATATGTTGCCTTGTGCTCACTACTAAATTACAAATCATTGTTAATTAAAATTGGCTTTGATATACCTTGGGATCTGGGTGGATTCACTACTTGAGCACTATATGCCTAGCTTAATGGCTTTAAAGAAAGCGCTGCCAGGGAGACAACCCGGAAGTTTTAGAGAGTCATTTGTTTCTGCTGAGTGCTTTAATATAGTTTAAAAACAACAAAACTAAAGAGGGGAACCCAAAACCTTTTCAAAAAGGAAAGTGAAAGTGAGAGAGACAAGCATTGTTAAAGTGGGAGCTAGCCTTGAACTTTGTTCATGCTCACGGAAACTTTGTGAATCTTGATTACAGAAACTTTTCAATAAAAATAATTATCCCCTTGTACAATTCCATTGTATTATAAAAATAATGTGCCAAGGTTTACCTTTAGGATGTTTACAAAGCTTGTTGGTTTGTGCGGTGCAGGATAGAAACTTTGGCTGTAGTGCGCGATTTTACATTTTTTGCTGGAATGTCAAATGGTTCTGATTTTTTTTGCAATGTATTTCTATACAAATTATTATTTTTCCTAATTTTGGAAGAATTTTTAAAGTATCATAAGTATGGTGAATGTTCAAATTGTTACAAACTGTTCTGTTTTAGATAGATTCTGTTTTTGATGCATAGTTTACTTGTTTTGATGAAACTAACGATTAATATCAGTGGATTAAGCCATGGAAAAGTTATATTACAGTAGATACGATGCGAAAAAAAATATGAATTGGTTTGCAACAGTACTTAGAGTAGTGATTTGGTTTTTTATACTAACGGATCTTACCGAGTTTTCTGTTGAAGTTTTGTGTGTATGAAGTGTTCGATGATCGAGAAGGTCTGGATGTGAGAAGAAGGAAGAGAGGCAAGAGCTCAATCTTGGGGATGCCTGAGGCACCCCAAGTAAATATTCAAGGAGACTCAAGCGTCTAAGCTTGGGGATGCCCCGGAAGGCATCCCCTCTTTCTTCAACAAGTATCGGTATGCTTTCGGATTCGTTTCATTCATGTGATATGTGCAAATCTTGGAGCGTCTTTTGCATTTAGTTTTCATTTTTATTTTATGCACCATGCTGGTATGAGATAGTCCTTGGTTTATTCATAGAATGCTCTATGCACTTCACTTATATCTTTTGAGTATGGCTTTATAGAATGCTTCGTGTGCTTCACTTATATCATTTGAAGTTTGGATTGCCCGTTTCTCTTTACATAGAAAACCGTCATTTGTAGAATGCTCTTTTGCTTCACTTATATTTGTTAGAGCACGGGCATATCTTTTGTAGAAAGAATTAAACTCTCTTGCTTCACTTATATTTATTTAGAGAGATGACATGAATTGGTCATTCACATGGTTAGTCATAAAATCCTACATAAAACTTGTAGATCACTGAATATGATATGTTTGATTCCTTGCAATAGTTTTGTGATATAAAGATGGTGGTATTAGAGTCATGCTAGTGGGTAGTTGTGGATTAGTAGAAATACTTGTGTTGAGGTTTGTGATTCCCGTAGCATGCACGTATGGTGAACCATTATGTAACGAAGTCGGAGCATGAGGTATTTATTGATTGTCTTCCTTATGAGTGGCGGTCGGGGACGAGCGATGGTCTTTTCCTACCAATCTATCCCCCTAGGGGCATGCGTAGTAGTACTTTGCTTCGAGGGCTAATAAACTTTTTGCAATAAGTTTGTGAGTTCTTTATGACTAATGTTGAGTCCATGGATTATACACACTCTCACCCTTCCATCATTGCTAGCCTCTTCGGTACCGTGCATTGCCCTTTCTCACCTCGAGAGTTGGTGCAAACTTCGCCGGTGCATCCAAACCCCGTGATATGATACGCTCTGTCACACATAAGCCTCCTTATATCTTCCTCAAAACAGCCACCATACCTACCTATTATGGCATTTCCATAGCCATTCCGAGATATATTGCCATGCAACTTCCATCATCATCATATACATGACTTGAGCATTCATTGTCATACTGCTTTGCATGATCGTAAGATAGCTAGCATGATGTTTTCATGGCTTGTCCGTTTTTTGATGTCATTGTTACGCTAGATCATTGCACATCCCGGTACACCGCCAGAGGCATTCATATAGAGTCATATCTTTGTTCTAGTATCGAGTTGTAATATTGAGTTGTAAGTAAATAAAAGTGTGATGATCATCATTATTAGAGAATTTCCCGCCAAAAAAAGAGAGGCCAAAGAAGCCTAAATAAAAAAAGGGGCCAAAGAAGCCCGCAAAAAAGAGAGAAAAAGGGGGCAATGTTACTATCCTTTTACCACACTTGTGCTTCAAAGTAGCACCATGTTCTTCATATAGAGAGTCTCTTGAGTTATCACTTTCATATACAAGTGGGAATTTTCATTATAGAACTTGGCTTGTATATTCCGATGATGGGCTTCCTCAAATTCCCGAGGTCTTCATGAGCAAGCAAGTTGGATGCACACCCACTTAGTTTCTGTTTGAGCTTTCATACACTTATAGCTCTAGTGCATTCGTTGCATGGCAATCCCTACTCCTCACATTGACATCAATTGATGGGCATATCCATAGCCCGTTGATTAGCCGCGTCGATGTGAGACTTTCTCCCTTTTTGTCTTCTGCACACAACCTCCACCATCATATTCTATTCCACCTATAGTGCTATGTCCATAGCTCATGTTCATGTATTGCGTGAGGGTTGAAAAAGATGAAGCGTGTTAAAAAGTATGAACCAATTGCTCGGCTTGTCATCGGGGTTGTGCATTGTGACGCCCGGATAATTAAGCTACAGTAATTCTCTGCTAACGAAGCCATATCACTTAGATTACTGTTGCTAATCTCGCGTTAGTTCGAAACCAATCCAAATTCAAATTCGAAATCAAGCAAACAATAAATTTTCAAATATTAAAACTAAAGTGTTCGGAGTGAACTAAATATCGCGTAGGTAATTATGGCGGAGAAACTCCACTTTTATAAAAAAAATTAATACTCTAAAATGATTAAAACGGTAGCTGAAACGATCGAATATGTGCCTTTGATATCTTATAAAATGATAAACTATTTTATTTTGAGGTAAAAACTTTTAGGTTAGTGGGTTATTTTGAAACACTATGTTTGGAGCTATTGTCATATTTTACTAAACTGAAAATAAAGTGTAGCTAAAATAAAACAGAAAAGGAAAGTGGAAATAAAACAAAACAAATAAAAAAAAGGATCTCCCTGGCCAACTGGGCCAAACAGCCCCAACCGACCAGCCCACTGGCCCAGCCGGCCCGTCCCCACTCCCTTTATCCCCTGAGGCAACCCAAACCCTAACCGCACTACCCCACTACGCCCACCCCACTCGTCCCACTCCCCCTTCGCCCCCTCTTCGATCCAAATCGGGATCGGCGGTGCTCGACGCCGTTGCCGTCTTCCCGCGGCGCCGGTCGGACCCGTCCACGCCGGACCGATTCGTCCTCGACTCCTCCTCGCCGTGCTCTGCACCACCTCGCCGCCCGGACCGCCCCTGCCGTCGTGGACCACGCCGATGCCGCCCCGTCCCCGGCCTCCTGCTCAACGTTCGGCCCCGTCGTTTGCTACCGCCGTCGTCTCCATCTTCCTCCCCGAGCCCAACTGCCATGTCCCCTACAGCTCCACGGTGAGGCCCCCCGGCCTCTCTCTTCCCCTGTCGCCGTACTCACGCCCACATGCCCGTCTCCGACCGCCCCCGCAGCCGCGCTCGCCGCGGCACCGTGGCAGCCTCGCGCTCGCCTCGTTCGTTGCGGCCAAGCCCCGCCTGCTACCGCCCTGAAGCCGCGGCCTCCACCCCGCGGCGGCGCGCTCCTTGCGCAACGCCCGCACCTCACGTCCTCTGCACCTGTGATGCGCCCACCTCGCCATGCCGCTGCTGCCCTCCACTGCACGCGCCGACCGCGTCCCGCGCCTCCGTGTGCGCGCTCACGCTGACCGCGCCTTGCTCGCCCCGTGCAGCCCTGCGCACGCGCGTGGCCCCCCGCTGCCGTCGCCGCACCCCGGTTCCCCTGCTGGTGCCCTCTGCGCCTCGCCACGCCATCCGCGCCGCGCTGCAGCATCACGCCTCTGCCGCTGGCCCCGCCCCATCCCCGCGCCTCGACAAGGCTCCCTGCGTCCACCGCCTGCTGTCCCGCTCGCCGCGCCGCCCTGCTCCGGCTGCGGCCGTGGCCGCCGGCGCCGGGCCATAGCGCCCTCCCAGGCAAAGCACCCGCGCACCCGCAGCGCCCCTGCGCTTGTAACCTGCTAGCGCCGGTGCCTGCTTTGGCCTTTGGCCCTATGACGAACAGGGCCCATGCCCAGAACGAAAAAAATAAAAAAATAAAAAATAAAAAATTAATTAACTAACTAACTAAATAATTAACTTAATTAATCCTGTTTAGTTAGCTGATCAACTTAATTAACCAGTGTTACTTAACCTAATAACCTAATTAGTCTTTTTAATCTGTTAGGTTAGTAAAATGGTGTATGACAAGGGGGCCCCACCCCCTGTTGACCAGTCAAAGTTTGACTGGTCAATTGGGACCCCTTGGACCCACATGTCAGCCCCTCGAGTACACTTATGTGTACCCAGAGCTGGGTGCATCTAGCAATTCACATTTATTTCGAATTAAAATAATCTGATAATTTTAGAAAATGAATTAAAATTTAAAAAATTAATATAAAATAAACCGTAACTCGGATGGGAAAACTCTGTACATGAAAGTTGCTCAGAACGACAAGACGAATCAGGATACGCAGCCCGTTCGTCCGTCACGCATCCCTAGCATAGCGAACACGCAACTTTCCCCCTCCGACCCATCTGTCTAAAAACGCGAAACACCGGGAATACTTTCCCGGATGTTTCCCCCCTTCACCGGTACCACCTCGTACTGTGTTATGATACACCTAGCATCACGCTTTCTCATGTCATGCATCATCTTGCATTTGTTTGCATTATATTTATTGTTTCTTCCCCCTCTTCTCTCACTAGACACCGAGACCGACGCCGCTGCTACCCAGTTCGACTACGGTGTTGACGACCACTCTCTCTTGCCAGAGCAACCAGGCAGGCCCCCCCTTTTGATCACCAGATATCGCCTACTCTTCTCTATACTGCTTGCATTAGAGTAGTGTAGCATGTTACTGCTTTCCGTTATTCCTATCCTGATGCATAGCCTGTCCTTGCTACTACTGTTGTTACCATTACCTGCTATCCTACTGCTTAGTATAGGATGCTAGTGTTCCATCAGTGGCCCTACACTCTTGTCCGTCTGCCATGCTATACTACTGGGCCGTGATCACTTCGGGAGGTGATCACGGGCATTTACTATATACTTTACACTGTTACATTACCTGTGGTACTGTTCGGAGTTGGGGGCTGAAGGGGCAGGTGGCTCCATCCCGGTAGAGGTGGGCCTGGGTCCCCGACGGCCCTCGACTGTTACTTTGTGGCGGAGCAACAGGGCAGGTTGAGACCACCTAGGAGAGAGGTGGGCCTGGCCCTGGTCGGCGTTCGCGGATACTTAACACACTTAACGAGTTCTCGGTATTTGATCTGAGTCTGGCCATCTGGCTTATACGCACTAACCATCTACGCAGGGACAGTTATGGGCACTCGACGTCGTGGTATCAGCCGAAGCCTTCGTGACGTCAGCGACTGAGTGGCGCGCGCCGGATTGGACTGGAACGCCACTAGGCTAGGTCTGCTTCCGGCCGCGTTCGCAACGTGCAGGTGTGCAAAGGGCGATGGGCCCAGACCCCTGCGCCATAGGATTTAGACCGGCGTGCTGAGCTCTCTGTTGTGCCTAGGTAGGGCTGCGACGTGTTGATCTTCCGAGGCCGGGCATGACCCAGAAAAGTGTGTCCGGCCAAATGGGATCGAGCGTGTTGGGTTATGTGGTGCACCCCTGCAGGGAAGTTTATCTATTCGAATAGCCGTGTCCCTCGGTAAAAGGACGACCCGGAGTTGTACCTTGACCTTATGACAACTAGAACTGGATACTTAATAAAACACGCCCTTCCAAGTGCCAGAGACAACCGGTGATCGCTCTCTCACAGGGCGACAAGGAGAGGATCATCGGGTAGGACTATGCTATACGATGCTACTTGGAGGACTTCAGTCTACTCTCCTCTACATGCTGCAAGACGGAGGCTTCCAGAAGCGTAGTCTTCGACAGGATTAGTTATCCCCCTCTTATTCTGGCATTCTGCAGTTCAGTCCACATATGATACCCTTATTCCATTTGATACCAATGCATACATATGTAGTATAGCTCCTTGCTTGCGAGTACTTTGGATGAGTACTCACGGTTGCTTTCTCCTTCTTTTCCCTCTATCCCTTCTACCTGGTTGTCGCAACCAGATGTTGGAGCCCAGGATCCAGACGCCACCGTCGATGACGACTCCTACTACACCAGAGGTGCCTACTACTACGTGCTGCCCGCTGACGATGACCAGGAGTAGTTAGGAGGATCCCAGGCAGGAGGCCTGCGCCTCTTTCGATCTGTATCCCAGTTTGTGCTAGCCTTCTTAAGGCAAACTTGTTTAACTTATGTCTGTACTCAGATATTGTTGCTTCCGCTGACTCGTCTATGATCGAGCTCTTGTATTCGAGCCCTCAAGGCCCCTGGCTTGTAATATGATACTTGTATGCCTTATTTTATTTGTAGAGTTGTGTTGTGATATCTTCCCGTGAGTCCTTGATCTTGATCGTACACGTTTGTGTGTATGATTAGTGTACGATTAAGTCGGGGGCGTCACAAGTTGGTATCAGAGCCGACTGCCTGTAGGAATCCCCCTTCCACACTCCTTGGCCAAAGTTGAGTCGAGACATTACAAAAACTTTTACTAACATGGCTGTGCGGCCCATGGGCCCATGTCGCCATTGGGTGGTATTAGGATCTTTTATTCCTCGACCTATACTCTGGGACTCTGATCTCTCTTCTATCCGGGTTAAATGATTTTGCTAAAATCTAACTCTAGGTTCTCGTTACCACTTCCTGCCGGAGAGCCCCTTCGTTACAGATGATCGACTGCTTCACCAGAAGATTCCAAAGATAATCTCCGTTGTTCTCTTGAGACACTTGTGCCCATCGCCTTTGCAAATTCCCTACCACTATTATATTATTATGGATAACTACATACACTTGTCCTTTCAATCCCATTGATCTCGTTATTACAAGATACCTCGAAAATTCTCTCTATTGCTCCGAGAATACTTTGTGCCTACTGCCTTGCAATTCATTACCCACATGAATACCTCTACGGATAAATCCTTGCACTTATCGAGTATCCACTCATTCCCAGTTGTTCATGTGTTCCGCAAAGGACTTCGAAATACCTTTCGATCTTCCAAAAATCCTCAGGAGCCTATTGCTCTTGAAATTCTTGCTTGCTTACATTTTGGTTAATCCAATAAGTCTAGTAATCCTATTGGCATCCTTTGTCACTATCATTTTAAGTCCGTTGATTCTATATGTGTGTGAATGCACGCAATCATCAGTTGATCCTTATAAATTATCTTCCGGCTCAAACGTCTTTCGAACATGAGCTGGTTCTTGGCCAATCAGATTGCCATCGATCTTACCCCTAAGTCTAGTTGACTTATCCATCCTTGATCAGAGCTTTTGCTCCTGATCCCTTGATTTGAAAATCATAATTACTTTGCTATTTAGATGTTGAATTATTCAAATGTTCTATAAATCGATGCATTTGCATTCTTTCTTCCTCTGATTGGGTATTGATACTCACATCAGCTCCATTGTGGATCGCCATATCTACTGTTGGATTATTATCCGACAGTGTCCTTCATAATTAATCACCTTGTGAGTTCTTTCTCCGATACATAATGCCTTTGGTAAATTGTATCCTCTCCTTTTGCCAACCATGCTCTGCTTTCGAGCTGGTGATATCTACTCTTGGAGATTGTGGTATATGTTTCCACGATACCCTAACGGGTTGATCCGATGCCTTCCTTTATATGTGTGAACTCGGAAGTTTTCACGAGTCATACTCATCTGGTATTTCACCAGGTAAAACTTTCAACACTAAGGCCTTTATCAAAGCGAAAAGTGAATGGAAGGTTATACATTGAAGAAGTGGGAGTCGACCTTGAACCTTGCGTTCATGCCCAGGGACACGATGTATAACTTATCATGGAAGCTGCTCGTAAAAATAATTACCCCTTGTTATAAGTTCATCTTGTATCCATGGTTCGATCCTTTATGATCGTGGATTCCGACCATGTTCTCCTTTAAGGACCATTTCTCGTGCAAGTTTAAGCACTTGTCTTCTGTAGAGCAATACCCCAATCCAACCTCTACTTTGGTCCGTCATCGAGTATTACCCCCTCTGGTATCTCGAGATTATCGCGGAACTGCATAACTTCTTATGAGTTATTCTTCAAGTATTATTTCTCACTGATTCCAAAATTTTCCCCGGGTTCTGAGTTGTTAGACACTCAAGGACACCGACAGTGAATCGAGTCTGTACTCCGATTCAAGAACTATAAGTAACTTTTATTGCTTATGAGTTTAATAATCCTTCAAGTCATACCTAGCCCGGTTGGCTATATCATTATCGTGCTAAATTTTAACTGTGCTACCTGGTCCTTCTTCCCGGAACACAACTTTCGACGATGAGCTAAGCTTACGTCGATCTTTCTCGTCTTATCTTTCACCTTGAACAACAAGCTTGATTTTGAGTTTGTGTCGTACCCATGGTTCCGATAACCTTTTGCTTCATAATTCCTTTGACTTGATGTCATCGCCGATTGTCGGTGTACTAAAGTAGGGGTTGCTTAGTATCCCGAATTTGTGCACGGGCAGTTGCAGCACCCCGCGGCAAGGCTTGCCGGGTGACCGCCAAGACCCTCCGTGGTTCCTTGGGAACCATTCAAGAACAAAGTATCCAAGAGCAAAACAAGGCCCCGGCAAGAGGAGCTTGCCGGGAAGGAGACAAGACCCCGGCAAGAGGAGCTTGCCGGGAAGGAGACAAGACCTCGGCAAGAGGAGCTTGCCGGGAAGGATACGAGGCCCCGGCAAGAGGAGCTTGCTGGGAAGACAACCAAAGCATCTCAAGAAGCTCGCTGTGCGCACTGCACGTCCCGACAAGACCCGGTGAGCGACAAGCTCCCGGACGCGACGAAGCAACATCCGCGGCAAGGCGCTTGCCTCAGCAAGCTACTACTCCACAGCCCGCGCTCCAGGTCACCCACCAACGTGTCGCTTTGGGACCGCTCCTGGCGTACGTGGCGGGAGGCTGGGCAGCCGGGGGCATGCGGTGGCAAGCAAGCGCTGACAAGATAGCCATCGTGGCAAACGGTGGCGTTCCTAGCGGTCCCTCTCTGTACCGTCTAGGTGACATAGACAGGCATTTAATGCCTTTGTCCCCTCCCGTCAGGGTTAGGTATGATACACTGTAGCAAGCGGTGGCGCCAACTACCACCTCTTTTACATTTTTACCCCCACCTCTGTTGCCACCTGTCGGTGACCCCTTAGACATATGAAAGGAGGCCCATGCGCAACAGAGAGGGGGGACGGCCATTCTCGCGCTCGGTCTCGCCAGCTGCTGGAGCATACTGTAGCACTCATCGCTCCCGAGCAAGAACTCAATACAACCACCAAAGCAGGAGTAGGGTTTTACGCATCCGTGCGGCCCGAACCTGGGTAAACCGATCGTCTCGCTCGTGCGTTCGCCTCGATCTGCTCTTTGTGCATCCACCGTCCCCCTGCCGAACCGAAAGGGGCTCGGTCCGCCGATCCCCATAGGTGTGCGTGTTGGGGAATGTAGTAATTTCAAAATTTTCCTACGCACACGCAAGATCATGGTGATGCACAGCAACGAGGGAGAGAGTCTGATCTACGTACCCTTGTAGATCGCAACGGAAGCGTTGACACAACGTAGTGGAAGTAGTCGTACGTCTTCTTCCCGATCCGACCGATCCAAGCACCGTTACTCCGGCACCTCCGAGTTCTTAGCACACGTTCAGCTCGATGATGTTCCTCGGGCTCCGATCCAGCAAAGCGTCGAGGAAGAGTTTCGTCAGCACGACGGCGTGGTGACGATCTTGATGTACTACCGACGCAGGGCTTCGCCTAAGCACTGTAACGGTATGATCGAGGTGGAATTTGGTGGCAGCGGGCACCGCACACGGCTAAGGAACGATCTCAAGGATCAACTTGTGTGTCTTGGGGTGTCCCCTGCCCCCGTATATAAAGGATGGAGGGAGGGAGGCTGGCCGGCCAAAGGAGGGAGGCGCAGGAGGAGTCCTACTCCTACCGGGAGTAGGACTCCCCCCCTCCAATCCTAGTCCAACTAGGATTCCCAAGTGGGAAGACAAAGAGAGAGGTGGCCGGCCCCTCTCCTAGTCCTAATAGGACCAGGGAGAGGGGGGGAGGTGCAGCCCTATGTGGGCTGCCCTCTCACCTTTCCACTAAGGCCCATGTTGGCCCATTTGGCTCCCGGGGGGTTCCGGTAACCCTCCCGGTAATCCGGTAAAATCCCGATTTCACCCGGAACACTTCCGATGTCCAAACATAGGCTTCCAATATATCAATCTTTACGTCTCGACCATTTCGAGACTCCTCGTCATGTCCGTGATCACATCCGGGACTCCGAACAACCTTCGGTACATCAAAATGCATAAACTCATAATAACTGTCATCGTAACGTTAAGCGTGCGGACCCTACGGTTCGAGAACAATGTAGACATGACCGAGACACGTCTCCGGTCAATAACCAATAGCGGGACCTGGATGCCCATATTGGCTCCTACATATTCTACGAAGATCTTTATCGGTCAGACCGCATAACAACATACGTTGTTCCTTTTGTGATCGGTATGTTACTTGCCCGAGATTCGATCGTCGGTATCCAATACCTAGTTCAATCTCGTTACTGGCAAGTCTCTTTACTCGTTCCGTAATACATCATCTCATAACTAACATCTTAGTTATTATGCTTGCAAGGCTTATGTGATGTGTATTACCGAGAGGGCCCAGAGATACCTCTCCGACAATCGGAGTGACAAACCCTAATCTCGAAATACGCCAACCCAACATCCACCATTGGAGACACCTGTAGTACTCCTTTATAATAACCCAGTTACGTTGTGACGTTTGGTAGTACCCAAAGTGTTCCTCCGGTAAACGGGAGTTGCATAATCTCATAGTTATAGGAACATGTATAAGTCATGAAGAAAGCAATAGCAACATACTAAACGATCGGGTGCTAAGCTAATGGAATGGGTCATGTCAATCAGATCATTCAACTAATGATGTGACCTCGTTAATCAAATAACACAACTCTTTGTTCATGGTTAGGAAACATAACCATCTTTGATTAACGAGCTAGTCAAGTAGAGGCATACTAGTGACACTCTGTTTGTCTATGTATTCACACATGTATTATGTTTCCGGTTAATACAATTCTAGCATGAATAATAAACATTTATCATGATATAAGGAAATAAATAATAACTTTATTATTGCCTCTAGGGCATATTTCCTTCAGTCTCCCACTTGCACTAGAGTCAATAATCTAGATCACATCACCATGTGATTAACATCAATAGTTCACATCATCATGTGATTAACACCCATAGTTCACATCGCCATGTGACCAACACCCAAAGGGTTTACTAGATTCAGTAATCTAGTTCACATCGCTATGTGATTAACACCCAAAGAGTACTAAGGTGTGATCATGTTTTGCTTGTGAGAGAATCTTAGTCAACGGGTCTGCCACATTCAGATCCACATGTATTTTGCAAATTTCTATGTCAACAATGCTCTGCATGGAGCTACTCTAGCTAATTGCTCCCACTTTCAATATGTATCTAGACCGAGACTTAGAGTCATCTAGATTAGTGTCAAAACTTGCATCGGCGTAACCCTTTACGACGAACCTTTTTATCACGTCCATAATCGAGAAACATATCCTTATTTCACTAAGGATAATTCTGACCGCTGTCCAGTGATCTACTCCTAGATCACTATTGTACTCTCTTGCCAAATCAGTGCAGGGTATACAATAGATCTAGTATACAGCATGACATACTTTATAGAACCTATGGCCAAGGCATAGGGAATGACTTTCATTCTCTTTCTATCTTCTGCCGTGGTCGGGTTTTGAGTCTTCTCAACTTCACACCTTGTAATACAGGCAAGAACTCTTTCTTTGACTGCTCCATTTTGAACCACTTCAAAATCTTTTCAAGGTATGTACTCATTGAAAAAACTTATCAAGCGTCTTGATCTATCTCTATAGATCTTGAAGCTCAATATGTAAGCAGCTTCACCGAAGTCTTTCTTTGAAAAACTCCTTTCAAACACTCCTTTATGCTTTACAGAATAATTCTACATTATTTCCGATCAACAATATGTCATTCACATATACTTATCAGAAATGCTGTAGTGCTCCCACTCACTTTCTTGTAAATACAGGCTTTACCGCAAGTCTATATAAAACTATATGCTTTGATCAACTCATCAAAGCGTATATTCCAACTCCGAGATGCTTGCACCAGTCCACAGATGGATCGCTGGAGCTTGCACATTTTGTTAGCACCTTTCGGATTGACAAAACCTTCTGTTGCATCATATACAACTCTTCTTTAATAAATCCATTAAGGAATGCAGTTTTGTTTATCCATTTGCCAGATTTCATAAAATGCGGCAATTGCTAACATGATTCGGACAGACTTAAGCATAGATACGAGTGAGAAAAACTCATCGTAGTCAACACTTTGAACTTGTCGAAAACCTTTTTCGACAATTCTAGCTTTGTAGATAGTAACACTACTATCAGCGTCCGTCTTCCTCTTGAAGATCCATTTATTTTCTATGGTTTGCCGATCATCGGGCAAATCCATCAAAGTCCATACTTTGTTCTCATACATGGATCATATCTCAGATTTCATGGCCTCAAACCATTTCGCGGAATCTGGGCTCATCATCGCTTCCTCATAGTTCGTAGGTTCATCATGATCTAGTAGCATGACTTCCAGAAAAGGATTACCGTACCACTATGGCGCGGATCTTACTCTGGTTGATCTACGAGGTTCAGTAGTATCTTGTTCTGAAGTTTCATGATCATCATCATTAGCTTCCTCACTAACTGGTGTAGGTGTCACAGAAACAGTTTTCTGTGATGTACTACTTTCCAATAAGGGAGCAGGTACAGTTACCTCATCAAGTTCTACTTTCCTCCGACTCACTTCTTTCGAGAGAAACTCCTTCTCTAGAAGGTTTCCGAATTTTAGCAACAAAAAGTCTTGCCTTCGGATCTGTGATAGAAGGTGTATCCAATAGTTTCCTTTGGATATCCTATGAAGACGCACTTCTCCGATTTGAGTTTGAGCTTATCAGGATGAAACTTTTTCATATAAGCATCGCAACTCCAAACTTTAAGAAACGACAACTTTGGTTTCTTGCCAAACCATAGTTCATACAGTGTTGTCTCAACGGATTTAGATGGTGCCCTATTTAACGTGAATGCAACTGTCTCTAATGCATAACCCCAAAACGATAGCGGTAAATCAGTAAGAGACATCATAGATCGCACCATATCTAGTAAAGTACGATTACGACGTTCGGACACACCATTACGCTGTGGTGTTCCGGGTGGCGTGAGTTGCGAAACTATTCCATAATTTTTCAAATGTACACCAAACTCGTAACTCAAATATTCTTTTCCACGATCAGATCGTAGAAACTTTATTTTCTTGTTACGATGATTTTCAACTTCACTCTGAAATTCCTTGAACTTTTCAAATGTTTCAGACTTATGTTTCATTAAGTAGATATACCCCTATCTGCTTAAATCATCTGTGAAGGTGAGAAAATAACGATATCCGCCACGAGCCTCAATATTCATCGGACCACATACATCGGTATGTATGATTTCCAATAAATCTGTTGCTCTCTCCATAGTACCGGAGAACGGTGTTTTAGTCATCTTGCCTATGAGGCACGGTTCGCAAGTACCAAGTGATTCATAATCAAGTGGTTCCAAAAGCCCATCAGTATGGAGTTTCTTCATGCGCTTTACACCGATATGACCTAAACGGCAGTGCCGCAAATAAGTTGCACTATCATTATCAACTCTGTATCTTTTGGCTTCTACATTATGAATATGTGTATCACTACTATCGAGATCCAATGAACTTGTTTCATTGGGTGTATGACCATCGAAGGTTTTATTCATGTAAACAGAACAACAATTATTCTCTGACTTTAATGAATAACCATATTGCAATAAACATGATCAAATCATATTCATGCTCAATGCAAACACCAAAATAACACTTATTTAGGTTCAACACTAATCCCGAAATTTATAGGGAGTGTGCGATGATGATCATATCAATCTTGGAACCACTTCCAACACACATCGTCACTTCACCCTTAACTAGTCTCTGTTTATTCTGCAACTCCTGTTTCGAGTTACTACTCTTAGCAACTGAACTAGCATCAAATACTGAGGGGTTGCTATAAACACTAGTAAAGTACACATCAATAACATGTATATCAAATATACTTATGTTCACTTTGCCATCCTTCTTATCCGCCAATCACTTGGGGTAGTTCCGCTTCCAGTGACCAGTCCCTTTGCAGTAGAAGCACTTAGTCTCAGGTTTAGGATCAGACTTGGGCTTCTTCACTCGAGCAGCAACTTGCTTGCCGTTCTTCTTGAAGTTCCCCTTCTTCCCTTTGCCCTTTTCTTGAAACTAGTGGTCTTGTCAACCATCAACACTTGATGTTTTTCTTGATTTCTACCTTCGTTGATTTCAGCATCACGAAGAGCTTGGGAGTTGTTTCCGTTATCCCTTGCATATTATAGTTCATCACGAAGTTCTACTAACTTGGTGATGGTGACTAGAGAATTCTGTCAATGACTATCTTATCTGGAAGATTAACTCCCACTTGATTCAAGCGATTGTAGTACTCAGACAATCTGAGCACATGCTCACTAGTTGAGCGATTCTCCTCCATCTTTTAGCTATAGAACTTGTTGGAGACTTCATATCTCTCAACTCGGGTATTTGCTTGAAATATTAACTTCAACTCCTGGAACATCTCATATGGTCCATGACGTTCAAAACGTCTTTGAAGTCCCGATTCTAAGCCATTAAGCATGGTGCACTAAACTATCAAGTAGTCATCATATTGAGCTAGCCAAACGTTCATAACGTCTGCATCTGCTCCTGCAATAGGTCTGTCACCTAGCGGTGCATCAAGGACATAATTCTTCTGTGCAGCAATGAGGATAAACCTCAGATCACGGATCCAATCCGCATCATTGCTACTAACATCTTTCAACACAATTTTCTCTAGGAACATATCAAAATAAACACAGGGAAGCAACAACGCGAGCTATTGATCTACAACATAATTTGCAAAATACTACCAGGACTAAGTTCATGATAAATTTAAGTTCAATTTAATCATATTACTTAAGAACTCCCACTTAGATAGACATCCCTCTAATCCTCTAAGTGATCACGTGATCCAAATCAACTAAACCATAACCGATCATCACGTGAGATGGAGTAGTTTTCAATGGTGAACATTGTTATGTTGATCATATCTACTATATGATTCACGCTCGACCTTTCGGTCTCCGTGTTCCGAGGCCATATCTGCATATGCTAGGCTCGTCAAGTTTAACCTGAGTATTCTGCGTGTGCAAAACTGGCTTGCACCCGTTGTAGATGGACGTAGAGCTTATGACACCCGATCATCACGTGGTGTCTGGGCACGACGAACTTTGGCAACGGTGCATACTCAGGGAGAACACTTCTTGATAATTTAGTGAGAGATCGTCTTATAATGCTACCGTCAATCAAAGCAAGATAAGATGCATAAAAAGATAAACATCACATGCAATCAATATAAGTGATATGATATGGCCATCATCATCTTGTGCTTGTGATCTCCATCTCCGAAGCACCGTCATGATCATCATCGTCACCGGCGCGACACCTTGATCTCCATCGTAGCATCATTGTCGTCTCGCCAATCTTATGCTTCCACGACTATCACTACCGCTTAGTAATAAAGTAAAGCTTTACATCGCGATTGCATTGCATACAATAAAGCGACAACCATATGGCTCCTGCCAGTTGCCGATAACTCGGTTACAAAACATGATCATCTCATACAATAAAATTTAGCATCATGCCTTGACCATATCACATCACAACATGCCCTGCAAAAACAAGTTAGACGTCCTCTACTTTGTTGTTGCAAGTTTTACATGGCTGCTACGGGCTTAAGTAAGAACTCATCTCACCTACGCATCAAAACCACAACGATAGTTTGTCAAATAGACTCCGTTTTAACCTTCTCAAGGACCGGGCGTAGCCACACTTGGTTCAACTAAAGTTGGAGAGACAGTCTTCCGCAAGCCATCTATGTGCAAAGCACGTCGAGGGAACCGGTCTCGCGTAAGAGTACGCGTAAGGTTGGTCCGGATCGTCTCGTCCAACAATACCGCCGAACCAAAGTATGACATGCTGGTAGGCAGTATGACTTGTATCGCTCACAACTCACTTGTGTTCTACTCGTGCAAATAACATCAAACCATAAAAACCTAGGCTCGGATGCCACTGTTGGGGAACATAGTAATTTCAAAATTTTCTTACGCACACGCAAGATCATGGTGATGCACAGCAACAAGGGAGAGAGTCTGATCTACATACCCTTGCAGATCGCAACGGAAGCGTTGACACAACGTAGTGGAAGTAGTCGTACGTCTTCTTCCCGATCCGACCGATCCAAGCACCGTTACTCCGGCACCTCCGAGATCTTAGCACACGTTCAGCTCGATGACGTTCCTCGGGCTCCGATCCAGCAAATCGTCGAGGAAGAGTTTCGTCAGCACGACGGCGTGGTGACGATCTTGATGTACTACCGACGCAGGGCTTCGCCTAAGCACTGTAACGGTATGATCGAGGTGGAATTTGGTGGCAGGGGGCACCGCACACGGCTAAGGAACGATCTCAAGGATCAACTTGTGTGTCTTGGGGTGTCCCCTGCCCCCGTATATAAAGGATGGAGGGAGGGAGGCTGGCCGGCCAAAGGAGGGAGGCGCAGGAGGAGTCCTACTCCTACCGGGAGTAGGACTCCCCCCTCCAATCCTAGTCCAACTAGGATTCCCAAGTGGGAAGAGAAAGAGAGAGGTGGTCGGCCCCTCTCCTAGTCCTAATAGGACTAGGGAGAGGGGGGAGGCGCAGCCCTATGTGGGCTGCCCTCTCACCTTTCCACTAAGGCCCATGTTGGCCCATTTGGCTCCCGGGGGGTTCCGGTAACCCTCCCGGTAATCCGGTAAAATCCCGATTTCACCCGGAACACTTCCGATGTCCAAACATAGGCTTCCAATATATCAATCTTTACGTCTCGACCATTTCGAGACTCCTCGTCATGTCCGTGATCACATCCGGGACTCCGAACAACCTTCGGTACATCAAAATGCATAAACTCATAATAACTGTCATCGTAACGTTAAGCGTGCGGACCCTACGGTTCGAGAACAATGTAGACATGACCGAGACACGTCTCCGGTCAATAACCAATAGCGGGACCTGGATGCCCATATTGGCTCCTACATATTCTACGAAGATCTTTATCGGTCAGACCGCATAACAACATACGTTGTTCCTTTTGTCATCGGTATGTTACTTGCCCGAGATTCGATCGTCGGTATCCAATACCTAGTTCAATCTCGTTACTGGCAAGTCTCTTTACTCGTTCCGTAATACATCATCTCATAACTAACATCTTAGTTATTATGCTTGCAAGGCTTATGTGATGTGTATTACCGAGAGGGCCCAGAGATACCTCTCCGACAATCGGAGTGACAAACCCTAATCTCGAAATACGCCAACCCAACATCCACCATTGGAGACACCTGTAGTACTCCTTTATAATCACCCAGTTACGTTGTGACGTTTGGTAGTACCCAAAGTGTTCCTCCGATAAACGGGAGTTGCATAATCTCATAGTTATAGGAACATGTATAAGTCATGAAGAAAGCAATAGCAACATACTAAACGATCGGGTGCTAAGCTAATGGAATGGGTCATGTCAATCAGATCATTCAACTAATGATGTGACCTCGTTAATCAAATAACAACTCTTTGTTCATGGTTAGGAAACATAACCATCTTTGATTAACGAGCTAGTCAAGTAGAGGCATACTAGTGACACTCTGTTTGTCTATGTATTCACACATGTATTATGTTTCCGGTTAATACAATTCTAGCATGAATAATAAACATTTATCATGATATAAGGAAATAAATAATAACTTTATTATTGCCTCTAGGGCATATTTCCTTCAGTGCGAGGGATCAGCAACCCCCGACATCTTTGGCGCGCCAGGTAGGGGGTGCGTCAAGGTTGTGCGAACCTGATCCGGCGTTCGCACGAGCCAAATCTTCATCCTCTTCATCAACATGCCGCTGAAGAAGAAGGCTTCGGAGGTAGCCGCTCCGTCTGCGCCGATCCCACCATCGCCAGAGCGAACGGCTGGTGGGGTAGACGCCGGCGGAAGAGCGGGCGCCGATGAGGGGGGCCATGGTGCTGCCAGGTCCAAGGACAAGACTGCGCCGCGCATCGGCGGCGCGGTCGGCTCCCACGACGACCGGGCCCACTCCAAGACCTCGGCGTCCGTACACGCAACGCGCCCGTCCCAGGAGGCGCGGGACCAGCAGCGTCATGGTACCCACGGTACCATACGTCTGCTGGGCCAAGATCAAGCTGGCGGATCCCGGAGTGCTCAGGACCAGCATGCTCGCCAACATGCTGGCGCGAGCGTGGCGCGGTCGCTTGGACGAGATGTTGCTCCTTCTAACGTAGTTAGAAGTCCGAGCATATCTCGCTCCTCGCACCGTTCGCTGCCGCCGCCCACCACTCCGGCGGAAGCGTTGGCACGTGCCCAGCTGCTCCTAGACTACCCTCCAGCGCCAGAGAAGATCGATGACTGGAGGGCCACTATCCAGAGCCTCATCGGCTTCGCCAATGGTGACAACCCACGGCAGCCGAGCGCATCGCTGCCGCGGCAAGTCAGCCAGGCGCGAGCCGGTGGCGACAAGACCGGCGAAGGTGCAACCACTGTGCACTCTCCGCCCCGAAGGCCAAGATCGCCGACTCGCCGGATCCACCTCGACAGCTACTCCACCGTGTCGTCAGATCCGTGGGCTCGTCGCGATCAGCGCCAAGTTCTTCATGAGAGACAGCAGGAAGACGCTCGAACGCGCATCGAGCGCCTAAGAGAAGCGCGGCGTCAATCAGACCTGCGCGCTGGGCCCTCTGTTGACATGCATGCGCCCGGAGAACTAGGCGACTTGCCGTACGCGGCAGGTTGCCCTGCGTTTACCCGTGAGCTGCGGCAAGTCCAGTGGCCCAGCCAGAAACATTTCAAGCCAGACGTGTCGGAGAAGTACGACGGCAAGTCGCACCCGTCGGAGTTCCTCAGCATCTACACCATTGCGGTGCAAGCTGCCGGGGGGCGAGCCGACAAGGTCCTTGCCAACTACTTCCCGCTCGTGCTCAAGCCCGAAGTCAGATCCTGGCTCATGCACTTGCCGGACAACTCCATATCCTCTTGGGCAGACCTTTGCCATCAGTTTGTCGGCGCCTTTACAGGCGGCCACAAACCACATGGCCAGGAAAGTGATCTCCACCTGCTTGCCCAGAAGGAAGGAGAGCCCCTGCGCAAGTATATCCAGAGATTCAGCCGCGTGCAGCGCAACATCCCAGACATCCACCCCGCTGCGGTTATCAGCGCGTTCCATCAGAACGTGCGTAATCAAAGGATGCAGGAGGAAATGGCGATGAGCAGGATCAGAGACGTCAGTGAGCTATACGCCCTGGCCGACAAGTGCGCACGCGCTGAAGAAGGGAGGAAACTCCCCGGAGAGGATACTGGAGCAGGGGGATCTGACAGTGAGGATGCCGCCCCGGCAAAGAAGAACCAGAGGCGCAACAGGAGGAAGGGCAAAGAGGTACTAGTCGTTGAGCAGTCCGGCGATGACGGCCCCGCCAAGCAAGCCAAAGTTGGCAGCTCCGGCAAGGAGGTTGCCGCGTGCACCAACTGCCAGGTTGTGGCGGCCGCCGACAAGCAGGACGGCTCCGGCAAGCAGCACTGCAAGATTCACCGCACCAAGGGCCATGATCTCCAGAACTACAAGAGGGTCGAGCAGCTTGTCCAGCAACAAAAAGCTGAGTACGAGCGGCGCGACAAGGAGAGAGCCCAAGGAGGCGGTGGAGAAGCCAGCAAGAAGCGCGCTGGCCAGGGAGGAAGCCGCGGCAAGGCCAAGCAGCGGCAAGGAGACAGACCTCCCCGCGGCCGCGACAAGGACGAAGACGAAGACGACGATGAAGACATGGATGATGTAGAGAATAGCGAGCAGGAGTTTCAGAAGGCTACAGAAGTCTTGTGTGTTGATGGTGGCGCTTCTCTGCATACTTCCCACCGCCAACTCAAACAGTGGCTCCAGGAAGTTAATGCGGCAGAGCCACCTGTCCAATCATGCAAGCTTTTGAAGTGGTCCAGCACGCCTATCGTCTTTGACATTGAGGACCACCCTGATCGCACAACTGCGGTCGGGTGCCTGCCGTTGTTGGTTTCGCTAACAATCCGCAACCTCAAAGTCACTAAGATGCTAGTTGATGGCGGGGCCGGCCTAAATCTGATCTCCTCCGCTGTGCTCCAGAAACTCCAGATCCCGGACAGCGAGCTCGAAGAAACCGGTACATTCCAAGGAATTAACCCGGGAAGGAGCAAGCCGAAAGGGAAGGTCACGTTGCCGGTGACATTTGGCAGTGAGCTGAATTTCAGAACGGAGAGGGTCACTTTTAACGTTGCTGATTTCCCATTGCCTTACAATGGGATACTTGGCCGTCCCGCACTCCCCAAGTTCATGGCAGCCTCTCACTATGCATACAACATGCTCAAGATGCCAGGCCCGATAAGCGTCATCTCTGTCCCTGGCAACAAGAAGGATGCCCTTATCTGCGCCGACAAGATCTACCGGGAAGCTGCTGCCGCGACAGACCGCGAGACTCTTGCCGCTGAAGCTCTCGGGAAGAAGAAGACCAAGTCCGGCAAGAGCTCTGATGCCTACTCCAGCAAGCGCGCCTCTTCGGAGTGCTGCGCTGCCGTCGAGGACGCACCATCGAGCTCCACCGGCAAGAGTAAGAAGACGATGGCAGCTCCACCACTTACCAAGAAGGTGTCCGCCAAGGAGGACAGCACTGGTGGTACCTTCACCATCAGTGCCACGCTTGACCCTAAATAGGAAAGCGCACTCGTTACTTTCCTGCGGGCGAATGTCGACGTGTTTGCATGGCAACCATCTGACATCCCCGGTGTTCCCAGGAAGGTAATTGAGCACCATCTTGCCGTTTGTCCTCATGCGCGGCCCGTCAAGCAGAAGGTCAGGAAACAGGCAGTGGAGCGCCAAGAATTCATAGCAGAAGAAATCAAGAAATTGGAAGCAGCAGGCCTTGTCAGAGGGGTGCTCCATCCCACGTGGTTGGCCAATCCGGTTGTAGTGCGCAAGGCGAATGGGAAATGGAGGCTTTGTATTGACTTTACTGATGTTAATAAAGCTTGTCCCAAAGATCCATTTCCCTTGCCGCACATTGACCAGATTATTGACTCCACAGCCGGATGTGAGTTGCTTTCATTTCATGACGCATATTCAGGATACCATCAGATCTTCATGGCAGAAGAGGATGAGGAGAAAACCGCATTCATTACTCCATGTGGCACATACTATTTTGTATGAATGCCTTTCGGATTAAAGAATGCTGGTTCAACATTTGCCAGAGTGGTCCATATCGCTTTGAAGCCACAGATACACAGAAATGTAGAAGCTTACATGGATGATATAGTGGTCAAAAGCAAAGACAGGGCAACTCTGATCCAAGACTTAGAAGAGACTTTTGCAAATCTGCGCAAGGTCAACCTCAAGCTCAACCCCAAGAAGTGTGTGTTTGGAGTCCCTTCCGGCAAACTTCTCGGGTTCTTTGTGTCTCAGCGGGGAATTGAAGCTAATCCCGACAAGATCAAGGCCATTGAGAAGATCGAAGCACCAAGGCGCGTCAAGGATGTACGGAAGCTTGCCGGCTGCGTGGCTGCTCTCAGCAGGTTTATCTCTCGGTCTGCTGAGCGCGCCCTGCCGTTTTTCAAAATTTTGAAAAGGGCTGGTCCAATGAAATGGACTCCGGAAGCGGAGGCTGCGCTGCAAGACTTGAAGAGATACCTGTCCTCCACTCCAACACTTGTCGCACCTAAACCACAAGAGAAGTTGCTGCTGTACATAGCGGCAACCAATCAAGTGGTTAGTGCTGCATTAGTAGCGGAGAGGGAGGCAGATGACGAGCCAGCGACCGCGGCAAGCACATCCAGCGACAAGCAGGGGGCTTCCCCGACAAGCTCTGGTCCCGACAAGCGAGGGTCTGCGCAGATGCAAGAGGAGATACAGAAGAAGATGGTGCAGCGCCCAGTTTACTTTGTCAGCTCCCTTTTGCAGGGGGATAGGTCAAGGTACTCTGGTGTGCAGAAGTTGCTTTTCGGCCTTCTCATGGCCTCGAGAAAGCTGCGCCATTACTTCCAAGCACATGAGATCACAGTTGTCACTCGCTTTCCGCTGAAGAGGATATTGCAAAACCCAGAAGCAACGGGCAGGATTGTCGAGTGGGCACTGGAACTGTCAAGCTTTGGCCTCAAGTTTGAGAGTACATCAACAATCCAGAGCAGAGCATTGGCAGAGTTCATAGCAGAGTGGACGCCAACTTCAGACGAAGAAATTCCGGAGATGAGCATCCCCGCCAAGGAAGCAAGCAAAGAGTGGCTCATGTACTTTGACGGTGCCTTCTCGCTGCAAGGCGCCGGTGCTGGTGTACTGCTTGTCGCACCCACCGGAGAGCACCTCAAGTACATAGTCCAGATGCACTTTCCCAAGGAGCAAGCGACAAACAATACTGCAGAGTATGAAGGCTTGCTTGCCGGTCTCAGGATCGCGGCAGAACTTGGGATTAAGAAGCTCATTGTCAGGGGTGACTCGCAGCTTGTCGTCCGCCAAGTGAACAAGGTTTACCAGAGTCCGTTGATGGAAGCTTACGTTGATGAAGTGAGGAAGCTAGAAGAGCGCTTTGACAGCCTGCAAATGGAACATGTTCCAAGAGCTGAGAACGACATTGCCGATGGCCTGTCAAAGTGCGCAGCACTTAAGTTACCTGTGGAGCCAGGGATCTTTGTGCTCAAGCTGACTCAGCCATCCATAACACCATCAACTGGACAGAGCAAGAAGAGGAAGTTGATTTCTGGTGACTATCTTCTGGCAGAGCTTCCCGAAGCCACCGCCAAGAAGGTCCCTAGGATCGACGCCAAGAACGCTGAGGAGCAATCTGCTCTGGCAAGCCCCAGGGTTTGTTCTGTTGAAGCAGATTCTCCCGACAAGCTTTGCTCCGGCAAGCTTGCCGGGGAACGTCAAGCTCCGGCAGAGCCACGGGCTCTTGCCGTAGAAGCGGACGTTCCCGCAGCAGCAGATGTGCCTTTAGTCCTTGTTGTTGAGCCACAGGCTCCAACATGGGCACAACAGATTGTCCGTTTCCTTCAGACAGGAGAGCTTCCCGAGGAACCAGAAGAAGTGGAAAGAGTAGCCCGGTAGTCTAGTATGTACCAGTTTGACGACAACACACTATGCAGAAGAAGACTCAATGGTGTGAAATTGAAGTGTATTCCTTGGGAAGATGGACAGAAGCTATTGGCAGAGATACATGGAGGCATATGTGGTCACCACATTGGCGCGAGAGCTCTTGTCGGAAAAGCATTCCGGCAGGGCTTCTTCTGGCCGACAGCCCTCCAGGATGCAACTGCACAAGTAACCAAGTGTGAAGCGTGCCAGTTCCATTCCAAGCAGACACACCAGCCAGCTCAAGCTCTCTAGACGATCCCTTTATCCTGGCCATTTTCGGTCTGGGGGCTCGACATCCTCGGCCCCTTCCCCCGAGTAGTCGGGGGCTTTGAGTACTTGTATGTTGCAATCGACAAGTTCACAAAGTGGCCGGAAGTGGAACCAGTGAGGAAGGTGACGGCGTAGTCCGCGGTCAAGTTCTTCAGGATAATCACTGACAACGGTACACAATTTACGAGCCGCACCTTCATGCAGTACGTCCAAGATCTTGGCGCCAAGGTCTGCTTTGCTTCTGTTGCTCACCCGAGAAGCAACGGCCAAGCAGAGAGGGCAAATGCTGAAGTGCTGCGTGGGCTCAAGACCAGGACTTTCGACAGGCTGCACAAGTGCGGACGCAACTGTATCGAGGAGCTGCCGGTGGTTCTTTGGTCGATCAGGACGACGCCAAATCGAGCCACTGGCCAGACACCCTTCGCTCTAGTCTATGGAGCGGAGGCAGTTATCCCCACGGAACTCGTATACGGGTCACCTGGAGTGCTTGCTTATGATGAGCTTGAGCAAGAGCGGCTGCGGCAAGATGACGCGCTGCTCCTTGAGGAAGATCGTCTTCAGGCTGCTGTGCGAGCCGCTCGCTACCAGCAAGCTTTGCGCCGCTATCATAGCCGCAAAGTTAACGCCAGAAGTCTCGAGGAAGGCGACCTTGTTCTTCGGCGCGTTCAGTCCGCCAAGAATTCCAACAAGTTGACGCCAAAGTGGGAAGGCCCTTACCGGGTGAAACGAGTCACCAGGCCTGGCGCTGTCCGCCTGGAGACCGAAGATGGTGTACCAGTGAGCAACTCCTGGAATATCGAGCATCTTCGTAAGCTTTACCCGTAAGGCGCGGTTGTCGGACCCTGTCCGGCAACCGCCCTTTTGTACAAGTCTTGCCGCTGTTGCATGTAATCCTTTGTACAAAGCTAGGCGCAGACCCTAAGCACAAGTAAATGAAGCGCTGGCGCCTAGAGTTATAGCATGCATGCTAGGTCGAGTCGGGTCCTTGGTTAGGGTTGATAGTGCTTAACAACGGCTAACCCCTAACTTAGAGGTCGAGTGTGCGTCCTTTTGCCTTTCTCCCGTTTCCTTTGGTTCGCAGGGCTCGCATATCCTTGCCGGACCGCCTGGGGACGAAAAGGAGAAGAAGGACGTACCGGCATCTGGACCCCGGCAAGCCAGTGTTGCCGGGGGCTGCAAGTACCAAGGTTCACCCATGGCAAGCCAGAGTTGCCGGGGGCTGCAATCTCAGATAAGTCTTTCATCCCTCTTCATGCATTCTCTTATGGACTGGGGATGCCAAGGATTTGCTCCTTGACGTGGGTTCTACCCGCGAGACAAATGACCTGGCAAACATCCCCTTTTCATTAAAAAAACATTCCACGCAGGTACAGTCCATAGAGGATGAAAAACATGAAAGAGAGGATTACAAGTTTTAAATGCAACTAAGGCCCAAAGGCTTACAAATTAAAAAGATGAGATGCCCATAATCCTTTTCTTGTCCCTCTCTTCAGGAGGTAGGTCAAGGAGGCGAGAAGGGCAAAAGGAGCGCCTAGGCGAACTACGGGTGCCAGAAGACACCAAGAGAACACCCCGGGGAGTTCAAGGAGCCGGCGACACGGATGATGGGGTTGCCGGTGCCGCGCGGAGTGGCGCCCGACACCTAGTCGGACCCGCCATCCTGCCGCCCGCTCCCCTCGTCGTCGCTGTCGCTCCCCTCCTCGTCACTCTCGCTCGAGGAGGAGCCTTCGCTATCGGAGGAGCTGTCCACGCAGCACCGTGCCCGGATGCCGAAGCACCCGAAGACCTTGACGGAGAGGAGATCGCCCTCCATCAACTTAAAATGGAGGGTGAGCCCCGCCATCAAGCTGTGGATATGGGCGAACGTCTTCCACCCTCGACCAAGATACATCACACTAGGGGCTGGGAATTCGGCGCGGACTCGCGTGCCGCTGATCCCACAGCCCCTCATGTGCAGTCTCAGTGTCTCGGGCGGGTGCAACTCCACCACATCCGCAAACGGAGCTGGGAGTTGGAGGCGACGACGAGGCGCCTGGCGCAGCCTGACGAAGAACTCGCGAGGGTCGTCCCCAGCATGGACCGCCGCGGGGGGAAGAGCCGCCGGCGGAGGCGAAGCCGACGCACCGCCTCGTCCACCTCTTCCCCGAGCGCCTCGACCTCGTCCTCGACCTCGTCCACGACCTCGCCCCCTCCCTCTTCGCCCTACGGCTGGCTCTACCACCACGGGCGCGGGAGAGGGAGGGATGCGCTGTCTGGCGGCAACCCTCGCCGCCACCGATGAGGGACCAGGGTTCCCTTTCTCCATGGCGAATGGGAGGAAGGGGAGCAGAAGCTGTAGGAAGGAGGGGATGAGAGAATGCGGGCTTCCATCCTCCCCTCCCGCTCTTTATAAAGGAGCGAGGTGGGGGCTCGGCCGCCCCGCTCAGCGAATCAAGACACGGGAAGGCAGAGAGCTGGGGCCGACCCGCTGCCTCGACCCACGACGACCCCGTTTCCCGCCTCCGCCGTCCGCGGCCCCAAGTGCATGGGAGCCGCGTGGCAGGCGTGCAGAACCGAGGCGACGGATGGGGCGGCGTCTCCCCACCCCGTGATCGTGGGGAGTGGGCACCTCGAAAACCGCCCACGATCTCTCCCACGATGCCGCGTTTGACGTGTGCCGTGCGGGGAGGGAGCGGTGGATGCGGAGTGAGTTATGGCGCAACCTAGGCCGCGCGTGCCCGTGCACTGTTTTGGGCCTGGCCCAACAGCGCTCGGCACCGTGTATGGCCCAGGCCCGGGGGCTCCTGTTGGTGTACTAAAGTAGGGGTACCTTAGTATCCCGAACTTGTGCACGGGCAGTCGCAGCACCCCGCGGCAAGGCTTGCCGGGTGACCGCCAAGACCCTCCGTGGTTCCTTGGGAACCATTCAAGAACAAAGTATCCAAGAGCAAAACAAGGCCCCGGCAAGAGGAGCTTGGCGGGAAGGAGACAAGACCCCGGCAAGAGGAGCTTGCCGGGAAGGAGACGAGGCCCCAGCAAGAGGAGCTTGCCGGGAAGACAACCAAAGCATCTCAAGAAGCTCGCTGCGGCGCACTGCGCATCCCGACAAGACCCGGTGAGTGACAAGCTCCCGGACGCGACGAAGCAACATCCGCGGCAAGGCGCTTGCCGCGGCAAGCTACTACTCCGCAGCCCGCGCTCCAGCTCACCCACCAACGTGTTGCTCTGGGACCGCTCCTGGCGTACGTGGCGGGAGGCTGGGCAGCCGGGGGCATGCGGTGGCAAGCAAGCGCTGACAAGATAGCCATCATGGCAAACGGTGGCGTTCCTAGCGGTCCCTCTTTGTACCATCTAGGTGACGTAGACAGGCATTTAATGCCTTTTTCCCCTGCCATCAGGGTTAGGTATGATACAACTGTAGCAAGCGGTGGCGCCAACTACCACCTCTTTTATATTTTTACCCCCACCTCTGTTGCCACCTGTCGGTGACCCCTTAGACATATAAAAGGAGGCCCATGTGCAACAGAGAGGGGGGGGGGACGGCCATTCTCGCGCTCGGTCTCGCCAGCTGCTGGAGCGTACTGTAGCACTCATCGCTCCCGAGCAAGAACTCAATACAACCACCAAAGCAGGAGTAGGGTTTTATGCATCCGTGCGGCCCGAACCTGGGTAAACCGATCGTCTCGCTCGTGCGTTCGCCTCGATCTGCTCTTTGTGCATCCACCGCCCCCCTGCCGAACCGAAAGGGGCTCGGTCCGCCGATCCCCATAGGTGTGCGAGGGATCAGCAACCCCCGACACCGATAGATTACATCTTCATGAAATCTCTCGACAAATGTGTCATGATCAGCACCAACATCTTGAGCTCTTCCAGGATATCAATCGAATTCATAATGAGAATTACCATCCTTGCCCCTCAATGATTTGTGTTGTCATCGACTACTTCCTTACCTTCTTTCCAACACAAAATTGTTCGTGTTGTGGCTGTACCTTGAGTTCTTGGCTATCCAGCTTGTATTCTTGGTATAGTAATACTTATCGCCATCGCCATTAATTCTTGGTCCCAGTGTCAATTCTAATCGGAATAACGGCAATTGAACTTTGAGGTGTAAATTCAAAACTTCTAGCAACCCTATTGCTTGAAGTGAATGATCGATAGTTTCATTCTAATTCTTTTTTTCATTAAGTCACCATTTTAACGTTGTTCGTGCGACCTAGCCCATATTTCGGGTGCACCTTTCAACCAATGTTTAAATGGGTATGTTTCCTCGAGCATACCTCATTGTATCATTTTAACCGGCAATTGTCATCCCCTTGTTCACCTAATTGTGGAAATCCATCCTTTGGAAATCTCGATGAATTGTCGCTGAGTCCATCAGCCACCTCCTCATTCTCTCCTTGGTTTACTATGTTGGGGAACGCAGTAATTTCAAAAATTTTCCTACGCACACGCAAGATCATGGTGATGCACAGCAACGAGAGGGGAGAGTGTTGTCTACGTACCAACGCAGACCGACTGCGGAAGCGATCACACAACGTAGAGGAAGTAGTCGTACGTCTTCTTCCCGATCCGACCGATCCAAGTACCGTTACTCCGGCACCTCCGAGTTCTTAGCACACGTTCAGCTCGATGACGTTCCTCGGGCTCCGATCCAGCAAAGCGTCGAGGAAGAGTTCCGTCAGCACGACGGCGTGGTGACGATCTTGATGTACTACCGACGCAGGGCTTCGCCTAAGCACTGTAACGGTATGATCGAGGTGGAATTTGGTGGCAGGGGGCACCGCACACGATTAAGGAACGATTAACTTGTGTGTCTTGGGGTGCCCCCTGCCCCCGTATATAAAGGCCAGGGGCAGGGGGTTCGGCCGGCCAGGAAGGAGGCGCAGGGAGGAGTCCTACTCCCACCGGGAGTAGGACTCCTTCCCCCCAATCCTATTCCAACTAGGATTCTAGGGGGAGAAGGAGAAAGAGGGGGCTGGCCCACCTCTCCTAGTCCTATTAGGACTTGGGAAAGGTGGGGGGCGCCGGCCAGGTGTGGGCTTCCTCTTCTCTCTTTTCCACTAAGGCCCAATAGGCCCATTTACCTCCCGGGGGGGTTCCGGTAACCCTCCCGGTAATCCGGAAAAATCCCGATTTCACCCGGAACGCTTCCGGTGCCCAAACATAGGCTTCCAATATATCAATCTTTACGTCTCGACCATTTCGAGACTCCTCGTCATGTCCGTGATCTCATCCGGGACTCCGAACAACCTTCGGTACATCAAAAATGCATAAACTCATAATAACTGTCATCGTAACGTTAAGCGTGCGGACCCTACGGTTCGAGAACAATGTAGACATGACCGAGACACGTTTCCGGTCAATAACCAATAGCGGGACCTGGATGCCCATATTGGCTCCTACATATTCTACGAAGATCTTTATCGGTCAGACCGCATAACAACATACGTTATTCCCTTTGTCATCGGTATGTTACTTGCCCGAGATTCGATCGTCGGTATCCAATACCTAGATCAATCTCGTTACTGGCAAGTCTCTTTACTCGTTCCGTAATACATCATCTCATAACTAACATCTTAGTTATTATGCTTGCAAGGCTTATGTGATGTGTATTACCGAGAGGGCCCAGAGATACCTCTCCGACAATCGGAGTGACAAACCCTAATCTTGAAATACGCCAACCCAACATCTACCATTGGAGACACCTGTAGTACTCCTTTATAATCACCCAGTTACGTTGTGACGTTTGGTAGTACCCAAAGTGTTCCTCCGGTAAACGGGAGTTGCATAATCTCATAGTTATAGGAACATGTATAAGTCATGAAGAAAGCAATAGCAACATACTAAACGATCGGGTGCTAAGCTAATGGAATGGGTCATGTCAATCAGATCATTCAACTAATGATGTGACCTCGTTAATCAAATAACAACTCTTTGTTCATGGTTAGGAAACTTAACCATCTTTGATTAACGAGCTAGTCTAGTAGAGGCATACTAGTGACACTTTGTTGGTCTATGTATTCACACATGTATTATGTTTCCGGTTAATACAATTCTAGCATGAATAATAAACATTTATCATGATATAAGGAAATAAATAATAACTTTATTATTGCCTCTAGGGCATATTTCCTTCAGTCTCCCACTTGCACTAGAGTCAATAATCTAGATTACACAGTAATGATTCTAACACCCATGGAGTCTTGGTGCTGATCATGTTTTGCTCGTGGAAGAGGCTTAGTCAACGGGTCTGCAACATTCAGATCCGTATGTATCTTGCAAATCTCTATGTCTCCCACCTGGACTAAATCCCGGATGGAATTGAAGCGTCTCTTGATGTGTTTGGTTCTTTTGTGAAATTTGGATTCCTTTGCCAAGGCAATTGCACCAGTATTGTCACAGAAGATTTTCATTGGACCCGATGTACTAGGTATGACACCTAGATCGGATATGAACTCCTTCATCCAGACTCCTTCGTTCGCTGCTTCTGAAGCAGCTATGTACTCCGCTTCACATGTAGATCCCGCTACGACGCTTTGTTTAGAACTGCACCAACTGACAGCTCCACCGTTTAAAGTAAACACGTATCCGGTTTGCGATTTAGAATCGTCCGGATCAGTGTCAAAGCTTGCATCAACGTAACCTCTTACGGTGAGCTCTTTGTCACTTCCATATACGAGAAACATATCCTTAGTCCTTTTCAGGTATTTCAGGATGTTCTTGACCGCTGTCCAGTGATCCACTCCTGGATTACTTTGATACCTCCCTGCTAAACTTATAGCAAGGCACACATCAGGTCTGGTACACAGCATTGCATACATGATAGAGCCTATGGCTGAAGCATAGGGAACATCTTTCATTTTCTCTCTATCTTCTGCAGTGGTCGGGCATTGAGTCTGACTCAACTTCACACCTTGTAATACAGGCAAGAACCCTTTCTTTGCTTGATCCATTTTGAACTTCTTCAAAATCTTGTCAAGGTATGTGCTTTCTGAAAGTCCAATTAAGCGTTTTGATCTATCTCTATAGATTTTTATGCCTAATATGTAAGCAGCTTCCCGGAGGTCTTTCATCGAAAAACTTTTATTCAAGTATCCCTTTATGCTATCCAGAAATTCTATATCATTTCCAATAAGTAATATGTCATCCACATATAATATCAGAAATGCTACAGAGCTCCCACTCACTTTCTTGTAAATACAGGCTTCTCCAAAAGTCTGTATAAACCCAAATGCTTTGATCACACTATCAAAGCGTTTATTCCAACTCCGAGATGCTTGCACCAGTCCATAGATGGATCGCTGGAGTTTGCATACTTTGTTAGCTCCTTTTGGATCGACAAAACCTTCTGGTTGCATCATATACAACTCTTCTTCCAGAAATCCATTCAGGAATGCGGTTTTTACATCCATTTGCCAAATTTCATAATCATAAAATGCGGCAATTGCTAACATGATTCTGACAGACTTAAGCATCGCTACGGGTGAGAAAGTCTCATTGTAGTCAACTCCTTGAACTTGTCGAAAACCTTTTGCGACAAGTCGAGCTTTGTAGACAGTAACATTACCATCAGCGTCACTCTTTTTCTTAAAGATCCATTTATTCTCAATTGCTTGCCGACCATCGGGCAAGTCAACCAAAGTCCATACTTTGTTCTCATACATGGATCCCATCTCAGATTTCATGGCTTCAAGCCACTTTGCGGAATCTGGGCTCACCATCGCTTCTTCATAGTTCGTAGGTTCATCATGATCTAGTAGCATGACTTCCAGAACAGGATTACCGTACCACTCTGGTGTGGATCTTACTCTGGTTGATCTACGAGGTATAGTAGTATCTTGATCTAAAGTTTCATGATCATCATCATTAACTTCCTCTCTTATTGGTGTAGGTCTCACAGAAACAGTTTTCTGTGATGTACTATTTCCCAATAACGGAGTAGGTACAGTTACCTCGTCAAGTTCTACTTTCCTCCCACTCACTTCTTTCGAGAGAAACTCCTTCTCCAGAAAGTTTCCGAATTTAGCAACAAAAGTCTTGCCTTCGGATCTGTGATAGAAGGTGTATCCAATAGTTTCCTTTGGATATCCTATGAAGACACACTTCTCCGATTTGGGTTCGAGCTTATCAGGTTGAAGCTTTTTCACATAAGCATCGCAGCCCCAAATTTTAAGAAACGACAACTTTGGTTTCTTGCCAAACCATAGTTCATAAGGCGTCGTCTCAACGGATTTAGATGGTGCCCTATTTAACGTGAATGCGGCCGTCTCTAAAGCATAACCCCAAAATGATAGGGGTAAATCAGTAAGAGACATCATAGATCGCACCATATCTAGTAAAGTACGATTACGACGTTCGGACACACCATTACGTTGTGGTGTTCCGGGTGGCGTGAGTTGCGAAACTATTCCACAATTTTTCAAATGTACACCAAACTCGTAACTCAAATATTCTCCTCCACGATCAGATCGTAGAAACTTTATTTTCTTGTTACGATGATTTTCAACTTCACTCTGAAATTCCTTGAACTTTTCAAATGTTTTAGACTTATGTTTCATTAAGTAGATATACCCGTATCTGCTTAAATCATCTGTGAAGGTGAGAAAATAACGATATCCGCCACGAGCCTCAATATTCATCGGACCACATACATCGGTATGTATGATTTCCAATAAATCTGTTGCTCTCTCCATAGTACCGGAGAACAGTGTTTTAGTCATCTTGCCCATGAGGCACGGTTCGCAAGTACCAAGTGATTCATAATCAAGTGGTTCCAAAAGCCCATCAGTATGGAGTTTCTTCATGCGCTTTACACCGATATGACCTAAACGGCAGTGCCACAAATAAGTTGCACTATCATTATCAACTTTGCATCTTTTGGCTTCAACATTATGAATATGTGTACTGCTACTATCGAGATTCAATAAGAATAGACCACTTTTCAAGGGTGCATGACCATAAAAGATATTACTCATATAAATAGAACAACCATTATTCTCTGATTTAAATGAATAACCGTCTCGCATCAAACAAGATCCAGATATAATGTTCATGCTCAACGCTGGCACCAAATAACAATTATTTAGGTCTAATATTAATCCCGAAGGTAGATGTAGAGGTAGCGTGCCGACCGCGATCACATCGACTTTGGAACCATTTCCCACGCGCATCGTCACCTCGTCCTTTGCTAGTGTCCGCTTATTCTGTAGTCCCTGTTTCGAGTTGCAAATATTAGCAACAGAACCAGTATCAAATACCCAGGTGCTACTGCGAGCATTAGTAAGGTACACATCAATAACATGTATATCACATATACCTTTGTTCACCTTGCCATCCTTCTTATCCGCCAAATACTTGGGGCAGTTCCGCTTCCAGTGACCAGTCTGCTTGCAGTAGAAGCACTCAGTTTCAGGCTTAGGTCCAGACTTGGGTTTCTTCTCTTGAGCAGCAACTTGCTTGCCATTCTTCTTGAAGTTCCCTTTCTTCTTCCCTTTGCCCTTTTTCTTGAAACTAGTGGTTTTGTTAACCATCAACACTTGATGCTCCTTCTTGATTTCTACCTCCGCAGCTTTCAGCATAGCGAAGAGCTCGGGAATAGTCTTGTTCATCCCTTACATATTATAGTTCATCACAAAGCTCTTGTAGCTTGGTGGTAGTGATTGGAGAATTCTGTCAATGACGCAATCATCCGGAAGTGTAACTCCCAATTGAATCAAGTGATTATTATACCCAGACATTTTGAGTATATGCTCACTGACAGAACTGTTCTCCTCCATCTTGCAGCTATAGAACTTATTGGAGACTTCATATCTCTCAATCCGGGCATTTGCTTGAAATATTAACTTCAACTCCTGGAACATCTCATATGCTCCATGACGTTCAAAACGTCATTGAAGTCCCGGTTCTAAGCCGTAAAGCATGGCACACTGAACTATTGAGTAGTCATCAGCTTTGCTCTGCCAGACGTTCATAACTTCTGGTGTTGCTCTTGCAGCTGGCCTGGCACTTAGCGGTGCTTCCAGGACGTAATTCTTCTGTGCAGCAATGAGGATAATCCTCAGGTTACGGACCCAGTCCGTGTAATTGCTACCATCATCTTTCAACTTAGCTTTCTCAAGGAACGCGTTAAAATTCAACGGAACAACAGCACGAGCCATCTATCTACAATCAACATAAACAAGCAAGATACTATCAGGTACTAAGTTCATGATAATTTTTAAGTTCAGTTAATTTACTTAAGAACTCCCACTTAGAAAGACATCCCTCTAATCCTCTAAGTGATTACGTGATCCAAATCAACTAAACCATAACCGATCATCACGTGAGATGGAGTAGTTTTCAATGGTGAACATCAATATGTTGATCATATCTACTATATGATTCACGCTCGACCTTTCGGTCTCCGTGTTCCGAGGCCATATCTGTATATGCTTGGCTCGTCAAGTATAACCTGAGTATTCCGCGTGTGCAACTGTTTTGCACCCGTTGTATTTGAACATAGAGCCTATCACACCCGATCATCACGTGGTGTCTCAGCACGAAGAACTTTTGCAACGGTGCATACTCAGGGAGAACACTTCTTGATAATTTAGTGAGAGATCATCTTATAATGCTACCGTCAATCAAAGCAAGATAAGATGCATAAAAGGATAAACATCACATGCAATCAATATAAGTGATATGATATGGCCATCATCATCTTGTGCTTTGTGATCTCCATCTCCGAAGCATCGTCATGATCACCATCGTCACCGGCGCGACACCTTGATCTCCATCGTAGCATCGTTGTCGTCTCGCCAATCTTATGCTTCCACGACTATCACTACCGCTTAGTAATAAAATAAAGCATTACATCGCGATTGCATTGCATACAATAAAGCAACAACCATATGGCTCCTGCCAGTTGCCGATAACTCGGTTACAAAACATGATCATCTCATACAATAAAATCAGCATCATGCCTTGACCATATCACATCACAACATACCCTGCAAAAACAAGTTAGACGTCCTCTACTTTGTTGTTGCAAGTTTTACGTGGCTGCTACGGGCTTAAGTAAGAACTCATCTCACCTACGCATCAAAACCACAACGATAGTTCGTCAAATAGACTCCGTTTTAACCTTCTCAAGGACCGGGCGTAGTCACACTTGGTTCAAGTAAAGTTGGAGAGACAGTCTTCCGCAAGCCATCTGTGTGCATAGCACGTCGAGGGAACCGGTCTCGCGTAAGACTACGCGTAAGGTTGGTCCGGATCGTCTCGTCCAACAATACCGCCGAACCAAAGTATGACATGCTGGTAGGCAGTATGACTTGTATCGCCCACAACTCACTTGTGTTCTACTCGTGCATATAACATCAAACCATAAAACCTAGGCTCGGATGCCACTATTGGGGAACGCAGTAATTTCAAAAATTTTCCTACGCACACGCAAGATCATGGTGATGCACAGCAACGAGAGGGGAGAGTGTTGTCTACGTACCAACGCAGACCGACTGCGGAAGCGATCACACAACGTAGAGGAAGTAGTCGTACGTCTTCTTCCCGATCCGACCGATCCAAGTACCGTTACTCCGGCACCTCCGAGTTCTTAGCACACGTTCAGCTCGATGATTTTCCTCGGGCTCCGATCCAGCAAAGCGTCGAGGAAGAGTTCCGTCAGCACGACGGCGTGGTGACGATCTTGATGTACTACCGACGCAGGGCTTCGCCTAAGCACTGTAACGGTATGATCGAGGTGGAATTTGGTGGCAGGGGGCACCGCACACGATTAAGGAACGATTAACTTGTGTGTCTTGGGGTGCCCCCTGCCCCCGTATATAAAGGCCAGGGGCAGGGGGTTCGGCCGGCCAGGAAGGAGGCGCAGGGAGGAGTCCTACTCCCACCGGGAGTAGGACTCCTTCCCCCCAATCCTATTCCAACTAGGATTCTAGGGGGAGAAGGAGAAAGAGGGGGCCGGCCCACCTCTCCTAGTCCTATTAGGACTTGGGAAAGGTGGGGGGCGCCGGCCAGGTGTGGGCTTCCTCTTCTCTCTTTTCCACTAAGGCCCAATAGGCCCATTTACCTCCCGGGGGGGTTCCGGTAACCCTCCCGGTAATCCGGAAAAATCCCGATTTCACCCGGAACGCTTCCGGTGCCCAAACATAGGCTTCCAATATATCAATCTTTACGTCTCGACCATTTCGAGACTCCTCGTCATGTCCGTGATCTCATCCGGGACTCCGAACAACCTTCGGTACATCAAAAATGCATAAACTCATAATAACTGTCATCGTAACGTTAAGCGTGCGGACCCTACGGTTCGAGAACAATGTAGACATGACCGAGACACGTTTCCGGTCAATAACCAATAGCGGGACCTGGATGCCCATATTGGCTCCTACATATTCTACGAAGATCTTTATCGGTCAGACCGCATAACAACATACGTTATTCCCTTTGTCATCGGTATGTTACTTGCCCGAGATTCGATCGTCGGTATCCAATACCTAGATCAATCTCGTTACTGGCAAGTCTCTTTACTCGTTCCGTAATACATCATCTCATAACTAACATCTTAGTTATTATGCTTGCAAGGCTTATGTGATGTGTATTACCGAGAGGGCCCAGAGATACCTCTCCGACAATCGGAGTGACAAACCCTAATCTTGAAATACGCCAACCCAACATCTACCATTGGAGACACCTGTAGTACTCCTTTATAATCACCCAGTTACGTTGTGACGTTTGGTAGTACCCAAAGTGTTCCTCCGGTAAACGGGAGTTGCATAATCTCATAGTTATAGGAACATGTATAAGTCATGAAGAAAGCAATAGCAACATACTAAACGATCGGGTGCTAAGCTAATGGAATGGGTCATGTCAATCAGATCATTCAACTAATGATGTGACCTCGTTAATCAAATAACAACTCTTTGTTCATGGTTAGGAAACTTAACCATCTTTGATTAACGAGCTAGTCTAGTAGAGGCATACTAGTGACACTTTGTTGGTCTATGTATTCACACATGTATTATGTTTCTGGTTAATACAATTCTAGCATGAATAATAAACATTTATCATGATATAAGGAAATAAATAATAACTTTATTATTGCCTCTAGGGCATATTTCCTTCATACTAATGAACTCTTGTTTCGAAACTCGGTTCCATAGTTCATTTCCTGAGAATCTTATAATGTCTTCTCATCATTTTGTCGCACCTTGTCTTCTTAGGCATCCTGAGCCTGAGGTATCCTCACACCAATCAGATCTGAATCTCGGTCAGATATGATGGTTGGAACATATTTTCAAGAGTTATAACATTGGTCCTCTTATGACTCGGGAAGGTGATGTCATGCCTAGCACACCTGGCCGGAGGACCTAGTGTTATAGTTTCCTTTTTAACTAGGTTAACCATTCCTCCATGAGGAAATTGAATGACTTGTTTAATAAGTTTTTCCTGATGGATCCTTTGTGTATCCAAGGTCTGATCTTTGCTTGAAGACCTTGTCAATGCTATCTCGAAGCATGTTTGTGGTACTCCGGTTTTCAACAAGAACATTTGAAGCCCAATGCTAAATGTTTCCTGCTCAATTATCCAAACACCTCTATATGGATAATGTCATGAAATTTGTCTCCCCTACCTAAAGAGTTTTCTACATTATATCCTGTCATGGATATCATGCTCTACTTGCCCTTGGGAAGGATATACCTTGAAATAGGCGTTTAAACACATTTCCCTTTCCTTTGTTTTGTTTAATCTGATGATCATATTTTCCTTTCCATTGATTGGTTTAATGTTGCTTGTGATCTATATGATCTAAGCAGTAATATTCCCCTGCTTATGTAGACCCCTCGTGTCGGAGTAAATAGCCATGGGTAGCCTAGCCGGCTTCCCCTGGCCCATCTAAAAAAATCACGAGCCCCGTCCGGCTCTCAAGAAGACTCGAGACCTGGGGCCGCCTCCCCCCTGCCGGCTATCTTCTAGGCCGGCTTCGGGGGCGGCCCGCCCTTTACCCTCAGGAAGAAAGTTGTGGGAGGGCCGACTGCGAGAAGCCGGCTGCGACGAGGCCGACTCCAAGAAGCCAGCTCCCATAAAGAGGTCAAAGCCGTACCCACAAAGTACGCGTCCACCCCGCGATGATGAAGCGGGGCGTGGCTACAGTGGAGCCTGCCACCCCAAAACCCGGAGCACGCCTGGTACAGTGTGCCGTACGGGTAGCCACAACCCGTCCGGCGCGGCACTGTTGCCACGACGGCCCCAACGCCCTCCACGACGGGCCACCAGCGTGGCCCCCGAGGCGGTGGGCCCCTTCGGGCAGAGAGATACCGAAGGCGGCCGCACCTCCTCCCAAGTCGGCCTGATGGAGACCCGGCCCCCCACAGCCGGCTCGCCATCCTCCTTGAAGGAGACGCCCATTAAGGAGACAAGATGCGGCGGGGCTACAGTAATCGCCCGCCAGGGCGGCGGTACTGTAGCCACGCTTACCCCGACCAAGCCTGCGTCAACAGTACGAGGCAACAGTAACCAGCCACCAACCAGGTCGTGGACAGTGGGGCCTGCCTGTCGACCAAGGAGCCGGCAGCCGGCGGGACCCACCAGTCGGCGGGCCCCAGCAGCCGGCGCAGGAGCCGGCGAACACAGTCACAGACAGCTGGGCCCCGCGCCCAGCTGGATTACCATTGTACCCCCGGGGGGTAGGCCTATATAAACCCCCCGGTGCACCCATGCAAAGGGTTGAACTCTCTAGATAGACTTAGACACCACATGAGGAGAAGAAGCAAGCTGTGCCCTTCTTCCTCCTCCCACCCGAACAGCTCAAGGAGCATTGTGTAGCTACTTGTTCATTTAGTCACCATGCGGAGACCCCGCAGAGCAGCAGTAGGGGTGTTATCTCCCCGGAGAGCCCTGAAGCTGGGTAAGATTCGCCGGCGTGCATGTCTTCGCCTTATCCCGTTTCCAGGCACCGGCGATGTTTTATTGGCTCCCACAATGATAAGCCACCCGTTGGCATATGTCGCACCTACCACCCGACATTTGGCGCCCACCGTGGGGCCAGGTGCACCGTCGTCCGGAGACCTGTTCTGGACGGGAACCCTCTTCCTCCCTCGTGAGCGTAGCCAGCCCGGCTCGCCCGATGGCGCTTGCCACGACGCGCTGAAAGGCGTCACCAACATCTGCGCGGCGAGCGGCCTCGCCGATCTCTTCAACAAGGCCCGCATCTCCGATGAGCTCGTCTCCGATGCGGGCACCGACCACATCGCCAACCTCCTTGGCCAGCTCCACGTCTCCAGCGAGCCTACTGCAGATTTGGAGTTGATTGGCTCCACCGATCCGATGCCTGTCGACTCCGACACGGCATCCTACGACACCTTCCGCACCAACGTCGCGATCTACAACGACCAACTCCCCCCGGCCGGCGATTGCGATACTATCACCATTGAGGTGATGGTTATCGGCCATGACGGCCCGGCCGACGAGGGCGCCCATGACGCCCCGCGTGCGGCGGCCCACGACTTATCCGTCCCCCTCCCGGCTGATGCTGACGACGAAGTATTGGAGGCACGCCGCCTCGCCCTCCTCGCGGAGGGCTTGCAGCTGGCCTCCGTAAGACGCCTCACCGAGGCCTACCAGCGCGAAGCTGACCGCGCCGCCTTCGGCACGCCGGCCCCGGCTGGCCCAAGCGGGCTGGTGCTGTCAGGCAACGCGGCGTCGTCATCGCCGACATGCTTGGAGTCGATTGCCCGGTCTACGCCACTCCGCTTGAGAACCTGCGCGCCGCCCAAGCGGCCGTAGACGAGCTGGACGGCTTGGAAGCCGAGGACCTCCCCCACATGACGCGGCGCATTCGGCAACTAATTGACGCGGCCGCTCAGCGGCACGAAGCCGACGCCTGCGCGGCGAGCCCTCCCCCGCACCGCGATCACGACGCGACTTCCCGGTCACCGACTACGAGCAACACCCGCGCGCGGCGCGAGAAAGAGCCGGCTTCCAGCCGAAGCCGGACCCGGACCCGAATCTCCATCGAGCGAGACACGGACGGCCGTCCCCGAGCCATGGAATGGCGGGGAAGCCCGCCTCCACCTCGAGCTCGTGGAGAGAGATACCCCACCCCGCCTCCAGTGACGCACCCGACTCTCAGCGGCCGACTAGGTCGCCATGAAGGAGTCAGCGAGAACGACGCCCGCCATCGGATCGACCGCCTGGCCAGATCCCTGGCGCTAGAAGAAGAAGATGATGTCGGCCTGCCATGTTTTGGCCCCCGCATCCGCGACGAGCCCTTCCCCAAAGGGTTCTCTCTCCCGAGAGACACGCCCAAGTACAACGGCTTGGTAAAGCCGGAAGACTAGCTGACTGACTACTCCACAACCGTCAGCATCGCCAACGGCAACCAGCGCGTTGCCATGAAGTACGTGCCCCTCATGCTGCAAGGCACGACACGGACTTGGCTTAACAGCCTCAAGCCTCTCAGCATCAACAGCTGGGTAGATTTCACTGAAGCCTTCGTTCGCAACTTCACCAGCACCTACAAGCGGGCTCCCAAGCCCAGGCAGCTCTCCCTGTGCGTACAGAGCCCAACCGAGTCCACCCGCGACTACCTCACGCGTTGGGCCGAGCTCCGCAATTCTTGCGAAGGGGTGCACGAGGTGCAAGCCATCGAATACTTCACTGCCGGGTGTCGAGAGGCTTGCACCCAGCCGGTCACATGCATTGGTCAAAGAAATCCATCAGCTGGAGCCGGGCCGACCACCCAGAGGTGATGCCGTCCCCCGGCTCCTACGCTTTGGTCCTGGAGGCCACCCTTGCGACGGACACGCGCGCTGCCCGCTTCTCCCGTGTGCTGATCGACGGCGGAAGCAGCATCAACATCCTGTACCACGACACCATGGAGAAGTTGGGTGTCAAGGCAAAACATCTTGTGCCAACTCGAACGGTGTTTCACGGCATCGTACCCGGTTTGTCCTGCGCCCCCATTGGCAAGATCAAGATCGATGTACTCTTTGGGGGCAAGGATCATTTCCGCCGGGAGGCGATCTGGTTCGAGGTGGTGGACCTAGAGAGCCCTTACCACGCCTTGCTTGGCCGACCCGCCTTGGCCAAGTTCATGGTGGTCCCCCACTACGCGTACCTCAAGATGAAGATACCAAGCTCCAAGGGCGTCATCACCATCACCGGTGACTACAAGAAGTCCGCCGACTGCGCCGCGGCCAGCAGTTGGCTGGCCGAATCCCTAGTGATTGTCGAAGAGAAGAAGACGCTGGACAGGGTCGTGGCCCTGGTCAGCAAGCAGCTAAGCCAGCCCGCCGACTCCAAGGAGTATGATGCCCAAGGATCTTTCCATCCGGCCAAGGAGACCAAGAAAATACAGCTCGACCCCGAGCACCCCGAGAGGTTTGCCGTCATTGGGGCGAGCCTAAACAGCAAATAGGAAGGCGAGCTCGTCGATTTCCTCCCTGAGAATCGGGATATCTTTGCATGGTCCCCCAAGGACATGCCGGGTGTTCCGAAGGATTTCGCCGAGCACAAATTACATGTGCGGGAGGACGCAAAACCAGTCAAGCAGCCTCTCTGCCGACCGTCAGAGGAGAAGAGAAGGATCGTAGGGGAGGAGATACCCCGGCTTCTTGCAGCCGGCTTCATCATGGAAGTTTTCTTCCCGGAGTGGCTTTCGAACCCGGTTCTCATGCTGAAAAAGAATAACAAGTGGCGCATGTGTATAGACTACACAAGCCTCAACAAAGCCTGCCCCAAAGATCCCTTCGCCCTGCCCAGAATTGACCAAGTGATAGACTCCACAGCCGGATGCGAGCTGTTGAGTTTTTTGGATGCTTATTCAGGATACCACCAGATAAAACTGAACCCGGATGACCGGCTGAAGACCGCCTTCATCACGCCATTCGGAGCCTTCTGCTACCTGACCATGACGTTCGGCTTAAGGAATGTCGGCGCCACCTTTCAGCGTTGCATGCAGAAGTGCCTCCTCACACAGCTCGGCAAAAAACGCCCACGTTTACGTGGACGATATCGTGGTGAAGACGGAGAAGCGCGGCACTCCGTTGGAAGACCTGAAAGAGACGTTCGAGAACCTGCGCCGGTTCCGAATCAAGCTCAACCCGGAGAAATGCGTGTTCGGAGTGCCAGCCGGCCAGCTCCTAGGCTTTCTGGTCTCCGAACGCGGCATCGAGTGCATCCCGGTGAAGATCAAGGCCATCGAGAGGATGGCGATCCCAACCAAGCTTCGAGAAATCCAGAAGTTCACCGGGTGCCTGGCCTCTTTGAACCGCTTCATCAGCCGGCTTGGAGAGAAAGCTCTCCCTCTCTACCGCCTCATGAAGAAAAGCACTCACTTTGAGTGGAATGACCAGGCCGACCAAGCTTTCCGCGAGCTGAAGAAAATGCTGGCCACGCCGCCTGTCCTGGCGGCGCTGACTGAGAAAGAGCCCATGCTCCTTTATATTGCCGCTACTAGCCGGGTGGTCAGCACCGTCATTGTAGTCCAGCGCCCCGAAGAAGGCCGAGCCCAGCCGGTCCAGAGGCTGGTGTATTATTTGAGCGAGGTGCTGTCCGCCTCAAAGCAGAACTACCCGCACTACCAGAAGATGTGCTACGGCGTGTACTTCACCGCCAAGAAGCTGAAGCCGTACTTTCAAGAACATCCCATCACGGTCGTATGCACTGCCCCGCTGGCCGAGATCATAGGCAGCCGGGGTGCATCCGGCCGGGTGGCTAAGTGGGCCATCGAGCTGGCCCCATACACGATCTTCTACCAACCCCGCACTGCCATCAAGTAACAAGCACTGGCCGACTTCCTTGTCGACTGGGCCGAGACCCAGTACTTACCGCCAGCTCCTAACTCCACCCATTGGCGCATGCACTTTGACGGATCCAAGATGCGCACCGGCTTGGGAGCCGGCGTCGTCCTTACCTCTCCTAAGGGCGACAAGCTCAGATACACGCTACAGATCCACTTCACTACCTCCAACAATGTAGCCGAGTACGAGGCGCTCATACATGGGCTCCGGCTTGCCAAGGAACTCGGCATCCGCCGGATCCTGTGTTATGGCGACTCGGATTTGGTGGTTCAGCAATCATCCGGTGACTGGGACGCCAAGGACGCAAACATGGCAAGCTACCGCTTCCTAGTGTAGCAAATCAGTGGGTACTTTGATGGATGCGAATTCCTCCACATACCGCAAGCCGACAACGAGCCAGCAGATGCCCTGGCCCGAATAGGCTCCATGCGGCAAGCAATACCAACCGGCGTCGCCCTACAACGCCTCCTCAAGCCGTCCATCAAGCCGCCTCCGGAATCTGACTCCATCTTCGTGCCGCTCGACCCCGACAGGGCCGGGTCCGGCTCGAAGAACCAAGCAGTCAGCCCGGGGACTTCAGTACTCGGCTCAGGGACTGCAGTAGCCGACTCGGGGACTGCCGCACCCAGCTCGGGGACTGCGGTAGCCGGCCCGGGAACTTCTTCAGCACAGCAAGCGGCGGGCGACTCCAGCACTTCATCACCCAGCCCGCCCACCCTGGTGGCTGTAGCCACATTGGCGGCAGAGGAAGTTGCATCTCCATCATGGGCCCAATCCATCCTCAACTTTTTAGTGAACCAAGATCTGCCGGCTGACGAAACAGAAGCGAGACAAGTCCAACATCGAGCTGGAGCATACACAATCGTCAACAGAGAACTTGTCAAGCGCAGTGTCACCGGAGTCCTACAGCGATGCGTCGAGCAGGAGAAGGGCATTGCAATCCTCAGAGATATACACCAGGGAGAGTGCGGCCACCACGCCGCCTCAAGATCACTTGTCGCCAAAGCCTTCCGCCACGGTTTCTTTTGGCTGACTGCTTTGGACGACGCCAAAGAGCTAGTCAAACACTGCAAAGGCTGCCAGCTTTTCAGCTCCAAGCAACACATGCCGGCTTCGGCACTCAAGACCATTCCCCTCACCTGGCCCTTTGCCGTCTGGGGACTGGATATGGTGGGCCCATTCAACATGGCACGCGGCGGCATGACGCATTTGCTCGTCGCTGTGGACAAATTCACCAAGTGGATCGAGGCAAAGCCGATCAAGAAGCTGAATGGGCCGACTGCGGTGACTTTCATTGCAGATATAACAACCCGGTACGGTGTACCGCATAGCATCATCACCGACAACGGCATGAATTTTGCCAAAGGAGCCTTGGCACGATTCTGCGCTACACAAGGTATCCGGCTGGACCTTGCGTCCGTCGCCCACCCGCAGTCAAACGGCCAAGTCGAGCGAGCAAACGGCCTCATCCTCTCCGGCATCAAGCCCCGACTGGTCGTACCTCTGGAGTGTTCAGCCGGCTGTTGGCTCGACGAGGTGCCGGCTGTCCTATGGAGTCTGCGTACTACCCCAAACAGATCAACCGGCTTCACTCCTTTCTTCCTTGTATATGGTGCTGAGGCAGTCATCAAAACTGACATCGAGTTCGACTCACCTGGGGTAACCATGTACACGGAGGCGGAGGCCAAAGAAGCACGAGAAGACGGCGTCGACCTGCTCGAAGAAGGCCGGCTGTTAGCCCTCAGCCGGTCTGCCATCTACCAGCAGGGTTTGCGCCGCTACCACAGCCGGAGGGTCAGGCCAAGATCCTTCCAGGAAGACGACCTTGTGCTCCGGCTGATCCAGTGAACAGCCGGCCAGCACAAGCTCGCAGCCCCCTGGGAAGGCCCCTTCGTCGTCAGCAGAGCTCTAGGCAACGATGCCTACTACCTCATCGACGCACAGAAGCCCAAGGCACGCAAGAGAGACGACTCCGACAAGGAGTCGGAACGACCATGAAACGCCAACCTCCTTCGAAGATTTTACAGTTAAAATGCAGTATGTATCACGTCAACTTTTGTATTAAGTATGAGACAATAGGCTCCCCGAGGAGGACTCGGGGACTGCCATCTTTTATCTATGAATGAAAATTATCATGCGTATGATATTGCCTTTTCATTTATTTATTTTGTCCGGCACCGGGTTCGACGAGTCGGCCCGGGGACTAGCCGACTCGAGTTATATTTGGAGTCCTACCCGCGGTCAGACAAGTAATGTGCTGGCACCCAGGCTTGGCTCTTGCCAAAATCGTAGTTCGAAGAACCGGCTGCCCGGCTGGCAAGAGCCATAAGCCGGAAAGGGTGCGCACATGAAAAACGGCTAGGGACTAGCGGACTTATATAACAAAAGTCGGCTTGCCGCCTCCCGCCGACCGACTACCAGAGTAGCCGGCCGGCCGGCTTACATTCGGTTCGCTTCAAATCCAAGAAAGCTCGAGTACTTGCCTTCCCAAAGAGGGAAGGCGGCAAAGGAAAAAGCCTAAGGATGAAAAGTGCACTCGAATGGAAGCCAAAACATGCATACAATAATATTTACACAGAGGACCTCCAGAGAGGTCAACATCCAACATAGTCTGATACACCCCTAGTGGGTGGAATTGCGAAAACTTAAAGTTGTTCGAAAAGACAAAAGCAGGAACAACAAGGACGGCAGATCAAGCCGGCGGGGTAGCTGACGAGCCAGGCTGGGCGGGGGAGACGGTCGCGCCGGCTGAAGGAGCGGCCGGCAGACCAACTTCAGCATGATCACCGCCTCCGGCAGCGGGCGCGCTTCCGCGCGGCTCGTTGCTGGAGGCACAGTCGGCTTGAGGACGGTCGGTCGTTCCACTAGCCGGCTCGGCGTCTTCACCCTCCTCCTCCTCCTCGTCATCCTCGCCCTCGTCACTGGAGGCGATCTCCTCGGCCGAGTCCTCGCCCTCCGCCGGGTTCAGCCCGAACCACTCCTCCGGTTGGGCGACGCCGTCGTCGTTAAGTTCGGGCGCGAAGGAGCTGGTGTCGGTGCACTCGGCGATCGTCGAGGCGCGCTGGGCGATCGCCGGTCGTACCTCCTCCAACTCCGCATCGGCCTCTAGCCACCAAGTTCGCAGCTGGTCCAGGCTTAGCCCTGGGTACCATGCGCGGACGAACTCCAACGCACGCCCGACCCCAAGACGGGCCGCCGACACTTTCCAAGCCTCGAAGCGGCCGACTGCGACTTCCATCCAGTCGGCGGTCCGGCTTGGGGTGCGGGGGATCATCTGGCCGGGCCAGAGCGCGGCCAGCACCTGCACCCCGGCACGTTGGAGCCGGCGGAGCATCCGATGGGCCGGCTGCAGTCGCGCTTGGACGGCAACGAGCTGCTCCGCCAGCGTTCGATTTGCATCCGGCGCAATGACAACTCCAGCCTGACGGCGCGCCTCGCGATGGGCCTCGATGGCTTGGGTGGCGAGGACGGAGTGGCCGGGAAAGTAATCTGTGCAAAGTAACAAGCACAAGTCAGAATAAAACTCCAGGCGGCTAGCAGGTGGAGGAAGGGCAAGAAAAGTGGCTTACCATCGATTAGATCTTCGATTCGGCCAAAACCTTCCTCCAGTGCCTGACGCGTCTCGTTCCAGCTCGCCTCCTTGGTCTTGAACTCCGCCTTCAGGGCAGCCTCGCTGTCTTGCGCCTTCTGCAGGGCCGCCTTGTGGCTCTCTTCCTGGTCGGCCAATTTCTTGACCAGGCGGTCGTGCTCCTGGACCAAGTCGGCGTACTCGGCGTCCTTGGCGTGAAGAGCGGTCTGCACCTCGCCAAGCTCCCTCCGCAAGTCGGCGTTGGCCTATGCATGAGCAAAAGACAAAGAGAAAAAGTCAGCAAGGGAAAGGTCGTCAAGGAAGATCCGACCCGACTGCTCAGCAGTCGGCCCGATTCTCGGGGACTACACCCAGTGGGTGCGCTGTCGCGCCCCCACAAGAGACAGATAAGAGCAAGGTACTTACGATGGCTGCGGGCCAGGTCATCGATCCTCCGACTCAGCTCCTGAGCCTGGGAGTTGAAGGCGGCAGCACGAGAGTTGTGATAATCCTAAGGATCAGACAGTAAACAGAGTTAAGATAGTCGTCGAGAAAGATACGACCCGACTGCGCTGCAGTCGGCCCGGATCTTGGGGACTACACCCAGTGGGTGCGCTAGCGCGCCCCCACGGAAAAAATCAGAGGACCAGAGCGGTCGACAAGTAAAAAACTTACCCGGATTGCAGACCGCGTCGACAAGAACTCCTGAGTAAATTGCTGCAGGAGGGCGGCCTGAGCCTGCAGCCAGCTCTGAACCCCTTGGGCCGCCACGTTCAGTTCGCCACTTCCTCCGCTGGGAGTCCACCCGGACGTGGCAGAGCTGGCCGCCTCCAAGGCTTCTGCCGAATGGTTGGCACCCGCGGCTTGGCGCGTGTCCGGTGGGGCCGTGTTCCCTCCGGCGCGCTGGGTCGCCGCCAGCTGAATCTCAAGACCGGCTCCGGCCTCGGGTGCGCCCCGGGCCGGCTCCTCCGGCGCCGCCGACAACTGGCCGCCTTTGCCCGCTCCGGTTGGCGCTGCCGGCGGCGTCCTCTCCGCGAAGACCTTGAAGAGCTCCTCCTTCTGCACCGGCGGCTGATCTGGGGTGATCTCCTCTGCCATGGGCAGCGGGATGTCCGGGTCCACGGTGCAGAGGGGGATGTCGAGCAGCGGAGGTCGGCTACGCGTGCCCTTCGCCTCCGTTTCCGCGGTCGCCCGCTCCGTCGGAGTCTCGGCTGCCGCGTTAGCCCGCTCCTTCACCGCCCGGGCGGCCTCCCGCTCCGCCGCCTCCCTCTCCTCTCGCGCTTCACGGGCGTTCCGCTCCGTGGCTTCCGCAAGGTCGGCGCGGGGGTCCACACGGCGGGGCCCTGAAGATCCAGCACCCGTCCCAACCACAGAGCCGCCTGGGCCCCGCTCAAGAGAGAGCGGCGCCCTGCTCGGAAAATGGTGGAGGGTTAGAACAAAAGAAGACAACGAAAAATAAACACGCAAGTGGCCGAAAACTTACGACGAAACCGCCTGAGGCTGCTTCACCGTCCTCCGGAAGCGGGCCGCCTTCACCGCCGCCTCGTCCCGCTTCGTTGCCGCGGCGGAGGCCCTCGTCTTCTTCGGCCGGCTGCCGAAGAGAGGAAGCACGGCCCGGTGCTTTGACGTCCTACCACCGGCAGCCGGTGCGGCGGACGAGCCCGCGCTGTGACGGTCGGCTGCCGGCTGGCGGCGCGGGATTTCTTCGGCATCGGCGTCATCCGGCCAGTCGTCAAAACTGGCCGAGAGCCCCGTGCCTTCGGGCTCGGCGACGTCCCCCGTGGCAGCGTCCTCCATGGCGGCCGCCCCCAGATCCGGGTCATCAAGATCATCTGCCACACGGTCGGGGGCATACCGGCGTTCGGCTCCTGCCGCCCCGGCTGGCGGCGGAAGAAGAGGGTTCTGATAAGAAGGAACCACCTGGTCAGAAGCCAGCAGGCATAAAGCCGGCTGATGACAGAAAGAAGATAGAAAGAAAAACTTACCACGGGCGGTGGATGGGTGCGAGAGTACGGCGCCTTGCCGTATTGCCAGTCGTCGGCGAGCTTAAGGTTGGCGATGTAGTTTACCATGAGTGCGACTTCGGCATTGGGCATGTCCCATGTGCTCAGCCGGCATGGGTCGAAGCGGCCGCTCATCTGGCTCAGCATGTGGGGCCGGCTCTGAAGGGGAAGGATCCGGCGCTCGACGAAGGCGGCCACCAAGTCGGCTCCACGCAGACCTTCCGACTGGATCATTACCCTGAGCCAGGCGATGGCAGCGTTCCCAGCCGGTGACAAGGACTTGGATCTGAAGCCCCAAGACGGCTGCCTCCCAGCCGGCGGGCCGACTACGTAAGCCGGCAGTTTAACGTGGTCTCCTTGCGGGGCGATGTTCTTGACGTAGAAGTATGATTTTTTCCAGAGCTTCACCGATTGGATTAGAGGGATGTGCGGGAAGGGATTGTTCTCGCCTGACCTCTTCATCGTGATGAAGGCCCCGCAGGGGGCGGCACGCCGGCGCTGACGGTGCCGAGTTTGTTCTGGAAGAGCTCCGCCCAAAGCTCCAGCATGGGCAGCACTCCCAAGAAGCCTTCGCAGAGAGAGACGAAGGCCGACAGCAGCATCACCGCGTTGGGGGTGAGGTGATGCGGCTGGAGGCGGTAGAAGTCGAGGAAGGAACGCATGAACCCACTCGCCGGCAGGCCGAAGCCGCGGAGGAAATGCGCGCGGAAGACGATCGGCTCGCCTTCCTCCGACGCCGGCGAGATTTCCGCCTCCGGCGCCAGACGAGCCTGCACGAGGTTGGCGACGGGCAGGCACCGGGTCCGGCGGAGGAACTCTATGTGCTCGTCGTGGACGTTGGAGCCGTCCCACGAGCTCGACAACGCCATGGACATGGAGGCGTGGGGAAGCTGCGACGGCAGGACTTCTCCGCCACGTGGCCCGTCGTGGGGCCCACGGGTCATCCACGCCATATTGGTAAAACAAGAGAGTTCTTCGAAGTCGGCCTACAACGGCGAGGTCGGCTCCTCAGGGTATGAAGCTGACCAAGCTTCTCGTCCCTCTGTCCGCCGCGAAGCTCGCTCAGCTTCGGGGACTACTGTCGGATTAAATAGCCATGGGTAGCCTAGCCGGCTTCCCCTGGCCCATCTGAAAAAATCACGAGCCCGTCCGGCTCTCAAGAAGACTCGAGACCTGGGGCCGCCTTCCCCCCTGCCGGCTATCTTCTAGGCCAGCTTCGGGGGCGGCCTGCCCTTTACCCTCAGGAAGAAAGTTGTGGGAGGGCCGACTGCGAGAAGCCGGCTGCGACGAGGCCGACTCCAAGAAGCCGGCTCCCATAAAGCGGTCAAAGCCGTACCCGCAAAGTACACGTCCACCCCGCGATGATGAAGCGGGGCATGGCTACAGTGGAGCCTGCCACCCCCAAAACCCGGAGCACGCCTGGTACAGTGCACCGTATGGGTAGCCACGACCCGTCCGGCGCGGCACTGTTGCCACGGCGGCCCCAACGCCGTCCACGACGGGCCACCAGCGTGGCCCCCGAGGCGGTGGGCCCCTTCGGGCAGAGAGATACCGAAGGCGGCCGCACCTCCTCCCAAGTCGGCCTGATGGAGACCCGCCCCCCCACAGCCGGCTCGCCATCCTCCTCGAAGGAGACGCCCATTAAGGAGACAAGATGCGGCGGGGCTACAGTAATCGCCCGCCAGGGCGGCGGTACTGTAGCCACGCTTACCCCGACCAAGCCTGCGTCAACAGTACGAGGCAACAGTAACCAGCCACCAACCAGGCCCTTGACAGTGGGGCCTGCCTGTCGACCAAGGAGCCGGCAGCCGGCGGGACCCACCAGTCGGTGGGCCCCAGCAGCCGGCGCAGGAGCCGGCGAACACAGTCACAGACAGCTGGGCCCCGCGCCCAGCTGGATTACCATTGTACCCCCGGGGGTAGGCCTATATAAACCCCCCGGTGCACCCATGCAAAGGGTTGAACTCTCTAGATAGACTTAGACACCACACAAGGAGAAGAAGCAAGCTGTGCCCTTCTTCCTCCTCCCACCCGAACAGCTCAAGCAGCATTGTGTAGCTACTTGTTCATTTAGTCACCATGCGGAGACCCCGCAGAGCAGCAGTAGAGGTGTTATCTCCCTGAAGAGCCCTGAAGCTGGGTAAGATTCGCCGGCGTGCATGTCTTCACCTTATCCCATTTCCAGACACCGGCGATGTTTTATTGGCTCCCACAACGATAAGCCACCCGTTGGCATATGTCGCACCTACCACCCGACACCTCGTGTACAATTATGTCAGTAAGACCCTGTTACTTGTGTTGATGACATTCTGGTAACCATCGATGGACGAGAACTTTGCCTATTGGTCCACCTCATTGCAACGAGCAGGAAAATGGTTCTCTTCGTCCCTCGCCCTTGGTACCAACGTGGTTGCCGACATAGCTGACATGGTACTCCCTGACATGCCTTGCTATCATGACCGTGCAAGATGTCACTACTCCAAAAAAACCCCACATGGTGGGCCCATAACCCACAGTTCCACAGGATCGAAACCTGACTCTCCTGTACACCCCATGTTCCCAAAGTTATTCCTCCCGCGTGGACTCGTATGTAATTCATGAGCCACCTTCCGATGAGATCATCAATTCTGGCATCGAAAACAATAATTATTCCATTGCTTGAAACCCCTTTCACCTTATGACTAGGCATTGAACGATTGCTTGGCTGCTTGAAACTTCTTGTTGCACCTTCCAACTTTACTCTCGATGTGTTCTATTTGTTCAACTCGAGAGGTACTCATATGCTCATTCATGGGTTAATCCCAGGTTATTACCCTTATAGCATTCTGTCGTTTCCGATCTACCCCGTTACCTATTCGTAAATACGATGAAGATCCTGAAGAAAGGACGACAACTTCATCACGATGACCCGAAGCAGAGAAAAGAAGACATCAACGTAATGGATCGACATCTTCGACAAGAGCAACCAAGACCGAGAAGATCCGTTAGAATTTTTGTAACCCAACCCCCCCCCCCTTACTCCCCTCTTAAATCTCGGGACGACATTTCTTGTAGTGGAGGAGAATTGTGACGCCCGGATAATTAAGCTACAGTAATTCTCTGCTAACGAAGCCACATCACTTCGATTACTGTTGCTAATCTCGCGGTAGTTCGAAACCGATCCAAATTCAAATTCGAAATCAAGCAAACAATAAATTTTCAAATATTAAAACTAAAGTGTTCGGAGTGAACCAAATATCGCGTAGGTAATTATGGTGGAGAAACTCCACTTTTATAAAAAAAAATAATACTCTAAAATGATTAAAACGGTAGCTGAAATGATCGAATATGTGCCTTTGATATCTTATAAAATGATAAACTATTTTATTTTGAGGTAAAATTTTTTAGGTTAGTGGGTTATTTTGAAACACTATGTTTGGAGCTATTGTCATATTTTACTAAACTGAAAATAAAGTGTAGCTAAAATAAAACAGAAAAGGAAAGTGGAAATAAAACAAAACAAATAAAAAAAAGGATCTCCCTGGCCAACTGGGCCAAACAGCCCCAACCGACCAGCCCACTGGCCCGGCCGGCCCGTCCCCACTCCCTTTATCCCCTGAGGCAACCCAAACCCTAACCGCACTACCCCACTACGCCCACCCCACTCGTCCCACTCCCCCTTCGCCCCCTCCTCGATCCAAATCGGGATCGGCGGTGCTCGACGCCGTTGCCGTCTCCCCGCGGCGCCGGTCGGACCCGTCCACGCCGGACCGATTCGTCCTCGACTCCTCCTCGGCGTGCTCTGCACCACCTCGCCGCCCGGACCGCCCCTGCCGTCGTGGACCACGCCGATGCCGCCCCGTCCCCGGCCTCCTGCTCACCGTTCGGCCCCGTCGTTTGCTACCGCCGTCGTCTGCATCTTCCTCCCCGAGCCCAACTGCCATGTCCCCTACAGCTCCACGGTGAGGCCCCCCCGACCTCTCTCTTCCCCTGTCGCCGTACTCACACCCACATGCCCGTCTCCGACCGCCCCCGCAGCCGCGCTCGCTGTGGCACCGTGGCAGCCTCGCGCTCGCCTCGTTCGTTGCGACCAAGCCCCGCCTGCTACCGCCCTGAAGCCGCGGCCTCCACCCCGCGGCGGTGCGCTCCTTGCGCAACGCCCGCACCTCACGGCCTCTGCACCTGCGATGCGCCCACCTCGCCATGCCACTGCTGCCCTCCACCGCATGCACCGACCGCGTCCCGCGCCTCCACGCGCGCGCTCGCACTGACCGTGCCCTGCTCGCCCCGTGCAGCCCTGCGCACGCGCGTGGCCCCCCCGCTGCCGTCGCCGCACCCCGGTTCCCCTGCTGGTGCCCTCCGCGCCTTGCCACGCCGTCCGCGCCGCGCTGCAGCATCACGCCTCTGCCGCTGGCCCCGCCCCATCCCCGCGCCTCGACAAGGCTCCCTGCGTCCACCGCCTGCTGTCCCGCTCGCCGCGCCGCCCTGCTCCGGCTGCGGCCGTGGCCGCCGGCGCCGGGCCATAGCGCCCTCCCGGGCAAAGCACCCGCGCACCCGCAGCGCCCCTGCGCTTGTAACCTGCTAGCACTGGTGCCTGCTTTGGCCTTTGTCCCTATGACGAACAGGGCCCACGCCCAGAACGAAAAAAATAAAAAAATAAAAAATTAATTAATTAACTAACTAAATAATTAACTTAATTAATCCTGTTTAGTTAGCTGATCAACTTAATTAACCAGTGTTAGTTAACCTAATAACCTAATTAGTCTTTTTAATCTGTTAGGTTAGTAAAATGGTGTATGACAAGGGGGCCCCACCCCCTGTTGACCAGTCAAAGTTTGACTGGTCAACTGGGACCCCTTGGACCCACATGTCAGCCCCTCGAGTACACTTATGTGTACCCAGAGCTGGGTGCATCTAGCAATTCACATTTATTTCGAATTAAAATAATCTGATAATTTTAGAAAATGAATTAAAATTTTAAAAATTAATATAAAATAAACCATAACTCGGATGGGAAAACTCTGTACATGAAAGTTGCTCAGAACGACAAGACGAATCCGGATACGCAGCCCGTTCGTCCGTCATGCATCCCTAGCATAGCGAACACACAACTTTCCCCCTCCGACCCATCTGTCTAAAAACGCGGAACACCGGGAATACTTTCCCGGATGTTTCCCCCCTTCACCGGTACCACCTCGTACCGCGTTATGATACACCTAGCATCATGCTTTGTCATGTCATGCATTGTCTTGCATTTGTTTGCATTATATTTATTGTTTCTTCCCCCTCTTCTCTCGCTAGACACCGAGACCGACGCCGCTGCTACCCAGTTCGACTACGGTGTTGACGACCACTCTCTCTTGCCAGAGCAACCAGGCAGGCCCCCCCTTTTGATCACCAGATATCGCCTACTCTTCTCTATACTGCTTGCATTAGAGTAGTGTAGCATGTTACTGCTTTCCGTTATTCCTATCCTGACGCATAGCCTGTCCTTGCTACTACTATTGTTACCATTACCTGCTATCCTACTGCTTAGTATAGGATGCTAGTGTTCCATCAGTGGCCCTAAACTCTTGTCCGTCTGCCATGCTATACTACTAGGCCGTGATCACTTCGGGAGGTGATCACGGGCATTTACTATATACTTTACACTGTTACATTACCTGTGGTACTGTTCGGAGTTGGGGGCTGAAGGGGCAGGTGGCTCCATCCCGGTAGAGGTGGGCCTGGGTCCCCGACGGCCCTCGACTGTTACTTTGTGGCGGAGCGACAGGGCAGGTTGAGACCACCTAGGAGAGAGGTGGGCCTGGCCCTGGTCGGCGTTCGCGGATACTTAACACACTTAACGAGTTCTGGGTATTTGATCTGAGTCTGGCAACCTGGCTTATACGCACTAACCATCTACGCGGGGACAGTTATGGGCACTCGACGTCGTGGTATCAGCCGAAGCCTTCATGACGTCAGCGACTGAGTGGCGCGCGCCGGATTGGACTGGAACGCCACTAGGCTAGGTCTGCTTCCGGCCGCGTTCGCAACGTGCAGGTGTGAAAAGGGCGATGGGCCCAGACCCCTGCGCCATAGGATTTAGACCGGCATGCTGACCTCTCTGTTGTGCCTAGGTAGGGCTGCGACGTGTTGATCTTCTGAGGCCGGGCATGACCCAGAAAAGTGTGCCCGGCCAAATGGGATCGAGCGTGTTGGGTTATGTGGTGCACCCCTGCAGGGAAGTTTATCTATTCGAATAGCCGTGTCCCTCGGTAAAAGGACGACCCGGAGTTGTACCTTGACCTTTTGACAACTAGAACCGGATACTTAATAAAACACACACTTCCAAGTGCCAGAGACAACCGGTGATCGCTTTCTCACAGGGCGACGAGGAGAGGATCATCCGGTAGGACTATGCTATACGATGCTACTTGGAGGACTTCAGTCTACTCTCTTCTACATGCTGCAAGACGGAGGCTTCCAGAAGCGTAGTCTTCGACAGGATTAGTTATCCCCCTCTTATTCTGGCATTCTGCAGTTCAGTCCACATATGATACCCTTATTCCATTTGATACCAATGCATACATATGTAGTATAGCTCCTTGCTTGCGAGTACTTTGGATGAGTACTCACGGTTGCTTTCTCCTTCTTTTCCCTCTATCCCTTCTACCTGGTTGTCGCAACCAGATGTTGGAGCCCAGGATCCAGACGCCACCGTCAACGACGACTCCTACTACACCGGAGGTGCCTACTACTACGTGCTGCCCGCTGACGACGACCAGGAGTAGTTAGGAAGATCCCAGGCAGGAGGCATGCGCTTCTTTCGATCTGTATCCCAGTTTGTGCTAGCCTTCTTAAGGCAAACTTGTTTAACTTATGTCTGTACTTAGATATTGTTGCTTCCGCTGACTCGTCTATGATCGAGCTCTTGTATTCGAGCCCTCGAGGCCCCTGGCTTGTAATATGATGCTTGTATGACTTATTTTATTTGTAGAGTTGTGTTGTGATATCTTCCCGTGAGTCCCTGATCTTGATCGTACACGTTTGTGTGTATGATTAGTGTATGATTAAGTCGGGGGCGTCACATGCATGATGTGAATATTTTGTGTGGTGAAGATGGAGCATAGCCATACTATATGATTTTGTAGGGACAACTTTCTTTGGCCTTGTTATTTTGAAAAGACATGATTGCTTATTAGTAGGCTTGAAGTATTATTGTTTTTATGTCAAATGATAGACTATTGCTTTGAATCACTCATATCTTAATATTCATGCCATAATTAGATATGTGATCAAGATTATGCTAGGTAGCATTCCACATCAAAAATTATCTTTTTTATCATTTATCTACTCGAGGACGAGTAGGAATTAAGCTTGGGGATGCTGATACGTCTCCGTCGTATCTATAATTTTTGATTGTTCCATGCCAATATTCTACAACTTTCATATACTTTTGGCAACTTTTTATACTATTTTTGGGACTAACATATTGATCCAGTGCCCAGTGCCAGTTCCTTTTTGTTGCATGTTTTTTGTTTCGCAGAATATCCATATCAAACGGAGTCCAAACGGGACAAAAACTGGCGGATATTTTTTTTGGAATATATATGATTTTTGGGAAGAAAAAACCACGCGAGACGGTGCCCGAGGGAGGCACGAGGCGGGGGGGGGGGGGGGGGGGGGGCGCCCCTGACCCTCATGGCCACCCCGCAAGGCGGTTGATGCCTTCTTTTGCCTCAAGAAAGCTAATATCCGGATAGAGATCGTGTTAAAATTTCAGCCCAATCGGAGTTACGGATCTCTGGGAATATAAGAAACGGTGAAAGGTTAGAGTCTGAGTACGCAGAAACAGAGATAGACAGAGAGACAGATCCAATCTCAGAGGGGCTGTGGCCCCTCCCACGCCATGGAGACCAAGGACCAGAGGGGAAACCTTTCTCCCATCTAGGGAGGAGGTCAAGGAAGAAGAAGAAGGAGGGGGCCTCTCTCCCCCTCGCTTCCGGTGGCACCAGAGTGCCACCAGGGGCCATCATCATCACCGCCATCTTCACCAACAACTTCACCACCATCATCACCAACTCTACCCCTCTATGCAGCGGTGTAACCTCTCTCTTACCCGTTGTAATCTCTACTTAAACATGGTGCTCAACGCAATATATTATTTCCCAATGATGTATGGCTATCCTATGATGTTTGAGTAGATCCGTTTTGTCCTATGGGTTATTTGATGATCCTGATTGGTTTGAGTTGCATGTTTTATTATTGGTGCCGTCCTATGGTGCTCTCCGTGTCGCGCAAGAGTGAGGGATTCCCGCTGTAAGGTTTGCAATATGTTCATGATTTGCTTATGGTGGGTGGCGTGAGTGACACAACCACATACCAAAGTAAGTAGGTTTTTGCGTATGGGATAAAGAGGACATAATACTTTAATGCTATGGTTGGGTTTTACCTTAATGATAGTAGTTGCGGATGCTTGCTAGAGTTCCAATCATAAGTGCATATGATCCAAGTAGAGAAAGTATGTTAGCTTATGCCTCTCTCTCAAATAAAATTGCAATAATGATTATCAGTCTAGTTATCGATTGCCTAGGGACAAATAACTTTCTCGTAACAAAAAGCTCTTTACTAAAACTAACTTAGTTGTATCTTTACCTAAATAGCACCTACTTTTTATTTACCTAATCTTTATTATCTTGCAAACCTATCCAAAAACACCTACAAAGTACTTCTAGTTTCATACTTGTTCTAGGTATAGCGAACGTCAAGCGTGCGTAGAGTTGTATCGGTGGTCGATAGAACTTGAGGGAATATTTGTTCTACCTTTAGCTCCTCGTTGGATTCGACACTCTTACTTATCGAAAACTGTTGCGATCCCCTATACTTATGGGTTATCAATAAGTTCCTCCCTCATAATAATTTTCAGTGGCGGCATGAATGAATTCAACAACATAACCATCACATAAAGCATTCTTTTCATGATACATAAGCATAGAAATTTTGTTACTCTCCACATAAGCAAATTTATTCTCATCAATAGTAGTGGGAGCAAACTCAACAAAGTAACTATCATGTTATTGAAAAATTAAAATCATGATGACAGGTTTCATGATTATCATTATTCTTTATAGCATACATGTCATCACCATAATCATCATAAATAGCAACTTTGTTGTCATAGTCAATTGCAACCTCTTCCAAAATAGTGGATTCATCACTAAATAAAGTCACGACCTCTCCAAATCCACTTTCATCATTATAATCATCATAAATAGGAGGCATGCAATCATTATAACAAATTTTCACATCAAATCTTGGGGGACTAAAATATCATATTCATCAAACATAGTATCCCCAAGCTTATGGCTTTGCATATCATTAGCATCATGGATATTCAAAGAATTCATACTAGCAACATTGCAATCATGCTCATAATTGATGGATTCTATGCCAAACATTTTATAGCATTCTTCTTCTAACAATCAAGAACAATTTTCATTTCCATCATTTTCATGAAAGACATTATAAAGATGAATAATATGATGCAACCTCAATTCCATTTTTTTGTAATTTTCTTTTACAAACCAAACTAGTGACAAAACAAGAAACTAAAAGATTCATTTGCAAGATCTAAATATATACCTTCAAGCACTCACCTCCCCGGCAACGGCGCCAGAAAAGAGCTTGATGTCTACTATGCAACTTTATTCTTGTAGACACGTGTTGGGCCTCCAAGCGCAGAGTTTTGTAGGACAGTCGCAATTTTCCCTCAAGTGGATGACCTAAGGTTTATCAATCCATGGGAGGTGTAGGATGAAGATGGTCTCTCTCAAACGACCCTGCAACAAAATACAAGAAATCTCTTGTGTCCCCAACACACCCAATACAATGGCAAATTGTATAGGTGCACTAGTTCGGCGAAGAGATGGTGATAAAAGTGTAATATGGATGGTAGAAATAGATTTTTATAATCTGAATAAATAAAAACAACAAGGTAGCAAATAGTAAACGGGCACAAAAATGGTATTGCAATTCTTGAAAATGAGGCCTAGGGTCCGTACTTTCGCTAGTGCAATCTCCCAACAGTGCTAATATAATTGGATCATATAACCGTCCCTCAACGTGCAATGAAGAATCACTCCAAAGTTCCTATCTAGCGGAGAACATAAGACGAAATTGTTTGTAGGGTACGGAACCACCTCAAAGCTATTCTTTCCGATCAATCTATCCTAGAGTTCGTACTAACATAACACGAATCTATTCTTTCCGATGGATCTAACCAAGAGTTCATACTAAAATAACACCAAAGCAAATTCAGATTCATAATATTCAATCCATCACAAAGAACTTCAAAGAGTGCCCCAAGATTTCTACCGGAGAAACAAAGACAAGAACGTGCATCAACCCCTATGGATAGATTACCCCAATGTGACCTCGGGAATCCGTGAGTTGAGTGCCAAAACATATATCAAGTGAATCTATATGATACCCCATTGTCACCATCAGTACTCATACGCAAGACATATATCAGGTGTTCTCAAATCCAAAAAAGTATTCAATCCAATAACAATCAAATCTAAAAGGGAAAAACTCAATTCATCACAACAAGATAGAGAGGGGGAACCATTGTATGATCCGACTATATTAACAAAGCCCGCGATACATCAAGATCGTGCAATCTCAAGAACACGAGAGAGAAAGAGATTTAACACATAGCTACTGGTACAAACCCTCAACCACGAGGGTGGACTACTTCTCTCCTCTTTGTGGTGGCCGCCGGGATGATGAAGGTGGCCGCCGAAGATGATTCCCCCCTTCGGCAGGGTACCGGAAAGGATCTAGATTGGTTTTCGGTGGCTACAAAGGCCTGCGGCGGCGGAACTTCTGATCTAGGTTAACCCCAAGGGTTTTTGGAATATTTGTGAATTTATAGGGTAAAGAGGGGGTGCGGGAGGCCACCAAGGTGGGCACGCCGGGGCCCCTAGGCGCGCCCTGGTGGGTTGTGCCCCCCTCGGGGCACCCCCCAGGTGCTGTTCTGGCCCATTGGTGGTCTTCTGGTCCATAAAAAAATCCACGAAAAGTTTCACGGTTTTTGGACTTCGTTTGATATTGATTTCATGCGATTTAAAAAATAAGCAAAAAACAACAACTGCCATTGGGCACTGGGTCAATAGGTTAGTCCCAAAAAATGATATAAAGTTGCTATAAAATGATTGTAAAACATCCAAGAATGATAAAATAACAACATGAATACTTCAGAAATTATAGATATGTTGGAGACGTATCAGCATACCCAAGCTTAATTCCTACTCGTCCTCGAGTGGGTAAATGATAAAAGAAATAATTTATGAAGTGCGAATGCTAGCAAAGTGCATAAGTTTGATCAATGATAATTTCAATCACTTTTCCTAGTATCATAACAACAATTCTTTCTTATAAAACTTCTCATGTTAAAGTAGCAACCAATTCACATGTTAAGGTTCAAACAATGAATTCTCTTGAAACTCAACAACATATATTCTTAGTCACCAAGCAATTGTAATTCAACTTATTCAACAGAGTTTAAGTAAGAGCTCCACATACTCAACCATCATATTGTCTTCTATGATTGCTAACACTCACCGCATACACATGAGCAAAACGTTTCAACCGAACACATAGAAAGATAGGGGCCTATAATTCCGCCTCCCAACGTATTCACCTCAAGGGTGATGCCAACAATAATAACTCATGCTACCCATATCCAACTGGATATATGTGCCTAGATCTTTCCTCACCATATGATGCTTTCCAAAAGAGAAAAATAAAAAGGAATAGAGAGAAAAACTTTGACTCTTGCATAAAAGTAAATACATAAAAGTAAACGATAGGCCCTTCGCAGAGGGAAGCGGAGGTTTCCATGCACTTATTTGTTTGTATGCTCAACCCCTTAGTGCAAAAGAACGTCACATTATATTGCCCCTTATGATAGCAACCTTTATTATGCAGTCTGTCGCTTTTATTCTTTGCCATCATAAATTCGTACAACACTCAAGTTTCTCTTACACTAAATAATCTAACACTTTTAGAAGCAATTTTTATTGCCTTATTGCACCGATGAAAACTTACTTGAAGGATCTTGCTCAATCCTTAGGTAGGTATGGTGGCCTCTTGAAAATAAGATTTGGGTTTAAGGGTTTTTGGATGCACGAGTAGTATCTCTACTTAGTGCGGAATTTTTGGCTACCAAAGATGGGGGGGGGGGGCAAGCACCACATGTTGAAGGATCTATGACAATGTAACTTCTATGTGAATATGAACAAACATAAACTATTACGTTGTCTTCCTTGTCCAACATCAACAATTTTGGCATATAATATTTTGATGGGGGCTCACAATCACAAAAGATTTCCATGATAGCGTATTTATATGTGAAAGTTCTCTTCCTTATACTAATTATTCGTGAATTGCTTGTATGACCAATATTGTGATTGTCAAGCCTCAAAATATTTCACTTTATAAACCCAATGTGAAGCTACCACTAGGCATGATATGATTTCAACTTCATGACATTCAATTTATTCAACAATTTACTCATAGGATATAAGTGAAGCACAATAGTAAATGACAAGCTACTCCAAAAAGATATAAATGAAGATCATGAGCATAATATTTCTTTCTCTCAAATTAATTTTAGTTAAGAAATAGAGAATTTCTTCAAAAATACTAAAGCACACCGTGCTCAAAAAGATATAAATGAAGCACTAGAGCAATTCCGTAGAAAAGAGCTTCGTTGACGGGATGTGAATGCCGCTTACCTAGCCTCCCAGGTAACTATTTGTGAACTCTATTTTATTTAAAAACTTTCAGATCTAAGTATTTTATTAAAACAACAATAAAAATGAAAATAAAATGACTTTCCAAGAATATCACACATCATATGAAGAAGCAAAAACTTAGGCTCAACCGATACTAACCGATAATTGTTGAAGAAAAAGAGGCGGGATGCCTACCGGGGCATCCCCAAGCTTAGATGGTTGAGAATTCTCGAAATATTATCTTGGGATGCCTTGGGCATCCCCAAGATTGAGCTTTTGTGTCTCCTTAATTCTTCTCATATCACGGTTTTCCTAAATCTCAAAAGCTTCATCCACACAAAACTCAACAAGGACTCGTGAGATAAGTTAGTATAAACCAATGCAAAAACCTTATCATTCTCTACTGTATAAAATCACTAAAATTATTATTCAACATTTCACACTAAATGCCTATTCATATTTAATACTCCAATCCTCAAATATAATCATTAAACAAGCAAACATATGCAAACAATGCAAACATAACAGCAATCTGCCAAAACAGTACGGTCTATAAAGAATGCAAGAGTATCAATACTTCCCTAACTCCAAAAGTTATGAAAATTTGCCACACCGTAGAAAATTTATCAGATATAATTTTGCAAAAAGTTTCAAAATTTTATGACATTCTGAATTTTCTAGGGAATTTTTGCAACAGCGGTAAACTTTCTGTTTTCAAACAGCAACATGTAGGCTTGCAAAATAAGCATAGTAAAGGCTATCATTTCCACTTTTATTGAAATAAAAGATGAAAAACATTATTATAAATAACATAAAGCAAATCCTAAAAAAATAAAATGATGCTCCAAGCAAAACACATATCATGTGATGAATGAAAACATAGCTCCAAGTGAGGTTACCGATAATGTTGGAGACAGAAGAGGGGATGCCTTCCGGGGCATCCCCAAGCTTAGTTGCTTGGATATTTCTTGAATATTACCTTGGGGTGCCCTGGGAATCCCCAAGCTTAGGGTCTTATCACTCCTTATTCTCCTCATATCGATATCTCACCCAAAACATGAAAAACTTCAATCACACAAAACTTAACGGAACTTTGTGAGATAGGTTAGTATGATAAAGGGCAAACCATTTCACTTTTGGTACTGTCAAAGACAAGATTCATAATTTTTAGCACACAAATCCTACTGTAGCATATCATTTACACAATTTACATTGAGCAATATAAGCCATGGAAACTAGAAAACAAGCAAACTATGCATTGAAAACAGAATCTGTCAGAAACAAAACAGTCTGTTGTAATCTGTAATCCAACCATACTTCTGCTACTCATAAAATTCTGGAAAATTAGGAAAGACTGGTAAATTTGTCTATTAATATTCTGCAAAAATAATCAGCATTTTATCACGATTTTGTTAAAAATGAGAATTGTTTTCCTCAGCGCAAAAGTTTCTGTTTTTCAGCAAGATCAAATCAACTATCACCATAGGCCATCCCAAAAGTCTTGCTTGGCACTTTATTGAAACGAAAGAAATAAAAAATGATTACTACACTATCCTAATCATTTGAACACACAAAAATAGCAGGTATAAATGTTGGGTTGTCTCCCAACAAGCACTTTTCTTTAATGCCTTTTAAGCTAGGCATGATGATTTCAATGGTGCTCGCATAAAAGATAAGAATTGAAACACAAAGAGAGAATCATGAAGCACATGGCAAGCACATTTAAGTCTAACCCACTTCCAATGCATAGGGATTTTCTGAGCAAACAACTTATGAGTACAATAATCTACTAGCATAGGAAGGAAAAAGAAGCACAACTTCAAGATTTTCAACACATAGAGAGGAAACTTGATATTATTGCAATTCCTCCAAGCATAAGTTCCTCCCTCATAATAATTTTCAGTGGCATCATGAATGAATTCAACAATATAACCATCACATAAAGCATTCTTTTCATGATACATAAGCATAGAAATTTTGTTACTCTCCACATAAGCAAATTTATTCTCATCAATAGTAGTGGGAGCAAACTCAACAAAGTAACTATCATGTGATTGAAAATTAAAATAATGATGACATGTTTCATGATTATCATTATTCTTTATAGCATACATGTCATCACCATAATCATCATAAATAACAACTTTGTTGTCATAGTCAATTGCAACCTCTTCCAAAATAGTGGATTCATCACTAAATAAAGTCATGACCTCTCCAAATCCACTTTCATCATTATAATCATCATAAATAGGAGGCATGCAATCATTTTAACAAATTAGCACATCAAATCTTGGGGGACTAAAAATATCATCTTCATCAAACATAGCATCCCCAAGATTATGGCTTTGCATATCATTAGCATCATGGAAATTCAAAGAATTCATACTAGCAACATTGCAATCAGGCTCATACTTGATGGATTGTATGCCAAACATTTTATAGCATTCTTCTTGTAACAATTAAGAACAATTTTCATTTCCATCATTTTCATGGAAGACATTATAAAGATGAATAATATGATGCAACCTCAATTCCATTTTTTTGTAATTTTCTTTTACAAACCAAACTAGTGACAAAACAAGAAACTAAAAGATTCAATTGCAAGATCTAAATATATACCTTCAAGCACTCACCTCCCCGGCAACGGCGCCAGAAAAGAGCTGGATGTCTACTACGTAACTTTATTCTTGTAGACACGTGTTGGGCCACCAAGCGCAGAGTTTTGTAGGACAGTAGCAATTTTCCCTCAAGTGGATGACCTAAGGTTTATCAATCCATGGGAGTTGTAGGATGAAGATGGTCTCTCTCAAACGACCCTGCAACAAAATACAAGAAATCTCTTGTGTCCCCAACACACCCAATTCAATGGCAAATTGTATATGTGCACTAGTTCGGCGAAGAGATGGTGATAAAAGTGTAATATGTATGGTGGAAATATATTTTTATAATATGAATAAATAAAAACAGCAAGGTAGCAAATAATAAACATGCACAAAAATGGTATTGCAATGCTTGAAAATGAGGCCTAGGGTCCATACTTTCGCTAGTGCAATCTCCCAACAGTGCTAATATAATTGGATCATATAACCGTCCCTCAACATGCAACGAAGAATCACTCCAAAGTTGCTATCTAGCGGAGAACATAAGACGAAATTGTTTGTAGGGTACGAAACCACCTCAGAGCTATTCTTTTCGATCAATCTATCCTAGAGTTCGTACTAAAATAACACGAATCTATTCTTTTCGATGGATCTAACCAAGAGTTCGTACTAAAATAACACCAAAGCAAATTCAGATTCATAATATTCAATCCAACACAAAGAACTTCAAAGAGTGCCCCAAGATTTCTACCGGAGAAACAAAGACAAGAACATGCATCAACCCTTATGGATAGATTACCCCAATGTCACCTCAGGAATCCACGATTTGAGTGCCAAAACATATATCAAGTAAACCTATATGATACCCCATTGTCACCATGAGTATTCATATGCAAGACATATATCAAGTGTTCTCAAATCCAAAAAAGTATTCAATCCGATAACAATGAAATCTTAAAGGGAAAAACTCAATTCATCACAACAAGATAGAGAGGGGAAAACACCATATGATCCGACTATATTAACAAAGCCCGTGATACATCAAGATCGTTCAATCTCAAGAACACGGGAGAGAGAGAGAGAGAGATTTAACACATAGCTACTGGTATAAACCCTCAGCCACGAGGGTGGACTACTTCTCTCCTCTTTGTGGTGGCCGCCGGGATGATGAAGGTGGCCACCGGAGATGATTCCCCCTCTAGCAGGGTGCCGGAAAGGGTCGTAATTGGTTTTCGCTGGCTACTTCTGATCTAGGTTAACCCCAAGGGTTTTTGGAATATTAGTGAATTTATAGGGTAAAGAGGGGGTGCGGGAGGCCACCGAGGTGGGCACAACCCACCTGGGCGCGCCTGGGCCCCCAGGCACGCCCTGGTGGGTTGTGCCCCCCTCGGGGCACCCCCAGGTGCTGTTCTGGCCCATTGGTGGTCTTCTGGTTCATAAAAAATCCACAAAAGTTTCGCCGTGTTTGGACTTCGTTTGATATTGATTTCCTGCAATTTTAAAAAACAAGCAAACAACAACAACTAGCACTGGACACTGGGTCAATAGGTTAGTCCCAAAAAATGATATAAAGTTGCTATAAAATGATTGTAAAACATCCAAGAATGATAAAATAACAGCATGAATACTTCATAAATTATAGATACAGTGGAGACGTATCAGGCATCACTCCCGAGACAAGTAGACCGACTCCTGCCTGCATCTACTACTATTACTCCATGTTGGGAATCATTGCATGGAAAATAAAAAATTTCTACGCACACGGAATGATCTATCCACGGAGATGCATAAAAACGAGGGGGAGAGTGTGTCTACGTACCCTCGTAGACCGTAAGTGGAAGCGCTTAACAACACGGTTGATGTAGTCGAACTTCTTCTAGCTCCAACCGATCAAGTACCGAACGTACGACACCTCCGAGTTCTGCACAAGTTCAGCTCGGTGACGTCCCTTGCCTTCTTGATCCAGCAAGACGTCGAGGTAGTAGATGAGTTCCATCAGCGCGACATCATGGTGATGGTGATGATGAAGTGATCTCCGCAGGGCTTCGCCTAAGCACTATGAAAATATGACCGGGGGTGTAAACGGTGGAGGCGGGTGCCGCACACGGGTAGGCAATTGTCTGTGTGTGCTAGGGGCACCCCCACATATATATAGGTGGGAGGGGGAGGGGAGATGCCAGGAGGCGCCCCAAGTAGGATCGAATCCTACCTGAGTTCCCCCTTGGCCGCCCCCTTCCATATTAGCCGGAGGGGGAAGGAGAGAGTAGGGGGGAGAAAGGGAAGGGGGGCGAATCCCCCCTTTCCTTTCTCTTCCCTTCTTTCCTTCTCCCCCTGGTTCGACCCATATGGGGGGTGCACCAGCCCCTGGTGGCTGATGTGTTTCCCCTCTTGGCCCATAAGGCCCATATCTTTTGTCGGGGGTGCCCGGAACCCCTTCTGGTGACCCGATATGTAGCCGGTACCCTTCGGAACACTTCCGATGTCCGAATACCATCGTACTATATATCAGTCTTTACCTCTCGACCATTTAGAGACTCCCTGTCATGTCCGTGATCTCATCCAGGACTCCAAACAACATTCGGTCACCAGATCACATAACTCATATAATACTATACCGTCATCAAACGTTAAGCATGCAGACCCTATGGGCTCGAGAACTATGTAGACACGACCGAGACACCTCTCCGGTCAATAACCAATAGCGAAACCTAGATGCCCATATTGGCTCCTACATATTCTACGAAGATCTTTATCGGTCGAACCGTTATGATAACATACGTTATTCCCTTTGTCTATCGGTATGTTACTTGCCCGAGATTCAATCGTCGGTATCTTCATACCTAGTTCAATCTCGTTACCGGCAAGTCTCTTTACTCGTTCCATAATACATCACCTTGTGACTAACTCCTTAGTCGTTTGCTTGCAATCTTATGATGTGTATTACCAAGAGGGCCCAAAGATACCTCTCCGATACTCGGAGTGACAAATCCTAATCTTGATCTATGCCAACTCAACAAACACCTTCGGAGATACCTGTAGAGCATCTTTATAATCACCCAGTTATGTTGTGACATTTGATAGCACAAAAGGCATTCCTACGGTATCCGGGAGTTGCATAATCTCATAGTCGAAGGAATATGTATTTGACATGAAGAAAGCAATAGCAATAAAAACTGAATGATCATAATGCTAAGCTAACGGGTGGGTCTTGTCCATCACATCATTATCCTAATGATGTGATCCCGTTATCAAATGAAAACTCATGTCCATGGTTAGGAAACCTTAACCATCTTTGATAAACGAGCTAGTCTAGTAGAGGCTCACCAGGGACACGGTGTTTCTTTATATATTTACACATGTATTTAGGTTTCCGATCAATAAAATTCTAGCATGAATAATAATCCTTTATCATGAATAAGAAAATATAAAATAACAACTTTATTATTGCCTCTAGGGTCTATTTCCTTCAGTCTCCCACTTGCACTAGAGTCAATAATCTAGATTACATTGTAATGATTCTAACACCCATGGAGTCTTGGTGTTGATCATGTTTTGCTCACAGAAGAGGCTTAGTTAACGGGGCTGCTACATTCAGATCCGTATGTATTTTGCAAATCTCTATGTCTGCCTCCTTGACTTGTTCACGGATGGAGTTGAAGCGTCTCTTGATGTGTTTGGTTCTCTTGTGAAATCAGGATTCCTTTGCCAAGGCAATCGCTCCAGTATTGTGACAAAAGATTTTCATTGGACCCGATGCATTATGTATTACACCTAGGTCGGATATGAACTCCTTCATACAGACTCCTTCATTTGTTGCTTCCGAAACAGCTATGTACTCTGCTTCACACGTAGATCCCGCCACAACGCTCTTCTTGGAACTGCACCAACTGACAGCTCCACCATTCAATATAAATACCTATCTGGTTTGTGACTTAGAGTCATCCGGATCAGTGTCAAAGCAAGCATCAATGTAACCATTTACGATTAGCTCTTTGTCACCTCCATAAACGAGAAACATATCCTTGGTCCTTTTCAGGTACTTCAAGATGTTCTTGACCACTGTCCAGTGCTCCACTCCTGGATTACTTTGGTACCTCCCTGCCAGACTTATGGCAAGGCACACATCAGGTCTGGTACAAAGCATAGAATACATGATAGAACCTATGGCTGAGGCATAGGGAATGACTTTCATTTTCTCTTTATCTTCTGCAGTGGTCGGGTTTTGAGTCTGACTCAACTTCACACCTTGTAACACAAGCAAGAACCCTTTCTTTAACTGATCCATTTTGGACTTCTTCAAAACTTTATCAAGGTATGTGCTTTGTGAAAGTCCTATTAAGAGTCTTGATCTATCTCCATAGATCTTGATGCCCAATATATAAGCAGCTTCACCGAGGTCTTTGATACTTCCATTTTGCATCATGTTTTCTTACTGTTATTTATGATGTTTTTATGCATAATAATGATTTTTGGAGTAATTCTAATGCCTTTTCTCTCACAATATGCAAGGTACACACAAAGAGGGAGAATTCCGACAGCTGGAAATCTGGACCTGGAAAAGCTATGCCAGGCTACCTATTATGCGCAACTCCAAATGAGATGAAACTTTACGGATATTTTTATGGAATATATGAGGAATATTGGAGCCAATAAGTACCAGAGGGGGCCCACCAGGTGGGCACAACCCACCTGGGCGCGCCAGGGAGCCCAGGCACGCCCTGGTGGGTTGTGCTCACCCAGGCCCACCTATGGTGCCCATCTTCTGGTATATAAGTCATTTTGACCTAAAAATAAGGAGAGGACTTTTGGGACATAGCGCCTCCGTCTCGAGATGGAACTTGGGTAGGAGCACTTTTGCCCTCCAGTGGAGTGATTCCACTGGGGGAACTTCCCTCCCGGAGGGGGAAATCATCTCATCATCGTCACCAACAATTCTCCCATCTTGGGGAGGGCAATCTCCATCAACATCTTCAAGAACACCATATCATCTCAAACCCTAGTTCATCCCTTGTGTTCAATCTTGTTACCGGAGCTATAGATTGGTGCTTGTGGGTAACTAGTAGTGTTGATTACATCTTGTACTTGATTACTATATGGTTTATTTGGTGGAAGATTATATCTTCAGATCCAATATGCTATTTAATACCCCTCTGATCTTGAGCATGATTATCATTTGTGAGTAGTTACTTTTGTTCTTGAGGTCATGGGAGAAATCATGTTGCAAGTAATCATGTGAATTTGATATGTGTTCGATATTTTGATAGTATGTATGTTGTGATTCCCTTAGTGGTGTGATGTGAACGTCGACTACATGACACTTCACCATATTTGGGCCTAAGGGAATGCATTGTGGAGTAGTTATTATATGATGGGTTGTGATACGTCCATGTTGCATCATGCTTTTATATCGATATTTATTGCATTATGGGCTGTTATTACACATTATGTCACAATATGTATGCCTATTCTCTCTTATTTTACAAGGTTTATGTCGGAGTAATGGGCCACGGGTAGGCCAACCCGAGCCCCAGGACCTTTCAAGACATCGGGGCAGGCTGCGCCCTCAAGACCCCAGGACGAAGAGCCACCTTCAAGAAGCCAACGGCAAGGTGGCCGACTTACCACTCACGGCCGAGTCCCAGGGACGACTTCAGGGAAAGCCGACTCCTGACTGGCGACTTCCAGAGAAGCCGGCTTCGGGGAGTCGGCCTGTGACTCCAACACCCCCACGACCTCATCATGTGGGACGGGGCAGGGGAATGGCAACAATGAAGCCCGCTCCTGCCCCTTACCAAGGGCAAGCATGGCTACAGCACGCCGTACCCCGGAAGATCTCCGTGTAGCGTGGCACTGTTGCCATGCCAGCCCTGACATCAACACCGCAGGACCGAATCCTGCACCCACGACGGCTTGTCTGTACAGCCCAGAGGCAGCGGGTCCCACCAGTTAGTGAGACCCCAGGAGACGGCAAGAGGACTGACAGTCAGGCCCGTCGGGAGTCGGCCCCTGGGAGTCGGCCGAGCCCTCCCCCGGGGCCCACACGCCATTAATCAAGATGTGATGGAGAGTGGCAATAGTGATCGCCCGCCAGGCGGTGGGGCTGTTGCCACGACCTCATGATCAAGACCCGCCCACGGCGGACGCGGCATGTCGGCTCCGTACCAGGCCAGTCGGCGGGGCCCGCCAGCCGGCGGGCCCCAGCGGTCGGCAGAGAAGACGGAGGCCAGAGGCGCTGACGGCTGGGCCTGCGTCCAGCCGGATTACCATTGTACCCCTGGGGGGTAGCCCTATATAAACCTCCCAGGGCGCCCATGCAAAGGGTTGGCATCCATTAGTTCTAGACCAGATCATATAGGAGGGAGAGAGCTAGCCTCGCTGTGGGTGTCAAAACCGGCGGATCTCGGGTAGGGGCTCCCGAACTGTGCGTCTAAGGCGGATGGTAACAGGAGGCAGGGGACACGATGTTTTACCCAGGTCCGGGCCCTCTTGATGGAGGTAAAACCCTACGTCCAGCTTTATTGATATTGATGATATGGGTAGTACAAGAGTAGATCTACCACGAGATCAAGGAGGCTAAACCCTAGAAGCTAGCCTATGGTATGATTGTTGATGTGTATGTTCTATCGACTAGCCTGGCCCTGATTTATATAATGCACCAGAGGCCTAGGTTAACAAGAATCCTAGCCGAATACGCCGGTGGGGAGAAGTCCTTGTCTTGATCGCCAAGTCTTGTGGAATCTTCCTTGTATGCGGTAGCTGTCCAAACTGGCCCATGAGTATACGGCCACGGGGGTCCTCGGCCCAATCTATCAGATCAGGGGATGACGTGTTGAGTACCCCCTAGTCCAGGACACCGTCACTCGCCCTCTCCTACCTCCAGGAAACAACTCAAGGAGCAATCGTGTAAACACTTGGCCATAGTGATCATGCAGAGACCCCGCAGAGCAGCAGTAGGGGTATTATCTCCCCGGAGAGCCCTGAAGCTGGGTAAGATTTGCCGGCGTGCATGTCTTCGCCTCATCCCGTTCCAGGCACCGGCAACGTTCTACTCGCCCCCACCATGATAAGCCATCCTTTGGCATATGTCGCACCAAACCCCCGACATTTGGCGCCCACCACGGGGCCTGGTGCACCGCCGTCCGGAGACCTGTTCTGGACGGGAACCCTTTTCCTCCCTGGCGAGCGCAGCCAGCCAGGCACACCAGACGGAGTTTGCGTCGACGCGCTGCGCGGCATTGAGATCACCTGCACAGTCAGCTGCCTGGCTGAACTTGTCGGCGAGGTCTGCCTCTCCGACGAGCCTGCATCCAATGCAGGCACGGGCGGCCCCGAGAACCTCCTCACGGGCCTCCTCGATCAACTCCACGTTTCCGGCGAGCCTGCCATAGACTTGGAGTCTGTGGGCTCCATCGACCCGATGCTGGTCGACTCCGACACTGCGTCGCTCGACGCATTCCCTGTTGGGGAACGTAGTAATTTCAAAAAATTTCCTACGCACACGCAAGATCATGGTGATGCATAGCAACGAGGGGGAGAGTCTGATCTACGTACCCTTGTAGATCGCAACGGAAGCATTGACACAACGTAGAGGAAGTAGTCGTATGTCTTCTTTCAGATCCGACCGATCCAAGCACCGTTACTCCGGCACCTCCGAGTTCTTAGCACACGTACAGCTCGATGACGATCCCTGGGCTCCGATCCAGCAAAGCTTCGGGGAGGAGTTCCGTCAGCACGACGGCGTGGTGACGATCTTGATGTTCTACCGACGCAAGGCTTCGCCTAAGCACTACAACGATATGATCGAGGTGGAATATGGTGGCAGGGGGCACCGCACACGGCTAAGGAACGATCTCAATGATCAACTTGTGTGTCTAGAGGTGCCCCCTGCCCCCGTATATAAAGGATCCAAGGGGGAGGGGCTGGCCGGCCAAGAGGAGGGCGCAGGAGGAGTCCTACTCCTACCGGGAGTAGGACTCCCCCCCCCCAATCCTATTCCAAATAGGACTCCCAAGGGGGAAAGAGAGAGAGAGAGGTGGCCGACCACCTCTCCTAGTCCTAATAGGACTAGGGGAGGGGGGAGGCGCGCAGCCCACCATGGCAGCCCCTTTCACCTTTCCACTAAAGCCTAATAAGGCCCATATGGCTCCCGGGGGGTTCCGGTAACCTCCCGGTAATCCGGTAAAATCCCAATTTTACCCGGAACACTTGCGATATCCAAATATAGGCTTCCTATATATCAATCTTTATGTCTGGACCATTTCGAGACTCCTCGTCATGTCCGTGATCACATCCGGGACTCCGAACTACCTTCGGTACATCAAAATGCATAAACTCATAATAACTGTCATCGTAACGTTAAGCGTGCGGACCCTACGGTTCGAGAACAATGTAGACATGACCGAGACACGTCTCTGGTCAATAACCAATAGCAGGACCTGGATGCCCATATTGGCTCCTACATATTCTACGAAGATCTTTATCGGTCAGACCGCATAACAACATACGTTGTTCCCTTTGTCATCGGTATGTTACTTACCCGAGATTCGATCGTCGGTATCCAATACCTAGTTCAATCTCGTTACCGGCAAGTCTCTTTACTCGTTCCGTAATACATCATCCCACAACTAACATATTAGTTGAAGTGCTTGCAAGGCTTATGTGATGTGCATTACTGAGAGGGCCCAGAGATACCTCTCCGACAATCGGAGTGACAAATCCTAATCTCGAAATACGCCAACCCAACATCTACCTTTGGAGACACCTATAGTACTCCTTTATAATCACCCAGTTACATTGTGACGTTTGGTAGTACCCAAAGTGTTCCTCCGGCAAACGGGAGTTGCATGATCTCATAGTCATAGGAACATGTATAAGTTATGAAGAAAGCAATAGCAACATACTAAACGATCGGGTGCTAAGCTAATGGAATGGGTCATGTCAATCAGATCATTCAACTAATGATGTGATCCCGTTAATCAAATAACAACTCTTTGTCCATGGTTAGGAAACATAACCATCTTTGATTAACGAGCTAGTCAAGTAGAGGCATACTAGTGACACTCTGTTTGTCTATGTATTCACACATGTATTATGTTTCCGGTTAATACAATTCTAGCATGAATAATAAACATTTATCATGATATAAGGAAATAAATAATAACTTTATTATTGCCTCTAGGGCATATTTTCTTCTGTCTCCCACTTGCACTAGAGTCAATAATCTAGATCACATCGCCATGTGATTTAACATCAATAGTTCACATCTTTATGTGATTGGTTCACATCTCCATGTGACTAACACCCAAAGGGTTTACTAGATTCAATAATCTAGTTCACATCGCTATGTGATTAAGACCCAAAAAGTGATCATGTTTTGCTTGTGAGAGAAGTTTAGTCAACGGGTCTGCCACATTCAGATCCGCATGTATTTTGCAAATCTCTATGTCAACAATGCTCCGCATGGAGCTACTCTAGCTAACTGCTCCCACTTTCAATATGTATCCAGATTGATACTTAGAGTCATCTAGATCAGTGTCAAAACTTGCATTGACATAACCCTTTATGACGAACCTTTTGTCACCTTCGTAATTGAGAAACATATCCTTATTACAGTAAGGATAATTTTGACCGCTGTCCAGTGATCTACTCCTAGATCACTATTGTACTCCCATGCTAATCAGTGTAGGGTATACAATAGATCTGGTACATAGCATGGCATACTTTATAGAACTTATGGCTGAGGCATAGGGAATGACTTTCATTCTCTTTCTATCTTCTGCCGTGGTCGGGCTTTGAGTCTTACTCAACTTCACACCTTGTACTACAGGCAAGAACTCTTTCTTTGACTGCTCCATTTTTGAACTACTTCAAAATCTTGTCAAGGTATGTACTCATTGAAAAAAACTTATCAAGCGTCTTGATCTATCTCTATAGATCTTGGAGCTCAATATGTAAGCAGCTTCACCGAAGTCTTTCTTTGAAAAACTCCTTTCAAACACTCCTTTATGCTTTACAGAATAATTCTACATTATTTCCGATCAACAATATGTCATTCACATATACTTTATCAGAAATTCTGTAGTGCTCCCACTCACTTTCTTGTAAATACAGGCTTCACCGCAAGTCTGTATAAAACTATATGCTTTGATCAACTTATCAAAGCGTGTATTCCAACTCTGAGATGCTTGCACCAGTCCATAGATGAATCGCTGGAGCTTGCATATTTTGTTAGCACCTTTAGGATTGACAAAACCTACTGGTTGCATCATATACAACTCTTCTTTAAGAAATCCATTAAGGAATGCAGTTTTGTTTATCCATTTGCCTGATTTCATAAAATGCGACAATTGCTAACATGATTTGGACAGACTTAAGCATAGATACGGGTGAGAAACTCTCATCGTAGTCAACACTTTGAACTTGTCGAAAACCTTTTGCGACAATTCTAGCTTTGTAGATAGTAACACTACTATCAACGTCCGTCTTCCTCTTGAAGATCCATTTATTTTCTATGTCTTGCCGATCATTGGGCAAATCCATCAAAGTCCATACTTTGTTCTCATACATGGATCATATCTCAGACTTCATGGCCTCAAACCATTTCGCGGAATTTGGGCTCATCATCGCTTCCTCATAGTTCATAGGTTCGTCATGGTCAAGTAACATGACCTCCAAAATAGGATTACCGTACCACTCTGGTGCGGATTTCACTCTGGTTTACCTACGAGATTCGGTAGTAACTTGATCCGAAGTTTCATGATCATTATCATTAGCTTCCTCACTAATTGGTGTAGGAGTCACAAGAACAGATTTCTGTGATGAACTACTTTCCAATAAAAGAGATGGTACAATTACCTTATCAAGTTCTACTCTCCTCCCACTCACTTCTTTTGAGAGAAACTCCTTCTCAAGAAAGTTTCCGAATTTAGCAACAAAAGTCTTGCCTTCGGATCTGTGATAGAAGGTGTATCCAATAGTTTCCTTTGGATATCCTATGAAGACACATTTCTCCGATTTGGGTTCGAGCTTATCAGGTTGAAGCTTTTTCACATAAGCATCGCAGCCCCAAACTTTCAGAAACGACAACTTTGGTTTCTTGCCAAACCATAGTTCATAAGGCGTCGTCTCAACGGATTTTGATGGTGCCCCTTTTTAACGTGAATACAGATGTCTCTAATGCATAACCCCAAAACGATAGTGGTAGATCGGTAAGAGACATCATAGATCGCACTATATCTAATAAAGTACGGTTATGACGTTCGGACACACCATTACACTATGGTGTTCCATGTGGCGTGAGTAGTGAAACTATGTCACATTGTTTTTAACTGAAGGCCAAACTTGTAACTCAAATACTCTTCTCTACAATCAGATCATAGAAACTTTATTTTCTTGTTACGATGATTTTTCACTTCACTCTGAAATTCTTTGAACTTTTCAAATGTTTCAGACTTATGTTTCATCAAGTAGATATACTCATATCTGCTCAAATCATCTGTGAAGATCAGAAAATAATGATACCTGTCGCGAGCCTCAATATTCATCGGACCACATACATCAGTATGTATGATTTCCAACAAATCTGTTGCTCGCTCCATTGTTCCGAAGAACAGAGTCTTAGTCATCTTGCCCATGAGGCATGGTTCACAAGCATCAACTGATTCATAATCAAGTGATTCCAAAAGCCCATCAGCATGGAGTTTCTTCATGCGCTTTACACCAATATGACCTAAACGGCAGTGCTACAAATAAGTTGCACTATCATTATTAACTTTGCATCTTTTGGTTTCAATATTATGATTATGTGTATCACTACGATCGAGATCCAATGAACTATTTTCATTGGGTGTGTAACCATATAAGGTTTTATTCATGTAAACAGAACAACAATTTATTCTCTTACTTAAATGAATAACCGTATTACAATAAACATGATCAAATCATATTCATGCTCAATGCAAACACCAAATAACACTTATTTAGGTTCAACACTAATCCCGAAATTATAGGGAGTGTGCGATGATGATCAGATCAATCTTGGAACCACTTCCAACACACATTGTCACTTCACCCTTAACTAGTCTCTGTTTATTCTGCAACTCCCGTTTCGAGTTACTACTCTTAGCAACTGAACTAGTATCAAATACTGAGGGGTTGCTATAAACACTAGTAAAGTACACATCAATAACATGTATATCAAATATACTTATGTTCACTTTGCCATCCTTCTTATCCACCAATCACCTGGGGTAGTTCCGCTTCCAGTGACCAGTCCCTTTGCAGTAGAAGCACTTGGTCTCAGGCTTAGGACTAGACTTGGGCTTCTTCACTTGAGCAGCAACTTGCTTTTTGTTCTTCTTGAAGTTCACCTTTTTTCCTTTGCCCTTTTCTTGAAACTAGTGATCTTGTCAACCATCAACACTTGATGTTTTTCTTGATTTCTATCTTCATCGATTTCATCATCATGAAAAGCTCGGGAGTCGTTTTCGTCATCCCTTGCATACTATAGTTCATCACGAAGTTCTACTAACTTGGTCATGGTGACTAGAGAATTCTGTCAGTCACTATCTTATCTGGAAGATTAACTCCCACTTGATTCAAGCGATTGTAGTACCCAGACAATCTGAGCACATGCTCACTAGTTGAGCGATTCTCCTCCATCTTTTAGCTATAGAACTTGTTGGAGACTTCATATCTCTCAACTCGGGTATTTGCTTGAAATATTAACTTCAACTCCTGGAACATCTCATATGGTCCATGACGTTCAAAACGTCTTTGAAGTCCCGATTCTAAGCTGTTAAGCATGGTGCACTAAACTATCAAGTAGTCATCATATTTAGCTAGCCAAACATTCATAACGTCTGCATTTGCTCCTGCAATAGGTCTGTCACCTAGCGGTGCATCAAGGACATAATTCTTCTGTGCAGCAATGAGGATAAACCTCAGATTACGGATCCAATCCGCATCATTGCTACTAACATCTTTCAACACAATTTTCTCTAGGAACATATCAAAATAAACACAGGGAAGCAACAACGCGAGCTATTGATCTACAACATAATTTGCAAAATACTACCAGGACTAAGTTCATGATAAATTTAAGTTCAATTTAATCATATTACTTAAGAACTCCCACTTAGATAGACATCCCTCTAATCCTCTAAGTGATCACGTGATCCAAATCAACTAAACCATGTCCGATCATCACATGAGATGGAGTAGTTTCAATGGTGAACATCACTATGTTGATCATATCTACTATATGATTCACCCTCGACCTTTTGGTCTCTGTGTTCCGAGGCCATATCTGTATATGCTTGGCTCGTCAAGTATAACCTGAGTATTCCACGTGTGCAACTGTTTTGCACCCGTTGTATTTGAACGTAGAGCCTATCACACCCGATCATCACGTGGTGTCTCAGCACGAAGAACTTTCGCAATGGTGCATACTCAGGGAGAACACTTCTTGATAATTAGTGAGAGATCATCTTATAATGCTACCGTCAATCAAAGCAAGATAAGATGCATAAAAGATAAACATCACATGCAATCAATATAAGTGATATGATATGGCCATCATCATCTTGTGCTTGTGTTCTCCATCTTCGAAGCACCATCTTGATCACCATCGTCACCGGCGCGACACCTTGATCTCCATCATAGCATCGTTGTCGTCTCGCCAATCTTATGCTTCCACGACTATCGCTACCGCTTAGTGATAAAGTAAAGCATTACATCACGATTGCATTGCATACAATAAAGCGACAACCATATGGCTCCTGCCAGTTGCCGATAACTCGGTTACAAAACATGATCATCTCATACAATAAAATTTAGCATCATGTCTTGACCATATCACATCACAACATGCCCTGCAAAAACAAGTTAGACGTCCTCTACTTTGTTGTTGCAAGTTTTACGTGGCTGCTATGGGCTTTAAGTAAGAACCAATCTCACCTACACATCAAAACCACAACGATAGTTTGTCAAATAGACTCCGTTTTAACCTTCTCAAGGACCGGGCGTAGCCACACTCGGTTCAACTAAAGTTGGAGAGACAGTCGCCCGCAAGCCATCTATGTGCAAAGCACGTCGAGGGAACCGGTCTCGCGTAAGCGTACGAGTAAGGTTGGTCCAGGTCGTCTCGTCCAACAATACCGCCGAACCAAAGTATGACATGCCGGTAGGCAGTATGACTTATGTCGTCCACAACTCACTTGTGTTCTACTCGTGCACATAACATCAAACCATAAAACCTAGGCTCTGATACCACTGTTGGGGAACGTAGTAATTTCAAAAAATTTCCTACGCATACGCAAGATCATGGTGATGCATAGCAACGAGGGGGAGAGTCTGATCTACGTACCCTTGTAGATCGCAACGGAATCGTTGACACAACATAGAGGAAGTAGTCGTACATCTTCTTTCAGATCCGACCGATCCAAGCACCGTTACTCCGGCACCTCCGAGTTCTTAGCACACGTACAGCTCAATGACGATCCCCGGGCTCCGATCCAGCAAAGCTTCGGGGAGGAGTTCCGTCAGCACGACGGCGTGGTGACGATCTTGATGTTCAACCGACGCAGGGCTTCGCCTAAGCACTACAACGATATGATCAAGGTGGAATATGGTGGCAGGGGGCACCGCACACGGCTAAGGAACGATCTAAATGATCAACTTGTGTGTCTAGAGGTGCCCCCTGCCCCCGTATATAAAGGATCCAAGGGGGAGGGGCTGGCCGGCCAAGAGGAGGGCGCAGGAGGAGTCCTACTCCTACCGGGAGTAGGACTCCCCCCCCAAATCCTATTCCAAATAGGACTCCCAAGGGGGAAAGAGAGAGAGAGGTGGCCGACCACCTCTCCTAGTCCTAATAGGACTCGGGGAGGGGGGGAGGCGCGCAGCCCACCATGGCAGCCCCTTTCACCTTTCCACTAAAGCCCAATAAGGCCCATATGGCTCCCGGGGGGTTCCGGTAACTTCCCGGTAATCTGGTAAAATCCCGATTTTACCCGGAACACTTGCGATATCCAAATATAGGCTTCCAATATATCAATCTTTATGTCTGGACCATTTCGAGACTCCTCGTCATGTCCGTGATCACATCCGGGACTCCGAACTACCTTCGGTACATCAAAATGCATAAACTCATAATAACTGTCATCGTAACGTTAAGCGTGCAGACCCTACAGTTCGAGAACAATGTAGACATGACCGAGACACGTCTCCGGTCAATAACCAATAGCGGGACCTGGATGCCCATATTGGCTCCTACATACGTTGTTCCCTTTGTCATCGGTATGTTACTTGCCCGAGATTCGATCGTCGGTATCCAATACCTAGTTCAATCTCGTTACCGGCAAGTCTCTTTACTCGTTCCGTAATACATCATCCCACAACTAACAAATTAGTTGCAGTGCTGGCAAGGCTTATGTGATGTGCATTACCGAGAGGGCCCAGAGATACCTCTCCGACAATCGGAGTGACAAATCCTAATCTCGAAATACGCCAACCCAACATCTACCTTTGGAGACACCTGTAGTACTCCTTTATAATCACCCAGTTACGTTGTGAAGTTTGGTAGTACCCAAAGTGTTCCTCCGGCAAACGGGAGTTGCATAATCTCATAGTCATAGGAACATGTATAAGTTATGAAGAAAGCAATAGCAACATACTAAACAATCGGGTGCTAAGCTAATGGAACGGGTCATGTCAATCAGATCATTCAACTAATGATGTGATCCCGTTAATCAAATAACAACTCTTTGTCCATGGTTAGGAAATATAACCATCTTTGATTAACGAGCTAGTCAAGTAGAGGCATACTAGTGACACTCTGTTTGTCTATGTATTCACACATGTATTATGTTTCCGGTTAATACAATTTTAGCATGAATAATAAACATTTATCATGATATAAGGAAATAAATAATAACTTTATTATTGCCTCTAGGGCATATTTCCTTCATTCCCCACTAATGTGGTGGTCTACGACGAGCCTCTCCCTCGCGCGGAGAGCAACGGAAGCACCGTCATCGAGGTGCTCGTCATCAGTCACGACGAGCTCCCTAGTGGAGGAGTGCACGACTCGCTCGTTGCGGCGCTACAAGACCTAACCGCGCCCATTCTGGAAGACGCTGATGTAGAGACGTTGGAGGCGCGCCCCCTTCAGCTCGTTGAAGGCGCGAAGAAGCTGGCCAGCATGAGACGCTTGTCAGAAGCCTACCAGCGGGAGATGGATCGCACCGTCGGCGGCTCGCTAGCCCCGGTGGAGCCCAGCTGCCTTGGTGCGGTCCGGCAGCGCGGCGTAGCCATCGCCAACCTGTTTGGGGCAAGCCGCCCTGTGTACGCCACACCAGCGGAGAACATCCAAGCCGCCCAGGCAGCAGCGGATGAGCTGGACAATTTCGAGGGCGAAGAACGCCGCCTCATGATGGAGCGAGTCCAGTGGCTCCTTGACGCGGCCGCCGCGCAGAACGAGGCCGGCTGCCGCACGGAGGCGCCGCAGCGGCCAAACGACGACCTTCACCGAGATCAAGGCGCGACGTCTCGGACGCCGACTAGCGTCGCCCGAGGAAGAAGAGACAAGGAGCCGGCTGTCAGCCACAGTCGGACTCGCATTACTATAGAGCGCTACCGAGAAGGCCGCCCAAGAGCAATGGAACGACGGGACGACTGTCCGCCTCCAACTCCCCGCAAGGAGAGGCGAGTCTCCCCGCCGCCTGTTGACCATCCAACTCTCGGCGACCGCCTTGGCCGCCGAGAGGGAGTTGGAGAGAATGACGCCCGCCACCGGATCGACCGGCTTCACCGATCCCTGGCACTGGAAGAAGAAGATGAGCTGTGTCCTCCTTGTTTCGGGCCCCGCATTCGAGACGAGCCCTTTCCCAGAGGATTCACGCTCCCAAGAGACACGCCCAAGTATACCGGCTCCATGAAGCCGGAAGACTGGCTAGTCGACTACTCCACGGCTGTCAGCATAGCAAACGACAACAAGCGAGTCGCCGTAAAGTACGTTCCGCTCATGCTCCAGGGCACGGCCCGGACATGGCTAAACAGCCTGAAGCCCCGCGCATCAATAGCTGGGTCGACTTCACCGAAGCATTCATCCGCAACTTCACCAGCACGCACAAGCGTCCTCCCAAGCCTCGTCAGCTCTCCTTGTGTGTGCAAGGCCCCGACGAGTCGACTCGCGATTACCTCATGCATTGGGCCGAGCTCCGGAACTCCTGCGAGGGCGTGCACGAGGTGGAGGCCATCGAGTACTTCACAGCCGGGTGCAGAGAAGGCACCCTCCTCAAGCACAAGCTCCTCTGCGACGAGCCAGAAACACTCGACGAGCTGCTGATCATAGCAGACAAGTACGCCACGGCCGACTCCTCCATGAAGGCGGAGATTCAAATCAGCATGACTGGCAAAGTGGCCCCTCAAGCTCCAAGAACTCCGGCGGGAGACGCCAACCGGCGATAGCAGTAGGGCAACCACAACCGCAAGGCCCCGTAGCCGGCTTCCAGCAGCCGGCAAGTCACGACCGTTGAAGCCCAGCAGCCAGATGAGCAGCCTCCACCCAAGTGACAGACGGGTGCCAAGCCAAACTGGTTGCCGGCCTTCTCCTACGAGCAAACTCTAGATGGACCTTGCAAGTTCCATAGCGGCGCGAAGCCGTCAAATCACACCACCCGGAAGTGCCACTGGCTCACCAGGATCGCCAAGGGAGACGGCCTACTGCCTCCCCCACCTGCTGGGCAGCCGCCTCCGCCTCCGCCCCAGCAGCCGGCTGTCAGGCCAGTCGGCGCAGTACAAGATGAGTACCCTGAAGAACACGGAGCCTACGTGGTGTTTACCAGCATGGCCGATGATCGACACAGCAGGCGGCTGCAGCGACAAGAGGTGAATGCGGTGGCATCAAAGACGCCAGAGTTCATGCACTGGTCTGAAAAACCCATCAGCTGGAGCAGGGCTGACCACCCAGAGGTGATGCCAAGTCCAGGCTCCTATGCCTTGGTCTTGGGCGCCACCTTTGCTATGGATAGACGAGCTGCGTGTTTCGCAAGTTCTGATAGACGGGGGCAACAGTATCAATATCCTGTATAAGGACACCATGGAGAAGTTAGGAATCAAGCAAAGAGAACTTCAGAACAGCCGGACTGTGTTCCATGGCATTGTTCCTGGGCTTTCTTGCTCACCAATCGGCAAGATCCTGATGGTCGTTCTCTTTGGAGACAAATATCACTTCCGCCGAGAGTCTGTTTGGTTTGAGGTGGTGGACCTCGAGAGCCCATACCATGCGCTACTCGACCGACCCGCCTTGGCCAAGTTCATGGCGGTCCCCCACTACGCCTACCTCAAGATGAAGATGCCCAGTTCCAGGGGAATTCTGACTGTGGCCGGCGACTACGGAAGTCGTCCGCCTGCGCGGCTGAGAGCAGTCGGCTGTCCGAGTCCCTGGTAATCGCGGCCGAGAAGCAACTCCTTGAGCGAGTTGTGGCGATGGCCGGCAAGCAGCCAGAGGTATCGCCCAACCCGAAGGAGTCGGAGGCTGAAGGTTCGTTCAAACCGGCCAAAGAGACAAAGAACATACCCTTGGATCCGGAGGACCCAGAGAGGTACGCTGTCGTAGGTGCGAACCTCGACAGCAAATAGGAAGGCGAGCTCATCGATTTCCTCCGTGAGAATCGGGACATCTTCGCATGGTCCCCCAAAGACATGGTAGGTGTACCGACGGAATTCGGTGAGCACAAGTTACACGTCAGATCTGACGCAAAGCCGGTCAGGCGGCCCTTGCACCGCCTATTAGAAGAGAAGAGAAGAGTTGTCAGAGAAGAGATAGCCCGACTCCTCGCAGGCGCCTTCATTATGGAAGTATTCTTTCCAGAATGGCTAGCAAATCCAGTCCTGGCACTGAAGAAGAATAAGCAGTGGCGAATGTGTATTGACTACACGAGCCTCAACAAAGCCTACCCCAAGGACCCGTTTGCTCTACCAAGAATCAATCAAGTGATAGACTCCACAGCCGGATGCGAGCTGTTGAGTTTCTTGGATGCATACTCAGGATATCACCAGATCAAGCTAAACCCGGCTGACAGACTGAGGACCGCCTTCATCATGCCGTTTGGAGCCTTCTGCTACCTCACCATGATGTTGGGCTTAAGAATGCCGGCGCCACCTTTCAGCGTTGCATGCAGAAGTACCTCCTCAAGCAGCTCGGCAGGAATGCCCACGTCTACGTGGACGACGTGGTAGTGAAGACGGAAAAGCGTGGAACACTTCTGAAAGACCTCAAGGAGACCTTTGAGAACCTGCGCCGATTCCAGATCAAGCTCAACCCCGAGAAATGTGTCTTCGGAGTACCAGCCGGCCAGCTCCTTGGCTTCCTGGTCTCTGAACGCGACATAGAATGCAACCCAGTAAAGATCAAGGCCATTGAGAGAATGGAGGTACCCAGCTGACAGCTGGATGTGCAAAAGTTCACCGGCTGCCTAGCATCCATCAGCTGATTCATCAGTCGACTGGGTGAGAAAGCTCTCCCCCTATATCAACTCATGAAGAAGACCACTTTTTTCGAGTGGAACCATAAGGCGGACGATGCTTTTCTCTAGTTAAAGAAGATGCTGACTACTCCACCCGTGCTGGCGGCTCCGACTCCCAAGGAACCTATGCTCCTGTACATCGCCGCCACCAGCCGGGTAGTCAGCACGGTCATTGTAGTGGAACGCAAGGAGGAAGGCAAGGCGCTACCTATCCAGAGACCGGTATATTACCTAAGCGAGGTACTGTCGACCTCCAAGCAGAACTACCCCCACTACCAGAAGATGTGCTATGGCGTACACTTTACTGCCAAGAAATTGAAGCCTTACTTTCAAGAGCATCCAATCACAGTGGTCTGCACGGCCCCACTTTCCGAGATCATTGGTAGCCGAGATGCTTCTGGCCGAGTGGCCAAGTGGGCCATAGAGCTGGCTCCCTACACCATCCACTACCAGCCCCGCACCGCTATCAAGTCACAAGCACTGGCTGACTTCCTCGTCGACTGGGCCGAGACCCAGTACCTACCTCCAACGCCTGACTCCACCCATTGGCAGATGCATTTTGACGGCTCCAAGATGCGCACCAGCTTGGGAGCCGGCGTCGTCCTCACCTCTCCTAAAGGCGACAAGCTCAAATACGCACTACAAATCCATTTCGCCGCCTCCAACAACGTCACCGAGTACGAGGCGCTCATTCACGGGCTCCGGCTTGCCAAAGAACTTGGCATCCGCCGGATCTTGTGTTATGGCGACTCGGACTTAGTGGTCCAGCAATCATCCGGCGACTGGGACGCGAAAGATGCAAACATGGCGAGTTACCGTTTCCTAGTGCAGCAACTCAACGGGTATTTCGAAGGATGCGAGTTCCTCCATGTGCCAAGAAACGACAACGACCAAGCAGACGCCTTGGCACGAATCGGCTCTACCCGCAGAGCAATACCATCTGGCGTCGCCCTTCAACGCCTCCTCAAGCCGTCTGTCAAGCCTTCACCAGAATCAGATTCCATTTTTGTGCCGGCTCCTCCCGAAGACGTTGGATCCGACTCCAGAGCCCTGGCAGGCTGTACGGGGATTTTGGCGGATGACTCCAAAGCCGCCACAGTCGAACCCAGCCCGGGGACTACGGCGGCAGACTCGAAGACTCCAGAACTCGGCCCAAGGGCCGCGCCAGTCGGCATGGGGACTTCATTAACCCAGCAAGCGGTTGGTGACTCCAACCCGCCGCCTCCCAGCCCAACCGCCCTCGTCCAAGTCGCAGTTCTGGCAGTCGAAGAAATAGCAGCACCCTCATGGGCCCAGCCCATCCTCAAATTCCTGGTGAACAAAGAGCTGCCGACTGATGAGACCTCAGCTCGGCAAATACAATGCCGGGCGACAAGTTACACCATAGTCAACAGAGAGCTGGTCAGGCGCAGCGTCACTGGTGTCTATCAACGCTGCGTAGAGCCAGAGCAAGGCCAAGCGATTCTCAAAGACATCCATCAATGCGAGTGCGGCCACCATGCGGCTTCAAGAGCACTCGTCGCCAAAGCCTTTCGACACGGTTTCTTCTGGCCAACTGCCTTGGAAGAGGCCAAGGAGTTGGTCCAAAAATGCAAAGGGTGCCAGAAGTTCAGCTCCAAGCCGCACCAGCCGGCTTCTGCACTCAAGACCATCCCCATTGCCTGGCCACTCGCAGTTTGGGGTCTAGACATGGTGGGACCATTCAAGACATCACAAGGTGGCTTAACTCACCTACTTGTCGCAGTAGACAAGTTCACCAAGTGGATAGAAGCGAAGCCAATCAAGAAGCTGAACGGTCCGACTGCCGTGAATTTCATCATCGATATCACAATTCAGTACGGCATACCGCACAACATCATCATCGACAATGGCACAAATTTCGCCAAAGGCGCCTTGGCCCGTTTCTGCGCAACACAGGGCATCCGACTGGACCTAGCGTCCGTCGCCCATCCACAGTCAATCGGCCAGGTGGAGCGAGCAAACGGCCTCATCCTGTACGGCATCAAGCCCCGGCTGATGGAGCCTCTGGAGCGCTCGGCTGGCTGCTGGCTCGATGAGCTACCAGCCGTCCTCTAGAGTCTCTGCACGACTCCAAACAAGTCAACCGACTTCACGCCTTTCTTCCTCGTCTACGGTGCCGAAGCCGTCATCCCAATGGACATAGAGTTCGTCTCGCCACGAGTCACCATGTACACCAAGGAGGAAGCGGAAGAAGCATGACATGATGGCGTCGATCTACTGGAAGAGGGCCGGCTGTTGGCACCCAGCCGGTCCAGCATCTACCAGCAGAGCCTGCGCCGATACCACAACAGGAAGGTCAAGCCAAGATCTTTCCAAGAAGGCGACCTTGTGCTTCGGCAGATCCAGTGAACAGCTGGCCAGCACAAGCTGTCAACGCCTTGGGAAGGCCCTTTCATGATCAGCAAAGTACTGGGCAACAACTCCTACTACCCGATTGACACTCAGAAGCCCCGAGCACGCAAGAGGGACGACTCCGGCAAGGAGACAGAGCGGCCATGGAATGCAAATCTCCTCCGAAGATTTTACAGTTGATGTAGTATGTACCATGCTACCTTTTGTATTAAAAGTACCAAGACTTCGGGCCCCTCGAGACGAGCTCGGGGACTGCCCTCTTTTGTCTGTATGATAAAAATTATGCCTGCAAGTATGTTACTCTTTGTCGTACCGCTTGGCACCGGGCTTGACAAGTCGGCCCGGGGACTTGCCGCCTTGCACTATGAAATGCTTCCTGCAGTCGGACAAGTAGTGTGTAACACCTAAACCATCTTCTGTCAGAAGCCGCAGCTCGCAGAGCGACTATACGGTGGGCAGAGGTAAGGTAGAATGGGCGTTCACATGAAAAATGGTTAAGGACTCAAAGCATAAAAGACAGCTCAAGACGGCTTCCAGCATTTTTTTGCAAACCGACTCTCGAATAGTCGGATTGCCACCTTCTATTCAACTTGCTTGAAAAACTCTTAAAAACGGCTAAGTACTTGCCTTCCCAAAGTAGCCAAGCATTTGATCCAGCGACAGTCCGCAGAGCGGCTGTCCGATTGGCAAGGCAGGCAACTAAGAGAAAGCGGCAAAAGGAAAAAGCCAAAAGAGCAATGAGCAAGAAAAGATAGAACTTGGATAAATATATTTACATAACATAGGCCCTTGGCCGAATCTTTGAGCAGAAGTTCAAAATACACCCCGCGGGTGGAATTGTGCGAATTAACAAGTTCTTCAAAGACTACTAAAGTAGATAAAATAAAGATAAAGCGGCAGCTTAGGAAGCAACAGACGGATTCGGAGGGTCGGAGGAGGCGGCAGCGTCAGGCATCGGGGCGGCCGGCTGGGTAGTCTCGGCTTGATCGCTTCCAACGGCAGCCGACTCGGTCGCACGCGGCTCGTTAATGGAGGCGCGGTCGAGCTGAGGCTGGCCGTCTGCTCCGTCTTCTGGTGTCTTCGCCTCGCCTCCCTCCTCGACGCTGGAGCCAATCACCTCCGCCGAGTCCTTGCTATAGTCTGGGTTCATCCCAAACCACTCCGGCGGTACCTCCTCGCCGTCTTCAGACCGCTCGGGGACGAAGATGCTGGTGTAAGTGTACTTGGCGATCGCTGTAGCACGCTTGACGAGGGTGTCTTCCACAGCTGCCAGCTCCGGCTGGGCCTCCGACCGAAGCGTGGCTAGCCGGTCTAGATCCAGCCCCGGATACCATGCCTTGACGAACTCCAAGGCCTGACGCGCTCCAGCTCGGGCCGAAGAGCCCTTCTAGGCCTCAAGACGACCAGCCGCGACCTCCATCCAGTCAGCCGTCAGGCTGGGCGTGCGCGGAGCCTGCATGTCCGGCCACAGGGCGGCAATCGCCTGGGCACCGACACGCTGGAGCCGGCGCAACATCCGGTGAGTCGGCCGAAGGCAAGCCTCGATACTCAGGATGTGCTCGTCAAGGGTTCGGGGGGCATCGGCTGCGATCTCTGCACCCTCCGCCCTTCACGGTTAGCCTCGATAGCTTGGATGGCGGCCTGCGAGTGCCCAGGAAAGAAGTCTGCTAAGACAGGAAAAAACAAAGAAGCAAGTCAAAAACCAGGAGTCGGCACGACTTAAATCGGCAGCTCGAAGAAAGCAAGTAAAGAAACTCACCATCAATAATTTCTTCAATCTCATGGAAGCCAAAGGCCAGCATCGCCTCCTTGTCAAACCAGGAGGAGCGCTCACTCGCGAACTCGGCCAGGAGGGCGGTTTCCGTCTCTTTCGCCTCCCTCTGCGTCTTCGCAAGCAGCTCCTTCCGCTCTGCCAATTGAGTGGTCAGTAGATCGCACTCCGTGGCGAGCTTGCTACACTCCTCCTCTTTGGCGCGCAAAGCGGAGTTGGCGTCACTCAGCTGCTGTTGAAGAGCAGCGTTGGCCCCTGAAAAGAAGGAAGAAAGAAGGCGTTAAGTCATCAAGAAAAGAAGGTCGCCAGGGAGATCCGACCCGACTGCTAAGCAGTCGGCCCGAATCTCGGGGACTACAGCCCGCGGGTGCGCCAGCGCGCCCTCACAAAGAAGGAAAAGGACTTACTCCGGCTCTCCGACAAATCGGCGGTCTGCTTGCCTAGGTCTTCAATGTTCCAGTTGAAGGTAGTGACGCGGAGGTTGTGGTAATCCTGCGTCAAGCGTTTTAGACAAAAAGTTAATACCCAGAGTTCATCAATTGGAGTTCCGGGCCGCCTACTCAGCAGCCAGCCCAAAACTCGGGGACTACACCCGGTGGGTGTGCTGGCGCGCCCCCACAGAGACGAACAAGAAAACAAAGACCAAAGGAAAAACATACCCGAACGGCTGCCCGCGACGCCAGGAACGCCTTGGTGCAACCTTGGAGAGCGTCGCCCTCAGCACAAAGCTTCGCCTGGACATCCAAGAGTGCCTGGTTCAGCGGCCTTGTGCCGCCTCCTCGCACCCACCCAATGGGCGTGGCGCTCTTCGCTTCGGCGCCTGGGATCGTCGAGCTGGTGGTGCCGGCTTCCAGGGGGCAGGGTGCCGAAGTCGCCTTCTCCAGACGGCGGCGCGTTGGCGAGCCGACTTGGAGGAGCAGCCTCGCCATGGCCTCGTCTTCGGTCGGCGGCACTGGAGGGTCCGCTGGCTGCTCGCCTTGCGCACTCACAGACGGCGGCGGAGGCGGCGGCGGAACACGCACGTCCGGCGTAGAGGGGTCGCCGCCTTCCCCCTCCACGACGGGGTTCTCACCGCCGGCTCCCCCAGTCTGCCCCGTGAACTCCGGAGGCGGCGGCGCAGAGTTCAACGGGGCGACGAACACCGCCGATTGGCGGCGTGCGGCTTCCTCAGCCTGCCGCTTCGTCACAGCGGCGGCTTCAGCCTCCGCCCTGTCGGCCTCCGCCTTCTCCAGGCGAACGGCCTCTTCTTCGTTGCGCTTCTCCTGCGCATTCTGCTCTGTCGCCTCCCGGAGGTCAGCAGCGGGGTAATCCGCCGAGTGGTGGCGGGCGTCTCCGCTGACCCCATGATGGAGGCGGCGGTGACCCTCTCAAGAGTGAGGGGAGCCCTGAAGCAAGGGGGCAAGCAAAGACTCAGACAAAGTCACAAAGAAAGAATAAAGCATTAAGACAGAATACTCGCGCGGAGACCAATGTCGGCTTCTTCACTTCCTTACGGAAGCGGACGGCCTTCGCGGCCGCCTCGTCCCGCCGGGTCGCCGCAGCCGAACCCTTGGGTTTTTTCGGCCGACTGCCAAACAAGGTCGGCACGGTCCTGCGCTTCTTCCTGCCGCCTGGAGCACCCGGCGCGGCTGAAGAGCCCGCGCCAGGCTGGCTGGCTCCTGGCTGATGACGGGGAGCGACTTCCCCCTCGGCGTCATCGTCAGGCCAGTCGGCGAAGGTGGCTGAAGGCCTGAAGTCGCCTGCTGTTCCTCCTCCCCCCTCGGCATCGTCCTCCAGAGCCGCCGCCCCCAGATCGGGCTCGTCGATGTCGCTCTCTGCCCGGTCAGCGAGGAACTCGTGGGCCGGCCCCGAGGTGCCGGCTGGTGGGTGGAGTAGGGGATTCTAACCAAAGCCGACTGGTCAAACAAAACTCGACGAGAAAGAAGACAATCCAAAGAAAGAAAGGAAAGGCGACTCACTACGGGCGGGGGGTTTGCGCGGGAGTACGGCCCCTTGCCGAACTACCAATCCTCCAGGAGCTTGCTATCCGAGAGGTAGTTCACCATGAAGGCCACCTCTTCGTGAGGCATGTCCTTGGTGCATATCCGACTCGGGTCGCGGTGCCCGCTCATCTGGCATATCATATGGGGGCGGCCTTGGAGTGGGAGAACTCGGCGTGCCATGAAGGCGGCCAGCAGGTCCGGACCAGCCAGACCCTCCGACCGCATCAGCACTCGGAGTCGCGCGATGGCGCCGGCTCCCGTAGGTGTCAGCGACTTGGCCCGGTACGACCAGTTGGGCAGCCTCCCAGCCGGCGGGCCGGCTTCGAAAGCCGGCTGGTTGACCCAGTCCCCCCTCACGGAGACGCTCCTGACGTAAAAGTAGGATCTCCGCCACATCTTCACCGACTTTATCAGCGAGATGGAGGGGAAGGGGTTGTCGGCTCCTGACCTTCGCATGGCGATGAAAGCGCCGCATTGAGTCGGCACACCCGCGGCCTGGGTGCCGAGCTTGGAGAAGAAGAACTCCCCCAGAGCTCGAGGGTGGGGAGGACTACGAGGAAGCCTTCGCACAAGGCCACGAAGGCGGATAGCAGCACCACTGTGTTGGGGGTGAGGTGGTGCGGCTGGAGGCCGTAGAACTCCAGGAAGGATCGGAAGAAACTGCTCGCCGGCAGCCCCAACCCGCGCAAGCAGTGCGAGCGGAAGATGACCCGCTCGCCCTCCTGTGGCGCGGGGGAAATCTCCCCCCTCGGCGCAAGGCGCACCCGCACGTGATCCTCGCCGGGGAGCCGACGAGTCCGACGAAGGAACTCGATGTGGTCGTCGTGAACTTCGGAACCGTCCCAAGTGCCGGAGCGCACCGGGGGAGGCGCGGCAGTGGAGGAAGAACTCATCGCGAGCTGATCGCCGCGGCGTTCGCCGGAGCTTGGGCGCGCGGCGGAGCGAAGAAGAAGAAGGAGGAGGAGAGCGAGGAGCAGTGAGAAGGAAGAGAGCGAGGAGTGGTGGGAAGGAGGGGCGCGCATGCCCCCCTCTTCCCCCTACTTATATCCCCGTGGGTTGCGAAGCCGAGGGTGCGGCCGTGGGGATTTACTGCGCCCACGGCCCCCATGTTCCACGATAAAGTTACTGCATGTAGTAACTCCACGGGAATCCCAACCGTCCGCCGGGGCCGCAGCGGATCCGCTCAAGCGCCGAGGCGCGGTAGTGGCGGGCCCCGCCTATGCGCCTGTCCCGTCGCGCGCGTAGGCTGGCAGGACGGCCCAGCCACGTGTCATCGCGTGACAGGCCTAGAACGGGCGGCGGCCTGGAGGCTTAGCTAGCACGCTACCTGGATCCCACCGCGACGTTCGAAATATTGAGCGAGTCCGAATTGAGCGAGTCCGGCTCCATCTAGTCAGCCCAGCAGAAGTCAATCAAAGACCATGTGTTGAGTACCCGGAAAGAGAAACTGCTGAGGCTTCTTGGCCGATCGTCCACGACGCCTCACCAGCTTCAGGGACTACTGTCGGAGCAATGGGCCACGGGTAGGCCAACCCAAGCCCCAGGACCTTTCAAGACATCGGGGCAGGCTGCGCCCCTCAAGACCCCAGGACGAAGAGCCGCCTTCAAGAAGCCAACGGCAAGGTGGCCGACTGACCCCTCACGGCCGATTCCCGGGGACGACTTCAGGGAGAGCCGACTCCTGACTGGCGACTTCCAGAGAAGCCGGCTTCGGGGACTTGGCCTGCGACTCCAACACCCCCGCGACCTCATCATGTGGGACGGGGCAGGGGAATGGCAACAATGAAGCCCGCTCCTGCCCCTTACCAAGGGCAAGCATGGCTACAACACGCCATACCCCGGAAGACCTCCGTGCGGCGTGGCACTGTTGCCATGCCAGCCCTGACATCAGCACTGCAGGACCGAATCCTGCACCCACGACGGCTTGTCTGTACGGCCCAGAGGCAGCGGGTCCCACCAGGCAGTGAGACCCCAGGAGACGGCAAGAGGACCACCAGTCTGGCCCGTCGGGAGTTGGCCCCTGGGAGTCGACCGAGCCCTCCCCCGGGGCCCACGCGCCATTAATCAAGATGTGATGGAGAGTGTCAATAGTGATCGCCCGCCAGGCGGCGGGGCTGTTGCCTCGACCTCATGATCAAGCCCGCATCATCAGAAGCACAACTACAGTAATCAGCAGCGAGCAAGACCCGCCCGCGGCGGACGCGGCCTATCGGCTCCGTACCATGCCAGTCGGCGGGGCCCGCCAGCCGGCGGGCCCCAGCGGTCGGTAGAGAAGATGGAGGCCAGAGGCGCTGACGGCTGGGCCCGCGTCCAGCCGGATTACCATTGTACCCCTGGGGGTAGGCCTATATAAACCTCCCAGGGCACCCATGCAAAGGGTTGGCATCCATTAGTTCTAGACCAGATCATATAGGAGGGAGAGAGCTAGCCTTGCCCTCTCCTACCTCCAGGAAACAGCTCAAGGAGCAATCGTGTAAACACTTGGCCATAGTGATCATGCAGAGACCCCGCAGAGCAGCAGTAGGGGTATTATCTCCCCGGAGAGCCCTGAAGCTGGGTAAGATTTGCCGGCGTGCATGTCTTCGCCTCATCCCGTTTCCAGGCACCGGCGACGTTCTACTCGCCCCCACCATGATAAGCCATCCTTTGGCATATGTCGCACCTAACCCCCGACAGTTTACATAAAGAGGGAGAATGCCGACAGCTGGGATTCTGGGCTGGAAAAGGAGCAAATATTAGAGACCTATTCTGCACAACTCCAAAAGTCCAGAACCTTCACAGAAGTTATTTTCAGAATATATAAAAAATACTGAGCGCAAGAAGTACCAGAGGGGGGCCACTCACCAGCCACGAGGGTGGGGGGTGCGCCCCCTGCCTCGTGGGCCCCTTGGTGGCCCTCCGATGCCCATCTTCTGCTATATGGGGTCTTTCGTTGAGGAAAAAATCATAAGCAAGCTTTCGGGACGAGACGCCGCCGCCACGAGGCGGAACCTTGGCGGAACCAATCTAGGGCTCCAGCGGAGCAGTTCTGCCGGGGACACTTCCCTCCAGGAGGGGGAAATCATCACCATCGTCATCACCAACGCTCCTCTCATCAGGAGGGGTTCAATCTCCATCAACATCTTCACTAGCACCATCTCCTCTCAAACCCTAGTTCATCTCTTGTATCCAATTCTTGTCTCTAAGTCTGGGATTGGTACCTGTAGGTTGCTAGTAGTGTTGATTACTCCTTGTAGTTGATGCTAGCCGGTTTATTTGGTGGAAGATCATATGTTTAGATCCTATATGCATATTAATACCCCTCTGATTATGAACATGAATATGCTTTGTGAGTAGTTCCGTTTGTTCCTGAGGACATGGGAGAAGTCTTGCTATTAGTAGTCATGTGAATTTGGTATTCGTTCGATATTTTGATGGGATGTATGTTGTCTCTACTCTAGTGGTGTTATGTGAACATCGACTACATGACACTTCACCATTATTTGGGCCTAGAGGAAGGCATTGGGAAGTAATAAGTAGAAGCTTAAACCCTAGTTTATGCGTTGCTTCGTAAGGGGCTGATTTGGATCCATATGTTTCATGCTATGGTTAGGTTTACCTTAATACTTCTGTTGTAGTTGCGGATGCTTGCAGTTTGGGTTAATAATAAGTGGGATTCTTGTCAAAGTAAGGACAACACCCAAGCACCGGTCCACCCACATATCAGATTATCAAAGTACCGAACGCAAATCATATGAACGTGATGAAAACTAGCTTGACGATAATTCCCATGTGTCCTCGGGAGCGTTTTACGTCATATAAGAGTTTGTCCAGGCTTGTCCTTTGCTACAAAAAGGATTGGGCCAGCTTGCTGCACTTTATTTACTTTTGTTACTTGTTGCTCGTTACAAATTATCTTATCACAAAACTATCTGTTATCTATAAAATCAGTGCTTGCAGAGAATACCTTACTGAAAACCGCTTATCATTTCCTTCTGCTCCTCGTTGGGTTTGACACTCTTACTTATCGAAAGGACTACGATAGATCCCCTATACTTGTGGGTCATCAGGTTGCGAGAGTGACAGAAGCTTAAACCCTAGTTTATGCGCTATTCCGTAAGGGACCGATTGGATCCAAAAGTTTAATGCTATGGTTAGGATTTATCCTTAATACTTTTCTCGTAGTTCTGGATGCTTGCGATGGGGTTAATCATAAGTAGGAGGTTTGTTAAAGTAAGAACAGTACCTAATCACTGGTCCACACACATATCAAATTATCAAAGTAGCGAACACAAATCGAATCAACATGATGAAAGTGACTGGATGAAATTCTCGTGTACCCTCAAGAACGCTTTGCTTATTGTAAGAGATCGTTTTGGCCTGTCCTTTGCCTCAAAAGGATTGGGCTACCTTGCTGCACTTTTGTTACTATTATCATTACTTGCTCGTTATAAAATATCTTGCTATCAAACTACTATGTTACTTACAATTTCAGGACTTTCACACATTACCTTGCTGAAAACCACTTGTCATTTCCTTCTGCTCCTCGTTGGGTTCGACACTCTTATTCATCAAAAAGAGCTACAATTGATCCCTATACTTGTGGGTCATCAAGGCTATTCTATGGCACCGTTCCCGGGGAGTGAAGCGCCTTTGGTAAGTGGAAATTGGTAAGGAAACATTCATATAGTGTGCTTAAATTTATTGTCACTTATCACTATGGAAAACAATCCTTTGTGGGGTTTGTTCGGGGTATCTGCACCTCGACCGGAACCACAATTAGTTACCCCTCAACCTACTGCACCTACTGAAAATATTGAACATGAAATTTCTTCGGGTATGATAGAACAACTGCTAGCTAATCCTTATGTAGGAGATGGAACCGAACATCCTGATATGCACTTGATATATGGGGAACAAATTTGTCGATTGTTTAAGCTTGCAGGTTTACCCAGAGATGAAGTTAAGAAGAAGGTTTTCCCTTTATCTTTGAAGGGAAAAGCATTGGCATGGTATAGGCTATGTGATGATATTGGATCTTGGAATTGGGATCGGTTGAAATTGGAATTTCACCAAAAAAATTATCCTATGCATCTAGTTCATCATGATCGGAATTACATATATAATTTTTGGCCTCGTGAAGGAGAAAGCACCGCTCTAGCATGGGGAAGGCTTAAGTCAATGTTATATTCATGCCCAAATCATGAGCTCTCAAGAGAAATTATTATTCAGAATTTTTATGCTCGGCTTTCTCGTGATGATCAATCCATGCTCGATACTTCTTGTATTGGTTCTTTTATGAAGAAGACTATTGAATTTCGGTGGGATCCTTTGGCAAGAATTAAACACAACTCTAAAGATTGGGAACTCGACAAAGGTAAAGAGTTAGGTATTAAGCTTAAGTATGATTGTGTTAAATCTTTTATGAATACCGATAGTTTTCAAAAGTTTAGCACTAAATATGGACTTGACTCTGAGATAGTAGCCTCTTTTTGTGAATCATTTGCTAGTCATGCTGATCTCCCTAAAGAGAAGTGGTTTAAATATCACCCACCTATTAAAGAAGAAATTAAAGAACTGAAGCTAGCTAAAGAGGAAACTATACTTTATAATGTTGATCCAGTTGTTCCTACTGCCTATATTGAGAAACGACCTTTCCCTGTTAGGATAAAGGAACATGCTAAAGTTTCAACTGTGGTTAACAAAAGTTATATTAGAACACCTGAACCTGATGGACAAATCAAAGTAGAACCTAGTGTTGCTATGGTTAAGGATCTCTTCGAAGAAAATATAGATGGTCATGTTATTTACTTCTGTAATGAAGCCACTAGAATTGTCAAACCCGATAGAATGGATAATCATAGACCCGTTGTCGGCATGCCCGTTGTCTCAGTTAAAATAGGAGATCACTGTTATCATGGTTTATGTGACATAGGTGCTAGCGTGAGTGTGATTCCCTATACCTTATAACAAGAAATTATGAATGACATAGCACCCACAAAGATAGAAGACATTGATGTTACTATTAAACTTGCTAATAGAGATACTATATCACCAATTGGGATTGTTAGAGATGTTGAAGTCTTGTGTGGGAAAATAAAATACCCTACTGATTTTCTTGTTCTTGGTTCCCCACAAGATGACTTTTGTCCCATTATCTTTGGTAGACCTTTCTTGAACACCATTAATGCTGAAATAGACTGTGAGAAACAAACTGTCCGTGTTAGTTTTGGTGATGAGTCTCATGAGTTTAATTTTTCCAAGTTTAGTAAAGAGCTTCATGAAAAAGAATTGCCTAGTAAGGATGGAATAATTGGTCTTGCTTCCATTGTTGTGCGTCCTACTGATCATGTACAACAATATCTGCTAGACCATCAAAATGATTTACATATGCATGAAAGAAATGAAATAGATAAGATTTTCTTTGAACAACGTCCTCTGCTTAAACACAATTTCCCTATTGAAACTCTAGGAGGTTCTCCTGCACCTAAGGGTGATCCTGTGTTCTAATTAAAACAATTGCCGGATACCTTGAAATATGCTTATCTTGATTAGAAGAACATATGTCCTGTTATTATTAGTGCTAACCTTTCAGAACATGAAGAAGAAAGATTATTGAAAGTTCTAAGGAAACACTGCACTGCTATTGGATATACTCTTGATGATTTAAAGGGCATTAGTCCCACTCTATGTCAGCACAAGATTAATATGGAACCTGATGCTGAACCCGTTGTTGATCACCAACGCCGGTTAAATCCAAAAATGAAGGAAGTGGTAAGAACGGAAATATTAAAACTTCTGGAAGCAGGTATAATCTATCCTATAGCTGATAGTAGATGGGTAAGTCATGTTCATTGTGTTCCTAAGAAAGGAGCTATCACTGTTGTTCCTAATGATAAGAATGAACTTATTCCATAAAGAATTGTTACAGGCTATAGAATGGTAATTGATTTTAGAAAATTAAACAAAGAAAATAGAAAAGATCATTACCCTGTGCCTTTCATTGATCAAATGCTAGAAAGATTATTTAAGCACACACATTTTTGCTTCCTTGATGGATACTCTGTTTTTCCACAAATACCTGTTTCTCAACCTGATCAAGAAAAGACCACTTTCACTTGTCCCTTTAGAACTTATGCTTATAGACATATGCCTTTTGGTTTATGCAATGCACATGCTACCTTTCAAAGATGTATTACTGCTATATTCTCTGACATTCGTGAAATGATTGTTGAGGTTTTCATGGATGACTCCTTTGTTTATGGGAAGTCTTTTGATGATTGTTTAAGCAATCTTGATTGAGTTTTGCAGACATGTGAACAAACAAATCTTGTCTTGAATTGAGAGAAGTGCCACTTTATGGTTAATTAAGGTATTATCTTGGGTCATAAAATTTCCGAAAGAGGTATTGAAGTGGACAAATCTAAGGTTGATGCAATTGAGAAAATGCCATGTCCTAAAGATATCAAAGGTATTCGTAGTTTCTTAGGTCATGTTGGTTTCTATAGGAGATTTATCAAAGATTTTTCTAAAATTTTCAGGCCTCTTACAAATCTTTTGCAAAAGGATATTCCTTTTGTTTTTGATGATGATTGTTCAGAAGCCTTCGAAACACTCAAGAAAGCCTTAATTTTTGCACCTATTGTTCAACCACCTGATTGGAACTTGCCTTTTGAAATTATGTGTGATGCTAGTGATTATGCTATTGGTGTTGTTCTAGGACAAAGAGTTGATAAGAAATTAAATGTTATTCATTATGTCAGTAAAACTATAGACAATGCTCAAAGAAATTATGCTACTACTGAAAAAGAATTCCTAGCAGTGGTGTTTGCTTGTGATAAATTTAGATCTTACATTGTTGATTCAAAAGTAATTGTTCACACCGACCATGCTGTTATTAAATATCTTATGGAAAAGAAAGATGATAAACCTAGACTTATTCAATGGGTTCTCTTGCTACAATAATTTGATTTACATATCACTGATAGGAAAGGAGCAGAGAACCCCGTAGCTGATAACTTGTCTAGGTTTGAAAATGTGCTTGATGACCCGCTACTTATTGATGATTGTTTTCCTGATGAGTAGTTAGCTGCAATAAATGTTTCTCATAATACTCCTTGGTATGCCAACTATACTAATTACATCGCTGATAAATATTTACCACCTAGCTTTACTTATCAACAAAAGAAAAAATTCTCCTATGATTTATGACATTACTTTTGGGATGACCCACATCTTTATAAAGAAGGAGTAGACGGTGTTATTAGACGTTGTGTACCTGAGCATGAACAGGGATAAATCCTACGAAAATGTCACTCCCAATCTTATGGAGGGCATTATGCGGGAGACAGAACTGCTCACAAGGTTTTTCATGTCTGGATTTTATTGGTCTACTCTTTTCAAGGATGCTCGTAAGTTTGTCTTATCTTGTGATGAATGTCAAATAATAGGTAATATCGGTAAGCGTCAAGAAATGCCTATGAATTATTCACTTGCTGTTGAACCATTTGATGTTTGGGGAGTTGATTACATGGGACCTTTTCCTTCCTCTAATGGGTATACACATATTTTGGTTGTTGTTGATTATGTTACTAAGTGGGTAGAAGCTATTCCAACTAGTAGTGCTGATCAGAACACCTCTATTAAAATGCTTAAGGAAGTTATTTTCCCAAGGTTTGGAGTCCCTAGATATTTAATGACTGATGGTTGTTCACACTTAATTCATGGTGCTTTTTGTAAAATGATTGCTAAGTATGATGTTAACCATATAATTGCATCACCTTATCATCCTCAGTCTAGTGGTCAAGTTGAACTTAGCAATAGATAAATAAAATTAATCTTGCAAAAGACTATCAATAGGTCCCAGAAGAATTGGTTTAAGAAATTAGATGATGCACTTTGGGCTTATAGAACAACATATAAAAATCCTATGGGTAAGTCTCCTTATAAAATGGTATATGGAAAAGCTTTTCATTTGCCTCTTGAGTTAGAACATAAAGCATATTGGGCAATTAAAGAACTCAACTATGGTTTTAAACATGCCGGTGAAAAGAGGTTGTTTGACATTAGCTCTTTAGATGAATGGAGAACCCAAGCTTATGAAAATGCCAAGTTATTTAAAGAAAAAGTTAAAAGATGGCATGATAAAAGAATCCAAAAGCGTGAGTTTAAAGTTGGAGAATATGTTCTTCTATACAACTCTCGTTTCAGATTCTTTGTAGGAAAACTCCTCTCCAAATGGGAAGGACCCTATGTTATCGAGGAGGTTTATCGGTCTGGATCTATCAAAATAAATAATGTCGAAGGTACTAACCCGAAGGTTGTTAATGAGCAATGAATAAAACATTATATCTCATGTACGCCCATTAATATTGAAAGTAATATTATCCAAACTATGATACCAGAAGAACACATAAAAGAGTCCTTCCGGAATACTCCAAAATCATCAAAAAGAGGACGTTCATGATATGGTAAGTAAACGGACTCCAAAAAATCCGCAAAAATATTTTCTGTCAGTTTTGGAATATTTTTTTTAGCAAAATAAGAAACTTCCAGGAAGTGCAACCTGGTGGGGATAAGACAACAGGGCGCGCCTGGCAGCCAGGCGTGCCCAGGTGGGTTGTGCCCACCTTGGGTACCTTCCGGACTCCGTTTTTCTGCAGCTTGCTTGTTTCCCAAGATAAAAAATCTTTATATACCCCCCGAACCCGTTGACCATCGTATCACGGAGAAATCTTCTGTTTTCTTTTCCTTGCTGTTTTTTGACAGATTCAGCTGGGCCAGCATCATGTCTTCGTCACCCTCCAACAACGGAGAAGTAGACGCAGGGGTGGTTCACGAGGATCCAAGGAGAGAGGAAGCTGAAGAGATTGCTATGGAAGAAGAAGAGGAAAATCCTTTTGGGGTTCACTCTCCGGCTTCCGAGAGAGGCACATTGGCTGGCATCTCTACTCATCCGAATCCTCATCAAGCCATGAGACCATCAAATAATCAAGAGAGCCTAGAAGTGCAAGAAGAAATCCCACCAAAAAGGCCTTTACACCGGTTACATCGTAACAATTTTTGCAATTTGATTCACAATTATGGATTCAAGAATACTCCTCATAGGCACATACCGTCCAATTGGGATATATCTCGCCCAAGAGAAAATAGTGCAGGAACAAACCCCTGGGGCCTGGAAAATAAACACATAATGGCTGAGGTGAAGAAAAGTAGTGAGTTACTTCATCGAGCCCTTCGGGAGATTCAAGGATTGAAGGATCTACTCACGGTTATATTGGATAATACCACTACTTCATCATCACCACCTTCTTCATCACCAAAATAAAATTGAGTATCGGGTATGGGTACTCCCCTTGGCTTCCGCCAAGCTTGGGGGAGGTGCCCCAGTATCGTATCACCCCACTATCTTTTGCCTTTACTTATCTTAGTTCGATCCATAGTTATCTTTTGCTTTAGATGAATAAAAGTTTAGTTCGATCCTTTCTTTTCGAGAGTTTTCTTAGTGATCTATCCTTGTAATCGTATGCGAGATATATAATAAAGTTTTAGTTTTAGTTTTTGCTTTCTTTACTTTCATGTTCCAATAAAAAGAAAGGAAATAAATGAATAAGATCATATGCTAATCTTATGGTAGGTGATGACACCACATAAGGAAAAATATAAGTAGAAAATTTTATTAGATATTGACAAACATATCATTGGTCAATGATGCAATTCATGAAAGAATTAATAAGGGAAGAGAAGATTCACACATATATATATACACTATCCTGGAAATCTTTTGTGATTGTGAGCCCTAATCAAAATATTATATGCCAAAATTGTTGACTTTGTACAAGGAAAACAACTTAATGATTTATGTTTGTTCATATTCACATAGAAGTTATATTGTCATAGATCCTTCAACATGTGGTGCTTGCCCCTATGTTTGCTAGCCAAAATTTCTGCACTAAGTAGAGATACTACCTGTGCATCCAAAAAAACTGTTAAACCCAAATCTTATTTTAAAGTGTCCACCATACCTACCTAAGGATTGAGTGAGACCCTTCAAGTAAGTTTCCATCGGTGCAATAAGGCAATAAAAATTGCTTCTAAAAGTGTGAGATCATTTGGTAAGAGAAAATTGAGCGTTGTACGAACTTGTGATGGCGAAGAATAAAAGCGACAGGCTGCATAATAAAGGTCGCCATCACAAGGGGCAATACAACATGATGTTCTTTTGCACTAAGGGGTTGAGCATACAAACAAATAAGCGCATGGCAACCTCTGCTTCCCTCTGCGAAGGGCCTATCTTTTACTTTTATGTATTTACTTTTATGCAAGAGTCAAAGTGTTTCTCTCTATTCCCTTTTATATTTCTCCTTTGGCAAGCATCATGTGGTAAGGAAATATCTAGGCACATGTGTCCAGTTGAACATGGGTGGCATAAGTTATTATTGTTGACATCACCCTTGAGGTGAATACGTTGGGAGGCGAAACTATAAGCCCCTATATTTCTATATGTCCGGTTGAAACGTTTTGCTCATGTGTATGCGGTGAGTGTTAGCAATCATGGAAGACTAAATGATGGTTGAGTATGTGGACTTGCTTAAGGCTCGGATGCGTGACCCTTCTTGAAAAGATGATGAATTATAGTTGCAAAGTAGACAGAACATAGTTTGTTGGTTTCTAATAGAGTTTATGCTTTATACTCCGATAGTGTGATGAATTGTTACTTATTCATGAGAAGTCTATGATCAGAGTTCTTTGATAAAAGTATTATGTCAAAGTTTGTTGCTGTTATAACAATTCACATGATGCTTCTATGTCCGTATTTTGTTTTTATGAACACCTCTCTCTAAGCATGTGTACATGTTTTCGATTTCGGTTTTCGCTTGAGGACAACTGAGGTCTAAGCTTGGAGGAGTTGATACGTCCATCTTGCATCATGTTTTCTTACTGTTATTTATGATGTTTTTATGCATAGTAATTCTTTTTGGAGTAATTCTAATGCCTTTTCTCTCATAGTATGCAAGGTACACACAAAGAGGGAGAATTCCGGCAACTGGAAATCTGGACCTGGAAAAGCTACATCAGGCTACCTATTCTGCACAACTCCAAATGAGCTGAAACTTTATGGAGATTTTTTATGGAATATATGAGGAATATTGGAGCCAATAAGTACCAGAGGGGACCCACCAGGTGGCCACAACCCACCTGGGCGCACCCTGGTGGGTTGTGCTCACCTAGGCCCACCTCTGGTGCCCACCTTCTTGTATATAAGTCATTTTGACCTAGAAAAAAAATAAGGAGAGAACTTTCGGGATGGAGCGCCGCCGTCTCGAGGCCGAACTTGGGCAGGAGCACTTTTGCCCTCCGGCAGAGCGATTTACTGGAGGAACTTCCCTCCCGGAGGGGGAAATCATCGTCATCATCATCACCAACAACTCTCCCATCTTGGGGAGGGAAATCTCCATCAACATCTTCAACAACACCATCTCATCTCAAACCCTAGTTCATCCCTTGTGTTCAATCTTGTTACCGGAACTATAGATTGGTGCTTGTGGGTGACTAGTAGTGTTGATTACATTTTGTAGTTGATTACTATATGGTTTATTTGGTGGAAGATTATATGTTCAGATCCAATATGCTATTTAATACCCCTCTGATCTTGAGCACGATTATCACTTGTTAGTAGTTACTTTTGTTCTTGAGGTCACGGGAGAAATCATGTTGCAAGTAATCATGTGAACTTCATATGTGTTTGATATTTTGATAGTATGTATGTCGTGATTACCTTAGTGGTGTCATGTGAATGTCGACTACATGAAACTTCACCATATTTGGGCCCAAGGGAATGCATTGTGGAGTAGTTATTAGATGATGGGTTGCGAGAGTGACAGAAGCTTAAACCCTAGTTTATGCACTATTCCATAAGGGACTAATTGGATTCAAAAGTTTAATGCCATGGTTAGGATTTATCCTTAATACTTTTATCATAGTTGCGGATGCTTGTGACGGGGTTAATCATTAGTAGGTGGTTTGTTCAAGTAAGAACAACACCTAAGCACTGGTGCACCCACATATCAAATTATTGTAAGAGACCGTTTTGGCCTGTCCTTTGCCTCAAAAGGATTGGTCTACCTTGCTGCACTTTTGTTACTATTATCATTACTTGCTCGTTACAATATATCTTGCTATCAAACTACTATGTTACTTACAATTTCAGCACTTGCAGACATTACCTTGCTCAAAATCACTTGTCAGTTCCTTTCGCTCCTCGTTGTGTTCGACACTCTTACTTATCGAAAATAGCTACAACTGATCCCCTATACTTGTGGGTCATCAATATTTCATTAAAAAACTTTTATTCAAGTATCCTTTTATGCTATCCAGAAATTCTATACCATTTCCAATCAACAATATGTCACCTACATATAATATCAGAAATGCTACGTAGCTCCCACTCACTTTCTTGTAAATACAGGCTTCACCGAAAGTTTGTATAAAACCATATGCTTTAATCACCTCATCAAAGCGTATATTCCAACTCCGAGATGCTTGCACCAGTCCATAGATGGATCGCTGGAGCTTGCACACTTTTTTAGCACCTTTAGGATCAACAAAACCTTCTGGTTGCATCATATACAACTATTCTTTAAGAAATCCATTAAAAAATGCAGTTTTGACGTCCATTTGCCAAATTTCATAATCATAAAATGCGGCAATTGCTAACATGATTCACACTAACTTAAGCATCGCTACGGGTGAGAATGTCTCATCGTAGTCAAACCCTTGAACTTGTCGAAAACCTTTCACGACAAGTCGAGCTTCCACTACAAAAAAATACACTTCCGTGATGATACGTGTTTGTCACAGTAGGTCACGTTTTCTGTCATGCATGTACATCCATGACAATTTTATGACAGAATCAAGATAGTCATAGTGTGCTGTCGTAGAAGTGTTCCATGACATTACCAAAATTATCATCATGGAAGTATCCACTTCCATGACGATAAATCGCGCGTCACAGAAGTGCTTTCGTCAAGGGTGACCGACACGTGGCATCCACCTTAACGGAACGCCGTTAACCTATGGGGTCCGATTTTGGATCCGATAACCCGTTAACAACCCCGACCAATGGGGATTTTCCGCGTGTAAAATCATCATTGGCTGGAGGGAACACGTGTCGGCTCGCCGTTGGGACAGATGCCATCCACTCATTGGACCCAAAGTGCCTATGATACATCGACACGTGGCATGGCCCAACAGAGGCCCATTCTTGTGAAAAGGCCGACCCGTTTGACTTGGTCAAAAGGTGGCGGGCTGGCCCACGGCAAGCCTATTAATGGCCTGTTCGTAGATAGCGCATTTACAGCCCGCTAACCTAGGGCCTGTTTACGACCTATCCGAATTAGGCCCAGTAGCGTCATCTAGGCCGTCCAATATAATTCCAGCCTGTTTTAACTTCCGGCCCATGTATGGCCCATGACGTCTTTCGGCCCATATGAGGCCCTTAGTAACCCTCGGCCCATTAACGGCCCGAGGTAAAACTGGCCCGTAATGAACAATGTATCACTTTATACCCATTAACGACCCATTATTCCGTTGGGCCGTTTCCAGCCCATGTTATCTTTCGGCCTTCTCAGGGCCCATTTATTCTTGGGCTCATTTCCAGCATTCATGTACTTTTGGCCCATTACTGTCATTTTCTGCTTGTGGGCCAAATTCAGCCCGTGGTTACAGTCGGCCCGTTTGTGGCCCGTTAATACGTTGGGCCGCTTTCATAGTGTCATCAAATATGGTCGATTAACACGAGCTATTATGGTCGGCCCATGAATGGCCGATTTCAACTCTAGCCATTTACGTCCATAATGTGGTCTGTTATTGGCCCATGTTTGGCCAACCAATCATATGGCCCGTAGAAGGCCCATTGATGATACGGCCCGTAGAAGGCCCATTGTGTCAACGGCCCGTATAAGGCCCATGGTTTCTATGCCCCATAGAAGGCCCATTGTTTTTATGGCCCGTAGGAGGCCCATGTTAACTACAGTAAATATGTAGCCCATGGTTAATGTGGCCTAGTTTCAAAAAAATAGGTTATTGCGGCCACTAGCAAACCGCGGAAAAAGAACTGCACTGACTACAAGAAAACAAATAAACAAGACAATAAGGAAATAAATAGGCAAGCAACTTACGCTAGGCTATCACGGCTATTACACATATTACATCCACTGGGCATCAAAGTTCGCCACCAGTGCAAATATAGGGAACAAAGCAGCATATAAACACCGCAGCAAAACAAGTCCAGAAATGAAACCACTTCAGAAGAGTTCAAGAAACAATATCCTGGGTACCCATAATGCTGGCAAGATGGTTAGCAAGCTTATTAACTTTCTCTTGTTTGGCACTTAAATCCTCCAGCACTTGTTGTTGCACCAGAAAGTACGCATCTGAATTCTGCAGGGACTTCCTCAGTCCTTCGGCTTCCTGTCGCATAACATCTAATCGATGTCTTTCAACTCGAAGTTGAGACTCAAGAAGCCAAACTGATTCAGGCAACGAGTTCAAAGAGCTGCTGCCAGCATTAGTAGCCAGTAACTCGAACACTACATCAAGACAGGACTTTGGGGTTGTCTCAGTGTCTTCAATATAGTTTTTATCAGCTTTCTTGGAGACCAACAGGGATGTCTCACTATATTGAACCTTATCTGCATTACTTCCTATACCATTGCATAACGAGGTGCTCTTCTCCAATATTTTATCCGCATTCTAAAAGAGAAACAGATAAACAAACACATCACAGGTTTACAATGTAGTATATGAAACTCATTTTGGTAAACCAGTTCAGTAGTAAGGTGGACAGGATAAAAACATGAAACAAACATACATCTATGTAGTATGGTCACTGTATGGTCTATATCATTCTAGTTTATGTTGCCAAATCAAGATAGATACCGTTCGAATCATATCTATTTAAGACAAAGCAGCTTAGACAGAATATAAGTGTGGGAAACTACACAACAATAACAACATTTGTAAGGTGCATGGCATGAGAATATGGCTGCTTATTCAATTGAAACTGAAATCAACATAGAGCAAGTTACAATAGCAAACACATTAAAGAAACATGTTTAAAACATACCTGTTGCGCCATTGAAGTTTCAATTGCATTCTTCAAATTTGAAATTAGTTGGTATGAGTAAATATAGTGATGCAAGAGCAAAGTAGTATGAACCATAGCTACGGAACCTGACCTGAGAACAATTCTTCTTCTGCTTTAAGCGTTGACTTGGGGTTCGGAGTGGTGGTCCTCGTGCTTTGGGCACTGCAGTTGCCTTACTAACTGCTCGTGTTTGGGTGCTCTATGGTGGAGATGGTGATGTGTCAATGGGAACTGGGTTACTATCTTCTGGGGTTGGGGTTAGAAGGGGTGTAGCTGGTTCTCTGTCCAACTGGGTAGGGGTACAATCTGCGTGAGTCTGGGTTATGTGTGGTGGGGGTGGTTCTTGGTCAAGTACAACCGTGGTTCTATCTCCATCGACAGGTAGCATGATCTTTTCTGAAGACCGTGTTTTTACTCCCACGGATACTGCCATCACCCCCTCCAATTGAAATGGCTGATAAACAAGAAAAGTAATTGAATGTACAAACATTGTAAGATAGACATGTGCAATGGATAGTAGGGAAGAAAACTGGGCATGAAATAATTCACATTTATGTTGTCTAACCAAACAGAATGGCAGGACGTAATTTCACATATATGATGGCTAATTAAACAGGATAGCATGACACAATTTCACATGTATGATGGCTAACTAAACAGGATAAAATGACATACTTTAGAATATGATGACTATGTAAACAAGATGACATGATATAACTATATGATGTGTCTATTAAAGTGGTTGGCATGCCATAAATCACAAACATGCCGTCGATGGAAACATGATGGCATGATATAATTCATGGATAGAATGACATAATTCAAAATATGATGACTATGTGAAGTGTGAACAGGATGAGATGATATAACTATATTATGTCTTTAGAAAATGGGTTGGCATGCCATAATTCAGATACATGCTGTCTATGTAAACATCATGGCATGATATAATTCAAATATATGATTTATATACTAAGGAAGTGAGCAGAGGGCAATCACATATATGATGTGTCAACTAAGGAGATGGCATTCAATATCATGTATATGATGTAAAAACTAAGCATTGCAATACAACATATGCATGATATGAGTAATATAACCCTGCCAAGTTTGAGCATACACCTCAGGGGGATAATAGGACTGGTCATTTTCCTCTGAATCCTCCTCTGAAGAGCTATCTGTAACCAGCAGGATATCTGCTTCACCAGGTAGCATTGTCTGCTCTGAAGACCTTGTTTTCACTCCAGATTTCTCCATCACCAATTCAAATGGCTGATGCACAGGAAGAGCAGTTGAATATACAAACATTGTCGACAAAAGCAATGACAAATACAAAAAAGGACGGCATGATATAATTCACATATATGACGCTTGGCTAAACAGCATGGCATTGCATAATTCACATATATAATGCCTTGCAACAAGATAGCATTGCATAATTCACATATATAATGTCTTCAACAAGATGGCATTGCATAATTCACATATATGGTAATTAGACACTAAACAGGTGGCATGAATCCTCCTCTGAGGAGCTATCTATAACCAGCAAGACATGCACTTCGTCAGATAGCATTGTCTGCTCTAAAGACCTTGTTTCCACTCCAGATTTTTCCATGACCGTGTCGAATGGCTGATGCACAGGAAGAGTAATTGAATATACTAAAATTGTTGACAAATTTAACACGTAATAAAAAATGATGTCATGATATAATTCACATATAAGACGACTGGCTAACCAGGGTGGCATTGCAAAATTCACATATATGATGCCTGGCTAAACAAGATGGCATTGCATGATTCACATATACGATAAAGAAACTAAACAGATGGCACTGACACAAAGCATGTCTAAACTAAGCAGATGTAATCTTTGATGTATATAGTAAGCAATGCAAGGCACCATATGCATGATTTTACCAACATCAGCATACCAAGTTAGAGCGAAGACCTCATGGGGTTAATAGGAGTGGTCTTCTGCTTCTGAATCCCCCTCAGAACAGTTATATTCCTCATGATTACGATCCGAAATGGGTGGAGGGGGCTGCCTTTGCGCCCACCATGGAGCGCCATCTGCATGAAATTTTATTGCCACGCAAGGCTCATCTCTTTTGCTCTACATGTTCAGTTCCATTGTGTACAATAACTGACATGCATAGGAATAAAACATAGTGATATTATGTAAGGAGTGCCTGCACAAATCCAGAGTGATGGTAGCAAACTGTGTATAGACCCAAAACAAATGATAGCAGGCAGATAATAGCTTTAGTTCAAAAATACAGATAATGGCTCCTTTAATGTTTGTTTGCACCCAACATGAAACTCATAGTAGACACCCGAGATTAACCAGATAGTATACATATAGTACTGATTTCTTCCCCAATATATACCCCACAACCATTTAAAAACTCAAGTTTCAGCATAAGTTTGGACCTAAGTCGGAGTCTAATAGGTGAACATGACGATAAAGTAGCATGTCATCATATTAAGCAAAGCATAACGTAAGCAGACACGGAAGAGTGCGACCTCTCTTGCGGACCCGTGTAGTCCTCAAGGTCATCTTCTCAGTTGATGATGGTAATGCAGTTGTCGTGGTTGCCGGCGGCGGGGAAGAAGATCTGAGGCAGCGAAAGACAGTCTGGAGAGTGGATCCCTGCTGTGGTGAACCCTTCTGTCGTTGGAGCAGCTGAGCTGGGGTGGAACACAGCACCGCAGGAGCAGGACAAACCACACAAGGTTTTCTTTGACACATATCTGTAACATAAGTGATTGTGTATGGGCTTATTTGAATTTGAGGATTCTAACAATGCAGGGATAGGAAATAGATAGGAATAGGATAGGAATCCACATGCAAAACAGAGAATTTAAAAACACAGGATTTCTGCCAATCTGGGTGTTTGGTTCACAAGAATTGGAAGATCACAGGATGCAAAGAAGCATGGTGAGATTAAGGCAAACCACAAGAAGTGTACAACCTCTTTGGCGAAGCCATGTCAATCTCAGCGTGATTGCACTACAAAAAAATACACTTCCGTGATGATACGTGTTTGTCACAGTAGGTCACGTTTTCTGTCATGCATGTACATCCATGACAAATTTACGACAGAATCAAGATAGTCAAACATGTGCTGTCGTAGAAGTTTTCCATGACATTACCAAAATTATCATCACGAAAGTGTCCACTTCCATGACAATAAATCGCGCGTCACAAAAGTGCTTTTGTCAAGGGTGACTGACACGTGGCATCCACCATAACAGAACGCCGTTAAGCTATCGGGTCCAGTTTTGGATCCGATAACCCGTTAACAGCCCGGACTAATGGGGATTTTCCACATGTAAAATCATCATTGGCCGGAGGAAACACGTGCCAGCTTCGCGTTGGCATAGGTGTCACTCATCCAATGGGCGAGATGCGCCTATGATATATTAACACATGGACCGACCCAAAAGTGGGCCATAAAGTTTAAATGGGCCGGCCCAACTAAAGGCCCACAAGATTTTGTGGATCATAATGGGCCGGCCGAGCTAAAGGCCCATAAGATTTTGCGGGCCATAATGGGCCAACCCAGTTAAAGGCCCACAAGATTTTTGCGGGCCATAATGGGCCGGCCTAGGTGAAGGCCCACAAGATTTTTGTGGACCATAACGGGCTGGCCCAGCTAAAGGCCCGTGAGATTTTGCCGACATTAATGGGCCGGCCCAGCTATAGGCCCACAATATTTTGAGGACCCTAGTAGCCCGGCCCATTAACCGGCTGCCACGTTCTGGGCCTAATAATGGCCCATATGAGATTCGGCCCGTTAAAAGCCTACCAAGTTCTGGGCCAAACTACGGCCCAGAATAGGTCCGACCCTTTAAGAGGCTTTGGGCTAAATTATGGCCCATATCAGATTCGGCCCGTCAACTGGACGCTATGCTTTTGGGCCCACTTGCTAAAGGCACATTTAGTAATTCGGCCTGATATTAGTTTCGGCCTGTTAAGGGCCCCTTTAACATTTCGGCCCTATATTAATTTTGGCTTGTTAAAAGCCCGTCATATAGTTGGGCCTAACCATGGCCCGGTTTGCATCCGGCCTGCTCACAGCCGATAATCTGATTGGGCCAAACAAGGACCGAGACAATTCTGGCCTGTTATAAGCCCATGATTTGATTGGCACATTCATGGGTCGGGGTCTATTTCGGCCTGCTGCCAGCCCATGAGCTGTTCGGCATGTTTCAGGCCCAACCTACTTTTCAGCCTCCTAAAGGCCCATTGGGTTTTCTTGGGAAAATAGGGCCGGCGGTTTACTCGGCCTATTAAAGGCTCGAATCTACTAGTGGGCCAGTTTACATTTAGGCCTGTTAACGGACCAAGATGAAAGGGCCCATGATGCAGATCATACAGGTGATTTGCATGATGGTCGTTTGGCTGGTTTACTGCGAAGACAAGATATATATACAGTAAAATAACTGCAGCATCGTGAATAAGAAACAACCCTAGACTATACAATAAAGAAATTACATCATATTACATCCACTGGGCATAAAAGTTCGCCATTATGATAATAAAGCACAAGCAGACAACAGATTACATACACTAGGCATCAAACATCGCCACCAGTGCAACTAAACACGCCAACAAAATAATATACAAAACCGACATCACTTCAATAGAGTTCAAGAAAGGTTAGCCCTACTCGGGAGCTACAGTGCAAGCAGCTGAGCAAGCTGGTGAGACTGCACTTCTTTGACACTTATATCCTCCTCACTCTGAAAGATAAACAAGCAGACATATGACATGTTTTGCACATATAAGTATTAGTGCTAACAATTCATCACATTTCTTACCGACGAATAAAGTGACACAGTTTAAAATAGCATTAACACAATATGGTATTGTTCAGGTCAAGACATGACAGGAAATGACATTGTGAAGGAGTTGGAAGCTTCACGACACCACTGGATTACAGATCAAGAACTCATAAGTATCAATGGTTAGTGTGCTGTCAATTTATCCCATTTCAGATTGGCAAAATAAGATCACTTGCTCTGTATAGTTTAATTTACATGGTATGAAGAAGGAACTTGGTTGTACAACTAAAAACTTAAATTGAGAAGGACAAACTTTTGTTTATGAACTGGACTACATAATAAACTTTAAACATGCAATTTGATGCAAACACCAAAAATAAACAGCTGTTGCAGTCATGCCTAACCAAATATACACAACAAAGTTTGAAGGCTTGAGAAGGACAAACATACATTATTGGTGAAGGCAGGCTCTATAAAGCCCTTGTCCATGCTGATGGGGGGGGGGGGGCAATTCAAGAAGTTTACCACAGAATCTTCTTCATAAGCATTGCCTTTATTCTACATTTTGTTAAGAGTAAATATAGATGTGACAATATAAGAAAAAATGGAGAATATTTAAGATAAGATGAAGAGTGATGCTACATAACCAAGTAGCTATAAATGTAAGTACAGCGATACAGGCAAAAGGTACAACCAAGAGCAATGCAGAGCTAAACTTCTTCAGTACCATCGGTGTTATCCAACCTTATGGTAAGAGTAAATATAGATCTTATGTGTAGAAAATGGAGGGCAAAGGAAAATAAGCTGCAGAGTGATGGTACATGAACAACTACCTGTCAATATAAGTACACTGATAAAGGACAACAGGTACTTACAAGAACAATGCAGAGCTAAAAAATTTCATTGGCATTGGATATATTCTACACTAATGTAACAATTCATACAGATCAGATAATTTGGAGCAAACAATTGATAAGCAATCTATCATGCATACTGCTGTCACATAATGAACCAAGTATGTATGCAAGTACAGTGATACATGACAACATGTACTAACAAGAGCAAAGCAGCGGGCAGCAAATTTGCGATATCCTGTCGTTCTTTTCAAACGGAATTCTTTTTCGAGCAGATTTCCCGCAAAAAAGATCCGTAAGGCACTTGCGGAAAAGTGGAAGTTCAAATGTCATGCGATATCATAGACAGTACCTCATCCTCGGAATGAGACCAATGCATAACAAGGGTTTTCAATTCAATGTCTTCTAAATTTACCACAGGAGACTTCACCAGAAATTTGTTTATAGACTTACCATCAAAGTGTGATTTCCTCAGGTAACACCAATACTGTTGCAATGCTTCCTTGAAAAGCACAAGCAAGCTTTGCTCGTCATGACTATCCAGATTGACCCTCGCCTACTTACAACAATGTAATGTAAATCATTGATGTGTTCAATCAGCAGAAAACAGAAAAATAATCACCATGAATAATAGCACTTACACGTAACTGGGACAGGAAGATGTGAAAATGGTGTTTGTCTTCACTATAATCTTCTAATGATGGGAATATATGCACGTAGTCCCTAACAATATTGAAAGCATTGTCTTTTAAACTGGGAATAACTGGAATGGGGTTCCAATCTGCAGGAATTGGTCATCTCTGCAGTTGGGATAGGTCTTCGGCCGGTGGACTTGCTATACTTTTTGCTGGAGTGGGATTTTTCTATGGTACGGCTGGTGCTATGGCAACTGAAATCGGCATACCTTTTGCTGGAGTGCAGGTCTCGTGTGGTGGGGCTAGTGGTGTGGCTAGTGAAGTATGGGTACAGTCTGCTGGAGTCGGTCCTACATTTTGTGTCACTGGTTGTACAACCAATATAAGTGGGGTGCTGTCTGATTTCTCCGGCACAACCATGTTTTCAAGGACTTTGCTGGTGCTCCTTCAGGTTCGGCAATCACCCTCTTCCTTTTTGATGTCTGATGCACAAGAACATCATTTGAGTGAAAAAATATGGTATGATGACAGATGGAATATGTATTGATAATGGATGTGCATGGCAGCTCGACATATATGATGAGTAAACTAAGCAGATGGCGGTGCAACAAAGTATAAGAAATGCAAGACAACATATGCAAGATACGCGCAATCAATAAAACCTTGCCAAATTAGAGCAGGCACCTTGATGGGTGAACATGACAGGCCATCTGCCTTTGACTCCTCGAGGTTAGAATAGTCATTAGGATCATATTCTGAACAAGAATCTACATGTGGGGAGCGTATGAGTTTCATTGCATCCAGAATGGCACTCAATGCCTTGGTGCCAATTTTGTAAGTCATTGCAGTGTTCCACAATATTCTTCTGATGCGCGCATTCAGATATTCACTGTAATTACATATAATATCTGAGAACCATGAAAACATAAATAGTTGCGAGATTATCTTTGTAATGTAGAGGATATTCTAATATAGGGGCGCCCCTGTAAACACTTGTGTGCTATCATTGGATTCTGATGAGAGAGCTCATGTGTGCTGTAAGATGGTGCGTGCATTTATATAATCTGGCACAAGTACACAAAAAATAGGCTCCAGAAGTAAGGACAGTTGGCAGATGATAGGTTCAAAATATACTGTATAGAGAGTTTATTGCCAAACCATGATAACAAGAGCACATAGCAACTAGGCAGATCATAGTGTACATAAAAGGGGTACACCACAACCACGATATATAAATCGGGAAAGTGGAACTGGCTTGAAAATACAGTGTTGTATTGCCGCTAGTAATTGAAAGCCTATCGATCAAGTACATGCCAGCTCTATCAGCTGTTGACTGCAGATGTCCCTGCTCCCCTTCCTAACAAGGAACATACTGTACGTACTAAATACAGAATAACAAAAGAGGAACATGTTAAAGAACAGAAGAGGAAGCATATTCTTGAGTGTAACATCCCAAATTTTCAATTTGGAACGTTATACATAGGTCTTCCATGCATATCATATTTTGTGCATTTCGGCTTCCACGATCCTCGAAATTCTAAGCAACTCAAGGATCCTCGGATAGAGTTGGGGGATTTCACCATTTTGCATATTTGAATTTTATCAAATATGGAAACAAGGATCACTTTTGTTTTAATAAATTTTTGCTCCAAAAATATTTCATACCAAAATATATGAGAGGATATAATATGACTTCTCCAAAATAAATGCAATATTGGAGGAAAAATATTAAAATCAATTTGCATATTTTATTTGGATTTTATTGCAATTTCAATTGAATTAGGAAAAATATGCGTTTTTCAAAGTTGCATTATAGCCCAAATAAATGTTCACCTTGTCCGGCTTGTTTTTAGAGGACGTGGAAAATTTATTTCGGGATTTTTGGAGTCCGTTTAGTATTTCTTTTCTTTGTTTTTCTGCATGGAATAAAAAAAATTAAAAAAAAGGGGGAACCGACTTCGGGCCCTACCCGACTGGGACTCTCCAGGCCGGCCTCTTATAAGTCGCCTGAGCCATGACCCCGATGCCCAGCCCGCTGCGCCGCGCCAACCCTAACCCTAGCCAGCCGCCGCGCCGCCCGCTGTCGGAGTTGCAGCCGCCGCCGCCGTCACGTATGCCGAGGTAGCCGCTGGTTTTTTCTAAAACCGTTCGGTTTATTTCAAAAACCCTAGATCTATTTTTTTAATAGATTGGTTCAATTTTTTTCTCGGTTCAGTTAAACAGCGGACATTCGTCCGTTCATTCGTTTTCACGAACACCGTTCACCCATTAGTCACAAACAACGAACGTTCGTTCGTTAGCCTGTTCGTTAGTTTTTCTTTTTCCAGGGTTTTTCGCGATTATTTTCGATCGCGATCTCTGCCCTAATTTTCGATCTAGTTTATCTTTTCACTAGTTTATCGGAATCAGGCGATTCAAGTGCCTAGATCTTCGCCTCGAAGCCCTCTTTCCGTTTAACCAACTTGAACAAGATTTTGGTACTATAAAATTTGACTTTAGTCCAGATTAGTTATTGGATCTTGTTTCTTTCGTAGTTTGAGTTTCGTTGCTCCATTTGATTTGATTCTTTTTGCAAACCAGAGTTCTTAAGTTGAAATTTCTGGTTAGATCTTCTTATTTGAGATTTACCCATGCATGTTTTCTTGATTGCTTATGTATGCTATTGTTTGTTTGTGATAGAACACCTGGAGTGTGAAGCGTGCTACTACGAGTCTCTAGGTTTTGCGGATATTCAACAAGGCAAGTAACACTTTGATCACACCCCTTTATCACCCAGTTTTTATGCATTAGTTTCAAACTTCACACATTTCTTGAGTATGATCTATTAACTTGTGGGTTTGGGAAGTAGATGATGAGGTAGAACCTATTACATGTTTTATTATCAAACCCCTGGGAGTTACTCCTACGTTATGCTTATATTGCCATGCTATGCTCGTAGACGTGGATTGGGTTGAGTGTATCCATGACAGATGTGAGATTGTTAATTAATAGTTCAACTTAAGGTGGCAACTTTAATACACATCTGGGTGGATTGCTTGTTTGGGAACCTGGGGATATACCAGTGTTGTCCAGGAGATCCCGGGGATATACCGTGTGATCCTCCTATGGTCCGCCACCCAGGCTCAAAGGGATCATGAGATTGTTCATGCTAGAAACTTCCGTGTGCAGCCACAAGCCATTATGGGCTCTGGCATAGTTGAGTATGTTGTGTGACCTTTTTCAATGGTGGGCTAGTAGATGTAGAGGGAAAGTAGGTGTAACTGTCCACCCGGAGTAAAGTGTTAATGCTTCTGAAAGACTGTGTCTTGGTCATCCGTTTCTCAAACACCATGTAGTGCGAGAAATCCAACGGAGGAGATCGAGTCTTGTGGGGAAAAGTGCGCAAACCTCTGCATAGTGTACAAACTAATCATGGTTAGACGTGTCCCCGGTTATGGACAACCTGAGTATCTAGTACTTGGATTATCCTACTGTATGTCATCACTCTGAATTAATTTGTTGGGTTGATAATTACTTTTAATTGGGATTGAGTTGGAGGAACCTTCTCAATATTGTTCAACTACCATGATAGTTAAATAAAAATTTATTCCTTTGTTGTAGGGAAAAATTAGCTTTTCGCAAAACTTATTAACCATAGAGCCTCCACCAGCCATATATGCATGTAGTGTTAGCATTTATCTATTCATTGATCTACTGTGTTACATTGCCAGCATATTCCATGTGCTGACCCATTTTTGGGCTGCAACGTATTATGTTGCAGACTTTTCAGACGAGGAGTAAGACGCGATAGGCCGTTTGTCATGCACTCAGCTATGCCGTTGGAGTTGATGGACTCACTTTATCCTCCATGCCTTCCGCTGTTATCGTATTAGATGGCCTTAAGCCATATTTATTGTAATAATTCTCTTTTGATACATTCGATGTAATAAGTGTGTGATTGCTACTCTGTTATAAATCCTTCGAGTACTGTGTGTGTCAGCATTACCGATTCAGGGATGACACTGAAGCACAGAGACTTGACCGTCTGAGGTCGGGTCGCTACAAAATGGTATCAGAGCACACGCTGAATGTAGGACACGACCACTAAGAAAAGCCATAGGTCACTCTTCTGTACTCATTTCTGACTCCTCTCCATTTTCTACACTTTAGGATGGCGGACTCGAGGAACAAGTTTGCACAACCGGATGAAGACACACCTTTTGGACGACACTTGAAGGAAGTCACTAGGTACTGGAACATTGGAATACCAAGCTTCACCGGGACCTACAATGCCACTTTACCAGAAGAGGAGCGCTGGATGATTCGAGTTCAAGTTCAAGTTCCAGGAAGGACATTCACGCCAGTTACGGATCCTATAGAGTTTTCCTTTGATGCACCCACTTGGAGTCTAGGCAAGAGCATGGCAGCCCACATTGCTATGGGACATATTGGAGAAGTCTACAAACAAGAGCTGAAGAACACTATATACCAGATATGCGGGCGCTGAGACGAGCAATGGGAGATGATCAACACCAGGAGGGATAGATCCATTGCAACATTATCCAGGGGTTAAACGAGCACATTAGACGCCAGGAGAACCAGATGTGCGCACGCATGATAGATTTGAAGAAGGCGATGACAAGGATCACCGAGATTGAAGAGGAACTCAAGGCTACATGTGACGATTACGAGGAGGAAATCATCGTACTAGTGAAGAAGAATGATGACCTAACAAGGAAGCTAGGAGTTTTCATGGGAGACCCCGCGCTAGGAGGAGAAGACGACGAACCTAAGGAGATTCGTTGTGACGCCCGGATAATTAGGCTACACTAATCGACATTAATGATGCCACGTCACTTCGATTACTGTTGCAAATCTTGCGTTAGTTCAAAACCGAATCAAATTTCAAATTCAAAGTCAAGTCAAAGAATTAAAGTTTTCAAAAGTCCAAACTAAAATGTTCTTAATGTGATGAATAAATCATGGATAATATTGGTGGAGAAACAACATCTTTATAAAATAATTAAATACCCTAAAGTGATTAAAACAACAGCGAAAAAAATTAATTATGGTCCTATTATATGTTATAAAATACTAAACTATGTTAACTAGGTGCCAAAGTTATTGTGGCAGTGGTATAATTAATGATATTATTTGAGGTGCTATTTGTGCTTTACAAAACTAAAACAAATTGGGAAATGAAATTAAAACAGAAAAGAAAAATATAAAAGTGAAAAGACTAAACAAAGAAATAAAGTACAACAAGAGAAAAGAGAAAAGCCCCCCCCCCACTGGGCCAGACGACCCAACCAGCCCATGTGGCCCTAACCGGCCCAACCGCCCCTCCATAACCCCCCTCACCTGTAACCCTAGCCCAACCACCCCCACACGATCCCCCCCACTCTCCCTCGTCTGCCCCCACCTCTCGATCCCGATCTGGATCGGGAAGGGGGGATCGAACCCGGCTGCGCCCCCGACGCCCTTCTCCGTCCACCGCCGCCCAGAGCGCTGCCTCGACCACGTCGCCCCGCCTCTAACGCCGCGGGACCACATCGCCGAGGCCGGAGTGCCACCCCCACCCAGACCTCGCCGTCGTCCTCCCCTGTGTTGCGACGTCCCCGGCTTCCTCCCCGCACTCCATTACCATTTCCCTACGGCCCCTATGAGCCTCCACCTCCTCCTCTCCTCCTTTTGTCTCGCGCCCGCGCTCACGGCCGCGGCATCATCCCGCGCATGCGCGCGCCCATGCCGTCCCGCACGCGCACGCCGCCGCACCCGCCTCTGTAGGCCCGCGCGCCACTCGCCGGCCTCACCCGCCAGCCTCTGTCGGCCACCCCGAGCCCCGCCCCGCACTGCGCGCACCGCGCCCTAGCTCGCCTGCTCGCGCGTCGCACGACACTGCCTCACCCTACTCCGTTCTATCACGCTCGTCGTGCACCGCCGTCCCCGCCCCACGCCCGCCACGCGCGGCATGCGTGCTGCTCGCCCCGCCGGTCCCCGCGGGCATGCGCCCGCAGCGCCCGCTAACCGCATCGGCCCTCTGGACCATTGACACGCGGGGCCCAGCCCCTGAGAACGGTTTATTTTTTTAATAATTTAAAAAATTTAAAATATATATATATAATAAATAAATAATAATTAAAATAATTAATTAATTAACTTAATTAATTCTGTTTAAATTAACTAATGATGATTAATTAACCTAAAGACTAATTAACCTAATTAACTACTATTAATTAACTAAACAGATAGTGACATGTGGGACCCGCACGTCAGGTTGACTAGTCAATGCCCTGTTGACTGCTGATGTCATGCTGATGTCATGATGACGTCAGCAAACACAATTTTGGATAATGTTTAATTAAATTACTTAAATAAATGCTAAAATTGATTTAAATCTTTTAAAATTAATATAAAATAAACCGTACCTAAGATGGAAAAACTTTGTACATGAAAGTTGCTCAGGACGACGAGATGAATCCGGATACGCAGCCCGTTCGTTTGCCACGCATCCCTAGCATAGCGAACACGCAACTTTCCTCCTCCGGTTCATCTGTCCGAAAACGCGAAACACCGGGGATATTTTCCCGGATGTTTCCCCCCTTCACCGGTATCACCTCGTACTGCGTTAGGGCACCCCTAGCACCGCTACTTGTCATGTCATGCATCGCTATGCATCTGTTTGTTTAATATTTATTGTTCCTTCCCCCTCTTCTCTCCGATAGACTACGAGACCGACGCCACTGCTACCCAGTACGACTATGGTGTTTACGACCCCTCTCTCTTGCCAGAGCAACCAGGCAAGCCCCCCCTTTGATAACCAGATATCGCCTACTCTTCTCTCTACTTCTTGCATTAAGATACTGTAGCATGTTACTGCTTCCGTTAATCCTATCCTGATGCATAGCCTGTCCTTGCTACTACTGTTGTTACCTTTACCTGCAATCCTAATGCTTAGTATAGGTTGCTAGTTTATCATCAGTGGCCCTACATTCTTGTCCGTCTACCATGCTATATTATCGGGCCGAGATCACTCGGGAGGTGATCACGGGTATATACTTATACATATATACATACTATACAGGTGGTGACTAAAGTCGGCTCGGCTCGTTGAGTACCCGCGAGGGATTCCGATGTTGGGAGCTGAAGGGGTAGGTGGCTCCATCCCGGTAGAGGTGGGCCTGAGTTCCCGAAGGCCCCCGACTGTTACACTGTGGCGGAGCGACAGAGCAGGTTGAGACCACCTAGGAGAGAGGTGGGCCTGGCCTTGGTCAGCGTCCGCGGTTACTTCAAGATAACATGCTTAACAAGATCGTGGTATTTGATCTAAGTCTTACCACTTGCCTATACGCACTAACCAACTACGCGGGAACAATTATGGGCACTCGACGTCGTGGTATCAGCTGAAGCCTTCATGACGTCAGCGACTGAGCGGCGCGCACCGGGTTGGACTGGAACGTCTGCTCTTGTATAAGGGAGGCTAGGTCTGCTTGCCGGCCGCGTTCGCAATGTGCAGGTGTGCAATGGCCGATGGGCCCAGACCCCTGCGCCATAGGATTTAGACCGGCGTGCTGACCTCTCTGTTGTGCCTAGGTGGGGCTGCAATGTGTTGTTCTTCCGAGGCCGGGCATGACCCAAAAAAGTGTGTCCGGACAAAGGGGATCGAGTGTGTTGGGAAATGTGGTGCACCCCTGAAGGGAAGTTAAACTATTCGAATAGCCGTGATGTTCGGTAACAGGATGACTTGGAGTTGTACCTTGACCTTATGACAACTAGCACCGGATACTTAATAAAACACACCCTTCCAAGTGGCAGATACAACCGGTGATCGCTCTCTCACAGGGCGACGAGGGGAGGATCATCAGTTAGGATTATGCTATGCATTTTACTTGGTGAACTTACCATCCACTCTCTTCTGCTGCTGCAAGATGGAGGTTACCAGAAGTGTAGTCTTCGATAGGACTAGCTATCCCCTCTTATTCCGGCATTCTGCAGTTTAGTCCACATATGACAGCCTTATTCCATTTGATACCATTGCATACATATGTAGTGTAGCTCCTTGCTTGCGAGTACTTTGGATGAGTACTCACGGTTGCTTTGCTCCCTCTTTTCCCCCTTTCTATACCCGATTGCTGCGTCCATAGGATGTAGCCCAGGAGCCAGATGCCACTGTCGATGACGACTACTACAACTCAGGAGGTGCCTACTACTACGTGCAACCCGCTGATGACGACCAGGAGTAGTTCAGGAGGATCCCAGGCAGGAGGCCTACGCCTCTTTCGATCTGTATCTCAATTTGTGCTAGCCTTCTTAAGGCAAACTTGTTTAACTTATGTCTGTACTCAGATATTGTTGCTTCCGCTGACTCGTCTATGATCGAGCTCTTGTATTCGAGCCCTCGAGGCCCCTGGCTTGTAATATGATGCTTGTATGACTTATTTTATTTGTAGAGTTGTGTTGTGATATATTCCCGTGAGTCCCTGATCTTGATCGTACGCGTTTGCGTGTATGATTAGTGTACTGTCAAATCGGGGGCGTCACAAGTTGGTATCAGAGCCGACAGCCTATAGGAATCCCCCTTCCACATTCCTTGGCCAAAGTCGAGTCTAGGCATTACAAAACTTTTACTAACATGGCTGTTTGTCTTACGGGCCCACGTCGCCATTTGGGTGGTATTAGAATCTTTTACTCCTCGATCTTTACTCTGGGACTCTGAACTCTCTTCTATTTGGGTTAAAATGAATTTACTAACTCTGGCTCTAGGTTCTCGTAACTACTTCCTCCCGGAGAGCCCTTATCACAGATGATCGCCTGCTGCACCAGAAGATTTCAGAGATACTCTCTGATGGTCTCTCAAGCCTTTGTGCCCACCGCTTTTGCTGCTCCCGACCACCGATAAATCCTTATGGATAACTACTTGCGCTTGTCGTTCATTCCCAGTTGATCTTGTGATTACAAGATACCTCGAAATTCTCTCTGTTGTTCCGAGAATCCTTTGAGGTTACTGCCTTGCTGTTCTTTGTCACCTGAATACCCCTACAGAATAATTCTCGCACTTATCGAGTATCCGCTCATCCCTAGTTGATTCACGTATTTCACAAAAGTCTTCGAAATACCATTCGGTCTTCCAAAAATCCTGAGCAGCCTATTGTTCTTGAAATTCTTGCTTGCTTGCATTATGGTTAATAACATAAGTCTAGTAATCTTATTGTCATCCTTTGTCACTATCATTTTGAGCCCATTGATCCAATAAGTGTGAATGCTCGCAATCCTCAACCAGATCCTAGAATTCATCCTTCCGGCTCAGATGTCATATTAAACATGAGCTGGATCTCGACCAATCAAATTGCCATCGATTGTACCCCTAAGCCTACTCAACTTATCCTTCCTTGATCAGAGTGTTTTCTTCTGATCCCTTGATTTGAAGATCATAATTCCTTTGCATTTCAGCTTTGAATTAGTCGGTTGTTTCTATAGTCTGATCTCCTTGTATCCCTTCTTATTCTGGTTGGGTACCGATGCTCACATCAGCTCTGTTATGGACCATCAGATCCTTTGTTGAATTTATCATCCGACAGTGTCCTTCTTTTACGAAAACCTCGGGAAGTTCCTTCCCTAATACATAATGCCTTTGGTAAACTATATCCTCTACTTTCTCAACCATGCTCCACTTTCGAGCTTGTGTTAATTACTTCTGAAGTTTGTGGTATATGTTTCTACGATGCCCAGATGGGTTAAACCTATGCCTTCCCTAATCCGTGTGAACCTGAAGGATTTCACGGGTCATACTTATCTGTTATTGCACCAGGTAAACCTTTCAACAACTAATGTCATTTTTGAAAAGAGAGAGGTGAATGAAAGGTTATACATTGAAGAAGTGGGAGTCGACCTTGAACTTGTGTTCATTCCCATGGACCCGATGTGGAACTTATCATGGAAGCTTCTTGTGAAATATTTAATCATTTGGGTATTTTCTTATGGTGTCATTAAATTGGATCCCTTGTAGCTATGGTTCCGACCATATTATTCTTCTTTGATCCCATTTCTCAGACAAGTTGAAGTACTTGTCTCTTGTAGGTCAATACATCTATCCAACCTCTATTCTGCTCTACCTTCGAGTATACCCTCAAGGATCTTGAGAATATCAAAGAACTGTGTTGCTTCCTATGGGTCTTCTTCTAGTGATGCTCTGCACCGAGTTCAGATTTCCCCCGGATTCTGAGTTATTTCACTCGAGAACACCGATAAGTGAATCGATTCCACACTGCAATTCAATAACTCTAAGTAATTTTCATTGCTTATGAGTTTATTAATCCTGCTAGTCATTCCTAGCCTGATCAGTTATATCATTATCATGCGACCTTTTTTAACTGTGCTAATTTTAATTGTGCTACTTGGCCCTTCTTTCTGGAGCACAATTTTCGACAATGAGCTAAGATTATGTCGATCTTCCTTGTCATATATTATTGCCTTGAACAACAATACTTGATTCCGAGTTTGTGTCATACCCATGGTTCCAATAGCCATTCGCTTCATCATTCTTTGACTTGATGCCATCGACGATCAATTACATCTTCGTGAAATCTCTCGACAAATGTGTCATGATCATCATCAACATTCTGAGCTCTTCCAATATATAAGTCGACTTCATGATGAGAAATACCATCCTTGCCCCTCGACGAATTGCATTATCATCGACAACATCCTTACCTTCCTTTTCATCACAAACTTGTTCATGTTATGGATGCAACTTGCTATCCAGCTTGTATTATGTTCTACCTTGAAGTGTTACTATCTCATATGTAAGGATGTTGGAGGATTGCTCCACCTCTTAAGAATTCTGGGAATAGTGATACTTCTCATCATCACCATTAATTCTTGGCCCCATGTCGACTCTAACCGGGACACCAACAGGTGAATGGTACTATTTGGATTCTACCCTTCTAACAACCCTATCGATTTGAAGTTAACGGTCGATAGTTTCATCTAAGTCTATTGCTTATTGAATCATCATTCAAACATTGATCGTGCTACCCAGTCCAGATTTCAGGGTGCACCCTTCTATTATTGTTAAATTGTGTATGTTTTCCTCGAGCATACATCATTATATCATTTGATCTGACCAATGTTATCTCCTTGTTCGAATACTGGCGGGAATCCATCTTTTGGAAATCTCGATTCATTGTTGCTGAGTTCATCAACCACCTCCTCATCCTCTCCTTTTTTTAATGATGAACTCATGATTCAGAACTTGCTTCCATAGTTCATTTCCTCATAATCTTACAATGTCATCTCATTAATTTGAGTTGCACCTTTTCTTCTCAGGCATCCTGAGTCTGGGGTATTCTGACACCAATCGGACCTGAATCTCGGTCAGATACGATGGTTGGAACATATTTCCAAGAGTTATAACATTGGTCTTTAACCCAATAAGGTGATGTCATCCTAACACACCTGCCCGAAGAGTCTATTGTTATAGTTTTTTTTGCAAGGTTAGCCATTCTTCCATGAGGAAATTGTAAGACTTATTCTATAAGTTGTTCCTGATGGATCCTTTGTGTATCCAAATTCTGACTTTGCTTGAAGACCATGTCAATGCTATCTCGAAGCATATCTGTGGTACTCCAATTTTCAATAAGAACATTTGAAGCACAATGCTAAATGTTTCTTGCTCAATTATCCAAACACCGTTGTATAGGTAATGTCATGAAATTTCTCTCCCCTTACCTAAAGGGTTTTCTAATTTATATCCTATCATGGATATGTTGCTCTGCTTGTCCTTGGGAAGGATATATCCCTGAAATATGTGTTTAAACACATTTTCCTTTCCATTGTCTTGTTTAATCTGATAATCATATTTTCCTTTCCATTGTTTGGTTTAACCCTTCTTGTGATCTATACGATCTAAGCAGTAATATTCTCCTACTTATGTAAACACCTCGGTGTACAATTCTGCCAGCAAGACCTTGTTATTATTGTTGATGACATTCCAGTAGCCACCGATGGATGAGAACTTTGCCCATTGGTCCGCCTCGTTCTACGAGCAGGAAAATGGCTCTCTTCTTCCCTCGCCCTTGGTACCGACGTTGTTGCCAACATAATTGACAGGCTATCCTCTGACATGCCTTGCCACCATGACTATGCAAGAAGTTATCGTTCCTTCTATGTTTAACCCACATGATGGGCCCATAACCCACAGTTCCACATGATCGAAACCTGACTCTCATGTACACCCTGTTTTCAAAGTTATTCCTCGCGCTTGACTTTGTATGTAATTCACGGGCCACCTGCCTAGTGATTTATTCTGGTATCAAACACAAAACTTATTTCCATTGCTTTGGACCCCCTTTTTGTCATATCCCTAGTTCTGGTATGTCCTAGGCTTGCTTGTGCATCATGTTTAATCTTTCAAATAAATTTGAAATGGGGAAAGTTGAAAACCCTAGCACCAAAGTTTTTCCAATAGGTTCAACTTTAAAATGGATTTTCAATGAACCCAAAATGCTCTTCAAAAATGTTCGTGCTCTTTGGATAATGTTGGGAACAACAACCAGAGGTGATGCACATTTTTGCTACACATTTTGGATTTTTGAATCAATGCATAAATATTTGTTTTGGAGCTGTTCAAATTATATAAATATTTTAATGGCTCCAAAAATGTTGGAAATTGGTGAGGGCCTCTGGAATATTATATCTAGATGCCATAAATATTTTCAGCATTTATGGAAATGTTTTAACATTTCTTTTAGAGTCAAAACAAATGTCAGAAATAGAAAAAGAAAACAAGAGATAAGAAAAGACTTACCTGGCGCTCACCTGGCAGCCCGTCTGGCCGGCCCAGCCCACCAGGGGCAGGGAGGTCTTCTTCCTCCCGCCAGGAGGACGCCGAGCGCGTGGCCGACGCGCGCCGGCGCACGCCCGGCCACCTCCTGCTTCTCGCCGCTGCCTCGACACTCTGGAGATGCCACGCGACCCCCTGGAGCTGTATGGATCCCCCACACCTCCTCTCCCCTTCTTTGTTTCGCTCTCTCCCCCGTAGCCGAACACAATGGTCGCCGCCGATCGCTGCCACCGCGGCCATCGCCTCTCCCTCGTTCCCTTGAGCAGTCCAGAATATCCGCCTCATCGCCCTAGTCCTCTCCGTCGGGCCACGCGGCGCCGGACACCTCGAAGCAATGTCCCCGACCCCTTCATCCTCCTCGGGTCGCCGGAGATTCGCCTCGCCGCCCCGCTCGCTCCGACACCTCCCCGGCCCCGTCGTCTGCACCGGAAGACTCGCCGTGAGCCACTGAATCGCTCCCCTCCGCCTTTTTCTTCACGCACGCCCCATAGCCACTGCCCTGCAAGCACCCGAAGCCGCCGTCCGCCATGGCCGGCGAGCTCCGTGCCCCTGAGCCCCTCCGCTCCTGCTAGTTGCTCCGGCGGGCTCCTGTTGCCCATTAGGTGCTGCCTAGCACCCCCCGTTCGCTCGCCTCGCGCTACAGCCGCAACCCCGCATCAACCGAGCTCCGGCCGCCGCCGCGGGCCCTGCTCCAGCGAGCTCCATCCACCCCACGGCATCCCACCTGCTCTGTTAGATGCGCGCGAGCGCCAGCCACCCTTACCACCCATCCGCGCGTCGAATGGACGCCGGAGCAGCATTTCCGGCGAGCGTCCGCCGCGGTTTTGGTCGTCGCCGGCCAAACTCCAGTGACTACCGACGTGGCATGGTCATCAGGACTAACCCCCACCATTAGCCACCCCACTAGCCGCTGACAGTGGGCCCGAGAGCCAAGTAAAACCCTAGTCAGTGCGGGTTTGACCCGGGGTTAACCCCAGTGTCACTAACGTGTGGCCCCCACATGTTAGGTTTGACCTGGTCAGCCCTGCTGACGCCTCTCTGACGTCACACTGATGCAGTAATTGATTTTTGGATTTTAAATAATTCAGAGAATTCCAAAAATACTTAAAACTTCTAAAAATCATAGAAATTAAACCGTAGCTCAGAATGAAATAATTTATATATGAAAAATCATTAGAAAAATGCAAGGAATCCATTTATGCCAATTTTATGCATGAAAAACCAACTCATACTTGCTGTATAAGTGAAAACATAATAATGGCATGTTATATACTTAATTTGGGGTTTGCATATGAACCCTTGGTTCATATGGACTTCAACCAAATTTATGCTAGATGCATTAGGGAAAATCATAGCATCTTTGAAATGTCATCTTGATGCATCATATTGTTGCATATGGTTGTTTAGTGATTGCCGGCACCGTCCTTTCTCGATAGGTTCTACTCCGGAAGGTGTCCCGAGTACCTGTCTGAGGAGCAGTGTTTCTTCGTGGATCTATCAGGCAAGCAACCCCCCTTGAGCATTTCGATAAATCCCACTCTCTCGCTCCTGCTCCTTATACTGCATTAGGACAACAACGATTCAACTGCTACTTTTCTGCTGCGGTAGTTGAACCCATTCCTCTGCATGACCTGTCATTGCCACAGTAAATAGTTGAAACCCACTAGCATAAGTAGGAGTTGCTTGAGCCTTGATGTTCCTACTCATCCATGCTTGATTTCTTAATGCTAGCTATGCTTAGAGTTGTGTCAGGTCTGATTCATCGGGAATGAATCGGAGTGGTGAACATGTCCTACCGGTAAAGGCTAAGTGTGTGAACACGTTTTGGTAAAGGTAGCGATGAGAGGCCATGTAGGAGTACATGGTGGGTTGTCTTATTGGAACCGTCCTTAAGCACTGAGTTCTGTGTATGTTATCCAAGTCCAGTTAATACCACACATTGGGTTCCGATTATCCGGCCCCTCTCGGCTTATTAATCCACTTGATCTCTGTCCAGGAGTTGCAACTAGTTTCTGGTGTTTGTAGGTAGTGCTACTTGTCTACCAGGTGGTGTCCGACGGGACGGCCTTGGGACAGACTAGGTGCCATGGCACGGTGTACCAAGTGGCACCCGGATGGTGGGCTTGGGAACCCTGCACACATCGTTTGGGACCGTGAGCGACACCCCGGCCGGATCTCCTTGCGGATGGAACCCGAATAGGCGATAAACCTGGACGAGAGACTTGTGTGGTTAGTCAGGTCGTGGCCGACACCCTCGCCCGGCTTCTGCTTGAAGGTTGCCGAGGTACATGACGTGTACAGGGCTATAAGTGGCGAGAGCATGTGTGAAGTACACCCCTGTAGGGTCAATATTATCTATTCGAATAGCCGTTTTCCTCGGATATGGAAACTTGGAGGACTTATGTAGTACATAGAAAACTTGAAGTGGATACTCTAAAATCCGCAAGATAAGCGTGAGTGCTATGGATGGCCTTCTCGTATGGAGACGGGAATGGATCCGTAGTGGAGTATTGATATGGTGAATATGTGGACTCATGTGCGTCTTCTCACCTCAAGGAAGTTTCTGATACTCGTAGTATAGATTAGCCACTGAGTCAAAGCTGGCTTGCTACTGTTAAAACTCCACCACCCCCTTTGTTGATAATGTTGCATATGTAGATAGTTCTGATGTAAGACTTGCTGAGTACCTTCGTACTCACATTTTCTTATTTATGTTTTGCAGTTGGTTACCCTCGTGACTTCGACGAGTAGCTTGTATCCCAGCTACGATCTTGAACCCTTGGGAGGGTCGTGTTTAGTCAGGCTTCTTAGTCTTTTCCTTTGGTAGTTGTCTGTACTCAGACATGTAATGCTTCTGTTGCTTGTATGCTCTGAATGATGGGTCATGAGACCCCTGTTTGTATTGAATGCTATGTGGCTCTTCTGGGCCTTTATCTATATGAGTTTGAGTTATGCTGTGATGCCATGTTGTACAGCCCATACTTGCATGTTATGCGTATGTGTAACGTGTATTGCTATGTGTGGGATCCGACAACCTAGTTGTTTACCTCTGGTAGCCTCTCTTATGGGGAAACATAGTCTTGTGCTTCCATGAGCCATAGTAGTCCTGTAAGTGCATCTAGTGCCACCCCTAGTTGCTTTTGGAGTATTGACGACAAACCTAGTTGAGGGACTAATATGTTTGTGAGAATTGCAGGATAACACAGGTAGAAGTCCCTCATTGATTCGGTTTTCCTACCAGAGATGACCCCTAAAAATGTACGAAGACATTGAAGTCAATGGTGGTATATGAAGATATTCACATTGAAGACTATGACAAGAGAAGACATCGCATGAAGCCCATGGAGCTCGAAGACTTAGATCTTTCATAGTTCTCTTTCATTTGTGTTGAGTCATAGGAACCATTGTACTGCTAAGTGGGGTCCAAGAGAACTAGTCAGAACGACTGAAGTGATGCCTAAACAAAAAACCTATGTCTTCGAGTGAAGACTATGAGAGCAAATCTTGTCCAGAGTCGGACAAGTCAGCTTTGCTTATAGCCCAAGTAAAGTTTCCATGTGGGTTTGAAATCTGACCGTTGAAACACGTGTCAGTTCCTTAGTGACCCAAGGTCATTTCGGACAAATCAGGTCGGGTTGCCAAGTGGCTATAAATAGCCCACCCCCTACAACCATAAATGGTTGGCTGCTCAGATTTAGTGCACGGCTTTTGTCGTTTGAGAGCAACCCACCTCAAAGCCTTTGAGAAAGAGAATACCTAGCGAGGATAAAGCCCTAACCAGCCAGAGCCAGAGAGAATTGGGCATCACTTAAGTCTTCTTGTCTGAGTGATCTCAAGACTTATTACACTTGAGGACTGTGCATCCTCCAGCCGGTTAGGCATCGCGTTCTGAGCATCCAAGAGACATTGTGGATTGCCGGTGAACGAAGTCTATGAAGGTTTGGGAGTCTACCTTGAAGACTTACCAGAGTGATTGGGAGAGGTCTGTGTGACCTTAGCTCAAGGAGAATATGGTGAGGACTGGGTGTCCTGAGCTGCGTGTTCGGGACTGGCTGTCCGGGACTGTGTGTCCTAAGGTTTAAATACCTAGCCGCTCCAACCAGACGTACAGTTGTCACAGCAACTGGAACTGGTCCAACAAATCATTGTCTTCAACGAGTCACTGGTTTCATCTTCACTTCCTTTTACTTACTGATTACTCATTGTGAAGTCATTGCATGTCTGTTCTATCTTTTGTCTTCACAACATGAGTGTATGATCTGTTTGGCTTCATAATATCTTCCTACCTGATCCTTATTACACTGCAGCTATTTGTCACTATGCTTTCACTCTGTTGATACTTGACCATGGCTTGCCTAGTGTAGTCTACCTTCCGCTGCATAGTAATAGGCATATCTCTATTGTTTGTCTTCATAACCTCCATGTTTTGAAGACTTTCATAAAAATCGCCTATTCACCCCCCCTCTAGTCGATATAACGCACTTTCAATTGGTATCAGAGCATGGTGCTCCCTTGTTCTGTGTGATTCGGTTTAACCACCTGGAGTTTTAGCTATGTCGACTACAGGGATAGTTAAAGTCTCCGCTGCGTGCCCCGTCTTTGATGGAACTGAATATCCCTACTGGAAGAATAAGATGCGCATGCATCTTGAAGCCATTGACGTCGACCTATGGTATGTCGTCGAGAACGGCGTTCCCAAGGCTGGAGAAGGTGTCACTGCTGCTGATGTCAAGAAATTCATTCAACTGGACTCTACTGCCAAGAATATCATCTGTGGTCATCTGACCAAAGGACAGTATGGCCGTGTGAGTGATTTGAAGACATCCAAGCTGGTCTGGGACTGGCTCTCCAAGGTCAATGAAGGCATCTCAACCCAGAGAGATCAGAGAATCAGTGTTCTTCGCAACCTCTTCAACCGCTTCAAGCAAAATGACAATGAGAATGTCCAACACACATTTGACCGACTCACTGACATCACAAATGAGCTTCAAGCCCTCGGCGCTACTGAGATCACCAAACATGAAGTCGTCAAGACGCTGCTGAGATCACTTGATAGTTCGTTTGACATCCTAGCCCTAATGATTCAAGAACGTCCTGATTTCAAGACACTCGATCCGTCTGACATACTCGAGAGGCTCAACACACATGAGTTTCAGCTTTCTGAGAAAAGAGATATCTGCGGTCCAAACTATGGGCGAACTCGTGCCTTGAAGGCAAAAGCTGTTTCCTCATCTGAAGAAGAATCTGACAGCAGTTCTGAAGATCCTGAAGACATTGGAAGGGAACTTGCAATGCTTGTGAAGAAGTTCCAAAAATTCACCAAGAAGAAAGGCTTCAGAAAGTCTTCACGATCAAGCTCAAGGAATGATGAAGCTTCTGCTCATGACTACAAGAAGAAAACATGCCACAAGTGCAAGAAAACTGGACACTTCATCTCTGAGTGTGCACAGTGGGACAATGAGAACAGAAAGAAGAAGAAGAAGAAGAAGAAGAGCAAGGAATATGACTCTGACGACAAGAAGAAGAAGAAGAAATACTCAAAGTCTTCTTCCAAGTCTTCCTCAAAGTCTTCATCACACAAGAAGAGCTCATCTGGCAAGGCACGTTCGTTTGTTGGCAAGGAAATGGATTCAGAGGAGGTGTGACGCCCGGGTGATTAAGCTACAGTAATCCTCACTAATGATGCCACGTCACCTCTGTCACTGTAGTTGATCTCGGGTTAAATCAAAACGGTTTCGATATTCAATTCAAAATTATGATGGTAATAAAAGTTTTCAAAAAAATAATAAAACAAAATTGTTCGGTGGTTGCCAAATATTACAAAGATAATTATGGTGTATGGTTCACAATTTTATAAAATGCCTAAGTGTTTATAAATAAATAAAAACAGAAAAGAAAATAAATAAAAAGAAAACAGAAAACAAACAACAGAAAAAATATAAAAGGGACCCCCCCCACTGGGCCAGACGGCCCAACCGGCCAGGCCACCACCGGCCCAACTGGGCAAAGGCCCAGCCGGCCACACCCCCCCCTCCCATAACCCACACCCCCGAAACCCTAACCCCACCCCGTCGCCCCACTCACCCCCCACGCCGCCACTCCCCTCGCACCCACTCGCCCCCCTCCTCCCTTTCCCCCGATCTGGATCGGGGGGAACGAACCCACGGCGCCCGATCCCGACGCCGGAGCCCTCCCCCGCCGTCCCCCGTCGCCAGACGTCCGCCCCGACGCCCGACGTTGCCGGCCCCGCCAATCGCCGCTGCCGCACCGAGCCCCACCGCGCACGACGTCACCGTCCTCCCCGCCCGACGCCGCCCGCCGGAGAGGACCCCCTCCCTCGCGCCCGTGCCACGGCCTCCTCCTCGCCTGGACGCCGAACGCCATCGTCGGGCCTCCTCGCCTCGCCTCGCCATCCACCCCGCACGTCATCACCGACCGCCGCCGAGCCCGCTGCCCTGAACCCCTACGGCCAATGTGAGCGCCTCCCCAGGCCCCTCTCCCCTCTTCCTCTGTCACCGCGCGCCCGAGGCCGTGCTTGCTCGCGGCCTCCCCGCGCTCATCGCGCCCGAACCGTCCCCCGCCGTCGCCTCGCCCGCGCGGCCCCGCTTCGCCCTGCCACCTGCTTCCCCCGTGCGCGCTCGCCATGCTCGGGCCTCGCCCGCACGCGTGTGGCCGTTGCCGACCGCTCGGCTTCCTTCCGCTGCTGCTTTGCTCTGTTGCGCTGCTGCTCTGCTTCTTCTGTTGCCGCTGCGACCAACCGCGCCCCCGCTCACCTTCGTGCGTGCCCGCCGCTGAGCCCACGCTGACCGCTCGTCGGCGCCCCGCTAGTCCCGCCCCTGGCCTGGGCAAGCGGACTAACGGGTGGGCGCCCGTCGCCCGTAACCGCACCGCTGGTGCCCGCGCCCGCTAAGGCCATGAGCCACTTGACAATGGGGCCCAGCCCCTGGAACGTTTTAATAAAAAAAAAAGAAGGAATTTTTTTTAAATATATATATATATATATATAATAATAATAAAAATAGTTAATTAATTAATTAATTAAGTTAATTAATTATAATTAGATTAACCTAATCACTAATTAACCTAATTAACTGTTAGTTAATTAAAACAGAGTATGACGAGCGGGACCCACATGTCAGGTTGACCTGGACAATTGCTGACGTCATGATGATGTCAGCAAACACTGTTTTGGATAATGTTGTATTAAAATAATTAAATAAATCCTGAAAATGATTTAAATCTTTTAAAATTAATATAAAATAAACCGTAGCTCAGATGAAAATACTTTCTACATGAAAGTTGCTCAGAACGACGAGACGATTCCGGATACGCAACCCGTTCGTCCGCCACACCTCCCTAACCTATCGAACTCGCAACTTTCCCCCTCTGGTCCTCTGCCCGAAAACGCAAAACACCGGGGATACTTTCCCGGATGTCATCCCCCTTCACCGGTATCACCTACTACCGCGTTAGGGCACCTCTAACGCCGTTACTTGTCATGTCATGCATCACTATGCATATGCTTGCTTAAATATTTATTGTTTCTCCCCCCTCTTCTCTCGATAGACACCGAGATCGACGCCGCTGCTACCCAGTATGACTACGGAGTTGACGACCCCTCTCTCTTGCCAGAGCAACCAGGCAAGCCCCCCCCCCCTTGATCACCAGATATCGCCTACTCTCCTCTATACTGCTTGCATTAGAGTAGTGTAGCATGTTACTGCTTTCCGCTCATCCTATCTTGATGCATAGCCTGTCCTTGCTACTACTGTTGTTACCTTTACCTGCAAACCTAATGCTTAGTATAGGAAGCTAGTGTTCCATCAGTGGCCCTACACTCTTGTCTGTCTGCCATGCTATACTACTGGGCCGTGATCACTCGGGAGGTGATCACGGGTATATACTATATATTTTACACTGTCACGTTACCGGATAAACTGTTCGGAGATGGGGGCTGAAGGGGCAGGTGGTTCCATCCAGGTAGTGGTGGGCCTGGGTTCCCGACGGCCCCCGACTGTTACTTTGTGGCGGAGCGACAGGGCAGGTTGAGACCACCTAGGAGAGAGGTGGCCTGGCCCTGGTCGGCGTTCGCGGATACTTAACACGCTTAATGAGATCTGGGTATTTGATCTGAGTCTGGCCATTTGGTCTATACGCACTAACAATCTACGTGGGAGTAGTTATGGGTATCCCGGCGTCGTGGTATCAGCCGAAGCCTTCTTGACGTCAGCGACGGAGCGGCGCGCGCTGGATTGGACTGGAACGCCACTAGGCTAGGTCTGCTTCCGGCCGCCCTCGCAACGTGCAGGTGTGCTAAGGGCGATGGGCCCAGACCCCTGGGCGCTTAGGTTTAGACCGGCGTACTGACCTCTCTGTTGGTCTAGGTGGGGCTACGACGTGTTGATCTTCCGAGGCCGGGCATGACCCAGGAAAGTGTGTCCGGCCAAATGGGATCGAGCGTGTTGGGGTATGTGGTGCACCCCTGCAGGGAAGTTTATCTATTCGAATAGCCGTGTCCCTCGGTAAAAGGACGACCCGGAGTTGTACCTTGACCTTATGACAACTAGAACCGGATACTTAATAAAACACACCCTTCCAAGTGCCAGATACAACCGGTGGTCGCTCTCTCACAGGGCGACGAGGGGAGGATCATCGGTTAGGATTATGCTATACGATGCTACTTGGAGGACTTCAGTCTACTCTCTTCTACATGTTGCAAGACGGAGGCTGCCAGAAGCGTAGTCTTCGAAAGGATTAGTTATCCCCCTCTTATTCTGGCTTTCTGCAGTTCAGTCCACATATGATACCCTTACTCAATTTGATACCCATGCATATGTAGAGTAGCTCCTTGCTTGCGAGTACTTTGGATGAGTACTCACGGTTGCTTTCTCCCCCCTTTTCCCCCCTTTCCTTTCTTTCTGGTTGTCGCAACCAGATGTTGGAGCCCAGGAGCCAGACGCCACCGTCGACGACGACCCCTACACCGGAGGTGCCTACTACTACGTGATGCCCGCTGACGACGACCAGGAGTAGTTAGGAGGATCCCAGGCAGGAGGCCTGCGCCTCTTTCGATCTGTATCCCAGTTTGTGCTAGCCTTCTTAAGGCAACTTGTTTAACTTATGTCTGTACTCAGATATTGTTGCTTCCGCTGACTCGTCTATGATCGAGCTCTTGTATTCGAGCCCTCGAGGCCCCTGGCTTGTAATATGATGCTTGTATGACTTATTTTATTTGTAGAGTTGTGTTGTGATATCTTCCCGTGAGTCCCTGATCTTGATCGTACACATTTGCGTGCATGATTAGTGTACGATTGAATCGGGGGCGTCACAAGTTGGTATCAGAGCCGACTGCCTATAGGAACCCCCCTTCCCCACTCCTTGGCCGAAGTCGAGTCTAGACATTGCAAAAACTTTTACTAACTTGGCTGTGTGCCTTACGGGCCCACGTCGCCATCGGGTGGTGCTAGGATCTTTTACTCCTCGACCTTTACTCTGGGACTCTGAACTCCCTTCTACTCGGGTTAAACGAATTCACTAACTCTGACACTAGGGTCCTGTTACGACATTCACCCCAATGTTGGATAAGCCCTAGTTATTCTTTAGTGTAGTACTTGAACATTATCCACATTGTCATTTGACTCCTGTGAAAACAACTTTGTTTTCAGATGGAACCCACGTTGCAGGTCGTGCGCCACACGATGGCCATTGGTGCCTCAGGATCACCTGCGGTGTTGGCTGAGATGATGACCTATCTGGGTTATCGCTGGCACCCTGAGTACACCGTCTATGAGGAGTATCAGGGCTTCAACCAGGAGCAGTACCGTGCCATTGTCCACCTCTACTCTCGGGAGTATGACTCCACTACTGTGCTGCACACTGCTTATGGTGTTGGAGTGACTATCGATATGGCGGTCCACGATGCTGCTTATGCTGCTCTGACACGTCTTCGGGGCGAGTATCAGGAGTTGGACACCTCCCCCTTCAGGCACATTGCTATTGCATCCGATGTTGGTGCGGAGGGTTACTACACTGCTGCCTACTCCACTATCACCCGAGAGCCATTCTACCATCAGAACCTGGTTCTGCATGCTGATGGGCTGGATAGAGCTAACCGGGCTCTCCGCCACGAGTTGTACACCACCCGTCAGCACTTGTATCGTGCTCTGACGCTGTTGCACCCCTCTGTCCGCTCTGGTAATCTGTCGCGTTCTGCGATCTACCCTGCCCGGACCGTGATGCCCCAGGGCGTCGGCTGGCCAGATGTGGGAGGCTACTCTCCTGCATTGGGCCCTCTCCTGCCACCTGCGCATCGGGTTCCGCACCAGAGTATCCGCGGACCCCAGGCTACTCGCGTGGAGGTCTTCCCTTCGCGTCACTACCAGCTGTCGGGCTACACCTACCTCCGCAGTACCGCATGGGACTGACGTAGACTTGCTTATTAGAGTTAGATGCATTCGCCGCGAGCCTGTGTGCCGCCTATGATGTCTTAGTCTATGTATTGAACACTGTGTAACGAACTCTATGCATGATCTCTTTTGTAAGATATGCCGACTACTATGTGGTATCTATCGTGCTGCTTTCGTTGTGCATGTTTCATCATGAATGATGCTTGTTTTTACAATTCCTCAATGCTGAACTACCCCTGTTAAACATTGGCAGGATGGTTAGACCAGGTGGTCGTGGTCGTGGTGGCAACGCCCCACCACCGCCTGAGTACATGGCTGGTATGATCCAACAGCTTGAGATGAATCGCCAGTTCATGGAGAATATGATGGCTCAGTTTCCTCGCCCCAATATGAACCAGCAGCCAACCCCAGTAACTCTGCAGGATTTCATGCGCCTGAACCCAACAGTGTACCGCAGCTCAACCCAGCCTCTGGATGCTGATGACTGGCTCCGTGACATCACCTATGAGATGGAGTCTGCTGATGTAGCCCCTGCCAGCTATGTCACCTTTGCTTCCTTCTTCCTGAAGGGACCCGCAGCTCAATGGTGGGACAGCCACAGGCGTACACTGCCAGCTAGAACAATCATCACCTGGCCAGACTTCCAAGCTGCCTTCCGTGCTCGCTTCATTCCTCAGGGAGTTATGGACCGGAAGAAGCGTGAGTTCCGCAACCTCACCCAAGGCAACAAAACTGTGGAAGCTTATCAGCGGGAGTTTCTGGACTTGTCCCGCTATGCTGAAGAAGACATTGCAACTGATGCACGCAGACAGGAGAAGTTCCGTGATGGCCTTCAAGCTGACATCAAGCTCGCACTTCTAGTGCATGACTTTACTGATTTCGCCACCTTGGTGAACAAGGCCATCAACGTCGAAACTGGTCTGCAGGAATACCAGAGCTCTCACAGGCGCAACCGTGACACGGGCTCATCTTCGGGCCCGTCCTCGCAGAAGCGCAAGATATGGATTCCCAATAGCTTGTACCAGCCAGATGCACCTACCCCAAGACAGACCTATGCTGCACCTCGTCTGCCTACTCCTCCGACTAGGCGGCCAAGACTCCCAGCTCCACCACCACAAGCTCCTGTCCCCACTCCCAATAATGGATTGTGCTTCAGGTGTGGACAACCAGGACATCGTGCTAGGGAATGCAACCAGAACCCGAATCAACTGGCCCTTCCAGCAACTGGCCGTGGAAGCAACCAGCCCCGCAGCAACAATGCCAAGTCTTATGGTCGTGTTCATGCCAACCACGTTGATCTGAGCGAAGCTCAAGACCAGCCTGCTACTGTGATGGGTACCCTCCTCGTAAATTCAGTACCAGCATCCGTTTTATTTGATACAGGTGCATCTCATTCATTCATATCAGAAGGTTTTGCATGCTTGCACGACATTAAATGTGAGAACATGGATGCTTCACTATTAGTACACACCCCTGCGGGCCAATGCCGAACCTCCATGATTTGCAACGACGTCCCTGTAGAAATCGAAGGACTGGAATTCCTTGTCTCTCCCATCGTACTGAAGTCCTGTAGCATTGATCTCATCCTGGGGATGAATTGGTTAAAAGCGCATACTGCTTCTATAGTTTGCGCCACTAAGGTCGTCCATTTGCTACACCCTTCTGATGAAATAATAGCTTATCAAGCTCATCTAGTTCAGAACGCCGAGGCACGGCTTTATGCCTTGAATGCGTTGAACGCTGCACCACTCGAGGGCATTGAAAACATTCTCGTCGTTCGTGAATTCCAAGATGTCTTCCCAGAAGAACTTCCAGGGATTCCCCCTGCTAGAGCTGTCGAATTCATCATCGACTTGAAACCCGGCACCACCCCTATAGCTAAACGACCCTATAAGATGCCGCCGCATGAACTCATTGAGCTTAAGGAGGAAATCGACAAATCTCTTGTCAAAGGTTTCATTCGCCCAAGTTGCTCTCCTTGGGGAGCACCTTCTCTCTTTGTTAGGAAGAAGGATGGGACAAACCGATTGGTCTAAGACTACCGTCCTATAAACCAAGCTACCATTCAGAATAAATACCCTCTTCCTCGGATCAATGATCTTTATGATCAACTGGCTGGTTCATCAGTGTTCTCCAAACTCGACTTGAGGTTGGGTTACCACCAGATCCGTGTTCGTGAAGAGGACATCCCAAAAACCGCCTTCGTGACTCGGTATGGGTCATATGAGTACACCGTCATGTCATTCGGCTTAACGAATGCTCCCGCCACCTTCTCTCGTCTGATGAATTATATATTCATGGATTACCTCGACAAGTTCGTCGTGGTATATCTGGACGATATCCTTGTATTTTCCAAGAACGAGGAAGAACATGCTGTACATCTGCGTCTTGTGCTAGAGAAGCTTCGAGAACATCAGCTGTATGCTAAGTATTCCAAGTGTGAATTCTGGCTTCCCGAAGTAACCTATCTTGGGCATGTCATCTCCAAAGATGGTATTGCCGTCAACCCTGAACGAGTTCAGGCTATTCTCGATTGGACTCCTCCGAAGAATGTGAAGCAAGTCCGAAGTTTTCTCGGTCTCGCCAGCTATTGCCGTCGATTCGTCGAGAACTTCTCCAAGATTGCCAGGCCTCTGACTAATTTATTGCATAAGGGTGTCAAGTTCGACTGGACAAACAAGTGTCAGGAAAGTTTCCAGGCGCTCAAAGACAAATTGACTTCTGCCCCTGTGCTTGCACCACCTGATACTAAGAAGGACTTCGTCATTTACTGCGACGCTTCCCGTCAAGGATTAGGCTGTGTCCTAATGCAAGAGCGCAGAGTGATTGCTTATGCCTCTCGTCAATTGCGCCCTCACGAAGAAAACTACCCAGTTCACGACCTCGAGCTTGCTGCTGTCATTCATGCACTGAAGCAGTGGCGACATTACCTTCTCGGTAATCGTTGCGAGATCTTCACCGACCATCAAAGTCTGAAGTATCTCTTTACTCAGCCAGATTTGAACCTACGCCAGCAAAGATGGATGGAGACTGTTGCAGACTTTGACGTGGATATATCATATACCCCCGGCAAGGCTAATGTGATGGCTGATGCCTTGAGCCGCAAGTCTTACTGCAACCACCTCCAGGTTCATAAAGTTCAGCCCTCACTTATCGAAGAATTTAGAAGGCTGAACCTCCATATTGTTCCTCCGGGATCACTCGCTCCCCCTCCCGAAGGTTTCCCCAAACCGAACCTCCATGTTGTTTCCAAGGGTTCTCTCAATACCCTGGTTGCGAAACCAGATCTTGTGGACACCATCAAATGGATACAGAAGTGTGACGATGAAGTCCTCAAGATTAAGCGCGACCTCAAAAGGGGAAAGCCCTCATTCTTCACGATCGCCGACGATGGCGCCTTGTATTTCAAAGGCCGCTTAGTGGTACCATGTTCGAAGAAAAACCTGGATAAGACTAAAGGGGTTATGCAAGAAGCCCATGATACGCCTCTGTCCATCCATCCTGGTAGTACAAAGATGTACCAGGATATTCGTCAAAGATTCTGGTGGTCTAATATGAAGCAGGACATTGCTCGTTATGTTGCTGAATGTGACGTTTGTCGCCGAATCAAAGCAGAGCATCAAAGGCCTGCTGGAACTCTGCAACCTATCTCTATTCCTGAATGGAAATGGGACCATGTTGAGATGGACTTCGTCACTGGTTTTCCCAAATCGCAGAAAGGTAATGATGCTATTCTTGTCGTCATTGACCGGCTTTCCAAAGTTGCCCATTTTCTGGCGGTCAAAGAGACAATCACGGCTAGTCAGCTTGCTACTCTCTACATGGCCAGAATTGTTTCACTTCACGGTATCCCACTGGTTATCAGTTCAGACCGTGGCAGCTTATTCACTTCAAGGTTTTGGGCAAGTTTCCAAGAAGCTATGGGGACTCATCTGTCGTTCAGTACTGCGTTCCATCCTCAGTCACAAGGGCAAGTTGAACGTGTCAACCAAGTTCTCGAAGACATGCTTCGAGCTTGTGTAATCTCATTCGGCAAGAAATGGGAGGAATCTCTTCCATATGCCGAGTTCTCTTATAATAATAGCTATCAAGCTAGTCTGAAGATGTCCCCCTTCAAAGTGCTTTATGGACGGAAGTGTCGAACCCCTCTGAACTGGTCAGAAACTGGGGAACGCCCACTCTTCAGTCCGGATATTATCCAACAGGCCGAAGAACAAGTTCGCATTATTCGCGAGCATCTCAAGACTGCTCAGTCACGTCAGAAAAGTCAGTATGACCGTCATCACCAAGACATGGTCTATCAACCTGGCGAAAAGGCTTATCTTCGAGTTACACCAATGAAGGGTGCTCACCGCTTCGGGATCAAAGGGAAGCTAGCTCCCCGCTATATTGGCCCATTCACTATTCTGGAAAGGCGTGGAAAAGTGGCATATCAACTGGAGCTTCCGTCGAACCTTTCTCAGGTTCACGATGTGTTCCACGTGTCACAACTCCGACGCTGCTTCAAGGACCCAATCCGAGCAGTGGATCATGAAGTGCTCGAATTGCAGCAGGACCTCTCCTATAAAGAGCATCCGGTCCGCATTCTTGACCAAGCTGAACGCCGCACACGTCAGAAGGCGATCAAATTCCTCAAAGTCCAGTGGTCGAATCACTCTGAAGACGAAGCCACCTGGGAACGCGAGGATCGTCTGCGTGATGAATACCCCGCACTCTTTCCTTCTACCTCCTAAATCTCGGGACGAGATTTCTTGTAGTGGGGGAGAATTGTGACGCCCGGGTGATTAAGCTACAGTAATCCTCACTAATGATGCCACGTCACCTCTGTCACTGTAGTTGATCTCGGGTTAAATCAAAACGGTTTCGATATTCAATTCAAAATTATGATGGTAATAAAAGTTTTCAAAAAAATAATAAAACAAAATTGTTCGGTGGTTGCCAAATATTACAAAGATAATTATGGTGTATGGTTCACAATTTTATAAAATGCCTAAGTGTTTATAAATAAATAAAAACAGAAAAGAAAATAAATAAAAAGAAAACAGAAAACAAACAATAGAAAAAAATATAAAAGGGACCCCCCCCCACTGGGCCAGACGGCCCAACCGGCCAGGCCACCACCGGCCCAACTGGGCAAAGGCCCAGCCGGCCACACCCCCCCCCCCCCTCCCATAACCCACACCCCCGAAACCCTAACCCCACCCCGTCGCCCCACTCACCCCCCACGCCGCCACTCCCCTCGCACCCACTCACCCCCCCTCCTCCCTTTCCCCCGATCTGGATCGGGGGGAACGAACCCACGGCACCCGATCTCGACGCCGGAGCCCTCCCCCGCCGTCCCCCGTCGCCAGACGTCCGCCCCGACGCCCAACGTTGCCGGCCCCGCCAATCGCCGCTGCCGCACCGAGCCCCACCGCGCACGACGTCGCCGTCCTCCCCGCCCGACGCCGCAGGACGCCGCCGCCCGCCGGAGAGGACCCCCTCCCTCGCGCCCATGCCACGGCCTCCTCCTCGCCTGGACGCCGAACGCCATCGCCGGGCCTCCTCGCCTCGCCTCGCCATCCACCCCGCACGTCATCACCGACCGCCGCCGAGCCCGCTGCCCTGAACCCCTACGGCCAATGTGAGCGCCTCCCCAGGCCCCTCTCCCCTCTTCCTCTGTCACCGCGCGCCAGAGGCCGTGCTTGCTCGCGGCCTCCCCGCGCTCGTCGCGCCCGAACCGTCCCCCGCCGTCGCCTCGCCCGCGCGGCCCCGCTTCACCCTGCCACCTGCTTCCCCCGTGCGCGCTCGCCATGCTCGGGCCTCGCCCGCACGCGTGTGGCCGTTGCCGACCGCTCGGCTTCCTTCCGCTGCTGCTTTGCTCTGTTGCGCTGCTGCTCTGCTTCTTCTGTTGCCGCTGCGACCAACCGCGCCCCCGCTCACCTTCGTGCATGCCCGCCGCCTGAGCCCACGCGGACTCCATCGACGAATTCGTCGGCTCCGGACCGTCCCTGAGCCCACCGAGCTGCTCTACGTGACCCCAGTGAGCTCCTGCTCCGTTTCCCCCTCTTCCCCGCTTCAATTGATCGCCGTAGCCGTCGCCCCCTTGATGACCGAAGTGCACCGCCGCCCGAGCTCGCCGTCGACGATGCTCCGGTGACCAAATGGTCACCCTGGAGTGTCGAACCTACTCCCCGCGATGCGTAGCACCCTCCTAGCCCCCTTGCCCCGCTCTTCTACGCACCGAAACGCGACCCCGCGCGCAACCGAACTCCGGCGGCCACCAAAGAGCTCGCCGCCGTCAACTCCGGCCATCCTAGCTGCTGCTGCTGCCACCACTAGATCCGCGAGAGCGCCAGCAAGCCATAGCAACAAACCACGCTCGAAATGGAGCCCTATAGCGCATTCCCGAGCCGCTCCGCCGTCTCTGTCGTCGCCGGCGACGAGCCGTGGACCAAGTCCGGCGGGTTTGACCCCGCTGACTGCTGACTGGGTGGGCCCAGTTGACCCCCTGGGTCACTGACGCGTGGGCCCCAGGCCACTAATGAACCAGGATTAGGATTAACTTAAATTAGTTAAACTAATGACCCTGACAGGCGGGACCCACTAGTCAGCCTCTCTCCCTGCCCTGTTACACTGACCAGTGGACCCCACACGTCAGGTTTGACTGGGTCAGCCGCCTTTGACCTGTTGACGCAATGCTGTTGTCATGCTGATGCAATATATCTTTTCTGGAATTAAAATAATTCAGGAAATTCCAGAAAATACCCAAAACTTCAAAAATTCATAGAAATTCAACCATAACTCCAAATGAGACAAATTATATATGTAAAATTATCAGAAAAATTCAAGGAATCCGTCTGTACCATTTTCATGCATGTTTGAACAATGCTTGTCCTCTGATTTGGACAAAAAAAATAAAGGGCATTTAAATAATCATATATGGGGTTGGAATTTGAATCTTGTACTCAAACCAACTCCATTTAAATTATAGCTAGTTGCATTAGCTCAAGACACATCCATATTGCCATGTCATAGCATGCATCATATTGTTGCATATCGTCATGTGTTGATTGTGCTCGGTTGTGTTCTTCGTGGTAGGTTCTGCCTCCGAGGATATTCACGAGTATCCAACTGAAGGGCAGTATCCCGTCACCACTCCATCAGGCAAGCAACCATTGATCATTCCGATACAACCCATGTTCTCGCTCCTGCTCTTGTTTACTGCATTAAGTCAACACGATTCAAACTGCTGTGTGCTACGGTAGTTGAACCCTTATCCTCTGCATGACCTGTCATTGCCACAGTAACTAGATGAAACCCACTAGCATGTGTAGGAGTTGATTGAGCCATGTTTTGTGATTCCTACCTTGCTATGCCTACTATGCCTAGAGTTGTGTCAGGTCTGGTTCATCTAGGTGATGGGCTAGAGTGAAATGCTTGTGCCAGTAATATGAGGGATGTGTTGAACATGTTTTGGTAAAGGTATCGATGAGAGGCCATGTAGGAGTACATGGTGGGTTGTTTCATTGAGGCCGTCCATAAGAACCGAGATCTGAATGTGTGATTTAAGATGCAGTTACTACCGTACATTGGGCCCGAAACAAATGGACCCTCTCGGCTTCTTAGCCACCCTAGTACTCTGTCCAGGAGTTGCAAATAGTTTCTGGTGCTTGTAGGATATGTGTTGGCGGCCGTGCGTAGCGCTGACCCTAGGGGTGGGCTATGTTGCGGTAGATACACCGTGGCACGGTGTACCGAGTCACCCGTTTGGTGTCTCGGGAACCCTGTTCACATCGTTCGGGGCCGTATGTGGAAACCTCGGCCGGACTCCCTGCGGATGGAACCTGGATAGGTGATATCCTGGACTAGGGGCTTAGGTGATTAGGTAGGCCGTGGCCGACACCCTCGCTGGGCTTCCGCTTGAAGGTTGCCGAGTACATGTCGTGTAGACGGCGGTAAGCGGTGAAAGCGTGTATGACGAAGTACACCCCTGCAGGGTATAAAACTATTCGAATAGCCGCGTCCGCGGTAAAGGACTACTTGATTGCATATACAGTTCATAGACAAGTTAATGGATACTACTAAAAGACTCAAGATAAGTGTGAGTACCGAGGATGGCCCCCTCACAGGATTCGAGGGAGGATCCTCGGTGGGGTATTGTGATGGTGAGTAGTGGACTCGTGTGCGAAAACTATTTTGCTAAAAGATTCCGTAGGATAGCTTAGCCAAGAGTCAAAGCTGGCTTGCTGCATAAACCCCACCACCTTCTTGAGAATGAGCATGTACAGTAGGTTCTGATGTAAGACTTGCTGAGTACCTTTGTACTCATGTTTGCTTATTTATTGTTTTCAGACGACAACACTGCCCCCTCCGATGGGTTTTACGTAGATCTTGACGTCGACGAGTGACTAGACACCCAGGTGGTGATCCAGGCCATGGAGTGCCCTATGTAGATAGACAGGCTTCGAGAAGCCTTCTTTCTTTCTAGAGTCTGTACTCAGACTAGTTGCTTCCGCATGTGCTTGTATGACTGTATGACTTGAGTGTCGGGTCATGTGACCCCTACCTGTATGGATATGTTATGTATGGCTCCCTGGAGCCTTTAAATAAAGTACTTGAGTTGTAGAGTTTTGTTGTGATGCCATGTTGTATGTACCCATATCGAGCATATTGTATGTATGTTTGAAATGCTTGGTATGAGTGGGATCCGACAATCTAGTTGTTTGCCCTTCGCAGCCTTTCTTATGGGGAAATGTAGTCTAGTGCTCCTCGAGCCATAGTAGTCCGCTACAGCCCGGTTCACCGGAGTCCTGCTAGCCCAGCACTACTGTTCAGGACACTTGACTGGCCGGCATGTGTTTCACTTCGTCCCTATGTCTGTCCCTTCGGGGAAATGTCACGCGGTGATCTCCGGAGTCCTGTCTAGCCTGCTACAGCCCGGGATTCCCCGGAGTCCTGCTAGCCCAGTGCTACAGCCCGGAATCACTCGTTGATGACCGACATGTTCGTTGTGATTCATGTATGCCTGTCTCCATAGGTCTGTGCCACTTTGGGTTCACGACTAGCCATGTCGGCCCGGGTTCTCGGTCATATGGATGCTAGCGACATTGTCATATACGTGAGCCAAAAGGCGCAAACGGTCCCGGGCCATGGTAAGGCGACACCCGTGGGATACCGTGCGTGAGGCCGCAAAGTGATATGAGGTGTTACCGGCTAGATCGATGTGGCTTAGAATCGGGGTCCTGACAGCGTTGGCATCAGAGCCGGACTGCCTGTAGGTTCGTTCAGCCAAACTGGTCGATGTCGAGTCTAGAAATGCTTTAGTTATATGTAAGGGAATTGATTGTGGGAGGGAACGTAAGGTTCTTTTACTCCTTTACCCTATGCTTCTGATCTGAGTCATTCTCTTCTCATTCAACGTGGGTTAAGGACTAGGCTCTCTTCTTCTATCAGGTTCACGTGTTACTAATCCGTAGTAGCTCATAGGATTTTTGCTACGAGTTTCAGTCCAGTTTCTACTATTTTAGTACGTTGCTATTTGAATCAGAACCTTGATATGATGCTGTTGAGCGGTATTGTGAACTGTCGTGGATGTCTCAAATCTTTTTCTGAGCATTTACAGCCATTATGCTGCCCAATTTTCCCTAGGAATTCTGATGTCTTTGTCTTGTGGCTATGCTTTCAGATGGACAACCAGTCTCAAAACCAAGTGGTTCGCCTGACCAGGTGCCTCGACGTGCCCGGTCATACTGCTATGTTGGTCCGGGTCATGATCGAGACAGGATACCGTTGGTATCCCGAATACACTGTTGAAGAGCAGTTCCGTGACTTTAATCAAAGCCAGTATTTATGCACCGTCAGGATATTTCCTTCCTATCCTGGATCTACCGAGCCCCTTCGCTGTTCCTATGGACTCGGAGTCACCATTGAGATGGCTGTGCAGGATGCTGCCTATTCCATGATGACCATCTTGCGAGTCCGGACTGGCCTGCTTCGGAACACTGACTTCCGTTACATGCCAGCTTCACTTCCGGGAGCGCAGGGGTATCTTCAGGCTATCTATGCTGACTCCACCCAAGAAGACTCATTAACTCGTACCACCGCTGAGATGCTCGAAGATAAGGACCGAGAGAATCGGGCCTTGAGGCTGGAGCTCTTCAATACCCGTGCTGATCATTGGGCCACATTGACTCGGTTTGCACCCGCGGTGCAAGCTGGATGTATGGATACCAGGGATCTGTATCCTGTGAGAGCAGCTCTGCCAGACATGGTGGATTGGCATGATGTGGGAGGCATCACCCCACCCCTTGGTCCCCGCAGGCCACCGTTTGTTGGTCTAAGACCTTATCCTAGCCCCTACGGTCCACAGGCTCCTCAGGACCGTCTGTTTCCGGATGATCACGTTGAACTTCCAGGCTATGGAGGTGACTTCTATGAGGACTACTACGGAGCTATCTGAGTTAGTAGTAGTACCACTAGTATTGTAGTAGTTGTATCTCCACTGTCCTGTGTGACTTGTGGAATACGACTTGGTGTGTAATCGATTCCGGAGGTGTAGACAAATAATGTATAGGGACTCGGAATGCCTCCGATGAGATGTAACGTCTACCTTCATAGTTGTACTGTACCATGGGCTTGTACTAAACTATGTATGACGAGTATGACCGTTGGTGTATATATGGCAGTTTTATATTACCATGGCATACGAATGAGCATCTCTGCATTCCGCGTTATCCTTTACATTCTGCACTTCCCTGTTAAGTTTGAGCCATCCTTGTCTAAACCGTTGTCTTGTTTCCTTCTAGGATGGTCAACACCCATGGAAACCCTGCTGCCCCAGAGCAGGGGGAAGCCAATGCAGCTAGAGGTGAAAATTTGCCTCACCCGCCTTCCCTGGCCGAAGTGATGCTGGAGGCGGAAAGGAACAAGCGTGAGACCAACCGCCTGTTGGAGCGGATTGAGCAGAACACTGCACGCCACCCACGAAATGCCTTGGTGTCAATCAACGACTTCATCAAGCTGTACCCACCAAAGTTTAACCATTCCGTCGAGCCCCTCGACGCGGATGATTGGCTTCGCAGCATCACCCACAAGCTACGTTCTGCCAACGTAGCTGAAGCCGACAAGGTTACCTATGCTGCTTATCATCTTGAGGGCCCCGCTAGCCATTGGTGGGAAAACTACGAAGCTATGCGCCCGGTCGGCCAAATCACTACCTGGGCTGAGTTCAGCGAGGCTTTCCGTGAGCATCACATTCCGGAAGGTCTCATGGATCGCAAGAGGGAGGAGTTCTGCAACTTCACCCAAGGAAGGCTGACTGTGGATGCATATAGCCGAGAATTTGGGAACCTGGCACGCTATGCTCCTGAAGAGGTTTCTACTGACGCCAAGAAGCAGGCAAGGTTCCGTAAGGGACTTAGCCCTGAGCTTCGCCGCGATCTCCGTCTGCACGAGTGCACATCCTTCCAGAAGTTGGTCAATAAAGCTAGCAGTGCTAAGACAGGCCAGACTGATTATGACGCTTCACGCAAGCATTCTCGTGATTTCGGGTCTTCATCCGGCTCTGGAGCTCAGAAGCGCCGGGTGTGGATTCCAAGCACCGCACTGCCACCCAGATTCACCCCGAGGCCATCCTTTGAGGCGCCTCGTCCCAACCAGCAATTTGCACCGTCCAAGCCCTATGGTGGCCCCGCTGCTAATGTTGCTCCACGCCCCACTGTGGTAACATGCTTCAAGTGTGGAGAACCGGGTCACTATAGTCAAGAGTGTCCCCAGAACAACCCCAATCAAGCTGGAAAGTCCGTTGGCCGTGGTAAGCCCGTGGGAAAGACTTTCTACGCCAAGCCGGCCACTACTGCACGTGGCCATGTCAACTACGTCTCAGCCGAAGAGGCTCATGAGGATCCCAACGTCGTCCTTGGTACGCTCCTTGTTAACTGCCATCCGGCATCTGTTCTTTTCGATACTGGAGCATCTCATTCATTCATATCCGAGAATTATGCTCGGTTGCATAACACGACATTCTGTGACATGCCCACTTCCATGGTAATTCAAACTCCGGGTTCCAAATGGCAAACTTCTAGGGTAAGCCATGGGAACGAAATTCTTGTCGATTGGCTTGTCTTCCTTGCATCTTTAATAGCTCTCAAGTCCTCCGACATAAACATCATCTTGGGTATGGACTGGATGTCGGCTCATTATGCCAAGATCGATTGTGCCACTAGAACCGTTCAACTTACTCATCCCTCGGGCAAGACAGTTAATGTCTTAACTCGAGTGGCCAAGCGCCAACTTTACTCTCTGAATGCCAACCCCCTTCCAGACCTTGAGGACGTTCCGGTAGTCCGAGACTTCCCGGATGTGTTTCCGGAAGAACTGCCAGGTGTTCCACCTGACCGGGATGTCGAGTTTGTGATAGACCTTGTTCCAGGAACCGTTCCAATTGCTAGAAGACCCTACAAGATGGCACCCTTAGAACTAGCCGAGCTTAAGAACCAACTCGATGAGTCCTTGAACAAAGGGTTCATCCGTCCTAGCTCCTCTCCTTGGGCTTGCCCCGTCCTCTTCGTCAAGAAGAAGGATGGAACGGATGGAATGGTTGTGGATTACCGACCTATCAATCTGGTCACCATCAAGAACAAATACCCGCTTCCCAGGATCAACGACCTGTACGATCAGCTCGCTGGATCCTCAGTCTTCTCCAAGATGGATTTGAGGTTGGGCTACCATCAAATCAAAATCAGAAACGGGGACATTCCCAAAACGGCTTTTGTCACTCGTTATGGCCAATACGAGTACACCGTCATGTCCTTCGGTTTAACCAATGCCCCGGCCACTTTCTCCCGGTTAATGAACTCGGTTTTCATGGAGTACTTGGACAAATTCGTCGTAGTATACCTCGATGACATACTCATCTACTCCAAAAATGAAGAGGAACATGCCGAACATCTAAGACTGGTATTGATGAAACTTCGAGAGCATCGCCTTTATGCCAAATTCTCCAAGTGTGAATTTTGGTTGTCAGAAGTGACCTATCTAGGCCATGTAATCTCTGGTAAGGGTATTGCTGTCAATCCCGAGCGAGTTCAAGCCGTCCTTGATTGGACTCCACCTGTTTCGGTCAAGCAAGTTCGGAGTTTCCTTGGCCTAGCGAGCTATTGCCGCCGCTTCGTCGAGAATTTCTCCAAGGTTGCTAAACCTCTAACTGAACTCCTCAAGAAAGATAAAAAGTTCGAGTGGACTCCACAGTGCGAGTTCAGTTTTCAGGAACTGAAAAGACGCCTGACATCTGCTTCCGTACTGGTACCACCAGATTTCTCCAAGGACTTTATTATCTATTGCGACGCCTCGCGACAAGGACTAGGTTGCATACTCATGCAGGATCGTCAGGTAATTGCCTATGCCTCACGGCAATTACACCCACATGAGGAAAATTATCCCACACATGATCTAGAGCTTGCAGCTGTAGTCCATGCACTCAAAACCTGGCGACATTACCTTCTCGGTAATCGTTGCGAGATCTTCACCGATCACCAAAGCTTGAAATATATCTTCACCCAACCAGATTTGAATCTCAGGCAAAGACGTTGGGTCGAGTTGATCTCGGATTACGACTTAGGAATAACTTACACCCCTGGCAAAGCCAATGTCATGGCTGATGCACTAAGTCGTAAGTCCTATTGTAACAACCTGATGTTACAACAAAGTCAACCACTTCTCCATGAGGAATTCCGCAAGCTTAATCTTCACATTGTTCCTCAAGGATTCCTATCCGCCCTGGTAGCGGAACCTACCCTTACGGATCAGGTCATCAAGGCAAAGAAGATAGATCCAGGAATTTCCCGTATCAAGAGAAACGTTAGAAAAGGAGTCGTGAATTGTTTCTCCATTGATGACCAAGGTGTTGTATACTTTGGGGATCGCCTAGTGGTTCCGAAGGTGCGAAACCTGAGGCAACTGATCCTTAAGGAAGCTCATGAATCCCCTCTCACCATTCATCCCGGTAGTACCAAAATGTATCAAGACCTACGCCAGAGGTTTTGGTGGACTAGGATGAAGAGGGAAATTGCTCAATACATTGCTAATTGCGACATTTGTCGTCGTGTTAAAGAAGAGCATCAACGGCCTGCTGGCACCCTTCAACCTTTGGCTATTCCTGAATGGAAATGGGACAAAATCAGTATGGATTTCATCACTAGATTTCCCAGGACCAAGAGGGGAAATAATGCCATCTTCGTCGTGATCGACCGTCTTTCCAAAGTAGCCCATTTTCTACCTGTTCGAGAGAGTATCACCGCTAGCCAGCTAGCTGACTTATACATCTCCCGAATAGTGTCTCTTCATGGTGTCCCGTTGGAAATTAACTCAGACCGTGGAAGTTTCTTCACCTCTCGATTTTGGGAAAGTTTCCAAAATGCTATGGGAACTCATCTCTCCTTTAGCACCGCCTTCCATCCTCAATCAAGTGGTCAAGTAGAGCGAGTAAATCAAATTCTGGAAGATATGCTCCAAGCTTCTGTTATCTCGTTCGGAATGAGTTGGGAGAAATGCCTTCCATTCGCGGAGTTTGCCTATAACAATAGCTATCAAGCTAGTTTGGGCAAGGCTCCCTTCGAAGTTCTCTATGGACGAAAATGTCGAACGCCTCTTAACTGGTCAGAAACCGGGGAAAGACAACTCTTTGGCCCGGATATGATTCAAGAAGCAGAAGAGCAGGTTCGCGTTATTCGTGAGAAATTGAAAACGACCCAATCTCGCCAAAAGAGTCAATATGATCGTAAGCATAAGCCTATGAAATTTGAAATTGACGAGAAAGCTTACCTTCGGGTTACCCCGTTAAAAGGAACCCATCGCTTCGGTATCAAAGGCAAATTGGCTCCTCGTTACATTGGACCCTTTCGCATTATTGCCAAACGAGGAGAAGTTGCCTACCAATTGCAACTACCTCCGCATCTTTCCAGAGTTCACGACGTCTTCCACGTTTCGCAACTCAGGCGTTGCTTCGCGGATCCTATCCGTGGAGTGGACCACGAAACGCTTGATTTACAAGATAACCTTTCTTATCGGGAATACCCCGTTCGTATCCTTGATCAAGCCGAGCGTACCACTCGACGTCATAATATCAAGTTTCTCAAGGTTCAATGGTCACACCATTCCGAGGAAGAAGCCACTTGGGAAAGGGAGGATCGTCTTCGACTCGAGTACCCCGCCTTCTTCCCAGATGATCCTAAATCTCGGGACGAGATTCTATTGAGTGGGGGTGAGTTGTCACACCCTAGCTAGGTTATGCATTAGAGTGTGCATCATGTTTACTTTTATCAGAAATGGAAATGGGGAAAGCAAAACCCCCAGCACCCCCCCTGAAATCAACTAGGGTTTACTAAAAATAAACTCAATGAACCTGAAATGCCCTTCAGATATGTTCACCCTCTTTGCCTTGGGTTAGAACCCTTGGGAAAAATGGTGCATATATTTTTAGGTCAACAAAAGGGGCATTGACTTAATTTATAAATATTTGAATTTGGGCATTTAAATACTATTAAATAATTCAAATGCTCAAATAATGTTGGAATTATTTTTGGGCCACTGAAATATTTCAGAAAGTGTCCATAAATATTTTCAGGATTTTATAAAATGATTTAGTATTTAAACTAAATCAAAGCAGAATAACAGAAATAGAAAATAAAATGAATTAGAGAGAAAGAACAGAGGCTCACCTGGACTTACCTGCCGGCCCAGCACTGTAGCTGGACGGCCCAGCCCACCAGGCGACGCCAGTCGTCCCCTAGCTGCTGCCAGGAGGACGTCGGGCGTGTGCCCGCGGCGCGCCGGCACGTGCGCGGCCACCGACGGCCACCTCCTGCTTCGGCCACCTCCCCGACGTCGCTATGGACGCCACGCACCCCCCTGGCCCTCTCATTCACTCTCCCTCGCCCTCATCCTCTCCCCTGTCTCGGTCTCTCGCACAAACCGAACACAGCCGCCGCCGCTGTTCGCTGCCACCGGCCACCCCTAGCCGTGCCGCTGCACCCAAAAGCTCCGCCTCGACCCCCTCCTTCTTCCACCCCAAGCCACGCCACCGCAGGAGCCCCACATCGCCGCCACGAGTCGTCTTCTCCGAGCACGGCTGCCGGACTCCATCGACGAATTCGTCGGCTCCGGACCGTCCCCGAGCCCACCGAGCTGCTCTACGTGACCCCAGTGAGCTCCTGCTCCGTTTCCCCCTCTTCCCCGCTTCAATTGATCGCCGTAGCCGTCGCCCTTTGATGACCGAAGTGCGCCGCCGCCCGAGCTCACCGTCCACGATGCTCCGGTGACCAAATGGTCACCCTGGAGTGTCGAACCTACTCCCCGCGATGCGTAGCACCCTCCTAGCCCCCTTGCCCCGCTCTTCTACGCACCGAAACGCGACCCCGCGCGCAACCGAACTCCGGCGGCCGCCAAAGAGCTCGCCGCCGTCAACTCCGGCCATCCTAGCTGCTGCTGCTGCCACCACTAGATCCGCGAGAGCGCCAGCAAGCCATAGCAACAAACCACGCTCGAAATGGAGCCCTATAGCGCATTCCCGAGCCGCTCCGCCGTCTCTGTCGTCGCCGGCGACGAGCCGTGGACCAAGTCCGGTGGGTTTGACCCCGCTGACTGCTGACTGGGTGGGCCCAGTTGACCCCCTGGGTCACTGACGCGTGGGCCCCAGGCCACTAATGAACCAGGATTAGGATTAACTTAAATTAGTTAAACTAATGACCCTGACAGGCGGGACCCACTAGTCAGCCTCTCTCCCTGCCCTGTTACACTGACCAGTGGACCCCACACGTCAGGTTTGACTGGGTCAGCCGCCTTTGACCTGCTGACGCAATGCTGTTGTCATGCTGACGCAATATATCTTTTCTGGAATTAAAATAATTCAGGAAATTCCAGAAAATACCCAAAACTTCAAAAATTCATAGAAATTCAACCATAACTCCAAATGAGACAAATTATATATGTAAAATTATCAGAAAAATTCAAGGAATCCGTCTGTACCATTTTCATGCATGTTTGAACAATGCTTGTCCTCTGATTTGGACAAAACAAATAAAGGGCATTTAAATAATCATATATGGGGTTGGAATTTGAATCTTGTACTCAAACCAACTCCATTTAAATTATAGCTAGTTGCATTAGCTCAAGACACATCCATATTGCCATGTCATAGCATGCATCATATTGTTGCATATCGTCATGTGTTGATTGTGCTCGGTTGTGTTCCTCGTGGTAGGTTCTGCCTCCGAGGATATTCACGAGTATCCAACTGAAGGGCAGTATCCCGTCACCACTCCATCAGGCAAGCAACCATTGATCATTCCGATACAACCCATGTTCTCGCTCCTGCTCTTGTTTACTGCATTAAGTCAACACGATTCAAACTGCTGTGTGCTACGGTAGTTGAACCCTTATCCTCTGCATGACCTGTCATTGCCACAGTAACTAGATGAAACCCACTAGCATGTGTAGGAGTTGATTGAGCCATGTTTTGTGATTCCTACCTTGCTATGCCTGCTATGCCTAGAGTTGTGTCAGGTCTGGTTCATCTGGGTGATGGGCTAGAGTGAAATGCTTGTGCCAGTAATATGAGGGATGTGTTGAACATGTTTTGGTAAAGGTATCGATGAGAGGCCATGTAGGAGTACATGGTGGGTTGTTTCATTGAGGCCGTCCATAAGAACCGAGATCTGAATGTGTGATTTAAGATGCAGTTACTACCGTACATTGGGCCCGAAACAAATGGACCCTCTCGGCTTCTTAGCCACCCTAGTACTCTGTCCAGGAGTTGCAAATAGTTTCTGGTGCTTGTAGGATATGTGTTGGCGGCCGTGCGTAGCGCTGACCCTAGGGGTGGGCTATGTTGCGGTAGATACACCGTGGCACGGTGTACCGAGTCACCCGTTTGGTGTCTCGGGAACCCTGTTCACATCGTTCGGGGCCGTATGTGGAAACCTCGGCCGGACTCCCTGCGGATGGAACCTGGATAGGCGATAACCTGGACTAGGGGCTTAGGTGATTAGGTAGGCCGTGGCCGACACCCTCGCTGGGCTTCCGCTTGAAGGTTGCCGAGTACATGTCGTGTAGACGGCGGTAAGCGGTGAAAGCGTGTATGACGAAGTACACCCCTGCAGGGTATAAAACTATTCGAATAGCCGCGTCCGCGGTAAAGGACTACTTGATTGCATATACAGTTCATAGACAAGTTAATGGATACTACTAAAAGACTCAAGATAAGTGTGAGTACCGAGGATGGCCCCCTCACAGGATTCGAGGGAGGATCCTCGGTGGGGTATTGTGATGGTGAGTAGTGGACTCGTGTGCGAAAACTATTTTGCTAAAAGATTCCGTAGGATAGCTTAGCCAAGAGTCAAAGCTGGCTTGCTGCATAAACCCCACCACCTTCTTGAGAATGAGCATGTACAGTAGGTTCTGATGTAAGACTTGCTGAGTACCTTTGTACTCATGTTTGCTTATTTATTGTTTTCAGACGACAACACTGCCCCCTCCGATGGGTTTTACGTAGATCTTGACGTCGACGAGTGACTAGACACCCAGGTGGTGATCCAGGCCATGGAGGGCCCTATGTAGATAGACAGGCTTCGAGAAGCCTTCTTTCTTTCTAGAGTCTGTACTCAGACTAGTTGCTTCCGCATGTGCTTGTATGACTGTATGACTTGAGTGTCGGGTCATGTGACCCCTACCTGTATGGATATGTTATGTATGGCTCCCTGGAGCCTTTAAATAAAGTACTTGAGTTGTAGAGTTTTGTTGTGATGCCATGTTGTATGTACCCATATCGAGCATATTGTATGTATGTTTGAAATGCTTGGTATGAGTGGGATCCGACAATCTAGTTGTTTGCCCTTCGCAGCCTTTCTTATGGGGAAATGTAGTCTAGTGCTCCTCGAGCCATAGTAGTCCGCTACAGCCCGGTTCACCGGAGTCCTGCTAGCCCAGCACTACTGTTCAGGACACTTGACTGGCCGGCATGTGTTTCACTTCGTCCCTATGTCTGTCCCTTCGGGGAAATGTCACGCGGTGATCTCCGGAGTCCTGTCTAGCCTGCTACAGCCCGGGATTCCCCGGAGTCCTGCTAGCCCAGTGCTACAGCCCGGAATCACTCGTTGATGACCGACATGTTCGTTGTGATTCATGTATGCCTGTCTCCATAGGTCTGTGCCGCTTTGGCTTCACGACTAGCCATGTCGGCCCGGGTTCTCGGTCATATGGATGCTAGTGACATTTTCATATATGTGAGCCAAAAGGCGCAAACGGTCCCGGGCCATGGTAAGGCGACACCCGTGGGATACCGTGCGTGAGGCCGCAAAGTGATATGAGGTGTTACCGGCTAGATCGATGTGGCTTAGAATCGGGGTCCTGACAACATCACATTCGCTGACACTGGTAAAAGTAAGGTATTGGGTCTAGGTAGAGTTGCAATCTCAAGGGATCAGCACATGGATAAAGTCATGCTTGTTGAATCCCTTGGCTTCAACTTAATGTCTGTCTCAATGCTTTGCGATTTGAACATGATCGTAATATTTGGAAAATATCGTTGCCTGGTACTAATGGAATCTGACAAATCTCTAGTGTTTGAAGGGTATCAGAAAGATGATTTGTACGTAGTAGATTTCTCAGCAGGGCCACAGCTTGCAGTATGTCTTCTAGCAAAAGCTTCCGAATGCTGGCTTTGGCATCGGAGACTTGGGCATGCTGGCATGAGGAACCTCCATACCCTTGCGAAGAAGAAGCATGTCATAGGCATCGAGGGCGTCAAGTTCAAGAAAGATCACTTATGCGGTGCCTGTGAAGCAGGGAAGATGACGAGGGCCAAACATCCCTCGAAGACAATCATGACCACTACTCGACCCTTCGAACTGCTTCACATGGATCTTTTTGGTCCCACTCACTACTCAACTTTTACCACTACTGCTTGCCTATATGGCTTTGTCATTGTTGATGATTACTCTAGATATACTTGGGTGCACATAATCCTTTACAAGACTGAAGTGCAGGATGTCTTCAGACGCTTCGCCAATCGAGCAATGAACAACTATGGCGCCAAGATAAAGCACATCAGAAGTGACAATGGCACTGAATTCAAGAACACTAGCCTTGATTCATATCTTGATACCTTGGGCATCACACATGAATTCTCAGCCCCGTACACGCCACAGCAGAATGGCGTCGTAGAACGCAAGAACAGAACACTCATTGAGATGGCCAGAACGATGCTAGATGAATACAAGACTCCAAGAAAATTCTGGCCTAAAGCCATTGACACTGCATGCCATACAATCAACCGTGTTTATCTTCACAAGCTTCTTAACAAGACATCTTATGAACTCCTAACTGGCAAGAAGCCAAATGTCAGTTACTTCAGAGTATTTGGCACAAGGTGTTGGATTAAGGACCGACATCACACCTCAAAGTTTGCACCAAAAGCACATGAAGGTTTTATGCTTGGATATGGAAAGGATTCGCACTCCTATAGAGTCTTCAATCTCTTTCATTACAAAGTGGTTGAAACAGTGGATGTGCGGTTCGATGAGACCAATGGTTCACAAAGAGAGCACCTGCCAAATGTGCTAGATGAAGTTCCATCCAGTGAATCAATCAAGCTAATGGGAACTGGAGAAATCATACCTTCTGAAGCTCATCCTGAAGAGGAACTCATCATCTCCGCACCAGATCAACCTGAAGACAATGCTCAACCTGAAGACAATCCCTCCAACAATGACAATGATCAGCAAGAGCAAAGTCTTCGCCCTGTACATCCACGCGTTGCCAATGAAGTGCAGATTGAAAGAATAATTGACAGCATCAATGCACCCGGTCCACTCACTTGTTCAAGGGCAACTCAGCTGGCAAATTTCTGTGGGTACTTCGCATTCGTCTCAATTACAGAACCCAAGAAAGTTGAAGAAGCCTTCATGGAACCTGAATGGATTCAAGCTATGCAAGAAGAGCTTCAACAGTTTGAGCTGAACAATGTATGGGAACTGGTTAAGCGTCCTGATCCACGGAAGCACAATATAATAGGCACCAAATGGATATACTGCAACAAGCAAGATGAGCATGGTCAAATTTTCAGAAACAAAGCTCGTCTCGTTGCTCAAGGATATACTCAAGTGGAAGGCATTGATTTCGATGAAACATTTGCTCCTGTGGCTAGACTTGAAGCCATACATATACTGCTGGCCTATGCAAATCATCATAACATACTTCTATATCAAATGGATGTGAAGAGTGCCTTTCTCAATGGCAAGATTGAAGAAGAAGTGTATGTTGCACAACCGCCTGGGTTTGAAGATCCAAAACATCCTGACATGGTATACAAGCTCAACAAGGCACTATATGGCCTCAAACAAGCCCCTCGGGCCTGGTATGACACACTCAAATATTTCCTGAAGAGCAAAGGCTTCATACCTGGTTCCCTAGACCCCACTCTCTTCATGAAGACATATGATGGTGAACTGTTTGTGTGCCAAATATATGTGGATGACATTATCTTCGGCTGCACCAATCAGAAGTACAGTGAAGAGTTTGGCTATATGATGCAAGAGCAATATCAGATGTCTATGATGGGGGAGCTGAAGTTCTTCCTCGGTCTTCAAATCCAACAACAATGCAACGACATCTTCATATCTCAAGAGAAGTATCTCAAAGAGTGCCTGAAGAAGTTTGGTATGCAAGACTGCAAAGGCTTCACAACACCAATGCCAGCCAAACATCATCTAGATCTCGACGACAATGGTAAAGAGTTCGATCAAAAGGTATACCGCTCCATGATTGGTTCTTTGCTTTATTTATGTGCATCTAGGCCAGATATTATGCTTAGTGTTTGCATGTGTGCTCGATTTCAAGCGGCACCAAAGGAGTCGCATCACTTAGCTGTGAAGCGAATTCTTCGATATTTGGCTCACACCCCAACTCTCGGATTATGGTATCCAAAGGGCTCAGAGTTTGATCTGGTTGGATTCTCGGATGCTGATTATGCTGGTGACAAGGTTGATCGGAAGTCTACATCAGGCACATGCCACTTTCTGGGACCATCACTTGTATGTTGGTCTTCAAAGAAGCAGAACTGTGTATCCCTCTCCACTGCTGAATCTGAATACATTGCTGCTGGATCTTGCTGCGCTCAGCTTCTGTGGATGAAGCAAACTCTCATGGACTATGGCATTCATCTGAAGCAAGTGCCACTTTACTGCGACAATGAAAGCGCCATCAAGATTGCCAACAACCCAGTTCAGCACTCGAAGACAAAGCACATAGAAATTCGTCATCACTTTCTCAGAGATCATGTTGTGAAGGAAGATACTGATATCATACACGTCAACACTGAAGAGCAATTGGCAGATATCTTCACCAAGCCCTTGGATGAGAAGAGATTTTGCAAGTTACAGTGTGAGCTAAATATCCTGGAATCCTCAAATGTCCTATGATCAGGCACACATCCTAACACTTATGCATATTGATGACTTAGATGTGCAACATACAAAGTAACGTATATCTTCAATCAATGAAGACATACATTCTAAGTGTGAATAAATTAATGTGGAATTTGACTTCGGAGCACCACGATAATTGTGCGCCGTGTCTGGGTCTAATACTTCCTATACGGTGGGTAACGCCACCATCAAACGTTCTATTTTGAAGTGTTTCACTCATGGCGTTACCTTTCAATGTCTTCACATTTCGTTTGGCTTCAATCTCAACATGTCTTCATGATTATCTTCACTATGTTGATTGTATAGATATATATATATATATACTAGTGTTCTGTCCTCTACAGCATTCACTTATAGCTATGGCTTCTTGTTTGAATCTTTTGAACTAAGTGAATGTGATCGGACCCTAACCTCTCTATGCTTTCTATCTCAAATTCTATCTCTCCAAGTCATATGCATTCTATTGAAACTGTCGAATGTCTTCTCTGCGCCCTTCAGCAGACAACAAAGAGACAACCTTTAAGTCCATTTTCAATGCTCATTCATCCACATGAAATCCGGAGAAGTAGGAACGACCACCCGACAATCCAGGCGTGCGTGGGACGTGGAACAACCCGCAAAATTCCGCATGATGGCCACGTGTTACTCAGATGCGAATCGCTAGGGGCACCTTGTAATAGCGCAGTGCCTCCCCTGTACCTATAAATACACACTTCACAGTGGTCATTATCTCTTCTTCCACTCTCGCACAAACCCTAGCGCCACTGCTAGCCCTCGACGACGCCGCCGACGAAGCGCTTCGCTGCCACAACCTCTCCGACGCCGTCTTCACGCCGATCGCGGACATCGTCCTCTCCGCCGTCGCCGTAGGTGTCCTCCGTCGCCAAGTTAGGGCACAGAAGATTGAACTGCTCGGCCTCATCTCCCACTCCGTCTAGCAGTTCCCAGTGTGGTAAATAAAACTTCTTTTTACGGCCCCTTTTGATCCTATGGCTTTGTCACTTTCTACCATAAGAAGTTTCTATCCACACAAGTTAGATCTCTCTCATACTACATCTCATAACATGCCTAGTATATTCACTTGTGCTTCACAAAGTAGTTAGATTCCTCACTTGTACTGATCTATGGGTTCATACAAATCTGGAACCAACTTCTTATCTATGAGTGAATGTCTTCGCACGATGAGGTCAATGTCTTCTAAACTGATTTATCTTCAAAATCTTCTGAGAATGCATATGACCTCTTCCCCTTCCCTCGCACCTTAATGCTATCACAGGTACATGTCCATGGGAGAATCCTTTGGTTCTCATAGTCTGCATTCATTTGCAGAATCCTTACAGCATCACATAAATTCTCCTGAAGCCAGTTCCTGTTGGTCCAGCAAGAGAAAGCCTTTGAAGCCTTTGAACGTCTTGAAGCCTTTCAAGTTAAAGTTTATGGCTTCAGAGAAAGCAGCAAGGAAGGGGGCAGACAATGTCGTGGCGGAACATCCAGAGATCTGCCTGATGAACTCGCAGAAATGTAAAAGACAGATCCTGAAGAGGATTATAGTCAGAGCAAGACCCGAATCCAATGGATTCGACGCTATTGGGCAGAACAATGGTTCAAATACCGCTTCACAACCCAAGAGTATGCTGAGAAAAGTGCCATCAAAAGACCGTGGGGAGACATCTTATACAAGAATATTCTACCCAGGTCCAGAGATGAAGCTATTGCCCAAAGCTTCTATCCATGCATGGTCCGTGGGCCACAGCCTGATGATGCACATCCGTCGTCACTACTCTGGTGTCGTGACGACAATCTGTTCAAGCGCAACTTCCAGTTTGCCCAAAACTCAGCGAAGCAAAACAAGAAGAAATTTGGGTTAGACTTCAACCCTGGTCCCTCAGCACCAAGGGCAGATGGCACACGAGAAGCAGAACCCAATGTCATCGGTCCTTATGCCAACCTTGAAGGCCTCATCACCCGCATCTTAGTTCAAGGGACCGCAGTGAATGAGCCTCCAGCTGACTCTGAATCAGAAGAAGCTCCTGCAGTGCTGAATCCAAAGAAGATGAAGAAGCCTAAAGCTTCAAAGCCTGCCTCTTCACCGAAAATCTCAAGGGCGAAGCCACTTGCAACTGCACCTCCTGAAGACAGTGTGCAGTCTGAAGACGTATCCCGCATCTCCACGCCCCAGAAGAGCAAGATGCCTCAGTCACACACCGGCCAAGAGCTCACAGCTGCTGCTATTCTGCGCAATGATGACATTGACCTATCAAGTGATGAAGACCTGGCAGATGACGCTCTTGAGCAACTCATCAAGAGCAAAGAAGAAGAAGAAATCTTTAATGATCTACCACTCTTTGATGTCACCATCATCCACAACTTCATTGACGAGTGGTTTGACATGCCCAACATCAGGTTCGATGATCTACAGCTACCCATTGGCCTCAGTGTCGCCTTCCATGGCGCCATTGCTTCAGAACTAGCCATCGCCCAGCGTGTTGTTGAGCTGAAGTAGAAGATTGACTATGAAAAGGCTCAGTTCAAGATGCATATGGCCAAGCTCAGCGTGCAAGATGTGAAGAACTTCAAAATCATGATGCACGAGCTCAAGGAACCTTTTCTGAAGAAACGTGCAGAAGCTCAAGGTTCGCGTGAGCGCATGAAGACTCTGGCTGACAGATGTGTGCAAGCCTACAATGAGGCTGAGAAGCGCAAGGCACTTGGGCGTCCTGGCATCGACCCCAGGATGGTCGCGAAGAAGAAGAAGAAGAAGCCTGCTACAGCTGAACCCGATGCACCAAGGCAAGAAGAAGTTCCGATTGTCTTCCCAACTACAATAACTGGCTCGAAGCCAAAGAGCCAGTCAACCGCTTCAGAGCTCAAGAAGACCAAGACTGCTGAGGCTGAAGCAAGGAAGCGAAAATATCCTGAAGCATCTGAAACTGCCCCCTCTAAGAAGAAGAGGAAGACCAAGAAAGATCGGGCTGCTCCCACAGAGCCCTTGATGGTTGAACCCATTTCTATGGTCTATCCTGAAGCTGAACGCCAACTGACTGTCCATGAGCCTGCTTCCACAGAGGCTCATGAAGCTGAAGACATTCCAGCAGCTGATCCCATCGCTGCTGAAGACATTAGTCAACATGACAATGTAGAAGATGATGCAGTCCTTCCTCAGCAAGACAACAGCGAACTCATCAGCATTGGTCGTCCGTTGATGCCAATTGCCCAGGATGCCTCATGGGCGGATCGCCCACAAGAGGAAGAAGACAATGACGCCCAGCCCACTCAAACTCCACAAGCGTCGCCCACGTTGCGTAGGCTTCGCAAAGGTCCAAGGCCTCACGTCTCTACTGAAGACATTCCGGCTGCATCAGCCGAACAAGAAGAAGTACCACAAGTCCCCTCGTCTCACCAAGAAGCAGTTCTTATGGAGAACATGCTTGTGTCCGACCCTCCAGCTCGTCAAGTGGAGGATGACAATCATGAGGCTGCCACAACCAACAATGAAGCTAATATGGAGCCCTCCCCACCAAAAGCATCAGAAGACAGCGAAGCCACTGATCCTGACACTTCTGTTCCTGAGTCTGTTGCCGGTCCCCAGTTTGACTATCATGTTGAGCACAGGCCTCAGGTACAGAAGCCAATCCCAAGACTGCCAAGGTTCCCAGGTCCTGCATCAGCACCTGGCTCCTTCAACATCAATGGCTTCAGGGCAGACAATACATTCTTCAATAGCTCCAAGAACCCCTACTCAAGGGAAAGGATTTCATCATATCGGTTCTGGAGCTATCCTCAGCGAAGCTATTACTCATGCATACTGTACAACCAAGGTCGCATCTTCCCACACAAGCGCCTTGACGTTGAAGCTATAGCTGGTCTGCCCTGCCTAGAAGAAGCGTTGGATTGTTTCAAGCAAGTGGGCCTGCTGCCATTCATAACTGACCAAGAGCATTGGAATGAAGAGCTGCTGCTCCAATTCTATGCCACACTCCACATCCGTGGGTACAACAGAGATCCGAAGACTTGGGTCCTGGAGTGGATGACCGGCAATGTTCATCACGAAGCCAATGCATTTGACATCATTGAGCTCACTCGCTTGCCCACTCCTGGCGATCTCTTCGAGCAAGGCTGTCAGCTGCATACTGAAGCTATTGAAAGCATCTTTCAGAGGCCTGAACCTAATATGAGTCAGATGCTCAGCATGATGAAGCCATTCCCCCAAGATGCTGCTTATCCCACAGAGTTCTTCGTTGAAGACCTTGAGTATCTGCCAAGAACCATCTATCACATCATCAGGTGGACTCTCTGGCCCATTAAAGGACACTCTCCAAATGCCAAGATCGAGGGTGCAATGAAGACTTTGATATTCTATATCCTTCATGGCAAATGCTTCAATACACAGGACTTCTTCATACGCCAACTTGCTGCATCAGGCTCTGATCTGTTTGGTTTGAAGTTCTACGCCCCTTGGGTAATGCGGCTGATCAAACTTCACTCTGCTATCTCGTATCAGCCCTCAGCCCGCAACCATCGTATCTTCTCGCCAGATGTGGATACCTCTGTTGAAGCCATCTATCCTGAGCCTGCGAAGCAACCTCTAAGTCTTCAGAATGCAGAACACCAAAGCTTCACTCAAAACATTGAAGGAGTTGAAGCAGTTTCTCGGGTGTCTCCGCTGGCTGGCACTACACGTGCACCACGCCCTGCCTCCACTGAAGCCACTGACAGCACAACTGCTCCCAGACCCAAGAAGCACACTCGTGTTCTCAATGACCGAGAGCTTCTTGTGGCCCTTCATCAAAAACAGGATAGGCATCATGACTCGCTGAAGCGTCAGATGAAAAGCCTCTTGGTGGATGTTAATCGCATTCGAAATCTTGCCACCAAGAATGCTTTCGTTACCCATGAAACCTGTCGCCGTACATGGAAAGGGCTAACGATGATGTGTTCTGAAGCTGATCTTCAAGAGGATGGCTTCACTGAGCGATTCAAGTTTGACTCCACACCTCCTCGAAGGGCTGTGCTGCGAGGAACTCCATCACTTGAAGACTCTAAGTTCTCTTCCTCTGCTACAACAGTGACTGCCCGAGTTATCGAGGATGAAGACGATGCTACTTCACCACCACCCTCTTCAGCACCGCCAAACACCACCAACGACCCTGCTGCTCATGGGAACGAGTAGACACTCTATGTCTTCAAACCTTTTTGGTCCTTACTGACAAAAGGGGGAGAAGCATATGGGGTTGATAGTATTCAAGCGGGTCCATATGGGCGGGTGCTTTATATTTTGCTTCGTGCTTACAACTCTCGTTTTGCTACGTTTGGTTCTTTGAGTTGTAACACTTAAACTCGATGGTCGTCTGCTACTTATTTGCCAACTTGTTTTGCGATGATAAATTCCACATGTGCGACAATAAATTCCGCACTTAGATCATTCTGCAGACGTCCATTTTTTATTTTGCATGTCATTATCTTCATATACTTTCACATGCATAGTGGAATGTCATCATAAGGTGAAGTGGATCTCCATAAGTACAACCTGCCATGTGCATTTGCATTCCAAAAGCAAATTACTTATATGCACATCTTCAGGGGGAGCCCTTGCAACTTATGAAGACAATTCCTTATCCTTTAAAATTTCACAGATTATATTCCCCGTTGAAAACTTCAACTAGTTTGTCATCAATCACCAAAAAGGGGGAGATTGTAAGTGCATCTAGTGCCACCCCTAGTTGGTTTTGGAGTATTGACGACAAACCTAGTTGAGGGACTAATGTGTTTGTGAGAATTGCAGGATAACACAGGTAGAAGTCCCTCATTGATTCGGTTTTCCTACCAGAGATGACCCCTAAAAATGTACGAAGACATTGAAGTAAATGGTGGTATATGAAGATATTCACATTGAAGACTATGACAAGAGAAGACACCGCATGAAGCCCATGGAGCTCGAAGACTTAGATCTTTCGTAGTTCTCTTTCATTTGTGTTGAGTCATAGGAACCACCGTACTGCTAAGTGGGGTCCAAGAGAACCAGTCAGAACGACTGAAGTGATGCCTAAACAAAAAAACCTATGTCTTCGAGTGAAGACTATGAGAGCAAATCTTGTCCAGAGTCGGACAAGTCAGCTTTGCTTGTAGCCCAAGTAAAGTTGCCGTGTGGGTTTGAAATCTGACTGTTGAAACACGTGTCAGTTACTTAGTGACCCAGGGTCATTTCGGACAAATCAGGTCGGGTTGCCAAGTGGCTATAAATAGCCCACCCCCTACAACCATAAATGGTTGGCTGCTCAGATTTAATGCACGGCTTTTGTCGTTTGAGAGCAACCCACCTCAAAGCCTTTGAGAAAGAGAATACCTAGCAAGGATAAAGCCCTAACCACCCAGAGCCAAAGAGAATTGGGCATCACTTAAGTGTTCTTGTCTGAGTGATCTGAAGACTTATTACACTTGAGGACTATGCATCCTCCAGCCGGTTAGGCGTCGCGTTCTGAGCATCCAAGAGACATTGTGGATTGCCGGTGAACGAAGTCTGCGAAGGTTTGGGAGGCTACCTTGAAGACTTACCAGAGTGATTGGGCGAGGCCTGTGTGACCTTAGCTCAAGGAGAATACAATGAGGGCTGGGTGTCCTGAGCTGCGTGTTCAGGACTAGGTGTTCGGGACTGTGTGTCCTAAGGTTTAAATACCTAGCCGCTCCAACCAGACGTACAGTTGTCACAGCAACTGGAACTAGTCCAACAAATCATTGTCTTCAACGAGTCACTGGTTTCATCTTCACTTCCTTTTACTTACTGATTACTCATTGTGAAGTTATTGCATGTCTGTTCTATCTTTTGTCTTCACAACGTGAGTGTATGATCTGTTTGGCTTCATAATATCTTCCTACCTGATCCTTATTACACTGCAGCTATTTGTCACTGTGCTTTCACTCTGTTGATACTTGACCATGGCTTGCCTAGTGTAGTCTACCTTCCGCTGCATAGTAATAGGCATATCTCTACTGTTTGTCTTCATAACTTCCACGTTTTGAAGACTTTCATAAAAATCACCTATTCACCCCCCTCTAGTCGATATAACGCACTTTCAAGTCCGCTACAACCCCGTTCACCGGAGTCCTGCTAGCCCAGCACTACTGCTCCGAAACATTTGACTGGCCGGCATGTGATTCATTTCGTTCCTGTGTCTGTCCCTTCGGGGAAATGTCACGCGGTGACATCCGAAGTCCTACCTAGCCTGCTACAGCCCGGGTTCCCGGAGTCCTGTTAGCCCAGTGCTACAGCCCGGATTCATACGCTGTTGACCGACATGCTCGAGGTTGATTCATGTATGCTTGTCCCTGTAAGTTAGTGCTACTTTGGGTTCACGACTAGTCATGTCGGCCCGGGTTCTTTGTCATATGGATGCTAGCGACACTATCATATACGTGAGCCAAAAGGCGCAAACGGTCCCGGGCCAGGTAAGGTGGCACCCGTGGGAATACCGTGCGTGAGGCCGCAAAGTGATATGAAGTGTTACTTGCTAGATCGGTGTGACTTAGGATCGGGGTCCCGACAGCGTTGGTATCAGAGCCTGACTGACCGTAGGATTACCAAGCCAAACTGGTCGAAGTTGAGTCTAGAAATGCTTTAGTTATATAAGGGAATTGATTGTGGAAGGGAACGTAAGGCTCTTTTTACTCCTTTACCTCGTGTCATTCTTTCTGAGTCAGCCCCTTCTTTTCTATGAGGGTTAAGTCCTAGGCTTCTCCTCTATCTCTCAGGATGATGTGTTACTAAACCATAAAGTCTTAGGATTGTTGGGTTGTGTCTCCGTATAGTTCTACTACTTCCGTGTGTCCTCAGTTTCACCCAGAACCTTGATATTATGATGCTGATTGATTATGCTATTCCTTTGATGAATGTCTCAAAAATCCTTTTGAGCAATTACAGCCGTTATGTTGCCGAAATTGTCCTAGGATTTCAAGAATTTCCAATGCTTTTGCATTACATTCCGCATCCCTATGTCGATGCTAATTTCATCCTTGTTTCCTTGGTTTTTGTGCCAGGATGTCGTCTGTTAACCGAGGTTCAGTTGCTCATAGCAAGAACCACGGAGATGGTAGGGATGAGGATCTTCCTGACCAGCCTTTGATGGCAGAGTTCTTGTTAGCATCCGAGAGGAACAAGCGTGAGACTAACCGCTTGCTAGCACAGATTGAGCAGAATACCGCACATCAGCGTAAGAGGTTGGTTTCCATCACCAACTTCATTGGTCTGAAACCACCCACCTTCCATCATTCCATTGAGCCACTCGATGCGGATGACTGGCCCCGGAGCATCACTCACAAGTTGCTTTCTGCGAACGTGGCTGAAGGTGACAAGGTCACCTATGCTACCTATCACCTGGAAGGTCCTGCTAGTATTTGGTGGCAGAGCTATGAGGCTATGCTTCCAGCTGGCCAGTTTCCTATGTGGAAGGATTTCACCGAGGCTTTTCGTGAGCACCACATTCCTCAGGCTCTCATTGACTGCAAGAGGGAAGAGTTCTATAGTTTTACCCAGGGTAAGCTGCCTGTTGATGCTTACAGTAGAGAGTTTGGAAGCCTCGCCCGCTATGCTACAGAAGAAGTGTCCACGGACGCTAAGAAGCAGGCTAGGTTCCGGAGGGGCCTCAACCCTAAGTTGCGTCGTGATCTCCACCTGCATCATTGTGATACTTTCCAGGCTCTTGAGAACAAGGCCATTAATGCAGAGACAACTCAGCTCACTTACGAGGAGTCTCGTAAGCACAACCGTGATCTGGGTTTTTCCTCCCGCTCTGGCTCTCAGAACCGACGGATTTGGATTCCGAACTCAGCTCTTCCACCTCGATATGCACCGAGGCCATCCGATGTGGCGCCTCACCCAACTCAGCAACGTGCTCCACCCAGGCCTATTAGTGGACCACTTGCCAGTGTAGGCCCACGTCCTACCTCAGGAACTTGCTTCACCTGTGGAGAACCAGGACACTACGCACGCGACTACCCTCAGTCCAGTTATACTCCACCCCAGTCTCAGAGATCTGTTGGCCGTGAAAAGCCATCAGTCAAGATGATCAGTACCAAGCCAGCCCCATTGAACGAGCATGTGTGCACCATGTCTCAGATACAGAAGCTCAAGATGATCCTGACGTCGTACTGGGTACGCTTCTTGTCAATTGTCACCCAGCTTCAGTTCTGTTCGATACCGGAGCATCCCACTCCTTCATATCTGAAGGTTATGCTCGGTTGCACGACATGTCATTTTGTGATATGCCAACTCCACTAATAATCTAGACTCCTGGTTCCAAATGGAAAACCTCTAAGGTAAGCCATGATAATGAAATCCTTATTGACAGACTGGTATTCCTTGCTTCTTTGATATCTCTCAAGTCTTCAGATATTAACATCATCTTGGGTATGGACTGGATGACAGCTCATCATGCCAAGATCGATTGTTACACTAGATCTGTTCAATTTACACATCCATCTGGCAAAATAGTCACTATCTCTACTAGAGTTGCAAGGCGTCAACTCTATTCTCTTAATGCCAGCCCTCTTCCAGACCTTGAAGATATTCCAGTAGTCCATGACTTCCCGGATGTTTTTCTAGAAGAACTGCCAGGTGTCCCACCTGACAGAGAGGTAGAGTTTTTCATAGAACTTATCCCAGGAACTGTTCCAATCTCTAGGAGACCATACAAGATGGCACCTTTGGAGTTAGCCGAGCTTAAGAAACAACTTGATGAGTCCTTGAAAAAGGGTTTCATCCGTCCCAGTTCTTCTACTTGGGCTTGTCCTATCCTCTTCGTCAAGAAGAAGGATGTCATGGATCAGATGGTTGTAGATTATCGCCCCGTTAATTTGGTCACAATAAAGAACAAGTATCCGCTCCCCAGGATCAACGACCTATATGATCAGCTCGCTGGATCCTCAGTCTTTTCCAAGCTGGATTTGAGGTTAGGCTACCACCAAATCAAGATCAGAAACGGGGACATCCCCAAAATGGCCTTTGTCACTCGTTATGGTCAATACGAGTACACCGTGATGTCTTTCGGCCTTACCAATGCTCCAGCTACTTTGTCCCGCTTGATGAACTCGATCTTTATGGAGTACTTAGATAAGTTCGTCGTGGTAAATCTCGATGATATTCTTATTTACTCGAAGAACGAGGAAGAGCATCCCAAACATCTTAGACTCGTGTTAGAAAAACTCAGAGAGCATCGCCTTTATGCCAAGTTCTCCAAGTGTGAATTTTGGTTGCCAGAAGTGACCAATCTGGGCCACGTGATCTATGGTAAGGGCATTGCTGTCAATCCCGAGAGAGTCAAAGCCGTTCTCGATTGGACTCCACCCGAAACGGTCAAACAAGTTAGGAGTTTCCTTGGTCTAGCCAGTTATTGTCGCCGCTTCGTTGAAAACTTCTCCAAAGTGGCCAAACCCCCCATGGAGCTTCTCAAGAAAGATAAAAGGTTTGAGTGGACCCCGCAGTGTGAGCACAGTTTTCAGGAACTGAAAAGACGCCTGACTTCTGCGCTGAAAGATCGTGGATGTCGCCTAGAGGGGGAGGGGGTGAATAGGCATTTTAAAATAATTACGGTTTAGGCTTGAACAAATGCGGAATAAACCTAGAGGTTAATTTGCCAAGCACAAAACCTAAAACAACTAGGCTCACCTATGTGCACCAACAACTTATGCTAAGAAAGATAAGCAACTATGTGAAAGCAAGATATATGACAAGAAACAATATGGCTATCACAAAGTAAAGTGCATAAGTAAAGGGCTAGGGTAAGAGATAACCGAGGCACGAGGAGACGACGATGTATCCCGAAGTTCACACCCTTGCGGATGCTAATCTCCGTTTGGAGCGGTGTGGAGGCACAATGCTCCCCAAGAAGCCACTAGGGCCACCGTAATCTCCTCACGCTCTCGCACAATGCAAGATGCCGTGATTCCACAAAGGGACCCTTGAGGGCGGTCACCGAACCCGTACAAATGGCAACCCTTGGGGGCGGTCACCGAACCCGTACACTTTGGCAACCCTTGGGGGCGGTCACCGGTACCCGTCAAATTGCTCGGGGCGATCTCAACAACCTAATTGGGGACCCCGACGCTTGCCCGGAGCTTTGCACCACAATGATTGAGCTCCGGGCACCAACAACCGTCTAGGGCGCCCAAGCACCAAAGAGGAACAAGCTCAAGGGTACCAAGCACCCAAGAGTAATAAGCTTCTCAACTTGTAACTTCCACGTATCACGTGGAGAACTCAGACCGATGCACCAAATGCAATGGCAAGGGCACACGGAGTGCCCAACTCCTTCTCTCTCAAATCCCACCGAAGCAATTAATGCTAGGGAGGAAATGAGAGGAAAAACAAGAAAGAGAACACCAAGAACTCCAAGATCTAGATCCAAGGGTTCCCCTCACATAGAGGAGAAAGTGATTGGTGGAAATGTGGATCTATATCTCCTTTCTCTTTTCCCTAAAAAACTAGCATGAATCCATGGAGGGATTGAGAGTTAGCAAGCTCGAAGAAGGTCAACAATGGGTGAAGAACACGAGCTCAAAGGATTAGGTTCATTGGGGAAGAAGACCCCCTTTTATAGGAGGGGGAAAATCCAACCGTGATGTGCTCAGCCCGCACACGAGCGGTACTACCGCTCAGGTGGAAGAAACAGGTAAAAGGAGCAACAAAAAAAGAACCTTGGGGCGGTAGTACTGCAGGAGACAGCGGTACTACCGCTGGGTTAAGCGGTACTACCGCTCCCTTCGGCGGTACTGCCGCACAGAACGAAGGGTAAAGGGAAAGAGGGAACCGGCCGGTACTACCGCGGAGGAAGGGCGGTACTGCCGCTAAGGAGCGGTACTGCTACACTACTGCCGCAGCGAGGTACCGCACAATCCGACACAGAAAAGACCCCTCGAATCGACGCGGTAGGGACCTGGTAAGCTAGCGGTAGTACTGCTGCGGAGTCACCGCCGGTACTACCGCTGCGGAGCGGTACTGCCGCTTGTGACCCCTCAGCGGTACTACCGCTGGGTACCACAGTACTACTGCTGGGACCCTGACAAAACCACACTCAAGAAAACAAGAACTGCCATAACTTCTGCATATGAGCTCCGAATTGAGCAAACTCAAGCTTGTAGGAAACAAGATGACGAGTAGCATCAAAACAGCGACTGGTTATAGTAAGAAGAGGTAGGGGAGGTATGCCAACAAATAGAGGAGTGAAACCTCCAACATCGAAAACATCATAGAAGAAGCATGTGAACTCCGTTTTCGATGAACTCGAGCTTGTCATCAAGATGACCATAAGCTCTAAGACTCTCAAAGAGAACCAAACAAGAACCAAGAAAGATGATGCAAGGATGCAATGGTTTGAGCTCTCAGCGAACAATACGATCAAGCTACTCATCGAGAGCCCCCCTTGATAGTACGACAATTGATCCTATAACCCGGTCTCCCAACTACCATCATGAGACCGGTAAAATAGAAAACCTATCAAGGGCAAACCTTTGCCTTGCACATGGTCCACTTGAGCTAGATGATGACGATCTTGACTGCCTCAAGTTGGACTACCTTTCTTGATTGGGTTGACTCGATGAAGACTAGTTGATTGCTCCCCCATACTCCACTATGGGTGAGCCACTCTTCCGCACATCTTCACAAGTCCATTGTCACCACAAAGGATGGCAAGCTTCAAGCATTTGATCTCTTCGTGATGCTCCACTTGAACTTGCACACCGCAACCTTTCTTGATTGTGTTGACTTGATGAAGACTAGTTGATTGTTCCCCCATACTCCACTATGGGTGAGCCACTCTTCCGCACATCTTCACAAGTTCATTGTCACCACAAAGGATGGCAAACTTCAAGCATTTGATCTCTTCGTGATGCTCCACTTGAACTTGCACACCACAACCTAACCCCACAAAGAACCCTCACGAAGACCATGGGTTAGTACACAAAGCGTAATTGACAATGCTTACCATACCATGGGATCACTTGATCCCTCTCGGTACATCTTCTATGCTTTGTGGGTTGATCAACTTGATTCACTCTTTAACTTAGTCTTGATAAACCTCTCACAAGACCAATCTTTAGGTAATTCCTTGAATAGCACCTTGGTCGACACAAACTCTCCTTGAAACCAACACATGTACTCCAAGAAAAGCCTATGGACAAAACCTTCAAATATAACTCAAGGCAACCATTAGTCCATAGAGATTGTCATCAATTACCAAAACCAAACATGGGGGCACCGCATGTTCTTTCATGCGCCCATGCTCGTGCCACCGGATTTCACTAAAGACTTTGTTATCTATTGCGACGCTTCGCGTCAAGGACTAGGCTGCATTCTTATGCAGGATCGTCATGTGGTTGCCTATGCATCTCGACAGTTGCATCCACATGAGGAAAATTATCCGACACATGATCTGGAGCTTGCAGCCGTAGTCTATGCACTTAAGACTTGGCGACATTACCTTCTTAGTAACCGTTGCGAAATCTACACTGACCATCAGAGTCTTAAGTATATCTTCACCCAACCGGATCTGAATCTCAGACAGAGACGTTGGTTGGAGTTGATTTCGGACTACGACTTAGGAATCACCTACACCCCAGGCAAAGCCAATGTCATGGCTGATGCTTTAAGTCGTAAATCCTATTGCAACAACCTCATGTTGCAACAATGTCAACCACCTGTAACGCCCCACATGTAACCTTCCCCAATTGTACTCCGACTCTTGCCGTTTCCGGCATTAAGTTATATTTAATTCTCGGGTTCGGGTCTTTGCCTCCGTGTGTTGTTTTCGTTTTCGTGCATCTCATATCATGTCGTCACGTGCATTGCATTCGCATACATGTTCATCTCATGCATTCGAGCATTTTCCCCGTTGTCCGTTTTGCATTCCGGCGCTTCGTTCTCCTCCGGTGGCCATTTCTAGCTTTCTTTCGTGTGTGGGGATTAAACATTTCCGGATTGGACCGAGACTTGCCATGCGGCCTTGGTTTACTACCGGTAGACCGCCTGTCAAGTTTCGGGTCATTTGGACTTCGTTTGATACTCCAACGGTTAACCGAGGGACCGAAAAGGCCTCGTGTGTGTGCAGCCCAACACCCCTCCATTTTGGCCCAAAACCCACCAAACTCAGCTCCATCGTCTCGGTCGTTCGATCACGATCGTGTGGGCGAAAACCGCACCTCATTTGGACTCTCCTAGCTCCACTTATGCCTATAAATACCCCTCCATCTCGGATCTCTTCTTCTCCCCCTCGAAACCCTAATTTTTTTAAAAAAAACGAGATCTGCGCCGACGGACGTGTCCGCCCCGGCCGGATGACGTCCGCCGACGCCCGCAGCCACCCGGACGCCGCCACGTGGCAGGCCCGCGGACCACATCGCCGCTTCCCGCCGCCGGGCCCGAGGCCCGGATCGGGCCCCCGCGCCGCCCGAGCGGGCCAGTTCGTCGCCGCCCACGCCCGCGGCTTCTTCCCCCGAGCCAGACGAGCTCCGCCGCGGGAGCTCGCCGCCCGGCCGCCGCCGGCCGCCCCGACCTCGCCGGAACGCCGCCCCAACACCACCCGGCGCCACCGCGCCCCTCGCCGGCGGCCCCGCGCTCCCCGCGCCGGGCACCGCGTCCCCACCGCGCCGGCTTCCACTCCCCGGCCTCCCCTCCTCGTCTCCGAGCTCCGGCCGGCCGGATCCGAGCTCCGGCCGCCTCCTCCATCGCCGGCGACGTGAGCTGCTACAGTGCTCGCGCCGCCGCCTCGGATTGCGTGCAAATCTGGAAACCCTAGATCTGGGAGGTTGCATTTTTCTCTAAGTCCCAGGAATTTTCAGTCCATATGCTCCTGTTCGAGGCCCCGTAACTTTGCATCCGTAGCTCCGATTCATGCATATGATATGTCAAATTCTTCGTCTCGACGAGTACATCATTTCATTCCATTGCATCATTTGCATTTGAGGTCATCCTGGTGCCCAAAATGCTGTTGGAAGGAGGCATGTTGAGTTAAATTGCAGATCCGTTAATCCAACATGCACTTTTGTCATTTCTGCCATATTTAATCTGTGCATGATATTCCTGTGCCCCTTTGGGATGAATTGTTAAGCATGTTGTCTTCTTTCCAGAGGTGCCTTCCATGTATTTTTAGGATGTGTGTGTTGTCTTGTGCAAGCTTGCGAAGAGGGCTACCTGAGATTTCAGATTTCAGGGACTTAGTGATTTTCACTGTCTGAGCCGTTTTAGTTCACGATGCTATATGTCCGGCTTGTTTCCTAGTGATCCGTGCCTCTTTTGAGGATGATCAGTAAGAGTGATTTGTTATGCTTGTTGTGCTTAATCCATCCATGTCTTTACTTGTTATGTTGGAGCACTCTAGGTTGACTCAATCGAGCTCAACTTTTGGATAGTTGCTGTTTTGGGCAGATCGTTAACTCTTTTGCGATTTTGCCGGAGTTATTGCTAGTGATCCATGCATGCTATGCCATTGTTCTTGCCATGTCTAGCTAGAATTTTGTGCCTTCTTAATGGATATATGCTTGCCTTGCCATGACTTGCACCGTAGTGAGAGCATCGAGCATGTTTATATGCCTCCGTGAGTTGTTATTTCAGCATGTCCCAGTTTTCACTAAGTCTGAAAACTGATTGTGTTTCATCGATGTTCGTGTGCTCGGTAGAGTATTTTGTGAACCCTTTTGGCCCCAGGTCATGTTGGGTGTTTTGTTAAGATTGTTGAGTAGCTCCATGCCATGCTCTTACTTGCCATGTTCAGGTTTTCCTTCATGTTTTTTTGCTGCTCCGAAGAGAGCATCGTGGTCTGAAATTTCAGACTAGCGTTAATTTCGCTAAGTCTGAAATCTGTTTTGCTTATTCAGTTTTGCCATGCTTGTTTGAAGCCCTTAATGGATGATTTTGCATATGCCTCAGTCATGATGATTTGTTAAGCTTGATGAGTACAGCACTGCCATGTAATTTGTTTTCATGTTGGGTGGCTGTAGCATGTTCAGTTTGTTGCATTTAGGAGGCATGTTGCTGTAAATCGCAGATCGGTTCGTTTAGTAAAACGCTTGCCATTTCTTAACCGTAGCTCCGAATGCCATGATCTTTATATCGTTTTCAGGGGATTTCTTCCCCTCCATCCAGTGGCACACTTGGATTTCCAAGTTGAGGCCAGGTTCATGCATTTCCTGTTACATGTTGCATTCTTGCATCCCGCATCGCATCCCGCATAGCATATCATCTTTGCATCTTATTGCTTGCCCTTGCACGTGGTTGATTGTATCCTTGTTGCTTGTTTGTGTTGTTGGGTAGAGCCGGGAGATGAGTTCGCTAACGAGGAGCCCGTTGAGTTTGCTTTTGAGGATCCAGTCAATTCTGACAACTGTGCAGGCAAGATGATCACACCCTTGAAATCACTACTATCTTTGCTATGCTAGTTTGCTCGCTCTTTTGCTTTGCCAATGCTACGATGCCTACCACTTGCTTGTCAGCCTCCCAATTGCCATGATTGAGCCTCTAACCCACCTTTGTCCTAGCAAACCATTGATTGGCTATGTTACCGCTTTGCTCGGCCCCTTCTTATAGCGTTGTTAGTTGCAGGTGAAGCTTGGAGCCGTTCCTTATTAGAACCTTTATTTACTTGTTGGGATACCATTATATTGCTATGTTATCTTTATTCATCTATATAGTTGGTAAAGGGTGGAAGGCTCGGCCTCTCGCCTAGTGTTTTGTTCCACTCTTGCCGCCCTAGTTTCCGTCATATCGGTGTTATGTTCCCGGATTGTTGCGTCCCTTACGCGGTTGGGCTATAATGGGAACCCCTTGATAGTTCGCCTTGATTAAAGCTTTTCCAGCAATGCCCAACATTGGTTTTACCATTTGCCACCTACCCCTTTTCTTTCCCTTGGGTTTCCGGAGCCCGAGGGTCATCTTTGTTTTAGCCCCCACGGGCCAGTGCTCCTCTGAGTGTTGGTCCCTCTGAGCGATGTCCGGGGCTACCAGGGGCAACCCTGGGCTGGTCTACCCGACGTCTGGCTCATCTGAGTGTGCCCTGAGAAAGAGATATGTGCAGCTCCTATCGGGATTTGTCGGCGCATTCGGGCGGTGTTGCTGGACTAGTTTTGGCCTGTCGAATCATCTTGTTGTACCGGGATACCGAGTCTGATCGGTGGGTCCTGGGTGGAGGTCTATTCCTTCGTTGACCATGAGAGCTTGTTATGGGCTAAGTTGGGACCCCCCTGCAGGGATTGATCTTTCGAAAGCCGTTCCCGCGGTTATGGGCCGATGGGAATTTGTTAATGTCCGGTTGTAGATAACTTGAACTTAATTAATTAAAAATGAATCAACTGCGTGTGTTGCCGTGATGGCCTCTTCTCGGCGGAGTCCGGGGAGTGGACGCGGCGTTGGAGTTATGCTTGCGTAGTCTGCTCTATTTAGTTACCGCTCGTGCCTTGCCTTCTCTTCTCGCTCTCTTTTGCGAATAAGTTAGCCACCATATATGCTAGTCGCTTGCTGCAGCTCCACTCACATTACCCCTTCCTTACCTATTTAGCTTAAATAGTCTTGATCGCGAGGGTGCGAGATTGCTGAGTCCTTGTGGCTCACAGATTACTATTACACCAGATGCAGGGACCGATGATACCCCTTCGGATGGCGCGTTCGAGCTGAAGTGGGAGTACGACAAGGACTCTCAGCGATACTATGTTTCTTTTCCTGATGATCAGTAGTGGTGCCTGCTCGGGGTTCGATTCAGGGATTAGTCGCATGTTGGGGAGTCTTTTCCATTTTGGCGCCGTAGTCGGGCCATGAGTGTTTGTATGATGAATGCTATTTATGTACCTTGATGTGACATGGCGAGTGTAAGCCAACTATTATTATTATTTCCCCCTTTATATTTATATGTACATGGGTTGTGTGAAGATTGCCTCACTTGCGACTTATGCCTTCAATGCGATTATGCCTCTAAGTCGTGCCTCGACACGTGGGAGATATAGTCGCATCGAGGGTGTTACAAGTTGGTAATCAGAGCCTTCCCCGACCTTAGGAGCCCCATTGCTTGATCGTTTTTAGCAGCCGAGTTGTGTCTAGAAAAATGTTTTGAGTCCTTAGGAATTATATATCGGAGAGCTTAGGAATTCTTTTTACTTCCCAGTCTCCTCATCGCTCTGGTAAGGCATCCTGACGTAGAGTTTTGACTCTTCTCTTCTCAAATTTCACAAAAAAAAAATTTAGGATCACGCGAGTATCTTAGTTTTGTTCCGATGGCTTATGATGAGAGTACTGTCTTGGTGCCTCCTGTCAGGGGTTTAGTGGAAGTGTCCCGGGGAGTTGAGCTCTGAGGTGTTGTCATCATAATTCTATCGTTGCAATTCTGGCATACTTGAGATATGTGCGCGACATCGAAAATCTCCTTTATGCAGTTCGTTGGTGAGATAACCTCGACGCCACCCAGTACTGGGGCGGGAGTTCGGGAGTATCGCCATAACTTGTATAACGGATGCTTTTCGAAGGTTGAGATAGATGGTTTCCGAAGGTTTCTTGGTTATGTGTTGAAGGATGGATGCAGCTGGATGTAGGATTTGCTAGCTTGGGTGAGATATTATGCTTCCCCTGTATCCTCAACACCTGATTGCTATAACTGGAAAGTTTCGGGAATTTCATAGGTGGGAATTCAAGTAGCCTTAGGATATCTTTCCAACAGATGTGTGATATGAAATTGGGGTTCGACGTCTAGTGGTTCGCCTATTCACGGTCGATTTTACAGTGGCCTCGTTGTGTCTTAAAGAGTCCTTGGCTATGCTGACTCGGGGACGCTTCGTATGTCATGTGCACTGCCTTGTACATGATGGTGCTGTACGGTCGAGCCCGTGTAGGTCCTACCACGAACACTTTGGACGAAATTTCTATCATGTGTTTGTTCCGGCTTATTCCGCAAGCCAACCCTTGGTTTTATTTCGAGTTGTGGTCTTCGTTCTTCTCCGACGTCATATGTTGATTCCATCCCTCGTTGATGTACCTCTTCTACATGATTCTTCGTGGCTTCGCAATTTAGGAATATGTGACCACTTCAAGAGAAGTGCATTCGTTCATTTTGTTCGGATGTGAAGACTTATGTTGCAATTTTCATTCCGTTGGATTCACCTTCTATATTTCTCTATTTGTGTGCTAATGGTGGTCAACCTCTTCAGGATGGCTCCCACTAAGAGCACCAGTCAGAACCAGAATCAAGATCCTCCGCCACCTCCGCCTCCTCCGGAAGCATGGCAGGCTGTGATGGCTGCTACTAATGCAAATACTCAGCTGATCATGCAAATCATTCAAGAGCGGAATCAAAGCAGTCAAGCGAATCAAGGCAGCAACCCGAACCAGTTTGCAACTCTGAATCAGTTCCTCGCAAATGGTCCAAAGACGTTCAATAACTGCGTTGAGGCTACCGATGCTGATGATTGGTTAGTCGATCTGGGCAAGCATTTTGAATGTAGCAACGTCAGACCTGAAGATTTCGTCAAGTTCGCGTCTTTCCAGCTCAAAGATCAGGCCGCAGAGTGGTTTCAGCAGTACCGGGATTCCAGAGGTGGACGTTTGGTCACTTGGGATGATTTCCGTCGTGATTTCCGCGCTCATCACATTCCTCAAAGTGTGACTGAAAGCAAACGTGAAGAATTCCGCAATCTGAAGCAAGGCTCTTTATCTGTCTATGACTACAACAAGTTGTTCCAGAAGCTCGCCCGTTTTGCCAAGCAGGATGTTCCTGATGAGAAGAGCATGATCTATCAGTTCAGGGGTGGTCTTCGTGAAGAAATTCAGCTCGCTCTTGTCCTCTTCGAGCCGCTGAGATACGATGAGTTCTACAACATGGCACTGAAGCAAGAGGCTGCTCAGCTCAGGTGTGATGCTTCCAGGAAGCGAGTCAAAGACACTTCGTCTTCGTCCTCTACTCAAGTGGCCAAGCAGCAGAAGTATTGGCTTCCTCCTCCTCCATTTCGTCAGCCGTATCAGCAGAAGAGCAAAGGTGGCAGTGGTTCTTCCCACCCACCCAACCCAGGCTTTCAGAACAAGACTTCGTCTCAAGCTCCAAGATCAAGTGCTCCGTATCACCGTCCGCTCTCAGAGGTCACGTGCAACAAGTGCCAACAGAAGGGTCACTACGCCAACAAGTGTTTCAACCAGAGGCGTCTTCATCCTCCTCCTCCTGTCAGATCGGCAAGTACAGCTGTGGTCAAGCATAATCCCAAGTCCGCCAAGGTCAACTTGATGAACGCAGCTCAGGCAGAGGATTCGTCAGATGTGATCATGGGTAACCTTCCTGTTAATGATATTCCTCCAAAAGTTCTTTTTGACACGGGTGCTTCGCATTGTTTCTTCTCGAGACCTTTTGTTTCTAAGCATGAGTTGCCCTTGCAAGATTTGCCTAGGCAGTTGTCCGTTGTTTCTCTGGGAAAATTCATGAGTGCAAGCGCTATTGTTCCGGATATTTCTATCACTTTGGGTGATCACAAGTTTCTCTCTTCTCCGGTGGTTCTTGGTAATTCTGATATCGACCTCATTCTTGGGATGGACTGGCTCTCTAAACACAAGGCTCACCTCGATTGTGCAGCCAGGCAGATTCAACTGACTCATTCCTCTGAAGATGTCATTGTCTTTGCTGCTCGGGATAATACCATCCAGTTGTTCTCTCTCAATGAAAAGGGTGAATTGGATGCTATTTCGCAGATTCCGGTTGTTTCTGAGTATCAAGATGTCTTCCCTGAAGAACTCCCAGGCATGCCTCCAAACCGGCCTGTCGAATTCGTTATTGAACTTGAGCCCGGTACGGAACCGGTGTGCAAACGACCTTACAAGCTCGGCCCCGAAGAGTTGAAGGAGTTGAAGAAACAGCTCGATGTGCAAGAAAGAATGGGTCTCATTCGGCCTAGTACTTCTCCGTGGGGTTGTGGTGTTCTTTTTGTGAAGAAGAAGGATGGAACGGACCGACTTTGTGTTGATTATCGTCCATTGAACAAGAAGACCATCAAGAACAAGTATCCACTTCCCAACATTAATGAGCTATTCGAACAACTCAAGGGTGCCCAAGTATTCTCCAAGCTTGATCTCCGTATGGGTTATCATCAAATTCGCATTCGTGAACAAGATATTCCAAAGACGGCGTTCAGAACAAGCTATGGGTCTTATGAATACTCTGTTATGTCTTTTGGCCTCGCTAATGCTCCTCCGACGTTCTCTCGCATCATGAACTTCATCTTCAACCCCTACACCAACGACTTTGTTTTGGTCTATCTCGATGATATCCTGGTTTTCTCGAAGAACAAGGAAGATCATGCCAAACACTTGCGTTTGGTTCTTGACAAGCTAAGGGAACATCAATTCTATGCCAAGTTCTCCAAGTGTGAGTTTTGGCTCGATGAAGTTCTTTAGCTTGGTCATATTATCTCTGCCAAGGGCATTTCCGTGGATCCTGAGAAGGTGTCTGCAATTGTTAATTGGGAACCTCCTCAGAATGTGAAGCAACTCCGTAGCTTCCTCGGTCTTGCAAGTTATTGCCGAAGATTCGTTGAAAACTTCTCCAAGATCGCGAAGCCTCTCTCAAATCTTCTTCAGAAGCACGTCAAGTACGTTTGGTCTCCGGAGTGTGATGTTGCTTTCAACGCTTTGAAAGAGAAATTGATCACTGCTCCAGTTCTAACTCCGCCTGATGAAACCAAGCCGTACGAGGTCTTTTGTGATGCCTCTCTCCAAGGTCTCGGTGCAGTACTGATGCAAGAGAAGAAAGTTGTTGCTTATACCTCTCGCCAGTTGAAGCCAAATGAGAAGAACTACCCCACTCATGATCTTGAGTTGGCGGCAGTTGTGCACGCATTGTTGACTTGGAGACATCTTCTCTTGGGAAGGAAAGTGGACATTTTCACTGATAACAAAAGTCTCAAGTACATCTTCACTCAGCCTAATCTCAACCTCAGACAGACTCGATGGGTCGAAATGATTCAAGAGTACAATCCGAGTATCGAGTATACTCCAGGCAAGGCTAATGTGATTGCTGACGCTTTGAGCAGAAAAGCATATTGCAACAGTCTGATTCTCAAGCCTTATCAACCCGAGCTTTGTGAAGCCTTCCGCAAACTTAATCTGCAAGTTGTTCCTCAAGGTTTCCTTGCCAACCTTCAAGTTTCTCCTACCTTGGAAGACCAGATTTGCCAAGCCCAGCTTCTTGATGCTATGGTGAAAAAGGTGAAGATTGGTATGGCAAAGAGTCAGTCCAAGTACAAGTGCTACCGACTTGATGACAAGGACACTCTCTTCTTCGAGGATCGAATTGTTGTGCCCAAAGGTGAACTTCGTAAAGTGATCATGAATGAGGCTCACAACTCTCTCCTCTCCATCCACCCTGGGAGCACGAAGATGTATCAAGACCTGAAGCAAACTTATTGGTGGACTCGAATGAAGCGCGAGATCGCTCAATTCGTGAATGAATGTGATGTCTGCAGAAGAGTGAAAGCAGAACACCAAAGGCCAGCAGGTCTCCTCCAACCTCTCGCCATTCCAGAATGGAAGTTTGACCACATTGAAATGGACTTCGTGACTGGGTTTCCTAAGTCCAAACGTGGCAATGATGCTATATTCGTTGTCATCGACAAGCTGACCAAAGTGGCTCATTTCTTGCCTATCAAAGAGTCAATCACTGCAGCTCAATTGGCGGAGCTCTACACCTCCCGCATTGTCTCTCTGCACGGTATTCCTCAAGTGATATCTTCAGACCGTGGCAGCATCTTTACCTCCAAGTTTTGGGATTCTTTTCAGAAGGCCATGGGCACCAACATCCGCTTCAGCACTGCTTTCCATCCTCAAACAAGCGGTCAAGTCGAGCGTGTCAACCAGATTCTTGAAGATATGCTTAGAGCTTGTGTTATCTCCTTCGGCATGAAGTGGGAGGATTGCCTTCCTTATGCTGAATTCTCGTACAACAACAGTTTCCAAGCAAGTTCCGGCAAGGCCCCGTTTGAAATTTTGTATGGTAGGAAGTGCCGTACACCTCTCAACTGGTCTGAAACCGGTGAACGTCAGCTGTTGGGTAATGACCTGATCACAGAGGCAGAAGAAATGTGCAAGGTCATTCGTGATAACCTCAAAGCAGCCCAGTCTCGTCAGAAGAGCTACTACGACAGCAAGCACCATGATTTGGCCTTCGAGATTGGAGATCATGTCTACCTCCGCGTCTCTCCTATGAAAGGGACCCGTCGCTTCGGTATTAAAGGGAAGCTTGCCCCCAGATACGTCGGGCCTTTCAAGATCGTCAGCAAGAGAGGCGACCTTGCCTATCAACTCGAGCTTCCTGCAACCTTTGCCAATGTTCATGATGTGTTTCACGTCTCGCAACTTCGAAAGTGCTTCAAGACGCCTGAGCGCACCGTCAACTTCGAGGACATTGAGCTCCAAGAAGATCTCTCCTACCGTGAGCAGCCAGTTGCAATCCTTGAAGAGACTGAACGCAAAACTCGCAACAAGTCAATCAAGTTTCTCAAAGTCAAGTGGTCACACCATTCCGACCGTGAAGCTACCTGGGAACGCGAGGATCACCTCCGTTCTGAGTACCCGGAGTTCTTTCAGTCCTAGATCTCGGGACCAGATCCTTTCGTAGTGGTGGAGTGTTGTAACGCCCCACATGTAACCTTCCCCAATTGTACTCCGACTCTTGCCGTTTCCGGCATTAAGTTATATTTAATTCTCGGGTTTGGGTCTTTGCCTCCGTGTGTTGTTTTCGTTTTCGTGCATCTCATATCATGTCGTCACGTGCATTGCATTCGCATACATGTTCATCTCATGCATTCGAGCATTTTCCCCGTTGTCCGTTTTGCATTCCGGCGCTTCGTTCTCCTCCGGTGGCCATTTCTAGCTTTCTTTCATGTGTGGGGATTAAACATTTCCGTATTGGACCGAGACTTGCCATGCGGCCTTGGTTTACTACCGGTAGACCGCCTGTCAAGTTTCGGGTCATTTGGACTTCGTTTGATACTCCAACGGTTAACCGAGGGACCGAAAAGGCCTCGTGTGTGTGCAGCCCAACACCCCTCCATTTTGGCCCAAAACCCACCAAACTCAGCTCCATCGTCTCGGTCATTCGATCACGATCGTGTGGGCGAAAACCGCACCTCATTTGAACTCTCCTAGCTCCACTTATGCCTATAAATACCTCTCCATCTCGGATCTCTTCTTCTCCCCCTCGAAACCCTAATTTTAAAAAAAAAACGAGATCTGCGCCGACGGACGTGTCCGCCCCTGGCCAGACGACATCCGCCGACGCCCGCAGCCACCCGGACGCCGCCACGTGGTAGGCCCGCGGATCACATCGCCGCTTCCCGCCGCCGGGCCTGAGGCCCGGATCGGGCCCCCGCGCCGCCCGAGCGGGCCAGTTCGTCGCCGCCCGCGCCCGCGGCTTCTTCCCCCGAGCCGGACGAGCTCCGCCGCGGGAGCTCGCCGCCCGGCCGCCGCCGGCCGCCCCGACCTCGCCGGAACGCCGCCCCAACACCACCCGGCGCCACCGCGCCCCTCGCCGGCGGCCCCGCGCTCCCCGCGCCGGGCACCGCGTCCCCACCGCGCCGGCTTCCACTCCCCGGCCTCCCCTCCTCGTCTCCGAGCTCCGGCCGGCCGGATCCGAGCTCCGGCCGCCTCCTCCATCGCCGGCGACGTGAGCTGCTACAGTGCTCGCGCCGCCGCCTCGGATTGCGTGCAAATCTGGAAACCCTAGATCTGGGAGGTTGCATTTTTCTCTAAGTCCCAGGAATTTTCAGTCCATATGCTCCTGTTCGAGGCCCCGTAACTTTGCATCCGTAGCTCCGATTCATGCATATGATATGTCAAATTCTTCGTCTCGACGAGTACATCATTTCATTCCATTGCATCATTTGCATTTGAGGTCATCCTGGTGCCCAAAATGCTGTTGGAAGAAGGCATGTTGAGTTAAATTGCAGATCCGTTAATCCAACATGCACTTTTGTCATTTTTGCCATATTTAATCCGTGCATGATATGCCTGTGCCCCTTTGGGATGAATTGTTAAGCATATTGTATTCTTTCCAGAGGTGCCTTCGATGTATTTTTAGGATGTGTGTGTTGTCTTGTGCAAGCTTGCGAAGAGGGCTACCTGAGATTTCAGATTTCAGGGACTTAGTGATTTTCACTGTCTGAGCCGTTTTAGTTCACGATGCTATATGTCCGGCTTGTTTCCTAGTGATCCGTGCCTCTTTTGAGGATGATCAGTAAGAGTGATTTGTTATGCTTGTTGTGCTTAATCCATCCATGTCTTTACTTGTTATGTTGGAGCACTCTAGGTTGACTCAATCGAGCTCAACTTTTGGATAGTTGCTGTTTTGGGCAGATCGTTAACTCTTTTGCGATTTTGCCGGAGTTATTGCTAGTGATCCATGCATGCTATGCCATTGTTCTTGCCATGTCTAGCTAGAATTTTGTGCCTTCTTAATGGATATATGCTTGCCTTGCCATGACTTGCACCGTAGTGAGAGCATCGAGCTCGTTTATATGCCTCCGTGAGTTGTTATTTCAGCATGTCCCAGTTTTCACTAAGTCTGAAAACTGATTGTGTTTCATCGATGTTCGTGTGCTCGGTAGAGTATTTTGTGAACCCTTTTGGCCCCAGGTCATGTTGGGTGTTTTGTTAAGATTGTTGAGTAGCTCCATGCCATGCTCTTACTTGCCATGTTCAGGTTTTCCTTCATGTCTTTTTGCTGCTCCGAAGAGAGCATCGTGGTCTGAAATTTCAGACTAGCGTTAATTTCGCTAAGTCTGAAATCTGTTTTGCTTATTCAGTTTTTCCATGCTTGTTTGAAGCCCTTAATGGATGATTTTGCATATGCCTCAGTCATAATGATTTGTTAAGCTTGATGAGTACAGCACTGCCATGTAATTTGTTTTCATGTTGGGTGGCTGTAGCATGTTCATTTTGTTGCATTTAGGAGGCATGTTGCTGTAAATCGCAGATCGGTTCGTTTAGTAAAACGCTTGCCATTTCTTAACCGTAGCTCCGAATGCCATGATCTTTATATCGTTTTCAGGGGATTTCTTCCCCTCCATCCAGTGGCACACTTGGATTTCCAAGTTGAGGCCAGGTTCATGCATTTCCTGTTACATGTTGCATTCTTGCATCCCGCATCGCATCCCGCATAGCATATCATCTTTGCATCTTATTGCTTGCCCTTGCACGTGGTTGATTGTATCCTTGTTGCTTGTTTGTGTTGTTGGGTAGAGCCGGGAGACGAGTTCGCTAACGAGGAGCCCGTTGAGTTTGCTTTTGAGGATCCAGTCAATTCTGACAACTGTGCAGGCAAGATGATCACACCCTTGAAATCACTACTATCTTTGCTATGCTAGTTTGCTCGCTCTTTTGCTTTGCCAATGCTACGATGCCTACCACTTGCTTGTCAGCCTCCCAATTGCCATGATTGAGCCTCTAACCCACCTTTGTCCTAGCAAACCATTGATTGGCTATGTTACCGCTTTGCTCGGCCCCTTCTTATAGCGTTGTTAGTTGCAGGTGAAGCTTGGAGCCGTTCCTTATTAGAACCTTTATTTACTTGTTGGGATACCATTATATTGCTATGTTATCTTTATTCATCTATATAGTTGGTAAAGGGTGGAAGGCTCGGCCTCTCGCCTAGTGTTTTGTTCCACTCTTGCCGCCCTAGTTTCCGTCATATCGGTGTTATGTTCCCGGATTGTTGCGTCCCTTACGCGGTTGGGCTATAATGGGAACCCCTTGATAGTTCGCCTTGATTAAAGCTTTTCCAGCAATGCCCAACATTGGTTTTACCATTTGCCACCTACCCCTTTTCTTTCCCTTGGGTTTCCGGAGCCCGAGGGTCATCTTTGTTTTAGCCCCCACGGGCCAGTGCTCCTCTGAGTGTTGGTCCCTCTGAGCGATGTCCGGGGCTACCAGGGGCAACCCTGGGCTGGTCTACCCGACGTCTGGCTCATCTGAGTGTGCCCTGAGAAAGAGATATGTGCAGCTCCTATCGGGATTTGTCGGCGCATTCGGGCGGTGTTGCTGGACTAGTTTTGGCCTGTCGAATCATCTTGTTGTACCGGGATACCGAGTCTGATCGGTGGGTCCTGGGTGGAGGTCTATTCCTTCGTTGACCGTGAGAGCTTGTTATGGGCTAAGTTGGGACCCCCCTGCAGGGATTGATCTTTCGAAAGCCGTGCCCGCGGTTATGGGCCGATGGGAATTTGTTAATGTCCGGTTGTAGATAACTTGAACTTAATTAATTAAAAATGAATCAACTGCGTGTGTTGCCGTGATGGCCTCTTCTCGGCGGAGTCCGGGGAGTGGACGCGGCATTATAGTTAGGCTTGCGTAGTCTGCTCTATTTAGTTACCGCTCGTGCCTTGCCTTCTCTTCTCGCTCTCTTTTGCGAATAAGTTAGCCACCATATATGCTAGTCGCTTGCTGCAGCTCCACTCACATTACCCCTTCCTTACCTATTTAGCTTAAATAGTCTTGATCGCGAGGGTGCGAGATTGCTGAGTCCTTGTGGCTCACAGATTACTATTACACCAGATGCAGGGACCGATGATACCCCTTCGGATGGCGCGTTCGAGCTGAAGTGGGAGTACGACGAGGACTCTTAGCGATACTATGTTTCTTTTCCTGATGATCAGTAGTGGTGCCTGCTCGGGGTTCGATTCAGGGATTAGTCGCATGTTGGGGAGTCTTTTCCATTTTGGCGCCGTAGTCGGGCCATGAGTGTTTGTATGATGAATGCTATTTATGTACCTTGATGTGACGTGGCGAGTGTAAGCCAACTATTATTATTATTTCCCCCTTTATATTTATATGTACATGGGTTGTGTGAAGATTGCCTCACTTGCGACTTATGCCTTCAATGCGATTATGCCTCTAAGTCGTGCCTCGACACGTGGGAGATATAGTCGCATCGAGGGTGTTACACCACCTCTCCATGAGGAATTCTGTAAGCTTAACCTTCACATAGCTCCTCGTGGTTCTCTTTATACCTTGGTGGCGAAACCTACCCTTATGGATCAGATCATAGAGGCCCAGAAGCATGATACAGGAATCTCCCGGATTAAGAAAAATATTTCCAAGGGAGTTGCTGGCTGAATCTCTATGGATGAACGAGGTGTTGTTTACTTTGGTAACCGTTTGGTGGTTCCCAAATGTCAATAGATGCAGCAACTAATCCTTAAGGAGGCCCATGAATCCCCTCTCACGATTCATCCCGGTAGTACAAAGATGTATCAGGACCTACGCCAGAGGTTCTGGTGGACTAGGATGAAGAGAGAAATCGCTTAGTATATTGCCAACTGTGATGTTTGTCGCCTCGTTAAGGCAGAGCATCAGAGACCTGCTGGCACCCTTCAACCTTTAGCTATTCCCGAGTGGAAATGGGACAAAGTTGGTATGGACTTCATCACCGGCTTTCCCAGGACCAAGAAAGGAAATAATGCTATCTTCGTAGTCATTGATCGTCTCTCCAAAGTAGCTCACTTCCTACCTGTTCGAGAGAGTATCACTGCTAGTCAGCTCGCTGACTTATATATCTCCCGAATAGTGTCACTTCATGGTGTTCCACTAGAGATCAATTCAGACCGTGGCAGTCTTTTCACCTCTCATTTCTGGGAAAGTTTCCAGAATGCCATGGGAACTCATCTTTCTTTTAGTACTGCTTTCCACCCTCAATCAAGTGGTCAGGTGGAAAGGGTCAACCAGATTCTCGAAGACATGCTTAGAGCTTGCGTTATCTCATTCGGTATGGATTGGGAGAAATGTCTTCCCTTTGCCGAGTTTGCTTATAACAATAGCTACCAATCCAGTCTTAAGAAAGCACGCTTCGAGATTCTGTATGGACGAAGATGTCGAACACCCTTGAACTGGTCAGAAACCGGTGAAAGACAATTCTTTGGACCGGATATGATCCAGGAGGCAGAAGAGCAAGTTCGCATCATTCGTGAGAATTTGAAAACAACCCAATCTCGTCAAAAGAGCCAGTATGACCGTCGTCATAAGGAAGTGGCTTATGAAGTTGGCGACAAGGCTTACCTTCAGGTTACTCCTTTGAAGAGTACCCATCGATCCGGTATCAAGGGCAAGTTGGCTCCTCATTACATCGGTCCTTTTCGCATTCTCGCTAAATGAGGAGAGGTTGCCTACCAATTGGAACTACCCCCACATCTTTCTCGAGTTCATGATGTCTTCCACGTCTCTCAACTCAGGCGTTGCTTCTCGGATCCCATCCGCGGAGTGGACCACGAAACGCTTGATCTCCAAGATAACCTCACCTATCGAGAGTACCCCGTTAGCATTCTGGATCAAGCAGAGCGTGTCACTCAACGTCATAACATTAAGTTTCTCAAGGTTCAGTGGTCTCATCATTCCGATAGAGCAGCTACTTGGGAGCGAGAAGATCGTCTTCGACTTGAGTACCCCGCTTTCTTTCCGCCAACTCCTGAATCTTGGGACGAGATTTTTCCAAGTGGGGGCGGGTTGTCACATCCCTAGTTCTGGTATGTCCTAGGCTTGCTTGTGTATCATGTTTAATCTTTCAAATAAATTTGAAATGGGGAAAGTTGCAAACCCTAGCACCAAAGTTTTTCCAATAGGTTCAACTTTAAAATGGATTTTCAGTGAACCAAAAATGCTCTTCAAAAAAGTTCATGCTCTTTGGATAATGTTGGGAACAACAACCAGAGGTGATGCACATTTTTGCTACACATTTTGGATTTTTGAATCAATGCATATATATTTGTTTTGGAGCTGTTCAAATTATATAAATATTTTAATGGCTCCGAAAATGTTGGGAATTGGTGAGGGCCTCTGGAATATTATATCTAGATGCCATAAATATTTTTAGCATTTATGGAAATGTTTTAACATTTCTTTTAGAGTCAAAACAAATGTCAGAAATAGAAAAAGAAAACAAGAGATAAGAAAAGACTTACCTGGCGCTCACCTGGCAGCCCGTCTAGCCGGCCCAGCCCACCAGGGGCAGGGAGGTCTTCTTCCTCCCGCCAGGAGGAAGCCGAGCGCGTGGCCGACGCGCGTCGGTGCACGCGCGGCCACCTCCTGCTTCCCGCCGCTGCCTCGACACTTTGGAGATGCCACGCGACCCCCTGGAGCCGTATGGATCTCCCACACCTCCTCTCCCCTTCTCTGTTTCGCTCTCTCCCCCGCGGCCGAACACAACGATCGCCGCCGATCGCTGCCACCGCGGCCATCGCCTCTCCCTCGTTCCCTTGAGCAGTCCAGAAGATCTGCCTCGTCGCCCTAGTCCTCTCCGCCGGGCCACGCGGCGCCGGACACCTCGAAGCATCGTCCCCGACCCCTTCATCCTCCTCGGGTCGCCAGAGATTCGCCTCGTCACCCCGCTCGCTCCGACGCCTCCCCGGCCCTGCCGTCTGCACCGGAAGACTCGCCATGAGCCACTGAATCGCTCCCCTCCGCCTTTTTCTTCATGCACGCCCCGTAGCCGCTGCCCCGCGAGCACCCGAAGCCGCCGTCCGCCATGGCCGGCAAGCTCCGTGCCCCTGAGCCCCTCCGCTCCTGCTAGTTGCTCCGGTGGGCTGCTGTTGCCCATTAGGTGCTGCCTAGCACCCCCCGTTCGCTCGCCTCGTGCTGCAGCCACAACCCCGCATCAACCGAGCTCTGACCGCTACCGCGGGCCCTGCTCCAGCGAGCACCTTCCACCCCACGGCCTCCCACCTGCTCCATTATATGCGCGCGAGCGCCAGCCACCCTCAGCACCCATCCGCACGTCGAATGGACACCGGAGCAGCGTTTCCGGCGAGCGTTGCCGCGGTTTTGGTCGTCGCCGGCCAAACTCCGGCGACTGCTGACGTGGCATGGTCATTAGGACTAATCCCCACCATTAGCCACCCCACCAGCCGCTGACAGTGGGCCCCAGAGCCAAGTCAAACCCTGGTCAGTGCGGGTTTGACCCGGGGTTAACCCCACTGTCACTGACGTGTGGCCCCCACACGTCAGGTTTGACCTGGTCAGCCCTGCTGACGCCTCTGTGACGTCACGCTGACGTAGTAATTGATTTCTGGATTTTAAATAATTCAGAGAATTCTAGAAATGGTTAAAACTTCTAAAAATCATAGAAATTAAACCGTAGCTCAGAATGAAATAATTTATTTATGAAAAATCATCAGAAAAATGCAAGGAATCCATTTATGGCAGTTTCATGCATGAAAAACCAACTTATACTTGATGTATAAGTGAAAATGTAATAATGGCATGTTATATACTTAATTTGGGGTTTGCATATGAACCCTTGGTTCATATGGACTTCAACCAAATTTATGCTAGATGCATTAGGGAAAATCATAGCATCTTTGAAATGTCATCTTCATGCATCATATTGTTGCATATGGTTGTTTATTGATTGCCGGCACCGTCCTTTCTCGATAGGTTCTACTCCAGAAGGTGTCCCGAGTACCTGTCTGAGGGGCAGTGTTTCTTCGTGGATCTATCAGGCAAGCAACCCCCTTGAGCATTTTGATAAATCCCACTCTCTCACTCCTGCTCCTTATACTGCATTAGGACAACAACGATTCAACTGCTACTTTTCTGCTGCGGTAGTTGAACCCATTCCTCTGCATGACCTGTCATTGCCACAGTAAATAGTTGAAACCCACTAGCATGAGTAGGAGTTGCTTGAGCCTTTATGTGCCTACTCATCCATGCTTGATTTCTTTATGCCAGCTATGCTTAGAGTTGTGTCAGGTCTGATTCATCGGGAATGAATCGGAGTGGTGAACATGTCCTACCGGTAAAGGCTAAGTGTGTGAACACGTTTTGGTAAAGGTAGTGATGAGAGGCCATGTAGGAGTACATGGTGGGTTGTCTCATTGGAACCGTCCCTAAGCACTGAGTTATGTGTATGTTATCCAAGTCCAGTTACTTCCACACATTGGGTTCTGGTTATCCGGCCCCTCTGGGCTTATTAATCCACTTGATCTCTATCCAGGAGTTGCAACTAGTTTCTGGCGTTTGTAGGTAGTGCTACTTGTCTACCAGGTGGAGTCCGACGGGACGGGCTTGGGATAGACTAGGCACCGTGGCACGGTGTACCAAGTGGCACCTGGATGGTGGGCTTGGGAACCCTGCACACATCGTTTGGGGCCGTGAGTGACACCCCGGCCGGATCTCCTTGCGGATGGAACCCTTATAGGCGATAAACTTGGACGAGAGACTTGTGTGGTTAGTCAGGTCATGGCCGACACCCTCGCCCGGCTTCCGCTTGAAGGTTGCCGAGGTACATGACGTGTACAGGGCTATAAGTGGCGAGAGCGTGTGTGAAGAAGTACACCCCTGCAGGGTCAATATTATCTATTCGAATAGCCGTTTTCCTCGGATATGGAAACTTGGAGGACTTATGTAGTACATAGACAACTTGAAGTGGATACTCTAAAATCCGCAAGATGAGCGTGAGTGCTATGGATGGCCTTCTCGTAGGGAGACGGGAATGGATCCGTAGTGGAGTATTCATATGGTGAATATGTGGACTCGTGTGCGTCTTCTCACCTCGAGGAAGTTTCTGATACTCGTAGTATAGATTAGCCACTGAGTCAAAGCTGGCTTGCTGCTGTTAAAACTCCACCACCCCCTTTGTTGATAATGTTGCATATGTAGATAGTTCTAATGTAAGACTTGCTGAGTACCTTCGTACTCACGTTTGCTTATTTATGTTTTAAAGTTGGTTACCCTAGTGACTTCGACGAGTAGCTTGTATCCCAGCTACGACCTTGAACCCTTGGGAGGGTCGTGTTTAGTCAGGCTTCTTAGTATTTTCCTTTTGTAGTTGTCTGTACTCAGACATGTAATGCTTCCGTTGCTTGTATTCTCTGAATGATGGGTCATGAGACCCCTGTTTGTATTGAATGCTATGTGGCTCTTCTGGGCCTTTATCTATATGACTTTGAGTTATGCTGTGATGCCATGTTGTACAGCCCATACTTGCATGTTATGCGTACGTGTAACGTGTATTGCTATGTGTGGGATCCGACAACCTAGTTGTTTATCTCTGGTAGCCTCTCTTATGGGGAAACATAGTCTTGTGCTTCCATGAGCCATAGTAGTCCGCTACAGCCCGGTTCACTGGAGTCCTGCTAGCCCAGCACTACTGCTCCGAAACATTTGACTGGCTGGCATGTGATTCATTTCGTTCCTGTGTCTGTCCCTTCGGGGAAATGTCACGCGGTGACATCCGAAGTCCTACCTAGCCTGCTACAGCCCGGGTTCCCGGAGTCCTGTTAGCCCAGTGCTACAGCCCGGATTCATACGCTATTGACCGACATGCTCGAGGTTGATTCATGTATGCTTGTCCCTGTAAGTTAGTGCTACTTTGGGTTCACAACTAGTCATGTCGGCCCGGGTTCTCTGTCATATGGATGCTAGTGACACTATCATATACGTGAGCCAAAAGGCGCAAACGGTCCCAGGCCAGGTAAGGTGGCACCCGTGGGAATACCGTGCGTGAGGCCGCAAAGTGATATGAAGTGTTCCATGCTAGATCGGTGTGACTTAGGATCGGGGTCCCGACACTTTTAGACTTTGTTTCAGGCAATGACGATTGTCTACCCGCTTCAAACTTCTTATGGTACCTTCTTACTTTGCTCTCGAAGTGTTTCATTTGTTCAACTCGAGAGATACTCTTATAATCATTCTTGGGATACCCCCCAGATGATTTTCCCTTATAAGATTCAATTGTTGTAAAACTGCCCCTTACCTATTCGTAAGTACAATGGAGTTCCCGAAGTAAGGACGACAACTTCATCATGATGACCTGAAACAGCGAAGTGAAGACATCAATATAATGGATCGACCTCTTCAAGAAGAGAAACCAAGACCGAGAGGATTCGTTAGAATTTCGTAACCAGATTTCCCCCCTTACCCCCCTCCTAAATCTCGGGACGAGATTTCTGGTAGTGGAGGAGAATTGTGACGCCTGGATAATTAGGCTACAGTAATCGACATTAATGATGCCACATCACTTCGATTACTATTGCAAATCTTGCGTTAGTTCAAAACATAATCAAATTTCAAATTCAAAGTCAAGTCAAACAATTAAAGTTTTCAAAACTCAAAACTAAAATGTTCTTAATGTGACGAATAAATCATGGATAATATTGGTGGAGAAGCAACATCTTTATAAAATAATTAAATACCCTAAAGTGATTAACACAACAACGAAAACAATTAATTATACTCCCATTATATGTTATAAAATACTAAACTATGTTAACTAGGTACCAAAGTTATTATGGTAGTGGTATAATTAATGATATTATTTTAGGTGCTATTTGAATGCTTTACAAAACTAAAACAAATTGGGAAATGAAATTAAAACAAAAAAAGAAAAATAAAAAAAGGGAAAAGACTAAACAAAGAAATAAAGTAAAACAAGAGAAAAGCCCCCCCACTGGGCCAGACGACCCAACCAGCCCATCTGGCCCTAACCGACCCAGCCGCCCCTCCATAACCCCCTCAACCGTAACCCTAGCCCAACCACCCCCACAAGATCCCCCCACTCTCCCTCGTCTGCCCCCACCTCTCGATCCCGATCTGGATCAGGAAGGGGGGATCGAACCCGGCTCCGCCCCCAATGCCCTTCGCCATCCACCGTCGCCTGGAGCGCTGCCTCGACCACGCCGCCCCGCCTCTGACGCTGTGGGACCACATCACCGACGCCGGAGCGCCACCCCCACCCGAACCTCGCCATCGTCCTCCCCTACGTCGCGACGTCCCCGGCTTTCTCCCCGCGCTCCATTTCCCTTTCCCTACGGCCCCTGTGAGCCTCCGCCTCCTCCTCTCCTCCTTCTGTCTCGCGCCCGCGCTCACGGCCGCGGCATCGTCCCGCGCACACGCGCGCCCACGCCGTCCCGGACGCGCACGCCGCCGCACCCGCCTTTGTAGGCCCGCGAGCCACTCGCCTGCCTCGCCCGCCTGCCTCTGCCGGCCGCCCCGAGCCCCGCCCCGCCCTGCGCGCGCTCCGCGCCCTCGCTCGCTCGCTTGCGCGTCGCATGACTCTCTGCCTCGCCCTGCTCCGTTCTGTCGCGCTCGTCGTGCACCGCCGTCCCCGCCCCGCGCCCGCCACGTGCAGCACGCGTGCTGCTCGCCCTCGCCCACGCCGCGCTCCTGCCACTTCCTCCGCCGTGCAACCCCTCCCTGGCCTCGTGCCAGCTTCGCTCGCCGCCCGTTCATGCAGCAGCAGCTGCTGCGCCCCGCGGCCGCCTTTCCCCCTCGCATAGCCGCACACCACCGCGTCAAGCGCCTCTCGCCTCGCTGCTGCGCAGCTGCTCGCCGCCCCGCCTCCTCTGCTGCCGCTGCAGCGCTGACAGCCACCGCAGCCACCCTAGCCTCTGGCGTCGCCCCGCCGCTTCCTGCGGGCGAGCACCCGTGGCGCCCGCTAACTGCATCAGCCCTTTGGACCGTTGACACGCGGGGCCCAGCCCCTGAGAACGGTTTAAAAAAAATAAAAATTAATTTTAAAAATTAAAAATTAAGAAAATATATATAATAAATAAATAATAATTAAATTAAATTAAATTAATTAATTAACTAAATAATTAACTTAATTAGTTCTTTTAAATTAACTAATTATGATTAATTAACCTAATTAACTACTGTTAATTAACTAAACAGACAATGACATGTGGGACCCGCGCGTCAGGTTAACCAGTCAACGCCCTGTTGACTAATGACGTCATGCTGACGTCAGCAAACACTATTCTGTATAATGTTAAATTAAATTAATTAATTAAATGCTAAAATTGATTTAAATCTTTTAAAACTAATATAAAATAAACCGTAGCTCGGATGGAAAAACTTTGTACATGAAAGTTGCTCAGGACGACGAGACGAATCCGGATACGCAGCCCGTTCGTTCACCACGCATACCTAGCATAGCGAACATGCAACTTTCCCCCTCCGGTTCATCTGTCCGAAAACGCGAAACACCGAGGATATTTTCCCGGATGTTTCCCCCTTCACCGGTATCACCTCATACCGCCTTAGGGCACCCCTAGCACCGCTACTTGTCATGTCATGCATCGCTATGCATCTGTTTGCTTAATATTTATTGTTCATTTCCCCTCTTCTCTTTGATAGACTACGAGACCGATGCCGCTTCTACCCAATACGACTACGGTGTTGATGACCCCTCTCTCTTGCCAGAGCAACCAGGCAAGCCCCCCCTTTGATCACCAGATATCGCCTACACTTCTTTCTACTTCTTGCATTAGAGTAGTGTAGCATGTTACTGCTTCCGTTAATCCTATCCTGATGCATAGCCTGTCCTTTCTACTACTGTTGTTACCTTTACCTACAATCCTAATGCTTAGTATAGGATGCTAGTTTATCATCAGTGGCCCTACATTCTTTTCCGTCTTCCATGCTATATTATTGGGACGTGATCACTCGGGAGGTGATCACGGGTATATACTTATACATATATACATACTATACAGGTGGTGACTAAAGTCGGGTCGGCTCGTTGAGTACCCGCGAGTGATTCCGGTGTTGGGGGCTGAAGGGGCAGGTGGCTCCATCCCGGTAGAGGTGGGCCTGAGTTCCCGAAAGCCCCCGACTGTTACACTATGGCGGAGCGACAGGCAGGTTGAGACCACCTAGGAGAGAGGTGGGCCTGGCCTTGGTCGACGTTCGCGGTTACTTCAAGAAAACATGCTTAACGAGATCTTGGTATTTGATCTAAGTCTAGCCACTAGCCTATACGCACTAACCAACTACGCTGGAACAGTTATGGGCACTCGACATCGTGGTATCAGCCGAAGCCTTCGTGATGTTAGCGACTAAGCGGCGCGCACCGGGTTGGACTGGAATGCCTGCTCGTGTATAAGGGAGGCTAGGTCTGCTCGCCGGCCGCATTCGCAACATGCAGGTGTGCAATGGGCGATGGGCCCAGACCCCTGCGCCATAGGATTTAGACCGGCGTGCTGACCTCTTTGTTGTGCCTAGGTGGGGCTGCGACATGTTGATCTTCCGAGGCCAGGCATGACACAGAAAAGTGTGTCCGGACAAAGGGCATTGAGCGTGTTGGGAAATGTGGTGCACCCCTGAAGGGAAGTTAAACTATTCGAATAGTCATGATCTTTGGTAACAGGACGACTTGGAGTTGTACCTTAACCTTATGACAACTAGCACCGGATACTTAATAAAACACACCTTCCAAGTGTCAGATACAACCGGTGATCGCTCTCTCATAGGGCGACGAGGGGAGGATCATCGGTTAGGATTATGCTATGTGTGTTACTTGGTGAACTTACCATCCACTCTCTTCTACTGCTGCAAGATGGAGGTTACCAGAAGCGTAGTATTCGATAGGACTAGCTATCCCCCTCTTATTCCGGCATTCTACAGTTTAGTCCACATATGATACCCTTATTCCATTTGATACCATTGCATACATATGTAGTGTAGCTCCTTGCTTGCGAGTACTTTGGATGAGTACTCACGGTTGCTTTGCTCCCTATTTTCCCCCTTTCTATACCCGATTGCTGCGTCCAGACGATGGAGCCCAGGAGCCTGACGCCACTATCGATGACGACTACTACTACTCGGGAGGTGCCTACTACTACGTGCAGCCCGCTGACGACGACCAGGAGTAGTTCAGGAGGATCCCAGGCAGGAGGCCTGCGCCTCTTTCGATCTGTATCTCAGTTTGTGCTAGCCTTCTTAAGGCAAACTTGTATTACTTATGTATGTACTCGGATATTGTTGCTTCCGCTGACTCATCTATGATCGAGCTCTTGTATTCGAGCCCTCGAGGCCCCTGGCTTGTAATATGATGCTTGTATGGCTTATTTTATTTGTAGAGTTGTGTTGTGATATCTTCCCGTGAGTCCCTGATCTTGATCGTACACGTTTGCGTGTATGATTAGTGTACGGTCAAATCGGGGGTGTCACATTCGTTCTGAAGACTACATCATCATCGACGACACCAACTCTGACCCCGACGATAGTGATGGTGACTATGAAGACGAAGCTGGAGCGGATATCATGGAGTCTTCCATCGAACAATATTTCAAGACGACCACCATATGACTAGTAGTTTCGCCATGTATATAGTAGTAGTCCGAGCACTTTTAACGATAGTTCTAGACCGTTTGTATGCCCTTGCTTGATTGATTGAGTGATATGATATGATGGTGTTTATCTCATGTGCATATGGGTAGTGCTATCTCACTAGACCTCATTCTATTCTAAACTCTTCCCTCTAAACCCATCAGATGCCTCCGAGACGTGACCCCGGTTTTGCTTTCCCACCGGAGCTCACTTAGTTGATCCAGCAGCAGAATACACTGATGCAATTGTTAGTTCAGAACCAAGGCAACAACAACAACAACAACAATAACCCACCGCCACCACCTCCAGTTGACAACTTAGCCGTTTTCTGAGGCTACAGGCGCCGATGTTCTCCAGCAGCACCGAGCCCATAGTTACTGATGATTGGTTGCGCAGGATAGGAAGGGAGTTGACCACCGTAGGTTGCACAGATGTGGAGAAAGTGCGTTTTGCTGCACACCAATTGGATGGACCAGCAGCCGCATGGTGGTAGAATTACACAGCCAATTTTCCCATAGCCAATGTCACTTGGGAGCAGTTTCAGCAAGCATTCCGCACAGCCCACGTATCCACTGGAGCTATGAGCATGAAGAAGAGTGAGTTTCGCAACTTACGCAAGGGAAATCGTACTGTGGCTCAGTACGTAGATGAGTTTAGTAAGCTATCTCGTTATGCCCCTGATGATGTGGCCACAGATGCCGCGAAGCAGGAGAAGTTATGGAAGGGTTAAATGATGAGATGAGCATGCAGTTCATGGTGGCAACATTCAACAACTACCAGGAGTTGGTAGACAAGGCTCTTATGATTGAAGGGAAGCAGCAGCAGATAGAGAGCCGCAAGAGGAAGTATGGACAAGGAAAGTACAACTCTGGAGCTCAACAGAAGCCCCGTCTCACCCCGAACTCGGGAGGACTTGTCCATAACCATGGAGGCCACACCCACAATGGAGGAAGTTCGCATAATCATAATGGCCCAAGGATTGGGAATGGGAACGGAGCAAGTAGCAATCATAACCGCTCTAACCCAGCCACACCTGCCAAGAAGGATCAAAGTCACATTACTTGTTTCAAGTGCGGGAAGACTGGGCACTACGCCAACGATTGTACAGAATTGAAGAATGGCAATGGCAATGGAAGCGTTGGGAAGAAGCCCAACCCTTTCAACAGAGGACAAGTGAACCACGTTAACATGGAGGAAGTTGAGGAGCAGCCAGATGCTGTTACCGGTAAGTTTTTCATTAAGTCTTTTACTACAATTGTTCTTTTCGATACTGGCGCATCGCATTCATATATATCAAGGGGATTCGTGGATAAGTATAAGTTGCCCACTAAGGTACTTAGGACACCCATGTTAGTAAGTTCACCAGGAGGTGAGTATATGGCAAGTCAAGGATGTTTTCAGATGCCATTGACCATTGGAAGACACGTTTTCCCCTCAGACCCGATAATTTTGGAGTCACAAGGATTGGATGTGATACTAGGAATGGATTGGCTATCGATGTATGGGGGAAACATCGATTGCGCCAGTAAGTCGATTCTGCTTACCACCCCGAAGGGAAAAAGGATCAAGTATGTCTCCATGCATTCTCCAAGGAGAACCCAAGTACATTCTATCACGGGAGTTGTTCAGGAGGAAGTGCCTGTCGTGAAGGATTACCCAGATGTATTTCCAGAGGAGTTACCAGGCATGCCGCCTGATCGAGACATATATTTTTTGATAGAGCTATTGCTAGGCACTGGGCCAATATCAAAGAGACCATACCGGATGCCCGCAAATGATCTGGAGGAGATCAAGAAACAGATTAAGGAGTTATTGGAGAAAGGTTACATTCGACGAAGTTCATCACCATGGGGAGCCCCAGTGCTCTTGGTTGAGAAGAAGGATAAGTCCCTGGGAATGGTTGTTGATTATCGGGCATTGAACGAAGTGACAATCAAGAATAAGTACCCACTACCGATGATCAATGATTTGTTTGACCAGCTGCAAGGAGCAAAGTTGTTTTCGAAGATCGACCTGTGATCAGGTTACCACCAGTTGAAGACTCGAGAAAAGGATATACCTAAGACATCGTTCACCACAAGGTATGGGATATATGAGTATACGGTTATGTCATTTGGATTGACTAACGCCCCGCCTATTTCATGAGTATGATTAACAAAGTGTTCATGGAGTTCTTGGATAAGTTTGTCATGGTGTTCATAGATGATATCTTGGTATACTCAAAGAATGAGGAGGAACATAAGGAGCATTTCCGTTCAATTCTCGAGAAGCTCAGAGAACATTAGTTATATGCCAACTTTAGCAAATGTGAGTTTTGTTGAAGGAAGTTGGATTTCTTGGACATGTTATATCAGGAGAAGGTATAGCAGTGGACCCTACCAAGGTGGAATCAGTCACTGAGTGGTTGGCACCCACCTCAGTTGGAGAGATCCGCAGTTTTCTTGGACTCGCGGGATACTATCGGAGATTCATTGAAAATTTCTCTAAGATTGCAAAGCCTATGATGATGTTGTTGAAGAAGGACACCAAGTTCCATTGGACTGAGGAATGTGAAGCAAGTTTCCAGGAGCTGGAGAAACGTTTGACTATAGCCCCAGTACTGATTCTGCCAGATATATGCGAGGATTTCCAAGTGTATTGCGACGCCTCTCGCTTAGGACTTGGAGGAGTACTTATGCAAGATGGAAGAGTTGTTTCCTATGCCTCACGACAACAACACGAGTTGAATTATGCCACGCATGATTTGGAGTTAGCAGCTATAGTACATGCACTCAAGACCTAGAGACATTTTCTTATTGGAAATCATTGTGATGTGTACACGGATCACAAGAGTTTGAAGTACATTTTCACCCAGAAGGAGTTGAACCTCAGGCAAAGGAGATGGTTGGAGCTTATAAAAGCTTATGATATGAAGTTGCACTATCATCCAGGCAAGGCCAATGTTGTAGTAGACGCTTTGAGCCGGAAGACTTACGTCAACACCCTCGTAAGCGAAGGAATGCCAAAGGAGTTAGCAGAGGATCTCAGGGAACTTCGTTTGGAGATAGTTCCTAAAGGTTTTGTTACAACCATGGAAGTGCAGTCGACATTGTTGGGAAAGATTCGAGAAGCTCAGAAGGATGACAAAGAAATTGCCGAGATAAAGGAGAAGATGAATGAAGGAAAAGCCAAAGGTTTTCGTGAGGATGAGCACGACACCTTGTGGTTCGAAGACCGTATTTTTGTGCCAGATAATGCCGACATCAGGTAGTTGATATTATAGGAAGCTCACGACTCACCATACTCGATACACCCCGGAAACACCAAGATCTATTTGGATTTGAAGGAGTGTTTCTGGTGGACTGGTATGAAGAAGGATATTGCTGAGTATGTAGCCGTATGTGATGTATGTTAAAGAGTGAAGGCAGCACATCAGAAGCCAACAGGACTACTGTAGCCTATGCCGATACCCGAATGGAAGTGGGACAAACTTGGCATGGATTTTATCACCGGATTACCCAGGACCCGATCGGGATATGATTCTATCTGGGTAGTAGTGAACCGCTTGACCAAAGTAGCTCACTTTATCCCAGTGAAAACCACTTATACAAGTGCGAAGTTGGCCAAGATATATATGACCAGGATTGTATGTCTGCATGGAGTTCCGAAGACCATCGTATCAGACATAGGAACACAGTTTACTTCAAAGTTTTGGCACCAGCTACATCAGACTTTGGGAACCAGGCTGGAGTTCAGTACAACTTTTCACCCGCAGACAGATGGACAGACAGAGAGAGTCAATCAGATTCTGGAGGACATGCTGAGAGCTTGTGCACTAGACTATGGATCGAGTTGGGATGATAATTTTCCCTACGCAGAGTTCTCGTACAACAATAGCTACCAGGCCATTTTGAAGATGGCACCGTTCGAGGCCCTGTATGGAAGAAGGTGCAGAACACTGTTGATGTGGGATGAGGTTGGAGACAGATAGCTGTTTGGACCCGATTTGATTAGCGAGTCCGGAGAGAAGGTTAAAGTAATTTGAGATAGACTAAAGATAGCTCAGTCAAGATAGAAGAGTTATGCAGACTCAAAACGCAAGGAGATAGTCTATGAAATCGGAGACAGAGCGTATCTGAGAGTGTCACCACTTCGAGGAGTTCAACGATTTAGAGTTAAAGGAAAGTTAGCCCCGAGATTTGTAGGACCGTACCGTGTTTTGGAACGCATGGGAGAGGTAGCCTACAAGTTGGAGTTACCCGAAGGATTGTCGGGAGTTCATGATGTGTTTCTCGTTTCCCAGTTGAAGAAGTGCCATGCAGGGATGGCCGATATCCCTCTAAGAGATACAGTGCCACTAGAAGCAATACAATTGGATAGTGATTTGACCTACGAGGAGAAACCTGTCAAGATTCTTGAGTTTGCTAGTCGAGTTACTCGCAGCAAGGTTATCAAGTTTTGCAAAGTACAGTGGAGCCACCATACCGAGGATGAAGCCACCCGGGAACGAGAGGATGATCTACGAAAAGACCATCCACAACTATTTTCTAGCCAACCCGAATCTCGAGGACAAGATTCATCTTAAGGGGGTAGGTTTGTAACATCCCAAATTTTCAATTTGGAATGTTATACATAGGTCATCCATGCATATCATATTTTGTGCATTCCGGCTTCCGCGATCCTCGAAATTCTAAGCAACTCAAGGACCCTCGGAGAGAGTTGGGGGATTTCACCGTTTTGCATATTTCAATTTTATCAAATATGGAAACAAGGATCACTTTGGTTTTAATAATTTTTCTCTCCGAAAATATTTCATACACAAATATATGAGAGATAATATGACTTCTCCAAAATAAATGAAATATTGGAGGAAAAATATTAAAATCAATTTGCATATTTTATTTGGATTTTATTGCAATTTTAATTGAATTAGGAAAAATATGCGTTTTTCAATATTGCATTATAGGCCCAAATAAATGTTCACCTTATCTGGCTTATTTTTAGAGGACGTGGAAAATTTATTTCGGTATTTTTGGAGTCCGTTTAGTATTTCTTTTCTTTGTTTTTCGACATGGAATAATTTTTTAAAAAAAGGGGGGGAAGCGACTTCGGGCCGTACCCGGCCGGGACTCTCGAGGCCGGCCTCTTATAAGCCACCCGAGCCGCGACCCCGAGGCACAGTCCACCACGCCGCGCCAAGCCTAACCCTAGCCAGCCGCCGCGCCACGCTGCCCCGCCGCTGCCCGCTACCGCCGTCACGTACACCGAGGTAGCCGCCATTTTTTTCTAAAACTGTTCGATTTATTTTGAAAACCCTAGATCTGCTTTTTTAATAGATCGGTTTGGTTTTTTTCTCGGTTCGGGTTTTTTTTCTCGGTTCGGTTAAACAGCGGACGTTCGTCCGTTCGTTCGTTTTGATGAACGTTGTTCACCCGTTAGTCACATACAGCGAACGATCGTTCGTTAGCCTGTTCGTCAGTTTTTCTCTTTCCAGGATTTTCGATCGCGATCTCGGCCCTAATTTTCGATCTAGTTTATCTTTTCGCTCGTTTATCGGAATCAGGCGATTCAAGCGCCTAGATCTTCGCCTCGAAGCCCTCTTTCGGTTTAACCAACTTGAACAAGATCTTGGTACTGTAAAATTTGACTTTAGTCCAGATTAGTTATCAGATCTTGTTTCTTTCGCAGTTTGAGTTTCGTTGCTCCGTTTGATTTGATTCTTTTTGCAAACCGGAGTTCTTAAGTTGAACTTTCTGGTTAGATCTTCTTATTTGAGATTTACCTGCGCATCTTTCCTTGATTTCTTATGTATGATATTGTTTGTTTGTGATAGAACACCTGGAGTGCGAAGCGTACTACTATGAGTCTCTAGGTTTTGCGGATCATCAGCAAGGCAAGTAACACTTGGATCATACCCCTTTATCACCCTGTTTTTATGCATTAGTTTCAACGTTCACACATTGCATGAGTAGGATCTATTAACATGTGGGTTTGGGAAGTAGATGATGAGGTAGAACCTATTACCTATTTTATTATCAAACCCCTGGGAGTTACTCCTACGTTATGCTTATATTGCCATGCTATGCTCGTAGACGTGGATTGGGTTGAGTGTATCCATGACAAATGTGAGATTGTTAATTAATGGTTCAACTTAAGGTGGCAACTTTAATACACATATGGGTGGATTGCTTGTTTGGGCACCTGGGGACATACCAGTGTTGTCCAGGAGATCCCGGGGATATACCGTGCGATCCTCCTATGGTCCGCCACCCAGGCTCAAAGGGATCATGAGATTGTTCATGCTAGAAACTTCCATGTGCAGCCACAAGCCATTATGGGCTCTAGCATAGTTGAGTATGTTGTGTGACCTCTTTCAGTGGTGGGCTAGCAGATGTAGTGGGAAAGTAGGTGTAACTGTCCACCCGGAGTAAGGAGTTAATGCTTCTAAAAGACTGTGTCTCGGTCATCCATTTCTCAAACACCACGTAGTGCGAGAAATCCAACGGAGGAGATCGAGTCTTGTGGGGAAAAGTGCGCAAACCTCTGCAGAGTGTACAAACTAATCATGGTTAGCCGTGTCCCCGGTTATGGACAACTTGAGTATCTAGTACTTGGATTATCCTACTGTATCTCATCACTCTAAGTTAATTTATTGGGTTGATAATTACTTTTAATTGGGATTGAGTTGGAGGAACCTTCTCAATATTGTTCAACTACCATGATAGTTAAATAAAAATTTATTCCTTTGTTGTAGGAAAAAAATTAGCTTTTCGCAAAACTTATTAACCATAGAGCCTCCACCAGCCATATATGCATGTAGTGTTAGCATTTATCTATTCATTGCTCTACCGTGTTACATTGCCAGCATATTCCATGTGCTGACCCGTTTTCGGGCTGCAATGTATTATGTTGTAGACTTTTCAGACAAGGAGTAAGACGCGATAGGTCGTTTGTCATGCACTCAGCTATGCCGTTGGAGTTGATGGACTCACTTTATCTTCCAAGCCTTCCGCTGTTATCGTATTAGATGGCCTTAAGCCATATTTATTGTAATAAGTTCTCTTTTGAGACATTCGATGTAATAAGTGTGTGATTGCTACTCTGTTATAAATCCTTAGAGTACTATGTGTGTCAGCATTACCGATCCAGGGATAACACTGAAGCACATAGACTTGACCATTTGAGGTCGGGTCGCTACACTGAGGTTCCTCTTAATTGCATACAATGTTGGTTGCCCACTCATGATGTATCACAGCGTCGAAGGAAATGCAATTCCATGTTGTCTCTCTATATGTGGCGATTTTGAACAAGAGTCATTAGGATCATATTCTAAACAAGAGTCAACAGGTGGGGAGCGTATGAGTTTCAGTGCATCCAGAATGGCACTCAATGCCTTGGTGCCAATTTTGTAAGTCATTGCAGTGTTTAGCTTCAAGAGTGGACTGCTGCTAGTGCGACTCAAAGCAGCTACACAGATCATAGTGTAGATATAATGGGAAAACCGTAAGCATCAGAGTAAAATCAGAAAAGTGGAACTTGCTGGAATATATGTGCTAGTATTGCCGGTACGGCTAGAAAGGCTTCGGATACCAGCTCTCTTCAACTGAAGGTGCGTTACTATTAATATCAATGTAACTCTCAAAGGCGACACAGCTCCCCGCATTTCCTTGCTATTCTTATAGGATTCAAGTGGGAAGGCCACTACAAATCATATTCCCATGTTTACAAAATCCTACGAATCAAAGAGGCCCGAAGAGTTCAAAGTGTCCATACCTACCAACCGTATAGACCTCTACACTGCAAATGTCTCTGCTCATCTTCACTAAAAGGAACATACTGTACTACTATCATACTCCCTCCGTTCCAAAATATAAGTCTTGGTAGAGATTTCCACTATGGATCACATACAGATGTATCCAGATACATTTTAGAGTGTAGATTCACTCATTTTGCTCCAGATGTAGTCCATGGTGGAATCTATACAAAGACTTGTATTTAGGAACAAAGAGAGTACTTATTAAAGAAGAACGGAAGAGGAACATGCTAAAGAAGAGCAAGCAGATTTTGGATAATAAAATGTTCATTATGCAGTGCCCACACATGATGAACCAGAGCGCATTAAGAAAGGAACTCCATGCTGTCTCTCTATATGTGGTGCACGTGCTTTTTTGAAAGTAAAGTAGGAACATTAGCTGACCAATTAAATGTTATCTGTTTTAGTAATATCAGCATCATATCAGATTTGTACTTGAGCAACAAGTTTGGAATTATGAGTGGCACGTTGTTTAGCTTGATGGATTCAGGAGCAGTGCTAAGCAGGTATGATGATGGTCCTGAATATAAGGGCATGTGTGCATTTGGGTCAGTCGACCATTTCAGGCGGTTGGATGAAGATCCTACGTCTCCTAACCCTTCTTCTTCCTCATCTCAGATTCTTCCCATACAGAACACCGCACGGGCCGCCGGCCGGACCATCGGCCCCTACCGCCTGTGTTCCTCCGCCACCCCCACACCACACCCCACCCCCACCCGCGTCGAGTTTTCTTCATTCGGCGAGGCCCCACCACCGCCCCCAACAACCAAAGTCCCCACCCAAGCCCCTTCGTTCACACCGGCGAATTCCGTGCGAGCTTTGAAAAGTCGACTGACCCAATTTTGAAATTTAGTCTACTGTGATTTAACTAGTGTGGAATATAAAAGGCGAAAACCGTAAGCATTGGGAGTATAGTGTTGAGCGTGCCATGGCCGATCTGAAGGTGCAAACCGGACAAAGGCAACTTCGCAACCAATGTTTGCTCTCAACTAGCAAGTAAGTGATGGACAAGAAATCAGAGTAAAGCAGTGGCGATCTATTTTCTTGCTGCGATAAATAAGTTGAGCAGATACGAAAGAGTACCGTCTCTGGTGCCGCGCTGTGTATGCATCTGCTGAGAATTTGATGGTGCTGCGGTAGCGATGGCTGTCGGTGGCGTGGAAGCAGATCTAGGAGGGTAGACGGTGGCGGTGGGGCGCGGTGGACGAGACGGTCGTAGGAGCGGCGCCGGCAAGGTGGACGACGGCGAGGATGAAGCGAGAGGACGGGATGCAAGGATCCCGGTCCGAAGCCGTGGATGAGAGAGGTCGATCTCTTGTAATGGACGGCGGCGTCGGGGTATCAGCTCTGGCATGGTGGAGGAGGACGGCGGTGGATGGGGTGGCGGACGGAGGAGGCTGCGGTGGAGAGGGTGTTTTGGCGCCCACGGAGTACCAATGGGGAAATGGAGGTGGAGAGGAAGGGGGGACCATGACTTCAGGGCGCGCTTGTCTCAAATGCAAGGAAATTTACAAACTTAGCCCCTGTTTCAAATTTCCTACATCACAACAATATTAGTCGGTTGGGGATAGGACGGTAATCTCGCATACACCAAATATTTGCCGACGAGAGTTTGTTTTTGGCGCCCACCGTGTATGAATCGGGGAGGGAGTCGATTTCGGCCGAGGACACACTGTGTTAAGGCGCCCATCGTGTATGAATCTGGGTGAGAGGCAGTTATGTCACGTTCGAGTGAAATTACAAACCGACCCCTATCAAAACCTATAGAAATTGAGCAGATAGGCTTTGCGTGGCAGGGATAGGCAGTAGTAATTTCCATCTCGTAGATTTTGGTTTCGGGCGGTTACTGCGACTTTCCCCACTTCGTTCAAATTTTGCAGAGTGCACGTTTACCGTGCCAACTCAATTCGAATCCCGTTTGTATTCTATTTTTTTCGGGCGGGATCCATTTTCGATTGGAATAAAATTTTATATACATCATTTTTTATATATACTTTCAAAAGCACAACAAAGAATTCTGCTCCTTTATATGTATAATATGCTTTACAAATATAATAATCTCAAAATCATAAGGTTGAATTCAAAAAATTAAACCAAATTATGTTCTACTAAAATGTATGGATCAGTAATATCTACATATTAAATAACATAGATGCGCGTGAATTCATATGGGTATGCATGTTTGATAGATCAATTTTGGTTCGAGTATGGATTACATGTATCATCATCTCGAATTCAAATATTTGAATCCCTTTTATGTTCACTCCTTTCATGCCCATCTCTCTCGCATGCATGCTCCTTCATGTAGCTATCACTCTCTTTTCTCCAGCTCACCTCCACGCTCACTTCATGTTTCTCCTATCCTCGCAAACATGGTCTCTCGACGTCTCCCTTGAGAAGTGTCACACTCTCCCTATCATTATACATTACACGGTTTTCATTATCTCTCACGTCTCTACCGTTCTCTCGTATCACTAGGTACCTAAGCTTTCTTTTTCACCGCCACACACAGAGTCTCCACTCGTCTTTCACTTTTGTCTTTCTCTCTATGGGATTCTCTCACACACCCTATATGTCTCTAGATATGAATCATACCACTAAAATTACTCTCTCTCTCTCCTGTAGACACAATATTTGTTGCGGTCTCCTTTTTGTCTCCAACCCAGACTGGCGTTCTTCATTTGTTTACCGATCAGACAAACTCCCCCCCCCCTCACACACACACACACACACACACAACTCCTGCTTCCACCCCCCTTTCCGACTGCCATCTCTCTCTCACACACACAAAACTCTCGCTTTCGCACCCCGACTCGTATTTATCTCACAAACATTTATTGACTAGCCTCTAGATAGGTTTATACACCCGCACACTCGTGCTTCCACTATCACAAAAATTTCTCTCTCCCGCTCCTTGTATCTATGTAGATTTTTCTTCCCTTCTTGAGACACGCCCTCTCGATCGTGCACACACACACTATTGCCTCATTTTAAGCTGATACCTCTCGCACACACACTCTTTGTGTCTTTGTCACCCATGCACTCCGTCCTCCTCCTCTCTCTCCCTCCCTCTCTCACACATGGGCTTTTTGCAACAACTAGCAAGATGCCCATGCGTTGCACGGAACATGAAGATGCATTTGTATGAGTAGTTTATCTTGTGGGAGAAAAGGATGAACAAGGGAAGGCCTTATTTGCAAGTGTGGAGAGGGGTGTGGGTATCTTTTTGCAAAATTGCCATACTTTCCTTCCTATCCGTCAGATATAGATCGGAAGGCCTATATTGCAGGATGGCGGGCACACCATCATCACCAACTCGGGTTTTTATAAGAGCAGAGAACTCTTATAAAAAGCATAGTCTGACAGATAGGAACGAAACTATGGTAATTTACCCGCACTCCTCTCCACATTTGCAGATAAGGCCTTGCCCCGTTCATCCTTTTCTCCCACAAGATCTTGATGTTCCGTGCAACGCACGGGCATCTTGCTAGTAAGAGTAGAAATTAGACATATACCACTTCTCGAATCTTGAAACCAACAACATTCCTCCCTTATCTCATTAAAACCGCCAAAGGAATATATTTTGAGTGAAACATAACAATTTTTTAGTGATATACGTATTTCAAAACTAGACTTTTTTCTATCAAATCGGTGAATATGTATTAATCTACTCAGATCGTGTGGCAACGCATTGGCACATTGCTAGTAGTTATTATAATTTTTTGGACACTAGACAAACGGTGGAGTACATATACGAAGATAAGAGGCGCACGCACGCAGTCGGTCTCTCACTGTCTCGCACACACGAGTGCTACGTAAAGGCAACGTTAACAAATAAACCCTAAAACCCTATGTGCATGATTGTTGCATTCGCGGGTACCGGGTACGTGGTGGAGCGCACCGTTGTAGGAATAGTCAGCTCGCATGATAATGTGATCCATAGGAGTTGATGGTCGGGACCACAGGTGAACGACTTGGAGGCGGTGGCTCGCCAGTTGCCACAGATCAAGTAGCCACTTTTAAAATAGTATCATTTTTTAGCGGGGTTAAGAGTTATGATTTTCAATGGCGCGTTATAAGTACCATGTAGTTTTTAGAACGATTGGTATGGAGCTAAAATGGAATTCATAGTACTACCTACTACGTACCTCCTTGGCGTATGGTTTTATGGGTTTATGTTGCAAGATGTTGAACCTGGTAGTTCTAGGGCAAATACTATGTTTAGATTTAGATGTTGGTTTTCAGTAATGAAAATCGGAAGGACCACAAGTGAACGACTTGGAGATGTTGAAACTGTTGAACATGCGTAGGAAGCGAGCAAGGCATGCTTTCACAGTCGCGGATCCACGGGTGTAGATGACGTCGAACTCATCGACGGTGATGGTTCTAACGTTGTACTCACCGCCGATCATTGAGATTTGGCACACCATGGATTTGGGAGGAGGGTTAGGATTAGTGGAACTGCTGTAATGTGAAAGGACGGGACGACTGGGAGCGAACTGTTGTAAGGTACTATACTAGTAGAAGACGGGGACGAGTAGGGCATGCAAACGACATGGGGTTGCTGGCTTGCTTGGTGGACAAACGGCTGCAAGCCCCGGAAGAGTTCTCGAGAACTATGTGGGACCCACTAGATGTCATGTCTACTAGACCCATATCGTAGGTATGACGATGTAGCTTTTACCAGTTCGCACGCCATGCCGGCGCGTGGGTAACTTCACTTAATTCCGTCAACCATCGCGCCTCCCACGACCTTCGCCTCCCTTGCGCGGTCGCACCCTTTGAGACTTCAATCGGCTATAAATGAGCAATTTTTTTTGCCTACTCTGCATGCATGATACTCCCTCTGGTCCTTTTTACTTCCATCAACCATTTGCAAAGTGTTTGACCAAATTTATAAGTACTAAAAATATCAATATCTACAATATCGTTTCTTGTTTTGTGACATATCAACCAATAAGAGATGTGGGCTGTGCATGCTTTGAATGACTTGAGACTGCTGAACATGACATGACGTGGTTAGTTCATTGCATTTAATGCTATTAATTAGCAAAAAGACATTAAGTTTTCTTGTTTTCCTCTTTGCCTTGGTCGCGGTGCACAACGTAAGATGACTTACAAACCTAGACGGAGGGAGTAACCCAAATAAGCTCCTCTTGGATGGGTTAGATTTTTTTGGGTTAATTAAGTTCAAACTAACCCAAACTAACTCTAACACATGGATCCAAACAGGGCCAAGGTTAGCTATTAGAGTACTAGTACTACTACCTCCCTTCTAGTTTAAAGGGCTCGATTCAAAATTTTGACCTACTCTTAGCAAGATAGAGGCGGTGGAATAGTTTTTGTAGTTCTTCACAAAAAAATGTGTTTACCAATGCATGCATGAACACTAGTTACTCTAACCCCCTCTCTTCTTTAATTCTTTGCCACATCAGCATGTTTGCTATTCCCGTGTGCATGATACCAGCTAAGATACCACCATTATGGCCAGCCTTAATCATCGCATGCAATAATTTAGTGCACCTTGAAATATGAACATGTGTGGGGCGTGTATGTTTTTAATGACTTGAGACTATACCTAGCCCGGCATGCAAGATGAGACTTATTATGCACCGTTCCCCATACCTGCAGGAAGCCCGTTCGTTGGGCACCAATCCGTTGTGACCAGCAATATTTCCACCCCTTCCCTCCCACGTAATATACTCCAACAAATATGCCCACATAGTTGTTACTTAACTACAGATGCATTGGGTCACTGTCGGTGTCAAAACCGGCGGATCACGGGTAGGGGGTCCCGAACTGTGCGTCTAAGGCGGATGGTAACATGTGGCAGGGGACACGATGTTTACCCAGGTTCGTGCCCTCTTGATGGAGGTAATACCCTACGTCCTGCTTGATTGTTCTTGATGATATGAGTATTACAAGAGTTGATCTACCACGAGATCATAGAGGCTAAACCCTAGAAGCTAGCCTATGGTATGATTGTGTCTTGTCCTATGGACTAAACCCTCTGGTTTATATAGACATCGGAGGGGGTTAGGGTTACACAGAGTCGGTTACAAGGGAGGAGATCTATATATCCATATTGACAAGCTTGCCTTCCACGCCAAGGAAAGTCCCATCCGGACACAGGACAAAGTCTTCAATCTTGTATCTTCATAGTCCAATAGTCCGGCCAAGGGATATAGTTCGGCTGTGCGGAGACCCCCTAACCCAGGACTCCCTCAGTAGCCCCTAAACCAGGCTTCAATGATGATGAGTCTGACGCGCATTATTGTTTTCGGCAATGCAAGGCGGGTTCTTCTCTAAATCCTGAATATCTGCTAAGTAGTGTCCGGCTCCCCATAAATGTTGCACTTCTTGGCTTCTGCGCCCAATATGGGCTATCTTCCACGTGGCGAGTGAAGGCGAGGAGCCAGGGCGTTTTTACATTCGCCCCCCTAGCCAGGTAAATAAATCGTCTATTAAAGGGATGGGGATTCTTAGATCCAATCCACACCATCCTCCCACGGCGAGAGTCCATCGGAGCACGCTCGGAAAAATCCGTTCCATCATGGCCGGCCACCGCAGCTCCTCCTCCCGCTCCTGTAGCACTAAGCCTGGTGATTGGGAGAAGTGTTCCGTCCCGCAGAGCCGATTAGTAGAGTTGCAGACCCAGGGATTTCTTCCTCCAGCGTATATGGTCCCCGTCCGAGCCGGGCTCGCCACCTATAATGGCGGGGAGCAAGCGGAGAGCTTCCCCAATCCCTCCAAGGGGGAGCGGGTATGCCTTGTCCCTTACTTACTAAGGGGACTCGGATTTCCAATTCATCCGTTCCTCCACGGGCTCTTGGAGTTTTACGGCCTCCAGTTGCATAATTTCACCCTCTTCCCTATTACACATCGCCGGTTATGTTGCCCTTTGTGAGCTGTTTCTGGGCTGCGAGGCTCATTTCGAGCTGTGGAAGAGGCTATTCTGCCTTGTGCCCCGCACACAGGAGGGGTCACTTTATCAAGTGGGCGGAGCCGAAATATGGCGCATCGACGAGACCGGATACCTGTCCGGTACCCCGAAGAAGACGTCCGAAGACTAGCCTTCGGAGTGGTTTTACATGGAGGACGTCCCCCTTCCGGACCCTGTTCGGAGGGGTCTCCCCAAGTTCAACAATGCTCTGCTGAAGAAAAGCTGAAGTTGGCACCCATGGAGCCCCCAGGAGGAAGATAACGAAGAAGTCCTTTATTTGATGGACCGAATTAAAGTGCTTGCTCAATCAGGATTGACAATAATCGAGGTTATGTCAATATGCAAAATGCGGGGGGTGCAGTCGCTTCAATATCGAGGGCACCCCCTGTGGTGTTTTAACGGAGAAGATGACGCCACTTGCTGCGGGCATAAGGGACAGGACTCCGCTGCTGCTTTAGCAAAAATTATGTCCGAGTTGTTCAAGGGAGAGGAAGAGGAGTTCATCCGTATTAAGCCACGAGATGGGTTCTCCATGTATAACCCTCCGAGCTGGGTGAGTCGTCACTCTTTACTCCCAACTTTCCCGCATTCTTCGTCGTAGATACTCACCTTGCCATTTCATGGCAAGAACTGCGAAAAGCTGTAAGGGAGGTCAGCATCCCACCTCCACGACCAGAGGATCCTGACCGGGCCCTCGATCCCAGACTCGAAGAGGATCCAGACATATTTGTGGAGCTGATAGACAGGCAATTCTATCAATTGAGCTGCGACAATGCCATGGTGGCCAAAACGGCCGACTATTCCGGACTACTCCCTGCATCGCACGTAAGAAAAACCAAAGTCCCAACTCCCAAAAAGGATTCCCCATTATGCACTTCACCTTACGTACACATATGGTGTTTTACAGGGAAGGCCTTCGGGACGCCGTGCCGAACCCGCAGCAGCTCGCCAACAAGGAGCACCGAAGCCAGGTAGGCCAAAAAGGAAGGCGGTCAGGACGGAGACGCCGGCGCAGAGGTATGACATAAAACCTCGCTCCGTGGTTGTCGTCTGTCTTAAAATATAATGACGTCCATGTTTCTTAGCAGAAAAAACGCTCGCCGGACTATATCCGGGGAGGCTGCCGATCACGTCTCGACCAGTCGGGCTCTAGGGCCGGACACAGAGGCGGAAGCTAACGCGGGGCAGACGCCGGATGTTCCTCCTATAGAGGATGCAGACAGATTATCCGCTACCTATTCGAAGTGGAGAGCGCCATGAATCACAAGCGTCGCCGGGCCGTACTTTTTGACTCTTGTTTCTCCCAAGAGGCGTTCAATGCCTTTAACTCACGAGATGCGTACATCCGCGCTGCTCAAAATGGTCTTGCCAGAGCCACGGACCAGTATGTAAAGGATATACGGGTACGTAAATCTGACGATTATGTATATCAGTAGCCCATGAGACTTGAAACCGTTGACGCAACTGATTTAAGGATCATTATTTATGCAGGTTCTTACAGAGAAGAATTCCCGACTGACTCAAGAGCTGGAATAGTGCAAGGCCCAACTAGGGGCCCCTATTGCCGCGTTGAAGGAGTCCGAGAAGGGCCCCTCTGGTAATACTTGTTTCCAATTCAAAGAATAGAGGTACCAGGTAGTATACGACATGCATGCAAATCTAACAATAGATGTTGCAGATGACCCCGGAGTGAATCCGGAGGCCGTGGGGGTGAACGCGGCACATGCTGATCGACAACTAGATGCTGGCGAGCGAGTGCTTACGCGAGTCGGGCAGGAGAAAAATGATCTCCAAGACGCCAATATCCAGCTGGGCGTGGAAAGATGTCCGAGCCCAGCTTCCGGACTCCATGAAGGAGAATAAGCGGCTTCAGCACGGCATTTTTAGTGAGTGCTTGAACGAAATTTTAAAGGAGTTCGGCGAAGAAGTCAGCAAACAGAGTTATGTCTGCAGGTATGCTGATCGGTCATCCCGTGGAGGAGATGCCCGGGTCTTCAGGTGATCTTCTACTAGAGCTCTCACAACTGCACGAACAAGTTCGGCAGGTGATGCAGGGTATTGCCCAAGCCTTGTGGCCATCCGCGTCCCCGCCAGGAGGCATAGGGGAGCTTATAGAGAAGCTCAAGGGGGCGCGGCGGCTCTTCCGATTATGGAAGATATCCGCCTGCCGACAAGGTGCAAGGGAAGCCTGGGCTATGGTGAAGACGCGCTATACCAAAGCGGACCCAAACCATATGGCCGAGGTCGGACCTATGGGGCCTGATGGGAAAGAGATCCCTGTCAGTTTAGTGTATGATCAAGTAGAATTAGCCGCAAAGTATTCCCAACAGGATTGTAGGCTAGACAGCCTGTTGGATGGTATAGAAGAAGAATTTAATTAGTCTTAGTGACTGTGTAATTCAAGTGACATAAGTAATGTCCCTAGCCAGATTGTAAATCATTTGTTATGGCGGACCTTTTCGCTTCGACCTCTGGACCCGATAGTTCGGAGTGTATCCGAATACCCGCTCGGTTATGTAAAAACCGGGGTATGCATGGAGACCAGGCGTAGGGGTCATAAGTGCTTGAACAGACAAGTACCCAACTAGTTATGTTATTTTACATGGGTAGTAAGAAACATCTTCCAGAGAGAATAGTTCCGTTAAGGGTTCCTTTCCCTGGGTAAGCATGCCCTAATGTGCATGTCCGAACTGCAAAAAGATACGCAGGTTATAAACATCTGGGGGCATGTGTCAAATTAAATAAAAGTCATCTTTTGTTCACCGACCGAATATTCTCTTAAGAATGCTAGCTTTTGGCTTCACCCAGTCTGAGGTACACATCCGGCTGACCCGGAAGTAACAATCGCAGAGGTGCTCCCCTTATGCCCTAGCCGAATTAACGGGAACGTAGGGCATAAATACAAGAGCCAGGCAACCCAGCTTGGCCAAAACTTAAGTCATATCAATGCATATAATGGTGAAAAAAGGTACATGCGGAAGAGTAACACATGTGTGGGGCATAAAGCCCGGAAAAATAATTAGATTAAGCTTATGTGTAAGAAGCCCCCAGGTATAATGAGCGCGGTTTAGCGCATCAAGATTGTGTAACCAAGACACAAGTTTAGCCCTTTAGGGCCTTGAAGAGAATAATAAAAAATGAGAAAAATGGAGAAAAGACAGATATGCAAAAAATTGACGGAGGTGAGGAGACGAACATAGAGTCCGACGCTAGGCATAGAATCTTCGGAGTCTGGCTGCGTTCCATGGGTTTGGCTCGAGTCGATTATCTGATGCATCTGGCAGACGGTACGCTCCGCCGGTCAGAACCTGATCAATAATGAAAGGGCCTTCCGATTTGGGCTTGAGCTTGTTCTTTTTCTTCTGCGGAAGGCGTAGAACTAGTTTGACAACGTTATAGGCTTTGGCCCGTACTTCCCTGCTTTGATACATTCGAGCCTGTTGCTGATAAAATGCGGAACGGGCTTTTGCCACGTTGCGCTCCTCTTCCAGGGCATCCAAACAGTCCTGCCAATCGAGCTCGGCCTCTTTTTCTTCGTACATGCACACTCGAGGTGAGTCATGAATTATATCGCAAGGCAGAACCGCCTCTGCGCCGTACACCATGAAGAACGGTGTGTATCCGGTAGTGTGATTGGGCATGGTCCGCAGCCCCCATAGTACGGAGTCGAGCTCCTCTACCCAGTGCGTGTTTGATTCCTTTAAGGACCGCACTAATCTGGGTTTAATGCCACTCATGATAAGACCGTTCGCTCGCTCGACTTGACCGTTAGTTTGCGGGTGATAGACAGAAGCATAATCGAGCTTGATGCCCATGTTGCTGCACCAAAGTTTCACCTCGTCGGCTGTAAAGTTCGTGCCGTTGTCAGTGATGATATTGTGGGCGATGCCATAACGGTGTACGACCCCGGATATGACGTCTATCACTGGTCCGGATTCAGCCATTTTGACAGGTTTGGCTTCTATCCATTTGGTGAATTTATCCACCATGACCAGTAAGTATTTTTTTCTTATGGGTTCCCCCTTTAAGAGGTCCAACCATATCAAGCCCCCAGACCGCAAAGGGCCAAGTAATGGGGATTGTTTGGAGATCTGTAGGCGGCATATGGCTTTGGTTTACAAAAAGCTGGCAACCGACGCAATGTTGGACCAGATGCTGCGCATCTGCCCGGGGCGTCGGCCAATAGAAACCTGTACGGAAGGCCTTGCTTACAAGGGCCCGGGCTGCGGCGTGATGGCCGCGAGTCTGGCATGGATTTTTGCCAAAAGCTTCCGCCCTTCCTCTTCGGAGATGCACCTTTGAAGGACTCCGGTAGTGCTTTTCTTATAGAGCTCTCCCTCGTGGCCCTTGTAGGCTTTCGATCGCCGTACTATGCAGAGTGCCTCATTTTGGTCCTTGGGTAGTTCCTGCCTAGTTAGGTAGGCCAGGAATGGTTCTGTCCATGGGGCGATGATGGCCATTATTATGCGGGCTGAAGGTGTTATTTCGATGGCAGAGCCTCCAATTGTGTCAGAGTGTTCGGTATCTGGTGTTGTGGCCGGGTCCGGACTATTGTTGCAGGTGTCCCCTTCCCATACCACGGATGGCTTAAACAGTTTTTCCAGGAAGATGTTAGGTGGGACAGGGTCGCGTTTAGCGCCGATACGAGCAAGGATGTCCGCCGCCTGGTTGTTTTCCCGAGCCACATGGTGGAATTCAAGCCCCTCGAACCGAGCTGACATTTTGAGGACGGCATTGCGATATGCCGCCATTTTCGGATCCTTGGCATCGAAGTCTCCATTTATTTGGGATATTGCGAGGTTCGAGTCCCCACGCACCTCCAGGTGTTGAATGCCCATGGAAACTGCCATCTGGAGACCATGTAATAGGGCCTCATATTCGGCTGCGTTATTGGAGTCTCTGTATAGTATTTGGAGTACGTATTGCACTGTATCTCCGGTGGGGGATGTCAGGACGACGCCAGCCCCCAGACCAGCCAGCATTTTAGAGCCGTCAAAGTGCATGATCCAATTGGAGTATGCGCCGTACTCTTTAGGGAGTTCGGCTTCTGTCCATTCGGCTACGAAATCGGCCAGTACTTGCGACTTAATGGCTAACCGTGGTTTATATGTTATGTCGAACAGGAGGAGCTCGATAGCCCATTTGGTAATCCGGCCCATGGCATCGCGGTTGTTTATTATGTCGTTGAGTGGTACTTTGGAGGCCACTGTAATTGAACACTCTTGAAAGTAGTGTCAGAGTTTCCGGGATGCCATGAATACCATGTATGCTATCTTTTGATAATGTGGATACCGTGATTTGCATAGAATGAGGACGGTGGATACATAATATATCGGCTTTTGAAGTGGGAATTTATGCTCGTCCGTCTCTCGTTCGACGACGAGCACTGTGCTTACAACTTGGTGAGTTGCCACTATATATAATAGCATTGGTTCGCCGACATTTGGCACGGCCAAGATTGGGTTGGTGGCCATGATGGCTTTTATTTCTTCCAATCCGGCCGTGGCCGCCTCCGTCCACTCGAAGTGTTCGGTGCACCGCCGAAGGCGATAAAGGGGGAGTGCTTTTTCTCCTAATCGAGAGATAAAACGTCTTAAAGCCGCCACACATCCAGTTAACTTCTTGATTTGCATGAGTTTAGTTGGGATAGCCAACTGCGACAGAGCCTGGATTTTGGCCGGATTTGCTTCAATTCCTCTGCTGGAGATGATAAAGCCCAGGAGCTTTCCGGCGGGTACGTCGAAAACGCATTTTTCCGGATTGAGCTTAATGTCATATGTTTGGAGATTGTCGAACGTGAGCCTCAAGTCTTCAATTAAGGAGTCGACGTGTCTGGTTTTAACGACCACATCATCGACGTATGCCTCCATTGTTTTGCTGATCTGCTTTTCCAGACATGTCTGAATCATGCACTGATACGTTGCGCTGATGTTTTTGAGCCCGAAGGGCATTGTGTTAAAACAGAAGGGGTCGTATGGAGTGATGAATGCCGTTGCGGCTTGGTCGGACTCCGCCATTTTAATTTGGTGGTAACCGGAGTATGCATCGAGGAAGCACAATGAGTCGTGTCCTGCGGTGGCGTCGATAATTTGATCGATGCGAGGGAGGGGGAAGGGATCCTTTGGACAAGCCTTATTAAGGTCCTTGAAGTCGACGCACAGGCGCCAGGATTTGTCCATCTTTGGCACCATCACCAGGTTTGCTAGCCAGTCCGGATGCTTTATTTCTCTAATGAATTCGGCCTCCAGTAATTTGGCTAGCTCCTCCCCCATAGTTTGTCGCTTGGGTTCGGAGAAACGCCGAAGGGTCTGCTTGACCGGCTTGAATCCTTTTAGAATGTTAAGGCTATGCTTGGCCAGCCTGCGTGGGATTCCTGGCATGTCGAAAGGATGCCATGCGAATATGTCCCAATTCTCGCACAGGAACTCCCATAGTGCGGCGTCTATGGCGGGGTTTAACTGTGCCCCAATGGAAGCCGTTTTTGTGGGGTCCGTTGGATGGACTTGGAATTTGACTATTTCATCCACTGGTTTAAAGGAGGTGGACTTGGATCTTTTGTCTAGTATCATGTCGTTTCTGTCCACTGCGGAGCGCAGCGCGGTTAACTCCTCCGCCACAAGGGCTTATGATAATGCCTCAAGGGCTAGTGCTGCTCTTTTGTTCTCGGTGCGGAGTGCTATGTCCGGATCACTGGCTAGAGTGTTGATTCCATTGGGCCCGCACATTTTGAGCTTCATGTACCTGTAATGGGGTATGGCTTGAAAAATCGTGAATGCCTCTTGCCCTAGAAGGGCGTGGTATCCGCTACTGAACGGGGCCACTTGGAATGTGATTTCTTCGGACCTGTAATTCTCCGGAGTGCCGAATACCACATCTAGTGTGATTTTCCCAGCGCAACGTGCCTCCGACTAGGGATGATTCCTCGGAAGGTCTTTCTGCTTTGCTCAATACGGTTGCTATCTATTTCCATTTTTTGAAGAGTCTCCTCATAAATGAGGTTTAATCCGCTGCCGCCGTCCATGAGCACTTTAGTGAGCCGAAAGCCGTCCACAATTGGACCGAGGACCAAAGCGGCTGGTGCTCGGGCTGTTCGGAATTTAGGTTTGTCACTGGCATTGAAGGTGATAGCCGTGTCGCTCCATGGATTTATTGCTGCCACGTGGCAGACTTCGGCAAGGCTGCGAAGTGCTCGCTTACGCCTATTATTTGAGGCGAAGGTCTCGAAGACCATCAATACCGTATTGTTATCCATGGGAGGGTGTTCTAAGGTATTTTGGATGAGGAGATCCTCACCGCTCTTGGCCACCTGCCGGAGTACCCAACATGCTCTAAGGCTGTGTGTTGATATGGTATCCGCTGTACTATGAATTTTGTAGGGCCCGTTAAGCCATCCCTCCAATACGGTTCCACGCCTTGTAGTGGGCATTTGCTTCTTTGTAATTGAGTCGGGCGACTTATGGGAGTGCACCCTTTTAGTTCGGAATGGGGGTTTTGTCAAAGCCAGATTATCCCGAAATTGTGTTTGGGTTTTCCAGGCACTTTCCATCACATAGTATTTCCATACTATGGCCGCCAAGTCAGTGAAGTGTGCTATGTCACGGCGACTTATGACGTTGAGGATTCCCTTGTCCGTGCAATTGTTGCGAAAGAACGAAATTGTGTCTTCCTTAAGACAGTCCTTGACCTTGTTCATTACAAGGAGGAATATGGCCCAATAGTGATGTACTGTCTCTTGGGGTGCTTACCTAATGTGGGAAAGATCGTTGGTATCTGGGTGGGTGGGTGGATTTAAGTTCGGATCTTGACCCAATCTGAGATCCCGGGGCGGGGGAGTTTCCGATCCTGGAAGTTCGAGCTCCGGGATGTTGCCCCGCGGGTTTGGTATGCAACCTGATTCTAGGTTCAGGGTTAGGGCGATGTCCTCCCATGAGCGGGTATCCGGCTTAGAGAGCTCGGGAATCTAGACATAGTTCGTCCTTAGGATAGAGGGAGAATCGCCGCATTGCTCCTCCACCACCGCTATCTGATGGGTGACCGACAGAGAGTTAATCTCCCTTTGGTCGGGTTTAAGCCTGATCCGATCATAGTCCGTTGCGACTCCCAGAGTGGCGATGCGATCCAAGAGCTCGTTCAAAGAAGAAATCTCCATTGGATCCATCTGCCCGGTGAATTTCGAGCCGATGTGGAGGTTATTTTCGATGACCCGAGAAGTCATCGTCGGCGCAGCGGCCGAGCGGGCGGTCATGACGAAGCTGCCTACTCGGAGAGTTTGGCCTACAGCGAGGGCTCCCCCAGAGGTGATGTTGTCCTTGACAATGAGATGGGCCATACCCCCTTATGATGACGACATAGTGGAGCTCACAATGAAAGCACCAATGTCGGTGTCAAAACCGGTGGATCTCGGGTAGGGGGTCCCAAACTGTGCGTCTAAGGCGGATGGTAACAGGAGGCAAGGGACACGATGTTTACCCAGGTTCGGGCCCTCTTTATGGAGGTAATACCCTACGTCCTGCTTAATTGTTCTTGATGATATGAGTATTACAAGAGTTGATCTACGATGAGATCGTAGAGGCTAAACCCTAGAAGCTAGCCTATGGTATCATTGTGTCTTGTCCTACAGACTAAACCTTCATTTTATATAGATACCAGAGGGGGCTAGGGTTACACAGAGTCGGTTACAAGGAAGGATATCTACATCTCCATATTGCCAAGCTTGCCTTCCACGCCAAGGAAAGTCCCATCCGGACATGGGACGAAGTCTTCAATCTTATATCTTCATAGTCCAACAGTCCGGCCATGGGATATAGTCCGGCTGTCCGGAGACCCCCTAATCCAGGACTCCCTCAGTCAATGACATATGGGCCCAACAGGGGTCTGGCCCACATGTCAATGACGCAACTGGACCTGCAGTTAAGTCAGTGCAGCTCAGTCCATATCTTACGTAGGTGTGCCATTGCTCGCTATAAATATTGCGCCTCCCACGACATCACTATCTCCTCCCACTCACATTCACGTTCATCGCTATCTCCTCCCCCTCCCTCTCACGTCGACCACGATGGCATCGCCCCTCCCAAGCCCTAGGCGCCCCTTGCTGCACCGCACGGACGGTAACGCGCTGCCGTTCCGTTCCTCGCCACCACTAGTCGAGGAGGACGCGTCGGCGTTCCGCTGCTCGCCGTGACACGATGAGTAGCCATTCCGTTCCTTGCTGCCACTAGTCAAGGAGAACGCGTCAGCGTTCCGCTCCTCACCGCGACGTGTCGAGGTGGACGCATCGGCGTTCCCAATCTCGCCAGCATGCCCATCGGCTCCCCGCTATGAGAAGAACGCCGTGCCGCCCGCCGAGCACCCCAGACTTGAGGAGCTTTGGAAAGAAATGGATGTCGCCTTATGGGAGGCTTTGCCTCCATCAGAGCGCACCAAAATAGAGGCGGAGAAGAAGGCCGAGGAAGAGAAGCGCACCACGGAAAAAGCTGCCTCGGAGGCCTATGTCGCATCCGAGAGAGTCAGGCAATTGGCTCTTTGGCAGAAGGCTCGTGCGAGGGCCGTGAGGGTGGTGGAGGACGCCCGTGCTGACGCCATGAGTCCAGTCAGGCCCAAGCGTCTCATCTACACTTGGCGGTACGTGGACCAGGTGCATGCTTCCAGGGAGGAGGAGTACCTGTTGGCGCCGGATCACCACACCGGTCAGATCGCACTCGCCCACCGGCAAGCCGCCAATCAGCACCTCGCGAGTTGCGAGGATGAGGAAGAGGCGTTGTGTCGGCGTGTTGGGAAACAGCCACGCACGAGGGCACTCATGGTGTGCCGCAAGCGCTCCTACGAGCGCCGTGGCTTTTAGTAGGAGTATAATTTTTGTTTTGTAAGGCGATCTCATTAGTTTTGGGACGCAAATGATAAATCCCAAAAATTCAGGAATTATTAGCGTCCTTAATTAAGTATGTAAAAGGGAAAGTTTGGAAACCTTGTGTATTCGTACGCATTTTGCAAGTACATGCATATAGCACAAACTTTACTATATACTATCGCACTACACGTCTCTCTCTATATACGCTTGCAGACTGTGCTACTCCCTCCGTACAGGTCAATAAGTCATCTTTGGTTGTGCACCGTGACCAAGAAGGAGGGAAGACTTATACACCTAGATGGAGGGAGTACTACTATTTCTTATGTACGTGCAAATGCACATTTTAACATTACGATGCGGTTCTTGTAAAAGTAGAAAAACAACACTAGTCAAGCTTGTGAAACGATTCAATGCAAAACAAATGCAAAAATGCTCGTTTGATTGTTTACTTTTAGCTTCCTTCTCTCTGGTTATTTCTCTGTCGTACTTTGTACGGAGTATCTCACTGGTCGGAAAGGCATGCAAATTCCCAAACTGCTTCCTACACCCTGTATTGAATTTTTTGCCTAACAAGTTGTGTCGTGCAATTGGAATTCCAACTTGAGTACTACTACAAGTAGGAGTACCAGGGGACAGTTCTTTTAGGCTTCTAGATTAGTAATCACATAACTACTACCTTCGTCTAGGTTTATTGGTCCCCATTGTAATCTGTGTCAAATTTTGATCATAAATTTAACTAATGAAATGTTAGTGCATGTCACATGCACTAACATTTTATCAGTTAAATCTTTGGTCAAAATTTAGCACAAATTACAATGGTGAGGAATAAACCAGGACGGAGGTACTACTAGTACTAGTAGCTTAGAAGCCCAAATAAATGAGTGAGGCGCCTTAATGTTAGTCTCCACTGTGACTAGTCTTATGGGAAAAGCTGGGGAAGCCCCCAAAAGAACTGGCCCTAGGAGTAGTAGCTAGGGATACTAGGAGTAGTAGCTAGGGATCGAGTGTGCGAGATGAACCGGAGAAAGTAAATGCAGAGTGCAAAAAAGACGGATGGATGTGATGGTTGCTTGTCCGTTTATTTTACCAGGCCACTTATTACTGGGAGTGGTTGGGTTTTGTGATATGATGGCTTTACTGCCGCGCCACGAGCGGGGTGAGACTTCCGTGTAGCGCCGCCCTCTACACTAGTACTACTACATCGGTCATGGTTTATCCCCCATGGAATTTGACTGAAGATTTAACTGACAAAATGTTAGTGCATGTCAACAAAAACAATATCGTTGGATTCGTATTTGAACATAGTTTTCAATGATACTCCTATAATTTTAGGTGACATGCATCATCATTTATCGTACTATATATAATGTTAGTTCAATTTTTGGTCGTACTAATCTATAGTAAGGTGCCCGTGCGTTGCACGGAAGAGTGAAATGCATTGATCGGGGAGTTGTTTATTTTGACAAATGATGTGGGGGTCATCTCATGTGTAACAGGTATCAATAGGTTTGTTCGGATATTATTTCATCACTAGAGCTCACAAATATCCGGGTGAAATAGATAAAAAGTATCTTTTGCAAACAAAAGCGTTCAACTGTTCAACCTGCATCCAAAACTTGTGAAGAAATAACTCTTATTGTGCTTTGCATGAAATGATCTTCAAGCATTAGTTTTTGAGTATCCATTGTTATACATGTTGGCTACAGATGACATGGCACTTTCTTATAGAGTCACGTCCAATCCATTTGAGTTAATTGTGTGTATGATTCCCCCTCTATAAAAATTTAATTGCATCCTTAATCTTGTATTCTAAGTACTCTGCGGGTTCCACTGTCAGCACAGTGTACATGACTTGCAGGCTGGCTACAGATTTGTACAGAAAGTTAAAAAGAAACAAATCCATGACTTGCAGGATTGGAGTTAGCACCGATGGCGGTTCATAGTCGTTCCACGCTCGGGCATTGAAGTTTGTAACTATTTTAGATTAGAACATACTACTCCTCCGGTGGTAGTAGTAGAGTAGAGTCCTACTCCACTACTACTCCACTCAAGCAAGTTAGGGCATAGTAGCAGGTACTGTAGGGAGTACCAGTACTGTGATCACTCAAGCAAGTTGTCTGACTTCGATATGAACCTACGCTGCTGGTATGTGTCTCGTAAGTCAAGCGGCATGCTGTAGTCGTCATCACCTGTCCACTTCCTGCAGCACATATTCGCTTCTCCATCTTTGTCTGCTCTTCCATCCCTGCTAAGGCGCCTCCCCCCTTGTCCAATCTTCCATCCCCGCTAAGGCGCCTCCCCCTTGTCCGAAAACCAAGCACTAACAATGGCAGAACCAAGCAGCATCTGCCAAAAGAGTGACTAGAATTTGCTCCCCACAGAGGTAATCAAGTTCATTGTTTCGCGTGTGGACAATCTCAGTACCATGCCGCTCGCCGCGTGCTCCTTGGGGATGTACCGTTTACTCAAAGCCCTCAGGCCAGAGCTTTTAAAGCCAGCTCCTTGCTTGCTGATGTCACCTAATCTTCAGAAACGACGTGTCAGGCAGCATAACGATTGTAGGGTGGCGAGCATCAACCCCCTTGACTGCGATCCGATCCCTGTCACCCTCAACTACATTAACGGTATGTATTGGGTCGGCATGAACACGTCTTGGATGGTACTCGTCGACGGTCGCAGCAGCTGGATTCTCGTGGAGGTCTACACCCGGCGATTGATCCCCTTTCCTTCGATTAACACAGCACTGCTTTGGCACCGTGGCCCAGAATACTTGGAATCTTACAGTATCCAACATGATACCAAGTTTGATTTGCTCAAGGTTGTAATCTGCCAAGTGCCCACAAGATCTGCGAATTATAAAGACTTCAGGCTAATTGCGTTCCTCAACCGCGGTCTCGCCTATCTGACAGGTCACTGTGGTAAGTGGATAAATCTGCATGTCCATCGCAGGATCATACATCCTTCATGGTTCTCTGATGCCATTGAACACAAGGGCTTCATTTACGCTGTCGACTCCTTCTATGGCTGGATGTATTGCTGGCCTACTCCATTCATCGCTACAAACGGTTGTTACAGCAGTATGTTACTTTCCTATGATATCATGATGGCTTGCTTATATTACTGTCAACATTTACTGAAAAAATATTCATGCTCATAGTATGCTGTTCTTAAGATTGACTACATCAAGAGCCCTTTTTTATTTGACTCCAACTTTTTTTATGTTACTTTCCTATGATATCATGATGGCTTGCTTATATTACTGTCAACATTTACTAAAAAATATTCATGTTCATAACATGTTGTTCTTAAGATTGACTACATTAAGAGCCCTTTTTATTTGACTCCAACTTTTTTTGTGGGTTATTTGACTCCAACTTGATATGATGTTGTAGGCCGCCTGGTGTCCATACCCTTCCTAATCCCAGAACCTTCCAAAGAAAAGCGGCATGGCAGTTGTAGGTGGTTCCTGGCTTGATCAGACGATGGCGAACGATTAATGATCGTTCGCACGTACCGGATGTGTTGTTTCGCGGAATACAATCACAGTCACTGCAAGGCCTTTGAGCAGGATCCCAGCTTCTCTGGGCCTTCAGGAATTTTTGACTGGAGGTTGGTAAGTAGCCCTGGTACACACTCTCTATTTGTCGGACTGAATTATCCGATTAACCAGGAGATAACCGACGGCAGGGATCATGACAGCAGCGCAGTTTTGTTCATCAGGCAAAACTGTGTGTACACAGCGTACCATGCGTCTCTGCATGCACCATACCCTGATATGTGCCGCCAAGCTCTGCATCCCAAAGTAGGAGAGAGGGTCGCAAGTATCAGACTTCGACTTGCTGGCTAGAGTTTCCCCCGTCAGGCACCCATCTGGTTCAAGCCGTCAGCCAATCTCCACGGCTTAATAAACAGTAACATCTAACTGAGCCAGTTAGTTAGATGTGTACACTTGGTGTAGTAGATGCATACACTTGTTCTTTTTTGGTAGCCCTTTTGTAATGATGGCTGATGTTTCGTTTGGAAGAGAGAGCTGTGTCTTCACTCTTCTGGCCTGCTTACTGCTTCTGTTGCACCCCAGCCCTGGTTGCTGCTGCTACTGTTTTCAATGTACAATCAGTAGTATATTTCGTCTGTTGGTTGAATAAATGTGTTGTTAGAACGACAAACACAATGTTTTGGAAGTCGTTGCACGGTTCGATCCTTTTGTGCCCCGTACCATACGTAGCGCATACTATTTTTCGTACGGAACACATTTTCCACTTGTTGATAACATGCAGCCCACTGATGAAGGCCCAATAGAGAAGCCCATAATTAACTGGAAGGGAGGCTCTCACATGAATCCGGCCCAGGTACATACTCATGGTCCCCTAAACATAAATAAGTTAATAAATAAATAAAGCTAAATGCTCATGCACCAGTTCTTTAAATTCACGATTTAACAGGAGGATATTATTTCCTATGATAGTGTCGTTAAATTCAGTCGATATAATTCTTCGGCAAAGATAGCGACCGGTCTTTTTTTCTCCCAGCATTTTCTTCCTGCAATCAGCAGACCCATGCAAATCATAGTCAACATCGTAAATAGATCCGGTCCATTTTTATTTTTCAATAATAATGTCCAACCCAGCCCAACACATTGGCGACAGCATATTATCCTCCACCTTGGTGCACTCGTTGCGGCGCCGCCGTCCGGCCCTGTCAACAAAGTTTTTTTCGAAATGGTCCCTGTCAACATAGTGAATCAGGAGAGGACTGTAGTTGTGAGTATGGCAGTACGGACCCACCAGGTCCACTCCCGAACATAAGCAAGCACCTCTTTTACTACTCAGATGAACCCCTCGTTTTTTACTCTAATCCACCTTGCTGATATCTGGGACCCACATCATTTTCAACGTATAGTCAATTAACGACAGAATTGCACAACTTTTCTTAGTAGTAATTCGGAGGAGCAGGCTATAAACTGGGTTGTGCGGTCTCTGTGGCCCGTCTAACAACATGACCAGCCCAACAGTTTTTTCTTTGGGAAAATAGGTAGCCCAGTATTTCTTTTTGAAGAATACCCAAGCTAGGCCTATTTGTTTTCTCCGACTTACTGGGTTGCAAATCTTTCAAGACGAGGAGGGATGCATTCCGGCCTGGCCAAAGAGTATGGTCAGTGTCTGTTAAAAGTAATATCAAAAGGGGTTCAAAATTCCAAAAAAAAATAGCAAATGGGATATTAGTTTCTTTTTTGTTTTTGTTCTTCACTGATATCTTATACGTATTTCATTGGATTTAACATGACATATGACTAATTTATTTTTAAATTTGTTTTAGTATGGCTACTAATTTTTGGATTAAGAATATTTTGTTCCCCAGCAAAAATTTGCGAATTTTCAAAATGTCCCACATATTTAGTTAATTTTTTTAACCCTGGTGCTGACTAGAAAATGGGCAGCAATTCTAAAAATGGAAAACGGGCTGCAATAAATTCCATATTCATTAGAAAATGAGTAAAAATTATAAAAATAATAGCAAATGGGTTGTACACACGACAGATTTTGAGGCTGACTTGTTTACGCAAGGCTTTGTCAGTCAACACACGATTCTAGCACCAGTGACTGTTGGATTTCCATCCAACGGTCGACGTTCTTCTTAAATCTCTGATCTTCCCGCTCCACCCGCCTAAACTAGCACCGGCGGGACTGCCTGCTCCCTCCTCTTGTGGCCCGCTGTGATGCCGTGCAGGCTTCCCCGGCCCACCCTACTCCCTCCGCTGGGCTGGCCGCACGCACGCAATCAACTGCCTCCTTATTACGCGAAAAAATGATTACTCCCACTGACATCTGGGGCACACTGGTTGGGAGGCTAACCTGTGGGCCTACTAAGTTGACGTGTACGCAGGGCTTGTCAACTTAGTCAACAAACGATTCTAGCAGCAGTAACCGTTGGATTTGAATCGAATGGTCCTGCTACTTCTTCAATCGCTGCTCTTCTTGCACCAGCCGCCCAAACTAGCGCCAGCGAGACCGCCTGCTCCTGCCTCCAGTGGCCAGCTGTGCTGCCGTTGAGGCCTCACCACCCCCTACTACTCCCACCGCTAGCTAGGCCCTGCGGTGACGGCAGCCTCACACCGTAGCCGAACCAGTGAACCCTCGTACTCCTCTCCGCATGGGCATCCACTGATGTGTCTTCCCCGGCTCCGCGTCGTCCCCTTGCTAGGCCTCGCCGTCGTCCACCGCCTTGGTGCTCTCGGTGCGGCGTGGTCAATGTGGTCAATGACCGACTTCCATTGGAAGAGTACTGTACGTGGAGAGGCTGACAGCTGGGTCCACGGCCGCAGCTGGGTCCATGGCCACATCCCAGTTTTTTGTAATTTGCCAAGTAAGTCGCTTTGTCAGGCGTGTTGGGCTGCAAATCTTTCAAGACGAGGAGAGTTTCATTCGTATGGCTGAGAAAATGGCCTGTCAGTAATGAGAAATGGGCTGTAGATTTTTAAAACACATCAAACCGGCAATTAGTTTCAAATTCTTTTTTTCATTTCGAGATTTTAAATTGCATTGATATTTATGCGTGGACAATTTGTTGGATTTTATAATGATATATATATTTATTTATAAAATCAGTTTGAACGTAACTCAAAATTTCAGGATTAAAAAGAGTTCGGACTGCACCGAAATATGCAAAATTTCATTAAAAAAATTCACCATGGCCACAATACGGGCTGTAATCCTAACAAAAAGAATATGGGCTCCAAAAAAACCTTAAGAATTAGCAAATGGGCTGTAAATTATTAGAAATAATGGCAGATGAGCTGTATGTTGTTTTCCACAGATTTGAGGCTTGCCTAAAAAAGGTTGACGCACAAGCAGTGACTGTTGGATGTCCATCCAACGGCCGTCGTGCTTCTTCAATCTCTGCTCTTCCTGCTCCAGCCGCTCAAACAAGCGCCGAAGGGACTGCCAGCTCCCTCATCCCCGCTGCCGGTTGTGCTGCTGCGCAGGCCTCACCGCCCCACCGTACTCCCATCGCTGGCCTAGCCATCTCTCTACTCACCCACACCTGTTGTTATTCTCTGGCGACGGCAGACGAACCAGTAAACCCTCGTACAGTCGTACTCCCCTCCGCGTGGGAAACAACTGCCGAGTCTTCCCTGGCTCTGTGTCGTTCCCTTCCTAGGCCTCGCCATCGTCCATCGCCCTAGTGCTCTCGGCGCGGCCTGGTCAACGTGGTCAACGACCGACATGCATCTGAAGTGGACTGTGCATGGAGAGGCTGACAGCTGGGTCCACGACTGCATGCAAGGAAATGCCTCCTTATTACACGCAGAATAATGATCCCTCCACCTGACATCTGGGACCCACCGAAAGGGCATCTGTATTTCGAGAAAAAAACATTACCGCCGCTGACAGCTCGGGCCCACCAGCTATATCTTTGCACGCAAGGAAGTGCATCCTTATTATGCACAAAAAAATGAATACTCCCCCTGCTAGCTGGGACCCAGTATAGTGGTAGGCTGACATGTGGGCCTACTAAGTTGGCGGGGGCGGAGGGCTTTGTCAACTTAGTCAATATGCACGATTCTAGCTCCAGTGACCGTATGATGTCCATCAAACGGTCGTAGTGCTTCTTCAACCTCTGCTCTTCTTGCTCCAGCCGCCCAAACCAGCGTCGGTCGTGCATCGTGCTCCTGCCTCTCGTGGCCGGCTACGATGCAGCGGAGGCCTCACCGCCCCCTACTACTCCCACTGCTGGCTAGGCCATCCTTCTAGTCACCCACACCCCCTGTTATTCTGCGGCGACGGCAGCCTCACACCGCAGCGAACCAGTGGACCCTCATACTCCTCTACGCGTGGGCATCCACTGTCGCGTCTTCCCTGGCTCCGCGTTGTCCCCTACCTAGGCCTCGCCGTCATCCACCGCCCTGGTGCTCTTGGCTCGGCGTGGTCAACATGGTCAAGGAACGGCTTCCATCGGACGTGGACTGTACATGGAGAGGCTGACAGCTGGGTCCACAGCCGCAGCAAGGAAGTGCCTCCTTATTACGTGCAAAATAAATATTCCTCTACCTGACAACGGGGACCCACCAGACGGGCCACCGTATTTCACAAAAAAAAAACGTTTCCCCCTGACTGCTGGGACCCACCAGCTACATCTTCGCACGCAAGGAAGTGCGACCAGGCAAGAAAAAGGATTCGCCCCCTGACTGCTGGGACCCACCAGCTACATCTTCACATGCAAGAAAGTGCCTGACAGTCGGGGCCCACTTGGTCGAAGCGTATGTAGCGTTGTCATTCTAGTCACGAACATGTACGTACATACTGGTCGAGGTAGAGGCGTGCACGTAGCATGTACACGTACGTACAGCGGCCAGGGTGCAAGAAAGTAAATACGACCACGTACATACATACAGGCGGGGTCTCGAACGCCTACTCGCGAGTACGTACGACCAGGGCTCGTGTACATGGCTGGGTCGAAACAGAGAAACAGCGACGTCGTCGTGTTCATGGGGAGCCAACCGGCTGGGTCGGAACGGAATGCGTCCACGTGTTCATCAGGAGGGCTTGGATGGAACAGCTGATGGAAACGAGGCCTGGCATACCGCAGAACAGAGGAAACAGACTTGTGTTCGACCGGCCATGTACGAAACGGGATTATGTTCGTCGGGAGGGCTCTGGCGTACCACAAAAAGGAGGAAACGGACCTCCTACGGTCGAAACGGTGGTCCTGTTGATCGGGAGGGGTGTGGCGTACCGCAAAACGGAGGAAACGGACTTGTGTTGGAGCGCTACGGTCGAAACGGTGGTCCTGTTCATTGGGAGGGATGTGGCGTACCGCAAAACGGGACTCCACGAGATACTGTTCATCTCCACCGTCGACCCCTCCAGCCTCCATGGGCTACTATTCATCCACTGTCGACCTCCTCCAGCCTCCACCTGCGACTGTTCATCCACGGGCTCCTGTTCATCCAGCCTCCACCGCGCGCTACTCCACCGGCTATGGTTCAACCAGCCCTCTCCATGGGCTCCTGTTCAACCACCCCTCCACGGGCTACTGTTCATCTTGCCCTCCACCGTCTACTGTTCATCCTGCCCTCCATGGGGTGGTCTTGTTCATCCTGCCCTCCACGGGGTCCTGTTCATCCAGCCCCAACCGGCTCGATTGATCGGGGTACTGTTCATCTAGAGGCAACACCACGGGGTCCTGTTCATCCACCCCCACCGGGAACTGTTCATCCACCCCCCCCCCCCCCCCGCAACGCTCGATCGGGTTCAGTTAATAGCCATCGATCGATCGCTCGGGTTTAGTAATGCGTAGCCTGCAGTGCAATCGCTCGGGTACAGTTAGAGCCCTACGCCTCGCACACACTGATGACCCACAAGTATAGGGGATCTACCGTAGTCCTTTCGATAAGTAAGAGTGTCGAACCAAACGAGGAGCAGAAGGAAATGATAAGCGGTTTTCAGCAAGGTATTCTCTGCAAGCACTGAAATTATAGGTAATAGATAGTTTTTTGATAAGATAATTTGTAACGAACAACAAGTAACAAAATTAAATAAAGTGCAGCAAGGTGTCCCAATTCTTTTTGTAGCAAAGGACAAGCCTGGACAAACTCTTATATAGAGAAAAGCACTCCCGAGGACACATGGGAATTATCGTCAAGCTAGTTTTCATCACGTTCATATGATTCGCGTTTAGTACTTTGATAATTTGGAATGTGGGTGGACCGGTGCTTGGGTAGTGTCCTTACTTGGACTAGCATCCCACTTATGATTAACCTCCATTGCAAGCATCCGCAACTACAACAAAAGTATTAAGGTAAACCTAACCATAGCATGAAACATATGGATCCAAATCAGCCCCTTACGAAGTAACGCATAAACTAGGGTTTAAGCTTCTGTCACTCTAGCAACCCATCATCTAATTATTACTTCACAATGCCTTCGTCTAGGCCCAAATAATGGTGAAGTGTCATGTAGTCGACGTTCACATAAAACCACTAGAGGAGAGACAACATACATCTCATCAAAATATCGAACGAATACCAAATTCACATGACTACTAATAGCAAGACTTCTCCCATGTCCTCAGGAACAAACATAACTACTCACAAAGCATATTCATGTTCATATTCAGAGGGGTATTAATATGCATATAGGATCTGAACATATGATCTTCCACCAAATAAACCAACTAGCATCAACTACAAGGAGTAATCAACACTACTAGCAACCTAAAGGTACCAATCCTAGACTTAGAGACAGGAATTGGATACAAGAGATGAACTAGGGTTTGAGAGGAGATGGCGCTGGTGAAGATGTTGATCGATATTGGCCCCCTCCCGATGAGAGGAGCGTTGGTGATCATGATGGTGATGATTTGCCCCTCCCGAAGGGAAGTTTCCCTGGCAGAACAGCTCCGCCAGAGCCCTAGATTGGTTCCGCCTCAAGGCGGCGGAGTCTCGTCCCGAAAGCTTGATTATGATTTTGTCCCCGACGAAAGACTCCATATAGTAGAAGATGGGCATCGGAGCGCCACCAGGGGACCAACGAGGCAGGGGGCGCGCCCAGGGGGGTAGGGCGCGCCCCCACCCTCGTGGGTGGTGAGTGGCCCCCCTCTGGTACTTCTTGCGCTCATTATTTTTTATATATTCTGAAAATAACTTCCGTGAAGTTTCAGGACTTTTGGAGCTGTGCAGAATAGATCTCTAATATTTGCTCCTTTTCCAGCCCAGAAGCCCAGCTGCCGGCATTCTCCCTCTTTATGTAAACCTTGTAAAATAAGAGAGAATAGGCATAAGTATTGTGACATAATGTGTAATAACAGCCCATAATGCAATAAATATCGATATAAAAGCATGATGCAAAATGGACGTATCAACTCCCCCAAGCTTAGACCTCGCTTGTCCTCAAGCGAAAGCCGAAATCGAAAAATATGTCCACATGTTTAGAGATAGAGGTGTCGATAAAATAAAGTACGGACATGAGGGAATCATGATCATTCTTAGAACAGCAACTTATATAATTATTGTCATAAGATCTCTTATGCTAAAGTAACAATTCAATCACAATTTCGAGTACGAATCATAAACTTCATTGAGAACCAACAAACTCTAATCTTAGTCGTTGAGGTAATTGCAATTTATCATAACATAAGAAATAGTCCATATAAGCGCTTTTCAGCAAGTCCACATACTCAACCATCTTTTAGTCTTTCACAATTGCTAACACTCATGCAATATTTATGGATACAAAGTCTTAATCGGACACAGAGAAAGATAGGGGCTTATAGTTTTGCCTCCCAACGTTTTACCTCAAGGGTAATGTCAACAATAATAGCTCATGAAAACTCACATCCAATTAGCCATATATACCAGGATATTTCCAACATATTGTGCTTGCCAAAAGATAAAATGAAAAAAAGTAAAGGTGAAGATCACCTTGACTCTTATGTAAGGTGGGAGATAAAAGAAAAAGATAGGCCCTTCGCCACTTTATATTGCCACTTGTGATATGGACCTTTATTATGCAGTCCGTCACTTTTATTTCTTCCACATCACAAGATCGTATAAAGCTTATTTTCTCCCACACTAATAAGTCATACATATTTAGAGAGCAAATTTTATTGCTTGCACCGATGACAACTTACTAGAAGGATCTTACTCAATCCATAGGTAGATATGATGGACTCTCATGGCAAAACTGGGTTTAAGGGTATTTGGAAGCACAAGTAGTATCTCTACTTGGTGCAAAGAATTTGGCTAGCATGAGGGGAAAGGCAAGCTCAATCATGTTGGATGATCCATGACAATGTAATTTATCTCAGATGTAAGAAAAACATAACCCATTGCGTCGTCTTCCTTGTCCAACGTCACCTCTTTAGCATGTCATATTTTAATGAGTGCTCACAATCATAAAAGATGTCCAAGATAGTGTATTTACATACGAAGACCTCTCTTTCTTCATTACTTCCTATTAATTGCAACGATGACCAAAACTATGTTCGTCAACTCTCAACAACTTTTATTCATCATGCTCTTTATATGTGAGCTCATTACTCCCCATAAGATCCATATGATCTCTTTTATTCTTTTTATTTCTTCTCTTTTATTTTATTCCCTCAAGATCATAGCAAAATCATCAAGCCCTTGACTCAACACTAATCTTTATTATATAGCTCACGGACTCGATTACATAGAGGGATCATAAAGCAAAACTCAAAACTAGATCATACTAAAACTTTTATTCTACTAGATCAAAATATTATCAAAAGGATCGAACTAAGAAAAACGGTAACGATAGGAGTGTGATGGTGATACAATACCGGGGCACCTCCCCCAAGCTTGGCAGTTGCCAAGGGGAGTGCCCATGCCCATGTGATTATATCTCTTTTGTCGGTGAAGGAGTTGGAGTTGTTGATGATGTAGGCTTGTCGTCCCTCTTCCAAGGCATAGGCTCACCATCATAGAAGGATGATCGAGTCTCCTGAGTCCTCAAATCTGCAGCCAAACTCATCCTTTTGAATCTATATTCATACTCACAGTTTTGATTTTGCAGGTCATAGATCTGGGCTTGGAGGTGCTCGATTTTCTCATGAAGCTTGAAGATGGCCTCCCCAATGTCCTTGACGTCCAGCTTGTGGTTGTTGGTGAACTCCGTGAGCACAATGTGATTGGAGTCGAGTCCATGCTCCACCATCTCCTGACACTGGAAAACTTGTTGCTCCAATGCCTCGAGCCTTGCCTCCGTGCTTCCGGTCTTCCTTGGTCCCTCAACATCGCGGATGTGCAACAACCCCTCACGCATCTCAATGGTTTGAGGGTGTTGCAGGACCTCCGCGGGGTAGGGGTTGATGACCTTCTCGAAGAACTTGGCCTTGGGGGCACTTGAAGACGACATGACGACCTGGACCTGTCGAAAAAACAGCTCGAAACAAAGACGATAGATATTTGTGTGATACAGGAGTCAAAACCTTCAGGAGATTATATAATGAATTTTTATTGACCAAAATACATAACGTGCAAGAAAACGGAGTTCGGAGAGCGCACAAGGTGCCCACGAGGCAGGGGGCACGCCCAGGTGGGTAGGGCATGCCCTCCACCCTCATGGAGCCCTCGTGTCCTTCTCGGATTGCTTCTTATTTTTCTATTTTTCTAAATATTCCAAAACGGAGAAAATTTGCCATTAGAACTGTTTTGGAGTCGGTTTACTTACTGTACCACATACCTATTCCTTTTCGAAGTCTGAAACATTCCGAAAAGTGTCCTTTATGTATTCCTTCGGGGTTACGGTTTCAATAACATTGGTTTCAACATTTATAGGATTACCTGAGATATAATGTTTGATTCTTTGACCGTTCACCACCTTCGCATTCGTGCCTTCGAAGTTGTTGATTTTTATGGCACCGGAACGATAGACCTCCTCGATAACGTAAGGACATTCCCATTTAGAGAGAAGTTTTCCTGCAAAAGATATTAAATGAGAGTTGTATAGCAATACATAATCACCTACATCAAACTCACGCTTTTGTATCCTTTTGTCATGCCATCTTTTAATTTTTTTTCTTTAAACAATTTGGCATTCTCATAGGCTTGGGTTCTCCATTCATCAAGTGAGCTAATGTTAAATAACCTTTTCTCGCCAGCAAGTTTGAAATCATAATTGAGCTCTTTAATAGCCCAATGAGCCTTATGTTCTAGTTCGAGAGGTAAGTGACATGCTTTACCATAAACCATTTTATACGGAGGCATACCCATAGGATTTTTATATGCAGTTCTATAGCCCCATAATGCATCATCAAGTTTCTTGGACCAATTCTTTCTAGATCTATTAACAGCCTTTTGCAAAATTAATTTGAGTTCTCTATTACTCAATTCTACTTGACCACTAGACTGTGGGTGATAAGGTGATGCAATTCTATGATTAACATCATACTTGGCAAGCATTTCACGGAAAGCACCATGAATAAAATGTGAACCACCATCAGTCATTAAATATCTAGGGACTCCAAACCTCGGAAAAATAACTTCTTTAATCATCTTAATAGAGGTGTTATGATCAACACTACTAGTTGGAATAGCTTCTACCCATTTAGTAACATAATCAACAGCAACTAAAATATGTGTATATCCATTAGAGGCAGGAAAAGGTCCCATATAATCAAAACCCTAAACATCAAATGGTTCAATAACAAGTGAATAATTCATAGGCATTTCTTGACGTCTACTAATATTACCAATTCTTTGACATTCATCACAAGACAAGACAAACTTACGGGCATCCTTGAAGAGAGTAGGCCAATAAAAACCAGATTGCAATACCTTATGTGCAGTTCTATCTCCAGCATGGTGTCCTCCATAAGCCTCGGAGTGACACTTGCGTAGGATATGTTCCTATTCATGCTCAGGTACACAACATCTAATAATACCATCTACTCCTTATTTATAAAGATGTGGGTCATCCCAAAAGTAATGTCTCAAATCATAGAAGAACTTTTTCTTTTGCTGGTATGTGAAACTAGGTGGTTTAAATTTAGCAACAATATAATTAGCATAATCAGCATACCAAGGAGCAGTTTGAGAAGCATTTATGACATTTAATTGTTCATCAGGAAAGCTATCATCATTAGGTAGTGGGTCATCAAGAACATTCTCTAACCTAGACAAGTTGTCTGCAATGGGGTTCTCAGCTCCCTTTCTATCAATAATACGCAAATCAAATTCTTGTAGCAAGAGAACCCATCTAATAAGTCTAGGTTTATCATCTTTCTTTTCCATAAGATATTTAATGGCATCATGATCCGTGTGAATAGTTACTTTAGAATCAACAATATAAGGTCTGAACTTATCACAAGCAAATACAACAGCTAAGAATTCTTTTTCAATAGTAGCATAATTTGTCTGGGCATTGTCTAGAGTTTTCCTAGCATATTGAATAACATTTAGTTTCTTATCAACTCTTTGCCCTAGAACAACACCTAAAGCATAATCACTAGCATCGCACATAACTTCAAAAGGTAAATTCCAATCAGGTGGCTGAACAATAGGTGCAGAGATCAATGCTTTCTTAAGTATTTCAAATGCTTCTACACAATCATTATCAAAGACGAACTGTATATATTTTTGTAATAAATTAGTTAGAGGCCGAGAAATTTTAGAGAAGTCCTTAATGAAACTCCTATAAAAGCCGGCATGACCAAGGAAACTTCTTATACCTTTGATGTCCTTGGGACACGGCATCTTTTCAATAGCATCAACTTTAGCTTTATCAACTTCAATGCCTCTTTCAGGAATTTTGTGCCCCAAGACAATACCTTCATTAACCATAAAGTGGCACTTCTCCCAATTCAAGACAAGGTTAGTTTCTTCACATCTCTGCAAAACTCGATCAAGGTTGCTTAAGCAATCATCAAAAGAGGATCCATAAACGGATAAATCATCCATGAATACCTCACATATCTTTTCACAAAAATCAGAAAATATAGCCATCATGCTTCTTTGAAAGGTAGCAGGTGCATTGCATAAACCAAAAGGCATACGTCTATAAGCAAAAGTACCGAAAGGGCAAGTAAAAGTGGTCTTAGATTGATCATCAGCTGATACAGGTATTTGAGAGAAACCAGAATAACCATCTAGAAACCAAAAATGTGTATGTTTGGATAATCTTTCTAGAATTTGATCAATAAAAGGTAAGGGGTAATGATATTTTTTAGTAGCCTTATGTAATTTGCGGAAATCAATTACCATCCTATAACCTATAATAAATCTTTGCAGAATCAATTCATCTTTATCATTAGGAACAATAGTAATACCTCTCTTCTTAGGAACACAATGGACAGGACTTACCCACTGACTATCAGCAATAGGATAAATTATATCTGCCTCAAGGAGCTTTAGTATTTCTTTTCTTACCACTTCTTTCATCTTAGGATTCAGTCGTCGTTGGTGATCCATAACTGGTTTGGCATCTTTTTCCAAATTTATTTTGTGTTGACATAGAGTGGGACTAATACCCTTAAGATCATCAAGAGTATATCCAATAGCAGCACGGTGCTTCTTCAGAGTTTTCAATATTTTTTCTTCCTCCTTCTCTGAAAGGTTAGCACTAATAATAACAGGATATATCTTCTTTTCATCAAGATAAGCATATTTAAGAGTATCAGGCAATGGTTTAAGCTCAAACACGGGATCACCCTTGGGTGGAGGAGGATCCCCTAAGATTTCAACAGGCAAATTGTGTTTCAGAATAGGTCCCTGTTTAAAGAACACCTCATATATTTCCCTTCTTTCATTCATAAACATATCATTTTCATGGTCTAACAAATATTGTTCTAAAGGATCACTAGGAGGTACGGCAATAGAAGCAAGACCAATAATTTCATCTTTACTAGGCAATTCCTCTTCACGGTGTTGTCTACGAAATTTTGAAAAGTTGAACTCATGAGACATATCACCTAAACCAATAGTAACAACATCCTTTTTGCAGTCTATCCTAGCATTAACAGTGTTTAAGAAGGGTCTACCAAATATAATGGGACAAAAGCTATCTTGTGGGGAACCAAGAACAAGAAAATCAGCAGGATATTTAGTTTTCCCACACAAGACTTCAACATCTCTAACAATCCCAATTGGTGAAATAGTATCTCTATTGGCAAGTTTAATTGTGACATCAATATCTTCTAACTCAACAGGTGCAATATCATGCATAATTTCTTTGTATAAGTCAATAGGTATTCCACTAGCACTAGCACCCATATCACACAAGCCATGATAACAATGATCTCCTATTTTAGCAGAAATAACATGCATGCCTACCACAGGTCTATGTTTATCTTTAGCACAAGGTTTAGCAATTCTAGCAGTTTCATCATAGAAATAAATAATATGCCCATCAATATTATCACCCAAGAGATCCTTAACAATAGCAATATTAGGTTCAACTTTAACTTGCTCAGGAGGTGTATAGGTTCTAATATTTCTTTTACGAACCACAGTTGAAGCTTTAGCATGATCTTTTATCCTAACAGGAAAATCTGGTTTCTCAACATAAGCAGTAGGAACAATAGGATCATTATAAGTAATAGTCTTTTCTTCAACTTTAATAGGTCCAACTACTTTTACTTCAATGGGAGGATTATATTTAAACCACTTCTCCTTAGGGAGATCAACATGAGTAGCAAAAGATTCACAGAAAGAAGCTATTATCTCAGAGTCAAGTCCATATTTAGTGCTAAATTTACAGAAAACATAGGTATCCATAAAAGATTTAACACAATCAAACTTAGGTGTCATACCTGACTCCTTACCTTCGTCGAGATCCCAACATTCAGATTTGCGTTTAATTCTTTCCAATAAATCCCATTTGAATTCAATAGTCTTCATCATAAAAGAACCAGCACAAGAAGTATCAAACATGTTGCAATTGTTATGAGAAAACCGAGCATAAAAATTTTGAATAATCATTTCTATTAAGAGCTCATGATTGGGGCATGAATATAACATTGATTTGAGCCTCCCCCAAGCTTGAGCGACGCTTTCTCTTTCGCGAGGCCAAAAATTATATATATACATACATACATATATATATATATATATATAAAAAATTACGATCACGATGAACAAGATGCATAGGATAAAACTTCTGATGAAATTCCAATTTCAATCGTTTGTAGTTCCATGATCCCATATCATCACATAGCCTATACCATGTCAATGCATCTCCCTCCAAAGATAAATGGAAGACCTTCTTCTTGATAACATCATCGGGCATACCTGCAAGCTTAAATAATCCACAAACTTCATCCACATATATTAGGTGCTCATCAGGATGTAATGTTCCATCTCCTGCAAAAGGATTAGCTAGCAGTTTTTCTATCATACACGAAGGAATTTCAAAGTAGACATTTTCATTTTCAGTAGGTTGAGTAGGTTGAGGAGCAACTCTTTGCTCTACTGGTCGAGGTGAATACACCCTGAACAAGCCCCTCAGAGGATTACTTTCCATAGTAACAAGTGACAGTAAATTTCAGCACACTATATAAATTTTTCCTTACAAAATTCCACCTACCAAAGGCGCTTCACTCCCCGGCAACGGCGCCAGAAAAGAGTCTTGATGACCCACAAGTATAGGGGATCTATCGTAGTCCTTTCGATAAGTAAGAGTGTCGAGCCCAACGAGGAGCAGAAGGAACTGATAAGCGGTTTTCAGCAAGGTATTCTCTACAAGCACTGAAATTATAGGTAATAGATAGTTTTGTGACAAGTTAATTTGTAATGAACAACAAGTAACAAAAGTAAATAAAGTGCAGCAAGGTGGCCCAATCCTTTTTGTAGCAAAGGTAATGCCTGGACAAACTCTTATATAGAGAAAAGCGCTCCCGAGGATACATGGGAATTATCGTCAAGCTAGTTTTCATCACGTTCTTATGATTCGCGTTCGGTACTTTGATAATTTGGTATGTGGGTGGACCGGTGCTTGGTTACTGTCCTTACTTGGGCAAGCATCCCACTTATGGTTAACCTCTATTGCAAGCATCCGCAACCACAACAAAAGTATTAAGGTAAACCTAACCATAGCTTGAAAGATATGGATCCAAATCAGCCCCTTACAAAGCAACACATAAACTAGGGTTTAAACTTCTGTCACTCTCGCAAACCAATCATCTACTTATTACTTCACAATGCCTTCCTCTAGGCCCAAATAATGGTGAAGTGTCATGTAGTCGACGTTCACATAACACCACTAGAGGAGAGACAACATACATCTCATCAAAATATCGAACGAATACCAAATTCACATGACTACTAATAACAAGACTTCTCCCATGTCCTCAGGAACAAACGTAACTACTCACAAAGCAAATTCATGTTCATAATCAGAGGGGTATTAATATGCATATAGGATCTGAACATATGATCTTCCACCAAATAAACCAACTAGCATCAACTACAAGGAGTAATCAACACTACTAGCAACCTACAGGTACCAATCCCAGACTAAGAGACAAGAATTGGATACAAGAGTTGAACCATGGTTTGAGAGGAGATGGTCCTGGTGAATATGTTGATGGAGATTGGCCCCCTCCTGATGAGAGGAGCGTTGGTGATGACGATGGTGATGATTTGCCCCTCCCGGAGGGAAGTTTCCCCGGCAGAACAGCTCCGGCAGAGCCCTAGATTGGTTCTGCCAAGGTTCCGCCTCGTGGCGGCGGAGTCTCGTCCCCAAAAGCTTGCTTATGATTTTTTTCCTCAACGAAAGACTCCATATAGTAGAAGATGGGCATCAGAGGGCCACCAGGGGACCCACGAGGCAGGGGGGCGCGTCTAGGGGGGTAGGGCGTGCCCCCACCCTCTTGGATGGTGAGTGGCCCCCCTCTGGTACTTCTTGCGCTCAGTATTTTTTATATATTCTGAAAATAACTTCCGTGAAGTTTCAAGACTTTTGGAGCTGTGCAAAATAGGTCTCTAATATTTGCTCCTTTTCTAGCCCAGAACCCTAGCTGCCGGCATTGTCACTCTTTATATAAACCTTGTAAAATAAGAGAGAATAGGCATAAGTATTGTGACATAATGTGTAATAACAGCCCATAATGCAATAAATATCGATATAAAAGCATGATGCGAAATGGACGTACCACACACGTGCGTACGTACGAGAGAAACGCGCATCGCTCGGCCCCTGACCATGCACCATAACCGGGGACTCCCCGATATTTTTTGCGCCCTCGCTTCTTCCATGGTTTTTTTCGTCATGGATGGCCCAAAGAATGTCATGCAGCTGCGCCTCCAGCCCGCCCAGGACGAAAAGTCCATTTTTTATCATGATTTTTTGTCATAGAAGTAGGACCCCACCACATCTATGATGATACCGGGTTTTGTCACAATTATCGTCATAGAAGTGTCATAAGTATGATAGAAAAAAATTCGTTCAGGCCAAAATGTCACGGATGTGTCTCTTTTTTTGTAGTGTTGGGTTGGCCGGTGAGGATGCTCCGGCTGACTTGGCTGTCGGAGGAGGGAAACAAGATCTTAGGCGTCTGGAGATGGAGCCCGAGGTACTGCTCCGGTGTGATGGAGGGTTTCGTCGTTGGAGCAGCTCCGGTGAGTTGTACGACGTCGAGGCTGATGCGGGACAAGAGAGACAATGTTAACCTGAGTGGAATTCTAATAGCATCTCCAATAGATGACGTAAAATACATAACCATAAAGTGCTAGATGTATACATCAGCCACTCATCTTTGAACTTAACTGTCGAAACTGAATTTAACTGTCGAAACTGCACTTAACCGTCGAAACTGAATTTTGCTGTCGAAACTGAACGCACTAGAGGTGAGGCTACACGTCAGTCGATTTTGCAGCCGTTGGATATGAAATCAAGGGTCTGTAGTTCATCTTCAACCACCACCGGCCAAATAGTCGCCCCCCGCCGCCCGCGGCCGGCGGTGCGCCGCCCCGCCCGCCCCGAAAACACTCCCCACCGCCGGTCCGCCGCCGCCCCACCATCCCTCTACGCCCCCCGTGCCGAGCTTTTTCTCCGGCGATCCCCACGCCACCGCGCCACCACCACCGGCGACCACCGCCCCCACCCTGAACCCAAAGATAGATAGTGGGGTACCTCTTCGGCGAGCCCCCCTCCCCGCTGTGGCTGGTTCTTCCTTAACTCCAGTGAGCCCCCCACCCCCTGAAAATCGACTGACCCAAAAGTTGATTCAGTCGACTAAAGTGTAGCTAAATCGGAGCAACATCGCAAGCAAGAGCAAGAGCGAGAGCAGCTGTGCGAGCAAGAGTAGACCAAGAAGGGGACCGAGAGCAAGAGCAGAGCAGCAGCGCGAGCGAGAGCTAAAGCAATAGCAGCTCCTACTGATGTGGATGTCATCACCGAGGGAGCGACGCCGTGGAGGAAGTGGCGGGCGACGCCATCATGGATGGAGCCACGCCGTGTCGGCTCGGGACTAAGCGCCGGCAGCACCGTGAGATCGAATCAAGAAGAAAATGCGGCGATTAGTGTACAATCTCTTTGGTGGCGCTGATTAGGCTGTGGCTTCATCCGAGGAAACGGTGAGGATGATGCTCTTCCGGTGGTGCAGGTGAAGACGGTGGTGTGGGAATGGAGGTGACGCGAAAGACGAGGGGAATGTTGGGGTAGCTCCTTGGAGGTGGAGGATGAAGGAAATATGCCCTAGAGGCAATAATAAGGTTATTATTTATTTCCTTATATCATGATAAATGTTTATTATTCATGCTAGAATTGTATTAACCGGAAACATAATACATGTGTGAATACATAGACAAACAGAGTGTCACTAGTATGCCTCTACTTGACTAGCTCGTTAATCAAAGATGGTTATGTTTCCTAACCATGAACAAAGAGTTGTTATTTGATTAACGAGGTCACATCATTAGTTGAATGATCTGATTGACATGACCCATTCCATTAGCTTAGCACCCGATCGTTTAGTATGTTGCTATTGCTTTTCTTCATGACTTATACATGTTCCTATAACTATGAGATTATGCAACTCCCGTTTACCGGAGGAATACTTTGGGTACTACCAAACGTCACAACGTAACTGGGTGATTATAAAGGAGTACTACAGGTGTCTCCAATGGTAGATGTTGGGTTGGCGTATTTCGAGATTAGGGTTTGTCACTCCGAGTGTCGGAGAGGTATCTCTGGGCCCTCTCAGTAATGCACATCACATAAGCCTTGCAAGCACTGCAACTAATATGTTAGTTGTGAGATGATGTATTACAGAACGAGTAAAGAGACTTGCCGGTAACGAGATTGAACTAGGTATTGGATACCGACGATCGAATCTCGGGCAAGTAACATACCGATGACAAAGGGAACAACGTATGTTGTTATGCGGTCTGACCGATAAAGATCTTCGTAGAATATGTAGGAGCCAATATGGGCATCCAGGTCCCGCTATTGGTTATTGACCGGAGACGTGTCTCGGTCATGTCTACATTGTTCTCGAACCGTAGGGTCCGCACGCTTAACGTTACGATGACAGTTATTATGAGTTTATGCATTTTGATGTACCGAAGGTTGTTCGGAGTCCCGGATGTGATCACGGACATGACGAGGAGTCTCGAAATGGTTGAGACGTAAAGATTGATATATTGGAAGCCTATGTTTGGACACCGGAAGTGTTCCGGGTGAAATCGGGATTTTACCGGAATACCGGGAGGGTTACCGGAACCCCCCGGGAGGCTAATGGGCCTATTGGGCCTTAGTGGAAAAGAGAAAAGGGGCAGCCCACAGCTGGCCGCCCCCCCCCCTTTCCCCAAGTCCTAGTAGGACTAGGAGAAGGGGCCGGCCCCCCTCTCTCTCCTTTCCCCCTTGAGAGTCCTAGTTGGAATAGGATTGAGGGGGGGGGGAGTCCTACCCCCGGTAGGAGTAGGACTCCTCCCGCGCCCTCTCCCTAGCCGGCCGAACCCCCTCCCCCTGCTCCTTTATATACGGGGGCAGGGGGCACCCCATAGACACACAAGTTGATCCTTGAGATCGTTCCTTAGCCGTGTGCGGTGCCCCTGCCACCAAATTCCACCTCGATCATACCGTTGTAGTGCTTAGGCGAAGCCCTGCATCGGTAGTACATCAAGATCGTCACCACGCCGTTGTGCTAACAGAACTTTTCCTTGACGCTTTGCTGGATCGGAGCCCGAGGATCGTCATCGAGCTGAACGTGTGCTAAGAACTCGGAGGTGCCGGAGTAACGGTGCTTGGATCGGTTGGATCGGGAAGAAGACGTATGACTACTTCCTCTATGTTGTGTGATCGCTTCCGTAGTCGGTCTGCGTTGGTACGTAGACAACACTCTCCCCCTCGTTGCTATGCATCACCATGATCTTGCGTGTGCGTAGGAAAATTTTCGAAATTACTACGTTCCCCAATAGTGGCATCCGAGCCTAGGTTTTTATGGTTTGATGTTATTTGCACGAGTAGAACACAAGTGAGTTGTGGGCGATACAAGTCATACTGCCTACCAGCATGTCATACTTTGGTTCGGCGGTATTGTTGGACGAGACGATCCGGACCAACCTTACGCGTACTTTTACGCGAGACCGGTTCCCTCGACGTGCTTTGCACATAGATGGCTTGCGAAAGACTGTCTCTCCAACTTTAGTTGAACTAAGTGTGGCTACGCCCGGTCCTTGAGAAGGTTAAAACGGAGTCTATTTGACGAACTATCGTTGTGGTTTTGATGCGTAGGTGAGATGAGTTCTTGCTTAAGCCCGTAGCAGCCACGTAAAACTTGCAACAACAAAGTAGAGGACGTCTAACTTGTTTTTGCAAGGCATGTTGTGATGTGATATGGTCAAGGCATGATGCTGATTTTATTGTATGAGATGATCATGTTTTGTAACCAAGTTATCGACAACTGGCAGGAGCCATATGGTTGTCGCTTTATTGTATGCAATGCAATCGCGATGTAATGCTTTACTTTATTACTAAGCGGTAGTGATAGTCGTAGAAGCATAAGATTGGCGAGACGACAACGATGCTACGATGGAGATCAAGGTGTCGCGCCGGTGACGATGGTGATCATGACGGTGCTTCGGAGATGGAGATCACAAGCACAAGATGATGATGGCCATATCATATCACTTATATCGATTGCATGTGATGTTTATCCTTTTATGCATCTTATCTTGCTTTGATTGATGGTAGCATTATAAGATGATCTCTCACTAAATTATCAAGAAGTGTTCTCCCTGAGTATGCACCGTTGCCAAAGTTCGTCGTGCCCAGACACCACGTGATGATCAGGTGTGATAAGCTCTACGTTCATCTACAACGGGTGCAAGCCAGTTTTGCACACGCAGAATACTCAGGTTAAACTTGACGAGCCTAGCATATGCAGATATGGCCTCGGAACACAGAGACCGAAAGGTCGAGCGTGAATCATATAGTAGATATGATCAACATAACGATGTTCACCATTGAAAACTACTCCATCTCACGTGATGATCGGTTATGCTTTAGTTGATTTGGATCACGTGATCACTTAGAGGATTAGAGGGATGTCTATCTAAGTGGGAGTTCCTAAGTAATTTGATTAACTGAACTTAAACTTATCATGAACTTAGTACCTGATAGTATCTTGCTTGTTCATGTTGATTGTAGATAGATGGCTCGTGCTGTTGTTCCATTGAATTTTAATGCGTTCCTTGAGGAAGCAAAGTTGAAAGATGATGGTAGCAATTACACGGACTGGGTCCGTAACCTGAGGATTATCCTCATTGCTGCACAGAAGAATTACGTCCTGGAAGCACCGCTAGGTGCCAGGCCTGCTGCTGGAGCAACACCAGATGTTATGAACGTCTGGCAGAGCAAAGCTGATGACTACTCGATAGTTCAGTGTGCCATGCTTTACGACTTAGAATCGGGACTTCAACGACGTTTTGAACGTCATGGAGCATATGAGATGTTCCAGGAGTTGAAGTTAATATTTCAAGCAAATGCCCGAATTGAGAGATATGAAGTCTCCAATAAGTTCTATAGCTGCAAGATGGAGGAGAACAGTTCTGTCAGTGAACATATACTCAAAATGTCTGGGTATAATAATCACTTGATTCAGATGGGAGTTAATCTTCCAGATGATTGCGTCATTGACAGAATTCTCCAATCACTGCCACCAAGCTACAAGAGCTTCGTGATGAACTATAATATGCAAGGGATGAACAAGACTATTCCCGAGCTCTTCGCAATGCTGAAAGCTACGGAGGTAGAAATCAAGAAGGAGCATCAAGTGTTGATGGTTAACAAAACCACTAGTTTCAAGAAAAGGGCAAAGGGAAGAAGAAGGGGAACTTCAAGAAGAACAGCAAGCAAGTTGCTGCTCAGGAGAAGAAACCCAAGTCTGGACCTAAGCCTGAAACTGAGTGCTTCTACTGCAAGCAGACTGGTCACTGGAAGCGGAACTGCCCCAAATATTTGGCGGATAAGAAGGATGGCAAGGTGAACAAAGGTATATGTGATATACATGTTATTGATGTGTACCTTACTAGAGCTCGCAGTAGCACCTGGGTATTTGATACTGGTTCTGTTGCTAATATTTGCAACTCGAAACAGGGACTACGGAATAAGCGGACGCTAGCAAAGGACGAGGTGACGATGCGCGTGGGAAACGGTTCCAAAGTCGATGTGATCGCGGTCGGCACGCTACCTCTACATCTACCTTCGGGATTAATATTAGACCTAAATAATTGTTATTTGGTGCCAGCGTTGAGCATGAACATTATATCTGGATCTTGTTTAATGCGAGACGGTTATTCATTTAAATCAGAGAATAATGGTTGTTCTATTTATATGAGTAATATCTTTTATGGTCATGCACCTTTAAAGAGTGGTCTATTCTTGTTGAATCTCGATAGTAATAATACACATATTCATAATGTGGAAGCCAAAAGATGCAGAGTTGATAATGATAGTGCAACTTATTTGTGGCACTGCCGTTTAGGTCATATCGGTGTAAAGCGCATGAAGAAACTCCATACTGATGGGCTTTTGGAACCACTTGATTATGAATCACTTGGTACTTGCGAACCGTGCCTCATAGGCAAGATGACTAAAACACCGTTCTCCGGTACTATGGAGAGAGCAACAGATTTATTGGAAATCATACATACCGATGTATGTGGTCCGATGAATATTGAGGCTCGTGGCGGATATCGTTATTTTCTCACCTTCACAGATGATTTAAGCAGATATGGGTATATCTACTTAATGAAACACAAGTCTGAAACATTTGAAAAGTTCAAAGAATTTCAGAGTGAAGTTGAAAATCATCGTAACAAGAAAATAAAGTTTCTACGATCTGATCGTGGAGGAGAATATTTGAGTTACGAGTTTGGTGTACATTTGAAAAATTGTGGAATAGTTTCGCAACTCACGCCACCCGGAACACCACAACGTAATGGTGTGTCCGAACGTCGTAATCGTACTTTACTAGATATGGTGCGATCTATGATGTCTCTTACTGATTTACCGCTATCGTTTTGGGGTTATGCTTTAGAGACGGCCGCATTCACGTTAAATAGGGCACCATCAAAATCCGTTGAGACGACGCCTTATGAACTATGGTTTGGCAAGAAACCAAAGTTGTCATTTCTTAAAGTTTGGGGCTGCGATGCTTATGTGAAAAAGCTTCAACCTGATAAGCTCGAACCCAAAGCGGAGAAATGTGTCTTCATAGGATACCCAAAGGAAACTGTTGGGTATACCTTCTATCACAGATCCGAAGGCAAGACATTCGTTGCTAAGAATGGATCATTTCTAGAGAAGGAGTTTCTCTCGAAAGAAGTGAGTGGGAGGAAAGTAGAACTTGACGAGGTAACTGTACCTGCTCCCTTATTGGAAAATAGTACATCATAGAAAACTGTTTCTGCGACACCTATACCAATTAGTGAGGAAGCTAATGATGATGATCATGAAACTTCAGGACAAGATACTACTGAACCACGTAGATCAACCAGAGTGAGATCCGCACCAGAGTGGTACGGTAATCCAATTCTGGAAGTCATGCTACTAGATCATGATGAACCTACAAACTATGAAGAAGCGATGGTAAGCCTAGATTCCGCAAAGTGGCTTGAGGCCATGAAATCTGAGATGGGATCCATGTATGAGAACAAAGTATGGACTTTGGTTGACCTGCCCGATGATCGGTAAGCAATTGAGAATAAATGGATCTTCAAGAAAAAGACTGACGCTGACGGTAATATTACTGTCTATAAAGCTCGACTTGTCGCAAAAGGTTTTCGACAAGTTCAAGGGGTTGACTACGATGAGACCTTCTCACCCGTAGCGATGCTTAAGTCCGTCAGAATCATGTTAGCAATTGCCGCATTTTATGATTATGAAATATGGCAGATGGATGTCAAAACTGCATTCCTGAATGGATTTCTGGAAGAAGAGTTGTATATGATGCAACCAGAAGGTTTTGTCGATCCAAAGGGAGCTAACAAAGTGTGCAAACTCCAGCGATCCATTTATGGACTGGTGCAAGCATCTCGGAGTTGGAATAAATGCTTTGATAGTGTGATCAAAGCATTTGGCTTTATACAGACTTTTGGAGAAGCCTGTATTTACAAGAAAGTGAGTGGGAGCTCTGTAGCATTTCTGATATTATATGTGGATGACATATTGCTGATTGGAAATGATATAGAATTTCTGGATAGCATAAAGGGATACTTGAATAAAAGTTTTTCGATGAAGGACCTCGGGGAAGCTGCTTACATATTAGGCATAAAAATCTATAGAGATAGATCAAGACGCTTAATTGGACTTTCACAAAGCACATACCTTGACAAGATTTTGAAGAAGTTCAAAATGGATCAAGCAAAGAAAGGGTTCTTGCCTGTGTTACAAGGTGTGAAGTTGAGTCAGACTCAATGCCCGACCACTGCAGAAGATAGAGAGAAAATGAAAGATGTTCCCTATGCTTCAGCCATAGGCTCTATCATGTATGCAATGCTATGTACCAGACCTGATGTGTGCCTTGCTATAAGTTTAGCAAGGAGGTACCAAAGTAATCCAGGAGTGGATCACTGGACAGCGGTCAAGAACATCCTGAAATACCTGAAAAGGACTAGGGATATGTTTCTCGTATATGGAGGTGACAAAGAGCTCACCGTAAGAGGTTACGTTGATGCAAGCTTTGACACTGATCCGGACGATTCTAAATCGCAAACCGGATACGTGTTTACTTTAAACGGTGGAGCTGTCAGTTGGTGCAGTTCTAAACAAAGCGTCGTAGCAGGATCTACATGTGAAGCGGAGTACATAGCTGCTTCGGAAGCAGCGAACGAAGGAGTCTGGAGGAAGGAGTTCATATCCGATCTAGGTGTCATACCTAGTGCATCGGGTCCAATGAAAATCTTTTGTGACAATACTGGTGCAATTGCTTTGGCAAAGGAATCCAGATTTCACAAAAGGACCAAACACATCAAGAGACGCTTCAACTCCATCCGGGATTTAGTCCAGGTGGGAGACATAGAGATTTGCAAGATACATATGGATCTGAATGTTGCAGACCCGTTGACTAAGCCTCTTCCACGAGCAAAACATGATCAGCACCAAGGCTCCATGGGTGTTAGAATCATTACTGTGTAAACTAGATTATTGACTCTAGTGCAAGTGGGAGACTGAAGGAAATATGCCCTAGAGGCAATAATAAGGTTATTATTTATTTCCTTATATCATGATAAATGTTTATTATTCATGCTAGAATTGTATTAACCGGAAACATAATACATGTGTGAATACATAGAAAAACAGAGTGTCACTAGTATGCCTCTACTTGACTAGCTCGTTAATCAAAGATGGTTATGTTTCCTAACCATGTACAAAGAGTTGTTATTTGATTAACGAGGTCACATCATTAGTTGAATGATCTGATTGACATGACCCATTCCATTAGCTTAGCACCCGATCGTTTAGTATGTTGCTATTGCTTTTCTTCATGACTTATACATGTTCCTATAACTATGAGATTATGCAACTCCCGTTTACCGGAGGAATACTTTGGGTACTACCAAACGTCACAACGTAACTGGGTGATTATAAAGGAGTACTACAGGTGTCTCCAATGGTAGATGTTGGGTTGGCGTATTTCGAGATTAGGGTTTGTCACTCCGAGTGTCGGAGAGGTATCTCTGGGCCCTCTCGGTAATGCACATCACATAAGCCTTGCAAGCACTGCAACTAATATGTTAGTTGTGAGATGATGTATTACAGAACGAGTAAAGAGACTTGCCGGTAATGAGATTGAACTAGGTATTGGATACCGACGATCGAATCTCGGGCAAGTAACATACCGATGACAAAGGGAACAACGTATGTTGTTATGCGGTCTGACCAATAAAGATCTTCGTAGAATATGTAGGAGCCAATATGGGCATCCAGGTCCCGCTATTGGTTATTGACCGGAGACGTGTCTCGGTCATGTCTACATTGTTCTCGAACCGTAGGGTCCGCACGCTTAACGTTACGATGACAGTTATTATGAGTTTATGCATTTTGATGTACCGAAGGTTGTTCGGAGTCCCGGATGTGATCACGGACATGACGAGGAGTATCGAAATGGTCGAGACGTAAAGATTGATATATTGGAAGCCTGTGTTTGGACACCGGAAGTGTTCCGGGTGAAATCGGGATTTTACCGGAATACCGGAAGGGTTACCGGAACCCCCCGGGAGGCTAATGGGCCTATTGGGCCTTAGTGGAAAAGAGAAAAGGGGCAGCCCACAGCTGGCAGCGCGCCCCCCCCCCCTTTCCCCAAGTCCTAGTAGGACTAGGAGAAGGGGCCGGCCCCCCTCTCTCTCCTTTCCCCCTTGAGAGTCCTAGTTGGAATAGGATTGAGGGGGGAGTCCTACTCCCGGTAGGAGTAGGACTCCTCCCGCGCCCTCTCCCTAGCCGGCCGAACCCCCTCCCCCTTCTCCTTTATATACGAGGGCAGGGGGCACCCCATAGACACACAAGTTGATCCTTGAGATCGTTCCTTAGCCGTGTGCGGTGTCCCGTGCCACCAAATTCCACCTCGATCATACCGTTGTAGTGCTTAGGCGAAGCCCTGCGTTGGTAGTACATCAAGATCGTCACCACGCCGTTGTGCTGACAGAACTTTTCCTCGACGCTTTGCTGGATCGGAGCCCGAGGATCGTCATCGAGCTGAACGTGTGCTAAGAACTCGGAGGTGCCGGAGTAGCGGTGCTTGGATCGGTTGGATCGGGAAGAAGACGTACGACTACTTCCTCTATGTTGTGTGATCGCTTCCGCAGTCGGTCTGCGTTGGTACGTAGACAACACTCTCCCCCTCGTTGCTATGCATCACCATGATCTTGCGTGTGCGTAGGAAATTTTTTGAAATTACTACGTTCCCCAACAGAGGACGGGGTGGCTGACCCAGCGAGACGACCAGATCGACGACGGATCCTCATCCGGTACGGTGGATGAGGGACGACGAGGTGTTGCTGTGGACGTTATCGTCGGGGAAGAGGCTCCGGCTGGGTGGCGGACGAAGGAGGGTGTGGGGCTTCGCGGGTTTTCTCGACCTCGGTGTATGAATGAGTGGGCGGATGGGATGAGAGTGGAGAACCATGGCTTAGGGACGCGCTTGTCCGAAATGTGTGGTAAGTTATGAAAGTACCCCCACCGATTTGAGGTGGTTCTTTCGGTTCAGGGGTATCACGGGCATTTTGCGTGTCGGGATTTCACAGGAGGTGGGAGTTTTCGCGCGCGTTGTAATTTTGGAATAGCAAGGCGCGGGGTTGAGATGGAGGGAGTTGTCGGAGCACAACGAGACAAAGATTTATCTTAAATATTTTGGGGTAACAAGGCGTGGGTTGAAGAGGCGGGAGTTTCGCAGCACGATAGACATAGACGCTAGCTTGAAATTTCGGGAGAACAAGCTTAACGTGTACCCAAAAGAAAAAAGACAATTTAGACTAGTATGATATACTATGTACAATGTGTTTAACACGCACAACACACACACATACACCATTTAGACTAGTAAGGTACACGTGCATTACACGCATGAGATTTGGCAACCAAATTATGAATAAATACCACATTATAGCATGTAAGCTTTGAGTCATATATGCATGATGTAGCTGTTCGTTTAATTCTTATAGTTCATTTCATTCAAAATCATCTATTTTTTATAAGAAAGCTAATCTATTTTAAGATTCATGGAATTGTGTGTTGTAAGGCATAAAGTAAAAACAAATCATGTAGAAAAACATTTGGGCAATATTGATATGGAAGATTCTAGAACAGAGAAGAAGTGCTTGTGTTTTGAGGTTTGTGCATTATGCTTAAGTTCAACCATAGAGTCTTCTAGATTGTACATGTGGCAAAATATGGTGGAATCTAGATGATATCCAACGGCCAATAGTGCTCAAATTTGCCAGCTCTACACCATCGGATTGGCCTCATCCAACGACCATCTTTCAAAGTTAAAGTTATCCGCACACTGTATAAAAAATATAAAATATAATATATATAGGGGTATAGATAATACATATGTGATGCGAAAGCCACCCATCATCTCCAATTAGAATAGTGTGTCCATGCACGGATGCAATGTGGCCAAACGATGTCTGCCGCCGGTATCTCAAATTCAAACCAGTTTGACTTTGTTCAATATGTATACATTACGACATGCTCATTTCCAAACCACACCGTGCATATCTCCGTTATATTCATGCATGCATGGGTTTCAAACATCATGATCTCTTATTCAAATATTTGAATTCAACTTTACATTGATTATGACCTCACCTAGTCTTTTACACCCACACATTGGTCTTCTCTTTATAATTGTACCACTAACTTTCTCTCGTGCATGCATGCACACACACTACCATTCGGCATTATCCATCACACACATGCAATCTTTTTCTTCAGGTCGGTCTCCCATGAAGGCACACACACACATCCCCCTCTCCATCATATCGGGTATTCTTTATCTCTCACGTGCATGCGCAAGGATCGATGTTCCTCTATGTGTGTGTGTATATAGCTAGGTCTTTCATCGTTTTCCACATAAACCGATCAATCTATATATCTAGTGAGGTCTCACCCTCTTTCCCACGTCCACATCGATCAATCTATACCTCTCTATATAGGATTACATATATAGCTAATACACCCACATTAATTATATATCCAATGCCCCCCTCTCATCATCCATGCCTTCCGCTTCATCTCTCAGACACGCGCACAATGGCGAAGACAGGGGGCAGCAAGGGCCCTGCCCCCCCTTACATCACTATATATCGAGGCTAATATGAATGTGATTATTAGATAATTGCTGGTAAAAATGGTTTAAGTTGATGAATTGGCCCTCCTCGTAAAGGATTAGCAATGCTTGGCCCCCTAGCTCATGGGACATTTTTCATGGCTCCGCCACTGCGCGCAACAGCGCGCATTCTCGCCCCCTCTCTCTAAATATCGATCTCGCAGTTGTGCACTCCTTCATAGTCTCCCTCCACTCGGCCCCTCGCACCATGTTCCAGCCCCCCACCGGATTTTGCCACATGTACAATCTAGCAGACTACATGGTTGAACTTAAGCATAATGCACAAATCTCAAAACAACAGTGGTTCTCCTTTGTTCTAGAATCTTCCGTATCATAACTGCCCAAACTTTTTTCTAGTTGAATTGCCATTATTTGTTTTTACTTTATGCTTTACACCGCACAATTCTATGAATCATAAAATAGATTAAGGGCTTCTTTGATTCAAAGGATTCTCGGAGGAATTTTGGAGGATTCTAATCCTTAGGAATTTTTCCTATCTTGGTTTTTTGATTCGTAGGATTGTAAACCATAGGAATTTTTCATATGATTCATTTGCACTCGATTTCATAGGAAACATCCCATCCACTCAAACCTCTTTGAAATAATTCTGCATTTTTTTAAGCACAATCAAACAGTCGTACCATCCTGTAGGATTCAAGACAACATTCCACTCTAATCCCATGTTCTTTCTATTCCCGCGTTTTGGTAATCCTACGAACAAAGAGGCCCTAGGTTTTTTATAAAAACTAATTTATTTTGATTGAGATGAACTATAAGGATTAAACAAAGGTCTACATCATGCATATATGACTCAGAGCTTGCATGCTACAGTGTGGTATTTATTCATAATTTGGTTGCAAAATCTGACGCCTGCAATGCACGTGTACCTTACTAGTACTTCGAGTATGTGCAAATCACAATGGCACGCTACACAGTGTCTCTCTTACAGTTCATGAAGCCACGTGGCACATGTGGAGGCATTGTCGCGACATCCTTGTGTGGATTGATCACAGTGACGTGATGCTGGTTCCAGAAGAATGTACTCGTCCTCCGTGAGCCGCACTGGCGGTACATGGACGAAGCGAAGATGTGCATGCACGCCACACACACTCTCATTCCCTCGCACGCACATGCGGGTACACGAGCGGACGCAATTTTGTACCAAGATCCACCCCGTGTGATAATTTGACGCGTGTAAAGTACTTCACTTCATTGATGGTCAATTAATACAGTGCATGCAAATTGAGTGGATGTGAGGGCGTGTGACGCCCTCGATTCAATCGTACACTAATCATACACGCAAATGTGTACGATCAAGATCAAGGACTCACGGGAAGATAACACAACACAACTCTAGACACAAATTAAAATAACACAAGCTTTATATTACAAGCCAGGGGCCTCGAGGGCTCGAATACATAAGCTCGAATACACAAGAGTCAGCGGAAGCAACAATATCTGAGTACAGACATAAGTTAAACAAGTTTGCCTTAAGAAGGCTAGCACAAAAGCAACAACGATCGAAAAGGCAAGGCCTCCTGCCTGGGAGCCTCCTAACTACTCCAAGTTGTCAGCGGCCGTCACGTAGTAGTAGGCACCCTCGGGGTAGCAGTAGTCATCAGTGGTGTTATCTGGCTCTTGAGATCCGTCATCTGGTCGCAACAATCGGGTATGGGGGAAAAGAGGCAGCAAAGCAGCCGTGAGTACTCATCCAAAGTACTCGCAAGACTTACATCAGATCTAAACTAAGTATGCATCTGTATCAAAGGAAATGGGCTATATATGTGGACTAAACTGCAGAATGCCAGAATAGAGGAAAGGCTTAGTCCTATCGATGACTAACATCTTCTGGAAACCACCATCTTGCAGCAACACGAGGGAGTAGAGTAGCATAAAGTAAAGTAGCAGTAGTGATATCAACCTCGGCCAGAGATCCTTTCTCGACTCCCTGCGAGAAAGCAATCCCAGAGCCATACTATCCATTCATCATAACCATGTCTCATATCCATTTCTCATCTCAAGTATCCATTTCTAGTTGTATCGACCGGGATACAACTCCAAGTGTTCGTTACCATAGGACAGGCTATCGATAAATGTTTTCTTCCCAGCAGGGGTGCACCAACTTACCCACCACGCTCAATTAACTCCGGCCGGACATACTTTCCTGGGTCATGCCCGGCCTCGGCCAAACAATACGCCGCAACCCGACCTAGATTTAATAGAGAGGTCAGCACGCAGGACTAAGCCTATGCCCCCAGGGGTCATGGGCCATCACCCCGGGAACTCCTGCACATTGTGTACGCGGCCGGTGAGCAGACCTAGCTACCTCCTTCAAAAAGGCAGGTGCTTACCAGTCCAACCCGGCGCGCCCCGCTCAGTCGCTGACGTGGATTAAGCTTCGGCTGATGTATACGACGCAGAACACCCATACTAAGCCCACATGATGGTTAGTGCTATCAGGCCAGAGGCCCCTCGGATCAAATATCCAAATCTTAGTGGATTAGGAGCACGTGGTAACGAGCAGAGACTCACGATCGATGTGACCCCATCGCCCCGTCTCGAGTACTTGCGACAAGGGCTAAGAATTCCCGGCCATGCCTCATAAGTATCTCGCGAGCACCTTCCAGGTCAACCCGACTCCACATCACTCGCTATTAAGCTCGCGCGGGTACCCCTCAGGGCCGACCCGTCTTTAGTAACATGGCTTAGTGCAAAGTCATAGTAACCATAGTAACTATAGTAATTGTGTGTCTAACACCAAGGGGAAAACCCGAGGAATCACCCCCGGTGAATTCCACTCGATGTTATCATCAAGGTGAACGTAAGAGGATCCACCCTCGAGGTTCACACTTGAGGGGTTGCATGATAGAGCCGTAACAGAAGTGGTTAAGGAGGAAATCACCCTCGATGACCACGACCGGATAGCTACACTACAGGGATCTCATCAGGAGTGATGTATGAGGTTCCACCCTAGGCACTCGATGGTAACTCTGAAGAGTCGAGCATCAAAAGGGGAAAGTGATGTGCGGTGTCGTGGCCTGGACCCCGATCACGTTGATCGAGTCATCGAACATAAAGCAGGGCAACTGGGACAAGGTGGGGTCACTGATGGATCTCTAACCAACCTATACTAAGCAGTTTAGGATAAGCAGGTAAGGTATGAAAGCAGGTAACAAAAACAGGCTATGCATCAGAGTAGGATCATACAGAAAGCAGTAGCCGTTCTAATGCAAGCATGAGAGGGAAAGAAATGGGCGATATCGGAATGCTCAAGGGGGGGTTTTCTTGCCTGGAAGCTCTGCTGAAAAAGAAGAAGTGTCGTCGACGACGTAGTCGATCATAGGGGCGGCATCAGTCTCAGGGTCTACCCGAGAGAAGAGGGGGAAGAAACAATAAATATAAAGCAAATATAGCATCACAAAGCATAACATGGCAATACGCAGCGCTAGGAGTGTTCTAATGTAGTGCTGCACGATACAGGTGAAGGGGGAATTCAACCGGGAAGGTATTCCCGGTTCCGGACCTGTGTCAGACAAATGACCGGAGAGGGAAATGTTCCATGTTCAAATAGTTAGAGGCATCTGACAGGTAAACAGACTGTGCATTCGGATTCATCTTGTCATTCTGAGCAACTTTCATGTAAAAAAAAATTTCATCCGAGTTACGGTTTATTTACTACGAATTTCTAAAGATCTAGCATTTTTCAGAAGTTCCTAGATTTATTATTAAATAGAATTAAAAACAGAATATACATTTTATACTCAGCACAGGCTAGCCACAGCCAATGACATGTGGGGCCAGGGGCTTGGTTGACCCAATCAATCAGTCCAGTCACAGTTGACTAGTCAACTCTTGACCGGTCAAACCTGGGTAGTGGGGCCCAGGTGTCATTCTCACAAATTTAGTATTTTCTTTTTAAAGAGATAACTAGAGGTAGGGTCTACCTGTCATTGACAGGGGGTACTTAAATTCGTTTTAAATCTAATCTAAGTTAATGGCCTTGGGCCCACGGGTCTGTAGTAGTGGGTGGTTAGTTTAGGGGGGTGGTTTAGCCCCGTAGTTAAACTGGGCCGGCCCCCGTGGACAGAGACCAAGCCAGCGGCGGCCTCACTGGGATGCCCGCGCTGGAGGGGCCTCGACGAGGGGCGACGAGCGGCGCCGGCAGCATAGCACGGCGAGCAGGGGCGAGCGGGGAATAGGGCGCGGCAAGTCGCGAGCGGCGGCAGGCAAGGGTGCGGCCAAGTGGAACCGCTGCGGCCGGACGCGCGCGAGCGGCAGCAGCACTGGCGGCAGCGGCGGCCGCCATCGGCAAGCAACAGCACGAGAGCGGGGGGCGCGGCGACGAGCGCAGGTCGGCGCGGGGGGGAGCAGCGGCGCGGGATTGGCCGGGTGCGAGGCAGGGGCGGCCGCGACTGGGGACGGGGCCGGGGTGGCCTGCGCGTGGCTGTGCGACAGCGGGACCGCGGCGGCAAGGGGCGGCGCCAACGCGGCCCGACACGGTGGAGCCCGAGGCTGGGGCGCGGTCGTGGGGCGGCTTGGACGTGTGGGGGAGGCAGGGGCAGGGCGCGGCCCTGGGCAGCAGGGGCCGCGAGCGCACGCGCACGCGCGAGGCGCAGCCGAGGCGCGGGGCTGGGCGCGCAAGGGAGAAGAGGGTCCGGCCACGAGAGGTCGCGGGCGGCAGCTTAAGGCAACAGATCGAAAGGGAAAAGTGGGAATCGGGGGAGAAGCTCACCTCAGAGCTCGTGGTGTGGTCGAGCAAGCCGCATGGAGTCGAGGTGCACCGGAGGAGCGACGCGGTGGCAATGAACGGAGTCGGATCCTGAGGTCGAAGGCGTCTCAATCCAGTCGATGTGGTGCTCCGAGCTCGAACGCGCCCCCATAGTCGAAGAGGACGACGACGGTGGTCCTCCTGGGCGCCTTGGCTGGCCGTGGGGAGGCCATCGGCCACGGCGGTGAGGGCAACGCGGCGGCGAGGCATCGGGAGGCTTTGGGTTTGAGCGGGGGAGCGGATGGAAGGGGAAGAAGGAGATAGGGTTCGATCTAGGAGGCTCGACGTCGTTCTTATCCCCTCGGGGCACCGGTGGATGGCCGACCCGTGGCTCCCCTGCGGCATGGACGCCGCGCGTGCGTCCAGCGCGCCTCTATGAACAGAGGTAGGAGGAGACAGGGGCGCCTGGTGGGCTTGGCCTCACACTATTCATTTGGGCTACAAGTGCCCAGTAGTGCCTTTCCTTTTTATTTTCTGTTTTTTTCTTTTTATTTAAAACAGAGACAACTAGGGAAAGGTTTAGGCTACCAAAAGACTTTGAAAAAAAATGTGGGACTAGGCCACATAAGTTCTTTGTAGTATTTGGCACTGCCACAAAGAAAATTTGAGGGGCAACTAAACCCATTTGGATTTTGCACAAATAAAATAGCATTTTAAAATGCTGAAATGGCACTGTTTTAATTGATATAGTCCATCTTGGCTTGGAGGTGATGTTGTATTCCTTAACAATCAATTTGTTATGAAATTTTGGCTAAAAGATGGACTATTTTGTAGCAACTTTTGTGCAACTCCATATTTCACTTGCAAATAGAATATGATTTGAAAGTGGAATTTCAAAGGATATTTGAATCAAAGGTGATCAAGCACTGTTTATTAAAATGATTAGCTTAATCAGAGAGGGTTACTGTAGCAAGACAATGGGGGTGTTACAGGGCGGAATAAAGACATTACTAGTCCACTGCGCGCATGCGAGTAGTTAAATCATGGGTTGCTAGTAGTACTTCCATTGATCTCCTTCGTATTTTGTGCCAATTTTTGATAGTAACATAATATTTACGCATCTGAGCAGTGTAGTCTACTTAAAATTTATGTTCCACTGAACTCATCGGGAGCCGTTTCGGGCCTCGAAACCAAAAACCGTCAATTAATCTTTACCTTGTTCCCATCACATTCGAAAGTACTAGTGCTACAATTAAGTGCAAGCCTGCTCACACCTACCAGTACGTACCAACCCTGAACGTGTTCCCACTATGCAGGTTTTAGTACTAGTGCTTGTACTTAGGTTATAAAAGGGGGAACTACCTAACCGAAAATTACTCTACCTTCCTCCTCATAAGTCCTCCTTGTTCGTCCGTCCTTGCCATGGCCGGTGTGCAGAGCTCTAGGTCGAGAACTACTCGTAACAAGGGAGCGACAACCAAGGCTGCGGAAAAAAAGAGGGCTCGCCGCTAGGCAGAGACCTCGAAAGATCTCTCACGGGCAGGCGATGGCTCCCAGGAGCGCCCTAGACGCGGAGGCGAACATGCCAAGCTAGCGGCGCTGGAGTCGTTATCCCTCGACGGCATGCTCGGTCAGCTCAATAAGCAAAAGGAGTTCACCCACGGCTTGGTGGAGCTGTTGAAGGAGAGCCTCGACGACATGCCCGCTGAGCTCAATGAGTAGAGGGAGTCGACCACCGGCTTGGTGATGCTGCTGAAGAAGAGCATTGCCTCGGAGAAGAAGGCGATCGGCGAAATCCTGCAACTTCAAGAGGACAAGGTGAAGCTCTGCCACGAGCTCGACCTGCTGAAGGAGGAGAACGCCGGCTGGAAGAACCTGCATGAGAATAGTAGTTCCTCGATGAAAATGTTGCCGGCCCTCGTCATTGAACAGAAGGAGGAGTTGGCGAAGCTCCGCATCGAGCACCCGGCTGCTGTCAAGGTACATAATGCGGCCGTGGAACAGATGGTGAAGGCTCGCGTCGAGAAATCCCACGTCATGGACACAATGATGAAGATGGCGGAGGAGACACGCAAGGAGATGGAGGTCGTGGAGGCGATGAAGAAGCAGTTACGACTCCGCGGCCAGCGACCCTTCATGTAGTGAGAGCAGCGCCCCAGACTTGTGTGTGCGTCTTCCTTCTTTTTGGGGGGTGATAATCCTGCTTCTTCTTTTGCTCACGTGTTTCTTATTTTGCTTCGGGTGTTTGGACGCACGTGTCACCTTCTCTGCGAAGCATGAATAGAACAATGCTAAAAATGAGATGACTAGCAAATTAGATCATTCTTTATCGCCAATAGAACAATGCCTCTTGCTAGTAATATATAATAAGAGTAGAGAGTAGAGGATATGGCACTGGGCTGCCGTGTTTCGTGCTCCTCCGTCGTACTCCAGTGGAAAACATGAGTATATCGCACGGTTCTTTGCTCCTCCTTAGGGCGTCGGCACATTTATACAAGAAGTCAAATCACAAGGCCCCGCCTTCCAGCAGTGATGAGCCGTCAAATCACAAAGGCCCTTGCCTCTCGTGAAAAGGACCAAGCTAGACTCCCCCGCCCTCTAGCCTTTTAAAAAATGTATACATTCGTACAGTAGTAGTATCGATGGGTTGTGCCATGGAGCAAAACTAACACGATGTAATTAAAGAAAAAAGGTGGTACATATAGAGAGCCAAATTATGCATATATTATATGACACTACCCACTATGAAGGTACTAGTAACATAGACTAGTAACTAGTCTATGCTACTCTCCACTATGACTAGCCAAAGTCGAGGCGCGGATACCAACGAGGGCCTGGTTGTGTCTATACTTAGACAACTCACCCGAGTGCATGCGCACCAGGCAGACGAAGCTTGTGTCGTGTTGGTGCCGTGTGCAGCCCGCACATTAACCAAAATCTCGCACCTCCATCTTAGCCTCCGCGTTTTAAACTTCTCAATCTCAAGGCCAAGGAGAAACATGAAACCTATGATAGAGCCAATCGGATGGTTGAGAACACTACAATTCGTAGCTACAGATGCGTGTGTGAGAGAGGACGAGTGCGTGCGTGCACCTCTTCTCGGAGTACAACTGTATGTGGGTGGCATCGACCTAGGGAGCAGTGATGGTGCGTGCGAGAAGTCCCGAGAGATAGGTGTAATGCGTCTGAAAAAAAAGACTAGTCTATAGCTCGCCACAAGGCTATTCCTATCGAACGCCAAGCGTAAGATATGTATCCGACGGTGCCAGTTTTTGCACATACACAGCAGTAGAAAAAGAACTAGTACCATGGCATATGCTACACCACGGCCGAGAAAATGTGCCGACGTTACGCCATCCGGGAATAGTGCCGCACTTCGAAACTAGAATAGTCAATAAATTTCGAGCGCGTCTCGTCACATTCCAAATTACTACTACTACCACGCTATATTTAATTGCAAACCTGTTCACACCGATCACAACCTAAATGGTTTCCCACTTAGGAGCGTATTAGTAGTACTCGGTTATAAATACTACTATGCTAAGATGACTGCACATTCCTCCTCAACTCCTCATCCACAAAAAACAATCAAGTCAATCAAGCCATAGCCAGTGTGTGTTCCGGGTCGAGAGACTTCCAACAGGGAGAGGTGAGCATGGAAGAGGAAGCACGAGAGATGTCCCACCTAGCCGCAAAAGCAGCTGACATGTCCAGCCGCGCAGCAGTAGCGGCACAGAGGTCCCGCGGCACCGCCGAAGCAGCACAGAGGTCCCGCCGCACCGTCGATGGAGCAGACTGGTCCGGCCACACCGCAGAAGCAGCAGAGATGTCCCGCCGCGCCGGCAAAGCAGCAGGGAGTTCCCGCCGTACCGCGGCGGCCTGGGAAAATTTCTCGCGGGCAGGCAAGGATTCTTACGGGCGCATGCATGCGATAGTCTGTAGCCAGATGGATCAGATCTCCGGCTGGGCGAGGATGCAGGACGAGGCTACCGGCGTCATCCGGCAACTAGGGGAGGGCAATGCGAAGCTCCGGGGCGAGCGCGACCTGGTGAGGGGAAGATCACCGGAAGGGCGAAGCGGGAGGAGGGGACCGCTGCCTTGTTGCAGAGGATGGGCGTCATCATCAAGAAACTTATGGAAGAGAATGCCATGCTCCGCATCGAGCGCAACAGGCTGGTGGAGGAATCCATGGATGTTGCCAAGCAGCGTATTAAGGACATGAAACTGATGAAAGAGATCATCGCCCGCCGTGAGAACTAGTCTCCGCGACCTGCAACGCATAAAGAAAGTAGAGATCAGCGAGCCAAATTGTTGTATGCATCTTCCATCTTCTTTTGCCCTTGTGTATTTCGGGCATAGCCGCATGTAGCTTTTTAAATTATCTTCCTCATTATGTAAGACAATTATTATCCACTCTCTTCGTCCTTATATATACATTCATCAGTCTTGCTGTAAGTCGCAGTAGATGCTATATAGGTCCATCGGATCTTACATCAAGATCCGTGCAAAATTTTCTTTTCAGATTTTATTTTTTCTCTCTTAAATCTCAGTCGAGTGAGAAATTGCCACGCCATTAAACAGAGGCTCGGGCACCATTAATAGAGACCTTGGGAGAGAGGTGGACGGCATATGGAGGTCAAATGGCTCTCCTCCCGATAAGCACGCGCAGGGGTCTAATCACACGCCTCCCGTACTCAAATAGCTACCCTGCACGTCACCTCCTAGATAATAAAAAAAGGGGATGCGTGGCGACACGTAAATGGTAAATAGAATGCCCATAGTTTCAATAATACTTGTCTTTCCGATTGTAACGTGACAACACTTGTTCCAAAATGACTTTGTTGATTGTTAATGTGTGCGCCTTCGCAAATCGGACAGCAAAATTACCACATCATGTTGGTGTCATGTCATGACACCAAGCCAAGTTCCATGATTTTCATGCGTGTTTCGGATTTACAGGAATTAAAAAAACCAAGTGTCGGATTTTGGGTTCCGGCAGACACTTGAGGTTCGAACACTGGGGTGCGTGCGGAGATCTCTCCCCTACCGATCTACGTCCAATCTCCTCGCGTGATCTAAGATGGAAACAATGAACAACACAAGGGATATCAGGTTTATACTGGTTCGGGCCATCGTTGTGGTGTAATACCCTACTCCAGTGTGTGGCGTGGTGGATTGCCTCAGGGACTGATGATGAACAGTACAAGGGGAAGAACAGCCTCGCGAGAGGTGTTCTCGAGCTGGTGCGATGAACAGCTAGGGTGAGTTCAGTCGCCTCTCTCTCTCTCTACTAGGGCTCTACCAGATTTCTGGATCTCCCTCTACTCTATGGTGGCTAGCCCTATTTATAGAGGCCCTGGGCCTCTCCCCAAATAATGAGCGGGAAGGGCGCCAACACTTGGCCATTTTGAAGGGGAACATATAGTACAAGTTATCCTGAGCAAAGGTGGTCTTCGGCTGCCAAAAGCACTGGTGATGACGCCGTCTTGGGCTCCACGGTGACCTCCGTCCTGCCGCTCTGCTGGTCTTGGTCTTGTTGCACTAGAATGGTAACCTTTGCCCGATGCCTTGGCCTGTGCTTGCCCCCTTTGCACCAAAGCGGAAACAAGGACACTGCGCAGGCCGGCGCCCGCCTGGTCTCGATCGTCATGGCCTGCGTCACGGGTTCCTCGCAAGGTATCCCCGCCTTGATCTCTCCGCCTCCTCGCGAGCCTGCCGGATGAGGCCACCTCTGAGGAAGCTTTCTGTCATTCGCTCCGCGAGGCTTGGCCCCTCGCGAGGGTCTTGAGCTTGAGCTGATGAAGATGGGCCGTGCTGGGCCCCCACTTGAACCACGCCGCAGGCCGCAAGCAGGCAAGTCTGGGGACCCCCATTCCCAGAACACCGACAGTATCCCCCGGGCTCGAGGCGCGCCCGGGCTTGGAATAGCAGGAAAGCGAAGGGGCAAGCGTGAAGCGCCGCGGGCCCCAACAGCCTGTGGCTTCGGCGCTGCGTGGCGATTGATTGGACGTGGGCGTCTGCGCTTCCCCACGACGCCTTGTTACGCGCCCGGCTAAGCGGACCCATAGTTGCACACAGTTGTTCCTCCTTTCCGCTGCTCGTCCGCCTCCTACCTCTCCTTCTTCCTTGAGCTCCAGCCTTCGCCGCCAATCCGGCCCGAGTTCTTCCTCCTTCTCACCGCCATGGCGCCGACGAAGAAAGGAAGGGGAAAGAAGCCTGCGCCTTTGCCCCGCACACCTCCAGCGGCGACCCCCGCCGTCGCCCGGTCGATCATACTCAATCCAGAAGCTTTGGACAAGGTCCGCTCCGCCCTTGCAACTATCTTCAACGAGTGTGGCAGGACCATGGCCTGGCCTGTATCCCATGCCTCCCTTGATAGGATCGTCACGGAGGTCCGATGCTTCGCCGATGCCCTATGGGCGGGTCTGGTTCCCCCCTTTTCCGCCTTCTCCAATGCGGTGCTCTCCCATTATCAGATCCGCATGATGCACCTCGGGCCAGAGTCCATTACTCTTCTAGCTGTCTTTGCTTTTGTCTGTGAGGCGATGATTGGCATTCTTCCTTCCGTGGCCCTGCTGCGCCACTTCTTTTCCTTGCGCCTGAGCGACCCCACTCAATGCTCAGGGTGCGTGAGCTTCTTCACCGTGCCAAAGACGGCCGCTTCAGGGATCGACTTCAACCTTCCTTCTCCTGAGGCCAGGTTCAGAGAGCGGTGGCTGTACGTGGACGTTGGAGTGCCCAACCCTTTGCTCTCGCATCCGACCTCGCATGTTGTTCCCCACACGGGTTGGGATCACGAGGTGCTCGCAAGCCCCCGGCTTGCCTTCCTCTAGCGCCGCTTCCAGAGTTTGTGGGCGCTCAATGTGATAGCGCCCAATGTGGTGAAGGAGTTCGTCCAATGTCGCATTGCTCCTCTCCAGCGCCACTCTCGACGGATGTGGGACTTTGTGGGGCACAGAGACCGCACGCGGCTTCAGGAGGAGGACTTGGCGCCTGAAGTGCTGCAGATGGTGCTCGGGGTCTTAACTGGCGATCCTTCCCCAGGCAGCCTTCGGAGTAATGGTGTCCTCTTGTATCTTTGCTCTGGCAGGGCCAATTTTGTGAGGCAGATGCCCAGCTTCGACGAGTGGGGACTGCGCCCTGCTGGCTTCATGGGGCCCCGCGAGAACCTAGCCATTGTGGTTGCTTCTCCTGCTGCCCACAGCGGTCCTTCCTCAGGCGACAGGGCGGGGAGACGAGAACTGGCGAGAGTTGAGGCGCCCGATGTCAAGGTGCTGATGCCGCGAGAAGACTCGAAGGCGGCGTCTCCCGAGGCCTCCCTAGAGCGGCGGCAGGTGCGGAGTTTCGGCCTGTGGTTCCTGAGGCTGGGGCTCCCGAGCCCCCAGCCGTTCCTCGCGAGGCGACGCCTGACGGCGCCCCCAGGCTAACTCCTCCAGCGTTGATCATCTTGACACTTCCTCCACACCAGGGGCCGACCCCTACGCCAGGCGCTTAGGTCGGTTCCGCGTAGACTTCGAGGCCCTCCACAAGCGGAAGGAGGCCTCGGGTGGCAACGACCGCCCTTGCCGCTTGTTGAAGCGCAGGAAGTACCTTGCCATGGACGAGTAAGTCTTCTTCTTTCCTTGCTTGTTTACTCTGCTATCCCTGCGGCTGAGTGTGTCCCTTTCAGGCCCTGCCCTGCGGAACCCACTGAGCCAGCCCGGGAGCCACCCCCCAGCTTCGCCTTCTCTGCTGGCCCTGGGCTCGCCGAGCTCGAGTGGCACCCCTGCTGCCAGACCAGTTGATGGAGTGGTCCATTCCATAGGGCACCTCGAGCCCGCGCGCCCGCTGTCCTTTCTTCATGAGTCCTCCTGGGGCTCATCCGGCCTGCCCCGTGCTCCTCCTCTGATCATAGATGGTGAATGGCTGAAGTCTGTCTTTGGCTCCTCCTCCGTGGGTGGACCGACACCCGGCCGGATTCCCAGAGAGGCCCGTTCGGCGATGGCTAGGGTGCCAGCCCCCAGCCCCACGCCGGGAGGAGGCCTGCCGCCTCGGGGCCCTCCGCATGCTCCGGTGGAAGAGGGTGATGCGGAAGACGTGCTCAGGCATGCTCGGGAGCGCACGAAGAGTTCCTCCAGAGGGCAGCGAATGCGGTGAGCCGGATCGGGGCAGAGCTTGCTGACGAGGATGCGCGCATCGAGGCTGAAGGTTTGCGCCTCGCTGAGGAGAGGCGCAAACTAAAGGTAGCCATCGCCCTCGCGCGTCACCAGCGTGATCTCGAGAACGCTAAGGCTGAAGCATCGCTGGCAGCTTCGCGGGAGGCCTGCTCCCAGGCCGTCGAGGAGGCTCGGGAAGCAGACCGACGGCGCAAGGATGCGGAGGAGCGCGTGTGGGAGCTCCTGGCCTGGGGCAACTCCGTGGAGCAGCAAGTGGAACTGCGCCAGGCGGCCCTTGAGTCGATGGAGGGGGCCCCTGTTGATCGGGCGGAGCTTCTAAAGTGCGAGGAGGCGCTGACGCTGGAGGCCGCCGAGTGCAACCTTGATCTTGAGCGGTTGGAGACGAGGGAGCGCCTGGTGGCTCGGGCAGAGGATGACGTTGTCGAGCGTGAAGCCCGGGCCCAGAAAGAAGTCGATTGTCGCGTGGCGGAAGCTCACTCGGCCCTTGAGTGCGAATACGACATGAGGTTAGGGCTGATCAAGGCCGAGGCTGAGGGCAGGACTGCGGCCCTCAGGGCCAAACTGGCTGAAGTGACGCGCCGTGCGGACTCCTCTGCAGCCGCCCTCAGCGCAGCACAGGTGGAGTTGTACTCCAGGCCGAGCAGCTTCTTCTCCAACAGAGGGTTGATGACGCCGAGGCCATCACGAGGCGGAATGAGGACGAGATCCGTCGGCGGCGGGTCCTGGAGCGTGAGCATGCCCCCATGCTTCAAACGCTCAGAGAAAGGGCCAACATAGCTTTGGGTAACATCTGCGAGGCTGCCGCCAAGGAGCCGCACGAGGTCAACTACGCCGGCAACCTCCACTTTTTCACCGATGTGGTGACGCTTCTGGAGAACCACTCCGAAAGGTCCAGTTGGCTTGTCGAAGAGAGGAGCCGAGCCTTGCTCGGGCATGCATTCTCCCACGTCTTAAGCTATCTGCTGGATAGGGACCCCCACCTTGACTTCGACGCTGCCATCGCACCTGTGCCCATAGTCGTCCGGGGCGCCCTGGCGCGATGAGTGGAGGGCAAAGTGGACGCCCTCGTCAGGGCCTTTGCGTCTGATGATGATGGCGTGGTCGTGGATGAGCCTGGCGCTGACGGAGATGCTGGCGGCGGCGGCGATGTCAACGACGCCAGCTATGCCTCCGAGGATGCCCGAGAAGACGCGGTGAGTAATATGTCCGACTGACCGCATGTCATTGTTGTTTATCCTGCATGAAGAAGGTTCGGGCTTGGCCCTGAAGAATGTAAGAGCATTTTGGGAGGGGTAGCCCCTCATGTAAAGGTTTGCAATTAGTACCCTGGCAAGCATAATGTTGCGTGTGAACTTAGTCGCTGGCCCGGTGATGGGTCAGCTGACTTGTGTACCTTCCGACCCCGATGAGTCCCGAGCGGGCCTGCGGGGGGCGCTGCACCTCGGGTGTCTTCTGATTAACTTGTAGATTCCGCGATGAAAACCTCCGGAAAGGGTGCGTAACATCGGTCCTGGTTGTAAACGTGCCTGGCCCGGCCCGGCTCGCGAGGGGGGCAGCCGATGCTGACTTTGGACGCAAAGCCGAAACCAGAACGCGAGAGATTGCTCGAACGAGACTAAACACCCCTTCCCCCAAACACACGCAAGCATCGAGCTCAAATCCAACTTAAATCCAAATCGAAGAACTTGTCAACAAGGAAAGGCAAAAGCAAAAGGCCGCGTCTGGCACCTAGTCTAGTCTTTGACGTCTTCTCACCAGCGCGGAGCTAAGTGCTGCCACTGGGCGTGGGCGGGAGCCCCCAAGGCCCAAGGGCGGCTCTCCGGAGACTCCGGGGTGTGTACAGCCCCACTCATTATTACGTGAGAGTGTCACGGGCGGCGAGCTTCACACGCACTGGGCCTTCTTCACATGTATCGGTCTTGCTTCATATTGCCAAGCGAGGGCCCCGCCTTGTGCCACACTCTGTCGCCATCGACGGTGACCGGAAACCAGGACGACGCTAATGAGGCAGAGCGGTCGCCAGCAGTTCCCCCGATGACCACAGGTCCCCTGCCGGGGGCAGGCCTTGGGGCACCTCCCCGACAGGGGGCCTACCTCCTGAGAACGCCTTGCTCCGACCGCCGCGGTGACGAACCCGAATCTCGGCCCCTCTCCTGCAGCCCCCTGCGCCCTCCTCCTGAGGGGTATGAGGTTGCAGAATTGGGGCAGCCACCTGCTGCGGCGACCTGTATCTCCTGCGACCCATGGTTAGCATAAGCTTGCTCCTGAGTGATGAGTGGTACCCGATAATTGCCGCCGCCGGTGCGGTTGTCGAGGCTCTCTTGGGGTTCCCGGAAGAGCTCAGCTTCTAGCGTCTCCTCGTCCCAGCCTAGCCCGAGGAACAAGCCATGATCTTCCTCCAGTGCGCACCCCTGATCCACCATGCGGGGCACATAAGCTTCCGGGGTCTACGCCCCGTGCGCCCCGCCGTAGAGCCCCGCATGCCATGCAGCCTGGCTTTGAGCGCCGTCTTGGGGGTGATGGCACGGCGGTCTGCGGAGGCCGAAGGCCGTGGCGTGCACCCCTTCACTGGCCTGAGAGGGGGCTGGCATGACTTGTCGCCCGGTGCCGGCGGAGGTGTTGGCGCCGGACGGGTCCTGGAGTCCACTGGAAGTGGCGTGCATGCGCATGATGCTGCCATGCGGCCCGCCTTGGGTCTGGGGTGGCAGCTAGACGCAAAAAGGTGGGGTTCCTGAGGCAGCGGCGTCCAGGAGCTCAGCTACTCGCTCCAACAACACGTCGCGGCCGCCCTACAGCAGTCGGCGCCGTAGCAGCTCTCGGGCCACCGTGAGCGCGGCCCTGGAATTCGCTTGCTCCCGTCGGGTGTACGGCGCCGTGGCCGCAGCATGGTCTGAGGCCCTTGGTGCGGCCCGCACCTGCCGTGGTGTGAGGGAAGGCGGCATCTGGCCACGTCGCCCGCACCCCACAGCGCCCTGCGGAGCGCGGGCTGCCTAAGGCGCAAGGTTGAGGTCACCCTGGGCTGGTGCCATGGCGTGGGCGGGCCATGCTGCCCAGCGGTCGGCGTTGGCTACCGGGTCGGTTGACATCTGAACAGCGAAGCGACGAACGCGATGCGGAGGAAGAAGGATTCCGGCGCACCCCTACCTGGCGCGCCAAATGTCGGGTTTCGGGTTCCGGCAGACCCTTGAGGTTCGAACACCGGGGTGCACGCGGAGATCTCTCCCCTACTGATCTAAGTCCAATATCCTCGCGTGATCTAAGCTGGAAACAATGAACAACACAAGGGACACGAGGTTTATACTGGTTCGGGCCACCGTTGTGGTGTAATACCCTACTCTAGTGTGTGGCGTGGTGGATTGCCTCAGAGGCTGATGAGGAACAGTACAAGGGAAGAACAGCCTCGTGAGAGGTGTTCTTGAGCTGGTGCGATGAACAGCTAGGGTGAGTTCAGTCGCCTCTCTCTCTCTACTAGGGCTCTACCAGATTTCTGGATCTCCCTCTACTCTATGGTGGCTCGCCCTATTTATAGAGGCCCTGGGCTTCTGCCCAAATAATGAGCGGGAAGGGCGCCAACACTTGGCCATTTTGAAGGGGAACATATAGTACAAGTTATCCTGACCAAAGGTGGTCTTCGGCTGCCAAAAGCACTGGTGATGACGCCGTCTTGGGCTCCACGGTGACCTCCGTCCTGCTGCTCTGCTGGTCTTGGTCTTGTTGCACCGGAATGCTAACCTTTGCCCGATGCCTTGGCTTGTGCTTGCCCCCTATGCACCAAAGGGGAAACAAGGACACTGTGCAGGCCGGCGCCCGCCTGATCTCGATCGTCATGGCTTGTGTCACGGGTTCCTCGCGAGGTATCCCCGCCTTGATCTCTCTGCCTCCTCGCGAGCCTGCCGGATGAGGCCGCCTCTGAGGAAGCTTTTTGTCGTCCTCCCCGCGAGGCTTGGCCCCTCGCGAGGGTCTTGAGCTTGAGCTGATGAAGATGAGCCGCGCTGGGCCCCCACTTGAACCACGCCGCAGGCCGCAGGCAGGCAAGTCTGGGGACGCCCGTTCCCATCACACCGACACCAAGTTTCTCAATGTTTCCAGCCAAGCCATGATGCCCAGATGTTTGAATTTCATTCCCATTTCTCGCATGGGACCTAGAAATTTACCCGAGGACACACATGTGATTTTTCAACCAGCTTTGGTGCGCTGGAGCATGTGCTTGTATTTAAAATCTGAATTATGCACACAAAGGTGACACGTTCCCTCTCAGAACCACGAGCCTTCTTGAGAGAAGCTCCGGTTTGCAAGAAACTTATACCAAAACTTGTTCCTATTCTGCAAAAAAAATTACCACAGCATGGTAGTACCATGACATGACACCATGCCAAGTTTCATGATTTTCAGGCGTGTTTTGGATTTACAAGAATTTTAAAACCAAGCTTCTCAATGTTCTAGGCCGAACCACGATGCCCAGATGTTCGAATTTCATTCCCATTTCTTGCATGTGACCTAGAAATTCACACGTGGACACACATGTGATTTTTCAGTCAACTTTGGTGCACGGGAGCATGTGCTTGTAGTTCAAATTTGAATTATGCACATTAAATGACCAGAAGCTCAATTAATGTATAAAAAAGGCCAAACGAACTCGAAATAATTCCAAAATTTAGCAGGGCACTCATATAGTTCTATGTTGCCTCTGTAAAGAAAATCGGGGGGAGGCATCGTATATTGTTTCGCACACAAAGGTATAAAGAAATAATGAAATAAAGAAATTAGCATACCTATTTAATTCTTGGGTTCTTATTATTTATGCCATTAATTGTGTACCACTACTCAGTTTTGCCATTAGAAGTTACAACTACTCAAAAAATGCCATCGATCTGTGAGATGCCTGCTCAAAAATGCAAATAGATATCTAAAAAATGCCATTTTTAAGTTAGATGTTTGCTCAGAAATGCCATTAGACATTGTTATTTTCACGTCAAACCCGTTGACCATGTTACATGACAAAAATAAGCCGATTCCCACAATGATAAGTTAATGGTGTCCGGCACAACAGACCCCTCAAATAAAACTAAGCACCCTGGAATTCTTTGACAAAACTAAGCACCCTGAAATTCTTTGACAACTAAACTGCTGGCTATATGATGTTGGCCATATATATTGTACGTATATAATGTCAAGGAATGAGTGGTAATACTATACCAACTAAAAGGTGAAATATATGAAACATAACGAGAAGAAACATAACATAGTTCTGTTGGGGGCTCTGCACAACACACCCCTCAAATAAAACTAAGCACACCGGAAATTAAACTAAGCAACTAATCCGGTAGACACTGCATTAGAACCACCATGAGCAACGACACTGCCACCTCACTCAGAGTCCTCGTCCACGTCCTCGACTTCGTCCTTGTCCCTCTTCCTCTTGGGTGACACTTCTTTGCTTGAACCGCACACTTGGCTCTTGCTCTTCATCCAACCCTTGTAGATATTGAAACAAAGGTAGCCATCCATTGCAGCATAGTAGATGTGTTCTATATCTAGTACAGTCCACTGCCATGCACAATGAAACATGTGCAGAGGTTTCTTCAGTTCACCATATGAAGGATGAACCATGGCTCCTGCCAGGGTCAGCATTGAAGGCTGATCAAGGGAGGGCACCAGTCCTTCCTTCTGGAGGTCGAAGGGGTCTCCTACAAAGAGGCCTATCCGACCCAGGATTTCCTTGTCATTCCTAAAGTCTACAATAACTAATTTGACTCGGCCGCCCTTGAGGAACTTCTTAAATTCCTCGCACTCAACGTCGTCATGGCATACGTGGTAGACCAAGCATAAGTCATGCACGCAAACCTGGATCACGGCGGGCTTCTTCTTCTCTGCCTCCTTTAGTTTCTTCTCGCTTCCCAAGATTGTGGTGTACTCAACATCTAGCCCAACGACCCACTCATCATTTGTGTTTTCGAACATGCGTTTGAAGCGAGCAAGGCAATCTTTCACCGTTGCGGAAGAACAGGTGTAGATGACGCCGAACTCATCGCCGGTGATGGTTCTAACCTTGTACTCACCGCCGATCATGGAGATTTAGGATGCTATGGATTTGGGAGGAGGGTTAGGATTAATGGAACAGCCGTAATGTGAAAGGACGGGACGACTAGGAGCGGTTTATCGATTCTAAAAATGTCGAGTGGGGGCGCGTGCGAATGGCAGGGTAGTGGCTTGTCTGGTGGATAAATGGATTCATGCACAATACTATGGGGGCCCAATTAGATGTCATGTCTACTCGACGCCCAATTAAATGGCTTTCGATGTCATGTCAAGCATCGGGAAGAGATCGAACGGTTGCATGGCGTGATTCCAGACCTATGGGTGAATATCCTATCCTGGAGGGTTATTCTGCAAATTTTTAGCAACTTAGCATGCGACCGTTCGATCTTAGATCCAAGGGCTGCCAGCAGCCCGTATCATGGTCGCGCCTACCACGACCGTCGCCTCACTCGCGCGGTCGCGCCCTTGGAGATCAGACACGGTGCGTTAGGCTATCTGATGTTGGAATGTCATACATAGTCATCACTTAGTCACGCATACAACAAGGTTAGCTATAAGGTTGGCTATAAGAGTATTTTTTGTTTACTTCTCTCTATCTCTTTCTTCGTAGTATTTATTGCATTTGCCAAGGAGTGACCTCTTCCAATGAAATGGTGCTTAGATGAGGTGCTATGGGCATTAAATGGCTTAGCAACTCAAGTCCCCAATGCATAGGTGCTTAGTTGTTTGTTGCTAACTTTGCTTCATCTAGGTACACGCGCTTATCACCGTTTCTTCTTGGGGTCACCAAACTAATCTCTCTCTTCTTAATTAACTTGCCACATCAGACTTTATGCCTATGTGGCAGGCTTAGCACCTGTAGGATCAAGTACACTAGTGGGCTATAAGCCCGCTTTACATGGCATTTTTGCATATGTGGGGGAAAGAGGTAAGGAAAAAGTGGAGGAGTGGCTCTCAAGAAAGAGCCAGCCTCCACATGGTGGAGCATCGGGAGAGGCACCTGTATGAAGGTGGTTAGGAATCGGGAGACTCAAGCCGGTCGTAGCGCCGCAGTTAAAATGATAATGGCAAGTCAAATCACCGGGCCCTAGCTGTCCAGCAGTAACTCACTGTCAAATCACACAGCCCTACGTTAGCAGCATCCTACTCCCTCATCTTCTCGCGTCTCTGTCGTACCGACTAGGCGGAACTGCCCGGCCTACCACGCGGGAAAAGCCCCGCCCTCGACTTTTAAATACTACATTATACTAATTTTGTATCCATGGATTGCGCCATGGAGCAAAGCCTCAAGAAAACGGCGGTACACATGTACAGAGTATACAGCACGCCCGTCGCGTTCGCGTCACGCACCCCAGACGATCAATCGGTCTGGCACGCCGCTCTCCGAATGGAACGCGCGTCATATTGCCTTTGCACACACATGCGGGACCGCAATTGAGAACTGACCATAGGCACACTCCCCGGCCCCGCAAGTCGGGTGAGTTAGTAGAAGTACATACGTTGGTACCTAGATGATCCCTGTAAGACACGAAAGATCAGTTCGTCCATGCATGTGACCAGACTCCAGCAGACACGCCTGGATTGGCTATCGTCTACATATCATGTAGGCTGTGTTGTACAGGGTTGTAGTTCTGGTGAGAAATCTAAAAAAGGTTTCTTATCATCTCGCAAAATTAGGTGTCATGTGCTTCGGATCATTGCGAGGGTTAAACAGCTAACAACTGAGTTGGGCTAGTCATTGGGGGCACATGCACGAAGACTACTCGGCTGTCATCTAGGTCAAGCCGGCTATGTTAATTAGGACATCTATCGACGGACCCCTTTTCTACGAGTTTATCTTTAATTTGAGCTTTGATCCTCGTCTAGTTTGTCCGTTGGGATTCATCTTGTCTCCTTTGCGCAGTGAGGTTATGATTTCTTGTCATGTGGCATTTTTTCGTGTTATATGTTATAATCCGATGCTTCAGATCAAAATGACGACAGCTGCACCTCCGGGGCACATGCATGAAGACTTCTCGACAGTCATTGCCGAGGTCAAGCCGACTCCGGCCGGTAGACAAAAGAAAACTAGTACTCCACTATATAGGCAGGAGCCTCCGTGCTTGCTTGCTAGTGTTGCTCTCTTCACACTGTCTCGTCCTCTCCAGATCTAAACACGACAGCGGTGGCCACACACACACTCTCTCTCTACTCACCGCTGGTCACAGATCCAGCAGGATCCTCTCTGCTGGGGAAGGTGAGAAGGTGCAACGTTCACGCGGTCATCCTCAGCGACGGCTCTTACCCACTGCCGGTGCGTCCCGATCAGCGTGCCTTGCCGTTATCTCCCAAGCATCGCTAGCGAGGGAGGGCCTCCCACCCCTTATTCCTCGCTGTCGTAGTGTGGGTAGATCCAGCCTCCCGCCGCCCACCTAGCGACATCCCGGTGACCCTCAGGTATAACTTCCTTTGAAACCGGCCTTGCTCTACTTCTCGAGCTCCCGACATCGCTGCATTTGTATCTTTTACTATTTCTCAGGCCCCCTCATGTAGATAGGATCGATCGGCTGTTCGAAAACCACCTACTTTTTTACTGTTAAGAGGTAAAACTAGTTCATGCACTCGAATCTAGTAGTACTTGGTTCAAATAAGGAAGAAAGGGGGTAGGGTGGGGGAAGATTTGTTACCTGAATCTAGGACTTGGTTGAAATAGGAAATAATGGGGCGAAAAGTAGTAGAGACTGGCTATCCAACTGGTCTCTAGGTCTAATAGGGAAATAAAGGGAATGCAGTACAAACTCAATATAAACCCGATCTATTGGTTGAAAAAGGAAAGAAAGTGGGGACTGGGGGACAAGTCAACAGAGTAAGTCCAGCACTAGATTTGCTAGCCTCACACAGTATAAGGTGGCTATATACCGAACAAAAATGGGACCAACCCAGATATCCTCTTCTGATGTTTGTTGCCCCGAGCCACTCTTATGTAATGCCACTAGTAAAATGTAGCAGTCGCACTATTAAAAGTAAGGACATGTTAAACTAATGTTGTTTTCAATGTAATGCCTCCAGTAATATGAATCAATGGCAATTTTTTTCATGTCCTGCTAAATTTCCTATTAAGATAAGTTGCTTCTTTTTGTTAGAGATGCAATCGCCTGGTCTGCCTACTCTCCAGGAGCTTCACGACCAACCTTCATGTTGCTCAATTTTATTGCAACTAATGAAGAAGAAGCTCTGTGGGTTTTGTTTTCTGATGGAAATGGAAACGGGGTTGGAGCCCTTTTCTTAAAAAAGAAGAAGCTGCTAGCTCATGGACATTGCTTCATTTTAGGTGAACTGCACCAAAAGGTCCCATGTATTGAATCATCCATGTTGGTGACTGGCGTCATCCCTTCTACGATGGCCTTGACTGCAAATATGGTTCCCATCATGAGGTATGTTCCTTTTTGGTCTGACCGTTTGCCAAAGATCCTGCATGTTGGTCCTACTCTTGTGCTACTGCTTTGGCACTGCCGTGATAAAGTAGTAATGTTATTATTTTGCACCTTAATCTAGTGGCACTATTAATTTGAGGCAATGTTTTGGCACCGCTAGTGCCACTATTTTTTATATATCAAAAGAGGGGGTCCCCTCCGATTTCATTAAAGAAACCCAACCATAGAGAACCATTATTCGACAGCATCTCAATGTAAATGGGCAATTATGCAACTACTACTAGAACGGACTGAGTACTAGCAGGAGACAAGTTCGCCACATATGCTAGGCAGGTAGGGGGATGCATCACCAGCTCGACCAAGTTTGGATTACAACCCAAATGCTACCCTAGAAACATCAGGGGGAACATAGGGACTGAAAGAGCCAGCTTTAGCATCCCAGTCTAAGCACCCCCGGCCTTCATCCTTGTGACGCACGGTACACCTCGTTTGCCACCTGCTCGACCCTAGTGTCACTGATAAAATGAAGTAATAATATAGTTAAAATAGAGAGAGTGTCCTCTCTACCATTTCATTTCCAATGTAGCTAAAGAAAGTACTTCTCTTTGTTAATGCATGTTTCATCAACTAGTCCCATTGTTAATGTTTAAATGTTTTTGCAAACTGGGGTGCTTAATTTTAGTTGATCTGCACAAAAATAGAGATTTGAATATCTCAAGGCCCCTCCTTGTACTACCGTTGTACACTGATGTTCATCACTGGCAGAAGGTGTATCGGGGAGACTTGGGTCAATTTCCAGTATGATGTAATATTTTCTTTTTTTATTAGTGTATGTTTCATCAACTAGTGCCACTATAATGTAATCACGCCTTTTCATTATGTGTGCAAACAGGGTTATTCAGCTGCATTTTGGTGGAACTGCACAAGTGTACGGATGGAATCGGCATATATGCAGAGTGCGAGGTGCCAAGTAAAAATTACCGACACCAACCCTGCTCCATCTAAGCATTGGCATCCACCACCATCAGTGGGATGTGTGGCGCTCACTGTGGACGGATCTTTCTCGGCAGCAAATCCTCTAACCAAATACTAGTAGCTTAGACTTAAAAAAATACTAGTAGCTTATATTGGCAGTTTTCTAGGGGTGTACTGAAAGAAGCACCAATCTATTTTTCTTTATTTGTACACAGTGTCACAACTTTGACCCAAAGGTCCAGAGCTATTTTAGGGTGGTTGGCGTAGTACTCGGAGACTGATTGTAAGCATGATTTTTATTAGTTGTCACACTGATTGTAGGCATGAGCAGATGGAAGATTAGGTTAGTGCGAAGCTTACCTTAAACCCTACCGACACCGTTGAAATGAGGCGAGCGTCGAGGGAACTGTGGAGAACGGCGGGGAAGCAACGTCGTGCCATCCGGCCTCCTCTTGTGGTGGGAGAACGAATACTCATGTGGCTCCGGCTAGCTCTACACCCTCACGAACGGCACATCATACTCGATCGATTCGTTAACCTCTGGGTGCTCGACCTTCGACTTGTATGCCCACCACCTTCGCCTGACTTTCGCCTCAGGCGAATCTGTCTGCTCCATCGCCCAGAGGAGATACTCGATGAACTCGAAGGACTATGGCATGACTGCCGTCGAGGAGTACATCACCGCCCTCATCGCCGTCGTCTCGCTCTTTCAGATACATTGCCACATGGCCCTCACCGTCCTCGAAATCTTCCACTCATTGTCAAACCAAGTAAGGATCTCCTTCAACCTGGCTAACTTTGCTTGGTCGCCGCCGGTGATCTACCTGATTCGCTGCTGCATCCCCTCCATAGATGTCCTTCTGAGTGGTCCGGTGCCTGCTTTGGAAGATGGGAGTAGAGACGGTGGTCTTGCAATAGAGAAGAGGGAGAGGCGATACAGTGGTTTTGGAATGGAGATGATAGAGAGGAGAGGGGTGGTTTTGAAATGGAGAAGAGGGAGAGGCGAGACGGTGGTTTTGGAATGGAGATGATGGAGAGGAGAGGTTCCCCTGCCTTTTGGTCGCTGATAGGTGGGCCCCGCACTTGGTGGGACCAATGTGTCAGTGTCTCAATGACAGGATGGGCTACGTCAGGGGATCCTCGTCCAAGGAGAGAGGTGGTGGTTTTGCAATGGAGAAGAGGGAGAGACGAGATGGTGGGTTTGGAATGGAGATGATGGAGAGGAGAGGAGGTGGTTTTGCAATGGAGAAGAGGGAGAGGAGCGTGCGGCAGCGATTTAGGATTGGACGAGAGGGCCGGCGCGCTGTGACTGGATCAAAATCAAAATCAATTTACCCTTCAATTAAGAAAGCGACCCCACATTAACTAGTCTCCCTTTTATTCTGGGTCATAATTGACCATGATTTTCGCAAATAAAATATATTTTATATGTTGCAAAAATAATATAATTTGAAAGTACATTAGATACGAACCAAACGATACAATTTTTGGTGACATGCATTCACATTTTGCTTGTCAAATACAGTACGTGGTCAAACTTTGACCCTAAATACGCAACACAAAAAAAATACTTCCAAGACCAGGGCCGCTCTTCCGCTCTTCTCCTCTTAAACCACCGCCGCTCCTCTCCTGTTCCAATCTAAATCCAGCGCCGCTCCTCTCCTCTTCATTTCAAAACCACCGCCCCTCCTCTCCTGTTCCAATCCAAAACCAGTGTCACTCCTCTCCCATTCTGAACCAAAACCAGTGATGCTCCTCTCCTCTTCCATTCAAAAACAACCGCCAGCGAGTGAAGGTGTTGTGGAGAAGTAGATCGATGGAGGAGTACAACCGATACATGAGGATTGCAGAAGGCGACCCTGTGAAGCTAGCTAGGATGTTGGATAAACAGTCTTGGTTTGACAACAAGGACCAACTAGCAGCGACGGCGACATCCATGGCCAAATATCCGCAACAGAGCAAAAAGGCGGCGATACTCCCAGAGGGAGTCGCGCGGGAGTACATAGAGCTGCTCCTCTGGGCCATGGAGCAAAAAGATTCACTGAATCCGATCGTGAGGGAGCGGTGGTGAGAGTATCAATCCCAGATGGAGCATCCACCAGAGATTGAAGGATCTAGCATCTGCAGGGTGCCGTTTGTGAGGGTGTCGTGCCAGAGCGAGCCTGTGGAGTCTTCGTCGACCGAACCCAACTGCAATAGGAGAAAAATAGTTGGCCCGACGATGCTTCCCCGCCATCCTCTCCCTCGATGTTCACATCATCTCATGGGGCGACTGATGCCGCCGAGGAATAGGAGGGATTGCCCCCCCCCCCAGACCAATAGTCGGGCAGGTTGTGAATTGTCAGGAGGAGCTTAGGGTTGTTAGTATTTATAGGTTGTGAATTGTGTTTTGTGTTGTGTATTTTGAGAGTACTTTCAGATATGAATGTCTTTTGAATTTCAGATTTGTAGTATTGAGCATATGAAGTATTTTATGAATTCTAGAGATCTATTTTTAGCACTTAAAAATGTAGTTTCATAGGAGTATAAAAGTGCAGACAATGTGATTCTCGGAGAAGAAATAGCAAGTTTCTGTTTCAGATAAGAAACTCCAAGTTCAATTTCAGATAAGAAACTAAAACTTTCAGAGACAAGGCATTTATATTAACATGGCCTTTTCAAACAGTGTTAACATCATGCTGGAAGTTTTATTCATGGTCGAAACTGGAACTACCAGACAGTTAACATCATGCTGATCAACATTCATGCATGGCACATATTCATATGATGCACAGTCAAAAAGAAATGCTATTTTGAAGATGCCCACACAATGTCGAGTGTGCGAAAAACAAAGAAAAGGAGGGACGTAGTTTTGGCAAGTGTTGGAAGTGGTGTGCGTAGATGACAATTGGGACCCACATGTCAATAAAGGCAGAGGAAAACTTTTTGGAGATATTTTCTCTGCGCAGGTGGAATCGACCCCGGGCGGAACAGCTGTCGGGTAGTGTCACTCGGCCACTAGGCTAGTTCAGTTGTTTCATTACTAATAAGGCACTTCCTCAGGTGGTCGGATCTTCTCCTACGCCTTTGTGCGCTCATCGTGACGCCGTTGTGAACATGCTGAACAAACGAGAGGAATCTGGACAGGACTGTACGTGGAGAGGCGGACAGTTGGGACCCACCAGGTCTATGGCCGTACGCAAGCAAGTGCCTCGTCGAAAAAAATACTTCCTCCTAATGCTATACTGATGTTGGGTCCCACGGGTTTGTCAACATAGTTACATTTTTTAGGTGCTTCAACGTAGTTACTATAGGAGATAAATTCACAACGAAGCCGGGGAGCTGGCAGGTATCGTCTATTATAACTGGGGCAGCAAGTATTAGCTGGGTTTTGGGCTGTCCCGTCTAGGCTTTCTTTTTTAACATGCGCAGCCCACGACCTCGGATGGGAGGTCCATAGGAATGTTTGTATTTTCTTGAGGGCCGTCATGTATCGACCAGCCTATGGACCTCCCATCCGAGGTTTTATTTTTCCTGAAACATCGGCAACCCAATTTATGTTTTTTTGAAGAAAACGCAGAGGTCTGTTCTATTTTTCTATATAAGAATAGGAACGCCTGGTTCAACTTATGTTTCCCTTCTAACTATATTATATATATTTAAATTATTTTATATGTTATTATATATTATTGTTATTGTCATCATATATTTAACAGATACTTACATATGTAAGAAAACAATATCCCACATCTTATTAACTTATAAAAATAATTTCTTAACAATAAAATCCTTGATTTTTTTGGCAACAAAAATCCTCGTGATTGTGTACAAAAGCTTGGTAAGATTTAAGGACCAATGTAATAATAAATCACTTATTATTTAAATATATATATATAACAAAATGCTCAGCCCCTGTTTATTTTTTGATAACATTGTTGTGCCTGATGACCCACAAGTATAGGGGATCTATCATAGTCCTTTTGATAAGTAAGAGTGTCGAACCCAACGAGGAGCAGAAAGAAATGATAAGCGGTTTTCAGCAAGGTATTTTCTGCAAGCACTGAAATTATAGGTAATAGATAGTTTTGTGATAAGATAATTTGTAACGAGCAACAAATAACAAAAGTAAATAAAGTGCGGCAAGGTGGCCCAATCCCTTTTGTAGCAAAGGACAAGCCTGGACAAACTCTTATATAGAGAAAAGCGCTCCTGAGGACACATGGGAATTATCATCAAGCTAGTTTTCATCACGTTCATATGATTCGCGTTTGGTACTTTGATAATTTGGTATGTGGGTGGACCAGTGCTTGGGTACTATCCTTACTTGGACAAGCATCACACTTTTGATTAACCTCTATTGCAAGCATCTGCAACTACAATAAAAGTATTAAGGTAAACCTAACCATAGCATGAAACATATGGATCCAAATCAACCCCTTACGAAGCAATGCATAAACTAGGGTTTAAGCTTCTATCACTCTAGCAACCCATCTTATTACTTCCCAATGCATTCCTCTAGGCCCAAATAATGGTTAAGTGTCATGTAGTCGACATTCACATAACACCACTAGAGGAGAGACAACATACATCTCATCAAAATATCGAACGAATACCAAATTCACATGACTACTAATAGCAAGACTTCTCCCATGTCCTCAGGAACAAACGTAACAACTCACAAAGCATATTCATGTTCATAATCAGAGGGGTATTAATATGCATATAGGATCTGAACATATGATCTTCCACCAAATAAACCAACTAGCATCAACTACAAGGAGTAATAAACACTACTAGCAACCTACACGTACCAATCCCAGACTTAGAGGCAAGAATTGGATACAAGAGATGAACTAGGGTTTGAGAGGAGATGGTGCTGGTGAATATGTTGATGGAGATTGGCCCCCTCCCGATGAGAGGAGCGTTGGTGATGACGATGGTGATGATTTCCCCCTCCCAGAGGGAAGTTTCCCCGACAGAACAGCTCCGACGGAGCCCTAGATTGGTTCCGCCAAGGTTCCGCCTCGTGGCGGTGGAGTCTCGTCTCGAAAGCTTGCTTATGATTTGTTTCTCAATGAAAGACCCCATATAGCAGAAGATGGGCATCGGAGGGCCACCAGGGGGCCCACGAGGCAGGGGGCGCGCCCAGGGGGGTAGGGCGCGCCCCCACCCTCGTGGCTGGTGAGTGGCCCCCCTTTGGTACTTCTTGCGCTCAGTATTTTTTATATATTCTGAAAATAACTTCCTTGAAGTTTCAGGACTTTTGGACCTGTGCAGAATAGGTCTCTAATATTTGCTCCTTTTCCAGCCCAGAATCACAGCTGCCGGCATTCTCCCTCTTTATGTAAACCTTGTAAAATAAGAGAGAATAGGCATAAGTATTATGACATAATGTGTAATAACAGCCCATAATGCAATAAATATCGATATAAAAGCATGATGCGAAATGGACGTATCAACTCCCCCAAGCTTAGACCTCGCTTGTCCTCAAGCGAAAGCCGAAATCGAAAAATATGTCCACATGTTTAGAGATAGAGGTGTCGACAAAAATAAAATACGAACATGAGGGCATCATGTTCATTCTTAGAACAGCAACTTATATAACTATTGCCATATGATCTCTTATGCTAAAGTAACAATTCAATCACAATTTCAAGTATGAACCATAAACTTCATTGAGAACCAACAAACTCTAATCTCAGTCATTGAGGCAATTGCAATTTATCATAACATAGGAAAGAGTCAATATAAGAGCTTTTTAGCAAGTCCACATACTCAACCATCTTTTAGTCTTTCACAATTGCTAACACTCACGCAATATTTATGGGTATGAAGTATTAAACGGACACAGAGAAAGATATGGGATTATAGTTTTGCCTCCCCACGTTTTACCTCAAGGTTAATGTCAACAATAATAGTTCATGAAAACTCACATCCAATTAGTCATATATACCAGGATCTTTCCAACATATTGTGCTTGCCAAAAGATAAAATGTAAAAAGGAAAGGTGAGGATCACCATGACTCTTATGTAAGGTAGGAGATAAAAGTAAAAGATAGACCCTTCGCAGAGGGAAGCAGAGGTTGTCATGCGCTTTCAGGGTTGGATGCACAAGATCTTAATACGAAAGAACGTCACTTTATATTGCCACTTGTGATATGGACCTTTATTATGTAGTCCGTCGCTTTTATTTCTTCCACATCACAAGATCGTATAAAGCTTATTTTCTCCCACACTAATAAGTCATACATATTTAGAGAGCAATTTTTATTGCTTGCACCGATGACAACTTACTTGAAGGATCTTACTCAATCCATAGGTAGATATGGTGGACTCTCGTGGCAAAACTAGGTTTAGGGATATTTGGAAGCACAAGTAGTATCTCTACTTGGTGCAAAGAGTTGTCTAGCATGAGAGGGAAAGGCAAGCTCAACATGTTAGATGATCCATGACAATATAATTTATCTTAGATGAAAGAAAACATAACCCATTACATTGTCTTCCTTGTCCAACGTCAACTCTTTAGCATGTCATTTTTTAATGAGTGCTCACAATCATAAAAGATGTCCAAGATAGTGTATTTATATGTGAACCTCTCTTTATTTATTACTTCCTATTAATTGCAACGATGACCAAAACTATGTTTATCAACTCTCAACAACTTTTATTCATCATGCTCTTTATATGTGAGCTCATTACTCTCCATAAGATCCTATGATCTCTTTGTTTATTTTTATTTCTTTGTCTTTTTATTTTATTCCCTGAAGATCATAGCAAAATCATCAAGCCCTTGACTCAACACTAATATTTATTATAAAGCTCATGGACTCGATTACATAGAGGGATCATAAAGCAAAACTCAAAACTAGATCATACTAAAAACTTTTATTTTACTAGATCAAGATATTACTAAAAGAATCGAACTAAGAAAAAAGGTAAAGATAAAGGTGATGGTGATACGATACCGGGGCACCTCCCCCAAGCTTGGCAGTTGCCAAGGGGAGTGCCCATACCCGAGGCTCAGTTCTTCTTTGTCGGTGAAGAGGGTGTTGGTTTTGTTGATGGCGTAAACTTCTTCCTTAATTTGCACTTGAGGACAAAATTTTGATCCCTCAGATCATCGATCTCCTGCTCAAGGCTTAATATCTTCTTGCATAATTCATGTTTGTTTTCCTGCAAGAGGCGCAAAGGGATAAACTCGATCTTAGGTTTCTTTGCTCTATCTGGGAGGCTTAACTTTTTGAACTCCACATGCATGTGCCCAGGTTGAGGTAGGGGGACTTCATCTTCATCTGAGCTCGTCTCCTCCTTTCCCTTAGGTTCATAGTCCTCTTCTTCTTCCGTAGTCCAACCACAATGCTCCACATCCACATAGACCTTAGGATCTGCAAGGTAATCAGCCACATAGCTCTCTCCTTCCGAATCCTGGGACGACATGTTGCTCAAATCTACAGCGGGATAGCTCGAAACAAAGACAGGAGATATTTGCGTGATACAGGAGTCAAAGCCTCCGGGAGATTATATAATGATTTTTTACTGACCAAAATATGTAAGGTGCAAGAAAACGGAGTCCGGAGAGCGCACGAGGTGCCCACGAGGCAGGGGGCGCGCCCTCCACCCTTGTGGAGCCCTCATGTCCTTCCCGGACTGCTTCTTATTTTTCTATTTTTCTAAATATTCCAAAACGGAGAAAAATTGCCATTAGAACTGTTTTGGAGTCGGTTTACTTACCGTATCACATACCTATTCCTTTTTGGAGTCTAAAACATTCCGGAAAGTATCCCTTATGTACTCCTCCGGGGTTACGATTTCAATCATATTAGTTTCAACATTTATGGGGTTACCTGAGATATAATGTTTGATTCTTTGACCATTCACCACCATCGGATTTGTGCCTTCAAAGTTGTTGATTTTTATAGCACCAGAATGATAGACCTCCTCGATAACGTTAGGACCTTCCCATTTAGAGAGAAGTTTTCCTGCAAAAAATCTTAAACGAGAGTTGTATAGCAATACATAGTCACCTACATTAAACTCACGCTTTTGTATTCTTTTGTCATGCCATCTTTTAACTTTTTCTTTAAACAATTTGGCATTCTCATAGGCTTGGGTTCTCCATTCATCAAGTGAGATAATGTCAAATAACCTCTTCTCATCGGCAAATTTGAAATCATAGTTGAGCTCTTTAATAGCCCAATAAGCCTTATGTTCTAGTTCGAGAGGTAAGTGACATGCTTTTCCATAAACCATTTTATACGGAGACATACCCATAGGATTTTTATATGCAGTTCTATAGGCCCATAATGCATCATCAAGTTTCTTGGACCAATTCTTTCTAGATCTATTAACAGTCTTTTGCAAAATTAATTTGAGTTCTCTGTTACTCAATTCTACTTGACCACTAGACTGTGGATGATAAGTAGATGCAATTCTATGATTAACATCATACTCAGCAAGCATTTTACGGAAAGCACCATGAATAAAATGTGAACCACCATCAGTCATTAAATATCTAGGGACTCCAAACCTCGAAAAAATAACTTCTTTAAGCATCTTAATAGAGGTGTTATGATCAGCACTACTAGTTGGAATAGCTTCTACCCACTTAGTAACATAATCAACAGCAACTAAAATATGTGTATATCCATTAGAGGCAGGAAAAGGTCCCATATAATCAAAACCCTAAACATCAAATGGTTCAATAACAAGTGAATAATTCATAGGCATTTCTTGACGTCTACTAATATTACCAATTCTTTGACATTCATCACAAGATAAGACAAACTTACGGGCATCCTTGAATAGAGAAGGCCAATAAAAACCGGATTGCAATACCTTATGTGCAGTTGTATCTCCAGCATGGTGTCCTCCATAAGCCTCGGAGTGACACTTGCGTAGGATCTGTTCCTGTTCATGCTCAGGTACACAACGTCTAATAATACCATCTACTCCTCCTTTATAAAGATGTGGTTCATCCCAAAAGTAATGTCTCAAATCATAGAAGAACTTTTTCTTTTGCTAGTATCTGAAACTAGGTGGTATAAATTTAGCAACAATATATTTAGCATAATCAGCGTACCATGGAGCAGTTCAAGAAGCATTTATGACATTTAATTGTTCATCAGGAAAGCTATCATCAATAGGTAGTGAGTCATCAAGAACATTCTCTAACCTAGACAAGTTGTTTGCAATGGGGTTCTCAGCTCCCTTTCTATCAATAATATGCAAATCAAATTCTTGTAGCAACAGAACCCATCTAATAAGTCTAGGTTTAGCATCTTTGTTTTACATAAGATATTTAATAGCAGCATGATCCATGTGAATAGTTACTTTAGAATCAACAATATAAGGTCTGAACTTATCACAAGCAAATACAACTGCTAAGAATTCTTTTTCGGTGGTAGCATAATTTCTCTGGGCATTGTCTAGAGTTTTACTAGCATATTGAATAACATTTAATTTCTTATCAACTCTTTGCCCTAAAATAGCACCCACAGCATAATCAATAGCATCACACATAATTTTAAAAGGTAAATTCCAATCAGGTGGCTGAACAATAGGTGCAGAGATCAATGCTTTCGTAAGTATTTCAAATGCTTCTACACAATCATTATCAAAGACGAATGGTATATCTTTTTGTAATAAATTAGTCAGGGGCTGAGAAATTTTTGAGAAGTCCTTAATGAACCTCCTATAAAACCAGCATGACCAAGGAAACTTCTTATACCTTTGATGTCCTTGGGACACAACATCTTTTCAATAGCATCAACTTTAGCTTTATCAACTTCAATGCCTCTTTCAGATATTTTGTGCCCCGAGACAATACCTTCATAAACCATAAAGTGGCATTTCTCCCAATTCAAGACAAGGTTAGTTTCTTCACATCTCTGCAAAACTCGATCAAGGTTGCTTAAGCAATCATCAAAAGAGGATCCATAAACGGAGAAATCATCCATGAATACCTCACATATCTTTTCACAAAAAATAGAAAATATAGCCATCATGCATCTTTGAAAGGTAGCAGGTGCATTACATAAACCAAAAGGCATATGTCTATAAGCAAATGTATCGAAAGGGCAAGTAAAGTTGGTCTTAGATTGATCATCAGCTGATACAGGTATTTGAGAGAAACCAGAATAACCATCTAGAAAGCAAAAATGTGTATGTTTGGATAATCTTTCCAGCATTTGATCAATAAAAGGTAAGAGGTAATGATATTTTTTAGTAGCCTTATTTAATTTGCAGAAATTAATTACCATCCTACAACCTGTAAATTCTTTGCGAAATCAATTCATCTTTATCATTAGGAACAACAGTAATACCTCCCTTCTTAGGAACACAATGGACAGGACTTACCCACTGACTATCAGCAATGGGATAAATTATACCTGCCTCAAGGAGCTTTAGTATTTCTTTTCTTATCACTTCTTTCATCTTAGGATTTAGCCGTCGTTGGTGATCAATAACTGGTTTGGCATCTTTTTCAAATTTATTTTGTGCTGACATAGAGTGGGACTAATGCCCTTAAGATCATCAAGAGTATATCCAATAGCAGCACGGTGCTTCTTCAGAGTTTTCAATAATTTTTCTTCCTCCTTCTCTGAAAGGTTAACACTAATAATAACAGGATATATCTTCTTTTCATCAAGATAAGCATATTTAAGAGTATCAGGCAATGGTTTAAGCTCAAACATGGGATCACCCTTGGGTGGGGGAGGATCCCCTAAGATATCAACAGGCAAGTTGTGTTTCAAAATAGGTCCTTGTTTAAAGAACACTATATCTATTTCCCTTCTTTCATTCATAAACATATCATTTTCATGGTCTAGCAAATATTGTTCTAAAGGATCACTAGGTGGTACGGCAATAGAAGCAAGACCAATAATTTCATCTTTACTAGGCAATTCCTCTTCATGGTGTTGTCTACAAAATTTAGAAAAGTTGAATGCATGAGACATATCACCTAAACCAATAGTAACAAGATCTTTTTTGCAGTCTATCCTAGCATTAACAGTGTTTAAGAAGGGTCTACCAAATATAATGGGACAAAAGATATCTTGTGGGGGAACCAAGAGCAAGAAAATCAGCAGGATATTTACTTTTCCCACACAAGACTTCAACATCTCTAACAATCCCCATTGGTGAAATAGTATCTCTATTGGCAAGTTTAATTGTGACATCAATATCTTCTAACTCAGCAGGTGCAATATCATGCATAATTTCTTTGTATAAGTCAATAGGTATTGCACTAGCACTAGCACCCATATCACACAAGCCATGATAACAATGATCTCCTATTTTAACAGAAATAACAGGCATGCCTACCACGGGTCTATGTTTATCTTTAGCAATTCTAGCGGTTTCATCACAGAAATAAATAACATGTCCATCAATATTATCAGCCAAAAGATCCTTAACAATAGCAATATTAGGTTCAACTTTAACTTGCTGAGGAGGTGTATAGGTTCTAATATTGTTTTTATGAACCAGAGTTGAAGCTTTAGCATGATCTTTTATCCTAACAGGAAAAGGTGGTTTCTCAACATAAACAGTAGGAACAATAGGATCATTATAAGTGATAGTCTTTTCTTAAACTTTAATAGGTGCAACTACTTTTACTTCTATGGGAGGATGATATTTAAACCACTTCTCCTTAGGGGGATCAACATGAGTAGCAAAAGATTCACAGAAAGAAGCTACTATCTCAAAGTCAAGTCCATATTTAGTGCTAAATTTACGAAAAACATCGGTATCCATAACAGATTTAACACAATCAAACTTAGGTGTCATACCTGACTCCTTACCTCCGCCGAGATCCCAATCTTTAGAGTTGAGTTTAATTCTTTCCTATAAATCCCATTTGAATTCAATAGTCTTCATCATAAAAGAGCCAGCACAAGAAGTATCGAGCATGGTGCGATTGTTATCAGAAAGCCGAGCATAATTTTTTTGAATAATCATTTCTCTTGAGAGCTCATGATTGGGGCATGAATATAACATTGACTTAAGCCTCCCCCAAGCTTGAGCGATGCTTTCTCCTTCGCGAGGCCGAAAATTATATATATAATTGCGATCACGATGAACAAGATGCATAGGATAAAACTTCTGATGAAATTCCAATTTCAATCGTTTGTAGTTCCATGATCCCATATCATCACATAGCCTATACCATGTCAATGCATCTCCCTCCAAATATAATGGAAATACCTTCTTCTTGATAACATCATCGGGCATACCTGCAAGCTTAAATAATCCACAAACTTCATCCACATATATTAGGTGCTCATCAGGATGTAATGTTCCATCTCCTGCAAAAGGATTAGCTAGCAGTTTTTCTATCATACAAGAAGAAATTTCGAAGTAGACATTTTCATTTTCAGTAGGTTGAGTAGGTCGAGGAGCAACTCTTTGCTCTACTGGTCGGGGTGAAGATACCCCGAACAAGCCCCTCAGAGGATTACTTTCCATAGTAACAAGTGACAGTAAATTTCAGCACACTATATAAATTTTTCTATCCCAAATTCCACCTACCAAAGGCGCTTCACTCCCCAGCAACGGTGCCAGAAAAGTGTTGGAAATATGCCCTAGAGGCAATAATAAATTGATTATTATTATATTTCCTTGTTCATGATAATCGTTTATTATCCATGCTAGAATTGTATTGATAGGAAACTCAGATACATGTGTGGATGCATAGACAACACCATGTCCCTAGTAAGCCTCTAGTTGACTAGCTCGTTGATCAATAGATGGTTACGGTTTCCTGACCATGGACATTGGATGTCGTTGATAACGGGATCACATCATTAGGAGAATGATGTGATGGACAAGACCCAATCCTAAGCATAGCACTAGATCGTGTAGTTCGTATGCTAAAGCTTTGCTAATGTCAAGTATCATTTCCTTAGACCATGAGATTGTGCAACTCCCGAATACCGTAGGAGTGCTTTGGGTGTGCCAAACGTCACAACGTAACTGGGTGGCTATAAAGGTACATTACAGGTATCTCCGAAAGTGTCTGTTGGGTTGGCACGAATCGAGACTGGGATTTGTCACTCCGTGTAAACGGAGAGGTATCTCTGGGCCCACTCGGTAGGACATCATCATAATGTGCATAGTGTGATCAAGGAGTTGATCACGGGATGATGTGTTACGGAACGAGTAAAGAGACTTGCCGGTAATGAGATTGAACAAGGTATCGGGATACCGACGATCAAATCTCGGGCAAGTATCGTACCGATAGACAAAGGGAATTGTATACGGGATTGATTAAGTCCTTGACATCGTGGTTCATCCGATGAGATCATCGTGGAACATGTGGGAGCCAACATGGGTATCCAGATCCCGCTGTTGGTTATTGACCGGAGAACGTCTCGGCCATGTCTGCATGTCTCCCGAACCCGTAGGGTCTACACACTTAAGGTTCGATGACGCTAGGGTTATAAAGGAAGTTGGTATGTGGTTACCGAATGTTGTTTGGAGTCCCGGATGAGATCCCGGACATCACGAGGAGTTCCGGAATGGTCCGGAGGTAAAGATTTATATATGGGAAGTCTTGTTTTGGTCACCGGAAGAGTTTCGGGGTTTATCGGTAACGTACCGGGACCATCGGGAGGGTCCCGGGGGTCCACCAAGTGGGGCCACCAACCCCAGAAGGTTGCGTGGGCCAAGAGTGGTGAGGGACCAGCCCCTTAGTGGGCTGGTGCGCCTCCCACCAAGGCCCAAGGTGCAGGGAGAGTGGGAGGGGGCAAACCCTAGGTCCAGATGGGCCTTAAGGCCCACCCTAGGGGCGCCTCCCCCTCTCCCCTCTCTTGGCCGCCACCCAATGCCCATCTAGGGCTGCCGCCCCCCTAGGGGTGGGAACCCTAGAGGGGGCGCAGCCTCCTCCCCTTCCCCTATATATATGAGGCCTAGGGGCTGCCCATGAGATACAAGATTTGATCTCCCGTTGGTGCAGCCCTGCGTCTCTTCTTCCTCCTCTTCTGTGGTGCTTGGCGAAGCCCTGCAGGATAGCCACGCTCCTCCATCACCACCACGCCATTGTGCTGCTGTTGGATGGAGTCTTCCTCCACCTCTCCCTCTCTCCTTGCTGGATCAAGGCGTGGGAGACGTCACCGGGCTGTACGTGTGTTGAACGCGGAGGTGTCGTGCGTTCGGCACTTGGTCATCGGTGATTTGAATCACGACGAGTACGACTCCATCAACCCCGTTCACTTGAACGCTTCCGCTTAGCGATCTACAAGGGTATGTAGATGCACTCTCCTCCCCCTCGTTGCTAGTCTCTCCATAGATAGATCTTGGTGACACATAGGAAAATTTTGAATTTCTGCTACGTTCCCCAACAGTGGCATCATGAGCTAGGTCTATTGCGTAGATTCTATGCACGAGTAGAACACAAAGTAGTTGTGGGCGTTGATTTTGTTCAATATGCTTGCCGTTACTAGTCTTATCTTGATTCGGCGGCATCGTGGGATGAAGCGGCCCGGACCGACCTTACACGTACTCTTACGTGAGACTGGTTCCACCGACTGACATGCACTAGTTGCATAAGGTGGCTAGCGGGTGTCTGTCTCTCCGACTTTAGTCGGATCGGATTCGATGAAAAGGGTCCGTATGAAGGGTAAATAGCAATTGTCATATCACGTTGTGGTCTTTGCGTAGGTAAGAAACGTTCTTGCTAGTAACCCATAGCAGCCACGTAAAACATGCAAACAACAATTAGAGGACGTCTAACTTGTTTTTGCAGGGTATGCCATGTGATGTGATATGGCCAAAAGGATGTGATGAATGATATATGTGATGTATGAGATTGATCATGTTCTTGTAATAAGAATCACGACTTGCATGTCGATGAGTATGACAACTGGCAGGAGCCATAGGAGTTGTCTTTATTTATTTATGACCCGCGTGTCAACTTAAACGTTATGTAATTACTTTACGTTATTGCTAACCGTTAGCCATAGTAGTAGAAGTAATAGTTGGCGAGGCAACTTCATGAAGACACGATGATGGAGATCATGATGATGGAGATCATGGTGTCATGCCGGTGACGATGATGATCATGGAGCCCCGAAGATGGAGATCAAAAGGAGCAAAGTGATGATGGCCATATCATGTCACTATTTGATTGCATGTGATGTTTATCATGTTTATACATCTTATTTGCTTAGAACGACGGTAGTAAATAAGATGATCCCTTACAACAATTTCAAGAAGTGTTCTCCCCTAACTGTGCACCGTTGCGACAGTTCGTGTTTCGAAGCACCACGTGATGATCGGGTGTTAGATTCTAACGTTCACATACAACGGGTGTAAGACAGATTTACACACGCAAAACACTTAGGGTTAACTTGACGAGCCTAGCATGTACAGACATGGCCTCGGAACACAGAAGACCGAAAGGTCGAGCATGAGTCGTATAGAAGATACGATCAACATGAAGATGTTCACCGACGTTGACTAGTCCGTCTCACGTGATGATCGGACACGGCCTAGTTGACTCGGATCATGTAATCACTTAGATGACTAGAGGGATGTCTATCTGAGTGGGAGTTCATAAGATGAACTTAATTATCCTGAACATAGTCAAAAGGATTTTACAAATTATGTCGTAGCTCGCGCTTTAGTTCTACTGTTTAGATATGTTCCTAGAGAAAAAATTAGTTGAAAGTTGATAGTAGCAATTATGCAGACAGCAGAAGGCTTATGTCCTTAATGCACCGCTCAGTGTGCTGAACCTCGAACGTCGTCTATGGATGTTGCGAACATCTGACATACACGTTTTGATAATTACATGATAGTTCAGTTAAACGGTTTAGAGTTGAGGCACCGAAGACGTTTTGAAACGTCGCGAAACATATGAGATGTTTTGAGGGTTGAAATTGAGATTTCAGGCTCGTGCCCACGTCAAGAGGTATAAGACCTCCGACGATTTTCTTAACCTACCAACTAAGGAGAAAAGCTCAATTGTTGAGCTTGTGCTCAGATTGTCTGAGTACAACAATCATTTGAATCGAGTGGGAGTTGATCTTCCAGATGAGATAGTGATGTTTTCTCCGAAGTCATTACCACCAAGCTGCTAAAGCTTCGTGATGAACTATAGTATATCAGGGACATATATGATGCTCCTTGAGATATTCGCGATGTTTGACACCACAAAAGTAGAAATCAAGAAGGAGCATCAATTGTTGATGGTTGGTGAAACCACTAGTTTCAAGAAGGGCAAGGGCAAGAAGGGATACTTCATGAAACGGCAAACCAGCTGCTGCTCTAGTGAAGAAACCCAAGGTTGAACCCAAACCCGAGACTAAGTGCTTCTGTAATAAGAGGAACAGCCACTGGAGCAGGATTACCCTAGATACTTGGTAGATGAGAAGGCTGGCAAAGTCGATAGAAGTATATTGGATATACATTATGTTAATGTGTACTTTACTAGTACTCCTAGTAGCACCAGGGTATTAGATACCGGTTCGGTTGCTAAGTGTTAGTAACTCGAAACAAAAGGCTACGGAATAAACGGCGACTAGCTAAAGGTGAGCTGACGATATGTGTTGGAAGTGTTTCCAATGTTGATATGATCAAGCATCGCACGCTCCCTCTACCATCGAGATTGGTGTTAAACCTAAATAATTGTTATTTGGTGTTTGCGTTGAGCATAGACATGATTGGATTACGTCTATCGCGATACGGTTATTCATTTAAGGAGAATAATGGTTACTCTGTTTATTTGAATAATACCTTCAATGGTCTTACGCCTAAAATGAATGGTTTATTGAATCTCGATCGTAGTGATACACATGTTCATGCCAAAAGATAGTAATGATAGTACCACCTACTTGTGGCACTGCCACGTAAGTCATATCAGTATAAAACGCATGAAGAAGCTCCATGTTGATGGATCTTTGGACTCACTCATTTTTGAAAAGTTTGAGACATGCGAACCATTTCTATTGGTGTATATGCATGAAGAAACACCATGCAAATGGACCATTTGGACTCACTTGATTTTGAATCAGTTGAGACGTGCAAATCATACCACATGGGCAAGATGACTGAAAGCCTCGTTTTCGGTAAAATGGAACTAGAAAGCAACTTGTTGGAAGTAATACATTTTGATGTGTGCAGTCCAATAGGTGCTGAGGCATGTAGTGGATATCGTTATGTTCTTACTTCACAGATGATTTGAGTAGATGTTGAGTATATTTACTTGATGAATCACGAGTCTGAATTATTGAAAGGTTCAAGTAATTTCAGTGTGAAGTTGAAAGATCGTCGTGACAAGAGGATAAAAGATCTATGATATGATTATAGAGATGAATATCTGAATTACGAGTTTGGCACAGAATTAAGACATTGTGGAAATTGTTTCACAACTAATACAGCCTGGAACACCATAGTGTGATGGTGTGTCCGAACATCATAACTGCACCCTATTGGATATGATGCATACCATGATGTCTCTTATCGAATTACCACAATAGTTTATGGGTTAGCCATTGGAGACAACCACATTCACTTTAAATAGGGCACCACGTAATTCCGTTGAGACGACACCGTATGAACTATGGTTTAGAGAAACCTAAGCTGTCATTTCTTAAAAGTTTGGGGCTGCGACGCTTATGTGAAAAAGTTTCAGGCTGATAAGCTCGAACCCAAAGCGGATAAATGCATCTTCATAGGACACCCAAAACAGTTGGGTATACCTCCTGTCTCAGATCCGAAAGCAATAAGGGATTGTTTCTAGAATCGGGTCCTTTTTCGAGGAAAAGTTTCTCTCGAAAGAATTGAGTGGGAGGATGGTGGAGACTTGATGAGGTTATTGAACCGTCTCTTCAACTAGTGTGTGGCAGGGCACAGGAAGTTGTTCCTATGGCACCTACACCAATTGAAGTGGAAGCTTATGATAGCGATCATGAAACTTCAGATCAAGTCACTACCAAGCCTCGTGGGATGATAAGGATGCGTACTACTTCAGAGTGGTACGTAATCCTGTCTTGGAAGTCACGTTGCTAGACAACAATGAGCCTACGAGCTATGGAGAAGCGATGGTGGGCCCGGATTTCGATAAATGGCTCGAGGCCATAATAAAATCCGAGAGAGGATCCATCTATGAAAACAAAGTGTAGACTTTGGCAGAACGGCTCGATGGTCGTAAGGCTATTGAGTACAGATGGATTTTAAAAGGAAGACGGACAGTGATGGTAAGTATCACCATTAAGAAAGCTCGACTTGTCGTTAAGATGTTTTCCGACAAGTTCAAGGAGTTGACTACGATGAGACTTTCTCACACGTAGCGATGCTAAAAGTCTGTTGGAATTATATTAGCGATTACTGCATTATTTATGAAATCTTGCAGATAGGATGTCAAAACATTGTTTCCTCGACGATTTTCTTGAGGAAAGGTTGTATGTGATACAACCAGAAGGTTTTGTCAATCCTGAAAGGTGCTAATAAGTATGCAAAGCTCCAGCAATCCTTCTAAGGACTGGAGTAAGCATCTTGGAGTTGGAATGTATGCTTTGATGAGATGATCAAAGATTTTGGGTCTATACAAAGTTTATGAGAAACTTGTATTTCCAAAGAAGTGAGTGGGAGCACTATAGAATTTCCGATGAATATATGTTGTTGACATATTATTGATCAGAAATGACGTAGAATTTCTGGAAAGCATATAGGGTTATTTGGAAAGTGTTTTTCAATGGAAAGCCCGGATTAAGCTATTTGAACATTGAGCATCAAGATCTATAAGGATAGATCAAAACGCTTAATGGTACTTTCAAATGAGCACATTCCTTGACATAATCTTGAAGTTGTTCAAGATGGATCAGTCAAAGAAGGAGTTCTTGCCTGAGTTGTAAGGTATGAAGTTAAGACTTAAAGCTCGACCACGGTAGAATAGAGAGAAAGGACGAAGGTCGTCCCCAATGCTTAAGACATAGGCTCTACAGTATGCTATGCTGTGTACCGCACCTGAAGTGTGCCTTGCCATGAGTCAGTCAAGGGGTACAAGAGTGATCCAAGAATGGATCACAGGACAGCGGTCGAAGTTATGCTTAGTAACTAGTGGACTAAGGAATTTTTTCTCGATTATGGAGGTGGTAAAAGAGTTCGTCGTAAAGGGTTACGTCGATGCAAGCTTATCACCTATCCGGATAGCTCTGAGTAGAGATACCGGATACGTATAATGGAGCAACAATTTAGAATAGCTCCAAGTAGAACAGTTATTTGGAATAGCTCCAAATAGAACGTGGTAGCTACATCTAGGAGATGACATAGAGATTTGTAAAGCACACACGGATCTGAAAGGTTCAGACCCGTTGACTAAAACATCTCTCACAAGCAACATGATCAAACCCAGAACTCATTGAGTGTTAATCACATAGTGATGTGAACTAGATTATTGACTCTGGTAAACTCTTGGGTGTTAGTCACATGGCGATGTGACCTGTGAGTGTTAATCACATGGCGATGTGACCTGTGAGTGTTAATCACATGGCGATGTGAACTAGATTATTGACTCTAGTGCAAGTGGGAGACTGTTGGAAATATGCCCTAGAGGCAATAATAAATTGATTATTATTATATTTCCTTGTTCATGATAATCGTTTATTATCCATGCTAGAATTGTATTGATAGGAAACTCAGATACATGTGTGGATGCATAGACAACACCATGTCCCTAGTAAGCCTCTAGTTGACTAGCTCGTTGATCAATAGATGGTTACGGTTTCCTGACCATGGACATTGGATGTCGTTGAAAACGGGATCACATCATTAGGAGAATGATGTGATGGACAAAACCCAATCCTAAGCATAGCACTAGATCGTGTAGTTCGTATGCTAAAGCTTTGCTAATGTCAAGTATCATTTCCTTAGACCATGAGATTGTGCAACTCCCGGATACCGTAGGAGTGCTTTGGGTGTGCCAAACGTCACAACGTAACTGGGTGGCTATAAAGGTACATTACAGGTATCTCCGAAAGTGTCTGTTGGGTTGGCACGAATCGAGACTGGGATTTGTCACTCCGTGTAAACGGAGAGGTATCTCTGGGCCCACTCGGTAGGACATCATCATAATGTGCACAGTGTGATCAAGGAGTTGATCACGGGATGATGTGTTACGGAACGAGTAAAGAGACTTGCCGGTAACGAGATTGAACAAGGTATCGCGATACCGACGATCGAATCTCGGGCAAGTATCGTACCGATAGACAAAGGGAATTGTATGCGGGATTGATTAAGTCCTTGACATCGTGGTTCATCCGATGAGATCATCGTGGAACATGTGGGAGCCAACATGGGTATCCAAATCCCGCTGTTGGTTATTGACCAGAGAACGTCTCGGTCATGTCTGCATGTATCCCGAACCCGTAGGGTCTACACACTTAAGGTTCGATGATGCTAGGGTTATAAAGGAAGTTGGTATGTGGTTACCGAATGTTGTTCGGAGTCCCGGATGAGATCCCGTACGTCACGAGGAGTTCCGGAATGGTCCGGAGGTAAAGATTTATATATGGGAAGTCCTGTTTTGGTCACCGGAAGAGTTTCGGGGTTTATCGGTAACGTACCGGGACCACCGGGAGGGTCCCGGGGGTCCACCAAGTGGGGCCACCAACCCCAGAAGGTTGCCTGGGCCAAGAGTGGTGAGGGACCAGCCCCTTAGTGGGCTGGTGCGTCTCCCACCAAGGCCCAAGGCGTAGGGAGAGTGGGAGGGGGCAAACCCTAGGTCCAGATGGGCCTTAAGGCCCACCCTAGGGGCGCCTCCCCCTCTCCCCTCTCTTGGCCGCCACCCAATGCCCATCTAGGGCTGCCGCCCCCCCTAGGGGTGGGAACCCTAGAGGGGGCGCAGCCTCCTCCCCTTCCCCTATATATATGAGGCCTAGGGGCTGCCCATGAGACACAAGATTTGATCTCCCGTTGGTGCAGCCCTGCGTCTCTTCTTCCTCCTCTTCTGTGGTGCTTGGCGAAGCCCTGCAGGATAGCCACGCTCCTCCATCACCACCACGCCGTTGTGCTGCTGTTGGATGGAGTCTTCCTCAACCTCTCCCTCTCTCCTTGCTGGATCAAGGCGTGGGAGACGTCACCGGGCTGTACGTGTGTTGAACGCGGAGGTGCCGTGCGTTCGGCACTTGGTCATCGGTGATTTGAATCACGACGAGTACGACTCCATCAACCCCGTTCACTTGAACGCTTCCGCTTAGCGATCTACAAGGGTATGTAGATGCACTCTCCTCCCCCTCGTTGCTAGTCTCTCCATAGATAGATCTTGGTGACACGTAGGAAAATTTTGAATTTCTGCTACGTTCCCCAACAAAAAGAGTCTTGATGACCCACAAGTATAGGGGATCTATCGTAGTCCTTTCGATAAGTAAGAGTGTCAAACCCAACAAGGAGCAAAAGGAAATGATAAGCGGTTTTCAGCAAGGTATTCTCTGCAAGCACTGAAATTATAGGTAATAGATAGTTTTGTGATAAGATAATTTGTAACGAGCAACAAGTAACAAAAGTAAATAAAGTGCAGCAAGGTGGCCCAATCCTTTTTGTAGCAAAGGACAAGCCTAGACAAACTCTTATATAGAGAAAAGCGCTCCCAAGGACACGTGGGAATTATCGTCAAGCTAGTTTTCATCACGTTCATATGATTTGCGTTCGGTACTTTGATAATTAGGTATGTGGGTGGACCAGTGCTTGGGTACTATCCTTACTTGTACAAGCATCCCACTTATGATTAACCTCTATTGCAAGCATCTGCAACTACAACAAATGTATTAAGGTAAACCTAACCATAGCATGAAACATATGGATCCAAATCAGCCCCTTATGAAGCAACACATAAACTAGGTTTTTAACTTCTGTGTCAGGACCCCGATTCCAAGTCACATCGATCTAGGCGGTAACACCTCATATCACTATGCGGCCTCACGCACGGTATTCCCACGGGTGTCGCCTTACCATGGCCCGGGACCGTTTGCGCCTTTTGGCTCATGTATATGATAGGTGTCGCTAGCATCCATAAGACAGAGAACCCGGGCCGACATGACTAGTCGTGAACCCAAAGTGGCACTAACTTATGGGGACAGGCATACATGAATCAACATCGAGCATGTCGGTCAGCAGCGTGCGAATCCAGGCTGTAGCACTGGGCTAACAGGACTCCGGTGAACCGGGCTGTAGCAGGCTAGGCAGGACTACGGATGTCACCGCGTGACATTTCCCCGAAGGGACAGACACAGGAACGAAGTGAATCACATGCCGGCCAGTCAAGTGTTCCGGAGTAGTAGTGTTGGGCTAGCAGGACTCTGGTGAACCGGGCTGTAGCGGAGTACTATGGCTCATGGAAACACAAGACTACATTTCCCCATAAGAGAGGCTACCAAGGATAAACAACTAGGTTGTCGGATCCCACACATACCAAGCATTTCAATCATACACACAATATGATCGATATGTGTAAATACAACATGGCATCACAACATAACTCTACGACTCAAGGTATTTATTCATTAGGCTCCGAGGAGCCGGATATTACAAACATGGGTCTCATGACCCAACATTCAGAGCATACAAATCAAAGCACATGCGGAAGCTTAACATGCTGAGTATAGACATCTATAAATTAAAAAGGCTTGGAAGCCTGACTATCTACCATATCCTGCTGAGGGCACAAGATCGTAGCTGAGGTATCAAGCTAAATGTCGGAGTCCACACGGAACAACCAGCAAGACTGACGTCTCTCTGCAAAACATAAATTAAGCAAACGTGAGTACAAATGTACTCAACAAGACTTACATCAGAACTAACTACATATGCACCGGTATCAACAAGGGGGGTGGAGTTTAACTGCAACAGGCCAGCTTTGACTCAGTGGCTAACCTGAACTACGACTGCAAGCAACTCTTTTGAGGTGGCGCACATGAGTCCACATATTCACCATTCAATACACCTCTATGGATCCACTCCCGTCTCCCTACAAGAAGGCCATCCATAGAACTCACACTTATCTTGCGAGTTTTAGAGTATCCACTTTCACTTGTCTATGAACTGTTATAGGCAACCTAGAAGTCCTTTACCGCGGACACGGCCTAACTAACCACACAAGTCTCTAGTCCAGGTTTATCGCCTATTCGGGTTCCATCCGCGAGGAGATCCGGCCGAAGTTTCACCCACAGCCCCAAACGATGTGTGCAGGGTTCTTGAGACACCAGACGGGCGCCCGGTACACCGTGCCATGGTGTATCTACCGCATCATAGCCCACCCCTAGGGTCAGCGCTACGCACGGCCGCCAACACATATCCTACAAACACCAGAAACTAGTTGCAACTCCTGGACAGAGGGCAAGGGCAGTTAATAAGTCGAGAGGGTCCATTGGTTTCGGGCCCAATGCGTTGTAGTAGCTGTTCATGGATCACAAACACAGAACTCAGTTCCTAAGAATGGTTTCAATGAGACAACCCACCATGTACTCCTACATGGCCTCTCACCGCTACATTTACCAAATCGTGTTCACACACTTAGCTCACACACAGTAGGACATGTTCACCATCATTCCAATTCATTCCCGATGAATCAGACCTGACTCAACTCTAAGCAGTAGCAGGCATGACAAACAAGCATGAATGAGTAGGCACATCAGTGCTCAAACAACTCCTACTCATGCTAGTGGGTTTCATCTATTTACTGTGGCAATGAGAGGTCATGCAGAGGAAAGGGGTTCAACTACCGCAGCATGTAACAGTTGAATCGTTGTTGTCCTAATGCAGTAAAAGAGAGCAGGAGCGAGAGAGTGGGATTGTATCGGAATGAACAAGGGGGTTTTGTTTGCCTGACGCTTCTGAAGGTAGTAATAGCTCTTCATCTGTGTCATCGAACTCATCGTCGGAAACATCGTCTAACGAGGAGGAACAATACCGGCAATAGAGAGGAAACACAATCAATGCAATGCAACAATATGATGCATGAATGTGACATGGCAATATGTTGTGATTTGAGCTAATGCAGCTAGCAACGATTTAAATGGAGTTGGTTTGAACACTAGATTCAAATTTGAACTCCACATGAGGCATTTCAAATACCATTGATTCAAATTGTCATATACAGTGGCTGTAAGTTGTTCAAACATGCATGAGAATGTCATAAACAGATTCTTCATATTTTTTAGATCATTTTTCATATATAACTTGTTTGGTTTGGAGTTACGGTTGAATTACTATGAATTTTAGAAGTTTAGGCAATTTTCTGGATTTTCTAGTTATAGAAATAAGCTAATTCCAGAAAATGCATTACTGCGTCAGCATGAGGTAAGCGAGTCAACGGGGCAGCCTAGGTCAAACTAACCAATGGGGCCCGCGTGTTAGTAGCTAACTAAACTAACCTAGTTTAATTAGCACTAACCTAGGTTAAACTAATTAAGTTTAAACCTAAACTAGATTAATTAGCCGGGCGGGGCCCGCATGTCATAGACTCAGGGGAGGTCAAATCCCCTGGTCAACCTGGGCTAAACCATCAGCAGTCAAAGAGGTCAACCCGCCGGCGTTTAGCCGCCGGCAAGGCCGAACGCGGCGGAGGGCATCGGGAATCGCCCACAGGCGACCATTTGCGCGGCGGAGATGCTCTACGTGACGAGGAGAGTCGTCCGTGTCCATTGGTGCTCACAACAGCAGCTCTAGTGGCCTAAAACGACTGCGGCGGCGACTTGCGCGGCAGCCGGAGCCCGGGCGAGCTCAAACTCGCCGGTGCGGTGCTCGTGGAGGCTCGGGGCTAGCTCCTACGAAGCCCACGCAGTGCGGTGAGTGCGTTGGGCAGGGTGGTAAGGCCGTTGCGTGGCCCGGGCCACGTCGGCGGCGAGCTCAGGAGACGGCGCGTGCGGGCATGCTTGGTGCAGCGACTGTGGCGAGTGGCAGAGAGAATGGAGATGGGGAGGACGATAAGTAGCTCACAGTGGTCGCGACAATGTAGACGGAGGGCTCGGGGAGGGACCGGAGCGAAGCAGGGCGGCGAGGGGATCTCCGGCGGCCAAACGCGGAAGTTGGCGGTGGGGCGTCGTTGCAGCACGTCCGGTGTCGCGTGATTCATCGAGGAGGCGTAGATGACGGAGGGGGAGCCCATGGGCACATTAGAGGGGCGCGGGGGTGGCTGTTGCTACGGCAACGACGAGCGGCGGCGACGTGCACGCTCGGTGGTCGCGTGGGTGAGAGGCAAAGGAGGGGAGAGTGCTCGAGGGGGAGAAAGGAGAGGTGCAGGCGGTCGAGGGGGAGTGCGTGGCGCTCGGGGCCGTCTCCAGGAGCGAGCAAGCAGGCAGGAGGTGGCCGCACGGCGGTGCGCGCGCGTCGGGCACGCGCCCGTCCTCCTGGCAGGGGAGGAAGACGACAGGGGAGGAGGCGGTGGTGGGCTAGGCCGGCCAGCTACAGTGCTGGGCCGGTTGGTGGGCTGTAGAGGTGAGGCCAGGTAAGTGTCTTTCCTTTCTCTTTTGTTTCAATTTTCTATTTATTTCCTCTCTGTTTTGATTTAGTTCAAGCACTAAATCATTTTTGTTTCTTCTGATAATTTTTGCAGGGACTGAAAGGAATATTCTAGAGCCCCTCACAAAATAACAGAATTATTGAAGCATTAAATATATTTATAACATATATTTGCTCCAACTCAAATACAATATGAATTAATTCAGAAATCCATAAATGGCCAGGAAATATGCTCATCATTTTTGGCAGAGGTTTTCACCTTTATCATAAATCATGAACATTTTCAAAGGGCATTTTGGGGTCTTTGAAAATATTTTTATTTTTATCCTGGTTGTATTTCATTTGGTGCTAGGGTTTAACAATCTCCAAATCAACTTTCTGAGAAAATTTAACATGATGACAAGTTGAATATGCAAGGACAAGCAGAGGCTAAGCTAGGGCTATGACAACTCACCCCCACTAAACAAGAATCTCGTCCCGAGATTCAGGATGTGAGGTAAGAAGACAAAGGGGGCACAAGAATAACACAATCTTCACGATCCAGGTTACACCTCATAGGGTTGTTGATTCATTGCATACGTTGACTCTGACATCCTCGCTTTTGAGATCTTCATCCACGCGATGACGACAAAAAGAAACTCTACTAGGATTGATCTTCTCGAAGATCGAGCTATTCAAGATCAACTCGTGGAATGAGGCGTTGAGCATCTTTTGAGCTGAGAGGCAAAACGCACCTTAAAAAGGACGGAAGAAACAATTGACGAGGGTTTCAAAGTAGCGAGGAAAAATTGCCATGATTCCATAACGGGGCACCTCAGGGAAGGTGACTCGTAGAATTATTCCCTTAAGTGGCAAAAAGACTTACTTTTGATTCAGAGATCATTGAAACTCTTTATACCAGCCTAAGGAAATTCACAACAATCGTTAGGCGGAGTAAGAAGGGATGGCATACCCAGACTAGAATGGATGATGTGGACTACCTTGTCGAAGACAACGCGATGGATGATTTTGCTTGCACGTGCTCTCAAGAACTTGAGCATTTCCATATTCATCAAGGTTTTACCAACATCCGTGGCACGGATCCTGGCAACACAACATACTACCATGATGACTAGTGATGGATGATGCGGATACAAAGGAAGATAACACCTTCTCAGACTTCCCCTTAGCGAGGCTAAGGAAATAGAATCTGGATGATCGACCGAGAGACATTTAGCACTCCGCTTCTAATGTTCTCCTTGATGTCCTAGCGTAGTCCATTCATAGATATGGTTTGATATCTAAAACATCAAGTAAAAGGTCAGACTTCGGGAACACAAAAAATCCATAAGGAACAACTATTGGAATAAATTCTACGAGATCCCAACTTTCTCAATCAAGATATTACAATAATAAGTCTTCCGATTGGGTGTGTTGGCCACAACATCCACTTCACCGGGTTACAGAGAGACCAATATTACAGTCCTTGAGAAACGTTCCAACCATCATATCTGCCTGGGATTCAGATCTGGTTGGTGTCAGGATAATCCAGACTCATCGGGTCTGGAAGGAAAAATGAAAGTTTGCAACACAAATTGACGAGATGATGTTGCGAGATTCTCGGGGGAATGAACTACGATAGTAAGCTCAAAAACATGAGCCGGTTCTACTACAAGCATGTGAACATGCTGTCCTAGACAAGCATGGCCACCTGGTAGTCTTACAACGAAACACTACCGAGTTCAGGAGGGAACCATCAACGAGGATATCGAAGTCCTTGCGTAAGTCTAGCTCCTAAGATGAAACTTCTTCTCCTTGAACAAACCAATCAGTGGCTTGGTGTGCTAGGAACACATATGGAGTGGAGGTAATTAATCTACCAAACCATAGAATACTTCGCACGTATGCATGACTGATTTGGGATGATTCCACGGGAAACAAAACAAACCTTTCTCAAAATCATGGCGGCAACTTACACCTAGTGCACGTGAACTTGGAGAAAGTCACTTCTTTCATCCAAGCATAAGCTTCATGAACGGAACACGAAGGCATTGCTTACAAGGTTTTCAACACTAGGTTGATGTTCAACATGAATCATGGGGGAGACAAAATGCTGCTGATGGGCTCAACAACAACTCATCAGAATTTCCATATCACTAGACTTCCACCATCGTGTGAACACGGTGATAGCATTGATCAGACCAAAAGATGTAATGGTGTATGCTCGAGGGATCAACCACGAGTAAGACAGCATTACGAACATCGTTGGTTCTGATTTGACTTGACGATAGCCCATACTCAAGTCAAAGTTTTGACAAGGCAATAGATTCAACAACTGATCATAGGGACCAATCGATGAAGATATCATCAATCTTCAACACATGCAAATATATCCCTTGAGATGAACTAAGCTGGCAAGCTTTTATCTTCCAACTCTCCAAGTTATCATTTAGCTTAACCAACAAGCTCAGGGGGGTAACCGACACATATTCTTGGAGAATGGCTGGTTTGCAAGAAACCAACTTGATCACGAACTCCACATAGCGGTCAGGTGGCAACCTGGTAATACTTCCGAGAAGATATTCAGAAAATCACGAACCACCGACATGATACTAAGCTCGAGATCAATCTTGCTTTTCAGGCAAGATGATATGATCAAAAGAGCAAGGGTTTGGCAAAATCCTAACCCGTTGATCGAGGAGTGCACCAGGAAATATGGACTAGGTAGCAAGATCAATCTTAGAATGGTAGTTCAATAACCAACACGCTAAGAATGAGAATATTGTCCATTTACTACCAAGCAACCAGTTGCTCGGAGTATTGATTTCACACATCATGATTCACTTGTCGGCATTCGGGTTACAATAACACGGGAACCGAGGAATGAACAATGATGGCAAGAAGTATCACTGCAACAATAATTCATAAGAGATGGTGCAATTCTCATGATATTCCTGACATAAAGTGGGTAACACTTCAGGGTAGAACAGAATCAAAAGCTGGGTTGGCATTTTGATTCATGGCATACAACTACTTTGGCCCAATCCTCGAAGTGGACAAGGTACTGGAGTTTGTTTCTCCTAGTCATTCCGGAATAGAATGGCTTGAGGGACCACAAGAATAATAGGCATCGATGAACATGAATGCACAACTATTCCTGACTATCAATTGATAGATGAAGGTCGGAATATAACTGAAGAGGGTCAACTCAAGGAACATATAGCATTTTGAGTTGTGGATGCATATATTAGTATGTCGAAGTAAGTTCAACAGGTTTCTTCCGGATAACCCATGCAGAAAGGTAGAACTGGCAGAATCACAATTATGAATGGAGAACTCCTCAAGAGTACTCTGATTGTGATATTTTGGTTCAAAGAACTTCCGCCTTAATGGTTCATGGTATTTGGAAGAAGGAAATACCAAGGACCTCGAGGACTGTCGCAAGGTTACTAATATCCTAAAGGAACGAGCAAACACTATCAACAGGAGGTGAATGGAGTGAATCTCAGGTTCAAACCCAAGAATAGAATACCTACTAACTAAATGGCATCACGGGATGCTTTCAAGAATGATGGCTAGAATCATCACACTAGGAACACAAGACATGGCTAGATTACTAGGTGATCCTCTAAGACACCTAGGGTCATAATACTAGCTCCAACCTATATGTCGAGGCAACAGAGTGCCTCAACTCACTGATTAGTGTGGTTAATCTAGCCCAAAAGGATATCAGGAATGGGAAGAAAGGATTTGCAAATGCATCAGACTATTTAGAGACCTAGGATGACTCACACAGCATAACGGCTATAATTGCTCAAAATTATTTGAGACATCCTGCAAAATGGTGGCATAACCACTTAACATCACAATATCAAAGTTATGAGATGAACAGTCAACACATAGAAGTACTGGAAACTGAACTAAGGCATGAATCCATCAATCCTATAAGTCTATGGATTAGTAACACGTCATCCTAATAGATAGATGAGAAGGCCTAGTTTCTTAACCCCGTAGAAAAGAAGAGGTTGACTCAGATCAGAAGGGCATAAGGTATAAGGAGTAAAAAGAGCCTTACGTTCCCTTCCACAATCAATTCCCTTATATAACTAAAGCATTTCTAGACTCAACTTCGACCAATTTGGCTTGGTAATCCTACAAGCAGTCAGGCTCTGATACCAAAGCTGTCAGGACCCCGATTCCAAGTCACATCGATCTAGCCAGTAACACCTCATATCACTTTGCGGCCTCACGCACGGTATTCCCACGGGTGTCGCCTTACCATGGCCCGGGACCGTTTGCGCCTTTTGGCTCACGTATATGATAGGTGTCGCTAGCATCCATATAACAGAGAACCCGGGCCGACATGACTAGTCGTGAACCCAAAGTGGCACTAACTTACGGGGACAGGCATACATGAATCAACATCGAGCATGTCGGTCAGCAGCGTGCGAATCCGGGCTGTAGCACTGGGCTAACAGGACTCCGATGAACCGGGCTGTATCATGCTAGGCAGGACTACGGATGTCACCACGTGACATTTCCCCGAAGGGACAAACACAGGAACGAAGTGAATCACATGTCGGCCAGTCAAGTGTTCCGGAGCAGTAGTGCTGGGCTAGCAGGACTCCGGTGAACCGGGCTGTAGCGGACTTCTATGGCTCATGGAAACACAAGACTACATTTCCCCATAAGAGAGGCTACCAAGGATAAACAACTAGGTTGTCGGATCCCACACATACCAAGCATTTCAATCATACACACAATATGCTCGATATGTGTAAATACAACATGGCATCACAACATAACTCTACGACTCAAGGTATTTATTCATTAGGCTCCGAGGAGCCTGATATTACAAACATGGGTCTCATGACCCAACATTCAGAGCATACAAATCAAAGCACATGCGGAAGCTTAACATGTCTGAGTACAGACATCTATAAACGAAAAAGGCTTGGAAGCCTGACTATCTACCAGATCCTGCCGAGGGCACAAGATCGTAGCTGAGGTATCAAGCTAAACATCGGAGTCCACACGGAACTACTAGCAAGACTGACGTCTCTCTACAAAACATAAATTAAGCAAACATGAGTACAAATGTACTCAGCAAGACTTACATCATAACTAACTACATATGCATCGGTATCAACAAGGGGGGTGGTGGAGTTTAAATGCAGCAAGCCAGCTTTGACTCAGTGGCTAACCTGAACTACGACTGCAAGCAAATCTTTTGAGGTGGCGCACACGAGTCCGCATATTCACCATTCAATACACCACTATGGATACGCTCTCGTCTCCCTACGAGAAGGCCATCCATAGCACTCACACTTATCTTGCGAGTTTTAGAGTATCCACTTTCACTTGTCTATGAACTGTTATAGGCAACCTAGAAGTCCTTTACCGCGGACACGGCTATTCGAATAGATCATTCATAACCCTGCAGGGGTGTACTCCTTCACACACGCTCTCGCCACTTACCACCATGTACACGTCGTGTATCTCGGCAACCTTCAAGCGGAAGCCTGGCGAGGGAGTCGGCCACGACCTGACTTACCACACAAGTCTCTAGTCCAAGTTTATCGCCTATTCGGGTTCCATCCGCGGGGAGATCCGGCCGGAGTTTCGCTCACAGCCCCAAACGATGTGTGCAGGGTTCTCGAGACACCAAACGGGCGCCCGGTACACCGTGCCATGGTGTATCTACCGCATCATAGCCCACCCCTAGGGTCAGCGCTATGCACGGCTGCCAACACATATCCTACAAACACCATAAACTAGCTGCAACTCCTGGACAGAGGGCAAGGGCAGTTAATAAGTCGAGAGGGTCCATTGGTTTCGGGCCCAATGCGTGGTAGTAGCTGTTCATGGATCACAAACACAGAACTCAGTTCCTAAGAACGGTTTCAATGAGACAACCCACCATGTACTCCTACATGGCCTCTCACCGCTACCTTTACCAAATCGTGTTCACACACTTAGCTCACACACAGTAGGACATGTTCATCATCATTCCAATTCATTCCCGATGAATCAGTCCTGACTCAACTCTAAGCAGTAGCAGGCATGGCAAACAAGCATGAATGAGTAGGCACATCAGGGCTCAAACAACTCCTACTCATGCTAGTGGGTTTCATCTATTTACTGTGGCAATGACAGGTCATGCAGAGGAAAGGGGTTCAACTACCGCAGCATGTAACAGTTGAATTGTTGTTGTCCTAATGCAGTAAAAGAGAGCAGGAGCGAGAGAGTGGGATTGTATCGGAATGAACAAGGGGGTTTTGTTTGCCTGGCGCTTCTGAAGGTAGTAATAGCTCTTCATCGGTGTCATCGAACTCATCGTCGGAAACATCGTCTACCGAGGAGGAACAATACCGGCAACAAAGAGGAAACACAATCAATGCAATGCAACAATATGATGCATGAATGTGACATGGCAATATGTTGTGATCTGAGCTAATGCAGCTAGAAACGATTTAAATGGAGTTGGTTTGAACACTAGATTCAAATTTGAACTCCACATGAGGCATTTCAAATACCATTGATTCAAATTGTCATATACAGTGGTTGTAAGTTGTTCAAACATGCATGAGAATGTCATAAACAGATTCTTCATATTTTTTAGATCATTTTTCATATATAACTTGTTTGGTTTGGAGTTACGGTTGAATTACTATGAATTTTAGAAGTTTAGGCAATTTTCTGGATTTTCTAGTTATAGAAATAAACTAATTCCAGAAAATGCATTACTGCGTCAGCATGAGGTAAGCGAGTCAACGGGGCAGCCCAGGTCAAACTGACCAATGGGGCCCGCGTGTCAGTAGCTAACTAAACTAACCTAGTTTAATTAGCACGAACCTAGGTTAAACTAATTAAGTTTAAACCTAAACTAGATTAATTAGCCGGGCGGGGCCCGCATGTCATAGACTCAGGGGAGGTCAAATCCCCTGGTCAACCTGGGCTAAACCATCAGCAGTCAAAGAGGTCAACCCGCCGGCGTTTAGCCACCGGCGAGGCCGAACGCGGCGGAGGGCATCGGGAATCGCCCACAGGCGACCATTTGCGCGGCGGAGATGCTCTACGTGACGAGGAGACTCGTCCATGTCCAGTGGTGCTCACAGCAGCAGCTCTAGTGGCCTAAAACGACGACGGCGGCGACTTGCACGGTGGACGGAGCCCGGACGAGCTCGAACTCGCCAGTGCGGTGCTCGTGGAGGCTCGGGGCTAGCTCCTACGAAGCCCACGCAGTGAGGTGAATGCGTTGGGCAGGGTGGTGAGGCCGTTGCATGGCCGGTGCCACGTCGGCAGCGAGCTCAGGTGACGGCGCATGCGGGCGTGCTTTGTGCAGCGACTACGGCGAGTGGCAGAGAGAATGGAGATGGGGAGGACGATAAGTAGCTCACAGCGGTCGCGACAATGTAGACAGAGGGCTCGGGGAGGGACCGGAGCGAAGCAGGGAGGCGAGGGGATCTTCGGCGGCCGAACGAGGAAGTTGGCGGCGAGGCGTCGTTGCAGCATGTCCGGTGTCGCGTGAGTCATCGAGGAGGCGTAGATGACGGAGGGGGAGCCCATGGGCACGTCAGAGGGGCGCGGGGGTGGCTGTTGCTACGGCAACGACGAGCGGCGGTGACGTGCACGCTCGGTGGTCGCGTGGGAGAGAGGCAGAGGAGGGGAGAGTGCTCGAGGGGGAGAGGTGCAGGCGGTCGAGGGGGAGTGCATGGCGCTCGGGGCCGTCTCCAGCTGGGAGCAAGCAGGCAAGAGGTGGCCGCACGGCGGTGCGCGCGCGTCGGGCACGCGCCCGTCCTCCTGGCAGGGGAGGAAGACGACAGAGGAGGAGGCAGTGGTGGGCTGGGCCGGCCAGCTACAGTGCTGGGCCGGTTGGTGGGCTGCAGAGGTGAGGCCAGGTAAGTGTCTTTCCTTTCTCTTTTGTTTCAATTTTCTATTTATTTCCTCTCTGTTTTGATTTAGTTCAAGCACTAAATCATTTTTGTTTCTTCTGATAATTTTTGTAGGGACTGAAAGGAATATTCTAGAGCCCCTCACAAAATAACAGAATTATTGAAGCATTAAATATATTTATAACATATATTTGCTCCAACTCAAATACAATATGAATTAATTCAGAAATCCATAAATGGCCAAGAAATATGCTCATCATTTTTGGCAGAGGTTTTCACCTTTATCATAAATCATGAACATTTTCAAAGGGCATTTTGGGGTCTTTGAAAATATTTTTATTTTTATCCTGGTTGCATTTCATTTGGTTCTAGGGTTTAACAATCCCCAATTCAACTTTCTGAGAAAATTTAACATGATGAAAAGATGAATATGCAAGGACAAGCAGAGGCTAAGCTAGGGCTGTGACATTCTGTCACTCTAGAAACCCATCATCTACTTATTTCTTCCAAATGCCTTCCTCTAGGCCTAAATAATGGTGAAGTGTCATGTAGTCGATGTTCACATAACACCACTAGAGGAGAGACAACATACATCTCATCAAAATATCGAACGAATACCAAATTCACATGACTACTAATAGCAAGACTTCTCCCATGTCCTCAGGAACAAACGTAACAAATCACAAAGCATATTCATGTTCATAATCAAAGGGGTATTAATATGCGTATAGGATCTGAACATATGATCTTCCACCAAACAAACCAACTAGCATCAACTACAAGGAGTAATCAACACTACTAGCAACGTACAGGTACCAATCCTAGACTTAGAGCCAAGAATTGGATACAAGAGATGAACTAGGGTTTGAGAGGAGATGGTGCTGGTGAAGATGTTGATGGAGATGGAGATTGGCCCCCTCCCGATGAGAGGAGCATTGGTGATGACGATGGTGATGATTTCCCCCTCCTGGAGGAAAGTTTCCCTAGCAGAACAGCTCCGCCGGAGCCCTAGATTGGTTCCGCCAAGGTTCCGCCTCGTGGCGGCGGAGTCTCGTCTCGAAAGCTTGCTTATGGTTTTTTTCTCAACGAAGGACCCCATATAGAAGAAGATAGGCATCTGAGGGCCACCAAGGGGCCCACGAGGCAGGGGGCGCGCCCTCCACCCTCGTGGCTGGTGAGTGGCCCCGCTCTGGTACTTCTTGCGCTTAGTATTTTTTATATATTCTGAAAATAACTTCCGTGAAGTTTCAGGACTTTTGGAGCTATGGAGAATAGGTCTCTAATATTTGCTACTTTTCCAGCCCAGAATCCCAGCTTCCGGCATTCTCCCTCTTTATGTAAACCTTGAGAGAGAATAGGCATAAGTATTGTGACATAATGTGTAATAACAGCCCATAATGCAATAAATATCGATATAAAAGCATGATGCAAAATGGACGTATCAGCGCCCACCCCAACATTATAATTAGAATAAGCCCAGCAAAATCGTGTATTTCGAGGAAGTGCAAATGGCCTATAATTTTTTAGGAAAAACATAAATGGGCCGCATGGACGCTACATTATTTGTTCACCCAGCCTAGCTAGTGGACTATAATTCAAAAAAAAGGAGATCAAATGGACTGTAAATTCTACCCCGCGAAAAAGACTATAAATTCTGAAAAATGGGTTGAATACATGCCACATTTTTGGAGGCTGAAATGTGGGCCAATAGGTCGAAGCCAATGCAAGTCGTTGTCAACTTAGTCAACAAATTATTCTAACATCGTTAGTCGTTGGATTTACATCCAACGACCGGCATCCATCTTCAATCTCTCGTCTTCTTCCTCCAGCGCCTCCGGGACCACCTGCTCCCACTTCCTGCTAGCAGCTCTGCTTAGCACGCTTCGCTGTGAAGCGCTACTCCACTGTTGGCCAGGCCATCCCTCCACCACTCCACACCTCCTGTTCTTCTCCACCGACTGCTGAACCACACCGCACCAGAACCAGTTAACCCTCGTACACCTCTCCGTCTACGACTCTACTCCCGCGTCTTCCCATCTCGGGCTCGTTGCTGTCCAGGGCCTCACCGTTGTCCACCACCCTGGATGCGCTCGGTGCGGAGTGGTCAACTTGGTCAACGAACAACACCATCAGAAGTAGACTGTGCGTGGAGAGGCTGGCAGCCGGGTCCATGGCTGCACGCAAGGAAATGCCTCCGTATTAAGCGCAAAATAATGATTCCTCCACCTAACAACTGGGACCCACTGGAAGGGCCTCTGTATTTCGAGAAAAACGTTCCCACTGCTGACAGGTCGGACCCACCAGCTATGTCTTCACACGCAAGGAAGTGCCTCCTTATTATGCACAAAAAATGAATACTCCCTGCTAGCTGGGACCCACAATAGTGGGAGGCTGACTTGTGGGCCAACTAAGTTGACGGGGACGGAGGGCTTTGTCAACTTAGTCAATATGAACGCTTCTAGGTCTAGTGACCGTACGATGTCCATCCAACGGCCGCAGTGCTTCTTCAACCTCTGCTCTTCTTGCTCCAGCCGCCCAAAGCAGCGCCGGTCGTGCCTCATGCTCCTGCCTCCCGTGGCCGGCTGCGATGCCACGGAGGCCTAACCGCCCCCTACTACTCCCACCGCTGGCCAGGCCATCCCTCTACTCACCCATACCCCCTGTTATTCTGCGACGACGGCAGCCTCACACCACAGCGAACCAGCGAACCCTCATACTCCTCTACGCATGGGCATCCACTGTCGCGTCTTCCCCGGCTCCGCGTCGTCCCCTTCCTAGGCCTCGCCGTCGTCCACCGCCCTGGTGCTCTCGGCGCGCCATGGTCAACATGGTTAGGGAACGGCTTCCATCGGACGTGGACTCTACGTGGAGAGGCTGACAGCTGGGTCCACGGCCGCAGCAAGGAAGTGCCTCCTTATTACGCGGAAAATAATGATTCCTCCACCTAATAGCAGGGACCCACCGGACGTGCAACCGTATTTCGCAAAAAAATGTTTCCCCCTGACTGCTGTGACCTACCAGCGATATCTTCGCACGCAAGCAAGTGCATCCGGGCAAAAAAAACGATTCGCCCCCTGACTGCTGGGACCCACCAGCTACATTTTCGCACGCAAGGAAGTGCCTAATGGTCGGGACCCACCTGGTCGAAGCGTACGTAGCGTTGTCATTCTGGTCGCGAACGTGTACGTACATACTGGTCGATGTAGAGGCGCGCACGTGTCGTAGTACAGGCGCGCACGTAGCATGTACATGTACGTACAGCGGCCAGGGTGCAAGAAAGTAAATACGGCCACGTACGTACATACGGGCGGGGTCTCGAACGCCTACTCGCGCATACGTACGGCCAGGGCTCGTGTACATGGCTGGGTCGGAACAGAGAAACAACGTCGTCATCGTGTTCACGGGGAGGCAACGGAATGCGTCATGTTCATCGGGAGGCAACGGAACACGTGGGAGCCAACTGTCTTGGATGGAACAGCCGATGGAAACGAGGCCTGGCATACCGCAGAACAGAGGAAACGGCTTTGTGTTCGACCGGCAATGTTCGAAATGGGATCTTGATCATCAGGAGGGGTCTGGCGTACTGCAAAAAGGAGGAAACGAACCTCGTACGGTCTAAACAGGGTCCTGTTGATCGGGAGGGGTGTGGCGTACTGCAAAACGGAGGAAACGGACTTGTGTTGGAGCGCTACGGTCAAAACGGGGGTCCTGTTCATCGGGAGGGGTGTGGCATACCGCAAAACAGGACTCCACGAGATACTGTTCATCTCCACCGTCGAGCCCCTCCAGCCTCCACGGGCTACTGTTCATCCACCGTCAACCTCCTCCAGCCTCCACCTGCGACTGTTCATCCACGGGCTCCTGTTCATCGAGCCTCCACCGCGCGCTACTCCACTGGCTACTGTTCAACCAGCCCTCTCCACGGGCTCCTGTTCAACCACCCCTCCACGGGCTACTGTTCATCCAACCCTCCATCGTCTACTGTTCATCCAGCCCTCCATGGGGTGGTCCTATTCATCCTGCCCTCCACGGGGTCATGTTCATCCAGCCTCAACCAGCTCGATCGATCGGGGTCCTGTTCATCCAGAGACAACACCACGGGGTCCTATTCATCCACCCCCACCGGGAACTGTTCATCCAACCCCCCCCCCCCCAGCAACGCTCACTGTTCATCCAAAGGCAGCATCGATTGGCTTGAGTTAGCAGCAGTAGCGAAGGAATCGCTCGATCGGGTTCAGTTAACAGCCATTGATCGATCGCTGGGGTTCAGTAACGTGTAGCCTGCAGTGAAATCGCTTGGGGTCAGTTAGAGCCCAACGCCTCGCACCCACGCGCGTGCGTGTACGAGAGAAACGCGCATTGCTCGGCCCCGACCACCCACCATAACTGGGAACACCCCGATATTTTCCTCGCCCTCTCTTCTACCACGGTTTTTCCGTCATGGACGGCCCAAAGAATGTCATGCAGCTGCGTCTCCGGCCTGCCCAGGACGAAAAGCCCATTTTCTGTCATGATTTTTTGTCATAGAAGTAGGACCCCACCACATCTATGATGATACCGTGTTTTATCATAATTATTGTCATAGAGGTGTCATAAGTATGACAGGAAAAAATTCGTTTGACCCAAAATGTCACGTATGTGTCTTTTTTGTAGTGTACGTAGACTGTGACATTACCATCAGCATCCACTAGTGCAGAGACCTGCTACACAAACGGTTTTTAACCCCTTTCCGTAACGGTGTTTCGAACTGTCGCCAGGTGAGTGTGGGCAATAGGGGGGGTCCTTCCCACACGACCCACAAACCGTCAGGGATAGGCCCTCCTGGCACACCGGCTGGGGTAAAATGAGCTCGTGTGTGATCTGGCGAGGCATCAAAACCTAATCGTTTCCGTTCGTATGTACATCCCACATGGTGAATCCCAGAAAAACATTTCCGTTTGTATGTATACCACACACAGTTTTTTGTGTGGAAACATTTGTGCAAGGTGTCCTAACGCAAACAGTTCTCTACTGGAAGCTGTGTGTGATTGTTAGTTGATCGAACACGCATACTTTCTAGAAACTGTGTGGTTGCTTGCGTTCATCACCCACGGTGTTGTCTGAGTAACTATCTGCAATAGAAAACCCCAATAAGCAGGGTAATTAGCCTATTATTGATAATTAATGTACTAATAAAATTGATAGTTCTTATAAAACACACCAGACATTTCATATCCGTATAACGGCAACTAGGATTTCATAATCGAATTACATCATATAGCTTCGGCACTCAATTACGCCATTACACAACAACACCAAGTTTCACATGCAACACCGAAAACCTTTAGAAAGTAGAATCATACAGGGTAAATAGACAGATGAATCTCATCTGGGAAACTTCAGAAGCGGAAGGCAAATATTGAGCCTTTAGTGATGTTGATTGTCCTTGCAACTTTAGGCCAGTGGCTATGGATAATTGCCCGCCCAACCTTCGTCCTCTTCATGAAGACTTCAATATTGTACCGTGGGTGTTGAATGAATACCTTCCTCGCCTCTTGACCATGCAGGTGGTTTGAGAGGTAATCATCGGTGAACTGCTTTGAAAAGTACTGAAAACAAATATATGCATAAATCACTCTTATAAATTTTGAAATGGCGCAAGGTGTAAAAACAAGGTAAAAGAGTTAGTATCATCCTATAGTTGACTGATGTCTTCTTAATTGTGTAAATAAAGATCTTTTTGTTATTCATCGCAAGTTTCTTCATCCTAAGAATCTTTCTGAGTTTCTTGACCTGACTGATATTCATGGACATCTCATTTCCCCATATGCAAAATGGGTCAAACAATGGGTCTAAGCCTCTGACAGCAGGACCTACATGTGCAAGACCAAATTGTAAGAAACCTAAATATTAGAATGATTCCTGCAACTGCACAATAATGTGCTATTAGCGAAAGGACCATGCATGAGCAAACCTCGATGGTAAATCGCAGTGTCTCCCATTGTTTCCCTACAACACACATAAGGAAGATCTTGATCAAGTTAACTAAGAGTTGCCATACTATCAGTAGAATATGTATCGAGTACAACCAAATCTGATTTAGTTCACATGCATAACAATACAAAATTGTACCCACAACAAATGAAAGCAAATTGCAGAATTGAACAAACAATTAAATGTACAATAGACCAAATGAGCCAAAACAGTTAACTGAGCACGACATTGCAGAATAGAAACATGTACTAGAAGATAAGATAGTTAACAAAACAAAGAATACTTGAGACCAGTACTACGAAATGTAGCAATTGTTGGACCAAACTATTAACTGAACATTACATTTCAGAGGACCAAATTGCTAACTGAACATTACATTTCAGAGGACCAAACTGTTAACTGAACATCGGATTGCATATTAACATTACAGAGGAAAAATCACTAGAAGACACTGGCGGTGCCCTCGAGATAACATCACGAACTATATTTTAAAGTAGACAACTACGTGGCGGTGTCGACGGTGGCCTCGAAGACAAGCTGCTCCTCCAAGATCTGGCAGTCGGCATGCATGGCAGCCATAGCGACCTCATGCGTGCATGCCGTCATGATTTGCTTCTCCGCTGCTAGATGCCAATGAGCTCCACGTTATACTGCATGCAAAATGGTTGTGGGCGGTGCTTAATTGGAGCAGGGGGACAATGATTTCGGTGGAAGGTGTCGCGCCGTCGGTCGGGAATGTGGTACGACAAAGGAGGATGATGGTGTGGATGGGGTGTGGATTACCTGACCATATCAACAAGGCCGCGCAGCAAGAAGAAGGGTCGGCGGCGAGGAGGCGTGCAACAAGAAGAAGGGTCGGCGGTGATGATGCGGCGCTACAAGAAGAAGGGTCGCCGGCGAGGAGGTGGCGCTGCAAGAAGAAGGGTAGCCGGCAAGGAGGCGGCGCTGCAAGAAGAAAGCTTGCCGCCGAGGAGGCTAAGCTGCCAGTAAGCAGCAGTGAAGGTTTGAACTTGGAAAGCAAGGACGAACAGTGGAAATGTGGCTTTTCATGGGAGGGAGGGGGCGGGAGATAGATATTTCCGTGGTGGCAGAAAAAATTTGCTCGGTGCCGCGAGAAACTGGCGTGTAAGTGTGGTTCAAGCGGGGGTGGTGGACTGTGGATGACGAAGCTTCCTGCGTAAGCCAGACAAGACGGTGCGCCAAGATATTTTATATCGCATCCCACCCGATTCTTTCTAGTAAACTTTTTGTGGTATACCTAATTTTTTTCATTGTGTTTTGAAAGAAAAAATGGTGTTACGGAGGGAAAGGATGGTGTTTGAACTGCTAGAACATTTATGTACAGTGAACATGCAACTACATGAGTGTCGTGTTTAAATTTGGAATTATTCCGGGTTCGTTTGGAATTTTTATGCATTAATTGAGTTTCTAGGCATTTAATGTGCATAATTCGAATTTGAACTACAAGCACATGCTCCAGTGCAACAAAGTTTGTTGAAAAATCACATGTGTGTCTTTGGGTAAATTTATAGGTCCGATGCAAGAAATGGGAATGAAATTCAAACATCTGGGCATCATGGCTCGGCCGGGAAAATTGAGAAACTTGGTTTTTAAATTCCTGGAAATTCAAAACTCGCCTGAAAATCATGAAACTTGCAATGGTGTCAGACATGGCACCAACATGTTGTCGTAATTTTTTTGGCCGAATTGGGACAAGCTTTGGTACAAGCATCTTACAAACCGGAGCTTCTCTCAAGAAGGCTCGTGGTTCTGAGAGGGAACGTGTCACCTCCGTGTGCGAAACAACATACCTACACTGCCTTCTCTCGTGTTAATTTTCTTACACATGCAGATTAGACCAAATAGAAGTATCATGCTAAATTTTGGAGTTATTCCGGGTTTGTTTGGCCTTTTTTATACATTAATTGAATTTATGGGCATTTAATGTGCATAATTCAAATTTTAACTACAAGCACATGCTCCTGTGCACCAAAGTTGGTTGAAAATCACATGTGTGTCCTCGGGTGAATTTCTAGGTTCCATGCAAGAAATGAGAATGAAATTCAAACATCTAGGCGTCGTGGCTCGGCCGGAAAGATTGAGAAACTTGGTTTATTAATTCTTGTAAATCCAAAACACGCCTGAAAATCATGAAACTTGGATGGTGTCATGACATGCCACCAAAATGATGTGGTAATTTTTTGGCCGAATTGGGACAGGCTTTGGTATAAGCTTGTTGCAAACCGGAGATTCTCTCAAGAAGGTTCGTAGTTTCGAGAGGGAACATGTCACCTCCGTGTGAGAAACGACATACACTGCCTTCCCCTGCCTTAATTTTTTTACACAGGTAGATTAGACCAAATAGAAGTACCGTGCTAAATTTTGGAATTATTCTGGGTTCGTTTGGCCTTTTTATACATTAATTGAATTTATGGGCTTTTAATGTGCATAATTCAAATTTGAACTACAAGCACATGCTCCAGTGCACCAAAGTTGGTTGAAAATGACATGTGTGTCTTTGGGTGAATTTCTAGGTCCCATGCAAGAAATGGGAATGGAATTCAAACATCTGGGCAGCGTGCCTCGGCTGGAAATATTGGGAAACTTGGTTTTTTAATTCCCGTAAATCCAAAACACGCCTGAAAATCATGAAACTTGGCATGGTGTCATGACATGGCACCAACATGTTGTGGTAAATTTTTTGGCCGAATTGGGAAAAGCTTTGGTGTAAGCTTCTTGCAAACCAGAGCTTCTCTTGAGAAGGCTCATGGTTCCGAGAGGGAACATGTCACCTCCATGTGCAAAACGACATACACTGCCCTCCCGCCTTGATTTTTTTACACACGCAGCTTAGACCAAATAGGAGTTTCGTGTTTAAATTTGGAATTATTCTGGGTTTGTTTGGAATTTTTATGCATTAATTGAGTTTCCAAGCATTTAATGTGCATAATTCAAATTTGAACTACAAGCACATCCTTGAGTGCACCGAAGTTTGTTGAAAAATCACATGTGTGTCTTTGGGTAAATTTATAGGTCCCATGCAAGAAATGGGAATGAAATTCAAACATCTGGGCATTGTGGCTCGGCCGGGAAAATTGAGAAACTTGGTTTTTAAATTCCTATAAATTCAAAACTCACCTGAAAATCATGAAAATTGCAATGGTGTCATGACATGGCACCAACATGTTGTGGTAATTTTTTGGCCGATTTGCGAAGGCGCACACATTAACAATCAACAAAGCCGTTTTGGAACAAGTGTTGTCACATTACAAATCACAAGTATTATTGAAATCGTGGGCGTTCTCATTACCAATTACGTGCCGCCACGTGTCCCCTTTTTTTATTGGCTAGGAGGTGTCGTGCGGGGTAGCTATTTTTGAGTACGGGAGGCGTGCGATCATACCCCTGTGCGTGCTCATTGGTAGGAGAGCCCTCTGACCTCTATCCGTCGCGCACCTCCCTCCCAACATCTCCATTAATGGTGCCCGAGCTCCTGTTTCACGGCGTGCTATGTGCCACTGGACTTAGATTTAGGAGAGAAAAAACAAAATCTGAAAAGAAAGTTTTTCACGGATCTTGATGTAAGATCCGACGGACCTATATAGCATCGACTGTGACTTATAGAAAGACTGATGAATATAAGGACGATGACAGTGGATAATAATTGTCTTACATATTTAGGAACATAATTAAAAAAGCCACATGCGGCAATGCCGAAATACACAAGGGCAAAAGAAGAAGGAAGACAACATTTGGCTCGCTGATCTCTACTTTCTTGTTGCATTGCTGCAGGCCACGGGAACTAGTCTCTGCGGCAAGCGGCGATGAGCTCTTTCTTGTTGAATGCTGCTTGAGAGCATCCACGGATTCCTCCACCAGCCTATTGCGCTTGATGCGCAGCATGGCATTCTCGTCCATAAGTTTCTCGACGATGACGTCGGTCCTCTTCAACAAGGCAGTGGTCTCCTCCTGCTGCTCCGCACTTTCGACGATCTTCGCCCTCACCAAGTGCTACCTCTTGAGCACTTGCGTTGGTTTTCCCTTGAAGAGGAAAGGGTGGTGCAGCAAAGTAGCGTAAGTATTTCCCTCAGTTTTTTTAGAACCAAGGTATCAATCCAGTAGGAGGCCACGCACGAGTCCCTCGCACCTACACAAACAAATAAATCCTCGCAACCAACATGATAAGGGGTTGTCAATCCCTACATGGTCACTTACCGGAGTGAGATCTGATAGATATGATAAGATAATATTTTTGGTATTTTTATGATAAATATGCAAAGTAAAATAAAAGTTAATAAAAATAACTAAGTATCGAAAGATTAATATGATGGAAGATAGACCCGGGGGCCATAGGTTTCACTAGTGGCTTCTCTCGAGAGCATAAGTATTCACGGTGGGTAAACAAATCACTGTTGAGCAATTGACAGAATTGAGCATAGTTATGAGAATATCTAGGTATGATCATGTATATAGGCATCACGTCCGAGACAAGTAGACCGACTCCTGCCTGCATCTACTACTATTACTCCACAGATCGACCGCTATCCAGCATGCATCTAGAGTATTAAGTTCAAGAGAACAGAGTAACGCTTTAAGCAAGATGACATGATGTAGAGGGATAAACTCATGCAATATGAAATAAACCCCATCTTGTTATCCTCGATGGCAACAATAAAATACGTGCCTTGCTGCCCCTACTGTCACTGGGAAAGGATGCCGCAAGATTGAACCCAAAGCTAAGCACTTCTCCCATTGCAAGAAAGATCAATCTAGTAGGCCAAACCAAACTGATAATTCGAAGAGACATGCAAACATAACCAATCATACATAAAAGAATTCAGAGAAGATTCAAATATTGTTCATATATAAACTTGATCATAAACCCACAATTCATCGGTCTCAACAAACACACCACAAAAGAAGATTACATCGAATAGATCTCCACAAGAGAGGGGGGAGAACTTTGTATTGAGATCCAAAAAGAGAGAAGAAGCCATCTAGCTAATAACTATGGACCCGAAGGTCTGAGGTAAACTACTCACACTTCATCGGAAGGGCTATGGTGTTGATGTAGAAGCCCTCCGTGATCGATGCCCCCTCCGGCAGAGCTCCGGAACAAGCCCCAAGATGGGATCTCATGGATACAGAAAGTTACGGCGGTGGAATTAGGGTTTTTGCTCCGTATCTGGTAGTTTGGGGGTACGTAGGTATATATAGGAGGAAGGAGTACGTCGGTGGAGCAACAGGGGGCCCACGAGAGTGGAGGGCACGCCTGGGGGGTAGGCGCGCCCCCCTACCTCGTGGCCTCCTGGTTGATGTCTTGACGTAGGGTCCAAGTCCTTTGGATCATGTTCGTTCCGAAAATCACGTTCCCGAAGGTTTCATTCCGTTTGAACTCCGTTTGATATTCTTTTTCTACGAAACCCTAAAATAGGCAAAAAAACAACAATTCTAGGCTGGGCCTCTGGTTAATAGGTTAGTCCCAAAAATAATATAAAAGTGTATAATAAAGCCCAATAATGTCCAAAATAGAATATAATATAGCATGGAACAATCAAAATTAATAGATACGTTGGAGACGTGTCAAGCATCCCCAAGCTTAATTCCTGCTCGTCCTCGAGTAGGTAAATGATAAAAACAGAATTTTTGATGTGGAATGCTACTTGGCATAATTTCAATGTAATTCTCTTAATTGTGGTATGAATATTCAGATCCGAAAGATTCAAGACAGAAGTTTAATATTGACATAGAAATAATAATACTTCAAGCATACTAACTAAGCAATTATGTCTCTTCAAAATAACATGGCCAAAGAAAAGTTATCCCTACAAAATCATATGGTCTGGCTATGCTCCATATTCACCACACAAAGTATTCAAATCATGCACAACCCCGATGACAAGCCAAGCAGTTGTTTCATACTTTTAATGTTCTCAAACTTTTTCAATCTTCACGCAATACATGAGCGTGAGCCATGGGCATAGCACTTTAGGTGGAACAGAATGGTGGTTGTGGAGGAGACAAAAAGCGGGAAGATAGTCTCACATCAACTAGGCATATCAACGGGCTATGGAGATGCCCATCAATAGATATCAATGTGAGTGAGTAGGGATTGTCATGCAACGGATGCACTAGAGCTATAAGTATATGAAAGCTCAACAAAAGGAACTAAGTGGGCATGTGTCGGTGTTCTGGGAACGGGGGTCCCCAGACTTGCCTGCCTACGGCCTGCGGCGTGGCTCGAGTGGGGGCCCAACATGGCCCATCTTCATCAGCACAAGACTCAAGACCCTTGCGAGGGGCCAAGCCTCGCGAGGCGGACGACACGGCGCATCCTCAGGCGCAGCCTCCTCAGGCTGGCTCGCGAGGAGATGGAGATATCAAGGCGGGGTGCCTCATGAGGTGGCTGTGACGCAAGCCATGACGATCGAGTGTGCCAGGCGGGCGCCAGCGGGCGCCAGCGCGCGCAGCGTCCTTCTTTCCTCTTTAGTGCTAAGGGGGAAAGCGCAGCCACGTAGTACCGAGGCATCAGGCAAAGGTTGCCATTTCGATGCAACGAGACCAGGACCAAGCGGACTACGAGACGGAGGTCACCATGGAGCCCAGCACGGCATCACCGCATAGTCTTTCGCAGGCGAAGACCACCTTTAGTCAGGATAAGAGTACTTGCTGTCCCCTTTCAAATTAGCCCGCCATTGTTGGCTCCCTTCCTGCTCAATATTTGGGAAGAGGACCAGGGCCCCTATAAATAGGACCGGCCACCCACGTAGCAAGGAGTTCGGGCGGCTTTCTTGGGGTTCGGTTCGCAGAGTTAGTTGGACCGGCTAGCAAGCAGAGAGAGAGAGAGAATGTGACGGAACTCCTCCCAGTAGCTCGTCACCCCAGCCAAGAACAGCCCCTCGCGAGGCTGTTCTTTCTTGTATTGCTCATCATCATCAGCCCCAAGAGGCAATCCATCCACCACACACTGGAGTAGGGTATTACACCACAATGTTGGCCCGAACTAGTATAAATCTTGTGTCTCTTGTGTGATTCTTTAGGTAGTTTAGATCTTTGTGAGACGGGGAGGTAGAGGACATGATTTCCGCGTGCACCCCAGTGTTCGAACCTTAAGGGTCTGCCGGAACCCGAAATCCGACATTTGGCGGGCCAGGTAGGGGTGCGCCGGAATCCGTCTTCCACCGCTCCGTTCTCCTCCGACCGTCGCATCCATGTCCGACGCTCGTCGGGCCCGCGTCGAGCGCCGGGCCGCCATCGCTTCTCGCGTCGCCCAGACGGCCCCCGTCGGTGGGCGTCCTCGTCGTTCCCCATCGCCCGCCGTCAACGCCGCCACCGGCCCGGCGGGGGGCGAGCAGCAAGCATCGTCTCAGCACCCGTCCGTGCGGCAAGACAGCCGCACCGCTACTCCATCACTCGCACCAGCCGGTTCTTCGTCCCGCGCGCTCCGCGCACCCTTGGAGGCTCGAGCTGCGCTCCTCGCGGCAAACAAGCTCCTGCGCTACCACCCCGTCGACGACGTCTACGAAGAGTGGCTCGACCGCGTCGCCGAGCTTGTCCACCCCGCAGGGGGCTCTTCTGCGCCATCCGTCCCTCTACGCCACACTCCGCCCCGTGCGGGCAACGAAGCTCCAGAGGCGCACCAGCCGCCTCCCCTCCAAGAAGATGCCATGGCTCCAAGGCGCTTGGTCCCTGGGCGGAACCCGCTCTGTCAGGCGCCAGCGCAGCAAGAACGGAGCTGCCAAGAAGTCCCTCGCCCGCAAGGGGCTGTCAGGGCGCTCCCTGCTCCGGCGCGCCGCGACCCTGCTCCAGCTCCGGCGCGCCAAGACCCCGCCCTGCTCCTAGTTGCAGTGCGTGGGGACCCTCAAGACCAAGCTCTCCACCAACCGAAGCCTTACGTGGCCACCGCAGGCTGCCATGCCTACACCACTGAGCTGCGCAGCATCGCGTGGCCTGGCAAGTTCAAGCCTGACCAGCCTCCTCATTACGACGGCACAACCGATCCCGCAGAGTTCCCCCAGCTCTATGAGCTGGGCATCGAGGCTGCCGGTGGAGATGAAAAGGTCATGGCGAACTGGTTTCCCATGGCGCTCAAGGAAGGAGCTCGAACCTGGCTCCTGAATCTGGCTCCAGGCACGATCTCCTCCTGGGACCAGATGCGCACCCACTTCATCGCCAACTTCCAAGGTACTCGCGATAGGCCACCCGCCGTGAGCGACATGCGCCGCATCAAGCAACAACCCGGAGAGACCCTGCAAAAATACATCCAGCGCTTCAACAACGCGCACCTCAAGATCCCCAAGGTGTCCGAGGAGGCCATCATCTCGGCCTTCTCCGACGGCGTGCGCGATGTCAAGATGAAGGAGGAGCTGGCGATGCACGAAGACCTCTGCACCTCCCTGGAGCTGTTCAACTTGGCGAACAAGTGCGCCAGGGCTGAGGAGGGACGTCTCTCCCTCCTCGAGCTGCCTTCCGCGGAACCAGAAGAGAAGAAAGCCAAGGCCAAGGACGCGAAGCGCAAGGGGGCTGCCATACTCACGGCAGAACCGGACACCAAGCGGGGCAAGGATCTGCCCGAACCCTCCAGAGGCAGCCGGTACTGCGTGTACCATGACCTCCACACCCACAACACCAACGAATGTCAAGAACTCCGCGCCATGCGAGAAGGAAGGATCGGTCGTCGCCCTGACCCGTGCTGACCGGGGCTACGGCCGAGGAGGAGGAAGAAACCCAGGACGCTGGGAAGATCGCGGCCCGCGCCCGGGGTGGCGCGACCAGCCTCGCGAGGGAGACTGGAGAGATCAGCCTCGTGAGGATCGCCCTCATGGCAATGTGGGCCTACCTCCGCTGCCGCCTCAGCCAAGGAGGAATGAAGACCGCCATCAAGATGAGGGGGCTGGGGGCTTCCAAGAGCCGCGCGCAATCGCCTGCATCCTGGGCGGAGCTCAAGCCCCAGCCTCTCAACGCATCTTCAAGCAGTTCGCCCGTGAAGTGAATGCAGTTCTCCCCAGGCTCGAAGCAACGCGCCCCCTCGGGTGGTCGGCATGCGCCATCACGTTCAGCTCGACAGACCAGCTCAAGTGCGTAGCCACGGCAGGAGTCCTCCCGATGCTCTGCTCCCCAGTCATCAGCAACGTGCTAGTCACCAAGACCCTCATCGATGGTGGGGCGGGGCTCAACGTCCTGTCCGTGGAAACATTCAACAATCTCCAAGTGCCCTATGACCAGCTTCAGCCGACCAAGCCTTTCTCCGGAATCACCGACGGTTCCACAGTCCCGATCGGGCAGGTCCGCCTCCCTGTCACCTTCGGGGCACGCAGCAACTACCGCACCGAGCTCATCGACTTTGATGTCGCCCACATCCGCCTGCCATACAACGCCATCCTCGGGTACCCAACGCTGGCCAAGGTCATGGCTGCGACTCACCACGGCTACAACGTCCTCAAGATGCCAGGAAGTGGCGGCGTCATCACGGTGCCCTGTGAAGAGAAGGATGCAGTGTGTTCCCTGGAGCGAGCCTATCAGGCCGCGTCGCTAGAAGACCCAGATCGTGGAAGCAGGAGGCTTCCTGAGACCACCCCAAGAAGAAGAATACATCATCAGGCTCGGCCCCTCAGGAGGCAGGCCCCTCAGGGCCCATGTTTGCCCAGGGGGACCCCCCGTCCATCGCATAGGAAAGCGCGCCTGGCGCCCTCCTCAGGCAGGGCTCGGGGGCTCTCACCTGGAGGGCCACCGACCTAGCCAGGGTCACGAGGGAGGCGCTTGGGCACCATATGGAAGCGTGCTTCGCAGCACGTTTCCCCCGGGAAGGAACCAGGCAAGGAAGGTCAGACCAGCAAGAGTTCGTTAACAAGGCCATTCAAGAACTATAGGAGACAAGGATCATGAGAGGTTGCCGCCGCCTACCAACTGTGGCCCCACATCCAGGCGAGGATGGTGGGATGCGCGTCTGCGTAGACGTACCAGGGCTCAATCAGATCGCCACGACGGAGCGTCTCTGGCCCTCACAAGTGGGGCGCTGCGGGGGTCCGCCCCACAGCTATGTTCGCATGCCTTACGGCCTGCCGAGCATGGCTGCGGCGTACCAGCGCCTCATGAGGGGCATCATGGAGGCTCAGGAAGACAGGCGTTCCGCGGCCTTGGCGGAGATGAAGGCAGCTCGCGAGGAGTCACCAGTGCCTCCCGAACCTCCCGAGGCCCCGGGGCCTGGGGGCTCGTGAGGATAGGCTTCTGCAGCCCATCAAGTCAGCTGCACCAACGCCACTTCGCCGACGACATCCTCAGGTGACATCTTTCAAGTTCCGTTCTCAGCTGGGAGCACCCTCCCAGGGTTGCATCACTCCTAGGTCGCGTGGGTCCGTCCCTGCGGCATGTATCCCCTTTTATCTTTCGGTCGTTAGTTTGCCTTGTTGGGGGCGCCCCTTGGGCCGCATCATCCCCAAGCCGCTCAGGCCAGACCTAGCGGCGTGTATCTCCCTCGCGTTTATTTCCAACTATGCATTGCCTATCACGCTTAACTGCATGGTGCCTGCCCGCGGCATCCTTTCTTCTCCATGTCGGCCACTTGCACGTTAAAGGGGGGTGCCTGAGCATCGCAACTCAGGGCGCTTACTGGCTCTCCAGCCCTCACCCTCTGGCCTTGTCCATGGCATCGCGACCTGGCATACCAGCGACGGTTGAGACAAGCTCGAGGGCCGGGACCCGAGGACATAGAGTACCGGCATCTAACCAAATTTTGCAGGGACACATCTCAAGATACGGCCCAGTGCCAGGCGCAACCCGCCTAGGGGTAGGGCCTCGTGAGTCCCGCGCTGGCTCACGGGTGCCTAGATACACCTCACCTACTCCAACCAGCAAGCTCTTGAGCGACTAATGATCGACTAATGACTGCCATGGCAACCCCATCTTCTTTCTGTGATGAACCTGCAGGATCCTTGGAGGGGACTGCGCTAGCCAAGGCCCTCACGAGGTTCCCTTCACCCTCGCCCGCGCGAACCGCTTGCACGTTAAAGGGGGGTGCCTGAGCATCGCGACTCAGGGCTCCTACTGGCTCTCCAGCCCTCAACCTCTGGCCATGTCCACGGCATCACGACCTGGCATACCAGCGATGGCTAAGACAAACTCGAGAGCCGGGACCCGAGGACATAGAGCAGAAAGGGGAGCAGAGGCGAGGGAGAAGGGACTCGCGAGGATCTTGCCGAGCGATTCCGCTCCTACCGACGCGCGAACCCGGCGGCACACCAGGAATAATCCCCGATCCTCAAGATAAGTCACCATCCAAAGCACTGGCTACCGTGACACAGCCCCCGCACCTAAGGCAATTCCGTACTAGCGACGTTGCTTCCCTTTCTCACCAAGCAACGGCTGCTTGGGCGCCAAAGGGGACCTCCTGAGCATCACGACTCAGTGGCTCTTACCGGACCCCGGGTCGCTCACCTCCTGGCCTTGACCACGGCATCACGACCTGGCATACCAGCGACGGCTGACGCTGCCTTGGGACTGGGACCTGTCGGCGTAGAGCACCAAGCCCTCGCGAGGTTCGAAAGGGAGAACTAAGCTATGACGGAATCAGCAACTCACACAAATCCATAGCAAAGGTCATATATTAACAAACGGGACTACAGAAACCTTACAAGCCCAAGTGGGGCGCACTTTGATTCCTCGCAGGGAGCAGATCCTAAGGAGTGCTAACTACACGGGCTCCTGTGAAAGATGCCATCATCAACAGTGGGCCGTCAGGCGCCGGCGCCAACCCCATCCAGATCAGGGTCGGCGACGGCCTGACGAGCCCCCCTGCTCCGGGAGCGGCGACGGCTCGGGGGCTCGTAGCTGTCGTCACTCGTCTCCAGAGTCGCGAAGATTTCGCTGGAGTCGCTGGACCCCTCGGCGCCTTCGCCAAGGGAGCGGTCGAGGGGCCTAGCCCTCACCAGGGTAAGGTCCTGCCCACCTCTCCCGCGGCAACACTCCAGCCGGTGCCCGATCGCGTCGAAGACCTTGAAGAACATCACCGCAGCGCCATCATACTCTGGGTGGACCGCGAAGACGCCCCTCACCTTGCAGACCCGGGCGACTTCTCTCCAGCCGCGGGACAAGTAGACCTCGGCCGGGGCAGCGACCATGACCTCTGCCTCGGTCGCAAGGGCGCTGCAGCCGGCGTGCTGCAGCCAGAGCTCCAGAGGCCCTCCTGGACGGACGACGGAGGCGAAGAAGGGAGGCAGACGGATCCAGGATTGAAGAGGAACGACGACGTGGAGCACGAACTCGTGGGAGGAGCCCTCGGCATGGACTCCGGGAGGAACAACCCACGCCTTCGTGACCCGACGGCGCCAGCGGCGGAGATCAGCATCGACACCCTCGGGGCCCTCGGCAGGGGCATACAAAGGAAGCGGGAACCCCGGCGGAGCCCGCTCGCACCGGGGCCTCGGCTCCACCTGACGGTCTTCCTCGCCCCGGCTGCAAAGGGCGAGCCCCTTCTTCGGCGGGAGCGGGTCTGGCCCCTCTCGAGGAGCTTTCCCCTTCTCCGCTGTGGAGAACCAGCGGATCGGAGCCATCCCAGCGAGGCGGAGAAAGGATCGGGAAGAAGGAGAAGCAAGGAGAGATGGACTAGAAGGGCACGCGTCGTACAGTACTTATAGCCGGCGAAGGCCAACCGCCGGCCTCCATGATCACAGGTAATCATGACACGATTTGCATGCAGGGACTTGTCCATCTCGCGCGATCACCAAGGCATCGTGGGGAAGTGGAGTCGCCCACGTCCAATCAACCGCCACGCGGCACCCAAGGCCACAGGCTGTTAGGGCCCGCGGCGCTTCGCCCTTGCCCTTTCGCCTCTCGGCACGGCCAAGCCCATGCGCGCCTTGGGCCCGGGGGCTACTGTCGGCGTTCTGGGAATGGGGGTCCCTAGACTTGCCTGCCTGCGGCCTACGGCGTGGCTCGAGTGGGGGCCCAACATGGCCCATCTTCATCAGCACAAGACTCAAGACCCTCGCGAGGGGCCAAGCCTCGTGAGGCGGACGACACGGCGCATCCTCAGGCGCAGCCTCCTCTGACTGGCTCGCGAGGAGACGGAGATATCAAGGCGGGGTGCCTCGTGAGGTGCCCGTGACGCAAGCCATGACGATCGAGGGTGCCAGGCGGGCGCCAGCGCGCGCAGCGTCCTTCTTTCCTCTTTGGTGCAAAGGGGGAAAGCGCAGCCGCGTAGTACCGAGGCATCAGGCAAAGGTTGCCATTTCGGTGCAACGAGACCAGGACCAAGCGGACTACGAGACGGAGGTCACCATGGAGCCCAGCACGGCGTCACCGCAGAGTCTTTCGTAGGCGAAGACCACCTTTAGTCAGGATAAGAGTACTTGCTGTCCCCTTTCAAATTAGCCCGCCATTGTTGGCTCCCTTCCCGCTCAATATTTGGGAAGAGGACCAGGGCCCCTATAAATAGGACCGGCCACCCACGTAGCAAGGAGTTCGGGAGGCTTTCTTGGGGTTCGGTTCGCATAGTTAGTTGGACCGGCTAGCAAGCAGAGAGAGAGAGAGAGAGAGAGAGAGAAGGCGATGGAACTCCTCCCAGTAGCTCGTCACCCTAGCCAAGAACAGCCCCTCGCGAGGCTGTTCTTCGTTGTATTGCTCATCATCATCAGCCCCAAGAGGCAATCCATCCACCACACACTGGAGTAGGGTATTACACCACAATGGTGGCCCGAACCAGTATAAATCTTGTGTCTCTTGTGTGATTCTTTAGGTAGTTTAGATCTTTGTGAGACGGGGAGGTAGAGGACGTGATTTCCGTGCGCACCCCAGTGTTCGAACCTTAAGGGTCTGCCGGAACCCGAAATCCGACAGCGTGCATCCAACTCGCTTGCTCACGAAGACCTAAGGCATTTTGAGGAAGCCCATCATTGGAATATACAAGCCAAGTTCTATAATGAAAAATTCCCACTAGCATATGAAAGTGATAACATAGGAGACTCTCTATTATGAAGATCATGGTGCTACTTTGAAGCACAAGTGTGGTAAAACGATAGTAGCATTGTCCCTTCTCTCTTTTTCTCTCATTTTTTATTTGGTCCTTTTCCCTCTCTCTTTTATGGCCTCCTCTTTTTTCGTCCGGAGTCTCATCCCGACTTGTGGGGGAATCATAGTCTCCATCATCCTTTCCTCACTTGGGACAATGCTCTAAAAATGATGATCATCACACTTTTATTTACTTACAACTCAACAATTACAACTCAATACTTAGAACAAAATATGACTCTATGTGAATGCCTCCGGCGGTGTATCGGGATATGCAATGAATCAAGAGTGACATGTATGAATGAATTATGAATGGTGGCTTTGCCATAAATACAATGTCAACTACATGATCATGCAAAGCAATATGAAAATGATGGAGCGTGTCATAGTAAACGGAACGGTGGAAAGTTGCATGGCAATATATCTCGGAATGGCCATGCAAATGCCATGATAGGTAGGTATGGTGGCTGTTTTGAGGAAGGTATATGGTGGGTGTATGATACCGGCAAAAGGTGCGCGGTATTAGAGAGGCTAGCAATGGTGGAAGGAAGAAAAGTGTGTATGATCCATGGACTCAACCTTAGTCATAAAGAAGTCATATACTTATTGCAAAAATCTACGAGTTATCAAAGCAAAGTATTACGCGCATGCTCCTAGGGGGATAGATTGATAGGAAAAGACCATCGCTCATCGCCGACCGCCACTCATAAGGAAGACAATCAATAAATACATCATGCTCCGACTTCCTAATATAACGGTTCACCATACGTGCATGCTATGGGAATCACAAACTTCAACACAAGCATTTCTCGAATTCACGACTACTCAACTAGCACGACTCTTATATCACCATCTCCATATCTCAAAACAATTATCATGTATCAAACTTCTCATAGTATTCAACACACCCATAAGAAAAAAATGTATTGATGTTGAATGCCTAAAATAATTAAAGAAAATTACCATGCTGTTTTGTAGGACTCTCAAAATAATCTAAGTGAAGCATGAGAGAACAATGGTTTCTATAAAACAAATCTACCACCGTGCTCTAAAAGATATAAGTGAAGTACTAGAGCAAAAACTATATAACTCAAAAGATATAAGTGAAGCACATAGAGTATTCTAATAGTTTCCGAATCATGTGTGTCTCTCTCATAAAGGTGTGTACAGCAAGGATGATTGTGTTAAACTAAAAAGCAAAGACTCAAATAATACAAGACGCTCCAAGCAAAACACATATCATGTGGTGAATAAAAATATAGCTCCAAGTAAAGTTCCCGATAGAAGTAGACGAAAGAGGGGATGCCTTCCAGGGCATCCCCAAGCTTTGGCTTTTAGGTGTCCTTAGATTATCTTGGGGGTTCCATGGGAATCACCAAGCTGAGGCTCTTTCCACTCCTTGTTCCATAATCCATCAAATCTTTACCCAAAACTTGAAAACTTCACAACACAAAACTTAAAGTACAAAATCTCATGAGCTCCGTTAGCGAAAGAAAACAAAACACCACTTCAAGGTACTGTAATGAACTCATTATTTATTTATATTTGTGTTAAATCTACTGTATTCCAACTTCTCTATGGTTTATAAACTATTTTACTAGCCATAGATTCATCAAAATAAGCAAACAACACACGAAAAACAGAATCTGTCAAAAAACAGAATAGTCTGTAGTAATCTGTAGCTAACGCAAGATCTGGAACCCCAAAAATTCTAAAATAAATTGATGGACGTGAGTAATTTATCTATTAATAATCTTCAAAAATAATTAACTAAATAGCACTTTCCAAATAAAAATGGCAGCAGTTCTTGTGAGCGCTAAAGTTTCTGTTTTTTACAGCAAGAATAAAAAGACTTTCCCCAAGTCTTCCCAACGGTTCTACTTGGCACAAACACTAATTAAACACAAAAAACACAACCAAAACAGAGGCTAGATAAATTATTTATTACTAAACAGGATCAAAAATCAAGGAATAAAAATAAAATTGGGTTGCCTCCCAACAAGCGCTATCATTTAACGCCCCTAGCTAGGCACAAAAGCAAGGATAGATCTAGGTATTGCCATCTTTGGTAGGCAATCCTTAAGTGGATCTCATAATAGATTCATAAGGTAATTTAATTTTATTTCTAGGAAAGTGTTCCATGCCTTTCCTTAATGGAAATTGGAATCTAATATTTCCTTCCTTCATATCAATAATTGCACCAATCGTTCTAAGGAAAGGTTTACCAAGAATAATAGGACATGAAGGGTTGCAATCTATGTCAAGAACAATAAAATATATGGGCACATAATTGCTATTTGCAACAATAAGAACATCATTAATTCTTCCCATAGGTTTCTTAATAGTGGAATCCTCAAGGTGCAAGTTTAAGGAGCAATCATCAAAATCACGGAAACCTAACAAATCACACAAAGCCTTTGGAATCGTGGAAACACTAGCACCCAAATCACACAAAGCATAGCATTCATGATTTTTAATTTTAATTTTAATTTTAATAGTAGGTTCCCACTCATCATAAAGTTTTCTAGGGATAGAAACTTCCAACTCAAGTTTTTCTTCATAAGATTGCATCAAAGCATCAACGATATGTTTAGTGAAAGCTTTATTTTGACTATAAGCGTCAGGAGAATTTGGCACGGATTGCAACAAGGAAATACAATCTATCAAAGATCAATTTTCATAATTAAATTCCTTGAAATACAAAATAGTGGGTTCATTAATATTTAAAGTTTTGACTTCTTCAATCCCACTTTTAACAATTTTAGCATCAAGATCTAAAGACTCCGAATTTTTGGAACGCCGTCTAGGTAAAGGTGGCTCATATTCAGTCCCATCACTATCAAGATTAATATTGCAAAACAAAGATTTAATAGGAGACACATGAATAACTTTTAGCTCTTCATCTTTATTTTCATAGAAACTAGAAGAACACGCTTTCACAAAGCAATCTTTCTTAGCACACATCCTACCAGTTCTTTCGTTGCAATCATCAATGGAAATTCTCATGGCTTTGAGAGACTCATTGATATCATGCTTAGGTGGAATAGATCTAAGTTTCAAAGAATCAACATCAATAGAAATTCTATCAACGTTCCTAGCCAACTCATCAATCTTAAGCAATTTTTCTTCAATCAAAGCATTGAAATTCTTTTCCAAGTAATAAATTATTTAATATTAGAATAAAAATCAGAGGGCATATTATTATAATTTTCATAAGAATTGTTGTAGGAATTACCATAATTATTAAAGGAATTACTATGATACGGCCTAGGGTTAAAGTTTCCTCTATATGCTTACCAAAATTATTCCTACCAACAAAATTCACATCCATAGATTCGTTATTATTCTCAATCAAAGTAGACAAAGGCATACCATTGGGATCAGATGAAACACTTTTATTAGCAAATAATTTCATAAGTTCATCCATCTTTCCACTCAAAACATTAATCTCTTCTATCGCATGCACTTTCTTATTAGTAGATCTTTCAGTGTGCCATTGAGAATAATTAACCATAATATTATCTAGGAGTTTAGTAGCTTCTCCTAAAGTGATTTCCATAAAAGTGCCTCCCGCGGCCGAATCTAAAAGATTTCTAGAAGCAAAATTCCATCCGGCATAAAAAATTGTATAATCATCCACAAATTCAAACCATGCGTAGGGCAATTACGTATCATTAATTACATCCTCTCCCAAGGTTGTGCAACATGTTTGTGATCAAGTTGCTTAAAATTCATAATGCCATTTCTAAGAGAGATGATCTTAGCGGGAGGAAAATACTTAGAGATAAAAGCATCTTTGCACTTATTCCACGAATCAATACTATTTTTAGGCAAAGACGAAAACCAAGCTTTAGCACGATCTCTAAGCGAAAAAGGAAATAGCTTCAATTTAACAATATCATTATCCACATCTTTCTTCTTTTGCATATCACACAAATCAACGAAGCTATTTAGATGTGTAGTGGCATCTTCACTAGGAAGGCCGGAAAACGGATCTTTCATCACAAGATTCAGCAAGGCAGCATTAATTTCACAAGATTCAGCATCGGTAAGAGGAGCAATCGGAGTGCTAATAAAATAATTGTTGTTGGTATTAGTAAACTCGCTCAATTTAGTGTTATCTTGAGCCATCGTGACAAGCAAGCAATCCAACACACAAGCAAACAACAAACGGGCAAAAAGAGGCAAATAGAGAAAGAGAGGGAGGATAGAGAGAGAGAGTGCGAATAAAACGACAAGGGTGAAGTGGGGGAGAGGAAAACGAGAGGCAAATGGCAAATAATGTAATGCGGGAGATAAGGGTTGTGATGGGTACTTGGTATGTTGACTTTTGCATAGACCTCCCCGACAACGGCGCCAGAAATCCTTCTTGCTACCTCTTGATCACTTGCGTTGGTTTTCCCTTGAAGAGGAAAGGGTGGTGCAGCAAAGTAGCGTAACTATTTCCCTCAGTTTTTGAGAACCAAGGTATCAATCCAGTAGGAGGCCACGCATGAGTCCCTCGCACCTACACAAACAAACAAATCCTCGCAACCAACGCGATAAGGGGTTGTCAATCCCTACACGTTCACTTACAAGAGTCAGATCTGATAGATATGATAAGATAATATTTTTGGTATTTTTATGATAAAGATGCAAAGTAAAATAAAAGGTAATAAAAATAACTAAGTATTGAAAGATTAATATGATGGAAGATAGACCCGGGGGCCATAGGTTTCACTAGTGGCTTCTCTCGGGAGCATAAGTATTCACGGTGGGTAAACAAATTACTGTTGAGCAATTGACAGAATTGAGCATAGTTATGAGAATATCTAGGTATGATCATGTATATAGGCATCATGTCCGAGACAAGTAGACCGACTCCTGCGCACCTACTACTATTACTCCACACATCGACCGCTATCCAGCATGCATCTAGAGTATTAAGTTCAAGAGAACAGAGTAACACTTTAAGCAAGATGACATGATGTAGAGGGATAAACTCATGCAATATGAAATAAACCCCATCTTGTTATCCTCGATGGCAACAATACAATACGTGCCTTGCTGCCCCTACTGTCACTGGGAAAGGACACCGCAAGATTGAACCCAAAGCTAAGCACTTCTCCCATTGCAAGAAAGATCAATCTAGTAGGCCAAACCAAACTGATAATTCGAAGAGACTTGCAAAGATAACCAATCATACATAAAAGAATTCAGAGAAGATTCAAATATTTTTCATATATAAACTTGATCATAAACCCACAATTCATCGGTCTCAACAAACACACCGCAAAAGAAGATTACATCGAATAGATCTCCACAAGAGAGGGGGAGAACTTTGTATTGAGATCCAAAAAGAGAGAAGAAGCCATCTAGCTACTAACTATGGACCCGTAGGTCTGAGGTAAACTACTCACACTTCATCGGAAGGGCTATGGTGTTGATGTAGAAGCCCTCCGTGATCGATGCCCCCTCCGGCAGAGCTCCGGAACAGGCCCCAAGATGGGATCTCGTGGATACAGAAAGTTACGGCGGTGGAATTAGGGTTTTGGCTCTGTATCTGGTAGTTTGGGGGTACATAGGCATATATAGGAGGAAGGAGTACGTCGGTGGAGCAACAGGGGGCCCATGAGGGTGGAGGGCACGCCTGGGGGGTAGGCGCGCCCCCCTACCTCGTGGCCTCCTGGTTGATGTCTTGACGCAGGGTCCAAGTCCTCTGGATCATGTTTGTTCCGAAAATCACGTGTAGGACCTTGAAGTAGATGTGTCTAGAGGGGGGGTGATTAGACACTTAATGCTAAAGTTGCAGTTTTTAAGCTTTTTCGGTTTAAGTAGAGTTTAGGCACAATTTCAACATTCACAATACATATCAAGCAAGCATGCAAAGAGTATATAGGCAGTGGAAAGTAAAGCATGCAACTTGCAAGAATGTAAAGAGAAGGCTTTTGAGAATTCAAACGCAATTGGAGACACGGATGTTTTTCCCGTGGTTCGGATAGGTGGTGCTATCCTACATCCACGTTGATGGAGACTTCAACCCACGAAGGGTAACGGTTGCGCGAGTCCACGAAGGGCTCCACCCACGAAGGGTCCACGAAGAAGCAACCTTGTCTATCCCACCATGGCCATCGCCCACAAAGGACTTGCCTCACTAGCGGTAGATCTTCACAAAGTAGGCGATCTCCTTGGCCTTACAAACTCCTTGGTTCAACTCCACAATCTTGTCGGAGGCTCCCAAGTGACACCTAGCCAATCTAGGAGACACCACTCTCCAAGAAGTAACAAATGGTGTGTTGACGATGAACTCCTTGCTCTTGTGCTTCAAATGATAGTCTCCCCAACACTCAACTCTCTCTCACAGGATTTGGATTTGGTGGAAAGAAGATTTGAGTGGAAAGCAACTTGGGGAAGGCTAGAGATCAAGATTCATATGGTAGGAATGGAATATCTTGGCCTCAACACATGAGTAGGTGGTTCTCTCTCAGAACATATGAGTTGGAAGTGTAGATGTGTTTTGATGGCTCTCTCAACGAATGAAGAGGAGGTGGAGGGGTATATATAGCCTCCACACAAAATCCAACCGTTACACAATTTACCAATCTCGGTGGGACCGAATCAACAAACTCGGTCGGACCGAAATAGTAAACCTAGTGACCGTTAGAGATTTCGGTGGGACTGACATGCAACCCGGTAGGACCGATATGGTTAGGGTTAGGGCATAACGTAATCTCGGTGAGACCGATTACACAAACTCGGTGAGACCGATTTTGGTAATTAGCTAACCAGAGAGTTGGTCAGGCAAACTCAGTGGGACCGATTACTAAACTCGGTTGGACCGATTTTGGTAATAAGTTAACCAGAGAGTTTGCATTGTAATCTCGGTACTACCGATTGCCTAAACTCGGTGAGACCGATTTTGGCAATGGACATACACAGAGAGATTACAATCCCATCTCGGTGAGACCGAGATCCCTATCGGTAGAACCGATTTGCTAGGGTTTGGCAGTGGCTTATGACAAGTGAAACTCGGTGGCGCCGGATAGAAATAATCGGTAGGTCCGAGTTTGGCTTAGGTTTAGGTCATATGTGGAACTGGGAAAGTAGCTGAGGATTTTCGAGCATATCATTAAGCACATGAAGCAAGAGGCTCATTAAGAAACACTTCATCCCTCCTTGATAGTATTGGCTTTTCCTATGGACTCAATGTGATCTTGGATCACTAAAATGTAAAATGAAGAGTCTTGAGCTTTAAGATTTAGCCAATCCTTTGTCCTTAGCATCTTGGAGAATTTCCCACAACCTTTAGTCCATGCCACTCCATTGTTGAACTTATCTGAAACATACTAGATAGAAACATTAGTCCAACAAGGGATATGTTGTCATTAATTACCAAAACCAGCTAGGGAGCACTTGTGCTTTCAATCTCCCCCTTTTTGGTAATTGATGGCAACATACATCAAAGCTTTAGATAAAGATATAAAGAACAGCAAGTAAAGCTTTGGAAGGACATGTAACAAACATAGGCTCCCCCTACATGTATGCACTCATGTAAATGTGAAATATAGAGGCATGTGAGAGCATAACCATGACAGAGTAGGCAATGTGTTACATGTATCTTGGCCATATGCATCAGAGCAAAAGATTATCAAGGAAAATACCTTCATGCTCATGAGTCCTTCTTGCAAACAGTATGTACATAAGCAAGAATTCCTCATACTCATGATTTTGATGCATACACTTACCTTGTAGTCTTTAGCTGGCTTAGGATGGAATGAACCTGCACAACAAGGTTAGATAACACAGGTACCTCCACTGGCCAGAGCAAACCAAAGAAGCCACAAGAGTACCAAGACTGGGATGACATGTAGAGAGTGAGTACAAGGTATCACAATGGATTCAACATGTCCCCAAGAGTAAAGATATGCAATGAATTTGACTGATTTCTTTCCCTTAGGTGTCTTGCTCCCCCTGAATCTTACATGGGATATTGGGAGAAGATAGGGAACAGAAAATCAGAGCTGAAAGATACAAATGGATAGAACTTAATGCAAATAAGCACATATGAACATGTCTTTCCCCAAAAAGACATGTGACATCTCTCCTCTTGAATATCAAGCATCTGGGATCCTTGAGTATTCTCTCCCCCTGGAAATCTCTTTCTCCCCCTTAATACTTTCTACCTTGTAGGTGATAAGCTTTGATGTGATCTCTCTCTCCCCCTTTGACATCAATTTCCAAGAAGGGCTTTCTGGAATCCGTCGTATAGGTTTGGTCCTTGAGACTCAACACAAAGCAATGGATAAAACTGTGATGCTTGTAGAGGACAAGATTCATTGAGTAGAGCTGGATCAGAAGAAATATAGAACAAGTGGCAAACTGTTTTTCCTGGTGCGAAGTCGGTGGCACCGAGTGGCATGTTTTGGTGGTACCGAAAGGATTCGGTTGGACCGAAAACTACAAGTCGGTGAAACCGAGTTAAACATAGAGAAAAACACTTGTCACCTCAGTTCACTAAACATGTAGGATCTCACAAAGATTTGCAATGAATTGACTGAAGGATTTGCAAGGAATTGAATGCAGAAAATGCAGAACAAAAACAAAAAGGAAAGAGAAGAAACTGAAAGATCTAGATGAAGTTTTTTTTTAAAAAGAGAAAGAAAATAAATATGCATGAGACAAATGCAATAACACAGAACAGAACACAAGAGAACTTCATCTAGAGTTGGGCGGTGACATAGTCACCTATGTTAGAGCATATTGACTTAGGAGTCAAGTGAGAACACTTGATCGTAGGTCATACTCATCGTTTAAGCTCAAAATGGGGTTACCATTTTTTTAAGCATCTTGATGTATTCACATCTTGTTGAGTTGCTTTGACTCATGTCTTGGAGCAAAGCTTCTCTAAGATGGAATAACATACCTTGGGTGGTGGTGTGGTTCTTGCTCATGTAGTTGAACTTGTGTGGGTGCTCAAGGTTGGTGTAGCTCATCGAGAGTTGGGAGCACCACTTGGAGTTTGAGTTCATCTACCTACATGGGTTAGTTCTTGCAAGGAAGAGCACTTGTGTATCCAAAAATGACAATCATGGAGCTCAACATAGAATTTGTCAAAGGATATGCTTGAATGGTTTTGTGCTTCCTTGTCTTCAACCACCATTGTGTAGAGACTTGGTGATGTAGAGATTTCTCAAGATGTGAGTGAGTCGCAATCTCATGGAATTAGGTTCAACCAAGCACCTACATGGGTTAGACAACATGCAAGGTACAAATATATCCAAGACATAAGATAGTCATCATAAGAGATATATCATGGATTAGTCATAAGCTCATGTCTTGCATGTATCCAATGGAGTTCCTACTCCAAGTTCGAAGCATCAATAATGTTCAATTCACCTCTCAACCTGCAAAATACTTTCTCATCAAGAGGTTTAGTAAATATATCTGCTAATTGCTTATCGGTGCGAACATGCTTAAGATCAATGTCACCCTTAGCAACATGGTCTCGAATGAAATGATGACGAACTTCAATATGCTTAGTTCGAGAATGTTGTACAGGATTATGACCAATTTTGATGGAACTTTCATTGTCACAAAGCAGTGGAACATGTTTCACATAGATCCCATAATCTTTAAGAGTTTGGGTCATCCAAAGTAATTGAGCACAACATGAACCAGCGGCAATGTATTCCGCTTCGGCGGTGGATAAGGATACCGAGTTTTGTTTCTTGGAAGACCAAGACACAAGAGATCTACCAAGAAATTGACAAGTACCCGAAGTGGACTTTCTATCAACCTTGTCTCCGGCATAATCCGAGTCGGAATAGCCAACAGGATCAAAAGAAGACCTCTTAGGATACCAAATGCCAAAGTTTGGTGTATGAATTAAGTATCTCACTATCCTTTTCACGGCCTTAAGATGACATTCTTTAGGAGCAGCTTGTTAACGTGCACACATGCACACACTTAGCATAATGTCGGGACGTGAATCACATAGGTCTAACAAAGAACCAATCATAGAGCGATAAACCTTTTGATCAACCGGTTCACCATCTTTGGTCAAATCAAGATGTCCACTAGTAGGCATGGGTGTAGGCATACCTTTGCATTCTTGCATATTGAACTTCTTGAATAAGTCCTTGGTGTACTTTGTTTGAGAGACAAATGTACCTTCCTTAGTTTGCTTGATTTGCAAACCGAGAAATATTTTGAGTTCACTCATCATAGACATCTCAAACTTATCTGACATTAGCTTTCCAAACTTTTCACTAAAGAGAGGGTTAGTTGAACCAAATATGATATCATCAACATAAATTTGGCACACAAATAGTTCTCCATTAACCCTTTTAGTAAAAAGAGTAGAATCAATTTTACCAATTTCAAAACCACTTGCAATAAGGAACTTGGTCAAGCATTTATACCATGCTCTAGGAGCTTGTTTAAGACCATAAAGAGCTTTGTGAAGTTTGTAAACATGATTTGGTTTCTTAGGATTGATAAAGCCGGGAGGTTGTTTGACATAAACTTCCTCCTCTATTTCACCATATAGAAAAGCACTTTTAATGTCCATTTGGTACAAGGTGATATTATGGTGATTAGCATAGGCAAGTAAGATGCGAATGGACTCAAGTCTAGCAACGGGAGTATATGTCTCACCGTAGTCCATACCTTCGACTTGTGTGTACCCTTGGGCGACGAGACGTGCTTTGTTGCGAACCACTTGTCCATCTTCATCTTGCTTGTTGCGAAACACCCATTTGGTACCAATGATGTTGTGGTTGTTGTCGGGCTTCTCAACCAATGTCCAAACTTGGTTTCTCTCGAAGTTGTGTAGCTCTTCATGCATAGCGTTTATCCAATCCGGATCTTCCCATGCTTCTTAAACCTTCATAGGTTCAATGCTAGAGATGAATGAATTGTTTTCACAAAAGTTAGCTAAGCGAGTTTTTGAGTGAGTGATTCTCCCGGTTTGAATATCATTGTAGATTTGCTCGACGGGATGATCTTTGGCAATTCTTGCTCGAACTCGTGAGAGCTTTTGCTTGGTCTTCGTTGAACATCTTCTTCATCTTGTTCTTCTTCTTGGCCTTCTTCATTGTTGACGTTGTCGTTCTCTTGTCGTCGTGGAGAAGGAGGTTGTTGATGTTCGTCTTGATGCATTTCCTCGTCTTCTTAATTTTGGTGTGTCCCACTTGTGGATGCTTCCGTACCAATTCTTGGTTCACCTTGTCGTGAAGTAGAAGCTTCCACTTGGACGGACGAGGTACTCTCCTTCACCTCCGTTGGACGAATTTTGCCAATAGACAAGTCTTGGATTGCTTCTGAAGGGTCTTTGTCTCCTACATCGAGCCATTAGATTCATCAAACTTCACATCTACCGTCCCTTCAACCTTTCGGGTGAAATTGTTGTAGACACGGTAAGCGTGAGAGTTTGAGCCATAACCAAGTAGAAAACCTTCATGAGATTTAGGAGCAAACTTTGAACGATGATGCTTGTCAAGAATGTAGCACTTTGAGCCGAATACTCGAAAGTATCCAACTTGGGGTTTGTTACCGGTGAGGAGCTCGTATGCCGTCTTGCCGAGTAGCTTGTGAAGATACAAGCGATTTGTTGCATGACAAGCTGTCTCAACCGCTTCTGCCCAAAAGTGCTTCGGTGTCTTGTACTCATCAAGCATCGTTCTCGCCATTTCGATGAGCGTCCGGTTCTTCCTCTCAACAACTCCATTTTGTTGAGGTGTGTACGTAGCCGAGAACTCGTGTGAAATCCCTTCTTCGTCAAGAAAGGTGTTCACATTTGCGTTCTTGAACTCCGTTCCGTTGTCACTCCGAACCTTCTTGATCTTCACGTCAAACTGATTTTGGGCCTTCCTAGCGAAGTTTTTGAAGATCTTCTGGACCTGCGACTTGTCATCAAGAAAGAACACCCACGTAAATCTTGAAAAATCATCAACTATAACTAGAACAAAAGAATTTCCACCAAGACTCTTGTAGGCGTTGGGACCAAAATGATCCATATGAAGTAGCTCGAGTGGCCTCCTTGTGGTCATGATGTTCTTCACGGGATGCCTTCCTCCAACCTGTTTACCTGCTTGACAAGCACTGGAAAGTCTATCCTTATCAAATATGACATCGTTAACTCCAAGGATATGATTTCCTTTTATAAGCTTGTCAAGGTTTCTCATGCCAACGTGACCTAGTCGTCTATGCCACAACCAACCTTTTGAGGATTTAGCAATAAAGCAAGTTTTAGGTTGTGCCTTTTTAGAGAAATCAACAATGTAAAGATCACCTCTACGCATACCGGTAAAGACCATTTTATGATTGTCTCGACGAAACACTTGGCAATCTATCTCAGTAAATAGGACAGTCAAACCGACATGAGTAAGTCTAGATACTGAAAGTAAGTTGTAGCCGAGAGATTCAACGAGCATGACATTTTGAATGGAACTATCATGTGAGATGGCCACCTTACCAAGGCCAACCACTTTATCCTTTGAATTATCACCAAAGGTGACATATTTTCGAGGGCCGTCATTTTCAGCAAGCTCACGGAACATCTTTTTATCTCCGGTCATATGATCAGTACATCCACTATCAAGAACCCATTCCTTTCCTCCTGACACATATCCCCGAAGATTTGCCGTAAGACCAAAATGTCTCATTGCATCATCAAGATTGAAGTCACTATCATCATCATCATCATCATAGTATCCATGTTCACCATGATCTTGTGACTGATCATTACCTAGAGAGGGTAATTCATCAGATAAATGATCATCAAAGTGGTCACCTTTATGAATTCTTATAGCTTCGAATATAATATCACTAATGATACCAACATCTCCTTTAGCATGCTTGAGATTGGCAAGCTCAAATAGACAATCACCAAAACTAGGATCACTAGAGTTCATCTTACTCAAGGCAATAGATTTATGGAGAATTTCATCCAAATTTTTCACGGAATAATCGGGAAATCCTTCCTCAAGAAATTTCCATATAGTATAGGCACAATTAAGAGTAGGCAAACTAGCAATCAAATTTTTGGGCAATCCTCTAATGATGAGCTCAATAGTTCTAAGATTGCGAATTATGTCGATATATTCAACTAGGGTAGGATGCAAAGGATCAATATGAGGTGCACAAGGGCTAGCAATATACTTGTTCAAATGATATTGATTGAAAATTACAAGCATCTCATTTTTCCACTCATGAAAAAACTCTCCATCAAGAATAGGCACTCTATGTCTAAGACTCCCTAAAGTAGACACATCCATCTTCCTTCAATGGTGATTAACCAAGGCAATGGAGACCAAAGCTCTGATACCACTTGTAGGACCTTGAAGTAGATGTGTCTAGAGGGGGGGTGATTAGACACTTAATGCTAAAGTTGCAGTTTTTAAGCTTTTTCGGTTTAAGTGGAGTTTAGGCACAATTTCAACATTCACAATACATATCAAGCAAGCATGCAAAGAGTATATAGGCAACGGAAAGTAAAGCATGCAACTTGCAAGAATGTAAAGAGAAGGCTTTTGAGAATTCAAACGCAATTGGAGACACGGATGTTTTTCCCGTGGTTCGGATAGGTGGTGCTATCCTACATCCACGTTGATGGAGACTTCAACCCATCAAGGGTAACGGTTGCGCGAGACCACGGAGGGCTCCACCCACGAAGGGTCCACGAAGAAGCAACCTTGTCTATCCCACCATGGCCATCGCCCACGAAGGACTTGCCTCACTAGCGGTAGATCTTCATGAAGTAGGCGATCTCCTTGCCCTTACAAACTCCTTGGTTCAACTCCACAATCTTGTCGGAGGCTCCCAAGTGACACCTAGCCAATCTAGGAGACACCACTCTCCAAGAAGTAACAAATGGTGTGTTGATGATGAACTCCTTGCTCTTGTGCTTCAAATGATAGTCTCCCCAACACTCAACTCTCTCTCACAGGATTTGGATTTGGTGGAAAGAAGATTTGAGTGGAAAGCAACTTGGGGAAGGCTAGAGATCAAGATTCATATGGTAGGAATGGAATATCTTGGCCTCAACACATGAGTAGGTGGTTCTCTCTCAGAACATATGAGTTGGAAGTGTATATGTGTTTTGATGGCTCTCTCAACGAATGAAGAGGAGGTGGAGGGGTATATATAGCCTCCACACAAAATCCAACCGTTACACAATTTACCAATCTCGGTGGGACCGAATCAACAAACTCGGTCGGACCGAAATAGTAAACCTAGTGACCGTTAGAGATTTCGGTGGGACTGACATGCAACCCGGTAGGACCGATATGGTTAGGGTTAGGGCATAACGTAATCTCGGTGAGACCGATTACACAAACTCGGTGAGACCGATTTTGGTAATTAGCTAACCAGAGAGTTGGTCACGCAAACTTGGTGGGACCGATTACTAAACTCGGTTGGACCGATTTTGGTAATAAGTTAATCAGAGAGTTTGCATTGTAATCTCGGTACTACCGATTGCCTAAACTCGGTGAGACCGATTTTGGCAATGGACGTACACAGAGAGATTACAATCCCATCTCGGTGAGACCGAGATCCCTATCGGTAGAACCGATTTGCTAGGGTTTTGGCAGTGGCTTATGACAAGTGAAACTCGGTGGCGCCGGATAGAAATAATCGGTAGGTCCGAGTTTGGCTTAGGTTTAGGTCATATGTGGAAGTGGGAAAGTAGCTGAGGATTTTGGAGCATATCATTAAGCACATGAAGCAAGAGGCTCATTAAGCAACACCTCATCCCTCCTTGATAGTATTGGCTTTTCCTATGGACTCAATGTGATCTTGGATCACTAAAATGTAAAATGAAGAGTCTTGAGCTTTAAGATTTAGCCAATCCTTTGTCCTTAGCATCTTGGAGAATTTCCCACAACCTTTAGTCCATGCCACTCCATTGTTGAACTTATCTGAAACATACTAGATAGAAACGTTAGTCTAACAAGGGATATGTTGTCATTAATTACCAAAACCAGCTAGGGAGCACTTGTGCTTTCAATCTCCCCCTTTTTGGTAATTGATGGCAACATACATCAAAGCTTTAGATAAAGATATAAAGAATAGCAAGTAAAGCTTTGGAAGGACATGTAACAAGCATAGGCTCCCCCTACATGTATGCACTCATGTAAATGTGAAATATAGAGGCATGTGAGAGCATAACCATGACAGAGTAGGCAATGTGTTACATGTATCTTGGCCATATGCATCAGAGCAAAAGATTATCAAGGAAAATACCTTCATGCTCATGAGTCCTTCTTGCAAACAGTATGTACATAAGCAAGAATTCCTCATACTCATGATTTTGATGCATACACTTACCTTGTAGTCTTTAGCTGGCTTAGGATGGAATGAACCTGCACAACAAGGTTAGATAACACAGGTACCTCCACTGGCCAGAGCAAACCAAAGAAGCCACAAGAGTATCAAGACTGGGATGACATGTAGAGAGTGAGTACAAGGTATCACAATGGATTCAACATGTCCCCGAGAGTAAAGATATGCAATGAATTTGACTGATTTCTTTCCCTTAGGTGTCTTGCTCCCCCTGAATCTTACATGGGATATTGGGAGAAGATAGGGAACAGAAAATCAGAGCTGAAAGATACAAATGGATAGAACTTAATGCAAATAAGCACATATGAACATGTCTTTCCCCAAAAAGACATGTGACATCTCTCCTCTTGAATATCAAGCATCTGGGATCCTTGAGTATTCTCTCCCCCTGGAAATCTCTTTCTCCCCCTTAATACTTTCTACCTTGTAGGTGATAAGCTTTGATGTGATCTCTCTCTCCCCCTTTGACATCAATTTCCAAGAAGGGCTTTCTGGAATCCGTCGTATAGGTTTGGTCCTTGAGACTCGGCACAAAGCAATGGATAAAACTGTGATGCTTGTAGAGGACAAGATTCATTGAATAGAGCTGGATCAGAAGAAATATAGAACAAGTGGCAAACTGTTTTTCCTGGTGCGAAGTCGGTGGCACCGAGTGGCATGTTTTGGTGGTACCGAAAGGATTCGGTTGGACCAAAAACTACAAGTCGGTGAAACCGAGTTCAACATAGAGAAAAACACTTGTCACCTCAGTTCACTAAACATGTAGGATCTCACAAAGATTTGCAATGAATTGACTGAAGGATTTGCAAGGAATTGAATGCAGAAAATGCAGAACAAAAACAAAAAGGAAAGAGAAGAAACTGAAAGATCTAGATGAAGTTTTTTAAAAAAAGAGAAAGAAAATAAATATGCATGAGACAAATGCAATAACACAGAACAGAACACAAGAGAACTTCATCTAGAGTTGGGCGGTGACATAGTCACCTATGTTAGAGCATATTGACTTAGGAGTCAAGTGAGAACACTTGATCGTAGGTCATACTCATCGTTTAAGCTCAAAATGGGGTTACCATTTTTTGTTTAAGCATCTTGATGTATTCACATCTTGTTGAGTTGCTTTGACTCATGTCTTGGAGTAAAGCTTCTCTAAGATGGAATAACATACCTTGGGTGGTGGTGTGGTTCTTGCTCATGTAGTTGAACTTGTGTGGGTGCTCAAGGTTGGTGTAGCTCATTGAGAGTTGGGAGCACCACTTGGAGTTTGAGTTCATCTACCTACATGGGTTAGTTCTTGCAAGGAAGAGCACTTGTGTATCCAAAAATGACAATCATGAAGCTCAACATAGAATTTGTCAAAGGATATGTTTGAATGGTTTTGTGCTTCCTTGTCTTCAACCACCATTGTGTAGAGACTTGGTGATGTCGAGATTTCTCAAGATGTGAGTGAGTCGCAATCTCATGGAATTAGGTTCAACCAAGCACCTACATGGGTTAGACAACATGCAAGGTACAAATATATCCAAGACATAAGATAGTCATCATAAGAGATATATCATGGATTAGTCATAAGCTCATGTCTTTCATGTATCCAATGGAGTTCCTACTCCAAGTTCGAAGCATCAATAATGTTCAATTCACCTCTCAACCTGAAAAATACTTTCTCATCAAGAGGTTTAGTAAATATATCCGCTAATTTCTTATCGGTGCGAACATGCTTAAGATCAATGTCACCCTTAGCAACATGGTCTCGAATGAAATGATGACGAACTTCAATATGCTTAGTTCGAGAATGTTGTACAGGATTATGACCAATTTTGATGGCACTTTGATTGTCACAAAGCAGTGGAACATGTTTCACATAGATCCCATAATCTTTAAGAGTTTGGGTCATCCAAAGTAATTGAGCACAACATGAACCAGCGGCAATGCATTCCGCTTCGGCGGTGGATAAGGATACCGAGTTTTGTTTCTTGGAAGACCAAGACACAAGAGATCTACCAAGAAATTGACAAGTACCCGAAGTGGACTTTCTATCAACCTTGTCTCCGGCATAATCCGAGTCGGAATAGCCAACAGGATCAAAAGAAGACCTCTTAGGATACCAAATGCCAAAGTTTGGTGTATGAATTAAGTATCTCACTATCCTTTTCACGGCCTTAAGATGACATTCTTTAGGAGCAGCTTGATAACGTGCACACATGCACACACTTAGCATAATGTCGGGACGTGAATCACATAGGTCTAACAAAGAACCAATCATAGAGCGATAAACCTTTTGATCAACCGGTTCACCATCTTTGGTCAAATCAAGATGTCCACTAGTAGGCATGGGTGTAGGCATACCTTTGCATTCTTGCATATTGAACTTCTTGAATAAGTCCTTGGTGTACTTTGTTTGAGAGACAAATGTACCTTCCTTAGTTTGCTTGATTTGCAAACCGAGAAAGATTTTGAGTTCACTCATCATAGACATCTCAAACTTATCTGACATTAGCTTTCCAAACTTTTCACTAAAGAGAGGGTTAGTTGAACCAAATATGATATCATCAACATAAATTTGGCACACAAATAGTTCTCCATTAACCCTTTTAGTAAAAAGAGTAGAATCAATTTTACCAATTTCAAAACCACTTGCAATAAGGAACTTGGTCAAGCATTTATACCATGCTCTAGGAGCTTGTTTAAGACCATAAAGAGCTTTGTGAAGTTTGTAAACATGATTTGGTTTCTTAGGATTGATAAAGCCGGGAGGTTGTTTGACATAAACTTCCTCCTCTATTTCACCATTTAGAAAAGCACTTTTAATGTCCATTTGGTACAAGGTGATATTATGGTGATTAGCATAGGCAAGTAAGATGCGAATGGACTCAAGTCTAGCAACGGGAGCATATGTCTCACCATAGTCCATACCTTCGACTTGTGTGTACCCTTGGGCGACGAGACGTGCTTTGTTGTGAACCACTTGTCCATCTTCATCTTGCTTGTTGCGAAACACCCATTTGGTACCAATGATGTTGTGGTTGTTGTCGGGCTTCTCAACCAATGTCCAAACTTGGTTTCTCTCGAAGTTGTGTAGCTCTTCATGCATAGCGTTTATCCAATACGGATCTTCCAATGCTTCTTCAACCTTCATAGGTTCAATGCTAGAGATGAATGAATTGTTTTCACAAAAGTTAGCTAAGCGAGTTTTTGAGCGAGTGATTCTCCCGGTTTGAATATCATTTTAGATTTGCTCGACGGGATGATCTTTGGCAATTCTTGCTCGAACTCGTGAGAGCTTTTGCTTGGTCTTCGTTGAACATCTTCTTCATCTTGTTCTTCTTCTTGGCCTTCTTCATTGTTGACGTTGTCGTTCTCTTGTCGTGGTAGAGAAGGAGGTTGTTGATGTTCGTCTTGATGCATTTCCTCGTCTTCTTCATTTTGGTGTGTCCCACTTGTGGATGCTTCCGTACCAATTCTTGGTTCACCTTGTCGTGAAGTAGAAGCTTCCACTTGGACGGACGAGGTACTCTCCTTCACCTCCGTTGGACAATTTTGCCAATAGACAAGTCTTGGATTGCTTCTGAAGGGTCTTTGTCTCCTACATCGAGCCATTAGATTCATCAAACTTCACATCTACCGTCTCTCAACCTTTCGGGTGAAATTGTTGTAGACACGGTAAGCGTGAGAGTTTGAGCCATAACCAAGTAGAAAACCTTCATGAGATTTAGGAGCAAACTTTGAACGACGATGCTTGTCAAGAATGTAGCACTTTGAGCCGAATACTCGAAAGTATCCAACTTGGGGTTTGTTACCGGTGACGAGCTCGTATGCCATCTTGCCGAGTAGCTTGTGAAGATACAAGCGATTTGTTGCATGACAAGCTGTCTCAACCGCTTCTTCCCAAAAGTGCTTCGGCGTCTTGTACTCATCAAGCATCGTTCTCGCCATTTCGATGAGCGTCCGGTTCTTCCTCTCAACAACTCCATTTTGTTGAGGTGTGTATGTAGCCGAGAACTCGTGTGAAATCCCTTCTTCGTCAAGAAAGGTGTTCACATTTGCGTTCTTGAACTCCGTTCCGTTGTCACTCCGAACCTTCTTGATCTTCACGTCAAACTGATTTTGGGCCTTCCTAGCGAAGTTTTTGAAGATCTTCTGGACCTGCGACTTGTCATCAAGAAAGAACACCCACGTAAATCTTGAAAAATCATCAACTATAACTAGAACAAAAGAATTTCCACCGAGACTCTTGTAGGCGTTGGGACCAAAATGATCCATATGAAGCAGCTCGAGTGGCCTCCTTGTGGTCATGATGTTCTTCACGGGATGCCTTCCTCCAACCTGTTTACCTGCTTGACAAGCACTGGAAAGTCTATCCTTATCAAATATGACATCGTTAACTCCAAGGATATGATTTCCTTTTATAAGCTTGTCAAGGTTTCTCATGCCAACGTGACCTAGTCGTCTATGCCACAACCAACCTTTTGAGGATTTAGCAATAAAGCAAGTTTTAGGTTGTGCCTTTTTAGAGAAATCGACAATGTAAAGATCACCTCTACGCATACCGGTAAAGACCATTTTATGATTGTCTCGACGAAACACTTGGCAATCTATCTCAGTAAATAGGACAGTCAAACCGAAATGAGTAAGTCTAGATACTGAAAGTAAGTTGTAGTCGAGAGATTCAACGAGCATGACATTTTGAATGGAACTATCATGTGAGATGGCCACCTTACCAAGGCCAACCACTTTATCCTTTGAATTATCACCAAAGGTGACATATTTTCGAGGGCCGTCATTTTCAGCAAGCTCACGGAACATCTCTTTATCTCCGGTCATATGATCAGTACATCCACTATCAAGAACCCATTCCTTTCCTCCTGACACATATCCCCGAAGATTTGTCGTAAGACCAAAATGTCTCATTGCATCATCAAGATCAAAGTCACTATCATCATCATCATCATAGTATCCATGTTCACCATGATCTTGTGACTCATCATTACCTAGAGAGGGTAATTCATCAGATAAATGATCATCAAAGTGGTCACCTTTATGAATTCTTATAGGTTCGAATATAATATCACTAATGATACCAACATCTCCTTTAGCATGCTTGAGATTGGCAAGCTCAAATAGACAATCACCAAAACTAGGATCACTAGAGTTCATCTTACTCAAGGCAATAGATTTATGGAGAATTTCATCCAAATTTTTCACGGAATAATCGGGAAATCATTCCTCAAGAAATTTCCATATAGTATAGGCACAATTAAGAGTAGGCAAACTAGCAATCAAATTTTTGGGCAATCCTCTAATGATGAGCTCAATAGTTCTAAGATTGCGAATTATGTCGATATCTTCATCTAGGGTAGGATGCAAAGGATCAATATGAGGTGCACAAGGGCTAGCAATATACTTGTTCAAATGATATTGATTGAAAATTACAAGCATCTCATTTTTCCACTCATGAAAATACTCTCCATCAAGAATAGGCACTCTATGTCTAAGACTCCCTAAAGTAGAAACATCCATCTTCCTTCAATGATGATTAACCAAGGCAATGGAGACCAAAGCTCTGATACCACTTGTAGGACCTTGAAGTAGATGTGTCTAGAGGGGGGGTGATTAGACACTTAAAGCTAAAGTTGCAGTTTTCAAGCTTTTTTGGTTTAAGTGGAGTTTAGGCACAATTTCAACATTCAAAATACATATCAAGCAAGCATGCAAAGAGTATATAGGCAACAGAAAGTAAAGCATGCAACTTGCAAGAATGTAAAGAGAAGGCTTTTGAGAATTCAAACGCAATTGGAGACACGGATGTTTTTCCCGTGGTTCTGATAGGTGGTGCTATCCTACATCCACGTTGATGGAGACTTCAACCCACGAAGGGTAACGGTTGCGCGAGACCACGGAGGGCTCCACCCACGAAGGGTCCACGAAGAAGCAACCTTGTCTATCCCACCATGGCCATCGCCCATGAAGGACTTGCCTCACTAGCGGTAGATCTTCATGAAGTAGGCGATCTCCTTGCCCTTACAAACTCCTTGGTTCAACTCCACAATCTTGTCGGAGGCTCCCAAGTGACACCTAGCCAATCTAGGAGACACCACTCTCCAAGAAGTAACAAATGGTGTGTTGACGATGAACTCCTTGCTCTTGTGCTTCAAATGATAGTCTCCCCAACACTCAACTCTCTCTCACAGGATTTGGATTTGGTGGAAAGAAGATTTGAGTGGAAAGCAACTTGGGGAAGGCTAGAGATCAAGATTCATATGGTAGGAATGGAATATCTTGGCCTCAACACATGAGTAGGTGGTTCTCTCTCAGAACATATGAGTTGGAAGTGTAGATGTGTTTTGATGGCTCTCTCAACGAATGAAGAGGAGGTGGAGGGGTATATATAGCCTCCACACAAAATCCAACCGTTACACAATTTACCAATCTCGGTGGGACCGAATCAACAAACTCGGTCGGACCGAAATAGTAAACCTAGTGACCGTTAGAGATTTCGGTGGGACTGACATGCAACCCGGTAGGACCGATATGGTTAGGGTTAGGGCATAACGTAATCTCGGTGAGACCGATTACACAAACTCGGTGAGACCGATTTTGGTAATTAGCTAACCAGAGAGTTGGTCAGGCAAACTCGGTGGGACCGATTACTAAACTCGGTTGGACCGATTTTGGTAATAAGTTAACCAGAGAGTTTGCATTGTAATCTCGGTACTACCGATTGCCTAAACTCGGTGAGACCGATTTTGGCAATGGACATACACAGAGAGATTACAATCCCATCTCGGTGAGACCGAGATCCCTATCGGTAGAACCGATTTGCTAGGGTTTGGCAGTGGCTTATGACAAGTGAAACTCGGTGGCGCCGGATAGAAATAATCGGTAGGTCCGAGTTTGGCTTAGGTTTAGGTCATATGTGGAAGTGGGAAAGTAGCTGAGGATTTTGGAGCATATCATTAAGCACATGAAGCAAGAGGCTCATTAAGCAACACCTCATCCCTCCTTGATAGTATTGGCTTTTCCTATGGACTCAATGTGATCTTGGATCACTAAAATGTAAAATGAAGAGTCTTGAGCTTTAAGATTTAGCCAATCCTTTGTCCTTAGCATCTTGGAGAATTTCCCACAACCTTTAGTCCATGCCACTCCATTGTTGAACTTATCTGAAACATACTAGATAGAAACGTTAGTCCAACAAGGGATATGTTGTCATTAATTACCAAAACCACCTAGGGAGCACTTGTGCTTTCATCACGTTCCCGAAGGTTTCATTCCGTTTGGACTCCGTTTGATATTCTTTTTCTGCGAAACCCTAAAATAGGCAAAAAAAACAGCAATTCTGGGTTGGGCCTCCGGTTAATAGGTTATTCCCAAAAATAATATAGAAGTGTATAATAAAGCCCAATAATGTCCAAAACAGAATATAATATAGCATGGAACAATCAAAAATTATAGGTACATTGGAGACGTATCACCAGGTCACGCTCAACCCGGAGCTTCGCATTGATCTCCCTTAGTTGCCAGATGACGCCGGTAGCCTTTTCAAACGATGCTTCACGTCGTCCTGCATCCTCACCCAGCCGGAGATCTGATACATCCGGCTATGGACGATGGCATGCATGCGCCTGTAAGAGTCCTCGCCTACCCGCGAGACATTTTTCCAGGCCGTCGCAGCGTGGGAGGACATCTCTGCTGCATTCGCAGTGCGGCGGGGCATCTCTGCTGCTTCCGCGGCGCGGCCGGACCAGTCTGCTACATCGACGGCGCGACGAGACCTCCGTGCTGCTTCGGCGGTGCTATGGGACCTCTGTGCTGCTACGGTCGCGCGGCGGGACATGTTGGCTGCTTTCAGGGTGAGGCGGGACATCTCTCATGCTTTCGCTTCCATGCTCGCCTCTCCCTGGTGGCAATCTCTCGACCCAGAACTCACGCTGGCCATGGCAGACGCAAGGGAACGATGATGAATGACTTGTTTGTTTTTGTGGATGAGGAGTTGAGGAGGAATGTGCAGTCATCTTGGAGTAGTAGTATTTATAACCAAGTACTAATACGCTCCTAAGTGGGAAACCATTTAGGTTTTGATCGGCGTGAACAGGTTTGCAATTAAATATAGCATGGTAGTAATTTGGAATGTGACGGGACGCAGGCTCACAATTTATTGACGGTTCTATAATTTCTAAGTGCGGCACTATTCCCAGACGGTGTAACGTGGGCACGCTTTCTCGTCCGCGTACGTGGCGTTTGCACTATAGAGTGCACCGCAATAAGCAATGTCAGCACACGTCTTGTTCCAACAACCATGCGTGCTCGTTATTACCATCGTTCATGCTTCTTTTAATTAGAATGTGTGCCCGTCTAGCGCACACACGTTGATCTGTCTAACTATTTCTGTTTGTTGTGGCTAATCGCAAACAGTTCATCTGTGTGAAGTGTATGCCATCAATTGCAGACACTTTGATCTAGCTGACCGTTTCTGTTCTGTTGCCTACTCGCAAACGGTTAATCCTTCTAAAACATATGCCCTCAATCGCACACACCTTTATCTAGCTGCTCGTTTCTGTTGTTCCTCCTCATCACAAATAGTTAATCCGAGTGAACTGTATGCGGTATATTGCACACACCTTCATCTGGCTGCCCATTTCTGTTCTTCTTCCTCATCGCAAACAATACATTAAACTGAACTGTATGCCCTGCATCACACATGCATCTAAAATCGGAACCGTGTTTGATGCATCCGTCATCGCAAACGTTCTGCACCTTTTTTGACGGGTTTTTTACACCACCATTTGTGATTATTGCATCACACATAGTTTCGTCAAAGGGTCTCTGATCGTAGTGTCGCGTTAGCAGCATCCTGCAGTAGTGGTCAGTCTTCTTCTTGAAGATCCATTTATTCTCAATGGCTTGCCGATCATTGGGCAAGTCCACCAAAGTCCATACTTTTTTCTCATACATGGATCCTATCTCAGATTTCATGGCCTCAAGCCATTTATAGGAATCTTGGCTCATCACAGCTTCTTCATAGTTCGTAGGTTTGCCATGGTCTAGTAACATGACTTCCAGAACGGGATTACCATACCACTCTGGTGCAGAACATGCTCTATTCGACCTACGAGGTCCAGTAGTAACTTGATCTAAAGATTCATGATCGTCACCATTAGCTTCCTCTCTAGTTGGTGTAGTCATCACAAGAACGGATTTCTCTAATGTGCTACTTTCCAAATTGAGAGAAGGTATAATTACCTCATCAAGTTCAACTTTCCTCCCACTCACTTCTTTCGAGAGAAACTCCTTCTCTAGAAATGTTCCATTCTTGGCAACAAAGTTCTTGCCTTCGGATCTGTGGTAGAAGTTGTATCCAATTGTTTCCCTAGGGTATCCTATGAAGACGCACTTCTTTGATTTGGGTTCGAGCTTACAGGCTAAAGCCTTTTGACATAAGTGTCGCAACCCCAAACTTTATGAAACAACATCTTAAGTTTCTTGCCAAATCACAGTTCATACGATGTCATCTCAACAGATTTAGACGATGCCCTATTTAACGTGAATGCAGCTGTCTCTAATGCATAACCCCAAAATGATAGTGGTAAATCAGTAAGAGACATCACAGATCGCACCATGTCTAATCAAGCACTATTACGATGTTCGGACACACCATTACGCTGTGTGTTCCAAGTGGCATGAGTTGTGAAACTATTCCACATTGTTTTAAATGAAGGCCAAACTTGGAACTCAAATGTTCGCCTCCGCGGTCAGATCGTAGAAACTTTATTTTCTTGTTACAATGATTCTCCACTTCACTCTAAAATTCTTTGAACTTTTCAAATGTTTCAGGCTTGTGTTTCATTAAGTAGATATACCCATATCTGCTCAAATCATCTATGAAGGTCAGAAAATAACGATACCCACTGTCGTGGAATTGTCACGGCAGATGTCCTTAGTGTCAGGACTTAGTCGCGAGGCCAACGCATCTATGTGGTAGCTTGAGAGGGGTTGAGCGGGACGAGAGACGCGATGTTTTACCCAGGTTCGGCCCCTCACGGTGGAGGTAAAAGCCTACATCCTGCTTCATTGATATTGATGATGATGATCACGGTTACAAGAGTGCTCTCTCTCGAGAGCTATTGTCTAAACCTAACTTGTCCAACTTGTGGAACTTGTGAATCTTGTCCCTCTTGGGGTGCCCTGCCCCTCCTTATATATGTTGAAGGGGCGGTTTACATGACTAGTCCTATTAGGATTAGGACTAGTCTATCTCTAATACAAACTGGATACAAGTCCAGGTCTTAGCTCCTTGTAAGATAATGTTCCTCATGCCTTTCTTCTTAAACCAGCCCACCGTTAAACGTGAACTGGCCTTCTGGGCTTTGGGCCTTGTCATCTGTCGATCCCGCACGCCGGATCTCAAGTGAGTCATAATGACCAGGTGGGTTGCTTGTAAACTGCCAAGTCAGGGCAGGTCGCTAGTAACTCGCCAAGTGTCAGCGGGGTCTTCAGATAAACCGCCAAGTCTGGCCGGGTTAACTTCCGGCCGGTTTACACCGCGGGGTATATCCCCGACATTAGCCCCCAAGTTTAGCTTGGATTTATTCATGGTAACTTATACTGCAAAATAAACACAAGAACAAATTTGATAGGTTATGCTCCGGGTTAAGAATTTTTGTAAACCGGTACCTGATCATCCTTAAGTCCTTGTTATTTCCTCCTTCTGGGAAATTCGGGTCAACAGACCAGCTTCATAATCAATTTGCCGACATTGGTTTGTCACCGAGAAATATTGTGAAGAATAACTCCTTTGACTCAGCTCCCAAAGCGCCAATTTAAGAAATATGGGTCTGAAAATACTTATCTGATATTCAGCCGGTTTGAAGATGTAAAACTTGCCGGTTTAATATTACCAAAATGGCCGGTTTATAAATATTGATGGCACTGGGTCATAATTGTTGTCGACACCGGGTCATGTAAATGAAGATGTTCCTCCTTTATATGCATAATACCTGTAGCCCCCAAGTCTTAAGAGGAGAACATAGTGATAACTTATGACTTGCTCCAATAAGTGTTTCAACCTTGAAGAAATCCGGTTTGTTCATCATATAAACTGAATACTCCATATATGTAGCCCCCAAGTGCCGGGTTTTCATGCTTCCAGCAACCTGGACTTGCAATTGATTATAAAAACTTCAATCAGTGTAGCCCCCAAGGGTCGGGTCATTATGCAATAATTAGCAGGGACTTTATAAATATAATCATGTAGACTTGAGCAATGATGTGTAGCCCCCAAGGGCCGGCTTAGTAAGATAATACTTAACCGAGACTTGATATATACTTTAATGAAAATAACATATGATAATGTAGCTTCCATCATAGGGCTTGAACCCACGTCCACAAGGTTAAGAGTTTTGTGCTTTACCAACTGAGCAATGAATCCTTCAATCTTATGGACGAAAACTTGTGTACCTTGAATTGTTGATAGGAGCAATTGGTAGCCCCCAAGGGCCGGCTCATTATAATATGATGAGCCGGGTCTTCAATAAGATGAGCAAAAACTGACTTTGCATTAGCCCCCAAGTGTCATGGTGCATGCTTGCAGCGACATGAGACTTGCATGTAATCTCGCTTTAAATAATGTATCCCCCAAGTGCCTGGTTGTAAGCCTACAGCGACTCGGGACTATTCCTTCCATTGTAGAATAAATCATATCCTTTGATAAAATAGTAGACATTGCGCTATAGCGACTTTGAAAACCTTAATAATAAAAATCCAGCCATGTTGGCTATTCAAGATAATATAATCCGCTATGAAAACCTTATTCATTCAATATCATAATGAAATTTCAGCCAAGTTTGGCTATTTGAATAATATAACCCAATGATCTATAAGCGCATGATTCCAATGGCGCAATCCAAATATATACTGGCAACTTATTGTCCAAAGCCAGGCTGGTTTAATAAACACCGGATCATACTACCGGTTTAATAAACACCGGTGATTTATAATCATATTTTATTCAACCTGTTTCTGCATACAACAAGTTTAAAGTGTCCGTCCGGTTTACCGCTGGACGGGTCATAATGCCCAACATATAACCTGGGTTTATAACCAAGGCTGCACTTAGAATAATCAAATATGAAATATATCATACCTGTGACATTGAATCACATCGTTGGTTTTACCAACTTTTTGTAGTAAGGATGATAACCCAAATCTAGAGTACTGATAACTCCTTCCATATTGTGCCGGTTTATGATAAAACCGTGCCGGGTTGTGATAAACACCGTGTTACTCCATAAGAGGATGTTAACAACAAGGATCAAACCTGGGCAAATAGTCTCCGGATTGACGTGAACTGTGTTCCATCAATTGATTGGTTAAAAAACTTTGTCGGTTTAAAAAATGGAATAAAAAGCAAAAAAAAACCTTCAAAGAAGAGTGTAAAGCAAATGCAATGACAAAACCGTTGCAAAAAAAGGTTTATTTGAGCTGATCAGATGGCGTTACCATGGCCGAACACGACCAACCTCCCGTTAGGTGTAACTATGGTTCTAGTCAGCCAAGTCCCCAAATGAAACCGTGGCATTTATGCCGACCAAGTGGCATGGTCATGGTTCGGGTTCGACCAAGCCCCCAAGTGATTCTGTGGCCTTAGGCCGATCAATAGGCATGACTGGTTCAGACGTGACCAAGTCCCCAAGTGATCTGGTGGCTCTCGCCCATCAAGAGGCGTGACCATGGTTCAGATGTGACCACAAGTCCCCAAGTGATGTTGTGGCTTTACGCCTATCAAAAGGTGTTGCCATGGTTCAGATACGACCAAGCCCCCAAGTTATCAATAATATGATAAGCCAATAAGGCAAGATATCCATGTTTGAACCGTGCATCGTGGCAGCAGGTCCTCTTCGGCAATTTTTAACTTTTGCAAGAGATAAATTCTTAGGATTAGGACTAGTCTATCTCTAATACAAACCGGATACAAGTCCAGGTCTTAGCTCCTTGTAAGATAATGTTCCTCATGCCTTTCTTCTTAAACCGGCCCACCGTTAAACATGAACCGGCCTTCTGGGCTTTGGGCCTTGTCATCCGTCGATCCCGCATGCCGGATCTCCAGTGAGTCATAATGACCAGGTGGGTTGCTTGTAAACCGCCAGGTCAGGGTGGGTCGCTAGTAACTCGCCAAGTGTCAGCGGGGTCTTCAGATAAACCGCCAAGTCCAGCCGGGTTAAGTTCCGGCCGGTTTACACCGCGGGGTATATCCCCGACACCCACCGCGTGCCTCAACACTCATCGGACCACATACATCGGTACGTATTATTTCCAATAAGTCATTAGCTCACTCCATTGTTCTGGAGAATGGAGTTTTAGTAAACTTGCTCATGAGGCATGGTTTGCCAGCATCAAATGATTCATAATCAAGTGATTCCAAAAGTCCATCTGCATGGAGTTTCTTCATGCGATTTACACCAATATGACCTAAACGACAATGCCACAAATATGTTGCACTATCATTATCAACTTTGCATCATTTGGCATCAATATTATGAATATGTGTATCACCACAATCGAGATTCAACGGAAATAGACCACTCTTCCAGGGTGCATGACCATAAATTACTCATATAAATAGAACAACCATTATTCTCTTATTTAAATGAATAACTGTCTTGCACTAAACAAGATCCAGATATAATGTTCATGCTCAACGCTGGCACCAAATAACAATTATTTAGGTCTAAAACTAATCCTGAAGGTAGATGTAGAGGTAGCGTGCCAATGGCGATCACATCGACCTTGGAAACATTCCCGACGTGCATCGCCACCTCGTCCTTAGCCAATCTTTGTTTAATCCGTAGCTCCTGTTTCGAGTTACAAATATGAGTAACCAAACCAGTATCAAATACCCAGGCGCTAGTATGAGCATTTGTAAGGTACACATCAATAACATGTATATCAAATATCCTTTATTCACTTTGCCATCTGACGATGCCGTGTACCTAGGGTAGCGCAATAGACCTGATCTAAGCACCCCTCCCAAGGACACTGCCCTATAGTCAAAGACAATCAAAGGACAGCACATTCTACCGACTAGAATCACCTAAGTACACGTCCACTCGACCAACATCTCCACTCGGATATCCCAATTCCATTCGACTAGTATATCATCACTCGACCGTACAAGAATCACTCGGGGTATAGAAGGTCTAAAGTCACTCCAGATAGCAACGGTCAAGCATTCACTCCGCAGCATTAATGATTAGTTATATGACTTTATTACTGGCATTACCAATAACGCCTCATCTTTATGTACATTGAACCTTATGTAACCGGGGATGGCTGGGGTCCTGGCACACTCTATATAAGCCACCCCCTCCTCTGGGACAATGGTTCGCGCCCCCTGTAACTTCACGCATAATCCAATCGACCGAGCCTCCGGGCACCGAGACGTAGGGATATTACTTCCTCCGCAAAGGTCCTGAACTCATACATCTTGCGTGCACAATCTCACCGTAGCTAGGATCTTGCCTCTACATTCCTACCCCCCTATTCTACTGTCAAACTTAGAACCACGACACCATCCTTCTTATCCGCCAAATACTTCGGCAATTCCGCTTCCAGTGACCAGTCCCTTTGCAGTAGCAGCACACAGTTTCAGGCTTGGGTCCAGCTTTGGGCTTCTTCCTGGGAGTGGTAACTTGCTTGCCATTCTTCTTGAAGTTCCGTTCTTTCCCTTGCCCTTTTTATTGAAACTAGTGGTCTTATTAACCATCAACACATGATGTTCCTTTTTGATTTCTACCTCCGCAGCCTTGAGCATTGGGAAGAGCTCGGGAATTGTCTTCTCCATCCCTTGCGTATTATAGTTCATCACGAAGCCTTTGTAGCTTGGTGGCAGTGATCGAAGAACCCTGTCAATAACACCGTCATCTGGAAGATTAACTCCCAGCTAAGTTAAGTGATTATGATACCCAGACAATTTGAGTATATGTTCACCAACAAAACTGTTCTCCTCCATCTTGCGGCTATAGAACCTGTTGGAGACTTCATATCTCTCAACTCGTGCATTTGCTTGAAATATTAACTTCAACTCCTGGAACATCTCATATGCTACATGACGTTCAAAACATCTTTGAAGTCCCGATTATAAGACGTAAAGCATGGCACACTGAACTATTGAGTAGTCATCAACACGCGACTACCAGGCATTCACAATGTCCACAGTTGCTGGAGGGGGTGGCACACCTAGTGGTGCATCAAGGACATAATCCTTATATGCAATAATGAGGATAACCATCAAGTTATGGACCCGGTCCGTGTAGTTGCTACCATCATCTTTCAACTTAGCTTTCTCTAGGAACGCATTAGAATTCAGGGGAACGGTAGCACGGGCCATTGATCTACAACATAGATACGTAAATACTATTAGGACTAAGTTCATGATAAATTAAGTTCAACTAATCAAATGACTTAAGAACTCCCACTTAAATAGACATCCCTCAAGTCATCTAAGTGATACGTGATCCAAATCAACTAACCCATGTTCGATCATCACGTGAGATGGGGTAGTCATCAATGGTGAACATCTCTATGTTGATCATATCTACTATATGATTCACGTTCGACCTTTCGGTCTCCAGTGTTCCGAAGCCATGTCTGTACATGCTAGGCTCATCAAGTTTAACCCAAGTATTCCGCATATGCAAAACTATCTTGCACCTGTTGTATGTGAACATAGATTCTATCACACCCAATTATCACGTGGTGTCTCAACACGGGGAACTGTAGCAACGGTGCATACTCAAGGAGAACACTTTTACCTTGAAATTTAGTTAAGGTATCATCTTATAATGCTACCTCCGTACTAAGATAAATAAGATGCATAAAAGATAAACATCACATGCAATCAAAAAATGTGACATGATATGGCCATCATCATCTCGTGCTTTTGATCTCCATCACCAAAGCATCATCATGATCTCCATCGTCATTGGCTCGACACCTTGATCTCCATCTTTGCGTCGTGGTCGTATCGCCAACTATTCCTTCTACAACTATCTCTTACGCATAGTGATAAAGTAAAGCAATTACATGGCATATTCATTTCATACAATAAAGAGACAACCATAAGGTTCCTCTGGTTGCCAATAACTTTTACCAAACATGATCATCTCATACAATAACGCATATCAAATCATGTCTTGACCATATCACATCACAACATGCTCTACAAAAACAAGTTAGACGTCCTCTACTTTGTTGTTGCAAGTTTTACGTGGCTGCTACGGGCTTCTAGCAAGAACCGTTCTTATCTACGCATAAAACCACAAAGGTGTTTCGTCAAGTTTGTTGTTTTAACCTTCTTCAAGGACCGGCTGCAATCAAATTTGTTCAACTAAAGTAGGAGAAACAGACACCCGCCAGCCACCTTTATGCAAAACTAGTTGCATGTCAATCGGTGGAACCGGTCTCATGTGCATGGACATGTAAGGTTGGTCTGGGCCGCTTCATTCCACAATACCTCCAAATCAAAATAAGACATTGTCAGTAAGCAGTATGACTATGACCGCCCACAATGCTTTGTGTTCTATTCGTGCATATCATCTACGCATAGACCTGGCTCATGATGCCACTGTTGGGAATCGTTGCATGGAAAACAAAAAATTTCTACGCACACGTAATGATCTATCCATGGAGATGCATAGCAACGAGGGGGAGAGTGTGTCTACGTACCCTCGTAGACCGTAAGTGGAAGTGTTTAACAATGTGGTTGATGTAGTCGAACTTCTTCTAGCTCCGACCGATCAAGTACCGAACGTACGACACCTCCGAGTTCTCCACACGTTCAGCTCGGTGACTTCCCTCGCCTTCTTGATCTAATAAGACGCCGAGGTAGTAGATGAGTTCCGTCAGCACGATGGCGTGGTGACGGTGATGATGAAGTGATCTCCGCAGGGCTTCGCCTAACCACTACGAAAATATGACGAGAGGTGTAAACGGTGGGGGGGCACACGGCTAGGCAATTGTCTGGTGTGTGCTAGGGGTGCTCCCCTCCTACTTGGGGGGCCTCCTAGCCTTTCTCTTCCCTTCTTTCCTTCTCCCCCTGGTTTGGCCCATATGGGGGGCGCACCAACCCCTGGTGGCTGGTGCGTTTCCCCTCTTGGCCCATAAGGCCCATATCTTTTGCCAGGGGTGCCCAGAACCCCTTCTGGTGACCCGATATGTACCCGGTACCCTCCGGAACACTTCCGGTGTCCGAATACCATCGTACTATATATGAATATTTACCTCTCGACCATTTCGAGACTCCTCGTCATGTCTGTGATCTTATCTAGCACTTCGAACAACATTCGGTCACCAAATCACATAACTCATAAAATACTATATCGTCATCGAACGTTAAGCGTGCGGACCCTACGGGTTCGAGAATTATGTAGACATGACCGAGACACCTCTCCGAACAATAACCAACAGTGGAACCTAGATGCTCATATTGGCTCCTCCATATTCTACGAAAATATTTATCGGTCGAACCGTTATGACAACATAGGTTATTCCTTTGTCCATCGGCATGTTACTTGCCCGAGATTCGATCGTCAATATCTTCACACCTATTTCAGTCTCGTTACTGGCAAGTCTCTTTACTCATTCCGTAATACATCACCTTGTGACTAACTCCTTAGTCATTTGCTTGCAAGCTTATGATGTGTATTATCGAGAGGGCCCGGAGATACCTCTCCGATACTCAGAGTGACAAATCCTAATCTCGATCTATGGCAACTCAACAAACACCTTCGGAGATACCTGTAAAGCATCTTTATAATCACCCAGTTACGTTGTGATGTTTGATAGCATACAATGCATTCCTTCGGTACCGGGAGTTGCATAATCTCACGGTCGAAGGAATATGTATTTGACATGAAGAAAGCAATAGCAATAAAAATTGAACAATCATAATGCTAAGGTAACGGATGGGTCTTGTCCATAACATCATTCTCCTAATGATGTGATCCCATTATCAAATGACAACTCATATCCATGGTTAGGAAACCTGAACCATCTTTGATCAACGAGCTAGTCTAGTAGAGGCTCACTAGGGACACGGTGTTTTTTATATATTCACACATGTATTTAGGTTTTCGATCAATACAATTTTAGCATGAATAATAAACATTTATCATGAATAAGGAAATATAAAATAACAACTTTATTATTTCCTCTAGGCCATATTTCCGTCACTCCACACATCGACCGCTATCCAACACACATCTAGAGTATTAAGTTCATAAAGAACGGAGTAACGCCATAAGCAAGATGACATGATGTAGACAAAGTAAATCCAATCAATATGAATAAACCCCATCATTTTATCCTTAATGGCCACAATACAAATATGTGTCATGTCCCCCTTTGTCACTAGGATTGAGCATCACAAGATCGAACCCATCACAAAGCACCTCTCCCATTGCATGATAAATCAATCTAGTTGGCCAAACCAAATCAATATATCGAAGAGAAATACAAAGCTATAATAATCATGCATAAAATATTTCAAAGAAGACTGAAATAATATTCATCGATAATTCTGATCATAAACCCACAATTCATCGGATCCCGACAAAGACACTACAAAAAAGGATTACATCGAATAGATCTCCAAGAACAAAGAGGAGAACATTGTATTGAAGATCAAAAAGAGAGAATAAGACATAGCTACAAGCTATGGACCCGTAGTTCTGTGGTGAACTACTCACACATCATCGGAAGGGCAGCAGGGTTGATATAGAGCCCCTCCATGATTAATTACCCCTCTGGCAGAGTACCGGAAAAGGCCTCCAATTGGGATCTTGCGAGAACAGGAGCTTGCGGTGGTGGAAAAAGTGTTTTGGGTGGCTCTTTGTTGTTTCCCGATTTTAGAGAATTTATAGAGGTGGAATTAGGTCAAACGAAGCAATGAGGGGCCCATGAGGCACCAGGGCGTGCCCTATTGGCTCGTGGCCACCCCCTTCTTCTTCTGACTTCCTCCCAAAACTTCTAGTGTCTCTTATGTCCAGAAAAAATTGTCAAAAAGTATCGTGGCATTGTACTTTGTTTGGTACAGATTTCTTGGAAAACCAAAAACAGCCAGAAAAACAGCAACTGGCACTTGGCACTAAGTTAATAGGTTAGTTCCAAAAAAATCATATATGATTGCATATAAAACATCCAAGATTTATACTATAATAGCGTGGAACAATCAAAAATTATAGATACATTGGCAATGTATCAGCCTGCCGTCGTCGTCACCTCCTACATTTCTCTCCCGCGCATGCAGTAGCGTGTGCTCGCAGTTGCAGCTCTGGTGGCGCCGATCGCAATAGCCATCGACGAGCTCACAATGTACTCATCTTGGTTGCTAGTCACGGCAAAAATGCCCGTCGGTCGTGCAAAACAGATGTGTTGGTTTCAAAAAAAAGGTCATCGGCACTTCTACTCCATCACCAACGTAGTAAAACTGCTCACTGGTTATATCTTTTATGGTTACCAGTTGCAGCAAAACATGATGTTGCTACTCCCGTAGGAGTTGTTGGATTTTCCCGAAGAGGAAGGCTATGTAGCACAATAGCAGAAAGTATTTCTCTTAGTTAAAACCAAGGTTTAATTGAACCAGTAGGAGTCAACAAGCTAACAAGGTAAACAACACCTGCACACAAATAAAATAAAAGCTTGCTCCCAGCTTGGCAAGGGGGTTGTCAATCCCCTTGTCTTTCTAGTTGCAAGATTAAAAGAAAATAGTGATTGGTAGTGGTATGGAAAAACGACAAAATAGTAAAGGTAAAATAAAAGAGCAATTATTTAAACGCAAATATTAATGGAGAATGGACCCGGAGGTCATAGTTTCACTAGAGGCATCTCTTGAAAGCTGGTAGTGGTATGGTGGACAAATTACTGTTGAGTAATTAATAGAAAAAGAACAATTTATAACTATGATCATTCATGGCATAATCATTACCTCCGTGATATGTCCGTGATAAGTAGACCATATTACTTAATGCAATAAACAAGCTGGCATAATGTGGACAGGAAGAAATCTAGGAATAAGATAATTCCCCATCGTTTTATCTTTAATGGCAAATATACAAATATGTATCTTGTCCCTTTCTATCACTGGGATATAGAAATCACCGCAAGATTGAACCCACTACTATGTACCACCCCCTCTAAGGAATTTCCCATCTATCTTGGCCAAAAAGACTAATAATTCAGAAAGCATACATATATAGCTACTTAATTATACAACAAAGAAACTTCAAAAGAATCGATTGATTTTGATGAACAATCTAATCATAAATTCACAATTTATTGGATCCCACAAACACACCACAAGAATTACATCGAATTGATCTCAAAATATAACATGGTATTGAAGACCCAAGAGAGAGAGAGAGAGAGAACCATCTAGTTACTACTATGGACCAGTAGGTCCTAAAGGAACTACTCACATATCATCATGGAGGCAGCAAGGTTTATGAAGAAGCCTTCAGCAATGGTTTCCCCTCCGGTGGAGCTCCGAAATAGGGCTCCAGATGGGATCACTTCGGAATATTGGCCTGCGTCGACGCTACTTTTTCTGGATTGCTTATGATAGGTTTTGAGATTTATGGGATTTATAGGCGGAGGACTTAGGTCAAAAGGTGGCTCGGGGGGCACATGGACACGTGGCGCGGCCACCCCCTAGCCATGCCATGCATCCATATGGGAGCATCTTGGGTCCCCTCAGTGTCTCCCAAAGCTTCTAGTGTTCTTTCCGGTCTTGAAAAATCTTCCAAAATTGGCATCGTATTTGGACCTTCCTAGATAATGATTTTTGTGAACCAAAAAAATAGGAGCTAAAATTGGGCACTAAGTTAATAGGTAGTCTACAAAAATATAAAAACATATAAAAGTGATAATATAATAGCGTGAAGCAATAAAAATTTATGAATACGTTTGAGAAGTAACAGATGCCACCCCCTCATACATCTCAAAAGTATCTATAATTGTATATTGTTTCATGCTACTATATTATCATTTTTATATACTTTTGATAGCAATTTACATTCATTTTATGGACTAACCTACTAATTTAGTGCCAAGTATCAGTTCATGTTTTCTGCTTGTTTTTTGTTTCGCATGAAATCAATATCTACAAAGGTGAAGTACGTTGCCGATTTAACACGATATTTTTGGGCAACAAGAAACACGGGAAGCTTTGGGAGGAGCCGAGGTGAGCCATGAGGGACCCACATTTACATGTGGCACACCAAGGCCAACAAAGCGCGAGATGGAGCACGATACGAGCATGAGTGCTCATACCAGCGCCAGTAGTGCTTGTCATCGACACTATATACTATACATGGGTCGACACCTAATTCTCAATGATGAGAGCACCATTCGCAAGGCAGAGCACCCGAACCCATCTTCCAACCCTAGCTGTCGCCATTTTCCATCTCACATTCATAGTCGCCTCCACGATCATCACCATAGCAATCTTCTCCAAGTTAGTCATACTTGTAATCGGTGCATCGCGTCCAGCAACTATGTAAGACATATTATCAATCATTCACTCATCTTTATGTCATATTCAATTGTAACATCCCAAAATTCTAAATTTTGGAATGTTATAATAAATAGATAGATTTGATTGATTGTTTGATTGATTTATTGAAAGTGAGTGAATTCGAAACTTTTTGAAAGTTAAATGAGAGGGAATAAAAGGACTTTCCCAAACTTTCATTTTGCTTTTATGATCTCCATGAATTCAAATTCTTTTCAAACACAAAACCCTGGAGAGAAGATGACATGACTTCTTCCATTTATTTAAATCACAAGGGGGCGTTGAAAATATTTGAATGTCATTTGGAAAATACTTCCACTTCTGAAACTTTATGCAACTCAATGATTTTCATGAGAGAAGATAAAATGACTTCTTCAAAACATATGAAAGCCCTTTTGAATTTATTTTCAATTTGGAGTTATTTTAGTTTTATTCAAATTATTTTTCTCCAAAAATAAATATACAAAAAATAGGGTAACATGATTTCCTACAACAGAAAATTGGAGAGAAATAAATTTGAAATCATTTTGGTATTTTAAAATGATTTTTATTGGATTTTATTAAACCAGTAGCACTCTTTGAATTATCTGAATTTGTGTGGATTTTATTTAATTCTAGAAAAATGTTCATGTCGTAGAAAATCTTTTTCTGAAAATTTTGATATATAATTGTAACATCCCAAATTTTCAATTTGGAATGTTATACATTAGATCATCATGCATATCATATTTTATTTTGCTTTTGGTTTTGATCCTAGAAAATCCTAAGCAACTCAAGGACCCACGGAGAGAGTTGGGGATTTCGTTATTTACATATTTGAGTTTTCTCAAATTTTGTAAACAGGATCATTTGATTTTATTTATTTTATCGTCAATTACTTCTATTACAAAGATATGAGAGAGGGAATAAAATGACTTTCCCAAAATATAGAAATATTTAGGATTTAATAAAAAAATCAAATAAGATGTATTTCGGAGTTTTTCGGTATTTTTAATTGAATTTAGGAAAAATACGCATTTTTCAAAGTTGTATTTGGGGCCCAAATAAATGTTCACTTTATCGCGCTTGATTTTAGAAACCCGGGAAAATTTATTTCATGATTTTTGGAGTCCGTTTAGTATTTCTTTTTATTTTTTTTACGAGCGTAATTATTTAAAAAAATGAAACCGACTATGGGCCGTACCCGAGCGGGACTCCGCCCGGGGGCGCCTTTATATAGCGCCGCACCCGAGCCCCAGCCCACACCAGCCCCGCGCCCGAGGTTCGCCGCGCCGTCGCCGGAGTTGCACGCCGCCTCAACTTCCGTGCCGAATTTTTTTAAAAATATATATTTTTTTGTCGGTTTTATTTTCGATTTTTTTTATTATTATTTTAATATTATTTTTTTATTTTAATTGTTTTCGGATTAGGTTAATTAATGATTAATCTGTTCGTCGTTTTTCTTTTTCGTCGGATTTTCCGCGGTTATTTTCTGATCGCGATTTCTGATCCGATTTTCGTTTTAGTATAACTTTTCGCTCGTTTATCGGAATCAGGCGATTCAAGCGCTGGAGTTTCGTCTCGAAAACCTCTTTCCGAATAATCAACTTAAACAAGTTTTTGCTACTGTAAAATTTGACTTAGATCCAGATTACTAGAACGAAGTTGATATTTTTCGCCGTTTGATTTCTTTTGTTTCGTTCGATTTGATTCTTTTTGCAAACCAGGGTTCTTAAGTTGAACTTTCTGGTTAGATCTTCTATTGGAGTTTTACCTGTGCATTAGTTGAGTACTTATTGTATCCTTGTTTGTTTGTCTGTGATAGAATACCCGGAGTGCGCCGCCTGTTACTTCGAATCGCTAGGTTTCGCGGATCATCAGCAAGGCAAGTTCACACTTTGATCATACCTTTTCTACAACCCAGTTTTTCTTGCATTAGATCAATCCTCACACATTGCATGATTAGGATCTAATTAAATTGTGGGATGGGAAGTAGATAAGGTAGTACCTATTACCTGTTTATTATCAAACCTTTGGGAGTTATTTCTACGTTTGCTTATTATGCCATGCTATGCTAGTAGACGTGGATTGGGTGAGTGATATCCATGACAGATGTGAGTTTGTTAATTAATGGTTTACCTAAGGTGGCAACTTAAACACACATCTGGGTGGATTGAGGCACCTGGGTATTCCAGGACTTGCCTGTCTAGGCACCTGGGTATTCCAGGACTTGCCTGTTTTTCTTTTGGACCGCCACCCAGGCTCAAAGGGATCATAAGATTTTTCATGCTAGAAACTTCCGTATGCAGCCACAAGCCATTATGGGCTCTGGCATAGTTGATTAAGTCGTGCGAACTCTTATAGGGTAGACTAGCAGATGTAGGGGAAAGTAGGTGTACCGGTCTATCCAATGTAAGGTGCTAGCGCTTCTGAAAGACTATGTCTCGGTCATCCGTTTCTCAAACACCATGTAGTGCGAGAAATCCAACGGAGGCGATCGAGTCTTGTGGGGAAAAGTGCGCAAACCTCTACAGAGTGTATAGACTAATCATGATTAGCCGTGTCCCCGGTTATGGACGTCTTGAGTATCTAGTTCTTGGATTATCCTGTTGATCTCATCATGTTACTTTAATTAATTTTGTTGGGTGTTAATGATTATTTTTAATTGGGATTGAGAATGCTGTCAACCATTCTTAATGTTTAACAACCATGATGATAGTTAATAAAATTTATTCCTTTGCAGTAGGGAAAAATTGGCTTTTCGCAAAAACATTATAACCATAGAGCTTTTCCACCAGCCATATATGCATGTAGTGATAGCTATTGTTCATCATTTTTCTCTATGGTGTGAATTTGCCAGTACATTCAATGTACTGACCCGTTTTAGGCTGCAACGTCTAATGTTGCAGGTTTCTTACGACGAGCAAGTGATACGTTAGGGTTACGATTTCTACACTCAACTTTGTCGTTCGTGTTGATGGGAATCCACAACCTTGTTGCTTCCGCTATATGGATTGAGGTAATAGTATTTACATTACTTTATACATGTGATTTACCTCTGTTATAAATCCTCGAGTACTGTGTGTGTCAGCATACCAATCCAGGGATGACACTTAAGCACAGAGACTTGATCCATTCGGGTCGGGTCGCTACATCAATGAGTTAATTTTGCGATTCGATCACCATGTGTGACCAATCCAGTAAGGCAATGGGTTTGTAAGTGCATCTAGTGCCATCCCTAGTTGGTTTTGGAGTATTGACGACAAACCTAGTTGAGGGACTAATGTGTTTGTGAGAATTGCAGGATAACACAGGTAGAAGTCCCTCATTGATTCGGTTTAGCTACCAGAGATGCCCCTAAAAATGTACGAAGAAATTGAAGACAATTGTGGTTTATGAAGATATTCATATTGAAGACAATGACATGTGAAGACTCCCTATGAAGCTTATGGAACTCGAAGACTTAGATCCTTCGTAGTTATATACTTCATTTATGTTGTGTCATAGGAACCACCGTACTGTTAAGTGGGGTCCAAGAGAACCAGTCAGGATGACTGAAGTGATGCCTAATTCAAATCCTATGTCTTTGAGCGAAGACTATGAGAGAAAATCTTGTCCAGAGACGGACAAGTCAGCTTTGCTTGTAGCCCAAGTAAAGTTGCCGTGTGAGTTTGAAATCTGACCGTTGGTACACGTGTCAGTTCCTTAGTGACCCAGGGTCATTTCGGACAAATCAGGTCGGGTTGCCAAGTGGCTATAAATAGTCCATCCCTACAACCATAAACGGTTGGCTGCTCAGATTTTAGTGCACGGCTTTTGTCGTTTGAGAGAAACCCACCTCGAAGCCTTTGAGAGAAAATCCCTAGCGAGGAAAAAGCCCTAACCACCCAGAGCCAGAGTAAATTGGGCATCACTTAAGTCTTCTTGTCTGAGTGATCTGAAGACTTATTACACTTGACGGCTGTGCATCCTCCAGCCGGTTAGGCGTCGCGTTCTGAGCATCCAAGAGAAATTGTGGATTGCCGGTGAACGAAGTCTGTGAAGGTTTGAGAGTCTACCTTGAAGACTTACCAGAGTGATTGGGCGAGGTCTGTGTGACCTTAGGTCAAGGAGAAAACGGTGAGGACTGGGTGTCCTGAGCTGCGTGTTCAGGACTGGGTGTCCGGGACTGTGTGTCCTTTGGTTTAAATACCTAGCCGCTCCAACCAGACGTACAGTTGTCACAGCAACTGGAACTGGTCCAACAAATCATTGTCTTCAACGTGTCACTGGTTTCATCTTCACTCCCTCTTACTTTCTGTGACACACTGTGAAGCCATTGCATGCTTGCTTTATCTTCTGTCTTCACAACTTAACTGTATGATTTGTTTGGCTTCATAACTTCTTCCTACCTGATCCTTATTACACTGAAGCTGTTTGTCACGTGCTTGCACTATATTGAATACTTGACCATGGCTTGCCTTGTGTAATCTAACTTCCACTGCATAGTGATAGGCTTGTCTATTCTGTTTGTCTTCATAACTTCCACGTTTTGAAGACTTTCATAAAAATCGCCTATTCACCCCCCCCCTCTAGTCGATATAACGCACTTTCAATTGGTATCAAAGCAAGGTGCTCCCTTGTTTTGTGTGATTCGGTTTAACCACCTGGAGTTTTAGCTATGTCGACTGCAGGGATAATTAAAGTCTCCGCTGCGTGCCCCGTCTTCGATGGAACTGAATATCCCTACTAGAAGAATAAGATGCGCATGCATCTTGAAGCCATTGACGTCGACCTATGGTATGTCGTCGAAAACGGCGTTCCCAAGGCTGGAGAAGGTGTCACTGCTGCTGATGTCAAGAAGTTCACTCAACTCGACTCTACTGTCAAGAATATCATCTGTGGTCATCTGACCAAGGGACAATACGGCCGTGTGAGTGCCTTGAAGACATCCAAGCTGGTCTGGGACTCGCTCTCCAAGGTCAATGAAGGCATCTCAACCCAGAGAGATCAGAGAATCAGTGTTCTTCGCAACCGCTTCAAGCGAAATGACAATGAGAATGTCCAGCACACATTTGACCGGCTCACTGACATCACAAATGAGCTTCAAGCCCTCGACGCCACTGAGATCACCAAACATGAAATCGTCAAGACGCTGCTGAGATCACTTGACAGTTTGTTTGACATCCTAGCCCTGATGATTCAAGAACGTCCAGACTTCAAGACACTCGATCCGTCTGACATACTTGAGAGGCTCAACACACATGAGTTTCAGCTTTCTGAGAAAAGAGATATGTACGGTCCAAACTATGGGCGAACTCATGCCTTGAAGGCAAAAGCTGTGTCCTCATCTGAAGAAGAATCTGGCAGCAGTTCTGATGATCCTGAAGACATTAGAAGGAAACTTGCAATGCTAGTGAAGAAGTTCCAGAAATTCACCAAGAAGAAAGGCTTCAGAAAGTCTTCACGATCAAGCTCAAGGAATGATGAAGCTTCTGCTCATGACTACAAGAAGAAAACATGTCACAAGTGCAAGAAAACTGGACACTTCATCTCTGAGTGTCCACAATGGGACAATGAGAGCAGAAAGAAGAAGAAGAGCAAGGAATATGACTCTGACGACAAGAAGAAGAAGAAATACTCAAAGTCTTCTTCCAAGTCTTCCTCAAAGTCTTCATCACACAAGAAGAGTTCAACTGGCAAGGCTCGGGCGTTTGTTGGCAAGGAAATGGATTCAGAGGAGGAGTCCGCTTCTGAGGAGGCAGAGGTGGAGTCTGAGGAGGAGTCTGACTCTGGCATTGCGAGTCTGGCTACTGCCTACGTCGCCAAGTCCATCTTCAACACTGAAGACAATGACTTCATCACCAACACCGATGCAAATGACGAGGACGACTCTACTCCTACCTACTGCTTCATGGCACGCGGTGCCAAGGTAAACACACGCACTACTCACTATCAAACACCTAGCGACGATGACTCTGATTGTGATTCAAAACCCAGCTACAAAACACTTGCTAAAATTGCCACTGAACAACAGAAAGCCATGGAACATATTCAAAAACTGTTAGACAGAAGCGATGATCTGTTGGGTGCTGAAATGACTCGATCTGAATCCTTAATTGAAGACATAAAAATCTTCATGTTAAGTATCAGGAACTTGAAGATCGTCATGATACTCTCTCAACAACTCATGAAAAGCTTTCCTATGATTATCTTCAAAGGAAGCAAGATCTTGAGAAATTGAGAGCGGCTCATGAAGATCTTCAAAAGGAAAACGAGTCACTTCGCATCGAACAGATCAGTTCCGCTCAGGAAGGATTTGAACCACCATGCCTTAAATGCATTGAGCGTGATAATGCTACTTCTGTTGCTGAATGTTCCACTGCTACTGCTGCTGCAATATCTTCAACTGTTGAAGTGGTAACTAACCCCTCTGCTGAGGATACCACTACCATTGCTGATGAGAATGCTAGGTTGAAGACATTGCTTGAAACAGGGATGTACAAAAGTCTCAAAGGACATCAGACATTATTTGATGTCCTAAAGAAGCAGATTCTGAACCGAAACCCAAGGAAAGAGGGTGTTGGGTTCGTGAGGAAAATTAATGCAGATGGCTCATACTGGAAACCTGAGCAGTACCCCAAAACCACATGGGTTGCTGCAAAGGAATCCTCAGCAGATCCATCCAATCTATCTGGCTTCACTTGTGCTGATCCTATTATCATTGATGAATCCTTTGATGCAAACTATAAACTGTTTAAGAATCAGAATGGTGAAGTATTTGCCAGGTACATTGGTACTGACTGCAGGAATGGACCGCCTATGAAGAAGATCTGGGTTCCAAAAACGTGTCTAGAGAATCTTCCTGTGAATGTCCTCATGACACCTCACATGAAGAACACAAACCTCAGACCAAAGGCTTCATATGGGCCAAAGGCATCATACAGGCAGAGGACTCACCTGAGTCGCACTAACGCAAATGTTTTGCAGGGAAACCATGCTCAGGCATATGAGAGCGGTTCTTCAAACCGTCATGCTCATATGACCAAGAACTATTCTGCCTATTCTTATGAGTACTATTGCCCGCCTGCTAGACTGTTTGCTAGGGCTCTAAAGCCAAAATTCTCAGATGTTGCACTTAGACTTATTGCTTCTAAGCCACCCTTGAAGATGTGGGTGGTTAAGAAAGCTTAACTCTCTTTTGCAGGGAAAGGTCTCCAGCAGAAAACCAAAATCTTCTGACGCTATTGCTGGGGACCTTAAAAATCTTGTGGGGCGCAAGATCAAATGCCCGAATGGCATCACTATGTATTTCATACCTGAATCGCATGCTACTCTCCCTATTAGTCCTATCCTGGATCTAAGTTTTCATAACCCACTGGTTCGTCAAATGTTTTTGCTTCACAATGCTCTTCGTGAAGCCTATCCCCCTAACTGCACTGTAGGGTACGACACCAGCGACTTCAGAGTCTTCAGAATGGATTATTGACAGCGGGTGTACAAATCACATGACTGGCAAAAGAAGTCTTTTTATGGACTCAACCTTGCGTCCATCCGACAAGAGCCACATCACTTTTGCTGACACTGGTAAAAGTAAGGTATTGGGTCTAGGTAGAGTTGCAATCTAAAAGGATCAACACATGGATAAAATCATGTTTGTTGAATCCCTTGGCTTCAACTTAATGTCTGTCTCAATGCTTTGCGATTTGAACATGATTGTAATCTTTGGAAAATATCGTTGCCTGGTACTAATGGAATCTGACAAGTCTCTAGTGTTTGAAGGGTATCGGAAAGATGATTTGTACGTGGTAGATTTCTCAGCAGGGCCACAGCTTGCAGTATGTGTTCTGGCAAAGGCTTCAGAATGCTGGCTTTGGCATCGGAGGCTTGGGCATGCTGGCATGAGGAACCTCCACACCCTTGCAAAGAAGAAGCATGTCATAGGCATCGAGGGCGTCAAGTGAAAGAAAGATCACTTATGCGGTGCCTGTGAAGCAGGGAAGATGACAAGGGCAAAACATCCTTCGAAGACAATCATGACCACTACTCGACCCTTCGAACTGCTTCACATGGATCTCTTTGGTCCCACTCACTACTCAACTTTTTCCACTACTGCTTGCCTCTATGGTTTTGTCATTGTTGATGATTACTCTAGATATACTTGGGTGCACATAATCCTTTACAAGACTGAAGTGCAGGATGTCTTCAGACGCTTCGCAAATCGGGCTATGAACAATTATGGCGCCAAGATAAAGCACATCAGAAGTGACAATGGCACTGAATTCAAGAACACTGGCCTTGATACATATCTGGATACCTTGGGCATCACGCATGAATTCTCAGCTCCGTACACGCCACAGCAGAATGGCGTCGTCGAACGCAAGAATAGAACACTCATTGAGATGGCTAGAACAATGCTAGATGAGTACAAGACTCCAAGAAAATTCTGGCCTGAAGCCATTGACACTGCATGCCATACAATCAACCGTGTTTATCTTCACAAGCTTCTGAACAAGACATCTTATGAACTTCTAACTGGCAAGAAGCCAAATGTCAGTTACTTCAGAGTATTTGGCTCAAGATGCTGGATCAAGGACCCACACCACACCTCAAAATTTGCACCAAAAGCACATGAGGGCTTTATGCTTGGATATGGAAAGGATTCGCACTCCTACAGAGTCTTCAATCTCTTTCACTACAAAGTGGTTGAAACAGTGGATGTGCGGTTCGATGAGACCAATGGTTCACAAAGAGAGCAACTGCCAGATGTGCTAGATGAAGTTCCAGCTAGTGAATCAATCAAGCTGATGGGAACTGGAGAAATTATACCCTCTGAAGCTCATCCTGAAGAAGAACTTATCATCTCAGCACCTGATCCACATGAAGACAATGCTCAGCCTGAAGACATTCCTCCCCACGACAACATAGATCAGCAAGAGCAAAGTCTTCGACCCATACATCCTCGTGTTGCCAATGAAGTGCAGATTGACAGAATAATTGACAGCATCAATGCACCTGGTCCACTGACTCGTTCAAGGGCAACTCAACTGGCAAATTTCTGCGGACACTTCGCATTCGTTTCAATCACCGAACCCAAGAAAGTTAAAGAAGCTTTTATGGAACCTGAGTGGATTCAAGCAATGCAAGAAGAGCTTCATCAGTTTGAGCTGAACAATGTATGGGAGTTGGTTAAGCGTCCTGATCCACGGAAGCATAACATAATAGGCACCAAATGGATATACCGCAACAAGCAAGATGAGCATGGTCAAGTTGTCAGAAACAAAGCTCGTCTCGTTGCTCAAGGATATACTCAAGTGGAAGGCATTGACTTCGATGAAACATTTGCTCCTGTGGCCAGACTTGAAGCCATCCGTATACTGCTGGCCTATGCAAATCATCATAACATACTTCTATATCAAATGGATGTGAAGAGTGCCTTTCTCAATGGCAAGATTGAAGAAGAAGTGTATGTTGCACAACCACCTGGGTTTGAAGATCCAAAACATCCTGACATGGTGTATAAGCTCAATAAGGCACTATATGGCCTCAAACAAGCCCCTCGGGCCTGGTATGACACACTCAAATACTTCCTGAAGAGCAAAGGCCTCATACCTGGCTCCCTAGATCCCACTCTCTTCACGAAGACATATGATGGTGAACTGTTTGTGTGCCAAATATATGTGGATGACATTATCTTCGGCTGCACCAATCAGAAGTACAGTGAGGAGTTCGGATATATGATGCAAGAGCAATATCAGATGTCTATGATGGGGGAGCTGAAATTCTTCCTCGGTCTTCAAATAAGGCAACAACGCAATGGCATCTTCATATCTCAAGAGAAGTATCTCAAAGATTGCCTGAAGAAGTTCGGTATGCAAGACTGCAAAGGCTCCACAACACCAATGCCAGCCAAACATCATCTGGGTCCTAACGACAATGGTAAAGAGTTCGATCAAAAGGTATACCGCTCCATGATTGGTTCTTTGCTTTATTTATGTGCATCTAGGCCAGATATTATGCTTAGTGTTTGCATGTGTGCTCGATTCCAAGCGGCACCAAAGGAGTCGCATCACTTAGCAGTGAAGCGAATTCTTCGATATTTGGCTCACACCCCAACTCTAGGGTTATGGTATCCAAAGGGCTCAGAGTTTGATCTGGTTGGATTCTCGGATGCTGATTATGCTGGTGACAAGGTTGACCGAAAGTCCACATCAGGCACATGTCACTTTCTGGGCCGATCACTTGTATGTTGGTCTTCAAAGAAGCAGAACTGTGTATCTCTCTCCACTGCTGAATCTGAATACATTGCTGCTGGATCCTGCTGCGCTCAGCTTCTATGGATGAAGCAAACCCTCAAGGATTATGGCATTCATCTAAAGCAAGTGCCACTTTACTGCAACAACGAAAGCGCCATCAAGATCGCCAACAACCCAGTTCAGCACTCGAAGACAAAGGACATTGAAATTCGTCATCATTTTCTCAGAGATCATGTTGCAAAGGAAGATATTGATATCATACACGTCAACACTGAAGAGAAATTGGCAGATAACTTCACCAAGCCCCTGGATGAGAAGAGATTTTGCAAGTTACGGTGTGAGCTAAATATCTTGGAATCCTCAAATGTCCTGTGGTCAGGCACACATCCTAACACTTATGCATGTTGATGACTTAGATGTGCAACACACGAAGTAACGTATATCTTCAATCAATGAAGACATACATTCTAAGTGTGAATACATTAACATGGAATTTGACTTCAGAGCGCCACGATAATTGTGCACCGTGTCTAAGTCTAATACTTCCTATACGGTGGGTAACGCCACCACCAAACGTTCTATTTGAAGTGTTTCACTCATGGCGTTACCTCGCAATGTCTTCACATTTGGTTTGGCTTCAATCAATTTGTCTTCATGATTATCTTCACTGTGTTAAATATATATATATATATATATGTACTGGTGTTCGGTCCTCTACAACATTCCCTTATAGCTATGTCTTCTTGTTTGAATCTTTTGAACTAAGTGAATGTGATCGGACTCTAACCTCTCCATGCTTCCTACCTCAAACTCTATCTCTCCAAGTCGTATGCATTCTATTGAAACTGTCGAATGTCTTCACTGCATCCTTCAGCTGAAGACACAGAGACAAACTTTAAAACCATATTCTTTTTTTAAGGAATCCGGAGTAGTAGGAACGACACCCGACAATCAAGGCGTACGTGGGATGTGGAACTGCCCCCACAATACCGCATGATGGCCACCTGTTGTTTAGATGCGAATCGCCAGGGGCACCTGAGTAATAGCGCAGTGCCACCTCTATCCCTATAAATACACGATTCACTGCGGTCATTATCTCTTCTTCCACCTTCGCACGAACCCTAGCGCCACCGCTAGCTCTCGACGACGCCGGCGACGAAGCGCTTCACTGCCGCAACCTCTCCGACGCCGTTTTCACGCCGACAGCGGACCTCGCTCTCTCCGCCGTCGCCGTAGGTGTCTTCCGTCGCCAAGTTAGGGCACGGAGGATCGAACTGCTCGGCCTCAACTCCCACTTCGTCTAGCAGTTCCAAGTGGGGTAAATAAAACCTCTTTTTACAGCCTCTTTTGATCCCATAGTTCAGTCACCTATTACCATAAGTAGTTTCTGCTCTCACAAGTTACATCTCTCTCAATCTGCATCTCATAACTTGCCTAGAATGTTCACTTGTGCATCATGAAGTAGTTAGATTCCTCACTTGTACTGATCTATGGGTTCGTACAAATCTGGAACCAACTTCTTTTCTATAAGTGAATGTCTTCGCATGATGAGGTCAATATCTTCTAAACTGATTTATCTTCAAAATCTCCTGAGAATGCATATGACCTCTTCCCCTTCCCTCGCACCTTAATGCTGTCACAGGTACATGTCCGTGGGAGAATCTTTTGGTTCTCATAGTCTGCATTCATTTGCAGAGTTCTTACAGCGTCACATCAATTCTCCTGAAGCCAGTTCCTATTGGTCCAGCAAAAGAAAACCTTTGAAGCCTTTGAACGCTTTGAAGCCTTCCAAGTTAAGCTTCATGGCAGCAGAAAAACCACCAAGGAAAGGAGGCAGACAGAGACGTGGTGATACGTCTAAAGATCTGCCTGATGACTTGGCAGAAATGTACAAAACTGATCCTGAAGAGAGCTATGGTCAGCGCAAGACACGAATCCAATGGATTCGAAGATATTGGGCAGAGCAGTGGTTCCAATACCGCTTCGTCACTAAGGAATATGCAGAAAAGTACGCCATCCAGAGACCGTGGGGAGACGTATTGTACAAAAATCTCGTACCCCGGTCCAGAGAAGAAGCCATTGCTCAAGGCTTCTATCCTTGCATGGTCAGAGGACCGCAGCCTGCTGATGCTCATTCGTCATCACTTCTCTGGTGTCGCGATGACAATCTGTTCAAGCGCAACTTCCAATTTTCTCAGAACTCTGCGAAGCAAAACAAGAAGGAGCTGGGGCTGGACTTCAACCCTGGTTCCTCTAAACCAAGGGCAGATGGCACACGCGATGCCAATCCCAATATCATCGGGCCATATGCCAATCTTGCAGGCCTCATCACTCGCATTCTAGTCCAAGGGACTACCGTGAACGACCCTCCAGCAGACACTGATTCTGATGACTCTCCTGCTGCACCAAAGCCGGAGCAGACGAAGAAGCCAAAAGCTTCAAAGCCAGCCGCTTCTCCCAAAATCTCCAGAGCAAAGCCATTGGCAACTGCACCTCCTGAAGCCAGTGTGCAGTCTGAAGACTTATCACGAGTCTCCAAGCCCCAAGAAGCCAAGAAGCCTCAGCCACACACAGGCAAAGAGCTCACAGCTGCTTCCATTCTGCGCAGCGAAACCATTGATCTGTCCAGCGACGAAGATCTTGGAGATGACGCTCTTGAGCAGCTCATCAAGAGCAAGGAGGAGGCTGAAATCCTCAACAATCTGCCTCTGTTTGATGTAGCAATCATCCACAACTTCATCGATGAGTGGTTTGCTACACCGAATATCAGCTTCGATGATCTGCAGCTGCCAATTGGCCTCAGCGTCGCCTTCCAAGGCGCTATTGCTTCAGAACTTGTAATTGCCCAGCGCATTGTTGAACTGAAGCAGAAAATTGATTTTGAAAAGGCTCAGTTCAAGCAGAATATGGCCAGGCTAAGCGTCCAAGAAGTCAAGGACTTCAAGATCATGTTGCACGAGTTGAAGGAAAACTTTCTGAAGAAACGTGTAGAAGCTCAGGGTTCGCGGGAGCGAATGAAGACTTTGGCTGATCGTTGTGTGCAGGCCTACAATGAGGCCGAGAAGCACAAGGCACTTGGGCGTCCCGGCATCGACCCCAGGATGGCCGCAAAGAAAAAGAAGAAGCCTGCTGTGATTGAACCAGAGGCACAAAGGTCAGAAACTGCTCCGATTGTCTTCCCCACCGCAATGAAAAGCTCGAAGCCAAAGAGTCGATCAACCGCCTCAGAGCTCAAGAAGACACGGATTGCAGAGGCTGAAGCTCGGAAGAGGAAACACCCTGAAGCCTCTCCTTCTTACCCCACCATCAAGAAGCGCAAGACCAAGAAGTCTCGGGCTGCTCCCACAGAGCCCTTGATAGTCGAACCCCTCTCCGTCCGCTATCCTGACGAAGATCGTCAGTTGACTGTGCATGAGCCTGCTTTCACAGAGGCTCCGCACGCTGAAGACATTCCAGCAGCCGACCCCAACACTGCTGAAGACATTGGTCTCCAAGACAATGTACAAGATGATGCAGCCCTTCCTCAGCTTGAAACAAGCGAAATGATCAGCATTGGTCGTCCACTAACACCAATCACACAAGATGCATCGTGGGCAGATCGCCCACAGGAGGAAGATAATGAGCCCCAGCCCAATGCAACTCCACCGGCGTTGCCTACATTCCGTAGGCTTCGCAAAGGGCCAAGGGCTCAGGCTGCTGACGACATTCCGGCTGCATCAGCCGAAGAGCATGAAGAAGAACCTCAAGCTCCATCTCCCCCGAACCAACAAGAAGCAGTTCTCAAGGAGAACGTACCTACATCCGTCCCTCTCACTACACGTGTTGAGGCTGAAAACATTGAGGCTGCCACAACCAACACTGAAGCAATTGTGGAGCCCGACCCACCAACAGCTTCAAGAGACACTGAAGCTACTGCATCTGAACCTTCTATGCCTGAGTCTGCTGCCGGTCCACAATTCAACTATCATGTGGCGCACAGGCCCCAGGTCCAGAAGCCTATCCCACGACTGCCAAGGTTCCCAGGTCCTGCATCAGCTCCTGGCTCCTTCAACATCAACAGCTTCAGGGCAGATAACACGTTCTTCAACAGCTCCAAGAACCCTTATTCAAGGGAACGGATTGTATCAGATAGGTTCTGGAGCTACCCACAACACAGCTACTATTCATGCATCCTATACAACCAAGGCCGCATCTTTCCTCATCAGCGCCTTGAGGTTGAAGCTGTTGCTAGTCTGCCTTGTCTGGAAGAAGCACTGGATTGCTTCAAACAAGTGGGTCTGCTGCCGTTTATCACCGATGAAGAGCTTCTGCTCCAGTTCTATGCCACCCTGCATATCAAAGGCTATAACAGAGATCCGAAGACTTGGGTCCTGGAGTGGATGACCGGCAATGTCCATCATGAAGCTAATGCATTCGATATCATTGAGCTTACCGGCCTACCCACTCCTGGCGAACTCTTCGAAGAAGGCTGCCAACTCCATGCTGAAGCTATTGAGAGCATATTCCAGCGACCTGAGCCAAATATGAGTCAGATGCTCTCAATGATGAAGCCATTGCCTCATGATGCACCTTATCCAACTGAGTTCTTCGTTGAAGACTTAGAGTACCTGCCCCGCACCACATATCACATCGTCAGGCGGACTCTATGGCCCATTAAGGGGCACTCTCCATATGCCAAGGTTGAAGGTGCCATGAAGACTCTCATCTTCTGTATCCTGCATGGCAAATGCTTCAACGCACAGGATCTCTTTATACGCCAACTTGCAGCGTCTGGCTCAGATCTCTTTGGTTTGAAGATTTATGCTCCTTGGGTTATGAGGCTGATCAAGCTTCACTCTACTATCTCCTATCAGCCCTCTGCCCGCAACCATAGAATCTTCTTACCTGATGTGGACACCTCTGCTGAAGCTATATATCCTGAGCCTGCCAAGCAACCATTAAGTCTTCAGAATGCAGAACACTAGAGCTTCACTCAGAATGATGACGGTGTTGAAGCCATCTCAAGAGTATATCCAATGGCTGGCACCACACGTGCCCCTGCATCAACTGAAGCCATTGACAGCACAGCTGCCCTGAGACCCAAGAAACGCGCTCGTACACTCAATGACCGAGAACTTCTTGTGGCTCTACACCAAAAGCAAGATAGGCATCATGACTGGCTCAAGAGGCAGATGCGAAGTATCATGCAAGATGTCAATGCATCAGAAATCTGGCCACCAAGAATGCTTTCGTCTCACACGAAACCTGTCGCCGCACTTGGAAAGGCCTCACCATGCTGTGCACTGAAGCTGAACTTCAAGAGGATGGCTTCAGCGAGAGATTCAAGTTTGACTCCACACCCCCCAGAAGAGTTGTGCTGCGCGGAACACCGTCCCTTGAAGATTCTGAGTTCTCTTCCTCTGCTGCCACCGTGTCTGCAAGAATCATTGAGGAGGAAGACGATGCTACATCACCACCGCCTGCTTCAGCGCGCGTCGACCCTGCACCAAGCTCTTCCGCACCACCAAACGCCTCCACCGGCCCTGCTGTGCCTGGGAACGCGTAGAAAACTCTATGTCTTCAAACCTTTTTGGTCATCACTGACAAAAGGGGGAGAAGCATATGATGTTTATAGTCTTCAAGCGGGTCAATATGGGCGGGTGCTGTATATTTTGCTATATTTTGCTTCGTGCTTACAACTCTCGTTTTGCTACATTTGGTTCTTTGAGTTGTAACACTTAAACTTGATGGTCGTCTGCTACTTGTTTGCCACTATGTTTTTGCGAAGATAAATTCCGCATGTACGACGATAATTTCCGCACTTATATCATTTCGCAGACGTCCATTTTTCATTATGCATGTCATTCTCTTCATATACTTTTACATGCATGGTGGATTGTCATCATAAGTTGAAGTGGATTTCCACAAGTACAACCTGCCATGTGCATTTGCGTTCCAGAAGCAAATTACTTATATGCACATCTTCAGGGGGAGCCCTTGCAGCTTATGAAGACAATTCCCCTACAATTTCACAAATTATATTCCCCGTTGAAAACTTCAACTAGTTTGTCATCAATCACCAAAAAGGGGGAGATTGTAAGTGCATATAGTGCCACCCCTAGTTGGTTTTGGAGTATTGACGACAAACCTAGTTGAGGGACTAATGTGTTTGTGAGAATTGCAGGATAACACAGGTAGAAGTCCCTCATTGATTCGGTTTAGCTACCAGAGATGACCCCTAAAAATGTACGAAGACATTGAAGACAATGGTGGTTTATGAAGATATTCATATTGAAGACAATGACATGTGAAGACTCCCTATGAAGCTTATGGAACTCGAAGACTTAGATCCTTCGTAGTTATATACTTCATTTATGTTGTGTCATAGGAACCACCGTACTGTTAAGTGGGGTCCAAGAGAACCAGTCAGGATGACTGAAGTGATGCCTAATTCAAATCCTATGTCTTCGAGCGAAGACTATGAGAGCAAATCTTGTCTAGAGACGGACAAGTCAGCTTTGCTTGTAGCCCAAGTAAAGTTGCCGTGTGAGTTTGAAATCTGACCGTTGGTACACGTGTCAGTTCCTTAGTGACCCAGGGTCATTTCGGACAAATCAGGTCGGGTTGCCAAGTGGCTATAAATAGTCCACCCCTACAACCATAAACGGTTGGCTGCTCAGATTTTAGTGCACGGCTTTTGTCGTTTGAGAGCAACCCACCTCGAAGCCTTTGAGAGAAAATCCCTAGCGAGGAAAAAGCCCTAACCACCCAGAGCCAGAGTAAATTGGGCATCACTTAAGTCTTCTTGTCTGAGTGATCTGAAGACTTATTACACTTGAGGACTGTGCATCCTCCAGCCGGTTAGGCGTCGCGTTCTGAGCATCCAAGAGAAATTGTGGATTGCCGGTGAACGAAGTCTGTGAAGGTTTGGGAGTCTACCTTGAAGACTTACAAGAGTGATTGGGCGAGGTCTGTGTGACCTTAGCTCAAGGAGAAAATGGTGAGGACTGGGTGTCCTGAGCTGCGTGTTCAGGACTGGGTGTCTGGGACTGTGTGTCCTTTGGTTTAAATACCTAGCCGCTCCAACCAGACGTACAGTTGTCACAGCAACTGGAACTAGTCCAACAAATCATTGTCTTCAACGTGTCACTGGTTTCATCTTCACTCCCTCTTACTTTCTGTGACACACTGTGAAGCCATTGCATGCTTGCTTTATCTTCTGTCTTCACAACTTAACTGTATGATTTGTTTGGCTTCATAACTTCTTCCTACCTGATCCTTATTACACTGAAGTTGTTTGTCACTGTGCTTGCACTATATTGAATACTTGACCATGGCTTGCCTTGTGTAATCTAACTTCCGCTGCATAGTGATAGGCTTGTCTATTCTGTTTGTCTTCATAACTTCCACGTTTTGAAGACTTTCATAAAAATCGCCTATTCACCCCCCCTCTAGTCGATATAACGCACTTTCAGGGTTGAGTCAAGGCCTGGAAACCCAATGTATTTGTGCAAGGGATCATTCGAATGACTTTGTGTATTTAATGTTATTTGTATGTGTTCGATTGTAATGGAAATGTCTCTTGTCTTATTTTAGATCTAAGGACATGTAGGTACCTAGGATCATGTTGATCAATCCAAGAGGAGGTAAGGAGCAAGGAGGGCGTGTAATGCTACCCCGAGGGCAGCAGTGAGTGAAGGGGTTAGTATGATAGCAGAAAGCTATTTCTTGGGGACGAATGAGGTGTAGTCATTAAACGCCCAATGCTTTTGCATGGACATCTATTCTTTATAACCAAGGTAAACTAGCGCCATGGTAAGGGCCTACGGTTGGACAACTGACTCTTGATGCAGGTCGTCCACCGGTCAAGACGTACTCGATTTGCAGTTCACGTAGGTGGTGTCTCAGTTTTGTGTTGTATTCCTTCATAGGTTTTCTATGTTGAATCATGTGCTCCTTTTAGTTTGAGTGAGGTGCTCAGATTCATAAAATTGGTTAAACTTATTTTATTCACTTCCTAACGTACAAGAAACATGAATAGTCTCTGCGTGCATATAGATGCCACCATTGTCAAAGTCTCATCATCATTGTGACTCCTTGCTTTCGCGTTGGCTACCTCCCCCCCCCCCCCCCTCAGCGCACAATGGATTTCAGCACCTATTCTTACTAGTTGTCACCCACTAGAATTTTGAAGTGACTCATCCCGTTTAGAGGAAAATGATTCACCGACTCCCCGTGTAGTTGGAACATTGCTGAAGAATGCCCGATTACCCCGTATGAAGTAGAAGGAAATGCATTTTTTATCGTTTATTGATTTCTTAATTCAGATGTATATTGAATTTTGATGCTCTAATGTCGATCGATATTCTGAAGATCTCTTTACTCCATCAATTTTTTTTTACAAAACATTTGTGTGTATTACGGGATAAGGAGGCAAGGAGCTAAAGCTGGTGGCTCTGATACGTCTCCAACGTATCTATAATTTTCTATTGTTCCATGCTATTATATTATCTGTTTTGGATGTTTTATATGCATTAATATGCTATTTTATATTAGTTTTGGGACTAACTTATTAACCCAGAGCCCAGTGCCACTTTCCGTTGTTTCCTTGTTTTTGAGTTTTACAGAAAAGGAATATCAAACGGAGACCAAATGAGATGAGAATTTATGATGATTTTTGATGGACCAGAAGAGATGCATGGAGCATTGGAGTTGGTCTAGAAGAGTCCCGAGGCAACCACAAGCCTAGGGGGCGCCCCCTAGGGCGCTCCCCCTAGCTTGTGGACTCCTCAGGAACCCCTGACTTGTTTCTGATGCCAAAAATTCCTATAAATATAGAAACCCCCAAAAAGAAACCTAGATCGGAAATTCCGCCGCCGAAAGCCTCTGTAGCCACGAAAAACCAACCGGGAGCCCGTTCTGGCACCCTACTAGAGGGGGGAATCAACACTGGAGGCCATCTACTTCATCCCGGTGTTCTCCATGACGAGGAGGGAGTAGTTCACCCTCGGGGTTGAGGGTATGTACCAGTAGCTATGTGTTTGATCTCTCTCTCTCTTTCTCTCGTGTTCTTGATTTGGCACGATCTTGATGTACTGCGAGCTTTGTTACTATAGTCGGATCATATGGTGTTTCTCCCCTCTACCTTCTTGTGATGAATTGAGTCTTTCTCTTTGAGGTTTTGTTATGTTGGATTGAGTATTGGATTTGAGAACACTTGGTGTATGTCTTGCGATGGGATATCTGTGGTGACAATGGGATGTTCTATTGATTCACTTGATGTATGTTTTGGCACTCAACTCGTGGATTCCCGAGGTGACATTGGGGTAATCTATGCATAGGGGTTGATGCACGTTTTCATCCTACGTTCTCCGATAAAAACTTTGGAGTGATTCTTTGTTCCACGTTGAGGGATTGTTATATGATTCAGTTATGTTATCATTGTTGGGAGACTTTCCACTAGTGAAAGTATGAACTCTAGGCCTTGTTTCCCAGCATTGCAATATCATTTTTGCTCACTTTTATTACTAGTTACCTTGCTGTTTTATATTTTCAGATTACAAAAACCTATATCTACTATCCATATTACACTTGTATCACCATCTCTTCGCCGAACTAGTACACCTATACAATTTACCATTGTATTGGGTGTGTTGGTGACATAAGAGACTCTTTATTATTTGGTTGCAGGGTTGTTTGAGAGAGACCATCTTCATCCTACGCCTCCCATGCATTGATAAACCTTATGTCATCCACTTGAGGGAAATTTGCAACTGTCCTACAAAACTCTCCGCTTGGAGGCCCAACACAAGTCTACAAGAAGAAGTTGCGTAGTAGACATCAGGCTCTTTTATGAATGATGTGATGATAAGTTTGAGTGTATGATGAATTAGTATGTGAAGGAAATATGCCCTAGAGGCAATAATAAAGTTATTATTTATTTCCTTATTTCATGATAAATGTTTGTTATTCATGCCAGAATTGTATTAACCGGAAACATAATACATGTGTGAATACATAGACAAACATAATGTCACTAGTATGCCTCTACTTGACTAGCTCATTGATCAAAGATGGTTAAGTTTCCTAACCATAGACATGAGTTGTTATTTGATCAATGGGATCACATCATTAGGACAATGATGTGATTGACTTGACCCATTCCGTTAGCTTAGCACTTGATCGTTTGTTCACTGCTATTGCTTTCTTCATGACTTATACATGTTCTTATGACTATGAGATTATGCAACTCCCGAATAACAGAGGAACACTTTGTGTGCTACCAAACGTCACAACGTAACTGGGTGATTATAAAGGTGCTCTACAGGTGTCTCCGATGGTACTTGTTGAGTGGGCATAGATCAAGATTTGGATTTGTCACTCCGATTGTCGGAGAGGTATCTCTGGGCCCTCTCGGTAATACACATCACTATAAGCCTTGCAACCATGATAACTAATGAGTTAGTTTCGGGATGATGTATTATGGAACAAGTAAAGAGACTTGCCGGTAACGAGATTGAACTAGGTATTGGGATACCGACGATCGAATCTCGGGCAAGTAACATACCGATGACAAAGAGAACACCGTATAGTGTTGTGTGGTTTGACCGATAAAGATCTTCATAGAATATGTAGGAACCAATATGAGCATCTAGGTTCCGCTATTGGTTATTGACCGGAGACGTGTCTCGGTCATGTCTACATAGTTCTCGAACCCGTAGGGTTCGCACGCTTAAAGTTCTGTGACGATCGGTTTTATGAGTTTATATGTTTTGATGTACCAAAGGTAGTTCGGAGTCCCGGATGTGATCACGGGCATGACGAGGAGTCTCGAAATGGTCGAGGATTGATATATTGGAAGCCTACATTTGTACATCAGAATAGTTCCGGGTGAAATCGGGATTTTTCCGGAGTACCGGAGGGGTTACCGGAACCTCCCGGGGGCTAATGGGCCTTGTTGGGCCATAAGGGAAAGATAGAGGGGCCGTCCTAGGGTAGGCAGCACGCCCCCTTCCCCCTGTCCGAATTAGACTAGGAGAAGGGGGCAGCGCCCCCCTTTCCTTATTTTTCTCTTCCTGCCTTTCCCCCTCCTAGTAGGAGTAGGAAAGGGAGGAATCCTACTCCTACTAGGAGGAGGATTCCTCCTCCTAGGCACAACAACAAGGGCCGGACGGCCTCCCCCTTGCTCCTTTATATACAGGGGCAGGGGGCACCTCTAGACACACAAGTTGATCACAAAGATCTCTCCCAGCCGTGTGCGGCGCCCCCCTCCACCATAATCCACCTCGGTCATACTGTAGTGGTGTCTAGGCGAAGCCCTGCTGCAGTAACTTCATCAACATCGTCACCACGCCGTCGTGCTGACGAAACTCTTCCCCGAGCTCTACTGGATCGTGAGTTCGTGGGACGTCACTGAGGTCAACGTGTGTTGAACGCGGAGGTTCCGTACGTTCGGTACTGAGGATCGGTCGATCGTGAAGACGTACGACTACATCAACCGTGTTGTCATAACGCTTCCGCTTAACGGTCTACGAGGGTATGTGTACAACATCTCCCCCCTGGTTGCTATGCATCACCATGATCCTGTGTGTGCGTAGGAGAATTTTTGAAATTACTTCTTTCCCCAATAGTGGCATCAGAGCCAGGTTTGATGCGTAGATGTTATATGCACGAGTAGAACACAAGTGAGTTGTGGGCGATACAAGTCATACTGCTTACCAGCATGTCATACTTTGGTTCAGCGGTATTGTTGGATGGAGCGGCCCGGACCGACATTACACGTACGCTTACGCGAGACTGGTTCTACCGACGTGCTTTGCACACAGGTGGCTGGCGGGTGTCAGTTTCTCCAACTTTAGTTGAACCGAGTGTGGCTACCTCCGGTCCTTGAGAAGGTTAAAACAACACTAACTTGACGAACTATCATTGTGGTTTTGATGCGTAGGTAAGAACGGTTCTTGCTCAGCCCGTAGCAGCCACGTAAAACTTGCAACAACAAAGTAGAGGACATCTAACTTGTTTTTACAGGGCATGTTGTGATGTGATATGGTCAAGACATGATGCTATATTTATTGTATGAGATGATCATGTTTTGTAACGGAGTTATCGGCAACTGGCAGGAGCCATATGGTTGTCGCTTTATTGTATGCAATGCAATCGACCTAAATTTGCTTTACTTTATCACTAAGCGGTAGCAATAGTCGTAGAAGCAATAGTTGGCGAGATGACAACGATGCTACGATGGAGATCAAGGTGTCGCGCCGGTGACGATGGTGATCATGACGGTGCTTCGGAGATGGAGATCACAAGCACAAGATGATGATGGCCATATCATATCACCTATATTGATTACATGTGATGTTTATCCTTTATGCATCTTATTCTGCTTTGTTTGATGGTAGCATTATAAGATGATCTCTCACTATCAAGATAAAAGTGTTCTACCTGAGTATGCACCATTGCCAAAGTTCGTCGTGCCGAGACACCACGTGATGATCGGGTGTGATAAGCTCTACGTCCATCTACAACGGGTGCAAGCCAGTTTTGCACACGCAGAATACTCGGGTTAAACTTGATGAGCCTAGCATATGCAGATATGGCCTCGGAACACTAAGACTAAAATGTCGAGCGTGAATCATATAGTAGATATGATCAACATAGTGATGTTCACCATTGAAAACTACTCCATTTCACGTGATGATCGGTTATGGTTTAGTTGATATGGATCACGTGATCACTTAGATGATTAGAGGGATGTCTATCTAAGTGGGAGTTCTTAAGTAATATGATTAATCTTTACCTAATAATAAAGCAAATTGGATTTCTTTCGTCCGTCATGGCATTTTTCAGAAGTCCCTCTATTTTAGAGAATTCAACCCGCGGCCCTGTTTTAAGTTAAAACGAATCGTTATTTTCGTATTTTACACAAACGTCCCTGTCTTTTCTTAAAATCAACCCGTCGTCCGGATTTAAGTCACACCCGAACCGTTATTTTGCATTTTTCAAAAAAAAACTGATGTTTTAGGTAATTCATCCGCGGATCATATTTAAGTCAAACAAATGCTTTTTAAAATCATCCATATCTTTTAAACCATAACTCCGTTTTAAACATGTTATATATGAAATTTGATTAGAAAAATATGTAAAATATGAATATGAGATTATTTTTCCCTTTTAAGTATTTTTAAATATTATTTTGGAATATATTTGAGTCAAACCAAATGATTTTCTAAATTATCTGTATCTTTTAAACCGTAACTTCGATTTTAACATATTATATATGATTTTTTATTAGAAAAATATGGGGAATCTAAATATGATGTTATTTTTACCTGTTAAATATTTTTAAAATATTGTTATGGAAGCAAACTTATAATTTAGGGACAACTATATTTCTGCCCCTAACTGGAACCCACTACTCAAATTTGCCCCTAATTTCAATGTGTGCTCAAATTTGCCCCTCTGCCGTTAGTTGCCCTTATAGAAATGCCCTTCTACGCTGTTACCGTCTGGTCAAACAACTTTGACCATCTCGAAAAAAATAGTAAAAAAATCAAAAAAAAATCTGAAATTTTGTGGGATTGAAGCTACTCATGTGCGCAAGGTGCGTGCAAATTTTTGTGCTATTTAGACATACCAGGAGCTCGTGGCAAAGGAAAACAATAAATCTGTACATCTTTAAATAGTAAATTCAGAAAAAAATAGCAAGAAAATTCAAAAACATATGAAATTTTTTGGCATCAAAGATGCTCGGGGGCACAAGGCGTGTGCAAAATTTTGTTATCAAATGACATGCGAGGAGCTCTCGCAAAAAAACAAAAATAGTGTATTTTTTACAAGTTTTTTCTGAGACAAATTTTGTTTTTTTCTCCACGAGCTCCTACAATGTCCAAACACAAAAAAAATTGCACACACCTTCCACACCTAAGCATCTTGGATGCCAAAAGAATTCATATTTTTTTTGAATTTTTTTGGTATTTTTTTGAATTTACGGTTCACACGCGTACATATTTACTATTTTTCCTTCGCCACAAGCTTCTAGAATGTCCAAACAACATGAAAATTTGCACGCACCTTGCGAACCTGAGTACCTTCGATCCCACAAAATTTCAGATTTTTTTGACTTTTTTTGCTGTTTTTTCGAGATGGTCAAAGCTGTTTGACCAGACGGTAATGGCGAAGAAGGGCATTTCTATAAGGGCAACTAACGGCAGAGGGGCAAATTTGAGCACACATTAAAATTAGGGGCAAATTTGAGTAGTGGGTTCCAGTTAGGGGCAGAAATGGAATTGTCCCTATAATTTATAGCAGAAGATTTGTTTTTTTCATACCGGCGGCGATTCGGATTGCAAATAAACACCCACTATAACCATATACGAAAAGGAAAACAATGATAACTACACATGCATACCTCTGAAAAATGCCGCAGGGGAAAACAACAGATTTCTCATCGCGAGAGTGAGAGAAAGCGAGCGAGAGAGGGAGAGAGAGACGCCTTAGGATTAACCATATTCAACACACGTTTTTTGTTGTTTTGTGTGAACACCGAGGCCATCGCCGGCGAGGGTGAGAAGGAGGATAAGCGGCAACACAAATTTGATGCCTCGCAAAAATAAAGGAGATGGACCTATTGTGGTCTTGAGTGATGGTTGTTGAGTTAAGAGCGTGTGTTATGTTTTCTCTCCCGTTGCAATGCACGGGCTCTTTTGCTAGTTGAACTTAAATTTATCACAAACTTAGTAACTGATAGTATTTTGCTTGTCTATGTTGTTGTAGATAGATGGCCCGTACTGTTGTTCCGTTGAATTTTAATGCGTTCCTTAAGAAAGCAAAGTTGAAAGATGATGGTAGCAATTACACGGACTAGGTCCGTAACTTGAGGATTATCCTCATTGCTGCACAGAAGAATTACGTCCTGAAAGCACCGCTAAGTGCCAAACCTGCTGCAGGAGCAACACCAGATATTATGAATGTCTGGCAGAGCAAAGCTGATGACTACTCAATAGTTCAGTGTGCCATGTTTTACGGCTTAGAACCGGGACTTCAACGATGTTTTGAATGTCATGGAGCATATGAGATGTTCCAGGAGTTGAAGTTAATATTTCAAGCAAATGCCCGGATTGAGAGATATGAAGTCTCCAATAAGTTCTATAGCTGCAAGATGGAGGAGAATAGTTCTGTCAGTGAGCATATACTCAAAATGTCTGGGTATCATAATCACTTGACTCAACTAGGAGTTAATATTCCTATTGATAGTGTCATTGACAGAGTTCTTCAATCACTGCCACCAAGCTACAAAAGCTTCGTGATGAACTATAATATGCAAGGGATGAATAAGACAATTCCCGAGCTCTTCGCGATGCTAAAGGCTGCGGAGGTAGAAATCAAGAAGGAGCATCAAGTGTTGATGGTCAATAATACCACCAGTTTCAAGAAAAGGGGCAAAGGGAAGAAGAAGGGGAACTTCAAGAAGAACGGCAAACAAGTTGCTGCTCAGGAGAAGAAACCCAAGTCTGGACCTAAGCCTGAGACTGAGTGCTTCTATTGCAAACAGAATGGTCACTAGAAGCGGAACTGCCCCAAGTATTTGGCGGATAAGAAGGATGGCAAGGTGAACAAAGGTATGTGTGATATACATGTTATTGATGTGTACCTTACCAGAGCTCGCAGTAGCACCTGGGTATTTGATATTAGTTCTGTTGCTAATATTTGTAACTCGAAACAGGGATGCCGGATTAAGCGAAGACTGGCTAAGGACGAGGTGACGATGCGCGTGAGAAATGGTTCCAAAGTCGATGTGATCGTCGTCGGCATGCTACCTCTACATCTACCTTCGGGATTAGTTTTAGACCTAAATAATTGTTATATTGTGCCAGCGTTAAGCATGAACATTATATCTGGATCTTGTGATGCGAGACGGTTATTCATTTAAATCTGAGAACAATGGATGTTCTATTTATATGAGTAATATCTTTTATGGTCATGCACCCTTAAAGAGTGGTCTATTCTTGCTGAATCTCGATAGTAGTGATACACATATTCATAATGTTGAAGCCAAAAGATGCAGAGTTGATAATGATAGTGCAACTTATTTGTGGCACTACCATTTGGGTCATATTGGTATAAAGCGCATGAAGAAACTCCATACTGGTGGACTTTTAGAATCACTTGATTATGAATCACTTGGTACTTGCGAACCATGCCTTATGGGCAAGATGACTAAAACGTCATTCTCCGGAACTATGGAGCGAGCAATAGATTTGTTGGAAATCATACATACTGATGTATGTGGTCCGATGAATATTGAGGCTCACGGCGGGTATTGTTATTTTCTCACCTTTACAGATGATTTAAGTAGATATGGGTATATCTACTTAATGAAACATAAATTTGAAACATTTGAAAAGTTCAAAGAATTTCAGAGTGAAGTGGAAAATCATCGTAATAAGAAAATAAAGTTTCTACGATCTGATCGTGGAGGAGAATATTTGAGTTATGAGTTTGGCATACATTTGAAACAATGCGGAATAGTTTCGCAACTCACGCCACCCGGAACACCACAGCGTAATGGTGTGTCCGAACATCGTAATCGTACTTTACTAGATATGGTGCGATCTATGATGTCTCTTACTGATTTACCGCTATGGTCTTGGGGTTATGCTTTAGAGATGGCTGCATTCACGTTAAATAGGGCACCATCAAAATCCCTTGAGACGACGCCTTATGAACTATGGTTTGGCAAGAAACCAAAGTTGTCATTTCTTAAAGTTTGGGGCTGCGATGCTTATGTGAAAAAGCTTCAACCTGATAAGCTTGGACCCAAATCGGAGAAATGTGTCTTCATAGGATACCTAAAGGAAACTATTGGATACACCTTCTATCACAGATCCAAAGGCAAAATATTTGTTGCTAAGAATGGATCCTTTCAAGAGAAGGAGTTTCTCTCGAAAGAAGTGAGTGGGAGGAAAGTAGAACTTGATGAGGTAACTGTACCTGCTCCTTTATCGGAAAATAGTTCATCACAGAAACCAGTTTCTGTGACATCTACACCAATTAGTGAGGAAGCTAATGATGATGATCATGAAACTTTAGATCAAGTTACTACCGAACCTCGTAGGTCAACCAGAGAAAGATCCGCAACAGAGTGGTACGGTAATCCAGTTCTGGAGGTCATGTTACTTGACCATGACGAACCTACGAACTATGAGGAAGTGATGATGAGCCCAAATTCTGCAAAATGGCTTGAGGCCATGAAATCTGAGATGGGATCCATGTATGAGAACAAAGTGTGGACTTTGGTTGACTTGCCCAATGATCGACAAGCCATTGAGAACAAATGGATCTTCAAGAAGAAGACAGACGCTGACGATAATGTTACTGTCTACAAAGCTCGACTTATTGCAAAAGGTTTTCGACAAGTTCAAGGAGTTGACTACGATGAGACCTTCTCACCCGTAGCGATGCTTAAGCCCGTCCGAATCATGTTAGCTATTGCCGCATTTTATGATTATGAAATTTGGCAAATGGATGTAAAGATTTGTAAGTGCATCTAGTGCCACCCCTAGTTGGTTTTGGAGTATTGACGACAAACCTAGTTGAGGGACTAATGTGTTTGTGAGAATTGCAGGATAACACAGGTAGAAGTCCCTCATTGATTCGGTTTAGCTACCAGAGATGACCCCCAAAAATGTACGAAGACATTGAAGACAATGGTGGTTCATGAAGACATTCGTGTCGAAGACAATGACATATGAAGACTCCCCATGAAGCTTTTGGAACTCGAAGACTTAGATCCTTCGTAGCTTTACTTTATTCATGTTGTGTCATAGGAACCACCGTACTATTAAGTGGGGTCCAAGAAAACCAGTCAGGATGACTGAAGTGATGCCTAATTCAAATCCTATGTCTTCGAGTGAAGACAATGAGAGAAAATCTTGTCCAGAGTCAGACAAGTCAGCTTTACTTGCAGCCCAAGTAAAGTTGCCGTGAGAGTTCAAAATCCGACCGTTAGTACACGTGTCAGTTCCTTAGTGACCCGGGGTCATTTCGGACAAATCAGGTCAGGGTTGCCAAGTGGCTATAAATAGTCCACCCCCACAACCATAAACGGTGGGCTGCTCAGATTTCAGTGCACGGCTTTTGTCGTTTGAGAGCAACCCACCTCGAAGCCTTTGAGAGAAAATCCTTAGTGAGGAGAAAAGCCCTAACCACCCAGAGCCGGAGTAATTTGGCATCACTTAAGTCTTCTTGTCTGAGTGATCTAAAGACTTATTACACTTGAGGACTGTGCATCCTCCAGACGGTTAGGCATCGCGTTCTGAGCATCCAAGAGGAATTGTGGATTGCCGGTGAACGAAGTCTGTGAAGGTTTGGGAGTCTACCTTGAAGACTTACCATAGTGATTGGGCGAGGTCTGTGTGACCTTAGCTCAAGGAGAAAACGGTGAGGACTGGGTGTCCTGAGCTGCGTGTTCAGGACTGGGTGTCCGGGACTGTGTGTCCTTTGGTTTAAATACCTAGCCGCTCCAACCAGACGTACAGTTGTCACAGCAACTGGAACTGGTCCAACATATCATTGTCTTCAACGTGTTACTGGTTTCATCTTCACCTCCCTTTACTTACCAGTACACATTGTGAAGCTATTGCATGCCTGCTTAATCTTCTGTCTTCACAACCTGACTGTATGATCTGTTTGGCTTCATAACTTCTTCCAACCTGATCCTCATTACACTGAAGCTATTTGTCTCTGTGCTTTCACTGTACTGTATATTTGACTATGGCTTGCGTTGTGTAATCTACCTTCCGCTGCATAGTGATAGGCTTCAAGTCTGGTTGTCTTCATAACTTCCACGTTTTGAAGACTTTCTTAAAAATCGCCTATTCACCCCCCCTCTAGTCGATATAACGCACTTTCAATTGGTATCAGAGCAAGGTGCTCCCTTGTTCTGTGTGATTCGGTTTAACCACCTGGAGTTTTAGCTATGTCGACTGCAGGGATAATTAAAGTCTCCGCTGCATGCCTCGTCTTTGATGGAACTGAATATCCCTACTGGAAGAATAAGATGCGCATGCATCTTGAAGCCATTGACGTCGACCTATGGTATGTCGTCGAAAATGGCGTTCCCAAGGCTGGAGAAGGTGTCACTGCTGCTGATGTCAAGAAGTTCACTCAACTGGACTCCACTGCCAAGAATATTATCTGTGGTCATCTGACCAAGGGACAGTACGGCCGTGTGAGTGCCTTGAAGACATCCAAGCTGGTCTGGGACTGGCTCTCCAAGGTCAATGAAGGCATCTCAACCCAGAGAGATCAGAGAATCAGTGTTCTTCGCAATCTCTTCAACCGCTTCAAGCGAAATGACAATGAGAATGTCCAGCACACATTTGACCGGCTCACTGACATCACAAATGAGCTTCAAGCCCTCGGCGCCACTGAGATCACCAAACATGAAATCGTCAAGACGCTGCTAAGATCACTTGACAGTTCATTTGACATTCTAGCCCTGATGATTCAAGAACGTCCAGACTTCAAGACACTCGATCCATCTGACATACTTGAGAGGCTCAACACACATGAGTTTCAGCTTTCTGAGAAAAGAGATATCTACGGTCCAAACTATGGGCGAACTCGTGCCTTGAAGGCAAAAGCTGTGTCATCATCTGAAGAGGAATCTGACAGCAGTTCTGATGATCCTGAAGACATTGGAAGGGAACTTGCAATGCTAGTGAAGAAGTTCCAGAAATTCACCAAGAAGAAAGGCTTCAGAAAGTCTTCACGATCAAGCTCAAGGAATGATGAAGCTTCTGCGCATGACTACAAGAGGAAAACTTGTCACAAATGCAAGAAAACTGGACACTTCATCTCTGAATGCCCACAGTGGGACAATGAGAACAGAAAGAAGAAGAAGAGCAAGGAATATGACTCTGATGATAAGAAGACGAAGAAATACTCAAAGTCTTCGTCCAAGTCTTCCTCAAAGTCTTCATCACACAAGAAGAGTTCATCTGGCAAGGCTCGTGCGTTTGTTGGCAAGGAAATGGATTCAGAGGAGGAGTCCGCTTCTGAGGAGGCAGAGGTGGAGTCTGAGGAGGAGTCTGATTCAGGCATTGCAAGTTTGGCTACAGCCTATGTCGCCAAGTCCATCTTCAACACTGAAGGCAATGACTCCATCACCATCACCGATGCAAATGACAAGGACGACTCTACTCCCACCTACTGCTTCATGGCACGTGGTGCCAAGGTAAACACACGCACTACTCACTATCAGACATCTAGTGACGATGACTCTGATTGTGATTCAAACCCCAGTTACAAAACACTTGCTAAAATTGCAACTGAACAACAAAAGGCCATGGAACATATTCAAAAACTGTTAGACAGAAGCGATGATCTGTTGGGTGCTGAAATGACTCGTTCTGAATCCTTAATTGAAGACATAAAAAATCTTCATGTTAAGTATCAGGAACTCGAAGATCGTCTTGAGACTCTCTCAACTACTCATGAAAAGCTTTCCTATGATTATCTTCAGAAGAAGCAAGATCTTGAGAAGTTGTGAGCGGATCATGAAGATCTTCAAAAGGAAAACGAGTCACTTCGAGCCGAACAGATCAGTTCTGCTCAGGAAGGATTTGAACCACCATGCCTTAAATGCATTGAGCGTGATAATGCTATTTCTGTTGCTGAATGTTCCACTGCTACTGCTGTTGCAATATCTTCAACTCTTGAAGTGGTAACTAACCCCTCTGCTGAGGATACCACTGCTATTGCTGATGAAAATGCTAGGTTGAAGACATTGCTTGAAACAGGGATGTACAAAAGTCTCAAAGGACATCAGACACTATGTGATGTCCTCAAGAAGCAGATTCTGAACCGAAACCCTAGCAAAGAGGGTGTTGGGTTCGTGAGGAAAATTAATGCAGATGGCTCTTATTGGAAACCTGAGCAGTACCCCAAAACCACATGGGTTGCTGCAAAGGAATCCTCGTCAGATCCATCCAATCTATCTGGCTTCACTTGTGCTAATCCAATTATCATCGATGAATCCTTTGATGCAAACTATAAACTGTTTAGGAATCAGAATGGTGAAGTATTTGCCAGGTACATTGGTACTAACTGCAGGAATGGACCGCCTATGAAGAAGATCTGGGTTCCAAAAACGTGTCTTGAGAATCTTCCTGTGAATGTCCTCATGACACCTCACATGAAGAAGACAAACCTCAGACCAAAGGCTTCATATGGTCCAAAGGCTTCATACAGGCAGAGGGCTCATCTGAGTTGCACTAACCCAAATGCTTTGCAGGGAAACCATGCTCAGGCTTATGAGAGCGGTTCTTCAAACCGTCATTCTCATATGACCAAAAATTATTCTGCCTATTCTTATGAGTATTATTGCCCACCTGCTAAACTGTTTGCTAGGGCTCCAAAGCCAAAATTCTCAGATGCTGCACTTAGACTTATTGCTTCTAAGCCACCCTTGAAGATGTGGGTGGTTAAGAAAGCTTAACTCTCTTTTGCAGGGAAAGGTCTCCAGCACAAAACCAAAATCTTCTGATGCTATTGCTGGGAACCTTAAAAAACTCGTGGGGCGCACGATCAAATGCCCGAATGGCATCACTATGTATTTCATATCTGAATCGCATGCTACTCTCCCTGCTTGTCCTAACCTGGATCTCAGTTTTCATAATCCACTGGTTCGTCAAATGTTTTTGCTTCACAACACTCTTGGTGAAGCCTATCCCCCTAACTGCACTGTAGGGTACGACACCAGTAACTTCGGAGTCTTCAGTATGGATTATTGACAGCGGGTGTACAAATCACATGACTGGCAAGAGAAGTCTCTTTATGGACTCAACCTTACGTCCATCTGACAAGAGCCACATCACATTCGCTGACACTGGTAAAAGTAAAGTACTGGGTCTAGGTAGAGTTGCAATCTCAAAGGATCAACACATGGATAAAGTCATGTTTGTTGAATCCCTTGGCTTCAACTTAATGTCTGTCTCAATGCTTTGCGATTTAAACATGATTGTAATCTTTGGAAAATATCGCTGTCTGGTACTAATGGAATCTGACAAGTCTCTAGTGTTTGAAGGGTATCGAAAAGATGATTTGTACGTCGTAGATTTCTCAGCAGGGCCACAGCTTGCAGTTTGTCTTCTCGCAAAGGCTTCAGAATGCTGGCTTTGGCATCGAAGACTTGGGCATGCTGGCATGAGGAACCTCCACACCCTTGCTAAGAAGAAGCATGTCATAGGCATCGAGGGCGTCAAGTTCAAGAAAGATCACTTGTGCGGTGCCTGTGAAGCTGGGAAGATGACAAGGGCAAAACATCCTTCGAAGACAATCATGACCACTACTCAACCCTTCGAACTGCTTCACATGGATCTCTTCGGTCCTACCCACTACTCAACTTTCTCCACTACTGCTTGCCTCTATGGATTCGTCATTGTTGATGATTACTCTAGATATACTTGGGTGCACATAATTCTTTACAAGACTGAAGTGCAGGATGTCTTCAGACGCTTCGCAAATCAGGCAATGAACAATTATGGCGCCAAGATAAAGCACATCAGAAGTGACAATGGCACAGAATTCAAGAACACCGGCCTTGACACATATCTTGATACATTGGGCATCACTCATGAATTCTCAGCTCCATACACGCCACAACAGAATGGCATCGTCGAACGCAAGAACAGAACACTCATTGAGATGGCCAGAACAATGTTAGATGAGTACAAGACACCAAGAAAATTCTGGACTGAAGCCATTGACACTGCATGCCATACTATCAACCGTGTATATCTTCACAAGCTGCTGAACAAGACATTTTATGAACTTCTGACTGGCAAGAAGCCAAATGTAAGTTACTTCAGAGTATTTGGATCAAGATGCTGGATCAAGGACCCTCACCACACCGCAAAATTTGCTCCAAAAGCACATGAGGGCTTCATGCTTGGATATGGAAAGGACTCGCACTCCTACAGAGTCTTCAATCTCTTTCACTACAAAGTGGTTGAAACAGTGGATGTGCGATTTGATGAGACCAATGGGTCACAAAGAGAGCAACTACCAGATGTACTAGATGAAGTTCCAGCCAGTGAATCAATCAAGCTAATGGGAACTGGAGAAATTATACCTTCTGAAGCTCGTCCTGAAGAAGAACTTATTATCTCAGCACCTGATCCACATGAAGACAATGCTCAGCCTGAAGACATTCCTCCCCATGACAACGTAGATCAGCAAGAGCAAAGTCTTCGACCCCTACATCCTCGTGTTGCCAATGAAGTGCAAATTGACAGAATAATTGACAGCATCAATGCACCTGGTCCACTGACTCGTTCAAAGGCAACTCAACTGGCAAACTTTTGCGGACACTTCGCATTTGTTTCAATCACAGAACCCAAGAAAACTGATGAAGCCTTTATGGAACCTGAATGGATTCAAGCTATGCAAGAAGAGCTTCAACAATTTGAGCTGAACAATGTATGGGAGTTAGTTAAGCGTCCTGATCCATGGAAGCATAACATAATAGGCACCAAATGGATATACCGCAACAAGCAAGATGAGCATGGCCAAGTCGTCAGAAACAAGGCTCGTCTCGTTGCTCAAGGATATACTCAAGTGGAAGGCATCGACTTCGACGAAACATTTGCTCCTGTGGCCAGACTTGAAGCCATCCGTATACTGCTGGCCTATGCAAATCATCACAACATAATCCTGTATCAAATGGATGTAAAAAGTGCCTTCCTCAATGGCAAAATTGAAGAAGAAGTGTATGTTGCGCAACCACCTGGGTTTGAAGATCCAAAACATCCTGACATGGTGTACAAGCTCAAAAAGGCACTATATGGCCTCAAACAAGCCCCTCGGGCCTGGTATGATACACTCAAATACTTCCTGAAGAGCAAAGGCTTCATACCTGGTTCCCTGGATCCCACTCTCTTCACAAAGACATATGATGGTGAACTGTTTGTGTGCCAAATATACGTGGATGACATTATCTTCGGCTGCACCAATCAGAAGTACAGTGAGGAGTTCGGATATATGATGCAAGAGCAATATCAGATGTCTATGATGGGGGAGCTGAAATTCTTCCTCGGTCTTCAGATAAGGCAACAATGCAATGGCATCTTCATATCTCAAGAGAAATACCTCAAAGACTGCCTGAAGAAGTTCGGTATGCAAGATTGCAAAGGCTTCACAACACCAATGCCAGCCAAACATCATCTGGGTCCTGACGACAATGGTAAAGAGTTCGATCAAAAGGTATACCGCTCCATGATTGGTTCTTTGCTTTATTTATGTGCATCTAGGCCAGATATTATGCTTAGTGTTTGCATGTGTGCTCGGTTTCAAGCGGCACCAAAGGAGTCGCATCACTTAGCAGTGAAGCGAATTCTTCGATATTTGGCTCACACACCAACTCTAGGGTTATGGTATCCAAAGGGCTCAGAGTTTGATCTGGTTGGATTTTCGGACGCTGATTACGCTGGTGACAAGGTTGATCGGAAGTCCACATCAGGGACATGTCATTTCCTGGGCCGATCTCTTGTCTGTTGGTCTTCAAAGAAGCAGAACTGTGTATCTCTCTCCACTGCTGAATCTGAATACATTGCTGCTGGATCCTGCTGCGCTCAGCTTCTATGGATGAAGCAAACCCTCAAGGATTATGGCATTCATCTGAAGCAAGTGCCACTTTACTGCGACAACGAAAGCGCCATCAAGATCGCCAACAACCCAGTTCAGCACTCGAAGACAAAGCACATTGAAATTCGTCATCATTTTCTCAGAGATCATGTTACAAAGGAAGACATTGATATCATACACGTCAACACTGAAGAGCAATTGGCAGATATCTTCACCAAGCCCTTGGATGAGAAGAGATTTTGCAAGTTACGGTGTGAGCTAAATATCTTGGAATCCTCAAATGTCCTGTGATCAGGCACACATCCTAACACTTATGCATGATGATGACTTAGATGTGCAACACACAAAGTAACGTATATCTTCAATCAATGAAGACATACATTCTAAGTGTGAATACATTAACGTGGAATTTGACCTCGGAGCGCCACGATAATTGTGCGCCGTGTCTGGGTCCAATACTTCCTATACGGTGGGTAGCGCCACCACCAAAAATTTTCTGCTTGAAGTGTTTTACTCATGGCGTTACATTTGCTATGTCTTCACATTTGGTTTGGCTTCAATCTCAACATGTCTTCATGATTATCTTCACTATGTTGATTATATATGCACTGGTGTTCTGTCCTCTACAGCATTCACTTATAGCTATGTCTTCTTGTCTGAATCTTTTGAACTAAGTGAATGTGATCGGACCCTAACCTCTCCATGCTTCCTACCTCAAACTCTATCTCTCCAAGTCATATGCACTCTATTGAAACTGTCGAATGTCTTCACTGCATCCTTGTCAGAAGAAGACACAGAGACAAACTTTAAAACAGCTTTCAATGTTTTTCCATCAACTAGAATTCCGGAGAAGTAGGAACGACTCCCGACAAACCAGGCGTGCGTGGTGTGAAACTGCCCCCACAATTCCGCATGCTGGCCACGTACTGATCAGATGCGAATCGCCAGGGGCACCTGAGTAATAGCGCAGTGCCGCCCATATCCCTATAAGTACACGTTTCACTGCGGTCATTATCTCTTCTTCCTCCCTCGCACAAGCCCTAGCACCACCGCTAACTCTCAACGACGCCGGCGACGAAGTGCTTCACTGCCGCGACCTCTCCGACGCCGTTCTCACGCCGACCGCGGACACCAGTCTCTCCGCCGTCGTCCTAAGTGTCTTCCGTCGCCAAGTTAGGGCACGGAGGATCGAACTGCTCGGCCTCACCTCTCTTCTTGTCTAGCAGTTCCAAGTCTGGTAAATAACAAGCTTTTTACAGCCTCTTTTGATCCTATTGATCCATCACTTTCTGCCAAAAGAGGTTTCTATTCCTTCAAGTTTCATTCCTCTTGTCTGAATCTCATAACTTGCCTAGCATATTCACTTGTTCTTCATGAAGTAGTTAGATTCCTCACTTGTACTGATCTATGGGTTCGTACAAATCTGGAACCAACTTCTTTTCTATAAAGTGAATGTCTTCGCATGATGAGGTCAATGTCTTCTACACTGATTTATCTTCAAAATCTTCTGAGAATGCATATGACCTCTTCCCCTTCCCTCGCACCTTAATGCTGTCACAGGTACATGTCCGTGGGAGAATCTTTTGGTTCTCATAGTCTGCATTCATTTGCAGAATTCCTACAGCGTCACATCAATTCACCCGAAGCAAGTTCCTGTTGGTCAAGCAAAAGGAAGCCTTTGAAACCTTTGAAGCCTTTGAAGCTTTTGAAGCCTTCCAAGTTAAGCTTCATGGCATCCGAGAAACCATCAAGGAAGGGAGGCAGACAGAGACGGGGTGACACATCAAAGGATCTGCCTGAAGATTTGGCAGAAACATACCAAACAGATCCTGAAGAGACCTATGCTCAGCGCAAGACACGAATCCAATGGATTCGCAGGTATTGGGCAGAGCAGTGGTTCCTATACCGCTTCGTCACCAAAGAATATGCAGAGAAGTGCGCCATCAAGCGGCCATGGGGAGATGCCTTGTACAAGAATCTCGTACCCCGAACCAGAGACGAAGCCATTGCTCAAGGTTTCTTTCCATGCATGGTCAGGGGACAACAGCCAGCTGATGCACATCCATCGTCCCTTCTCTGGTGTCGCGATGACACTCTGTTCAAGCGCAACTTCCAACTTGCCCAGAACTCTGCGAAGCAAAACAAGAAGGAGTTTGGATTGGACTTCAACCCTGGTCCCTCCAGACCAATGGCAGATGGCACACGCGACGCTAATCCCAATGTCATCGGGCCATTTGCCAATCTCGACGGCCTCATCACTCACATTATAGTCCAAGGGACTGCCGTGAACGACCCTCCAGCAGACACTGAGTCTGATGATGCTCCTACTGCCCCAGAGCCGAAGCAGATGAAGAAGAAGCCAAAAGCTTCCAAGCCAGTCGCCTCCCCCAAGATCTCCAAAGCGAAGCCATTGGCCACTGCACCTCCTGAAGCCAGTGTACAGTCTGAAGACTTATCAAGAGTCTCCAAGCCTCAAGAAGCAAAGAAACCACAGCCACACACCAGCAAAGAGCTAACTGTCGCTGTCGTTCTTCGCTACGAAGCCATTGATCTGTCCAGTGACGAAGATCTTGGTGATGACGCTCTTGAGCAGCTCATCAAGGAGGAGGCTGAAATCTTCAACAATCTGCCTCTGTTCGATGCAAAAATCATCCACAACTTCATAGATGAGTGGTTTGACACGCCCAACATCAGCTTTGATGATCTGCAGCTGCCCATTGGCCTCAGCGTAGCCTTCCAAGGAGCTATCGCTTCAGAACTCGCTATTGCCCAGCGTATCGTGGAACTGAAGCAAAAGATAGATTTTGAAAAGGCTCAGTTTAAGCAGAACATGGCCACGCTCAGCGTCCAAGAGATCAAAGACTTCAAAGTCATGCTGCATGAGTTGAAAGAAAACTTCATGCAGAAACGTGCAGAGGCTCAGGGTTCACGCGAGCGCATGAAGAATTTGGCTGATCTCTGCGTACAGGCCTACAATGAGGCCGAGAAGCGAAAGGCACTTGGGCATCCCGGCATCGACCCCAGGATGGCCGCCAAGAAAAAGAAGACGCCCACCGTGGCTGAAGAAGAGGCCCCACGCCAAGAAGCTATTCCAATTGTCTTCCCCACCGCCAAGCCTAGCTCGAAGCCAAAGCGCTCACCCGCTTCAGAGCTTAAGAAGACAAGGATAGCCGAAGCTAAAGCAGGGAAGAGGAAACACTCTGAAGCCTCTCCTTCAGACCCCACCACCAAAAAGCGCAAGTCCAAGAAGTCTCGGGCTGCTCCCACAGAGCCCTTGATAGTTGAACCCCTTTCCGTTCGCCGTCCTCATGAAGATCGTCAGATGATCGTCCATGAGCCTGCTCTCACCGAGGCTCAGTGTGATGAAGACATTCCAGCAGCCGACCCCACCGCTGCTGAAGACATTGGTCTCCAAGACAATGTACAAGATGATGCAGTCCTTCCTCAGCTTGAATCGAGTGAATTGCTCAGCATTGGTCGTCCCCTGACGCCAATCACACAAGATGCATCATGGGCAGATCGCCCACAAGAGGAAGAGGATGAGCCCCAGCCCACTGCAACTCCACCGGCGTCGCCTGCATTCCGTAGGCTTCGCAAAGGACCAAGGGCTCAGACTGCTGACGACATTTTGGCTGCATCAGCCGAAGCACAAGCAGAAGAGCATGAAGAACGTCAAGCTCCATCTCCCCCACACCAGCAAGAAGAAATTCTCAAGGAGGCTGACACCACTGCGGCTGCCACACATAATACTGAAGCATTTGTGGAGCCAGACCAACCAACAGCTTCAAGAGATACTGAAGCAACTGCCTCTGACCCTTCTGTGCCTGTGTCTGCTGCCGGACCACAGTTCAATTATCATATCGCGCACAGGCCCCAGGTACAGAAGCCAATCCCACGACTGCCAAGGTTCCCAGGTCCAGTCACTGCTCCTGGCTCCTTCAATGTCAATAGCTTCAGGGCAGACAACACTTTCTTCAACCGCTCCAAGAACCCTTACTCAAGGGAAAAGATTGTGTCAGATAGGTTCTGGAGCTACCCACAGCGCAGCTACTACTCCTGCGTCCTCTACAACCAGAACCGTATCTTTCCACATCAGCGCCTTGAAGTTGAAGCTTTTGCTGGTCTGCCTGGTCTGGAAGAAGCCCTGGACTGCTTCAAGCAAGTTGGCCTGCTGCCGTTTGTCACGGACGAAGAGCACTGGAACGAAGAGCTTCTGCTTCAGTTCTATGCCACATTGCACATCAAGGGCTACAACAGAGATCCGAAGACTTGGGTCCTGGAGTGGATGACCGGCAACGTCCATCATGAAGCCAATGCGTTTGATATCATTGAGCTCACCGGCCTACCCACTCCAGGCGAACACTTCGAAGAAGGCTGCCAACTCCATTCTGAAGCAGTTGAGAGCATATTTCAGCGACCTGAGCCAAATATGAGTCAGATGCTCTCAATGATGAAGCCATTGCCTTCTGACGCACCTTACCCAACGGAGTTCTTCGTTGAAGACTTAGAGTACCTGCCGAGAACTATCTATCACATCATCAGGCGGACTCTATGGCCCATTAAGGGGCACTCTCGATATGCCAAGGTTGAAGGTTCCATGAAGACTCTCATCTTCTGCATCCTACACGGCAAATGCTTCAATGCCCAGGATCTCTTCATACGTCAACTTGCTGCGTCTGGCTCAGATCTCTTTGGTCTGAAGATTTATGCTCCATGGGTTATGAGGCTAATCAAGCTCCACTCTACGATATCATATCAGCCCTCAGCCCGCAACCACAGAATCTTCTTACCCGATGTGGACACCTCTGCTGAAGCCATTTATCCTGAGCCTGACAAACAGCCACTAAGTCTTCAGAATGCAGAACACCAAAGCTTCACTCAACATGATGAAGGTGTTGAAGCCATTTCCAGAGTCTATCCAATGGCTGGCACCACACGTGCCCCTGCATCCACTGAAGCCACTGACAGCGAAGCTGGGCAGAGACCCAAGAAACGCGCTCGTACACTCACTGATCGTGAACTTCTTGTGGCTCTGCATCAAAAGCAAGATAGGCATCACGACTGGCTCAAGAGGCAGATGCACAGTCTCATGCAAGACGTCAATCGCATCAGGAATCTGGCCACCAAGAATGCCTTCGTCGCACACGAAACCTGTCGCCGCACTTGGAAAGGCCTCACTATGATGTGCACTGAAGCTGAATTGCAAGAGGATGGCTTCAAGGAGCTTTTCAAGTTTGACTCCACACCCCCCAGAAGAGCTGTGTTGCGTGGGACTCCTTCACTTGAAGAATCCGAGTTCTCTTCCTCTGCTGCCACCGTGACGGGAAAAATCATTGAGGAAGAAGACGACGCCACATCACCACCAATGTCTTCACCGCGCGTCGTCACTGCCCCAAGCTCGCCTGCACCACCAAACGTCTCCACCGACCCTGCTGCGCCTGGGAACGCATAGAAAACTCTATGTCTTCAAACCTTTTTGGTCATCACTGACAAAAGGGGAGAAGCATATGATGTTTATAGTCTTCAAGCGGGTCAATAATACGGGCGGGTGCCTTATATTTTGCATTTTGCTTCGTGCTTACAACTCTCGTTTTGCTACATTTGGTTCTTTGAGTTGTAACACTTAAACTTGATGGTCGTCTGCTACTATGTTTGCCACTGTGTTCTTGCGAAGATAAATTCCGCATGTACGACGATAATTTCCGCACTCTTATCATTTCGCAGACGTCCATTTTTCATTATGCATATCATTATCTTCATATATCTTTACGTGCATGATGGATTGTCATCATAAGTTGAAGCGGATTCCCACAAATACAACCTGCTATGTGCATTTGCATTCCAGAAGCAAATCACTTAATATGCACATCTTCAGGGGGAGCCCTTGTAGCTTATGAAGACAATTCCTTTACAATTTCACAAATTATATTCCCCGTTGAAAACTTCAACTAGTTTGTCATCAATCACCAAAAAGGGGGAGATTGTAAGTGCATCTAGTGCCACCCCTAGTTGGTTTTGGAGTATTGACGACAAACCTAGTTGAGGGACTAATGTGTTTGTGAGAATTGCAGGATAACATAGGTAGAAGTCCCTCATTGATTCGGTTTAGCTACCAGAGATGACCCCCAAAAATGTACGAAGACATTGAAGACAATGGTGGTTCATGAAGACATTCGTGTCGAAGACAATGACATATGAAGACTCCCCATGAAGCTTTTGGAACTCGAAGACTTAGATCCTTCGTAGCTTTACTTTATTCATGTTGTGTCATAGGAACCACCGTACTGTTAAGTGGGGTACAAGAAAACCAGTCAGGATGACTGAATTGATGCCTAATTCAAATCCTATGTCTTCGAGTGAAGACAATGAGAGAAAATCTTGTCCAGAGTCAGACAAGTCAGCTTTAGTTGCAGCCCAAGTAAAGTTGCCGTGAGAGTTCAAAATCCGACCGTTAGTACACGTGTCAGTTCCTTAGTGACCCAGGGTCATTTCGGACAAATCAGGTCAGGGTTGCCAAGTGGCTATAAATAGTCCACCCCCACAACCATAAACGGTGGGCTGCTTAGATTTCAGTGCACGGCTTTTGTCGTTTGAGAGCAACCCACCTCGAAGCCTTTGAGAGAAAATCCTTAGTGAGGAGAAAAGCCCTAACCACCCAGAGCCAGAGTAATTGGGCATCACTTAAGTCTTCTTGTCTGAGTGATCTGAAGACTTATTACACTTGAGGACTGTGCATCCTCCAGACGGTTAGGCGTCGCGTTCTGAGCATCCAAGAGGAATTGTGGATTGCCGGTGAACGAAGTCTGTGAAGGTTTGGGAGTCTACCTTGAAGACTTACCAGAGTGATTGGGCGGGGTCTGTGTGACCTTAGCTCAAGGAGAAAACGGTGAGGACTGGGTGTCCTGAGCTGCATGTTCAGGACTGGGTGTCCGGGACTGTGTGTCCTTTGGTTTAAATACCTAGCCGCTCCAACCAGACGTACAGTTGTCACAGCAACTGGAACTGGTCCAACATATCATTGTCTTCAACGTGTTACTGGTTTCATCTTCACCTCCCTTTACTTACCAGTACACATTGTGAAGCTATTGCATGCCTGCTTAATCTTCTGTCTTCACAACCTGACTGTATGATCTGTTTGGCTTCATAACTTCTTCCAACCTGATCCTCATTACACTGAAGCTATTTGTCTCTGTGCTTTCACTGTACTGTATATTTGACTATGGCTTGCGTTGTGTAATCTACCTTCCACTGCATAGTGATAGGCTTCAAGTCTGGTTGTCTTCATAACTTCCACGTTTTGAAGACTTTCTTAAAAATCGCCTATTCACCCCCCCTCTAGTCGATATAACGCACTTTCAAGATTGCATTCCTGAATGGATTTCTGGAAGAAGAGTTGTATATGATGCAACCTAAAGGTTTTATCGATCCAAAGGGAGCTAAAAAAGTGTGTAAGCTCCAGCGATCCATTTATGGACTGGTGCAAGCCTCTCGGAGTTGGAACAAACGTTTTGATAGTGTGATCAAAGCATATGGTTTTATACAGACTTTTGGAGAAGCCTGTATTTACAAGAAAGTGAGTGGGAGCTCTGTAGCATTTCTAATATTATATGTGGATGACATATAGTTGCTTGGAAATGATATAGAATTTCTAGATACCATAAAAGGATACTTGAATAAGAGTTTTTCAATGAAAGACCTCGGCGAAGCTGCTTATATATTGGGCATCAAGATCTATAGAGATAGATCAAGACGCTTAATTTGACTTTCACAAAGCACATACCTTGATAAAGTTTTGAAGAAGTTAAAAATGGATCAAGCTAAGAAAGGGTTCTTACCTGTATTACAAGGTGTGAAGTTGAGTAAGACTCAATGCCCGACCACTACAGAAGATAGAGAGAAAATGAAAAGTGTTCCCTATGCTTCAGCCATAGGCTCTATCATGTATGCAATGCTGTGTACCAGACCTGATGTGTGCCTTGCTATTAGCCTAGCAGGGAGGTACCAAAGTAATCCAGGAGTGGATTACTGGACAGCGATCAAGAACATCCTGAAGTACCTGAAAAGGACCAAGGATATGTTTCTCGTTTATGGAGGTGACAAAGAGTTCATCGTAAATGGTTACGTGGATGCAAGCTTTGACACTGATCCGAACGATTCTAAATCGCAAACCAGATATGTGTTTATATTAAATGGTGGAGTTGTCAGTTGGAGCAGTTCTAAATAGAGCATCGTGGTAGGATCTACATGTGAAGCGGAGTACATTGCTGCTTCGGAAGCAGCGAATGAAGGAGTTCATATCCGATCTAGGTGTCATACTTAGTGCATCGGGTCCAATGAAAATCTTTTGTGACAATACTGGTGCAATTGCCTTGGCAAAGGAATCCAGATTTCACAAGAGAACCAAGCACATCAAGAGACGCTTCAACTCCATCCGGGATCAATTCTAGGTGGGAGACATAGAGATTTGCAAGATACATACGGATCTGAATGTTGCAGACCCGTTGACTAAGCCTCTTCCACGAGCAAAACATGATCAGCACCAAGGCTCCATGGGTGTTAAAATCATTACTGTGTAATCTAGATTATTGACTCTAGTGCAAGTGGGAGACTGAAGGAAATATGCCCTGGAGGCAATAATAAAGTTATTATTTATTTCCTTATTTCATGATAAATGTTTATTATTCATGCTAGAATTGTATTAACCGGAAACATAATACATGTGTGAATACATAGACAAACATAATGTCACCAGTATGCCTCTACTTGACTAGCTCATTGATCAAAGATGGTTAAGTTTCTTAACCATAGACATGAGTTTTTATTTGATCAATGGGATCACATCATTAGGAGAATGATGTGATTGACTTGACCCATTCCGTTAGCTTAGCACTTGATCGTTTGTTTACTACTATTGCTTTCTTCATGACTTGTACATGTTCTTATGACTATGAGATTATGCAACTCCCGAATACTGGAGGAACACTTTGTGTGCTACCAAACGTCACAACATAACTGGGTGATTATAAAGGTGCTCTACAGGTGTCTCCGATGGTACTTGTTGAGTTGGCATAGATCAAGATTAGGATTTGTCACTCCAATTGTCGGAAAGGTATCTCTGGGCCCTCTCGGTAATACACATCACTATAAGCCTTGCAAGCATGATAACTAATGAGTTAGTTATGGGATGATGTATTACGGAACGAGTAAAGAGACTTGCCGGTAACGAGATTGAACTAGGTATTGGGATACCAACGATCGAATCTTGGGCAAGTAACATACCGATGACAAAGAGAATAACGTATAGTGTTGTGCCGTTTGACCGATAAAGATCTTCGTAGAATATGTAGGAACCAATATGAGCATCCAGGTTCCGCTATTGGTTATTGACCGGAGACGTGTCTCGGTCATGTCAACATAGTTCTCGAACCCGTAGGGTCCGCACGCTTAAAGTTCTGTGACGATCGGTTTTATGAGTTTATATGTTTTGATGTACCGAAGGTAGTTGTGAGTCCCGGATTTGATCACGGACATGAAGAGGAGTCTCGAAATGGTCGAGACATAATGATTGATATATTGGAAGCCTACATTTGGACATCGGAATAGTTTCGGGTGAAATCAGGATTTTACCAGAGTACCGGAGGGGTTACCGGAACCCCCCTGGGGGCTAATGGGCCATGTTGGGCCATAAGGGAAAGAGAGAGGGGTCGGCCTATGGCAGGCAGCGCGCCCCCTTCCCCCTGTCCGAATTGGACTGGGAGAAGGGGGGCGGCGCCCCCCTTTCCTTCTCTTTCTCTCCCTGCCTTTCCCCCTCCTAGTAGGAGTAGGAAAGGGAGGAATCCTACTCCTACTAGGAGGAGGATTCCTCCTCCTAGGCGCACCAACAAGGGCCGGCCGGCCTCCCCTTGCTCCTTTATATATAGGGGCAGGGGGCACCTCTAGACACACAAGTTGATCACAAAGATCTCTCCCAGCCGTGTGTAGTGCCCCCCTCCACCATAATCCACCTCGGTCATACTGTAGCGGTGTTTAGGCGAAGCCCTGCTGCGGTAACTTTGTCAACATCGTCACCACGCCGTCGTGCTGACGAAACTCTTCCCCGAGCTCTACTGGATCGTGAGTTCGTGGGACGTCACCGAGCTGAAGGTGTGCTGAACGCGGAGGTGCCGTACGTTCGGTACTGAGGATCGGTCGATCGTGAAGACGTACAACTACATCAACCGCGTTGTCATAACGCTTCCGCTTAACGGTCTACGAGGGTACGTGGACAACACTCTCCGCTCTTGTTGTTATGCATCACCATGATCCTGTGTGTGCGTAGGAGAATTTTTTTAAATTACTACGTTCCCTAACAGTATGTGCACATTTCCCACTTATTTGTGTCCTCTAGGCAGTCATTTTTTGATTGTATTTATATTAATGAATTACACATGCCTTGTTTATGAACAATTGATTGCACCTTTGCTTATTTCTTGTACAACAATATACCACTAGAGTAGATCTTATGCAGCATTAGTAGATCTTATGGAACATAGGGATGTCAAACAAAATTTAATAGTCAGACGCATCATACATTTTGCGGGGAGAGGATTTTGGCAGAGCCAACCACTAACGAGCTAATGTGATGCGAACTATCTGTTTTTATGCTCTAATGAGTTAAATTTCACTAAACTATATTTTAACATCATCAAATGAATGTAATGCCAATATAATACATATGCTTTGCTTTTCAGGCTGCGTGGCATATATTTTTTATCGACCATTGTGTTGTTGCAAAAAGTTGTTCAAATAATGGCGGCACTTTTTGATACGACGACAACAATGGAGCAAGAACATCCTGATAATATGCATTCATTCTTGGTTGGACAAGTCCTATATCATTATTAAGCTTTACCATTTTTCACATATTTTGGAGATAATACAAATATGCCCCAAAGCGGACACCGCATTATATTATATTTTTATTATTAAGGGACAATAATGGAGATAATACAAATATGCCCTTATTAAATCATTATTTGTCTGGTCATCCTGTCCGCAGACAAATCCGATGTCCGCTTTGGGGGTCAGAGATTGGAGATGCCCGCAGACAAGTCATATATTCTTGGATGGAAATATACCCTAGAGGTAATAATATTTGTATTATTATATTTACATATTCATAATTAAGAGTTTATATTCTATGATATAACTGCTATGATCCTGGAATATGTGATTCAGTGAAAAACTCATATGCACGTGTGGAATGATAAACAGTAAATAAAAGGTTCCTAGTCTCACCTCTAAGACTAGCTAAAGTGTTGTTGATGATCATGTTTTCGAATCTTAGGATATCATTAAGTGTAACAATGATCCTAAAATGACATTGAGATTATGACGTTGGAAGAACGATCATATTAAATTGACCCAATCTTGTTTGTTGTGAATTGAGTTAATACCGTCTGCATTAAATTGTAATAACACGGAGTGTTAACATGTGATATTTCTCCTTAGACCATGAGAGTATCGTGGGCACTTCTTACTGTACGGTGGCCTTTGGGGTTGCTCAAATGTCACCTGTAACACGGTGATCATAACAACAACTTACCGGTTCATCAGAATGTTTGACAAGTGGCCGGATAGCTCGAGAAGTTGGATTAGCTCCTCTAACGATGGAGAGATATTCTTAGGTCCCTCTCGGTGTGACGGCAACGATCATCGTCTGGCCAGACACATGTGACTTCATCACGGAGATGCCAGAACACAGTAACGAGAAAGAAGAACAAAACCAGTAACGAAGATTTTGGTATAGTGAGCATGGTGATGACTCAGGAGGATACAGATGCATCCCGAGTTTTGTGAAGTATCGCGAAGCAAAGGGAACATCACATGATTACCAAAGGTTCACTTGAATATCATTCATGTACTCACAGGGACCAATTTGGACATCCACGGTCCCGCTGTCGGACATTGAACGAACGGTTTTGTCCATGTATGTGAGTTACCGAACCTACAGGGTCACAATCTTAAGGAAATCACGATCTGCTGAGTGTTAGTAGGACGGGAGTCATGAGAATATATTTGTGAAATTATTTCATGAATATTCGGCATAGTTCTGAGAGGATCCGGAAGAGTTTCGGGGTCATCGGAAGGGTTTCGGTGAGTATCGGGTAATACCGGGTATTGCCGATAAATTATATATAGGTGGAAAAAGTTTTCAGAGATGTTAAAATATCAATGGGACTAAAAAGGCCAAGTGGTGGAAGGCAACTTGGGCCAAAAAGGCCCAAGTGAGAAAGTGCCTCCTTCCCTAAGGAAAGAGGCCGAAATGGGGAAGGGGAGGAGTCAGACTCCTCCTCCCCTAGGCCGGCGCACCAAGGGGGATTCCTTCCCCCTTGGTGGCAGCCCTCCGATACGTCCATTTTCCATCATGTTTTCCTATTGTTATTTATGATGTTTTTATGCATAATAATGCTTTTTGGAGTAATTCTAATGCCTTTTCTCTCATAATATGCACGGTACGCAAAGAGAAAGAATTCCGGCAGCTGGAAATCTGGACCTGAAAAAGCTACGCCAGGCTACCTATTCCGCACAACTCCAAATGAGCTGAAACTTTATGGGGATTTTTTATGAAATATATGAGGGATATTGGATCCAATAAGTACCAGAGGAGGCCCACCAGGTGGGCACAACCCACCTGGGCACGCCAAGAAGCCCAGGCGCGCCCTGGTGGGTTGTGCTCCCCTTGGCCCACCTCCGGTGCCCATCTTCTGCTATATAAGTCATTTTGACCTAGAAAAAATCAGGGCAGGACTTTTGGAACAGAGCGCCGTCGTCTCAAGGCGGAACTTGGGCAGCAGCACTTTTGCCCTCCGGCAGAGCGATTCCGCCAGGGGAACCTCCCTCCCAGAGGGGGAAATCATCGTCATCATCATCACCAACAACTCTCCCATCTTGGGGAGGGCAATCTCCATCAACATCTTCAACAACACCATCTCCTCTCAAACCACATTTCATCTCGTGTGTTCAATCATTGTACCGAAACTATAGATTGGTGCTTGTGGGTGACTAGTAGTGTTCATTACATCTTGTAGTTGATTACTATATGGTTTATTTGGTGGAAGATTAATAGATTATATGTTCAGATCCATTATGCTATTTAATACCCCTCTAATCTTGATCATGTTTATCACTTGTGAGTAGTTACTTTTGTTCTTGAGGTCATGGGAGAAATCATGTTGCAAGTAATCATGTGAACTTGATATGTGTTCGATATTTTGATAGTATGTTTGTTGTGATTTCCTTAGTGGTGTCATGTGAACGTCAACTACATGACACTTCACCATATTTAGTCCTAAGGGAATGCATTGTGGAGTAGTTATTAGATGATGGGTTGCGAGAGTGACAGAAGCTTAAACCCTAGTTTATGCGATATTCCATAAGGGACCGATTGGATCCAAAAGTTTAATGCTATGGTTAGAATTTATTCTTAAAACTTTTCTCGTAGTCGCGGATGCTTGCGAGGGGGTTAATCATAAGTAGGAGGTTTGTTCAAGTAAGAACAACACCTAAGCACCGGTCCACCCACATATCAAATTATCAAAGTAGCGAACACGAATCGAATCAACATGATGAAAGTGACTACATGATATTACCGTGTATCCTCAAAAACCCTTTGCTTATTATAAGAGACCGTTTTAGCCTGTCTTTTGCCTCAAAAGGATTGGGCTACCTTGCTGCAAATTTGTTACTATTATCATTACTTGCTCGTTACAAAATATCTTGCTATCAAACTACTCTGTTACTTACAATTTTAGCACTTGCAGACATTACCTTGCTGAAAACCACTTGTCATTTACTTCTGCTCCTTGTTGGGTTCGACACACAAAGAGGGGGAATTTCGACAACTGGAAATCTGGACCTGAAAAAGCTACGTCAGGCTACCTATTCTGCACAACTCCAAATGAGCTGAAACTTTACGGGGATGTTTTTATGGAATATGAGGAATATTGGAGCCAATAAGTACTAGAGGGGTCCCACCAGGTGGGCACAACCCACCTGGGCGCACCCTGGTGGGTTGTGCTCCCCTCGGCCCACCTCCATTGCCCATCTTCTTGTATATAAGTCATTTTAACCTAGAAAAAATTAGGAGAGGACTTTCAGGACGGAGCGCCGCCGTCTTGAGGCCGAACTTGGGCATGAGCACTTTTACCGTTTGGCGGAGCGATTCCACCGGGGGAACTTCCCTCCCGGAGGGGGAAATCATCGTCATCATCATCACCAACAACTCTTCCATCTTGGGGAGGGCGGTCTCCATCAATATCTTCAATGGCACCATCTCCTCTCAAGCCCTAGTTCTTCTCTTGTGTTCAATCTTTGTACCAGAACTATAAATTGGTGCTTGTGGGTGACTAGTAGTGTTGATTACATCTTGTAGTTGATTACTATATGGTTTATTTGGTGGAAGATTATATGTTCAGATCCAATATGCTATTTAGTACCCCTCTGATCTTGATCATGTTTATCACTTGTGAGTAGTTACTTTTGTTCTTGAGGTCACGGGAGAAATCATGTTGCAAGTAATCATGTGAACTTGATATGTGTTCGATATTTTGATAGTATGTATGTTGTGATTCCCTTAGTGGTGTCATGTGAACACCGACTACATGACACTTCACCATATTTGGGCCTAAGGGAATGCATTGTGGAGTAGCTATTAGATGATGGGTCGAAGAGTGACAGAAGCTTAAACCCTAGTTTATGCGCTATTCCGTAAGGGACCGATTGGATCCAAAAGTTCAATGCTATGGTTAGAATTTATTCTTAATACTTTTCTCGTAGTTGGGGATGCTTGCGAAGGGGTTAATCATAAGTAGGAGGTTTGTTCAAGTAAGAACATCACTTAAGCACCGGTCCACCCACATATCAAATTATCAAAGTAGTGATCACGAATCGAATCAACATGATGAAAGTGACTAGCTGAAATTCCCGTGTACCCTCAAGAACACTTTGCTTATTATAAGAGACCGTTTTGGCCTGTCCTTTGCCTCAAAAGGATTGGGCTACCTTGCTGCACTTTTGTTACTATTATCATTACTTGCTCGTTGATATGTCTCCAACGTATCTATAATTTTTGATTGTTCCATGCTGTTATATTATCATTCTTGAATGTTTTATAATCATTTTATAGTCATTCTATATCATTTTTTGGTACTAACCTATTGACATAGTGCCAAGTGCCAGTTGCTGTTTTTTATATGTTTTTTACATAGCAGGAAATCAATACCAAGCGGAGTCCAAACGCAATGAAACTTTTTGTGGATTTTTTTGACCAAGAGACATCCAGTGGGCCGAAGAAGCGCCTGGGGGTGCTCCGAGGGGAGCACAACCCACCAGGGTGTGCCTGGGCCTCCAGGCGCGCCCTGGTGGGTTGTGGCCACCTCGGGTGCCCCCGGACCGCCTCTTTACTCTATAAATACCCCAATATTTCAGAAACCCTAGGGGAGTCGACAAAAATCAATTCCAGCTGCCAAGTTCCAGAAACACCAGATACAATCTAGACACCATCACGAAGGGGTTCATCATGTCCATTGGTGCCTCTCCGATGATGCGTGAGTAGGTCTTTGTAGACCTTCGGGTCCGTAGTTAGTAGCTGAAGGAAATATGCCCTAGAGGCAATAATAAAGTTATTATTTATTTCCTTATATCATGATAAATGTTTATTATTCATGCTAGAATTGTATTAACCGGAAACATAATACATGTGTGAATACATAGACCAACAGAGTGTCACTAGTATGCCTCTACTTGACTAGCTCGTTAATCAAAGATGGTTATGTTTCCTAACCATGAACAAAGAGTTGTTATTTGATTAATGAGGTCACATCATTAGTTGAATGATCTGATTGACATGACCCATTCCATTAGCTTAGCACCCGATCGTTTAGTATGTTGCTATTGCTTTCTTCATGACTTATACATGTTCCTATAACTATGAGATTATGCAACTCCCGTTTACCGGAGGAACACTTTGGGTACTACCAAACGTCACAACGTAACTGGGTGCTTATAAAGGAGTACTACAGGTGTCTCCAATGGTAGATGTTGGGTTGGCATATTTCGAGATTAGGGTTTGTCACTCCGATTGTCGGAGAGGTATCTCTGGGCCCTCTCGGTAATACACATCACATAAGCCTTGCAAGCATAATAACTAAAGATGTTAGTTATGAGATGATGTATTACGGAACGAGTAGAGACTTGCCAGTAACGAGATTGAACTAGGTATTGGATACCGACGATCGAATCTCGGGCAAGTAACATACCGATGACAAAGGGAACAACGTATGTTGTTATGCGGTCTGACCGATAAAGATCTTCGTAGAATATGTAGGAGCCAATATGGTCATCCAGGTCCCGCTATTGGTTATTGACCGGAGACATGTCTCGGTCATGTCTACATTGTTCTCGAACCGTAGGGTCCGCACGCTTAACGTTACGATGACAGTTATTATGAGTTTATGCATTTTGATGTACCGAAGGTTGTTCGGAGTCCCGGATGTGATCACGGACATGACGAGGAGTCTCGAAATGGTCGAGACATAAAGATTGATATATTGGAAGCCTATGTTTGGACATCGGAAGTGTTCCGGGTAAAATCGGGATTTTACCGGATTACCGGGAGGGTTACCGGAACCCCCCGGGAGCCAAATGGGCCTACATGGGCCTTAGTGGAAAGGTGAGAGGGCTGCCCACAAGGGCTGCGCACCTCCCCCTCTTCCCTAGTCCTATTAGGACTAGGATAAGGGGCCGGCCCCCCTCTTTCTCTCTTCTCTTTGGAGAATCCTAGTTTGAATAGGATTGGAGGGGGGAGTCCTACTCCCGGTAGGAGTAGGACTCCTCCTGGCGCACCAAGGGGCCGGCCGCACCTCTCCCCCTTTGCCCCTTTATATACGGGGGCAGGGGACACCCCAAGACACACAAGTTGATCATTGTTGATCGTTCCTTAGCCGTGTGCGGTGCCCCCTGCCACCAAATTCAACCTCGGTCATATCGTTGTAGAGCTTAGGCGAAGCCCTGCGTCGGTAGTACATCAAGATCGTCACCACGCCGTCGTGCTGACAAAACTCTTCCTCGACGCTTTGCTAGATCGGAGCCCGAGGATCATCATCGAGCTGAACGTGTGCTAAGAACTCGGAGGTGCCGGAGTAACGGTGCTTGGATCGGTCGGATCGGGAAGAAGACGTACGACTACTTCCTCTACGTTGTGTCAACGCTTCCGTTGCGATCTACAAGGGTACGTAGATCAGACTCTCCCCCTCGTTGCTATGCATCACCATGATCTTGCGTGTGCGTAGGAAAATTTTCGAAATTACTACATAACCCAACAGTGGCATCCGAGCCTAGGTTTTATGGTTTGATGTTATTTGCACGAGTAGAACACAAGTGAGTTGTGGGCGATACAAGTCATACTGCCTACCAGCATGTCATACTTTGGTTCGGCGGTATTGTTGGACGAGACGATCCGGACCAACCTTACGCGTACTCTTACGCGAGACCGGTTCCCTCGACGTGCTTTGCACATAGATGTCTTGCGGAAGACTGTCTCTCCAACTTTAGTTGAACCAAGTGTGGCTACGCCCGGTCCTTGAGAAGGTTAAAACGGAGTCTATTTGACAAACTATCGTTGTGGTTTTGATGCGTAGGTGAGATGAGTTCTTACTTAAGCCCGTAGCAGCCACGTAAAACTTGCAACAACAAAGTAGAGGACGTCTAACTTGTTTTTGCAGGGCATGTTGTGATGTGATATGGTCAAGGCATGATGCTGATTTTATTGTATGAGATGATCATGTTTTGTAACCAAGTTATCGGCAACTGGCAGGAGCCATATGGTTGTCGCTTTATTGTATGCAATGCAATCGCGATGTAATGCTTTACTTTATTACTAAGCGGTAGTGATAGTCATGGAGGCATAAGATTGGCGAGACAACAACGATGCTACGATGGAGATCAAGGTGTCGCGCCGGTGACGATGGTGATCATGACGGTGCTTCGGAGATGGAGATCACAAGCACAAGATGATGATGGCCATATCATATCACTTATATTGATTGCATGTGATGTTTATCCTTTTATGCATCTTATCTTGCTTTGATTGACGGTAGCATTATAAGATGATCTCTCACTAAATTATCAAGAAGTGTTCTCCCTGAGTATGCACCGTTGCCAAAGTTCGTCGTGCCCAGACACCACGTGATGATCGGGTGTGATAAGCTCTACGTCCATCTACAACGGGTGCAAGCCAGTTTTGCACACGCAGAATACTCAGGTTAAACTTGACGAGCCTAGCATATGCAGATATGGCCTCGGAACACAGAGACCGAAAGGTCAAGCATGAATCATATAGTAGATATGATCAACATGACGATGTTCACCATTGAAAACTACTCCATCTCACGTGATGATCGGTTATGGTTTAGTTGATTTGGATCACGTGATCACTTAGAGGATTAGAGGGATATCTATCTAAGTGGGAGTTCCTAAGTAATTTGATTAACTGAACTTAAACTTATCATGAACTTAGTACCTGATAGTATCTTGCTTGTTTATGTTGATTGTAGATAGATGGCTCGTGTTGTTGTTCCGTTGAATTTTAATGCGTTCCTTGAGAAAGCAAAGTTGAAAGATGATAGTAGCAATTACACGGACTGGGTCCGTAACCTGAGGATTATCCTCATTGCTGCACAGAAGAATTACGTCCTGGAAGCACCGCTAGGTGCCAGGCCTGCTGCTGGAGCAACACCAGATGTTATGAACATCTGGCAGAGCAAAGCTGATGACTACTCGATAGTTCAGTGTGCCATGCTTTACGGCTTAGAATCGGGACTTCAACGACGTTTTGAACGTCATGGGGCATATGAGATGTTCTAGGAGTTGAAGTTAATATTTCAAGCAAATGCCCGAATTGAGAGATATGAAGTCTCCAATAAGTTCTATAGCTGCAAGATGGAGGAGAACAGTTCTGTCAGCGAGCATATACTCAAAATGTCTGGGTATAATAATCACTTGATTCAGATGGGAGTTAATCTTCCAGATGATTGCGTCATTGACAGAATTCTCCAATCACTGCCACCAAGCTACAAGAGCTTCGTGATGAACTATAATATGCAAGGGATGAACAAGACTATTCCGGAGCTCTTCGCAATGCTGAAAGCTGCGGAGGTAGAAATCAAGAAGGAGCATCAAGTGTTGATGGTTAACAAAACCACTAGTTTCAAGAAAAAGGGCAAAGGGAAGAAGAAGGGGAACTTCAAGAAGAACAGCAAGCAAGTTGCTTCTCAAGAGAAGAAACCCAAGTCTGGACCTAAGCCTAAAACTGAGTGCTTCTACTGCAAGCAGACTGGTCACTGGAAGCGGAACTGCCCCAAGTATTTGGCGGATAAGAAGGATGGCAAGGTGAACAAAGGTATATGTGATATACATGTTATTGATGTGTACCTTACTAGAGCTCGCAGTAGCACCTGGGTATTTGATACTGGTTCTGTTGCTAATATTTGCAACTCGAAACAGGGACTACGGAATAAGCGGACACTAGCAAAGGACGAGGTGACGATGCGCGTGGGAAACGGTTCCAAAGTCGATGTGATCGCGGTCGGCACGCTACCTCTACATCTACCTTAGGGATTAACATTAGACCTAAATAATTGTTATTTGGTGCCAGCGTTGAGCATGAACATTATATCTGGATCTTGTTTAATGCGAGACGGTTATTCATTTAAATCAGAGAATAATTGCTGTTCTATTTATATGAGTAATATCTTTTATGGTCATGCACCTTTGAAGAGTGGTCTATTCTTGTTGAATCTCGATAGTAGTGATACACATATTCATAATGTAGAAGCCAAAAGATGCAGAGTTGATAATGATAGTGCAACTTATTTGTGGCACTGCCGTTTAGGTCATATCGGTGTAAAGCGCATGAAGAAACTCCATACTGATGGGTTTTTGGAACCACTTGATTATGAATCACTTGGTACTTGCGAACCGTGCCTCATAGGCAAGATGACTAAAACACCGTTCTCCGGTACTATGGAGAGAGCAACAGATTTATTGGAAATCATACATACCGATGTATGTGGTCCGATGAATATTGAGGCTCGTGGCGGATATCGTTATTTTCTCACCTTCACAGATGATTTAAGCAGATATGGGTATATTTACTTAATGAAACATAAGTCTGAAACATTTGAAAAGTTCAAGGAATTTCAGAGTGAAGTTGAAAATCATCGTAACAAGAAAATAAAGTTTCTACGATCTGATTGTGGAGGAGAATATTTGAGTTACGAGTTTGGTGTACATTTGAAAAACTGTGGAATAGTTTCGCAACTCACGCCACCCGGAACACCACAGCGTAATGGTGTGTCCGAACGTCGTAATCGTACTTTACTAGATATGGTGCGATCTATGATGTCTCTTACTGATTTACCGCTGTCGTTTTGGGGTTATGCTTTAGAGACGGCCGCATTCACGTTAAATAGGGCACCATCAAAATCCGTTGAGACGACACCTTGTGAACTATGGTTTGGCAAGAAACCAAAGTTGTCGTTTCTTAAAGTTTGGGGCTGCGATGCTTATGTGAAAAAGCTTCAACCTGATAAGCTCGAACCCAAAGCGGAGAAATGTGTCTTCATAGGATACCCAAAGGAAACTGTTGGGTATACCTTCTATCACAGATCCGAAGGCAAGACATTCGTTGCTAAGAATGGATCATTTCTAGAGAAGGAGTTTCTGTCGAAAGAAGTGAGTGGGAGGAAAGTGGAACTTGACGAGGTAACTGTACCTGCTCCCTTATTGGAAAATAGTACATCACAGAAAACTGTTTCTGCAGCACCTATACCAATTAGTGAGGAAGCTAATGATGATGATCATGAAACTTCAGGACAAGATACTACTGAACCACGTAGATCAACCAGAGTGAGATCCGCACCAGAGTGGTACGGTAATCCAGTTCTGGAAGTCATGCTACTAGATCATGATGAACCTACGAACTATGAAGAAGCGATGGTGAGCCCAGATTCCGCAAAGTGGCTTGAGGCCATGAAATCTGAGATGGGATCCATGTATGAGAACAAAGTATGGACTTTGGTTGACTTGCCCGATGATCGGCAAGCAATTGAGAATAAATGGATCTTCAAGAAAAAGACTGACGCTGACGGTAATGTTACTGTCTATAAAGCTCGACTTGTCGCAAAAGGTTTTCGACAAGTTCAAGGGGTTGACTACGATGAGACCTTCTCACCCGTAGCGATGCTTAAATCCGTCAGGATCATGTTAGCAATTGCCGCATTTTATGATTATGAAATATGGCAGATGGATGTCAAAACTGCATTCCTGAATGGATTTCTGGAAGAAGAGTTGTATATGATGCAACCAGAAGGTTTTGTCGACCCAAAGGGAGCTAACAAAGTATGCAAACTCCAGCGATCCATTTATGGACTGGTGCAAGCATCTCGGAGTTGGAATAAACGCTTTGATAGTGTGATCAAAGCATTTGGCTTTATACAGACTTTTGGAGAAGCCTGTATTTACAAGAAAGTGAGTGGGAGCTCTGTAGCATTTCTGATATTATATGTGGATGACATATTGCTGATTGGAAATGATATAGAATTTCTGGATAGCATAAAGGGATACTTGAATAAAAGTTTTTCGATGAAAGACCTCGGGGAAGCTGCTTACATATTAGGCATAAAGATCTATAGAGATAGATCAAGACGCTTAATTGGACTTTCACAAAGCACATACCTTGACAAGATTTTGAAGAAGTTCAAAATGGATCTAGCAAAGAAAGGGTTCTTGCCTGTGTTACAAGGTGTGAAGTTGAGTCAGACTCAATGCCCGACCACTGCAGAAGATAGAGAGAAAATGAAAGATGTTCCCTATGCTTCAGCCATAGGCTCTATCATGTATGCAATGCTATGTACCAGACCTGATGTGTGCCTTGCTATAAGTTTAGCAGGGAGGTACCAAAGTAATCCAGGAGTGGATCACTGGACAGCGGTCAAGAACATCCTGAAATACCTGAAAAGGACTAGGGATATGTTTCTCGTATATGGAGGTGACAAAGAGCTCACCGTAAGAGGTTACGTTGATGCAAGCTTTGACACTGATCCGGACGATTCTAAATCGCAAACCGGATACGTGTTTACTTTAAACGGTGGAGCTGTCAGTTGGTGCAGTTCTAAACAAAGCGTCGTAGCGGGATCTACATGTGAAGCGGAGTACATAGCTGCTTCGGAAGCAGCAAACGAAGGAGTCTGGATGAAGGAGTTCATATCCGATCTAGGTGTCATACCTAGTGCATTGGGTCCAATGAAAATCTTTTGTGACAATACTGGTGCAATTGCTTTGGCAAAGGAATCCAGATTTCACAAAAGGACCAAACGCATCAAGAGACGCTTCAACTCCATCCGGGATTTAGTCCAGGTGGGAGACATAGAGATTTGCAAGATACATACGGATCTGAATGTTGTAGACCCGTTGACTAAGCCTCTTCCACGAGCAAAACATGATCAGCACCAAGGCTCCATGGGTGTTAGAATCATTACTGTGTAATCTAGATTATTGACTCTAGTGCAAGTGGGAGACTGAAGGAAATATGCCCTAGAGGCAATAATAAAGTTATTATTTATTTCCTTATATCATGATAAATGTTTATTATTCATGCTAGAATTGTATTAACCGGAAACATAATACATGTGTGAATACATAGACCAACAGAGTGTCACTAGTATGCCTCTACTTGACTAGCTCATTAATCAAAGATGGTTATGTTTCCTAACCATGAACAAAGAGTTGTTATTTGATTAACGAGGTCACATCATTAGTTGAATGATCTGATTGACATGACCCATTCCATTAGCTTAGCACCCGATCGTTTAGTATGTTGCTATTGCTTTCTTCATGACTTATACATGTTCCTATAACTATGAGATTATGCAACTCCCGTTTACCGGAGGAACACTTTGGGTACTACCAAACGTCACAACGTAACTGGGTGATTATAAAGGAGTACTACAGGTGTCTCCAATGGTAGATGTTGGGTTGGCATATTTCGAGATTAGGGTTTGTCACTCCGATTGTCGGAGAGGTATCTCTGGGCCCTCTCGGTAATACACATCACATAAGCCTTGCAAGAATAATAACTAAATATGTTAGTTATGAGATGATGTATTACGGAACGAGTAAAGAGACTTGCCAGTAACGAGATTGAACTAGGTATTGGATACCGACGATCGAATCTCGGGCAAGTAACATACCGATGACAAAGGGAACAACGTATGTTGTTATGCGGTCTGACCGATAAAGATCTTCGTAGAATATGTAGGAGCCAATATGGGCATCCAGGTCCCGCTATTGGTTATTGACCGGAGACATGTCTCGGTCATGTCTACATTATTCTCGAACCGTAGGGTCCGCACGCTTAACGTTACGATGACAGTTATTATGAGTTTATGCATTTTGATGTACCGAAGGTTGTTCGGAGTCCCGGATGTGATCACGGACATGACGAGGAGTCTCGAAATGGTCGAGACATAAAGATTGATATATTGGAAGCCTATGTTTGGACATCGGAAGTGTTCCGGGTAAAATCGGGATTTTACCGGATTACCGGGAGGGTTACCGGAACCCCCCGGGAGCCAAATGGGGCTACATGGGCCTTAGTGGAAAGGTGAGAGGGCTGCCCACAAGGGCTGTGCACCTCCCCCCCTTCCCTAGTCCTATTAGGACTAGGAGAAGAGGCCGGCCCCCCTCTTTCTCTCTTCTCTTTGGAGAATCCTAGTTGGAATAGGATTGGAGGGGGGGAGTCCTACTCCCGGTAGGAGTAGGACTCCTCTTGGCGCACCAAGGGGCCGGCCGCACCTCTCCCCCTTTGCCCCTTTATATACGGGGGTAGGGGACACCCCAATACACACAAGTTGATCATTGTTGATCGTTCCTTAGCCGTGTGCGGTGCCCCCTGCCACCAAATTCCACCTCGGTCATATCATTGTAGAGCTTAGGCGAAGCCCTGCGTCGGTAGTACATCAAGATCGTCACCACGCCGTCGTGCTGACGAAACTCTTCCTCGACGCTTTGCTGGATCGGAGCCCGAGGATCGTCATCGAGCTGAACGTGTGCTAAGAACTCGGAGGTGCCGGAGTAACGGTGCTTGGATCGGTCGGATCGGGAAGAAGACGTACGACTACTTCCTCTACGTTGTGTCAACGCTTCTGTTGCGATCTACAAGGGTACGTAGATCAGACTCTCCCCCTCGTTGCTATGCATCACCATGATCTTGCGTGTGCGTAGGAATATTTTCGAAATTACTACGTTACCCAACAGTAGCTAGATGGCTTCCTCTCTCCCGTTTGATTCTCAATACAATGGTCTCTTGGAGATCCATATGATGTAATTCTTTTGCGGTGTGTTTGTTGGGATACGATGAACTTTGAGTTTATGATCAGATCTATCTCTTTTTATCCATGAAAGTTATTTGAGTCTTCTTTGATCTATTATATGCATGATTTCTTATAGCCTCGTATTTCTTCTCCAATATTTGGGTTTTTTTTTGCCAACTTGATCTATTTATCTTGCAATGGGAAGAGGTGCTTTGTGATGGGTTCGATCTTATGGTGCTTGATCCCAGTGACAGAAGGGGGACCGACATGTATGTATCGTTGCTATTAAGGATAACAAGGTGGGGTCTATTTCTACATAAATAGATCTTGTCTACATCATGTCATCGTTCTTATTGCATTACTCCGATTCTCCATAAACTTAATACACTAGATGCATGCTGGATAGCGGTCGATGTGTGGAGTAATAGTAGTAGATGCAGGCAGGAGTCGGTCTACTAATCTTGGACATGATGCCTATATAATTATCATTGCGTGGATATCATCATGATTATTTGAAGTTCTATCAATTGCCCAACAGTAATTTGTTCACCCACCGTTTGCTATTTTCTCAAGAGAAGCCACTAGTGAAAACTACGGCCCCCGGTTCTCTTCCTTAATATTTTTGCCTTTGCGATCTATTTTCCTTTGCTTTTATTTTTAGATCTATTAAGCCAAAAATACAAAAATACCTTGCTGCAATTTAATTTATTTGGCGTTTGATCTATCAACTTATTACAACTCTCTCACGTTTGTTTGCCAATTTCTGGCACCGTTACCCGAAAGGGATTGACAACCCCTTTAATACGTCGGGTTGCAATGTTATTTGTGCGCGGGTGTTGTTTACGTAGTGTTGCTTGGTTCTCCTACTGGTTCGATAACCTTGGTCTCATCACTGAGGGAAATACCTATCATCGTTGTGCTGCATCATCCCTTCCTCTTTGGGGAAATACCGACGTAGTCCTAGCATACATCACTCGTTACAAAATATCTTGCTATCAAACTACTCCCTTACTTACAATTGCAGCACTTGCAAACATTACCTTGCGTAAAACCACTTGTCATTTCCTTCTGCTCCTCGTTGGGTTCGACACTCTTACTTATCGAAAAGAGCTACAATTGATCCCCTATACTTGTGGGTCATCACCCTCCCACTCCCTCCAACCTATATATACATGAGTATTTTGCTCTTTTGAAGATACAAGTTTCGGAGCCTCCTCTAGTTATTCTAGTTCTTCTTCTAGTTGGTCCTAGTTGACTAATTAGAGCTTGGCTAATCATCTTGTCCTCATAATTAGAAGCCCTGTGTGGTTCTAATCTCCTTCCTCTAATTCTCCGACGACGATTAGCTCTGGACGATGAAGCATGATACGTCCATTTTGCATCATGTTTTCATGTTGATATTTATTGCATTATGGGTTGTTATTACACTATAAGATACAACTCTTATGTTTCCCCTCTCTTATTTTACAAGGTTTACATGAAGAGGGGAAATGCCGGCAGTTGAAATTCTGGACCGGAAAGGAGAAAATCTGAGATATATATTCCGCACAACTCCAAATGTACTGAAACTTGACGGAGAATTGTTTTGGAATATATAAAAATATTGGGCAAAGAAACAATAGAAGGGCACCCACCAGGTGGCCACAAGCCTGGGGTGCGCCCTACCCCCCCCCCCCAGGGCGCGCCTCTCGAGATTATGGGCCCCCTGGCCAGCCCCTGGTGTCCATCTTCTGCTATATGGAGGGTTTTGACCTAGGAAAATCATGGGAAGCTTTCGGGACGAAGCGCCGCTGTCTCGAGGCGGAACTTGGGCAGAAGCAATCCAGGTCTCCGGCGGAGCGATTCTGTCGAGGAAACTTCCCTTTGAGAGGGGGAATCGAAGCCATCGTCATCACCAACGATCCTCTCATTGTGGGAGGACCAATCTTCATCAACATCTTCACCAACACCATCTCATCTCAAACCCTAGTTCATCTCTTGTATTCAATATTTGTCTCAAAACCTCAGATTGGTACCTGTGGGTTGCTAGTAGTGTTGATTACTCCTTGTAGTTGATGCTAGTCAGTTTATTTGGTGGAATATTATATGTTTATATCCTTAATGATATTCAATAAACCTATGATCATGAACGTGAACATGCTTTGTGAGTAGTTACTTTTGTTCCTAAGGACATGGGAGAAGTCTTGTTATAAGTAATCGTGTGAATTTGGTATTCGTTCGATATTTTGATGAGATGTATGTTGTCTTTCATCTATTGGTGTTATGTGAACGTTGACTACATGACACTTCACCATGACTAGGGGGAGGCATTAGGAAGTAGCAAGTAGATGATGGGTTGCCAGAGTGACAAAAGCTTCAACCCTAGTTTATGAGTTGCTTCGTAAGGGGCTGATTTGGATCCACATGTTTAATGTTATGGTTAGATTTATCTTAATTATTCTTTCCTAGTTGCGGATGCTTGCGAGAGGGGTTAATCATAAGTGGGAGGCTTGTCCAAGTAAGGACAACACCCAAGCACCAGTCCACCCACATATGAAATTATCAAAGTAGCGAACGCGGATCATATGAGCATGATGAAAACTAACTTGATGATAATTCCCATGTGTCCTCGGGGGCGCTTTGCCTTATATAAGAGTTTGTCCAGGCTTATCCTTTGCTACAAAAAGGATTGGGCCACCTTTCTACACCTTTGTTACACTTGTTACTTGTTACCCTTACGAATTACCTTGTTATCAAACTATTTGTTATCAATAATTTCAGTGCTTGCAGAGAATACCTTGCTGAAAACCGCTTATTATTTCCTTCTGCTCCTCGTTAGGTTCGACACTCTTACTTATCAAAAGGACTACAATTGATCTCCTATACTTGTGGGTCATCAAAGCGCCACTGGATCGTGAAGGCGGCACGCTTGCGGCCAAGTAGAGAGGTCGTGCTTTCGGTCTTCGGTTCGAGGGACTGTTCGTGGGCGGTATGAGGGATTGTTCATCAAAAGTTCGAGGGACTCCAAGTATGATCTACACCGACACATTCTTCTTCCCCTACAACTCGGTGATGGTAACGATCGTGATCCGAACCTATTATGCATCTTCATATTGACCTTGGGTGATAGTAGGTGCGATTTTTTTTTGTTTTCTACTATGTTTCCCAACAGTTATTAATTATGGGCGGTGGACGGACGAACTGGTGGCGCTGGCTCGTCGTTCCTCGACAACTGCACATATGTTTAATGTAGGCGGGCGGATGAATGGGCTATCGTTTGAACGAGGGGCAGCTGCATGCACCGGGAAGTGGTGAGGGCGGCCCTCTTGGCTGACATGTCGATTCAATCCCGGAGTGTTTTGAGAGGTCGCGTAGCTCTAAGCTAGCATGAATGTGGCACGGTGCTATGAAGCGGCGTTGACCAGAATGCGCGCGGGCACAGGAGAGAGGGATTCGGTGGGCCAGTGCAGTCAGAAACGGGCGTGACAGCATTCCAGACACCCCCAAAGGTGTGCGGAAAAAAGTACGTTCAGACCGGTTGGCGTACCGAAACAAGACCGCGTTAGATTGCAAAATATATCCAGACCATGCAATCTAGACGGTTGTGGATGGTTTGAGGGTTGGTTGCCCTAAGGCCAACTCCAATGCACGACCCCAAATGGTCTGGCCCTGTCCGTTTGGGGGTAAACGGACAGAAAATGCGGCCCAACGCACGGGAGCAAATAGACAAACGCCCGGTTTTCGTCCGATTTCGACGCATTCCCAGCCCAAATTTGGACCGCGCTTGCGTAGAAACGGACAGTGCACGGACAGGCGGGAAGCACGCCCTTGTCCTCCCCTGGCCCGCCCACTGGGGACACAATGCGCCCACTTCCCTCCCTTTCCAAAAAATCTCTCACGCCCTCCACCCCCATCCCTCCTCCATGGCCGATGATCTGAAGAAACCCAGCCACCCGACCACCACCACGCGCCCCACGACGAAGAAGAAGGGCCCGAAAGGCCCGAAGAAGCCACGGTTGGAGCTCACGCCTACGGAGCTCACGCGGCTCAACCATGAATCGGTCAAGAGAAGGGACCGGCGGACCGCTGCGGCAGAGAAAAAACCCGCTATCGACTTCGCCACCGAGGCCGCCGCGCAGCACAAGGCCGCTTTCGAGGACAAGGAGGCCACCGTCGCCAAGGCACACGCCCTCCTCATGCTAGGGTTGCGCCGACCTGCGTCGCCGGCCATTCTCTCGGCCGCTGCCATGGCCGCAGCTAGCACAGATTCATCGGTCGTTCGCTTTTCGGAATGCCCGTCGCCCAACTCCTCCATAACATCAAAGACGGCCGATTTTTATCCGCCAAGGTGCCATGCTCAGACCTGGTTCTCCACGTCGCCGGGCGGCAGCGTGATCGTGCCGGTCACCCCGGCGTCGCGCTTGTCATTGACCTCACTGTCACGTCAAGGTCTAGTGGCGTCGGCCAGTCGTCCGCCGAGGTGTAAAGGAAGCAGCCCCGGTTGATTCCTACGGCCAACCTTCTCGAGGGCCGCAACCTGTTCAACAAAATGTCAATCCTTACACCAACGACCGACGACCCCGACTAAACTGCGTTCATGGAGAACATCGTCTACGGGGGATGTGGTCAGGCCTTCCACACAGAGGGCCAAGACCAAGGCTATGATCCTGACGCGACACAAAGCCAAGACGGCCACGGCCAAAATGGTGCCAACGAAGTAGAAGAGGCCGACGACCATGGTGACTCATGGCATGAAGACGAGGACATCTATTGCGAAGATGAGGAAGAAGAGGGCATCGACATTGCAGAGCAGCCATTGTTCATCGATGAGCTCACCCAAAGAGTCGACACACAAAGGAGAAGGCAAAGCATTCGTACGGGATTATACACCAAAGATGAGGACATGTTGATCTGCGAGAGCTAGATGGAGATGGGCAAGATCCCAAGACCGGTGCCGAGAAAAAAGGATCTATTTTTTGGACAAGAGTTCATAAAACCTTTCATGAACGGAGGAAGTTTGCGCCCTACAAGTTTGTGAGCAACTGTGGCATCAATTCAATCCAAAAGAGATGGGGGTTCATTCAACAAGAATGCAACAAGTATTGTGCCGCACTTGAGAGCGTTGAAGCACGTCCCGTGAGTGGCCTAGGGGCGTGGGCGACTTTGTATGATCTCTCCTTTTTGATTGCTATGACATGTTTATGTTTGTTGTATCTTGTGCTCTTACATTTGTGGCCATCTCTTTGATTGTTAAGCATTCCAATTTTTGGAAACCTTCAAGGTCTGGCATAAGAACAAGCCATTCACTCTCACACATTGTTGGTCGCTCATCAAAGATTGCCCCAAATTCAAAGGTCAATATGCCGCTCTAAAGAAGAAAGGAAGGAAGACGGTCATGGATGCTGATGGAGATGTGGTGAAGAGGCTGTGGGGCAAGACCAACTCGAAGATTGACGAGAAGCGTGATGTGGCGTCTTTCGGGTTGCAATCAACTTTGCAAGGCATGATGACACAAAAGGATGTGAGGGACGAGAAGAAGCGCCTAGGAAAGGAGGAGCAAATGAAGATACATTTGGATCTCCAAACGAAGAAGCTCGAAGAAGAGAAAGCTCCACATGGAGGAGGCCGCCAAGATGCGGAAGCTCGACAATGAGGAGGCCACCCAAGCGAAGAAGCTCGCGGCCACCAATGCCAACACTAAAGCAAAAGAGATGATGCTAGTAATCCTGAGCGTGGACTTGACCAACATGTCATTAAAGAGAAGAGGTTGGTTTGAGAGCCGGCAAAAGTAGATGTTCAACTGAGATGGCATGAATTAGGGCGGGCTCGGCCGTGAACTATGTCCGTTCTTTTTGAAGGCTAGCAAATGTACCGGTCGATGGATGTGTTGGTAGCGAGAAAACTTGGGGGTGCATTTTCAAGGCTGTCAAGGATGCCGACTGCTGACTTTGTTGCTAACAAGAGACTTGAGTGTTCATCTTTCTATAGGCTGGCATATGTACACCGGCTGCTGGCTTTGTTGGCAACGTGAATGACGGCCACGGTGAAATTTTCTTTTTTTTTCAAAACAGTTTTAGGCAGCCGGACGAGATGCGTCCGCTCATTGAGTGCACAGCTAGCACATCCAGAAAAACGGCCGGACACTGCCGCGTTGCACTACCAAGTTGGAGTCGGCCTAACCAGCCTCTAGCCTCGATGTTGTCCTACTCGCGATCTACCGAACCAAAGAAATAGTATGAGCTACGGCAAAATTGACAAATTTGACCTATGGATGAGATCAAATCATAGAATAAACTGTTCGTGAAACTATTTCACGCGGCTGACCTTTTTATGTGACGCCCGACACGAAGGCGCCACACTACACTGTGCAACACAGATAGGCGCTACAGGCCTGACCAGCGTCGCACCCGTGTGATTCGAAAATTACCAAGTCAGTGTGCAGTGCCTGAGAGTTAGGCGCCACACTATACAGTGTAGCGTCTAGCTTCTAGGCGATGCACTAGTGGTTGCTTCATTTTGTAGTACAACCACACTATACAGTGCAGCGCCTAGCTCTCAAGCTCTGCACAATGACTTAGCAATTTTTAGACAGTCTGGGGTGCAACGCTAGGCAGACGTGTAGCGCCTATCTGGGAGGTGTTGCATAGTGTAGTGTGACGCCTTCGTGTCGGGTGTCACACAAAAAGATCAGCCGCGTGAAATAGTTTCACGGACAATTCATTCTATGATTTGATTTCGTCCATAGGTTAAATTTATCAAATTTGCCACGAGCTACAGTAATACTCCGCCCTGACCCGTGAGCTAGACGCCTCGACCTCTGTCTTCGCCCTCCATTTTACGGTACTCGATACAACCTGGCCCTTGTACAGGTAGTAGTAGTAACTCTCTGCAGTCTGCACCACGCGTTGCTTCTGCCGGTAGGCAAACCGTAGGTAGGCAGCGGAAGCCAGTACGGCTACGGCAGGTAGAAAAGAAAAGGGTGGGCTATGGCTTTGCAGCGGGTCTCGTTTTGCTCTGCGCCCCTGCTGCGTGCGCGCCGATCGGCCTCCGCTTACCCATTCGAGCCCCCACTCTGTTTCCTCGCCATGTCTTGTTCATCCTGCTACGAATCTCTCTAGCAGAGTTGAGTTATGCATATGCATGCATGCATGCATGCTACGTGCGCTTTGTCCTCCTGCGCGAGCGTGTTGCATGCATGACCTTCAGCTTCAGGGGTCATTTAGTAAAAAAAGAGTCCTGCGCGAGCTTGTTGCGACCATCGACGAGCAAGCATACGGACAGAGGTGCACTCCATCAAGGGAATATCTCACAGCGCGCGCACACAGACACACTGCTATACTGGCAATGCTACAGTACATATATATGTGACCTATGCATGGAGTAGAAAGTAGACTAGCACGTAGTATCTCTGTTGGCATTGGATTGGGATGCGAAGCAGCGTGCAGATCTTTCTAGGGGCTTGCAGAAATGTAGCGTCCACATTTGTACAAGAAGAAAACAAGCCCACTCAAAACAAAAGAAAGAAAAAGGAAACAAGCCTGTCACTCTGCAACCCAATAATAAAGGAGGAGCTGTCACCCGCGTGTAAAGACCGTGGAGCAAACCGAAGACACCGCTGTTTATTCTGCCGAGGTAGGATTCGCGATCAGCGTATCCGCAGAGAACTAAAGCTTGCGGTAAATGGGGATGATACAAACATAGTACAAGCACACCGCACACGGCAAGAGTCTGGACTTTGGCTTTATGTTTCTTTTAGTTAACGATGAACTTTGGGCTTTGTTAAATAAATAAAAAAGTGCAGGATCATCATATAGAACGAATTCGATGATAGTCTTCTTCTCTTTAAAGCAAATGTTGATCCTGCCGAACGGGTTGGACAAGTGCTATAGATGATTTCCAACTCAAAGATTCTTTTGTTCGCAAAAAAGAAATGCCCTAAATGCGAAAATTTGAACCCGCTGCATGGAAACGGATGGAACCGCAAAGTGCTGTCGATCCGCATGTCATTATGACTTGATCTGCACGAGACGACGACGGAGAGCGCTCCACAACGCGTCGCCATGCATGCACGCACGTACAGTACGCATGCAGCGGCATATACTCCGACTGCACTACGTACTTACACGCAATGATGTCGAACCCACACAGCACAGGCGCAGCAATACACATGCGCGCCGCGCCGTCCACGGACAAGACGTGCAGTACGTTTCTTGTCCCCGCTAGCTTTCGACATCATCGGCGGCTACTCCTCCGCCTGAGCCTACCAGATTCTGTTTCTGCTACTTGATCGCATGCGCCGCTCGGCATCGATGATCTCGCTACTCTACTTCGCAATGCGCACGGTAGGCCGATATATAGCTCTGCTCCCCTGGCCGTAGTCACGCGGCGCGGCGCCCGCCCAGCGATATATAACACGAGCCATCAAGGGCAAGCCAGCCAGCCAACACCCCACAGCAACTTGACTTCATCCATCCAGGATTCGAGCGAGCGAGCGAGAGATGGCGCGGAAGGAGGCATGGAGGAGGAGCGGCTTGGTGAGGCAGTACACCAGGTCCAGCGTGCCGAGGATGAGGTGGACGGCCGAGCTCGAGAGCAGCTTCGTGGGAGCCGTCGAGCGCCTCGGCGGCCGGGACAGCGCCAGTACGTCCTCGGCTCCCCTTCGATTCCCTCCCCTCTCTATCGCTTTGCCCCCTGCCTTTCATGACCTTGGCGTGATGCGAAACGAAACTGCAGAGGTGACTCCGAAGCGCATTCTCGAGCTGATGGATGTCTCAGGGCTCACCATATCCCACGTCAAGAGCCACCTTCAGGTCAGTTCAGTTTTCCTCCTTCCTAGTACTAGCTTCGATGCTTCCGGGTTCTCTTGCTTGATGCTTCAGTTCAGACCGTAGCTAGTCGGTCTCTGGGATAATCGTGGCTTGGTTGCCTGTGTCGTATGTTCTCTTCAAACCAATTAAGAATGTGCCAAGTATGTATGCAATGTAACTCGGTTTTGTTGTTGTTGTTTACACAGATGTACAGATGCACACCGCATGACAATGGAAAGAAAGGTGACGGAGGCGCCAAAATTCGTTCTGCCTTTCTTCCTGGTATGTAGTACTACAGTTTCTTAGTGAAATCTTCTTGCAAACCTTCAGATTTTACTAGTACCTACTTTCTTTCTTGGGAACGGAGTAGTGCCTATTATAGTAAGACTGAAATTTGTTGATGATTATTGGCTGTAATGCAAAATGGTGTTTGGTTCTCTAGTTCTAGGACTTTTTGTAGTCCCAACTAAAAAAATCCAGTCTCTAAAAAGTCCTTCCATGTTTGTTTCGAGAGACTAAAAAGTCTTTGGCCTAGAGGTTATTAAATGACCATATTTCCTATAGTATATAGAAAAGTAACAATGAAACAACACCATGGGGTGGCGGGCCAATGGGTGCACGGAGAGACATTGTTGAAAAAGTCTTAAAAAACTCTTCTTATATTCTTCTTCATTTAATCCCAAATGACTAGTTTAGTCCCTAAAAAGTCCCTTTCGTTTAGTAAAAAAGTCTTTAAGAAAGACTTTTTCTAGTTCCTACACAAAAAAATTCATGAAAACAAACACCCGCTAAGACAGGCCTGCCTTGTGGTTTTGGGTTAGCTCGCTATGTGGCCGTGGGGGGTTCTGATTCTGCCTGCACATGCACGTACGTATTCACATGATGCTAAAGCAAAGCCAAACCGCTTTCTCCTTTCCTCCTTTTGCATGTTCCCGCCAGAGACGCAGCCACAACTCGGTCTCAAGAATCGCCCATTTGCCACGGACGAGCGAGGCTCCGAAGGACTCACATTCCCACCCATGAAAAGGTTTTTGCTCCGACTTTTCTACACCCAAAACTGCTCAACTTTCATGTTAAAAACTGACACTAACGACACATTTTCCACGTCCATTTTTCTCCCTCTCTTTTCTTGGGTTCTCGGGTGAACAGGGCCAAGGCAGGGACAGAGGTTGCAGCCTCATGCAAGAGCATGCAAGGGAACAGTGGTATGAGCGTGATGATTCCTGGCAACCGTTGCTGCATTGATGATTACGTGCAAGTGCAAGCAATGTCCATGGACAGGATGAGGAGGAGCGTGAACCAGGGCCTCCGACTCCGACGGCGCAGCGCTGCTGCTGCAAGCCTCCAGGAATTAGGACCCTGGGTGCAAGGCCCAGAGGCCTCTAAGGTACGCCATGTAAAAGAAAGAGGACGCTTAGAAAAACGTTGTGCAAAAGCTTATCAAAAGAAGATATATACTCCTATCACATGCATGATGCATGCATGCATGCATACTAGTAGTATCTCCCTAGCTTATTACTCCTGCTGGCCATCGCATGCATATGGTTGAGGCAACATTGATTGAACCCACATCGTTTCTGATGTTGTTCTTGGTAGAGCTCTAGCATATCTAGTGTACTCCCGGCGTCGTATCTTTGACCTATGTTTCTCAGTTTGCGCCATGCCATGCACATCCCCCCTCCTAGCTACCGGTTGTTTCCATGTCTCAGCATGGGGGAACCTCTAGAGATCTGACTGGCAGGGTCTGATAGTGGCTTTAAATGGGCATGCAAACCCCGGCTAGCTATCAATGGCTGTCGTGCGTGGTGTGGTGTATGTAGACTGGTGATGGTACTACTCCTAGACTAGACTGGTAGTAGTGCTGCATGCTAGTAGTAGTATAGGACGCTGCCAGAAATGGCTCTCGAGAACCCTCCCTGCCCTATCCTTGGCAGGAATAATAGCTTTGCCCCAGGCAGGCACCTGCCTCAGCTCGTCGACATTGATGTGCCAAAAGGAGCGGCTTTTGCAGCGCTCGCTCGGCTCCAACCCTCGCCGCAGTCGAAGCAGCAGTTTTCATCATGGCCATGGGATCCATCGAATTCGAAACTACCTCTGATGCTGTGGCTATGCATGCTAGCTCCGGTTGCACACAAAAGTTGACCAGCAGTAGTGCCTAGCTCTATGTCTCATGTGTGTGATCTTTTTTCTTCGGATGCACGTTAATACTGTACCTTCCTGCCCTGCCATAACACCGGCTAGGACCAAGCTGATAGTACCATGCAGTTCATCTCCTCACGTAGTATCACATCTCACCCACACGAGCTAGCTGCGTCCCAGAGAAAATTAATCAGGCACTAACGGCAGGAGAATCAATGCTACTCCCTCCATTCACAAATACAAGTTTTGAATATTTCAATATTGACTACACTGAAATGAGTGAATGATAAACACACTAAAACATGTCTATATATATCCGATTTAGAAAAAAAGTTAGAACATCCTATATTTATGAACGGCGGGAGTACATTTTTGCTATGCTTTTTTCGGTTAATAAATTGGACTTTTTTCAGCAAGTTGATAAATTTTCCATAGCAGTTTGATCTTTCTGTTATTAAAGTTCTAACATGTCCTGCATATATTGGTTTCACAGGATAGCAAGCCGGAAGCAGTCCGTCGTCTGAACCATACGACGAGACAGTTACCTTCCATGGAGAGCTACGCGAGTGGGTGCTTCATGTTCAGCAGTGCAACGAGCGGAGAAGATGGACCGGCTTACTTGGGGGGCAACGGATGCTCGCCGTCGCCCTGCTTCGCCGTGGAGCAGAGAGCCGTGAAAGATGTCTCCCCCTGGCCCAGCGAGAGCAGCTGCGTGCTCTCGCCGTCGTCCAGGAGCTTCAGCGACTGCTCGGGGCCTCCGGGCTGCAGCTTTGCTGGGCAGGGGATTAGCCTGGAACTCTCCCTGTCGATGCCTGGATTGTAGTTTAGAACATTACGCATGCTAGCTGTTTTTGTAGAACGGTTTCAGCATTGGATTCTCATGTTTGTTTCAGCTGATCATCTGGTGCTGTTTTTGTTGGTAGTCCTCCAAGCATGCCGCAAATGGGCTAGTGATTAGGCGCTTTTCCCTCTTCTGAAAAGGAGGGTACACCCCTGGACTCTGCTAGTGAATAGTCGCTTTAAGAGACGCCTTGAATGTAAGGCAGTATGACAAGGGATGTAATTATGTGAGTATTAACAGTCTTGGTAAACTCTGAAGGACCCTGGGACTGTTAATTTTCCTTTTGTATGTGGCAAGACTATCAGTAATATTATGATCACAAACATACATAACCGGATCACTATTCGGAAGCCCTTTGTCATTGTGATTATGGTTTATAACTATTGACGCAATATCGTAAAATAAATAAATGGTCTTAGATAAACCTGGACAATCAAAATGTGTCTTGCATATCAGGACGGTGAAGTACTTGCGAAGAAAACCGACATATTTGTCACCAGTATCCTTTGCATCTAACTAATTTTGTTCCGGTTTGATTGTGTTAGCATCAAAGGAAATGTACTATCCGCTAGAGATGCATTTCATCAATAGCAACTTTGTTACCCTAGCCGCTAGAAGAAAAGGTTGCTCTCTTCCTCCTTTCACGATTGGATTCCCTCACCTACGCTCTGGTGGCCTGTCTGGCGGCGGAGGTGGATAAATCCCGTATCTCTTGCCAGTCTAGGGACACTTAAAGGTTTTTGGAGATGAATAAAGCACGTGCTCCCAAGTATGCTCAGCTCAATTGGGAGGTGCAAGAACTGCCCTACAACATGGCATAGATGGTACAAAGGACATAAGAAGGAGGCCACCATCATTCTTGAAGTCATGGCCGATTAGGAGACATAGATTTGGCGTGCATATTTTGGGATGTATAGATCTTGCTATGACATTAATGTGCTCTAGCTATCACCACTCTTTTCACGGTTAGCCAATGGGGAATCGCCACTGTTGGAAACGGGGCGGAAGCGGGGCGGCGGTCGCGGCGGCGACGGCGGCGGGGGGTGGCGGCGGTGGTGGTGTTGGGCGGCGGCGGCGGCGGCGATGAGATCGCGGCGGCGGCGGCACAGGGTTAGGATCTTAGGTATGATACCATGTTGGAAACGAGAGTTTGGCAATGCTTCATGATGTATTAATCGGTGCAAAGCGCACGTATATATTGAGTACAAGGTGGGTCACAACCTCAACTATACAATGACTAGGAGGTGGGCCAGGCTATACAATATACATGCACAAAACCATATATTCAACAGCCACTGGTGGAGTTTCAAGCAAATGGCCGCACATCCAACCTAGGCTACTACCTAGTGGATGTGATATATCTGAAGTGGGCTACTTTTGTGAAGCCAATTTAAAGCACCCAAGGTAAGAATGAGCCTCAATTCGAGGGCACTGAGATTTTACAAGCCCAGCTTGCTACTGTCTAAGGATCAACTAGGTTTTAGGATCGGGAGATCCTTTGGTACATCACAATAGCCGCCGTGATCATGCACAACATGATCATTCAGCATTAGCGTGGGCAAGATTTGGGTTACTCCTATGAGTTGATGCGAAAGTCGGTGCAGTCGCGTAGAAGGGAATGCTGCATTCAAAACTTTCCTGAGGTTTACCATGGCTTTCGAGATTCAGATACTCACGAGGATCTTTAAAGAGATCTCATCGAGGAGTGGTGGACATGGAATGGGCAACAAGACCACTAGTTTATCTCTAGTTTCATTTCATGTACGATGCACCATGTGTTATGTTTGATGAACAAATTGTCTTGAATTGATGTTGTGAATTGATGAACTATGTAATAAGTACTGCTCCCTCCGTTCCAAATTACACGTCGCAGAAATGGATGTATCTAGACTTCTAGATACATCCATTTCTACGACGAGTAATTCGGAACGGGGGGAGTATTTGTGTTCCATCTGTTTTGGATTCATTCAAGATGAGTTTAATATTATATGTGTCGAACATATTCTAATAGTTGAAGAAGGTAAAATGTTTGGGTATCAGTTTTACATCGTCAGAAATTTTTCGGGTGCCCTAAAATCTTTTCTCTCCTATTTCAGGGCATCAACTTTTACATCATGTGTTGGACATGCTCTAACACCAAAGGAAAGGAGGTATCTGATCACATCATGTTAACTCACATGGTGCACAGTACATGTGCAGGCATACGCCTCAGCATGCAGCAGATCAAACAGTAAGATGCTGCTTAAATTCAGTCGATATTCTCCAGCAGCAACCGCAACGTACTCATGGCCGCCATGGCCAAGCCATAGTGCTACCGTATTCTGCTGGAAGAACAGAAACAGAACAGAATGATGAAAACATCAGTCACCTCGTGTGCGTGCGCGTGTTGTCTGTTTCGAGCTGGCGTTGGTCACAAAAAACGCCCGAGAGCCTTCACTTCACACCTGTCACCCTGATTTGCTGGCTAAAAGATTGACAGATCAAATCCCTGACTTCCCCAGAGCCAGAGAGGCCCGAAGAAAAGCGGTCTAAAAAGGTGGTTAGAATATACGTAGTACTCGTCAGTTTATGTGTTTGCCTTTGACGCTGCCGATGGCATCATCTTTTGTCAAAATCAGAGCGTCTCATCCCAAGTAGTAGTACAAATTATTACCATCATGAGCACCCACAGTGGTAGATCCCAGAGGGAAAAAGGACGAGGGATCTCCATCTTTTCTTTTTAGGAGGCAAAAAGATTTGCCTATCCATTAATTAACCAATGGAAAACCAGGCTAAAACCATCAAAAACCGCCGAGCAACACACACATGATACCCCACACACACCTCAACCAAGAGGGCCTTGTCAAGATACACTCTCGCATCATCGTCATCACTTCTCCCCAATAGGCACGTATACTTTGTTAGTTCACTGAATTGCCCACAATAATAGTACTACATAAAGTCTAGAGAAACAGTAAAACACAATCATATCCAGCAACAAGTTAGTTAAGCTTTGACGCTGGAGCACGCTAGAAAAAGATAAGAAGCTAACCTCAAAGAACGGGACGAGCACTGCAGCTTACAAATTGACATACTCAGAGCCAGGCAAGATAGCCGTGATACCGTTTCTTTGTTTGTGGAATGCTCAATCTGCGGCATGGCTGACACGAGCATGCCCAACAAGATCGTTTCCTCCATATATTGCCGTTACAGGTGCTCTGACTGGTTGCGGCCGAACTGGCGCATCACTTCTTTTTTGTTTTTGTATCAGACACCAAAGCCTTGACACAAAGACGAGGCTTAGCCGAGACGAGTTCAGCTGGGAGAACAGACACCCCGGCCACCGAAGATCCAACGGGCACCCCAGAAATGGGGAGCACCTCCACTAGTACTGCCACCTTGATATTAGAAACACATTGCTACTGTAAGCAGTGAGTAAGATTAATGAAGGAGGTCGTTACAAACAAACTTTCAACCTGGCATACTCTGTACATAATCTAGTCTTCAGCTTGACGTAGTGCGTAAATTATCGTATAGTCTAGTAGTCGTCCATATACGTAGATGTTTGATGAATAATATTAGCTCGCTAGTCAAACGGTAGTGAAACATGCTGTGAAATTAAAATGTTGAAACTACTTTGTCAGGTGCCAATACCTGACCAGACCTATATCAATTGTCATCATGATGGAATGGAAGACAAGGCCTTACTTCTACTAGTCAGCATTCAACATTGCTGTTTTAACATTTCAGTCCTTACATTATGGTGCTTTGAGTTTCTAATGTTAGATAGCTGACCAGTAAATTTGCTAAACTGTAAGAAATTACTGAAGGATTTGTTCAAAGATACCTCAGGAGACTTGAGATCCACAATTGCGTCCTTAGCAACTGACTTGACAGCAGCAGCAACAACCTTGAAACATTGTTGCCTATCCATTAAACCTTGTTGAATTGAGCTGTTATTGTCATTCTTCTGCGTCTTATTCACCGTTTCATCAATGCCTCTCCTACTGTACCCAACTGCGAACTTTATCATAGGTTAAATGTATACTCAACTCAATAAGAACTAAGAAATATGGATAGTATCTTGTGGTAAATATCTTTCCATGAGATATTATTGCTGGTAATGAAGTAACTTCATTCTTCAAACTAAATGCAAGATTTAGTCACCCCCTATGTTATGTGGGTTACTTGTAACAGCGCCATCCACAACATGCCAGATGCCAGATGGCGAAGTCCTCAAGAAGTAGCAGAAGAAGTCTAGCAATGCCTTAGCTCACTATGTATCTTAGTTAGCAGCAGATTGGTATCTAATCCAGTAGATACCCTAGTTAGCAGCAGATTTCCATCTAATCTAGTACATGTCCTAGTTCCAAGAGGTCAATAGAAGTCCAGCATGTTTGGACTGGTTGATGATGGCTCCTACATACTCAACAGGAATGGCAAGTTATTGAGTAACCTATCAACCCAGAAGATAGTCTTCCCTAACCGCCTCTCTTCGCCGCCGACAACCTTTTATGAGGCTGAGAGCTCCCACGCCACGGCTTAGCCCTAAGATCACAGAGCTCTACCACGGTACCACCCAAGGATGTAATTACTTTTTATGGCTAATAATTAAGGATGGTGGGCATGGGGAACAGAACAATAGTAAATTGCACACACCATCATACCATAAAACTAAATAAAATGCAGGGAACAGTTTTAATCAGCATATCCAATCAGTATACAAGACCAGCAATACTAAATATATTTTTAAAAGGGCTAGATAAAATACTGGCACAAACTACTCGATGAATTTAACTGAAGTTGCAATTTAATCTCAAAGTAGAACAGTATAAGTAGTGCAATCTTATCCACCTTGATAGGCTCATCTTGATCTTCCTTATTCCTGAAGAAGTCCAGGAGCAACTTTGACACAGTGGCATGTAGTTCTGTTTCTGATAGAACACAAGTTTCCTGAATAGGGAATATGCGATGACACCACCTGTCCATTCAGAGTAATGATTTAGAAAAAGGTGTCAGCTTAGATTTTCAGGACAAGATTACTGGGAGATATTATATCAGTTAAAGAAAAATAGTGAACTTCTCTACTGCAAGTCTGCAACTAGAGCTTAACTATATGAAACGACCTAGGAACATTAGCTTCACTGTATGACATACGCACTACTACCTCCATTTCTTGAATAAAATAGTGGCAGAAAGGTTGTATTTATATAAAATATAATCTACGATTACATCTAACAAAGAGGGGATGGTGCATTATGCCTTTCTAATGCTCTGGTCCACACTACAGATATGTTTATGTACGAAAGCACAAGCCAGCTCCCAGTTATAGAATAAGATCCCAACTCTCTAACTAGTTTATCTTTCAAATTAGGAATGTATCTTTCAGCTTCGGCTTTAAGACAATTAGAAATAAGATCTGTGATTGTTACCAGGATTGGATAGGTAGGCCTCTATATAAAGAGGGCCCCTTTTGAGGAATCAAGCAAGAATTACTTGCCTTCAGGGGCAAGAGCCTCTCCTTGACCCTAGTACACAATGTATTATTCAGCATATATACAAAAGAGGCAAGCAAGCGGGGATATGATACACAACCACTACACAGGATTGAGATTAAAAAATGATGAGGTATAAGACTGTATCAAGGTGTCGATACTGTCAAGAAAATACTACAGAAGAATTGTCATAAGCATTTTTCCGTCATACTCTGGTCCACAGTGCATATCATTCAGCATATAGCCAGAAGAGGCAGGGGATGAGAGTATAGTACTCATAATAACAAAATAGGAATGAAATCAATAGTATTTGAGTATAAAACTGAATAAGGCTGTCAATACTGTAGAAGAAGTATCATAAGCTAGCATTTCTTCAGTTCGTCAGTGAACAAAATGCAAAGCTTCCACATTTTCCAAGAAAAAAACATGTCTTCAGTTCAAGGGAATCTAAAAAAAGATGAGTAGGTGGAATCATTGATCCACTTGCTAAAATGACGTCTTCATTCTAGCAGTATGACTAAATAGATGAGTTCATTCAATGAAATTGAAAACTTACTGTGGAGATTTAAGCTTCCCAGATTTCAGTGAACGAAACACTTCGGTAAGCATCTGAACAACATGAACGCCTCCAGTAGGGAAAGAGAAGAAAAGCAAACCACTCATTGATAGCTTAATCAATGAGAGATTTGAAGTCCTGTCAGGATTTCCACTTGTATCGGAGTGAAGTGAATTTGTTTCTACTTCAATGCTGCCTATTATGATGCAAGAAAATGCACAAAATCAGAAGAAAAAAAATACAGTTAAGTGAACCGCCCACAATGATAATTGACACATCTAGATCTAGCATGGCCAAAAAGTTATCAAGAACAATTTATACTAACCAGTAGATTCTGGCGCATCACCCTTCCCATTTGTTACTGTATCTTCTGAATGTTCAATTTCGGATGCCTCAGAAAATATTTTTCTTTTCTTTGATGCCGCTTCCGTAACACATGGTTCCAAGTTTTCAGAACTATGGCTGCTTGCATCGCTAATATACTGTAAAAAATGCTTTTATGTCAACATATTTCCATATAAGGTGCAGAAATGTAGAGTATATCCTAGTTCACTGTAAGTTCACAGCATGAGAGATGTGCACCACATGTGAATGGATGCCATACAATCAAGTACAGCATCATGAAGATAACCAAATTCGAAGTAGCCGTACATTGCAGGCCTAGAATTATCAACTGCAGAAGAAAACTGGAAGTATAAGTAGCAAGATTAACCTCTCCAAGAATTGAAATGGCTTCCTTGGTTGCACTTTTCTCTCGTTCTGTAAAATGACAATCGCATCAAAAGAATTGCAACAGTGATAGAAATTAAGTGTACAAGTAAAACTTTGCCACAACTAAGACGCATTTAACATAAGTTCTTGGTCATAATAAGTTTCTAAATGGTACTGCAAGTCACATACAGTGAATCATATCATACATCGTCGTCTTTCATTTTTTGTCTTCTAATCTACCTAAAAATATATTCATTTCTCTTATCATAAAGCAGCTGCAGCTGATCCACCTACTAAATATTACTTTGCTAAAATTTGAAATCCTGATTCACTTGACAGTAGCTTATGCAATAGTATACCCATTGCTGAAATCATGGAAAATACTAATTGCTCAATGTATGTCCAGTAGTGTCACGCTTTGTGTACTTCGCGATTTGGGTAGTGGAGTGGTGATACTAGTGCAATCTGAAGATGGCAGTGCAAAATATATAATTTTCCATTTAGTTCCATGACATAACACTCATAACAGTTGCTAGAAAATGGAACTAACTTTGGGACCTCCAAATTCACAACTAAACGGTACTAGTAGTGTGTCGTGACAGAGGAACTCGTATAAATCTAGGAAGAGGTAGTCAAATATATCGCACTGATGAAGTTTCTAGTCCCCCTCCGTATCCTTCAAAGTTCAAAATGACCAAACGCGGCAGAATAACGCAAGAGAATCTAGCATGAAGGAGGGCGCGCACTGATGGGGCAGGTGATGAGGAAGCCGGAGTGCGAGCGCAGGAGGAGGGAGCCCGACGCGCGGTAGTCGTAGCGCGGGAGATTGATCACCGCAGCGTGCTGCTCCCATGGCTGCAGCTCCCGGCCGGCGGCGGCTGCGGCTACTGGCTCCGGCGGCTGCTCGCCGGAGGGTGCTGGGATTTCTGTCTCATGCTTGGACTCTGGCGCCGCCATGGGGTTTGGTCTGTTGAGTCCAAGCCTCGAAGGGCAGTGGGAATTTGGGGCGCCGGAGCTCTCGGTCGACTGGTCGCGTTTTGGATGCCCTACCAAAGAATGCACCTACCGACATCGAAGGCGTATTAGCATCTTTCCGTAAATAAAGTGTAGAGGCGACCCAATTATTCGATGCTTTGTGGGCGCTTATAAACAGATAAAATACAAAAAGAAAAGGATATAACCCGCGCGACTGATGTGCATGTGTATACCTCCTCTGTGGCCGTGAGATCCGATTTTGATCAGCCGACTCGAAAGCAACCTCTAACCCATAGCCTAGGTTTGCAACTTGAACATTGTTGCAATCCTTTTTTACCGTAGAGGGGTCTATTGCAAACCGACCGGGCGTTAGGGAGGCTGACGACAGTTCGATCCCGCAGCGGCGACGACACGGGTCTATATGGGGACAACCGTCGCAAATTCTGTGGTGACGACGACGACACAGCCCCCCGCCGCCAGCAACCTCCTTGGCTCAGTTAGGTACCGATCTACAGATCCCGTCGATTTTTTGTAGAAATGTTTCTCAAATCGATGGGCTTAGATGGTAGGAACACTTGCATTTCCCTTATCAACAAATCAATAGATATTTGTGAACATAGGGCTTATTTTGATTAGTCAAGAGGTATCTTGGACCGTAGCTACCACGGTGCTACAAAAAGCGACGATGAGGGTGTTGCGAGACTCCAACGATGGATGCTGCGACGATGAACGACTACCTAAGAGTGAGAACGACGAAATTGCGTTGATGCTACCGTGAGACTACGACGGTGGGACGGCGAGGGGCGATGACGGTGACGGTGAGCCGATGCATCTACGAGGTTAACGGTGAGGGGAGGTGCCGCAAGCTCCAGGGAGCGATGTTCTCGAGCGCGGGACACAGTTCTGCGATGGCAGCGTGTCACATCCCTGCTTTCCTGTTATGCATTAGGGTTGGTTGAACTTGTGCATCATGTTTAAATTTATTTTAAACTTAAAATGGGGACTAATCAACCCCAACCCCCCCCCCCCCTTGAAAATGCTAATTTCCAATAATTGGAATTTCAATGAACCCAAAATGCCCTTCATAAAAGCCCACCATTTTTGGTTCTGGTTTAAACCTCTGCCAAAAATGATCTTGCAAATTATGGAGCCATTCTGGATTTTTGAACAAGCCATAAGTATTTGAATTTGGGCATTTTAAATACTATAAATATTTTAAAATGCTCAAATACTTTTGGAAGTATTTTTAGGCAGTTGAGAATATTTTCAAATGTGCCTCTGAATATTCCCAGAATTTTTAGAAATGAAATGGTATTTTAATCATTTCAATACACAGAGCAGAGCAAATAAAAAAAGAGAAACAAAAAGGAACAGAGGACTTACCTGGAAGCCCACCTAGCAGGCCCACCTACTGGCCCAACCCACCTCCTGTGCCAGCGAGCTGCTTGCACTCGCCAGCACAGGCAAGCAGCTGCTCGACGGCGAGCACAGCATGCGTGCCACGCAACTACCCGCCGCCTTGCCGCTCCCCTCGTCGAGCTGTCGCCCTGGGACGCACCCCCACCTCTCTCCCAAGCTCCCAGACACACTCTCTCTCCTCCCCTGACCCTCCCTCTCGCCCTCCCGACGACGCCCGAGCCGTCACCGTCGCAGCCGCGTCCAACGCCGTCCCCGAGCCGCGCCACCGTGTCTAGCAGCGTCGTCGTCGTCGACTACGTCGACTAGCCAAGCCGCACGACGCCGGAGCCCCTGCAACGTCGCCGTCGCCGTCATCTTCAACCTCGGGCCGCCCGAGATCGCCGTCGCTGTTTCGACCGCACCGAGCCCTCCCCGAGCTCGCTGACCCTCTCTGCGGCTTCCCAGTGAGTTGCTGCTCCTCCCCCTTCTCTCTGCTTCGTCGCTAGAGCTCTGTAGCCGCCGTGCCTCTTTCGTCCGAACGCGTCGCCGCCTGAGCTCGTCGCCGACGTAGCTCCGGCCGCTTAGCGGTCCCGCTGGCATGTCCAGCGTGCTCACCGCATCGCGTAGATGCTGTAGGTGCTAGCGCCACGCCGCCTAGGCCACTGCAGCCACGCGCACGAGCTGACCCGAGCTTCGGCCTTCGCCAAGCTCGTCGCCGGTGATGCTCCGGCCACTTCCCGGCCACGCCATCACCACAGCTGGATGCGGGCGAGCACCAGCTGCCCGTAGCTGCTCTCCGCGCAGCAAATGGTGCCCTGTGGGCAAATCCCGCAGCACGCCGCCGCGTCTGGCCTCGCCGGCGGCTAAACGCTGGCAGGCGCTGACCGCTGACCGGCGAGGTTTGACCCCGCCGAGTCAGGTTGACTCCCCCCTCTCTCTCACTGACATGCGGGCCCCGCCCGATTAATTGTTGGAAATATGCCCTAGAGGCAATAATAAATTGGTTATTATTATATTTCCTTGTTCATGATAATCGTTTATTATCCATGCTAGAATTGTATTGATAGGAAACTCAGATACATGTATGGATACATAGACAACACCATGTCCCTAGTAAGCCTCTAGTTGACTAGCTCATTGATCAATAGATGGTTACGGTTTCCTGACCATGGACATTGGATGTCGTTGATAACGAGATCACATCATTAGGAGAATGATGTGATGGACAAGACCCAATCCTAAGCATAACACTAGATCGTGTAGTTCGTATGCTAAAGCTTTTCTAATGCCAAGTATCATTTCCTTAGACCATGAGATTGTGCAACTCCCGGATACCGTAGGAGTGCTTTGGGTGTGCCAAACGTCACAACGTAACTAGGTGGCTATAAAGGTACACTACGGGTATCTCCGAAAGTGTCTGTTGGGTTGGCACGAATCGAGACTGGGATTTGTCACTCCGTGTGACGGAGAGGTATCTCTGGGCCCACTCGGTAGGACATCATCATAATGTGCACAATGTGATCAAGGAGTTGATCACGGGATGATGTGTTACGGAACGAGTAAAGAGACTTGCCGGTAACGAGATTGAACAAGGTATCGGGATACCGACGATCGAATCTCGGGCAAGTATCATACCGATAGACAAAGGGAATTGTATACGGGATTGATTAAGTCCTTGACATCGTGGTTCATCCGATGAGATCATCGTGGAACATGTGGGAGCCAACATGGGTATCCAGATCCCGCTGTTGGTTATTGACCGGAGAACGTCTCGGTCATGTCTGCATGTCTCCCGAACCCGTAGGGTCTACACACTTAAGGTTCGATGACGCTAGGGTTATAAAGGAAGTTTGTATATGGTTACCGAATGTTGTTCGGAGTCCCGGATGAGATCCCGGACGTCACGAGGAGTTCCAGAATGGTCCGGAGGTAAAGATTTATATATGGGAAGTCCTGTTTTGGTCACCGGAAAAGTTTCGGGGTTTATCGGTAACGTACCGGGACCACCGGGAGGGTCCCGGGGGTCCACCAAGTGGGGCCACCTGCCCCGGGGGGGCACATGGGCTGTAGGGAGTGCTCCTTGGCCTACATGGGCCAAGGGCACCAGCCCCACTAAGGCCCATGCGCCTAGAAGGGGAGAGGGGGCAAACCCTAAGGGCATATGGGCCCTAAGGCCCATACACCCTGCGCCTCCCTCTCCTTTCCCCACTTGGCCGCCACCCCTTGGCCATCTAGGGCTGCCGCCCCCCCTAGGGGTGGGAACCCTAGAGGGGGCGCAGCCCCTCCCCTTCCCCTATATATATGAGGCCTAGGGGGCTGCCCATAACACACGTGATTCAATCTCTCGTTGGTGCAGCCCTGCGTCTCTTCTTCCTCCTCTTCTGCGGTGCTTGGCGAAGCCCTACAAGATTGCCACGCTCCTCCATCACCACCACGCCGTTGTGCTGCTGCTGGATGTAGTCTTCTTCAACCTCTCCCTCTCTCCTTGCTGGATCAAGGCATGAGAGACGTCATCGGGCTGTACGTGTGTTGAACGCGGAGGTGCCGTCCGTTCGACACTAGGATCTTCGGTGATTTGAATCACGACGAGTACGACTCCATCAACCCCGTTCTCTTGAACGCTTCTGCTTAGCGATCTACAAGGGTATGTAGATGCACTCTCCTTCCCCTCGTTGCTAGTCTCTCCATAGATAGATCTTGGTGACACGTAGGAAAATTTTGAATTTCTGCTACGTTCCCCAACAGTGGCATCATGAGCTAGGTCTATGCGTAGTTACTATGCACGAGTAGAACACAAAGTAGTTGTGGGCGTTGATTTTGTTCAATATGCTTACCGTTACTAGTCCAATCTTGTTTCGACGGTATTGTGGGATGAAGCGGCCCGGACCAACCTTACACGTACTCTTACGTGAGACCGGTTCCACCGACAAACATGCACTAGTTGCATAAGGTGGCTGGCGGGTGTCTGTCTCTCCCACTTTAGTCGGAACGGATTCGATGAAAAGGGTCCTTATGAAGGGTAAATAGCAATTGGCATATCACGTTGTGGTCTTTGCGTAGGTAAGAAACGTTCTTGCTAGAAACCCATAGCAGCCACGTAAAACATGCAAACAACAATTAGAGGACGTCTAACTTGTTTTTGCAGGGTATGCTATGTGATGTGATATGGCCAAAGGATGTGATGAATGATATATGTGATGTATGAGATTGATCATGTTCTTGTAATAGGAATCACGACTTGCATGTCGATGAATATGACAACCGGCAGGAGCCATAGGAGTTGTCTTTATTTATTTATGACCTGCGTGTCAACATAAACGTCATGTAATTACTTTACTTTATTGCTAAAGCGTTAGCCATAGTAGTAGAAGTAATAGATGACATGACAACTTCAAGAAGACACGATGATGGAGATCATGATGATGGAGATCATGGTGTCATGCCGGTGACGATGATGATCATGGAGCCCCGAAGATGGAGATCAAAAGGAGCAATATGATATTGGCCATATCATGTCACTATTTGATTGCATGTTATGTTTATCATGTTTATATACATCTTATTTGCTTAGAACGACGGTAGTAAATAAGATGATCCCTCATTAAAATTTCAAGAAAGTGTTCCCCCTAACTGTGCACCGTTGCGACAGTTCGTAGTTTCAAAGCACCACGTGATGATCGGGTGTTTGATTCCAACGTTCACATACAACGGGTGTAAGACAGATTTACACATGCAAACACTTAGGTTGACTTGACGAGCCTAGCATGTGTATAGACATGGCCTCGGAACACAGAAGACCGAAAGGTCGAGCATGAGTCGTATAGAAGATACGATCAACATGAAGATGTTCACCGATGTTGACTAGTCCGTCTCACGTGATGATCGGACACAGCCTAGTTGACTCGGATCATGTAATCACTTAGATGACTAGAGGGATGTCTATCTGAGTGGGAGTTCATAAGATGAACTTAATTATCCTGAACATAGTCAAAAAAAGTTTTTGCAAATTATGTCGTAGCTCGCGCTTCAGTTCTACTGTTTAGTTATGTTCCTAGAGAAAATTTAGTTGAAAGTTGATAGTAGCAATTATGCAGACTAGGTCCGTAAACTAAGGATTGTCCTCATTGCTTCTTAGAAGGCTTACGTCCTTAATGCACCGCTCAGTGTGCTGAACCTCAAACGTCGTCTGTGGATGTTGCAAACATCTGACATACACGTTTTGATAACTACATGATAGTTTAGTTAAACGGTTTAGAGTTGAGGCACCAAAGACGTTTTGAAACGTCGCAAAACATATGAGATGTTTTGAGGGCTGAAATTGGGATTTCAGGCTCGTGCCCACGTCAAGAGGTATAAGACCTCCGACGATTTCCTTAACCTACAAACTAAGGGAGAAAAGCTCAATTGTTGAGCTTGTGCTCAGATTGTCTGAATACAACAATCATTTGAATCGAGTGGGAGTTGATCTTCCAGATGAGATAGTGATGTTTCTCCGAAATCATTACCACCAAGCTGCTAGAGCTTCGTGATGAACTATGATATATCAGGGACATATATGATGATCCTTGAGGTATTCGCGATGTTTGACACCATGAAAGTAGAAATCAAGAAGGAGCATCAATTGTTGATGGTTAGTGAAACCACTAGTTTCAAGAAGGGCAAGGGCAAGAAGGGATACTTCATGAAACGGCAATTCAGTTGCTGCTCTAGTGAAGAAACCCAAGGTTAAACCCAAACCCGAGACTAAGTGCTTCTGTAATAAGAGGAACAGCCACTGGAGAAGAATTACCCTAGATACTTGGTAGATGAGAAGGCTGGCAAGGTCGATAGAAGTATATTGGATATACATTGTGTTGATGTGTACTTTACTAGTACTCCTAGTAGCACCAGGGTATTAGATACCGGTTTGGTTGCTAAGTGTTAGTAACTCGAAATAAAAGCTACGGAATAACCGGAGACTAGCTAAAGGTGAGCTGACGATATGTGTTGGAAGTGTTTCCAATGTTGATATGATCAAGCATCGCACGCTCCCTCTACCATCGAGATTGGTATTAAACCTAAATAATTGTTATTTGGTGTTTGCGTTGAGCATAGACATGATTGGATTATGTCTATCGTGATACAGTTATTCATTTAAGGAGAATAATGGTTACTCTGTTTATTTGAATAATACCTTCAATGGTCTTGCACCTAAAATGAATGGTTTATTGAATCTCGATTGTAGTGATACACATGTTCATGCCAAAAGATATAAGATAGTAATGATAGTACCACCTACTTGTGGCACTGCCACTTAAGTCATATCGGTATAAAACGCATGAAGAAGCTCCATGTTGATGGATCTTTCGGCTCACTCGTTTTTGAAAAGTTTGAGACATGCGAACCATGTCTATTGGTGTGTATGCATGAAGAAACTCCATGCAAATGGACCGTTTGGACTCACTTGATTTTGAATCACTTGAGACATGCAAATCATACCACATGGGCAAGATGACTGAAAGCCTCATTTTCAGTAAAATGGAAATAGAAAGCAACTTGTTGGAAGTAATACATTTTGATGTGTGCAGTCCAATGAGTGCTGAGGCGTGTAGTGGATATCGTTATGTTCTTACTTCACAGATGATTTGAGTAGATGTTGAGTATATTTACTTGATGAATCGCGAGTCTGAATTATTGAAAGGTTCAAGTAATTTCAGGGTGAAGTTGAAAGATCGTCGTGACAAGAGGATAAAGCATCTATGATATGATCATAGAGATGAATATCTGAATTACAAGTTTGGCACAGAATTAAGACATTGTGAAAAATTGTTTCACAACTAATGCAGCCTGGAACACCATAATGTGATGGTGTGTCCGAACATCATAACTGCACCCTATTGGATATGATGCATACCATGATGTCTCTTATCGAATTACCACGATAGTTTATGGGTTAGGCATTAGAGACAACCACATTCACTTTAAATAGGGCACCACGTAATTCCGATGAGATGACACCGTATGAACTATGGTTTAGAGAAACCTAAGCTGTCATTTCTTAAAAGTTTGGGGCTGCGACGCTTATGTGAAAAAGTTTCAGGCTGATAAGCTCGAACCCAAAGCGGATAAATACATCTTCATAGGACACCCAAAACAGTTGGGTATACCTCCTGTCTCAGATCCGAAAGCAATAAGGGATTGTTTCTAGAATCGGGTCCTTTCTCGAGGAAAAGTTTCTCTCGAAAGAATTGAGTGGGAGGATGGTGGAGACTTGATGAGGTTATTGAACCGTTACTTCAACTAGTGTATAGCAGGGCACAAAGAGTTGTTCCTGTGGCACCTACACCAATTGAAGTGGAAGCTTATGATATTGATCATGAGACTTCGGATCAAGTCACTCCCAAACCTCGTAGGATGACAAGGATGCGTACTACTTCTGATTGGTACGTAATCCTGTCTTGGAAGTCATGATGCTAGACAACAATGAACCTACGAGCTATGGAGAAGCGGTGGCGGGCCTCGATTCCGATAAATGGCTCGAGGCCATATAATCCGAGAGAGGATCCATATATGAAAACAAAGTGTAGACTTTGGAAGAACTGCTCGATGGTCGTGAGACTGTTGAGTACAGATGGATTTTAAAAGGAAGACGGACAATGATGGTAAGTATCACCATTAAGAAAGCTCGACTTGTCGTTAAGATGTTTTCCGACAAGTTCAAGGAGTTGAGTACAATGAGACTTTCTCACTCGTAGCGATGCTAAGAGTCTGTTGGAATTATATTAGCGATTACTGCATTATTTATGAAATCTTGTAGATAGGATGTCAAAACATTGTTTCCTCGACGATTTTCTTGAGGAAAGGTTGTATGTGATACAACCGGAAGGTTTTGTCAATCCTGAAAGATGCTAATAAGTATGCAAAGCTCCAGCAATCCTTCTAAGGACTGGAGTAAGCATCTCGGAGTTGGAATGTATGCTTTGATGAGATGATCAGAGATTTTGGGTGTATACAAAGTTTATGAGAAACTTGTATTTCCAAAGAAGTGAGTGGGAGCACTATAGAATTTCTGATGAGTATATGTTGTTGACATATTGTTGATCGGAAATGATGTAGAATTTCTGAAAAGCATGCAGAGTTATTTGAAAAGTGTTTTTCAATGGAAAGCCTGGATTAAGCTACTTGAGCATTGAGCATCAAGATCTATAAGGATAGATCAAAACGCTTAATGGTACTTTCAAATGAGCACATACCTTGACATGATCTTGAAGGTGTTCAAGATGGATCAGTCAAAGAAGGAGTTCTTGCCTGAGTTGTAAGGTATGAAGTTAAGACTTAAAGCTCGACCATGGCAGAATAGAGAGAAAGGACGAAGGTCGTCCCCTATGCTTAAGACATGGGCTCTGCAGTATGCTATGCTGTGTACCGCACCTGAAGTGTGCCTTGCCATGAGTCAGTCAAGGGGTACAAGAGTAATCCAAGAATGGATCACAGGACGGCGGTCAAAGTTATCCTTAGTAACTAGTGGACTAAGGAAGTTTCTCGGTTATGGAGGTGGTAAAAGAGTTCGTCGTAAAGGGTTACGTTGATGCAAGCTTAACACCTATCCGGATAGCTCTGAGTAGAGATACCGGATACGTATAATGGAGCAACAATTTAGAACAGCTCCAAGTAGAACAGTTATTTGGAATAGCTCCAAATAGAACGTGGTAGCTACATCTAGGAGATGACATAGAGATTTGTAAAGCACACACGGATCTGAAAGGTTCAGACCCGTTGACTTAAACCTCTCTCACAAGCAACATGATCAAACCTAGAACTCATTGAGTATTAATCACATAGTGATGTGAACTAGACTACTGACTCTAGTAAACTCTTGGGTGTTAGTCACATGGCGATGTGACCTATGAGTGTTAATCACATGGCGATGTGAACTAGATTATTGACTCTAGTGCAAGTGGGAGACTGTTGGAAATATGCCCTAGAGGCAATAATAAATTGGTTATTATTATATTTCCTTGTTCATGATAATCGTTTATTATCCATGCTAGAATTGTATTGATAGGAAACTCAGATACATGTATGGATACATAGACAACACCATGTCCCTAGTAAGCCTCTAGTTGACTAGCTCGTTGATCAATAGATGGTTACGGTTTCCTGACCATGGACATTGGATGTCGTTGATAACGGGATCACATCATTAGGAGAATGATGTGATGGACAAGACCCAATCCTAAGCATAGCACTAGATCGTGTAGTTCGTATGCTAAAGCTTTTCTAATGTCAAGTATCATTTCCTTAGACCATGAGATTGTGCAACTCCCGGATACCGTAGGAGTGCTTTGGGTGTGCCAAACGTCACAACGTAACTGGGTGGCTATAAAGGTACACTATGGGTATCTCCGAAAGTGTCTGTTGGGTTGGCACGAATCGAGACTGGGATTTGTCACTCCGTGTGACGGAGAGGTATCTCTGGGCCCACTCGGTAGGACATCATCATAATGTGCACAATGTGATCAAGGAGTTGATCACGGGATGATGTGTTACGGAACGAGTAAAGAGACTTGCCGGTAACGAGATTGAACAAGGTATCGGGATACCGACGATCGAATCTCGGGCAAGTATCGTACCGATAGACAAAGGGAATTGTATACAGGATTGATTAAGTCCTTGACATCGTGGTTCATCCGATGAGATCATCATGGAACATGTGGGAGCCAACATGGGTATCCAGATCCCGCTGTTGGTTATTGACCGGAGAACGTCTCGGTCATGTCTGCATGTATCCCGAACCCGTAGGGTCTACACACTTAAGGTTCGATGACGCTAGGGTTATAAAGGAAGTTTGTATGTGGTTACCGAATGTTTTTCGGAGTCCCGGATGAGATCCCGGACATCACGAGGAGTTCCGGAATGGTCCGGAGGTAAAGATTTATATATGGGAAGTCCTGTTTTGGTCACCGGAAAAGTTTCGGGGTTTATCGGTAACGTACCGGGACCACCGGGAGGGTCCCGGGGGTCCACCAAGTGGGGCCACCTGCCCCGGGGGGCCACATGGGCTGTAGGGAGTGCTCCTTGGCCTACATGGGCCAAGGGCACCAGCCCCACTAAAGCCCATGCGCCTAGAAGGGGAGAGGGGGCAAACCCTAAGGGCATATGGGCCCTAAGGCCCATACATCCTGCGCCTCCCTCTCCTTTCCCCACTTGGCCGCCACCCCTTGGCCATCTAGGGCTGCCGCCCCCCCTAGGGGTGGGAACCCTAGAGGGGGCGCAGCCCCTCCCCTTCCCCTATATATATGAGGCCTAAGGGGCTGGCCATAACACACGTGATTCAATCTCTCGTTGGTGCAGCCCTGCGTCTCTTCTTCCTCCTCTTCTGCGGTGCTTGGCGAAGCCCTGCAAGATTGCCACGCTCCTCCATCACCACCACGCCGTTGTGCTGCTGCTGGATGTAGTCTTCCTCAACCTCTCCCTCTCTCCTTGCTGGATCAAGGCATGGGAGACGTCATCGGGCTGTACGTGTGTTAAACGCAGAGGTGCCGTCCGTTCGACACTAGGATCTTCGGTGATTTGAATCACGACGAGTATGACTCCATCAACCCCGTTCTCTTGAACGCTTCCGCTTAGCGATCTACATGGGTATGTAGATGCACTCTCCTTCCCCTCGTTGCTAGTCTCTCCATAGATAGATCTTGGTGACACGTAGGAAAATTTTGAATTTCTGCTACGTTCCCCAACATTAATTACTCTATTAGTGCTAATTAACTAGGTTAGTTTAACTAGTATAGTCACTGACTAGTGGGCCCTGGCCAGTTAATTAGACTAACTAAATGTAGTTAGTGCACAGAGTCACTGACCAGTGGGCCTGGTCAGGTTTGACTGGCCCCTTGCGCCTTTGACTCGCTGACGTCATAGTGACGCAGTGCTGACGCAATTATTTAATTTCTGGATTTATTTTCATATAGAAAATTCCAGAAAATAGCCTAAACTTCTAAAAATCATAGAAAATCAACCATAGCTCGAAATCCAACAAATTATATATGAAAAATGATCAGAAAAATTCAATCTATCCATCTGTAATGGTTTCATGCATGACAAAACACTTTAACCTGGCTGTTTAGGTGAAATAAGCTAATACACTTATTATGCATAAGAACTTAAGCTTCCATTTGAATCTTTGATTCAAAGAAGATTCAAATGGACCCATTTCAACTTGTTTCACATTGCACTAGGCAGGACACATCATTTTGCCATGCCATAGCATGCATCATATTGTTGCATATTGCCATGTGTTGATTATCTTCTGTGTGTCCTTCGTGGTAGGTTCTGCCTCCGAGGATATCTCCGAGTATCCAACTGAAGGGCAGTACCCTACTACCACTCCATCAGGCAAGCAGCCCCATTGATCATATCGATACAATCCCATGTTCTCGCCTCTGCTCTCATTTACTGCATTAAGACAACAACGTTTCAAACTGTTGTGTGCTGCGGTAGTTGAACCCTTATCCTCTGCATGACCTGTCATTGCCACAGTAATTAGATGAAACCCACTAGCATGTGTAGGAGTTGTGTGACGCCCGGATAATCGAGCTACAGTAAACCTCTGCTAATGGTGCCATGTCACCTCGGTTACTGTTGATAAACTCGAGTTAGTTCAAAACTGATTCAGATTCAAATTTGAAATAAAGTCAAACACTAAAAGTTTTCAAAAGCTAAAACTATAATGTTCTCAATGTGGCAAATAAATCATAAGTAATTATGGTGGAGGATCCACATTATTATAAAATAATTAAAGGCACTAAAATAAATAAAACAATGACCGAAATAATAACTTAATTGTCTTTTTAATTAATAGAGAATACAAGGCACTTTACTTTTGTCCCAAACTTTTTGTGAGAACAATTGATTTTACAAATCTAATTGAGGGGTGGGTTTCACTTTTTCTAAAAACTATAAACTATTAAATAAGTAAAAGAAAATAGAAACAGGGAAATAAATAAAAGGAACCGTAAAACAAAAACAAAACATAGAAAAAAAAAATGAAGCAAGACCCCCCTCCCCTGGGCCGCTCGGCCCAACAGGGCACCAGGCCATTGGGCTGGCCCAGCCGCGCCCCTGCATAACCCCCACACCGAACCCTAAACCGCTACCACCCACACCCCCACTCCTCTCACCCCCCCGCTGGATCTGGATCGGGGCGACGCCCCCGACGACCACGCCCGCGTCGCCGGACCAGCACGCCGTCGCTGCTCGTCATCGTCACCCGAAGCACCTCCGCCTCGTCCTCCACGTCTCCCTCGCCGCCTCGCCTTTCCCCGACTCCTCCCCATCGGTCTCCTGCGCACCTCGCCATCCGACGCCGCGCCGCTGCGTCCCGAGATCGTTGCCGTCACGCCATCGCCGGACTGCCTCCCCGTCGTCCTCTTCGTCGCCTACTCGTCCCCGTCCTCCCCAACGACTCCCGCTGCCCGAACCCCTACGCCTCCCTGTGAGCTCCCCCTCTCCTCCCCTGTCCTCCCGCGCACGCGCGCACGCCCCGCGGCCTCGTCCTGCGCTCGCCGCGCCGTTCTGCACGCGCACGCTACCGCGCGCCGCATCCCCGGCCACGGCCACGCATCGGCCGCGGCCTATGCCACACCCGCAGCGCGCCTCGCGCCGCCGACCCGCCATTGCCTCGCCGCCCCCCCGCACTGGCCTCCCCCTGTCTCCAGCCGCTGGCCACGGTTTGGCTGCGCCCGCGTCTTGGTCATGCTGGCCGCGAGCCCCGCACCTGCTTGCGCTCGCGCGTCCCGTAGCGCTCGTCGCCGCCTCCGCTCCATATGCCCTCCCGTGGCGCCACCCGAGGCGGCCCTTCTGCCGCCGGCCGGCTGCACGAGCCGCGCCCCTCGGCCCTGCTCCTGCTGCGCCTCGCTCCTGGGCGGGCTGCGGCTTCGCCCGCACCCGCACCCGCACGCCCGACCCGCTATGGCCCCTCTAGGCCACTGCCAAACGGGGCCCACGCCCCCAGAACAAAAAAAGGATTAAAAAAATAAAATAAAATAAATAATAATAATTAAATTAATTAATTAATTAAGGAATTGATTAAGTTAATTGATCTTAATTAGATTAACCTAATTAACTAATTAGTTTAATTAAACAGTAATTAGATTAGTTAAAAATTAATTAGGCTAAATAGTCAATGACCAGTGGGACCCACACGTCAGCGATCCAGTCAACACCTCTGTTGACTGTTGACGTCATGCTGACGTCATGATGATGTCAGCAAACACTGTTCTGGATAATGTTGAATTAAATTAATTCTAAAAATGATTTAAAACTTTAGAAAATCATATAAAATAAACCGTAGCTCGGATGGAAAAACTTTGTACATGAAAGTTGCTCGGAACGACGAGACGAACCCGGATACGCAGCCCGTTCGTCCTCCACGCATCCCTAACCTATCCAACTCGCAACTTTCCCCCTCCGGCTCCTCTGCCCGAAAACGTGAAACGCCGGGGATACTTTCCGGGATGTTTTCCCCCTTCACCGGTATCACCTCATACCGCGTTAGGGCACGCCTGTGATGCCCGGATAGTTACGCTACAGTAACCCTCTGCTAATGATGCCACATCACCATGATTACTGTTGTTAATCTTGCGATGATTCAAATCCCGTTCAAATTTCAAATTTAAAATCAAGTCAGAGGAATTAAAGTTATCATAAGTCAAAACTAAACTGTTCAAAGTGTGGCAAATAGTCCCTAGGTATTTGTCATGTTGGAACCAACCTCTTTTGGATTCTGAAAATGCTCCTAGAAATTATTTAGTGGTCCAACAAATTTTAAAATTGGCCTTTTGAAATTTCTAAAAATGATTAGACAACTCCTCTTGACCCCAAACTTTTTATTCCATCTCAAGGTTTTGTGTTAGATTTAGGTGCCAAGTTTTGTTCAAAACAAAACTCATTTGGTACTAAAAGAAAATGCAAAACTGAGGCTAAAAATGATAAACAAAAAGTTAAAAATTTAAATGAAAAAAAGAAACACCCCCCCCCCGCTGGGCCGAGCGGCCCAGCTGGCCTCCGGACCGGCCGGCCCACCAGGCCCAGCCGGGCCTCCTTATCCCTCCCACCGAACCGAACCCTAGCTCGTAACCCCCCCCCACTCTTTCCCCGATCCCTCTCGTCTCCCCACCCCGCCCCGAGTGGATCTGGATCGGGAGCGGGCACTCCCGCACCTCCCATCGCTGCCGTGCTCCGCCACCGATGCGCCGCTCAGACCCCACATGACCGGACCGAACCACCTGAGCCTCGTCCTCGCCTTGCCCCGTCGTCCCTGTCGCCCGCCTCCAACCACCGCCGCCTAAGGCACCCGACGGCGGCGCCGCTCTCCCCGTCGCCCCGCCTCGCTGGACGCCCCTGCCGCCTCGACGTCGCGCCCCTGCCTCGGGTCGTCATCCACCCGTCGCCTCGCCGGCGCCGTCCGACCCGCGCCACCTCGTCCGCGTCGTGCTCGCCGCCCCGACGCCGACTCGCTGTCGCCCCGCAGCTCTGGCCCTCCCCGAGCACACCCATGCACCTCTACAGGTCCGGTGAGGACCTCCCCGTCTCGACCCAGTCTTCCCTCCCTACGGTCACCACGCTCCCGTTCGCGCGCTGCTAGCTCGACACCGACCGCGCCTCACAGGGCCGTGCGCCACCCACGCCCGTGCCTCGCCCACACCTGGCGCCGCCGCCCGTGTGTGGCATGTGCGCCTGCCGGCGCTCGCCGTGCGCCTCTGCGTGCGCGCATAGCCGGCCATGGCCTCTGCCGGCTGTGCCTATGACCAGTGGGCCTAGGCAGTTTAATTAGGAGGGCCTAATCCGTTTTTAGTTTAATCCCCCTAATACTCGCTGACTAGAGGGGCCCTCTCTCTAAATAGAATCTGTTAAAACTAAATACCTGTTGTTAACCACCTCTGAAAATGACAACTGGGCCCCCACCTGCTAATTAAATTAACATAAAAAAAGATAACTCTGTTAATAACTGGGTCAATGACAGGTGGCCCCCAGTCAACCTATTAACCGGTCAATAGTTGACTGCTGACTCAACAGTCAACAGGGCCCACTGCCAGCCTCTATACTGCTTTGCGGTGTACACTTTGTGTGTGCACGTAGCAATTTAATCTTTATTTTCGATTTATTAATAATTCCACCATATTTTCAAAACTATGAAAAATCATATAAAATAATCTGTAACTCGGATGAAAATACTTTGTACATGAAAGTTGCTTAGAACGACGAGACGAACCCGGATACGCAGCCCATTTGTCCGCCACACCTCCCTAACCTATCGAACTCGCAACTTTCCCCCTCCGGTCCTCTGCCCGAAAATGCAAAACACCGGGGATACTTTCCCGGATGTCATCCCCCTTCACCGGTATCACCTACTACCGCGTTAGGGCACCTCTAACGCCGTTACTTGTCATGTCATGCATCACTATGCATATGCTTGTTTAAATATTTATTGTCCCCCCCTCTTCTCTTGATAGACACCGAGACCGACGCCGCTGCTTCCCAGTACGACTACGGAGTTGACGGCCCCTCTCTCTTGCCAGAGCAACCAGGCAAGCCCCCCCTTTGATCACCAGATACCGCCTACTCTTCTCTATACTGCTTGCATTAGAGTAGTGTAGCATGTTACTGCTTCCCGTTAATCCTATACTAATGCATAGCCTGTCCTTGCTACTACTGTTGTTACCTTTACCTGCAAACCTAATGCTTAGTATAGGATGCTAGTTTATCATCAGTGGCCCTACATTCTTGTCCGTCTGCCATGCTATACTATCGGGCCGTGATCACTCGGGAGGTGATCACGGGTATATACTATATACTTTATACATGATACATGTGGTGACTAAAGACGGGTAGGCTCGTAGGAGCACCCGCGAGTGGATCTTTGAGGCGGAGCGACAGGGCAGGTTCCGACCACCTAGGAGAGAGGTGGGCCTGGCCCTGGTCGGTGTTCGCAGATACTTAACACGCTTAACGAGATCTGGGTATTTGATCTGAGTCTGGCCATTTGGTCTATACGCACTAACCATCTACGTGGGAGCAGTTATGGGTATCCCGGCGTCGTGGTATCAGCCGAAGCCTTCGTGACGTCAGCGACTGAGTGGCGCGCGCCGGATTGGACTGGAAAGCCACTAGGCTAGGTCTGCTTCTGGCCGCGTACGCAATGTGCAGGTGTGCAAAGGGCGATGGGCCTAGACCCCTGCGCCATAGGATTTAGACCGGCGTGCTGACCTCTCTGTTGTGCCTAGGTAGGGCTGCGACGTGTTGATCTTCTGAGGCCGGGCATGACCCAGAAAAGTGTGTCCGGCCAAATGGGATCGAGCGTGTTGGGGTATGTGGTGCACCCCTGCAGGGAAGTTTATCTATTCGAATAGCCGTGTCCCTCGGTAAAAGGACGACCCGGAGTTGTATCTTGACCTTATGACAACTAGAACCGGATACTTAATAAAACACACCCTTCCAAGTGCCAGATACAACCGGTGATCGCTCTCTCACAGGGCGACGAGGGGAGGATCATCGGTTAGGATTATGCTATGCGATGCTACTGGAGGACTTCAGTCTACTCTCTTCTACATGCTGCAAGACGGAGGCTGCCAGAAGCGTAGTCTTCGAAAGGACTAGCTATCCCCCTCTTATTCTGGCATTCTGCAGTTCAGTCCACCGATATGGCCTTTACACATGTACCCATGCATATGTAGTGTAGCTCTTTGCTTGCGAGTACTTTGGATGAGTACTCACGGTTGCTTTCTCTCTTTTCCCCTATCCCTTTTACCTGGTTGTCGCAACCAGATGTTGGAGCCCAGGATCCAGACGCCACCGTCGACGACGACTCCTACTACGCCGGAGGTGCCTACTGCTACGTGCTGCCCGCTGATGACGACCAGGAGTAGTTAGGAGGATCCCAGGCAGGAGGCCTGCGCCTCTTTCGATCTGTATCCCTGTTTGTGCTAGCCTTCTTAAGGCAAACTTGTTTAACTTATGTCTGTACTCAGATATTGTTGTTTCCGCTGACTCGTCTATGATCGAGCTCTTGTATTCGAGCCCTCGAGGCCCCTGGCTTGTAATATGATGCTTGTATGACTTATTTTATTTGTAGAGTTGTGTTGTGATATCTTCCCGTGAGTCCCTGATCTTGATCGTACACGTTTGCGTGCATGATTAGTGTACGATTAAATCGGGGGCGTCTCAAGTTGGTATTAGAGCTGACTGCCTGTAGGAATCCCTTTTCCAAACTCCTTGGCCGAAGTTGAGTCTAGTCGATGAAAACTGTTTTACTAACATGGCTGTGCGGCTTACGGGCCCACGTCGCCATCTGGGTGGTATTAGGATCTTTTACTCCTCGATCTTTACTCTGGGACTCTAATCTCTCCCCTATTCGGGTTAAATGAATTTTGCTAAATCTAACATTAGGATCTCGTTATCACTCTCTCCCGGAGAGCCCTTCATTACAGATGATCGACTGCTTCAACAGAAGATTCTGATAATACTCTCTGATGTTCTCCTGAAACTTTGTGCCATTGCTTTTGCAATTCCCTACCACCGAAAAATTCCTATGGATAAATACTTACACCTGTCGTTCTTACTTTTATTCCCAGTTGGTCTTGTTATTACAAGACACCCCGAAATACTCGTTGTTGTTTCGATAATCCTTTGAGCTTACTGCCTTGCTGTTCTTTGTCACCTGAATACCCCTATGGATAATTCTCGCGCTTATCGAGTATCTGCTCATCCCCCAGTTGTTCATGTGTTTCACAATGGTCTTCGAAATACTATTCGATCCTCCAAAAATCCTTAGTAGCTTATTGCTCCGCAATACTTGTCTGCTTGCATTATGGATGCTTTCCATATGTCTGGCAATATTCGTCAGTATCCTTAGGCACCGTCTTTTTGATCCTATTGATTCAACATGAGTGCGAATGCACGCAGTCATCAGTTGATCCTTTTAAATTAACTTTCCGGCTCAGACGTCATTTTAAACATGAGCTGGATCTCGACCAATCAAATTGCTGTCGATTGTACCCGTAAGGCTATTCAACTTATCCATCCCTGATCAGAGCATTGCTTCTGATCCCTTGTCTTGGAATTGATAATTCTTTGCATTTGAGCCTTGAATTAGTCAGTTGTTTCTAAAGTCTGATCTCCTCGCATTGTTTCTCCCTCTGGTTGAGTACCGATGCTCACACCAGATCCCTTGAGGACCACCAGATCATTTGCTGGATTTTATCCGACAGCGTCCTTCATATTCAATAAGTCTGTGAGCCTTTCCTCGGATTCATAATACCTTTGGTAAATTGTATCCTCTGCTTTCTCAAACATGCTCTACTATCGAGCTTGTGTTATTTATTCTTGAAACTTGTGGTATATGTTTCTAAGAAGCCCCTATGGGTTGAACATATGCCTTCTCTAAACTGTGTGAACTCGAAAGCTTTCACGAGTCATACACCTATGGTATTTTGCCAGATTAAATTTCAAACACTACAACTTCTTCGAAAGTGAGAAGTGAATGAAAGGTTATGCATTGGAGAAGTGGGAGTCGACCTTGAACTTGTGTTCATGCCCATGGACACGATGTAGATCTTATCGTTAAAGCTTCTCTTAAATTAAATTATTCCTTTGGTATAAGTTCATCTTATATCTGGGATCTGACCTTTTGCAATCGTGGTTCCGACCATGTTCTCCTTTAAATACCATTTCGCGTGCAAGTTTAAGCGCTTGTCTTTTGTAGAGCAATACCCCAGGCCAACCTCTACTTTGACCTGTCATCGAGTATTACCCCCCTCTGGTATCTCGAGATTATCTCGGAACTGCATAACCTCTTATGAGTTCTTCTTCAGGTATTATTTGACTTTCGCTGCATCATCATTTGACTTGATGTCATCGCCAACCGATTACATCTTCATGAAATTTCTCGACAAATGTGTCGTGGTCATCATCAACATCCTGAGCTCTTCCAAGATATATATCGAATTCTTGATGAGAAATACCATCATCGCCCCTCAATAGTTTGTGTTATCACCGACCACTTTATTGCCTTCCGTTCAACACAAACTTATTCGTGTTTTGAGTTATACCTTGAGATCCTTGCTATACAGCATTTGTTCTTCTTTACCTTGGAATGTTACCACCTTTTATGTCAAGAATGTCATGGTAATTTTACCACCTCTTGAGAATTCTTGATATAGTAATATCTCTCGCCTTTTGCGTTCATTTCTTGGTCTCCGTGTTGTTTCTAACCGGAATACCGATAAATGGTCTGTGCTGTGTAAATTCTAAACTTCTAGCAACCCTATTTCTTGAAGTTATTGGTCTACAGTCTCATTCTAAGTCTATTGATTATTGAATCATCATTCAAACATTGATCGTGCTACCTAGTCCAGATTCCTGGGTGCACCCTTCTATCATTGTTCAGTTGTGTATGTTTCCCTCAAGCATACATCATTATGACATTTGATCCGACAAATGATATTTCCTTGTTCACATAATTGTGGAAATCAATCCTTTGGAAATCTCAATGATTTGTTGCTGAGCCTATCAGCCACCTCCTCATCCTCTCCTTGGTTTTAATGATGAACTCTTGTTTCGGAACTCGCTACCAAAGTACATTTCCCGAGAATCTTACAATGTCATCTCGTCAATTGTGTTGCACCTTTTCTTCTCAGGCATCCTGAGTTTGGGGTATCCTGACACCAATCAGATCTAAATCTTGGTCAGATATGATGGTTGGAACATTTTTCAAGAGACATATCATTGGTCCTTATATGACCCGGTAAGGTGGTATCATACCTAGCCCACCTGGCCGGAGGCCCTATTGTTATAGATTCCTTTTTTCAGTACGGTTATCCATTCTTTCATGAGGAAATTGTAAGCCTTATTCTATAAGTTATTCCTGATGGATCCTTTGTGTTTCCAAAGTCTGATCATCACCTGTTGACCATGTCCATGCTATCTCGAAGCATGTCTGTGGTACTTCGATTTTCAACAGGAACATTTGAAGCCCAATGTTAAATGTTTCCTGCTCAATTATCCAAACACCGCTGTATGGGTAATGTCTTGAAAATTTCTCTCCCTTTACCTAAATGATTTTCTACTTTAGATCCTGTCATGGATATCTTGCTCTGCTTGTCGTTGGGAAGGATATACCCCTGAAATATGTGTTTAAACACATTTTTCCCTTTCCATTGTTCTGTATAACCTGGTGATCACATTTTCCTTTCCATTGGTTTGTTTGACATTTTCTTGTGATCTATATAATCTAAGCAGTAATAATTTATGTAAACACCTCGGTGTACAACTCTGTCAGTGAGACCCTGTTTCTACTGTTGATGACTTTCCGGTAACCGCCGATGGACGAGAACTTTGCCTATTGGTCCGCCTCGTTCAACGAGCAGGAAAATGGTTCTCTTCGTCCCTCGCCCTTGGTACCGTTGTTGTTGCCGACATAACTGACAGGCTATCCTCTGACATGTCTGCTTACATGATCGTGCGAGACATTACCCCCCTTCCTACTTTCGACCACATGGTGGGCCCATAACCCATAGTTCCACAGGATCGAAACCTGACTCCCATGTACACCCCCTGTTCCCAAGGTTGTTCCTCGCACGTGACCTCGCATGTAATTCATGAGCCACCTTCAGTTCTGATATCGGACACAATACTTATTCCCGTTGTTTTGGCCCTTTCACGCCCTATAACAGACATCGAACGATTGCCTGCCCGCTCAAAACTTCCCAGGTTACCTCCTTACTTTGCTCTCGATAATTTCTTAAGATTCGATTCGAGAGTTACTTTCCGCCACCTTCCTCGATGTTGTCGACCCGATAGTCAACCTTGCCGACGTCCGTTCTCCCAGAATGCCTACCCTTTATTCTTTCATAAGTACGATGGAGTTCCTGGAGAAAGGGCGCCGACTTCATCATGATGACCTGAAACAGAGAAATGAAGACTTCAACGTAATGGATCGACCTCTTCGAGAAGGGCAACCAAGATCGAGAAGACCCGTTAGAATTTCGTAACCAGAATTTTCCCCTTAGTCCCCCTCTTAAATCTCGGGACGAGATTTCTTGTAGTGGAGGAGAATTGTGATGCCCGGATAGTTACGCTACAGTAAGCCTCTGCTAATGATGCCACATCACCATGATTACTGTTGTTAATCTTGCGATGATTCAAATCCCGTTCAAATTTCAAATTTAAAATCAAGTCAGAGGAATTAAAGTTATCATAAGTCAAAACTAAAATGTTCAAAGTGTGGCAAATAGTCCCTAGGTATTTGTCATGTTGGAACCAACCTCTTTTGGATTCTGAAAATGCTCCTAGAAATTATTTAGTGGTCCAACAGCTTTTAAAATTGGCCTTTTGAAATTTCTAAAAATGATTAGACAACTCCTCTTGACCCCAAACTTTTTATTCCATCTCAAGGTTTTGTGTTAGATTTAGGTGCCAAGTTTTGTTCAAAACAAAACTCATTTGGTACTAAAAGAAAATGCAAAACTGAGGCTAAAAATGATAAACAAAAAGTTAAAAATTTAAATGAAAAAAAAGAAACACCCCCCCCACGCTGGGCCGAGCGGCCCAGCTGGCCTCCGGACCGGCCGGCCCACCAGGCCCAGCCGGGCCTCCTTATCCCTCCCATCGAACCGAACCCTAGCTCGTAACCCCCCCACTCTTTCCCCGATCCCTCTCGTCTCCCCACCCCGCCCCGAGTGGATCTGGATCGGGAGCGGGCACTCCCGCACCTCCCATCGCTGCCGTGCTCCGCCACCGATGCCACCGCTCAGACCCCCCATGACCGGACCGAACCACCTGAGCCTCGTCCTCGCCTTGCCCCGTCGTCCCTGTCGCCCACCTCCAACCACCGCCGCCTAAGGCACCCGACGGCAGCGCCGCTCTCCCCGTCGCCCCGCCTCGCTGGACGCCCCTGCCGCCTCGACGTCACGCCCCTGCCTCGGGTCGTCGTCCACCCGTCGCCTCGCCGGCGCCGTCCGACCCGCGCCACCTCGTTCGCGTCGTGCTCTCCGCCCCGACGCCGACTCGCTGTCGCCCCGCAGCTCTGGCCCTCCCCGAGCACACCCATGCACCTCTACAGGTCTGGTGAGGACCTCCCCGTCTCGACCCCATCTTCCCTCCCTACGGTCACCACGCTCCCGTTCGCGCGCTGCTAGCTCGACACTGACCGCGCCTCACAGGGCCGTGCGCCACCCACGCCCGTGCCTCACCCACACCCGGCGCCGCCGCCCGTGTGTGGCATGTGCGCCTGCCGGCGCTCGCCGTGCGCCTCTGCGTGCGCGCATAGCCGGCCATGGCCTCTGCCGGCTGTGCCTATGACCAGTGGGCCTAGGCAGTTTAATTAGGAGGGCCTAATCCGTTTTTAGTTTAATCCCCCTAATACTCGCTGACTAGAGGGGCCCTCTCTCTAAATAGAATCTGTTAAAACGAAATACCTGTTGTTAACCACCTCTGAAAATGACAACTGGCCCCCCACCTGCTAATTAAATTAACATAAAAAAGATAACTCTGTTAATAACTGGGTCAATGACAGGTGGCCCCCAGTCAACCTATTAACCGGTCAATAGTTGACTGCTGACTCAACAGTCAACAGGGCCCACTGCCAGCCTCTATACTGCTTTGCGGTGTACACTTTGTGTGTGCACGTAGCAATTTAATCTTTATTTTCGATTTATTAATAATTCCACCATATTTTCAAAACTATGAAAAATCATATAAAATAATCCATAACTCGGATGAAAATACTTTGTACATGAAAGTTGCTCAGAACGACGAGACGAACCCGGATACGCAGCCCGTTCGTCCGCCACACCTCCCTAACCTATCGAACTCGCAACTTTCCCCCTCCGGTCCTCTGCCCGAAAACGCAAAACACCGGGGATACTTTCCCGGATGTCATCCCCCTTCACCGGTATCACCTACTACCGCGTTAGGGCACCTCTAATGCCGTTACTTGTCATGTCATGCATCACTATGCATATGCTTGTTTAAATATTTATTGTTTCCCCCCCTCTTCTCTTGATAGACACCGAGACCGACGCCGCTGCTTCCCAGTACGACTACGGAGTTGACGGCCCCTCTCTCTTGCCAGAGCAACCAGGCAAGCCCCCACCTTTGATCACCAGATACCGCCTACTCTTCTCTATACTGCTTGCATTAGAGTAGTGTAGCATGTTACTGCTTCCCGTTAATCCTATACTGATCCATAGCCTGTCCTTGCTACTACTGTTGTTACCTTTACCTGCAAACCTAATGCTTAGTATAGGATGCTAGTTTATCATCAGTGGCCCTACATTCTTGTCCGTCTGCCATGCTATACTATCGGGCCGTGATCACTCGGGAGGTGATCACGGGTATATACTATATACTTTATACATGATACATGTGGTGACTAAAGACGGGTAGGCTCGTAGGAGCACCCGCGAGTGGATCTTTGAGGCGGAGCGACAGGGCAGGTTCCGACCACCTAGGAGAGAGGTGGGCCTGGCCCTGGTCGGTGTTCGCGGATACTTAACACGCTTAACGAGATCTGGGTATTTGATCTGAGTCTGGCCATTTGGTCTATACGCACTAACCATCTACGTGGGAGCAGTTATGGGTATCCCGACGTCGTGGTATCAGCCGAAGCCTTCGTGACGTCAGCGACTGAGTGGCGCGCGCCGGATTGGACTGGAAAGCCACTAGGCTAGGTCTGCTTCCGGCCGCGTACGCAACGTGCAGGTGTGCAAAGGGCGATGGGCCCAGACCCCTGCGCCATAGGATTTAGACCGGCGTGCTGACCTCTCTGTTGTGCCTAGGTAGGGCTGCGACGTGTTGATCTTCCGAGGCCGGGCATGACCCAGAAAAGTGTGTCCGGCCAAATGGGATCGAGCGTGTTGGGGTATGTGGTGCACCCCTGCAGGGAAGTTTATCTATTCGAATAGCCGTGTCCCTCGGTAAAAGGACGACCCGGAGTTGTATCTTGACCTTATGACAACTAGAACCGGATACTTAATAAAACACACCCTTCCAAGTGCCAGATACAACCGGTGATCGCTCTCTCACAGGGCGACGAGGGGAGGATCATCGGTTAGGATTATGCTATGCGATGCTACTGGAGGACTTCAGTCTACTCTCTTCTACATGCTGCAAGACGGAGGCTGCCAGAAGCGTAGTCTTCGAAAGGACTAGCTATCCCCCTCTTATTTTGGCATTCTGCAGTTCAGTCCACCGATATGGCCTTTACACATGTACCCATGCATATGTAGTGTAGCTCTTTGCTTGCGAGTACTTTGGATGAGTACTCACGGTTGCTTTCTCTCTCTTTTTCCCTATCCCTTTTACCTGGTTGTCGCAACCAGATGTTGGAGCCCAGGATCCAGACGCCACCGTCGATGACGACTCCTACTACGCCGGAGGTGCCTACTACTACGTGCTGCCCGCTGATGACGACCAGGAGTAGTTAGGAGGATCCCAGGCAGGAGGCCTGCGCCTCTTTCGATCTGTATCCCTGTTTGTGCTAGCCTTCTTAAGGCAAACTTGTTTAACTTATGTCTGTACTCAGATATTGTTGTTTCCGCTGACTCGTCTATGATCGAGCTCTTGTATTCGAGCCCTCGAGGCCCCTGGCTTGTAATATGATGCTTGTATGACTTATTTTATTTGTAGAGTTGTGTTGTGATATCTTCCCGTGAGTCCCTGATCTTGATCGTACACGTTTGCGTGCATGATTAGTGTACGATTAAATCGGGGGCATGACAACGCCTAGCATCACGCTTTGCTTTGTCATGCATCATTATGCATCTGTTTGCATTGTATTTATTGTTTCTCCCCCCTCTTCTTCCGCTAGACACCGAGACCGACGCCGCTGCTACCCAGTACGACTACGGAGTTGACGACCCCTCTCTCTTGCCAGAGCAACCAGGCAAGCCTCCCCCTTTGATCACCAGATATCGCCTACTCTTCTCTATACTGCTTGCATTAGAGTAGTGTAGCTTGTTACTGCTTTCCGTTATTCCTATCCTGATGCATAGCCTGTCCTTGCTACTACTATTGTTACCATTACCTGCTATCCTACTGCTTAGTATAGGATGCTAGTGTTCCATCAATGGCCCTACACTCTTGTCCGTCTGCCTTGCTATACTACTGGGCCGTGATCACTTCGGGAGGTGATCACGGGCATATACTATATACTTTACACAGTTACATTACCTGTGATACTGTTCGGAGATGGGGGCTGAAGGGGCAGGTGGCTCCATCCCGGTAGAGGTGGGCCTGGGTTCCCGACGGCCCCCGACTGTTACTTTGTGGCGGAGCGACAAGGCAGGTTGAGACCACCTAGGAGAGAGGTGGGCCTGGCCCTGGTCGGCGTTCGCGGATACATAACACGCTTAACGAGATCTTGGTATTTGATTTGAGTCTGGCTACTGGCCTATACGCACTAACCATCTACGCGGGGACAGTTATGGGCACTCGACGTCGTGGTATCAGCCGAAGCCTTCGTGATGTCAGCGACTGAGTGGCGCGCGCCGGATTGGACTGGAACGCCACTAGGCTAGGTCTGCTTCCGGCCGCGTTCGCAACGTGCAGGTGTGCAAAGGGCGATGGGCCCAGACCCCTGCGCCATAGGATTTAGACCGGCGTGCTGACCTCTCTGTTGTGCCTAGGTAGGGCTGCGACGTGTTGATCTTCCGAGGCCGGGCATGACCCAGGAAAGTGTGTCCGGCCAAATGGGATTGAGCGTGTTGGGTTATGTGGTGCACCCCTGCAGGGAAGTTAATCTATTCGAATAGCCGTGTCCCTTGGTAAAAGGACGACCCGGAGTTGTACCTTGACCTTATGACAACTAGAACCGGATACTTAATAAAACACACCCTTCCAAGTTCCAGATACAACCGGTGATCGCTCTCTCACAGGGCGACGAGGGGAGGATCATCGGTTAGGATTATGCTATGTGATGCTACTTGGAGGACTTCAGTCTATTCTCTTCTACATGCTGCAAGACGGGGGCTGCCAGAAGCGTAGTCTTCGACAGGACTAGCTACCCCCCCTCTTATTCCCGCATTCTGTAGTTCAGTCCACATATGATAGCCTTATTCCAGTTGATACCAATGCATACATATGTAGTATAGCTCCTTGCTTGCGAGTACTTTGGATGAGTACTCACGGTTGCTTTCTCCTTCTTTTCCCTCTACCCCTTCTACCTGGTTGTCGCAACCAGATGTTGGAGCCCAGGAGCCAGACGCCACCGTCGATGACGACTCCTACTACACCGGAGGTGTCTACTACTACGTGCTGCCCGCTGACGGCGACCAGGAGTAGTTTAGGAGGATCCCAGGCAGGAGGCCTGCGCCTCTTTCGATCTGTATCCCAGTTTGTGCTAGCCATCTTATGGCAACTTGTTTAACTTATGTCTGTACTCAGATATTATTGCTTCCGTTGACTCGTCTATGATCGAGCTCTTGTATTCGAGCCCTTGAGGCCCCTGGCTTTTAATATGATGCTTGTATGACTTATTTTATTTGTAGAGTTGTGTTGTGATATCTACCCGTGAGTCCTTGATCTTGATTGTACACATTTGCGTGCATGATTAGTGTACAGTCAAATCGGGGGCGTCACAAGTTGGTATCAGAGCCGACTGCCTGTAGGAATCCTCCTTCCAACTCCTTGGCCGAAGTTGAGTCTAATCATTGCAAAAACTTTTACTAACATGGTTGTGTGGCTTACGGGCCCACGTCGCAATTGGGTGGTATTAGGATCTTTTACTCCTTGATCTTTACTCTGGGATTCTGAACTCTCTTCTATTCGGGTTAAACGATTTTTACTAAAATCTAACTTTAGGTTCGAAAATACTTTCTCCCGGCGAGCCCCTTCAGTCCAGATGATCGCCGGCTGCACCAGAAGATTTCGAAGATACTCTCCGATATTCTCTCGAGACCTTGTGCCAGTTGCTTTTGCAATTCCCTTCCATCGAAATATCCCTATGGATAAATACTTACACCTATTGTGCTTACTTTTATTCCCAGTCGATATTGTTATTACAAGATACCCCGAGAATATTGGTGCCTACTGCCTTGCAGTTCTTCGCCACCTGAATACCCCTAAGGATAAAATCTCGCACTTTCCGAGTATCCGCTCATCCCCAGCTATCCAGGTGTTTCATAAAAGTCTTTGAAAAATATTCAATCCTCCGAAAATCCTTAGCAGCTTTATTGCTCTGCAAATACTTGCCTACTTGCATTATGGATGCTTCCCAAATATCTGGCAATATTCACTAGTATCTTTTGACACCATCATTTTGATCCTATTGATTCAACATGTGTGCGAATGCACACAATCATCTATCAACCCTTCTAAATTATCTTTCCGGCTCAGACATCATTTTTGAACATGAGCTGGTTCTCGACCAAACTATTTATCGTCAATTATGCCTCTGGTCTATCGAACTTATCCATTCTTGATCAGAGCATCTGCTTCTGATCCTTTGATTTGGAAATCATAATTCCTTTGTTATCTAAGCATCGAATTATTCAGGTGTTCTATAATATGATGCCCGTGCATTCTTCTTCCTCTGGTTGAGTACCGATGCTCACATCAGATCCCTTGTGGACCATCGGTTCCTTTGTTGGATTTATCCGACAGTGTCCTTCATACTGAATAACCTTGAGAGCCTTTCCATGGGTATATAATGCCTTTGGTAAATTGTATCATGTGCTTTTGAACAATGCTTTACTTTCGAGCTTGTATTATTTACCCCGAAGTTTGTGGTATATGTTCCTAAGATGCCCTGATGGGTTGAACCTATGCCTTCCTTAATACGTGTGAACTCGGAAGTTTTCACGGGTCATACTCATCTGGTATTTCACCAGGTAAAACTTTCAACACTAATGCCATTATCGAAACGAGAAGTGAATGTAAGGTTATGCTTTGGAGAAGTGGGAGTCGACCTTGAACTTTGTGTTCATGCCCATGGACCCGAGGTGGAACTTATCATGGAAGCTTCTCATAGTAATAATAATCCCCTTGTTATAACTTCTTCTCTTATCTATGCTTGGTCTTTTGCGACCGTGGTTTCGACCATATTGTTCTTCTTTGATCCCATTTCTTGGAAAAGTTTAAGTGCTTGCCTTCTGCAAATGATTTCACTTGTCCAACCCCTATCCCGCTCTACCCTTGAGTATACCCTCTGGTACCGCGAGAATATCATGGAACATCATAACTTCTTATGGGTTCTTCATCAATTGTTATTACTCACCAGGTCCAATTGTTCTTAGGTTCTGGGTTGTTGTCAACCGAGGACACCGACTAGTGAAATTATTCCGCACTACAAATCAAATACCCCTAGTATTTTTACTGGGAAATTCTGAATTCAATCTGGTCATTCCTAGACTATCGGCTGCATCCTGGTCTTGCTATCTTTGACTGTCCTACCTCGTCCTTCTCTGGTGCACGAGTTCTTAAGTGTGTGAGCACGACTTACGTTGAGCTTTCAACATCATGTTGCTTGTCTTGAAAGGAAACTTTGGTTCTGAGCATACATAATCATATCATTTGATCCGACAAATGATATTTCCTTGTTCACATAATTGTGGAAATCCATCCTTTGGAAATCTTGATGATTTGTTGCTGAGCCTATCAGCCACCTCCTCATCCTCTCCTTGGTTTACTGATGAACTCTTGTTTCAGAGCTCACTTCCATAGATCATTTTGAGAATCTCACAAATGTCATCTCGTCAATTTGTGTTGCACCTTTCTTCTCAAGCATTCTGAGTCTGAGTTATCCTAACACCAATCAGATCTGAATCTCGGTCAGATATGATGATTGGAACATATTCCCAAGAGTTATAACAATGGTCTTTATGTGACCCGGTGAGGTGATGTCGTGCCTAGCACACCTGGCTGGAGGGCCTATTGTTATAGTTCTTCCTTTTAGCAATGTTAACCATTCTTCCATGAGGAAATTGAAAGACTTATTCTATAAGTTGTTCCTGATGAATCCCTTGAGTATCCAAAGTCTGACCTTTGCTTGAAGTGAAGGAAATATGCCCTAGAGGCAATAATAAAGTTATTATTTATTTCCTTATATCATGATAAATGTTTATTATTCATGCTAGAATTGTATTAACCGGAAACATAATACATGTGTGAATACATAGACAAACAGAGTATCACTAGTATGCCTCTACTTGACTAGCTCGTTAATCAAAGATGGTTATGTTTCCTAACCATGAACAAAGAGTTGTTATTTGATTAACGAGGTCACATCATTAGTTGAATGATCTGATTGACATGACCCATTCCATTAGCTTAGCACCCGATCGTTTAGTATGTTGCTATTGCTTTCTTCATGACTTATACATGTTCCTATAACTATGAGATTATGCAACTCCCGTTTACCGGAGGAACACTTTGGGTACTACCAAACGTCACAACGTAACTGGGTGATTATAAAGGAGTACTACAGGTGTCTCCAATGGTAGATGTTGGGTTGGCGTATTTCGAGATTAGGGTTTGTCACTCCGATTGTCGGAGAGGTATCTCTGGGCCCTCTCGGTAATACACATCACATAAGCCTTGCAAGCATAATAACTAAGATGTTAGTTATGAGATGATGTATTACGGAACAAGTAAAGAGACTTGCCAGTAACGAGACTGAACTAGGTATTGGATACCGACGATCGAATCTCGGGCAAGTAACATACCGATGACAAAGGGAACAACGTATGTTGTTATGCGGTCTGACCGATAAAGATCTTCGTAGAATATGTAGGAGCCAATATGGGCATCCAGGTCCCGCTATTGGTTATTGATCGGAGACGTGTCTCGGTCATGTCTACATTGTTCTCGAACCGTAGGGTCTGCACGCTTAATGTTACGATGACAGTTATTATGAGTTTATGCATTTTGATGTACCGAAGGTTGTTCGGAGTCCCGGATGTGATCACGAACATGACGAGGAGTCTCGAAATGTTCGAGACGTAAAGATTGATATATTGGAAGGCTATGTTTGGACATCGGAAGTGTTCCGGGTGAAATCGGGATTTTACCGGAATACCGGGAGGGTTACCGGAACCCCCCGGGAGGCAAATGGGCCTATTGGGCCTTAGTGGAAAAGTGAAAAGGGGCTGCCATAGAGGGCTGCGCACCTCCCCCCTTTCCTAGTCCTAATAGGACTAGGGAAGGTGGCCGGCCACCCCTTCTCTCTTTCCCCCTTGAGGATTCCTATTAGGAATAGGATTGGGGGGAGTCCTACTCCCGGTAGGTGTAGGACTCCTCCTGCGCCCCTTTCCCTTGGCCGGCCGAACCCCTCCCCTTGCTCCTTTATATACGGGGGCAGGGGGCACCCCATAGACACACAAGTTGATCATTGTTGATTGTTCCTTAGCAGTGTGCGGTGCCCCCTGCCACCAAATTCCACCTCGGTCATATCGTTGTAGAGCTTAGGCGAAGCCCTGCGTTGGTAGTACATCAAGATCGTCACCACGCCGTCGTGCTGACGGAACTCTTCCTCGACGCTTTGCTGGATCGGAGCCCGAGGATCGTCATCGAGCTGAACGTGTGCTAAGAACTCGGAGGTGCCGGAGTAACGGTGCTTGGATCGGTCGGATCGGGAAGAAGACGTACGACTACTTCCTCTACGTTGTGTGATCGCTTCCACAGTCGGTCTGCGTTGGTACGTAGACAACACTCTCCCCTCTCGTTGCTATGCATCACCATGATCTTGCGTGTGCGTAGGAAAATTTTCGAAATTACTACGTTCCCCAACAGTGGCATCAGAGCCTAGGTTTTATGGTTTGATGTTATTTGCACGAGTAGAACACAAGTGAGTTGTGGGCGATACAAGTCATACTGCCTACCAGCATGTCATACTTTGGTTCGGCGGTATTGTTGGACGAGACGATCCGGACCAACCTTACGCGTACTCTTACGCGAGATCGGTTCCCTCGACGTGCTTTGCACATAGATGGCTTGCGGAAGACTGTCTCTCCAACTTTAGTTGAACCAAGTGTGGCTACGCCCGGTCCTTGAGAAGGTTAAAACGAAGTCTATTTGACAAACTATCGTTGTGGTTTTGATGCGTAGGTGAGATGAGTTCTTACTTAAGCCCGTAGCAGCCACGTAAAACTTGCAACAACAAAGTAGAGGACGTCTAACTTGTTTTTGCAGGGCATGTTGTGATGTGATATGGTCAAGGCATGATGCTGATTTTATTGTATGAGATGATCATGTTTTGTAACCAAGTTATCGGCAACTGGCAGGAGCCATATGGTTGTCGCTTTATTGTATGCAATGCAATCGCGATGTAATGCTTTACTTTATTACTAAGCGGTAGTGATAGTCGTGGAAGCATAAGATTGGCGAGACGACAACGATGCTACGATGGAGATCAAGGTGTCGCGCCGGTGACGATGGTGATCATGACGGTGCTTCGGAGATGGAGATCACAAGCACAAGATGATGATGGCCATATCATATCACTTATATTGATTGCATGTGATGTTTATCCTTTTATGCATCTTGTCTTGCTTTGATTGACGGTAGCATTATAAGATGATCTCTCACTAAATTATCAAGAAGTGTTCTCCCTGAGTATGCACCGTTGCCAAAGTTGGTCGTGCCCAGACACCACGTGATGATCGGGTGTGATAAGCTCTACGTCCATCTACAACGGGTGCAAGCCAGTTTTGCACACGCAGAATACTTAGGTTAAACTTGACGAGCCTAGCATATGCAGATATGGCCTCGGAACACAAAGACCGAAAGGTCGAGCGTGAATCATATAGTAGATATGATCAACATGACGATGTTCACCATTAAAAACTACTCCATCTCACGTGATGATCGGTTATGGTTTAGTTGATTTGGATCACGTGATCACTTAGAGGATTAGAGGGATGTCTATCTAAGTGGGAGTTCCTAAGTAATTTGATTAACTGAACTTAAAACTTATCATGAACTTAGTACCTGATAGTATCTTGCTTGTTTATGTTGATTGTAGATAGATGGCTCGTGCTATTGTTCCGTTGAATTTTAATGCGTTCCTTGAGAAAGCAAAGTTGAAAGATGATGGTAGCAATTACACGGACTGGGTCCGTAACCTGAGGATTATCCTCATTGCTGCACAGAAGAATTACGTCCTGGAAGCACCGCTAGGTGCCAGGCCTGCTGCTGGAGCAAAACCAGATGTTATGAACGTCTGGCAGAGCAAAGCTGATCACTACTCGATAGTTCAGTGTGCCATGCTTTATGGCTTAGAATCGAGACTTCAACGACGTTTTGAACGTCATGGAGCATATGAGATGTTCTAGGAGTTGAAGTTAATATTTCAAGCAAATGCCCGAATTGAGAGATATGAAGTCTCCAATAAGTTCTATAGCTGCAAGATGGAGGAGAACAGTTCTGTCAGCGAGCATATACTCAAAATGTCTGGGTATAATAATCACTTGATTCAGATGGGAGTTAATCTTCCAGATGATTGCGTCATTGACAGAATTCTCCAATCACTGCCACCAAGCTACAAGACCTTCGTGATGAACTATAATATGCAAGGGATGAACAAGACTATTCCCGAGCTCTTCGCAATGCTGAAAGCTGCGGAGGTAGAAATCAAGAAGGAGCATCAAGTGTTGATGGTCAACAAGACCACTAGTTTCAAGAAAAAGGGCAAAGGGAAGAAGAAGGGGAACTTCAAGAAGAACAGCAAGCAAGTTGCTGCTCAGGAGAAGAAACCTAAGTCTGGACCTAAGCCTGAAACTGAGTGCTTCTACTGCAAGCAGACTGGTCACTGGAAGCGGAACTGCCCCAAGTATTTGGCGGATAAGAAGGATGGCAAGGTGAACAAAGGTATATGTGATATACATGTTATTGATGTGTACCTCACTAGAGCTCGCAGTAGCACCTGGGTATTTGATACTGGTTCTGTTGCTAATATTTGCAACTCGAAACAGGGACTACGGAATAAGCGGACGCTAGCAAAGGACGAGGTGACGATGCGCGTGGGAAACGGTTCCAAAGTCGATGTGATCGCGGTCGGCACGCTACCTCTACATCTACCTTCGGGATTAATATTAGACCTAAATAATTGTTATTTGGTGCCAGCGTTGAGCATGAACATTATATCTGGATCTTGTTTAATGCGAGACGGTTATTCATTTAAATCAGAGAATAATGGTTGTTCTATTTATATGAGTAATATCTTTTATGGTCATGCACCTTTGAAGAGTGGTCTATTCTTGTTGAATCTCGATAGTAGTGATACACATATTCATAATGTAGAAGCCAAAAGATGCAGAGTTGATAATGATAGTGCAACTTATTTGTGGCACTGCCGTTTAGGTCATATTGGTGTAAAGCGCATGAAGAAACTCCATACTGATGGACTTTTGGAACCACTTGATTATGAATCACTTGGTACTTGCGAACCGTGCCTCATAGGCAAGATGACCAAAACACCGTTCTCCGGTACTATGGAGAGAGCAACAGATTTATTGGAAATCATACATACCGATGTATGTGGTCCGATGAATATTGAGGCTCGTGGCGGATATCGTTATTTTCTCACCTGCACAGATGATTTAAGCAGATATGGGTATATCTACTTAATGAAACATAAGTCTGAAACATTTGAAAAGTTCAAGGAATTTCAGAGTGAAGTTGAAAATCATCGTAACAAGAAAATAAAGTTTCTACGATCTGATCGTGGAGGAGAATATTTGAGTTACGAGTTCGGTGTACATTTGAAAAATTGTGGAATAGTTTCGCAACTCACGCCACCCGAAACACCACAACGTAATGGTGTGTCCGAACGTCGTAATCGTACTTTACTAGATATGGTGCGATCTATGATGTCTCTTACTGATTTACAGCTATCGTTTTGGGGTTATGCTTTAGAGACGGCCGCATTCACGTTAAATAGGGCACCATCAAAATCCGTTGAGACGACGCCTTATGAACTATGGCTTGGCAAGAAACCAAAGTTGTCGTTTCTTAAAGTTTGGGGCTGCGATGCTTATGTGAAAAAGCTTCAACCTGATAAGCTCGAACCCAAAGCGGAGAAATGTGTCTTCATAGGATACCCAAAGGAAACTGTTGGGTATACCTTCTATCACAGATCCGAAGGCAAGACATTCGTTGCTAAGAATGGATCATTTCTAGAGAAGGAGTTTCTCTCGAAAGAAGTGAGTGGGAGGAATGTAGAACTTGACGAGGTAACTGTACCTGCTCCCTTATTGGAAAATAGTACATCACAGAAAACTGTTTCTCCGACACCTATACCAATTAGTGAGGAAGCTAATGATGATGATCATGAAACTTCAGGACAAGATACTACTGAACCACGTAGATCAACCAGAGTGAGATCCGCACCAGAGTGGTACGGTAATCCAGTTCTGGAAGTCATGCTACTAGATCATGATGAACCTACGAACTATGAAGAAGCGATGGTGAGCCCAGATTCCGCAAAGTGGCTTGAGGCCATGAAATCTGAGATGGGATCCATGTATGAGAACAAAGTATGGACTTTGGTTGACTTGCCCGATGATCGGCAAGCAATTGAGAATAAATGGATCTTCAAGAAAAAGACTGACGCTGACGGTAATGTTACTGTCTATAAAGCTCGACTTGTCGCAAAAGGTTTTCGACAAGTTCAAGGGGTTGACTACGATGAGACCTTCTCACCCGTAGCGATGCTTAAATCTGTCAGAATCATGTTAGCAATTGCCGCATTTTATGATTATGAAATATGGCAGATGGATGTCAAAACTGCATTTCTGAACGGATTTCTGGAAGAAGAGTTGTATATGATGCAACCAGAAGGTTTTGTCGATCCAAAGGGAGCTAACAAAGTATGCAAACTCCAGCGATCCATTTATGGACTGGTGCAAGCATCTCGGAGTTGGAATAAACGCTTTGATAGTGTGATCAAAGCATTTGGCTTTATACAGACTTTTGGAGAAGCCTGTATTTACAAGAAAGTGAGTGGGAGCTCTGTAGCATTTCTGATATTATATGTGGATGACATATTGCTGATTGGAAATGATATAGAATTTCTGGATAGCATAAAGGGATACTTGAATAAAAGTTTTTCGATGAAAGACCTCGGGGAAGCTGCTTACATATTAGGCATAAAGATCTATAGAGATAGATCAAGACGCTTAATTGGACTTTCACAAAGCACATACCTTGACAAGATTTTGAAGAAGTTCAAAATGGATCAAGCAAAGAAAGGGTTCTTGCCTGTGTTACAAGGTGTGAAGTTGAGTCAGACTCAATGCCCGACCACTGCAGAAGATAGAGAGAAAATGAAAGATGTTCCCTATGCTTCAGCCATAGGCTCTATCATGTATGCAATGCTGTGTACCAGACCTGATGTGTGCCTTGCCATAAGTTTAGCAGGGAGGTACCAAAGTAATCCAGGAGTGGATCACTTGACAGCGGTCAAGAACATCCTGAAATACCTGAAAAAGACTAGGGATATGTTTCTCGTATATGGAGGTGACAAAGAGCTCACCGTAAGAGGTTACGTTGATGCAAGCTTTGACACTGATCTGGAAGATTCTAAATCGCAAACCGGATACGTGTTTACTTTAAACGGTGGAGCTGTCAGTTGGTGCAGTTCTAAACAAAGCGTCGTAGCGGGATCTACATGTGAAGGGGAGTACATAGCTGCTTCGGAAGCAGTGAACGAAGTAGTCTGGATGAAGGAGTTCATATCCGATCTAGGTGTCATACCTAGTGCATCGGGTCCAATGAAAATCTTTTGTGACAATACTGGTGCAATTGCTTTGGCAAAGGAATCCAGATTTCACAAAAGGACCAAACACATCAAGAGACGCTTCAACTCCATCCGGGATTTAGTCCAGGTGGGAGACATAGAGATTTGCAAGATACATACGGATCTGAATGTTGCAGACCCGTTGACTAAGCCTCTTCCACGAGCAAAACATGATCAGCACCAAGGCTCCATGGGTGTTAGAATCATTACTGTGTAATCTAGATTATTGACTCTAGTGCAAGTGGGAGACTGAAGGAAATATGCCCTAGAGGCAATAATAAAGTTATTATTTATTTCCTTATATCATGATAAATGTTTATTATTCATGCTAGAATTGTATTAACCGGAAACATAATACATGTGTGAATACATAGACAAACAGAGTGTCACTAGTATGCCTCTACTTGACTAGCTCGTTAATCAAAGATGGTTATGTTTCCTAACCATGAACAAAGAGTTGTTATTTGATTAACGAGATCACATCATTAGTTGAATGATCTGATTGACATGACTCATTCCATTAGCTTAGCACCCGATCGTTTAGTATGTTGCTATTGCTTTCTTCATGACTTATACATGTTCCTATAACTATGAGATTATGCAACTCCCGTTTACCGGAGGAACACTTTGGGTACTACCAAACGTCACAACGTAACTGGGTGATTATAAAGGAGTACTACAGGTGTCTCCAATGGTAGATGTTGGGTTGGCGTATTTCGAGATTAGGGTTTGTCACTCTGATTGTCGGAGAGGTATCTCTGGGCCCTCTCGGTAATACACATCACATAAGCCTTGCAAGCATAATAACTAAGATGTTAGTTATGAGATGATGTATTACGGAACGAGTAAAGAGACTTGCGAGTAACGAGACTGAACTAGGTATTGGATACCGACGATCGAATCTCGGGCAAGTAACATACCGATGACAAAGGGAACAACGTATGTTGTTATGCGGTCTGACCGATAAAGATCTTCGTAGAATATGTAGGAGCCAATATGGGCATCCAGGTCCCGCTATTGGTTATTGACCGGAGACATGTCTCGGTCATGTCTACATTGTTCTCGAACCGTAGGGTCCGCACGCTTAACGTTACGATGACAGTTATTATGAGTTTATGCATTTTGATGTACCGAAGGTTGTTCGGAGTCCCGGATGTGATCACGGACATGACGAGGAGTCTCGAAATGGTCTAGATGTAAAGATTGATATATTGGAAGGCTATGTTTGGACATCGGAAGTGTTCCGGGTGAAATCGGGATTTTACCGGAATACCGGGAGGGTTACCGGAACCCCCCGGGAGGCAAATGGGCCTATTGGGCCTTAGTGGAAAAGTGAAAAGGGGCTGCCATAGAGGGCTGCGCACCTCCCCCCTTTCCTAGTCCTAATAGGACTAGGGAAGGTGGCCGGCCACCCCTTCTCTCTTTCCCCCTTGAGGATTCCTATTAGGAATAGGATTGGGGGGGAGTCCTACTCCCGGTAGGAGTAGGACTCCTCCTGCGCCCCTTTCCCTTGGCCGGCCGACCCCCTCCCCTTGCTCCTTTATATACGGGGGCAGGGGGCACCCCATAGACACACAAGTTGATCATTGTTGATCGTTCCTTAGCCGTGTGCGGTGCCCCCTGCCACCAAATTCCACCTCGGTCATATCGTTGTAGAGCTTAGGCGAAGCCCTGCGTCGGTAGTACATCAAGATCGTCACCACGCCATCGTACTGACGGAACTCTTCCTCGATGCTTTGCTGGATCGGAGCCCGAGGATCGTCATCGAGCTGAACGTGTGCTAAGAACTCGGAGGTGCCGGAGTAACGGTGCTTGGATCGGTCGGATCGGGAAGAAGACGTACGACTACTTCCTCTACGTTGTGTGATCGCTTCCGCAGTCGGTCTGCGTTGGTACGTAGACAACACTCTCCCCTCTCGTTGCTATGCATCACCATGATCTTGCGTGTGCGTAGGAAAATTTTCGAAATTACTACGTTCCGCAACATGAAGACCATGTCAATGCTATCCTGAAGCATGTCTATGATACTTCGATTTTCAACAGGAACATTTGAAGCCCAATGCTAAATGTTTCCTGCTCAATTATCCAAACACCGTTGCATGGGTAATGTCATGAAATTTCTCTCCCCTTTCCTAAAGGGTTTTCTACATTATATCCTGTCATGGATATCATGCTCTGCTTGTCCTTGGGAAGGATATACCCCTAAAATATGTGTTTAAACGCATTTTCCTTCCCATTGTTTTGTTTAGCCTTTCTAGTAATCTACTTAACTGAGCAGTGATAATTCCCTGCTTATGTAAACACCTCGATGTACAACTTTGTCAGTAAGACCCCGTTACTTTTGTTGATAACATTTCGGTAGCCACCGATGGACGAGAACTTTGCCTAATGGTCTGCCTTGTTCAACGAGCAGGAAAATGGTTCTCTTCGTCCCTCGCCCTTGGTATCGACATTGTTGCCGACATAACTGACAGGCTAGTCTCTGACATGCCTTGCTATGGTGAGCATGCAAGATGTCACCACTCCTACGTTTATCCCACATGGTGGGCCCATAACCCACAGTTCCACAAGATCGAAACCTGGCTCTCCTGTACAACCCTGTTTCTAATGGTTATTCCCCACGCTTGGCTTCGTATTTAAATCACGGACCACCTTCCTAGTGCTTTATTCTGGTATCAGACGCAATACTTACTCCCGCTACTCTGAACCCCTTTCTCACTCTGGTTCAGACTTCGAGCAACTATCTATCCGCTTGGAACCTCTTATTGTACCTTCGTACCTTACTCTCGATGTATTTCATATGTTCAACTCGAGAGATAATCTTATACTCATTCATGGGTTAACCCCAGATTGATTCCCTCAAAGGCATTCTGTCGTAGCTGAACTGCCCCTTATCCTTTCGTAAGTACGATGGAGTTCCCGAAGAAATGATGACAAGTTTATCATGATGCATTGGAATAAAGAATTGAAGACATCAACGAAAGGGATTAACTTCTTCGAGAAGATCCATTGGAATATCGTAAACGGAACTTTCCCCCTTACTCCCCTCTTAAATCTCGGGACGAGATTTCTTGTAGTGGAGGAGATTTGTGACGCCCGGATAATCGAGCTACAGTAAACCTCTGCTAATGGTGCCATGTCACCTCGGTTACTGTTGATAAACTCGAGTTAGTTCAAAACTGATTCAGATTCAAATTTGAAATAAAGTCAAACACTAAAAGTTTTCAAAAGCTAAAACTATAATGTTCTCAATGTGGCAAATAAATCATAAGTAATTATGGTGGAGGATCCACATTATTATAAAATAATTAAAGGCACTAAAATAAATAAAACAATGACCAAAACAATAACTTAATTGTCTTTTTAATTAACAGAGAATACAAGGCACTTTACTTTTGTCCCAAACTTTTTGTGAGAACAACTGATTTTACAAATCTAATTGAGGGGTGGGTTTCACTTTTTCTAAAAACTATAAACTATTAAATAAGTAAAAGAAAACAGAAACAGGGAAATAAATAAAAGGAACGGTAAAACAAAAACAAAACATAGCAAAAAAACGAAGCAAGACCCCCCTCCCCTGGGCCGTTCGGCCTAGCAGGGCACCAGGCCATTGGGCTGGCCCAGCCGCGCCCCTGCATAACCCCCACACCGAACCCTAAACCGCTACCACCCACACCCCCACTCCTCTCATCCCCCCCGCTGGATCTGGATCGGGGCGACGCCCCCGACGACCACGCCCGCGTCCGCTGCCGCTCGAAGGCCTCCCCGTCGCCGGACCAGCACGCCGTTGCTGCTCGTCATCGTCGCCCGGAGCTCCTCCGCCTCGTCCTCCACGTCTCCCTCGCCGCCTCGCCTTTCCCCGACTCCTCCCCATCGGTCTCCTGCGCACCTCGCCATTCGACGCCGCGCCGCTGCGTCCCGAGGTCGTCGCCGTCACGCCATCGCCGGACTGCCTCCCCGTCGTCCTCTTCGTCGCCTACTCGTCCCCGTCCTCCCCAACGACTCCCGCTGCCCGAACCCCTATGCCTCCCTGTGAGCTCCCCCTCTCCTCCCCTGTCCTCCGCGTGCACGCCCCGCGGCCTCGTCCTGCGCTCGCTGCGCCGTTCCGCACGCGCACGCTACCGCGCACCGCGGCCCCTCCCAGCGCCCGCTCGCGCTTCGCCGCGGCATCCCCGGCCACGGCCACGCATCGGCCGCGGCCTATGCCACACCCGCAGCGCGCCTCGCGCCGTCGACCCGCCGTTGCCTCGCCGCCCCCCGCACTGGCCTCCCCCTGTCTCCAGCCGCTGGCCACGGTTTGGCTGCGCCCGCGCCTTGGTCGTGCTGGCCGCGAGCCCCGCACCTGCTTGCGCTCGCGCGCCCCGTAGCGCTCGTCGCCGCCTCCGCTCCATATGCCCTCCCGTGGCGCCACCCGGGGCGGCCCTTCTGCCGCCGCCGCCAGCTGCACCAGCCGCGCCCCTCGGCCCTGCTCCTGCTGCGCCTCGCTCCTGGGCGGGCTGCGGCTTCGCCCGCAGCCGCGCTCGCACGCCCGACCCGCTATGGCCCCTCTGGGCCACTGCCAAACGGGGCCCACGCCCCCCAGAACAAAAAAAAGGATTAAAAAATAAATAATAATTAAATAAATAATAATAATTAAATTAATTAAGGAATTAATTAGGTTAATTGATCTTAATTAGATTAACCTAATTAACTAATTAGTTTAATTAAACAGTAATTAGATTAGTTAAACATTAATTAGGCTAAACAATCAATGACTAGTGGGACCCACACGTCAGCGATCCAGTCAACACCTCTGTTGACTGCTGACGTCATGCTGACGTCAGCAAACACTGTTCTGGATAATGTTGAATTAAATTAATTAAATAAATTCTAAAAATGATTTAAAACTTTAGAAAATCATATAAAATAAACCGTAGCTCGGATGGAAAAACTTTGTACATGAAAGTTGCTCAGAACGACGAGACGAACCCGGATACGCAGCCCGTTTGTCCGCCACGCATCCCTAACCTATCCAACTCGCAACTTTCCCCCTCTGGCTCCTCTGCCCGAAAACGCGAAATGCCAGGGATACTTTCCCGGATGTTTTCCCCCTTCACCGGTATCACCTCATACCGCGTTAGGGCACGCCTAGCATCACGCTTTGCTTTGTCATGCATCGTTATGCATCTGTTTGCATTGTATTTATTGTTTCTCCCCCCTCTTCTTCCGCTAGACACCGAGACCGACGCCGCTGCTACCCAGTACGACTACGGAGTTGACGACCCCTCTCTCTTGCCAGAGCAACCAGGCAAGCCCCCCCCCTTTGATCACCAGATATCGCCTACTCTTCTCTATACTGCTTGCATTAGAGTAATGTAGCTTGTTACTGCTTTCCGTTATTCCTATCCTGATGCATAGCCTGTCCTTGCTACTACTATTGTTACCATTACCTGCTATCCTACTGCTTAGTATAGGATGCTAGTGTTCCATCAGTGGCCCTACACTCTTGTCCGTCTGCCTTGCTATACTACTGGGCCGTGATCACTTCGGGAGGTGATCACGGGCATATACTATATACTTTACACAGTTACATTACCTGTGATACTGTTCGGAGATGGGGGCTGAAGGGGCAGGTGGCTCCATCCCGGTAGAGGTGGGCCTGGGTTCCCGACGGCCCCCGACTGTTACTTTGTGGCGGAGCGACAAGGCAGGTTGAGACCACCTAGGAGAGAGGTGGGCCTGTATAACACCCTCGATGCGACTATATCTCCCACGTGTCGAGGCACGACTTAGAGGTATAATCGCATTGAAGGCATAAGTCGCAAGTGAGGCAATCTTCACACAACCCATGTACATATAAATATAAAGGGGGAATAATAATAATAGTTGGCTTACACTCGCCACGTCACATCAAGGTACATAAATAGCATCCATCATACAAACACTCATGGCCCGACTACGGCGCCAAAAATAGAAAGACCCCCCAACATGCGACTAATCCCTGAATCGAACCCCGAGCAGGTACCACTACTGATCATCAGGAAAAGAAACATAGTATCGCTGAGAGTCCTCATCGTACTCCCACTTCAGCTCGAACGCGCCATCCGGAGGAGTATCATCGGTCCCTGCATCTGGTGATATAGTAATCTGTGAGCCACAAGGACTCAGCAATCTCGCACCCTCGCGATCAAGACTATTTAAGCTTAATAGGTAAGGAAGGGGTAATGTGAGTGGAGCTGCAGCAAGCGACTAGCATATATGGTGGCTAACTTAATCGCAAAAGAGAGCGAGAAGAGAAGGCAAGGCACGAGCGGAATCTAAATAGAGCAGACTACGCAAACATAACTCCAACGCCGTGTCCACTTCCCGGACTCCGCCGAGAAGAGGCCATCACGGCAACACACGCAGTTGATTCATTTTAATTAATTAAGTTCAAGTTGTATACAACTGGACATTAACAAATTCCCATCTGCCCATAACCGCGGGCACGGCTTTCGAAAGATCAATCCCTGCAGGGGGGTCCCAACTTAGCCCATAACAAGCTCTCACGGTCAACGAAGGAATAGACCTCCACCCAGGACCCACCGATCAGACTCGGTATCCCGGTACGACAAGATGATTCGACAGGTCAAAACTAGTCCAGCAACACCGCCCGAATGTGCCGACAAATCCCGATAGGAGCTGCACATATCTCTTTCTCAGGGCACACTCAGATTGTCCTAGGTACGGGTAGGCCAGCCCAGAGTTGCCCCTGGTGGCCACCGGCAGCTGACAGTTGGACCAACACTCAGAGGAGCACTGGCCCGGGGGGGGGGGGGGTTAAAATAAGATGACCCTCGGGCTCCGGAAACCCAAGGGAAAAAGGAGGTAGGTGGCAAATGGTAAAACCAATGTTGGGCATTGCTGGAAAAGCTTTAATCAAGGCGAACTATCAAGGGGTTCCCATTATAGCCCAACCGCGTAAGGGACGCAACAATCCGGGAACATAATACCGATATGACGGAAACTAGGGCGGCAAAAGGGGAACAAAACACTAGGCAAGAGGCCGAGCCTTCCACCCTTTACCAAGTATATAGACGAGTAAAGATAACATAGCAATATAATGATATCCCAACAAGGAACGGCTCTAATCTTCACCTGCAACTAACAACGCTATAAGAAGGGCTGAGCAAAGCGGTAACATAGCCAATCAATGGTTTGCTAGGACAAAGGTGGGTTAGAGGCTCAATCATGGCAATTGGGAGGCTGACAAGCAAGTGGTAGGCATCGAAGCATTGGCAAAGCAAAAGAGCGAGCAAACTAGCATAGCAAAGATAGTAGTGATTTCAAGGGTGTGATCATCTTGCCTGCACAGTTGTCAGAATTGACTGGATCCTCACAAGCAAACTCAACGGGCTCCTCGTTAGCGAACTCGTCTCCCGGCTCTACCCAACAACACAAACAAGCAACAAGGATACAATCAACCACGTGCAAGGGCAAGCAATAAGACTCAAAGAAGATATGTTATGCGGGATGCGATGCGGGATGCAAGAATGCAACATGTAACAGGAAATGCATGAACCTGGCCTCAACTTGGAAATCCAAGGGTGCCACTGGATAGAGGGGAAGAAATCCCCTGAAAACGATATAAAGATCATGGCAATCGGAGCTACGGTTTAGAAATGGCAAGCGTTTTACTAAACGAACCGATCTGCGATTTACCGCAACATGCCTCCTAAATGCAACAAAATGAACATGCCACAGCCACCCAACATGAAAACAAATTGCATGGCCGTGATGTACTCATCAAGCTTAACAAATCATCATGACTGAGGCATAGGCAAATTCATCCATTAAGGGCTTCAAACAAGCATGGCAAAACTGAATAAGCAAAACAGATTTCAGACTTAGCGAAATTAATGCTAGTCTGAAATTTCAGACCACGATGCTCTCTTCGGAGCAGCAAAACAACATGAAGGAAAACCTGAACATGGCAAGTAAGAGCATGGCATGGAGCTACTCAACAAGCTTAACAAAACACCCAAAATGACCTGGGCCCAAAAGGGTTCACAAAATACTCTACCGAGCCCACGAACATCGATGAAGCACAATCAGTTTTCAGACAGTGAAAACTGGGACATGCTGAAATAATAACTCACGGTGGCATGTAAACGAGCTCGATGCTCTCACTACGGTGCAAGTCATGGCAAGGCAAGCATATATCCATAAAGAAGGCACAAAATGCTATCTGTACATGGCAAGAACAATGGCATAGCATGCATGGATCACTAGCAATCACTCCGGCAAAATCGCAAAAGAGTTCACGATCTGCCCAAAACAGCAACTATCCAAAAGTTGAGCTCGATTGAGTCAACCTAGGGTGCTCCAACATAACAAGTAAAGACATGGATGGATTAAGCACAACAAGCATAACAAATCACTCTTACTGATCATCCTCAAAAGAGGCACGGATCACTAGGAAACAAGCCGGACATATAGCATCATGAACTAAAACGGCTCAGACTTAGTGAAAATCTGTAATCCCCGGTAGCCCTCTTCGCAAGCTTGCACAAGACAACACACACATCCTAAAAATACATGGAAGGCACCTCTGGAAAGAAGACAACATGCTTAACAATTCATCCCAAAGGGGCACAGGCATATCATGCACGGATTAAATATGGCAAAAATGACAAAAGTGCATGTTGAACTAATAGATCTGCAATTTAACTCAACATGCCTCCTTCCAACAGCATTTTGGGCAACAAGACGACCTCAAATGCAATTGATGCAATGGAATGAAATGATGTACTCGTCGAGACGAAGATTTTGACATATCACACGCCCAAAACGGAGCTACGGATGCAAAGATATGGCAGGTCAAAGTAGGCACGAAAATTAGGGGGAGAAGGAAGAAGTCAACCCTAGATATTTTGGATCTCAGATCTGAAACGGGCACTGTTCATCCGGCATGCGAACCGAGGTCACCGGAGAAGATGGCCGGGGCGAGGCCGGCCGGCGAGGGGCGGCGGCGGTGGCGCGGCCACCGGAGCCGGCGAGGGGCGGCAGCGGCCGGGGCACCGCGGTGGCGCGGCCACCGGAGCCGGCGAGGGGCGGCGGCGGTGGCGCGGCCACCGGAGCCGGCGAGGGGCGGCAGCGGCCGGGGCACCGCGGTGGCGCGGCCACCGGAGCCGGCGAGGGGCGGCGGCGCCACCGGCGTGGAACGGCGGGGCGGAGCGGCGAGGGCGAGGAGGTGGTCGCCGGCGGGCAGTCCGGTCGGCGGGGCGGCGAGCTCCGGCGATGGGGGCGACGATGCGGGCGGCGGCGCGCGAGGAGACGGGCTCGGGGGCCGGCTGTCGGCGGCGCGGGGCGCGGACACGTGGCGCGCGGCGGGTGGCTGAGGCGGGCGGCGGACGATGTCCGGCCGGGGGCGGACACGTCCGACGGCGGCGGGATTCGGTTTTTTTTTGGAACTAGGGTTGGACGGGGAAGACGAGATCCGAAAACGGGGGGGTGTATATATAGGCATAGAGGGAGCTAGGAGAGTCCAAATGAGGTGCGGTTTTCGCCCACACGATCGTGATCGAACGACCGAGACGATGGAGCTGAGTTTGGTGGGTTTTGGGCCAAAATGGAGGGGTGTTGGGCTGCACACACCCGAGGCCTTTTCGGTCCCTCGGTTAACCGTTGGAGTATCAAACGAAGTCCAAATGACCCGAAACTTGACAGGCGGTCTACCGGTAGTGAACCAAGGCCGCATGGCAAGTCTCGGCCCAATCCGGAAATGTCTAATCCCCACACACGGAAGAAAGCTAGAAATGGCCACCGGAGGAGAATGAAGCGCCGGAATGCAAAACGGACAACGGGGAAAATGCTCGGATGCATGAGATGAACATGTATGCAAAAGCGAGGCACGTGATGACATGATAAGAGATGCACGAAAAACAAAACAACACACGGAGACAAAGACCCGAACCCGAGAATTAAATATAACTTAATGCCGGAAACGGCATGAGTCGGAGTACAATTGGGGAAGGTTACATGTGGGGCGTTACAGCCTGGCCCTGGTCGGCGTTCGCGGATACATAACACGCTTAACGAGATCTTGGTATTTGATCTGAGTCTGGCTACTGGCCTATACGCACTAACCATCTGCGCGGGGACAGTTATGGGCACTCGACGTCGTGGTATCAGCCGAAGCCTTCGTGACGTCAGCGACTGAGTGGCGCGCGCCGGATTGGACTGGAACGCCACTAGGCTAGGTCTGCTTCCGGTCGCGTTTGCAACGTGCAGGTGTGCAAAGGGCGATGGGCCCAGACCCCTGCGCCATAGGATTTAGACCGGCGTGCTGACCTCTCTGTTGTGCCTAGGTAGGGCTGCGACGTGTTGATCTTCCGAGGCCGGGCATGACCCAGGAAAGTGTGTCCGGCCAAATGGGATCGAGCGTGTTGGGTTATGTGGTGCACCCCTGCAGGGAAGTTAATCTATTCGAATAGTCGTGTCCCTCGGTAAAAGGACGACCCGGAGTTGTACCTTGACCTTATGACAACTAGAACCGGATACTTAATAAAACACACCCTTCCAAGTGCCAGATACAACCGGTGATCGCCCTCTCACAGGGCGACGAGGGGAGGATCATCGGTTAGGATTATGCTATGCGATGCTACTTGGAGGACTTCAGTCTATTCTCTTCTACATGCTGCAAGACGGGGGCTGCCAGAAGCGTAGTCTTCGACAGGACTAGCTATCCCCCTCTTATTCCGGCATTCTGCAGTTCAGTCCACATATGATAGCCTTATTCCAGTTGATACTAATGCATACATATGTAGTATAGCTCCTTGCTTGCGAGTACTTTGGATGAGTACTCACGGTTGCTTTCTCCTTCTTTTCCCTCTACCCCTTCTACCTGGGGCGTTACAACACTCCACCACTACGAAAAGATCTCGTCCCGAGATCTAGGACTGAAAGAACTCCGGGTACTCAGAACGGAGGTGATCCTCGCGTTCCCAGGTAGCTTCACGGTCGGAATGGTGTGACCACTTAACTTTGAGAAACTTGATTGACTTGTTGCGAGTTTTGCGTTCAGTCTCTTCAAGGATTGCAACTGGGTGCTCACGGTAGGAGAGATCTTCTTGGAGCTCAATGTCCTCGAAGTTAACGGCGCGCTCAGGCGTCTTGAAGCACTTTCGGAGTTGCGAGACGTGGAACACATCATGAACATTGGCAAAGGTTGCAGGAAGCTCGAGTTGATAGGCGAGGTCGCCTCTCTTGCTGACGATCTTGAAAGGCCCGACGTATCTGGGGGCAAGCTTCCCTTTGATACCGAAGCGACGAGTCCCTTTCATAGGAGAGACGCGGAGGTAGACATGATCTCCGATCTCGAAAGCCAAATCGCGGTGCTTGCTGTCGTAGTAGCTCTTCTGACGAGATTGGGCTGCTTTGAGGTTATCACGAATGACCTTGCACATTTCTTCTGCCTCTGTGATCAGGTCATTACCCAGCAGCTGACGTTCACCGGTTTCAGACCAGTTGAGAGGTGTACGGCACTTCCTACCATACAGAATTTCAAACGGGGCCTTGCCGGAGCTTGCTTGGAAACTGTTGTTGTACGAGAATTCAGCATATGGAAGGCAATCCTCCCACTTCATGCCGAAGGAGATAACACAAGCCCTGAGCATATCTTCAAGAATCTGGTTGACACGCTCGACTTGACCGCTTGTTTGAGGATGGAAAGCAGTGCTGAAGCGAATGTTGGTGCCCATGGCCTTCTGAAAAGAATCCCAGAACTTGGAGGTAAAGATACTGCCACGGTCTGACGATATCACTTGAGGAATACCGTGCAGAGAGACAATGCGGGAGGTGTAGAGCTCCGCCAATTGATCTGCAGTTATTGACTCTTTGATAGGCAAGAAATGAGCCACTTTGGTCAGCTTATCGATGACAACGAATATAGCATCATTGCCACGCTTGGACTTAGGAAACCCAGTCACGAAGTCCATTTCAATGTGGTCAAACTTCCATTCTGGAATGGCGAGAGGTTGGAGGAGACCTGCTGGCCTTTGGTGTTCTGCTTTCACTCTTCTGCAGACATCACATTCATTCACGAATTGAGCGATCTCGCGCTTCATTCGAGTCCACCAATAAGTTTGCTTCAGGTCTTGATACATCTTCGTGCTCCCAGGGTGGATGGAGAGGAGAGAGTTGTGAGCCTCATTCATGATCACCTTACGAAGTTCACCTTTGGGCACAACAATTCGATCCTCGAAGAAGAGAGTGTCCTTGTCATCAAGTCGGTAGCACTTGTACTTGGACTGACTCTTTGCAATACCAATCTTCACCTTTTTCATCATAGCATCAAGAAGCTGGGCTTGGCGAATCTGGTCTTCCAAGGTAGGAGAAACTTGAAGGTTGGCGAGGAAACCTTGAGGAACAACTTGCAGATTAAGTTTGCGGAAGGCTTCACAAAGCTCGGGTTGATAAGGCTTGAGAATCAGACTGTTGCAATATGCTTTTCTGCTCAAAGCGTCAGCAATCACATTAGCCTTGCCTGGAGTATACTCGATACTCGGATTGTACTCTTGAATCATTTCGACCCATCGAGTCTGCCTGAGGTTGAGATTAGGCTGAGTGAAGATGTACTTGAGACTTTTGTGATCAGTGAAAATGTCCACTTTCCTTCCCAAGAGGAGATGTCTCCAAGTCAACAATGCGTGCACAACTGCCGCCAACTCGAGATCATGAGTGGGGTAGTTCTTCTCATTTGGCTTCAACTGGCGAGAGGTATAAGCAACAACTTTCTTCTCTTGCATCAGTACTACACCGAGACCTTGGAGAGAGGCATCACAAAAGACCTCGTACGGCTTGGTTTCATCAGGCGGAGTTAGAACTGGAGCAGTGATCAATTTCTCTTTCAAAGCGTTGAAAGCAACATCACACTCCGGAGACCAAACGTACTTGACGTGCTTCTGAAGAAGATTTGAGAGAGGCTTCGCGATCTTGGAGAAGTTTTCAACGAATCTTCGGCAATAACTTGCAAGACCGAGGAAGCTACGGAGTTGCTTCACATTCTGAGGAGGTTCCCAATTAACAATTGCAGACACCTTCTCAGGATCCACGGAAATGCCCTTGGCAGAGATAATATGACCAAGATAAAGAACTTCATCGAGCCAAAACTCACACTTGGAGAACTTGGCATAGAATTGATGTTCCCTTAGCTTGTCAAGAACCAAACGCAAGTGTTTGGCATGATCTTCCTTGTTCTTCGAGAAAACCAGGATATCATCGAGATAGACCAAAACAAAGTCATTGGTGTAGGGGTTGAAGATGAAGTTCATCATGCGAGAGAATGTCGGAGGAGCATTAGCGAGGCCAAAAGACATAACAGTGTATTCATATGACCCATAGCTTGTTCTGAACGCCGTCTTTGGAATATCTTGTTCACGAATGCGAATTTGATGATAACCCATACGGAGATCAAGCTTGGAGAATACTTGGGCACCCTTGAGTTGTTCGAATAGCTCATTAATGTTGGGAAGTGGATATTTGTTCTTGATGGTCTTCTTGTTCAATGGACGGTAATCAACACAAAGTCGGTCCGTTCCATCCTTCTTCTTCACAAAAAGAACACCACAACCCCACGGAGAAGTACTAGGCCGAATGAGACCCATTCTTTCTTGCACATCGAGCTGTTTCTTCAACTCCTTCAACTCTTCGGGGCCGAGCTTGTAAGGCCGCTTGCACACCGGTTCCGTACCGGGCTCAAGTTCAATAACGAATTCAACAGGGCGGTTTGGAGGCATGCCTGGGAGTTCTTCAGGGAAGACATCTTGATACTCACAAACAACCGGAATCTGCGAAATAGCATCCAATTCACCCTTTTCATTGAGAGAGAATAACCGGATGGTATTATCCCGAGCAGCAAAGACAATGACATCTTCAGAAGAATGAGTCAGTTGAATCTGCCTAGCTGCACAATCAAGGTGAGCCTTGTGTTTAGAGAGCCAGTCCATCCCAAGAATGAGGTCAATATCGGAATCACCAAGGACCGTTGGAGAAGCCAGAAACTTATGATCACCCAAAGTAATTCTAACATCCGGAACAATGGAGTTAGCCTGCATACGCTTACCGGGAGAAACAACCGCTAAAGGGCTAGGCAGAACTTGTGAAACCAATTCATGCCTAGAAGTAAATGGCCTTGAAATGAAACAATGCGAAGCACCCGTGTCAAAAAGAACTTTTGCAGGAATATCATTAACAGGAAGGTTACCCATGATCACATCTGACGAATCCTCTGCCTGAGCTACGTTCATCAAGTTGACCTTGGCGTGCTTGGGATTATGCTTGACCACAGCTGTACTTGCCGATCTGACAGGAGGAGGAGGAGGAAGACGCCTCTGGTTTAAACACTTGTTGGCGTAGTGACCCTTCTGTTGGCACTTGTTGCACGTGACCTCTGAGAGCGGACGGTGGTACGGAGCACTCGATCTTGGAGCTTGAGACGAAGTCTTGTTCTGAAAGCCTGGGTTGGGTGGGTGGGATGAACCACTGCCACCTTTGCTCTTCTGCTGATACGGCTGACGGAACGGAGGAGGAGGAAGCCAATACTTCTGCTGCTTGGTCACTTGAGTAGAGGATGAAGACGAAGTGTCTCTGACTCGCTTCCTGGAAGCATCACACCTGAGCTGAGTAGCCTCTTGCTTCAGTGCCATGTTGTAGAACTCATCGTATCTCAGCGGCTCGAAGAGGACAAGAGCGAGCTGAATTTCTTCACGAAGACCACCCCTGAACTGATAGATCATGCTCTTCTCATCAGGAACATCCTACTTGGCAAAACGGGCGAGCTTCTGGAATAACTTGTTGTAATCATAGACAGACAAAGAGCCTTGCTTCAGATTGCGGAATTCTTCACGTTTGCTTTCAGTCACACTTTGAGGAATGTGATGAGCTCGAAAATCACGACGGAAATCATCCCAAGTGATCAAACGTCCACCTCTGGAATCCCGGTACTGCTGAAACCACTCTGCGGCCTGATCCTTGAGCTGGAAAGACGCGAACTTGACGAAATCTTCAGGTCTGACGTTGCTACATTCAAAATGCTTGCCCAGATCGACTAACCAATCATCAGCATCGGTAGCCTCAACGCAGTTGCTAAACGTCTTTGGACCATTTGCGAGGAACTGATTCAGAGTTGCAAACTGGTTCTGGTTGCTGCCTTGATTCGCTTGACTGCTTTGATTCCGCTCTTGGATGATTTGCATGATCAGCTGAGTATTTGCATTAGTAGCAGCCATCACAGCCTGCCATGCTTCCGGAGGAGGCGGAGGTGGCGGAGGATCTGGGTTCGGAGTCGTGCGCGTTGGAGGAGCCATCCTGAAGAGGTTGACCACCATTAGCACACAAATAGAGAAATATAGAAGGTGAATCCAACGGAATGAAAATTGCAACATAAGTCTTCACATCCGAACAAAATGAACGAATGCACTTCTCTTGAAGTGGTCACATATTCCTAAATTGCGAAGCCACGAAGAATCATGTAGAAGAGGTACATCAACGAGGGATGGAATCAACACATGACGTCGAAGAAGAACGAATACCACAACTCGAAATAAAACCAAGGGTTGGCTTGCGAAATAAGCCGGAACAAACACATGATAGAAATTTCGTCCGAAGTGTTCGTGGTAGGACCCACACGGGCTCGACCGTACAGCACCATCATGTACAAGGCAGTGCACATGACATACGAAGCATCCCCGAGTCAGCATAGCCAAGGACTCTTTAAGACACAACGAGGCCACTGTAAAATCGACCGTGAATAGGCGAACCACTAGACGTCGAACCCCAATTTCATATCACACATCTGTTGGAAAGATATCCTAAGGCTACTTGAATTCCCACCTATGAAATTCCCGAAACTTTCCGGTTATGTAATCAGGTGTTGAGGATACAGGGGAAGCATAATATCTCACCCAAGCTAGCAAATCCTACATCCAGCTGCATCCATCCTTCAACACATAACCAAGAAACCTTCGGAAACCATCTATCTCAACCTTCGAAAAGCATCCGTTATACAAGTTATGGCGATACTCCCGAACTCCCGCCCCAGTACTGGGTGGCGTCGAGGTTATCTCACCAACGAACTACATAAAAGAGATTTTCGATGTCGCGCACATATCTCAAGTATACCAGAATTGCAACGATAGAATTATGACGACAACACCTCAGAGCTCAACTCTCCGGGACACTTCCACTAAACCCCTGACAGGAGGCACCAAGACAGTATTCTCATCATAAGCCATCGGAACAAAACTAAGATACTCGCGTGATCCTAAAATTTTTTTTAGTGAAATTTGAGAAGAGAAGAGTCAAAACTCTACGTCAGGATGCCTTACCAGAGCGATGAGGAGACTGGGAAGTAAAAAGAATTCCTAAGCTCTCCGATATATAATTCCTAAGGACTCAAAACATTTTTCTAGACACAACTCGGCTGCTAGAAACGATCAAGCAATGGGGCTCCTAAGGTCGGGGAAGGCTCTGATTACCAACTTATAACACCCTCAATGCGACTATATCTCCCACGTGTCGAGGCATGACTTAGAGGTATAATCGCATTGAAGGCATAAGTCGCAAGTGAGGCAATCTTCACACAACCCATGTACATATAAATATAAAGGGGGAATAATAATAATAGTTGGCTTACACTCGCCATGTCACATCAAGGTACATAAATAGCATCCATCATACAAACACTCATGGCCCGACTACGGCGCCAAAAATAGAAAGACCCCCCAACATGCGACTAATCCCTGAATTGAACCCCGAGCAGGTACCACTACTGATCATCAGGAAAAGAAACATAGTATCGCTGAGAGTCCTCGTCGTACTCCCACTTCAGCTCAAACGCGCCATCCGGAGGAGTATCATCGGTCCCTGCATCTGGTGATATAGTAATCTGTGAGCCACAAGGACTCAGCAATCTCGCACCCTCGTGATCAAGACTATTTAAGCTTAATAGGTAAGGAAGGGGTAATGTGAGTGGAGCTGCAGCAAGCGACTAGCATATATGGTGGCTAACTTAATCGCAAAAGAGAGCGAGAAGAGAAGGCAAGGCACGAGCGGAATCTAAATAGAGCAGACTACGCAAACATAACTCCAACGCCGTGTCCACTTCCCGGACTCCGCCGAGAAGAGGCCATCACGGCAACACACGCAGTTGATTCATTTTAATTAATTAAGTTCAAGTTGTATACAACCGGACATTAACAAATTCCCATCTGCCCATAACCGCGGGCACGGCTTTCGAAAGATCAATCCCTGCAGGGGGGTCCCAACTTAGCCCATAACAAGCTCTCACGGTCAACGAAGGAATAGACCTCCACCCAGGACCCACCGATCAGACTCGGTATCCCGGTACGACAAGATGATTCGACAGGTCAAAACTAGTCCAGCAACACCGCCCGAATGTGCCGACAAATCCCGATAGGAGCTGCACATATCTCTTTCTCAGGGCACACTCAGATTGTCCTAGGTACGGGTAGGCCAGCCCAGAGTTGCCCCTGGTGGCCACCGGCAGCTGACAGTTGGACCAACACTCAGAGGAGCACTGGCCCGGGGGGGGTTAAAATAAGATGACCCTCGGGCTCCGGAAACCCAAGGGAAAAAGGAGGTAGGTGGCAAATGGTAAAACCAATGTTGGGCATTGCTGGAAAAGCTTTAATCAAGGCGAACTATCAAGGGGTTCCCATTATAGCCCAACCGCGTAAGGGACGCAACAATCCGGGAACATAATACCGATATGACGGAAACTAGGGCGGCAAGAGTGGAACAAAACACTAGGCAAGAGGCCGAGCCTTCCACCCTTTACCAAGTATATAGACGAGTAAAGATAACATAGCAATATAATGATATCCCAACAAGTAAATAGATGTTCCAACAAGGAACGGCTCCAATCTTCACCTGCAACTAACAACGCTATAAGAAGGGCTGAGCAAAGCGGTAACATAGCCAATCAATGGTTTGCTAGGACAAAGGTGGGTTAGAGGCTCAATCATGGCAATTGGGAGGCTGACAAGCAAGTGGTAGGCATCGAAGCATTGGCAAAGCAAAAGAGCGAGCAAACTAGCATAGCAAAGATAGTAGTGATTTCAAGGGTGTGATCATCTTGCCTGCACAGTTGTCAGAATTGACTGGATCCTCACAAGCAAACTCAACGGGCTCCTCGTTAGCGAACTCGTCTCCCGGCTCTACCCAACAACACAAAAAAGCAACAAGGATACAATCAACCACGTGCAAGGGCAAGCAATAAGACTCAAAGAAGATATGCTATGCGGGATGCGATGCGGGATGCAAGAATGCAACATGTAACAGGAAATGCATGAACCTGGCCTCAACTTGGAAATCCAAGGGTGCCACTGGATAGAGGGGAAGAAATCCCCTGAAAACGATATAAAGATCATGGCAATCGGAGCTACGGTTTAGAAATGGCAAGCGTTTTACTAAACGAACCGATCTGCGATTTACCGCAACATGCCTCCTAAATGCAACAAAATGAACATGCCACAGCCACCCAACATGAAAACAAATTGCATGGCCGTGATGTACTCATCAAGCTTAACAAATCATCATGACTGAGGCATAGGCAAATTCATCCATTAAGGGCTTCAAACAAGCATGGCAAAACTGAATAAGCAAAACAGATTTCAGACTTAGCGAAATTAATGCTAGTCTGAAATTTCAGACCACGATGCTCTCTTCGGAGCAGCAAAACAACATGAAGGAAAACCTGAACATGGCAAGTAAGAGCATGGCATGGAGCTACTCAACAAGCTTAACAAAACACCCAAAATGACCTGGGCCCAAAAGGGTTCACAAAATACTCTACCGAGCCCACGAACATCGATGAAGCACAATCAGTTTTCAGACAGTGAAAACTGGGACATGCTGAAATAATAACTCACGGTGGCATGTAAACGAGCTCGATGCTCTCACTACGGTGCAAGTCATGGCAAGGCAAGCATATATCCATAAAGAAGGCACAAAATGCTATCTGTACATGGCAAGAACAATGGCATAGCATGCATGGATCACTAGCAATCACTCCGGCAAAATCGCAAAAGAGTTCACGATCTGCCCAAAACAGCAACTATCCAAAAGTTGAGCTCGATTGAGTCAACCTAGGGTGCTCCAACATAACAAGTAAAGACATGGATGGATTAAGCACAACAAGCATAACAAATCACTCTTACTAATCATCCTCAAAAGAGGCACGGATCACTAGGAAACAAGCCGGACATATAGCATCGTGAACTAAAACGGCTCAGACTTAGTGAAAATCTGTAATCCCCGGTAGCCCTCTTCGCAAGCTTGCACAAGACAACACACACATCCTAAAAATACATGGAAGGCACCTCTGGAAAGAAGACAACATGCTTAACAATTCATCCCAAAGGGGCACAGGCATATCATGCACGGATTAAATATGGCAAAAATGACAAAAGTGCATGTTGAACTAATAGATCTGCAATTTAACTCAACATGCCTCCTTCCAACAGCATTTTGGGCAACAAGACGACCTCAAATGCAATTGATGCAATGGAATGAAATGATGTACTCGTCGAGACGAAGATTTTGACATATCACACGCCCAAAACGGAGCTACGGATGCAAAGATATGGCAGGTCAAAGTAGGCACGAAAATTAGGGGGAGAAGGAAGAAGTCAACCCTAGATATTTTGGATCTCAGATCTGAAACGGGCACTGTTCATCCGGCACGCGAACCAAGGTCACCGGAGAAGATGGCCGGGGCGAGGCCGGCCGGCGAGGGGCGGCGGCGGTGGCGCGGCCACCGGAGCCGGCGAGGGGCGGCAGCGGCCGGGGCACCGCGGTGGCGCGGCCACCGGAGCCGGCGAGGGGCGGCGGCGGTGGCGCGGCCACCGGAGCCGGCGAGGGGCGGCAGCGGCCGGGGCACCGCGGTGGCGCGGCCACCGGAGCCGGTGAGGGGCGGCGGCGCCACCGGCGTGGAACGGCGGGGCGGAGCGGCGAGGGCGAGGAGGTGGTCGCCGGCGGGCAGTCCGGTCGGCGGGGCGGCGAGCTCCGGCGATGGGGGCGACGATGCGGGCGGCGGCGCGCGAGAAGACGGGCTCGGGGGCCGGCTGTCGGCGGCGCGGGGCGCGGACACGTGGCGCGCGGCGGGTGGCTGAGGCGGGCGGCGGACGATGTCCGGCCGGGGGCGGACACGTCCGGCGGCGGCGGGATTCGGTTTTTTTTTTGGAACTAGGGTTGGACGGGGAAGACGAGATCCGAAAACGGGGGGGTGTATATATAGGCATAGAGGGAGCTAGGAGAGTCCAAATGAGGTGCGGTTTTCGCCCACACGATCGTGATCGAACGACCGAGACGATGGAGCTGAGTTTGGTGGGTTTTGGGCCAAAATGGAGGGGTGTTGGGCTGCACACACCCGAGGCCTTTTCGGTCCCTCGGTTAACCGTTGGAGTATCAAACGAAGTCCAAATGACCCGAAACTTGACAGGCGGTCTACCGGTAGTGAACCAAGGCCGCATGGCAAGTCTCGGCCCAATCCGGAAATGTCTAATCCCCACACACGGAAGAAAGCTAGAAATGGCCACCGGAGGAGAACGAAGCGCCGGAATGCAAAACGGACAACGGGGAAAATGCTCGGATGCATGAGATGAACATGTATGCAAAAGCGAGGCACGTGATGACATGATAAGAGATGCACGAAAAACAAAACAACACACGGAGACAAAGACCCGAACCCGAGAATTAAATATAACTTAATGCCGGAAACGGCATGAGTCGGAGTACAATTGGGGAAGGTTACATGTGGGGCATTACAGCCTGGCCCTGGTCGGCGTTCGCGGATACATAACACGCTTAACGAGATCTTGGTATTTGATCTGAGTCTGGCTACTGGCCTATACGCACTAACCATCTGCGCGGGGACAGTTATGGGCACTCGACGTCGTGGTATCAGCCGAAGCCTTCGTGACGTCAGCGACTGAGTGGCGCGCGCCGGATTGGACTGGAACGCCACTAGGCTAGGTCTGCTTCCGGCCGCGTTTGCAACGTGCAGGTGTGCAAAGGGCGATGGGCCCAGACCCGTGCGCCATAGGATTTAGACCGGCGTGCTGACCTCTCTGTTGTGCCTAGGTAGGGCTGCGACGTGTTGATCTTCCGAGGCCGGGCATGACCCAGGAAAGTGTGTCCGGCCAAATGGGATCGAGCGTGTTGGGTTATGTGGTGCACCCCTGCAGGGAAGTTAATCTATTCGAATAGCCGTGTCCCTCGGTAAAAGGACGACCCGGAGTTGTACCTTGACCTTATGACAACTAGAACCGGATACTTAATAAAACACACCCTTCCAAGTGCCAGATACAACCGGTGATCGCCCTCTCACAGGGCGACGAGGGGAGGATCATCGGTTAGGATTATGCTATGCGATGCTACTTGGAGGACTTCAGTCTATTCTCTTCTACATGCTGCAAGACGGGGGCTGCCAGAAGCGTAGTCTTCGACAGGACTAGCTATCCCCCTCTTATTCCGGCATTCTGCAGTTCAGTCCACATATGATAGCCTTATTCCAGTTGATACCAATGCATACATATGTAGTATAGCTCCTTGCTTGCGAGTACTTTGGATGAGTACTCACGGTTGCTTTCTCCTTCTTTTCCCTCTACCCCTTCTACCTGGTTGTCGCAACCAGATGTTGGAGCCCAGGAGCCAGACGCCACCGTCGATGACGACTCCTACTACACCGGAGGTGTCTACTACTATGTGCTGCCCGCTGACGGCGACCAGGAGTAGTTTAGGAGGATCCCAGGCAGGAGGCCTGCGCCTCTTTCGATCTCTATCCCTGTTTGTGCTAGCCATCTTATGGCAACTTGTTTAACTTATGTCTGTACTCAGATATTGTTGCTTCCGTTGACTCATCTATGATCGAGCTCTTGTATTCGAGCCCTCGAGGCCCCTGGCTTGTAATATGATGCTTGTATGACTTATTTTATTTGTAGAGTTGTGTTGTGATATCTACCCGTGAGTCCTTAATCTTGATCGTACACATTTGCGTGCATGATTAGTGTACGGTCAAATCGGGGGCGTCACAAGTTGATTGAGCCATGTTTGTGTTTCCTACCTTACTATGCCTGCTATGCTTAGAGTTGTGTCAGGTCTGGTTCATTTGGGTGATGGGCTAAAGTGAAATGATTATGTCGGTAATGTGAGGGATGTGTTGAACATGATTTGATAAAGGTATCGATGAGACGCCATGTAGGAGTACATGGTGGGTTGTTTCATTGAGGCCGTCCCTAAGAACTGAGATCTGTATGTGTGATTTTAAGAATCAGCTACTACAATGCATTGGGATCCTTAAATTGACCCTCTCGGCTTCTTAATCACCCTAGTACTCTGTCCAGGAGTTGCAAATAGTTTCTGGTGTTTGTAGGTTATGTGTTGGCGGTCGTGCGTAGTGCTGACCCTAGGGGTGGGCTATGATGCGATAGATACACCGTGGCACGGTGTACCGAGTCACCCGTTTGGTGTCTCGGAAACCCTGTTCACATCGTTCGGGGCCGTATGTGGAAACCTCGGCCGGACTACCTGCGGATGGAACCTGGATAGGCGATAAACCTGGACTAGAGACTTAAGTGTTTAGGTAGGCCGTGGCCGACACCCTCGTTGGGCTTCCGCTTGAAGGTTGCCGAGTACATGTCGTGTAAATGACGGTAAGTGGTGAGAGCGTGTATGAAGAAGTACACCCCTGCAGGGTTAACATCATCTATTCGAATAGCCGCGTCCGCGGTAAAGGACTACTTGGTTGCCTATACAGTTCATAGACAAGTTAATGGTTACTACTAAAAGACTCAAGATAAGTGTGAGTACCGAGGATGGCCCTCTCGTAGGATGATGAGGGAGGATCCCCGGTGGAGTATTGTGTTGGTGATTAGTGGACTCGTGTGCGAAAACTATTTTACTAGTGGTGTCTCGTAGGATAGCTTAGCCACTAGTCAAAGCTGGCTTGCTGCAATAACTCCACCTACTTCTTGAGAATGAGCATGTATAGTAGGTTCTGATGTAAGACTTGCTGAGTACCTTTGTCTAATTACTGTTTTCAAACGACAACACCGTCCCCTCCGATGGGTTTTATGTAGACCTCGACGTCGATGAGTGACTTGCCACCCAGGGGGTGATCCTGGCCATGGAGGGGCCTATGTAGATAGACAGGCTTCGAGAAGCCTTCTTTCTTTCTAGTGTCTATACTCAGACTATTTTCTTCCGCATGTGCTTGTATGCTTATATGACTTGAGTGTCGGGTCATGTGACCCCTACATGTATAAACATGTCATGTATGACTCTCTAGAGCCTTTAAATAAAGTACTTGAGTTGTAGAGTTTTGTTGTGATGCCATGTTGTATTTGCACATATCGAGCATATTGTGTGTATGATTGAAATGCTTGGTGTGTGTGGGATCCGACAATCTAGTTGTTTATCTTTGGCAGCCTCTCTTATGGGGAAATGTAGTCTAGTGCTCCTTGAGCCATAGTAGTCCGCTGCAGCCCGATTCACCGGAGTCCTGCTAGCCCAGCACTACTGCTTAGGACACTTGACTGTCCGACATGTGCTTCACTTCGTTCCTATGTCTGTCCCTTCGGGGAAATGTCACGCGGTGACTTCCGGAGTCCTGCCTAGCCTGCTACAGCCCGGGTTCCCCGGAGTCCTGTTAGCCCAGTGCTACAGCCCGAATTCACACGCTGATGACCGACATGCTCGATGTGAATCATGTATGCCTGTCTCCATAGGTCTGTGCCGCTTTGGATTCACGACTAGCCATGTCGTTCCGGGTTCTCTGTCATATGGATGCTAGCGACACTATTATATACGTGAGCCAAAAGGCGCATACGGTCCCGGGCCATGTTAAGGCAACATCTATGAAAATACCGTGCGTGAGGCCGTAATATGATATGAGGTGTTACCGAGTAAATCGATGTGACTTGTAATCAGGATCCTGACACAGCGAGAGACGGCGAGTCATTTGGAAGGCCGGTCGGCTCGCGCGTCCATAGCAAAGGGGTCGGCGAGGCTCGCTGCTGCTCTCTCCCGTACAAGCTGGTTTGATTTTGGGGGCAAAAGCAACTGACGCCAGTGGAAGATAGCGCGAGCCTGATCTGACGACTAGGAAACCACTAATCGAATGGCACGGGACGTTACCGGTCAGGGGCTGGCGCCGGTCCACCGGTGCCTAGGCCCCTTTCCGCTGGAATTTGTTTTTTTTAGACTCGCCAACAGTACTGGGCTTCGCGTCCACGTTACCAGCCCACAATCACAAGTAGAACAAGTTCGCAGCGGGCTCGATCCAAAACCTCGAACCCCTTTCTCGACCAAAAAAGCAAAGCAATGGAGGCCAAGGCCGACGTCGCCGCCGCCGGCGGCGACGACCTCTCGACCATGCGCGAGCAGTGCCGGAGCATGGAGGAGGCCATCTCCTTCCGCCGCGAGGCGCAGCTAGGCCTCGTCGGCTCCCTCCAGCACCTCGTCCCGGACCTCGTCCCCTCCCTCGACCGTTCCCTCCGCCTCATCGCCGCCTTCAACGACCGCCCCTTCACCCCTACCCCAAATCCCAACGCCGGCGACCTTCACAACCCCAGCCTGAAGCCCCACCACCGCCGCGCCGTCCCCGACCCGGCCCGCTCCACCCGCCGCAAGACCTCTCCGGGGTCCTCCCCGGCCTCCGCCGCCGTGGGAGGCGCTGCCCCCGGCGGCCTCGACGCCGTACGCACCATGGTGGCCGTATTCCTCCTCGAGCTTATCCCCTTCGCCGAGATCGACGCCGCCGTGCTCGCGCGCCGCCTACAGGCTGAATCCTCCTCAGCCAGCGATGCGGAGCGGGCGGCTCTCGCCGACCTAGCAACGGAGCTCGGCGGCTCCGTGCCCGCCGCTGTAGCTCTCGCCCTCCGACGCATAGCTGAGGACAGCGGTGGCGTGCAGATCGAGGAGGCCATGATTGGAGGCAAGCAGATGATGATGGTCTGGGCCATCGACCGTAGCAAGCTCCTCAAAGAGCTACCAGAATCCGCCACATTGTTGTCACCCCAACCTCCACCCATACCACAGGCGACCTCGTCCGAGACCGACGCTAACAGTGCAATCATACCAAGACCACCACCACCACATCAGCAGCAACAGCCGGATATGTGGGCGCACTCGATGCCACCGATGTTCCCACGGCCCAGGGGCATGACAATGCCAGGGATGCAGAGGATGATGCCAGGATTGATGCCGCTTCAGCGCCCGTTCATGGCTCCAAGCCCGGGGCCTAGTCCTACCCAGCAGAACCAGAGGACCGAGGAGGAGGACCTGAAGGACCTTGAGGTGCTGCTGAGTAAGAAGACATACAAGGAGAAGCAGAACACAAAAACTGGGGAGGAGCTGCTGGATCTCATTCACCGGCCAACGGCAAAGGAGACGGCTGTTGCAGCAAAGGTTTGTTCCTATTCACCCTCCGACGGCAAAAGAGGTGTTAGTTGGCAGTGCCATTGTTCTGTGTAGTTTGAGATGATTAAGTTTCTTGTTATATTGTTGGAATGTTGGCCAGTGTCTAAGCAAACTATGCAAGTACTAAACCTATAGAGAAGTCTTGGTAGAGTGAGCACAAAATCATAAGAGAATGGCTATACATATGTAAACCATTCACAAAATATTATACCGGGCCATTTAAAAGAATGGGAGTGCTACAAAGATGAGGAGGAAGAATTCCTAAACAGGGTTTTCATGTATTGCTGGGGATTAGGGAATACAGTTAAAGTCAGCTAGTAGAGGATTGAGACTTCGGTGACCTAAGACAATAGGCACAGCACAAACATGTTGGCTTGGTAATAAGTAGACACTGGTAATGGAAATGTGTGGGAGGGGGGAGGGTTAATTTCGTTCTGTTCTGGCTGGAATTAAACTATCATTCCATTCTCAAAACCAAAATGGTATGCATAAGCTATTATTCGGGTACCGGCCATTCCTGCTGAAGCAGAGTATTCTGGTAAAAAATACCATGCAGTTCATACTGGTATCGGTGGACAAACAACAATTTGTCTCTGTTGTATCAGCTCAGCGTGGTTCTCTTAGCTACCTTCATGATGTGTCAATAATGGTGGGCAGATGTTTTTTTTCCAAACATTGAATCTATAATACATCTAATTCTCGCAACTATGGGTCGGCTTGCTCTGGCTGGAAGCAATACAATGCTAGGCCTGGCCGCAACTAGCCTCTTTCGTCCATTTCTCTTTTATTTTTTGGCTTTTTTGTATGCACTTTTGAATGTATATATGCATATAAAACAATTGAACATTGTAATTATAGAAGGCTGGAACGGTACACGGGAATGCCCCGTTACCAAAATGTTCTGTTTAAACACCATCTGGAAAGGTGACCGGAATGGAATTAGTAAGTACTCCCTCTGTTCCTAAATATAAGTCTTTGTAGAGATTTCACTACGTGGACTACATACGGAGCAAAATGAGTGAATCTACACTCTAAAATGCTTCTATATACATCCGAATGTGATCCATAGTGAAATCTCTACAAAGACTTATATTTAGGAACGGAGGGAGTATGCTCTAAGGCGACCACTGCTGTTAGTCTTGTAGTGGTAAATGAACTGGTTTGATTAGCCACTGTATGGTCTACTGCACTAAATAATTTATCATAAATTGCTTTAGTTTATTGTACTGAATAAATGTGGAAGAAAGCAACATTGTTTACATTTTTTATGTTACACACTTCCAGCATGATCTTCCTGTTGTCAACTTTGCAAAACCAATAACAGTTACTTCCACATATTGTAACGTTAAGTTGTTCTATGATTCAGAGTGAATCATTCGGTCTGGTTGTTATCTTCCGCCGTTTGGTTATCATCAATTTTTTGTTTTTGCTAACCTTGGTTTTGTATCTGGCAGTTCAAAACAAAGGGTGGTTCCCAGCTGAAGGAGTATTGCACCAATTTAACTAAAGAAGATTGCAGACGCCAATCTGGTTCCTTTGTTTCCTGTGCTAAGGTCAATGTTATTACACTCATTTTGCCTACTCAATGTATACTTCCCTACATTTGTTTTTATTGTCTATTTGTCTGAACCAACATGGTGGGTAACTGGCCTTCAGACTGCTTCTTTTTAGCAAATAACTATCTGGTATAGTTAATGTAATCACTTCTTTAAATTTCTCAGGTTGCAGTTTGTCTAGTACATAAAGTACTAAGGCACAATTGTCCTTCCTCTAAGATAGAATTATATGGAACATGTTATGTGAAAATTACCCTTTTTAGCTTTCCTCTGGTTCATTAAATTGAAGCTGAACTGGTGCGGGTATAATCGTGGTTGCCATTCATTGGTCCAAATCCATATCAGGACTCAAGGGTATTCTTTCTTCAGTTTCTGGATAATGATTTGGAGAAGCAATTGAATTAATATATGTGTTTGAACTGAAAAATAATATAGTTGTTAAATGTTTATTCAGTTGAGAGATGCCAATAAATTTTCTTAATACTATGCTTGAAAATTGTACTGATTTCAGTACATAATTTTTAGCTATTAATGATAATTAGTGTCCAACTTTTTCTTTCATTTGGAGCAGGTTCACTTTCGCCGTATTATTGCTCCACATACTGATACAAATCTAGGAGATTGCTCTTTTCTGGATACCTGCCGCCACACTAAGGTTGGCCATAGAGGCATAAACCCTTTATGTTAATCTCTTCCTGTGCACCTGTTTTTATTTTACACCCATTCTATGATTGTAGACTTGCAAGTATGTCCACTATGAGCTTGATCAAACACCAGATATAGCTCCAATGATGGCTGGCACCCTTGCTCCCCCTAGGCAAATAAAGCCCCATAGAGCTGAATATTGTTCGGAAATAGAGCTTGGAGAGTCACAGTGGATAAACTGTGACATTCGGAACTTCAGAATGGACATCTTAGGCCAATTTGGGGTAATTATGGCTGATCCCCCGTGGGATATTCATATGGAACTGCCATATGGCACAATGGCTGACGATGAAATGAGGACTCTTAATGTGCCTGCTTTACAAACGGATGGTTTAATTTTCTTATGGGTCACCGGCCGTGCGATGGAACTTGGCAGGGAGTGGTAAGTTTCCGAACATTTAATTTTTCTTCAGAAAAATTGCTAGGGGAGTGAAATATATTGCCATTTGGCTGGATTTTCTTCATGCTTCATACTTGTAACATCTCTCTGAGAATGTTTTTCACTCCAATGAAATCTATTTCCATGGGGTAGCTTTTGAACACCCTTCATACCTGTAACTCAACAGATGATAGTTGCCAAATTTGATAATCTGTGTTATATATTTTACTCTTAATGTCCACCATGCAGGGTGCAATGTTATTTACTTATTTTCTGTTAAACATTTGTTTTTGGAAAATAGCTGTTTTCACTGATTCAGTGTACCTCCTTTTTATTCTTCAGTTTGGAGCTCTGGGGTTACAAGCGTGTTGAGGAAATTATTTGGGTGAAGACCAATCAACTTCAACGCATTATTCGAACTGGCCGCACTGGCCATTGGTTGAATCACAGTAAAGAACATTGTCTTGTTGGAATTAAAGGGAGTCCCCTAGTGAACAGGAATATAGACACTGATGTTATTGTTGCTGAAGTGCGTGAAACAAGCAGAAAACCTGACGAGGTAATACATCGGCTTCAATGGTTCATACTAGCTGCTTCAGAACAAGTGACGCCTCTTTACTTGTTTCTGTGAAGTTAGATGACTTGCAATAGCTTTGCCAGATTGTTGTTTCTACCTAGAGATCCGTACACAGATTTGGATCCCATATAGTAAAACATGCATGTACTAACTTGACATCTAATAGAAAACCTGCATTTTTTAATTTCTTCTGATAGTTTTCGTTTCAAAAGCGCTGCTTCAAGTCTGTTTTGCTGTACAGATGTACGCCATGCTAGAGCGGATAAGCCCAAGGACAAGGAAGCTCGAACTGTTTGCTAGAATGCATAACACGCAAGCTGGGTGTGCATCTCTCCCCTCTCATAGTTCTTCTGCATACCAGATACTATCCATGTACTTACCTTTTTGTAATTTTTTTTCTGTTTAGATGGCTCTCTCTTGGCAATCAGGTAAGCGGAACAAGGCTTGTGGATGAAGGGCTGAGGGCAAGGTACAAAGCTGCTTATCCGGACTTCGAGGTGCAGCCGCCATCGCCTCCCAGAGCAAGCGCGCCTATGGATGTTGATCAGAGTACTCCATCACAGAAGCCTGTTGCATCAGATGGTGAGCGGCCAGCCTGATTTTGGCACCCTCTGAGCCCATTAGACCGCTCTTGCAAGGATCTACTATTGTTTCACTACATAGTTCTTGTCACCTGTTATCCCTGTTGTACTTGTAAAATTGGATGGTGAAGGAGCGAGTGTAAGCCTTCACTGATATATCGGCAATATGCATTGCCCGTCTAAGCCCATCAGTACACTCGATTTGTCAGTTCATTATACTAATAGAATGACCAAATGTGTGGTGAATTTCAGTTTCGTCCTTCTCTTTGAGGATATCAATTTATGTTCACTCGTAATGGCTGAGGGGTTCCCTCTGCAAAGATGTGCTGAGGAGTATATGGGATTTTTTTAAAGGTCATCATGGCTGGATCACCGATAATCGAATACTCCATACATTCGTTTAATATATGGTAATAGTTATATTGTCCACAAAGAAACTTGATAAAAGCCAAGGGTCATCTGCAATCTGAATATATTGTCAGTCGCCTCGTTCCAAATAGTGCTCAACCGGCGAACTATGACGTTGCCTCCTCAGCCTCTCTTCTGGCTGATCCATGCGTTGTGTTGTACTATGTACTTAGTTTTTTTTTTGTGTTTTCTCTGTTACTGTGCATTCTTAGAGCATCTACAGCGTGCTCACTAAATCCGACCCTCAAAAACCTGTGGACGTGCCCATGCACGTTCCCGGGCATTGACCGGGCACTCCTCAAATCTTGTGGTCCACATTCGTGTATTTCATATCCGATATCCTAAATCCATACTAAAGCATACAATGTGAATCACCAAATGGACATAGAAATGCATATTCTGATCACCAATAGATCTCCAATTTTTTTGCCAAAGTTCAGATAATCCACATAAACGACAAACAAGTTTAACTAGACTACTAAAAACTCGAAATTAAAGACGGAGACAGCGGAGCTTCATCACTTCCTCGCCGGCCCTTTGCCCTTCCGGTCGTCGGCGCTGCTGTAGGCGTTTGGGTAGGCGTCTGCGGCAGGAGGTGAGTCATCGTCGTCGTCATGGTCGGAAGAAGAGGAGATGACGGTGCAACCCTTCAAACGCGGGATAGCTCAGTCATGCTTGCACTTGACCTTGGCCACCTCGCCGCTGCCTCCACCGCCTCGCGCAGGGACTGCTCAATGGTTAGCCGGAGCACCTTCGCGTTCTTCCTCCGGAATCGGCGAGCGTCTGTCTCCGCTGCCATAAGCACTCACGGTAAACCCACGTGAGGAGCCGCTCCTCCTCATCGGGCACCGCTGGCAACGCGCGGCAACGGCGGTGAACGGATTGCTCGATCGCCTCCCTCTGCGTTGTCCACTACCTTCCAGGGCGGGCACCACGTGTTTTCGATTCTGGTGCGCATCCACGGCGCCGAGGGAGGGGGCACTAGAACCCACTGCAGCCCTTGCGGAGCAGCGCCCGGCGGGGGAGGTGGACAACAGAGGGGCTACGCAGATTGAGTAGCCCACGAGGAGCTATGCGCAGGCCGAGAGGGTCCGGCTCTGGCGTAGGCACTGTGCCAGTGGGCGAGGGGAGGCGAACCTGATCCGAACCTGTCCCCCATGTCCACTCGCGACTGCTCAATCGCAATGCGGAGGCCTAGCTCGTCCTCATTACCGACGGAGCCGTCGGAACGGCTGCCGGAGCTCGACATGGTTGCCGAAGATGGGATTTGGATCGAATTGGAGAAGAGGAGGAGAAGAGATGGAGTGGAGCGAAGTGAGTGTAGGGTTTCCGAATTGGAGTTTATGTGGGGACTATAGGATCGAAAGTATGTCTAGAGGGGGGGGGGTGATTAGACTACTTGACCAAATAAAAATCTATCATTTTCCCAATTTTAGTTGTGGGCAGATTTTAGCAATTAGCACAAGTCAAGCAATCAACCTACACCTGCAATTCTAAGAGTATAGCAGCGAAAAGTAAAGCATTGCATATGAAGGTAAAGGGAAGAGTTTGGAGAAGGCTAACGCAATGGAGACACGGAGATTTTTGGCATGGTTCCGATAGGTGATACTGTCGTACGTCCACGTTGATGGAGACTTCAACCCACGAAGGATAACGGTTGCGCGAGTCCACGGAGGGCTCCACCCACGAAGGGTCCAGGAAGAAGCAACCTTGTCTATCCCACCATGGCCATCGTTCACGAAGGACTTGCCTCACTCGTGTAGATCTTCACGAAGTAGGCGATCTCCTTGTCCTTACAAACTTCTTGGTTCAACTCCACATCACGACGGAGGCTCCCAAGCGACACCTAACCAATCTAGGAGACACCACTCTCCAAAAGGTAATAAATGGTGTGTAAATGATGAACTCCTTGCTCTTGTGCTTCAAATGATAGTGTCCCCAACACTCAACTCTCTCTCACAGATTTGGCTATGGTGGAAGAAGGATTTGAGTGAAAAGCAACTCAGGGAAGGCTAGAAATCAAGGTTCAAAAGGTTGGAATGGAATCTCTTGATCTCAACACATGAGTAGGTGGTTCTCTGTCAGAAAATGTATGGTGAAAGTGCAGGCACGTTCTGATGGCTCTCATCTGAATGAAAGAGGGGGTGGAGGGGTATATATAGCCTCCACACAAAATTCACCCATTACACACTTTTGACTCATCTCGGTGGCACCGATCTGTTCAAAAATATGAACGTTAGGAATCTCGGTGGGACCGACTAGAACAACTCGGTGGGACCGATGTGCTAGGGCTTAGGGCAAACATCAACTCCGTGGGACCGAAGTGAAGCGATAAGCAACAGAGAATCTGTCAAGCCAACTCGATGAGACCGATTGCACAAACTCGATGGGACCAAAGTGAGTGCAACAGATCACAAAGTGCTGGCAAGGCCATCTCGGTGAGACCGAGATCTGTATCGGTGTGACCGAATCGTTACGCTTTTTGGCAGTGGCTATGTCAAATGAACTAGGTGGCACCGGATAGAAAGAATTGGTGGGGCCGAGTTTGGAATTAGAGTTTGGATATATTTGGATGGAGAAGGTGGTTGAGGGTTTTGGAACAATATCACTAAGCACTTTGAACAAGTAGACCATTAAGCAATACCTCACCCCCTTTTAATAGTATTGACTTTTCTATGGACTTAATGTGATCTTGGATGACTTAAATAGAAATGAAGAGTCTTGATCGGTTTTGCCAATCTTTGTTCTTAGCATTTCGAGGGGTCCACATCTCTAGTCCATGCCATGCCAATCATTGAACATCCTGAAATATTTATCTTGAATGAATATTAGTTCAATGAGCTATATGTTGTTATGAATTACCAAAGCCACCCGGGGATTAGTTGCACTTTCAGGGACATACTAGGGTCGGCGGTGGGCCGAGCTGATGTGGCGGACGTGCCCGGACGCACTCGGGCCGCCCCATATCTTCACTACATTTGGGTTAGATATGAGGCGCGTCAGACATCCCAATCGTTTGAGAGGCCGGTCTGAGACGCCCGGATTATTCTTTTTTTACTGATCAGTGATTGGTCTGGCTGTCCGGACTTTGAGTCCGATTTGAGGTGCCTGGTTGTAGATGCTCTTATAAACTAGACCAACTAAACAAAAGAACGATTCTCTCTTGGCATGGCATATTTTGAGTAATATATTCATGTGGAAGAACTCTTCTCCAATGATTCCTTAGAAAAAAATGCGGGATAGGTTGAAATTTTGGTCATCCTATCCTATGTAATGATTCATCTCTTGCATTGCGGACTTTAGAATTTCGCATTAATTAGAAGTGTTGGGCGCGCTTCGTGGTGTTGCTAAGATTCCATAAAGATAAGAATTGGTTTGACGCACGGGTAAGATGATGATGTGCGTTCCTTTTCTTAATAATATGGTGTTTTAGTGAGATTTTCATGTCAGTTCGTGTTATCCGCTAATCAACAAAAACACATATTATTATGCTGGTTGATGTCGATTAATGTAAGAAATTATTGATCCACTCAAAATTGTGAATAAAATCTAAAATTGATACCTCATCTCAATGAGAGGGCTCATTGAGAAATAGTTGACGAGGTCAAAATTGTAAACCAAATCTAAAGTCGAACATCTCAATTGAACGAGAGGGCTTTAAAATAAGGGAGCATGGTTTTTTTTTTTGAGCAAGAATAAGGGAGCACGGTGAATTCCCATAATTCCATGTACAAAATATGTGGGCCTCGAGGTCAGACCGCCGTTCACACGGTCGGCCCAATACTAATGGGCTGGAAACACCCACCCTGGCCATAGGGTTTTAGTGGGGTTTCACCCACCCTGGAAACACCCCTCAAAAAAGAAAAGAAAAACTCATCGCAGAGCCGCCGACGACCGTAGCACAGCGGCAGAGAAGTGCGGCAAGCGGCCATGGACTTCTGCCCGGCGTGCGGGATGCTGCTGCAGATCCAGCCGGCCACCGGCGGCCACCGCCTGCGCCTCTTCTGCCCCACCTGCCCGTACGTCTGCCCCATCAAAAACAAGGTGTGCCCTCAAACCCAATTCCGCCTCCTCGTTCTCTTGCGTCGTTTTACTCTGATTCCCCGATCGAGTTGTGTTGACGTGCTTGTTGGTGTGACCCTCGCTTGGCGCAGATCGTGAAGAAGGCGAGGCTGGTCAAGAGGGAGGTGGAGTCCGCGGAATCTGCCCCCAAGACTGAGGGTGAGCCCAAGGAATCGGCCCCCAAGACTGACGGTGAGCCCAAGGCCGATGGTCAGCTCAAGCAATCTGCCCCCAAGACTGAGGGTGAGCTCTTCACCCTTCTCTTTTGCTTAGCTACTGCCTACTGGAATAGTCGATTGTCCTCACCGCTCAACTGTGTGCATAACTAGGGATTATCAATTGTTGTTCTTTCTTCTGGTGTCAGAAAAAGGAAGACGGATTACGATTTTTTTTCTTTTTGTTGCAACCCTGGAAATTTCTGTTGTCAATAGAGTTGCTCGTTCTGGCACCAATAAGGGGATTTTCTTCACATCTTCCTTTCGGTGAATTGTACTATATTGAAATATATTACCCGAAGTGCAGTACAGTTGTTTTGTAATGCAAATGTAGCTTAGGATTTTTCATTAGAAATCTTTTTCTTTACAGTTTTTTTCTTAAAGTTCACACCCTAGCTTATTTCGAAGAATGACACTTGCTTACCAGCTACCACCCTGTGTCACCTTTTTCTGCGTGGTGGTGCCATGCCTAAGGCAAATCTACACTTGTTATTAGGAACAAAGTTTTAAAAGCGTTAGGCGTTAATTGTGCGTTTTGCCACCGCTTCGTGCTTTTCTAACAAAAGCGCACGCCTAAGCGCTAGGCGTTTTGCTATCGCCTAGAGCCTAGGCATGCTTAAGCGCCTTTTTTCTAACCATGTAGTACATTGAGCTGCAGTCACCTAACTTGGGTCATCGAACTCCCAAACTGCAGGTCTAGGTCGTTAAACTTCTTGAGATGTTTCTCTCTAGGTAATTGGTATGGCATCCTTTGTGTGACAGATCAAATGACATGGCATGTTCACTGATGCCACTGTGCTTGGTTAGTACCTGATGACGGGCATGAGCACTGTAATTTGCCCTCAGCCTCCCTAGAGTCTTGACCTTATATAAATTTCTGCATGTCAGGGACCCAATGAGAGCAAGGAATTAAGGCCAGCTAAGTATATTGCCATAATAGTGACTTTGCTAATGGATGGAAACTACATAGGCTGCCCAAACTAGTTGACACCTAGAGTGATCCACTTAAAACTAGTTTAGTAGCCTAGATAGGCAGTTTAGAGTACAGTGTCCTGCTTGAACCTGCCGGTCAAGTTTTGGGACCAGTAATATGATTTACTCGTAATTTTAATGCCTTTGTGCTCACATTTCAGCCAGGGCACTGGCATAGAAGTGTTCGTCTGCCATGCCTCCAGCTCTGGCATTGTCCAAGGGGACTAATTTTAAAAGTAATTTAGGTTGTTCTTTTAATATTCTTAAGGGAGTTGTTCCTTAATATAAATTGATTAGGTAAATAAAGGAAGCCAGGTCGCTTTTTTATTAGGAAAAATAGACGGAAAAAATTCCATATGATCCTAGAAAGGAAAAGTAGAAATGACGGAATAAAATGTTTGGAGAACAAGTAATGTTAGTTTCAAGTTAATAGGATCCTTGCTTAATATGTTTCCTCTCTTTGAAAGTTCAGTTATACCAGCCGATACCAACAAAAAGCTTTATATTGATATCTTTTATAGTGTCAACATATATAGCAGAAAATATTCATTTTGGTGTGTTTAGATTGGCTTGTTGTACTTACTACGTTGACTTGCTTAATTCCTTTTTTTTACAAGAGCCTTTTGAGAATGCTTAATTTTATAGGCCAAAATTTATCTTTTTACAGTGAAGTGAAAATCTTTTTAGCTGTGCTTGTCTGTGTGAAAAGCAATTTGGCGGACATGACTATGGTACAGCATGTGTCTGCTGTAACCTTTTGATGACTTTGTTGTAAACATGGCTAATGTTATACTCCCTCTGTTCCTAAATATTTGTCTTTTTAGAGATTCAAATGGACTACCACATACGGATGTATATAGACATATTTTAGAATGTAGGTACACTCATTTTGCTCCGTATGTAGTCACTTGTTGAAATCTCTAGAAAGACAAATATTTAGGAACAGAGGGAGTATATAATTGCAACAGACTGTCTACATGAGTAACCTGGAGCGGAATTCATATTTTGCCAAACACTCTGCTAATACACATATGATGCATTCGCTTTCAGGTACATGACCAAATTGACACAATGGAGAAACATACTTTTGGCAGATGTGGATTCGATTAGTACATGTCTACAAGCATTGTGAAACTTAAGAGTATCTGGACATGCGAACATGTGGAGCTTCTTTGATCAAATTATGTTGCAGCACACAATGCCAAAAGCCACCAATCTTGTGCAAAGTAAAGTGATATACATCTGACAGTGCAGAAGCTCACTTCAATGTTGGTTTGTTAATTGGACACTTCCTTTTTTTGCGGGGTAATTGGACACTTCCTTTATGTGACATTGCAGGCTTTTTGGTATGGAGATGCTTTTTGTGTGTGTGTGTGTGCGCGCGCTAGAGGTGTTGATTTGGTGTATGAATACTCTTCTTATTCAACCAGCACAAGAATGGGTATGATTGTGAGTCCGTGCATACTCCCTCCGTCTTTTAAAGAGTGTACTTTCAACTTTTTTGGAAAGTCAAACTTTTTTATATTTGACCATGTTTATATAATAATACATCAACATTTATGCCATCAAATTAGTAGCATTAGATTCGTGATAAAATATACTTTCATCATATACCTATTTGATTTTACAAACATTGATATATTTTTGCATAAACTTGGTCAAACTTTTGAGATAGTTTGACCCTCCAATAAAGTTGAAAGTACACTCTTTAAAGGACGGAGGGAGTAACTTCCATTCTCCACCCTCGAAACTTGTACTGTATGAGTTTAGGTTAGGGGTCGAGAAGACAATGAAGGCAAGGGGTTCAGCGGCCCGACAGTGGCACTCTGGTCCCCTGTTGACAAATACTCCCTCCCTATTAAAATATAGGATGTTTTTTTTAGGCTACAGAAACATCTTATATTTTGGTACAGATGTAGTAGATGTGTGTTGGGTTGCCGACAATAAACACACACGCAATATACTTCTTCTTTTTATTACTTAAGTAGATCTCATAATAAGTATGTACATTTCAGAAGTTGCGTTAAAATCTAAGTTTTAGGTTTCAAATAATTCTGAAAATAATACACACATACCTGTGGATGTATACTACTTTGTATGTAATTTTTTTTATAAGAGTTACACAAAAATCTAGCACATGTACTATTCACTTTACTATAAAAGCACATGATGTTTTTGTGTACAGCTCATATCAAAACAAAATTTCATAATGAATTTTTACACCCATGTTGTACGTTGGTAAGTACTTGTGTATTTTATTTCAGATTTTTTGGAAACTTAAAAAGACAGTTTTTGAAATTTTGGGCTCCATTAGGTGGTAAATATGAAGTGATTATCAGGGACATTATAGTAGCTAGTTCTTGAGAGTGGATTTTTTATTTTTGAACGTTCAAAAATCATTTTTAAAGTTAAAAAAAATCTGAAAAAGTACATAAATACTTATATGTGTATACAGATGTGCATGATACAAAAAAAAATCATGTGAATTTATAGTGAACAGTACATGTGTTAGAAATACGTGATTTTTTTTTCATTTTGTGTAGCTTTAAAAGGTATTTCTTCATGAAATTTCGCAGACAAGTAGTATACATCCATATGTATATCACTATATGTGTATTTTTTCAGAATTTTTTGAAACTTAAAATTTGAATTTTGAAGTTTTCAAAGGGCTCCATGGAGCTCAAGCTCCATTAGGCATTCCCCCTAGTTCTTCCTTTACCTTGTGTAATTTTGTCCATGAAAAAAGAGGCTCAAATTATGAATACCCACAATCTAGCTAGTTTTGATTCTTCGTTAGATTAGCGTACCTCATGATATTCTTTGTATCCCGTTGATTATTAATCAATAAACCTAGTGGATTGTGCTAAAAAAAGCAAATAGGAAAAGACCAACTAGGATAAAAAAAACTAGGGTTGGTTCCTAACACCATTGTCCCTTACTTGCCCCTTCATCTCTCCTCCCAAGCAAATAGGCGACTAGGGTTCCTGTCAGTTATAATACTCCTATAAAAGAGCCATTGCAGCTGATATAAAACTATGCACACAAATGAAATGCACAACAACAGGAGCAATCATCTAAATGACAGGACCAAGGCCTCCTGTACTTCTTTCTGTTGGCGCTATGGATGAGCCACTTGATCTCCTTGAACTTTGCTCTGCGTGCACTATTTAACCCTCAAAAAGTTTGGTTAAAAATTGGGGAACTACATATATAACGAACACGCAAAGATCGAATGTTTCAGCTGCAATATTCATTCCAATACTGAAACTTCTGCAGCCGTGTATCTACAACAGTTGCGTTTTCCCGATGACACATCAAAGTCAAAGTTGTAATGCTGGGAAAACTCAGAGCTAGCTAAAGAACTAACTAATTATAAACGCACTGGGCAACAGTGCAAATCTACATCGATGACAATGATCCTACCGATTATTATAACCCACATTTGCATGACCAAAACACAAAACTGTAGAAGCAGGAGGTAGAGGAACATCTAAAGACATTCCGATGATGTTTCAGACAAGACACACACGATACTCGAACTTAAACATCATTCATTATATTGTAACCACTTCTCCTGTCCTCCTCCTTCCATAGCTTCTTCCCGCATCCTTGCTAATTCATCAAACCAATCTTTGTACTCGACTTCAATCAAATCAAGCTCCCCATTCAGCACATCTTGACTATCGGTGATGGAAATTGACGAGCAACCACTCACCAGCTCCGAAGGAGGCGATGCTTCATCTATATGGAAAATCGAAATGTTCCTTGACCCATCACCTAGAACATGGTTGCAGTCTAGTTTGTGGATTCCCTCTTTGTACCCACCACAGTACATAGTCCCACAGTCACCAGTGCCATCGTATCTCGGACTTTCAGAACTCCCAGCAAGCTGCGCAGAAAAGTCCGACCCCTCAGAGCACTTTGGCCCCTCTAGGTTAGTTGCACTTAAGACAGATTCAAGATATTTATTCGGCGATGCACTGATATCTTTAGGATGCATTGTACTTTGAACTAACACATAATCAGGTGGCATCTCTAATGGGTTCTGCTGGGAAATAGTTACTTGCTCACTTCCACACGTTTTAGATTCCACATATGGACTCATCGCTGCATTATTTGCCAGTTTCCGACCAGGAACAAGATTGACTATCAGAAGGTCAATAAAATCAGCAATGAAAGTAACATCGCAGTCTGCTAGCTCCAACTGTTCAACCATTTCCGCAGCAACAGACATAGCTGTGTCAGATTCGAGGTAGAAGAGGAAATGGATATTTCTTGCTTGACCTGCGAACAGAAAGTCAATGGTATCACAAAAATATAGTAATTTGAGTTCCAAACAACATAAAGTAAGTCATACCACACAAATCAGCAATCCGTAAAACCAGTGAGACTGAACTATCATCAACTTTCTCGCCCTTTAGATTGAGTTCCGTGTTTCTGTTGGTTCTCGTGAACTCCAACACGGAATTATGTGGAGACCCAACGGCATTTTTCTCGCCCGAGCTAGCACACATAGATTCATGAGTATCAACGTCCATGTGCAAAGACTCCGGAGAGATCCGTACTGCTTTGGGAATTGTTGATGGAACCGTAATGCTAGCAAAACTATTTGCATTATCGGGGCAAAGAAATGGATCTTGCAATAGATCTTTGGCGGACAGCCTCTCAGAAGCAGGAACTAAACATTTCTCAATGAAATTCTTAACTTCAGCATTTACAATTTTGGACAGTGCAGCCGGTTTGACACCCTAAAGATTAGAGACAGTAATTCAGAAAAGATGCTCAACTGAAGCACAACTCTAGAATATAAATAACACACTTACCTTGGATACTTTTTTAAAAATCTGAGCTGCATTTTTGCATTCATTGTATGGATATTCAAGAGTGAACATTTCCAACATGCACATACCGAAGGAATAAATATCGACCAGTTCATCGTAATTCTCATCATATAGCTCAGGTGCCATGAATTCAGGAGTACCTACCAAAATAAAGAAGAGTTGAAATATCATAGTGTTGTATCAGGTGCAAAAAATAATTTTTTAGAAAGTGGTTAGAACTCAAGAGTGGGTTGTTGAAAATACACAACCATATAACATGTCTAAATGAGAGAACAGGTGCGACCTTGGTTTTCACAATTCAAACAACCATGTATTGCAGAAGATTATACTGATATAAAGATGTCAAATGGTGGAACCATAACATACAAAGTTGTATCATAAGATAAAAGAACCATAAGATATTTGTTCAGCAAACATGGAAGACAATAAACTAGCAAAAATATTATTACCAATAACACTTCTTGCTTTAGGCGTTAGCATAATTGTAGCTAGTCCAAGATCTCCAATCTTAACTTGTCCATGATTGCCATTAACAAAAATATTATCACACTTCAGGTCTCTGTGGATAACCGGAGGTTGGTGGCTGTGCAAGTAATCTAATCCATGAAGAATCTGTCTTGCCCAATTCTTTATTGCTTTCAAATCAACGCGTGGATGTTTCCGTCGGTAACTAGAGATGCACAAAGTTGTGATGGTGTCATTCTCAAGAAAGATGGAAGTAGCAGCAGAGCATGGGTCAATGATTACTTACTGCCTAAGACTGCCAGATGTAAACAGTTCAGTAATAACATTGATTGTCTTCTTTCGATCATCGACCCAATAATTGTAGAACTTCATTACATTTTCATGCTTGAGTGATTTCAGTAGATGAACTTCCGAGTAGAGCCTCTCAAGGTTATCTGGACACTGCATCAGCTCATCTATGCTGACTTGATTCCATGCAACTTCAATACCTTCGGCCTCATCAAATGCCTTGTAACTAAATCCAAATTAAGAATGAAACACAAGTTACAGACAGACCCATGTAATAGTCGGAAGAGATGTGTAAAAAAGTAAACAGAAAGATAAGCAATGTAGCATTATAATTGCGTAGCAATTTATCATTAACCTGATATGAATCTATTTACTGAATGCCACCACAAGTCTCCAGAACAATTTAGAGAGGCTACATCCTGAAATGATGATATTCCCTCGGTCCAAATCACTTCAGACCCAAGTTGCTCAGCCTATATTATCTCCTAAGTAGTTTCTTGGTACATATGGTTATAGAAAGGCTGTCGGGAGTCTAAGATATGATTGAGTACTACATTACTACTGTTAATTAAACTAGGGCCTTTCTGGTTATTTTGAACAAAGTGGAACAGCGACAAAGGGTACCTTCACTACGGCCATAAGCCTAAAACTGAGCATGTGCATTAGCAACTAAAGTATGAATCATTGTATTAACCTCTACACCTTAATTAGAGCGACATTGTTAATACTAATACTCCCTCCGATCCATATTACTTGTCGCAGATTTAGTACAATTTTGTACTAAAGTTGTACTAAACATGTGACAAGTAATATGGATTGGAGAGAGTACAAAATATACTAATACTATGCCAATCTTTAAGGTTTGGAAAGAAAACGAGGCAACCTATCAATTGACAAAGAAACACAAATGAAACAATATGATAGTAAGGGCATACACAGTCTTGACAGCTCCTCTCCCCAACACCTCATTGTACTGCAACAAGGGGAAAAAATCAGATCAATACAATAGGCACGGATGGTTTTGTTGATCATTTTAGGCACTCCCTCCTTGCTGATTTTTAATAATCCAATGAGCAAATGGGCAAAATTTTCACGCTAACATAGCTCTAATGCAACCTTTATTGATAAAACAGGATGCACTGCTCACAATGTGCACGACTCTGCATTGTTTATCTATGGAAGGAAGCAACAAAATGCTGAAAAATATAAGTTTTTATAACGACAAGTCGTTTCACCGCAGGGTAAAAAACTAGCATGGAAATCTCAGGTCATATTGGCATCAATGAAACAAATCAGAGTCCAAGCGAGATCAATCATCAGAAAATAAAGCACCAAGCGAAATCTTACGCGCATGTATCGCCCGGTCGGATCCACCTCTATGTATTCAGGATCGGTCGGCTCATCCCGATCGCCAAATACCTCCATTCTGGATCAAACGAATTTGGGAACACAGAGAGGAAGCGGGAAAAAAATTGGAGCCAGATCGGTGGAGAAAGCTGGACGGAGGGAGGGATGGGCTTCTACGCACAGCACGCTGCCGGCCAGGAAGGGGATGACGGCGCGGCATGTGCCTGGCGTTCAGTGAAGGGCTCGGAGAAGGGGGCATACGAAGGCCGCATTCGACGGGGGCGGCTGCCCAGCGACGTCGGCTTCACCTGTCCCACGGCGACGCCCATTGCCCGGCACCCGGCGGATTGCGGCAGCACCTTATTCTCCGCCGGTCAGTCTCCTCCCGTCGGGTATGCAGAACCCATCATCGGCGGGTTCCCTGCTGCAACGTTGGGATTACGGGGAGGCAGAGCCGGCGGCCACCGAGGGTAGGGTACGATTTTAGCTGCCCGGAGATGCGCTGGTGGAGGCGAGGAGAAATAAAAGGGAGAGATTGGTAGCGGTGAGGAGGAAAAAGTGGAGGCATGGAAATAGTAACTGACATTCTGTTCCGTTAAGATACGGGATTGGTGTCTTGTTTAATTTGCGGATTTTGGATAGCAAAGTTCAAAGATATACTTTTTTTTTGCCAATTATTTTTTGAGTCGGAGCCTATCACTGATTTGAGAAAGGACAGCAATAACTTTCGACTGATCGGGCGTTAGGAACGGATCCGATCCTTTGTTTGCATGCAACTCATTTTGCCTAATTGCATGCAGATGTCTATGACGAGCAAATATGCATGCATGCGGAAAAAAATGATGATGTCAGCAAAAATTTAACAAAAATTTAAATTTGAACATTTTTTAGCTCAAACCATCTGTCCGATCGAAAACTGTTTTCACATAAAAAATCGTCACGACGAGAAATTCGAAACTAGATTTCATGTTGGCATGTTGTGATGATTTTTTTGTCAAAAGTTACCACATGTGGGCTATGTAAGTTATCATGCCCAAAGTTGAAAAAAACGCTCGTAAGCGAGACGGTTAGGGCATCTCCGACGTTGACCCTCAAACCTCCCGCATTCGTTCAGACTGCGCTGTCTGGACCATAGAAGCCATTCAACATGTTCTTGTATCGGTCCGCGGTGCGATCCGGACATACTTTCTCCCACAAATCAGAGACAAACGTGGGAAGTTTTACGGAAGTCTGGAACGTTGCCATGCCCGCTTCTGACCGCTCGAACCCACCCAAAACCCCTCCTTCCTCTCACGTGTGCTTCCCGCCCGAAACAATTAGCGCCACTCCAGAGCGTTAGTGCCCACATTCATGCTCGGCTAGAGCGGCCGCGGCCGCTCATTTGCGCCGGCATTAAAGTGGTGCGCCGGCCGAGAGAGTGCAGCCCGCGCCACTTCCCCGTGCAGGCGATTGCTCCGCGTTCAAACGACACGACGGCCGCCTGTCTGTCCGCCTGGCGCCCAAATTAATGACACACGGATGCCGAGGCAGCTACTCTGACGCCATCCGTTCGTCCCTCTGCTGCCCACCATTGCTATATAAACCGCTGCCCCGACCATAGTCGCAGTCATCCGCCTCCGATACCTTTCCGCACCACTCCCACCATGGATTCATCCCCCACCAAAGTTCTCTGGGACGGGTTGACGCCGAACCAGAAGAAGGAGATGACCGACCGGAAGGCAACCGGAGGACGACGACTTCCCAATGGAGGACGCGGCCGACAACGAGCCAGCGCCACCCTCCTCCTCCGCGCCACCCTCACCAGAGCATTGCACCATGACCACCGGCGAGGCCCGTGCCCATTACACAGATATTGTGCGGGAGGAGCGGGGGGAGCAGTTCCACGAGGCGCAGGACAACGCTGCCTACAACCACCACCTCCTCTAGGAGCACCTGTAGACGGAAGATGTTTTTTTTTTCTGTTTTATAACACACGGTTATTATGTTTTGACCATGTGTGATGTTTGTTGTTCCTGCTCCCGCCTGCATCCCTCGAAAATATCTGCCCAACTCGAGGGTTTTTCTCTTTCATAACACACAATTGTTATTTCCGGACCGTGTGCGATGCACCATCATCCAAATTTTCAATAGCCCCGACATTTCACTCCCGCGTTTGACTCCCGCATAGTAAAATTTTTCAGTAGCCGTGTCATTTCCTCAAACATGCCCCCTTCACACACACACCCCAAAACCTCCTCGGGCGCACGGGCGTGCGCATGCGCACACACACACACCACAACCCCTCCCTCTATCTAAACCCTAGCAAGGTCGCCGCCGCCACCGCAAGGCCTCCATTGTCAACATTTGCCAGTTTGCCCGTGCAGCTTACCCACCGATCTACATACCCAAACCGCCCTGAGTTTCTTAGATGACGCCTGCCAAACGCCCCCTTTCCCACAGATCCCCATCCCCCACTCTAGAGTGTCGCAACCTAAACTCGGCTACGCTTCCCGTGGAGCTCGAGAAGCGACTGGCCCAAAAGAGGTGTATCGCAGCCTCTTCGCCCGCCGTCGCTGAGGTGGTCGTCGAGGAAGCCGACGACCATTACTGGCCGCAGGCACTCAATCAACATGCTAGAGTATGCGGGTATGTCACGGACGCCGACTACGACATCGAGGTCATCGACAGCGATGCCCTGACACGGGCTATGTCACAGGTTAAGTGGCCCACTCCCAACCCCTTGGGTTCAACCGCCGTCGATCTCATCCATGGACCCATAGATCTCATCTGGCTCACTGTCAAGAATTTGCCATCCTACATCGCCATCGAGCCCCTTTTGTCATTTCCGAAGGACAAGTTCTGCGACGCTGGCTTGGGATCCACAACTTCCAAGTCAGACCTCATCGACGGCGACCACGAGGAGGGCACCCTCTCCGGCTCTTCCAAGGGGAAAGAGCCCATCTGCTTTTCCAAGGGGAAAGAACCCATCTGCGACATCAGGAAGGGTACCCTACAGCCGTGCTATTCCAAGGGGAAGGAGCCCATCTGCGACAACATGGAGCGCACCTAGGGTCCGTGCTCTTCTCACGGGAATGATCCCATCCGTGACAAGTGAGAAAACCCATGATTTGTTTTGCCATGCCTCTTTACATGGGTAAGTGAGAAAACCCATGATTTGTTTTGCCATGCCTCTTTACAGGGGGAACCCGTGATTTGTTTTGTTGAATCCCTTTTGTAGTGTAGTGAGAATATACCTAATTTTAATTGCTATATTTGGTTTTTTGCAGTATGCCTTATTTATTTCAGTTGTTCACAATGTGATGGTCTATATGTGCATTACTTACTCTGCAGTACATTTTCATCAATTCAGTTTTAAACACACCGAAGCATATATTTGCTTGCTGTTAACCTTGTTATAGCTAGCATATGCTTCTTTTAAAGCTTTTTGGTTGTTCGGTTGTTTGTAGTTAGCATGTCCAGTTTCAAATTCTATCTTTGGTTGTTCATAGTATGCCTTGTTTATTCCAGTTATTCACAACGTGATGTTTTATATGTGCAAGTATGAACTCTACAGTTCAATTTCATCAATACCAGTTTCAACAATACCACTATGAATGACTATATTTGGTTGTTGCATCTTGTAGTTAACACGCCTTTCCGTTTTTATTTAACAATAACCAGTGTACCTAGACTGGCATAATACCAGTTTGAATGACTATGTTTGCTTGTTGTTAAATATTAGGCATGTTGTAGTTAACACACCTTTCCACTTGTTTTGCTTTACTAGCGTACTTAAACCTGCACACTGAAGCTATCTTCTGGAGATTATTTTGTCTGCCATGGATATATTTGGTTGATGTTTAGCTTATTGTGTTTAACATGCCTCTTGATGTACTTACACAGGACAATTTTGGGAACGATTGTTGTTTTCCATCAAGGTTAGTTTCATCCCATGGCTTATATATACTCACTTTTCAAGATATCGGTATCTGGTACCATATAGGCCGGGGGCTGATAAGGGACTAATCGGTGAATCGGACTTTTAACTGAATATATCTGTAACTCATTTATCGTTAGGTTAACTAGGGCCATATGTAATATATCTGAGGCTACATAGCAACATGCACTGTACTGAATGTCTAAATATGCAATCCTAGGCTACATAGCAACAAGGAAGAGTGTTACCTTAATGTTCTAATGATGTCTAGATATACGTAGAAGAGCAGCAGGAACAACAATAACAACAACAACAACACATCCCTGTTTGGATACTCTAACTTAGCTAGAGGTTAGAGTTAGTTTCTAGCTCATGACTAACCCTGAACTAACTCTAGCCAAAGAGGTGTTTGGATGACAGGGTTAGATTGACAATAAATGCACCAGGAGAACTAGCCCCAATTAGCACCTCTTGGGTGGGATAGTTTTTTTTGTGGGTTAGTGTTGGGGAACGTAGTAATTTCAAAAAATTTCCTACGCACACGCAAGATCATGGTGATGCACAACAACGAGAGGGGAGAGTGTTGTCTACGTACCCTCATAGACCAGAAGCGGAAGCGTTATAACAACGCGGTTGATGTAGTCGTACGTCTTCACGGCCCGACCGATCAAGCACACGTTCAACTCGATGACGATCCCCGGACTCCGATCCAGCAAAGTGTCGGGGATGAGTTCCGTCAGCACGACGGCGTGGTGACGATCTTGATGTTCTACCGTCGTAGGGCTTCGCCTAAGCACCGCTACAATATTATCGAGGATTATGGTGGAGGGGGGGCACCGCACACGGCTAAGAGATCAATCATCAATTATTGTGTCTCTGGGGTGCCCCCTACCCCCGTATATAAAGGAGTGGAGGAGGGGGCCGGCCAAGGAGGGTGGCGCGCCCAAGGGGGGGAGTCCAACTCCCACCGGGAGTAGGACTCCCCTTTTTCCTATTAGGAGTAGGAGAGGGAAGGAAGAGGAAGGAGGGAGGAAGGAAAGGGGGGGCGGGGGCGGGCCCCTTCCCAATTCGGATTGGGCTTGGGGGGGGGGGCGCCCCCTCCCTTGCTCCTTTCCCCTCCTTTCCACTAAGGCCCAATAAGGCCCATATACCTCCCGGGGGGTTCCGATAACCTCCCGGTGATCCGGTATTGTCCCAATCTTACCCGGAACCTTTCCGGTGTCCAAATATAGTCGTCCAATATATCGATCTTTATGTCTCGACCATTTCGAGACTCCTCGTCAAGTCCGTGATCACATTCGGGACTCTGAACAACCTTCGGTACATCAAAATATATAAACTCATAATGAAACTGTCATTGTAACGTTAAGCGTGCGGACCCTACGGGTTCGAGAACAATGTAGACATGACCGAGACACGTCTCCGGTCAATAACCAATAGCGGAACCTGGATGCTCATATTGGTTCCTACATATTCTACGAAGATCTTTATCGGTCAGATCGCATAACAACATACGTTGTTCCCTTTGTCATCGGTATGTTACTTGGCCGAGATTCGATCGTCGGTATCTCAATACCTAGTTCAATCTCGTTACCGGCAAGTCTCTTTACTCGTTCCGTAATACATCATCTTGCAACTAACTTATTAGTTGCATTGCTTGCAAGGCTTAAGTGATGTGTATTACCGAGAGGGCCCAGAGATACCTCTCCGACAATCGGAGCGACAAATCCTAATCTCGAAATACGCCAACCCAACATGTACCTTTGGAGACACCTGTAGAGCACCTTTATAATCACCCAGTTACGTTGTGACGTTTGGTAGCACACAAAGTGTTCCTCCGGTAAACGGGAGTTGCATAATCTCATAGTCATAGGAACATGTATAAGTCATGAAGAAAGCAATAGCAACATACTAAACGATCGGGTGCTAAGCTAATGGAATGGGTCATGTCAATCACATCATTCTCCTAATGATGTGATCACGTTAATCAAATGACAACTCATGTCTATGGTTAGGAAACATAACCATCTTTGATTAACGAGCTAGTCAAGTAGAGGCATACTAGTGACACTTTGTTTGTCTATGTATTCACACAAGTATTACGTTTCCGGTTAATACAATTCTAGCATGAATAATAAACATTTATCATGATATAAGGAAATAAATAATAACTTTATTATTGCCTCTAGGGCATATTTCCTTCAGTCTCCCACTTCCACTAGAGTCAATAATCTAGATTACACAGTAATGATTCTAACACCCATGGAGCCTTGGTGCTGATCATGTTTTGCTTGTGGAAGAGGCTTAGTCAATGTGTCTGCTACATTCAGATCCGTATGTATCTTGCAAATCTCTATGTCTCCCACCTGGACTAGATCCCGGATGGAATTGACGCGTCTCTTGATGTGCTTGGTTCTCTTGTGAAATTTGGATTCCTTTGCCAAGGCAATTGCACCAGTATTGTCACAAAAGATTTTCATTGGACCCGATGCACTAGGTATGAAACCTAGATCGGATACGAACTCCTTCATCCAGACTCCTTCATTTGCTGCTTCCGAAGCAGCTATGTACTCCGCTTCACATGTAGATCCCGCCACGACGCTTTGTTTAGAACTGCACCAATTGACAGCTCCACCGTTTAATGTAAATATGTATCCGGTTTGCGATTTAGAATCGTCTGGATCAGTGTCAAAGCTTGCATCAACGTAACCATTTACGATGAGCTCTTTGTCACCTCCATATACGAGAAACATATCCTTAGTCCTTTTCAGGTATTTCAGGATGTTCTTGACCGCTGTCCAGTGATCCACTCCTGGATTACTTTGGTACCTCCCTGCTAGACTTATATCAAGGCACACATCAGGTCTGGTACGCAACATTGCATACATGATAGAGCCTATGGATGAAGCATAGGGAACATCTTTCATTTTCTCTCTATCTTCTGCAGTGGTCGGGCATTGAGTCTTACTCAACTTCACACCTTGTAACACAGGCAAGAATCCTTTCTTTGCTTGATCCATTTTGAACTTCTTCAAAACTTTGTCAAGGTATGTGCTTTGTGAAAGTCCAATTAAGCGTCTTGATCTATCTCTATAGATCTTAATGCCCAATATGTAAGCAGCTTCACCGAGGTCTTTCATTGAAAAACTCTTATTCAAGTATCCCTTTATGCTATCCAAAAATTCTATATCATTTTCGATTAGCAATATGTCATCCACATATAATATCAGAAATGCTACAGAGCTCCCACTCACTTTCTTGTCAATACAGGCTTCTCCAAAAGTCTGTACAAAACCAAATTCTTTGATCACACTATCAAAGCGTTTATTCCAACTCCGAGATGCTTGCACCAGTCCATAAATGGATCGCTGGAGCTTGCACACTTTGTTAGCTCCTTTTGGATCGACAAAACCTTCCGGCTGCATCATATACAACTCTTCTTCCAGAAATCCATTCAGGAATGCAGTTTTGACATCCATTTGCCATATTTCATAATCATAAAATGCGGCAATTGCTAACATGATTCGGACAGACTTAAGCATCGCTATGGGTGAGAAGGTCTCATCGTAGTCAATTCCTTGAACTTGTCGAAAACCTTTTGCAACAAGTCGAGCTTTGTAGACAGCAACATTACCGTCAGCGTCAGTCTTCTTCTTGAAGATCCATTTATTTTCAATTGCTTGCCGATCATTGGGCAAGTCAACCAAAGTCCACACTTTGTTCTCATACATGGATCCCATCTCAGATTTCATGGCTTCAAGCCATTTTGCGGAATCTGGGCTCACCATTGCTTCTTCATAGTTCGTAGGTTCATCATGATCTAGTAGCATGACTTCCAGAACAGGATTACCGTACCACTCTGGTGCGGATCTTACTCTGGTTGATCTACGAAGTTCAGTAGTAACTTGTTCTGAAGTTTCATGATCATCATCATTAGCTTCCTCACTAATTGGTGTAGGTGTCACAGAAACCGGTTTCTGTGATGTACTACTTTCCAATAAGGGAGCAGGTACAATTACCTCATCAAGTTCTACTTTCCTCCTACTCACTTCTTTCGAGAGAAACTCCTTCTCTAGAAAGGATCCATTCTTAGCAACAAATGTCTTGCCTTCGGATCTGTGATAGAAGGTGTACCCAACAGTCTCCTTCGGGTATCCTATGAAGACACATTTCTCCGATCTGGGTTCGAGCTTATCAGGTTGAAGCTTTTTCACATAAGCATCGCAGCCCCAAACTTTCAAAAACGACAACTTTGGTTTCTTGCCAAACCATAGTTCATAAGGCATCGTCTCAACGGATTTTGATGGTGCCCTATTTAACGTGAATGCGGCCGTCTCTAAAGCATAACCCCAAAACGATAGCGGTAAATCTGTAAGAGACATCATAGATCGCACCATATCAAGTCAAGTACGATTACGACATTCGGACACACCATTACGCTGTGGTGTTCCGGGTGGCGTGAGTTGCGAAACTATTCCGCATTGTTTCAAATGTAAACCAAACTTGTAACTCAAATATTCTCCTCCATGATCAGATCATAGAAACTTTATTTTCATGTTATGATGATTTTCAACTTCACTCTGAAATTCTTTGAACTTTTCGAATGTTTCAGACTTATGTTTCATTAAGTAGATATACCCATATCTGCTTAAATCATCTGTGAAGGTGAGAAAATAACAATATCCGCCACGAGCTTCAACATTCATTGGACCACATACATCTGTATGTATGATTTCCAACAAATCTGTTGCTCTCTCCATAGTACCGGAGAACGGCGTTTTAGTCATCTTGCCCATGAGGCACGGTCCGCAAGTACCAAGTGATTCATAATCAAGTGGTTCCAAAAGTCCATCAGTATGGAGTTTCTTCATGCGCTTTACACCGATATGACCTAAACTGCAGTGCCACAAATAAGTTGCACTATCATTATCAACTCTGCATCTTTTGGCTTCAACATTATGAATATGTGTATCACTACTATCGAGATTCATCAAAAATAGACCACTCTTCAAGGGTGCATGACCATAAAGGATATTACTCATATAAATAGAACAACCATTATTCCCTGATTTAAATGAATAACCGTCTCGCATCAAACAAGATCCAGATATAATGTTCATGCTCAACGCTGGCACCAAATAACAATTATTTAGGTCTAATACTAATCCCGATGGTAGATGTAGAGGTAGCGTGCCGACCGCGATCACATCGACTTTGGAACCATTTCCCGCGCGCATCTTCACCTCGTCCTTCGCCAGTGTTCGCTTAATCCGTAGTCCCTGTTTCGAGTTGCAAATATTAGCAACAGAACCAGTATCAAATACCCAGGTGCTACTGCGAGCTCTAGTAAGGTACACATCAATAACATGTATATCACATATACCTTTGTTCACCTTGCCATCCTTCTTATCCGCCAAATACTTGGGGCAGTTCCGCTTCCAGTGACCAGTCTGCTTGCAGTAGAAGCACTCAGTTTCAGGCTTAGGTCCAGACTTGGGTTTCTTCTCCCGAGCAGCAACTTGCTTGCTGTTCTTCTTGAAGTTCACCTTCTTCTTCCCCTTGCCCTTTTTCTTGAAACTAGTGGTCTTGTTGACCATCAACACTTGATGCTCCCTCTTGATTTCTACCTCCGCAGCTTTTAGCATTGCGAAGAGCTCGAGAATTGTCTTATCCATCCCTTGCATATTATAGTTCATCACGAAGCTCTTGTAGCTAGGTGGAAGTGATTGGAGAATTCTGTCAATGACGCAATCATCCGGAAGATTAACTCCCAGTTGAATCAAGTGATTATTATACCCAGACATTTTGAGTATATGCTCACTGACAGAACTATTCTCCTCCATCTTGCAGCCATAGAACTTATTGGAGACTTCATATCTCTCAATCCGGGCATTTGCTTGAAATATTAGCTTCAACTCCTGGAACATCTCATATGCTCCATGACGTTCAAAATGTCGTTGAAGACCCGGTTCTAAGCCGTAAAGCATGGCACATTGAACTATCGAGTAGTCATCAGCTTTGCTCTGCCAGACGTTCTTAACGTCGTCAGTTGCATCAGCAGCAGGCCTGGCACCCAGTGGTGCTTCCAGGACGTAATTCTTCTGTGCAACAATGAGGATAATCCTCAAGTTACGGACCCATTCCGTATAATTGCTACCATCATCTTTCAACTTTGCTTTCTCAAGGAACGCATTAAAATTCAATGGAACAACAGCACGGGCCATCTATCTACAATCAAACATAAACAAGCAAGATACTATCAGGTACTAAGTTCATGATAAATTTAAGTTCAATTAATCATATTACTTAAGAACTCCCACTTAGAAAGACATCCCTCTAATCTTCTAAGTGATCACGTGATCCAAATCAACTAAACCATAACCGATCATCATGTGAAATGGAATAGTTTTCAATGGTGAACATCACTATGTTGATCATATCTACTATATGATTCACGCTCGACCTTTCGGTCTCAGTGTTCCGAGGCTATATCTGCATATGCTAGGCTCGTCAAGTTTAACCTGAGTATTCTGCGTGTGCAAAACTGGCTTGCACCCGTTGTAGATGGACGTAGAGCTTATCACACCCGATCATCACGTGGTGTCTGGGCACGACGAACTTTGGCAACGGTGCATACTCAGGGAGAACACTTTTATCTTGAAATTTAGTGAGAGATCATCTTATAATGCTACTGTCAACCAAAGCAAGATAAGATGCATAAAAGATAAACATCACATGCAATCAATATAAGTGATATGATATGGCCATCATCATCTTGTGCTTGTGATCTCCATCTCCGAAGCATCGTCATGATCACCATCGTCACCAGCGTGACACCTTGATCTCCATCATAGCATCGTTGTCGTCTCGCCAATCTTATGCTTCTATGACTATTGCTACCGCTTAGTGATAAAGTAAAGCATTACAGGGCGATTGCATTGCATACAATAAAGCGACAACCATATGGCTCCTGCCAGTTGCCGATAACTTGGTTACAAAACATGATCATCTCATACAATAAAATTTAGCATCATGCCTTGACCATATCACATCACAACATGCCCTGTAAAAACAAGTTAGACGTCCTCTACTTTGTTTGTTGCAAGTTTTACGTGGCTGCTACGGGCTTAGCAAGAACCAATCTCACCTACGCATCAAAAACCACAACGATAGTTTGTCAAGTTGGTGCTATTTTAACCTTCGCAAGGACCGGGTGTAGCCACACTCGGTTCAACTAAAGTTGGAGAAACTGACACCCGCCAGCCACCTGTGTGCAAAGCACGTCGGTAGAACCAGTCTCGCGTAAGCGTACGCGTAATGTCGGTTCGGGCCGCTTCATCCAACAATACCACCGAACCAAAGTATGACATGCTGGTAAGCAGTATGACTTATATCGCCCACAACTCACTTGTGTTCTACTCGTGCATATAACATCAACACATAAAACCTAGGCTCGGATGCCACTTTGGGGAACGTAGTAATTTCAAAAAAATTCCTACGCACACGCAAGATCATGGTGATGCACAACAACGAGAGGGGAGAGTGTTGTCTACGTACCCTCGTAGACCAGAAGTGGAAGCGTTATAACAACGCGCTTGATGTAGTCGTACGTCTTCATAGCCCGACCGATCAAGCACCGAAACTACGGCACCTCCGAGTTTTTGCACACGTTCAGCTCGATGACGATCCCCGGACTCCGATCCAGCAAAGTGTCAGGGATGAGTTCCGTCAGCAAGACGGCGTGGTGACGATCTTGATATTGTACCATCGCAGGGCTTCGCCTAAGCACCGCTACAATATTATCGAGGATTATGGTGGAGGGGGGCACCGCACACGGCTAAGAGATCAATCATCAATTGTTGTGTCTCTGGGGTGCCCCCTGCCCCCGTATATAAAGGAGTGGAGGAGGGGGCCGACCAAGGAGGGTGGCGCGCCCAAGGGGGGGGGAGTCCAACTCCCACCGGGAGTAGGACTCCCCTTTTTCCTATTAGGAATAGGAGAGGGAAGGAAGAGGAAGGAGGGAGGAAGGAAAGGGGGGGGGCGCCCCCCTTCCCAATTCGGATTGGGCTTGGGGGGGGGCGCCCCCTCCCTTGCTCCTTTCCCCTCCTTTCCACTAAGGCCCAATAAGGCCCATATACCTCCCGGGGGGTTCTGATAACCTCTCGGTGATCCGGTATTGTCCCAATCTTACCCGGAACCTTTCCGGTGTCCAAATATAGTCGTCCAATATATCGATCTTTATGTCTCAACCATTTCGAGACTCCTCGTCAAGTCCGTGATCACATCCAGGACTCCGAACAAACTTCGGTACATCAAAATATATAAACTCATAATGAAACTGTCGTCGTAACGTTAAGCGTGCGGACCCTACGGGTTTGAGAACAATGTAGACATGACCGAGACACGTCTCCGGTCAATAACCAATAGTGGAACCTGGATGCTCATATTGGTTCCTACATATTCTACGAAGATCTTTATCGGTCAGATCGCATAACAACATACGTTGTTCCCTTTGTCATCGGTATGTTACTTGCCCGAGATTCGATCGTCGGTATCTCAATACCTAGTTCAATCTCGTTACCGGCAAGTCTCTTTACTCGTTCCGTAATACATCATCTTGCAACTAACTTATTAGTTGCATTGCTTGCAAGGCCTAAGTGATGTGTATTACCGAGAGGGCCCAGAGATACCTCTCCGACAATCGGAGCGACAAATCCTAATCTCGAAATACGCCAACCCAACATGTACCTTTGGAGACACCTGTAGAGCACCTTTATAATCACCCAATTACGTTTTGGCGTTTGGTAGCACACAAAGTGTTCCTCTGGTAAACGGGAGTTGCATAATCTCATAGTCATAGGAACATGTATAAGTCATGAAGAAAGCAATAGCAACATACTAAACGATCGGGTGCTAAGCTAATGGAATGGGTCATGTCAATCACATCATTCTCCTAATGATGTGATCCCGTTAATCAAATGACAACTGACGTCTATGGTTAGGAAACATAACCATCTTCGATTAACGAGCTAGTCAAGTAGAGGCATACTAGTGACACTTTGTTTGTCTATGTATTCACACAAGTATTACGTTTCCGGTTAATACAATTCTGGCATGAATAATAAACATTTATCATGATATAAGGAAATAAATAATAACTTTATTATTGCCTCTAGGGCATATTTCCTTCAGTTAGATGCAACTAGCTCAAACTAGCGCTCATGTTTGGATACACTTTAGGGCTATTTAAGCCCAAACTAGCTCAAACTAACTCTAACTCATGGATACATCAGCAGTTAATCAGCCAATAATTTGTAAAAATGCAATAAACTCCCTTCAGCCCATAATATAAGATGTTAATTCGTCTAATATGTGAGTATATTGGATGTTATAAGATAGTATAAAAGTGTGTTGTACTACATCATTATGCAATTGTTGTTTAGCTTCTAATATTAACTTGGTGCTTTTAGGTACATATGTCATTAGTAAAGATCCGCGCTTCGACCTTTTCTGCATATGGGGCAATGAAATATTGATGAACCAGCATCAAGTGAGGAAGCTGATAAAAATTGTTAGTAAAATGGGTCAAAAGATGGCAATTAAACTATTTATTTACACTTTATCCAAGACAACAACGAACTGCAGGATAGTAAGTAAGAACTCTGCAGCCTTCTTTTTACTGCCTATAATGAGTTCTGTTAGATGACAATGTCTGAATCTTTTTTCTTTGCAGTGGTTCCCAAAGCAGTTTACTCAAGGTTACCTCTCAAACTACATGATTGGTGGGCATGCAAAGGTTAAAGTATTTCTACCAGAACACGATGGTTATCTAGATGTGTTCATGAAGACAGTGAAGGATGGGCGGTCGGCCATCACAAGGGGTTGGACTAGAGTCGTGCGTGCCTTCTGCATGGAGGAGGGCACAATATGGGCATTCATTTCACCTTGTTCAACAAACAGAATGTATTTCGCCTCTATCTTTACCATCTTTAACAGTACAAGTATACAACTGTGGTTCATCATTCTTTATTTGGTGCTTATGTAATTCTTGAACATATGTACTGATACGTCTCCAACGTATCTATAATTTTTGATTGCTCCATGCTATATTATCTACTGTTTTGGACTATATTGGGCTTTATTTTCCACTTTTATATTATTTTTGGGACTAACCAATTAACCGGAGGCCCAGTCCAGAATTGTTGTTTTTTTGCCTATTTTAGTGTCTCGGAGAAACCGAATATCAAACGGAGTCCAAACGGAATGAAACCTTCGGAAACGTGATTTTCTCATCAGATAAGATCCGGGAGACTTGAACCCTCCGTCAAGAAAGCCACGAGGCGGCCACGAGGGTGGAGGGCGCCCCCCCTAGGGCGCGCCCCCCCTGCCTCATGGGCCCCTCGAAGCTCCACCGACGTACTTCTTCCTCCTATATATACCTACTTACCCCCCAAACGATTGGGGACGGAGCAAAGAACCTAATTCCACCACCGCAACTTTCTGTATCCACGAGATCCCATCTTGGGGCCTGTTCCGGAGCTCCGCTGGAGGGGGCATCGATCACGGAGGGCTTCTACATCATCATCCAAGCCCCTCCGATGAAGTGTGAGTAGTTTACTTCAGACCTACGGGTCCATAGTTAGTAGCTAGATGGCTTCTTCTCTCATTTTGGATCTCAATACAATGTTCTCCCCCTCTCTCGTGGAGATCTATTCGATGTAATCTTCTTTTTGCGGTGTGTTTGTTGAGACCGATGAATTGTGGGTTTATGATCAAGTCTATCTATGAATAATATTTGAATCTTCTTTGAATTCTTTTATGTATGATTGGTTATCTTTGCAAGTCTCTTCGAATTATCAGTTTGGTTTGGCCTACTAGATTGGTTGTTCTTGCCATGGGAGAAGTGCTTAGCTTTGGGTTCGATCTTGTGGTGTCCTTTCCCAGTGACAAAAGGGGCAGCAAGGCACGTATTGTGTCGTTGCCATCGAGGATAACAAGATGGGGTTTTTATCATATTGCATGAAACTATCCCTCTACATCATGTCATCTTGCTTAAGGTGTTACTTTGTTTTTAACTTAATACTCTAGATGCATGCTGGATAGCGGTCGATGAGTGGAGTAATAGTAGTAGATGCAGGCAGGAGTCAGTCTACTTGTCTCGGACGTGATGCCTATATACATGATCATACCTAGATATTCTCATAACTATGCTCAATTCTGTCAATTGCTCAATAGTAATTTGTTCACCCACCGTAGAATACTTATGCTCTTGAGAGAAGCCACTAGTGAAACCTATGCCCCCGGGTCTCTTTCTCATCATACCAATCTCCATCACTTTATTATTGCTTTGCTTTTACTTTTTACTTTGCATCTCTATACCAAAAATACCAAAAAAATTATTTATCATCTCTATCAGATCTCACTTTCGTAAATGACCGTGAAGGGATTGACAACCCCTAAGCGCGTTGGTTGCGTTGAGCTATTGTTTTTGTGTAGGTACAAGGGACTCGCGCGTAGCCTCCTACTGGATTGATACCTTGGTTCTCAAAAACTGAGGGAAATACTTATGCTACTTTGCTGCATCATCCTCTCCTCTTCGCGGAAATCCAACACAGTGCTCAAGAGGTAGCAAGAAGAATTTCAGGCACCGTTGCCGGGGAGTCTGCACAAAAGTCAACATACCAAGTACCCATCACAATCCCTATCTCCCGCATTACATTATTTGCCATTTGCCTCTCATTTTCCTCTCCCCCACTTCATCCTTGCCGTTTTATTCGCCCTCTCTCTCTATCCTCCTTCTCTATTTGCCTCTTTTTGCCTGTTTGCCTTTTGTTTGATTGTGTGTTAGTTTGTTTTCTTGTCGTTATGGCTAGTCTCATATCTTCTCCATTGTCTCCCGAGAATGAAGTTCTAAATTTTAAACAAAGGGAGGGAGAAAATCTAAAAGATGCTTGGTATAGAATTTGCAATGCTCAAAATAGATCTACCAGGAAGCAATCTACTTCAGTTCTTCTCCGCAATTTTTATGTAGGTGCTAATCCTTGGTATAGATATATCCTTGATACCATTACCGGAGGGAATTTCTTGGGTAGCCATACTTTTGATTCTTATAATGCTAGGTTAGATTTATTTGGCTCACCACCTCTTTTGGTTAATGGAACTATGTTAACTTTGGAGCATGTTATGCAAAGAATTGAAATTATTGAAAATAAAGTTGCTACCATTGAATTAATTGAAAATCTAGATAAAAAGATCCACAATCAAATTACCCAATATGGATCTAGGGTAGGAATGACTTTGAAAAATATTAAGGAAAAGGAACCCATAGTTAATGAGAAAATAAATCTAGATTCCACTAGAATCGATAAACTTAAGGGTATCATTACATACTTGGGAACCGCCTTTTCCTCCATAAAGAATACTCAAAGTCCTCCTACTAAAATTGCCAAGCTTATGTATGTTCCTAAAAATAAGGGTGAATCATCTAGTAAGGAAACTGCAGATCTTGAATCTATAAGTATTCATCCCAATCTTTTTGCTATCATTAAGGAACCAATTGCTACAAATGATTTTTTCCATCTTGTGCATAAGAGTTTTATAATCACTAGAAAGAAAGAAATTCCTAAGGGAGATATATGCCTCATTGAATAATTTCCTACCAAAGATGGCAATACCTAGATCTATTCCTACTTGTTATGCCTCGCTAGGGGCGTTAAACGATAGCGCTTGTTGGGAGGCAACCCAATTTTATTTTATTCCTTGCTTTTTGCTCCTGTTTAGTAATAAATAATTTATTTAGCTTATGTTTTGGTTGTGTTTTTGTGTTTAATTAGTGTTTGTGCCAAGTAGAACCGTTGGGAAGACTTGGGGAAAGTCTTGTTGCACTTGCTGTAAAAAACAGAAACTTTTATTTGGAAAACTGCTGTCATTTTTATTTGGAAAGTGATATTTAGTTAATTATTTTTGCAGATGATTGATAGATAAATTCCTCACGTCCATAAATTTATTTTAGAATATTTGGGGTTCCAGATCTTGCGCTAGCTACAGATTACTATAGACTGTTCTGTTTTTGACAGATTCTGTCTTTCGTGTGTTGTTTGCTTATTTTGATGAATCTATGGCTAGTAAAATAGTTTATAATCCATAGAGAAGTTGGAATACAGTAGGTTTAACACCAATATAAATAAAGAATGGGTTCATTACAGTACCGTGAAGCGGTCTTTTGTTTTCTTTCGCTAACGGAGCTCACGAGATTTTCTACTTTAAGTTTTGTGTTGTGAAGTTTTCAAGTTTTGGGTAAAGATTTGATGGATTATGGAACAAGGAGTGGCAAGAGCCTAAGCTTGGGGATGACCATGGCACCCCCAAGATAATGTAAGGACACATAAAAGCCAAAGCTTGGGGATGCCCCGGAAGGCATCCCCTCTTTCGTCTACTTCTATCGGTAACTTTACTTGGAGCTATATTTTTATTCACCACATGATATATGTTTTTCTTGGAGTGTATTTTATGATTTGAGTCTTTGCTTGTTAGTCTACCACAATCATACTTGCTGTACACACCTTTTTAGAGTGTGTTGAATATGCTTGGTATGCAAGATTAATAATAAAACTTTCTTATGAGTGTGTTGAATACTAAGAAAAGTTTGATGCTTGATGATTGTTTTGAGATATGGGGGTAATAATATCAAAGTCATGCTAGTTGAGTAGTTGTGAAATTGAGAAATACTTGTGTTGAAGTTTGCAAGTCCCATAGCATGCATGTATGGTAAACGTTATGCAACAAATTTGAAACATGAGGTGTTATTTGATTGTCCTCCTTATGAGTGGCGGTCGGGGACGAGCGATGGTCTTTTCCTACCAATCTATCCCCCTAGGAGCATGCGCGTAGTGCCGAGGTTTTTGATGACTTGTAGATTTTTGCAAAAAGTATGTGAGTTCTTTATGAATAATGTTGAGTCCATGGATTATACGCACTCTCACCCTTCCATCCTTGCTAGCCTCTTCGGTACCGTGCATTTCCCTTTCTCACATTGAGAGTTGGCGCAAACTTCACCGGTGCATCCAAACCCCGTGATATGATACACTCTTTCACACATAAACCTCCTTATATCTTCCTCAAAACAGCCACCATACCTACCTATTATGGCATTTCCATAGCCATTCCGAGATATATTGCCATGCAACTTTCCATCATTCCGTTCATCATGATACATTCATCATTGCCATATTGCTTAGCATGATCATGTAGTTGACATAGTATTTGTGGCAAAGCCACCGTTCATAATTTTTTTTGCATACATGTCACTCTTGGTTCATTGCATATCCCGGTACACCGCCGGAGGCATTCATATAGAGTCATCCTTGTTCTAGTATCGAGTTGTAATCATTGAGTTGTAAATAAATAGAAGTGTGATGATCATCATTATTAGAGCATTGTCCCAAGTGAGGAATAAAAAAAGGCCATAAACAAGAGAAGGCCCCAAAAAAGAGAAAGGCCATAAAAAGGCCCAAAAAATGAGAGAAAAAGAGAGAAGGGACAATGTTACTATCCTTTTACCACACTTGTGCTTCAAAGTAGCACCATGATCTTCATAGTAGAGAGTCTCTCATGTTATCACTTTCATATACTAGTGGGAATTTTTCATTATAGCACTTGGCTTGTATATTCCAACAATGGGCCTCCTCAAGTGCCGTAGGTCTTCATGAGCAAGCAAGTTGGATGCACACCCACTAGTTTCTTTTGTTGAGCTATCATACATTTATAGCTCTAGTGCATCCGTTGCATGGCAATCCCTACTCCTTGCATTAACATCAATCGGTGGGCATCTCCATAGCCCATTGATTAGCCTCATTGATGTGAGACTTTCTCCTTTTTTGTCTTCTCCACATACCCCCCATTATATTCTATTCCACCCATAGTGCTATGTCCATGGCTCGCGCTCATATATTGCATGACCGTTTATAGGTTTGAGATTACTAAAGTATGAAACAATTGCTTGGCTTGTCATCGGGGTTGTGCATGATGAGAAGCATTCTTGTGTGCCGAAAATGAAACATGACTAAACTATATGATTTTTGTAGGGATGAACTTTCTTTGGCCATGTTATTTTGAGAAGACATAATTGCTTAGTTAGTATGCTTGAAGTATTATCATTTTTATGTCAATATGAACTTTTGTCTTGAATCTTTCGGATATGAATATTCATGCCACAGTTAAGAAGAATTACATTAAAATTATGCTAAGTAGCACTCCGCATCAAAAATTCTGTTTTTATCATTTACCCACTCGAGGACGAGCAGGAATTAAGCTTGGGGATGCTTGATACGTCTCCAACGTATCTATAATTTTTGATCGCTCCATGCTATATTATCTACTATTTTGGACTATATTGGGCTTTATTTTCCACTTTTATATTATTTTTGGGACTAACCTATTAACCGGAGGCCCAGCCCAGAATTGCTGTTTTTTTTGCCTATTTCAGTGTTTCGGAGAAACAGAATATCAAACGGAGTCCAAATGGAATGAAATCTTCGGAAACATGATTTTCTCATCAGATAAGATCCAGGAGACTTGGACCCTCCGTCAAGAAAGCCATGAGGCGGCCACGAGGGTGGAGGGCGCCCCCAGGGCGCGCCCCCTGCCTCGTGGGCCCCTCGAAGCTCCACCAACGTACTTATTCCTCCTATATATACCTACGTACCCCCAAACGATCAGGGACGGAGCCAAAAACCTAATTCCACCGCCGCAACTTTCTATCCACGAGATCCCATCTTGGGGCCTGTTCCGGAGCTCCGCCGGAGGGGGCATCGATCACGGAGGGCTTCTACATCATCATCCAAGCCCCTCCGATGAAGTGTGAGTAGTTTACTTCAGACCTACGGGTCCATAGTTAGTAGCTAGATGGCTTCTTCTCTCATTTTGGATCTCAATACAATGTTCTCCCCCTCTCTCGTGGAGATCTATTCGATGTAATCTTCTTTTTGCGGTGTGTTTGTTGAGACTGATGAATTGTGGGTTTATGATCAAGTCTATCTATGAATAATATTTGAATCTTCTCTGAATTCTTTTATGTATGATTGGTTATCTTTGCAAGTCTCTTCGAATTATCAGTTTGGTTTGGCCTACTAGATTGGTTGTTCTTGCCATGGGAGAAGTGCTTAGCTTTGGGTTCGATCTTGCGGTGTCCTTTTCCAGTGAAAGAAGGGGCAGCAAGGCATGTATTGTATCATTGCCATCGAGGATAACAAGATGGGGTTTTTATCATATTGCATGAAACTATCCCTCTACATCATGTCATCTTGCTTAAGGCGTTACTCTGTTTTTAACTTAATACTCTAGATGCATGCTCGATAGCGGTCGATGAGTGGAGTAATAGTAGTAGATGCAGGCAGGAGTCGGTCTACTTGTCTCATACGTGATGCCTATATACATGATCATACCTAGATATTCTCATAACTATGCTCAATTCTGTCAATTGCTCAACAGTAATTTGTTCACCCACCGTAGAATACTTATGCTCTTGAGAGAAGCCACTAGTGAAACCTATGCCCCCGGGTCTCTTTCTCATCATATCAATCTCCATCACTTTATTATTGCTTTGCTTTTACTTTTTACTTTGCATCTCTATACCAAAAATAATATTATTTATCATCTCTATCAAATCTCACTTTCGTAAGTGACCGTGAAGGGATTGACAAACCCTAAGCGCGTTGGTTGCGTTGAGCTATTGTTTTGTGTAGGTACAAGGGACTCGCGTGTAGCCTCCTACTGGATTGATACCTTGGTTCTCAAAAACTGAGGGAAATACTTACGCTACTTTGCTGCATCATCCTCTCCTCTTCGGGGGAATCCAACGCAGTGCTCAAGAGGTAGCATGTACCCGTGAATCGAATAATGCATTGGTTGTTTGAACCTGGTGGATATGAATAAAGCTATAGCATACTTTCAAATTCAAATCCGGTACAATTTGAAATGGCGGCAATTAAATTATGGTGAAATTACGCTTTGCAGGTCGTTATGGCGCACACGGTCGGTAGAACACAAACGTTTGTGATATACACCATAATCCGACACGGTTCACAGAGAGGAAATGTGTGTGAGCATACACGCAGTTGCCGTTTGCAAAGCGTGTGCGATGTCAGATAATATCACAAGCGATGCGGGCAAACTAAACGTTTGTGATAGTTGCCTTATTGTACATGATTTGCAACCATGAACTATTTCTGATGTGGTACGCATCGTAAACGTTGCACCATAGAATAGCATAAGCGATAGTTGTCATGTACGACGATGTTACGACTGTCCGACATTTCATAATCCTATCCGACACTCGTACGACAATTAGCTAATCTTCTTAATTAGTTATCGCATACGGTTCGGGAAAAGTGAATGTGTGTGATTGTCTACTTATCATACATGTTCTATAATCATGAACCGTTTGTGATGGGCCGCGCATCGTAAACATAGCACCACAAAATACCGACTGCGATAGCAATGCGAGCACAAACGAGTTACAAGGATGGAGCATTTGTGATATTCGAGATATCAGAAATAGTTTTATATGGACAACTGCATGCATCATGGCTCCCTATCCCCCACGGTTTTTGGGTCGTGTGGGAAGGACCCCCCTATCGCAGTCACTCACTTGGCGACGGTTCCAAATGTCGTGGAGGAAAGGGGTTAAAAACCTTTTGTACAACACCTCTTTGTACCAGTGCTCGCTTCTACCATATTTTTTTCCATCATGGACGGCCCAAAAAATGTCATGCAGGTGCGTCCCTGGCCCGCCCAGGACGAAAAGCCCATTTTCTATCATGCTTCTTTGTCATAGAAGTAGGAGCCCATCACATCTATGATGATACGTCGTTTTGTCACAATTATTGTCATAGAAGTGTCATAAGCATGACAAAAAAATTGTTTGGCCCAAAATGTCACGGATGTGTCTTTTTTTGTAGTGTTGCATCCGTTCATAGTTGCCGCTTATCCCCGTTGTCTTCGTTGACCGTTATGAGTCCAACCACACTTGCACGCACCCGCGACATCGTTAAAATATTTCTTTCTAAGTGGGGATTAAACATTCTCGGAATGGGTTGAAAGTTGGCGTGCGGTCTTGTTAGGTTGTAGGTAGACCTCCTACCAAATTTCGTCATATTTGGAGGTCGTGTGATACCCCAACGATTATACCTATAGCGGCACTATAGTCGGTCAAACGTTAGACGTTTCGGTATTAGATACCCCTGTTGTCGGGTCATTTCTGATGGGAAACATAGTAATTCAAAAATATTCCTACGATCACGCAAGATCTATCTAGGAGATGCATAGCAACAAGAAGGGAGAGTGTGTCCACATACCTTCGTAGACCGAAAGCGGAAGCGTTTAGTAACACGGTTGATGTAGTCGAACGTCTTCACGATCCAATCGATCCAAGTACCGAATGTACGACACCTCCGTGTTCTACACACGTTCAACACGATGACGCCCCTCGAGCTCTTTGATCTAGTAGAGGGTCGAGGGAGAGTTTCGTCAGCACGACGGTGTGGTGACGGTGTTGATGATGTGATCCACGCAGGGCTTCGCCTAAGCACTACGACAATATGACCGAGGTGGTAAACTGTGGAGGGGGGCACCGCACACGGCTAAGACAATTGATGTTGTGCCTTTGGGGTTCCCTCTGCCCACGTATATAAAGGAGGGGGAGGAGGAGGCCGGCCAAGGGGGAGGCACGCCAAGGGGGGGGGGGTGTTGGGGAACACAGTCTTTCAAAAAATTTCCTACGATCACGGAAGAACTATCTAGGAGATGCATAGCAACAAGAGGGGAGAGTGTTGATACGTCCATTTTGCATCATGCTTTTATATCGATATTTATCGCATTATGGGCTGTTATTACACGTTATGTCACAATACTTATGCCTATTCTCTCTTATTTTACAAGGTTTACATGAAGAGGGAGAATGCCGGCAACTGGAATTCTGGGCTAGAAAAGGAGCAAATATTAGAGACCTATTCTGCACAGCTCCAAAATTCCCAGAACTTCATGGAAGTCATTTTTAGAATTAATAAAATTACTGGCGAAGGAATCAACCAGAGGGGGCCCACACCCTGGTCACGAGGGTAGGGGGCGCGCCCTACCCCCCTGGGCGCGCCCCCTGCCTCGTGGGCCCACTGGCAGGCCTCCGGTGCCCATCTTCTGCTATATGAAGTCTTTCGTCCGAGGAAAAATCATAAGCAAGCTTTCAGGAAGAAACTCCGCCGCCACGAGGCGGAACCTTGGCGGAACCAATCTAGGGCTCCGACAGAGCTGTTCTGCCGGGGAAACTTCCCTCCGGGAGGGGGAAATCATCGCCATCGCCATCACCAATGATCCTCTTATCGGGAGGGGGTCAATCTCCATCAACATCTTCACCAGCACCATCTCCTCTCAAACCCTAGTTCATCTCTTGTATCCAATCTTTGTTTCCAAACCTCAGATTGGTACCTGTGGGTTGCTAGTAGTGTTGATTACTCCTTGTAGTTGATGCTAGTTGGTTTACTTGGTGGAAGATCATATGTTCAGATCCATTATGCATATTAATACCCCTCTGATTATGAACATGAATATGCTTTGTGAGTAGTTACGTTTGTTCCTGAGGACATGGGAGAAGTCTTGCTACAAGTAGTCATGTGAATTTGGTATTCGTTCGATATTTTGATGAGATGTATGTTGTCATCCTTCTAGTGGTGTTATGTGAACGTCGACTACATGAAACTTCACCATTGTTTGGGCCTAGAGGGAGGCATTGGGAAGTAATAAGTAGATGATGGGTTGCTAGAGTGACAGAAGCTTAAACCCTACTTTATGTGTTGCTTCGTAAGGGGCTGATTTGGATCCATATGCTTCATGCTATGGTTAGGTTTACCTTAATACTTCTGTTGTAGTTGCGGATAATTGCAATAGGGGTTAATCATAAGTGGGATGCTTGTCCAAGTAAGGACAACACCCAAGCACTGGTCCACCCACATATCAAAGTATCAAAGTACCGAACGCGAATCATATGAACGCGATGAAAACTAGCTTGACGATAATTCCCATATGTCCTCGGGAGCGCTTTACTTCATATAAGACTTTGTTCAGGCTTGTCCTTTGCTACAAAAATGATTGGGCCATCTTGCTGCACTTTATTTACACTTGCTATTTGTTACCCGTTACAAATTATCTTATCACAAAACTATCTGTTACCGATAATTTCAGTGCTTGCAGAGAATACCTTACTGAAAACCGCTTATAATTTCCTTCTGCTCTTCGTTGGGTTCGACAATCTTACTTATTGAAAAGGCTACGATAGTTCTCCTACACTTGTGGGTCATCAAGTGTGTCTACGTACCCTCGTAGACCGAAAGCGGAAGCGTTTAGTAACGCGGTTGATGTAGTCGAACGTCTTCACGATCCAACCGATCCTAGCACCGAATGTACAACACCTCCGTGTTTAGCACATGTTTAGCACGATGACGTCCCTCGAGCTCTTGATCCAGTTGAGGATGAGGGAGAGTTCCGTCAGCACGACGGCGTGGCAATGGTAATGATGAAGTTACCAGTGCAGGGCTTCGCCTAAGCACTATGACGATATGACCGAGGTGGTAAACTGTGGAGGGGGGCACCGCACACGGCTAAGAGATGTCCGTTGTGTCTTTGGGGTGCCCCCCGCCTCCATATATAAACGGGGGAGGAGGAGGTGGCCGGCCTAGGGGGCGCGCCATAAGGGGGGAGTCCTACTTGGACTCCTAGTCCAAGTAGGATTCGCCGCCCCTCCTTCCTTCCACCGGAGAGTGAAAAGGGGAAGGGAGAGAGAGGGAGAAGGAAAGAGGGGGCCCAGCCCCCTCCCCTAGTCCAATTCGGTTTGGGCAGGGGGGGGGGGGCGCACGTGGCCTTTCTCCTCTCCTCCAATAAGGCCCAATAGGCCCAATACTTCTCCCGGGGGTTCCGGTAACCTCTCGGTACTCCGGAAAATGCCTGAACCACTCGGAACCATTCTGATGTTCAAATGCAACCTTCCAATATATGAATCTTGATCTCTCGACCATTTCGAGACTCCTCGTCATGTCCGTGATCTCATTCGGGACTCCGAACAAACTTCAGTCATCAAATCACATAACTCATAATACAAATCGTCATCGAATGTTAAGCGTGCGGACCCTATGGGTTCGAGAACTATGTAGACATGACAAAGACACATCTCTGGTCAATAACCAATAGCGAAACCTAGATTCTCATATTGGCTCCTACATATTCTACAAAGATCTTTATCGATCAAACTGCATAACAACATACGTTATTCCCTTTGTCATCGGTATGTTACTTGCCCGAGATTCAATCGTTGGTATCATCATGCCTAGTTCAATCTCGTTACCGGCAAGTCTCTTTACTTGTTCCGTAATGCATCATCCCACAACTAACTCATTAGTCACATTGCTTGCAAGGCTTATAGTGATGTGCATTACCGAGAGGGCCCAGAGATACCTATCCGATACACGGAGTGACAAATCCTAATCTTGATCTATGCCAACTCAACAAACACTATCGGAGACACCTGTAGAGCATCCTTATAATCACCCAGTTACGTTTGTGATGTTTGATAGCACACAAGGTGTTCCTCCGGTATTTGGGAGTTGCATATTCTCATAGTCAGAGGAACTTGTATAAGTCATGAAGAAAGCAATAGCAATAAAACTATCTGATCATTATGCTAAGCTAACGGATGGGTCCTCTCCATCACATCATTCTATAATGATGTGATCCCGTTCATCAAATGACAACACATGTCTATGGTCAGGAAACTTAACCATCTTTGATTAACGAGCTAGTCTAGTAGAGGCATAGTAGGGACACTCTGTTTGTCTATATATTCACACATGTACTATGTTTCCGGTTAATACAATTCTAGCATGAATAATGAACATTTATCATGATATAAGGAAATATAAATAACAACTTTATTATTGCCTCTAGGGCATATTTCCTTCAGTCTCCCACTTGCACTAGAGTCAATAATCTAGATTACATGGTAATGATTCTAACACCCATGGAGTCTTGGTGCTGGTCATGTTTTGCTCGTGAGAGAGGCTTAGTCAATGGGTCTGCAACATTCAGTTCTGTATGTATTTTGCAAATCTCTATGTCTCCCTCCTTGACTTGATCGTGGATGGAATTGAAGCATCTCTTGATGTGTTTGACTCTCTTGTGAAATCTGGATTCCTTTGCCAAGGCAATTGCTCCAGTATTGTCACAAAAGATTTTCATTGGACCCGATGCACTAGGTATTACACCTAGATCGGATATGAACTACTTCATCCAGACTCCTTCATTTGCTACTTCCGAAGCAGCTATGTACTCCGCTTCACACGTAGATCCCGCTGTCGTGGGTCTAAGACTGACAGTAGAATGAGGGGTAGGTATGAGGAGGCAAGATCCTAGCTATGGCGAAGTTGTACACACGAGTTTTACGAGTTTAGGCCCTTCACGGAGGAAGTAACATCCCTATGTCTCGGTGCCCGGAGGCGGTTGACTGGATTATGTGTGTGTGTTTACAAGGGGTGTCAACCCTTGTGCCAGTGGAGGGGGGTGGCTTATATAGAGTGCGCCTATACCCCAGCCAGCCCACGTTACAAGGGTTTTAAGGTACATAAAGAGGGGGGGCGTTACTGGTAACGCTAGCAATTAAGTGAGATAAATGCCTATTAAGCCTATGAAGTAAACATCCGACCATTGTCGTGTAGAGTGACTTTAGATCTTCTGTCCGTCGAGTGATAATTGTTGTGGTCGATTGACTTTGAGTCTTCCGAGTGGAATGCCTCGTAGTCGAGTGGATGATGCTATCCCTTGAATGCTTCTGGTTTTAGGATGGTGCCCTAGGGGAGGGTGTCTAGTTCAGGCCTATGACCCTACCCTAGGTGCATAGCTTCATCATTAGCCCCTGAATGGTTCATGGTTTGAGTGGAGAAGGAGTTGAGAACACCTCTGATTCAATTTTCGGGCTTCAAAAGAGCCTGATTGGGACCAAGTGAGCAATCATGATGACTTCAACTTCTTTTTCAGTCACCTTGATCCATTCTTGGTTCTGCCAAGTGAACTTTTACTACTACGCTTCGAGTGCTGATATGGGAAAAATCTTCCGTCTGACAGGTTGCTCTACTGCTCGCGAATATTGTGGGATTCGAATTTCGGGAAGTGCGCGGGGCAGAGGAGGCCGCAATAATCGGGTTGGATTAGGTAGGGCCGCCTCGATTGCTGCGCCACCTTTTTCGCCATGTATCGCGCATGCGACTGTTGCGGGATTTGATAGGATCGCCTGGACCCACAGGTCAGCCACTCGGAAACGACCTCATATAAGGTGCCGGATTGGGGTTTTTGCATAGTGCGTTCCCATTATTCTTCTTTCTCCCCCGCTTTCTCTGCCACATCCACCTCTGCTCCCGGCGCCACCGCTCTGCTCGAGCTCCGCCCGCTGCAATGGGGAAGGAGAAGATGGTGGCCTTGGAGCGCGCGAAGAAGGCCTTTCTTTTTGAATGAGGAAAAGAGGCGCATAATCGATTCCGGATTGCCCGGTGCCGACTTCCTTTCTTAAGCCAATGCACGCGGGACAGCTGCTAGAGCTCGAGGGCTTTCCCTTTCCTACTCCGACGATGCATCAACAGCGGGTACTTGCCTGTTTACATTCTGTGCTCCTTGAGTCGCAACTCATCCCTGCCGTCCTCATGCGCCGCACTCGCCGTCTTCAGCGCCTACTCATTTATTGATAACAGAGGGGACCCCAGGCACATTGAATGGAATTTCATTGATGGAAGCTCAGGATTTGGAAGGGGAAGAAGTCCAGCCGAGGCGGATCTTCATCGAGGTCCGGCCTGCCGCGCGGCTAGATCCAGGGCGACTGGATTCGGTCGACGATTCGTCAGGACGACATCAACGATCTGGTTGAGGGGGGACTGATTCCCCACGAATCGGCGCGGCTCCCGGAGGGCGAGACCGAACCGCATCCGCAGGAGGGTGAGTGCGTTCTCCTCGCCACCCATGTTGACCGCGGATTTTCTTTGCCTCCCCATCCTTTTTTCCGAGGCTTCTTGAACTTCTTAGGAGCACAACTCCACCACTTTTCCCCCAACACCATTGAGTAGCTCGTTGCCTACGTGTCCATGTGCGAGAATTTCTTAGGTTGTAGGCCACACTGGGGCCTCTTCAAGCACATTTTCACGTGTTGTTCCCAGTTGGTCAAGAAGGCCAACCCGAGTGATGAGAGGACGCACGTGATCTAGATGTGTGGGGGTCTTGGGATTCAAATGAGAGGTAAAAGCACGTTCCCAGCCATGATCCTTCCTGAGTCAGTCCAAGGATGGCAGTTGACCTGGTTCTATTGCAAAGACCAGCCGACTCCAGGTCAGTCGACCGGACTTCCTCCCTTCTGCATGGCTCGGGTCGAGAAGCCCTCCACCTTGAAAGTGATCCCGGAGGAGAAAGTGCAGGTGAAGGTGTTGGTCGAGCGGGTGGTCCAACTCCTCCGTGATGGCATGACTGGCATGGTTCTGTTGGAGGTCTTCCTTAAATGACACATTCAGCCGCTTCAAGCTCGTGACCATCCGATGTGGATGTATTCGGGCATTGAGGATTCCACTCGGATCCACCCAGAAGAGGTCGACGAGGACACAGTGGAGAAGTGGCCGAGGTATCACTGGCAACAAGGATAACCCCAGGGGGTCTAGGAGAGTCCCTCCACTCGACAACTTGCGCCAACTAGACAAGGTCCAACTCTAAACTGCCGAGTGTTCTCTTGATTTATCATGTAACTTGTTGTTGTCAACCGACTGATTTTTTGCTTCACTTGTTGTCTTCCAGGCCCTTACTGAGATGTACTCGATGCCCAACGGGGAGCAGGAGCAGGATCCGGAGGGGGAGGCGAGAGCGGTGAGTGGCACTCTGATGAAGAGGAGGACGAGGAGAGTGACGACCCGAGTGATGAAGAAGAGGTCGACTCACCTCCCTGTAGGGAAAAGCGAGCCAAGCACGCTCACGTCCATGACAAAGAGACCGCACCGACTGGGCAGTCGTCGAAGCGCCCTTGGACGTCTTCTCCAGTGCCGACTGAGAGGGCACCGAAACAACCGAAAGCTGCACCATCTCCAGCGCCGACTGATAAGGCGCCGAAACAACTGAAAGCTGCGACGTCAAAACCGCCGAAGGCCTTGCCCAAGATCAAAGTGGCCATTCCTACTGTTTCTGGGTAATAGTCAGACCCGATTTCTTAGTCGACCCGCTGTGATAGACATGACCGACCGAATATTGAAATTTGCAGTGCTGCTACATCCGGGACTTCCACCCACAAGTATGAAGATGAAGAAATGGAAGATGCAGTCACCTCCAACCCAGGTACAACTATCGTAATCATGTCTTCAGTTACTCGGTCGATTAAATTCTGACGATTGATCTCGGGTCGACTGATCTTTTTGCAGCTCCTCCCAATGTCATTGATCTTCCAGATGACGATGAGGACGTGCCGCTGAGGGCCAGGAGGAGCAAGAAGGCATCAGCTGGCAAGACATCCCAATCGGTGCTGGCGGTAGAGCCAGTGGTTCAATAGCCTGAAGATGTGACTCGGGCTTCTGTTACTTTTGCTGATCCAGTATCGAGTGAACGCCCCACATCATCGACTATACTAGTGCTTGCTTCAACCGTCCAGCTTCATGCCTCGGAACTTCAAGCTGCTGCGTCTGGACCGTCAGTCCCATTCTTCACTACTCATCACTTTTCGAAAAGCCAGGCGGATGCCGTTGCAGAAGCCATTCGCCAAGCTGGCATAATGATGGAGCGAGTGAAGGTGGTGCATGAAAATAGTCGGGCTGCTTACGACGCTAGTGCGGCCCTTTCGAGCCAATGTCCAGGTAAGTTGGCTTCCGACTGAACTTGTTCTGTTAGGATATGCTACCTGAAAACCTTTCTCCGTGCAATTTCTTGTTCTCCTGCACTTCGCATCTGCGCACCCAGTGGGTGTTTGGCATCTTTGTTGTTTTCACTCTTCCACTCGGTCTGGGCGGACCATGTCGAGCGGAATCTGAACTAGTGGGGGCACGCTAAGTGCACCCACTGGGTGTAGTCCCCGAGACCGCAGTCGACTGCTGGCAGTCGGTTGGGGTCTGAGTATTTATTTCTCTTTCTTTTTTTCTTCTTCCACTCGGTCTGGGCAGACCATGTCGAGTGGAATCTGAATCAGTGGGGGCACAATAAGTGCACCCACTGGGTGTAGTCCCTGAGACTACTGTAGAATGTTTGATTCTGCAGTAGTCTTAAAGTTTTATTCAGTCGGAAGTAAATGATCTTTGATCTCGTCCATTGACATGTCTTTTGCTCATTGTAGAAATCTTGTGCGCTTATCTCCAAGTTCGCTGAATTTGAGGAAAAATAGAGACAACTCAACCTTGACTTGGAGCTGGCCCATCAGAACTTGAAGAAGGCTAAAAATGAAGTGGCTGGTACGGAAGGTAACGACCTGTCGACTGTTTATTTTGACTCAAGTTATCTCTTCATTCTTCTGTCTGACCCGAGTGTACATCTTGCAGAGAAAATGAGGCTGGCTCTGGCGAAGAAGGACCTCGATCTTACAGCTGTGCAAAAGGAGGCCCAGGAGAAGACTGCCCTTGCTGACAAAAAGTTAGCTTCGGTTAGTGTGCTAGAGGAGGAAATCACCAAGCTGAAGTCGTCTCTTACTGAGTCCAACCGAGAGGCGACTCGTCTGAAGAAAGATAAGGTGACTCTCAACGAGCAGCTGGAAATCATGTCTTGTAGGAGAAACGACCTGGAAGCTTATCTGAAAGCCCTCGCCAAGAAGCTCTTCCTTATGCTCGAAGGTACTTTTCTTTATCCGGCTGATTTACTATTTGCAAGTCACCGTGGACTAGTCGACTCATTAACTCCTTGAATCTGCAGAATTCTGCCAAAACTTTGAAGAAGAAACTGGACGGATCGAGATAGGCTTGGACCCCATCCTCTCTCTTGTCGGTGATGAAGCTGCCATGAGCGTGCTCCGACTGGAATCTCGTGTTGCCAGCGTTACGAGCTATCTTGCTTGCCTGAAGGTGGCGGTGTCGCGCATTGATACATCACTCTAGCCAAGGGCAACGTTTCAAAATGACCTCGAGTCCCTGATGGCTCGACTCAATGAGGTTCCTGATCGAGTGCAGGAATGGAAGAAGTCTTCTGCCCGATGCGGTGCTGACGTGGCTCTGTCGCTGGTTAGGGTCCACTTCAAAGAAGCTCGAGAAGAGAAGCTGGCGGCGACCAAGGTTGCCAACACCAAAAGGCATGACTTCCGATCCTTCATGGAAACCTTCATTGCTGCTGCCACTCGGACCGCTGACAGAATTGATCTGGACGAGTTCATTGAGCCTGCAAGCCCTCCTCCTGCAGAGTGAACACACTTTATACATCGCCTTAAATTTGCCTCGGAATGCCGAGTGATTTTGTAACCGTTAAACTCCTTCGGGCCTGATGCCCGAGTACTTTTATCTTCATTCTAGAACTTTAGGATTTATCTGAACTTGGTTTATCTTCTGAATGTGTTTGCGTTTGCCTTCGAGTGGAACTTGTTCTTCACTCGGAATAGTCTTCGTACTTGAGATGTAGTTTTGAGGAGGATGTCTGTTGTCTAGTCAACCTGCACTTCGTCGTCCTTGCAGATGAGGATGGAGCGCATGTTGTATTTGTGGCGTAGCTCCGAAGAGAAGGTTGCAGCCGACCTGCACCTCATCGTCCTCGCGGATGAGGATGGAGCGCACATTGTATTGTGGCGCAGCTCCGCAGAGAAGGTTGCAGTTGACCTGCACCTCATCGTCCTTGCAGATGAGGATGGCGCACACATTGTATTTGTGGCATAGCTCTGAAGGGAAGGTTGCAGTTGACCTACACCTCGTCATCCTTGTGGATAGGGATGTGTTTTAAACTTAGGCGAGTACTGGACTGCAGCTAAGCCTCCGAGTGAGAGGGTTGCTCACCACTCGGTAAGATTTTTCAAACTTAGGCGAGTACTGGACTATAGCTAAGCCCCCGAGTGAGAGGCTTGCTCACCACTCGGTAGGATTTTTTAAACTTAGGCGAGTACTGGACTACAACTAAGCCCCCAAGTGAGAGGATTGCTCACCACTCGGTAGGATTTTTCAAACTTAGGCGAGTACTGGATTGCAGCTAAGCCCCTGAGTGAGAGGATTGCTCACCACTCGGTAGGATTTTTCAAACTTAGCCGAGTACTGGACTGCAGCTAAGCCCCCGAGTGAGAGGGTTGCTCACCACTCGGTAGGATTTTACAAACTTAGGCGAGTACTGGACTGCAGCTAAGCCCCCGAGTGAGAGGGTTCCTCACCACTCGGTAGGATTTTACAAACTTAGGCGAGTACTGGATTGCAGCTAAGCCCCCGAGTGAGAGGATTGCTCACCACTTGGTAGGATTTTTCAGACTTAGGCGAGTACTGGACTGCAGCTAAGCTCCCGAGTGAGAGGCTTGCTCACCACTCGGTAGGATTTTACAAACTTAGGCGAGTACTAGACTACAGCTAAGCCCCCGAGTGAGAGGGTTGCTCACCACTCGGTAGGATTTTACAAACTTAGGCGAGTCCTGGACTGCAGCTAAGCCCCCGAGTGAGAGGATTGCTCACCACTCGGTAGGATTTTTCAAATTTAGGCGAGTAATGGACTGCAGCTAAGCCCCCGAAGAGAAGGTTGCAGTCGACCTACACCTCGTCGTCCTTGCGGATAGGGATGTGTTTTAAACCTAGGCGAGTACTGGACTGCAGCTAAGCCTCCGAGTGAGAGGGTTGCTCACCACTCGGTAGGATTTTTCAAACTTAGGCGAGTACTAGACTGCAGCTAAGCCCCCGAGTGAGAGGCTTGCTCGTCACTCGGTAGGATTTTTCAAACTTAGGCGAGTACTAGACTGCAGCTAAGCCCCCCGAGTGAGAGGATTGCTCACCACTCGGTAGGATTTTTTAAACTTAGGCGAGTACTGGACTGTAGCTAAGCCCCCGAGTGAGAGGCTTGCTCATCACTCGGTAGGATTTTTTTTAAACTTAGGTGAAATGGATTCGCAGCTAAGCCTCCGAGTGAGAGGCTTGCTCATCACTCGGTAGGATTTTTCAAACTTAGGCGAAACGGATTCACAGCTAAGCCTCCGAGTGAGAGTCTTGCTCATCACTCGGTGAGATTTTTTTAAAAACTTAGGCGAAACGGATTCACATCTAAGACACCCACTAGGGGATTTAGAATATATAAAAAAGGAACAACAACCATTTAAGAGATTGTAAAACTGTGTCTTTGATAATCAAACCAAAGGGTATTTCTTATTACATCTCAACAGTCTGAATGCTTAAGTGTAAATGGGGCGGAGTAGCTCCGCATTCCAAGCGCGTGGCTCGTCTTTCTTGTGCTCGACATTGTACAAGTGGAATGCTCCATTGTGGAGCACTCTGGTGATAATGAAGGGGCCTTCCCAAGTAGGGGCGAGCTTGTGTGGTTTCTATTGATCCACTCGAAGAACCAAGTCTCCTTCTTGAAATGCTCGACCCTCACGTTTCTGGCGTGGAATCGACGCATGTCTTGCTAATAAATGGTTGACCGGATCAGGGCCATCTCTCTTTCCCGTTCCAGATCAACTACGTCTTGCCGAGCCTGTTCTGCTTCATCTTCTGAGAAGAGCTCGACTCTGGGTGCATTGTGAAGCAAGTCCCTCGGAAGAACAGCTTCAACTCCATAGACCAAGAAGAATGGAGTTCGTCCAGTCGACCGATTAGGAGTTGTCCTCAAATCCCAAAGCACCGATGGAAGTTCATCGACCCAGGCTCCTGCCGCGTGTTTGAGATCACGCACAGTCAGGGTTTCAGTCCTTTGAGAATCAATCTGTTTGCTCTTTCAGCTTGTCCATTCGACTGGGGATGGGCGACTGAAGCATAGTCGACTCGAGTGCCTTGGGAAGCGCAGAAGGCTCTGAACTCATCAGAATCGAAGTTCGACCCATTGTCAGTGATGATGCTGTGCGGAACACCATATCTGAATGTTAACTCTCTGATGAAACTGACTGCAGTACTGGCTTCAAGACTTTTGATAGGTTTGGCTTCAATCCATTTGGTGAACTTGTCGACTGCCACGAGTACATGAGTGAAGCCACTCCTACCCGTTCTCAGAGGTCCAACCATGTCCAAACCCCAAACAGCGAAGGGCCAGATGAGCGGAATGGTCTTCAGGGCTGACGCAGGCTTGTAGGACATGTTGGAGTAAAACTGGCAACCTTCACATTTGTCGACTATTTCTTGTGCCATCTCATTTGCTCGTGGCCAATAAAATCCTGCTCGGTATGCTTTGGCCACAATGGTCCGAGAGGGCGCATGGTGACCACAGGTCCCCGAGTGGATGTCGTTGAGGATCACTCGACCTTCCTCTGGTGTTATGCATTTCTGGCTGACTCCAGTTACACTTTCTCTGAACAGCTGCCCTCTTATCACAGTAAAAGCTTTGGATCGGCGGACGATCTGTCGGGCCTCTTCTTCGTCCTCTGGGAGTTCCTTCCTAAGGATGTACGCGATGTACAGCACTGTCCAGTCGGGAGTGATGACCAAAACCTCCATGATCAAGTCGACCACGGCCGAGACTTTGACTTCAGTCGGATCAGCGGCACTCTTTGGTTGCGGGGGCTCTTTAGTGAAAGGATCTTCCTGGACTGAAGGTGTATGAATATGTTCCAAAAATACATTACTGGGAATGGCTTCCCTCTTGGAACCTATCTTCGCCAAATCATCCGCTGCTTGATTTTTCAGTCGGGGTATGTGATGGAGCTCTAAACCCTCAAACTTCTTCTCTAACTTCCTCACTGCATTACAATAGCCATTCATAGCTGGGCTTCTGATGTCCCACTCCTTCATCACCTGATTCACCACCAAATCTGAGTCGCCGTGGACCATGAGGCGACGGACGCCGAGTGAAATGGCCATACACAACCCGTACAAAAGTGCCTCATATTCAGCTTCATTATTGGAGGAATCAAAATGAATCTGGAGAACATAGCAGAGCTTTTCACCTCGGGGGGATACCAATACTACCCCAGCACTAGAACCATTCATCATCTTAGACCCATCAAAGAACATGGTCCAATGGTCCGAGTGGATCTGAGTCGGCAGTTGCTGTTCGATCCACTCAGCGAGGAAATCTGCTATTGCCTGAGACTTGATAGCTTTCTTTGCCTCAAACTTGATATCTAAGGGAAGGATTTCAATTGCCCACTTTGCCACTTGACCAGTTGCATCTCTGTTGTTTAGAATTTCTGACAATGGTGCGTCGCTGACGACTGTAATGGAGTGAACAGAGAAATAATGTGCAACCTTCTTCGTGGTCATGTAAATCCCATAAACAAGCTTCTGATAATGTGGATATCTTTGCTTGGATGGAGTCAGAACTTCAGAAACATAGTATACTGGGCACTGAACTTTATATGCTTTTCCTTCTTCTTCCCGCTCGACCGTGAGTACTGTACTGACAACTTGTCCAGTGGCTGCAATATAAAGCAGTAAAGGCTCTTTGCTGATTGGGGCAGCGAGCACCGGCTGGGTGGAAAGCAGGGCTTTGAGTTCTGCAAATGCTGCATCAGCTTCATGAGTCCACTCGAACTTGTCAGATTTCTTCATCAGTCAGTAGAGAGGCAATGCCTTTTCACCGAGGCGAGAAATGAATCGACTCAAGGTGGCCAAACAACCAGTGAGCTTCTGGACATCATGCACACACACATGACGTTTCATCCAGAGTATGGCACCAACTTTCTCTGGGTTCGCGTCGATTCCTCGTTCGGAAACGAGGAAGCCGAGTAACTTTCTGCCAGGAACTCCGAATGTGCACTTTGATGGGTTAAGCTTGATATCATATCTTCTCAGGTTGGCAAAGGTTTTAGCAAGGTCAGTCAGCAGGTCGGAACCTTTATGCGACTTGACCACAATGTCATCCATGTATGCTTCCACATTCCGACTGATTTGAGTGAGCAGACACTTCTGAATCATCCTCATGAATGTGGCCCCAGCGTTGTTGAGACCGAATGGCATGGTGACATAACAAAAGCACCCGAATGGAGTGATGAAAGCTGTTTTTATCTTGTCGGGTCCATACAGTCAGATCTGATGGTACCCAGAATAGGCGTCTAGGAAAGACAAACGCTCACACCCCGTAGTCGAATCGACAATTTGGTCAATGCGGGGGAGAAGAAAATGATCTTTCGGGCAGTCCCGATTGATATGCTTGAAGTCAATGCACATACGAAGTGAGTCATCCTTCTTGGGGACCATAAAAACATTGGCGAGCCACTCGGAGTGGTAAATCTCTCAGATGAACTCAGCTGCCAGGAGCCGAGCCACTTCCTCACCAATTGCCTTTCTCTTCTGTACGGTAGACCGTCGGAGATGTTCCTTGACTGGTTTTACTTTCGGGTCGACTCACAAATGATGCTCAACCAGTCCCCTGGGTACACCCGGCATGTCAGAAGGTTTCCATGCAAAGATGTCCCAGTTCTCACGAAGTAACTGGATGAGCGCTTCTTCCTATTTGCTGTCGAGTGAAGTTGAGATATGAGTAGGAGCAGCATTAGGATCGGTCGGGTGAATATGAATCGGCTTGGTTTCACCAGACGACTAAAATGCAGAATCTGTGGCAGGCTTCTTGGAGCGCAACAAATCACTCGGATCTGCATTTTTCTGGTATTCTTGCATTTCGACTGCTGCCATTTGTGCATCGGCGATTTTTGAGCCCTTCTGGAAGCAATCTTATGCTTTCTGCCGATTGCTAGTGATAGTGATCACTCCTCTGGGACCAGGCATTTCAATTTGAGGTACACGTAACACGGTCGAGCCATGAAACGTGCATAGGCAGGCCTGCCCAGAATGGCATGATAAGCACTCTTGAAATCCACTACTTCAAATGTCAACTTTTCTTTGCGGTAATTCTTGGAATCACCGAAAACCACATCAAGGGCGATCTGGCCGAGTGATTCAGCCTTCTTGCCGGGTATAACGCCATGGAAACTCATATTGCTTTCGCTGAGCTTGGACATCGGAATCCCCATTCCCTTAAAGGTTTCAGCATAAATGATATTCAGGCCGCTACCACCATCCATTAGTACTTTAGTCAGTCGAGTGCCTTCAACAACTGGGTCAACAACCAACGCTTGCCTCCCAGGGGTGGCTATACGTGCTGGATGGTCAGACTGGTCGAATGTGAAGGCAGTCTGGGACCACTTCAAATAACTTGGTGTTGCCGGAGCAACCATGTTCACTTCTCTATTGATAACTTTCAATCGACTTTTGCTCTCAACATCAGCAAAAATCATCAGAGTGGAGTTGACATTGGGAAAACCATCATCATCCTCTTCCTTATCCTCATCCTTGTCCGACTCCTTTTCCTTCTCTTTGGGTTGTTTCTCTCGGAACTGCTGGATCAGGACTCGACACTGCCGAGTGGTGTGCTTGGGATAAATCAGATTACCCTCTTCATCTTTCTTGGTGTGAATGTGACATGGCAAATCCAACACATCATTTCCGTCTTGATCTTTCACTTTCTTGGGGTTCCAGGGCCCTTTGGGCTTCCCCTTGAACTTTCCTTAAGCCACAACTAAAGTCTCACCAGGAGCAACTGGCTCGGCCTTACACTTCTGTTTCCGAGTGGAAGTACCTCCACCGGTGTCCTGGGCGACTGTTTTGTGCTTGCCACTCTGGAGTCGGTCTTCTTCTTCGTCGTTAGTGTATTTGGTGGCAATCTCCATCATCCGAGTCAGGGACATATCTCTTGTCCGATCGAATTTCAGATTCAAATCCCGATACTCTACTTGGTGATCTGACACATTCTCCACTGTATGGTGTAACATGATCCATCTCTGGATATAGTCTCTCAGGGTTTCATTCGGTTTTTGTACACAACTCTGCAATTCAGTCAACCCCGTTGGTCGCTTGCAAGTACCTTCAAAAGTCCTAACAAACACTCGAGCGAGTTCCTCCCAATTGAATATACTGCTGGGTGCCAACTGGTTCAGCCATGCTCTGGCCGAGCCTTCCAACATTAGAGGAAGGTGCTTCATGGAGACTTCATTATTGCCACCACCAATTTGTACAGCTACTCGGTAGTCCTCAAGCCAAGTGTCAAGCTTAGACTCACCCGTAAACTTGCTGACTCCAGCCGCCAACCTGAAATTGGGAGGAATCACCGCGGCTCCGATGGCTCTGCTAAAACACTCGGGACCTGAAACGTGCACTCTGCCGCCAGTCGGATAATCTCTATCATGGCCTTCTCTGTGTGCTCTGTTCCTGTCAACCAGACCTTGAACAAGAATAGATCTCACATCAAAGCCTGACTCCCTTGGGTCGACTGGTATTCTTCGCTCGCTGCTATGAGGGCGTCTGTCATCATGCCGCCGGGGCACATATGATCCACTCCTCGGAGGAGGCATGGGCACTCGACGGCGGTCGTCGTGGCCGAGGCGGTGATCATATTGCTCATGGTTTCTGTACTGATCCTGCCTGTGCCCACGTCCCTCATGCCGAGGGGGCGATCTTGGGCTGTGGGCCGACTGTACTGTATCCGCCACCACAGACCTGCTGTGAATGCTATTCCGCGACTGAGACACTGCTATGTTCTGCTCCCCAGCTGCTCGGAGCAAGGCCCGGATCTGCATCAAACCTCTGTCTGCCTTCGACTGGGAGGGCTGGATTGACTCTCCTATTCGGGCCACAGCTGTGAGATTTTGAATCAGAGTGCGCTATACCTGAGTTTGAGGCGGAAAAAGCTGCCGTCGACTGGATTCAGGGATCCGCTGCCGAGCACGCTCGTCGAGTGCACGCTGCAGGTTCTCCAGTCGAGTACGCTCAGCCAAGTTGGCCAGTCGTGCTTCCTCCAAGGCCTGGGCCTCGAGGATTTCTCCAACGATAGGAGTGTGAAGTGCATCCATGTTGCAGCGGCGAAGCTCTTCCCTTCGCTGCGAAGAAAGGGGCTCGGGGCGGTACTCCTCGTGAGTGCCCGACGGATCACCGCCGCCATCACCACCGTTGTTGTGGGGGAAGCCAGGAGGACTGGGTGGTCCGTTGACCATCAAGACTTCCGCCGTGGGATCGCTGCTGTCGCACTCGGATGCGGTCTTGATGGAGCCAGTCGACATGTCAAACAAGCCGTAGAGAGTTTCGTCGGGCTCGATTGCCGCAACCTGTGAGGTGGCCAACTCGCGGGCCACCCCACAGCTGGCTAATAAATATGCCTTTGTAGTCGTTATGAGCGATATCTTGGCGTACCATTAAAGGGAGTCAGTGGGCACCGTAAGTAGTAATCGAGAACTTGATGAACATACCAACCAGTATGTGAATCCGTAAGTGGAGGTTTTTTAGGCTATATCTAGCTTTCCCTGCCTGGTGAGCCTATTCTTTCCATGATTTCAGTTCAGAAGGACTATCTGAATGCCATATACCAATCTCAATCCTCCAGCTAATAACCTATCACACACAGTGTGATATCTCCCTTTTCTCCATCTGCAGAAACTCCCTTCCCTATGTGACTTCAGCTTTCACCGGATGCGGAATTCTCGTTTTGTCCTTGGCTTATTCTTTCTCATGTCTCTATATAGGTATTCTTGTCTCTCTGCTCTGTTGAGCCTTGTTGCCATTTCTTATCTCCGGCTATGTGCCCAACCCACCCGATCCTATTGACCAATGCTGTCTGACCAAAAGGGAAAGATTGGGGAGAATACCTTGAGCTTGCCTTTTCCTTGGATACTCAATGGATTTCCCACGACATTAAGGATTTCCTGTTTCCCCGAGTCAATCTTCCAGTTCCGGTTCAATGGCAGCACTAAATGCTAGAGCAGTAACTATGTGTATCCACGATATTAAAATGGCAGCTGGCAACAAAGACTAGAGCCACGACCGATCGGAACGCTTGTGCCGGCGAGCAGCGGGGGACGAGGACACCATAGGAACCGACTGATAGTGGGTCGACGGTTGCCGGAGAATGACGCCGCGGACGCATGCGCGAAAGTGCGTCGCCCCGCGGACGGGGAGTGCATCGACGTTCAGTGGAGCTTCCTGAAGCCAGGCGGAGTCGTCGGCAACAAACATGAGCGCGTCGAGATAGATCTTGCGGCCCTCAACCAGTCCGCCAATGGAAACCATGATGATGAAATCGGAACAAATCGCAACTCCACCAAAAAGTCACTAAGACACCTGCCCCATGGTGGGCGCCAACTGTCGTGGGTCTAAGACTGACAGTAGAATGGGGGGTAGGTATGAGGAGGCAAGATCCTAGCTATGGCGAAGTTGTACACACGAGTTTTATCAGTTCAGGCCCTTCACGGAGGAAGTAACATCCCTATGTCTCGGTGCCCGGAGGCGGTCGACTGGATTATGTGTGTGTGTGTGTGTGTGTGTGTGTGTTTACAAGGGGTGCCAACCCTTGTGCCAGTGGAGGGGGTGGCTTATATAGAGTGCGCCTAGACCCCAGCCAGCCCACGTTACAAGGGTTTTTAGGTACATCAACCGGGGGGCATTACTGGTAACGCTAGCAATTAAGTGACATAAATGCCTATTAAGCCTATGAAGTAAACATCCGACCGCTGTCGTGCAGAGTGACTTTATATCTTCTGTCCTTCGAGTGATAATTGTTGTGGTCGAGTGACTTTGAGTCTTCCGAGTGGAATGCCTTGTAGTCGAGTGGATGATGCTATCCCTTGAATGCTTCTGGTTTTAGGATGGTGCCCTAGGGGAGGGTGTCTAGATCAGGCCTATGACCCTACCCTAGGTACATAGCTTCATCACCCGCCACAACGCTCTTCTTGGAACTGCGCCAACTGATAGGTCCACCATTCAATATAAATACGTATCCGGTTTTGTGACTTAGAGTCATCCGGATCAGTGTCAAAGCTTGCATCAACGTAACCATTTACGGCGAGCTCTTTGTCACCTCCATAAATGAGAAACATATCCTTAGTCCTTTTCAGGTATTTCATGTTCTTGACCGCTGTCCAGTGATCCACTCCTAGATTACTTTGGTACCTCCCTGCTAAACTTATAGCAAGGCACACATCAGGTCTGGTACACAACATTGCATACATGATAGAACCTATGGTTGAGACATAGGGAATGACTTCCATTTTCTCTCTATCTTCTGTAGTGGTCAGGCATTGAGTCTGACTCAACTTCACACCTTGTAACACAGGCAAGAACCCTTTCTTTGATTGATCCATTTCGAACTTCTTCAAAACTTTATCAAGGTATGTTCTTTGCGAAATTCCAATTAAGCGTCTTGATCTATCTGTATAGATCTTAATGCCCAATATATAAGCAGCTCCACCGAGGTCTTTCATTGAAAAATTCTTATTCAAGTATCCTTTTATGCTATCCCGAAATTCTATATTATTTCCAAACAACAATATGTCATGCACATATAGTATTATAAATGCTACAGAGCTCCCACTCACTTTCTTGTAAATACAGGCTTCTCCAAAGGTCTGTATAAAACCATATGCTTTGATCACACTATCAAAGCTTATATTCCAACTCCGAGAGGCTTGCACCAGTCCATAAATGGATCACTGGAGCTTGTACACTTTGTTAGCACCTTTAGGATCGACAAAACCTTCTGGTTGCATAATATACAACTCTTCTTTAAGATATCCATTAAGGAATGCAGTTTTGACATCCATTTGCCAAATTTCATAATCATAAAATGCGGAATTGCTAACATGATTCGGACAGACTTAAGCATCGCTACGGGTGAGAAGGTCTCATCATAGTCAACTCCTTAAACTTGTCGAAAACCTTTTGCAACAGGTCGAGATTTGTAGATAGTAACATTACCGTCAACGTCAATCTTCTTCTTGAAGATCCATTTATTCTCTATGGCTTGCCGATCATCGGGCAAGTCAACCAAAGTCCACGCTTTGTTCCCATACATGGATCCCATCTCAGATTTCATGGCCTCAAGCCACATTGCGGAATCTGGGCTCATCATCGCTTTCTCATAGTTTGTAGGTTCGTCATGGTCTAGTAACATGACCTCTAGAACAGGATTACCGTACCACTCTGGTGCGGATCATACTCTGGTTGACCTACGAGGTTTAGTAGTAACTTGACCTGAAGTTTCATGATCATCATCATTAGCTTCCTCACTAATTGGTGTAGGAATCACTGGAACCGATTTCTGTGATGAACTACTTTCCAATTCGGGAGAAGGTACAATTACCTCATCAAGTTCTACTTTCCTTCCACTCACTTCTTTTGAGAGGAACTCCTTCTCTAGAATGGATCAATTCTTAGCAACAAATATCTTGCATTCGGATCTGTGATAGAAGGTGTACCCAACAGTCTCCTTTGGGTATCCTATGAAGACACATTTCTCCGATTGGATTCGAGCTTATCAGGTTGAAGCTTTTTCACATAAGCATCACAACCCCAAACTTTAAGAAATGACAGCTTAGGTTTCTTGCCAAACCACAGTTCATATGATGTCGTTTCAACGGATTTAGATGGTGCCCTATTTAACGTGAATGCAGTTGTCTCTAAAGCATAACCCCCAAAAGATAGCGGTGAATCGATAAAGAGACATCATAGATTGCACCATATCTAATAAAGTACGGTAATGATGTTCGGACACACCATTACGCTGTCGTGTTCCAGGTGGTGTGAGGTGCGAAACTATTCCACATTGTTTCAAATGAAGACCAAACTCCTGAGTCAAATATTCACCTCCACGATCAGATCGTAGAAACTTTATTTTCTTGTTACGATGATTTTCCACTTCACTCTGAAATTCTTTGAACTTTTCAAAAGTTTCATACTTATGTTTCATCAAGTAGATATACCCATATCTACTTAAATCATCTGTGAAGGTCAGAAAATAACGATACCTGCCGCGAGCCTCAACACTCATCGGACCGCATACATTAGTATGTATTACTTTCCATAAGTTAGTTGCTCGCTCCATTGTTCTGGAGAACGGAATCTTAGTCATCTTCCCATGAGGCATGGTTCGCAAGCATCATGTGATTCATAATCAAGTGATTCCAAAAGCCCATCAGCATGGAGTTTCTTCATGCGTTTTACACCAATATGACCTAAACGGCAGTGCCATAAATAAGTTGCACGATCGTTATTAACCTTGCATCTTTTGGCTTCAATATTATGAATATGTGTATCACTACAATCAAGATTCAACAAAAATAGACCACTCATTAAGGGTGCATGACCATAAAAGATATTACTCATATAAATAGAACAACCATTATTCTCTGATTTAAATGAATAACCATCTCGCATCAAACAAGATCTAGATATAATGTTAATTCTCAATGCTAGCACCAAATAACAATTATTTAGGTCTAAAACTAATCCCGACGGTAGATGTAGAGGTAGCGTGCCGACGGTGATCACAACGACTTTGGAACCATTTCCCACGTGCATCGTCACCTCGTCCTTAGACAATCTTCATTTAATACGTAGCCCCTATTTTGAGTTGCAAATATGAGCAACAGAACCAGTATCAAATACCCATGCGCTACTACGAGCATTAGTAAGGTACACATCAATAACATGTATGTCAAATATACCTTTCACTTTGCCATCCTTCTTATCCGCCAAATACTTGGGGCAGTTCCGCTTCCAGTGCCAGTCCCTTTGTAGTAGAAGCACTCAGTCTTAGACTTAGGTCTAGACTTGGGCTTCTTCCCTTGAGCAGCAACTGGCTTGATGTTCTTCTTGAAGTTCCCCTTCTTCCCTTTGCCTTTTTTCTTGAAACTAGTGGTCTTGTTCACCATCAACACTTGATGCTCCTTCTTGATTTCTACCTTTGCACCCTTTAGCATCGCAAAGAGCTTGGGAATTGTCTTTTCCATCCCTTGCATATTATAGTTCATCACGAAGCCTTTATAGCTTGTTGGCAGTGATTTAAGAACTCTGTCATTGACACTATCATCAGGAAGATTAACTCCCAGCTAAGTCAAGTGGTTATGGTACCCAGACATTCTAAGTATGTGTTCACTGACATAACTATTCTCCTCCATTTTGCAGCTATAGAACTTGTTGGAGACTTCATATCTATCAACTCGGGCATTTTCTTGAAATATTAACTTCAACTCCTGGAACATCTCATATGCTCCACGACGTTCAAAACGTCTTTGAAGTCCCGATTCTAAGCCGTAAAGCATGACACACTAAACTATCGAGTAGTCATGTGACGCCCGGATAATCAAGCTACAGTAACCTCTGCTAATGATGCCACATCACCTCCGTTACTGTTGCTAATCTCGCGTTAGTTCAAAACGATTCGACTTCATATTTGAATTTTTTGTCAAACATCAAAAACTTTCAAACATTAAAACAAAAATGTTCGGGTTGTGCCAAATAATGCATAGGTAATTATGCAGGAGGAACCACACTTCTATAAATGTTAAAATACTATAAAATGAATAAAACCGTAGCAAAACAATTATTTAAATGATTTTAAATAATAAGCAATTATTAAACTAGTTTATTTGACCACCAAACTTTTTATGGTAGAGGGTTGTTCTGAAACCTTATTTTAGGAGCTATGCTCATATTTTATAAAAACTAAAATAAAGTGTGACTAAAATAAAACAGAAAGTAGTAATTAAAAGAATAAAAAAGAAAAGAAACAATGCCCCCCTGCTTGGTCGTGGCCCAGCTGACCACCAGGCCAGGCCCAACCGGCCACCCAATCCTCCATAACCCCCACTACCCAAACCCTAACCCCCCACCGACACCCACTTCCTCCCTCTCCCTTTCCCCCCGATCCAGATCGGATCGGGGCTCATGCACTCCGCCCACTCCCCCTCTCCCTCCGATCCAATCGGGATCGGGGCGCACCACACCGACGCTGCCCCGCCTCCACATCGATGCCGCCCCGTCCAGACCTCGCTCCCTCGTCCCTCTTGGCGCCGTCCCGACCGCATCACCCCTGGCGCCACCACCCGTCGCCCGAAGCCGTCCCCGGCGCCACCAAACCTCGTCACCACGTCGGAGCATCGTCCCCGTCCTCATCCCCAAGCCCCACTGCCATTACTCCACGCCCGTCGCTGAGACATCGCGCCTCCCCTCTCCCCCTGTCGGACGCCATCCGCCATGCCCGACTGCGCCGTTGCACGGGCCAAGCCCCGCTCGCTGCTGCCCTCCCGGCTAACGCCCACGCGCTGGCCTCGCCGGCCTTGCCTCGCCCCGTGCATCACCGTGGCTGCTGCCCCGGGGCCACGGCCCCACCCCGCGCCGCGGCCTGGCCGAGGGCCCGCGCCCTTCGTGTGGCCGCGCCCCCGTCTCTCCTCGTCTCGCTCTATCGTGGCCTTCTGCCACCGCGCACTGCCTGGTTCTCTCTGTCGCGCCTGCTCCTTCAGCCCGCGCTAGGTTGCACCCTGCCCATTGTCGCGCTCCTCCCCCCGCACGCAGAAGCCGCGTCGGCGCCAACTGCGCCGCTGCCCCCGGTGAGCCGCCTTGCACACACCGCCGCCCCACTCCGGCCTCCCTCTCCACGCTCCGCCTCCCCACGCTAGCCGTTTGCTGCGGCCCGCATCGCGACGCCCGCACCGGCCACGGCCGCCGCCGCTTTGCTCGCCAGCGCGCCCGTTCATGTTTTTTTGAGGGTTTAGCCAAACTTTATTCATCAAAAGCCACATGGAGTGGGATACGGTTCGGATCATGGGGTTGGCCAAACCACACATGGCGCCCCTGACCGAGATTAAGTACATATTTGGCTAAACTATGTGCTTTAAAATTGACAGCACGACTTTCATAAATGAAAGAACAAGTAAAAGTTGAAGCTTGAAGCTTTATCTCCTTGATAATGGCCCCGTAGTCTCCCATAGCTCCCCCATTGATGTCGCTGATGGCTTGTTTAGAACCAGAGGAAATGACAAATTGATGGACGTTCAGGTCCGAAGCAAGAGCGAGAGCCTCTCTACATGCGATGACCTCCAAAGTAGCAGGGTCATGGAGACCGTGGATTGACAGGGCCGAGCTCCCCAAGTAGTTCCCGTCGCTATCCTGGCAGACTGCTACTGCCACTCCTCTTCGGCCCGTTCGCACCCCGGCATCGACGTGTATCTTACAGTGGCCATGTGGTGGAGCTTTTGGCCTTCTTGCTGTAGTAGTGCGAGCTGCTGGGTTGGCCCGAACCTCTCTTCCTCCTTCTTCCCGAATCATCACTAGCTCCTAAATAAATCGGACCACAAAAGAGTTTATAGCATGGGGGCTTTGGAAAATACCCTCATGGATGGCCTTTCTCCTAGCCGCCCAGATTGCCCATAGCGTGACCGCAAGTTTTACGAACAGCGGATGAGATAATGACTGCATGTGTGTGAATAACCATTGTTTCGCATTGGGTTCAGAGGTGGCTGCTATTTGCTATCCGAGTTCTTCATCAACTAGTGCCCACGTACACCTTGACATGGTGCAATCGACTAGAGAATGCTTCCATGAATCTGGCGCCCCGCATATTCCGCATGCACTGGAGTCCGACATGTGCCTGTGTGCTCTTACATCATTTGTGGGTATTGAGTGCTGTGATAAACGCCAAAGGAACATTCTGACTTTTCCGGGGACCGCCGTCTTCCACAGCAACTTCCACTCCTTCTCCTCTTTGGCCGAATTAGACGGGCCGGCAGACCCCTCGAGCCAGGCTTCCCTTCTCTGCCGGATTGCCACAAGCATGTTATATGCTGAACGAACTGTAAAGTTTCCTTTCTTGTCGAAAAACCAGCTCTAGAAATCGAGGATGTTTCTTGTGCATATAGGGATTTGTAGTATGATATTCGCATCCATAGGCATGAAGAACTCATTAACTTTTTGTGTGTTCCACTTGGCTGATGTTGAGTCAATCAACTCCGAAACAAGGGTGGGCGGATTCTGTGATATACATCCATAGGGGCGCATCATCTCGCCCCGTGGCAGCCATTGATCTTCCCAGATCCGCGTGTCACCTCCATTGCCAATCCTCTTAATCAGACCCAGTTTTAACGTATCTCTTCCTTCTATCATTGCCCTCCAAATTTGACTCGAGTGGTTTCCTAGGACCGCCTCAAGTATTGTTGTGTCTGGGTAGTAGATGCACTTAAGAATTCTAGCACTAAGCGATTCCGGGTTTTGTAGTAGTCGCCATGCTTGCCTCGCAAGCATAGCCATGTTAAAAAGCTCAAAGTCTTTAAAGCCGAGACCCCCATGCTCTTTGGTTGCGTCATTGTTTTCCAAGACACCCAATGTGGTTTCCGGTGTCCCTGTTTGGAACCCCACCAGAACTTCCTGATAAGCATGTTGAGGTGTTCACAAAGGCCCCTCGGAAGCTTAAAGCATGACATAGAATATACAGGAACAGCCTGAGCAACCGCTTTCACCAACACCTCCTTACCGGCTGTTGACATGGTATTTTCAATCCAGCCCTGAATTTTACTCCATAATCGATCCTTCAAATATTTGAACGACCCGTTCTTTGAAGAACCAATATCAGATGGCATACCCAAGTATTTTTCATTGAGAGTCTCATTTGGAACGCGTAGCAACGTTTTGATCTCCTGTCTTGTCCCATCGGGGACTCCCTTACTGAAAAGAATAGATGATTTGGAGTGATTTATCCTCTGACCTATAGCTTGACAATAGATGTCCAAGAAGAGGTTCACCTCGGTTGCTCCCATACCATTTGCCTTGAAAAACAGCAGGCTGTCATCAGCAAATAAAAGATGGTTCACCGGAGGCGCCGAGGGTGCCACTTGTAAACCTTGCAAATTGGATGACTCACTTCTAGATTTTAGGAGGCACAAAAGGCCCTCTACTGCCAACAAAAACAAGTATGGAGAGATCGGGTCCCCTTGTCTTATACCTCTGGTAGGGTTGAATTCCTCCAGTCTCTTGCCATTGAACATTACTGAAAATTTCACCGAAGCGACAAGACTCATGACTATTTGTACCCATCTGTCCATAAAGCCTAGCTTGAGCATTATAGCTTGCAAGTAGGACCATTCAACCCTGTCATAGGCCTTCATCATGTCTAGCTTCAGAGCACATGATTGATGTTTCTTCGCCTTATTCCTCTTCATGAAATGCAAACACTCATAAGCCGTGATGATATTATCCGTTATTAATCTCCCTGGCACAAAAGTAGACTGCTCTTCTGATATTATGTCAGGTAACACTACCTTCATACGGTTAGATATTACCTTCGAAGAAATTTTATATAAAACATTGCATAAGCTAATAGGGCGGAATTGGGTCGGCATAGTTGGATTCTTTACCTTCGGAATCAGAACCAATATGGTCTCATTGATGCATTCAGCTGACTCCTTCCCCTCCACTATTTTAAGGACCACTTGTGTCACTTCATCTCCACATACCTCCCAGTGCCGCTGGAAGAAATGCGCTGGAAAACCATCCGGGCCAGGTGCTTTTGTCGGGAACATTTGGAACAGTGCCGTTTTGACCTCTGCCTGTGTGTATGGTGTGTTTAACATGTCGTTCATCTCCGGAGTGACCTTGCATGGAACTGTATCAAGCACCTGCTGCATGTTTTGGACCCCTTCAGACGTATAGAGATCTTTATAAAAAGTGTTTGTCAGGGCTTCCATCTGGATGGTATTTTCTGTCATCTCTCCATCCGGGCGTAACAAAGCTTTAATCTGGTTTTTACGTCTCCTCCGGCTGGCTCGTAAATGATAAAGTAAGTGTTCTTGTCTCCGTGTACTAGCCAGTCCAGTCTAGCTCTCTGACGCCATAATATCTCCTCGCGGTGGTATAACTCTACCAATCTATCCGTCACTTTAACCTCTGCATGCGATGGCCCAGATCTCCCTTGGATCTCACGCAAAACTTGCAGCTGCTTTTTTAAAGAGTTGATCTCCTGGCGGATGTTCCCAAAGTGGTTGCGTTCCCAATCTCCCAGATCGCCAGAAAGGTTCTGCAGTTTTGTATTCAGTGCTTCCACTGTGTCTCCTTGGCTTCTAGCCCAACTAGCACTCACTGCATTATTTAGCGTGGGGTCTCGCTCCCAGCATTGCTCATATCTAAATATCCGCGGGGCCCTCCTGCATGCATGCATGTCCTGCAACCGGAGCAAAATCGGTACGTGATCTGATGTAGCCGCCTGCTTGTGTTCTACTTCGGCTGTGGGAAAGGCCAAGAGCCATTCTGAAGTAGCGACCCCTCTATCTAGTCTCACTCTGGTGTATGTGCCTCTGGCTACTTTCTTTTCGAATGTCCAGTTGGAGCCTGAGTAGCCAATATCTGACAGGTCACATGTGTCAAGTGTGTCCCGGAATGCATCCATCTGAGCTTGACTTCTCTGACCGACTCCATCGTGCTCATGCGCGTGGAGGACTTCGTTAAAGTCGCCAATGGCCACCCATGGTAGGTTGCTGACCCCCACTATGCCATGAAGCATGTTCCAAGTCTTGTATCACTCATTCACCTGGGCCTTTCCATAGACAAAGGTGGCCCTGAACTGTGTTTCGGCGAGGTCTTTGATCGTAACATCAATGCGATATTCCGAGTAACCGATAACTTCAACTTTTATTTCATCTTTCCAAAAAATTCCAATTCCACCACTCCTACCAGAACTACTAATAGCATAAATTTTATTAAACCCTAGAGTACCTACTAGACTCTCCACTCTCTTGCCCTCTATTTGAGTTTCAAGGATACATAAGATAGAGGGGGCATGTTGCCTTGTGAGGTCACGAAGCTCGTGAACTGTCGCGGGTTTGCCAGCCCCGCGACAGTTCCAATTTAAGATACTCATTGCGCCTGGCGCGACCCCCCTAGGAGGCCCGCCTTACGCGCATCAGGGTTTGTTGCTGAAGTCAAACTCTTCGTGTCTTGCTTATCGTTCGGTGCAGTCTTTGGCCTCTTGGGGTCTTGCTTGGATGGGCTTGGCGGCATGGTAGCTGGTGGAAGAGCCAAAGCATTGTTCGCTGGGGGTGGGATATGAGCCCCGCCACTTATCCTGAGGACCGCTTGGGCAGCGTCTCTCTTTCTGTTGGCTTCGGCATCCTCCATTGTTGTGTCATCTAGCGGGCCCTCAAAACCACCAGTGCTATAGTTCTGGGCTGCTCCACGCCCTGCTCCACGACCTGATCTACCTCGCCCTCTATTTCCTCCGGATCCTCTTCCTTCGCCCGGCCCTCGACCTGGTCCCCTGAACCACGAGGCTTTAAGATCTTTGAACACAAGTGCCGCCGGGGGTGAATCCCGTCCCCGCACTCCTTGAACAGATGCCCAAGATAACCACACATTGCGCACCAATCTGGGAGTCTTTCAAATTTGATCCTGAAAAGAACTCTCTGTAGGACATCTTTCTTCTTGATCACAAGCGAAACCGCATTCTTCAAAGGTTTTGTTACATCTATGCGCACCCGAACACGGGCAAAATTTCCTTCAAAGTCATGTGACTTACGTTCGGCAAAGATATACTCTCCCACCGTGGCAGCAAGGGCCTTGCTCTTGGAGAAAAAACCATCGGGGAGGTCATGAATTTGCATCCATATATCTATTTGTTAAGCTCAATCGTCGAGGGCTTAGTATAGCCGTCATAGGGAGCCAAGATCACCGCTTTGCCCTTGAAGGTCCACGGCCCCTCCTCCATCACACGTTCCCAATCGCCTAGGCACGTGAACTGCAGAGTATAGAGATTATCTTCTAGCGGCTTGATTTTCACCTCTTTAGCTAGATCCCATGCAATCCTCATGTTCTTATAGAACCAATATTGGCTGTAGGGTTTCTCCGTATGCACCCGTGCTATGGCCATCCATCGGGTCGCCTCGTCCTGCAGCTCCTCGTCATCCACCACCACGTCTTGGAGATCATCCTCCTTCAGTCCTAATTCCTCCATCAGCGCCTCCAGATTGGACACAGCCGTGCCGGACCCTGACACCCCATCATCCATGGTTCTCTTGCCCGAGAAGCTCTGATCCGCGGGCGGTATGGTCCCCATCAGATCCAACACGCCCCGCCGCTCGGGGGGTGCGAGCCCCACGATCGCCGGCGAGGGGAAGGTAGCGGGGTATAGTAGTCTCTACGGTGGGGGCGTCGAGCGTCGCCACCGAGAGGAGGTGGAACCCTAACGAGAGGGGAGAGTATAGATACGCGCCCGTTCAAGTGACGCCACGCCCGGCGCTCGCGCCCATTGGGCGCTCACGGCCTCGCCCGTTAGCCCACGCACCACACCCGCTATGGCCCCCTGTGCCAATGACACGGGGGCCCAGCCCCAGAATATTTTTATAAAGAAAAGAGAAAAAGAAAAGAAAATAAAAATGAATAATTAATTAATTAATCCTATTTAATTAATCTAATTAACTAGTTAGTTTAATTAAACAATAATTAGATTAGCTAAATCCTAATTAACCTAAACAGAGTATGACAGGTGGGTCCCACATGTTGGTTTGACCCAGTCAACGCCCTATTGACTGCTGACATCATGCCGACAACGTTAGCATACACTATTCTGAATAATGTTGATTTAAAATAATTGAGTAAATTCTAAAAATGATTAAATCTTTTAAAATTAATATAAAATAAACCGTAGCTCGGATGGAAAAACTTTGTACATGAAAGTTGCTCAGAACGACGAGACGAATCCGGATACACAACCCGTTCGTTCGTCACACGTCCCTAGCATAGCGAACATGCAACTTTCCCCCTCCGGGCCGTCTGTCCTAAAACGCAAAACACTGGGAATACTTTCCCGGATGTTTTCCCCCTTTGCCGGTATCACCTAGTACTGCATTAGGTCACCTCTAGCACGACATATTGCCATGTTATGCTTTGATTGCTCTGTTATTTATTGTGTTCCCCTCCGTTACTTCTTTCCGGCAGACCCCGAGACCGCTGTCAGTACCCCTGTGATCGACTACATCGACGACGAACCCTTCTTGCCAGAGCAACCAGGCAAGCCCCCCCTGATCAACCAGATATCGCCTATTCTTCTGTCTATTTCTTGTGTTAGAGTAGCATAGCATGTTACTGCCTTCGGTTAATCCTATTCTGTTGCATAGCCTGTCACTGTTGCTACAATTGTTGATACCTTACCCACAATCCTAAATGCTTAGTATAGGATGCTAATTTATCATCAGTGGCCCTACATTCTTGTCCGTCTTCCATGCTATACTATTGGGCTGTGATCACTTGGGAGGTGGTCACGGATATATACATACATAGTTACATACTATAAAGGTGGTGACTAAAGTCGGGTCGGCTCGTAGAGTACCCGCAAGAGATTTCCGGTGTGGGGGCTGAAGGGGTAGGTGGCTCCATCCAGGTAGTGGTGGGCCTGAGTTCCCGACGGCCCCCAACTGTTACTTTGTGGTGGAGCGACAGGGCAGATTGAGACCACCTAGGAGAGAGGTGGGCCTGGCCCTAGTCGGCGTCTGCGGTTACTTATAAATAACATGCTTAACAAGATCTTGGTATTTGATCTGAGTCTGGCCACTGCCCTATACGCACTAACCAACTACGCGGGAATAGTTATGGGCACTCGACGTCATGGTATCAACCGAAGCCTTCGTGACGTCAGCGACTGAGCGGCGCGCGCCAGGTTGGACCGCATAACGCAAGTTCCTTTGTAATGGAGGTTGTTAGGTCTGCTCACCGGCCGCGTACGCAACGTGCAGGTGTGCAATGGGAGATGGGCCCAGACCCTTGCGCGCATAGGATGTAGATCGGCGTGCTGACCTCTCTGTTGTGCCTAGGTGGGTTGCGACGTGTTGATCTTCCGAGGCCGTACATGGCCTAGAAAAGTGTGCCCGGCCAAAGGGGATCGAGCGTGTTGGGAAATGTGGTGCACCCCTACAGGGAAGTTTATCTATTCGAATAGCCGTGTCCCTCGGTAAAAGGACGACCCGGAGTTGTACCTTGACCTTATGACAACTAGAACCGGATGCTTAATAAAACACACCCTTCCAAGTGCCAGATACAACCAGTGATCGCTCTCTCACAGGGTGACGAAGGGATGATCACCGGGTAGGATTATGCTATGCAATGTTACTTGGTGAACTTACCATCTACTCTCTTCTACATGCTGCAAGATGGAGGCGGCCAGAAGCATAGTCTTCGACAGAGCTATCCCCCTCTTATTCCGGCATTCTGCAGTTCAGTCCACATATACTACCCCCATTCATTGATACCAATGCATATGTAGTGTAGTTCCTTGCTTGCGAGTACCTTGGATGAGTACTCACGGTTGCTTTGCTGCCCCTTCCCCCTTTCTATACCCGGTTGTTGCGACCAGACGTTGTCCAGGAGCCAGACGCCACCGTCGACGACGACTCCTACTACACTGGAGGTTCCTACTACTACATGCAGGCCGCTGACGACGACCAGGAGTAGTTTTAGGAGGATCCCAGGCAGGAGGCCTGCGCCCCTTTCGACCGGTATCTCAGTTTGTGCTAGCCATCTTATGGCAACTTGTTTAACTTATGTCTGTACTCAGATATTGTTGCTTCCGCTGAATTGTCTATGATCGAACTGTTGTATACGAGCCCTCAAGGCCCCTAGCTTGTAATATGATGCTTGTATGACTTATTTTTATTTGTAGAGTTGTGTTGTGATATCTTCCTGTGAGTCCCTGATATTGATCGTACACGTTTGCGTGTATGATTAGTGTATGGTCAAATCAGGGGCATCACAAGTTGGTATCAGAGCCGACTGCCTGTAGGAATCCCCCCTTCCACACTCCTTGGCCAAAGTCGAGTCTAGACATTGCAAAGCTTTTTTACTAACATGGCTGTGTGTCTTACGGGCCCACGCCGCCATTTGGGTGGTAGTAGGATCTTTTATTCCTCAACCTATAGTCTGGGACTCTAACATCTCTTCTATTCGGGTTAAACAATTTTACTAACTCCAACTCTAGGTTCTCTTAAATACTTTCTCCCAGAGAGCCCCTTGGGCCGAACGATCGCTTGTTTCACCGGAAGATTCCGAAGACACCCCACGATGTTCTCTTGAGACTATGTACCATCGCTTTTACAATTCCCTACCACCGATGTATCCTTATGGATAACTACCTACATTTGTCGTTCATACATTCATCCCTAGTTGATCTTATTATTACAAGATACCTCGAAATTCTCTCTATTGATCTGAGAATATCTTGTGCCTATTGCCTTGCAGTTCCTTGCCACATGAATACCCCTACAGATAATTTCTCGCACTTACCGAGTATCCGCTCATCCCCAGTTGTTCAGGTGTTTCACAAAAGTCTTCGAAATACTATTCGATCCTCCGAAAATCCTTAGCAGCTTATTGCTCTGCAAATACTTGTCTGCTTGCATTATGGATGCTTCCCATATGTCTGGCAATATTCATTAGTCTTGTTTGACATTGTCATTTTGATCCTATATATTCAACATGAGTGCGAATGCACGCAATCATCGGTTGATCCTTTTAAATTATCTTTCCGGCTCAGACGTCATTTTAAACATGAGCTGGATCTCGACCAATCAAATTGCCATCGGTTGTACCCTTAAGCTTACTCAAGGTATCCTTCCTTAATCAGAGCGTTTGCTTTTGATCCCTTGATTTTGAAATCATAAATTCCTTTGCATCTAAACTTTGAATTAGTCAGTTGTTTCTATAATCCAGTGCCTTTGCATTGTTTCTTATTTTGATTTTGCCGGTACTCACATTGGAACGTCAGATCCTTTGTTGAATTATCATCTGACAGTGTCATTCGTATACAAAACCTCGAGAAGTTCTTTCCATGATATATAATGCCGTTGGTAAATCTTATTCTTTGATTTGGCCAACCATGCTCTACTTTTGAGCTTGTGGTATATGTTTCTAAGATGCCCCGATGGGTTGAACCTATACCTTCCCTAAAATCATATGAACCTGAAAGTTTACACAAGTCATATCATTCTGGAGTTTTACCAGATAATTTTGTGCTCTACAACTTCTTCGAAGACAAGAAGTAAATGAAAGGTTAGGCATTGAAGAAGTTGGAGTCGACCCTGAACCTTTGTGTTCTTGCCCATGGACCCAATGTGGAACTTATCATGGAAGCTTCTTGCAAAAGTATTGAATCATTTTAATAATTCTTCTGGAGTCATTATATTGGATCACTTGCAGCTATGGTTCCAACCATGCTAACTTTATTTAATATATTTCTGAAAGGAAACCATTCCAGTGCCTCGTCTATTTTGACAAGGTTAAAGTATCTGCTATCGTTACTCAACAATCCAGTTCAGTCTCTATCCTGATCTACTTTCGAGTATTACCCTTTGGTATCTCGATTATATCACTGAACCATGTTGCTTATTATGAGCCTTCATCAAGGATTATTCCTCACTGATTCCAATCTTTCCTGGGTTCCGAGTTGTTAGTCACTTGAGGACATCCATAACTAAATCGGGTCCGCACCATGATCAAACAACTCTTAGTAATCTCCTTTACTTATGAGTTTGTACTCGATCATGTCATTCCTAGCCTTCTCAGCTATATCATTATCGTGCCGATTTTAACTATGCTACCTGGTCCTTACTCCCGGAGCACAACTTTAGACGATGAACTAAGCTTATGAAACAAACTTGATTTCGATTTTGTGTCGTATCTGTGGGTCCAATAATCTTTCGCTGCATCAGTCCTTTTTGCTTGATGCAGTCGTTGTTTTGTTGCTTCTTCGTGGAGCCTCTTGACAAAATTGTCATGATCTTCTTTAACAATTGGACTCTTTCCGAGATATCTATAGAATTCTTGATGAGAAATACCATCCTTGCCCCTCGATGATTTGTGTTATCATCGACATCTTTATTGCCCTCCCTCCAACACAAACTTGTTCATGTTTCATGTAGTACCTCGAGTTCCTTGCTATCCAGCTTATGTTAAGTTCTACCTTGGAGTATTACCATCTTGTACGTCAAGGATGTTGTGAGGACTGCTCCACCTCTTAAGGAATTCTTGGTATTGTGATACTTCTCACCCTCACCATTGTTTCTTGGTCCCCATGTTGATTTTAACTGGGATACCAACACGTGAACCGTGCCACTTGGATTCTGTACTTCTAACAACCCTATTGCTTTGAAGTTAATGGTCGACATTTCATTCTTAGACTATTGGTTATCGAATCACCATTTTAACTTTGATTATGCTACCTAAGCCCATATTTCGGATGCACCTTCAGCCAATATTTAATGGTGTATGTTTTCCTCGAGCATACATCATTATATCATTTGATCTGACAAATGTTATCTCCTTGTTCACATAATTGTGGAAATCCATCTTTTGGAAATCTCGATGAATTGACCTTAGCCCATCAACCACCTCATCATCCTCTCCTTGGTTTAATGATGAACCCTTGTTTCGGAGCCTTGCTTCCGTACGTCGTTTCCCGAGAATTGTGCAATGGCAATTCGTCAATTGGTGTTGCACCTTTTCTTCTCAAGCATCCTGAGTCTGAGGAATCCTGACACCAATCAGATCTGAATCTTGGTCAGATATGATGGTTGGAACATATTTTCAGGAGTTATAATATTGATCCTCATATGACCCAGTAAAGTGATGTCATGCCTAGCACACCTGACCGGAGGACCTAGTGTTATAGTTTCCTTTTTAAACAAGGTTAACCATTTTTCCATGAGGAAATTGAATGCCTTGTTTAATAAGTTTATCCTGATGGATCCTTTGTGTATCCATAGTCTGACCTTTGCTTGAAGACCATGTCAATGCTATCTCAAAGCATGTCTGTGGTACTCTGATTTTCTACAAGAACATTTGAAGCCCAATGCTAAATGTTTCTTGCTCAATTATCCAAACACCATTGCATGGGTAATGCCATGAAATTTCTCTCCCCTTACTTGAAGGGTTTTCTACATTATATCCTGTCATGGATATCATGCTCTGCTTGTCCTTGGGAAGGATATACCCCTAAAATATGTGTTTAAACACATTTTCCTTTCCATTGTTTTGTTTAATCTTTATTGTGATCTATATGATCTAAGCAGTAATAATTTACTACTTATGTAAACACCTCGATGTACAACTCTGTCAGTAAGACCCTGATGCTTTTGTTGATGGCATTTTGGTAACCACCGATGGACGATAACTTTGCCTATTGGCCCGCCTCGTTCAACAAGCAGGAAGATGGTTCTCTTCGTCCCTCGCCCTTGGTACCGACGTTGCCAACATAATTTACAGGCTATCCTCTGACATGCCTTGTTATCATGATTGTGCAAAATATCACCGCCCTTTCTACTTTTAACCCACATGGTGGTCTCATAACCCACTGTTCCACATGATCAAAACCAGATGCTCCTGTACACCCCTGTTCCCAAGGTTGTTCCTCGCGCATGGTCTCGTATGTAATTCATGCGCCACCTTCAAATTTGGTATCAGACACAATACTTATTCCCATTGCTTTGAACCCCTTTCACGCCCTGTTTTAGGCATCGAACGATTGCCTGCCCTCTCGAAACTTCCCATGATACCTCCTTACTTTGCTCTCGATATTTTCTTAAGTTTCAATTCGAGAGTTACTTCCGCCACCTTCCTCGATGTTATCGACCAGATAGGTGACCTTGCAGAGGTCTGTCCCCCCGGAATGCCCACCCTTTATTCTTCCGTATGTACGATGGAGTTCCCGAGGAAAGGATGCCGACTTCATCATGATGACCTAAAGCAGAGAAATGAAGACATCAATGTAAGGGATCAACCACTTCGAGAAGAGCAACCAAGGCCGAGAAGATCCGTTAGGATTTCGTAACTAGACCTTTCCCCCCTTCTCTACCTCTTAAATCTCGGGACGAGAATTCTTGTAGTGGAGGAGAATTGTGACGCCCGGATAATCAAGCTATAGTAACCTCTGCTAATGATGCCACGTCACCTCCATTACTGTCGCTAATCTCGCCTTAGTTCAAAATGATTCGACTTCATATTTGAATTTTTTGTCAAGCATCAAAAACTTTCAAACATTAAAACAAAAATGTTTGGGTTGTGCCAAATAATGCATAGGTAATTATGCTGGAGAAACCACACTTTTATAAATGTTAAAATACTCTAAAATGAATAAAACCGCAGCAAAACAATTATTTAAATGATTTTAAATAATAAACCTTTATTAAACTAGTTTATTTGACCACCAAACTTTTTATGGTAGAGGGTTGTTCTGAAACCTTATTTTAGGAGCTATGGTCATATTTTATAAAAACTAAAATAAAGTGTGACTAAAATAAAACAGAAAGTAGTAATTAAAAGAATAAAAAAAGAAAAGAAACAAAGCCCCCCTGCTGGGCCGTGGCCCAGCTGACCACCAGGCCAGGCCCAACTGGCCACCCAATCCTCCATAACCCCCACTACCCAAACCCTAACCCCCCACCAACACCCACTTCCTCCCTCTCCCTTTCCCCTGATCCAGATCGGATCGGGGCTCACGCACTCCCCCACTCTCCCTCTCCCTCCGATCCAATCGGGATCGGGGCGCACCACACTGACGCTGCCCCGCCTCCACACCGATGCCGCCCCGTCCACACCTCGCTCCCTCGTCCCTCTTGGCGCCGTCCCGACCGCATCGCCCCTCGCGCCGCCACCGATCGCCTAAAGCCATCCCCGGCGCCACTAGACCTCTTCACCATGCCGGAGCATCATCCCCGTCCTCCTCCCCAAGCCCCGCTGCAATTACCCCACGTCCGCCGGTGGGATGCCGCGCCTCCCCTCTCCCCCTATCGGACGCCCTCCGCTGCGCCCGACTACGTCGTTGCACGGGCCAAGCCCCACTCGCTGCTGCCCTCCCGGCCGACGCCCACGCGCTGGCCTCGCCGGCCTTGCCTCGCCCCATGCATCACCGCGGCTGTTGCCCCGGGGCCGCGGCCCCACCCCGCGCCACGGCCTGGCCGAGCGCCCGCGCCCTGCGTGTGGCCGTGCCCTCGACTCTCCTTGTCTTGCTCTGCCGTGGCCTTCCACCGCCCGGTTCTCTCTGCCGCGCCTGCTCCTTCAGCCCGCGCTAGGTCGCACCCCGTGTCGGTGTCAAAACCGGCGGATCTCGGGTAGAGGGTCCCGAACTGTGCGTCTAAGGCGGATGGTAACAGGAGATGAGGGACACAATGTTTACCCAGGTTCGGGCCCTCTCGATGGAGGTAATACCCTACGTCATGCTTGATTGATCTTGATGATATGAGTATTACAAGAGTTGATCTACCACGAGATCGTAGAGGCTAAACCCTAGAAGCTACCCTATGATTATGATTGTTGTTGTCCTACGGACTAAATCCTCCAGTTTATATAGACACCGGAGGGGGCTAGGGTTACACAGAGTCGGTTACAAGGGAGGAGATCTACATATCCGAATTGCCAAGCTTGCCTTCCACGCAAAGGAGAGTCCCACCCGGACACGGGACGAAGTCTTCAATCTTGTATCTTCATAGTCCAACAGTCCGACCAAAGTATATAGTACGGCTGTCCGAGGACCCCCTAATCCAGGACTCCCTCAATAGCGCCTGAACCAGGCTTCAATAACGATGAGTCCGGCGCAGAGGTTGTCTTCGGCATTGCAAGGCGGGTTCCTCCTCCGAATACTCCATAGAAGATTTTTGAACACAAGGATCATGTCCGGCTCTGCAAAACAAATTCCACATACCATCGTAGAGAGTATAATATTTCCACAAACCTAATGTGCTGACAACTTTTGACATCACGCCATGGCCCGGTCATTATTTGAACTATTTTTCTCAACCAATGACTACACATATTGCAATGCGGTTTTCGTGGCACGTCTTGTCGAAGCAGAGATAGTGTCCCCTTATCACATGATTCTCATCAATACGGGTGTGGGTAACCCAACCGTGCCTGCTGGTATGACTCCTCGATTTTAGGCAAGTTCCGAATGGCAAAGCCTGTCCTTTTCTTCTCACGCTCAATCCTTCCCCTCCCCCACCCCGAGTTCCAACACCCAAGGTTCAGGCTAAGCACCTCAGACCTTCAACCATGTCCGGATCCAACCTTCAAGGCTGGTGGATGGCCTCCTCTGTCATAGAGGGGGACATCAAGAAGCTAAGGGAAGCCAAGTATCTGACCGCCGAAATCTCGCACAGGCTGCCTGCTCAAGGGTAGGTCATCCCCACTCCCGAACCCAATGAGAGCATCGTATTTGTTTCCCACTTCCTCCGAGGGCTAGGCTTTAGTCTTGATCCCTTTGTCAGAGGGCTTATGTTCTATTACGGGCTCGATTTCCACGATCTAGCCCCGGATTCCATCCTTCACATCTCGTCGTTTATCGTCGTGTGTGAGGCCTTCCTCCGCATCACCCCACACTTTGGCTTATGGCTCAAGACCTTCATTGTGAAGCCGAAGATGATCGATGGGCGACACGCGGAATGCGGAGGTGCCATAATAAGCAAAGGCGCCGATGCTCCATGGCCAAAGGGTTCCTTCCCGGAGGTGTCCAACTTATGGCAGCGGGAGTGGTTTTACATCACAGCTCCCCGAAGTACTAAGTGGGTAGCTGCCCCTGCCTTCCGTTCGGCCCCCCCGCCACAACTGGCGTCATGGGTCAACAAGGGGCTGGACTAGGGGCCGGTTAATGACGTGCCAACATTGCAAAGTCGCATTCGAGATCTCCTCAAGAGGGATGTCAGTCTCGTCAAGGTAATGCAGGTTATGCTAGTTCGTCGGTCCTGCCATGCCAACACTGATCTCTCCGTATGTGGGAGTTCAACCCGGAAGGACCGCGAACCATTCAACAATTCTTCGGCATGACGCTCAAAGGGATGTACGGATTGTTCTTTGGATCACGGATAAAGTGTCAGGACTCCACCGAGGATGCGGGTGTAAACTGTAATCGTCCAGATACCCATGTAAGTAATTCTGCGGCTGAACATGCTGTATTTTTATTTATCACAACATCGTTCTGAAAAAATTGCTCTTGGCCAGGACTAGATAAGAAAGGCGAAGATGATCAGGTGTTCGACCCCCTTCTCGAAGGCTCACCGGATCCTGTGCTAGCCAGGATGCTCGAGCACGCACTTTATCAAGTGCCATCAGGGGAAGATAAAGGGAGAGATAAAGAAGCCGAAAGCAGGCCTCACGCATTACTCATCCAAGCCGGGGGAATTAGTGTCTCCGCGAAGGAGGATAACCGGGGAGAAGAATCTAAAGTTCCCTCTCCCCAAGGAAAGAAGAGGAGCGCCTCTGACGACTCGGAAATGAAAGTTTCCAAATGAGGGAAGAAGCCTTCGCCAGGGGGCCCTGCCCCGGAGGGCATCCTTGCCGCACAGTGCCCGCAAGGGATCAGCCCTCCACCAAGCTGTAAGTGAACCAGAGTACTTTTGATAAATATATCCTGCTTTATCTCGGAGGACAATAACCGAGACATATATCTTCCAGTCCGGCTCGTAGCCCTTCTCAACAAAGTTCATCTTCGGGGGATCTTCTTCCGGAGATGATGGAGAGCGAAACACCTCCCCCTGCCTCCCCGCCTCCTGGGCGGACGACCCTGAGGTGTCGTCACGGAGGGTTTCTCCTGATCCGCCAAGGCCAGAAGGTAACCCTTCGGCCACCCGAAGTCCGAAATATTGATCTCCTACGGAGAGCAACAGAAAGAGTCTGGGACTGTCCGGTGCACAACCGGACGCACTGATGAGTCTTTTGGAGAAAGCGGCTATCTCAGAGGCGCATCGTACTTTAATGAGTACGGTGGTTGAGAGGATTTCATCCGCCAAAAGTGGGTTGCATGAAGCTTTTGTGAGTCTGCTAAGAGGCTTTGAGGCACGCAAAGTAATATATAATTTTTTTGATGGTACCGCACACGCTAGGTGTGCTCTATACAGATAGTTGCCCCCGAGACTCTGGTTGCTGTCCAGAGGCGGCAAACAGAGGATCGTAGTCCTAGGTAATGATTGCGCTGCTTTCACGTGCAGGCGGCTGACGGTCCGGTGGCTGGCCGGAGTGTTGAATTTGCTGGACTTAGTCGGCAACTTGACGCGGCAGATGCTGACATCGCGCTTGTGAACAAGCGGCTTGACGAGGCACAGGGTATGTATTTTCGGGTGGTCAACACATATTAAGAGGAGCATGATGCTAGTATCTATAATATGCTGTGACTGCAGATGGAGCTGCCGCCATGGAGACCCTTCGGGCGGAACTTGCGCAAGCCAAGGAACAAGCCAGCAGGAGTGATGCGGCCGCCCTAAAGGCGGCCAAAGAGTTAAGAGCCGAACAGGCTGCTCGTCGCCAGAGCGAAGATAAAATAGCCAATATGGCTATTGAGCTGAAGGATGCCGCCGACCGGTATGAGCTTCTTGAAAAGGACAGCCAAGCGAAAGCAACGGACCTGGAGAAAACCATGGTAGTAGCCAAATAGACCCGTTCTAAAATCAGAGCGGCGAAGGAGGAGCTTCGTCAAGCCGGAGATATCACGGCCGGTAAGCCCTTTTCTTTGCGGATGAAGTTCGAAGATCCGAAGTATGCCCCTCTGGATCAATTATGGACTGCTGCAGACATGTATTTGGACCTGTCAACGAGTGCTGCTGATGCGACTGAGTTTTTCAAAGATCAAAAAAATCACGAAGTGGAAAAGTTGTTCTGGTCGCAGTTCAGTGCTCCAACCCGCCCGCTGTTGTTAAATGAGCAAATGGCCAAGTGGGCTGAGCTCCATAGGTTGTTCGGGCTTGCCATGAGGTCTGTCGTGGATCATCTTTGGCCGGAAGGACCAAGGCCGAATAGTTATTTTGGGTTAGTGCAAAGATTCCTTGGTGTTGTGCCGCATATCGACACTGTAAACAGGTCGGCGTGCATAGAGGGTGCGCGGATGGCTCTTGCCCATGTTAAGACATACTGGGCAGAGATGGATGCCACGGCTATTGCAACCCGGGGTCCGGCTGTAGGCCAGGTCTCGTCCGAGCAATATTTCGAAGGAGTCCTAGAAGGCGCTTGTTTAATAGAGGCTCAGTGCTCGAAGTGTACCATGTTCGAGTGACATGTATTCCAATTTGTAAAAACAATGCTATTTGGCTTATAAAATGCCGTGTTTATACTCTTCCCTAGAAGTATTATGATGCCTCCTGTGCTGCCGTTTTATGTATGTATATAACCTGAAAGTTTGCAGTCGTCAGCTTCAGCCCCCACGCATATAATGCGGGGCTGTTCGGAAAAGCGCGTGTCCACACTTGGTCCAACGTCTTGATCCATTAAGAAGGTGATAGCACGGCGAACAAGGCAATCGAACTATATTGATTTAACACTTTCACTTAGCCATAGGAGTTTGACAGTGGGGCTACTATATAGCCCCTGGTACTTCCGTGCTTATCCGAATGCGGTGCGCGTACATACATGACCGGGAAACTGGTCCTTCGTTAATGCGGAGGAATCACGAAGATTCCGCTGAGTCCTCGAGTGGTTGACCAGTCTCGCGCTTTATCATGACAGTCAGTTTTCGGCTTTCTCTACTAAGGTGCTCGTCCAGATGAACTAGGGCACAATCGCAGTAGTTCTCCCGGTGCCACCTTAGCCATTAGAGCGGAACGTAATGTAGCAAAACACGGGAGCCGGGCAAACCCAACTATTGACCAAAGACATGATTCGGAGCTGATGCATATAAGGCCAAACTCGCGACGCCGAACACTCCCTAAGGTATTTGGTCTTTACAATGTATACTGGGTTGAGTAACGCCCTCGATAATAAGCCCTGAATTTCCAGGTACGTGCATTATTCTGACGTGACTAAATGTCAATAACACCAGCATCCCTCTTGGTTATGTTGAGTATCCTAAGGGGTGAAGCAACAAGAGACAGTAAAAAAGGTTTACACATGGTCTTAATCTAAAAAGAAACCTTTGAACGGGGCCCTGCTGCACGTCTACGCATGTGTCTCCGTTGTGCCGTATCCTGGAAGGGTGTAGCACGATGATCATCTGTAGGAGAGAAAAGCCCAGGTTAAAGTTTTCGTGCGAAAAATTGGTTATTCTTAATAAACCTTTAAAATTCAATCTAAATAAGATCAAGCCGAACTATAGTCCTTTTTACATGTGGGAAGCCCCTAGCACCACCTATGGGGGTATATCCATTGACCCAGTCTTGGGTTTATCTGAGCTGTTATAGCTAGTTGTGCGCCGGACTCGTCGAGCCGTGTCCGCGGTCTTGACGACTTGTCGTTTATTCTGGTTGGAGAGGGCATTCAGTGTTCGGCTGCTAAAGCCGCCACACGTTCTTCCGCACGTAAGGAATGTTCTGTGTTTCTGCTAACTATGATGATGCCACGTGGACCGGGCATCTTAAGCTTAAGATAAGCGTAATGCGGTATTGCATTAAAACGAGCGAAGGCCGTTCTTCCGAGTAGTGCTTGGTAGCCACTTCGGAATGGAGCGATGTTAAATGTTAACTTTTCACTTTGGAAGTTGTCAGGAGAACCGAATACAACCTCTAGTACTAGAGAGACCATGCAGCGGGCCTCTGAGCCTGGTATTACTCCTTTAAAGGTAGTATTGCTTTGGTTGATTCTTGTCGGGTCTATCCCCATTTTGCGGACTGTGTCCTGATATATCAGATTAAGACTATTGCTGCCGTCCATAAGGACTCGGGTGAGATGGTATCCGTCAATTATTGGGTCTAGTATGAAGGCAGCCAATCCTCAGTGCCGGATATTAGTCGGGTGATCACTGCGATCGAAAGGGAGCGGGCAGGCCGACCAAGGGTTAAACTTGGGGGTAGGGGGTTCCACGGCGCACACGTCTCGGAGTGTGCGTTTGCTCCTCCTCTTCATTACATGAATCGTGTTCACTGTTTTGACCTTCGGTGGGAATTTTTTCTGTCCCCCAGTGTTCGGCTGGCGAGGCTCATCCTCGTCTTCGCTTGGTGTCTCCCTCCCCTTGTGTTCGGCGTTTATCTTGCCGGCCTGCTTGAAGACCCAGCATTCTCTGTTGGTGTGATTTGCGGGTTTGTCGGAGGTGCCATGAATCTGACATAATCTGTCTAGAATCTTGTTTAGGCTGGACGGTCCATCTCTACTACCCATAAATGGCTTTTTCCGTTGACCGGGTCGAGAGCTCCTGAATCCGGCGTTTACCGCCGTGTTGTCTGGGTTGTCTTCCTTGTTTCGACGCTTGCTTTTATTGCATCGTGGCTTTCCGTTGCCATCCCTGACTTCGGATGTGCCTGGGTCACTGGTGCCGCTACGGGCTAGCCAACTATCTTCGCCCGCGCAAAAGCGGGTCATAAGGCTTGTTAGGGCTGCCATTGTCCTTGATTTTTCCTGACCAAGGTGTCTGGCGAGCCATTTGTCCCGGACATGGTGTTTGAAAGCCACTAAGGCTTCAGCGTCTGGGTAGTCGACAATTTGATTCTTCTTAGTGAGGAATCTGTTCCAAAGCTTTTGGGCTGACTCTTCGGGCTGTTGAATTATGTGACTTAAATTGTCTGCATCCGGAGGTCGGACATAGGTCCCTTGAAAATTAGCCCAAAAAGCATCTTTAAGCTCTTCCCAACTTCCAATTGAGTTCTCGGGGAGGCTCTTCAGCGAGTGCCTAGCTGGTCCTTTCAACTTGAGGGGTAAGTATTTGATGGCGTGGAGATCATCTCCGCGAGCCATGTGGATATGAAGGATAAAGTCATCAATCTAGACCTCCGGGTCTGTCGTTCCGTCGTATGCCTCTATGTTCACGGGTTTGAATCCTTCTGGAAATTCGTGATCCAGAACCTCATCGGGGAAACATATAATAGGGGGTGCATGGCACCCCTGTATTTGGATGTGTCATGGCATTCTGACGGTTGTAGTGTTCGGTTTTGATTCTGTGTCAGAGCGCGCTTCCTAGATCCGTAGATGGACCTGGTCATACCGGCTTTTTGGTTCAAGTCCTCACGTAAATCGTGTGCTGACTTATGTGCGGCATCGTTAGCCACCCTATCGCCGCCACGGGGTGGTCGATCCAGCTGATCGGCCGTTTTATTTTTCAGCTGTATAGGTTCTAAGGCCTCATCATCGAATTCGGGCAGCAGCTTGCGCTTTGGATAGCTCTTTGTGTGGCGGCTGCCCCCGTACTTTTCTTCAGTGTCGAGCACTTTGTTCCATATACTGTTGAGTGTATTTTGCATGGCCTTAAGCCTTTGCTTCTGCTTCTTCAGACTCCTCGCGGTGGCAATAAGCCTTCTATGGAGGTCCTCGTGCTCCGACTTCCTTTCTGGGATGATATGTGCATCATCGTCCAGACTGTTCTCCTCTCCGGAGTCAGGTTGATGAGCTTTACCCGTGGCGTCGCCGTGATCAGGCAGCGGCTCCATACTATGTTCGCCGTCCGCTGGTTCGTCCTGCTCTGTCGCTGGGTCCATGTGGTCGTCGCTTGTTTTGGAGTCGACCGGGGTATTATTCTTTCTTGCGCTGTTATCGCTATTTTTGCCGAGGCGGGATTTGGAGCGACGCCTATGTCGTCACTTTGGTTGCTTCTCGAGGAAATTATCCTCCGCTGCACCCTTCCGTTCCCCGTCATTGTTTTCGTTGGGTTTATCCACCATGTATATATCGTGTGATGAAGTGGCTGTCCAGAGCCCTGTGGGCGGTGGTTCCTGTTCCTCTCCTACATCGTCGTCCATACCGTCGATGTCTTCGGAGTCGAAATCAAGCATGTCGGTTAGGTCGTCGACAGTGGCTACTAAGTGGGTGGTGCGTGGGGAATGAATTTCTTCGTTGTCCGCTTCCCACTGAAGCCGAACATAGTTCGGCCAAGGGTGTCCTGACAAGGAGAGAGACCTCAATGAATTTAGCACGTCACCCAAGGGAGAGTGCTGAAAGATATCCGCGGAGGTAAACTCCATGATCAGTGCCCAATCAGATTCGGTAGGCACGGACACAGGCGGTTCGGAGCCTGTGGCCGGGGACGAATCCAAGGGTCCGGCAACACAGGTCTCGTAGGAAGTGAAGTCAGTATTCGGCTCTATCGCCGGTGAGCGTGCGGCCTCCGTGGCGGGGTCCATACACCTGTCCTCGGACGGCACAATATGCTCCGGATTGAGGACCGAAATAGCCACAGGTGTGATTTCCAAACACCGTCCGGCGATAGAGCTAAGTTATGCTCGTCGTGACTGTGCGGCGCACCTGACATGGGCTCGAATCCGTCGAAGATCAAGTCTCCGCAGATGTCGGCAGTATAGTTCAAGTTTCCAAACCTGACCTGATGGCCAGGGGCGTGGCCATCGATCAGCTCCAGATGGCCAAGCGAGTTGGCCCACAGTACGAAGCCGCCGAATATGAAGATCTGTCCGGGGAGAAAAACCTCACCCTGGACCGCCTCGTTGCCGATGATCGAAGGAGCCATCTAGCCTTATGGTGATGACACAGTGGAACTCTCAATGAAAGCACCAATGTCGGTGTCAAAACCGGCGGATCTCAGGTAGGGGGTCCCGAACTGTGCGTCTAAGGCGGATGGTAACAGGAGACGGGGGACATAATGTTTACCCAGGGTCGGGCCCTCTCGATGGAGGTAATACCCTACGTCCTGCTTGATTGATCTAGATGATATGAGTATTACAAGAGTTGATCTACCACGAGATCATAGAGGCTAAACCCTAGAAGCTAGCCTATGATTATGATTGTTGTTGCCCTACGGACTAAATCCTCCGGTTTATAAAGACACCGGAGGGGGCTAGGGTTACACAGAGTCGGTTACAAGGGAGGAGATCTACATATCTGAATTGCCAAGCTTGCCTTCGACGCAAAGGAGAGTCCCACCCAGACACGGGACGAAGTCTTCAATCTTGTATCTTCATAGTCCAACAGTCCGGCCAAAGTATATAGTCCGGCTGTCCGAGGACACCCTAATCCAGGACTCCCTCACCCCGCCCGTTGTCGCACTGCTCCCCCCCGCACGCAGAAGCTGCGCCGGCGCCAACTGCGCCGCTGCCCCCGGTGAACCGCCCTGCGCACACCGCCGCCCCGCTCCGGCCTCCCTCGCCACACTCCGCCTCCCCACGCTGGCCGCTCGCCGTGGCCCGCATCGCCACGCCCGCACCGGCCGTGGCCGCCGCCGCTCTGCTCGCCGGCGCGCCCGTTCGGGCGACGCCGCGCCTGGCGCTCACACCCATCGGGCGCCCACGGCCTCGCCCGTTAGCCCACGCACCACACCCGCTATGGCCCCCTGTGCCAATGACAAGGGGGCCCCACCCCAGAACATTTTTATAGAAAAAAGAGAAAAAGAAAATAAAATAAAAATGAATAATTAATTAATTACGTTAATTAATCTGTTTAATTAATCTAATTAACTAGTTAGTTTAATTAAACAGTAATTAGATTAGCTAAATCCTAATTAACCTAAACAGAGTATGATAGGTGGGTCCCACACGTCAGTTTGATCCAGTCAACGCCCTGATGACTGCTGACGTCATGATGATGCCAGCATACACTATTCAGGATAATTTTGATTTAAAATAATTAAGCAAATTCTAAAAATGATTAAATCTTTTGAAATTAATATAAAATAAACCGTAGCTCAGATGGAAAAACTTTGTACATGAAAGTTGCTCAGAACGACGAGACAAATCCGGATATGCAACCCGTTCGTCCGCCACACATCCCGAGCATAGCGAACACACAGCTTCCCCCCTCCGGTTCGTTTGTCCAAAAATGCAAAACACTCGGAATACTTTCCCGAATGTTTTCCCCCTTTCCCGGTATCACCTAGTACTACATTAGGTCACCTCTAGCACCGCATATTGCCATGTTATGCTCTGTGATGCTTTGATTGATCTGTTATTTATTGTGTTCCCCTCCGTTACTTCTTTCTGGTAGACCCCGAGACCGCTGTCAGTACCCCTGTGATCGACTACATCGACGACGAACCCTTCTTGCCAGAGCAACCAGCTAAGCCCTCCCCCCTTGATCAACCCGATATCGCCTATTCTTCTCTCTAATTCTTGCATTAGAGTAGTGTAGCATGTTACTGCCTTCGGTTAATCCTATTCTGTTGCATTGCCTGTCATTGTTGCTACATTTGTTGATACCTTACCCGCAATCCTAAATGCTTAGTATAGGATGCTAGTTTATCATCAGTGGCCCTACATTCTTGTCTGGCTTCCATGCTATACTATCGGGCCATGATCACTTGGGAGGTGGTCACGGATATATACATACATACATAGTTACATACTATAAAGGTGGTGACTAAAGTTGAGTCGGCTTGTAGAGTACCCGCAAGAGATTTCCAATGTGGGGGCTAAAGGGGCAGGTGGCTCCATCCAGGTAGTGGTGGGCCTGAGTTCCTGACGGCCCCCCAATGTTACTTTGTGGCAGAGCGACAGGGCAGGTTGAGACCACCTAGGAGAGAGGTGGTCCTGGCCCTGGTCGGCGTCCACGGTTACTTATAAATAACACACTTAACGAGATCTTGGTATTTGATCTGAGTCTGGCCACTGGCCTATACGCACTGACCAACTATGCGGGAACAGTTATGGGCACTCGACGTCGTGGTATCAACCGAAGCCTTCATGACGTCAGCGACCGAGCAGTGCGCGCCGGGTTGGACCGCGTAACACAGCTTCCTTTGTAATGGAGGTTGCTAGGTCTGCTCACCGGCCGCGTACGCAACATGCAGGTGTGCAATGGGTGATGGGCCCAGACCCCTGCGTGCATAGGATGTAGACCGACGTGCTGACCTCTCTGTTGTGCCTAGGTGGGGCTGCGACGTGTTGATCTTCCGAGGCCGGACATGACCTAGAAAAGTGTGCCCGGCCAAAGGGGATCGAGCGTGTTGGGAAATGTGGTGCACCCCTGCAGGGAAGTTTATCTATTCGAATAGCCGTGTCCCTCGGTAAAAGGATGACCCAGAGTTGTACCTTGACCTTATGATAACTAGAACCGGATACTTCATAAAACACACCCTTCCAACTGCCAGATACAACTAGTGATCGCTCTCTCATAGGGTGATGAGGGGAGGATCACCGGGTAGGATTATGCTATGAGATGTTACTTGGTGAACTTACCATCTACTCTCTTCTACATGCTGCAAGATGGAGGCGGCCAGAAGCGTAGTCTTCGATAGGACTAGCTATCCCCCTCTCATTCCGGCATTCTGCAGTTCAGTCCACATATACCACCCCCATTCATTGACACCAATGCCTATGTAGTGTAGTTCCTTGCTTGTGAGTACTTTGGATGAGTACTCACGGTTGCTTTGCTCCCCCTTTCCCCCTTTCTATACCCGGTTGTTGCGACCAGACGTTGGAGTCCAGGAGCTAGACGCCCCCATCGACAACGACTCCTACTACACTGGAGGTGCCTACTACTATGTGCAGGCCGCTGATGATGACTAGGAGTAGTTTAGGAGGATCCCAGGCAGGAGGCCTGCGCCTCTTTCGACCTGTATCTCAGTTTGTGCTAGCCATCTTGTGGCAACTTGTTTAACTTATGTCTGTACTTAGATATTGTTGCTTCCAATGACTCCTCTATGATCGAGCTCTTGTATTCGAGCCCTCGAGGCCCCTGGCTTGTAATATGATGCTTGTATGACTTATTTTTATTTGTAGAGTTGTGTTGTGATATCTTCCCGTGAGTCCCTGATCTTGATCGTACATGTTTGTGTGTATGATTAATGTATGGTCAAATTAGGGGCGTCACAAGTCATCAGCTTTGCTCTGCCAGACGTTCATAACGTCCGGAGTTGCTCCTGTAGTGGGTCTTGCACCTAGCGGTGCTTCTAGGACGTAATTCTTCTGTGTGGCAATGAGGATAATCCTCAAATTACGGACCCAGTCCGTGTAGTTGCTACCATCATATTTCGACTTAACTTTCTCTAGGAACACATTAAAATTCAGGGGAACGGTAGCACGGGCTATTGATCTACAACAACATAGATATGCACAAACTATGAGGTACTAAGTTCATGATAAATTAAAGTTCAATTAATCATATTACTAAAGAACTCCCACTTAGATAGACATCCCTCTAGTCATCTAAATTATCACATGATCCATATCAACTAAACCATGTCCGATCATCACATGAGATGGAGTAGTTTTCAATGGTGAACATCACTATGTTTATCATATCTACTATATGATTCATGTTTGACCTTTCAGTCTCAGTGTTCCGAGACCATATCTGCATATGCTAGGCCCATCAAGTTTAACCTGAGTATTCTGCATGTGCAAAACTGGCTTGCACCCGTTGTATGTGAATGTAGAGCTTATCACACCCGATCATCATGTGGTGTCTCGGCATGACGAACTGTAGCAATGGTGCATACTCAGGGAGAACACTTATACCTTGAAATTTACTGAGGGATCATCTTATAATTCTACCGCCATACTAAGAAAAATAAGATGCATAAAGGATAACATCACATGCAATCAAAAATATGGGACATGATATGGCCATCATCATCTTGTGCCTTTGATATCCATCTCCAAAGCACCATCATGATCTCCATCGTCACCGGCTTGACACCTTGATCTCCATCATAGCATCATTGTCGTCTCCCCAACTATTGCTTATATGACTATCGCTACCGCTTAGTGATAAAGTAAAGCAATTATATGGCGATTGCATTTCATACAATAAAGTGACAACCATAAGGCTCCTGCCAGTTGCCGATAACTTCTATAAAATATGATCATCTCATACAACAATTTATATCTCATCACGTCTTGACCATACCACATCACAATGTGCCCTGCAAAAACAAGTTAGACGTCCTCTACTTTGTTGTTGCAAGTTTTACGTGGCTGCTACGGGCTTCTAACAAGAACCATTCTTAGCTATGCATCAAAACCACAACGATTTTTCGTCAAGTGTGCTGTTTTAACCTTCAACAAGGACCGGCCATAGTCAAACTTGATTCAAGTAAAGTTGGAGAAATAGACACCTCCCAGCCACCTGTGTGCGAAGCACATCGGTAGAACCAGTCTCATGAACGCGGTCATGTAATGTCGGTCCGGGCCGCTTCATCCAACAATACCGCCAAATCAAAGTAAGACGTTGGTGGTAAGCAGTATGAGTATTATCGCCCACAACTCTTTGTGTTCTACTTGTGTATATATCATCTACGCATAGACCTCGCTGTGATACCACTATTGGGAAATGTAGTAATTCAAAAAAATCCTACGATCAAGCAAGATCTATCTAGGAGATGCATAGCAATGAGACGGGAGAGTGTGTCCACATACCCTCGTAGACCGAAAGCGGAAGCGTTTAGTAATGTTGTTGATGTAGTCGAACGTCTTCACGATCCAACAAATCCAAGTACTAAACGTACGGCACCTCCGTGTTTAGCACACGTTTAGCATGATGACGTACCTCGAGCTCTTGATCTAGTAGAGGGTCGAGGGAGAGTTTCATCAGCACGACGGTGTGGTGACGGTGTTGATGATGTGATTCGCGCAGGGCTTCGCCTAAGCACTACAACAATATGGAGGGGGGCACCGCACACGGCTAAGACAATTGATGTTGTGCCTTTCGGTGCCCTCTGCCCACGTATATAAAGGAGGGGGAGGAGGAGGCCGGCCAAGGGGGAGGCGCACCAAGGGGGGGGGTGTTGAGGAACGCAGTATTTCAAAAAAATTCCTACGGTCACGCAAGATCTATCTAGGAGACGCATAGCAACAAGAGGGGAGAGTGTGTCTATGTACCCTCGTTGACCGAAAGCGGAAGCGTTTAGTAACGCGGTCTTTTTGGTCCCATACACCTCACAAATATACATGTATGCAATATTTTTGGTCGTATCCAAAGGTAGTCATGTCCTCATCGTCCTCCCCTTCTTGAAAACAAAGCCGTCCTTGGCGTTGCTTAATTTGAAATGTGTCTAACAAAAGAGACAAGGTGCACATGTTGTATATGTATATGTCATCCATTTTTACTTCCCTTGATTTTTGCACATATGACACATGTATACATGAGTAACTTTCATAATTCATAAAATCAAAAGCCAAAAAATTATCACAAGAAGTAGAAGGCATGAAAATATTGCAACTCAGTTTGCACATATAAGCGAAGCTCTTATTCATTTCAAAATATTGACAATGTTCATCACTAAACCATCCCAACATTGGTGAATAAACCTTACTTGCATCAAATTTACATGCCACAACATGCTTAAATAAGCAAACATGCAATAAGTCATTGGACATAGAATCATCACCAAGATTAGAGGTCATATCAAAATGATTAAACATTGGTTCTTTTGCATCAACGGTTAATTCCATGGGTGCACTCAAAATTGTTGGTATTTCAGTTGTTTGATCACATGACGCATTCATGATAGTAACAAGATTCTCTAAAATAGGTGGTGTGCTCAAATCAACAGGTAACTCAACACATGATGCATTCAAGTTAACTAGGGACGCATCATTCTCATATGAAGTTATATCATCAATACCTTTACTGTTACCTTGTCGCAAAGACGTAACTGATGTAGGTACGGGCGTTGACAATGTACCATACTCCTGAGATGATGTCGCGCTCACAATTCGAGGTGGGGCTTCTCTAGTAGGTGCAACGGTGGAGGAACCAATCGACAGTGGTGAGCATGAACTGGAATAGTAGTTGTTGTAGTCACCCAATGCATCCTCCTGTATCTGTCTCTCAAAGGTACAAGCGTGAACATACATACCAGTAATGCAATGAGGAATATACTGAAATCTTGCATGGATATCATGGTTCAAACCACCAAAAAATCTATTCATTGTATCATCCTCAGATTCTTCTATGTCACAATTATGCATATAAGATTTGAACTCTTGGTAGTAAGCATGGATAGTGTTACTGCCTTGTTTTAATTGTTCCAATTTGCGAAGCAATTCACGATGATAGTAAGGAGGAAAAAATTGTTGTCTCATTACAGCTTTTGAAACTTTCCAAGTTGTGGGTTGGTTATCAATGTTTTTCTTACAATGTACACTCCACCAAACAGAAGCAAAACCAGTAAATACTCTAGTGGTAGCTCGTATTCTCTCAAGTTCAGAAAAATCATGGTGACTAAAAACTTGTTCTACTTCAAGATCCCAAGCTAGATAAATAGCAGGATTAAATCTACCCTCAAATGATGGTAAAGAGATAACCTGACCATATGCTTGTGTGTGTTGTCCCACCTCTCGTGATGGTGAAGATGTGATACGTCTCCAAGGTATCTACTTTTCCTAACGCTTTTATTCTTGTTTTGGACTCTAATTTGCATGATTTGAATAAAACTAACCCCGGACCGATGTTGTTTTTAGCAGAACTACCATGGTGTTGTTTTTGTGCAGAAATAAAAGTTCTCGGAATGGAACGAAACTTTGCGAGGATTTTTTATATCAATAATAAGAATTTCTAGAGCCAAGACCTGCCGGAGAGGGACACCTGGGTGGGAACAACCCACCAGGGCGTGCCCCCTCTCCTGGCACGCCCAGGTGAGTTGCCCCCACATGGTGGCCCCGCAACCCTGAAACCAATGCTATAAAATCCTATTTTCGGAGAAAAAACTCAGGGAGAAAGAATTATCGCGATCCATGAGACGGAGCCGTCGCCAAGCCCTGTTCTTCCTTGGGAGGGCAGATCTGGAGTTCGTTTGGGGCTCCGGAGAGGGGGGGTCTTCATTCTTCGTCATCACCAACCCTTCTCCATCGCCAATTCCATGATGCTCCCCACCAGGAGTGAGTAATCTCTTCGTAGGCTCGCTGGTCGGTGAGGAGTTGGATGAGATTCATCATGTAATCGAGTTAGTTTTGTTAGGGCTTGATCCATAGTATCCACTATGTTCTTAGATTGATGTCGCTATGACTTTGCCATGCTTAATGCTTGTCACTTTGGGCCCGGGTGCCATGATTTCAGATCTGAACCGTTTATGTTATCATTGTAGGGTAACGCAGCAGAAAACAAAAATTTTACAATCTACGCACCAGCCCAGGACCACTATGGAGACTGCATACATGGTTTGATATTTTTTGTTACTGACTCGTAGCGCAATTGGAAGTAGAGTCGATGACGATCAGTGGTGCAGATCCCCGCAGCTAGGATTTACAACCTCCCAACCGCGAGGATGTATACCTCATCTGCTCCTCAGACAGCCCTCCGGGAGGCGGTCAAATAGCCCCCCTGGACGGTGTCGCGGACAGCCCTTCGGGAGGACCTTTGAAACTCGAACGGTCACTCGGACAGCCCTTCGGGAGGACCTTCGAAACTCGGACGGTCACACGGACAGCCCTTCGGGAGGCACTCACGAACTAAGACCGAAACTATGATCTCTCTACAGAGTTGCACACATATGGTATCATCTATCCGGCAGGGCTTCGCTGTCCAGAACTAGTTCCTGCCGGAACCCAGACAGCCTTTCGGCTCTATGAAACTATTTCGCAGGGAGGGAGAGAGAAGCCAGATCATTGCATGTCACTTGTATGTGAGAAGGGATGAGGAGAATGGCAGCCCCTTCTCCTCCTTTTATAGGCCAAGGCAAGGGGTGGGGTGGTAGAGGAAATACCAAAACAACCATGCTACATGTCCCACATGAAGGGTGAAATGGTAACTCAAGTGGGGCACCAAGGGGACACAATGGAGACACCCCCTTGGCCAGCCACAACCTTGCCCCCTCCCATGGGGGGGGGGGCAATGTAACACCCCGGTGTACTGATGCTACAGTAACCCTTGGGGTTAAGCTAATCTTTTTGCTAAACATGTGCCTGATCATTATTGTCTCATGTTCTTTCAAATTCCAGTTGAATTCAAATTCAAATTCTAGGTGAATTTCAAAATTACTCAAACTTGAAAACTAAAATGTTCATCATGTGGATATTATTATTCTGGTAATATTGGTGGTGAACCAACTTTTTTCCAATGTGTCTAAATGGCCTAAAATAGCTAAACCTGAAAGCCAAAAAAAGGAAAAGGGAAAAGGAAAGGAGAGAGAGAGGGAAGTGCCCCTGCCCCACTTGGGCCAAGCCCACCTGGGCCGGCCCAGCTCCCCCTCAACCAGGCCGGCCCACCTACCTCTCCCATGTTCCCCTCCCCCCTGTTCGTCCGACCGGGCGCATCCTGCTCATCCTCGTCGGACTGGGCGCGCTGCCCCGTACTCCACGTCACCGGCGAGAGGGGATAAGGCCCCAACGCCTCAGGCTCCCTCCCCACTCACCCACTTGCCCCCTCTCTCCCTCGTCGCTCTCCCCCTCGCTCTCCAGATCCCCTACCCTCCTCAACCGAGCGCCGCCGTCGCCATGGCCCCGGCCTAGCCACGACCACCGTGCCCACCTCGCCGTCCCACTGCGTCTCGAAGGGTCGCCGTCGTCCGCTGCTTCGACTGGTGCGCCTCGTCGGAGCTCGGAGCCACCACAACGCCCACCATGACATCATCTTCCTCCTATGCTCCGACGAGCTTCGCCGCCGAAGCCGCCGCACCAAGCCCTCCCCGAGCACACCTGAGCACACCTACATGACCAACGTGGGCACCCGCCTCTTTCCCCTTTCTTCCCCGCGCGTTTCCGGCACCATAGCTCCTCCTCCCCGTTGTGCCCGAACGCGGCTCCGCCTGAGCTCGTCGCTGACGATGCTCCGGCGACCAAATGGCCTCGGCCCCGTGCGCAACTCGCTCGCCACTACGCCTAGTTCCCAACACGCACACGCACGCGACTCGCCGTGCCCCACAGCCCCCTGTTCGCCGCTCACCGGAAACCCACCACCAGCTGACTCGCTCGCCGTGACCACCGTAGCCCGAGCTCACGTCCGAGCTCGTAGACGAGCTCCTGGAGCTGTGTGAGTCCAACGAGATCCCTAGCGTGCCTTCCCATGCCATGCAGCTTCGTATCCGACGACGCCTGATTCCAGCCGCCGCCCTCACCGCTCGCCGCCGTCGCTACGGGCCTCCTCCGGTCTCACCGCCACCACAGGAGGGCGCAGCTCGCTCCTCTCGTTCGGGCGAGCCCAGCAACGCCTGGAGCCGACGCCTGTAGCTCCTTTTCTGCCGTCGACCGTAGCCGCTCCGCCGCGGACCTCGTCGCCGGCGATGTTTCCGGCCAGGTCCGGCGGTACCACCACCACCACTCGACGCGCGGTCGAGTGGCCTTTCGAACGCGACTAGCCAAACCTCTTTCCATGCCCCGTACGCGTTTTCCAGCAAACTCCGGCGATGCACCGCCCCGGGTAGGCTTGCCGGCGTTGCTCCGGCCGCTGTGCTAACATGGCGCCGACGTGGCCCTTTGGGGGCCACCCCAGTGAGGCTGCCAGGGGGCCCCGACGCCCCAGTTGACCATGTTGACTCTAGTCAATGCAGTTACTGTGCATGACATGTGGGCCCCTATGTTAATTAGGCTAATTAAATGTTTTTATAAATACAAATAATTAGTTAAACTAAATAGTCACTGACTAACGGGGCCCACACCTCTAACTAGTACTGTTAGTCTTTTTAATCCACTGTTAGTGCCACAGTCGCTGACATGTGGGACCTACTGGTCAGTTTGACCTGGTCAGCCGTCCTGTTGACTACTGACATCACAGTGACATCATGCTGACGTCATATTCCTCTTCTGTTAATGTTAATAATTCCATAATATTGTTTAAACTTTAAAAATTCGTAGAAATTAATCCGTAACTCCGATGAAAATGTTTTCTATATGAAAGTTGCTCAGAAAAATCCAACGAATCTGAATACGCGGTCCGTTCATCTGTCACATGCCCCCAGCATGCAGAACATGGAACCGTCCCCTCTCTTTCATCTGTCCAGAATTCGCCTAACACCGGGAATTCATCCTCGGATGTTTATCTCCTCCGTCTGCAACGTGTAGTACTACGTTAGGGTAACCCTATCTCTGCCCGTCGTCATGTTGTGCCTTGTGATGCATTGTTTGCTCTGTATTTACTGTTTCTTCCCCCTGTTCTCTCCGGTAGACCCCGAGACCGATGATGCCGCTGTGATTGACTACGTCACCGACGACCCCTCCTTCTTGTCTGAGCAACCAGGCAAGCAAACCCCCCTTGAGCATTCTGATATCGCCCATTTCTTTCCCTCTCATGCTTGCATTAGAACTGCTACTACTTTCTGTATGATCCTACTCTGATGCATAGCCTGTTGTTGTTACCTGCTTTCATACCTTACCTGCTTGTCCTAAACTGCATAGTATAGGTTGGTTAGTGATCCATCAGTGACCCCCACCTTGTCCCAGTTGCCCTACTTTATGTTCGATGACTCGATCAATGTGATCGACGTCCAGGTCCCGACACCGCACATCACCCCCCTAGTTGAACGACTCTGCAGAGTTACCATCGAGTGCCGAGGGTGGAACATCTTACATCACTCCTGATGAGATCTCTGTAGTGTAGCTATATGGTCGAGGTCATCGAGGGTGATTTCGTCCTTAACCACTTCTATTACGGCTTTGTCGTGCAACCCCTCAAGTGTGAACCTAGAGGGTGGATCCTCTTACGTTCACCTTGATGATAACATCAAGTGGAATTCACCGGGGGTGATTCCTCCGGTTTTCCCCTTGGTGTTAGACACACATTTACTATGGTTACTATGACTTTACACTGAATCATGTTACTAAAGACGGGTCGGCCCCGAGGGGTACCCGCGCGAGCTTAATAGCGAGTGATGTGGAGTCGGGTTGACCTGGAAGGTGCCCGCGAGATACTTACGAGGCGTGGCCGGGCATTCTTAGCCCTTGACGCAAGTACTCGAGACGGGGCGACGTGGTCACATCGATCGTGAGTCTCTGCTCGTTACCGCGTGCTCCTAATCCACTACGATTTGGATATTTGATCCGAGGGGCCTTTGGCTTGATAGCACTAACCATCACGTGGGCATAGTATGGGCGTTCTACGTCGTATACATCAGCCGAAGCTTAATAGATGTCAGCGATTGAGCGGCGCGCGCCAGGTTGGACTTCGTAAGCTCCTGCCTTGTTGAAGGAGGTAGCTAGGTCTGCTCACCGACCGCCCACGCAACATGCAGGATTTCCCAGGGAGATGGCCCATGACCTCTGGGGGCATAGGTTTAGTCCGGCGTGCTAGCCTCTCTATTAAGCTTAGGTCGGGTTGCGGCGTATTGTTTGGCCGAGGCCGGGCATGACCCAGGAAAGTGTGTCCGGCCGGAGTTAATCGAGCGTGGTGGGTAAGTTGGTGCACCCCTGCAGGGAAGAAAACATCTATCGATAGCCTATCCTACGGTAACAGACACTTGGAGTTGTATCCCGATCGATACAACTAGAACTGGATACTTGTGATGAGAATTGGAATGTGTTGACACTTGGAAAGTATTGCTTTGGGATTGCTTTCTCGCAGGGAATCGAGAAAGGATCTCTGGCCGAGGTTGATAACACTTCTACTACTTTACTTTATGCTACTCTACTCCCTCCTGTTTCTGCAAGATGGTGGTTTCTAGAAGATGCTAGTCTTTGATAGGCTAGGCTTTCCCCTTCTCTTCTAGCATTCTGCAGTTTAGTCCACAGATACAACCCATTTCCTTTGATACAGATGCATACTTAGTTTAGATCTGATGTAAGTCTTGCGAGTACTTTGGATGAGTACTCACGGTTGCTTTGCTACTTCTTTTTCCCCCATACCCGATTGTTGCGACCAGATGGCGGATCCCAGGAGCCAGACGACGCCACTGATGACTACTACTACCCGGAGGATGCCTACTACTACGTGGAGACCGTCGACGACCAGGACTAGTTAGGAGGCTCCCAGGCAGGAGGCCTTGCCTTTTCGATCGTTGTTGCTTTTGTGCTAACCTTCTTAAGGAAAACTTGTCTAACTTATGTCTGTACTCATATATTTTTGCTTCCGCTGACTCTTGTGTATTCGATCCCTCGAGGCCCCTGGCTTGTAATATAAAGACTGTATTATTTTAATTTGTGTCTAGAGTTGTGTTGTGATATCTTCCCGTGAGTCCTTGATCTTGATCGTACACATTTGCGTGTATGATTGAATCGAGGACGTCACAAGTTGGTATCAGAGCCGACTGCCTGTAGGTCGCCCCCTTTCCAACTCCTTGGCCGAAGTTGAGTCTAGTCACTGAAAAACTTTTACTAACACTGGCTGTGTGTCTTACGGGCCCACGTCGCCATATGGGTGGTATTAGGATCTTTTATTCCTCGTCTATACTCTGGGACTCTAATATCTCTTCTATTCGGGTTAAAATGGTTTTACCAACTCTAACATTAGGATCCCGTGACCACATTCACCCCAAAGCTGGATACGCCATAGTTTTCCTTAGAATAGTATTCTGGATAGTACACACACCATCGTGATGACAACGAAGTGGTATCCATCGTACCTCTTTCATTATGCATGTTTCAACATGAATGATCCTTGTTTTTACAAATGCTCAGTGCTGAGCTACCCCCTGTTATATGTTAGCAAGATGGTTAGACCCGCTGGTCGTGGCCGTGGTGCCAAAGATCCACCACGCCCGAATTCTTTGCTGGAATGATGCAACAATTTGAGCTGAACCGCCAATTCATGGAAGGAATGATGGCTCACTTTCCTCGTCCGAACATGAATCAACAGCCAACCCCAGTAACTCTGCAAGACTTCATGCGTCTCAACCCAACTATTTACCGCAGCTCAACTCAACCCCTTGATGCTGATGACTGGATCCGCGACATCACATATGAAATGGAGTCTGCTAGTGTGGCCCCTGCTAGCTATGTCACCTTTGCATCTTTCTTTCTGAAGGGTCCCGCTGCTCAATGGTGGGACATCCACAGACGTACCCTGCCTGCTGGAACGGTCATCACTTGGCCGGATTTCCAAGCTGCCTTCTGTGCCCGCTTCATTCCTCAAGGAATCATGGACAGGAAGAAGCGAGATTTCCGCAACTTCACCCAAGGCAACAATACTGTAGATGCTTATCAGTGGGAATTTCTGGACTTGTCTCGTTATGCTGAAGAAGACATTGCAACTGATGCTCGTAGGCAAGAAAAGTTCCGTGATGGACTTCACCCTGATATTAAGCTAGCACTGCTCGCTCATGACTTTGCCGACTTCGCCACCTTGGTGAACAAGGCTATTCAGGTTGAGACTGGTCTTCAGGAACACCAGGGATCCCTTAGGCGCAGCCGTGACGTTGGCTCATCTTCGGGCCCGTCAGCGCAGAAGCATCGGATATGGATTCTCCACAACATGTATCGTCCAACTGCACCTGCACCTGCACCAAGACAGTCCTATGCCGCACCTCGTGTGCCTCCTCCACCACAAAGGCAGCCCCTTTGGGCCGTACCACCCCAAGCTTCTGCTCCCAATCCCAATGATGGTCTGTGCTTCAAGTGTGGCCTTCTGGGCCATCGTTCCAGGAACTGCCCTTAGAATTAGAGTCAGCTGGCTCTGCCTTCAACTGGCAGTAACAACTAGCCCCACAACAACAATGCCAGAACTTATGGTCGTGGTCAGGCTAATCATGTTGATCTGAATGAAGCTCAAGACCAGCCTGCTACTGTGATGGGTACTCTCCTTGTTAATTCAGTACCAGCATCTGTTTTATTTGATTCAGGAGCATCACATTCATTCATGTCAGAAAATTTTGCATATGCACACGACATTCGATGCGAGCCCATGAACAATCCGATAGTGGTACGCACCCCTGCGGGTCAGTGTCGAACTACCATGATTGGTCGCAACGTCCCCGTTGAAATTGAAGGGTTGGAATTTCATGTTTCTCCCATTATTCTGGAGTCTTCCAACATTGACCTCATTCTGGGAATGGAATGGTCGAAAGCACATACTGCCTCTATCGTTTGTGCCACCAAAGTCGTTCATATCCTACATCCTTCCGATGAGATAGTAAGCTACCATGCTTAGATTGTTCAAAACGCCAAAGCACGACTTTATGCTTTGAATGCGTTGAACACAACACCTCTTGAGGGAATTGAAAAGATTCCAGTTGTTCGCGACTTCCTAGATGTCTTTCCAGAAGAACTTCCAGGAATACCTCCTGCCCGGGCTGTCGAGTTCGTCATCGATTTGAAACCAGACACCGTTCCTATTGCCAAGCGACCCTACAAGATGCTGCCTCATGAACTCCTTGAACTTAGGGAGGAAATCGACAAATCTCTTCTCAGTGGTTTCATTCGTCCAAGTTCCTCAGCTTGGGGAGCACCTTCTCTATTTGTGAAGAAGGATGGAACGAATCGTTTGGTACAAGACTATCGTCCTATCAACCAAGCTACAATTCAGAACAAATATCCGCTTCCTCGGATCAATGATCTGTATGATCAAATTGCTGGTTCATCAATATTCTCTAAACTCGACTTGAGGTTGGGTTACCACCAGATCCGTGTTCGTGAAGAGGATATTACAAAGACCGCATTCGTCACTCGTTATGGTTCTTACGAGTACACCGTCATGTCTTTTGGCTTGACCAATGCTCCAGCCACATTCTCTCGTCTGATGAACTACATATTCATGGATTACCTCGACAAGTTCGTCGTAGTCTATCTAGATGATATTCTGGTATATTCGAAGAACAAAGAAGAACAAGATGTACATCTTCGACTTGTTCTAGAGAAGCTTCGAGAACATCAACTTTATGCCAAGTATTCCAAGTGCGAATTCTGGCTTCCTGAAGTCACCTACCTTAGTCATGTCATCTCCAAGGATGGTATTGCCGTCAACCCAGAGCGCGTTCAGGCTATTCTTGACTGGACCCCTCCGAAGACTGTCAAGCAAGTCAGAAGCTTTCTTGGTCTTGCCAGCTATTGTCGTCGCTTTGTCGAGAACTTCTCCAAGATTGCCAAGCCACTGACCAATCTGCTTCACAAAGGCGTTAAGTTCGATTGGACAGACAAATGTCAGGAAAGTTTCCAGGCACTCAAAGACAAGCTGACATCTGCCCAGTGCTTGCTCCCCCTGATTCTCGCAAGGACTTTGTCATCTATTGCGACGCTTCACGTCAAGGATTAGGCTGTGTCCTAATGCAAGAGCGCAGAGTGATTGCTTATGCCTCTCGTCAAGTGCGCCCTCACGAAGAGAACTACCCAGTTCATGACCTTGAGCTTGCTGCGGTTATCTATGCACTGAAGCTATGGCGACAGTACCTTCTCGGTAATCGTTGCGAGATCTTCACCGATCATCAGAGTCTGAAGTACCTGTTTACTCAGCCAGATCTGAACCTCCGTCAGCAACGATGGATGGAAGCTATTGCTGACTACAACTGCGGTATATCCTATACCCTTGGTAAGGCTAATGTAATGGCCGATGCCCTGAGCCGTAAGTCTTATTGCAGTAACCACATGGTTCATAAAGCTGAGCCTCGCCTTTATGAAGAGCTATGCAAGCTGAACCTTCAACTAGCTCCACAGGGTTCTTTGAATAACCTTGTCTTGGAACCAACTCTTCTGAAAGCAATTAAGTCTACTCAAGCCAAAGATGCTCATATTGATCTGATGAAAAAGGATCTTGCCTTAGAGAAATCCGGAGATTTTTCACTTGGTGAAGATGGAACCTTATACTTCAAAGATCGCATTGTGGTACCCCAATTCGAGCTTATGACAGAGAAGGTGATGAAAGAAGCGCATGACACCCCTCTCTCTATTCATCTGGGAAGTACCAAGATGTACTTAGACATTCGTCAGAAGTGTTGGTGGTCTAATATGAAGCAAGACATTGCTCGATATATTGAAGAATGTGACGTTAGTCGTCGCGTCAAAGCAGAACATCAGAAACCAGCTGGACTTCTACAACCGCTTCCGATTCCTGAGCGCTTCCGATTCCTGAGTGGAAGTGGGATAAGATCCAAGTGGACTTTGTCACCAGCCTTCCCAAGTCTCAGAAAGGTAACGATGATATCTTTGTCGTCATCGACCAATTCTCGAAGGTTGCTCACTTTCTGCCAGTCAAGGAGACTATCAATGCTAGTCAATTAGCAAACTTGTATATCTCCCGAATTGTGTCACTCCACGGCATCCCGAAGGAGATCAGTTTAGACCATGGCAGTATATTCACTTCGAAGTTCTGGGATAGTTTCCAAGAGGCAATGGGAACTCATATTACCTGGAGCACTGCTTGTCATCCCCAATCCCAAGGCCAAGTCGAGCGAGTCAATCAAATTCTTGAAGACATGCTTCGGGCTTGTGTTATTTCTTTTGGCAAGAAGTGGGAAGAATCTCTCCCTTATGCAGAGTTCTCTTATAACAACAGCTATCAAGCCAGCTTGAAGATGGCACCCTTCGAAGTGCTTTATGGACGTAAGTGCCGAACCCCTCTGAATTGGCCAGAAACTGGGGAACGAGCGCTCATTGGTCTAGACATTATTCAACAAGCTGAAGAGCAGGTTCGCATTGTCCGGGATAATCTCAAGGCGGCCCAGTCCCGCCAGAAGAGCAACTATGACCGGAAACACTGGGGTTCAACTTATCAACCTGGTGAACAAGCTTATCTGCGTGTCACTCCTTTAAGAGGCACTCATCGATTTGGAGTCAAGGGAAAGCTAGCTCCTCGCTACATTGGTCCCTTCCGTATTCTCGCCCGTTGTGGACTGGTGGCTTATCAACTGGAGTTACCACCTCAGTTCTCTCATGTTCATGATGTCTTCCACATGTCGCAACTTCGTCGATGCTTCAAGGATCCGGAACGTGAAGTGGATCCGGAATTGATTGAAGTTCAAGATGATCTCACATACAAGGAGCATCCGATCTGCATTCTTGAAGAAGCTGAACGTCGAACACGCCAGAAGGTTACCAAGTTCCTCAAGGTGCAATAGTCAAATCATTCTAAAGATGAAGCCACTTGGGAACGCGAGGATAACCTTTGTGCTGAATACCCCGACCTGTTCCCTTCTACCTCTTAATTCTCGGGACGAGAATTTCTTTTATAGGAGGAGAGTTGTAACACCCCGGTATACTGATGCTACAGTAACCCTTGGGGTTAAGCTAATCTTTTTGCTAAACATGTGCCTGATCATTATTGTCTCATGTTCTTTCAAATTCCAGTTGAATTCAAATTCAAATTCTAGGTGAATTTCAAAATTGCTCAAACATGAAAACTAAAATGTTCATCATGTGGATATTATTATTCTGGTAATATTGGTGGTGAACCAACTTTTTCCCAATGTGTCTAAATGGCCTAAAATAGCTAAAGCTGAAAGCTAAAAAATGAAAAGGGAAAAGGAAAGGAGAGAGAGAGGGAAGTGCCCCTGCCCCACTGGGGCCAAGCCCACCTGGGCCGGCCCAGCTCCCCCTCACCCAGGCCAGCCCACCTACCTCTCCCGTGTTCCCCTCCCCCCTGTTAGTCCGACCGGGCGCGTCCAGCTCGTCCCGCCAGACCGGGCGCGCCGCCCCATACTCCATGTCGCCGGCGAGAGGGGATAAGGCCCCGACGCCTCGGGCTCCCTCCCAACTCGCCCACTTGCCCCCTCTCTCCCTCGTCGCTCTCCCCCTTGCTCTCCAGATCCCCTCCCCTTCCAACCGAGCGCCGCCGTCGCCATGGCTCCGGCCTAGCCATGGCCACCATGCCCACCTCGCCGTCCCACTGCGTCTCCAAGGGTCGCCATCGTCCGCTGCTTCGACTGGTGCGCCTCGTCGGAGCTCGGAGCCATCGCAACGCCCACGACGACATCGTCTTCCTCCTCTGCTCCGACGAGCTTCGCCGCCGAAGCCGCCGCACCAAGCCCTCCCCGAGCACACCTAAGCACACCTACAGGACCAACATGAGCACACATCTCTTTCCCCTCTCTTCCTCGTGTGTTTCCGGCGCCGTAGCTCCTCCTCTCCGTCGTGCCCGAACGCGGCTCCGCCTGAGCTCATCGCCAACGATGCTCCGACGACCAAATGGCCTCGGCCCCATGCGTAACTCGCTCGCCACTACGCCTAGTTCCCAACACGCACACGCACGCGACTCGCCATGCCCCGCAGCCCCATGTTCGCCGCTCACCGGAAACCCACCACCAGTTGACTCGCTCGCCGTGACCACCGAAGCCCGAGTTCGCGTACGAGCTCGTAGACGAGCTCTTGGAGCTTGTGTGAGTCCAACAAGACCCCTAGCGCGCCTTCCCATGCCATACAGTGCCGTATCCGACGACGCCCGATTCCGGTCGCCGCCCTCACCGCTCGCCGCCATCGCTACGGGCCTCCTCCGGCCTCACCGCCACCACAGGAGGGCGCAGCTCGCTCCGCTTGTTCGGGCGAGCCCAGCAACGCCCGGAGCCGACGCCTGTAGCTCCTTTTCTGCCATCGACCCTAGCCGCTCCGCTGCGGATCTCGTCGCCGGCGACGTTTCCGGCCAGGTCCGGCGGTACCACCACCACCACCACTCGACGCGCGGTCGAGTGGCCTTTCGAACGCGACTAGCCGCACCTCTTTCCGTGCCCCATACGCGTTTTCCGGCCAACTCCGGCGATGCACCGCCACGGGTAGGCTTGCCGACATTGCTCCGGCCGTCGTGCTGACTTGGCGCCGACATGGCCCTATGGGGGCCACCCCAGTGAGGCTGCCAGGGGGCCCCGGCGCCCCAGTTGACCACGTTGACTCTGGTCAACGCAGTTATTGTGCATGACATGTGGGCCCCTCTGTTAATTAGGCTAATTAAACGTTTTTATAAATAAAAATAATTAGTTAAACTAAATAGTCACTGACTAATGGGGCCCACACCTCTAACTAGTACTGTTAGTCTTTTTAATCCACTGTTAGTGCCATAGTCGCTCACATGTGGGACCTACTGGTCAGTTTGACCTGGTCAGCCGTCCTGTTGACTACTGACATCACAGTGACGTCGTGCTGACATCATATTCCTCTTCTGTTAATGTTAATAATTCCAGAATATTGTTTAAACTTTAAAAATTCATAGAAATTAATCTGTAACTCCGATGAAAATGTTTTCTATATGAAAGTTGCTCAGAAAAATCCAACGAATCCGAATACGCGGTCCGTTCATCTGTCACATGCCCCTAGCATGCTGAACATGGAACCGTCCCCTCTCTTTCATTTGTCCGGAATCCGCCTAACGCCGGGAATTCATCCTCGGATGTTTATCCCCTCCGTCTGCAACGTGTAGTAGTACGTTAGGGCAACCCTAGCTCTGCCCGTCGCCATGTTGTGCCTTGTGATGCATTGTTTGCTCTGTATTTACCGTTTCTTCCCCCTCTTCTCTTCGGTAGACCCCGAGGCCGATGATGCCGCTGTGATCGACTACGTCACTGACGACCCCTCCTGCTTGTCTGAGCAACCAGGCAAGCAAACCCCCCTTGAGCATTCCGATATCGCCCATTTCTTTCCCTCTCATGCTTGCATTAGAACTGCTACTGCTTTCTATATGATCCCACTCTGATGCACAGCCTGTTGTTATTACCTGCTTTCATACCTTACCTGCTTGTCCTAAACTGCTTAGTATAGGTTGGTTAGTGATCCATCAGTGACCCCCACCTTGTCCTAGTTGCCCCGCTTTATGTTCGATGACTCGATCAACGTGATCGACGTCCAGGTCCCGACACCGCACATCAGCCCCCTAGTTGAACGACTCTGCAGAGTTACCATCGAGTGCCGAGGGTGGAACCTCTTACATCACTCCTGATGAGATATCTGTAGTGTAGCTATATGGTCGAGGTCATCGAGGGTGATTTCCTCCTTAACCACTTCCGTTACGGCTCTGTCGTGCAACCCCTCAAGTGTGAACCTCGAGGGTGGATCCTCTTACATTCACCTTGATGATAACATCGAGTGGAATTCACCGGGGGTTTTTCCTCGGGTTTTCTCCTTGATGTGAGACACACAGTTACTATGGTTACTATGACTTTACATTGAATCATGTTACTAAAGACGGGTCGACCCCGAGGGGTACCCGCGCGAACTTAATAGCGAGTGATGTGGAGTCGGGTTGACCTGGAAGGTGCCCGCGAGAAACTTACGAGGCGTGGCCGGGCATTCTTAGCCCTTGCTGCAAGTACTCGAGACGGGGTGACGGGGTCACATCGATCGTGAGTCTCTGCTCGTTACCGCGTGCTCCTAATCCACTACGATTTGGATATTTGATCCGAGGGGCCTTTGGCCTGATAGCACTAACCATCACGTGGGCATAGTATGGGCGTTCTGCGTTGTATGCATCAGCCGAAGCTTAATAGATGTAAGGGACTGAGGGGCGCGCGCCAGGTTGGACTTCGTAAGCTCCTGCCTTGTTGAAGGAGGTAGCTAGGTCTGCTCACCGGCCGCCCACGCAACGTGAGGAGTTCCCGGGGAGATGGCCCATGACCCCTGTGGGCATAGGTTTAGTCCGGCGTGCTGGCCTGTCTATTAAGCATAGGTCGTGTTGCGGCGTATTGTTTGGGCAAGGTCGGGCATGACCCAGGAAAGTGTGTCCGGCCGGAGTTAATCGAGCGTGGTGGGTAAGTTGGTGCACCCCTGCAGGGAAGAAAACATCTATCGGTAGCCTGTCCTACGGTAACGGACACTTGGAGTTGTATCCCGATCGATACAGCTAGAACTGGATACTTGTGATGAGAACTGGATGGTGATGAGAATTGGAATGTGTTGACACTTGGATAGTATGGCTCTGGGATTGCTTTCTCGCAGGGAGTCGAGAAAGGATCTCTGGCCGAGGTTGATAACACTTCTACTACTTTACTTTATGCTACTCTACTCCCTCCTGTTTCTGCAAGATGGTGGTTTCCAGAAGATGCTAGTCTTCGATAGGCTAGGCTTTCCGCTTCTCTTCTGGCATTCTGCAGTTTAGTCCACAGATACAACCCATTTCCTTTGATACAGATGCATACTTAGTTTAGATCTGATGTTAGTCTTGCAAGTACTTTGGATGAGTACTCACGGTTGCTTTGCTACTTCTTTTTCCCCCATACCCGATTGTGGCGACCAGATGACGGATCCCAGGAGCCAGACGACGCCACTGATGACTACTACTACCCGGAGGATGCCTACTACTACGTGGAGACCGCCGGCGACCAGGACTAGTTAGGAGGCTCCCAGGCAGGAGGCCTTGCCTTTTCGATTGTTGTTGCTTTTGTGCTAGCCTTCTTAAGGCAAACTTGTCTAACTTATGTCTGTACTCAGATATTGTTGCTTCTGCTGACTCTTGTGTATTCGAGCTTATGTATTCGAGCCCTCGAGGCCCTTGGCTTGTAATATAAAGCTTGTATTATTTTAATTTGTGTCTAGAGTTGTGTTGTGATATCTTCCCGTGAGGCCTTGATCTTGATCGTACACATTTGCATGTATGATTAGTGTACGATTGAATTGATGGCGTCACAGGCAACAAGCCACCAACATGTCTCCTAGAAACATTGGTGCTCCCTAGACAAAAAGCCACCAAACATGTAACCCCTGATTCGTGGGATCTTGCCCCCTCGTGCTGAGACAAGATGTTTTCCACGAAACATTTTTTCTGAAAAATTCTGTAAGGTCCCAGAACATTTCCTGCACCCTATAAAATTATTCTGGGCATGATCCGAAACATTTCCGGTGTGGTGATTTTTATCAACGAAAAGCAACAACGGCGGTTACGGCAGCTCCGGAACATTTTCGGTTTTTCTCTCCAAAAATTCCCAAAAGTTCCCAGACCAATTCTGGGGCCCTCTAAGAATTTCCAGGCGAGTGCCGAAACCATTTTGACCTAATAATATATTCCAAAACAACTTTTCGGTTTTACCGAAAGTCTTTCGGTGTTCTCTCTCCGGAACTCTTCCGTTGTCTCCGAAACTTTTCCGGTGACTTTCTCTCAGACTCCCTGTCTAGTATTCAGTAGATAGATGACCCTTAAGCGTGTGACCCTATAGGTTCGGTGAAGTATGGACATGACCAGGAACCCCTTCCGATCAATGATCAAAATCGGAGCCGTGGACACCCATATTGACCCCTATACCCACAGGAATGAATATTCGAGTGAACCTCCAGTTGTTGTGTGCTATTCCTGGTGCTTCGTGATATGTTCCAAATACCCGAGGTGAGATTTACTTGCATCCCTGTGGATCAACAAATTGTCCACTATGCTAGTTACCTCGTTACCAGTTTTGTTCTCTTTTATCGTTTCCGTGTTGCAGTATCCCTGTGATCAAATCACACTATGTCTGGCCAGACGATGATGGATACCGTAACACCGAGAGGGCCCGAGAATATCTCTCCATCGTCGGAGGAGCCAATCCCAATCTTGAGCTATCAAGTTACTTGACACACTTTTCCATGAACCCGTAAGCCGCCGTAATAGCCACCCATTTACGGATGACGTTTAACAAACCCCAAAGTTCATGAAGCAAGTATGAAGAAACTCGATACTCTCATGGTCTAAGGAATTATGCAAACGTTAACCATCTCTGTGTTATGTACCAATAACTTGTGACGAACGAATCTCATAGCATAACATCAATCCGGGTCGATTCAACACAAATGTTCTGTTAACATTGTGCCCTCAAAGTTGCTGGCATAGATATGCCCATGACCAGGAAAACAGAATCATCATGCAACACTTGAGCTAGTCTTAGAGGCCAGACTAGGAATACTTCTTACCGTTTATTATTCCACATGTGCATATGAGTCTTCCTCCGAGCGTTGTGTTATTGCAGACTCGAGAACCATAGCAGTTATAGCATGGAACATAAACATAATTATGAACATGGAGATAAGTAATAGCATTTATTATTGCCTCTAGGGCATATCTCCTACAGACTCCCACTTGCACTAGAGTCAATAATCTAGTTAATGCTAATGCACTTTACACCTATGGCATACCGGTGTAAAAATTGCTTCGCATGTGGTATAGCCTGATTTCCATTGGATCTGACAACTTCAGTTCCGTGTCTATCTCTGCATATCCTCACGTTTTCACGCTTTCACAAAATTCATATTTTGTGCGGACTTGGCTTTTATGTATGTGAATCACAGGTCGAACCTAGATTCCTCAGACTGAGTTATGGAGAAACTACCTGCAATAGTGTCCCATTGACAAAAAGCCATCTTGGAACCATAATAAGTTCACGAATGAACTATATGATTCAACATCTTGTTTGTCGCTTCTAAAGCGTCAACATACTTAGTCATTTGTTATAGAATTCGCCACAGTATCCTGTTGGGAACAATTTCCAACTACCATGCCACCATATTGTGTATTACACAAAACCCTTAACTTAAATCGAAAATCGCATGGAGAAAAGATGAAGACTGTATCGATGTAACATTTTACAACGAACTCTTCATGATCTCCGCTTGCGAGAAAACATACCATCAGTACTTACTCTAGTACTCAATGACATCTTTCATTGTTGTCCCAGAATCAGTACTTTGATCACTTTAGTATCCATACTCGCAACACCTTGGGAGTATCGGACATATCTGGTTGTTTTACATACCATGGAATACATGATTAATCCAAACACAAAAGTGTGTGGAATCTGCATCATGTATTTTTCTCATCAGTGTTTTGGGACACCGAGTCTTGCAAAAAAACTCTTCCATGTGACTCCGACAAGAATCACTCCTTGGCGGTTTTAAATGCTAAAAGGTTTTAGCACCTTGTCAATATGTATTCATTGCTTAGCCCTATTAGGTAAATCTATCTCCATAGATCATTATGCCTAATATTGAGGCTATTTACCTAAGAACTTCATCAAAAAAACTATTTTCAAATGAAGTCCTAATTCGTGTCAAGAAATTTATTTCCAATTAACAATGTGTCAAGCACACAAGGTTTTTAGAAATATTATTACACTCCCACTTACTTTCTTGAATTGCAAGCATCTTCGTTACCCATTGATGAAGTCAAACCCCTTTGACCATTTCATCAAAGCACGAAGATTCCAACTCCATTTTGCTCTCTTCTGTCCATCGCTGGAACTTTGAAGTTTGCACCCTTACTAGCATCCTCTGGATAGACAAAATGCCTTGGACTGTAACACATGCAAGTCCTTGGTTTCATTTCCATCAGATGGAAATCCTATTGTCATCCATGTTTCATATCTCATGATTGAAATATGTATTAATTGCTAGTTCAATCCGAACCGACTTTAAGCATCGCTACGATGAAAACAACCTCATCGTAGTCAACTCTTGAACTTGTTATTTCAACAAGTCGAGCTTTATGGATAATTTTTTTATGCGTATCAGTTTTAAGTTCCACAAATATTCGTTAGACTCTAAGTCTTCCGAAAGGTGTATCAAGGTTTTAATCTTGAATTACTTATATGGAAACTAACTCGGGTTGTATTGGCATTTAGCCAATTCCGGAGTCAGGGCCCATCAACGCTTCCTTGTGTATCGTAGGTATAATGTTGTCTAACAACAATATCTCGTTTGCGCACCTGAGAGGTTTGCACGAGCCTTGCCTACGTGGTTCAGCTACAAGTTCGACCGAAGTTCATACATTTTATTGTAGAGACTTCCGTATCAGTCACAGTAGGAAACTCTGGAATTACTTCCAAGGTCTCTTTCCTTTGATCTGATGATGAAGATACTGTTTATCTCGTCTAGTTGCACTATTCTCCCACTCACCTTTTTTAAAGAACCATTCTCTTTAAAAGCACACCGTTTCGTGGCAAAACTATTTGCCTCGGTATAGTGAGGGAGGAATACCCAACATTTTGGTATAACCTACAAAGTGGCACTTGTCTGATTTGGAATAGGTTTGTGACCTTTTACACAAGCCCCATATTCCAAATGTTAAGAAAAGATATAACATGGTTGGGCGTACCATACCATGGCTTCATTTCAACAGACCCGATGTAGCTCTTTTCAGTGTAAAAGCCACAGTCTCTAAAGCATCACTTTAAAAGGGATAATGGCAAATTTATTTATGTCATCTTTGACCTTACCATGTCATAAATGGTTAGATTACATCTCCACGGACTTTCCACTTGCAGTGGTGTTCCAGGAGGTGCATGTTATGAAACCCCTTTCACAACTCACCAGACATTCGCTAAACATGTAACTCAAATATTCCTTTGTGCAATCAAATTGCAGAAACATAATTTTCTTGTTACAATAACTTCTACTTAATTTTTGAAAACCTTTCGAATGATATCAAAAGATCCAGACTTACGTCTCATCAAGTAAATATCCATATATCTACTTGAGTCATTTCTGAAGATAATTAAATCCACCACCCGCAACAACATTTATTGAACTACACACATCAAAATGTATGATCACCAATAAGTTTGTTGCTCGTTCCTTATGGCCTGTGAACGGTATTTCAGTCACTTCACTTTTCGGAGGAAAGTTGCAAGTGTCAGATGATTCAAAATCAAACGACTTCAAAATCCATCATAATGGAATTTTTCCATGCGGGTTTCTCCAATGTGACCAAATGCAGTGCCACACATGTGTGGTATTCTCATAGTCTCACGACATTTAGCGTCAGCATTATGGATGTATCATATTACCATCAATATTCATAACGTACATCCCATCTTGGATGGAAGCATGACCCTTCATGTTATTCATAATACTTAACAACAATTGTTGGTTTTATGAACAACTCTTTTGCAACAAACATTGTGCAATGGGCTAGAGTGTATGAAACTCTAAAATGAATTATGAAAGTAAACCCAGAGGTATTGTATTATTATCAATATTCATAACATACATCTCATTCATAATGAAAGTATGGCCCTTGTGTTATTCATAACATCGAACATAAAAAGTTCTCTTATGAACAACCTTCTTGCAAGATACCTTATGCAATGGGCTAGAGTTTATAAAACTCTAAATGAATTATGAAAATAAATACAGATGGAAATACACCGATGGAAGGTATAGTAACATTTACTATGTTCCCTATATATACCTTAACATCATTTCTGGCTAGTCTTTTTAGGCCATAGTAGCTCTTACATTGATTCGCAACAGAATGCAATCGAGCGGGTATCTTTGTGATTAACTCACAATACCCAAGAATTAGTGATTAACATGTTTAACCATAATTCCCAAGAACTATATCTTTGACCAGCCTACTATACATCAAAAACTTGTATGACATTCATACATGAGCTGGATATTCTAGTCATCTTTCTTTCTGCCTTTATACTTCTAACAGTTTAACTTTTAGTATTTCTCCTACTCACAAAAGAAGCACCCAACTTAAGAGTGGCGTTACCCAGGACTTCCTAGGCATGTAAGTCATACTAACACCCTTTGGACACTTCCTTTCTCTTTAAGTTGTTGTTTTATTCACCTTTCATTATATGACAGGCGTTCTTCTGGATCCCTTTCCCAACAGTCAAATGCATAGTAAACACTTTTACTAATACTTGCAAACAAACATTGCTTTGTTTGTATCTGAAAATAATTTTCAGTTCCACGAATATCATATAACTATCCCAACTTTTGAAGTTTGGGTTTCATAGAAGCAAACATATTCCACTTGACCGTAACCAAATTCTAGCTTTTGGACTGAAGGACGAGAGTCACATGATCCATAGCATTAGCGGGAGGATATGGAAAGCATGCGATAGGACAAAGTCCTTCTCGGAACTTTTGAGGACAATCCTCACATTACGTTACCAATCGTAAAGTTTTAACCAGATATTTAACAACTATTCAATTTTACCAGGTAAGGTGGAAACACGAGCGATTATTCTACAACTATTTTGCAAGAAACACTTAGACAATGTTCATAATTAATTGCACTGAGAATTAAACATGTTAATTCAATAGTGTGCTCCCACTCAAATCAATATCTCTCATAATTAATTTTGAGTGATACAAGATCCAGACTTCAATTCATCACCATAGAATCATCATCTCATAACGGGAATTTTAATCGCTAGGCCAACTTGCCGATCACATCTCTATGTGACTCTTGCTCATCTTTCGATGTGTGTGTTCCGAGCTCAGGATGATCCTTCCATGAACGTCAAGACAACCAAGTGATCTTGTTGCAAGGTCTGACCTCACCTGCCTCACACTTCTCTAATCGTTCATACCCATGCATCCATGGAGCACCCCAAAAAGATAGGTGCCGTGACGGTGCTACACTTGGGAGAACACTAACTACTTGATATTTTAGTGAGAGATCACCCTAATAAAAAGCGACTATTGCGCAATCAAGAAGGGTGCATCATAAGGGATAAACATCTCAGGCAATTGATAATAGCATGATATGGTATAGCCCTTTCTGACGGAGAAGTCTTTCATTTCTTCGTCTTCGGCATTCGCGTCGGTGTTCACCTTCACAAAGATTGCCACCACCTTGTCGATGCACCAGATAATATTGCTATCTCTATAGCTAATAAAATAAGTGCATTACTTATGGTTGACACGCAGGTCATTAAAGTGACAATCATATGGCTCCAACCATCATGCCGAATCATGACACGTAGGTCATGTTAATTACATGATATAGTCATCTCATACATAATCAAATTGAATATGAGCATTGATATACCACATCACATGCTCATCCTGCAAAACCAAGATAGACGCCTCTAATCGGTTTATGCAAAATTTTATTTTACGTGGCTTCTAAGGTTTTGACTTAAACCGCAGCTACCAACGTTTTATCATCAAGTATGATTATTCAAGTTGCTAGATTAACATCTCAGGGTGTATGAAACACGAGATAATTAAATCTCGAGCCCCATACTAAACTTTTTCATACGCATGACCCCCGTGCAGATCATATCTGCAATGCCCTTTCATGTGCGAATCTCATCTTTCTTTTGACTACGACAGAACCCAAAGAACTGATAGCACGTCCATGATCAATCAGGATCACAGATTGCCAGAACTTTGTCAAATTCCACCATGCCGTCTCGAGAATGAGCAAACGCAAATTCTAGGGAAGCAACAAGAACGTCGGGTAACAGATTTCATCTGTCACCCGCATAAATAATTTTCAGCAATAGATCTCATCTACTACCCAATTATATTATGCAATACCCATACATCTCCATGTATTCTAGATCGAAACCTACATCTACGCATAACACGGCTCTTGATGCCACTGTAGGGTAACGCAGCAGAAAACAAAAAAATTCCGACCTACGCACCAGCCCAGGACCACTATGGAGACTGCATACATGGTTTGATCTTTTTCGTTACCAACTCGTAGCGCAGCGGGAAGTAGAGTCGATAACGATCGGCGGTGTAGATCCCCGCAGCTAGGATTTACAACCTCCCAACCGCGAGGATGTATACCCTCATCTGCTCCCCTCAGACAGCCCTCCGGGAGGCAGTCGAATAGCCCCCCGAATGGTGTCGCGGACAGCCCTTCAGGAGGACCTTCGAAACTTGAACGGTCACTCGGACAGCCCTTCGGGAGGACCTTCGAAACTCGGACGGTCACACGGACAACCCTTCGGGAGGAACTCACGAACTAAGACCTAAACTACGATCTCTCTACAAAGTTGCACACATACGGTGTCATCTATCCAATAGGGCTTTGCCGTCCAGAACTAGTTCCTACCGGAACCCAGACAACCTTTCGGCTCTACAAAACTATTTCACGGGGAGGGAGAGAGAAGCCAGATCATTGCATGGCACTTGTATGTGAGAAGGGATGAGGAGAATGGCAGCCCCTTCTCCTCCTTTTATAGGCCAAGGCAAGGGGTGGGGTGGTGGAGGAAATACTAAAACATCCATGTTACATGTCCCACATGAAGGGTGAAATGGTAACTCAAGTGGGGCACCAAGGGGACACCATGTAGGCACCCCCTTGGCTAGCCACAACCTTCCCCTCCCATGGGGGGGGCAACAAGCCACCAACATGTCTCCTAGAAACATGGGTGCTCCCTAGACAAAAAGCCACCAAATATGTAACCCCCGATTTGTGGGATCTTGTCCCCTCGTGCTGAGACAAGATGTTTTCCGTGAAACATTTTTTCTGAAAAATTCTAGAAGGTCCCGGAACATTTCCTGCACCCTCTAAAATTATTCTGGGCATGATCCGAAACATTTCCAATGTGGTGATTTTTATCAGCGAAAAGCAACAACGGCGGTTACGGCAGCTCCGGAACATTTTCGGTTTTTCTCTCCGAAAATTCCCAAAAGTTCCCAGACCAACTCTGGGGCCCTCTAAGAATTTCCAGGAGAGTGCCGAAACCATTTTGACCTAATAATATATTCCAAAACAACCTTTTCGGTTTTACCGAAACTCTTTCGGTGTTCTCTCTCCGGAACTCTTCCGTTGTCTCCGAAACTTTTCCGGTGACTTCCTCTCAGACTCCCTGTCTAGTATTCAGCAGATAGATGACTGTCGGTGTCAAAACCGGCGGATCTCGGGTAGGGGTCCCGAACTATGCGTCTAAGGCAGATGATAACAGGAGGCAGGGGACATGATGTTTTACCCAGGTTCGGGCCCTCTTGATGGAGGTAAAACCCTACGTCCTGCTTGATTATTCTTGATAATATGAGTAGTACAAGAGTAGATCTACCACAAGATCAGAGAGGCTAAACCCTAGAAGCTAGCCTATGGTATGATTGTATGTTGTACTATGGACTAAAATCCTCCGATTTATATAGACGCCCGAGGGGGCTAGGGTTACAAAGAGTCGGTTACAAGGAAGGAGATCTACATATCCGTATTGCCAAGCTTGCCTTCCATGCCAAGGAGAGTCTCACCCGGACACGGGACGAAGTCTTCAATCTTGTATCTTCATAGTCCAACAGTCCGGCCAAAGGATATAGTCTGGCTGTCCGGATACCCCCTAATCCAGGACTCCCTCAGTAGCCCCTGAACCAGGCATCAATGACGATGAGTCCGGCGCGTAGATTGTCTTCGGCATTGCAAGGCGGGTTCCTCCTCCGAATACTTCATAGAAGATTTTGAACACGAGGATCGTGTCCGGCTCTGCAAAACAAGTTCCACATACCACCGTAGAGAGAATAATATTTCCACAAACCTGATCTGCTGATGTACCCCGTAGCGTGGCATCACACCACAGCCAGGTCTTTATTCGAATCGTTTTTCATAACCTATCTCCGCGTGTTTCGCGAGGCGGTTTCCTTGGCACGTCTTGTCGAAGCAAAGATCATGTCCCCTTATTACGGGATTGCCATCAATATGGACGTGGGTAACCCAACCGCGCCATCAATTACGGCGCTTGGGGGATAAGCGAGTTTTACCAGGCTAGTGGGGGCGCATAGTTTCGTCCGCCCTTATAAAGGGATAATGTTTCACCTTTTTCTACCCACGCCTTCTTCCTCCTTGCTCATCCATTTTCGTGCACTCGAACTCCAGTGCCCAAGTCCACATCCTTCTCCTTAACTCTCTCCAAACATGTACGGAGCGGGAGGCAAGTGGATGGTCTCCTCCATTACGGAGGGACACATCAAAAAACTACGTGGCCCCGGATACTTAGCCACGGATATCGCGCACCGGCTGCCGACCGTGGGGCAGATCGTCCCTACCCCGAAACCTCACGAAAGGGTGGTTTTCCTCCCCCACTTTGTCCGTGGACTGGGGTTTCCCCTCCATCCATTCGTCCGTGGCCTCATGTTCTATTATGGGCTGGACTTTAATGATCTGGCCCCGAATTTTATCCTCAACATCTCGGTGTTCATTGTCGTGTGCGAGGCTTTCCTCCGCATCCGGCCCACTTCGGCCTATGGCTGAAGACCTTCAATATCAAGACGAAGGTGGTTGGAGGCCAACAAGCGGAATGCGGCGGAGCCATGGTGGGCAAAATGCCCAACGTTACATGGCTCGAGGGCTCCCTCGTGGAGACCATAAAGGGGTGGCAATTGGGGTGGTTCTACATCACCGAGCCGCGCGACACCAACTGGGTGGCGGCCCCCGAGTTTCGATCTGGAATCCCCACGCGGCTCACTTCCTGGAAGGAGAAGGGCATGTCCTGGGGCTCATCGGTGGAGCTGGACGGACTCTAGAAGTGTATCCGGAACATGATAAGCAAGAAAATTAAGCTTATCAACACAGTCTTGTCGGATTTCGGGTTCCGCCAGACCCTTAAGGTTCGAACACTCGGGTGCGCGCGGAGATTACGCCTTCTACCTCCCCGCCTCGCAAAGATCTAAACTACCAAAAGAACTGCACAAGAGACACAAGATTTATACTGGTTCGGGCCACCATTGTGGTTTAATACCCTACTCCAGTGTGTGGTTGGTGGATTGCCTCTTGGGGCTGGTGATGATGAATAATACAAGGAAGAACAGCCTCGCGAGGGCCTGTTCTTGGCTGGGGTGACGAACTGCTAGGAGGAGTTCAGCCACCTTTCTCTCTCTCTCTCTCTCTCTCTCTCTCCCTCTCTTACTCTGCTTCCAACTGATCGAACCGACTCGAACCGAACCCCCTGCTATGTGGGTGGCTGGTCCTATTTATAGAGGCCCTGGTCCTCTTCCCAAATATTGAGCGGGAAGGGAGCCAACAATGGCGGGCTAATTTGAAGGGGGACAACAAGTATCAACTATCCTAACAAAAGCAGTCTTCGCCTGCGCAAAGCTCTGGTGATGACGCCGTCCTGGGCTCCACGGTGACCTTCATCTCGTAGTCCTCCTGGTCTTGGTCTCATTGCACTGAAATGGCAACCTTTGCCTGATGCCTCGGTACTCCACAGCTGCGCTTGCTCCTTTTGCACCAAAGAGGAAAGAAGGACGCTGCGCACGCTGGCACCCGCCTGGCGCCCTGAGTCGTCACGGCTTGCGTCACGGGCACCTCACGAGGTACCCCGCCTTGATCTCTCCGCCTCCTCGCGAGCTAGCCTGACGAGGCCGTGCCTGAGGAAGCTCCATGTCGTCCGCCTCGCGAGGCTTGGCCCCTCGTGAGGGTCTTGAGTCTTGCGTTGGTGAAGATGGGCCATGCTGGGCCTCCTTTGAGCCACGCCGCAGGCCGCAGGCAGGCAAGTCTGGGGACCCCCGTTCCCAGAACGCCGATAGTAGCCCCCGGGCCCAAGGCGCGCCCGGATTTGGCCCTGCCGAGAGGTGAAAGGGCAAGGGCGAAGCGCCGCGGGCCCTAACAGCCTGCGGCCTTGGGCGCCGCGCGGCGGTTGATGGGACGTGGGCGTCTCTACTTCCCCACGACGCCTCGGTGATCGCGCGAGTTGGACAAGTCCCTGCATGCAAATCGTGTCATGATTACCTGCGATCGTGGAGGCCGGAGGTTGGCCTTCGCCGACTATAAGTACGGGGCTACGCGTGCCCTTCCAGCCCATTCCTCCCTGCTTCTCCTTCTTCTTCATGGCCCCGTCGAAGAGATTCTCGGCCGCCGAGAAGGGGAAGGCTTGCCGGGTTGAGCCCGCCTCTCCCCAACCCAAGCGCGGCAGAGGGCGCCCTCGCAAGCATCCTGCGGCCACCACGGCGGCTCCCCGCAGCCGTGGAGGTGATCTTCAGCACGGCGACGGGCGGGTTGCTGCAGCCGGGGGGGGGGGGGCGCCCCAGCGGCGCGTCCCCCTAGGCCGCGTGTTCGTGCGGCTGAAGTGCTGCCAGAGTTCATCATGTGGTCGGCGGAGCCGGCTTGCACCCGGATCCCGCTTCCTCGCTTCCTCCTAGGCGAGCTCCCGACCGGCGCCCCGGGCGGCCACTGGCTCCAGGCCGACGACTGCTGCAGCCGGGCCTCATGGGTCTCCCTGGAGGTCTCCGCGGCCGGGATCCTGTCCCTGGCCCGCGGTTGGCAGACGTTTGCCCGTGCGCGTGGCCTGGGCCGCCGGTGCACCCTACACTTCAAGTTTGACGGCAACGTCACCCTCTACGTGAGGGTGTTTGGGGAAGATGGTTGCCGCGCGGGGTGCTGCCCCGAGGGTGACGACCGCGGCTGGGAACCCAGCTGCAGTGACGATGGAGGGAGCAACGCTCGCGCGGTGGGCGGCGCTCGGAGTCCCTCAAGCTTCTCTGGTTCTTCTTCAGGCAGCAACTCCTCCAGCGGCGGCCGCGATCAGCCTCCACGCCGCCGCGCCCTGGTGAGGCGCGAGAGGGAGTCCGCCTGAGCTCCAGAGGCAGCCCAGGCCTTCCCTGCGGGCCGGTGTGAGGCGAGCCATGCCGGATTTTGTTCTTTCTTTTTCCCTTCTTCCTGCGCAACAAAGACAATAGTGCGGAGCCCCGCGGGGGCGTGTTTGGGTCATTGCTGTTAATCATCGTTTCGCTTTTGTTACCGTTCCTTCCGGCTATGTACCCGAGCGTGGATAGCTCCCGACCCCGGCCGTGGGGGGGGGGGGGGGGGGCGACCGATCCAGGCCCTTTGTTTGTGTCGCGATGCCCGTGGGGCTCGGACTGGAGGGGTGCTCCTGTAAGTGGCCCAGGTCGTGAACTCTTTGAATGACTAGGGTAGGAACACTCGCGAGGGTGCTCAGCTGCCCCCCTCGCGAGGCCTTGCGCAAGAGAAAACGAGACAGGAGAGCGAAAATCTGAAGAACCGCAAGCCAAAGACGGCAACGACTTCAATAAAACTTCAAATGAGAAGGAACAAGCCAACTGCGGAAAGCAAATGAAAAGCCGCGTCCGGCACCTAATCTAGTCTTCGACGTCTTCTCACCAGCGCGGAGCTAAGTGCTGCCACTGGGCATGGGAGGGAGCCCCAGGGCTTGAGGCCGGCGCTCCTGAGACTCCGGGGCGTGTACAGCCCCAACTCATTGTTGGGGAACGTACTAATGTCAAATTTTTTCCTACGCACACGCAAGATCATGGTGATGCATAGCAACGAGGGAGAGAGTCTGATCTACGTACCCTTGTAGATCGCAACGGAAGCGTTGACACAACGTAGAGGAAGTAGTCGTACGTCTTCTTCCCGATCCGACCGATCCAAGCACCGTTACTCCGGCACCTCCGAGTTCTTAGCACACGTTCAGCTCGATGACGATCCCCGGGCTCCGATCCAGCAAAGCTTCGGGGAGGAGTTCCGTCAGCACGACGGCGTGGTGACGATCTTGATGTTCTACCGATGCAGGGCTTCGCCTAAGCACTACAACGATATGATCGAGGTGGAATATGGTGGCAGGGGGCACCGCACACGGCTAAGGAACGATCTCAATGATCAACTTGTGTGTCTAGATGTGCCCCCTGCCCCCGTATATAAAGGATCCAAGGGGGAGGGCTGGCCGGCCAAGGAGGAGGGCGCAGGAGGAGTCCTACTCCTACCGGGAGTAGGACTCCCCCCCTCAATCCTATTCCTAATAGGATTCCTCGAGAGAGAGAGAGAGAGAAGGGGGCCAGCCACCTCTCCTAGTCCTAATAGGACTAGGGGAGGGGGGAGGCGCGCAGCCCACCTTGGGCTGCCCCTTTCACCTATCCACTAAGGCCCAATAAGGCCCATATGGTTCCCGGGGGTTCCGGTAACCTCTCGGTACTCCGGTAAAATCCCGATTTCACCGGGAACACTTCCGATATCCAAATATAGGCTTCCAATATATCAATCTTTATGTCTCGACCATTTCGAGACTCCTCGTCATGTCCGTGAACACATCCGGGACTCCGAACAACCTTTGGTACATCAAAATGCATAAACTCATAATAACTGTCATCGTAACGTTAAGCGTGCGGACCCTACGGTTCGAGAACAATGTAGACATGACCGAGACACATCTCCGGTCAATAACCAATAGCGGGACCTGGATGCCCATATTGGCTCCTACATATTCTACGAAGATCTTTATCGGTCAGACCACATAACAACATACGTTGTTCCCTTTGTCATCGGTATGTTACTTGCCCGAGATTCGATCGTCGGTATCCAATACCTAGTTCAATCTCGTTACCGGCAAGTCTCTTTACTCGTTCCGTAATACATCATCCCGCAACTAACTTATTAGTTGCAATGCTTGCAAGGCTTAAGTGATGTGCATTACCGAGAGGGCCCAGAGATACCTCTCCGACAATGGGGGTGACAAATCCTAATCTCGAAATACGCCAACCCAACATCTACCTTTGGAGACACCTGTAGTACTCCTTTATAATCACCCAGTTACGTTGTGACGTTTGGTAGTACCCAAAGTGTTCCTCCGGTAAACGGGAGTTGCATAATCTCATAGTCATAGGAACATCTATTAGTCATGAAGAAAGCAACAGCAACATACTAAACGATCGGGTGTTAAGCTAATGGAATGGGTCATGTCAATCAGATCATTCAACTAATGATGTGACCTCGTTAATCAAATAACAACTCCTTGTTCATGGTTAGGAAACTTAACCATCTTTGATTAACGAGCTAGTCTAGTACAGGCATACTAGTGACACTCTGTTTGTCTATGTATTCACACATGTATTATGTTTCCGGTTAATACAATTCTAGCATGAATAATAAACATTTATCATGATATAAGGAAATAAATAATAACTTTATTATTGCCTCTAGGGCATATTTCCTTCAGTCTCCCACTTGCACTAGAGTCAATAATCTAGATTACACAGTAATGATTCTAACACCCATGGAGCCTTGGTGCTGATCATGTTTTGCTCGTGGAAGAGGCTTAGTTAACGGGTCTGCAACATTCAGATCCATATATATCTTGCAAGTCTCTATGTCTCCCACCTGGACTAGATCCCGGATGGAATTGAAGCGTCTCTTGATGTGTTTGGTTCTCTTGTGAAATCTGGATTCCTTTGCTAAAGCAATTGCACCAGTATTGTCACAAAAGATTTTCATTGGACTCGATGCACTAGGTATGACACCTAGATCGGATATGAACTCCTTCATCCAGACTCCTTCGTTCGCTGCTTCTGAAGCAGCTATGTACTCCGCTTCACATGTAGATCCCGCTACGACACTTTGTTTAGAACTGCACCAACTGACAGCTCCACCGTTTAAAGTAAACACGTATCCGGTTTGCGATTTAGAATCGTCCGGATCAGTGTCAAAGCTTGCATCAACGTAACCTCTTACGGTGAGCTCTTTGTCACCTCCATACACGAGAAACATATCCTTAGTCCTTTTCAGGTATTTCAGGATGTTCTTGACCGCTGTCCAGTGATCCACTCCTAGATTACTTTGGTACCTCCCTGCTAAACTTATAGCAAGGCACACATCAGGTCTGGTACACAGCATTGCATACATGATAGAGCCTATGGCTGAAGCATAGGGAACATCTTTCATTTTTTCTCTATCTTCTGCAGTGGTCGGGCATTGAGTCTGACTCAACTTCACACCTTGTAACACAGGCAAGAACCCTTTCTTTGCTTGATCCATTTTGAACTTGTTCAAAATCTTGTCAAGGTATGTGCTTTGTGAAAGTCCAATTAAGCGTCTTGATCTATCTCTATAGATCTTTATGCCTAATATGTAAGCAGCTTCCCCGAGGTCTTTCATCGAAAAACTTTTATTCAAGTATCCCTTTATGCTATCCAGAAATTCTATATCATTTCCAATCAGCAATATGTCATCCACATATAATATCAGAAATGCTACAGAGCTCCCACTCACTTTCTTGTAAATACAGGCTTCTCCAAAAGTCTGTATAAAACCAAATGCTTTGATCACACTATCAAAGCATTTATTCCAACTCCGAGAGGCTTGCACCAGTCCATAAATGGATCGCTGGAGCTTGCACACTTTGTTAGCTCCCTTTGGATCGACAAAACCTTCCGGTTGCATCATATACAACTCTTCTTCCAGAAATCCATTCAGGAATGCAGTTTTGACATCCATCTGCCAAATTTCATAATCATAAAATGCGGCAATTGCTAACATGATTCTGACAGACTTAAGCATCGCTACGGGTGAGAAGGTCTCATCATAGTCAACCCCTTGAACTTGTCGAAAACCTTTTGCGACAAGTCGAGCTTTATAGACAGTAATATTACCGTCAGCGTCAGTCTTTTTCTTGAAGATCCATTTGTTCTCAATTGCTTGCCGATCATCGGGCAAGTCAACCAAAGTCCATACTTTGTTCTCATACATGGATCCCATCTCAGATTTCATGGCTTCAAGCCACTTTGCGGAATCTGGGCTCACCATCGCTTCTTCATAGTTCGTAGGTTCATCATGATCTAGTAGCATGACTTCCATAATTGGATTACCGTACCACTCTGGTGCGGATCTCACTCTGGTTGATCTACGAGGTTCAGTAGTATCTTGTCCTGAAGTTTTATGATTATCATCATTAGCTTCCTCACTAATTGGTATAGGTGTCGCAGAAACAGTTTTCTGTGATGTACTACTTTCCAATAAGGGAGCAGGTACAGTTACCTCGTCAAGTTCTACTTTCCTCCCACTCACTTCTTTCGAGAGAAACTCCTTCTCTAGAAATGATCCATTCTTAGCAACGAATGTCTTGCCTTCGGATCTGTGATAGAAGGTGTACCCAACAGTCTCCTTTGGGTATCCTATGAAGACACATTTCTCCGCTTTGGGTTCGAGCTTATCAGGTTGAAGCTTTTTCACATAAGCATCGCAGCCCCAAACTTTAAGAAACGACAACTTTGGTTTCTTGCCAAACCATAGTTCATAAGGCGTCGTCTCAACGGATTTTGATGGTGCCCTATTTAACGTGAATGCGGCCGTCTCTAAAGCATAACCCCAAAATGATAGCGGTAAATCAGTAAGAGACATCATAGATCGCACCATATCTAGTAAAGTACGATTACGACGTTCGGACACACCATTACGCTGTGGTGTTCCGGGTGGCGTGAGTTGCGAAACTATTCCACAATTTTTCAAATGTACACCAAACTCGTAACTCAAATATTCTCCTCCACGATCAGATCGTAGAAACTTTATTTTCTTGTTACGATGATTTTCAACTTCACTCTGAAATTCTTTGAACTTTTCAAATGTTTCAGACTTATGTTTCATTAAGTAGATATATACATATCTGCTTAAATCATCTGTGAAAGTGAGAAAATAACGATATCCGCCACGAGCCTCAATATTCATCGGGCCACATACGTCTGTATGTATGATTTCCAAAAAATTTGTTGCTCTCTCCATAGTACCGGAGAATGGTGTTTTAGTCATCTTGCCCATGAGGCACGATTCGCAAGTACCAAGTGATTCATAATCAAGCCCATCAGTATGGAGTTTCTTCATGCGCTTTATACCGATATGACCTAAACGGCAGTGCCACAAATAAGTTGCACTATCATTATCAACTCTGGATCGTTTGGTTTCAACATTATGAATATGTGTATTACTACTATCGAGATTCATCAAAAATAGACCACTCTTCAAAGGTGCATGACCATAAAAGATATTACTCATATAAATAGAACAACCATTATTCTCTGATTTAAATGAATAACCGTCTCGCATCAAACAAGATCCAGATATAATGTTCATGCTTAACGCTGGCACCAAATAACAATTATTTAGGTCTAATATTAATCCCGAAGGTAGATGTAGAGGTAGCGTGCTGACCGCGATCACATCAACTTTGGAACCGTTTCCCACACGCATCATCACCTCGTCCTTTGCCAGTGTTCGCTTAATCCGTAGTCCCTGTTTCGAGTTGCAAATATTAGCAACAGAACCAGTATCAAATACCCAGGTGCTACTGCGAGCTCTAGTAAGGTACACATCAATAACATGTATATCACATATACCTTTGTTCACCTTGCCATCCTTCTTATCCGCCAAATACTTGGTGCAGTTCCGCTTCCAGTGACCAGTCTGCTTGTAGTAGAAGCACTTAGTTTCAGGCTTAGGTCCAGACTTGGGCTTCTTCTCCTGAGCAGCAACTTGCTTGCTGTTCTTCTTGAAGTTCCCCTTCTTCTTCCCTTTTCCCTTTTTCTTGAAACTAGTGGTCTTGTTGACCATCAACACTTGATGCTCCTTCTTGATTTCTACCTCCGCAGCTTTTAGCATCACGAAGAGCTCGGGAATAGTCTTGTTCATCCCTTGCATATTATAGTTCATCACGAAGCTCTTATAGCTTGGTGGCAGTGATTGGAGAATTCTGTCAATGACGCAATCATCTGGAAGATTAACTCCCATCTGAATCAAGTGATTATTATACCCAGACATTTTGAGTATATGCTCACTGACAGAACTGTTCTCCTCCATCTTGCAGCTATAGAACTTATTGGAGACTTCATATCTCTCAATCCGGGCATTTGCTTGAAATATTAACTTCAACTCCTGGAACATCTCATATGCTCCATGACGTTCAAAACGTCGTTGAAGTCCCGATTCTAAGCCGTAAAGCATGGCACACTGAACTATCGAGTAGTCATCAACTTTGCTCTGCCAGACGTTCATAACATCTGGTGTTGCTCCAGCAGCAGGCCTGGCACCCAGCGGTGCTTCCAGGACGTAATTCTTCTGAGCAGCAATGAGGATAATCCTCAAGTTACGGACCCAGTCCGTGTAATTGCTACCATCATCTTTCAACTTTGCTTTCTCAAGGAACGCATTAAAATTCAACGGAACAAAAGCACGAGCCATCTATCTACAATCAACATAAACAAGCAAGATACTATCAGGTACTAAGTTCATGATAAGTTTAAGTTCAGTTAATCAAATTACTTAAGAACTCCCACTTAGATAGACATCCCTCTAATCCTCTAAGTGATTACGTGATCCAAATCAACTAAACCATGACCGACCATCACGGGAGATGGAGTAGTTTTCAATGGTGAACATCGTTATGTTGATCATATCTACTATATGATTCACGCTCGACCTTTCGGTCTCTGTGTTCCGAGGCCATATCTGCATAGGCTAGGCTCATCAAGTTTAACCTGAGTATTCTGCGTGTGCAAAACTGGCTTGCACCCGTTGTAGATGGACGTAGAGCTTATCACACCCGATCATCACGTGGTGTCTGGGCACGACGAACTTTGGCAACGGTGCATACTCAGGGAGAACACTTCTTGATAATTTAGTGAGAGATCATCTTATAATGCTATCGTCAATCAAAGCAAGATAAGATGCATAAAAGGATAAACGTCACATGCAATCAATATAAGTGATATGATATGGCCATCATCATCTTGTGCTTGTGATCTCCATCTCCGAAGCACCGTCATGATCACCATCGTCACCGGCGCGACACCTTGATCTCCATCGTAGCATCGTTGTCGTCTCGCCAATCTTATGCTTCCACGACTATCACTACCACTTAGTAATAAAGTAAAGCATTACATCGCGATTGCATTGCATACAATAAAGCGACAACCATATGGCTCCTGCCAGTTGCCGATAACTTGGTTACAAAACATGATCATCTCATACAATAAAATTTAGCATCATGCCTTGACCATATCACATCACAACATGCCCTGCAAAAACAAGTTAGACGTCCTCTACTTTGTTGTTGCAAGTTTTACGTGGCTGCTACGGGCTTAAGCAAGAACTCATCTCACCTACGCATCAAAACCACAACGATAGTTTGTCAAATAGACTCCGTTTTAACCTTCTCAAGGACCGGGCGTAGCCACACTTGGTTCAACTAAAGTTGGAGAGACAGTCGCCCGCAAGCCATCTATGTGCAAAGCACGTCGAGGGAACCGGTCTCGCGTAAGCGTACGCGTAAGGTTGGTCCGGGTCGTCTCGTCCAACAATACTGCCGAACCAAAGTATGACATGCTGGTAGGTAGTATGACTTATATCGTCCACAACTCACTTGTGTTCTACTCGTGCATATAACATCAAACCATAAAACCTAGGCTCTGATACCACTGTTGGGGAACGTAGTAATTTCAAAAAAATTCCTACGCACACGCAAGATCATGGTGATGCATAGAAACGAGGGGGAGAGTCTGATCTACGTACCCTTGTAGATCGCAATGGAAGCGTTGACACAACGTAGAGGAAGTAGTCGTACGTCTTCTTCCCGATCCGACCGATCCAAGCACCGTTACTCCGGCACCTCCGAGTTCTTAGCACACATTCAACTCGATGACGATCCCCAGGCTCCGATCCAGCAAAGCTTCGGGGAGGAGTTCCGTCAGCACGACGGCGTGGTGACGATCTTGATGTTCTACTGACGCAGGGCTTCGCCTAAGCACTACAACGATATGATCGAGGTGGAATATGGTGGCAGGGGGCACCGCACACGGCTAAGGAATGATCTCAATGATCAACTTGTGTGTCTAGAGGTGCCCCCTGCCCCCGTATATAAAGGATCCAAGGGGGAGGGCTGGCCGGCCAAGGAGGAGGGCGCAGGAGGAGTCCTACTCCTACCGGGAGTAGGACTTCCCCCCTCAATCCTATTCCTAATAGGATTCCTCGAGAGAGAGAAAGAGAGAGAGAGAAGGGGGCCGGCCACCTCTCCTAGTCCTAATAGGACTAGGGGAGGGGGGAGGCGCGCAGCCCACCTTGGGCTGCCCCTTTCACCTTTCCACTAAGGCCCAATAAGGCCCATATGGTTCCCGGGGGTTCCGGTAACCTCTCGGTACTCCGGTAAAATCCCGATTTCACCCGGAACACTTCCGATATCGAAATATAGGCTTCCAATATATCAATCTTTATGTCTCGACCATTTCGAGACTCCTCGTCATGTCCGTGATCACATCCGGGACTCCGAACAACCTTCGGTACATCAAAATGCATAAACTCATAATAACTGTCATCGTAACGTTAAGCGTGCGGACCCTACGGTTCGAGAACAATGTAGACATGACCGAGACACGTCTCCGGTCAATAACCAATAGCGGGACCTGGATGCCCATATTGGCTCCTACATATTCTACGAAGATCTTTATCGGTCAGACCGCATAACAACATACGTTGTTCCCTTTGTCATCGGTATGTTACTTGCCCGAGATTCGATCGTCGGTATCCAATACCTAGTTCAATCTCGTTACCGGCAAGTCTCTTTACTCGTTCCGTAATACATCATCCCGCAACTAACTTATTAGTTGCAAGGCTTAAGTGATGTGCATCACCGAGAGGGCCCAGGGATACCTCTCCGACAATCGGAGTGACAAATCCTAATCTCGAAATACGCCAACCCAACATCTACCTTTGGAGACACCTGTAGTACTCCTTTATAATCACCCAGTTATGTTGTGACGTTTGGTAGTACCCAAAGTGTTCCTCCAGTAAACGGGAGTTGCATAATCTCATAGTCATAGGAACATGTATAAGTCATGAAGAAAGCAATAGCAACATACTAAACGATCGGGTGCTAAGCTAATGGAATGGGTCATGTCAATCAGATCATTCAACTAATGATGTGACCTTGTTAATCAAATAACAACTCCTTGTTCATGGTTAGGAAACTTAACCATCTTTGATTAACGAGCTAGTCTAATAGAGGCATACTAGTGACACTCTGTTTGTCTATGTATTCACACATGTATTATGTTTCCGGTTAATACAATTCTAGCATGAATGATAAACATTTATCATGATATAAGGAAATAAATAATAACTTTATTATTGCCTCTAGGGCATATTTCCTTCACTCATTATTACGTGAGAGTGTCACGGGCGGCGAGCTTCACAGGCATTAGCCTTCTTCACAGGCTCCGGGCCTTTTCCCAAAACGCGATAGCTTCACAGGCACTCGCCTTGCTTCACAGGCTCTGGGCCTTTTCCAAAACGCGATAGCTTCACAGGCACTCGCCTTGCTTCACATGCTTTGGGCCTTTTCCCATAACGTGATAGCTTCACAGGCACTCGCCTTGCTTCACAGGCTCTGGGCCTTTCCCAAAACGCGATAGCTTCACAGGCACTCGCCTTGCTTCACAGGCTCTGGGCCTTTTCCCAAAACGCGATAGCTTCACAGGCACTTGCCTTGCTTCACAGGCTCTGGGCCTTTTCAGGGGTAGAACCTCCGGAGGTGCTGGATGTTCCATGCATTCTGGACCAGCACTCCCTCCTGAGTCTCCAAGCGTGCGGAGCCGGGCCTGGAAACATGAACAACCTTGAACGTGCCCTCCCACATGGGAGAGAGCTTGTGCAGTCCCTCCCTGGAGAGGACCCGCCTGAGCACGAGGTATCCTACCTCAAGAGTCCTGGGACGGATGTTGCGGTAGTGATATCGCCGCAGCGCTTGCTGGTACCTCGCCGCTTGCAACGCGGCTTCTCGGCGACGTTCCTCCCCCAGCACGAGGTCCATCCCCCGCATGGCGTCCTGCTGTGCCTCGTCGAACGCCAGGACCCGTGCGGAGTGACGTCTGAACTCATGAGGGAGGGCCACTTCCGCTCCGTAGACCAGGAAGAACGGGGTCTCCCCAGTCGGTTTGGTCGCGGTGGTGCGGATGGACGACAGCACGGACTGAAGCTCGTCGTACCAACCTCTGCCACAGGCTTCCAGCTTCTTCTTGAACGTCCTGGTCTTGAGGCCCCTCAGGACCTCCGCGTTGGCCCGCTCGGCCTGGCCGTTGCTCCGGGGGTGCGCCACTGAGGTGTAGCATATCTGCGTTCCAAGGTTAGCAGAGTATTTTTTGAAGAGGTTACTGGTGAACTGCGAACCTTTGTCTGTGATGATGCGATTCGGCACCCTGAACCGGCTTACGATGCCCTTGATGAACTTGACCTGCGGGGATGGTGCGAATAGCCTCTACTTTAGCCCACTTGGTGAATTTGTCCACGGCAACGTAGATGTAGCGATAGCCCCCTGGCGCCCGAGGAAACGGGCCCAAGATGTCCAGCCCCCAGACTGCGAATGGCCATGAAAGGGGAATAGTCTGCAAGCCTCCTATTGGCTGATGGATCTGCTTGGCGTGGAACTGGCAGGCTTCACAAGCTTTCACTAGTTCCATGGCGTCATTGAGCGCGGTGGGCCAATAAAACCCACTGCAGAATGCCTTGCCGACGAGGGTCCGCGATGACGAATGATGTCCGCAATCTCCGCCGCGTATATCTTCCAGTAGCTCCTTCCCTTGCTCCCTGGAGATGCAGCGCAGGGATACATCGTTTGGTCGCTTCCGGTAGAGCTCTTGTCACACCCTAGCTAGTCCATGCATTAGAGTGTGCATCATGTTTACTTTCATCAGAAACTTGAAATGGGGAAGGCAGAACCCCCAGCACCCCCTCTGAAATCAACTAGGGTTTACTAAAAATAATTTCAATGAACCTGAAATGCCCTTCTAAAATGTTCACCCTCTTTGCCTTGGGTTAGAACCTCTGGGAAAATAGGTGCACATTTTTCTAGGTCAACAGAAGGTCATTGATTTAAATCATAAATATTTGAATTTGGGCATTTAAATCCTATAAAATAATTCAAATGCTCAAATAATTCTGGAAATAAATGTTTGCTGTTAGGAATAATTCCAACAGAGCCCCCAATTATTTTCAGGATTTTAGAAAGTGCCTAGGTATTTTAAATAAAGCCCTAAAGCTACAGAAAAATAGAAAAGGAAAACAAAAATCAAAAAAAGGGAGAAAGAAGCCACTTGGGCCTTACCTGGCTCGGCCCAGCCGACTGGCCAGCGCCAGTCACCCCCTACCTCGCGCCAGGAGGCAGGGGCGCTTGCTCGCCGCGCGTCGGCCACGCGCCGGACACCTCCTGCTTCTGCCGACGCTGGGAGGCGCCCAAAGACGCCACGAGACCCCCTCGACCCTCTCTCGTCCTCTCTCACTCTCCCCCTCGTCTCCCTCATCCTCTCCCGCGATGGCCGAGCGCGCCCCTCGCCGCCGATCGCCGTAGTCGCCGCTGGAGACCTCCCCTCGCCCCTCCGACGTGTCCATCAGCTTCGCCTCGGCTCCCTCGTCCTCCCCACAGAGCCACGCTTCGCCGGAAGCCCTGCAACGCCGCCTTCGCCCTCGTCTTCAACCTCGGGCATCCGAGATCGCCAGCGACCTCACTTCTTCTCCAGCCCATCCCCGAGCCCGCTGAGACCACCGCTGCACTCGCCGTGAGCCTCTCCTTCAATCCCCACCTTCCCCTTGCTCGTTTGCGCCCTGTAGCTCTGATTTCCACCGCGGCCGAAGCTCGCCGGTGCCGTGCCTCGTCGCCGTCGTGGCTAGGGCCACCGTGGCTTGAAGCCGGGCACACCACCGTGCTCAGCGCAGTCCCAGGAGCCTAACGCACCACTCCCCGCGCCTTGCCATGCCCCGTAGCGTCGGATTCAACCACACCCGAACTCCGGCGACCGCCAAGGTCGTCGCCGGCGTCGTTTTCGGCCACCCCGAGCCCAACCACCACCACCAAACGTCGCGGTTTGTCCCCAGCTACCCGTAGCTGCTTTCCGCGCATCATTTGGTGCCCTGTGGGCGATTTCCGCAGCGCGCCACCGCGTCTGGCCTCGCCGGCGGCTAAACGCCGGCAGGCTTTGACCCGCTGACCGGCAAGGTTGATCTGCTGACGTGGGTTGACCCCCCCTCTCTCTCACCGACATGCGGGCCCCGCCCGACTAATTACCCTGTTAGTGCTAACTAAATAGGTTAGTTTAATTAGTATAGTCACTGACTAGTGGGCCCTGCCAGTTAATTAGGCTAACTAAACGTAGTTAGTGCACAAAGACACTGACCAGTGGGCCCCACCAGTCAGGTTTGACCTGGCTGGCGCCTTTGACCTGCTAACGTCACCCTGACGCATTGCTGACGCAGTAATAGTTTTCTGGAATTATTTTTATTTAGGAAATTCCAGAAAATAGTTCAAACTTCAAAAATTCATAGAAATTCAACCATAGCTCCAAATGAGATAAATTATATATGAAAAATTATCAGAAAAATTCAGTCTATCCATCTGTAATGGTTGCATGCATGACAAAACAAGTTTACCTTGCTGTTTAAGCAGAATAAGGTAATGCACTATAAATGCCATGTTTAATGAGCTAATATTTGAATCTTTGATTCAAATGAGTTCATCCCCTTCTATTTTAGCTTGCATTAGGCCAAGACACAATCATATTGTCATGTCATAGCATGCATCATATTGTTGCACATCGTCATGTGTTGATTGTGTTCCGATGTGTTCTTCGTGGTAGGTTCTGCCTCCGAGGATATTCAAGAGTATCCAACTGTAGGGCAGTATCCCGCTACCACTCCATCAGGCAAGCATCCATTGATCATTCCGATACAAACCCATGTTCTCGCTTCTACTCTTGTTTACTGCATTAAGACAACGCGATTCAAACTGCTGTGTGCTACGGTAGTTGAACCCTTATCCTCTGCATGACCTGTCATTGCCACAGTAACTAGATGAAACCCACTAGCATGTGTAGGAGTTGATTGAGCCATGTTTTGTGATTCCTACCTTGCTATGCCTGCTATGCTTAGAGTTGTGTCAGGTCTGGTTCATCTGGGTGATGGGCTAGAGTGAAATGCTTATGTTGGTAATATGAGGGATGTGTTGAACATGTTTTGGTAAAGGTATCGATGAGAGGCCATGTAGGAGTACATGGTGGGTTGTTTCATTGAGGCCGTCCATAAGAACTGAGATCTGTATGTGTGATTTCAGATGCAGTTACTACCGTACATTGGGCCCGAAACCAATGGACCCTCTCGGCTTCTTAGTCACCCTAGTACTCTGTCCAGGAGTTGCAATTAGTTTCTGGTGTTTGTAGGTTATGTGTTGGTGGCCGTGCGTAGCGCTGACCCTAGGGGTGGGCTATGTTGCGGTAGATACACCGTGGCCGGGTGTACCGAGTCACCCGTTTGGTGTCTTGGGAACCCTGTTCACATCGTTCGGAGCCGTATGCGGAAACCTCGGCCGGACTCCCTGCGGATGGAACCTGGATAGGCGATAAACCTAGACTAGGGACTTAGGTGTTTAGGTAGGCCGTGGCCGACACCCTCGCTGGGCTTCCACATGAAGGTTGCCGAGTACATGTCATGTAGACGGCGGTAAGCGGTGAAAGCGTGTATGACGAAGTACACCTCTGCAGGGTATAAAACTATTCGAATAGCCGCGTCCGCAGTAAAGGACTACTTGGTTGCCTATACAGTTCATAGACAAGTTAATGGATACTACTAAAAGACTCAAGATAAGTGTGAGTACCGAGGATGGCCCTCTCGCAGGATGACGAGGGAGGATCCCCGGTGGAGTATTGTGTTGGTGAGTAGTGGACTCGTGTGCGAAAACTATTTTACTAGAGAGGTTCCGTAGGATAGCTTAGCCAAGAGTCAAAGCTGGCTTACTGCATAACCCCACCACCTTCTTGAGAATAAGCATGTATAGTAGGTTCTGATGTAAGACTTGCTGAGTACCCTTGTACTCATGTTTGCTTACTTATTGTTTTCAGACGACAACACTGCCCCCTCCGATGGGTTTTATGTAGACCTTGACGTCGACGAGTGAGTAGCCACCCAGGTGGTGATCCCGGCCATGGAGGGCCCTATGTAGATAGACAGTCTTCGAGAAGCCTTCTTTCTTTTTAGAGTCTGTACTCAGACTAGTTGCTTCCGCACGTGCTTATATGATTGTATGACTTGAGTGTCCGGTCATGTGACCCCTATCTATATGACATGTTTTGTATGGCTCTCTGGAGCCTTTAAATAAAGTACTTGAGTTGTAGAGTTTTGTTGTGATGCCATGTTGTATGTACTCATATTGGGCATATTGTGTGTATGATTGAAATGCTTGGTATCAGTGCGATCCGACAATCTAGTTGATTATCCTTGGCAGCCTTTCTTATGGGGAAATGTAGTCTAGTGTTCCTCGAGCCATAGTAGTCCGCTACAGCCCGTTTCACCAGAGTCCTGCTAGCCCAGCACTACTGTTCAGGACACTTGACTGGCCGGCATGTGTTTCACTTCGTCCCTATGTCCACCCCTTCGGGGAAATGTCACGCGGTGACCTCCGGAGTCCTGCCTAGCCTGCTACAGCCCGGGATCCCCGGAGTCCTGTTAGCCCAGTGCTATAGCCCAGAATCACTCGTTGATGACCGACATGTTCGATGTGATTCATGTATGCCTGTCTCCATAGGTCTGTGTCGCTTTGGGTTCACGACTAGCCATGTCGGCCCAGGTTCTCTGTCATATGGATGCTAGCGACACTATCATATACATGAGCCAAAAGGCTCAAACGGTCCCGGGCCATGGTAAGGCGACACCCATGGGATACCGTGCGTGAGGACGCAAAGTGATATGAGGTGTTACCGGCTAGATCGATGTGGCTTGGAATCGGGGTCCTGACAGCGTTGGCATCAGAGCCGGACTGCCTGTAGGTTCGTTGAGCCAAACTGGTTGATGTTGAGTCTAGAAATGCTTTAGTTATATGTAGGGGAATTGATTTTGGGAGGGAACGTAAGGTTCTTTTACTCCTTTACCTATGCCTCTGATCTGAGTCATTCTCTCCTCATTCAACATGAGTTAAGGACTAGGCACTCTTCTTCTATCAGGTTCACGTGTTACTAATCCGTAGTAGCTTACATGATTATTGTTACGAGTTCCAGTTCAGTTTCTACTATTCTTAGTATGTTGCTAATTGAATCAGAACCTTGATATGTTGTTGTTGAGTGGTATTGTGAACTGTTGTGGATGTCTCAAATCTTTTTCTGAGCATTTACAGCCGTTATGCTGTCCAATTTTCCCTAGAAATTCTAATGTCTTTGCATTGTGGTGGTGCTTTCAGATGGCCAACCGTCCTCAAAACCAAGTGGTTCGCCTGACCAGGTGCCTCGACGTGCCCGGTCATACTGCTATGTTAGTCCGGGTCATGATCGAGACGGGTTACCGCTGGTATCCCGAATACACTGTCGAAGAGCAGTTCCGCGACTTTAATCAAAGCCAGTATTTCTGCACCGTCAGGATATTTCCTTCTTATCCTGGATCTACCGAGCCCCTTCACTGTTCCTATGGACTCGGGGTTACCGTTGAGATGGCTGTGCAGGATGCTACCTATTCCATGATGACCATCGTGCGAGTCCGGACTGGCCTGCTTCGGAACACTGATTTCCGTTACATGCCAGCTTCACTTTCGGGAGCACAAGGGTATCTTTAGGCTATCTATGCTGACTCCACTCAGGAGGACTCATTAACTCATACCACTGCTGAGATGCTCGAAGATAAGGACCGAGAGAATCGGGCCTTGAGGCTGGATGTAACGCCCCATATGTAACCTTCCCAATTTGTACTCCAACTCTTGCCGTTTCCGGCATTAAGTTATATTTAATTCTCGGGTTCGGGTCTTTGTCTCTGTGTGTTGTTTTCCGTTTCGTGCATCTCATATCATGTCATCACGTGCATTGCATTCGCATACATGTTCATCTCATGCATTCGAGCATTTTCCCCGTTGTCCGTTTTGCATCCCGGCGCTTCGTTCTCCTCCGGTGGCCATTTCTAGCTTTCTTTCATGTGTGGGGATTAAACATTTCCGGGTTGGACCGGGACTTGCCATGCGGCCTTGGTTTACTACCGGTAGACCGCCTGTCAAGTTTCGGGTCATTTGGACTTCGTTTGATACTCCAACGGTTAACCGAGGGACTGAAAAGGCCTCGTGTGTGTGCAGCCCAACACCCCTCCAATTTGGCCCAAACCCACCAAACTCTGCTCCTTCGTCTCGGTCGTTCGATCACGATCGTGTGGGCGAAAACCACACCTCATTTGGACTCTCCTAACTCCCTCTATGCCTATATAAAGGCCCCCCCCTCGTTTTTGGATCGTCCCCTACCTCGAAACCCTAAAAAAGAGATCCCGGATCCCCGCGCCGGCCGGACATTGTCCGCCTCGGCCGGACATCACCGCCGCCCCAACCGCAGGCCGCCATGTGGCGCTCCAGCCCGCGCCGCCGCTCCAGCCCGCTCGGCCCGGGGAGAGCCCCCGAGGCCCGAGCCGCCGCCGCCCGGATCCGCGTCGCCCCGCCGCCGCTGTCCTCCGCCCCGGTGGCTGGAGCAGTCGCCGGCCACCGCACCCGCCATCGCCGGTCCCCACCGCCGCAGCGCCGCCTCGGCGTCCGCGCCGCTCGCCGCCAAGCTCGCCGCCGCCTCGCCGTCCCGCTCGGCTCCGCCGCGCCGGAGTCCGCGCCTGCCCTCGCCGCCCCTCATCGCCGGTGGCCACCTCGCCGGCCTCCCCTTCCCGCGACGTCCGCCGGCGCCGGCGAGTTCGGATCCGGAGCTACAGTAACCGCGTGATGAACAGTGCACCGGCCCAGATCTAGATCCATTTTGGGTTGACCTCTCCCCGAAACCCTAATTCCATTAATTTTTTATGCAATCTTTGACCGCTCATAACTTTGCACCCGTGGCTCCGTTTTGGACATATGATATATCAAAATCTTCGTCTCGACGAGTACATCATTTCATTCCATTGCATCATTTGCATTTGAGGTCATCTTGGTGCCCAAAATGCTGTTGGAAGGAGGCATCATGAGTTAAATTGTAGATCCGTTAGCTCTACATTGACTTTTGTCATTTTTGCCATGATTATTGTGTGCATGATATGCCTGTGCCCCTTTGGGATGAATTGTTATGCATGTTGTCTTCTTTCCATAGGTGCCTCCCATGCATTTTTAGGATGTGTGTGTTGTCTTGTGCAAGCTTGCAAAGAGGGGTACCTGAGTTTGCTGATTTCAGGGACTTAGTGAAAATCACTAAGTCTGGGATGTTTTAGTTCACGATGCTATATGTCCGGCTTGTTTCCTAGTGATCCGTGCCTCTTTTGAGGATGATCAGTAAGAGTGGTTTGTTATGCTTGTTCTTCTTAATCCGTCCATGTCTTTACTTGTTATGTTGGAGCACCCTAGGTTGACTCAATCGAGCTCAACTTTTGCATAGTTGTTAATTTGGGCAGATCGTGAACTCTTCTGCGATTTTGCCGGAGCTATTGCTAGTGCTCCATGCATGCTATGACATTGTTCTTGCCATTTCTAGCTAGCATTTTGTGCTTTCTTAATGGATATATTCTTGCCTTGCCATGACTTGCACCGTAGTGAGAGCATCGAGCTCGTTTACATGCCTCCGTGAGTTATAATTTCAGCATGTCCCAGTTTTCACTAAGTCTGAAAACTGATTGTGTTTCATCGATGTTCGTGTGCTTGTTAGAGTATTTTTTGAACCCTTTTGGCCCCAGGTCATTTTGGGTGTTTTGTTAAATTTGTTGAGGAGCTCCATGCCATGCTCTTACTTGCCATGTTCATGTTATGCATCATGTTGTTTTGCTGCTCCGAAGAGAGCATCGTGGTCTGAAATTTCAGACTAGCGTTAATTTCGCTAAGTCTGAAATCTGTTTTGCTTATTCAGTTTTGCCATGCTTGTTTGAAGCCCTTAATGGATGAATTTGCCTATACCTCAGTCCTGGTGATTTGTTAAGCTTCTTGTGTACATCCCTGCCATGCAATTTGTTGTCATGTTTGGTGGCTGTAGCATGTTCATTTCGTTGCATTTAGGAGCCTACTTGCTGTAAATCGCAGATCGGCTCGTTTAGTAAAACGCTTGCCATTTCCAAACCATAGCTCCGATTCCTTTGATCTTTATATCGTTTTCAGGGAATTTCTTCCCCTCTATCCAGTGGCACACCTGGCTTTCCAAGTTGAGGCCAGGTTCATACATTTCCTGTCACGTCTTGCATTTTGCATCCCGCATAGCATATCATCTTTGCATATTATTGGTTGCCCTTGCACGTGGTTGATTGTATCCTTGTTGCTTGTTTGTGTTGTTGGGTAGAGCTGGGAGACGAGTTCGCTAACGAGGAGCCCGTTGAGTTTGCTTTTGAGGATCCAGTCAACTCTGACAACTGTGCAGGCAAGATGATCATACCCTCGAAATCACTACTATCTTTGCTATGCTAGTTTGCTCGCTCTTTTGCTTTGCCAATGCTACGATGCCTACCACTTGCTTGTCAGCCTCCCAATTGCCATGATTGAGCCTCTAACCCACCTTTGTCCTAGCAAACCATTGACTGGCTATGTCACCGCTTTGCTCAGCCCTTCTTATAGCGTTGTTAGTTGCAGGTGAAGATTGGAGCCGTTCCTTATTGGAACCTTTATTTACTTGTTGGGATATCACTATATTGCTATGTTATCTTTATTCATCTATATACTTGGTAAAGGGTGGAAGGCTCAGCCTCTCGCCTAGTGTTTTGTTCCACTCTTCCCGCCCTAGTTTCCGTCATATCGGTGTTATGTTCCCGGATTGTTGCGTCCCTTACGCGGTTGGGCTATAATGGGAACCCCTTGATAGTTCGCCTTGATTAAAGCTTTTCCAGCAATGCCCAACATTGGTTTTACCATTTGCCACCTAACCTCTTTTTCCCTTGGGTTTCCGGAGCCCGAGGGTCATCTTATTTTAACCCCCCCCCCCCCCGAGCCAGTGCTCCTCTGAGTGTTGGTCCAACTGTCAGCTGCCGGTGGCCACCAGGGGCAACTCTGGGCTGGCCTACCCGTACCTAAGACAATCTGAGTGTGCCCTGAGAAAGAGATATGTGCAGCTCCTATCGGGATTTGTCGGCACATTCGGGCAGTGTTGCTGGACTAGTTTTGACCTGTCGAATCATCTTGTTGTACCGGGATACCGAGTCTGATCGGTGTGTCTTGGGTGGAGGTCTATTCCTTCGTTGACCGTGAGAGCTTGTTATGGGCTAAGTTGGGACCCCCCTGCAGGGATTGATCTTTTGAAAGCCGTGCTCGCGGTTATGGGCAGATGGGAATTTGTTAATGTCCGGTTGTAGATAACTTGAACCTTAAATAATTAAAATGAATCAACTGAGTGTGTTGCCGTGATGGCCTCTTCTCGGCGGAGTCCGGGAAGTGGACACGGCGTTGGAGTTATGTTTGCGCAGGCTGCTCTTTAGTTGTCCGCTCGTGCTTTGCCTTCTCTTCTCGCTCTCCTTTGCGAATAAGTTAGCTACCATATATGCTAGTCGCTTGCTGCAGCTCCACTTATACCTTACCCTTCCCTACCTATTAAGCTTAAATAGTCTTGATCGCGAGGGTGCGAGATTGCTGAGTCCTTTGTGGCTCACAGATTACCATTTCACCAGATGCAGGGACAGATGATACCTCTCCGGATGGCGCGCTCGAGCTGAAGTGGGAGTACGACAAGGACTCTTAGCGTTACTATGTGTCGTTTCCGGATGATCAGTAGGGATGCCTATTCGGGGTTAGATTCAGGGCCTAGTCGCTTGTTGGGGGTCTTTTCTATTTTGGCACCGTAGTCGGGCCATGAGTGATTGTATGATGGATGTTATTTATGTACTTTGATGTGACGTGGCGAGTGTAAGCCAACTATGCTATTATTCCCCTTTATATTATATATGTACATGGGTTGTGTAATGATTCCCGACTTGCGACATTGCTTTCAATGCGGCTATGCCTCTAAGTCGTTCCTCGACACGTGGGAGATATAGCCGCATCGAGGGCGTTACACTGGAGCTTTTTAATACTCGTGCTGATCATTGGGCCACATTGACTTGGTTTGCACCTGCGGTGCAAGCTGGATGTATGGATACAAGGGATCTGTATCCTGTGAGATCAGCTCTGCCAGACATGGTGGATTGGCGTGATGTGGGAGGCATCACCCCACCCCGTGGTCCCCGCAGGCCACCGTTTGTTGGTCCAAGACCTCATCCTAGCCCCTATGGTCCACAGGCTCCCCAGGACCGTCTGTTTCCGGATGATCACGTTGAACTTCCAGGCTATGGAGGTGACTTCTATGAGGACTACTATGGAGCTGTCTGAGTTAGTAGTAGTACCACTAGTATTGTAGTAGTTGTATCTCCACTGTCCTGCGTGACTTGTGGAATATGACTTTGCGTGTAATCGATTCCGGAGGTGTAGACAAATAATGTATAGGAGCTTGGAATGCCTCCGATGAGATGTAACGTCTTTCATCATAGTTGTACTGTAGCCTGGGCTTGTACTAAACTACGTATGGTGTGTATGACCATTGGTATATATATGGCAGTTTTATATTACCATGACATACGGATGAACATCTCTGCATTCCGTGTTATCCATTACATTATGCACTTCCTTGCTAAGTTTGAGCCATCCTTGTCTAAACCGGTGTCTTGTTTTCTCCTAGGATGGTCAACACCCGCGGCAACCCTGCTGTCCCGGAGCAGGGGGAAGCCAGTGCAGCTAGAGGTGAAAATCTGCCTCAACCACCTTCTCTGGCCGAAGTGATGCTGGAGGCGGAAAGAAACAAGCGTGAGACCAACCGCCTGCTGGAGCAGATTGAGCAGAACACTGCACGCCACCCACAAAATGACTTGGTGTCAATCAATGAATTTATCAAGCTGTACCCACCAAAGTTTAACCATTCCATTCGACCCCCTCGACGTGGATGACTGGCTTTGCGGCATCACCCACAAGCTACATTCTGCCAATGTAGCCGAAGCCGACAAGGTTACCTATGCTGCCTATCATCTCGAAGGCCCTGCTAGCCATTGGTGGGAAAACTTCGAAGCTATGCGTCCGGTCGGTCAAATTACTACTTGGGCTGAATTCAGTGAGGCTTTCCGTGAGCATCTCATTCCGGAAGGTCTCATGGATCACAAGAGGGAGGAGTTCTGCAACTTCACCCAAGGAAGACTGACTGTGGATGCTTACAGTCGTGAATTTGGGAACCTGGCATGCTATGCTCCTGAAGAGGTTTCTACTAACGCCAAGAAGCAGGCAAGGTTCCGCAAGGGACTTAGCCCTAAGCTTCGCCGCGATCTTCGTCTGCACGAGTGCACATCTTTTCAGAAGTTGGTCAATAAAGCCATCAGTGCTGAGACAGGCCAGACTGATTATGACGCTTCACGCAAGCACTCCCGTGATTTTGGCTCTTCATCCGGCTCTGGAGCTCAGAAGCGCCGGGTGTGGATCCCAAGCACGGCACTGCCACCCAGATTCATCCTGAGGCCATCCTTTGAGGCGCCTCGTCCCAACCAGCAATTCACACTGCCCAAGCCCTATGGTGGCCCCGCTGCTAACACTGCTCCACACCCCAATGTGGTAACATGCTTCAAGTGTGGAGAGCCGGGTCACTATAGCCGAGAGTGTCCCCAGAACAACAACCCCAATCAAACTGGAAAGTCCGTTGGCCATGGTAAGCCCGCGGGAAAGACTTTCTACGCCAAGCCGGCCACCACTGCACGTGGCCATGTCAATTATGTTTCAGCCGAGGAAGCTCATGAGGATCCTAACGTCGTCCTTGGTACGCTCCTTGTTAACTGCCACCCGACATCTGTTCTTTTCGATACTAGAGCATCTCATTCATTCATATCCGAGAATTATGCTCAGTTGCATAACACGACATTCTGTGACATGCCCTCTACCATGGAAATTCAAACCCCTGGCTCTAGATGGCAAACTTCTAGAGTAAGCCATGGGAACGGAATTCTTGTCGATAGACTTGTCTTCCTTGCATCTTTAATAGCTCTCAAGTCCTTCGACATAAACATCATCTTAGGTATGGACTGGATGTCATCTCATTATGCTAAGATTGACTGTGCCACTAGAACCGTTCAAATTACCCACCCCTCGGGCAAGACAGTCAATGTCTTAACTCGAGTGGCCAAGTGCCAGCTTTACTCCCTAAATGCCAACCCCCTTCCAGACCTTGAGGATGTTCCGGTAGTCCGAGACTTTCCGGATGTATTTCCAGAAGAACTGCCAGGTGTTCCACCTGACAGGGATGTCGAGTTTGTGATAGACCTTGTTCCAGGAACCGTTCCAATTTCTAGAAGACCATACAAGATGGCACCCTTAGAACTAGCCGAGCTTAAGAACCAACTCGATGAGTCCTTGAACAAGGGTTTCATCCGTCCTAGTTCCTCTCCTTGGGCTTGCCCCGTCCTCTTCGTCAAGAGGAAGGATGGAACAGATCGAATGGTTGTGGATTACCGACCCGTCAACTTGGTCACCATCAAGAACAAATACCCGCTTCCCAGGATCAACGATCTGTATGATCAGCTCGCTGGATCCTCAGTCTTTTCCAAGATGGATTTGAGGTTGGGTTACCATCAAATCAAAATCAGAAACGGGGACATCCCCAAAACGGCCTTTGTTACTCGTTACGGCCAATACGAGTACACCTTATGTCCTTCGGTTTGACCAATGCCCCGGCCACCTTCTCCCGGTTAATGAACTCGGTTTTCATGGAGTACTTGGACAAATTCGTCATAGTATACCTCGATGACATACTCATCTACTCCAAGAATGAAGAGGAACATGCCGAACATCTAAGGCTGGTATTGATGAAACTTCGAGAGCATCGCCTTTATGCCAAATTCTCCAAGTGTGAATTTTGGTTGCCATAAGTGACCTATCTAGGCCATGTAATCTCTGGCAAGGGTATTGCTGTCAATCCCGAGCGAGTTCAAGAAGTCCTTGATTGGACTCCACCTGAAACGGTCAAGCAAGTTCGGAGTTTCCTTGGCCTAGCGAGCTATTGTCGCCGCTTCGTCGAAAATTTCTCCAAGGTTGCTAAACCTCTAATTGAACTCCTCAAGAAAGATAAAAAGTTCGAGTGGACTCCGCAGTGCGAGTTCAGCTTTCAGGAACTGAAAAGACGCCTGACATCTGCCCCCGTACTAGTACCACCAGACTTCTCCAAGGACTTTATTATCTATTGCGACGCCTCGCGACAAGGACTAGGTTGCATACTCATGCAAGATCGTCAGGTAATTGCCTATGCTTCACGGCAATTACACCCACATGAGGAAAATTATCCTACACATGATCTAGAGCTTGCAGCTGTAGTCCATGCACTTAAAACCTGGCGACATTACCTTCTCGGTAATCGTTGCGAGATCTTCACCGATCACCAAAGTTTGAAATATATCTTCACCCAACCAGATTTGAATCTCAGGCAAAGACGTTGGGTCGAGTTGATCTCGGATTACGACTTAGGAATAACTTACACCCCGGGCAAAGCCAATGTCATGGCTGATGCGCTAAGCCGTAAGTCCTATTGTAACAACCTGATGTTACAACAAAGTCAACCACTTCTCCATGAGGAATTTCGTAAGCTAAACCTTCACATTGTTCCTCGAGGATTCCTATCCACCCTGGTGGCGGAACCTACCCTTACGGATCAGGTCATCAAGGCACAGAAGGTAGATCCGGGAATCTCCCGTATCAAGAGAAACATTAAGAAAGGAGTCGTGAATTGTTTCTCCATTGATGATCAAGGTGTCGTATACTTTGGGAATCGCCTAGTGCTTCCAAAGGCGCGAAACGTGAGGCGACTGATCCTTAAGGAAGCTCATGAATCCCCTCTCACCATTCATCCCGGTAGTACTAAAATGTATCAAGACCTATGCCAGAGGTTTTGGTGGACTAGGATGAAGAGAGAAATCGCTCAATACATTGCTAATTGCGACGTCTGTCGTCGTGTTAAAGCAGAGCACCAACGGCCTGCTGGCACCCTTCAACCTTTGGCTATTCCTGAATGGAAATGGGATAAAATCAGTATGGATTTCATCACTGGGTTTCCCAGGACCAAGAGAGGGAATAATGCCATCTTCGTCGTGATCGACCGTCTTTCCAAAGTAGCCCACTTTCTACCTGTTCGCGAGAGTATCACCGCTAGCCAGCTAGCTGACTTATACATCTCCCGAATAGTGTCTCTTCATGGTGTTCCATTAGAAATTAACTCAGACCATGGGAGTCTCTTCACCTCTTGATTTTGGGAAATTTTCCAAAATGCTATGGGAACTCATCTCTCCTTTAGCACCGCCTTCCATCCTCAATCAAGTGGTCAAGTAGAGCGAGTTAATCAAATTCTGGAAGATATGCTCCGAGCTTCTGTTATCTCGTTCGGAATGAGTTGGGAGAAATGCCTTCCATTCGCGGAGTTTGCTTATAACAATAGTTATCAAGCTAGCTTGGGAAAAGCTCCTTTCGAAGTTCTCTATGGACGAAAATGTCGAACGCCTCTTAACTGGTCAGAAACCGGGGAAAGACAACTCTTTGGCCTGGATATGATCCAGGAAGCGGAAGAGTAGGTTCGCATTATTTGTGAGAAATTGAAAACAGCCCAATCTCGTCAAAAGAGTCAATATGATCGTAAACATAAGCCTATGACTTATGAAGTTGACGAGAAGGCTTACCTTCGGGTTACCCCGTTAAAGGGAACCCATCGTTTCGGTATCAAAGGCAAATTGGCTCCTCGTTACATAGGACCCTTTCGCATTCTTGCCAAACGAGGAGAAGTTGCCTACCAATTGGAACTACCTCCGCATCTTTCCAGAGTTCACGATGTCTTCCACGTTTCGCAACTCAGGCGTTGCTTCGCGGATCCTATCCGTGGAGTGGACCACGAAACGCTTGATCTACAAGATAACCTCTCTTATCGGGAATATCCCATTTGTATCCTTGATCAAGCCGAGCGTACCACTCGACGTCATAATATCAAGTTTCTCAAGGTTCAATGGTCACACCATTCCGAGAAAGAAGCCACTTGGGAAAGGGAGGATCGTCTTCGACTCGAGTACCCCACCTTCTTTCCAGAGGATCCTAAATCTCGGGACGAGATTCTTTTGAGTGGGGGTGAGTTGTCACACCCTAGCTAGTCCATGCATTAGAGTGTGCATCATGTTTACTTTCATCAGAAACTTTAAATGGGGAAGGTAGAACCCCCAGCACCCCCCCTGAAATCAACTAGGGTTTACTAAAAATAATTTCAATGAACCTGAAATGCCCTTCTAAAATGTTCACCCTCTTTGCCTTGGGTTAGAACCTCTGGGAAAATAGGTTCACATTTTTCTAGGTCAACAGAAGGTCATTGATTTAAATCATAAATATTTGAATTTGGGCATTTAAATGCTATAAAATAATTCAAATGCTCAAATAATTCTGGAAATAAATGTTTGTTGTTAGGAATAATTCCAACAGAGCCCACAATTATTTTCAAGATTTTAGAAAGTGCCTAGGTATTTTAAATAAAGCCCTAAAGCTACAGAAAAATAGAAAAGGAAAACAAAAATCAAAAAAAGGGAGAAAGAAGCCACTTGGGCCTTACCTGGCTCGACCCAGCCGACTGGCCAGCGCGAGTCACCCCCTACCTCGCGCCAGGAGGCAGGGGCGCGTGCTCGCCACGCGCCGGCCACGCGCCGGCCACCTCCTGCTTCTGCCGACGCTGGGAGGCGCCCAGAGACGCCACGAGACCCCCTCGACCCTCTCTCGTCCTCTCTCACTCTCCCCCTCGTCTCCCTCATCCTCTCCCGCGATGGCCGAGCGCGCCCCTCGCCGCCGATCGCCGTAGTCGCCGCTGGAGACCTCCCCTTGCCCCTCCGACGAGTCCATCAGCTTCGCCTCGGCTCCCTCGTCCTCCCCACCGAGCCACGCTTCGCCGGAAGCCCTGCAACGCCGCCTTCGCCCTCGTCTTCAACGTCGGGCATCCGAGATCGCCGGCGACCTCACTTTTTCTCCAGCCCGTCCCCGAGCCCGCTGAGACCACCGCTGCACTCCCCGTGAACCTCTTCTTCGATCCCCACCTTCCCCTTGCTCGTTTGCACCCTGTAGCTCCGATTTCCACCATGGCCGAAGCTCGTCGGCGCCGTGCCTTGTCGCCGTCGTGGCCAGGGCCGCCGTGGCTTGAAGCCGGGCACACCACCGTGCTCAGCGCAGTCCCAGGAGCCTAACGCACCACTCCCCGCGCCTCGCCGTGCCCCGTAGCGTCGGATTCAACCACGCCCGAACTCCGGCGACCGCCAAGGTCGTCGCCGGCGTCGTTTCCGGCCACCCCGAGCCCAACCACCACCACCAAACGTCGCGGTTCGTCCCCAGCTACCCGTAGCTGCTTTCCGCGCATCATTTGGTGCCCTGTGGGCGATTTCCGCAGCGCGCCACCGCGTCTGGCCTCGCCGGCGGCTAAACGCCGGCAGGCTTTGACCCGCTGACCGGCGAGGTTGATCTGCTGACGTGGGTTGACCCCCCCTCTCTCTCGCCGACATGCGGGCCCCGCCCGACTAATTACCCTGTTAGTGCTAACTAAATAGGTTAGTTTAATTAGTATAGTCACTGACTAGTGGGCCCTGCCAGTTAATTAGGCTAACTAAACATAGTTAGTGCACAAAGACACTAACCAGTGGGCCCCACCAGTCAGGTTTGACCTGGCTGGCGCCTTTGACCTGCTAACGTCACCCTGACGCATTGCTGACGCAGTAATTGTTTTCTGGAATTATTTTTATTCAGGAAATTCCAGAAAATAGTTCAAACTTCAAAAATTCATAGAAATTCAACCATAGCTCCAAATGAGATAAATTATATATGAAAAATTATTAGAAAAATTCAATCTATCCATCTGTAATGGTTGCATGCATGACAAAACAAGTTTACCTTGCTGTTTAAGTAGAATAAGGTAATGCACTATAAATGCCATGTTTAATGAGCTAATATTTGAATCTTTGATTCAAATGAGTTCATCCCCTTCTATTTTAGCTTGCATTAGGCCAAGACACAATCATATTGCCATGTCATAGCATGCATCATATTGTTGCACATCGTCATGTGTTGATTGTGTTCTGATGTGTTCTTCGTGGTAGGTTCTGCCTCCGAGGATATTCAAGAGTATCCAACTGAAGGGCAGTATCCCGCTACCACTCCATCAGGCAAGCATCCATTGATCATTCCGATACAAACCCATGTTCTCGCTTCTACTCTTGTTTACTGCATTAAGACAACGCGATTCAAACTGCTGTGTGCTACGGTAGTTGAACCCTTATCCTCTGCATGACCTGTCATTGCCACAGTAACTAGATGAAACCCACTAGCATGTGTAGGAGTTGATTGAGCCATGTTTTGTGATTCCTACCTTGCTATGCCTGCTATGCTTAGAGTTGTGTCAGGTCTGGTTCATCTGGGTGATGGGCTAGAGTGAAATGCTTATGTTGGTAATATGAGGGATGTGTTGAACATGTTTTGGTAAAGGTATCGATGAGAGGCCATGTAGGAGTACATGGTGGGTTGTTTCATTGAGGCCGTCCATAAGAACTGAGATCTGTATGTGTGATTTCAGATGCAGTTACTACCGTACATTGGGCCCGAAACCAATGGACCCTCTCGGCTTCTTAGTCACCCTAGTACTCTGTCCAGGAGTTGCAATTAGTTTCTGGTGTTTGTAGGTTATGTGTTGGCGGCCGTGCGTAGCGCTGACCCTAGGGGTGGGCTATGTTGTAGTAGATACACCGTGGCCGGGTGTACCGAGTCACCCATTTGGTGTCTCGGGAACCCTGTTCACATCGTTCGGGGCCGTATGCGGAAACCTCGGCCGGACTCCCTGCGGATGGAACCTGGATAGGCGATAAACCTGGACTAGGGACTTAGGTGATTAGGTAGGCCGTGGCCGACACCCTCGCTGGGCTTCCGCTTGAAGGTTGCCGAGTACATGTCGTGTAGACGGCGGTAAGCGGTGAAAGCGTGTATGACGAAGTACACCCCTGCAGGGTATAAAACTATTTGAATAGCCACGTCCGCGGTAAAGGACTACTTGGTTGCCTATACAGTTCATAGACAAGTTAATGGATACTACTAAAAGACTCAAGATAAGTGTAAGTACCGAGGATGGCCCTCTCGCAGGATGACGAGGGAGGATCCCCGGTGGAGTATTGTGTTGGTGAGTAGTGGACTCGTGTGTGAAAACTATTTTACTAGAGAGGTTCCGTAGGATAGCTTAGCCAAGAGTCAAAGCTGGCTTGCTGCATAACCCCACCACCTTCTTGAGAATAAGCATGTATAGTAGGTTCTGATGTAAGACTTGCTGAGTACCCTTGTACTCATGTTTGCTTATTTATTGTTTTCAGACGACAACACTGCCCCCTCCGATGGGTTTTATGTAGACCTTGACGTCGACAAGTGACTAGCCACCCAGGTGGTGATCCCGGCCATGGAGGGCCCTATGTAGATAGACAGGCTTCGAGAAGCCTTCTTTCTTTTTAGAGTCTGTACTCAGACTAGTTGCTTTCGCACGTGCTTGTATGATTGTATGACTTGAGTGTCGGGTCATGTGACCCCTATCTGTATGACATGTTATGTATGGCTCTCTGGAGCCTTTAAATAAAGTACTTGAGTTGTAGAGTTTTGTTGTGATGCCATGTTGTATGTACTCATATCGAGCATATTGTGTGTATGATTGAAATGCTTGGTATCAGTGGGATCCGACAATCTAGTTGATTATCCTTGGCAGCCTTTCTTATGGGGAAATGTAGTCTAGTGTTCCTCGAGCCATAGTAGTCCGCTACAGCCCGTTTCACCGGAGTCCTGCTAGCCCAGCACTACTGTTCAGGACACTTGACTGGCCGGCATGTGTTTCACTTCGTCCCTATGTCTGTCCCTTCGGGGAAATGTCACGCGGCGACCTCCGGAGTCCTGCCTAGCCTGCTACAGCCCGGGATCCCCAGAGTCCTGTTAGCCCAGTGCTACAGCCCAGAATCACTCGTTGATGACCGACATGTTCGATGTGATTCATGTATGCCTGTCTCCATAGGTCTGTGCCGCTTTGGGTTCACGACTAGCCATGTCGGCCCGGGTTCTCTGTCATATGGATGCTAGCGACACTATCATATACGTGAGCCAAAAGGCGCCAATGGTCCCAGGCCATGGTAAGGTGACACCCGTGGGATACCGTGTGTGAGGCCGCAAAGTGATATGAGGTGTTACCGGCTAGATCGATGTGGCTTGGAATCGGGGTCCTGACAGCTCTCCGTCTCTGATGCAGTATGCCGTGGCCTGGCGTGCCACTCGCTCCGCCTCCTCCTCCTTCTCCGGCAAGGTCCCTTGCGTCAAGTAGCTCCGGAGCTCCGTGATCCAACATCCCTCCTGAGGTTCCATCGTCTGGAGCAGGCGCGCTCCTGAGGCCGGGCCACAGGTCGGAGCTCCTGAGGCAGGTGGCTGGGGGAGCTCCTCCAAGGGCTGAGCCGTGTTCGACAATGTCGGCAGAGCTGAGGGCTTGAAGAGCCGCTCCTCGAAAATGCCAGGCTCCTGGGGTAACCGTATGGACGCGCGTTTGGCGATATCGTCGGCCTCCTGATTGGTGCCATGGGGCACATGCTGCAATTCCAACCCCCAGAATTGCTTCTCCATCCTGCGGACTTCCGCAAGGTAGGCTTCCATGTGCTCATCCTTCGGCTCGTACACCTTGTTGGAGAAGTTGACAAGGAGCTACGAATCGCCCTTGATGGTGAGGCGTTTCACTCCCAGGGCTGCCACGGCCTTCAAGCCTGCTATCAAACCTTCATACTCCACTATGTTGTTGGAGACCTTTTCGCCTTGCTGGAAACAGAGTTGCACGGCGTAATAGAGCTTGTCCTGTGTGGGCGATATGAGCACCGCCCCAGATCCAGCGCCATGCCTGGAGAACGCCCCATCGAAGTACATGACCCAGCCTTCTGGCGCTTCGCTTCCTGGGGATAGGGACCGATCCTCATCGGCCTTGAGGCCTGGCGCCTCCGTCCATTCTGCCACAAAATCCGCCAACGCTGCTCCCTTGATGACCCTGGTCATGCTGAATTCGAGCTGAAACGCTTGCAGTTCTATGTTCCACTCAGCAACCCTTCCAGCTGAATTAGGGCTCCTGAGCACTCTCTCCAGGGGTACAACGAGACGACCTTGATGGGGTGACCCGGAAAATAGTGCCACAGCTTGCGCGAAGCCACCAGTAGCGCAAGGAGGAGTTTCTGAGGCATGGGGTACCGTGCTCTTGCATCCCGCAGCACTGTGCTGACGAAGTACACTGGGTGCTCAACGAGGCGGAGTGCGTCAGTGCTGGTGGCTCCTTCCGGAGACCGTGGCGCCTCTTGAGGCAATGAGGCCTCCTGAGACTGGCCATCTGGAAGAGGGGCCTCTTCCGCCTCCGGTGCACCCCTCTGTGGAGGCTGATCCTCCTCAGCCGCAGTGGTGGTTTCTGTAGGCCTTCCTTGTCCATGTTCTGGCTTGTCCTGGGCTGCTGCTGTGGTTTTGATTCGGCGCTCCTCTCTGACTGCCACCAAGGCTGCGCTAGTGGAGTAAGGAGTGGCGGCGAGGTAAAGCACCAAGGGCTCCTGAGGGCGCGGGGCCACCATGACCAGCGGACTGGTCAGGTATCTCTTGAGATCCTGGAACGCCTTGTCGGCCTCTTCAGTCCACTCGAAGGGCCCCTTTTTCTTCATTAGCTGGAAGAAAGGCAGGGCTCGCTCTCCCAACTTGGAGATGAAGCGCCCTAGCGCGGTCACGCGCCCCGTGAGCTTCTGCATTTCTCTAAGGGTCTTTGGTGGGCTCATGTCTTCCACCGCCTTGATCTTCTCTGGGATTGCCTTGATGCCTCGGTGGGACACGAGGAAACCCAAGAGCTTGCCCGAGGGGACTCCGAACGCACACTTCTCTGTGTTGAGCCGTATGTTCACTGCGTTGAGGCTCGCGAAGGTTTCCTCCAAGTCCTGTATCAGGGTCCCGGCCTCTCGAGACTTTACCACAATGTCATCGACATAAGCTTCAACATTCTTCCCGAGCTGCGGGCCCAGGGTGATGTGCATCAGCCGCTGAAAGGTCGCCCCTGCGTTAGGCAGCCCGAATGGCATGCACGTGTAGCAGTATACCCCGCATGGGGTTAGGAATGCTGTCTTCTCGATGTCTTCTACCGCCATCTTGATCTGGTGATATCCAGAGAAGGCATCCAGGAAGCATAACAGGTCACATTCCGCAGTGGAATCGACGATCTGGTCGATGCGGGGGAGCGGGAACGGATCTTGCGGGCATGCTTTGTTGAGGTTGGTGAAGTCAACACACATACACTCCTTCCCTCCTTTCTTTGGCACAACGACAGGGTTGGCCAACCAATCTGGGTATCGGACCTCGCGGATGACCCCAGCGGCCTCTAATTTGCGGGTCCCCTGGACGATGAAGGTCTGCTTCTCTGTGGACTGCCGCCTGGCCTTCTGCTTCACAGGGCGCACGTTGGGGCACACGTTGAGGTGATGCTCGATTACGCTCCTGGGGATCCCTGCCAACTGGTCCGGCTCCTAAGCGAATACCTTCTTGTTTGCGCGCAGGAACCTAACCAGGGCCTCCTCCTGCTCGGGTTTGAGGTGGGCGCCTATGGTGAAAGTGGCGTTGGTGGACCCGTCTTCATCGACGGGTATCTGCTTGGTTTCTGCCTTGTCTTGGGTGAACAACTGCTTCTTCTTGGCGGGTGCAGCCCCCTTGGCCTTGGGGGGCTCCAAGTCGGCAGGCTGTGCCGACGCCACCGTCTTGAAGGTGAGCTTGAGCACCCGCAGCGCGTCCCCGGTGTCCCCGTGCACAGTGAGGACACCGTTGCTCCCGGGCATCTTCATGAGGTTGTACACTGGGTGTGTCACGGCCATAAATTGGGCCAGCGCTGGGTAGCCGAGGATGGCGTTGTAGGGGAGGCCGATGGGGGCAATGTCGAAGTCGACCAGCTCCGTACGGAAGTTGTCGTAGGTGCCGAAGGTCACTGGGAGCCGGATCTGCCCCAAGGAACTGGACGGCTTGCCCCCGATGCCTGAGAAGGGCCGGCTGGGTTGCAGCCGTTCCAGGGGTATGCGGAGGAGGTTGAAAGCCTCGACCGAGAGCACGCTGAGGCCCGCACCGCCATCAACGAGGGTTTTGGTGACGGCCACCTGGCAGATGGTGGGGGTGCACAACATGGGGAGCGCGCCCAAGCAGGCCAAGTTGGAGGGGTGATCCTCTGAACTGAAGGTCAGGCCGGTCTCGAGCACCGTCCGATCCGGGGGAGCCCCCTGCCGCGTGGAAGTGGCGCTGACCCGACGGATGAACGGCTTGACGTGGTGTCTTGTGGGCGGCGCCTGCGAGCCGCCCAGGAAGGCCGCGACGATCGGGGGTGTTGGTGTAGCGCGATGGGACGATGCAGGGGAGCCCTCCTGCAGCGCGGACGAGCTCGGCGACGCGGTGGAGCCACTCCTCATAGACGTCGTCAACGGGACGGCAGCGCAGGAGCTCGTTTGCTGCAAGGAGCGCAGCTCGAGCCTCCATGGGTGCGCGGAGCGCGCGGGACGAAGAACCAGTTGGTGCGAGCGATGGAGTAGCAGTGCGGCCGTCTTGCCGCACAGATGGATGCTGGGACGATGCTTGCTGCTCGCCCCCCGCCGGGCCGGTGGCGGCGTTGACGGCGGGCGACGGGGAACGACGAGGATGCCCGCTGACGGGCGCCGTCTGGGCGACGCGTGAAGCGACGGCGGCCCGGCGCTCGGCGCGGGCCCGACGAGCATCTGACATGGATGCGACGGTCGGAGGAGAACGGGGCGGTGAACGACGAATTCCGGCGCACCCCTACCTGGCGCGCCAAATGTCGGATTCGGGTTCCGGCAGACCCTTAAGGTTCGAACACTGGAGTGCGCGCGGAGATTACGCCTTCTACCTCCCCGCCTCGCAAAGATCTAAACTACCAAAAGAACTGCACAAGAGACACAAGATTTATACTGGTTCGGGCCACCGTTGTGGTGTAATACCCTACTCCAGTGTCTGGTTGGTGGATTGCCTCTTGGGGCTGGTGATGATGAATAATACAAGGAAGAACAGCCTCGCGAGGGCCTGTTCTTGGCTGGGGTGACGAACTGCTAGGAGGAGTTCAGCCACCTTTCTCTCTCTCTCTCTCTCTCTCTCTCTCTCTCTCTCTCTCTCTCTCTCTCTCTTACTCTACTTCCAACTGATCGAACCGACTCGAACCGAACCCCCTGCTATGTGGGTGGCTGGTCCTATTTATAAAGGCCCTGGTCCTCTTCCCAAATATTGAGCGGGAAGGGATCCAACAATGGCGGGCTAATTTGAAGGGGGATAGCAAGTATCAACTATCCTGACAAAAGCAGTCTTCGCCTGCGCAAAGCTCTGGTGATGACGCCATCCTGGGCTCCACGGTGACCTCCGTCTCGTAGTCCTCCTGGTCTTGGTCTTGTTGCACTGAAATGGCAACCTTTGCCTAATGCCTCGGTACTCCGCGGCTGCGCTTGCCCCTTTTGCACCAAAGAGGAAAGAAGGACGCTGCGCGCGCTGGCACCCGCCTGGCGCCCTGAGTCATCACGGCTTGCATCACGGGCACCTCGCGAGGTACCCCGCCTTGATCTCTCCGCCTCCTCGCGAGCTAGCCTGACGAGGCCGTGCGTGAGGAAGCTCCGTGTCGTCCGCCACGCGAGGCTTGGCCCCTCGCGAGGGTCTTGAGTCTTGCGTTGGTGAAGATGGGCCATGCTGGGCCTCCTTTGAGCCACGCCACAGGCCGCAGGCAGGCAAGTCTAGGGATCCCCGTTCCCAGAACATCGACAAGTCTAGGTCATGCTCTTCCACTGGATCCTCCCGTGTCAACAACGGGCTTTCAATTTATGGGAGTTTGACCCGGCCCAGCACCAAACTCTACACGAGCTCTTTGACATGACGCATAAGGACGTCTGGAAGGTGCTGTTCAAGGGCGCCGAGGTCCCCCCTTCTCTTACCGAGGACCGCGGGCTAAGTGCGAAGCGCATTGTGAATTCGGTAAGTTCTGTACATCTGGTAGGGTATTTATTTCCCATAGCTTAACCATGTGCGGGGTCTGAGCTCCCATGCCTTTGACAGGACTGGATGGAGACATTAGAGCAGATTAACTGTCCGGCCCCTCTGCTCGAAGACCCTGCAGACGCTCTCCTGACGAAGATGCGTACTCTGGCTCCTTATGAGGTGCTAGAGAAGACCAAGAAGAAGGCCACGGGAACCCGAAAGAGTTCCCGGCGCCAGGTGGTATCGGACACATCGTCCGATAACTCCAAGACGCACTCCTCCCGTGAAAACGAGGAGAAGGAACATGAAGATTCTCCCCCTCCATCTGGGGGAGACAATAAAAGGAAGGCCGCCCCAACCGGGGAGGCCGAAGGGTGCAAGAAGGGAGACTCTCCTTCCGGACTGCTCCACCACCGCCGCCGACGGCGAAGACGAGTGGTTGCTCAGGGCCAAGCCCCTGGCGAAGTCGTAAGTATTCGGATACCAGAGTAACTCATAGCATACCTTTGTTGCACTGCTTCTCCTAACGTCGAATATGATTATGCAGTTCGCCCCGAGCCCGTATTGACGTATCTTCATCGGACGGTTCCTTGGACTCATCGGACATGAATAGTGATACACTTCCAACCACCTCCTCCCCCTGCCCTATGGACAATGCCGAGGTATTGTCTCAAGGGGCATCGAGCCGGGAGGAGATAGTCCCGGAGGCACCTCAAGGCGACCTTCCGGGCTCCAGGAGCAAAGGGAGCATGGCTCCCGGGGGCTCCAAGTTCGGCCCTCAGCCAAACACCGCGCTGGAACCTCCAGTGGTTCCGGACTCGGGCAGGCGGCCCCCTTCCAAAAGGGGCAAGCCATCCGTGCCGGTGACCTCTGTCCATCCAGAGGCACCGGACGACCTGCTGGGAGCGCTTCGCAGCGCTTCCATCGATGAAGAGCACCACACTATTATGAGTGCGGTGATCAAGAAGGTTCAGTCCGCCAAGAGCGGACTGACTGAAGCCTGCGCCAGCCTTCTAACGGGCTTTGAGGTAAGTATTTAAAATATAGGAAAAATATTACCGCATAGACAGTAGCCCCTGATGCTCTGTTTGGTCTTCACAAAGAAAAGCCGAATAGAGGATCAAATAATATCTGCAGGAGTCTAATATAAGTATGTCTGTATGTGTATGCAGGCTTCGCTGCTGACCTCTGCCGCACTGACTGCGGAGGTCACCGCACTAAAGCAGAACTTCGAGCGGTCTAAGAAAGAGCTCGGCCGTGCTAAGAGGCAGCTCGAGGAGAACAAAGGTAAGTAATACCTTGTCTATATAAAAAAGAAAATGTGGTTGCAAAATGACATGATCATCGTGAATGTGCCAGGGTCCACGACCGAAGTGGCGACCCTGAACAAGCGCTGTCCGAGGCCGAAAACAAAGCGGCCAAGGAGCGCACCAAGCGGGAAAAAGAAGAGGCACGGGTGGGCGAGGTGAAGCAAGAGCTCCAGGCTCTCGTGAAGAAGCACGAGGCTTTGGAGCTTGACTCGAAGACGTGAGAGTCCGAGCTTGCCGCGGCCCTCGAGAGCACAAAGCATGCCAAGGCTGAGGCCCAAAAGGCCCTCCAGGAAATTGAGGCGATGAGGAAGATAGCGGCGGGTAAGGCATTCAATATGCAAAGCAAGCATGTGAAAGTAAATTACTTGTTACTTACCCGAGTCCGGAGCTCTCCAGGAGCATTCGCAGATTTGCCCCGCAGCATGTTGGATGCCGTGAAGTATTACCAGGCCGAGGAGGGAAGCTCGACGGAGAAGTTGTTCTGGTCTCACTATACTAGGACCGAACACCTGATGCCTATGAGCGACCAGCTGAAGCAACTGGTCGAGCTGCACAAGGCGGCCGAACAGGCCATGAAGGGCCTTATAGTCTGGATGTGGCCTGGAGAATCCCTTCCCAACAGCTACTTCAGCCTAGTGAGACGGCTTGTGGATGCCTGCCCACGGCTGGAAGGCATCAAGCGGTCCGTCTGTATCGAAGGTGCCCGCCGGGCTTTTGCCCGTGCAAAGGTGCACTGGGCCAAGATGGACACCGAGAAGCTGGTGAAGGAGGGGCCGCCGCAGGGCAACGAGCATCGCCACCCCCGAAATGTATTATGAGGGTGTTCTGAAGGGTGCCCGTCTTGTGGCAGACGAGTGTGCGAAGGATGTAATATTTGAATGAACTCGCTCGTGTGATCCTGTATTATGAAAACTTGTTCATATGCACTATGCAACGCTTGTTTGAATTTAAAATATTACCTTATGTGCGGCTGTTTATCAAATCTGAGAGATGGCCAGTCGTCGGCTTCTGCCCCCATGCCACGAGTGCTGGGGTGTTCGGGATAAATCTGAGCACTCTTTTTCCCATTGTTAGGTCCTTCGAGGGAGGTGCTCAGCTCAACGAACAAGGCAATCGGACTATAATGCTTTATCACTCTCACTTAGCCATAGAAGTCTACAATTTTAAATTTTGGCGAAGCCCCTAGTATTCGGAAGGCCGAATTCGGGGCGCTATACACGCCTAAGCCGGACAAAGCCGACTCCTCGCCCTAAGCGGCATAAGTCTTTAGGGACTCGAGACCTCTCGAACAGCGACCGGCTCTCGCCTTATCATGACATTCAGTTTTAGCTTTCTCTACTGAGGTGCTTAGCCCAGATGAACTGTGGCACAATCGCAGTAGTTCTCCCAGTGCTACCTTAGCCAATATAGCGGAACGTAAGGTACCAAAACATGGGAGCCGGGCAAACCCAACTATTGACCCAAGACATGATTCAGAGCTGATGCATATAATGATATAAGTTCGGGGTGTCGCACTGTCGAAAGTGTTCGGACTTCTCACGCCATATTATGGGGTACGCTTGAGCCCCTGGCGTATTGGCCGTACCAGAGTGTATGGGTGCTGAATGTCATGAATGAACACACACACACACACACATATATATATAAGAGAAGAATGCGATAATAGTCTAGTGCTATGCATTGTTTATTCAAAAAGGTGCGTCGAAGCACGATGATACAAGTAGTGCGATAAGCAAAAAGTAGGACTATTTGACATGTCCCCTCCAAGGGCAAGCTGAGGAATGGTATTTAAAGTAGGTATTTCACTCGTTATCAGAGACCACCTGGGAATTCCATGATGCGACGTAGCTTTCTGCCTCCTTGGTTGTTGTATCGTGTGTCCGGCAATCGTACTGCCGGACGGGGTTTCTAGAGAGTAAATGTTGGGGAACGTTGCAGAAAACAAAAATTTTCCTATGGTCTCACCAAGATCCATCTATGAGTTCATCTAGCAACGAGTGATCGGATGCATCTACATACCTTTGTAGATCGCGAGCGGAAGCGTTCACTAGAACGTGGATGATGGAGTCGTACTCGCCGTGATCCAAATCACCGATGACCAAGCGCCGAACGGACGACACCTCCGCGTTCAACACACGTACGGAGCGGATGACGTCTCCTCCTTCTTGATCTAGCAAGGGGGAAGGAGAGGTTGATGAAGATCCAACAGCACGACGGCGTGGTGATGGATGCAGCTGTCACGTGCAGCAGGGCTTCGCCGAGCGTCTGCGCGAGAGGGAGAGGTGTAGCAGGGGAGAGGGAGGTGCCAAGATGCAAGGGTGCGGCTGCCCCCTCCCTCCCCCCTTTATATAGGCCCCGTGAGGGGGGGGGCGCCGACCCTTGGGAGATCCAATCTCCAAGGGGGGCGGCGGCCAAGGGGGGTGGAGTGCCCCCCAAGGTAAGTGGGGCGCCCCCCCCCCCCACCCTAGGGGGGTGCACCAGCCCACTAAGGGCTGGTTCCCCCTCCCACTTCAGCCCATGGGGCCCTCCGGGATGGGTGGCCCCACCCGGTGGACCCCCGGGACCCATCCGGTGGTCCCGGTACAATATCGGTGACCCCCGAAACTTTCCCGATGGCCGAAACTCCACTTCCTATATATAATTCTTTACCTCCGGACCATTCCGGAACTCCTCGTGACGTCCGGGATCTCATCCGGGACTCCAAACAACTTTCGGATTACTGCATATACATATCTTTACAACCCTAGCCTCACCGAACCTTAAGTGTGTAGACCCTACGGGTCCGGGAGACATGTAGACATGACCGAGATTGCTCTCCGATCAATAACCAACAGCGGGATCTGGATACCCATGTTGGCTCCCACATGCTCCTCGATGATCTCATCGGATGAACCACGATGTCGAGGATTCAAGCAACCCTGTATACAATTCCCTTTGTAAATCGGTATGTTACTTGCCCGAGATTCGATCGTCGGTCTCCCAATACCTTGTTCAATCTCGTTACCGGCAAGTCACTTTACTCGTACCGTAATGCATGATCCCGTGACCATACACTTGGTCACTTTGAGCTCATAACGATGATGAATTACCGAGTGGGCCCAGTGATACCTCTCCATCATACGAAGTGACAAATCCCAGTCTTGACCGTGTCAACCCAACAGACACTTTCGGAGACACCTGTAGTATACCTTTATAGTCACCCAGTTACGTTGTGATGTTTGGTACACCCAAAGCACTCCTACGGTATCCGGGAGTTACACGATCTCATGGTCTAAGGAAAAGATACTTGACATTGGAAAAACTCTAGCAAACGAACTATACGATCTTATGCTATGTTTAGGATTGGGTCTTGTCCATCACATCATTCTCCTAATGATGTGATCTCACTATCAATGACATCCAATGTCCATAGTCAGGAAACCATGACTATCTGTTGATCAACGAGCTAGTCAACTAGAGGCTTACTAGGGACATGTTGGTGTCTATTATTCACACATGTATTATGATTTCCGGATAACACAATTATAGCATGAATAAAGACAATTATCATGAACAAGGAAATATAATAATAATGCTTTTATTATTGCCTCTAGGGCATATTTCCAACAGTCTCCCACTTGCACTAGAGTCAATAATCTAGTTACATTGTGATGAATCGAACACCCATGGAATTCTGGTGTTGATCATGTTTTGCTCTAGGGAGAGGTTTAGTCAATGGATCTGCTACATTCAGGTCCGTATGTACTTTACAAATATCTATGTCTCCATCTTGAACATTTTCACGAATGGAGTTGAAGCGACGCTTGATGTGCCTGGTCTTCTTGTGAAACCTGGGCTCCTTGGCAAGTGCAATAGCTCCAGTGTTGTCACAGAATAGTTTGATTGGCCCCGACGCATTGGGTATGACTCCTAGGTCGGCAATGAACTCCTTCACCCAAGTTGCTTCATGCGCTGCCTTCGAGGCTGCCATGTACTCCGCTTCACATGTAGATCCCGCCACGACGCTCTGCTTGCAACTGCACCAGCTTACTGCCCCACCATTCAAAATATACACGTATCCGGTTTGTGACTTAGAGTCATCCAGATCCGTGTCAAAGATAGTGTCGACATAACCCTTTACGACGAGCTCTTCGTCACCTCCATAAACAAGAAACATTTCCTTAGTCCTTTTTAGGTACTTCAGGATATTCTTGACCGCTGTCCAGTGTTCCTTGCCGGGATTACTTTGGTACCTTCCTACCAAACTTACGGCAAGGTTTACATCAGGTCTGGTACATAGCATGGCATACATAATAGAACCTATGGCTGAGGCATAGGGGATGACGCTCATCTCTTCTATATCTTCTGCCGTGGTAGGACATTGAGCTAAGCTCAATTTCACACCTTGTAACACAGGCAAGAACCCTTTCTTAGACTGATCCATATTGAACTTCTTCAATATCTTATCAAGGTATGTGCTTTGTGAAAGACCTATGAGGCGTCTTGATCTATCTCTATAGATCTTGATGCCTAATATATATGCAGCTTCTCCAAGGTCCTTCATTGAAAAACTCTTATTCAAGTAGGCCTTAATGCTGTCCAAGAGTTCTATATCATTTCCCATCAAAAGTATGTCATCTACATATAATATGAGAAATGCTACAGAGATCCCACTCACTTTCTTGTAAATGCAGGCTTCTCCATAAGTTTGCGTAAACCCAAACGCTTTGATCATCTCATCGAAGCGAATGGTCCAACTCCGAGATGCTTGCACCAGCCCATAAATCGAGCGTTGGAGCTTGCACACCTTGTCAGCATTCTTAGGATCGACAAAACCTTCCGGCTGCATCATATACAATTCTTCCTTAAGGAAACCATTAAGGAATGTTGTTTTGACGTCCATTTGCCATATCTCATAATCACAGTATGCGGCAATTGCTAACATAATTCGGATGGACTTCAGCTTCGCTACCGGTGAGAAAGTCTCATCGTAGTCAACCCCTTGAACTTGTCGATAACCCTTAGCGACAAGCCGAGCTTTATGGATGGTCACATTACCATCCACGTCTGTCTTCTTCTTAAAGATCCATTTATTTTCTATGGCTCGCCGATCATCGGGCAAGTCAGTCAAAGTCCATACTTCGTTTTCATACATGGATCCTATCTCGGATTTCATGGCTTCCAGCCATTTGTCGGAATCCGGGCCCGTCATTGCTTCTTCATAGTTCGAAGGTTCACCGTTGTCTAACAACATGATTTCCAAGACAGGGTTGCCGTACCACTCTGGTGCGGAACGTGTCCTTGTGGACCTACGAAGTTCAGTAGCAACTTGATCTGTAGTTTCATGATCATCATCATTAACTTCCTCTCTAGCCGGTGCAGGCACCTCAGGAACATTTTCTTGAGTTGCGCCATTTTCCGGTTCAAGAGGTAATACTTCATCAAGTTCTACTTTCCTCCCACTTACTTCTTTCGAGAGAAACTCTTTCTCTAGAAAGGATCCATTCTTGGCAACAAAGATCTTGCCTTCGGATGTGAGGTAGAAGGTATACCCAATAGTTTCTTTAGGGTATCCTATGAAGACGCATTTTTCCGACTTGGGTTCGAGCTTTTCAGGTTGAAGTTTCTTGACATAAGCATCGCATCCCCAAACTTTTAGAAACGACAGCTTAGGTTTCTTCCCAAACCATAATTCATACGGTGTCGTCTCAACGGATTTCGACGGAGCCCTATATAAAGTGAATGCGGCAGTCTCTAAAGCATAGCCCCAAAAAGATAGCGGTAAATCGGTAAGAGACATCATAGATCGCACCATATCTAATAGAGTGCGATTACGACATTTGGACACACCATTACGCTGAGGTGTTCCAGGCGGCGTGAGTTGTGAAACTATTCCACATTTTCTTAAGTGTGTGCCAAATTCGTGACTCAAGTATTCTCCTCCACGATCCGATCGCAAAAACTTGATTTTTCTGTCACGTTGATTCTCAACCTCACTCTGAAACTCCTTGAACTTTTCAAAGGTTTCAGACTTGTGTTTCATTAAGTAGACATACCCATATCTACTCAAGTCATCAGTGAGTGTGAGAACATAACGATAGCCACCGCGAGCCTCAACGCTCATTGGACCGCACACATCAGTATGTATGATTTCCAATAAGTTGGTTGCTCGCTCCATTGTTCCTGAGAACGGAGTCTTGGTCATTTTACCAATGAGGCATGGTTCGCACGTGTCAAATGATTCATAATCAAGAGACACTAAAAGTCCATCTGCATGGAGCTTCTTCATGCGTTTGACACCTATGTGACCAAGGCGGCAGTGCCACAAGTGTGTGGGACTATCATTATCAACCTTACATCTTTTGGTATTCACACTATGAACATGTGTGGCATTACGCTCGAGATTCATTAAGAATAAACCATTCACCATTGGAGCATGACCATAAAACATATCTCTCATATAAATAGAACAACCATTATTCTCGGATTTAAATGAGTAGCCATCTCGAATTAAACGAGATCCCGATACAATGTTCATGCTCAAAGCTGGCACTAAATAACAATTATTAAGGTTTAAAACTAATCCCAAAGGTAAATGTAGAGGTAGCGTGCCGACGGCGATCACATTGACCTTGGAACCATTCCCGACGCGCATCATCACCTCGTCCTTTGCCAGTCTCCGCTTATTTCGCAGCTCCTGCTTTGAGTTACAAATGTGAGCAACTGCACCGGTATCAAATACCCAGGAGCTACTACGAGTACTGGTAAGGTACACATCAATTACATGTATATCACATATACCTTTTGTTTCGCTGGCTTTCTTGTCCGCTAAGTATTTGGGGCAATTCCGCTTCTAGTGACCACTTCCCTTGCAATAAAAGCATTCAGTCTCGGGCTTGGGTCCATTGTTTGGCTTCTTCCCGGTAGCTTGCTTACCGGGTGCGGCAACTCCCTTGCCGTCCTTCTTGAAGTTCTTTTTACCCTTGCCCTTCTTGAACTTAGTGGTTTTATTGACCATCAATGCTTGATGTTCCTTCTTGACTTCTACCTCTGCTGATTTCAGCATTGAAAATAACTCAGGAATGGTCTTTTCCATCCCCTGCATATTGAAGTTCATCACAAAGCTCTTGTAGCTTGGTGGAAGCGACTGGAGGATTCTGTCAATGACCGCATCATCCGGGAGATTAACTCCCAGCTGAGTCAAGCGGTTATGTAACCCAGACATAGTGAGTATGTGCTCACTGACAGAACTATTTTCCTCCATCTTACAGCTGAAGAATTTGTCGAAGACTTCATATCTCTCGACCCGGGCATGAGCTTGAAAAACCATTTTTAGCTCTTCGAACATCTCATATGCTCCATGTCTCTCAAAACGCTTTTGGAGCCCCGGCTCTAAGCTGTAAAGCATGCCGCACTGAACGAGGGAGTAGTCATCAGCACGTGTCTGCCAAGCGTTCATAACGTCTTGGTTCTCTGGGACGGGTGCGTCACCTAGCGGTGCTTGTAGGACATAATCTTTCTTGGCAGCTATGAGGATGATCCTCAGGTTCCGGACCCAGTCCGTATAGTTGCTGCCATCGTCTTTCAGCTTGGTTTTCTCTAGGAACGCGTTGAAGTTGAGGACTACGTTGGCCATTTGATCTACAAGACATATTGTAAATACTTTAGACTAAGTTCATGATAATTAAGTTCATCTAATCAAATTATTCAATGAACTCCCACTCAGATAGACATCCCTCCAGTCATCTAAGTATAACATGATCCGAGTTAACTAGGCCGTGTCCAATCATCACGTGAGATGAACTAGTCAACATCGGTGAACATCTTCATGTTGATCGTATCTTCTATACGACTCATGCTCGACCTTTCGGTCTTCTGTGTTCCGAGGCCATGTCTGTACATGCTAGGCTCGTCAAGTCAACCTAAGTGTTTGCATGTGTAAATCTGTCTTACACCCATTGTATGTGAAAGTTGGAATCTAACACCCGATCATCACGTGGTGCTTCGAAACAACGAACTGTCGCAACAGTGCACAATTAGGGGGAACACTTTCTTGAAATTATTATGAGGGATCATCTTATTTACTACCGTCGTTCTAAGTAAACAAGATGTACAAAAACATGATAAACATCACATGCAATCAAATAATAATAGTGACATGATATGGCCAATACCACATAGCTCCTTTGATCTCCATCTTGGGGCTCCATGATCATCTTGTCACCGGCATGACACCATGATCTCCATCATCATGATCTCCATCATCGTGTCTCCATGAAGTTGCTCGCCAACTATTACTTCCACTACTATGGCTAACACGTTTAGCAATAAAGTAAAGTAATTTACATGGCGTTTCTCAATGACACGCAGGTCATACAAAAAATAAAGACAACTCCTATGGCTCCTGCCGGTTGTCATACTCATCGACATGCAAGTCGTGATTCCTATTACAATAGCATGAACATCTCGTACATCACATATATATCATTCATCATTCATCACAACTTTGGCCATATCACATCACAGAACACTTGCTGCAAAAACAAGTTAGACGTCCTCTAATTGTTGTTGCAAGTTTTACGTGGCTGCAATAGGGTTCTAGCAAGAACGTTTTCTTACCTACGTGAAAGCCACAACGTGATTTGTCAACTTCTATTTACCCTTCATAAGGACCCTTTTCATCGAATCCGCTCCAACTAAAGTGGGAGAGACAGACACCCGCCAGCCACCTTATGCATCTAGTGCATGTTAGTCGGTGGAACCGGTCTCACGTAAGCGTACGTGTAAGGTTGGTCCGGGCCGCTTCATCCCACAATACCGTTGAAGCAAGATAAGACTAGTAACGGCAAGAAAGTTGACAACATCTACGCCCACAACAAATTGTGTTCTACTCGTGCAAAGAGAACTACGCATAGACCTAGCTCATGATGCCACTGTTGGGGAACGTTGCAGAAAACAAAAAATTTCCTATGGTCTCACCAAGATCCATCTATGAGTTCATCTAGCAACGAGTGATCGGATGCATCTACATACCTTTGTAGATCGCGAGCGGAAGCGTTCACTAGAACGTGGATGATGGAGTCGTACTCGCCGTGATCCAAATCACCGATGACCAAGCACCGAACGGACGGCACCTCCGCGTTAAACACACGTACGGAGCGGATGACGTCTCCTCCTTCTTGAACCAGCAAGGGGGAAGGAGAGGTTGATGAAGATCCAGCAGCACGACGGTGTGGTGATGGATGCAGCTGTCACGTGCAGCAGGGCTTCGCCGAGCGTCTGCGCGAGAGGGAGAGGTGTAGCAGGGGAGAGGGAGGTGCCAAGATGCAAGGGTGCGGCTGCCCCCGCCCTCCCCCCTTTATATAGGCCCCCTGGGGGGCGCCGGCCCTTGGGAGATCCAATCTCCAAGGGGGGCGGCGGCCAAGGGGGGTGGAGTGCCCCCCAAGGCAAGTGGGGCGCCCCCCCACCCTAGGGTTCCAACCCTAGGCGCAGGGGGTGGGCCTAGGGGGGCGCACCAGCCCACTAAGGGCTGGTTCCCCCTCCCACTTCAGCCCATGGGGCCCTCAGGGATGGGTGGCCCCACCCGGTGGACCCCCGGGACCCATCCGGTGGTCCCGGTACAATATCGGTGACCCCCGAAACTTTCCCGATGGCCGAAACTGCACTTCCTATATATAATTCTTTACCTCCGGACCATTCCGGAACTCCTCGTGACGTCCGAGATCTCATCCGGGACTCCAAAAAACTTTCGGATTACTGCATATACATATCTTTACAACCCTAGCGTCACCGAACCTTAAGTGTGTAGACCCTACGGGTTCGGGAGACATGTAGACATGACCGAGATTGCTCTCCGGTCAATAACCAACAGCGGGATCTGGATACCCATGTTGGCTCCCACATGCTCCTCGATGATCTCATCGGCTGAACCACGATGTCGAGGATTCAAGCAACCCCGTATACAATTCCCTTTGTAAGTCGGTATGTTACTTGCCCGAGATTCGATCGTCGGTCTCCCAATACCTTGTTCAATCTCGTTACCGGCAAGTCACTTTACTCGTACCATAATGCATGATCCCGTGACCAGACACTTGGTCACTTTGAGCTCATAACAATGATGCATTACCGAGTGGGCCCAGTGATACCTCTCCATCATACGAAGTGACAAATCCCAGTCTTGACCGTGTCAACCCAACAGACACTTTCGGAGACACCCGTAGTATACCTTTATAGTCACCCAGTTACGTTGTGACGTTTGGTACACCCAAAGCACTCCTACGGTATCCGGGAGTTACACGATCTCATGGTCTAAGGAAAAGATACTTGACATTGGAAAAACTCTAGCAAACGAACTATACGATCTTATGCTATGTTTAGGATTGGGTCTTGTCCATCACATCATTCTCCTAATGATGTGATCTCGTTATCAATGACATCCAATGTCCATAGTCAGGAAACCATGACTATCTGTTGATCAACGAGCTAGTGAACTAGAGGCTTACTAGGGACATGTTGGTGTCTATTACTCACACATGTATTACGATTTCCGGATAACACAATTATAGCATGAATAAAGACAATTATCATGAATAAGGAAATATAATAATAATGCTTTTATTATTGCCTCTAGGGCATATTTCCAACATTAAAGTCCTGAAAGAGAGAAAAAATAATAAGGCGGGAAGCCCCTAGTGCGGTTGAGCCGCGTTTTGGGACGTGCCGTAGTCGTGCCCCCCATCTATGCCCATGGTACTTTCAATGCGTAATTATGTACGTGTGGAACGGATTTCGCCGTTTGGCTGGGACTGGGGTGGGGGCCGCATTGCTATGCAAGCTCGGAACGTGCCAGGCGGTGTTGTTGCCGATTACTCCGCGCACGCTTGAAGGTGTCTGGGTCTTTAATCGCCGAACTGGTGGATTGCCTTAAGAGGCTGCTTTGTGCTTCTGCTGCGAGGGCCGCAGTGTGCTCCTCCGTGCGGAGAGAGCGCTCTGTGTTTCTATTGACTGTGATGACCCCCCGAGGTCTTGGCATCTTGAGCTTGAGGTATGCATAATGCGGTACCGCATTGAATCTCGCAAATGCGGTTCACCCGAGCAGTGCATGATAGCCACTGCGGAACGGGACTATATCGAAGATTAACTCCTCGCTTCAGAAGTTATCCAGGGATCCGAAGACCACTTCCAGTGTTACTAAGCCTGTGCAATGGGCCTCTACACCTGGTATGACGCCTTTGAAGGTCGTTTTTGTGGGTTTGATCCTTGAGGGGTCTATACCCATTTTGCACACTGTGTCCTGATAAAGCAGGTTCAGGCTGCTGCCGCCGTCCATAAGGACTCGAGTGAGGTGAAATCCGTCGATGATTGGGTCTTGGACCAATGCGGCGAATCCACCATGACGGATACTAGTGGGGTGGTCCCCGTGATCGAAGGTGATCGGACAGGAGGACCATGGGTTGAACTTTGGGGCGACTGGCTCCAACGCATATACGTCCCTTAGCGCACGCTTCCACTCCCTCTTGGGGATGTGGGTTGCGTATATCATGTTCACCGTCCGCACTTGTGGGGGGAACCTCTTCTGTCCTCCGGTGTTCGGCGGCCGGGGCTCCTCCTCGTCATCGCTATGTAACCCCTTATCTTTGTTTTCGGCATTTAACTTGCCGGCCTGTTTGAACACCCAACAATCCCTGTTGGTGTGGTTGGCTGGCTTGTCGGGGGTGCCGTGTATTTGACACGAGTGATCGAGTATACGTTCCAAACTGGACGGGCCCGGAGTGCTTATTTTGAATGGCTTTTTCCACTGACCGGGTTTAGAGCCTTTGAATCCGGCATTGACTGCCGTATCCTCGGTATTGTCACTGTTGATGCGGCGCTTGTGTTTGTTGCAACATGACCTGCCATTGCTATCCTTGGTATCCGAAGTACCATGGTTCTTTGATATGTTATTGCTGCGAGCCAGCCAGCTGTCCTCTCCCACGCAAAAGCGGGTCATGAGTGTCGTGAGGGCTGCCATAGATTTCGGCTTTTCCTGGCCAAGGTGCCGGGCGAGCCACTCGTCGCGGATGGTGCGTAAAAGCTGCTAGGGCCTCTGCATCTGGACAGTCGACGATTTGATTTTTCTTTGTCAGAAACCGTGTCCAGAATTGCATGGCCGATTCCTCTGGCTGCTGAAGTATGTGGCTCAAGTCATCGGCATCTGGTGGTCGCACATAAGTGCCCTGGAAGTTGTCGAGGAATGTGAAACTGCTAGTGATCGACTAGAGGGGGGGTGAATAGGCGATTTTTATGAAAGTCTTCTAAACAGGGAAGTTTTGAAGGCAAACGATAGAAGTAAACCTATTACAACGCAGCGGAAGGTAGACTACACTAGGCAAACCTTAGTAAGGTAATCAACGAAGTGAAAGCACAATGACTTATAGTAGCTAGGCAGTAAGGATCAGGTAGGAAGATATTGTGAAGCCAATCAGAACAAGCAGTCACTCAGTGAAGACAAAAGATAATGCAATCATGCAATGACTTTACAAGGACCAACTTTAAGTAAAGGGAAGGGAAGGATGAAACCAGTGACTCGTTGAAGACAATGATTTGTTGGACCAGTTCCAGTTGCTGTGACAACTGTACGTCTGGTTAGGGTGGCTAGGTATTTAAACCTGAGGACACACAGTCCCGGACACCCACTCCTGAACACGCAGCTCAGAACCCTTAGTCCTCACCATATTCCCCTTGAACTAAGGTCACGCAGACCTCACCCAATCACTCTAGTAAGTCTTCAAGGTAGACTCCCAAACCTTCACAGACTTCGTTCACCGGTGATCCACAATGACTCTTCGATGCTCAGAACGCGACGCCTAACCGGCTGGAGGATTCATAGTCCTCAAGTGTAATAAGTCTTCAGATCACACAGACAGGACGACTTAAGTGATGCCTAACACTCTTTGGCTCTGGGTGGTTAGGACTTTATCCTCACAAGGAATTCTCTCTCAAAGGCTTCGAGGTGGGTTGCTCTCAAACGACAACAGCCGTACTTTAACTCTGAGCAGCCAACCGTTCATGGTTGTAGGGGGTGGGCTATTTATAGCCACTAGGCAACCCGACCTGATTTGTCCGAAATGACCCTGGGTCACTAAGGAACTGACACGTGTTCCAACGGTCAGATTTCAAACACACACGACAACTTTACTTGGGCTACAAGCAAAGCTGACTTGTCCAACTCTGGACAAGATTCGCTCTCATAGTCTTCACTCGAAGACATAGAATTTTGGTTAAGCATCACTTCAGTCATTCTGACTGGTTCTCTTGGACCCCACTTAACAGTACGGTGGTTCCTATGACTCAACAAAAAAGAAAAAGAACTACGAAAGATCTAAGTCTTCGAGCTCCATAGTCTTCATGCGATGTCTTCTCTTGTCATAGTCTTCAATGTGAATATCTTCACATACCACCTTTGACTTCAATGTCTTCATACATTTTTAGGGGTCATCTCTGGTAGGAAAACCAAATCAATGAGGGACTTCTACCTGTGTTATCCTGCAATTCTCACAAACACATTAGTCCCTCAACTAGGTTTGTCGTCAATACTCCAAAACCAACTAGGGGTGGCACTAGATGCACTTACAATCTCCCCCTTTTTGGTGATTGATGACAAACAAGTTTAAGTATTCAACAGGGAATATGTGAAATTGTAAAGGATAAGGAATTTTCTTCATAAGTTGTAAGGGCTCCCCATGAAGATGTGCATATCAGTAATTTGCTTTTGGAATGCAAATGCACATGGCAGGTTGTACTTGTGGAGATCCTCTTCAACTTATGATGACAATTCATCATGCATGAAAAGTATGTGAAGATAATGACATGCATAATGTAAAATGGACGTCTGCAAAATGATCTAAGTGCGGAATTTATCGTCGCACATGCGGAATTTATCATCGCATCACAAAGTAGCAAATGAGTAGCAGACGACCATCGAGTTCAAGTGTTACAACTCAAAGAACCAAATGTATCAAAACGAGAGTTGTAAACACTAGGCAAAACATAAAGTAACCGCCCATATGGACCCGCTTGAAGACTATCAAACTCATATGCTTCTCCCCCTTTTGTCAGTAAGGACCAAAAAGGTTTGAAGACATAGAGCATCTACTCGTTCCCATGAGGAGTAGGTGAAGTAGCAAGGTCGTCGGTGTTGTTAGGCGGTGCAGACGAGCTCGGGGCAGTGTCAATGCGTGCTGAAGGAGGGGGCGGTGAAGTAGCATCATCTTCGTCCTCGATCACTCTGACATTCACAGTTGCCGCAGAGGAAGAGAACTCGGTGTCTTCAAGTGAGGGAGTTCGTCGCAGCACAGCCCTTCGGGGAGGTGTGGAGTCAAACTTGAAACATTCAGAGAAGCCATCCTCTTGAAGATCATCCTCAGAGCACATAAGCGTCAGCCCTTTCCATGTACGCCGACAAGTTTCATGGGCAACATAGGCATTCTTGGTGGCAAGGTTGCGAATGCGGTTGACATCCACCAAGAGGCTGTGCATTTGGCGCTTCAGCCAGTCATGATGCCTATCCTGTTTCTGATGAAGAGCAACCAGAAGCTCTCGGTCATTGAGAACACGAGATCGCTTCTTGGGCCGTTGGGCAATAGTGCTTTCAGTGGCTTCAGTGAGGGCACGCTGAGGTGCACGTGTAGTGCCAGCCAGAGGATAAACACGAGTGACTGCTTCAACTCCTTCAATGTTCTGAGAGAAACTTTGATGCTCCGCATTCTGAAGACTAAGAGGCTCCTTGGCAGGCTCTGGATAGAGGGCTTCAACGGACATATCCACGTCAGGCATAAAGATCCAATGATTGCGAGCAGAGGGCTGATATGAGATAGCTGAGTGGAGTTTGATCAGCCACATTATCCATGGAGCGTAGAACTTCAAGCCAAAAAGATCAGATCCTGAAGCAGCAAGTTGGTGGATGAAGAAGTCTTGTGCGTTGAAGCATTTTCCGTGAAGAATATAGAAGACCAAAGTCTTCATTGCACCTTCCAGCTTTGCATATGGGGAATGTCCTTTGATGGGCCAGAGAGTTCGCCTTAAAATGTGATAGATGGTCCTTGGCAGATACTCCAGATCTTCAACAAGGAACTCCTTAGGATATGCAGCGTCTTGTGGCAAAGGCTTCATCATACTGAGCATCTGACTCATGTTTGGTTCAGGCTTCTGAAAGATGCTCTCCATAGCTTCACTGTGAAGTTGACATCCAGGTTCATAGAGATCTCCAGGAGTGGGCAGACCAGTGAGCTCAATGATATCAAAGGCTTTGGCTTCATGATAAACATTTCCTGTCATCCACTCAAGGACCCAAGTCTTCGGACCTCTGTTGTAACCACGTATGTGAAGTGTGGCATAAAATTGGAGCAGCAACTCTTCGTTCCAGTGCTCTTGGTCTGTGATGAAAGGCAACAATCCAACCTCTTTGAAGCAGTCCAGAGCTTCTTCCAAGTAGGGCAGACCAACTATTGCTTCGGTGTCAAGACGCATATGTGGGAAGATGCGACCTTGATTGTACAGAATGCAGGAGTAATAGCTTTGCTGCGGATAGCTCCAGAACCGATCAGAAGATATTCTTTCCCTTGAGTAGGGGTTCTTGGAGCTATTGAAGAAGGTGTTGTCTGCTTTGAAGCTGTTGACATTAAAGGATCCAGGTGCTAATGCAGGACCTGGAAACCTGGGCAACCTTGGCATTGGCTTCTGTACCTGAGGCCTACGCTCAATATGATAGTCAAACTGAGGACCAGCAGCAGGCGCAGGAACAGAAGCAGTGGCATCATTGGCTTCGCTGACTTCTAGTTCTTGGGTTTGTGTAGGCTCCACATTTGCTTCAGCCATGACAGCGTCAGTGGCTTCATTGGTGTGGGTGGTGGCAGCCTCAAGATTTTCTACCTCCACTTGATGAGCTGGAGGGTCGAGCACAAACACATTCTCCTTGAGAACAACTTCGTCAGTAGTTGGGGGAGTGGGGACACGTTCTTCTTCTTGGGTGTCATCGGCTGATGCAGCTGAAATGTCTTCAACAGCTTTAGCTTCAGATTCGGAGACTGGAGGCCTTGGTCCTTTGCGAAGCCTGCGTAACGCTGGCGACTCCTTTGGAGATGGAGTTGGCTGGGCCTCAAAGTCATCTTCTTCTTCTTGCCGGGGTGGTGTGACTTGTTGTTGTGGGTGATCATCCCATGATGCATCCTGAGCAATTGGCGTCAGAGGACGACCAATGCTGATGAGTTCACTGTGCGTAAGCACAGGCGATGATACCTGTTGGTACTCGATCTGAGGAAGAACTGCATCATCTTCAACATGGTCATGGTGACCAATGTCTTCAGAAGCGGTGGGATCACCTGCTGGAATGTCTTCAGCTTCATGAGCCTCTGTGAAAGCAGGCTCATGGACAGTCAGTTGGCGCTCTTGATGTTCAGCGGCAGGGCGAACCATGGAGATAGGTTCAACAATTAAGGGCTCTGTGGAAGCAGCCCGTTCCTTCTTGGTCTTCCGCTTCTTCTTGGAGGGAGCAGCAGCAGAGGCTTCAGGATGTTTCCTCTTTCTGGCTTCAGCCTCAGCAGTCCTCGTCTTCTTCAGTTCTGAAGCGGTAGACCTGGCTTTTGGCTTCGAGTCAGTCATGCTGGTTGGGAAGACAATGGGATGTGCTTCCTGCCTTGGTGCGTCGGGTTCGGCCATAGCGGGCTTCTTCTTCTTCTTCTGCTTTGCAGCCATCCTGGGGTCGATGCCAGGACACCCAAGGGCCTTGCGCTTCTCAGCCTCATTGTAGGCTTGCACACACTTGTCAGCCAGACTCTTCATGCTCTCACGAGAACCTTGAGCTTCTTCACGCTTCTTGCGAAAGGCTTCTTTGAGCTCGTGCAGCATGATCTTGAAGTTCTTGACCTCTTGCACGCTGAGCTTGGCCATATGCTTCTTGAACTGAGCTTTCTCAAAGTCAATCTTCTGCTTCAGTTCAACGATGCGCTGGGCTATAGCTAACTCTGAAGCAATGGCGCCATGGAAGGCAACACTGAGGCCAATGGGAAGTTGCAGATCTTCAAAGCTGAGGTTGGGCGTGTCAAACCACTCATCGATGAAGTTGTGGATGATTGCCATGTCAAAGAAAGGCAAATTGTTGAAGATTTCTGCTTCTTCTTTGCTCTTGATCAGTTGCTCAAGAGCGTCATCTGCAAGATCTTCATCACTGGATAGATCAATGGCATCGCTGCGCAGAATAGCAGCAGCAGTCAGTTCTTGGATAGTGTGTGGCAGAGGCATCTTGACTTTCTGGGGCTTGGAGATGCGTGACAGATCTTCAGACTGCACACTGTCTTCAGGAGGTGTAGTAGCCAGTGGCTTCACCCGTGAGATTTTTGGTGCTGAGGCAGGCTTTGAAGCTTTAGGCTGCTTCAGTTTCTTTGGCTTCGGTGCTGCAGGCGCTTCATCTGATTCAACGTCATCTGCAGGCTCATCCACGGCCGTCCCTTGAACCATGATATGAGTGATGAGACCTTCCAGGTTGTAGAAGGGCCCAACAAGATTGGGTTCAGCTTCGCGGGTCCCATCGGCACGGGGAGCAGAGGGACCAGGGTTGAAGTCTAATCCCAAAGACTTCTTGTTCTACTTCGCCAAATTCTGGGCAAACTGGAAGTTGCGCTTGAACAGATTGTCGTCACAACACCATAGCAGTGACGATGGGTCAACATCCGCAGGCTGTGGTCCATGGACCATGCAGGGATAGAAGCCTTGTTCAATGGCTTCATCTCTGGACCTGGGTTGAAGATTTTTGTATAGGATGTCTCCCCATGGTCGCTTGATGGCATTCTTTTCAGCATATTCCTTTGTCACAAATCTATACTTGAACCACTATTCTGCCCAATATCGTCGAATCCATTGGATTTGTGTCTTGCGCTGATTGTAATCCTCTTCTGGATCTGTCTTGTACAATTCTGAGAGGTCATGAGGCAGATCTCTTGATGTCTCACCTCGACGCTTTCTGCCACCCTTCCTTGCTGATTCTCTGCAGCCATGAACTTTAAACTGAATGGCTTCAATACGTTCAAAGGCTTCAAGGGCTTTCGCTTGCTGGACAAACAGGAACTGGCTTCGGGAGAATTTATGTGATACTGTAAGAATTCTGCAAATGAATGCAGACTATGAGAACCAAGGGATTCTCCCACGGACATGTACCTGTGACAGCATTAAGGTGCGAGGGAAGGGGAAGAGGTCATATGCATTCTCAGAAGATTTTGAAGATTAATTAGTTTAGAAGACATTGACCTCATCGTGCGAAGACATTCACTCATAGATAAGGAGTTGGTTCCAGATTTGTACGAATCCACAAATCAGTACAAGTGAGGAATCTAACTACTTTGTGAAGCATAAGTGAACATACTAGGCATAATATGAGGTGCAGTATGAAGTGGATCCAACTTGTGTGAACAAAAACTGCTTGTGGTAGAAAGTGACGAATCTATAGGATCAAAGAGGCCGTAAAAAGGGAGTTTTATTTACCACACAAGAAACTGCTAGACGGAGTGGAAGAGGAGGCCGAGCAGTTCGATCGTCTGTGCCCTAACTTGGTGACGGAGGACACCTACGGTGACGGCGGAGAAGACGATGTCCGCGGTCGGCGTGAAGACGGCATCGGAGAGGTTGCGGCAGCTAAGCGCTTCGTCGCCGGCGTCGTCGAGGGCTAGCGGTGGCACTAGGGTTCGTGCGAGAGTGGAAGAAAGGATAATGACTGAGCTGAGGCGTGTATTTATAGGGATAGGGACGGCTCAGTGTTATTACATAGGTGCCCCTGGCGGTTCACATCTAAGGAACACGTGGCCATCATGCAGCATATCAGAGGTTGTTCCACGTTCCCACGCACGCCTAGATTGTCGGGTGGTCGTTCCCACATCTCCGGGTTTCAGGTGAAGGAATTAGCATTGAAAACGGACTTAATGTTTGTCTTTGTATCTTCCGCTGACAAGGACGCAAAGAAGACATTCGACAGTTTCAATAGAATGCATATGATTTGGAGAGATAGAGTTTGAGATAGAAAGCATAGAGAGGTTAGGGTCCGATCACATTCACTTAGTTCAAAAGATTCAATAAGAAGACATAGCTATAAGTGAATGCTGTAGAGGACAGAACACTAGTATATATATATATATATATATATATATATATATATATATATGATCAACAAAATGAAGATAATCATGAAGACATGTTGAGATTGAAGTCAAACCAAATGTGAAGACATAGCAAATGTAACGCCATGAGTGAAATACTTCAAACGGAACATTTGGTGGTGGCGTTACCCACCGTATAGGAAGTATTAGACCCGAACACAGCGCACAATTATCGTGGCGCTCCGAAGTCAAATTCCTCATTAATGTATTCACACTTGAATGTATGTCTTCATTGATTGAAGATATACTTTACTTCGTGTGTTGCACATCTAAGTCATCAATACGCATAAGTGTTAGGATGTGTGCCTGATCACAGGACATTTGAGGATTCCAAGATATTTAGCTCACACCGTAACTTGCAAAATCTCTTCTCATCCAAGGGCTTGGTGAAGATATCTGCCAATTGCTCTTCAGTGTTGACGTGTATGATATCAATATCTTCCTTCACAACATGATCTCTGAGAAAGTGATGACGGATCTCAATGTGCTTTGTCTTCGAGTGCTGAACTAGGTTGTTGGCAATCTTGATGGCGCTTTCGTTGTCACAGTAGAGTGGTACTTGCTTCAGATGAATGCCATAGTCTTTGAGTGTTTGCTTCATCCACAGAAGCTGAGCACAGCAAGATCCAGCAGCAATGCATTCAGATTCAGCAGTGGAGAGAGATACACAGTTCTGCTTCTCTGAAGACCAATATACAAGTGATCGTCCCAGGAAATGACATGTGCTTGATGTAGACTTGCGATCCACCTTGTCACCAGCATAATCAGCATTCGAGAATCCAACCAGATCAAACTCTGAGCCCTTTGGATACCATAATCCTAGAGTTGGGGTGTAAGCCAAATATCGAAGAATTCGCTTCAAAGCTAAGTGATGCGATTCCTTTGGTGCCGCTTGGAATCGAGCACACATGCAAACACTAAGCATAATATCTGGCCTAGATGCACATAGATAAAGTAAAGAACCAATCATGGAGCGGTATACCTTTTGATCGAACTCTTTACCATTGTCGTCGGGACCTAGATGATGTTTGGTTGGCATTGGCGTCGTGAAGCCTTTGCAGTCTTGCATACCGAACTTCTTCAGGCAATCTTTGAGATACTTCTCTTGAGATATAAAGATGACGTTGCGTTGCTATCGTATTTGAAGACCAAGGAAGAACTTCAGCTCTCCCATCATGGACATCTGATATTGCTCTTGCATCATATATCCAAACTCTTCACTGTATTTCTGATTGGTGCAGCCGAAGATAATGTCATCCACATATATTTGGCACACAAACAGTTCACCATCATATGTCTTCGTGAGGAGAGTGGGGTCGAGGGAACCAGGTGTGAAGCCTTTGCTCTTCAGGAAGTATTTGAGTGTGTCATACCAAGCCCGAGGGGCTTGTTTGAGGCCATACAGTGCCTTCTTGAGCTTGTATACCATGTCAGGATGTTTTGGATCTTCAAAGCCAGGCGGTTGTGCAACATACACTTCTTCTTCAATCTTGCCATTGAGAAAAGCGCTCTTCACATCCATTTGATATAGAAGTATGTTATGATGATTTGCATAGGCCAGCAATATGTGTATGGCTTCAAGTCGAGCCACAGGAGCAAATGTTTCATCGAAGTCAATCCCTTCAACTTGAGTATATCCTTGAGCAACGAGACGAGCTTTGTTTCTGACAACTTGACCATGCTCATCTTGCCTGTTGCGATATATCCATTTGGTGCCTATTATATTGTGCTTCCGAGGGTCAGGACGCTTAACCAGTTCCCATACATTATTCAGCTCAAACTGTTGAAGCTCTTCTTTCATAGCTTGAATCCATTCAGGTTCCATGAAGGCTTCTTCAACTTTCTTGGGTTCTGTTATTGAGACGAATGCGAAGTGCCCACAGAAATTTGCTAGTTGTGTTGCCCTTGAACGAGTGAGTGGACCGGGTGCATTGATGCTATCAATTATCCTCTCAATCTGCACTTCATTGGCAACACGAGGATGTACAGGGCGAAGATTTTGCTCATGCTGATCATTGTCATTGTTAGAGGGATTGTCTTCAGGCTGAGCATTGTCTTCATGTTGATCAGGTGCGGAGATGATAAGTTCCTCTTCAGGTTGAGCTTCAAAAGGTATGATTTCTCCAATTCCCATAAGTTTGATTGATTCACTGGATGGAACTTCATCTAGCACATTTGGCAGGTGCTCTCTTTGTGAGCCGTTAGTCTCATCGAACCGCACATCCACTGTTTCAACCACTTTATAATGAAAGAGATTGAAGACTCTGTAGGAGTGCGAATCCTTTCCATATCCAAGCATAAAACCCTCATGTGATTTTGGTGCAAATTTTGAAGTGTGATGTGGATCCTTGATCCAGCACCTGGCGCCAAATACTCTGAAGTAACTGACATTTGGCTTCTTGCCAGTAAGGAGCTCATAAGATGTCTTGTTCAGAAGGTTGTGAAGATAAACACGGTTGATTGTATGGCATGCAGTATCAATGGCTTCAGGCCAGAATTTTCTTGGAGTCTTGTATTCATCAAGCATCGTTCGGGCCATCTCAATAAGTGTTCTGTTCTTGCGTTCGACGACGCCATTCTGCTGTGGCGTGTACGGAGCTGAGAATTCATGTGTGATGCCCAAAGTATCAAGATATGTATCAAGGCCAGTGTTCTTGAATTTAGTGCCATTGTCACTTCTGATGTGCTTTATCTTGGCGCCATAGTTGTTCATAGCTCGATTGGCGAAGCGTCTGAAGACATCCTGCACTTCAGTCTTGTAGAGGATTATATGCACCCAAGTATATCTAGAATAATCATCAACAATGACAAAGCCATAGAGACAAGCAGTAGTAGTAAGAGTTGAGTAATGAGTGGGACCAAAAAGATCCATGTGGAGCAGTTCGAAGGGTCGAGTCGTTGTCATGATTGTCTTCGAGGGATGCTTGGCCCTCGTCATCTTTCCTGCTTCACAGGCACTGCATAAGTGATCTTTCTTGAACTTGACGCCCTCGATGCCTATGACATGCTTCTTCTTTGCAAGGGCATGCAGGTTCCTCATGCCAGCATGCCCTAGCCTCCGATGCCAGAGCCAGCATTCTGAAGCTTTTGCTAGAAGACATACGGCAAGCTGTGGTCCTGCTGAGAAATCTACCATGTACAAATCATCTTTCCGATACCCTTCAAACACTAGAGACTTGTCAGATTCCATTAGAACAAGGCAATGATATTTTCCAAACATCACAATCATGTTTAAATCGCAAAGCATTGAGACAGACATTAAGTTGAAGCCAAGGGATTCAATAAGCATGACTTTATCCATGTGTTGATCCTTTGAGATTGCAACTCTACCTAGACCCAATACCTTACTTTTACCAGTGTCAGCAAATGTGATGTGACTTTTGTCGGATGGACGTAAGGTTGAGTCCATAAGAAGGCTTCTCTTGCCAGTCATGTGATTGGTACACCCACTATCATGTTGGGGAACGTAGTAATTTCAAAAAAATTCCTATGCACACGCAAGATCATGATGATGCATAGCAACGAGAGGGGAGAGTGTTGTCTACGTACCCTCGTAGACCGTTCAAGGAAGCGTTATATCAACGGGGTTGATGTAGTCGTACGTCTTCACGTCCGACCGATCCAAGTACCGAAAGCATGGCACCTCCGAGTTCTGCACACGTTCGGCTCGGTGACGTCCTCGCCTTCTCGATCTCGCAAGAGGGGCGAAGTAGTAGATGAGTTCCGGCAGCACGACGGCGTGGTGACGGTGTTGGTGAAGAACAATCTCCGCAGGGCTTCGCCTAAGCACTACGAAAATTATGATGGAGGATAAACTAGAGGGGACGGGGTTGCCGGCACACGGCTTGGTGTTTCTTGATGTGTCTTTGGTGCTAGCCCTGCCCCTCTATTTATATGTTGAGCCCCGGGGTCGAAACTTGGAGTAAAAGCCTCCACAAAGTCGGTTTCACCCGAAAGGCAAGAGTCCTTCTCGGACCCCAGGGCCAGACGCCAGGGTTCCCGGCGTCTGGACCTAGACGCCAGGGACCCTGGCGTCTGGCCCCTGGACTCCGCAAAACTTCCTTTTGCGCTTTCCAAAAACCTTGTGGGCTTTCCCCTTTGGCCCAAATAAAGTGTTTTCGTACCCAAACATTTTGGGAAACATCCGGAACCCCTTCCAGTGATTTCCGGAACCCTTCCGGTGACCAAACACTATTATCCCATATATCAAACTTTATCTCCAGACCATTCCGGGGTTCCTCGTCATGTCCGTGATCTCATCCCGGACTCCGAACAACATTCGGTCACCAACATACATAACTCACATAGTACTATATCGTCAACGAACATTAAGCGTGCGGACCCTACGGGTTCGAGAACTATGTAGACATGACCGAGGCACCTCTTTGGTCAATAACCAATAGCGGGACCTGGATGCCCATATTGGCTCCTACATTTTCTACAAAGATCTTTATCGGTCAGACCACATAACAACATACATTGTTCCCTTTGTCATCGGTATGTTACTTGCCCGAGATTCGATCGTCGGTATCTCAATACCTAGTTCAATCTTGTTACCGGCAAGTCTGTTTACTCCTTCCGTAATACATCATCTCGCAACTAACTCATTAGTTGCAATGCTTGCAAGGCTTATGTGATGTGCATTACCGAGAGGACCCAGAGATACCTCTCCGACAATCGGAGTGACAAATCCTAATCTTGAAATACGCCAACCCAACATGTACCTTTGGAGACACCTGTAGAGCACCTTTATAATCACCCAGTTACGTTGTGACGTTTGGTAGCACACAAAGTATTCCTCCGACAAACGGGAGTTGCATAATCTCATAGTCATAGGAACATGTATAAGTCATGAAGAAAGCAATAGCAACATACTAAACGATCGGGTGCTAAGCTAATGGAATGGGTCATGTCAATCAGATCATTCACCTAATGATGTGATCCCGTTAGTCAAATAACAACTCTTTGTTCATGGTTAGGAAACATAACCATCTTTGATTAACGAGCTAGTCAAGTAGAGGCATACTAGTGACACTCTGTTTGTCTATGTATTCACACATGTATTATGTTTTCGGTTAATACAATTCTAGCATGAATAATAAACATTTATCATGAAATAAGGAAATAAATAATAACTTTATTATTGCCTGTAGGGCATATTTCCTTCAGTCTCCCACTTGCACTAGAGTCAATAATCTAGATCACATCACCATGTGATTAACATCGATAGTTCACATCATCATGTGATTAACACCCATAGTTCACATCGCCATGTGACCAACACCCAAAGGGTTTACTAGATTCAGTAATCTAGTTCACATCGCTTATGTGAGTAACACCCAAAGAGTAGTAAGGTGTGATCATGTTTTGCTTGTGAGAGAAGTTTAGTCAACGGGTCTGCCATATTCAAATCCGTATGTATTTTGCAAATTTCTATGTCAACAATGCTCTGCACGAAGCTACTCTTAGCTAATTGCTCCCACTTTCAATATGTATCCAGATTGAGATTTAGAGTCATCTACATCAGTGTCAAAATTTGCATCGACGTAACCCTTTACGACGAACCCTTTTTGTCACGTCCATAATTGAGAAACATATCCTTATTCCACTAAGGATAATTTTGACCGCTGTCCAGTGATCTACTCCTAGATCACTATTGTACTCCCTTGCCAAAATCAGTGTAGGGTATACAATAGATTTGGTACACAGCATGGCATACTTTATAGAACCTATGGCCAAGGCATAGGGAATGACTTTCATTCTCTTTCTATCTTCTGTCGTGGTCGTTTTTTGAGTCTTGCTCAATTTCACACCTTGTAACACATGCAAGAACTCTTTATTTGACTGTTCCATTTTGAACTACTTCAAAATCTTGTCAAGGTATGTACTCATTGAAAAAACTTATCAAGCGTTTTGATCTATCTCTATATATCTTGATGCTCAATATGTAAGAAGCTTCACCGAGGTCTTTCTTTGAAAAACTCCTTTCAAATACTCCTTTATGCTTTGCAGAATAATTTTACATTATTTCCGATCAACAATATGTCATTCACATATACTTATCAGAAATGCTGTAGTGCTCCCACTCACTTTCTTGTAAATACAGGCTTCACTGCAAGTCTGCATAAAACTATATGCTTTGATCAACTTATCTAAGCGTGTATTCCAACTCTGAGATGCTTGCACCAGTCCATAGATGAATCGCTGGAGCTTGCATATTTTGTTAGCACCTTTAGGATTGACAAAACCTTCTGGTTGCATCATATACAACTCTTCTTTAATAAATCCATTAAGGAATGTAGTTTTGTTTATCCATTTGCCAGATTTCATAAAATGCGGCAATTGCTAACATGATTCGGACAGACTTAAGCATAGATACGAGTGAGAAACTCTCATCGTAGTCAACACCTTTAAACTTGTCGAAAATTTTTTGCGACAATTCTAGCTTTGTAGATAGTAACACTACTATCAGCGTCCATCTTCCTCTTGAAGATCCATTTATTTTCTATGGCTTGCCGATCATTGGGCAAGTCAACCAAAGTCTACACTTTGTTCTCAGACATGGATCCCATCTTAGATTTCATGGCCTCAAGCCATTTTGCGGAATCTGGGCTCATCATCGCTTCCTCATAGTTCGCAAGTTCGTCATGGTCTAGTAACATGACTTCCAGAACAGGATTACCGTACCACTCTGGTGCGGATCTCACTCTGGTTTACCTACAAGATTCGGTAGTAACTTGATCTGAAGTTACATGATCATCATCATTAGCTTCCTCACTAATTAGTGTAGTAGTCACAAGAACAGATTTCTATGTTGAACTACTTTCCAATAAGGGAGATGATACAATTACCTTATCAAGTTTTCTACTTTCCTCCCACTCACTTCTTTCGAGAGAAACTCCTTCTCTAGAAAGTATCCATTCTCAGCAACGAATGTCTTGCCTTCGGATCTGTGATAGAAGGTGTACCCAACAATCTCCTTTGGGTATCCTATGAAGACATATTTCTCCGATTTGGGTTTGAGCTTATCAGGATGAAACTTTTTCATATAAGCATCACAACCCCAAACTTTAAGAAACGACAACTTTGGTTTCTTGCCAAACCACAGTTCAGATTGTGTCATCTCAACGGACTTAGATGGTGCCCCTTTTTAACGTGAATGCAGCTGTCTTTAATGCATAACCTCAAAAACGATAGTGGTAAATCGGTAAGAGACATCATAGATTTGCACTATATCTAATAAAGTACGGCTATGACGTTCGGACACACCATTATGCTGTGGTGTTCCAGGTGGCACGAATTTGTGAAACTATTCCACATTGTTTTAATTGAAGACCAAACTTGTAACTCAAATATTTGTCTCCGCGATCAGATCGTAGAAACCTTATTTTCTTGTCACGATGATTTTCCACTTCACTCTGAAATTCTTTGAACTTTTCAAATGTTTCAGACTTATGTTTCATCAAGTAGATATACCCATATCTGCTCAAATCATCTATGAAGGTCAGAAAATAATGATACCCGCTGCAAGCCTTGATATTCATCGGACCACATACATCAGTATGTATGATTTCCAACAAATCTGTTGCTTGCTCCATTGTTCCGGAGAACGGCGTTTTAGTCATCTTGCCCAAGAGACATGGTTCGCAAGCATCAAGTGATTCATAATCAAGTGATTCCAAAATCCCATCAGCATGTAGTTTCTTCATGCGCTTTACACCAATATGACCTAAATGACAGTGCCACAAACAAGTTGCACTATCATTATTAACTTTGCATCTTTTGGCTTCAATATTATGAATATGTGTATCATTACAATTGAGATCCAACAAACCATTTTCGTTGGTGTGTATGACCACAGAAGGTTTTATTCATGTAAACAGAACAACAGTTGTTCTCTAACTTAAATGAATAACCGTATTGCAATAAACATGATCAAATCATATTTATGCTCAACGCAAACACCAAATAACACTTATTTAGATTCAACATTAATCCCGAAAGTATAGGGAGTGTGCGATGATGATCATATCAATCTTGGAACCACTTCCAATACACATCGTCACTTCACCCTTAACTAGTCTCTGTTTATTCTGCAACTCCCGTTTCGAGTTACTAATCTTAGCAACTGAACTAGTACCAAATACTGAGGGGTTTCTATGAACACTAGTAAAGTACACATCAATAACATGTATATCAAATATACCTTTGTTTACTTTGCCATCCTTTCTTATCCACCAAATACTTGGGGTAGTTCCGCTTCCAGTGACCAATCCCTTTGTAGTAGAAGCACTTTTTCTCAGGCTTAGGACCAGACTTGGGTTTCTTCACTTGAGCAGCAACTTGCTTGCCGTTCTTCTTGAAGTTCCCCTTCTTCCTTTTTCCCTTTTCTTGAAACTAGTGGTCTTGTCTACCATCAACACTTGATGTTTTTCTTGATTTCTACCTTCGTCGATTTTAGCATCACGAAGAGCTTGGGAATCGTTTCCGTTATCCCTTGCATACTATAGTTCATCATGAAGTTCTACTAACTTGGTGATGGTGACTAGAGAATTCTGTCAATCACTATCTTATCTGGAAGATTAACTCCCACTTGATTCAAGCGATTGTAGTACCCAGACAATCTGAGTACATGCTCACTGCTTGAGCGATTCTCCTCCATCTTGTAGCTATAGAACTTGTTGGAGACTTCATATCTCTCAACTCGGGTATTTGCTTGAAATATTAACTTCAACTCCTGGAACATCTCATATGGTCCATGACGTTCAAAATTTCTTTGAAGTCCTGATTCTAAGCCGTTAAGCATGGTGCACTAAACTATCAAGTAGTCATCATATTGAGCTAGCCAAACGTTCATAACGTCTGTATCTGCTCCTGCAATAGGTCTGTCACCTAGCGGTGCATCAAGGACATAATTCTTCTGTGCAGCAATGAGGATAAACCTCAGATCACGGATCCAATCCGCATCATTGCTACTAACATTTTTCAACACAATTTTCTCTAGGAACATATCAACACAGGGAAGCAACAACGCGAGCTATTGATCTACAACATAATTTGTAAAATACTACCAGGACTAAGTTCATGATAAATTTAAGTTCAATTAATCATATTACTTAAGAACTCCCGCTTAGATAGACATCCCTCTAATCATCTAAGTGATCACGTGATCCAAATCAACTAAACCATAACCGATCATCACATGAAATGGAGTAGTTTTCAATGGTGAACATCGCTATGTTGATCATATCTACTATATGATTCACGCTCGACCTTTCGGTCTCAGTGTTCCGAGGCCATATCTGCATATGCTAGGCTCGTCAAGTTTAACCTGAGTATTCTGCGTGTGCAAAACTATCTTGCACCCGTTGTAGATGGACGTAGAGCTTATCACACCCGATCATCACGTGGTGTCTGGGCACGACGAACTTTGGCAACGGTGCATACTCAGGGAGAACACTTTTATCTTGAAATTTAGTGAGAGATCATCTTATAATGCTACCGTCAATCAAAGCAAGATAAGATGCATAAAAGATAAACATCACATGCAATCAATATAAGTGATATGATATGGCCATCATCATCTTGTGCTTGTGATCTCCATCTCCGAAGCACCGTCATGATCACCATCGTCACCGGCACGACACCTTGATCTCCATCGTAGCATCGTTGTCGTCTCGCCAATCTTATGCTTCTACGACTATCGCTACCTCTTAGTGATAAAGTAAAGCATTACAGGGCGATTGCATTGCATACAATAAAGCGACAACCATATGGCTCCTGCCAGTTGCCGATAACTCGGTTACAAAATATGATCATCTCATACAATAAACTTTAGCATCATGCCTTGACCATATCACATCACAACATGCCCTGCAAAAACAAGTTAGACATCCTCTACTTTGTTTGTTGCAAGTTTTACGTGGCTGCTACGGGCTTAAGCAAGAACCAATCTTACCTACGCATCAAAACCACAACGATAGTTTGTCAAGTTGGTGCTGTTTTAACCTTCGCAAGGACCGGGCGTAGCCACACTCGGTTCAACTAAAGTTGGAGAAACTGACACCCGCCAGTCACCTGTGTGCATAGCACGGCGGTAAAACCAGTCCCGTGTAAGAGTACGCGTAATGTCGGTACAGGCCGCTTCATCCAACAATACCGCCGAACCAAAGTATGACATGCTGGTAAGCAATATGACTTATATCGCCCACAACTCACTTGTGTTCTACTCGTGCATATAACATCAACACATAAAACCTAGGCTCTGATGCCACTGTTGGGGAATGTAGTAATTTCAAAAAAATCCTACGCACACGCAAGATCATGATGATGCATAGAAACAAGAGGGGAGAGTGTTATCTACGTACCTGCGTAGACCGTTCGCGGAAGCGTTATATCAACACGGTTGATGTAGTCGTACGTCTTCACGTCCGACCGATCCAAGTACCGAAAGCACGGCACCTCCGAGTTCTGCACACGTTCGGCTCGGTGACGTCCTCGCCTTCTCGATCCAGCAAGAGGGGCGAAGTAGTAGATGAGTTCCAGCAGCACGACGGCGTGGTGACGGTGTTGGTGAAGAACAATCTCCGCAGGGCTTCGCCTAAGCACTACAAAAACTATGACGGAGGATAAACTAGAGGGGACGGGGTTGCCGGCACACGGCTTGGTGTTTCTTGATGTGTCTTTGGTGCTAGCCCTGCCCCTCTATTTATATGTTGAGCCCCGGGGTCGAAACTTGGAGTAAAAGCCTCCAGAAAGTCGGTTTCACCCGAAAGGCAAGAGTCCTTCTCGGACTCCAGGGCCAGACGCCAGGGTTCCCGGCGTCTGGACCTAGACGCCAGGGACGCTGGCGTCTGGACCCAGACGCCAGGGACCCTGGCGTCTGGCTCCTAGACTCCGCAAAACTTCCTTTTGCGCTTTCCAAAAACCTTGTGGGCTTTCCCCTTTGGCCCAAATAAAGTGTTTTCGTACCCAAACATTTCGAGAAACATCCGGAACCCCTTCCGGTGACCAAACACTATTATCCCATGTATCAAACTTTATCTCCGGACCATTCCGGAGTTCCTCGTCATGTCCGTGATCTCATCCCGGACTCTGAACAACATTCGGTCACCAACATACATAACTCACATAGTACTATATCATCAACGAACGTTAAGCGTGCAGACCCTACGGGTTCGAGAACTATGTAGACATGACCGAGACACCTCTTTGGTCAATAACCAATAGCGGGACCTGGATGCCCATATTGGCTCCTACATTTACTACGAAGATCTTTATCGGTCAGATCGCATAACAACATACGTTGTTCCCTTTGTCATCGGTATGTTACTTGCCCGAGATTCGATCGTCGGTATCTCAATACCTAGTTCAATCTCGTTACCGGCAAGTCTCTTTACTCATTCCGTAATACATCATCTCACAACTAACTCGTTAGTTGCAATGCTTACAAGGCTTATGTGGTGTGCATTATCGAGAGGGCCCAGAGATACCTCTCCGACAATCGGAGTGACAAATCCTAATCTCGAAATACGCCAACCCAACATGTACCTTTGGAGACACCTATAGAGCACCTTTATAATCACCCAGTTACGTTGTGACGTTTGGTAGCACACAAAGTGTTCCTCCGGCAAACGGGAGTTGCATAATCTCATAGTCATAGGGACATGTATAAGTCATGAAGAAAGCAATAGCAACATACTAAACGATTGGGTGGTAAGCTAATGGAATGGGTCATGTCAATCAGATCATTCACCTAATGATGTGATCCCGTTAATCAAATAACAACTCTTTGTCCATGGTTAGGAAACATAACCATCTTTGATTAACAAGCTAGTCAAGTAGAGGCATACTAGTGACACTCTGTTTGTCTATGTATTCACACATGTATTATGTTTCTGGTTAATACAATTCTAGCATGAATAATAAACATTTATCATGAAATAAGGAAATAAATAATAACTTTATTATTGCCTCTAGGGCATATTTCCTTCATATCAATAATCCATTCTGAAGCTGCTAGTGTCGTACCCTACAGTGCAGTTAGGGGGATAGGCTTCACGAAGAGAATTGTGAAGCAAAAATATTTGACGAACTAGTGGGTTATGAAAGCTTAGATTGAGATTTGGACTAATAGGGCGAGTAGCAAGCGATTCACGAACAAAGTACATAATAAGACCATTTGGGCATTTGATCTTGCGCCCTACAAGATGTTTAAGGGCCCCAGCAATAGCGTCAGACGATTTTGGTTTTCTGCTGGAGACCTTTCCCTGCAAAAGAGAGTTAAGCTTTCTTAGCCACCCACATCTTCAAGGGTGGCTTTGAAGCAATGAGTCTAAGTGCAGCATCTGAGAACTTTGGCTTTGGAGCCCTAGCAAAAAGTCTTGTAGTTGGACAATAGTACTCATAAGAATAAGCAGAATAGTTCTTGGTCTTATGAACATGGCGGTTTGATGAACCACGCTCATATTCATAGGCCTGAGTATGGCTTCCCTGCAAAACATTTGCGTTAGTGTGACTCCAGTGAGTCCTCTGTCTGTATGAAGCCTTTGGACCATATGAAGCCTGTGGTCTGGGGTTTGTCTTCTTCACCTGTGGTGTCATGATGATATTCACATGAAGATTCTCCAAACACCTTTTCGGCACCCAGATCTTCTTCATAGGCGGTCCATTCCTGCAATTAGTACCAATATACCTGGCAAACACTTCACCATTCTGATTCTTAAACAGTTTGTAGTTTGCATCAAAGGATTCATCAATAACAATGGGATTAGCACAAGTGAAGCCAGATAGGGTGGATGGATCCACTGAAGGTTCCTTTGCAGCAACCCATGTGGTTTTGGGGTACTACTCAGGTTTCTAGTAAGAGCCATCGGCATTCATTTTCCTTTCAAACCCAACACCCTCTTTCCTAGGGTTTCGGTTTAGGATCTGCCTTTTGAGGACATCACATAGTGTCTGATGCCCTTTGAGACTTTTGTACATCCCTGTTTCAAGCAGTGTCTTCAACCTAGCATTCTCATCAGCAATGGCAGTGGTATCCTCAGCAGAGGGGTTAGTTACCACATCAACAGGTGAAGATATTGCAACAGTAGAACATTCAGCAACAGAAGTAGCGTTATCATGCTCAATGCATTTAAGACATGGTGGTTCAAATCCTTCCTGAGCTGAATTGATCTGTTTGGCGCGAAGTGACTCGTTTTCCTTTTGAAGATCTTCATGAGCCGCTCTCAATTTCTCAAGGTCTTTCTTCCTTTGAAGATAATCGTAGGACAGCCTTTCATGAGTTGTTGAGAGCGTTTCATGACGACTTTCAAGTTCCTCATACTTAACGTGCAGATTTTTTATGTCTTCAATTAAGGACTGAGATCAAGTCATTTCAGCGTCTAACAGATCATCGCTTTTGTCTAACAGTTTTTGAATGTGTTCCATAGCTTTCTGTTGTTCAATTGCAATTTTAGCAAGTGTTTTGTAGCTAGGTTTGGAATCACAATCAGATTCATCGTCACTGGATGTTTGATAGTGAGTAGTGCGTGTGTTTACCTTGGCACCACGTGCCATGAAGCAGTAGTAAGGAGCGGAGTAGTCCTTATCATTTGCATCGGTGTCGGTGATGAAGTCATTGTCTTCAGTGTTGAAGATGGACTTGGCAACGTATGTTGTAGCCAGACTCGCAACGCCAGAATCGGACTCCTCCTCAGACTCCACCTCCGCCTCCTCAGAAGCAGACTCCTCCTCGGAATCCATTTCCTTGCCAACAAACGCACGTGCCTTGCCAGATGAGCTCTTCTTGTGTGATGAAGACTTTGAGGAAGACTTGGAAGAAGACTTTGAGTATTTGTTCTTCTTCTTGTCGTCAGAGTCATACTCCTTGCTCTTCTTCTTCTTCTTCTTCTTCTCATTGTCCCAATGTGGACACTCAGAGATGTAGTGGCCAGGCTTCTTGCACTTGTGACATGTTCTCTTCTTGTAGTCATGAGCAGAAGCTTCATCATTCCTTGAGCTTGATCGTGATGACTTTTTGAACCCTTTCTTCTTGGTGAATTTTTGGAACTTCTTCACAAGCATAGCAAGCTCCTTTCCAATGTCTTCAGGATCATCAGAACTGCTGTCAGATTCTTCTTCGAATGAGGAGACAGCTTTTGCCTTCAAGGCACGAGTTCGCCCATAGCTGGGACCGTAGATGTCTCTTTTATCAAAAAGCTGAAACTCATGTGTGTTGAGCCTCTCAAGTATGTCAGACGGATCGAGTGTCTTGAAATCAGGCCGTTCTTGAATCATCAGGGCTAGGGTGTCAAACGAACTGTCAAGTGATCTCAGGAGTGTCTTGACGACTTCATGCTTGGTGATCTCAGTGGCGCCGAGGGCTTGAAGCTCATTTGTGATGTCAGTGAGTCGATCAAACGTGAGCTGGACATTCTCATTGTCATTTCTCTTGAAGCGGTTGAAGAGGTTGCGAAGGACACTGATTCTTTGATCTCTCTGGGTGGAGACGCCTTCGTTGACCTTGGAGAGCCAGTCCCAGACTAGCTTGGAAGTCTCCAACGCACTCACACGGCCATACTGTCCTTTGGTCAGATGACCATAGATGATATTTTTGGCAGTAGAGTCCAGTTGAACAAACTTCTTGACATCAGCAGCAGTGACACCTTCTCCAGCCTTGGGAACGCCGTTCTTGACGACATACCATAGGTCGACAACAATGGCTTCAAGATGCATGCGCATCTTATTCTTCCAGTAGGGATATTCAGTTCCATCAAAGACGGGGCACGCAGCGGAGACTTTAATTATCCCTGCAGTCAACATAGCTAAAACTCCAGGTGGTTAAACCAAATCACACAGAACAAGGGAGTACCTTGCTCTGATACCAATTGAAAGTGCTAGTGATCGACTAGAGGGGGGGTGAATAGGCGATTTTTATGAAAGTCTTCTAAACAGGGAAGTTTTGAAGACAAACGATAGAAGTAAACCTATTACCACGCAGCGGAAGGTAGACTACACTAGGCAAACCTTAGTCAGGAAATCAACGAAGTGCAAGCACAATGACTTATAGTAGCTAGGCAGTAAGGATCAGGTAGGAAGATATTGTGAAGCCAATCAGAATAAGCAGTCACTCAGTGAAGACAAAAGATAATGCAATCATGCAATGACTTCACAAGGACCAACAGTAAGTAAAGGGAAGGGAAGGATGAAACTAGTGACTCGTTGAAGACAATGATTTCTTGGACCAGTTCCAGTTGCTGTGACAACTGTACGTCTGGTTAGGGCGGCTAGGTATTTAAACCTGAGGACACATAGTCCCGGACACCCAGTCCTGAACACGCAGCTCAGAACCCTTAGTCCTCACCGTATTCCCCTTCAACTAAGGTCATGCAGACCTCGCCCAATCACTCTGGTAAGTCTTCAAGGTAGACTCCCAAACCTTCACAGACTTCGTTCACCGGCGATCCACAATGACTCTTGGATGCTCAGAACGCGACGCCTAACCGGCTGGAGGATTCACAGTCCTCAAGTGTAATAAGTCTTCAGATCACACAGACATGACGACTTAAGTGATGCCTAACACTCTTTGGCTCTGGGTGGTTAGGACTTTATCCTCGCAAGGAATTCTCTCTCAAGGGCTTCGAGGTGGGTTGCTCTCAAACGACAACAGCCGTACTTTAACTCTGAGCAGCCAACCGTTTATGGTTGTAGGGGGTGGGCTATTTATAGCCACTAGGCAACTCGACCTGATTTGTCCGAAATGACCCTGGGTCACTAAGGAACTGACACGTGTTCCAACGGTCAGATTTCAAACACACACGGCAACTTTACTTGGGCTACAAGCAAAGCTGACTTGTCCAACTCTGGACAAGATTCACTCTCATAGTCTTCACTTGAAGACATAGGATTTTGGTTAAGCATCATTTCAGTCATTCTGACTGGTTCTCTTGGACCCCACTTAACAGTATGGTGGTTCCTATGACTCAACAAAGAAGAAAAAGAACTACGAAAGATCTAAGTCTTCGAGCTCCATAGTCTTCATGTGATGTCTTCTCTTGTCATAGTCTTTAATGTGAATATCTTCACATACCACCTTTGACTTCAATGTCTTCATACATTTTTAGGGGTCATCTCTGGTAGGAAAACCGAATCAATGAGGGACTTCTACCTGTGTTATCCTGCAATTCTCACAAACACATTAGTCCCTCAACTAGGTTTGTCGTCAATACTCCAAAACCAACTAGGGGTGGCACTAGATGCACTTACAGAATGCGGCTTCCAGATCTTCCCAACAGCCAATGGATTCTGCTGGCAGGCTGTTGAGCCAATGCCGAGCTGGTCCTTTGAGTTTGAGTGGGAGGTATTTGATGGCGTGTAGATCGTCACTGCGGGCCATGTGGATGTGCAGGAGGAAGTCCTCGATCCATACCACAGGATCTGTTGTGCCGTCGTATGATTCGATATTTACGGGTTTGAAACCCTCTGGGATTTGTTGATCCATTACTTCATCTGTGAAGCATAGGGGGTGTGCAGCGCCTCTGTACTGGGCTATATCGCGATGCGGCTCAAATGAGTCTTGTCCGCTGTGTTCGGCCCGACCGGATTTACTTTTACTGTATCTGGCGTGACGGTTATCGTCTCGCATAGTGGCGCGCCCTCGTGATCCATAGATCGATCTTGCGTGTTTTGCTTTGTCCTCCAATACGTCTCGCAGGTCTGGCGTATTTCCCCATGCCTTGACATTTTTATTTGAGTGGCGTCGGGGTGCGGGCTGAGCTTTTGGCTGAAATGCGTCTCTGTCGCGGCCACGAGGTGGCCGATCAGCCGCGTCATACGCTGGAGATGTAGGTTTTGGTGCTTCCTCCTCTAGTCGGGGTAGCAACCTGCGCTTTGGGTAACTCTTGGAGTGACGTTCGAGTTTATATTCCTCGGCCGCAAGGACTTCAGTCCATCTGTCAGCTAGCAAATCTTGATCAGCTTGAAGCTGCTGTTGCTTTTTCTTAAGGCTATTTGTCGTGGCTATAAGCCGGCGCTTGAAGCGCTCTTGTTCGACGGGATCCTCAGGCACGACAAATTCATCATCGTCGAGGCTTGCCTCGTCTTCGGAGGGAGGCATGTAATTATCATCCTCCGCCTCTTCATCTGCCGCTCTCTCGGGAGGGTTGGCTTCTCCATCCTCCTGCTCTAAATCTTGCTCGAGGGGATTGTTGTCATCTTCGACACTGTCTGGAGTGCTATTATCTCCTGTGCCGATATCACTGCTTTTGCCTTGGCGAGACTTAGAGCGGCGCCGCTGACGTCGGCGCTTGGGTTACTTCTTGGAGGGGTCATCCCCCGTTGTCCCGTCGCCATTGCCTTCTTTGGGTGTGTCCACCATATATATATCATATGATGAGGTGGCTGTCCAGTGCCCTGTGGGCAGTGGTTCTTGATTGCCTCCAGCATCGTTGTCCATGCCGTCGATGTCTTCGGAGTCGAAGTCAGGCATGTCGGTCAAATCGTCGACAGTGGCTACTAAGTGGGTGGTGGGTGGGCGGCGAATTTCTTCGTCATCCGCATCCCAATCCTGCCGGACATAGTTGGGCCAGGACTCTCCTGACAAGGAGAGAGACCTTAATGAGTTCAGTATGTCACCGAAGGGTGAGTGCTGAAAGATATCCGCGGAGGTAAACTCCATGATCGGCCCCCAGTCGGATTCGATAGGCACGGGTGCAGGCGGTTCGGAGTCCGTGGCCGGGGAAGGATCCGGCAGTTTGGCATCACGGCTCTCATGAAGGGTAAGATCGATACTCGGCTCGATCGCCGCTGAGGATACGGCCTCCATGGAGGGGTCTATCCACCCGCCCATGGATGGCGCAACTGGCTCCGAATTGAGGGTCGGAGCGGTTGCCGGTGCGATCTCCCGAACACTGTCCGATGGTAGAGCTAAATCATGCTCATCGTGACCATGTGGCGCACTAGGCAGGGGCTCGAATCCGTCGAAGATCAAGTCTCCGCGGATATCGGCCGTGTAGTTTAAGCTTCCAAACCTGACCTGGTGGCCAGGGGCGTAACTCTCGATCTGCTCCAGATGGCCAAGCGAGTTGGCCCACAGTGCGAAGCCGCCGAATGCAAAGATCTGTCCGGGGAGAAAAGTCTCACCCTGGACTGCATCGCTATCGATGATTGAAGGAGCCATCAAGCCTAATGATGACGACATAGAGGAACTCTCAATGAAAGCACCAATGTCGGTGTCAAAACCGGCGGATCTCGGGTAGGGGGTCCCGAACTGTGCGTCCAAGGCGGATGGTAACAGGAGGCAGGGGACACGATGTTTTACCCAGGTTCGGGCCCTCTTGATGGAGGTAAAACCCTACGTCCTGCTTGATTATTCTTGATAATATGAGTAGTACAAGAGTAGATCTACCACGAGATCAGAGAGGCTAAACCCTAGAAGCTAGCCTATGGTATGATTGTATGTTGTCCTATGGACTAAAATCCTCCGATTTATATAGACACCGGAGGGGGCTAGGGTTACACAGAGTCAGTTACAAGGAAGGAGGTCTACATATCCGTATTACCAAGCTTGCCTTCCACGCCAAGGAGAGTCCCATCCAGACACGGGACGAAGTCTTCAATCTTGTATCTTCATAGTCCAACGGTCTGGCCAAAGGATATAGTCCGGCTGTCCGGATACCCCCTAATCCAGGACTCCCTCAATGACCTTTAAGCATGTGACCCTATAGGTTCGGTGAAGTATAGACATGACCCGAAACCCCTTCCGATCAATGATCAACATCGGAGCCGTGGACACCCATATTGACCCCTATACCCACACGAATGAATATTCGAGTGAACCTCCAGTTGTCGTGTGCTATTCCTGTTGCTTCGTGATATGTTACAAATACCCGAGGTGAGATTTACTTGCATCCCCGTGGATCAACGACTTGTCCACTATGCTAGTTACCTCGTTACCGATTTTTTTCTCTTTTCTCGTTTCCGTGTTGCGGCATCCCTGTGATCAAATCACACTGTGTCTAGCCAGACGATGATGGATACCGTAACACTGAGAGGGCCCGAGAATATCTCTCCATCGTCGGAGGAGCAAATCCCAATCTTGAGCTATCAAGTTACTTGACACACTTTTCCATGAACTTGTAAGCCGCCGTAATAGCCACCCATTTACGGATGACATTTAACAAACCCCAAAGTTCATGAAGCAAGTGTGAAGAAACTCGATACTCTCATGGTCTAAGGAATTATGCAAACGTTAACCATCTCTGTGTTATGTACCATTAACTTGTGACAAACGAGTCTCATAGCATAACATCAATCCGGGTCAATTCAACACAAATGTTCTCTTAACATTGTGCCCTCAAAGTTGCTGGCATAGATATGCCCATGACCAAGAAAACAGAATCATCATGCAACACTTGAGCTAGTCTTAGAGGCCAGACTAGGAATACTTCTTACCGTTTATTATTCGACACGTGCATATGAGTCTTCCTCCGAGCGTGGTGTTATTGCAGACTCGAGAACCATAGCAGTTATAGCATGGAACATAAACATAATTATGAACATGGAGATAACTAATAGCATTTATTATTGCCTTTAGGGCATATCTCCTACAATCATCATTATATCCACGTTCTAGATCCGATCATTCAAGTTATAGTCACCTACTACGTATTATGATCTGGTAACCCTGGAGTGATAATAACCGGGACTTCTTCTAGTGATTACCGTAGTTTCAGGAGTACATGTATTCACTATGTGTCAATGCTTTGTTCCGATTATCTATTAAAAGGAGGCCATGATATCCCTTAGTTTCCAATAGGACTCCGCTGCCACGGGAGGGTAGGACAAAAGATGTCATGCAAGTTCTTTTAATAAAGCACGTATGACTATCTACGGAATACATGCCTACATTATATCGATGAACTGGAGCTAGTGCCGAATAGCCCTAGGTTATAACTGTCACATGATGAATATCATCCAACAAGTCACCGATCCAATGCCTACGAATTTATCTTATATTGTTTCTGCTAAGTTACTACTGCTATCATCACTGTTACACTTGCTACAAAATTACTGCTATCACTATTACTGTTACTATTGTTGCTGTCACTACTATCAAAACTATCAAACTACTTTGCTACTGATCACTTTGCTGCGGATAATTAATCTCTAGGTGTGGTTGAATTGACAACTCAACTGCCAAGACCTTCAAATATTCTTTGGCTCCCCTTGTGTTGAATCTATATATTTGGGTTGAATACTCTACCCTCGAGAACTATTGTGATCCCCTATACATGTGGGTTATCAAGACTTTTTCCTGGCGTCGTTGCAAGGGAGCATATCTATATTTGTTGAGTCACTGGGGATTTTATCAATTTATCACTATGAAGAATCTAATGGATCCTAAGAGTAAGATATCTCCCTCAAGTACGATGGGAGGTAAGAAACTGTCATCCAGTTTTGCTTTAGATTCACCTTCTGTTATGAGTAAACTTGCAACCCCACCACATGCTATTAATTCTGACTAGTTGAGTGTCCGTGCGTTGCCACGGGACAATAAATTTGTACGTCTGTCACCATTGTTGTTGGTCGCCAACGCTGATCCAACCTTGCTAGTTGTCCCACTATTCTCCACAAATGCGCAATCAGCCTTTTGAGGATCTAGAACCTTCATTACCCGAAAAAAAGAACCTTCATTACCGGAAAAAAAATTGAACCAACATTCATGGCCCTAACAACCCCTCCAGCTAAAAGCATTCATTCCATAAAATAATCATAGTGCACATACTTTTTCCTTCTCCATAAATCTCATACATGATTCATGTTGCCTTTAGCTCTGCAATTGTTGATGAGCCTCTGCATCATCCTACTCAAAAAGAAGGGTGCAATAGACTAAACCTCTTGGAAAGAGATGCAAGTAAAGTAGAACACATATTTTCCTAAGGTGACATGCAGTAAAATGTTCAATATGTGGAAAAAGCAAAGCATGGGCTCTAAAAATAACTCTATAATAGCGAAGTTATATGATACTCCCATCGTCCCATAATGTAGGATGTTTTTTGACACTACATTAGTGCCGAAAAGCGTCTTACATTATGGGACGGAGGGAGTAGCTCAGAACTTCTTCAGTTAGTAGCTAGCACAATGAATCTAGATAAAATAGTAGGCTAGCTAGTCCTCTCTTCTGGTTGCCTAAAGATCGCACTATTGTCAAAGTTAAGCAGTGATTGCTTGCCACGGGGAAACAAATTTAGAAATAAAGACATTAGACAAAAACATCATTGTACTTTACAATTTGTAATCACATAGACTTACAAGTGTGTTGCGATAAATATCTTCTTATTGTTACAATTTAACACAATCAAAGTGACTCAAATCAAATTATAGGTGAACATATTTATCATCAATTTAATACAAAAGTCTAGGTCGATGCATTTGATCGAATCTCGCACGACGTGAGGGGTATGAACTTCATGTCCATTGCCCCTGTATGCCAGCACATGTCCAATAGAAGTCATAACCCTCTTGACATGTGCATTGACTAACATCAACAAGAGCTCACAAATGTATTGAAGGAACCATCATAAGCAAGTAACCATGCTGACATATATAGATCTTAAGTAGGTAAGCATCATTCCAGGGTGCATGGTCCCTAGCAAGGCGTGTCATTACATGTTACATCCATCACTGAAAACTTTCTCGGCGTTGGCTATAAAGGATATTAGCACGAACTTTGAACTCTTTGCATTCTTTGGCATTTAATATAAATAGCAAGAGAGCCCATGCGTTGCAACGGGAGAAAAAAATGCTTCTGGAAAATACATTTTGTTGTAGTAAAGATTTTTCAAAGAGTAGAGCGGTGCCACATATCTTACAAAAAACATACTGCTTCCATGCCAAGTATGTGCAAATAGAGGCTAGACTTTTTTGTTTTTTTGACACATTTTTTACGGGTAAATAGAGGCTAGAGCTAATTATAATTGATCACCTTTCTTTGTGAAATAGATGTATCATACTACATCTTTTTGGAGCATCTCATGTCAAATACATAATAAACTCATTTGACTGAAACTTTCATCATAAAGTGAGGCTGGAGGAGCCAGGTCGTGAGAATCCCTGATAGCACTTGTACTGATCATCCATGCCAATGCCGCCGTCGAACAAAATGCCAGTCCAAGGAATGACTACTCCCGTGTCTTCCTGGTGTGTTTAAGTTATAGCAACATGATTTCACCGAAATAGGATCCCCACCATCGGAGTCAAATTCATAGGAGACTCCAGTCTATGGTCTTAACCCGATTTATGGCCTTTAATTTATATAAGTAAACACAAAGTACTATTAGAGATAAGAAGCACAACACAAAGTATTAATGTCAAACAGTAAGCATGGAATATCTACATCTACTGGAATCTGGTTTTGCAAAGAGCCTAAACTTCACAAACTGCAATCTTATTGAGTGACGATATCCCCACTTATTTGCCAAGTGATCCTCAATCAATTGCTGATTACAGTGTTATCATTACAAAAGGGGGTCCAAATCTCAATTATCAGGTGTAGGCACTGAAGGAGTAAGCTAGAACAATGTCAATCTATAGATGAGTCAAATACTTCAGTTGTGTTAATTTCTCAGTCTAGTTAAGATCCAAATTAGGCATACCTTCATTTATTATTAAACCAGAAATAATCCCAAGTGCATTAGCAAACTGTAGTACATAGCCAGTAGCTATAGAAAATTAATTACAGTTTCCAGCATAGGAAATCACAAGCTAGTACAGGCTAAATAAAAGATCTAAATTCGGATTGAATAAAAAATTCAGTTAAAAGATGATGTTACACATTGAGATATAATACACCCCCCTTCTGTGCCCAGTATATACTTAATAATGCATACTTACATACATATATCTCCAGAAAAAGGCATACATAATCAGATCATTATAAGTCAAAACTATATCATCAGCCAGGTCTTGTAATTTTGTGCAAACACATGTGTATATCAATACTGAATTTATTGTAGGTAGGGACAGAAATTCCATAGCATGCAAAGCTAGCAGCATGACCAACTTCATCAAGCAGCAAGAGAAGGGGAGAAGACGACAATTAGGAGGGCTGAGGCAACAATGGCAATAGAGCATCATCCAGCGGAAGCAACACACATACCGGGAGCAGCAACGTAGTTCACATCTTCAGGTTGTGGGGAATATCTTCAGAGGCTCAAGCCAGAGTCGAGCATCCCACGCAGGTCTCCCAATAGAGCATCAAACTCCTTGTGCTGCCTCATCAACCTCGCATGAAGTATCACCAACCAGTTGGCATTGCCAATGCCAACTATAGTAGAAGTGGAACATGGAACTATATAAGTTACTTGTAACAAATATCTAAGCAAGATTAAATCCAAGATATGATCAACCTTGTCAAGATCTGAACTACAACACAACATTTGAAATAAAACACTTGTCAGATAATCACCATAAGAGCATGGCGATCAATACTATCTCATGACTAAGAGGCACAATTTATTTCTTCTAATGCAAAGTGAAAATGGAAATATTGCAATGGCACTGGAAGAGAAGTCAAGAGATAAATTTAAGAAAAAGAAGCAAATTTGATACATGTAGATGTACAGACCATATATAGAGGTATCGGGAAGCATACAATATCTGAATCTCAATACATCTTACTACATATGGCCAACACCAACTCATGCTATGGCATCAAGGCCATCTGCCTCCCAAAAGAAATGTCAAGGAATGATGTTATTGCACTTACATCTGCAAGAGAACCTTAAACAGTTAGCATTTTGATTATTGTCATACTGAACATACAGAAAATAAGAAGCTTGATGCTCACCAAAATGTATTCACTCCAATAGCTTTGCCGCAGACTTAAGGTGAAACCTAGACTATCATCCTTAATTACAGTCTCCCAGACGAATCATCTTATGTTTCATTGGAAACATCAATATTTCTGATATGAAGTATAACTGCTACAACTGATCTGGATATAGATTTGTGTACCCTAAACAATTTAATATGCAACTCGTTATTTCTGAAATTGCTATTTTTCAATGGTTTTCGGTATAACACAATACGACCCAGACCTGTTTTTCCTCATTGATTACAACTAACTACAACATCATTAATTACTGCTACCTTAGTAGTACAACTTGATTTGAGTATAGCTAATGAAAAGGTCGTCTACCATAAGGCAAGTCGCCAAGTTACACCTGTCTGAGTTAGTCAGTATATCCTGCAAGTTAACAGAATGCCCGCGGGGCATATGATCGAGAATGTATGCTCCACAACCTGAACATATAGTTAGTAAGAAAAGATGTTAAATTATGAAGAACATCATACGTGGTTCTGAATAAGCGACTTTCCATGTCCTCTACAACTCCAAACTCATTGAATCATTTGGTCGAGCAGCTAGAGAACGAAAAGGAATTCTAGAGTGTAACTGTAATCCAGTAAGCACGGGAGTCTAGATGGATACCTTGACGCATTGAGTAGATCAGCCTTAGACGGAGGAGGGCGTGTTGCATCATTGGAGTGCAGGAAGGTGGGTTCCAGGGATCGATCGATGTCAGTGTCTCCCGCGATGAGGCTGCCGCCACCACAACATCCACACCAACGTCCCTCGCCATCGCCGCCCTGATCGACTGCCTCGCTACCCTGCCGGAGACGTGAAAGTCAACCAATAGAAAAGGAAACTCACAAGGTGAATAAGCAGAGGAGCGGCGGCGGCGGCGAATTTCCCCCCAATCCCGCACCGCGGTCCCACCCTGTCCCCATCCTGGCGAACGAGCTCCCAGCCCATACCCCATCCCGGCGGCCGAGCTCCAGCACGTACGTCATCCCGGCGACCGTGCTCCCATGACCAGGACTGCGGCCACGACGACCACGAGGGGAGAATGAGGAGTAGAGCGGCGGCGGCGAAATTTCTCAGGTCTGGCGAGAGACATGATTGGGAGCGACATGGGGGAGAATGGGGCGTGGGGGGCTGTTCGTGACTTCGTGGGTCATGGGAACTTTCTTTCCGAACGTGGTCGGGGTCTGGAGGATCGGTGGGCTCGGTTGGAGGGAGGGTTGCACGAGGGAAAATAATAGGCCTTGGCTCCTTGCATGCGTGGGCTCGTACGAGGGGGTGGGAGAGGAGACTAAACCAGCTGGAGGGGGGGGGTCGAACGAGCTGGTCGAACAATGAGGGGAGGTCGAACCATCACGACATTCGATCCCCCTTTAATAGTAGAGATATTAGATTGATGTATTGCATAGTTCAATTCCGACCTTTGATGCAATATCTGCAAAGCAAAAGGAATTGAATGAATGAACAAACTGGATGACGTTGTCACCCCGTTGAGACTGGCAGAGAAAGATTTTGTAGCAACACATAACTTCACCGCCTTAGGTAATCATTTACAATTGCTAATTTGCTATGCTGGTACAGAAGACTAAATCACATGCAATGGATTTTGTGATTTCAGGTCATAGAAAGAGAACTACCTTATGGAAGGGGCTGAACTGGTGAGTTGAAATTTTATGACATGGCACTGAAATTACAATTAAATGGTCATTGTAAATGATACATCTGTCAACATTTTGTGTGCGTGGAACAATGACTCCTCAAAACTGATAACAGGGACATATCTCTGAGATTAAATAAGTCACTTGCTTTCTTTCTGGCAGGAAAAACTAAAAAAAAGAAAGGCATGTCAGACACTTAGACATATGAACCTGCTTATCTACAATGCTTTTAGGAATTTTATACATATTTCTTTCATACAAAAAAGTGTCTTGAGGAAAACAAAATTTTACAACAAAATTTTCATATGAAGTATCAAGACGCTCAATTTGAGATGAACCAGAGAAATAACTTGGCAACCATATGCTAACCATTGTTAAGAGCTTCCATGTCACACATATGTGCCTTAGTCTTAAATTATATACTCTTCCCTCCAAAGGTAAATTAATATACTCTCTTACGTATCTTCTCAAGTGTGTCTTACGTATTCTTGGCTCCCTCCTTGTGTCAAAAATTTAAATTACGAGCAATTAAAATTTCATATCATAGTCAATATCTGCAGTTTGGAGCGTGGGACAATGGCTTGGAGCGTGAGAGCACACCAAAGCATTAAATGTAGCAATGTGGCACTTGCTCCCTGTACACATGATGTATCTAAAGGACACGAGATGTATACGACTCAAGAAACTGCATGACAAAAGCTGAATTTCCAGGATCTCTCTCACAATGCTACACAAGTATTTGGACACGAAAGAACAAGCGCACCTACACACATGCGAGCACACAGACAAGTGATTTGCATTGCATAAAAATCTTGCAGCCTTTTCTGGTTTTTTCTCTTATTTATATGGTCAAGTATTGTCATTTAAAATACTACTGAAAAAGAGAGAAAGTAGCTAGTGAGTAGGTATATCGGATGAACCATCACATGTCCACCTGAACCCAGCCACAGCGACGCTGCTTGCACTGGATTCGTGGCATCCGATGAAGCACATGCATCGGTCAGATCTAACTAACCGAGAATTACACCAAGACGTGGACATGCACACATTACATGGTTTTTATTGGCAGAACAATTAAATTAATAATGCTAGGGACCGAGCAAAACGGGATTACATGTATGCACATAAAAAACTGCCCAGACTTGAACTGCGAAGGAAATCGCTACGGCTACACCCGGATGAGCTGAAGCTCACATGGTGGCGTCCACCATGACAGCCACCACATTGGAGGCATTATCGGCGTAGCCAAGTCTCCCACAACTGATATCAATTTGTATGCTAATATTTTTTGGGTATAAGATGTAGCTGGGGAGGCATACGGAACCGGAACTAAATAGGATCGATGCACCATTGTCAACACTGGTCAACTGATTATTTAATGATACTCTGAGAGGCAACAAGAAGCAAGTACTGAAAAACTGTAAGTATAGAACATACAAGAAAGTAAGTAAACCAATCCAGACTTTACATATCTAGTCACAGTAGCCGCCATATGAACAGAAAATCAAATGAAACTTACTTGGTTCCTCCTCTTGGTTCCAATCATCATCATCAAACTCTCTGCAGAGTGCGGCCATGTGAGCCATATATGCAATATGAAAGACAAAGAAATGATACATCACTGGTCTATGATTTCATAATGGGTACCCTTTCATACTTGTCCATGTGAAGGAACACACATACATCATACAGTTTCGCCAAAATCATGAGCCTTTTAAAACACTTATTTCTACCACAAAGAATACCTCAGTGCATAAAGATGCAAAGTACTAACCTATTTATAATTGTCATCCCAACTTTCTTCCTCTTCCACTCCCCGCTTTCCTTATATCACCGTCCTTTTCGATCTTGTCCTCTCCATACTATTAAGTAGCCAATCTCTATCAGCACAGTGGCATAAGCATAATCTCAGTATTTCCGTAATGTGTAATGTCAAACAGAGTATAAGACTACAAACCAGTAAATATTGTGTGTACAATAGGAAGATGTTTTCCAGATTGATTCCAACAACTCAAGAATAAAACTAAAAGGTAATGATGTATTTCCTTGAGCTTGCCTTCAAGTTTCTCAAATAGTTCAAATGACTGGCAAATAAAGATGGCAAGATCCATGCAAAGGATCAATGTATGGACACCTTAATAATATCTAGCCTAGAAGTGTTCGTTTAAGTTTCACTGCTGCCATAGACATGTCAATAGGATGGTGTAAACAAAATAGTTTCCTCAAAAAAATCCCAGAAAAAGCTACAGTGATTCTAGCAAACCCGCCACTCTATCTCACCAAACTATTTTCTTAATTGGTCGCCCTCATCTTGAACTTGAGACGAAAAACAATATTAACTATGTACTGTGCTAAAAAAACATAGAAAATAACAAAAATAGTATTTACTTCAAGACTACCATGTTGTAGTTCTGCGGGAAAATTTGCAGGAATCAGTCTGAGGATTGATGCAAGAGCTTCACATTTGCCTTTTATTTCACGCCTTGGTATCTCTGTCATCATTCTGCAATTTTCATGACAACGGCTTCGCTGTCCCATTCATGCAGTTGCATTCATCAATGAAAGAGGGAAATATCACAGTTGTAGAAAGAAAATGTGCGTCAGTATCACAAGTCAAAACTAAAAGGCAAATAGTAGGAACATGAAAGATAATGTGCGTCAGCATCACAAGACCAAACCAAAACGCTAGGTGGATATGGTGGTAGTTCCATCCACATAAATATGCGCAAGAAGCGAAAGCAGAGGTTGAATGCCTTGAGAACACAAACAAACATGCATGATCACCACACTTCAAGATAAGATTAATTCAGGAATGAAACTAGAGGCACGCGCACGCAGACAGAACCTTTTAGATGAAAAATTGAGGATCCTAATGAGGGGGGACAAGTGTGTGGCGGGGCTGTGCCAACCTCTGAACGTTCGACGGGCACCACCAGATCAAATTCCCCACGGTCATCGGTCCCCAGCACGCCAGGGGAGGGGAGGGCATCCCCGGGAGATAGACGAGAAGAGTGTGTCAGCCACTGCTAGGGGAGGGCAGGGCAGGGGAGGGAAAGAGTACCCGACCCCATCGAGACGGGCGAGGCATCCGATGAAGGTGAGGGCGAGGGCTGGGCCTGGGACTCCTCGACCTCGTTGACGCAGCTGAAGCCATCGTCTATCCGTGGGCGGCGTTTGAGCGCTAAGAAGGCGTGAGCACCTGCGCCGGTGCGGTGAGCGAAGAGAAGGATGAGTCGGGCCACGACAGTGGGCGTGGGGGGAGGCGGGCGCGTGGTGGAGGAGGACCGATGTGATCTCTGATTTGGACAGCGGTAGGGGATATTTCTCACGAGAGATTGGGTGGGAGGCGCGATGGGTAGTTTGGAGACGAGAGTTCGGGGCGGGGTACGTGTGTGCGTGGTCGTGGCCTCGTGGGTGTTTTTTGTTTTTCCTTTTCTTTTTTACTGTACTAGAAAATTGGAATTGTAAGGGGGTGGGAGGTGGTTCGTTGTCAACGTGGATTCTCCTAGCAATTTTTTCTGTGCGGGATTTCTCGAGGGAGGTGGGAAGGAGGAGGTCGAACCATCACGACGTTCGATTCTCCTTTAATAGTAGAGATATGTCGCAAGTTTTTGATGATGCTACTTTTACTACGAATGATGCTTATGATGATGCTAGTGCCTTGCTTGATAATCACGATGTGCCACTTGGGGAATTTCTTGATGAACAAATTGCTAGCGTTATACAACATGATGTTGTTGAATCGGATGATGAGCTTGAAACTGAATCTCCTGAAACACCTACTAGAACTAGCCTTCCTAGATATGAATTACCTAAGGTACCGGAAGGTTATGTTATGAGTGAAGAAACAACTAGAGATATTCTTGCTTGCAATGATAGAGATGATCTAGAGAAATTATTACACAAGTATAAAGAAAAATCTCTGAATGCTAGATGAAATGTGATCCTAAGTTTGCTACTGCACCTATTTTTATTCATGATAAGGATTATGAATTCTATGTGTGAAGGAAATATGCCCTAGAGGCTATAATAAAGTTGTTATTTATATTTCCTTATATCATGATAAATGTTTATTATTCATGCTAGAATTATATTAACCGGAAACTTAGTACATGTGTGAATACATAGACAAACAGAGTGTCCCTTGTATGCCCCTACTTGACTAGCTCGTTAAACAAAGATGGTTAAGTTTCCTAGCCATGGACATGTGTTGTCATCTGATGAACGTAATCACATCTTTATAGAATGATGTGATGGACTAGACCCATCTGTTAGCTTAGCACTATGATCGTTTAGTTTATTGCTATTGCTTTCTTCATGACTTATACATGTTCCTATGACTATGAGATTATGCAACTCCCGAATACCGGAGGAACACTTAGTGTGCTATCAAATGTCACAACGTAACTGGGTGATTATAAAGATGATCTACAGGTGTCTCCGATGGTGTTTGTTGAGTTGGCATAGATCGAGATTAGGATTTGTCACTCCGATTGTCGGAGAGGTATCTCTGGGCCCTCTCGGTAATGCACATCACTATAATCCTTGCAAGAAATGCGACTAACGAGTTAGTTGTGGGATGAGGCATTACGGAATGAGTAAAGAGACTTGCCGATGAAGAGATTGAACTAGGTATGATGATACCGATGATCGAATCTCGGGCAAGTAACATACCGATGACAAAGGGAACAACGTATGTTGTTATGCGGTCTGACCGATAAAGATCTTCGTAGAATATGTAGGAACCAATATGAGCATCCAGGTTGCACTATTGGTTATTGACCGGAGATGAGTCTCGGTCATGTCTACACAGTTCTCGAACCCGTAGGGTCCGCATGCTTAACGTTCGATGATGATTTGTATTATGAGTTATGTGATTTGATGTACCGAAGATTGTTCCGAGTCCTGAATGAGATCACAGACATGACGAGGAGTCTCGAAATGGTCGAGACATAAAGATTGATATATTGGACCATATTATTTGGACACCAGAAGTGTTCCGGATAGTTTCAGATAAAACCAGAGTGCTGGAGGGGTTACCAGATGCCCCCGGGGAAGTAATGGGCCTTAGTGGGCCTTAGGGGAGAGAGAGGGCAGCAGGCAGGAGGTGGCGCCCCCCCCCCCAAGGGGAGTCCGAATAGGACTAGGTGAGGGGGGCACGGCCCCTCTTTCGCATGTGATGATCGGGTGTGATAAGCTCTACATTCACATACAACGGGTGCAAGCTAGTTTTGGACAAGCTTAATACTCAGGTTAAACTTGACGAGCCTAGCATATGTAGATATGGCCTCGGAACAATGAGACTGAAAGGTCGAACGTGAATCATATAGTAGATATGATCAACATAGTGATGTTCACCATTCAAAACTTCTCCATCTCACGTGATGATCGGACATGGTTTACTTGATATGGATCACGTGATCATTTAGATGACTAGAGGGATGTCTATCTAAGTGGGAGTTCTTAAGCAATATGATTAATTGAACTTTAATTTATCATCAACTTAGTACCTGGTAGTATTTTGCATGTCTGTGTTGTTGTAGATAAATGTCATGTGCTACTGTTCCTTTGAACTTTAATGCGTTCCTAGAGAAAGCTAAGTTGAAAGATGATGGTAGCAAGTACACGGACTGGGTCCGTAACTTGAGCATTATCCCCATTGCTGCACAGAAGAATTACGTCCTGGAAGCACCGCTACGTGCAAAACCCGCTGCAGGAGCAACACCAGATGTTATGAACGTCTAGCAGAGCAAAGCTGATGACTACTCGATACTTCAGTGTGCTATGCTTTACGGCTTAGAATCGGGACTTCAACGATGTTCCGAACGTCATGGAGCATATGAGATGTTCCAGGAGTTGAAGTTAATATTTCAAGAAAATGCTCAAATTGAGGATATGAATTCTCCAATAAGTTCTATAGCTGCAAGATGGAGGAGAATAGTTTTGTCAGTCAACATATACTTAGAATGTCTGGGTACCACAACCACTTGACCGAACTGGGAGTTTCTTCCTGATGATAGTGTCATTGATAGAGTTCTTCAATCACTGCCACCAAGCTATAAAAGCTTCGTGATGAACTATAATATGCAAGGGATGGATAAGACAATTCCCAAGCTCTTTGCAATGCTAAAGGCTACGGAGGTAGAAATCAAGAAGGAACATCAAGTGTTGATGGTCAACAAGACCACTAGTTTCAAGAAGAAGGGCAAAGGGAAGAAGGGGAACTTCAAGAAGAACGACAAACATGTTGCTCCTCAAGTGAAGAAGCCCAAGTCTGGACCTAAGCCTGAGACTGAGTGCTTCTACTGCAAAGGGAATGGTCACTGGAAGCAGAACTGCCCCAAGTATTTGGCGGATAAGAAGGATGGCAAAGTGAAAGGTATATTTGATATACATGTTATTGATGTGTACCTTACTAATGCTTGCAGTAGCGCGTGGTATTTGATATTGGTTTTGTTGCTCATATTTGCAACTCGAAACAGGGGCTACGGATTGAGCGAAGGTTAGCTAAGGACGAGGTGACGATGCGCGTGGGAAATGGTTCCAAAGTCGATGTGATCGCGATCAGGACGCTACCTCTACATCTACCTTCGGGATTAGTATTAGACCTCAATAATTGTTATTTGGTGCCAGTGTTAAGCATGAACATTATATGTGGATCTTGTTTGATGTGAGACGATTATTCATTTAAATCAGAGAATAATGGTTGTTCTATTTATATGAGTAATATCTTTTATGGTCATGCACCCTTGATGAGTGGTCTATTTTTATTGAATCTCGATAGTAGTGATACACATATTCATAGTATTGAAGCCAAAAGATATAAGTTCAATAATGATAGTGCAACTTATTTGTGGCACTGCCGTTTAGGTCATATTGGTGTAAAGCGCATTAAGAAACTCCATGCCGATGGGCTTTTGGAATCACTTGATTATGAATCACTTGATGCTTGCGAACCATGCCTCATGGGAAAGATGACTAAGACTCCATTCTCCGGAACAATGTAACGAGCAACAGACTTATTGGAAATAATACATACTGATGTATGCGGTCGAATGAGTGTTGATGCTAATTGCGGGTATCGTTATTTTCTAACCTTCACAGATGATTTGAGCAGATATGGTTATATCTACTTGATGAAACATAAGTCTGAAACATTTGAGAAGTTCAAAGAATTTCAGAGTGAAGTGGAAAATCATTATAACAAGAAAATTAAGTTTCTATGATTTGATCATGGAGGTGAATATTTAAGTTATGAGTTTGATCTTCATTTGAAACAATGCGGAATAGTTCCACAACTCATGCCACCTGGAACACCACAGCGTAGTGGTGTGTCCGAACTTCGTAACCGTACTTTATTAGATATGGTGTGATCTATGATGTCTCTTACTGATTTACCTCTATCGTTTTGGGGTTATGCTTTAGAGACGGTTGCATTCACGTTAAATAGGGCACCATCGAAATCCGTTGGGACAACACCATATGAACTATGGTTTGGCAAGAAACCCAAGTTGTCATTTCTTGAAGTTTGGGCCTGTGATGCTTATGTGAAAAAGCTTCAACCTGATAAGCTCAAACCCAAATCGGAGAAATGTGTCTTCATAGGATACCCAAAGGAAACTGTTAGGTACACCTTCTATCACAGATTCGAAGGCAAGATATTCGTCGCTAAGAATGGATCCTTTCTAGAGAAGGAGTTTCTCTCGAAAGAAGTGAGTGGGAGGAAAGTAGAACATGATGAGGTAACTGTGCGTTCTCCCTTATTGGAAAGTAGTTCATCATAGAAATCAGTTCCAGTGATTCCTACACCAATTAGTGAGGAAGTTAATGATCATGATCATGAAACTTCTGATCAAGTTACTACCGAACCTCGTAGATCAACCAGAGCAAGATCCGCACCAGAGTGGTACGGTAATCCTGTTATGGAGGTCATGTTACTTGACCATGACGAACCTATGAACTATGAGGAAGCGATGATGAGCCAAAATTCCGCAAAATGGCTTGAGGCCATGAAATCTGAGATGTGATCCATGTATGAGAACGCAGTATGGACTTTGGTTAACATGCCCGATGATCGACAAGCCATAGAGAATAAATGGATCTTCAAGAAGAAGATTGATGCTGACGGTAATGTTACTATCTACAAAGCTCGACTTGTTGTGAAAGGTTTTCGACAATTTCAAGGAGTAGACTACAATGAGACCTTCTCACCCGTAGCGATGCTTAAGTCCGTCCGAATCATGTTAGAAATTGCCGCATTTTATGATTATGAAATTTGGCAAATGGATGTCAAAACTGCATTCCTTAATGGATATCTTAAAGAAGAGTTGTATATGATGCAACCAGAAGGTTTTGTTGACCCTAAAGGTGCTAACAAAGTGTGCAAGCTCCAGCGATCCATTTATGGGCTGGTGCAAGCCTCTCGGAGTTGGAATATACGCTTTGATAGTGTGATCAAAGCATATGGTTTTATACAGACTTTTCGAGAAGCCTGTATTTACAAGAAAGTGAGTGGGAGCTCCGTAGGATTTCTGATATTATATGTGGATGACATATTGTTGATCAGAAATGATACTGAATTTTTGAATAGCATAAAAGGATACTTGAATAAGAATTTTTCAATGAAAGACCTTGGTGAAGCTGCTTATATATTGGGCATCAAGATCTATAGAGATAGATCAAGACGCTTAATTGGACTTTCACAAAGCACATACCTTGACAAAGTTTTGAAGAAGTTCAAAATGGATCAGTCAAAGAAAGGGTTCTTGCATGTGTTACAAGGTGTGAAGTTGAGTCAGACTCAATTCCCGACCACTACAGAAGACAGAGAGAAAATGAAAGTCATTCCCTATGCCTCAGCCATAGGTTCTATCATGTATGCAATGATGTGTGCCAGACCTGATGTGTGCCTTGCTATTAGTTTAGCAGGGAGGTACCAAAGTAATCTAGGAGTGGATCACTGGACAACGGTCAAGAACATCCTGAAATACCTGAAAATGACTAAGGATATGTTTCTCGTTTATGGAGGTGACAAAGAGCTCATCATAAACGGTTATGTCGATGCAAGCTTTGACACTGATCTGGATGACTCTAAGTCACAAACCGGATACATATTTTTATTGAATGGTGGAGCTGTCAGGTGCTATGCCGACCGCCGATCCCTCTGCCGTTGCCGCAGCGTCAGGCTCCGAAGAGCCCCCGCCAGGCATCTACTTGAAGGTCGGCGATGGCGTCTTCATCAACCTCCCCTGGGCGTCAGGCTCCAAGGCGCCGGTCGAAGGAGAGAGCTTCGACGGAGAGGTGCTCGCCTCCGCTGGGCTAACGTTGGTTGATGCACCGAGCAGCAGCAGCAGCGAGCCTGAGGAGGAGCGGCTGCTGCGGAAGCTGGTGTCGCTCTACCGCGCTCGGCAAGCCAAGCTGGAATCCCGCGAGGCGCTTGTTGCGAAGGCGGGAGTGGACATCGAAAAGCGCGCGGAGGAGCTCCGGGGTCTCAACCAGGAAGCTCTCCGGTCCCTGGCAGAGGAGCGGGCGCAACTTGCCGAGGAGCAGAAGGCCTTCCTCCTCGAGAGGGCTGAAGTCGAAGAGCAACAGCGGCTTGCCGCTGAAAAGCTGCCTGCGCAGGAGGGCGAGCTGGTGCAGCGGAAGGTCAACCTTGACAGCCATGAGGAGGAACTTGCCGCGCGCGAGCAAATATTCGGTGGAGCCCTCAAGCAAGCAGAGGATGCTGCCGTAGCTGTCGAGGAAGCCAATAAGGAGCTGGAGACGAAGGTGGCGCAGCTGGAGGCCGATCTCAAGGCGAGCGGTGAAGGGCTTGCCGTGCTCAAGCGTGAGCGGGAGAAGGACGCCTACAGCCACTCAGAGCTGCAGGCGCGTCTCGCCGAGAAGGGCAAGGAGCTTAGCGCCGCCAAGGACTCCAACGCAAATCTTGAGTTGCAGCTGACTACTTTGACCAAGACGTTGGACGGCACCAGGGAGCAGGAGGCGGCCTTGAAGGAGGAGGTCAAGGCCGACAAGGCGCTGCTGGCGAGTGCTGTTGCCGCCCAGAACACTTTTAGGGAGAATGTGGAGCACTGGATGGAGGGTCTCGTGAATGTTGCCGCAGACATTGACAGGGAGCTGGCGTAGCTGGGGATGGAGGATCTCGGGTATCCCTCCGATGAGAACCTCCAACCCAGCGCCGAGCTCACCTCGTACTTCAAAGGCGTGGCGACGACCCTCCAGCGACTCCGAGAGAGGATCCCAAAGCAGCTGGCCGACGAGTCGCGCAAGATCTGCGCGGGAGCTCTTCAAAAGGTGTTGGTGAAGGTGGCCTTCCGCAACCCGGGCCTGAACCTCACCAACGTCCTCAAGACCCTGCCACCGGATGCTGATCTGGAGGCGCTCAAGACCCTTGTCGCACCCATCATGGACAAGGTGAGCGGGATCAAGAGGGTTGAGGGCGATCGTGTAGACTAGGCCGCCCGTTTTCTTCTTTTCTTGTCGCTGCTGGTCATGTTATGAGAACAATCTGTTAGAGCCGCGACAAGCTACCTTGTAATATAACTCTATTCCGGGTAATGATTGCAATGTTATTTCCTTTACTTGATTCCTTCCTTTGTATGTTTTTGCCCGACGCTTTTAGGGAACTTGCCGGCGCAGGCACCTTAGCCGCGAGCGCTGAGTGCGGCACGTCAGCAGCCTGCTGGCGGTGCCGCTACCGACAAGAAACCTTGTCGCAACTAGTCGCAGCACACTTAAGTTGTTGAGCGGACTCGAAACAAAGTAAGGGCGCAACTAGCTACGAGTTGGTTCCTCCACGCACAGGTTTTCCATACAAAGCATGGTCGTTCAAGGAAGATAACTTAAAAATTTTAAAAATCTGATTGCTCAAACTTTGGCAACTTAGCTTTTCTGTTGTTTGCTTCCCGGTAAGGCGAAACTTTCTTGAACGACGCCTGGTCCATACCATTATCTTCTCCTTTCCTCCCCGGCAAACTTGTGGGCGAGGGAACCTTCCCTTGCTTGAGAAAAAAGCAAGAGGAGAAAATAAAGATATGGAGCCTTATGGCTCGTTGTTGCTTACCGGGGGTAGGTGCTGCACAAAGTGTCAGATAACACATGCAAAAAATAGAAAGCATGAAATTGACAAGATGTACGGAGCACATGAACTTTATGCACGGGGTCTGCGCCCGGCTTTGTACAAAGGATTACATGCAACAGCAGCAAGACTTGTACAAAAGGTGGTTGCCGGAACGGGTTCCGGCAACCGCGCCTTACGGGTAAAACTTACGAAGATGCTCAATGTTCCAGGAGTTGCTCACCAGAACGCCATCTTCGGTCTCAAGGCGGACAACGCCAGGCCTAGTGACTCGTTTCACCCGGTAAGGGCCTTCCCACTTCGGCGTCAACTTGTTGGAATTCTTGGTGGACTGAACACGCCGAAGAACAAGGTCACCTTCCTCGAGACTTCTGGCGTTAACTTTGCGGCTATGGTAGCGGCGCAAAGCTTGCTGGTAGCGAGCAGCTCGTACAGCAGCCTGAAGACGGTCTTCCTCAAGGAGCAGTGCGTCATCTTGTCGCAGCTGCTCTTGCTTAAGCTCATCATAAGCGAGCACTCGAGGTGACCCGTATACGAGTTCCGTGGGGAGAACTGCCTCTGCTCCATAGACTAGAGCGAAAGGTGTTTGGCCAGTGGCTCGATTTGGCGTCGTCCTGATCGACCAAAGAACCACCGGCAGCTCCTCAATCTAGTTTCTTCCGCACTTGTGCAGCCTGTCGAAAGTCCTGGTCTTGAGCCCACGCAGCACTTCAGCATTTGCCCTCTCCGCTTGACCGTTGCTTCTTGGGTGAGAAACAGAAGCGAAGCAGACCTTGGCGCCAAGATCTTGGACGTACTGCATGAAGGTGCGGCTCGTGAATTGCGTACCGTTGTCGGTGATTATCCTGTTAGGGATCCTGAAGCGGCAAACAATCGACCTGAAGAACTTGACTGCTGACTGTGCTGTCACCTTCCTCACTGCTTCCACTTCCGGCCACTTTGTGAACTTGTCGATTGCAACGTACAAGTACTCAAAGCCCCCGACTGCTCGGGGAAAGGGACCGAGGATGTCGAGCCCCCAGACCGAAAATGGCCAGGATAAAGGGATCGTCTGGAGAGCTTGAGCTGGCTAGTGTATCTGCTTGGAATGGAACTGGCACGCTTCACACTTGGTTACTTGTGCAGTGGCATCCTGGAGGGATGTCGGCCAAAAGAAACCTGTCCTGAATGCTTTGCCGGCAAGTGCTCTTGCGCCAATGTGGTGACCACATATGCCTCCATGTATCTCTGCCAATAGCTTTTGTCCATCTTCCCGGTGAATACACTTCAATTTCACACCGTTGAGTCTTCTTCTATACAGTGTGTTGTCGACAAACTGGTACATACTTGACTGCCGGGCTACTCTTTCCGCTTCTTCTTGCTCTTCGGGAAGTTCTCCTGTCTGGAGGAAACGGAAAATCTGATGTGCCCATGCTGGAGCTTGTGGCTCGACAACAAGGACTAAAGGCACATCTGCTGCTGCGGGAACATCCGCTTCTACGGCGAGAACCTGCGGCTCAGCCGGAGCTTGACATTCCCCGGCAAGCTTGCCGGAGCAAAACTTGTCGGGAGCCTCTGCTTCAACGGAACAAACCCTAGGGCTTGCCGGAGCAGACCGCTCCTCAGCACTCTTGGTGTTGATCTTGGGGACCTTCTTGGCGGCGGCTTCGGGAAGCTCTGCCGGAAAATAGTCACCAGAAATCAACTTCCTCTTCTTGCTCTGTCTAGTTGATGGCGTTACGGATGGTCGAGTCAGCTTGAGCACAAAGATCCCTGGTTCCACAGGTAACTTAAGTGCGGCGCACTTTGATAGGCCATCGGCAATGTCGTTCTGAGCTCCTGGAACATGCTCCATATGTAGGCCGTCAAAGTGCTCTTCTAGCTTTCTCACTTCGTCAACATAGGCTTCCATCAACGGACTCTGATAACTCTTGTTCACTTGTCGGACGACAAGCTGCGAGTCACCCCTGACAATGAGCTTCTTGATCCCAAGGTCTGCCGCGATCCTGAGACCAGCAAGCAAGCCTTCATACTCTGCAGTATTGTTGGTTGCTTGCTCCTTGGGAAAGTGCATCTGGACTACGTACTTGAGGTGCTCTCCGGTGGGTGCGACAAGCAGCACGCCAGCGCCGGCGCCTTGCAGTGAGAAGGCACCATCAAAGTACATCAGCCACTCTTTGCTTGCTTCCTCAACGGGGATGCTCGTTTCTAGAATTTCTTCATCTGGTGTTGGCGTCCACTCTGCTATGAATTCTGCCAATGCTCTGCTTTGGATAGTTGAAGTACTCTCAAACTTGAGGCGAAAGCTTGATAGTTCCAGTGCCCACTCAACAATCCTGCCTGTTGCTTCTGGATTCTGTAGTATCCTCTTCAGCGGAAAACGAGTGACAACTGTGATCTCATGTGCTTGGAAATAATGGCGCAGCTTTCTCGAGGCCATGAGAAGGCCGAAAAGCAATTTCTGCACACCAGAGTACCTTGACCTAGCCCCCTGCAGAAGGGAACTGACAAAGTAAACTGGGCGCTGTACCATTCTCTTCTGTATCTCCTCGCGCGCCTGCGTAGATCCATCTTTGTCGGGACCAGAGCTTGTCGGGGAAGCCCCCTGCTTGTCGCTGGATGCGCCTGCCATGGTTGCTGGCTCGTCATCTGCCTCCCTCTCTGCTACTAACGCAGCACTAACCACTTGATTGGTTGCCGCTATATACAGCAGCAACTTCTCTTGTGGCTTAGGTGCAACAAGTGTTGGAGTGGAGGACAGGTATCTCTTCAAGTCTTGTAGCGCAGCCTCCACTTCCGGAGTCCATTTCATTGGACCTGCCTTTTTCAAAATTTCGAAAAATGGCAGGGCGCGCTCAGCAGACCTAGAGATAAACCTGCTGAGGGCAGCCATGCAACCGGCAAGTCTTCGTACATCCTTGACACGCTTTGGTGCTTCAATCTGCTCAATGGCCTTGATCTTGTCGGGATTGGCTTCAATTCCCCGCTGAGACACGAAGAACCCGAGAAGCTTGCCGGAGGGGACTCCAAACACACACTTCTCGGGGTTGAGCTTGAGGCTGATCTTGCGCAGATTTGCAAAGGTCTCATATAAATCTTGAATCAGAGTTGCCTTGTCCTTGCTCTTGACCACTATGTCATCCATGTAGGCTTCCACATTTCTGTGTATTTGTGGCTCAAGAGCGACATGGACTACCCTTGCAAATGTTGAACCAGCATTTTTTAAACCGAAAGGCATCCGTATGAAATAGTACATGCCACATGGAGTGCTGAATGCGGTCTTCTCCTCATCCTCTTCTGCCATGAAGATTTGATGGTATCCTGAGTATGCGTCAAGAAATGAAAGCAAGTCACATCCGGCCGTGGAGTCAACAATCTGGTCATTGCGCGGCAAGGGAAATGGGTCTTTGGGACAAGCTTTATTAACATCGGTAAAGTCGATGCAAAGCCTCCATTTCCCGTTTGCCTTGCGCACGACTACAGGATTGGCCAACCACGTAGGATGGAGCACTCCTCTGACAAGGCCTGCTGCTTCCAATTTCTTGATCTCTTCTGCGATGAATTCTTGGCGCTCCACTGCTTGCTTCCCGACCTTCTGCTTGACGGTCCGCGCATGAGGACAAACGGCAAGATGGTGCTCAATTACTTTCCTGGGAACACCGGGGATGTCAGACGGTTGCCACGCAAACACGTCGATGTTCGCCCGCAGGAAAGCAATGAGCGCGCTTTCCTATTTAGGGTCGAGAGTGGCACTGATGGTGAAGGTACCACCAGTGCAGTCCTCCTTGGCGGACACCTTCTTGGTCTCTGGCGGAGCTGCCATTGTCTTCTTACACTTGCCGGTGGAGCTCGACGGTGCGTCCTCGACGGTAGCGCAGCACTCCGAAGAGGTGCGCTTGCTGGAGTGGGCATCAGAACTCTTGCCGGACTTGGCCTTCTTCTTCCCCCCGAGAGCTTCAACGGCAGGTGACTTGCGATCTGTTGCGGCTGCCGCTTCCCGGTAGATCTAGTCGGCACAGATAAGAGCATCCTTCTTGTCGCCAGGGACAGAGATGACGCTTATCGGGCCTGGCATCTTCAGCATGTTGTATGCGTAGTGAGAGGCTGCCATGCACTTGGCGAGTGCTGGACGGCCGAGTATCCCATTGTAAGGAAATGGAAAATCAGCAATGTCAAAAGTGACCCTCTCAGTCCTGAAGTTCAACTCGCTGCCAAATATTACTGGCAACGTGACCTTCCCCTTTGGCTTGCTCCTTCCCAGGTTGATTCCTTGGAATGTGCCGGTCTCTTCAAGCTCGTTGTCAGGGATCTGAAGTTTCTGGAGTACAGCAGAGGAGATCAGGTTCAAGCCGGCCCCGCCGTCAACTAGCATCTTAGTGACCTTGAGGTTGCGGATAGTTGGTGAAACCAACATCGGCAAGCACCCGACCGCATTTGTGCGATCACGGTGGTCCTCAATATCAAAGATGATAGGCATGCTGGACCATTTCAGAAGCTTGTGTGACTCGACAGGTGGTTCCACCGCATTGACTTCCCGCACCCACTACTTGAGTTGGCGGTGCGAAGTATGCAGAGAAGCACCGCCGTCAACGCACAAGACCTCTGTGGCTTTCTGGAACTCCTGCTCACTGGTCTCGGCATCATCCATGTCTTCGTCGTCGTCGTCATCTTCATCCTTGTCGCGGCCGCGGGGAGGTCTGTCTCCTTGCCACTGCTTGGCCTTGCCGCGGTGTCCTCCCCGGCCGGGGCGCTTCTTGTCGGATTCTCCAGCGCCTCCTTGGGCCCTCTCCTTGTCGCGTCGCTCGTATTCAGCCTTTTGCTGCTGGACAAGCTGCTCGACCTTCTTGCAGCTCTGGAGGTCATGGCCCTTGGTGCGGTGGATCTTGCAGTACTGATTGTCGGTGCCGTCCTGCTTGTCGGCGACCGCCACAGCCTGGCAGTTGGTGCATGCGGCAATCTCCTTGCCGGAGCTACCAGCTTTGGCTTTCTTGGTGCCACCTTCGTTGCCGGACTGCTCAATGACTAGCACATATTTGCCTTTCTTCTTCCTATTGTTCCACCGCCGGTTTTTCTTTGCCGGGGCAGCATCCTCGCTGTCAGATCCTCCTGCTCCTGTATTCTCTCCGGGGAGTTTCCTCCCTTCCTCAGCACGTGCACACTTGTCGGCCAGGGCATACAGCTCACTGACGTCTCTGATCTTGCACATCGCCATCTCCTCCTGCATCTTGCGGTTACGCACGTTCTGATGGAACGCGCTGATGACCGCGGCAGGGTGGACATCTGGGATGTTGTGCTGTACACGGCTGAATCTCTGAATGTACTTGCGCAGGGGCTCTCCTTCCTTCTGGGCGAGCAGGTGAAGGTCACTCTCTTGGCCATGAGGTTTGTGGCCGCCTGTAAAGGCGCCGACAAACTGATGGCATAGGTCTGCCCAGGAGGATATGGAGTTGTCCGGCGAATGCATGAGCCAGGACCTGACGTTGGGCTTGAGCACCAGCGGGAAGTAGTTGGCAAGGATCTTGTCGTCCCGCCCCCCGGCAGCTTGCACCGCGATGGTGTAGATGCTGAGGAACTCCGACGGATGCGACTTGCCGTCGTACTTCTCTGGTATGTTTGGCTTGAAATTCTTCTTGCTGGGCCACTGGACTTGCCGCAGCTCACGAGTAAACGCAGGGCAACCTACTGCGTACGGCAAGTCGCCTGGTTCCCCTGGCGCATGCATGTCGACAGAGGGCCCAGCGCGCTGGTCTGATTGACGCCGTGCTTCTCTTCGGCGCTCGATGCGAGTACGAGCGTCTTCTTGCTGTCGTTCGTGAAGAACTTGGCGCTGATCGTGACGAGCTCGTGGATCTGATGACACGGTGGAGTCGCTGTCGAGGTGGATCCGACGAGTCGGCGATCTTGGCCTTCGGGGCGGAGAGTGCACGGTGGTTGCACCCCCACCGGTCTTGTCGCCACCGGCTCGTGCCTGGCTGACTTGCCGTGGCTGCGATGTACTCGGCTGCCGTGGAGTGTCGCCGTTGGCGAAGCCGATGAGACTCTGAATGGTGGCCCTCCAGTCGTCGATCTTGTCTGCCGCTGGAGGGTAGTCTAGGAGTAGTTGAGCTTGCGCCAAAGCTTCTGCTGAAGTTGCGGGTGGCGGCGGCGAGCGGTGTGAGGAGCGGGATATGCTCGGACTTCTAACTATGTTAGAAGGAGTAGTATCTCGTCCAGGCGACCGTGCCCCGCTCGTGCCAGCATGTTTGCGTGCATGCTGGTCTTGAGCACTCCGAGATCCACCAGCTCGATCTTGGTCCAGCAAACGTATGGTACCGTGAGTATCATGACGCTGCCGGTCCCGCGCCTCCTGGGATGGGCGCGGTGCATGTACGGACGCCGAGGTCTTGGAGTGCGCCCGGTCGTTGTGGGAGCCGACTGCCCCGCCGATGGGCAGCGCAGCCTTGTCCCTGGACCTGGCAGCACCGTGAGCTCCCTCGTCGACGCCCGTTCTTCCGCCGGCATCTACCCCACCAGCCGTTTGCTCCGGCGGTGGTGGGTTCGGCGTGGACGGAGCAGCCGCCTCCGAAGCCTTCTTCTTCGGCGGCATGTCGATGAAGACGATGAAGATTTAGCTCATGTGAACACCGGATCAGGTTCACACAACCTCGACGCACCCCCTACCTGGCGCGCCAAAGATGTCGGGGAACTAATCCACGAGCACCTATGGGACCGGCGGACCGAGCCCCTTTTGGTTCGGCGGGGGGCGGAGATCGCACGAAGAGCAGATCGAGGCGAAACACACGAGCAGTTTACCCAGGTTCGGGCCGCACGGATGCGTAAAACCCTACTCCTGCTTTGTGGTTTGTATTGAGTTCTTGCTCGGGGGCGCTGAGTGCTACAGTACACACCAGCAGCTAACGAGACCGAGCGTGAGTGTTCTCTCCTTCCCTTTCCCTCTACGTTGCGCATGGGCCTCCTTTTATATGCTCAAGGGGTCACCGACAGGTGGCAACGTAGACAAGGGTAAAAATGGAAAGGTGTTGCGGTTGGTACAACTACCTGCTACAGTGTATCATACCTAACCCTGACGGCAGGGGACAAGGGCATTAAATGCCCGTCTGCGTCGCCCAAATAGTACAAAAGGGACCGTCAGGGACGCCAACGCTCGCCACGATGGCAATCTTGTAAGCGCCGCTTGCCACCGCGCACCGCTGGCTGCACAGCCTCCCGCCACGTACGCCTGGAAGGGTCCCAGAGCGACACGTTGGTGGATGTGCTGGAGCGCGGGTACAGAGTGGTGGCTTGCCGCGGCAACGCCTTGCCGCGGTCGTTGTCTTGTCGCGTCCGGGAGCTTGTCGCTCACCGGGCCTTGCCGGGACGCCTGGTGCGTCGCGGCAAGTTCCTTGGGATGCCTTGGTTGGCCTTCCCAGCAAGCTCCTCTTGCCGGGGTCTTATCTCCTTGGCTTGGATACTTTGTCCTTGAATGGCTCCAAAGGAACCACGAAGGACCTTGGCGGTCACCCGGCAAGCCTTGCCGCGGGACGCTGCGACTGCCCGTGCACAAGTTCAGGATACTAGGGTACCCCTACTCTAGTACACCGACAGGAGCCCCTGGGCCTGGGCCATACACGGTGCCGAGCGCTGTTGGGCCAGGCCCAAAACAGGGCATGGGCACGCGGTTCCTGGGTTACGCCGTATCTCTCCCCGTATCCACCGCGCCCTCCCCGAACGGCACGTGTTGAATGCAGCGTCGTGGGAGAGATCGTGGGTGGTTTCTTTATTCGGAAAGGCGGAACGTCCGCCCCTCCCTCTTTATAAGCAGGGGAAACAGGGGTAGTTCTCCCATTCGCCTGTTGCTACTCCAATCTCGGAAACTTCCGCCGCTCCCCCGTCTTCCCAAAGCTGAAAGAGAGCAGCGCCCTGCCCCCCATCGCCATCAGCACCACCAACGCCGTCGACCTCCTCCACCACTTCCGCCATGGCTCCGAAAGCCGACAAGGGGAAGGTGGTAAAGTCGACCGAGGCGCAGCGGCTTCCGGCGCTGCGAAAGGAGCGGGCAATCTTCCCCCCCAAGCTCGCCGCGAGGGAGCTGAGGGAGTATTACTCCCTCTTCTGGTCAACGGAGACGCGAGCGCATCCGCGCACGAAGGTACTTCCAGCCGTCGCTTGGAAAATGGCTCCAAATGGATATCCTTTCTTCGCCTTGTTCTTCTACTACGGGCTTTGCCCGCCTTTCTCTGAGTTTTTCTGCGATATCATGAACACCTACGGGTTCCGCCTCCTTGACTTCACCCCCAATGCTGTTCTGACCATGGCAGTTTTCGCACATCTCTGCGAAAACTTTCTCGGAGTCTATCCAAATGTAGCCCTTTTTCGCCACTTCTTTATGCCCCGAGTAGAGAGATGAGAGCCTTTATCCGGCGGAATCGCCTGGATCTCGAGGGCCGGCAAGAAGGACGCTTATCTAGAGGGAGAGTTCCGCGGCAAGTGGGAGGAATGGAGAGCAGACTGGTGCTGGATTGTCGAGGAGAACCCGCAGTCGTTTACCGCCCGGCGCCAAGCCCCAGTAGCACGTGGCAGCGATTGGGGCAACGTGGCCCCGGAAGACGATAGGATGAAGATTGCCATCACTCGGATCCAACGCCTCAGGCTTGCCGGGCTCACTGTAGGCGCTGTTGGCGCAGATTTTCTTCGCCGCCGCATCGCCCCCTGCAGGAACGGAGGAGACCCGCCTGGGAATTCAAGAATGTGGCGGATATCATGAGGCTGCGTCCGGGCCTCAACTTCAACTTCACTGTTCTGGAGCTTAACGCGATCCTCCAGGAGCTGTTCAAGTACGACCCTGATCATCCCGAAGTATTCAGGTTGCCGAAGGGTGTCGTTCCGCTATGCAACAACTCCACGCTCAACCGCATCCGTGCAATGATGCCGATGTGCGATTCGCATGGAATTGTCCCAACTTGGCAAGAGCCTACAGACGACGTCGTGCAGGAGTTCTTTGACGGCTTGGTAGAAGTGCCGGTCCGCCCCGACGAAAAGAAAGGCCTCACTCACGACACCACCGATGCGGGGATGAAACGCATCGCCACCAGGCTGGAAGAGGCGGCGGCAGCCGCAGCCGCGGGCGAGTTTGGATTCACCGTGGAGGAGGCAGAGGCAGCAGAGGCGGCAAGCCGTACCGAGCGAGAGGAGCTTGCCGGCGAGGAAGAGCTTGCCGGGCATGACGTCAAGTCGAGCGAGCCCGCCGAGGATACGAGCGGCTCGTTGGAGATCAACTCCTCTTCCTCCTCATCCTCACACAGTTTGCCGCAAGAAGAGCCCCCAGCTCCACCAAGAAGGCGTCTCCGCAAGGGAACCTACTCCTCTGCCTCCTCGCGCCAGACGTGAGCCAGACTTCGACTTCTCCGCGTTCAGCTCCGACGAGGAAGAAGAAGAGTAAGATTCTCTTGTTGTACTTGTAGTTCTTCAATTCTTGCTATTTTGTCTTGTATCTCATTTGCTTTACTCTGAACTTATTCCTTTTTAGGACTCTGGCCCAGAGAGCAGCGAAGAGAGCCAAGGTCCCGGTGATTACCATCGAGGACGAACCCACCGCGACAGCAGGGGGTGCGTCCGAGACAACCTTGCCAGACCCGGCAAATATCCAAAAAAGGAGATCAAAAGAAGAAGAACCCAAGGGACCGGTGATTACCATTGAGGACGAACCCACCGCGACAGCAGGGGGTGCGTCCGAGACAACCTTGCCAGACCCGGCAACTGTTCTCCAGAGCAGCCCCCAGCGTAAGTATATGGTTCCCTTGGGTTCTTCTTCTTTTGATCTCCTTTTTTGGATATTTGCTTGACTCTACTCCCTTTTCCGGCCGTTAGACCCATCTGCCGCGGAGCCGATGGAGACCGAGGTTGCCGCCGATGATGCACCTGCCACCAAAGAAGCAGCCGGCGCTGACGATCCCGCCAGCGTAGAGGCCGCCAAGGCTGCTGCCGCAGAAGCAGGCGGGGGTCTGGCGATCGCACTGACGGCTCTGAGGCCGCAGGAGCGCCAGGAGCTACGCCGAGCGGCGATCCCTCTGCCGTTGCCGCAGCGTCAGGCTCTGAAGAGCCCTAGCCAGGCATCTACTTGAAGGCCGGCGATGGCGTCTTCATTAACCTCCCCTGGGCGTCAGGCTCCAGGGCGCCGGTCGAAGGAGAGAGCTTCGACGGAGAGGTGCTCGCCTCCGCTGGGCTGATGTTGGTTGACGCGCCGAGCAGCAGCAGCACCGAGCCTGAGGAGGAGCGGCTGCTGCAGAAGCTGGTGTCGCTCTACCGCACTCGGCAAGCCAAGCTGGAATCTCGCGAGGCGCTTGTTGCGAAGGCGGGAGTGGACATCGAAAAGCGCGCGGAGGAGCTCCGGGGTCTCAACCAGGAAGCTCTCCGGTCCCTGGCAGAGGAGCGGGCGCAACTTGCCGAGGAGCAGAAGGCCTTCCTCCTCGAGAGGGCTGAAGTCGAAGAGCAACAGCGGCTTGCCGCTGAAAAGCTGTCTACGCAGGAGGGCGAGCTGGTGCAGCGGAAGGTCAACCTTGACAGCCACGAGGAGGAACTTGCCGCGCGCGAGCGAATATTCGGTGGAGCCCTCAAGCAAGCAGAGGATGCTGCCGCAGCTGCCGAGGCCGCCAAGAAGGAGCTGGAGACGAAGGTGGCGCAGCTGGAGGCCGATCTCAAGGCGAGCGGTGAAGGGCTTGCCGTGCTCAAGCGTGAGCGGGAGAAGGACGCCTACAGCCACTCAGAGCTGCAGGCGCATCTCGCCGAGAAGGGCAAGGAGCTTAGCGCCGCCAAGGACTCCAACGCAGATCTTGAGTTGCAGCTGACTACTTTGACTAAGATGCTGGACGGCACCAGGGAGCAGGAGGCGGCCTTGAAGGAGGAGGTCAAGGCCGACAAGGCGCTGCTGGCGAGTGCTGCTGCCGCCCAGAACACTTTTAGGGAGAATGTGGAGCACTGGACGGAGGGTCTCGTGAATGTTGGCGCAGACATTGACAGGGAGCTGGCGTAGCTGGGGATGGAGGATCTCGGGTATCCCTCCGACGAGAACCTCCAACCCAGCGCCGAGCTCACCTCGTACTTCAAATGCGTGGCGACGGCCCTCCAGCGACTCTGAGAGAGGATCCCAAAGCAGCTGGCTGACGAGTCGTGCAAGATCTGCGCGGGAGCTCTTCAAAAGGTGTTGGTGAAGGTGGCCTTCCGCAACCCGGGCCTCAACCTCACCAACGTCCTCAAGACCCTGCCGCCAGATGCTGATCTGGAGGCGCTCAAGACCCTTGTCGCACCCATCGTGGACAAGGTGAGCGGGATCAAGAGGGTTGAGGGCGATCACGTAGACTAGGCCACCCGTTTTCTTCTTTTCTTGTCGCTGCTGGTCATGTTATGAGAACAATCTGTTAGAGCCACGACAAGCTACCTTGTAATATAACTCTATTCCGGGTAATGATTGCAATGTTATTTCCTTTACTTGATTCCTTCCTTTGTATGTTTTTGCCCTACGCTTTTAGGGAACTTGCCGGCGCAGGCACCTTAGCCGCGAGTGCTGAGTCCGAGACGTCAGCAGCCTGCTGGCGGTGCCGCTACCGACAAGAAACCTTGTCGCAACTAGTCGCAGCACACTTAAGTTGTTGAGCGGACTCGAAACAAAGTAAGGGCGCAACTAGCTACGAGTTGGTTCCTCCACGCACAGGTTTTCCATACATAGCACGGTCGTTCAAGGAAGATAACTTAAATTTTTTAAAAATCTGATTGCTCAAACTTTGGCAACTTAGCTTTTCTGTTGTTTGCTTCCCTGTAAGGCGAAACTTTCTTGAACGACGCCTGGTCCATACCATTATCTTCTCCTTTCCTCCCCGGCAAACTTGTGGGCGAGGGAACCTTCCCTTCCTTGAGAAAAAAGCAAGAGGAGAAAGTAAAAATATGGAGCCTTATGGCTCGTTGTTGCTTACCGGGGGTAGGTGCTGCACAAAGTGCCAGATAACACATGCAAAAAATAGAAATCATGAAATTGACAAGATGTGCGGAGCACATGAGCTTTATGCATGGGGTCTGCGCCCGGCTTTGTATAAAGGATTACATGCAACAGCAGCAAGACTTGTACAAAAGGTGGTTGCCAGAACGGGTTCCGGCAACCGCGCCTTACGGGTAAAACTTACGAAGATGCTCAATGTTCCAGGAGTTGCTCACCGGAACGCCATCTTCGGTCTCAAGGCGGACAACGCCAGGCCTAGTGACTCGTTTCACCCGGTAAGGGCCTTCCCACTTCGGCGTCAACTTGTTGGAATTCTTGGTGGACTGAACACGCCGAAGAACAAGGTCGCCTTCCTCGAGACTTCTGGCGTTAACTTTGCGGCTATGGTAGCGGCGCAAAGCTTGCTGGTAGCGAGCAGCTCGTACAGCAGCCTGAAGACGGTCTTCCTCAAGGAGCAGTGCGTCATCTTGTCGCAGCTGCTCTTGCTCAAGCTCATCATAAGCGAGCACTCGAGGTGACCCGTATACGAGTTCCGTGGGGAGAACTGCCTCTGCTCCATAGACTAGAGCGAAAGGTGTCTGGCCAGTGGCTCGATTTTAGCGTCGTCCTGATCGACCAAAGAACCACCGGCAGCTCCTCAATCTAGTTTCTTCCGCACTTGTGCAGCCTGTCGAAAGTCCTGGTCTTGAGCCCACGCAGCACTTCAGCATTTGCCCTCTCCGCTTGACCGTTGCTTCTCGGGTGAGCAACAGAAGCAAAGCAGACCTTGGCGCCAAGATCTTGGACGTACTGCATGAAGGTGCGGCTCGTGAATTGCGTACCGTTGTCGGTGATTATCCTGTTAGGGATCCTGAAGCGGCAAACAATCGACCTGAAGAACTTGACTGCTGACTATGCTGTCACCTTCCTCACTGCTTCCACTTCCGGCCACTTTGTGAACTTGTCGATTGCAACGTACAAGTACTCAAAGCCCCCGACTGCTCGGGAAAAGGGGCCGAGGATGTCGAGCCCCCAGACCGAAAATGGCCAGGATAAAGGGATCGTCTGAAGAGCTTGAGCTGGCTGGTGTATCTGCTTGGAATGGAACTGGCACGCTTCACACTTGGTTACTTGTGCAGTTGCATCCTGGAGGGCTGTCGACCAAAAGAAACCTTGCCTGAATGCTTTGCCGGCATGTGCTCTTGCGCCAATGTGGTGACCACATATGCCTCCATGTATCTCTGCCAATAGCTTTTGTCCATCATCCCGGTGAATACACTTCAATTTCACACCGTTGAGTCTTCTTCTATACAGTGTGTTGTCGACAAACTGGTACATACTTGACTGCCGGGCTACTCTTTCCGCTTCTTCTTGCTCTTCGGGAAGTTCTCCTGTCTGAAGGAAACGGAAAATCTGTTGTGCCCATGCTGGAGCTTGTGGCTCGACAACACGGACTAAAGGCACATCTGCTGCCGCGGGAACATCCGCTTCTACGGCGAGAACCTGCGGCTCAGCCGGAGCTTGACGTTCCCCGGCAAGCTTGCCGGAGCAAAACTTGTCGGGAGCCTCTGCTTCAACGGAACAAACCCTAGGGCTTGCCGGAGCAGACAGCTCCTCAGCACTCTTGGTGTTGATCTTGGGGACCTTCTTGGCGGCGGCTTCGGGAAGCTCTGCCGGAAAATAGTCACCAGAAATCAACTTCCTCTTCTTGCTCTATCTAGTTGATGGCGTTACGGATGGTCGAGTCAGCTTGAGCACAAAGATCCCTGGTTCCACAGGTAACTTAAGTGCGGCGCACTTTGATAGGCCATCGGCAATGTCGTTCTGAGCTTTTGGAACATGCTCCATCTGTAGGCCGTCAAAGTGCTCTTCTAGCTTTCTCACTTCGTCAACGTAGGCTTCCATCAATGGACTCTGATAACTCTTGTTCACTTGTCGGACGACAAGCTGCGAGTCACCCCTGACAATGAGCTTCTTGATCCCAAGGTCTACCGCGATCCTGAGACCAGCAAGCAAGCCTTCATACTCTGCAGTATTGTTTGTTGCTTGCTCCTTGGGAAAGTGCATCTGGACTACGTACTTGAGGTGCTCTCCGGTGGGTGCGACAAGCAGCATGCCAGCGCCGGCGCCTTGCAGTGAGAAGGCACCATCAAAGTACATCAGCCACTCTTTGCTTGCTTCCTCGACGGGGATGCTCGTTTCTGGAATTTCTTCATCTGGTGTTGGCGTCCACTCTGCTATGAATTCTGCCAATGCTCTGCTTTGGATAGTTGAAGTACTCTCAAACTTGAGGCCAAAGCTTGATAGTTCCAGTGCCCACTCAACAATCCTGCCTGTTGCTTCTGGATTCTGTAGTATCCTCTTCAGCGGAAAACGAGTGACAACTGTGATCTCATGTGCTTGGAAGTAATGGCGCAGCTTTCTCGAGGCCATGAGAAGGCCGAAAAGCAATTTCTGCACACTAGAGTACCTTGACCTAGCCCCCTGCAGAAGGGAACTGACAAAGTAAACTGGGCGCTGTACCATTCTCTTCTGTATCTCCTCGCGCGCCTGCGCAGATCCATATTTGTCGGGACCAGAGCTTGTCGGGGAAGCCCCCTGCTTGTCGCTGGATGCGCCTGCCGTGGTTGCTGGCTCGTCATCTGCCTCCCTCTCTGCTACTAACGCAGCACTAACCACTTGATTGGTTGCCGCTATATACAGCAGCAACTTCTCTTGTGGCTTAGGTGCGACAAGTGTTGGAGTGGAGGACAGGTATCTCTTCAAGTCTTGCAGTGCAGCCTCCGCTTCCGGAGTCCATTTCATTGGACCTGCCTTTTTCAAAATTTTGAAAAACGGCAGGGCGCGCTCAGCAGACCTAGAGATAAACCTGCTGAGGGCAGCCACGCAACCGGCAAGTCTTCGTACATCCTTGACACGCTTTGGTGCTTCAATCTGCTCAATGGCCTTGATCTTGTCGGGATTGGCTTCAATTCCCCGCTGAGACACGAAGAACCCGAGAAGCTTGCCGGAGGGGACTCCAAACACACACTTCTCGGGGTTGAGCTTGAGGCTGATCTTGCGCAGATTTGCAAAGGTCTCATCTAAATCTTGAATCAGAGTTGCCTTGTCCTTGCTCTTGACCACTATGTCATCCATGTAGGCTTACACATTTCTGTGTATTTGTGGCTCAAGAGCGACATGGACTACCCTTGCAAATGTTGAACCAGCATTTTTTAAACCGAAAGGCATCCGTATGAAATAGTACGTGCCACATGGAGTGATGAATGCGGTCTTCTCCTCATCCTCTTCTACCATGAAGATTTGATGGTATCCTGAGTATGCGTCAAGAAATGAAAGCAAGTCACATCCGGCCGTGGAGTCAACAATCTGGTCAATGCGCGGCAAGGGAAATGGGTCTTTGGGACAAGCTTTATTAACATCGGTAAAGTCGATGCAAAGCCTCCATTTCCCGTTTGCCTTGGGCACGACTACAGGATTGGCCAACCATGTAGGATGGAGCACTCCTCTGACAAGGCCTGCTGCTTCCAATTTCTTGATCTCTTCTGCGATGAATTCTTGGCGCTCCACTGCTTGCTTCCCGACCTTCTGCTTGACGGTCCGCGCATGAGGACAAACGGCAAGATGGTGCTCAATTACTTTCCTGGGAACACCGGGGATGTCAGACGGTTGCCACGCAAACACGTCGACGTTCGCCCGCAGGAAAGCAATGAGCGCGCTTTCCTATTTAGGGTCGAGAGTGGCACTGATGGTGAAGGTACCACCAGTGCAGTCCTCCTTGGCGGACACCTTCTTGGTCTCTGGCGGAGCTGCCATTGTCTTCCTACACTTGCCGGTGGAGCTCGACGGTGCGTCCTCGACGGTAGCGCAGCACTCCGAAGAGGTGCGCTTGCTGGAGTGGGCATCAGAACTCTTGCCGGACTTGGCCTTCTTCTTCCCCCTGGGAGCTTCAACGGCAGGTGACTTGCGACCTGTTGCGGCTACCGCTTCCCGGTAGATCTTGTCGGCGCAGATAAGAGCATCCTTCTTGTCGCCAGGGACAGAGATAACGCTTATCGGGCCTGGCATCTTCAGCATGTTGTATGCGTAGTGAGAGGCTGCCATGCACTTGGCGAGTGCTGGACGGCCGAGTATCCCATTGTAAGGCAATGGAAAATCGGCAACGTCAAAAGTGACCCTCTCAGTCCTGAAGTTCAACTCGCTGCCAAATGTTACTAGCAACGTGACCTTCCCCTTCGGCTTGCTCCTTCCCGGGTTGATTCCTTGGAATGTGCCGGTCTCTTCAAGCTCGCTGTCAGGGATCTGAAGTTTCTGGAGTACAGCGGAGGAGATCAGGTTCAAGCCGGCCCCGCCGTCAACTAGCATCTTAGTGACCTTGAGGTTGCGGATAGTTGGTGAAACCAACATCGGCAAGCACCCGACCGCAGTTGTGCGATCACGGTGGTCCTCAATATCAAAGATGATAGGCGTGCTGGACCATTTCAGAAGCTTGTGTGACTCGACAGGTGGTTCCGCCGCATTGACTTCCCACACCCACTGCTTGAGTTGGCGGTTCGAAGTATGCAGAGAAGCACCGCCGTCAACGCACAAGACCTCTGTGGCTTTCTGGAACTCCTGCTCACTGGTCTCGACATCATCCATGTCTTCGTCGTCGTCGTCATCTTCATCCTTGTCGCGGCCGCGGGGAGGTCTGTCTCCTTGCCGCTGCTTGGCCTTGCCGTGGTGTCCTCCCCGGCCGGGGCGCTTCTTGCCGGATTCTCCAGCGCCTCCTTGGGCCCTCTCCTTGTCGCGTCGCTCGTATTCAGCCTTTTGCTGCTGGACAAGCTGCTCGACCTTCTTGCAGCTCTGGAAGGTCATGGCCCTTGGTGCGGTGGATCTTGCAGTACTGATTGTCGGTGCCGTCCTGCTTGTCGGCGACCGCCACAACCTGGCAGTTGGTGCATGCGGCAATCTCCTTGCCGGAGCTACCAGCTTTGGCTTTCTTGGTGCCACCTTCGTTGCCGGACTGCTCAATGACTAGCACATCTTTGCCTTTCTTCTTCCTATTGTTCCGCCGCCGGTTTTTCTTTGCCGGGGCAGCATCCTCGCCGTCAGATCCTCCTGCTCCTGTATTCTCTCCGGGGAGTTTCCTCCCTTCCTCAGCACGTGCACACTTGTCGGCCAGGGCATATAGCTCACTGACGTCTCTGATTTTGCACATCGCCATCTCCTCCTGCATCTTGCGGTTACGCACGTTCTGATGGAACGCGCTGATGCCCACGGCAGGGTGGACATCTAGGATGTTGTGCTGTACACGGCTGAATCTCTGAATGTACTTGCGCAGGGGCTCTCCTTCCTTCTGGGCGAGCAGGTGAAGGTCACTCTCTTGGCCATGAGGTTTGTGGCCGCCTGTAAAGGCGCCGACAAACTGATGGCATAGGTCTGCCCAGGAGGATATGGAGTTGTCCGGCAAATGCATGAGCCAGGACCTGACGTTGGGCTTGAGCACCAGTGGGAAGTAGTTGGCAAGGATCTTGTCGTCCCGCCCCCCGGCAGCTTGCACCGCGATGGTGTAGATGCTGAGGAACTCCGATGGATGCGACTTGCTGTCGTACTTCTCTGGTACGTTTGGCTTGAAATTCGTCTTGCTAGGCCACTGGACTTGCCGCAGCTCACGAGTAAACGCAGGGCAACCTACTATGTACGGCAAGTCGCCTGGTTCCCCTGGCGCATGCATGTCGACAAAGGGCCCAGCGCGCTGGTCTGGTTGACGCTGCGCTTCTCTTCGGCGCTCGATGCGAGTACGAGCGTCTTCTTGCTGTCGTTCGTGAAGAACTTGGCGCTGATCGTGACGAGCTCATGGATCTGATGTCGCGGTGGAGTCGCTGTCGAGGTGGATCCGGCGAGTCGGCGATCTTGGCCTTCGGGGCGGAGAGTGCACGGTGGTTGCACCCCCACCGGTCTTGTCGCCACCGGCTCGTGCCTGGCTGACTTGCCGTGGCTGCGATGTACTCGGCTGCCGTGGAGTGTCGCCGTTGGCGAAGCCGATGAGACTCTGAATGGTGGCCCTCCAGTCGTCGATCTTGTCTGCCGCTGGAGGGTAGTCTAGGAGTAGTTGAGCTTGCGCCAAAGCTTCTGCTGAAGTTGCGGGTGGCGGCGGTGAACGGTGTGAGGAGTGGGATATGCTCGGACTTCTAACTATGTTAGAAGGAGCAGTATCTCGTCCAGGCGACCGTGCCCCGCTCGTGCCAGCATGTTTGCGTGCATGCTGGTCTTGAGCACTCCGAGATCCACCAGCTCGATCTTGGTCCAGCAAACGTATGGTACCGTGAGTATCATGACGCTGCCGGTCCCGCGCCTCCTGGGATGGGCGCGGTGCATGTACGGACGCCGAGGTCTTGGAGTGCGCCCAGTCGTTGTGGGAGCCGACTGCCCCGCCGATGGGCAGCGCAGCCTTGTCCCTGGACCTGGCAGCACCGCTAGCTCCCTCGTCGACGCCCGTTCTTCCGCCGGCGTCTACCCCACCAGCCATTTTCTCCGGCGGTGGTGGGTTCGGCGTGGACGGAGCAGCCGCCTCCGAAGCCTTCTTCTTCGGCGGCATGTCGATGAAGACGATGAAGATTTAGCTCGTGTGAACGCCGGATCAGGTTCACACAACCTCGACGCATCCCCTACCTGGCGCGCCAAAGATGTCGGGGAACTAATCCACGAGCACCTATGGGACCGGCGGACCGAGCCCCTTTTGGTTTGGCGGGGGGGGGGGGGGGGGGAGATCGCACGAAGAGCAGATCGAGGCGAAACACACGAGCAGTTTACCCAGGTTCGGGCCGCACGGATGCGTAAAACCCTACTCCTGCTTTGTGGTTTGTATTGAGTTCTTGCTCGGGGGCGCTGAGTGCTACAGTACACACCAGCAGCTAACGAGACCGAGCGTGAGTGTTCTCTCCTTCCCTTTCCCTCTACGTTGCGCATGGGCCTCCTTTTATATGCTCAAGGGGTCACCGACAGGTGGCAACGTAGACAAGGGTAAAAATGGAAAGGTGTTGCGGTTGGTACAACTACCTGCTACAGTGTATCATACCTAACCCTGGCGGCAGGGGACAAGGGCATTAAATGCCCGTCTGCGTCGCCCAAATAGTACAAAAGGGACCGTCAGGGACGCCAACGCTCGCCACGATGGCAATCTTGTCAGCGCCGCTTGCCACCGCGCACCGCTGGCTGCACAGCCTCCCGCCACGTACGCCTGGAAGGGTCCCAGAGCGACACGTTGGTGGATGTGCTGGAGCGCGGGTATTGAGTGGTGGCTTGCCGCGGCAACCGCCTTGCCGCAGTCGTTGTCTTGTCGCGTCCGGGAGCTTGTCGCTCACCGGGCCTTGCCGGGACGCGTGGCGCGTCGCGGCAAGTTCCTTGGGATGCCTTGGTTGGCCTTCCCGGCAAGATCCTCTTGCCGTGGTCTTGTCTCCTTGGCTTGGATACTTTGTCCTTGAATGGCTCCAAAGGAACCACGGAGGACCTTGGTGGTCACCCGGCAAGCCTTGCCGCGGGACGCTGCGATTGCCCGTGCACAAGTTCGGGATACTAGGGTACCCCTACTCTAGTACACCGACAGGAGCCCCTGGGCCTGGGCCATACACGGTGCCGAGCGCTGTTGGGCCAGGCCCAAAATAGGGCACGGGCACGCGCGGCCTGGGTTACGCCGTATCTCTCCCCGTATCCACCGCGCCCTCCCCGAACGGCACGTGTTGAATGCAGCGTCGTGGGAGAGATCGTGGGTGGTTTCTTTATTCGGAAAGGCGGAACGTCCGCCCCCTCCCTCTTTATAAGCAGGGGAAACAGGGGTAGTGCTCCCATTCGCTGGTTGCTACTCCAATCTCGGAAACTTCCGCCGCTCCCCGTCTTCCCAAAGCTGAAAGAGAGCAGCGCCCTGCCCCCCATCGCCATCAGCACCACCAACGCCGTCGACCTCCTCCACCACTTCCGCCATGGCTCCGAAAGCCGACAAGGGGAAGGTGGTAAAGTCGACCGAGGCGCAGCGGCTTGCGGCGCTGCGAAAGGAGCGGGCAATCTTCCCCCCCAAGCTTGCCGCGAGGGAGCTGAGGGAGTATTACTCCCTCTTCTGGTCAACGGAGACGCGAGCGCATCCGCGCACGAAGGTACTTCCAGCCGTCGCTTGGAAAATGGCTCCAAATGGATATCCTTTCTTCGCCTTGTTCTTCTACTGCGGGCTTTGCCCGCCTTTCTCTGAGTTTTTCTGCGATATCATGAACACCTACGGGTTCCGCCTCCTTGACTTCACCCCCAATGCTGTTTGACCATGGCAGTTTTCGCACATCTCTGCGAAAACTTTCTCGGAGTCTATCCAAATGTAGCCCTTTTTCGCCACTTCTTTATGCCCCGAGTAGAGAGATGAGAGCCTTTATCCGGCGGAATCGCCTGGATCTCGAGGGCCGGCAAGAAGGACGCTTATCTGGAGGGAGAGTTCCGCGGCAAGTGGGAGGAACGGAGAGCAGACTGGTGCTGGATTGTCGAGGAGAACCCGCAGTCGTTTACCGCCCGGCGCCAAGCCTCAGTAGCACGTGGCAGCGATTGGGGCAACATGGCCCAGGAAGACGATAGGCTGAAGATTGCCATCACCCGGATCCAACGCCTCAGGCTTGCCGGGCTCACTGTAGGCGCTGTTGGCGCAGATTTTCTTCGCCGCCGCATCGCCCCCTGCAGGAACGGAGGAGACCCGCCTGGGAATTCAAGAATGCGGCGGATATCATGAGGCTGCGTCCGGGCCTCAACTTCAACTTCACTGTTCTGGAGCTTAACGCGATGCTCCAGGAGCTGTTCAAGTACGACCCTGAACATCCCGAAGTGTTCAGGTTGCCGAAGGGTGTCGTTCCGCTATGCAACAACTCCGGGCTCAACCGCATCCGTGCAATGATGCCGATGTGCGATTCGCATGGAATTGTCCCAACTTGGCAAGAGCCTGCAGACGACGTCGTGCAGGAGTTCTTTGACGGCTTGGTAGAAGTGCCGGTCCGCCCCGACGAAAAGAAAGGCCTCACTCGCAACACCACCGATGCGGGGATGAAACGCATCGCCACCAGGCTGGAAGAGGCGGCGGCAGCCGCAGCCACGGGCGAGTTTGGATTCACCGTGGAGGAGGCAGAGGCAGCAGAGGCGGCAAGCCATACCGAGCGAGAGGAGCTTGCCGGCGAGGAAGAGCTTGCCGGGCATGACGTCGAGTCGAGCGAGCCCGCCGAGGATACGAGCGGCTCGTTGGAGATCGACTCCTCTTCCTCCTCATCCTCAGACAGTTTGCCGCAAGCAGAGCCCCCAGCTCCACCAAGAAGGCGTCTCCGCAAGGCCGGGGACGTAGCGGGGCGGCGGGCGACTCGACAATCGCCGCGCCGCATGACACGCTCCACCGCGGCAAGCACTGTTGCCGCGGGAGCACCTCACGCTGCTGCGGCAACTGGAGCGGGGTCCACCCGGACCACCGCTTCTGCTCTTGCCGCTTCTCACGCCGCGGCAGCAGCCGGAGCGGGGTCGTCTCAGACCACCGCCACTGTTCCCGCCAAGCGGCCAAGGGAACCTACTCCTCCGCCTCCTCGCGCCGGACGTGAGCCAGACTTCGACTTCTCCGCGTTCAGCTCCGACGAGGAAGAAGAAGAGTAAGATTCTCTTGTTGTACTTGTAGTTCTTCAATTCTTGCTGTTTTGTCTTGTATCTCATTTGCTTTACTCTGAACTTATTCCTTTTTAGGACTCTGGCCCAGAGAGCAGCGAAGAGAGCCAAGGTCCCGGTGATTACCATCGAGGACGACCCCCCCACGACAGCAGGGGGTGCGTCCGAGACAACCTTGCCAGACCCGGCAACAGTTCTCCAGAGCAGCCCCCAGCGTAAGTATATGGTTCCCTTGGGTTCTTCTTCTTTTGATCTCCTTTTTTGGATATTTGCTTGACTCTACTCCCTTTTCCGGCCGTCAGACCCTTCTACTGCGAAGCCGATGGAGACCGAGGTTGCCGCTGACGATGCCGCTGCCACCAAAGAAGCAGCCGGCGCTGACAATCCCGCCGGCGTAGAGGCCGCCAAGGCTGCTGCCGCAGAAGCAGGCGGGGGTCTGGCGATCGCACTGATGGCTCTGAGGCCGCAGGAGCGCCAGGAGCTATGCCGACCGCCGATCCCTCTGCCGTTGCCGCAGCGTCAGGCTCTGAAGAGCCCCAGCCAGGCGTCTACTTGAAGGCCGGCGATGGCGTCTTCATCAACCTCCCCTGGGCGTCAGGCTCCAGGGCACCGGTCGAAGGAGAGAGCTTCGACGGTGAGGTGCTCGCCTCCGTTGGGCTGACGTTGGTTGACGCGCCGAGCAGCAGCAGCAGCGAGCCTGAGGAGGAGCGGCTGCTGCGGAAGCTGGTGTCGCTCTACCGCGCTCGGCAAGCCAAGCTGGAATCCCGCGAGGCGCTTGTTGCGAAGGCGGGAGTGGACATCGAAAAGCACGCGGAGGAGCTCCGGGGTCTCAACCAGGAAGCTCTCCGGTCCCTGGCAGAGGAGCGGGCGCAACTTGCCGAGGAGCAGAAGGCCTTCCTCCTCGAGAGGGCTGAAGTCGAAGAGCAACAGCGGCTTGCCGCTGAAAAGCTGTCTACGTAGGAGGGCGAGCTGGTGCAGCGGAAGGTCAACCTTGACAGCCACGAGGAGGAACTTGCCGCGCGCGAGGGAATATTCGGTGGAGCCCTCAAGCAAGCAGAGGATGCTGCCGCAGCTGCCGAGGCCGCCAAGAAGGAGCTGGAGACGAAGGTGGCGCAGCTGGAGGCCGATCTCAAGGCGAGCGGTGAAGGGCTTGCCGTGCTCAAGCGTGAGCGGGAGAAGGACGCCTACAGCCACTCAGAGCTGCAGGCGCGTCTCGCCGAGAAGGGCAAGGAGCTTAGCGCCGCCAAGGACTCCAACGCAGATCTTGAGTTGCAGCTGACTACTTTGACTAAGATGCTGGACGGCACCAGGGAGCAGGAGGCGGCCTTGAAGGAGGAGGTCAAGGCCGACAAGGCGCTGCTGGCGAGTGCTGCTGCCGCCCAGAACACTTTTAGGGAGAATGTGGAGCACTGGACGGAGGGTCTCGTGAATGTTGCCGCAGACATTGATAGGGAGCTGGCGTAGCTGGGGATGGAGGATCTCGGGTATCCCTCCGACGAGAACCTCCAACCCAGCGCCGAGCTCACCTCGTACTTCAAAGGCGTGGCGACGGCCCTCCAGCGACTCCGAGAGAGGATCCCAAAGCAGCTGGCTGACGACTCGCGCAAGATCTGCGCGGGAGCTCTTCAAAAGGTGTTGGTGAAGGTGGCCTTCCGCAAGCCGGGCCTCAACCTCACCAACGTCCTCAAGACCCTGCCACCAGATGCTGATCTGGAGGCGCTCAAGACCCTTGTCGCACCCATCGTGGACAAGGTGAGCGGGATCAAGAGGGTTGAGGGCGATCACGTAGACTAGGCCGCCCGTTTTCTTCTTTTCTTGTCGCTGCTGGTCATGTTATGAGAACAATCCGTTAGAGCCGCGACAAGCTACCTTATAATATAACTCTATTCTGGGTAATGATTGCAATGTTATTTCCTTTACTTGATTCCTTCCTTTGTATATTTTTGCCCTACGCTTTTAGGGAACTTGCCGGCGCAGGCACCTTAGCTGCGAGTGCTGAGTCCGGGACGTCAGCGGCCTGCTGGCGGTGCCGCTACCGACAAGAAACCTTGTCGCAACTAGTCGCAGCACACTTAAGTTGTTGAGCAGACTCGAAACAAAGTAAGGGCGCAACTAGCTACGAGTTGGTTCCTCAACGCACAGGTTTTCCATACATAGCACGGTCGTTCAAGGAAGATAACTTAAAATTTTAAAAAATCAGATTGCTCAAACTTTGGCAACTTAGCTTTTCTATTGTTTGCTTCCCGGTAAGGCGAAACTTTCTTGAACGACGCCTGGTCCATACCATTATCTTCTCCTTTCCTCCCCGGCAAACTTGTGGGCGAGGGAACCTTCCCTTCCTTGAGAAAAAAGCAAGAGGAGAAAATAAAGATATGGAGCCTTATGGCTCGTTGTTGCTTACCGGGGGTAGGTGCTGCACAAAGTGTCAGATAACACATGCAAAAAATAGAAATCATGAAATTGACAAGATGTGCGGAGCACATGAGCTTTATGCACGGGGTCTGCGCCCGGCTTTGTATAAAGGATTACATGCAACAGCGGCAAGACTTGTACAAAAGGTGGTTGCCAGAACGGGTTCCGGCAACCGTGCCTTACGGGTAAAACTTACGAAGATGCTCAATGTTCCAGGAGTTGCTCACCGGAACGCCATCTTCGGTCTCAAGGCGGACAACGCCAGGCCTAGTGACTCGTTTCACCCGGTAAGGGCCTTCCCACTTCGGCGTCAACTTGTTGGAATTCTTGGTGGACTGAACACGCCGAAGAACAAGGTCGCCTTCCTCGAGACTTCTGGCGTTAACTTTGCGGCTATGGTAGCGGCGCAAAGCTTGCTGGTAGCGAGCAGCTCGTACAGCAGCCTGAAGACGGCCTTCCTCAAGGAGCAGTGCGTCATCTTGTCGCAGCTGCTCTTGCTCAAGCTCATCATAAGCGAGCACTCGAGGTGACCCGTATACGAGTTCCGTGGGGAGAACTGCCTCTGCTCCATAGACTAGAGCGAAAGGTGTCTGGCCAGTGGCTCGATTTGGCGTCGTCCTGATCGACCAAAGAACCACCGGCAGCTCCTCAATCCAGTTTCTTCCGTACTTGTGCAGCCTGTCGAAAGTCCTGGTCTTGAGCCCACGCAGCACTTCAGCATTTGCCCTCTCCGCTTGACCGTTGCTTCTCGGGTGAGCAACAGAAGCAAAGCAGACCTTGGCGCCAAGATCTTGGACGTACTGCATGAAGGTGCGGCTCGTGAATTGCGTACCGTTGTCGGTGATTATCCTGTTAGGGATCCTGAAGCGGCAAACAATCGACCTGAAGAACTTGACTGCTGACTGTGCTATCACCTTCCTCACTGCTTCCACTTCCGGCCACTTTGTGAACTTGTCGATTGCAACGTACAAGTACTCAAAGCCCCCGACTGCTCGGGGAAAGGGGCCGAGGATGTCGAGCCCCCAGACCGAAAATGGCCAGGATAAAGGGATCATCTGAAGAGGTTGAGCTGGCTGGTGTATCTGCTTGGAATGGAACTGGCATGCTTCACACTTGGTTACTTGTGCAGTTGCATCCTGGAGGGCTGTCGGCCAAAAGAAACCTTGCCTGAATGCTTTGCCGGCATGTGCTCTTGCGCCAATGTGGTGACCACATATGCCTCCATGTATCTCTGCCAACAGCTTTTGTCCATCTTCCCGGTGAATACACTTCAATTTCACACCGTTGAGTCTTCTTCTGTACAGTGTGTTGTCGACAAACTGGTACATACTTGACTTCCGGGCTACTCTTTCCGCTTCTTCTTGCTCTTCGGGAAGTTCTCCTGTCTGAAGGAAACGGAAAATCTGCTGTGCCCATGCTGGAGCTTGTGGCTCGACAACAAGGACTAAAGGCACATCTGCTGCTGCGGGAACATCCGCTTCTACGGCGAGAACCTGCAGCTCAGCCGGAGCTTGACGTTCCTCGGCAAGCTTGCCGGAGCAAAACTTGTCGGGAGCCTCTGCTTCAACGGAACAAACCCTAGGGCTTGCCGGAGCAGACCGCTCCTCAGCACTCTTGGTGTTGATCTTGGGGACCTTCTTGGCGGCGGCTTCGGGAAGCTCTGCCGGAAAATAGTCACCAGAAATCAACTTCCTCTTCTTGCTCTGTCTAGTTGATGGCGTTACGGATGGTCGAGTCAGCTTGAGCACAAAGATCCCTGGTTCCACAGGTAACTTAAGTGCGGCGCACTTTGATAGGCCATCGGCAATGTCGTTCTGAGCTCCTGGAACATGCTCCATATGTAGGCCGTCAAAGTGCTCTTCTAGCTTTCTCACTTCGTCAACATAGGCTTCCATCAACGGACTCTGATAACTCTTGTTCACTTGTCGGACGACAAGCTGCGAGTCACCCCTGACAATGAGCTTCTTGATCCCAAGGTCTGCCGCGATCCTGAGACCAGCAAGCAAGCCTTCATACTCTGCAGTATTGTTTGTTGCTTGCTCCTTGGGAAAGTGCATCTGGACTACGTACTTGAGGTGCTCTCCGGTGGGTGTGACAAGCAGCACGCCAGCGCCGGCGCCTTGCAGTGAGAAGGCACCATCAAAGTACATCAGCCACTCTTTGCTTGCTTCCTCGACGGGGATGCTCGTTTCTGGAATTTCTTCATCTGGTGTTGGCGTCCACTCTGCTATGAATTCTGCCAATGCTCTGCTTTGGATAGTTGAAGTACTCTCAAACTTGAGGCCAAAGCTTGATAGTTCCAGTGCCCACTCAACAATCCTGCCTGTTGCTTCTGGATTCTGTAGTATCCTCTTCAGCAGAAAACGAGTGACAACTGTGATCTCATGTGCTTGGAAGTAATGGCGCAGCTTTCTCGAGGCCATGAGAAGGCCGAAAAGCAATTTCTGCACACCAGAGTACCTTGACCTAGCCCCCTGCAGAAGGGAACTGACAAAGTAAACTGGGCGCTGTACCATTCTCTTCTCTATCTCCTCGCGCGCCTGCGCAGATCCATCTTTGTCGGGACCAGAGCTTGTCGGGGAAGCCCCCTGCTTGTCACTGGATGCGCCTGCCGTGGTTGCTGGCTCGTCATCTGCCTCCCTCTCTGCTACTAACGCAGCACTAACCACTTGATTGGTTGCCGCTATATACAGCAGCAACTTCTCTTGTGGCTTAGGTGCGACAAGTGTTGGAGTGGAGGATAGGTATCTCTTGAAGTCTTGCAGCGCAGCCTCCACTTCCGGAGTCCATTTCATTGGACCTGCCTTTTTCAAAATTTCGAAAAACGGCAGGGCGCGCTCAGCAGACCTAGAGATAAACCTGCTGAGGGCAGCCACGCAACCGGCAAGTCTTCGTACATCCTTGACATGCTTTGGTGCTTCAATCTGCTCAATGGCCTTGATCTTGTCGGGATTGGCTTCAATCCCCGCTGAGACACGAAGAACCCGAGAAGCTTGCCGGAGGGGACTCCAAACACACACTTCTCGGGGTTGAGCTTGAGGCTGATCTTGCGCAGATTTGCAAAGGTCTCATCTAAATCTTGAATCAGAGTTGCCTTGTCCTTGCTCTTGACCACTATGTCATCCATGTAGGCTTCCACATTTCTGTGTATTTGTGGCTCAAGAGCGACATGGACTACCCTTGCAAATGTTGAACCAGCATTTTTTAAACCGAAAGGCATCCGTATGAAATAGTACGTGCCACATGGAGTGATGAATGCAGTCTTCTCCTCATCCTCTTCTGCCATGAAGATTTGATGGTATCCTGAGTATGCGTCAAGAAATGAAAGCAAGTCACATCCGGCCGTGGAGTCAACAATCTGGTCAATGCGCGGCAAGGGAAATGGGTCTTTGGGACAAGCTTTATTAACATCGGTAAAGTCGATGCAAAGCCTCCATTTCCCGTTTGCCTTGCGCACGACTACAGGATTGGCCAACCACGTAGGATGGAGCACTCCTCTGACAAGGCCTGCTGCTTCCAATTTCTTGATCTCTTCTGCGATGAATTCTTGGCGCTCCACTGCTTGCTTCCCGACCTTCTGCTTGACGGTCCACGCATGAGGACAAACGGCAAGATGGTGCTCAATTACTTTCCTGGGAACACCGGGGATGTTAGACGGTTGCCATGCAAACACGTCGATGTTCGCCCGCAGGAAAGCAATGAGCGCGCTTTCCTATTTAGGGTCGAGAGTGGCACTGATGGTGAAGGTACCACCAGTGCAGTCCTCCTTGGCGGACACCTTCTTGGTCTCTGGCGGAGCTGCCATTGTCTTCTTACACTTGCCGGTGGAGCTCGACGGTGCGTCCTCGACGGTAGCGCAGCACTCCGAAGAGGTGCGCTTGCTGGAGTGGGCATCAGAACTCTTGCCGGACTTGGCCTTCTTCTCCCCCCCGGGAGCTTCAACGGCAGGTGACTTGCGATCTGTTGCGGCTGCCGCTTCCCGGTAGATCTTGTCGGCGCAGATAAGAGCATCCTTCTTGTCGCCAGGGACAGAGATAACGCTTATCGGGCCTGGCATCTTCAGCATGTTGTATGCGTAGTGAGAGGCTGCCATGCACTTGGCGAGTGCTGGACGGCCGAGTATCCCATTGTAAGGCAATGGAAAATCGGCAACGTCAAAAGTGACCCTCTCAGTCCTGAAGTTCAACTCGCTGCCAAATGTTACTAGCAACGTGACCTTCCCCTTCGGCGTGCTCCTTCCTGGGTTGATTCCTTGGAATGTGCCGGTCTCTTCAAGCTCGCTGTCAGGGATCTGAAGTTTATGGAGTACAGCGTAGGAGATCAGGTTCAAGCCGGCCCCGCCGTCAACTAGCATCTTAGTGACCTTGAGGTTGCGGATAGTTGGTGAAACCAACATCGGCAAGCACCCGACCGCAGTTGTGCGATCACGGTGGTCCTCAATATCAAAGATGATAGGCGTGCTGGACCATTTCAGAAGCTTGTGTGACTCGACAGGTGGTTCCGCCGCATTGACTTCCCGCACCCACTGCTTGAGTTGGCGGTGCGAAGTATGCAGAGAAGCACCGCCGTCAACGCACAAGACCTCTGTGGCTTTCTGGAACTCCTGCTCACTGGTCTTGACATCATCCATGTCTTCGTCGTCGTCGTCGTCATCTTCATCCTTGTCGCGGCCGCGGGGAGGTCTGTCTCCTTGCCGCTGCTTGGCCTTGCCGTGGTGTCCTCCCCGGCCGGGGCGCTTCTTGCCGGATTCTCCAGCGCCTCCTTGGGCCCTCTCCTTGTCGCGTCGCTCGTATTCAGCCTTTTGCTGCTGGACAAGCTGCTCGACCTTCTTCAGCTCTGGAGGTCATGGCCCTTGGTGCGGTGGATCTTGCAGTACTGATTGTCGGTGCCGTCCTGCTTGTCGGCGACCGCCACAGCCTGGCAGTTGGTGCATGCGGCAATCTCCTTGCCAGAGCTACCAGCTTTGGCTTTCTTGGTGCCACCTTCGTTGCCGGACTGCTCAATGACTAGCACATCTTTGCCTTTCTTCTTCCTATTGTTCCGCCGCCGGTTTTTCTTTGCCGGGGCAGCATCCTCGCCGTCAGATCCTCCTGCTCCTGTATTCTCTCCGGGGAGTTTCCTCCCTTCCTCAGCACGTGCACACTTGTCGGCCAGGGACATATAGCTCACTGACGTCTCTGATCTTGCACATCGCCATCTCCTCCTGCATCTTGCGGTTACACACGTTCTGATGGAACGCGCTGATGACCGCGGCAGGGTGGACATCTGGGATGTTGTGCTGTACACGGCTGAATCTCTGAATGTACTTGCGCAGGGGCTCTCCTTCCTTCTGGGCGAGCAGGTGAAGGTCACTCTCTTGGCCATGAGGTTTGTGGCCGCCTGTAAAGGCGCCGACAAACTGATGGCATAGGTCTGCCCAGGAGGATATGGAGTTGTCCGGCAAATGCATGAGCCAGGACCTGACGTTGGGCTTGAGCACCAGCGGGAACTAGTTGGCAAGGATCTTGTCGTCCCACCCCCCGGCAGCTTGCACCGCGATGGTGTAGATGCTGAGGAACTCTGACCGATGCGACTTGCCGTCGTACTTCTCTGGTACGTTTGGCTTGAAATTCTTCTTGCTAGGCCACTGGACTTGCCGCAGCTCACGAGTAAACGCAGGGCAACCTACTGCGTACAGCAAGTCGCCTGGTTCCCCTGGCGCATGCATGTCGACAAAGGGCCCAGCGCGCTGGTCTGGTTGACGCCGCGCTTCTCTTCGGCGCTCGATGCGAGTACGAGCGTCTTCTTGCTGTCGTTCGTGAAGAACTTGGCGCTGATTGTGATGAGCTCGTGGATCTGATGACACGGTGGAGTCGCTGTCGAGGTGGATCCGGCGAGTCGGCGATCTTGGCCTTCGGGGCGGAGAGTGCACGGTGGTTGCACCCCCACCGGTCTTGTCGCCACCGGCTCGTGCCTGGCTGACTTGCCGTGGCTGCGATGTACTCGGCTACCGTGGAGTGTCGCCGTTGGCGAAGCCGATGAGACTCTGAATGGTGGCCCTCCAGTCATCGATCTTGTCTGCCGCTGGAGGGTAGTCTAGGAGCAGTTGAGCTCGCGCCAATGCTTCTGCTGAAGTGGCGGGTGGCGGCGGCGAACGGTGTGAGGAGCGGGATATGCTCGGACTTCTAACTATGTTAGAAGGAGCAGTATCTCGTCCAGGCGACCGTGCCCCGCTCGTGCCAGCATGTTTGCGTGCATGCTGGTCTTGAGCACTTCGAGATCCACCAGCTTGATCTTGGTCCAGCAAACGTATGGTACCGTGAGTATCATGACGCTGCCGGTCCTGCGCCTCCTGGGATGGGCGCGGTGCATGTACGGACGCCGAGGTCTTGGAGTGCGCCCGGTCGTTGTGGGAGCCGACTGCCCCGCCGATGGGCAGCGCAGCCTTGTCCCTGGACCTGGCAGCACCGTGAGCTCCCTCGTTGACGCCCGTTCTTCCGCCGGCGTCTACCCCACCAGCCGTTTTCTCCGGCGGTGGTGGGTTCGGCGTGGACGGAGCAGCCGCCTCCGAAGCCTTCTTCTTCGGCGGCATGTCGATGAAGACGATGAAGATTTAGCTCGTGTGAACGCCGGATCAGGTTCACACAACCTCGACGCACCCCCTACCTGGCGCGCCAAAGATGTCGGGGAACTAATCCACGTGCACCTATGGGACCGGCGGACCGAGCCCCTTTCGGTTCGGCGGGGGGGCGGAGATCACATGAAGAGCAGATCGAGGCGAAACACACGAGCAGTTTACCCAGGTTCGGGCTGCACGGATGCGTAAAACCCTACTCCTGCTTTGTGGTTTGTATTTAGTTCTTGCTTGGGGGTGCTGAGTGCTACAGTACACACCAGCAGCTAACGAGACCGAGCGTGAGTGTTCTCTCCTTCCCTTTCCCTCTATGTTGCGCATGGGCCTCCTTTTATATGCTAAGGGGTCACCGACAGGTGGCAACGTAGACAAGGGTAAAAATGGAAAGGTGTTGCGGTTGGTACAACTACCTGCTACAGTGTATCATACCTAACCCTGACGGTAGGGGACAAGGGCATTAAATGCCCGTCTGCGTCGCCCAAATAGTACAAAAGGGACCGTCAGGGATGCCAACGCTCGCCACGATGGCAATCTTGTCAGCGCCGCTTGCCACCGCGCACCGCTGGCTGCATAGCCTCCCGCCACGTACGCCTGGAAGGGTCCCAGAGGGACACGTTGGTGGATGTGCTGGAGCGCGGGTACAGAGTGGTGGCTTGCCGCGGCAAGCGCCTTGCCGTGGTCGTTGTCTTGTCGCGTCCGGGAGCTTGTCGCTCACCGGGCCTTGTCGGGACGCGTGGCGCGTCGCGGCAAGTTCCTTGGGATGCCTTGGTTGGCCTTCCCGGCAAGCTCCTCTTGCCGGGGTCTTGTCTCCTTGGCTTGGATACTTTGTCCTTGAATGGCTCCAAAGGAACCACGGAGGACCTTGGCGGTCACCCGGCAAGCCTTGCCGCGGGACGCTGCGACTGCCCGTGCACAAGTTTGGGATACTAGGGTAACCCTACTCTAGTACACCGACAGGAGCCCCTGGGCCTGGGCCATACATGGTGCCGAGCGCTGTTGGGCCAGGCCCAAAACAGGGCACGGGCACGCGCGGCCTGGGTTACGCCGTATCTCTCCCCGTATCCACCGCGCCCTCCCCGGACGGCACGTGTTGAATGCAGCGTCGTGGAAGAGATCGTGGGTGGTTTCTTTATTCGGAAAGGCGGAACGTCCGCCCCCTCCCTCTTTATAAGCAGGGCAAACAGGGGTAGTTCTCCCATTCGCTGGTTGCTACTCCAATCTCGGAAACTTCCGCCGCTCCCCCGTCTTCCCAAAGCTGAAAGAGAGCAGCGCGCTGCCCCCCATCGCCATCAGCACCACCAACACCGTCGACCTCCTCCACCACTTCCGCCATGGCTCCGAAAGCCGACAAGGGGAAGGTGGTAAAGTCGACCGAGGCGCAGTGGCTTGCGGCGCTGCGAAAGGAGCGGGCAATCTTCCCCCCCAAGCTCGCCGCGAGGGAGCTGAGGGAGTATTACTACCTCTTCTGGTCGACGGAGACGCGAGCGCATCCGTGCACGAAGGTACTTCCAGCCATCGCTTGGAAAATGGCTCCAAATGGATATCCTTTCTTCGCCTTGTTCTTCTACCGCGGGCTCTGCCCGCCTTTCTCTGAGTTTTTCTGCGATATCATGAACACCTACGGGTTCCGCCTCCTTGACTTCACCCCCAATGCTGTTCTGACCATGGCAGTTTTCGCACATCTCTGCGAAAACTTTCTCGGAGTCTATCCAAATGTAGCCCTTTTTCGCCACTTCTTTATGCCCCGAGTAGAGAGAGGAGAGCCTTTATCCGGCAGAATCGCCTGGATCTCGAGGGCCGGCAAGAAGGACGCTTATCTGGAGGGAGAGTTCCGCGGCAAGTGGGAGGAATGGAGAGCAAACTGGTGCTGGATTGTCGAGGAGAACCCGCAGCCGTTTACCGCCCGGCGCCAAGCCCCAGTAGCACGCGGCAGCGATTGGGGCAACGTGGCCCCGGAAGACGATAGGCTGAAGATTGCCATCACCCGGATCCAACGCCTCAGGCTTGCCGGGCTCACTGTAGGCGCTGTTGGCGCAGATTTTCTTCGCCGCCGCATCGCCCCCTGCAGGAACGGAGGAGACCCGCCTGGGAATTCAAGAATGCGGCGGATACCATGAGGCTGCGTCCGGGCCTCAACTTCAACTTCACTGTTCTGGAGCTTAACGCGATGCTCCAGGAGCTGTTCAAGTACGACCCTGAACATCCCGAAGTGTTCAGGTTGCCGAAGGGTGTCGTTCCGCTATGCAACAACTCCATGCTCGACCGCATCCGTGCAATGATGCCGATGTGCGATTCGCATGGAATTGTCCCAACTTGGCAAGAGCCTGCAGACGACGTCATGCAGGAGTTCTTTGACGACTTGGTAGAAGTGCCGGTCCGCCCCGACGAAAAGAAAGGCCTCACTCGCGACACCACTGATGCGGAGATGAAACGCATCGCCACCAGGCTGGAAGAGGCGGCGGCAGCCGCAGCCGCGGGCGAGTTTGGATTCACCACGGAGGAGGTGGAGGCAGCAGAGGCGGCAAGCCGTACCGAGCGAGAGGAGCTTGCCGGCGAGGAAGAGCTTGCCGGGCATGACGTCGAGTCGAGCGAGCCAGCCGAGGATACGAGCGGCTCGTTGGAGATCAACTCCTCTTCCTCCTCATTCTCAGACAGTTTGCCGCAAGCAGAGCCCCCAGCTCCACCAAGAAGGCGTCTCCGCAAGGCCGGGGACGTAGCGGGGCGGCGGGCGAGTCGACAATCGCCGCGCCGCATGACACGCTCCACCGCGGCAAGCACTGTTGCCGCGGGAGCACCTCACGCTGCTGCGGCAACTGGAGCGGGGTCCACCCGGACCACCGCTTCTGCTCCTGCCGCTTCTCACGCCGCGGCGGCAGCCGGAGCGGGGTCGTCTCAGACCACCGCCACTGTTCCCGCCAAGCGGCCAAGGGAACCTACTCCTCCGCCTCCTCGCGCCGGACGTGAGCCAGACTTCGACTTCTCCGCGTTCAGCTCCGACGAGGAAGAAGAAGAGTAAGATTCTCTTGTTGTACTTGTAGTTCTTCAATTCTTGCTATTTTGTCTTGTATCTCATTTGCTTTACTCTGAACTTATTCCTTTTTAGGACTCTGGCCCAGAGAGAGCGAAGAGAGCCAAGGTCCCGGTGATTACCATCAAGGACGAACCCACCGCCACAGCAGGGGGTGCGTCCGAGACAACCTTGCCAGACCCGGCAACTGTTCTCCAGAGCAGCCCCCAGCGTAAGTATATGGTTCCCTTGGGTTCTTCTTCTTTTGATCTTCTTTTTTGGATATTTGCTTGACTCTACTCCCTTTTCCGGCCGTCAGACCCATCTGTTGCGGAGCCGATGGAGACCGAGGTTGCCGCCGACGATGCCGCTGCCACCGAAGAAGCAGCCGGCGCTGACGATCCCGCCGGCGCAGAGGCCGCCAAGGCTCCCGCCGCAGAAGTAGGCGGGGGTCTGGCGATCGCACTGACGGCTCTGAGGCCACAGGAGCGCCAGGAGCTACGCCGACCGCCGATCCCTCTGCCGTTGCCGCAGCGTCAGGCTCCGAAGAGCCCCAGCCAGGCGTCTACTTGAAGGCCGGCGATGGCGTCTTCATCAACCTCCCCTGGGCGTCAGGCTCCAGGGTGCCGGTCGAAGGAGAGAGCTTCGACGGAGAGGTGCTCGCCTCCGCTAGGCTGACGTTGGTTGACGTGCCGAGCAGCAGCAGCAGCGAGCCTGAGGAGGAGCGGCTGCTGCGGAAGCTGGTGTCGCTCTACCGCGCTCGGCAAGCCAAGCTGGAATCCCGCGAGGCGCTTGTTGCGAAGGCGGGAGTGGACATCGAAAAGCGCGCGGAGGAGCTCCGGGGTCTCAACCAGGAAGCTCTCCGGTCCCTGGCAGAGGAGCGGGCGCAACTTGCCGAGGAGCAGAAGGCCTTCCTCCTCGAGAGGGCTGAAGTCGAAGAGCAACAGCGGCTTGCCGCTGAAAAGCTGTCTGCGCAGGAGGGCGAGCTGGTGCAGCGGAAGGTCAACCTTGACAACCACGAGGAGGAACTTGCCGCGCGCGAGCGAATATTCGGTGGAGCCCTCAAGCAAGCAGAGGATGCTGCCGCAGCTGCCGAGGCCGCCAAGAAGGAGCTGGAGACGAAGGTGGCGCAGCTGGAGGCCGATCTCAAGGCGAGCGGTGAAGGGCTTGCCGTGCTCAAGCGTGAGCGGGAGAAGGATGCCTACAGCCACTCAGAGCTGCAGGCGCGTCTAGCCGAGAAGGGCAAGGAGCTTAGCGCCGCCAAGGACTCCAACACAGATCTTGAGTTGCAGCTGACTACTTTGACTAAGATGCTGGACGGCACCAGGGAGCAGGAGGCGGCCTTGAAGGAGGAGGTCAAGGCCGACAAGGCGCTGCTAGCGAGTGCTGCTGCCGCCTAGAACACTTTTAGGGAGAATGTGGTGCACTGGACGGAGGGTCTCGTGAATGTTGCCGCAGACATTGACAGGGAGCTGGCGTAGCTGGGGATGGAGGATCTCGGGTATCCCTCCGACGAGAACCTCCAACCCAGCGCCGAGCTCACCTCGTACTTCAAAGGCGTGGCGACGGCCCTCCAGCGACTCCGAGAGAGGATCCCAAAGCAGCTGGCCGACGAGTCGCACAAGATCTGCACAGGAGCTCTTCAAAAGGTGTTGGTGAAGGTGGCCTTCCGCAACCCGGGTCTCAACCTCACCAACGTCCTCAAGACCCTGCCGCCAGATGCTGATCTGGAGGCGCTCAAGACCCTTGTCGCACCCATCATGGACAAGGTGAGCGGGATCAAGAGGGTTGAGGGCGATCGCGTAGACTAGGCCGCCCGTTTTCTTCTTTTCTTGTCGCTGCTGGTCATGTTATGAGAACAATCTGTTAGAGCCGCGACAAGCTACCTTGTAATATAACTCTATTCCGGGTAATGATTACAATGTTATTTCCTTTACTTGATTCCTTCCTTTGTATGTTTTTGCCCTACGCTTTTAGGGAACTTGCCGGTGTAGGCAACTTAGCTGCGAGCGCTGAATGCGGGACGTCAGCAGCCTGCTGGCGGTGCCGCTACCGACAAGAAACCTTGTTGCAACTAGTCGCAGCACACTTAAGTTGTTGAGCGGACTCGAAACAAAGTAAGGGCGCAACTAGTTACGAGTTGGTTCCTCCACGCACAGGTTTTCCATACAAAGCACGGTCGTTCAAGGAAAATAACTTAAAATTTTAAAAAATCTGATTGCTCCAACTTTGGCAACTTAGCTTTTCTGTTGTTTGCTTCCCGGTAAGGCGAAACTTTCTTGAACGACGCCTGGTCCATACCATTATCTTCTCCTTTCCTCCCCGGCAAACTTGTGGGCGAGGGAACCTTCCCTTCCTTGAGAAAAAAGCAAGAGGAGAAAATAAAGATATGGAGCCTTATGGCTCGTTGTTGCTTACCGGGGGTAGGTGCTGCACAAAGTGTCAGATAACACATGCAAAAAATAGAAATCATGAAATTGACAAGATGTGCGGAGCACATGAGCTTTATGCACGGGGTCTGCGCCCGGCTTTGTACAAAGGATTACATGCAACAGCGGCAAGACTTGTACAAAAGGTGGTTCCCGGAACGGGTTCCGGCAACCGCGCCTTACGGGTAAAACTTACGAAGATGCTCAATGTTCCAGGAGTTGCTCATCGGAACGCCATCTTCGGTCTCAAGGCGGACAACGCCAGGCCTAGTGACTCGTTTCACCCGGTAAGGGCCTTCCCACTTTGGCGTCAACTTGTTGGAATTCTTGGTGGACTGAACACGCCGAAGAACAAGGTCGCCTTCCTCGAGACTTCTGGCGTTAACTTTGCGGCTATGGTAGCGGCGCAAAGCTTGCTGGTAGCGAGCAGCTCGTACAGCAGCCTGAAGACGGTCTTCCTCAAGGAGCAGTGTGTCATCTTGTCGCAACTGCTCTTGCTCAAGCTCATCATAAGCGAGCACTCGAGGTGACCCGTATACGAGTTCCGTGGGGAGAACTGCCTCTGCTCCGTAGACTAGAGCGAAAGGTGTCTGGCCAGTGGCTCGATTTGGCGTCGTCCTGATCGACCAAAGAACCACCGGCAGCTCCTCAATCCAGTTTCTTCCGCACTTGTGCAGCCTGTCGAAAGTCCTGGTCTTGAGCCCACGCAGCACTTCAGCATTTGCCCTATCCGCTTGACCGTTGCTTCTCGGGTGAGCAACAGAAGCAAAGCAGACCTTGGCGCTAAGATCTTGGACGTACTGCATGAAGGTGCAGCTCGTGAATTGCGTACCGTTGTCGGTGATTAACCTGTTTGGGATCCTGAAGCGGCAAACAATCGACCTGAAGAACTTGACTGCTGACTGTGCTGTCACCTTCCTCACTGCTTCCACTTCCGGCCACTTTGTGAACTTGTCGATTGCAACGTACAAGTACTCAAAGCCCCCGACTGCTCGGGAAAAGGGGCCGAGGATGTCGAGCCCCCAGACCGAAAATGGCCAGGATAAAGGGATCGTCTGAAGAGCTTGAGCTGGCTGGTGTATCTGCTTGGAATGGAACTGGCACGCTTCACACTTGGTTACTTGTGCAGTTGCATCCTGGAGGGCTGTCGACCAAAAGAAACCTTGCCTGAATGCTTTGCCGGCATGTGCTCTTGCGCCAATGTGGTGACCACATATGCCTCCATGTATCTCTGCCAATAGCTTTTGTCCATCATCCCGGTGAATACACTTCAATTTCACACCGTTGAGTCTTCTTCTATACAGTGTGTTGTCGACAAACTGGTACATACTTGACTGCCGGGCTACTCTTTCCGCTTCTTCTTGCTCTTCGGGAAGTTCTCCTGTCTGAAGGAAACGGAAAATCTGTTGTGCCCATGCTGGAGCTTGTGGCTCGACAACACGGACTAAAGGCACATCTGCTGCCGCGGGAACATCCGCTTCTACAGCGAGAACCTGCGGCTCAGCCGGAGCTTGACGTTCCCCGGCAAGCTTGCCGGAGCAAAACTTGTCGGGAGCCTCTGCTTCAACGGAACAAACCCTAGGGCTTGCCGGAGCAGACAGCTCCTCAGCACTCTTGGTGTTGATCTTGGGGACCTTCTTGGCGGCGGCTTCGGGAAGCTCTGCCGGAAAATAGTCACCAGAAATCAACTTCCTCTTCTTGCTCTATCTAGTTGATGGCGTTACGGATGGTCGAGTCAGCTTGAGCACAAAGATCCCTGGTTCCACAGGTAACTTAAGTGCGGCGCACTTTGATAGGCCATCGGCAATGTCGTTCTGAGCTTTTGGAACATGCTCCATCTGTAGGCCGTCAAAGTGCTCTTCTAGCTTTCTCACTTCGTCAACGTAGGCTTCCATCAATGGACTCTGATAACTCTTGTTCACTTGTCGGACGACAAGCTGCGAGTCACCCCTGACAATGAGCTTCTTGATCCCAAGGTCTGCCGCGATCCTGAGACCAGCAAGCAAGCCTTCATACTCTGCAGTATTGTTTGTTGCTTGCTCCTTGGGAAAGTGCATCTGGACTACGTACTTGAGGTGCTCTCCGGTGGGTGCGACAAGCAGCATGCCAGCGCCGGCGCCTTGCAGTGAGAAGGCACCATCAAAGTACATCAGCCACTCTTTGCTTGCTTCCTCGACGGGGATGCTCGTTTCTGGAATTTCTTCATCTGGTGTTGGCGTCCACTCTGCTATGAATTCTGCCAATGCTCTGCTTTGGATAGTTGAAGTACTCTCAAACTTGAGGCCAAAGCTTGATAGTTCCAGTGCCCACTCAACAATCCTGCCTGTTGCTTCTGGATTCTGTAGTATCCTCTTCAGCGGAAAACGAGTGACAACTGTGATCTCATGTGCTTGGAAGTAATGGCGCAGCTTTCTCGAGGCCATGAGAAGGCCGAAAAGCAATTTCTGCACACCAGAGTACCTTGACCTAGCCCCCTGCAGAAGGGAACTGACAAAGTAAACTGGGCGCTGTACCATTCTCTTCTGTATCTCCTCGCGCGCCTGCGCAGATCCATATTTGTCGGGACCAGAGCTTGTCGGGGAAGCCCCCTGCTTGTCGCTGGATGCGCCTGCCGTGGTTGCTGGCTCGTCATCTGCCTCCCTCTCTGCTACTAACGCAGCACTAACCACTTGATTGGTTGCCGCTATATACAGCAGCAACTTCTCTTGTGGCTTAGGTGCGACAAGTGTTGGAGTGGAGGACAGGTATCTCTTCAAGTCTTGCAGTGCAGCCTCCGCTTCCGGAGTCCATTTCATTGGACCTGCCTTTTTCAAAATTTTGAAAAACGGCAGGGCGCGCTCAGCAGACCTAGAGATAAACCTGCTGAGGGCAGCCACGCAACCGGCAAGTCTTCGTACATCCTTGACACGCTTTGGTGCTTCAATCTGCTCAATGGCCTTGATCTTGTCGGGATTGGCTTCAATTCCCCGCTGAGACACGAAGAACCCGAGAAGCTTGCCGGAGGGGACTCCAAACACACACTTCTCGGGGTTGAGCTTGAGGCTGATCTTGCGCAGATTTGCAAAGGTCTCATCTAAATCTTGAATCAGAGTTGCCTTGTCCTTGCTCTTGACCACTATGTCATCCATGTAGGCTTCCACATTTCTGTGTATTTGTGGCTCAAGAGCGACATGGACTACCCTTGCAAATGTTGAACCAACATTTTTAAACCGAAAGGCATCCGTATGAAATAGTACGTGCCACATGGAGTGATGAATGCGGTCTTCTCCTCATCCTCTTCTGCCATGAAGATTTGATGGTATCCTGAGTATGCGTCAAGAAATGAAAGCAAGTCACATCCGGCCGTGGAGTCAACAATCTGGTCAATGCGCGGCAAGGGAAATGGGTCTTTGGGACAAGCTTTATTAACATCGGTAAAGTCGATGCAAAGCCTCCATTTCCCGTTTGCCTTGCGCACGACTACAGGATTGGCCAACCACGTAGGATGGAGCACTCCTCTGACAAGGCCTGCTGCTTCCAATTTCTTGATCTCTTCTGCGATGAATTCTTGGCGCTCCACTGCTTGCTTCCTGACCTTCTGCTTGATGGTCCGTGCATGAGGACAAACAGCAAGATGGTGCTCAATTACTTTCCTGGGAACACCGGGGATGTCAGATGGTTGCCACGCAAACACGTCGACGTTCGCCCGCAGGAAAGCAATGAGCGCGCTTTCCTATTTAGGGTCGAGAGTGGCACTGATGGTGAAGGTACCACCAGTGCCGTCCTCCTTGGCGGACACCTTCTTGGTCTTTGGAGGAGCTGCATTGTCTTCTTACACTTGCCGGTGGAGCTCGACGGTGCGTCCTCGACGGTAGCGCAGCACTCCGAAGAGGTGCGCTTGCCGGAGTGGGCATCAGAACTCTTGCCGGACTTGGCCTTCTTCTTCCCCCCGGGAGCTTCAACGGCAGGTGACTTGCGATCTGTTGTGGCTGCCGCTTCCCGGTAGATCTTGTCGACGCAGATAAGAGCATCCTTCTTGTTGCCAGGGACAGAGATGACGCTTATCGGGCCTGGCATCTTCAGCATGTTGTATGCGTAGTGAGAGGCTGCCATGAACTTGGCGAGTGCTGGACGACCGAGTATCCCATTGTAAGGCAATGGAAAATCGGCAACATCAAAAGTGACCCTCTCAGTCCTGAAGTTCAACTCGCTGCCAAATGTTACTGGCAACGTGACCTTCCCCTTCGGCTTGCTCCTTCCCGGGTTGATTCCTTGGAATGTGGCGGTCTCTTCAAGCTCGCTGTCAGGGATCTGAAGTTTCTAGAATACTGCGGAGGAGATCAGGTTCAAGCCGGCCCCGCCGTCAACTAGCATCTTAGTGACCTTGAGGTTGCGGATAGTTGGTGAAACCAACATCGGCAAGCACCCGACCGCAGTTGTGCGATCACGGTGGTCCTCAATATCAAAGATGATAGGCGTGCTGGACCATTTCAGAAGCTTGTGTGACTCGACAGGTGGTTCCGCTGCATTGACTTCCCGCACCCACTGCTTGAGTTGGCGGTGCGAAGTATGCAGAGAAGCACCGCCGTCAACGCACAAGACCTCTGTGGCTTTCTGGAACTCTTGCTCATTGGTCTCGACATCATCCATGTCTTCGTCGTCTTCGTCATCTTCATCCTTGTCGCGGCCGCGGGGAGGTCTGTCTCCTTGCCGCTGCTTGGCCTTGCCGCGGTGTTCTCCCCGGCCGGGGCGCTTCTTGCCGGATTCTCCAGCGCCTCCTTGGGCCCTCTCCTTGTCGCGTTGCTCGTATTCAGCCTTTTGCTGCTGGACAAGCTGCTCGACCTTCTTGCAGCTCTGGAGGTCATGGCCCTTGGTGCGGTGGATCTTGCAGTACTGATTGTCGGTGCCGTCCTGCTTGTCGGCGACCGCCACAACCTGGCAGTTGGTGCATGCGACAATCTCCTTGCCGGAGCTACCAGCTTTGGCTTTCTTGGCGCCACCTTCGTTGCCGGACTGCTCAATGACTAGCACATCTTTGCCTTTCTTCTTCCTATTGTTCCGCCGCCGGTTTTTCTTTGCCGGGGCAGCATCCTCGCTGTCAGATCCTCCGGCTCCTGTATTCTCTCCGGGGAGTTTCCTCCCTTCCTCAGCACGTGCACACTTGTCGGCCAGGGCATACAGCTCACTGACGTCTCTGATCTTGCACATCGCCATCTCCTCCTGCATCCTGCGGTTACGCACGTTCTGATGGAACGCGCTGATGACCGCGGCAGGGTGGACATCTGGGATGTTGTGTTGTACACGGCTGAATATCTGAATGTACTTGCGCAGGGGCTCTCCTTCCTTCTGGGCGAGCAGGTGAAGGTCACTCTCTTGGCCATGAGGTTTGTGGCTGCCTATAAAGGCGCCGACAAACTGATGGCATAGGTCTGCCCAGGAGGATATGGAGTTGTCCGGCAAATGCATGAGCCAGCACCTGACGTTGGGCTTGAGCACCACCAGGAAGTAGTTGGCAAGGATCTTGTCGTCCCGCCCCCCGGCAGCTTGCACCGCGATGGTGTAGATGCTAAGGAACTCCGACGGATGCGACTTGCCGTCGTACTTCTCTGGTACGTCTGGCTTGAAATTCTTCTTGCTGGGCCACTGGACTTGCCACAGCTCACGAGTAAACGCAGGGCAACCTACTGCGTACGGCAAGTCACCTGGTTCCCCTGGCGCATGCATGTCGACAGAGGGCCCAGCGCGCTGGTCTGATTGACGCCGCGCTTCTCTTCGGCGCTCGATGCGAGTACGAGCGTCTTCTTGTTGTCGTTCGTGAAGAACTTGGCGCTGATCGCGACGAGCTCGTGGATCTGATGACGCGGTGGAGTCGCTGTCGAGGTGGATCCGGCGAGTCGGCGATCTTGGCCTTCGGGGCGGAGAGTGCACGGTGGTTGCACCCCCACCGGTCTTGTCGCCACCGGCTCTTGACTGGCTGACTTGCCGTGGCTGCAATGTACTCGGCTGCCGTGGAGTGTCGTCGTTGGCGAAGCCGATGAGACTCTGAATGGTGGCCCTCCAGTCGTCGATCTTGTCTGCCGCTGGAGGGTAGTCTAGGAGCAGTTGAGCTCGCGCCAAAGCTTCTGCTGAAGTGGCGGGTGGCGGCGGCGAACGGTGTGAGGAGCGGGATATGCTCGGACTTCTAACTATGTTAGAAGGAGCAGTATCTCGTCCAGGCGACCGTGCCCCGCTCGTGCCAGCATGTTTGCGTGCATGTTGGTCTTGAGCACTCCGAGATCCACCGGCTCGATCTTGGTCCAGCAAACGTATGGTACCGTGAGTATCATGACGCTGCCGGTCCCGCGCCTCCTGGGATGGGCGCGGTGCATGTACGGACGCCGAGGTCTTGGAGTGCACCCGGTCGTTGTGGGAGCCGACGCCCCACCGATGGGCAGCGCAGCCTTGTCCCTAGACCTGGCAGCACCATGAGCTCCCTCGTCGATGCCCGTTCTTCCGCCGGCGTCTACCCCACCAGCCGTTTGCTCCGGCGGTGGTGGGCTCGGCGCGTACGGAGCAGCCGCCTCCGAAGCCTTCTTCTTCGGCGGCATGTCGATGAAGACGATGAAGATTTAGCTCGTGTGAACGCCGGATCAGGTTCACACAACCTCGACGCACCCCCTACCTGGCGCGCCAAAGATGTCGGGGAACTAATCCATGAGCACCTATGGGACCGGCGGACCGAGCCCCTTTCGGTTCGGCGGGGGGGGGGGGGGGGGGCGGAGATCGCACGAAGAGCAGATCGAGGCGAAACACACGAGCAGTTTACCCAGGTTCGGGCCGCACGGATGCGTAAAACCCTACTCCTGCTTTGTGGTTTGTATTGAGTTCTTGCTCGGGGGCGCTGAGTGCTACAGTACACACCAGCAGCTAACGAGACCGAGCGTGAGTGTTCTCTCCTTCCCTTTCCCTCTACGTTGCGCATGGGCCTCCTTTTATATGCTCAAGGGGTCACCGACAGGTGGCAACGTAGACAAGGCTAAAAATGGAAAGGTGTTGCGGTTGGTACAACTACCTGCTACAGTGTATCATACCTAACCCTGACGGCAGGGGACAAGGGCATTAAATGCCCGTCTGCGTCGCCCAAATAGTACAAAAGGGACCGTCAGGGACGCCAACGCTCGCCACGATGGCAATCTTGTCAGCGCCGCTTGCCACCGCGCACTGCTGGCTGCACAGCCTCCCACCACGTACGCCTGGAAGGGTCCCAGAGCGACACGTTGGTGGATGTGCTGGAGCGCGGGTACAGAGTGGTGGCTTGCCGCGGCAAGCGCCTTGCCATGGTCGTTGTCTTGTCACGTCCGGGAGCTTGTCGCTCACCGGGCCTTGCTGGGACGCGTGGCGCGTCGCGGCAAGTTCCTTGGGATGCCTTGGTTGGCCTTCCCGGCAAGCTCCTCTTGCCGGGGTCTTGTCTCCTTGGCTTGGATACTTTGTCCTTGAATGGCTCCAAAGGAACCACGGAGGACCTTGGCGGTCACCCGGCAAGCCTTGCCGCGGGACGCTGCGACTGCCCGTGCACAAGTTCGGGATACTAGGGTACCCCTACTCTAGTACACCGACATATTGTATTATTGCCATCGAGGATAACAAGATGGGGTTTTCATCATATTGCATGAGTTTATCCCTCTACATCATGTCATCTTGCTTAAGGCATTACTCTGTTCTCTTGAACTTAATACTCTAGATGCATGCTGGATAGCGGTCGATTTGTGGAGTAATAGTAGTAGATGCAGGCAGGAATCGGTCTACTTGTCTCGGACGTGATGCCTATATACATGATCATACCTAGATATTCTCATAACTATGCTCTATCAATTGCTCAACAGTAATTTGTTCACCCACCATAGAATACTTATGCTCTCGAGAGAAGCCACTAGTGAAACCTATGGCCCTCGGGTCTATCTTCCATCATATTAATCTTCCAATACTTATTTATTTCCTTTTCCATTTATTTTACTTGCATCTTTTATTTCTCTTTAGCGTAAAAATACCAAAAATATTATCCTATCATATTTATTAGATCTCACTCTCGTAAGTGACCGTGTAGGGATTGACAACCCCTTACCGCGTTGCTTGCGAGGATTTATTTGTTTGTGTACGTGTGAGGGACTCGTGCGTGGCCTCCTACTAGATTGATACCTTGGTTCTCAAAAACTGAGGAAAATACTTACGCTACTTTGCTGCATCACCCTTTCCTCTTCAAGGGAAAACCAACGCAGTGCTCAAGAGGTAGCAAGAAGGATTTCTGGCGCCGTTGCCGGGGAGGTTCGCGCAAGACAAGTCAAGATTTGACTCCCGACAACAAGTCACTTGTGGCGCCGTTGCAAGTCAAGACATACCAAGTACCCATCACAAACCCTTATCTCCTGCATTACATTATTTGCCATTTGCCTCTTGTTTTCCTCTCCCCCACTTCACCCTTGCCGTTTTATTCGCCCTCTCTCTCCATCCTCCCTCTCTTTCTCTATTTGCCTCTTTTTGCCCGTCTCTTGTTTGCTTGTGTGTTGGATTGCTTGCTTGTCACGATGGCTCAAGATAATACTAAATTGTGTGACTTCACCAATACCAACAACAATGATTTCCTTAGCACTCTGATTGCTCCTCTTACCGATACTGAATCTTGTGAAATCAATGCTGCTTTGTTGAATCTTGTCATGAAAGATCAATTCTTCGGCCTTCCTAGTGAAGATGCCGCTACCCATCTGAATAGCTTCGTTCATTTATGTGATATGCAAAAGAAGAAAGATGTGGATAATGATATTGTTAAATTGAAGCTATTCCCTTTTTCACTTAGAGATCATGCTAAAGCTTGGTTTTCGTCTTTGCCTAAAAATAGTATTGATTCGTGGAATAAGTGCAAAGATGCTTTTATCTCTAAGTATTTTCCTCCCGCTAAGATCATCTCTCTTAGAAATGATATTATGAATTTTAAGCAACTTGATCATGAACATGTTACACAAGCTTGGGAGAGGATGAAATTAATGATACGTAATTGCCCTACACATGGTTTGAATTTGTGGATGATTATACAAAAAAATATGCCAGATTGAATTTTGCTTCTAGAAATCTTTTAGATTCGGCCGCGGGAGGCACTTTTATGGAAATCACTTTAGGAGAAGCTACTAAACTCCTAGATAATATTATGATTAATTATTCTCAATGGCACACTGAAAGATCTACTAATAAGAAAGTGCATGCGATAGAAGAAATTAATGTTTTGAGTGGAAAGATGGATGAACTTATGAAATTATTTGCTAATAAAAGTGTTTCTTCTGATCCCAATGGTATGTCTTTGTCTACTTTGATTGAGAATAATAACGAATCTATGGATGTGAATTTTGTTGGTAGGAATAATTTTGGTAACAACGCATATAGAGGAAACTTTAACCCTAGGCCGTATCATAGTAATTCCTCTAATAATTATGGTAATTCCTACAACAATTCTTATGGAAATTATAATAATATGCCCTCTGATTTTGAATCTAGTATTAAATAATTTATTACTTCGCAAAAGAATTTCAATGCTTTGATTGAAGAAAAATTGCTTAAGATTGATGAGTTGGCTAGGAACGTTGATAGAATTTCTCTTGATGTTGATTCTTTGAAACTTAGATCTATTCCACCTAAGAATGATATCAATGAGTCTCTCAAAGCCATGAGAATTTCTATTGATGAGTGCAAAGAAAGAACCGCTAGGATGCGTGCTAAGAAAGACTGCTTTATAAAAGCGTGTTCTTCTAGTTTCCATGATAATAAAGATGAAGATCTAAAAGTTATTGATGTGTCCCATATTAAATCTTTGTTTTGCAATATGAATCTTGATAATGATGGGACTGAATATGATCCACCTTTACCTAGATGGCGTTCCAAAAATTCGTTGCCTTTAGATCTTGATGCTAAAATTGTTAAAAGTGGGATTGAAGAAGTCAAAACTTTAAATATTAATGAACCCATTATTTTGGATTTCAAGGGATTTAATAATGATAATTTCTATTTGATATATTGCATTTCTTTGTTGCAATCCGTGCTAAATTCTCCTCATGCTTATAGTCAAAATAAAGCTTTTACTAAACATATCGTTGATGCTTTGATGCAATCTTATGAAGAAAAACTTGAGTTGGAAGCTTCTATCCCTAGAAAACTTTATGATGAGTGGGAACCTACTATTCAAATTAAAATTAAATATCATGAATGCTATGCTTTGTGTGATTTGGGTGCTAGTGTTTCCACGATTCCAAAGACTGTGTGATTTGCTAAGTTTCCGTGATTTTGATGATTGCTCTTTAAACTTGCACCTTGCGGATTCCACTATTAAGAAATCTATGGGAAGAATTAATGATGTTCTTATTGTTGCAAATAGGAATTATGTGCCCGTAGATTTTATTGTTCTTGACATAGATTTCAATCCTTCATGTCCTATTATTCTTGGTAGACCTTTCCTTAGAACGATTGGTGCAATTATTGATATGAAGGAAGGGAATATTAGATTCCAATTTCCGTTAAGGAAAGGCATGGAACACTTCCCTAGAAAGAAAATTAAATTACCTTATGAATCTATTATGAGAGCCACTTATGGACTACCTACCAAAGATGGCAATACCTAGATCTATCCTTGCTTTTATGCCTAGCTAGGGTGTTAAACGATAGCGCTGGTTGGGAGGCAACCCAATTTTATTTTTATTCCTTGCTTTTTGCTCCTGTTTAGTAATAAATAATTTATCTAGCCTCTATTTTGGTTGTGTTTTTTGTGTTTAATTAGTGTTTGTGCCAAGTAGAACCGTTGGGAAGACTTGGGGAAAGTCTTTTTAATCTTGCTGTAAAAAACAGAAACTTTAGTGCTCACGAGAATTGCTGCCATTTTTATTTGGAAAGTGCTATTTAGTTAATTCGTTTTGCATATGATTAATAGATAAATTACTCACGTCCATAAATTTATTTTAGAATTTTTGGGGTTCCATATCTTGCATTAGCTACAGATTACTACAGACTGTTCTGTTTTTGACAGATTCTGTTTTCGTGCGTTGTTTGCTTCTTTTGATGAATCTATGGCTAGTAAAATGGTTTATAAACCATAGAGAAGTTGGAATACAGTAGGTTTAACACCAATATAAATAAATAATGAGTTCATTACAGTACCTTGAAGTGGTGTTTTGTTTTCTTTCGCTAACGGAGCTCACGAGATTTTCTACTTTAAGTTTTGTGTTGTGAAGTTGTCAAGTTTTGGGTAAAAGATTTGATGGATTATGGAACAAGGAGTGTAAAGAGTATAAGCTTGGGTATGCCCATGGCACCCCAAGATAATCTAAGGAAACCTAAAAGAGAAAGCTTGGGGATGCCCCGGAAGGCATCCCCTCTTTCGTCTACTTCCATCGGTAACTTTACTTGAAGCTATATTTTTATTTACCACATGATATGTGTTTTTATTGGAGCGTCTTGTATTATTTGAGTCTTTATTTGTTAGTTTTACACAATCATCCTTGCTGTACACACCTTTTGAGAGAGACACACATGATTCGGAAATTGTTAGAATACTCTATGTGCTTCACTTATATCTTTTGAGTTATATAGTTTTTGATCTAGTGCTTCACTTATATCTTTTAGAGCACGTCGGTGGATTTGTTTTATATACACTATTGTTCTCTCATGATTCACTTAGATTATTTTGAGAGTCCTACAAAACAGCATGGTAATTTGCTTTAATTATGTTAGGCATTCAAGATTAATAAAAAAATTCTTATGAGTGTGTTGAATACTATGAGAAGTTTTATACTTGATAATTGTTTTGAGATATGGAGATGGTAATATTAGAGTCATGCTAGTCGAGTAGTTGTGAATTTGATAAATACTTGTGTTAAAGTTTGTGATTCGCGTAGCACACACGTATGGTGAACCGTTATGTGATGAAGTCGGAGCATGATTTATTTATTGATTGTCTTCCTTATGAGTGGCGGTCGGGGACGAGCGATGGTCTTTTCCTACCAATCTATCCCCCTAGGAGCATGCATGTAATACTTTGCTTTGATAACTTGTAGATTTTTGCAATAAGTATATGAGTTCTTTATGACTAAGGTTGAGTCCATGGATCATACACACTTTTCTTCCTTCCACCATTGCTAGCCTCTCTAATACCGCGCACCTTTTATCGGTATCATACACCCACAATATACCTTCCTCAAAACAGCCACCATACCTACCTATCATGGCATTTCCATAGCCATTCCGAGATATATTGCCATGCAACTTTCCACCGTTCCGTTTACTATGACACGCTCAATCATTGTCATATTGCTTTACATGATCATGTAGTTGACATTGTATTTGTGGAAAAGCCACCATTCATAATTCTTTCATACATGTCACTCTTGAATCATTGCATATCCTGGTACACCGCCGGAGGCATTCACATAGAGTCATATTTTGTTCTAAGTATCAAGTTGTAATTATTGAGTTGTAAGTAAATAAAAGTGTGATGATCATCATTTTTTAGAGCATTGCCCCAATGAGGAAAGGATGATGGAGACTATGATTCCCCCACAAGTCGGGATGAGACTCCGGACGAAAAATAAAATAAATAAAAATAAAAAAAGAGGCCAAAGAAGCCCAAATAAAAAAAGAGGCCATAAAAAAGGAAAAGGCCCAAATAAAAAAATATATGAGCGAAACCAGTCAAAAAAATGGGACAATTCCATTTCTGCCCCTAACTAGAACCCACTACTCAAATTTGCCCCTGATTTCAATGTGTGCTCAAATTTGCCCCTGTGTTGTTAGTTGCCCTTATACAAATGCCCTTCTGCATCGTTACCGTCCAGTCAAACAAATTTGGCCATCTCGAAAAAATAGTAAATAAATCAAAAAAATCTGAAATTTTGTGGGATTGAAACTACTCATGTGCGCAAGGTGCGTGCAATTTTTAATGCTATTTAGACATACCAGGAGCTCGTGGCAAAGGAAAACAATAAATCTGTACATCTTTGAATAGTAAATTCAAAAAATAGCAAGAAAATTCAAAAACATATGAAATTTTTTGGCATCCAAGATGCTCGGGTGCACAAGGCGTGTGCAAAATTTTGTTATCAAATGACATGCGAGGAGCTCTCGCAAAAAAACCAAAATAGTGTATTTTTTACAAGTTTTTTCTGATAACAAATTTTGTTTTTTTCTCCACGAGCTCCTACAATGTCCAAACACAACAAAATTTTGCACACACCTTACACACCTAAGCATCTTGGATGACAAAAGAATTCATTTTTTTTCGAATTTTTTTGCTATTTTTTTGAATTTACGGTTCACATGCGTACATATTTGCTATTTTTCCTTCGCCACGAGCTCTTAGAATGTCCAAACAACATGAAAATTTGCACGCACCTTGCAAACCTGAGTACCTTCGATCCCACAAAATTTCAGATTTTTTTCACTTTTTTTGCTATTTTTTTGAGATGGTCAAAGTTGTTTGACCAAACGGTAACGGCGCAGAAGGGCATTTCTATAAGGGCAACTAACGGCAGAGAGGCAAATTTGAGCACACATTGAAATTAGGGGCAAATTTGAGTTGTGGGTTCCAGTTAGGGGCAGAAATGGAATTGTCCCAAAAAATATGAGAGAAAAAGAGAGAAGGGACAATGCTACTATCCTTTTACCACACTTGTGCTTCAAAGTAGCACCATGATCTTCATAATAGAGAGTCTCCTATGTTATCACTTTCATATACTCGTGGGAATTTTTCATTATAGAACTTGGCTTGTATATTCCAATGATGGGCTTCCTCAAATTTCCCTAGGTCTTCGTGAGCAAGCGAGTTGGATGCACACCCACTTAGTGCCTTTTGTTGAGCTTTCATATACTTATAGCTCTAGTGCATCCGTTGCATGGCAATCCCTACTCACTCACATTGATATCTATTGATGGGCATCTCCATAGCTCGTTGATATGCCTAGTTGATGTGAGACTATCTTCCCCCTTTTTTGTCTCCTCCACAACCACCATTCTATTCCACCTAAAGTGTTATGTCCATGGCTCACGCTCATGTATTGCGTGAAGATTGAAAAAGTTTGAGAACACCAAAAGTATGAAACAATTGCTTGGCTTGTCATCGGGGTTGTGCATGATTTAAATACTTTGTGTGGTGAAGATAGAGCATAGCCATACTATATGATTTTGTAGGATAACTTTCTTTGGCCATGTTATTTTGAAGAGACATAATTTCTTAGTTAGTATGCTTGAAGTATTATTATTTCTATCTCAATATTGAACTTTTGTCTTGAATCTTTCGGATCTGAATATTCATACCATGATTAAGAAGAATTACATTGAAATTATGCCAAGTAGCATTCCACATCAAAAATTCTGTTTTTACCATTTACCTACTCGAGGACGAGCATGAATTAAGCTTGGGGATGCTTGATACGTCTCCAATGTATCTATAATTTTTTATTGTTCCATGCTATATTATATTCTGTTTTGGACATTATTGGGCTTTATTATACACTTTTATATTATTTATGGGACTAACCTATTAACCGGAGGCCCAGCCCAGAATTGCTTTTTTTTTTGCCTATTTTAGGGTTTAGCAGAAAAAGAATATCAAATGGAGTCCAAACGGAATGAAACCTTCGGGAACATGATTTTTGGAACAAACATGATCCAGAGGACTTGGACCCTATGTCAAGTAATCAACGAGGAAGGCACGAGGTAGGGGGCGCGCCCTCCACCCTCGTGGGCCCCCTGTTGCTCCACCGACGTACTCCTTCCTCCTATATATACCTACGTACCCCCAAACTACCAGATACGGAGCCAAAACCCTAATTCCACCGCCGTAACTTTCTGTATCCACGAGATCCCATCTTGGGGCCTTTTTCGGAGCTCCGCCGGAGGGGGCATCGATCACGGAGGGCTTCTACATCAACACCATAGCCCCTCCGATGAAGTGTGAGTAGTTTACTTCAGACCTATGGGTCCATAGTTATTAGCTAGATGGCTTCTTCTCTCTTTTTGGATCTTAATACAAAGTTCTCCCCCTCTCTTGTGGAGATCTTTTCGATGTAATCTTCTTTTGCAGTGTGTTTGTTGAGTATGATGAATTGTGGGTTTATGATCAAGTTTATCTATGAACAATATTTGAATCTTCCCTAAATTCTTTTATGTATGATTGGTTATCTTTGCAAGTCTCTTCGAATTATCAGTTTCGTTTGGCCTACTAGATTGATCTTTCTTGCAATGGAGAAGTTCTTAGCTTTGGGTTCAATCTTGCGGTGTCCTTTCCTAGTGACAGTAGGGGCAGCAAGGCACGTATTGTATTGTTGCCATCGAGGATAACAAGATGGGGTTTGTATCATATTGCATGAGTTTATCCCTCTACATCATGTCATCTTGCTTAAAGCATTACTCTATTCTCTTGAACTTAATACTCTAGATGCATGCTGGATAGCGGTCGATGTGTGGAGTAATAGTAGTAGATTCACGCAGGAGTCGGTCTACTTGTCTCGGACGTGATGCCTATATACATGATCATACCTAGATATTCTCATAACTATGCTCAATTCTGTCAATTCTTCAATACTAATTTGTTCACCCACCGTAAATACTTATGCTCTTGAGAGAAGCCACTAGTGAAACTGTGGGAGTCCTGGATTAGGGGGTCTCCGGACAGCCGGACTATATCCTTTGGCCGGACTGTTAGACTATGAAGATACAAGATTGAAGACTTCGTCTCGTGTCCGGATGGGACTCTACTTGCAGTGGAAGGCAAGCTAGGCAATACGGATATGTATATCTCCTCCTTTGTAACCGACCTTGTGTAACCCTAACCTCTCTAGTGTCTATATAAAATGGAGGGTTTTAGTCCGTAGGACAACATACAATCATACCATCGGCTAGCTTCTAGGGTTTAGCCTCTCCGATCTCGTGGTAGATCTACTCTTGTACTACCCATATCATCAATATTAATCAAGCAGGACGTAGGGTTTTACCTCCATCAAGAGGGCCCGAACCAGGGGAAAACATTGTGTCCCCTACCTCCTGTTACCATCCGCCTTAGACGCACAGTTCGGGACCCCCTACCCGAGATCCGCCGGTTTTGACACCAACATTGGTGCTTTCATTGAGAGTTCCTCTATGTCATCGCCGTTAGGCTTGATGGATCCTACCATCATCGATAGCGATGCAGTCCATGGTGAGACTTTTCTCCCTGGACAGATCTTCGTGTTCGGCGGCTCTGCACCGCGGGCCAATTTGCTTGGCCATCTGGAGCAGATTGAAAGTTACATCCCTGGCCACCAGGTCAGGTTTGGAAGCTTGAACTACACGGCCGATATCCGTGGATACTTGATCTTCGATGGATTCGAGCCTCTGCCTTGTGCGTCACGCGGTCACGATGAGTACGATTTAGCTCTACCATCGGACAGTGTTCAGGAGATCGCACAGGCAGCCGCTCTGACCCTCAATTCGGAGCCAGTTGCGCTGTGCATGGACGGGTGGATGGACCCCGCCACGGAGGCCTTACCCTTAGCAGCGATCGAGCCAAACATTGACCTTACATTGCACGAGAGCCGTGTTGTTAAACTGCCGGATCCCTCTCCGGCCACGGACTCCGAACCGCCTGCGCCCGTTCCTATCGAATCCGATTGGGCGCCGATCATGGAGTTTACCTTCGCGGATATTTTTCAGCACTCGCCCTTTGGCGAAATACTGAACTCATTAAGGTCTCTCTCCTTGTCAGGTGGATCCTGGCCGAACTATGTCCGGTAGGACTGGGATGCGGACGACAAAGAAATTCGCGGCCCACCCACCACCCACTTAGTAGCCACTGTCAATGACTTAACCGACATGCTCGACTTCGACTCCGAAGACATCAACAGTATGGACGACGATGAGGGAAACGAAGAGGAGACACTGCCCACAGGGCACTGGACAGCCACCTCATCATACAATATATACATGGTGGATACACCCAAAGAAGGCAATGGACGAGATAGCGGAGGATGACCCCTCCAAGAAGCAACCCAAGCGCCGACGTCAGCGGCGCCGCTCTAAGTCCTACCAAAGCAAAAGTGGTGATACCAGGACAGGAGATAATAACACTCCGGATAGTGCCGAAGACAACAACAATCCCCTCTAGCAAGATTTAGAGCAGGAGGATGGAGGAGCCAGCCCTCCTGAGAGAGCGGTAGATGGAGAGGCGGAGGATGATAATTACATGCCCCCCTCCGAAGACGAGGCAAGCCTCGGCGACGACGAATTCGCCGTGCCAGAGGATCCCGTCGAACAACAGCGCTTCAAACGCCGGCTTATAGCCACGGCAAATAGCCTTAAGAAAAAGCAGCAACAGCTTCAAGCTGATCAAGATCTGCTGGCTGACAGATGGACTAAAGTCCTCGCGGCCGAGGAATATAAACTCGAGCGCCCCTCTAAGAGTTACCCGAAATGCAGGTTGCTACCCCGACTGGAGGAAGAAGCGTATGACGCGGCTGACCGGCCACCTCGTTGCCGCGATAGAGAGGCATTCCAGCCAAAAACTCAGCCTGCACCCCGACGCCATTTTGGGGGAGATACGCCAAACATGCGAGACATATTGGAGGACAAAGCAAAGCATGCAAGATCGATCTACAGATCACGAGGGCGCGCCACTATGCGAGATGATAAATGTCACGCTGGATACAGTAAAAGTAAATCCGGCCGGGCTGAACACAGCGGGCAAGACCCATTCGAGCTGCGTCGCGATATAGCCCAATACAGAGGCGCCGCACAGCCCTTATGCTTCACAGACGAAGTAATGGATCATCAAATCCCAGAAGGTTTCAAACCTGTAAATATTGAATCATACGACGGCACAACAGATCCCGCAGTATGGATCGAGGATTTCCTCCTCCACATCCACATGGCCCGCAGTGATGACTTACACGCCATCAAATACCTCTCACTAAAGCTCAAGGGACCAGCGCGGCATTTGCTTAACAACTTTCCAACAGAGTCCATTAGCTATTGGGAAGATCTGGAAGCCGCATTCCTCGACAACTTTCAGTGCTTTTATGTGCGGCCACCAGATGCCGATGACTTGAGCCACATAATTCAACAGCCAGAAGAATCGGCCAGGCAATTCTGGACTCGGTTCCTAACAAAGAAATATCAAATCGTCGATTGTCCGGATGCAGAGGCCCTAGCGGCTTTCAAACACAACATGCGCGACGAATGGCTAGCCCGGCACCATGGTCAGGAAAAGCCAAAATCTATGGCAGCCCTCACGACACTCATGGCCCACTTTTGTGCGGGAGAAGACAGCTGGCTGGCCCGCAGTAATAACATATCAAAGAACCATGGTACTTCGGATAACAAGGACGGCAATAGCAGGTCATGTCGCAACAAACATAAGCGCCGCATTAACAGCAATAATACCGAGGATACGACAGTTAATGCCGGATTCAAAGGCTCTAAACCCGGTCAGCAGAAAAAGCCATTCAAACAAAGTACGCCGGGTCCGTCCAGCTTGGACCGCATACTCGATCGCTCGTGTCAAATACACGGCACCCCAGAAAAGCCATCCAATCACACCAACAGGGATTGTTGGGTGTTCAAGCAGGCCGGCAAGTTAATTGCCGAAAATAAGGACAAGGGGCCACATAGCGATGACGAGGAGGAGCCCCGACAGCCACACACCGGAGGACAGAAGAGGTTTCCCCCACAAGTGCGGACGGTGAACATGATATACGCAACCCACATCCCCAAGAGGGAGCGGAAGCATGCGCTCAGGGACGTATATGCGTTGGAGCCAGTCGCCCCAAAGTTCAACCCATGGTCCTCCTATCCGATCACTTTCGATCGCAGGGACCATCCCACTAGTATCCGTCATGGCGGATTCGCCGCACTGGTTCTGGACCCAATCATTGACGGATTTCACCTCACTCGAGTCCTTATGGATGGCGGCAGCAGCCTGAACCTGCTTTATCAGGACACAGTGCGCAAAATGGGTATAGACCCCTCAAGGATCAAACCCACAAAAACGACCTTTAAAGGCGTCATTCCAAGCGTAGAGGCCCATTGCACAGGCTCAATTACACTGGAAGTGGTCTTCGGATCCCCGGATAACTTCCGAAGCTAAGAGTTAATCTTCGATATAGTCCCGTTCCGCAGTGGTTATCATGCACTGCTCGGGCGAACCGCATTTGCGAGATTCAATGCGGTACCGCATTATGCATACGTCAAGCTCAAGATGTCAGGACCTCGCGGGGTTATTACAGTCAATGGAAACACAGAGCGCTCTCTCCGAACGGAGGAGCACACCGCGGCCCTCGCAGCAGAAGCGCAAAGCAGCCTCTCAAGGCAATCCACCAGTTCGGCGTTTCAAGACCCGGACACCTTCAAGCGCGCTCGGAGCAATCGGCAACTAGACCACCTGCGCGATCTGAGCTCGCGTAGCAATGCGACCCCCACCCCAGTCCCAGCCAAACGGGGAAACTCGTGCCACGCGTACATAATTACGCATTAAAAATACCATGGGCATAAGTGGGAAGGGGGGCACAACTGCGGCACGCCCCAAGACGCGGCTTAAACTGCACTAGGGGCTTCCCGTTTGGTTATTTTTCTCTTTTTCAGGACCTTAATCTCTAGAAACCCTGTCCGGCAACACTATTGCCGAACACATGATGCAGCAACCAAGGAGGCAGAAAGCTACGTCACACCACGAAATTCCCAGGTGGGTTACAATAACGAGCGAAATATTTGATTTAATATTGTTCCTCAGATTGCCCTTGGAAGGGACATAGTCCTACTCTTTGCTTATCGCACCATCTGTATCATTCTGCTTTAACGCACCTTTTTGAATAAATAACGCATAACATTACGACTATTATTGCATTCTTGTTATATATATATATAGGACTCCTCTTCTGTACTCCTGGGAGTATGTACTCCCATTCTCAATATACCTCATATACGCATTAATTATACCTCTTTATTATTCTCAATATACTTCATTAAATATTCTAAGATAACCCAATACGAGTTTTGTTGAAAAAATATCATCTGCGATGTACTTTTTGTAATATACCTTTTTCACGTACAAACACATCAGTATATACGTAAACATTTAAAAATATGTAGACTCACATGAATTTTTTCTTGGAACTCATTTTGGGGTATCTAATAATTACTAATGAAGTGTATTAAAAATAATAAAGTGGTATAGAAGATTCATCTATGTGGTATATGAGAAGCGGGAGTACGTACTCCCAGGAGTACGTACTCCTAGGAGTACACAACCATTTTCCTATATATATATATATATATATATATATATATATATATATATATATATGTTCATTAATGACGCCTTGCAACCGTACACTTTGGTATGACCAATACACCAGGGGCTTATGTACCCCACAATATGGTGTGAAAAGTCCGAACACTTTCACAAGTGCGGCACCCCGAACTTATAGCATTATATGCATCAGCTCCGAATCATGTCTTTGGTCAAATGTTGGGTTTGCCCGGCTCCTATGTTTTGGTACCTTACGTTCCACTCTATCGGCTAAGGTAGCGCTAGGAGAACTTACTGCGATCGTGCCTCAGTTCTGCTGGGCTAAGCACCTCAGTAGAGAAAGCTAAAACTGACTATCATGATAAGGCGAGAGACTGGTCGCTATTCGGCGAGGTTTTCAAGTACCTAAAGACTTATGCCGCTTAGAGCGAGGGGCCGGCCCTGTCCGGCTTAAAGGCATGTATCGCGCCCCGAATTCGGCCTTCCGAATACCAGGGCTTCGCCGAAATTTAAAATTATAGAATTCTATGGCTAAGTGAGAGTGATAAAGCATTATTAGTCCGGTTGCCTTGTTCGTTGTGCTGAGCACCTCCCTCGAAGGACCCAAACATGGGAACAAGAGTGCTCAGGTTTATCCCGAACACCCCAGCACTCATGGCGTGGGGGCAGAAGCCGAGGACTAGCCATCTCTCAGATTGGATAAATAGCCAAACAGAAGGTAATATTTTAAATTCACACAAGCGTTGCATAGCGCATATGAAACAACTTTTCATCAAACAGGATCACACAAGCAAGTTTACTCAAATATTACATCCTTTGAACATTCGTCCGCTACAAGACGGGCACCCTTTAGGACACCCTCATAATAAATTTTGGGGGTGCGATGCTCCTTGCCCTGCGGTGGCCCTTCCTTGATCAGCTTCACGGCGTCTAGCTTGGCCCACTGCACCTTCACACGGGCGAAAGCCCGGCATGCACCTTCGATGCAGACGGACCGCTTGACGACCTCCAGCCGTGGGCAGGCATCCACAAGCCGCCTCACCAAGCCGAAGTAGCTGTTCGGAAGGGCGTCGCCAGGCCACAGCCTGACTATAAGGCCCTTCATGGCCTGCTCGGCTGCCTTGTGCAGCTCGACCAGCTGCTTTAGCTAGTCGCTCAGAGGCATCAGGTGTTCGGTCCCAGTATACTGAGACCAGAACAGCTTCTCCGTTGAGCTTCCCTCCTCGGCCTGGTAAAACTGTGCGACATCCGACACGCTGCGGGGCAAATCTGCGAATGCTCCTGGAGAGCTGCGAATTCGGGTAAGTAATCGGTAATTTACTTTTACATGCTTGCTCTGCATATAGAATGCCTTACCCGCCGCTATCTTCTTCATTGCGTCGATCTCCTAGAGGGCCTTTTGGGCTTCGGCCTTGGCACTTTTTGCGCTCTCGAGGGCCGCGGCAAACTCAGACTCTCGCGTCTCCGAGTCAAGCTCCAACACCTCGTGCTTCGTCACGAGAGCCTGGAGCCCTTGCTGCACCTCGCCCACCCGAGCCTCTTGCTTTTCTCGCTCGGTGCGCTCCTTGGCCACTTTATCTTCGGCCTCGGACAACGCTTGCTTTAGGGTCGCCACTTCGGTCATGGCCCCTGGCAAATTCATGATGATCCTGTCATTTTGCAATCGCACTCTTTTTATACATATCCACAGACTAGGTACTACTTACCTTTGTTCTCCTCGAGCTGCCTCTTGGCAAGACCGAACTTGTCCTGGGACCCTTTAAGGTCCTACTTCAATACGGCGACCTCCGCAGTCAATGCGGCAGATGCCAGCAGCGAAGCCTGCATATGCATATTGACATACTCATATTAGACTCATGCGATATTGTTTGATCCTCTGTTTAGCTTTTCTTTGTGAACACCGAACAGAGCATCAGGGGCTACTGTCTATGCGGTAATATTTTCATATATTTCAAACACTTACCTCAAAGCCTGTTAGAAGGCTGGCACAGGCTTCAGTCAATCCGCTCTTGGCGGACTGAACCTTCTGGATCACCGCACTCATGATAGTGCGGTGCTCCTCGTCGATGGAAGCGTTGCGAAGCGCTTCCAATAGATTGTCCGGCGCCTCTGGATGGACAGAGGTCATCGGTACACGCATCTCGCCCCTCTTAGAAGGAGGCCGCCTGCCCGAGCCCGGAACCACTGGAGGTTCCGGCGCGGTGTTTGGCTGAGGGCCGAACCTGGAGCTCTCAGGGGCCTTGTCCCCTCGGCTCCCGGAGTCCGGGAGGCCGCCTTGAGGCGCCTCCGAGACTGTCTCCCCTCGACCCAGTGCCTCGTGAGACAGCACCTCGGTGTCGTCCGCATGATGAGGGGAGGTGGCGGTCGGGACTGGATCGCTATCCATATCCGACGAGCCCAGGGAGCCGTCCGATGATACATCGATATGGGCTCGGGGCGGCCTGCATAATCATATTTCGGCGTTAGGTGAAGTAGTGCAACAAAGGAATACTGTGAGTTACTCTGGTATCCGAATACTTACGACTTCCCGAGGGGCTTGGCCCTGGGCAGCCACTCGTCTTCGCCGTCGGCAGCGGTGGTAGAGCTGTCCAGAAGGAGAGTCCTCCCCTTCTTGGACCCTTCGGCCTCCCCAGATAGGGCGGCCTTCCTTTTCTTGTCTCCCCTGTCTGGAGGGGTAGCATCTTCTTCTGCCTCCTCATCTTCGGGGGAGGATTGCGCTGTAGAGTCCTCGGACGGTGAGTCCGATGACGCCTGGCGTCTGGAACTCTTTCGGGTTCCCTTGGCCTTCTTGGTGTTCTCCGGCACCGTATAAGGAGCCGGAGTCAGCATCTTCGCCAGAAGAGCGTCTGCTGGGCCTTTGTGCAAAGGATCCGGATAGTCGATCTATCCGGCCGTCTCCTGCCAGTCCTGTCAAAGGTACGGGAGTTTAGATCCCGCATAGAGTCAATCTATGAAAAATAAGTATCTTGTAAGAGGTAAAGCAGCTTACCGCGCTGGCTTGGCGCTTCGCGCTGAATCCGCGGTCCTCAGTAATGGGAGGGGGGACCTCGGCACTCTTGAACAGCACCCTCCAGGCATCTTCGTGAGTTGTGTTGAAGAGCCTGTTCAGAGTTCGGTGCTGCGCCGGGTCGAACTCCCACAAGTTGAAGGCCCGTTGTTGGCACGGGAGGATCCGGCGGTGGAGCATGACCTGGACTACGTTGACGAGTTTGAGCTTCTTGTTCACCATGTTTTGAATACATGTTTGGAGTCCGGTCAGCTCTCCCGAACTACCCCAGGACAGGCCCTTCTCTTGCCAGGAGGTGAGCCGCGTGGGGAAGCCAGATCGGAACTCGGGGGCCGCTACCCATGTAGGGTCATGCGGCTCGATGATGTAGAACCACCCCTATTGCCACCCCTTTATGGTCTCCACGAAGGAGCCCTCGAGCCATGTGATGTTGGGCATCTTGCCCACCATGGCGCCTCCGCACTCCGCCTGGCGGCCGCTCACTACCTTCGGCTTGACATTGAAAGTCTTCAGCCATAAGCCGAAGTGGGGCTTGATGCAGAGGAAAGCCTCGCGCACAACGATAAACGCCGAGATGTTGAGGAGGAAGTTCGGGGCCAGATCGTGGAAATCCAGGCCGTAGTAGAACATGAGCCCCGGACAAATGGGTGGAGAGGAAATCCCAGTCCGCGGAGGAAATGGGTGAGGAACACTACCCTCTCATGGGGCCTGGGGGTGGGGATGAGCTGCCCCTCCTCTAGGAGCCGGTGCGCGATGTTGTCGGGCAAGTATCCGGCTCTCCTTAGCTTCCTAACGTGTCCCTCCATGACGGAGGAGGCCATCCACCTGCCTCCTGCTCCAGACATGGTTGGAGAAGGTCGAGGTGGGAAATGCAAACTTGGGCGCTGGAGCTCGAGTGTGCGAAGGTGGATGAGCAAAGGAGGAAGAAGGCGTGGATGAAAAAGTAAATCCTTATCCCTTTATATGGGCGGACGAAACTATGCGTCCCCACTAGCCTGGTAAAACTCGCTTGTCCCCCAAGCGTCGTAATCGATGGCACGGTTGGGTTACCCACACCCGTATTGATGAGAATCCCGTGATAAGGGGACACGATCTCTGCTTTGACAAGATGTGTCAAAAAACTGCCTCGCGTTATGTGCGGGGCTAGTTAAAGGAAACGGTTCGAATAATCACCGGGTCGTGACATAATGTCGTGTTGCCAAAACAAGTCAGCAAATTGGATTTGTAGAAATATCATTCTCTCTACGGTGGTATGTGGAACTTATTTTGCAGGGTTGGACACTATCCTTATATTCAACTTCTTCCGTGGTATATTCGGAGGAGGAACCCGCCTTGTAATGCCAAGGACAATACTGCGCGCCGGACTCATCGTCATTGAAAGCCTAGTTCAGGAGCTACTGTGGAAGTCCTGGATTAGGGGGTCTCCGGACAGCCGGACTATATCCTTTGGCCGGACTGTTAGACTATGAAGATACAAGATTGAAGACTTCGTCTCGTGTCCGGATGGGACTCTACTTGGCGTGTGGAAGGCAAGCTAGGCAATACGGATATGTATATCTCCTCCTTTGTAACCGACCTTGTGTAACCCTAACCTCTCCGGTGTCTATATAAACCGGAGGGTTTTAGTCCGTAGGACAACATACAATCATACCATAGGCTAGCTTCTAGGGTTTAGCCTCTCCGATCTCGTGGTAGATATACTCTTGTACTACCCATATCATCAATATTAATCAAGCAGGACGTAGGGTTTTACCTCCATCAAGAGGGCCCGAACCTGGGTAAAACATTGTGTCCCCTGCCTCCTGTTACCATCCGCCTTAGACGCACAGTTCGGGACCCCCTACCCGAGATCTGCCGGTTTTGACACCGACAGAAACCTATGGCCCCGGGGTCTATCTTCCATCATATTAATCTTCCAACACTTAGCTATTTCCTTTGCCATTTATTTTACTTGCATCTTCTATTTCTCTTTATCATAAAAATACCAAAAATATTATCCTATCATATCTATCAGATCTCACTCTCGTAAGTGAACGTGTACGGATTGACAACCCCTTGTCGCGTTGGTTGTGAGGATTTATTTGTTTGTGTAGGTGTGAGGGACTCGTGCGCGGCCTCCTACTGGATTGATACCTTGGTTCTCAAAACTGAGGGAAATACTTACGCTACTTTGTTGCATCACCCTTTCCTCTTCAAGGGAAAACCAACGCAGTGCTCAAGAGGTAGCAAGCCCCTACCTTCATAAAAAAGGTATGGTTCTTAATATGCCCTTGGCAGATATACTGAATTGTGACGTTTCCCGCTGCGCCACATTTTCTAGGAAAATCATACGCCGAACTGTGTCCAGAGGCCTCGCTGGTCATGCATCACCCAATCCAACCCCGTACCATGTCCCAAGGACTAGGGTTGATACCGGTGAAATGCGGGATTATTCTCTCCCTGAGGATTCAGATGATGTATTCATTACCAACTCCGAAGTGGAGAGTGTGATGAACCATCGGCGCCGGAGGGCGGCTATGCGTGACCCAACTTTCACCGAAGAGGCATTCAATGCCTTCAGCTCAGCGGATGCAAATATCCGAGCTGCTCAAGATGGGCTCGCCGGAGCCACTCACCAGCTTTCAAAAGATATGCGGGTAAGATCATGTGTCAGTAGCCCCAAAGACTTGAAGTAGTTGACACAACTGATTTAAGGATCGTTGCATAATCAGGTACTCACGGAGAAGAGCAACATGTTGTCTCGGGAGCTGGAAAAATGTCGGACCCAGCTAACTGTTGTCACCGCCGAACTGGTGAAGTCCAAGGAGGCACCGCCTGGTAATGTCTGCTATTGTCCGAAAAATATAAGTATCTACCAGCCATGTTTTTTTTGAAATAAACACTAATGTATTTACGACGACAGGATCGCTGGATCAGCTGGAAGAGAGACTGAAGGCTGCATAGGGGGATAAACAACATGCCAAAAGGCAAGAGGCCGCTTGTCAGCGTATACTAACACGGACCAGGGATGAGAAGAAGAAGCTGCGAGATGCCAACATCAAGCAGGCCAAGGAGCTGAACGACATACGAGCCCAACTGGCAGATGCCTTGAAAGAGAACAGAAAGCTGAAAGGCGGCATATTCAGTATGCTTTTTAACCTTACTTTCATACAATCCCCTAATGGGAAGTTTTAACAACTTTATTTTTGTAGGTGTGCTGACTGGGCGGCCCGAAGAAGAGGTGTTCGGATTTCAAGGAGTTCTGCTACAAGAGCTGTCCAAAGTGCATGAGCGAGCCCAGAAGGCAATGAGGAATGATACATCTCCATCATATCTACTTTTCCAAACACTTTTGCCCTTGTTTTGGACTCTAACTTGCATGATTTGAATGGAACTAACCCGTACTGACGCTGTTTTCAGCAGAATTGCCATGGTGTTATTTTTATGCAGAAATAAAAGTTCTCGAAATGACCTGAAAATCAACGGAGAATTATTTTGGAATATATAAAAATACTGGAAGGAAGATCCATGTCAGGGGGGCCTCCACCTGTCCACGAGGGTGGGGGCACGCCCTACCCCCTGGGCGCGCCTCCCTGCCTCGTGGGCCCCCTGACGCTCCACCGACCTCAACCCTGACTCCATATATTCACTTTCAGGGAGAAAAAAACCAAAGAGAAGGATTCATCGCGTTTTACGATACGAAGCCGCCGCCAAGCCCTAAAACCTCTCGGGAGGGCTGATTTGGAGTCCGTTCGGGGCTCCGGAGAGGGGGATTCGTCGCCGTCGTCATCATCAACCATCCTCCATCACCAATTTAATGATGCTCACCGCCGTGCATGAGTAATTGCATCATAGGCTTGCTGGACGGTGATGGGTTGGATGAGATTTATCATGTAATCGAGTTAGTTTTGTTAGGGTTTGATCCCTAGTATCCACTATGTTCTGAGATTGATGTTGCTATGACTTTGCTATGCTTGTCACTAGGGCCCGAGTGCCATGATTTCAGATCTGAACCTATTATGTTTTCATCAATATATGAGAGTTCTTGATCCTATCTTGCAAGTCTATAGTCACCTACTATGTGTTATGATCCAGCAACCCCGAAGCTACAATAATCTGGACCACTCCCGGTGATGACTCTAGTTTGAGGAGTTCATGTATTCACTATGTGTTAATGCTTTGTTCCTGTACTCTATTAAAAGGAGGCCTTAATATCCCTTAGTTTCTAATAGGACCCCGCTGCCACGGGAGGGTAGGTCAAAAGATGTCATGCAAGTTCTTTTCCATAAGCATGTATGACTATATTCGGAATACATGCCTACATTACATTGATGAATTGGAGCTAGTTCTGTGTCACCCTAGGTTATGACTGTTACATGATGAACTGCATCCGGCATAATTCTCTGTCACCGATCCATTGCCTATGAGCTTTCCATATATTGTTCTTCGCTTATTTACTTTTCCGTTACTATTGTTATCATCACTATAAAACACCAAAAATATTACTTTTGCTACCGCTACCGCTACTATCATATTACTTTGCTACTAAATACCTTGCTGTAGATATTAAGTTTCTAGGTGTGGTTGAATTGACAACTCAGCTGCTAATACTTGAGAATATTTTTTGGATCCCCTTGTGTCGAATCAAGAAATTTGGGTTGAATACTCTACCCTCGAAAACTATTGCGATCCCCTATACTTGTGGGTTATCAAGACTATTTTCTGGCGCCGTTGCCAGGGAGCATAGCTCTATTCTTTGAGTCACTTGGGATTTATATCTGCTTATCATTATGAAGAACTTGAAAGATCCAAGAACCAAGATCTATCCCTCAACTACGAGGGGAGGTAATGAACTGCCATCTAGCTCTGCACTTGATTCACCTTCTGTTTTGAGTAAGCTTGCGACACCTAAACCTGCTTCTGCTATTAATTCTGATATGTCGCATGTTATTGATGATGCCACTTCTGCTATGCATGATACTTATGATGAAACTACTTCTATGCTTGATACTACTGTGCCACTTGGTGAATTTCTTGATGAACAACTTGCTAGGGCTAGAGAGAATGAAATTATTGAAACTGATAATATTGATGAAAGTGATGATGAAGACTCTCCCCCTAGATATGAATTACCTGTTGTGCCTGAGGGCTATGTTATGGATGAAGAAACTGCTAGAGATTTTCTTGCTTGCAATGATAGGAGTGATCTTAAGAAATTATTAGCTAAGCTGAAACAAAAAACTCTGAATGCTAGAATGAAATATGATCCTGCTTATGCTACTTCACCTATCTTTGTTACCGATAAGGATTATGATTTCTCTGTTGATCCTAAAATAATTACTTTAGTTGAATCTGATCCTTTCTATGGCTATGAATCTGAAACTGTTATGGCACATCTTACTAAACTAAATGATATAGCCACCCTGTTCACTAATGATGAGAAAACTCGCTATTATTATATCCTTAAATTATTTCCGTTCTCATTAAAGGGTGATGCTAAGAAATGGTTTAGTTCTCTTGATCCTGGTTGTGTTTGTATTACCCAGGATATGATTTATTACTTCTCTGCTAAATATTTCCCCGCTCATAAGAAACAAGCTGCTTTAAGGGAAATATATAATTTTGTGCAAATTGAAGAAGAGAGTCTCCCACAAGCTTGGGGGAGGCTTCTCCAATTACTTAATGCTTTGCCTGACCATCCTCTTAAGAAAAATGAAATACTTGATATCTTTTATAATGGACTAACCGATGCTTCTAGAGACCACCTGGATAGTTGTGTTGGTTGTGTTTTCAGGAAAGAACACTAGATGAAGCTGAAATTTTATTGAATAATATGTTGACCAATGAAAATAATTGGACACTCCCTGATCCAATTCCTGAACCAACTCCTAAGCCAACTCCGAAGAAAAGGGGTATTCTATTTCTCAGTCCTAAAGATATGCAAGAGGCAAAGAAATCTATGAAATAAAAAGGTATTAAAGCTGAATATGTTAAGAATTTACCTCCTATTGGAGAAATACATGGTCTTAATTTACCGCATGTTGAAGAAATACATGGTCTTGATAACCCGACACAGGTAGTAAAGGTAAATTCTCTCTATAGATATGATAAAGCTGAAATCCCATTTACTAAGTTTGCTAGCCCATGCTTGGATGAGTTGATGACTTTATGTTTAAACAAGAAAACTTCAATGCTTATTTTGGTAGTGAATTAAAACACAATGCTGATATGCTTGAACACTTGGGTGATTATATGGCAAATATTAAAGGTGAACTTAAACTTATTAGTAAACATGCTTCTATGGTTACCACTCAAGTAGAACAAGTACTTAAAGCTCAGAATGATTTGATCAATGAATTGAATAGTAAGGAAAATGATAATGTTGTTAGAGTTATGACTAGAGGTGGTAAAATGACTCAGGAACCTTTGTAATCTGTGGGCCATCCTAAGAGAATTGAGCCAGATTCTCAGAGAAACAATGTAGATGCACCTAGTACTTCTAAGAGGAAGAAAAAGAAAAATGATAGGACTTTGCATGCTTCTAGTGAACCTGTTATTGACACACCTGAGAATCCTAATGATATCTCTATTTCTGATGCTAAAACACAATCTGGTAATGAGCATGAACCTAGTGATAATGTTAATAATAATGTTCATGTTGATGCTCAACCTAGTAATGACAATGAAGTAGAGATTGAACCTGTTGTTGATCTTTATAACCCACAATGAAAGAATCAACGTTATGATAAGAGAGAATCTGTTGCTAGGAAGCACAGTAAAGAAAGAGAACCATGGGTTTAGAAACCCATGTCTTTTCCTCCTAAACCATCCAAGAAAAAGTATGATGAGGATTTTGAGTGCTTTGCTAAAATGATTAGACCTATTTTTTTGTATATGCGTTTGACTGATATGCTTAAAATGAATCCTTATGCTAAGTACATGAAAGAAATTGTTACTAATAAAAGAAAGATACCGGAAGCTGAAATTTCCACCATGCTTGATAACTACACTTTTAAGGGTGGAATACCAGAGAAACTTGGAGACCCAGGAGTACCAACTATACCATGCTCCATTAAAAGAAACTATGTTAAAACTGCTTTATGTGATCTTGGAGCCGGCGTTAGTGTTATGCCTCTCTCTTTATATCGTAGACTTGATTTGAATAAGTTGAAACCTACTGAGATATTTTTGCAAATGGCTGATAAATCAACTGCTATACCTGTCGGTATTTGTGAGGATGTGCCTGTTGTGGTTGCAAACGTTACTATTTTAACGGACTTTGTTATCCTTGATATTCCCGAGGACAATAGTATGTCTATTATTCTTGGAAGACCCTTTTTGAATACTGCAGGGGCTGTTATTGATTGCACCAAAGGCAATGTCACTTTTCGTGTTAATGGCAATGACATACGGTACACTTTCCGAGGGAACAACCTCAAGTTCATAGTATAAACTCTATTGGAAAAATTCCATCGATTATTTTTGGAGGTTTTGAATTTCCTCTTCCTATTGTCAAGAGGAAATATGATATCCTTATTGTTGGGGACGTGCATATCCCCGTTGAGGTAATCTAGTGTTATTCGAAAATTCTCTAGTTCCATGTTATTCGGAATGAGTTTGTTAACAAGACCTGATCAACCTTGTTAGTGGATTCCTTCTGATGAGCATGAAATGGATGAATTTAGAAAACACAACTCTCTGTACCCCCTTTTTACTTTCTGTTATTTAGTTGAAATAAAGCAAAACTAGTATTTTTCTATCTGTTTTCTGAATTATCAATGCAATAAAAAATACCCCGAAAATAGAAGTTCTCCAAATGCCCTGAAATTTAAATATGATTTTTTCTAGAATATTTGAGAATATCTGGCATTGAGAACACAGCAAGGGGAGCAAGCACCTGGCTACGAGGGTGGAGGACGCGCCCTACCCCCTGGGTGCGTCCCCTGCCTCGTGGGCCCACGGTGGCTCCCCTCCACTTATTCCAGCTACCACACACTCCTTCTTCCTCCCACAAACATCACTAACCAGCTCAAACTGAGTCCAAGCTCATTTTGCTGCCATTTTCGATCTCCTTGCTCAAAGCACCTCTCACAAAACTGCTTTGGGGGATTGTTCCTTGGTATGTGACTCCTCCAATGGTCCAATTAGTTTTTGTTCTAGTGCTTTATTCATTGCATATTTTTGCTGCTTAGGTGACCCTGTTCTTGAGCTTGCATGTCAAATTTATATGGTCAAAAGTAGTTTTGATGCATGATATTGCCTCTAGGCACTTGTAGGAGTAGTTGCCATCAATTTTGTTGAGTTTGGTTCACTTTTATTTTGAAGTTACTAAAATTTCAGATTTTTTTCAGAGGAAGAAATATGTTTAGGAAAATGTAACAAGGTGGTCCTTCAAGGAAGCAAGGACCCAGGCTCGCAATACACGATGCCGATGATGAACCACCGAGGGAAGCTCAGGTGCGGGCTTGTGAATGGTCGTCAGAGGACTTTATGGATCGAGCAGGAATCAAGGAAGAATTTAACGCGTATGTGCGTAACGCCGATCTTGAGAGCTTCGAGGCAGACAAGTGTCGCCAATACCACTATCTCACTGATTCCTTTGTCAGGAGGTTTGAATTTTTTTTCATCACGCAATTCTCAAACTATCCTATTTAATGTTTATGAAAATTCTTATACTATGGACTTTAGAGGATTTTAATACTGCTTGCAAACTTCCACAATGGGGCAGCACTAGTGAGCCTCACAAATCTGAGTTTAGAGATTTTCTTGCTAGTATAACTGTGGGGGAATCTAGAGATATAACACAAGCTACCATAGGGAGCATTCATTTTCCTGCTATACATTATTTTGCTCTCTTCATAGGTAGATGCATTAATGGTAAAGATGAAGCATGTCACATGTGTGTGCCTGATCTTAGCATTCTCAGAAGGGATGTTCTAGGAGATAAACAATACAACTTGGGGGCTATCGTTGCACGTAGGTTGCATAATAATCGTATTCATGGAGATTTCTTTGGTGGAATTTATGCAACCTGTCTAGCTAATTTTCTTGATATACCCATACGTGGGTATGATATTGAGTTGCCTCCTGTTTATTTAGATTATGAGGCCATGGTTCGTCATCAGTTTGTTGAGAGGAACGGTCAGTTCCTCCAGTACCAACTAATCTTTGATAGACGACGCACCTATCACGTCGGTCTCCCTGCTCCTGCTTTCTTTGAATCTCGGGCAAAAGGGAGATATATTATAACCAGGGAGGAGGCGGACGAGTATAAGAGGAGGACGGAGACGGCCCATCTCCAAGTGGTAGCTCATGAGGCAATAGCTGCTGCATCTCAGTATGACCCCAGCTACAACTTTGGATATCCGCCAGGAAAGCCGTGGTCATAGACCAACTTAGGCCAAAATCCTAAGCTTGGGGGAGTACGTATTTCTCACCGACATTACATTCATGCACACACTCATTGCTAGTTGTCGGTGCTCATACTTTTTCATTGTATCATCCATGCTATTTTATTTTCCTTTTATGCTTTCTTCTTGTGTGTTTAATAAACCTTAAGAAAAACAAAAAAAATAGTTGTAACTTTTAATTAGTTTACTTTCCATGCTTGTAGTAGTAATTAAAAAGAAAACCCAAAAAGATTTCTTGTTCTTCTTTTACTTGTTGGGAGCTTTCCCGTGTAAATAGTTTTATTTCTTTTCATTCCTTTGGGGGTCGAGAGGACAAGACCATAATGAAAATGTTAAAAGTGGCTCTCATATGCATTATTGTTGATCTAACAAAGAGCCCATATTACCTTGTCTTCTCTCTTGAATTGAATGCTTGCATATTCCAGCTTAGTCCAATGCACGTGCACTATTATTATTATCCACACTATTCAGTCGTGCAAGTGAAAGGCAATAATGATGATTATATGATGAACTTATTGAGATGAGAAAAGCTGGTATGAACTAGACCTCTCTTGTTTTTGTAAATATGATTAGTTCATCGTTCCTGATTCAGCCTATTATGAATAAACATGTTTGCAATGACAATTAGAGATTATAGTTGCTTATGCCATGCTTAATTAGCTAGGAGCTTATAATGGTTTGCCTTGCGTGCCAACATGCTATTAAAATGGTTGTGATGTGGTATGATAGGATGGTATCCTCTTTTGAACGATTCGAGTGGCTTGACTTGGCACATGTTCACGCATGTAGTTGAAACAAAATCAACATAGCCTCCACGATATTTATGTTCATGGTGCATTATATCATACTCATGCTTGCATTCGGTGTTGATTAATTTTAATGCATGTTCATGATTGTTGCGCTCTCTAGCTGGTCGCTTCCCAGTCTTTTGCTAGCCTTCACTTGTACTAAGCGGGAATACTGCTTGTGCATCCAATTCCATAAACCCCAAAATTATTCCATATGAGTTCACCATACCTACCTATATACGGTGTCTACCTGCCGTTCCAAGTAAATTTGTATGTGCCAAACTCTAAACCTTCAAATAAACATTTTGTTTTGTATGCTCGAATAGCTCATGTATCAACTAGGGTTGTCCGTATCTTCCATGTTAGGCGGGTTATTCTCAAGAGGAGTGGACTCCGCTCCCCACTCACGAGAAAAGGGCTGGTCACCGGGATGCCAAGTCCCATGCTTTATGCAAATAAAATCAAAATAACTACAAACAAAACTCCCCCGGGACTGTTGTTAGTTGGAGGCACTCATTGTTTCGAGCAAGCCATGGAAGTTGGTGGAGGGGGAGTATAAACTTTACCATTCTGTTTGGGAACCTCCTATAATGTGTTTAGCATGGAAGATATCGCCATCTCTTAGTTGCTACGTTGAAAATGAAAGTATACCGCTCTAAATACAATTCATCTCTATTGCAAAACCGAGCTCTAGCACCTCTACAAATCCCTGCTTCCCTCTGCAAAGGGCATATCTATTTACTTTTATGCTGAGTCATCATCCTCTTATTAAAAAGCACCAGTTGGAGAGCACCGCTGTCATTTGCATCCATTACTGTTAGTTTACATTGAGTATGACTTGACTGGATCTCTTTTACCATGAATTACAATGTCTAGTCAGTCCTTGATCTTTAAAGGTGCTTTGCATTTATGTTTTGCGGCTCAGAAAGGGCTAGCGAGATACCATCTTGTTATATCATATCATGATTGTTTTGAGAAAGTGTTGTCATCCGAGATTTATTATTATTGCTCGCTAGTTGATTATGTCATTGATATGAGTAAACATGATACCTAAATGTTATTGTGAATATGGTTAGTTCATAATCTTTGCTGAAAACTTGAAGGCTGGCTTTACATATTTACAACAACAAGAGCAAACAGAGTTTTTAAAAGTTTTTCTTTATCACCTTCAGTTTATCAACTGAATTTCTTGAGGACAAGCAAAGGTTTAAGCTTGGGGGAGTTGATACGTCTCCATCGTATCTACTTTTCCAAACACTTTTGCCCTTGTTTTGGACTCTAACTTGCATGATTTGAATGGAACTAACCCGGACTTATGATGTTTTCAGCAGAATTGCCATGGTGTTATTTTCGTGCAGAAATAAAAGTTCTCGGAATGACCTGAAAATCAACGGAGAATTATTTTGGAATATATAAAAAATACTGGAAGGAAGATCCACGCCAGGGGGGCCTCCACCTGTCCACAAGGGTGGGGGGCGCCCTACCCCCTGGGCGCGCCCCCCTGCCTCGTGGGCCCCCTGACGCTCCACCGACCTCAACCCTGACTCCATATATTCACTTTTGGGGAGAGAAAAATAGAGAGAAGGATTCATCACGTTTTACGATACAGAGCCGCCGCCAAGCCCTAAAACCTCTCGGGAGGGCTGATTTGGAGTCCGTTCGGGGCTCCGAAGAGGGGAATCCGTCGCCATCGTCATCATCAACCTTCCTCCATCACCAATTTCATGATGCTCACCGCCGTGCGTGAGTAATTCCATCGTAGGCTTGCTGGACGGTGATGGGTTGGATGAGATTTATCATGTAATCGAGTTAGTTTTGTTAGGGTTTGATCCCTAGTATCCACTATGTTCTGAGATTGATGTTGCTATGACTTTGTTATGCTTAATGCTTGTCACTAGGGCCCAAGTGCCATGATTTCAGATCTGAACCTATTATGTTTTCATCAATATATGAGAGTTCTTGATCCTATCTTGCAAGTCTATAGTCACCTACTATGTGTTATGATCCGGCAACCCTGAAGTGACAATAATCGGGACCACTCCCGGTGACGACTGTAGTTTGAGGAGTTCATGTATTCACTATGTGTTAATGCTTTGTTCTGGTACTCTATTAAAAGGAGGCCTTAATATCCCTTAGTTTCCAATAGGACCCCGCTGCCATGGGAGGGTAGGACAAAAGATGTCATGCAAGTTCTTTTCCATAAGGACGTATGACTATATTCGGAATACATGCCTACATTACATTGATGAATTGGAGCTAGTTCTGTGTCACCCTAGGTTATGATTGTTACATGATGAATCGCATCCGATATAATTCTCTATCACTGATCCATTGCCTATGAGCTTTCCATACATTGTTCTTCACTTATTTACTTTTTTGTTGCTATTGTTATCATCACTATAAAACACCAAAAATATTACTTTTGCTACCATTACCACTACTATCATATTACTTTGCTACTAAATACCTTGCTGCAGATATTAAGTTTCCAGGTGTGGTTGAATTGACAACTCAACTGCTAATACTTGAGAATATTCTTTGGCTCCCCTTTTGTCTAATCAATAAATTTGGGTTGAATACTCTACCCTCGAAAACGGTTGCGATCCCCTATACTTGTGGGTCATCAAGGAACATTGCTAAAGCTTTATGGCCGGCCGATTCTCCTCTAGGAAGTATGAAGGAACTCGTGAATTTATTCAAGGGAGCTCATCGCCGCTTTGGACTATGGAAGATATCAGCATGCCGAGAAGGCGCACAAGAGGCCTGGGCCATGGTGAAAACATGGTACACCGGACTTGATCCGAATCATATGGCCCAGGTCGGGCCTCGGGGATCAGATGGACAGGAAATTCCTGTTAGATTAGTATATGACCAAGTAAAGCTAGCTGCCAAGTTTTCGCAACAGGATTGTAAGCTAGACAGCTTATTAGATGGTCTAGAGGAAGAGGAAGTTTTCGAGTCCAAGTAGTAATGTACTTTTATCGACAAACGTATCTCCAGCCGAATTATAAAACGATTGTCATGGCAGACCTTCCGCTTTAACCTCCAAAATCCAAAGTTTTTGAGTGTTCCCGAATACTATACTGGTGGTAAACACCAAAGTATGTTCGGAAACTGGGCAGTCCGGTCATAGTTGCTTGAACAGACAAATTGTATTCGGGGAGTTATGTTGTATTATATTTGATCGTAAGATCTTCCAGAGAGAATAGTTCCGTTAAGGGTTCCTCTCCCTGGTCCAGCATGCGTTGTTGTGCATGCCTGAGCTGTGATGCTAAAAATCACAGTACACGTCGTATTTTGGGGGCTTGTATCTCAACGAGGGCAGTTCATCTTTTGTCCATCGACCTATTATCCCCTTAAGAACGCTAGATTTTGGCTTCATCCGTCTGAGGTACACATCCGGATAACCTAGCTATAATCATACAAATCATACAAGTTAGAGTCCAAAACAAGGGAAAGAGTGTTTGGAAAAGTAGATACGACGGAGACGTATCAACTCCCCCCAAGCTTAAACCCTTGCTTGTCCTCAAGCAATTCAGTTGACAAACTGAAAGAAAGAAAGAAAAACTTTTACAAACTCGGTTTGCTCTTGTTGTTGTAACTAGGTCAAGCCAGCATCCAAGTTTTCAGCATAGATCATAACTAACCAAATTTGCAATAATTCTCAGGTCTCATGATTACTCATATCAATAGTATAATCAACTAGCAAGTCATAATAATAAATCTTGGATGACAACACTTTCTCAAAACAATCATAATATGATATAACAAGATGGTATCTCGCTAGCCCTTTCTGAGACTGCAAAACATAAATGCAGAGCACCTTTAAAGATCAAGGACTGACTAGACATTGTAATTCATGGTAAAAGAGATCCAATCATAGTCATACCCAATATAAATTAACAGTGATGAATGCAAATGACGGTTGTGCTCTCCAACTAGTGCTTTTTAATAAGAGGGTGATGACTCAACATAAAAGTAAATAGATAGGCCCTTCGCAGAGGGAAGCAGGGATTTGTAGAGGTGCCAGAGCTCGGTTTTGAAATAGAGATAAATTGTATTTTGAGCGGTATACTTTCATTGTCAACGCAACAACTAAGAGATGGTGATATCTTCCATGCTAAACACATTATAGGCGGTTCCCAAACAGAATGGTAAAGTTTATACTCCCCCTCCACTAACAAGCATCAATCCATGGCTTGCTCGAAACAACGAGTGCCTCCAACATACATCAGGTCCCAAGGGGAGTTTTGTTTGCAATTAATTTTGATTTAGTTTGCATAAAGCATGGGACTGGGCATCCCGGTGACCAGCCATTTTCTCGTGAGTGAGGAGCGGAGTCCACTCCTCTTGAGAATAACCCGCCTAACACGGAAGATAAGGACAACCTTTGTTTATACATGAGCTATTCGAGCATACAAAACAGAATGTTTATTTGAAGGTTTAGAGTTTGGCACATACAAATTTACTTGGAACGGTAGGTAGATAACGCATATAGGAAGGTATAGTGGACTCATCTGGAATAACTTTAGGGTTTAAGGGATTGGATGCACAAGCAGTATTCCCGCTTAGTACAAGTGAAGGCTAGCAAAAGACTGGGAAGCGACCAACTAGAGAGCAACAACAGCCATGTACATGCATTAAAATTAATAAACATTGGATGCAAGCATGAGTAGGATATAATCCACCATGAACATAAATATCGTGAAGGCTATGTTGATTTTGTTTCAACTACACGCATGAACATGTGCCAAGTCAAGTCACTTAAATCATTCAAAGGAGGATACCACCCTGTCATACCACATCATAATCATCTCAATAGCAGGTTGGCACATAAGGTAAACCATTATAACTCATAGCTAATCAAGCATGGCACAAGCAATTATGATCTCTAATTGTCATTGCAAACATGTTTATTCATAATAGGCTGAATCAAGAACGAGGGACTCATCATATTTACAAAAACAAAAGAGGTCGAGTTCATACCAGCTTTTCTCATCTCAGTCAGTCCATCATATATCATCATAATTGCTTTCACTTGCACGACCGAACGGTGTGAATAATAATAAGAGTGCACGTGCATTGGACTAAGCCGGGATCTGCGAGCATTCAATAAACAGGAGAAGACAAGGCAATATGGGTTCTGGGTTAAATCAACAATAATGCATATAAGAGCCACTTCAACAATTCAATTATGGTCTTCTCGTACTGACCCCCAAATAAAAGAAAAGAAATAAAACTATTTACACAGGAAAGCTCCCAACAAGCAAAAGAAGAACGGGAAATATTTTTGGGTTTTCTTTTTAATTATTACTACTGCAGCAGAAAAATAAACTACTACTAATTTTTTTGGTTTTTCTTAAGGTTTAACAAACACACAAGAAGAAAGCGGGAAAAGGAAAATAAACTAGCATGGATATTACAGTGAAAAAGTATGAGCACCGACATCTAGCAATGAGTGTGTGTGAACATAAATGTAAAGTCAGTGAGAAATACGTACTCCCCCAAGCTTAGGCTTTTGGCCTAAGTTGGTCTATGGCCACGGCTGGCCTGGTGGATATCCATAATAATAGTTGTTGGGGTCGTACTGCGATGAAGAGGAACAGTTGGGATCATACTATGATGAAGAAGAAGACTCTGACTGCCACTGGCTGACAGTCACCTCTGGATCCCAAGAATAAACAGATTGTCGTGGAGGCTCATCTTGTGGCTCCTATTCTGGGGCTGGTGCAGGGTTCCGGTAGGCGTGAATAGCCGTCAACGGAACAAGGTACATGCTTGCAGTCAAATCAAACCAAGAAGGAGCAGGCAAGGTAATAGTCTCAGGATGATGTTTATTAAAGAACAATTGATATTTAAGCTCCCCTACCCTATTTTTAACAATAAAATCATGTGCCACCATACTTTTATGATCTAGATAAACACGGGGCATCACCTTTTCTTCCTTCTCAGCATGCCTAATAGGTATGTTAAAATGTGCGGCTAGGCGTGTGGCATAGATGCCTCCAAAGATGGGGCCCTTAGTACGGTTCATATTTAACCGTCTAGCAATAATACCGCCCAAACTAAAAGTGTTATCACTGTATAAACCTTGGAGCAGAATAATTAAATCAGGGATACTAAGGTTTCCAGAATTTCCGCGTCCAATTAAACAATGACTAGCAAATAATGCAAAGTAACGCAAAACAGGAAAATGTATGCTAGTGATTCGTGCGTCGGAAACCTTCCTCGTTTCTCCTACAGTGATATTATCAATAAACCCAGCCACATCATCATGATGTGGTTCTTCTGTCTTGCCCTCAAAAGGGACTAAACAAATCCGACAGAAATCATAAAGTGACATCTCCTTATGCTCATCATATAAATGAAACTCCACCGTAGGTGGTGAGTTCCTAGAATGAAAATGAAAGTTTTGCACAAAGGTATTTGTGATTAAGAGATACTGATCGCATTGGTCATGGAGGAAAGCGGTGAGGCCTGCATTGTGAGCCAATTCATGAAAATATTCATAGATACCGGCTGCTCTCAAGAAATCATCAGAAGGCCATTCACATGCCCGAATCTCCGTGGTGCGTGGCAAATTATACTTAGGCTTCGCTGCCTTTTCCTTCGAGCTTTGGCTCGATGAGCCCCTCAATAATCTCCTCATCATTTTTCTGAAACAATCTGAAATTTTTAGTAACTTCAAAATAAAAGTAAACCAAACTCAATAATATTGATAGCAACTACTCCTACAAGTGCCTAGAGCCTAAATCAAGCATTAGAACTACTTCGAACCATATAAATTTGGCATGCAAGCTCAAGACCATGGTCACCTATGCAGCACAAATTTGCAAAGAATAAAGCACTAGAACAAAAACTAATTGGACCAATGGAGGATTCACATACCAAGGAACAATCTCCCCAAGCAGTTTTGCGAGAGGTGCTTTGAGCAAGGAGATCGAAAATCATAGCAAAAGTGGCTGGAACACGTGCTTGAGTTGGTTTTTCGGGTTTGTGTGAGACAGAGGAAGAAGATGGGTGCTGGGATAAGTGGAGGAGGGCCACCGTGGGCCCACGAGGCAGGGGCGCGCCCTAGGGGGGCGCACCCACCACCCTCGTGGCCAGGTGGTAGCTCCTCCCGCGGTAATTTTTGCACAGAAATTCTCAAATATTCCCGAAAAAATCATATTAAATTGGCATGGCATTCTGAGGACTTTTATTTTCGGGATATTTTTATATTGCACGGATAAGTCAGGAAACAGACTAAAAATACTATTTTTACTTTATTTAATATAAATAACAGAAAGTAAAAGTGGGGTACAGAAGTTTGTGCTTCTAGTTTCATCCATCTCATGCTCATCAAAAAGAATCCACTAACAAGGTTGATCAAGTCGTGTTAACAAACTCGTTCTGATAATCATGAAACCGAAGAAATTTCGAATAACAATAAGTTACCTCAACGGGGATATGCACATCCCCAATAATAAGTATATCACATTTCTTCTTGACAGTAGGAAGAGGAAATTCAAAACCTCCAAATATAATCGATTGAATTTTTCCAATAGAGTTGATACTATGAACTTGAGGTTGTTTCCTCAGAAAGTGTGCCGTATGCTAATTACCATTAACATGGAAAGTGACATTGCCTTTGTTGCAATCAATAACAGCCCCTGTAGTATTAAGAAAAGTTCTTCCAAGAATAATAGACATACTATCATCCTCGGGAATATCAAGTATAACAAAGTCCGTTAAAATAGTAACATTTGCAACCACAACAGGCACATCCTCAAAAATACCGACAGGTATAGCAGTTGATTTATCAGCCATTTGCAAAGATATTTCAGTAGGTGTCAGCTTATTCAAGTCAAGTCTACGATATAAAGAGAGAGGCATAACACTAACACCGGCTCCAAGATCACATAAAGCAGTTTTAATATAATTTTTTTAATGGAGCAAGGTATAGTAGGTACTCCGGGGTCTCCAAGTTTCTTTGGTATTCCACCCTTAAAAGTATAATTAGCAAGCATGGTGGAAATCTCAGCTTCCGGTATCTTTCTTTTATTAGTAGTGATATCCTTCATATATTTAGCATAAGGATTTGTTTTGAGCACATCAGTTAATCTCATACGCAAAAAGATAGGCCTAATCATTTCAGCAAAGCGCTCAAAATCCTCGTCATCCTTTTTCTTGGATGGTTTCAGAGTAAAAGGCATGGGTTTCTGAACCCAAGGTTCCCTTTCTTTACCATGTTTCCTAGCAACAAAGTCTCTTTTATCATAACGTTGATTATTTGATTGTGGGTTATCAAGATCAACAGCAGGTTCAATTTCTACATCATTATCATTACTAGGTTGAGCATCATTATGAACATCATCATTAATATTTTCATTAGGTTCATGTTCATTACCAGATTGTGTTTCAGCATCAGACATAGAAATATCATTTGGATTATCGGGTGGTTCAGCAATAGGTTCACTAGAAGTTTGCACAGTTCTATCATTTTTCTTCTTCTTCTTTTTAGAAGAACTAGGAACATCAATATTATTTCTTTGAGAATCTTGCTCAATTCTTTAGGGTGGCCTTCAGGATACAAAGGTTCCTGTGTCATTCTACCAGTTCTAGTAGCCACTCTAACAACATAATCATTTTTCTTACTATTCATTTCATCAAGCACTTCTTTTTGAGCCTTAAGTACTTGTTCTACTTGAGTGGTAACCATAGAAGCATGTTTGCTAACAAGTTTAAGTTCACCTTTAATATTAGCCATATAATCACCCAAGCGTCTAATCATATAAGCATTTTCTTTTAATTGTCTACCAAAATAAGCATTGAAATCGTCTTGCTTAAACATAAAGTTATCAAACTCATCCAAGCACTGACTAGCAATTTTAGTAGGAGGAACTTCAGTTTTATCATATCTGTAGAGAGAATTTACCTTTACTACCTGTGTCGGGATATCGGGATCAGGAGGTTCTTCAGTAAATAAATAATTAAGGTCATATGTTTCTTCAACAGGCGGTGAATTAAGACCATGTATTTCTTCAATAGGAGGTAAATTCTTAACATCTTCAGCTTTAATACCTTTCTCTTTCATAGATTTCTTTGCCTCTTGCATATCTTCAGGACTGAGAAATAGAACACCTCTCTTCTTCGGAGTTGGTTTAGGAATAGGCTCAGTAATTGGAGCAGGAGATGGCTCAGGAGCTGGCTCAGGAGGTGCCCAATTATTTTCATTTATCAACATATTATTCAATAGAATTTCAGCTTCATCCGGTGTTCTTTCCCTGAAAAGAGAACCGGCACAACTATCCAGGTAATCTCTGGAAGCATCGGTTAGTCCATTATAAAAGATATCAAGTATTTCAGGTTTCTTAAGAGGATGATCAGGCAAAGCATTAAGTAACTTGAGAAGCCTCCCCCAAGCTTGTGGGAGACTCTCTTCTTTAATTTGCATGAAGTTGTATATTTCCCTCAAAGCAGCTTGTTTCTTATGAGTAGGGAAATATTTAGAAGAGAAGTAATAAATCATATCCTAGGGACTACGCACACAACCAGGATCAAGAGAATTAAACCATATCTTAGCATCACCCTTTAATGAGAACGGAAATATTTTGAGTATATAAAAGTAACGCGATCTCTCATCATTAGTGAACAGGGAAGCTATATCATTTAACTTAGTAAGATGTGCCACAACAGTTTCAGATTCATAGCCATAAAACGGATCAGATTCAACCAAAGTAATTATATCAGGATCAACAGAGAATTCATAATCCTTATCAGGAACACATATAGGTGAAGTAGCAAAAGCAGGGCCAGGTCTCATTTTATCTCTAAGTGATTCTTTGTTCCATTTAATTAATAACCTCTTAAGCTCATATCTATCTTTGCAAGCTAAAATAGCGGCAGAAGATTCCATATCAAAAAGATAACCCCCAGGAATAACAGGCATATTTTCATCATTGTATTCAGATTCAATAATGTCTTTTTCTCTAGCCCTAGCAATTTGTTCATCAAGAAATTCACCAAGGGGCACAATAGTATTAGGCAAAGAAGCAGTTTCATCATAAGTATCATGCATAGCAGAAGTGGCATCATCAATAACATGCGACATATCAGAACGAATAGCAGAAGCAGGTGTAGGTGTCGCAAACTTACTCATAACAGAAGGTGAATCAAGTGCAGAGCTAGATGGCAGTTCCTTACCTCCCCTCGTAGTTGAGGGATATATCTTGGTTTTTGGATCTCTCAAGTTCTTCATAGTGTCCAGCAGATATAAATCCCAAGTGACTCAAAGAATAGAGCTATGCTCCCCGACAACGGCGCCAGAAATTTGTCTTGATGACCCACAAGTATAGGGGATCGCAACAGCTTTTGAGGGTAGAGTATTCAGCCAAAATTTATTGATTCGACACAAGGGGAGCCAAAGAATATTCTCAAGTATTAGCAGCTGAGTTGTCAATTCAACCACACCTAGAAACTTAGTATCTGCAGCAAAGTGTTTAGTAGCAAAGTAATATGATAATGGTGGTAGCGGCAACAAAAGTAAAGACAGCAAAAGTAATGTTTTTGGTATTTTGTAGTGATTGTAACAGTAGCAGCGGGAAAGTAAATAAGCGAGAATCAGTATATGGAAAACTCATAGGCACCGGATCAGTGATGGATAATTATGCCGGATGTGGTTCATCATGTAACAGTCATAACATAGGGTGACACAGAACTAGCTCCAATTCATCAATGTAATGTAGGCATGTATTCCGTATATAGTCATACGTGCTTATGGAAAAGAACTTGCATGACATCTTTTGTCCTACCCTCCCGTGGCAGCGGGGTCCTATTGGAAACTAAGGGATATTAAGGCCTCCTTTTAATAGAGAACCGGAACAAAGCATTAGCACATAGTGAATACATGAACTCCTCAAACTATGGTCATCACCGGGAGTGGTCCCGATTATTGTCACTTCGGGGTTGCCGGATCATAACACATAGTAGGTGACTATAGACTTGCAAGATAGGATCAAGAACTCACATATATTCATGAAAACATAATAGGTTCAGATCTAAAATCATGGCACTCGGGCCCTAGTGACAAGCATTAAGCATAGCAAAGTCATTGCAACATCAATCTCAGAACATAATGGATACTAGGGATCAAACCCTAACAAAACTAACTCGATTACATGATAAATCTCATCCAACCCATCACCGTCCAACAAGCCTATGATGCAATTACTCAGGCGCGGCGGTGAGCATCATGAAATTGGTGATGGAGGATGGTTGATGATGACGACGGCGACGAATCCCCCTCTTCGGAGCCCCGAACGGACTCCAAATCAGCCCTCCTGGGAGGTTTTAGGGCTTGGCGGCGGCTCCATGTCGTAAAACGCGATGATTTCTTCTCTCTGATTTTTTTCTCATCGAAACTCAATATATGGAGGTGGAGTCGAAGTCGGAGACGCAACAGGGGGCCCACGAGGTAGGGGGCGCGCCCTAGGGGGGGCGCCCCCCCACCCTCGTGAGAAGGGTGTGGGCCCCCTGGTCTTCATCTTTGGCGAGGATTTTTTATTGTTTTTTCTAAGATGTTCCGTGGAGTTTCAGTTCATTCCGAGAATATTTGTTTTCTATACATAAAACAACACCATGGTAATTCTGCTGAAAACAGCGTCAGTCCGGGTTTGTTCCATTCAAATCATACAAGTTAGAGTCCAAAACAAGGGCAAAAGTGTTTGGAAAAGTAGATACGACGGAGATGTATCATACACCATAAAGAATGGTGTGTATCTGGTCATGCGATTGGGCATGGTCCGCAGCCCCCAGAGTATGGAGTCGAGCTCCTCAACCCAGTGTTTATCTAACTCCTTTAAGGATCACACTAGTCTGGGTTTGATGCCACTCATTATCAAGCCATTAGCCCGTTCGACTTGACTATTTGTTTGAGGGTGATAGACGGAGGCATGATCGAGCTTGATTCCCAGATTGGCACACCAAGTTTTTACCTCATCGGCTGTGAAGTTAGAGCCGTTATCGGTAATGATGCTGTGTGGGACACCATAACAGTGTACGACACCGGATATGAAATCTATCACTGGTCCGGCTTTGGTCATTTTAACTGGTTTGGCCTCTATCCACTTAGTGAATTTATCTACCATGACCAGCAGATATTTTTTCCTATGGATTCCCCCTTTAAGGAGTCCGACCATGCCAAGCCCCCTGACCGCAAAAGGCCAAGTAATGGGGATTGTTTGTAGGGCGGTAGGTGGCATATGGCTTTGATTGGTGAAGACCTGGCATCCTACACAATGTTGGACGAGGTCTTGTACATCTGCTCGGGCTGTTGGCCAGAAAAAACTGGTACGGAAGGCCTTACTTACAAGGGCCCGAGTTGCGACGTGATGACCGCCAAGACCAGCATGAATTTCAGCCAAAAGTTGCCGCCACTCTTCTTCGGAGATACGTCTTTGAAGGGCTCCGGTAGTACTTTTCTTGTAGATCTCACCTTCATGAACCTTGTAGGCTTTCGAGCGTCAAACGATACATCGAGCCTCAGCTCTCGCCTATTAAGGTAGGCCAGGAAGGGTTCGGTCCATGGGGCGATTATTGCCATGATTACATGGGCCAACGGTGTTATTTCAATGGCCGAGCCCCCGATGATATTGGAATCGTGTTCGGAATCTGGGGGTATGGTCGGCTCCGGACTGGTGTTGCTGCTCTCGTCCTGCCATACCACGGATGGCTTGAAGAGCCTCTCCACAAAGGTATTGGGTGGGACGGGTCGCGCTTAGCGTCCATGCAAGCAAGGATGTCCGTTGCTTGCTTACTCTCTTGGGCCACATGATGAAACTCGAGCTCCTCAAACCGAGTTGATATTTTAAGTACGGCGTTGCGGTAAGCCGCCATCTTCGGATCTTTGGCATCAAATTATTCGTTTATTTGGGATATTGCAAGGTTTGAATCCCCACGCACCTCAAGGCCTTGTATGCCCAAGAGACGACTATCCGAAGACCATGCAATAAGGCCTCATATTCGGCTGCGTTATTAGAGTCTGTATATAGTATTTGGAGCACATAACGGACCGTGTCTCCTGTGGGGGATGTCAGGACGACACTAGCCCCCAGTTCGGCTAGCATTTTAGAGCCGTCAAAGTGCATCACCCAGTTGGAATATGTGTCGTACTCTTTAGGGAGTTCGGCCTCTGTCCATTCGGCAACGAAGTCAGCCAACACCTGAGATTTAATGGCTCGGTGTGGCTTATATGTTATTTCAAACGGTAAGAGCTCAATGGCCCATTTGGCAATCCGGTCGGTGGCATCCCGGTTGTTTATGATATCATTAAGTGGTACTTCGGAAGCCACCATGATCGAACATTCTTGGAAGTAGTGCCGCAGCTTTCGGGATGCCATGAAGACCACATACACTATGTTTTGATAATGTGGGTATCGGGATTTGCATGGTGTGAGAACCGTCGATACATAGTATACTGGTTTTTGAAGTGGGAATTTATGTCCCTCTTCTTCTCGTTCAACGACGAGCACCGCACTCACCACCTAGTGTGTTGCAGATATGTATAGTAACATGGGTTTGCCGATGTTTGGCACGGCCAGGATTGGGTTGCTTGCTAACAAAGCTTTTATTTCTTCTAGTCCGGCTGTTTCAGCGTTTGTCCACGCAAAGTTGTCGGTGCGTCGGAGCAGGCGATATAGTGGCAGCGTCTTTTCTCCTAATCTGGAGATAAAGCGGCTCAAAGCTGCCACGCACCCGGCTAGTTTTTGGACCTACTTGAGGTCTATTGGTGTAGCCAACTGTGACAGGGCTCGGATTTTGGCTGGGTTTGCCTCGATTCCCCTATTGGAAACAATGAACCCAAGCAGTTTTCTGGTGGGAACGCCAAAAACGCATTTTTCTAGATTGAGATGTATGTCATATCTTTGGAGGTTGTTGAGTGTAAGGCGTAAGTCATCTACCAATGATTCAACATGCTTAGTTTTGATGACTACATCATCTACATATACCTCAACTGTCTTGCCGATTTCCTTTTCCAGGCACGTTTGAATCATGCGTTGATATGTGGCACCGGCGTTTTTTAGCCCGAAGGGCATGGTGTTGAAGCAGAAGGGCCCGTATGGGGTGATGAATGCCGTTGCGCCTTGGTCGGATTCCTTCATTTTGATTTGATGGTATCCAGAGTATGTGTTGAGGAAGCACCGTGACTCGTGTCCTACAGTTGCATCAATAATCTGGTCGATGCGGGGTAGTGGGAAGGGATCCTTAGGGCATGCTTTATGAAGGTCCTTGAAGTCGACACACAATTGCCAGGATTTGTCCTTCTTTGGCACCATGACTAGGTTTGCTAGCCAGTCTAGATGTTTGATCTCTCTGATAAACCCGGCCTCGAGTAGCTTGGCTAGCTCCTCACCCATAGCCCGTCGTTTGGGTTCGGAAAATCGCCGCAGAGTTTGCTGGACTGGTTTGTATCCCTTCAGTATATTGAGACTATGTTCGGCTAGCGCGTGCGCGATTCCTGGCATATCCAAGGGGTGCCAGGCGAAGATGTCCCAATTCTCGCGCAAGAACGCGCACAATGCGGCATCGACCGTCGGATCCAGCTGTGCCCTGATGGAAGCTGTCTTCTTGGGGTCCGTCAGGTGAACTTGAAATTTGATTATCTCGTCTGCTGGCTTAAAAGAAGTGGATTTAGGCCTTTTATCAGGAATTACATCGTCTTTATCCACTGTGGAATGCAAAGCGGTGAGCTCCTCGGCCGCCAGGGCTTCAGATAGTGCCTCGAGGGCCAGGGATGCGGTTTTATTTTCAGCGCGGAGTGCTATGTCCGGATCACTAGTGATAGTGATAACACCATTGGACCCGGGCATTTTGAGCTTCATGTACCCATAATGAGGTATGGCTTGAAAGCGTGTGAACGCCTCTCGCCCCAATAGGGCATGATATCTGCTGTTGAAAGGGGCCACCTGGAAGATTATCTCTTCGGACCTATAGTTCTCCGGTGTGCCAAATACCACGTCGAGTTTAATTTCCCCCGAGCATCTTGCTTCCCGACTGGGGATAATTCCTCAAAAGGTTGTATTACTCTGCTCGATGCGACTCATGTCCATTTGCATTTTATTGAGCGTGTCTTCGTAGATGAGGTTCAGGCCGCTGCCGCCGTCCATGAGCACTTTAGTGAGGTGAAAGTCGTCTATAATTGGGTTTAACACCAAAGCGGTTGGTTCTCGGACTGATCGGGCCCTTGGCTTGTCACTGGTGTTAAAGGTGCCATATCATTCTAAGGATTTATTGCCGCTATGTGATTGGCTTCGACAAGGTCGTGTAGCGTCCTTTTATGCCGATTGTTTGAAGGAAAGGTCTCGAAGACCGTAAACACATTGAGGTCATTATCCTCGGGGGAATGCCTTGCCGGAGTAGTGTTGGTGAGAATAGCCTCCCCGCTTTTAGCCACCTATCGGAGTATCCAACATTCCCGATGGCTATGAGTTGTTTCGAAGTTCAGCATCACGTGTATCTGACAGGGCTTGTCGAGCCATTCATCGAGGACAGTTCTGTGTCCCCATAAGGGCTTACTTTTTATTTCCGTGGAGTAATGGCCAGGTGCCCCATAAGGGTGCATCCGTTTTGTCCGGCCGGTGGGTGGCTTCAAGGCCGGTGGTTCCCACCGAGCTGTCTGGGCTTTCCAGGCGCTTTCCATTGCGCAATACTTATGTACTATGTGTGCCAAATCTACAAAGTGCAGTGTGTGGCACCGGTTGAGGGCATTGAGGATCCCCTCGTCCATACAGTTGCGGCAAAAGACTGATACCACATCATTTTCGCAGCAATCTTTGATCTTGTCCTGGGGGTTTTTAGACTCAGCACCTAATTCTATGTTCGGAGGACAGATGATCTCTTCCCGAGGATGAGTATCCGACTTATAGGGCTCGGAGATCCGAACATAGTTTGTTTTCAGCATAGGAGGAGCGGTATCCTCAACTTGTTCTTCCACAACAGTCACCAGGTGGGTGACAGGTGGAGACCCGATTTCCCTCAGATCGGGTTTAAGCCCAATCAGATCGTAATCTGTTGCAACCCCCAGGGCGGCGATGCGATCTAGCAGTTCATTTAAAGACAACACATCTGCCAGATCTATCTTATCGACACCTTCAGGGTTGATGCGGAGATGATTTTTGGCAATCCACGAGACCACCTTGGGCTTAATGGCCGGGCGGGCGCCTATGGAGAAATTGCCGATCTGGAGGATCTGCCCAGGAACTAGGGCTCTTCTAGAGGTTATTTTGTCGTTGATGACAACGCAATCCATCAATCCTTCTATCGACAACACGGAGGAACTCTCAATGAAAGCACCAATGTCAGTGTCAAAACCGGCAGATCTCGAGTAGGGGGTCCTGAACTATGCGTCTAAGGATCGAAGGTAACAGGAGGCAGGGGACACAATGTTTACCCAGATTCGGGCCCTCTTGATGGAGGTAAAACCCTACGTCCTGCTTGATTGACCTTGATGAGTATAGGGGTTACAAGAGTTGATCTACCTCGAGATCGTAATGGCTAAACCCTAGATGTCTAGCCTGTATGATTATGATTGCCGCTACGGACTAAACCCTCCAGTTTATATAGACATCGAAGGGGGCTGGGTCGTACAAAGTCGGTTTATAGAGAAAGGAATCCTCATATCCGAACGCCAAGCTTGTCTTCCACGCCAAGCAGAGTCCCATCCGGACACGGGGGAAAACCCTCGATCTTGTATCTTCACGGCCCATCAGTCTGGCCCACATTACATAGCCCGGACGTCCGAGGACCCCCTAGTCCAGGACTCCCTCACTAGTCGGTATCTTCCATGCTAAGCGGGTTATTCTCAGGTCGAGTGTTTATTCACTCGCCATTGCACGAGAAAAGAGTGGTAATAGGGATGCCCAGTCCCAAACTGCAAAATACAAAAAGAGTTAATCGCTCAAATAATCAAACAAAAACTCCCAATGGAGTCAAAACCTTTACTTTTATCGCTTGGGAACCGCCACTAGCCTGTTTAGCATGGGTGATATTGATAATTGATTGTCGTGAAGTAAATGAGAAGGGTGCATGTCTCAAAATATTATTTATCTTTGTTTTAAAATTTGAGATCTGGCACCTCTGCAAATCACTGCTTCCCTCTGCAAAGGGACAATCTATTTACTTTTATGTTGTATCATCACCATCTAAAACAAGCGCCAGAAACTGAGAAGAGCATGATACATCTCCAACGTATCCATAATTTTTTATTGTTCCATGCTATTATATTATCTGTTTTGAATGTTTAATGGGCCTTAATATGCACTTTTATATTATTTTTGGGACTAACCTATTAACCGAAGGCCCAGTGCAAATTGTTGTTTTTTTGCCTATTTCAGTGTTTCACAGAAAAGGAATATCAAATGAATCCAAACGGAATGAAACCTTTGCGAAGATCTTTTTTGGAACAAACGCAATCCAGGAGACTTGGAGTGGAGGTCAAGGAAGCAACAAGGAGGCCACGAGGTAGGGCGGCGCACCCAAGGGAAGGCGCGCCCCCACCCTCGTGGGCCCCTCGTAGCTCCACCGACCTACTTCTTTCACCTATATATACTCTTATACCCTGAAAACATCTAGAGGAGCCATGAAACCACTTTTCCATCGCCGCAACCTTCTGTACCCGTGAGATCCCATCTGGGGACCTTTTCCGGCGATCTGCCGCAGGGGGATTCGATCACGGAGGGCTTATACATCAACACCATAGCCTCTCCGATGATGTGTGAGTAGTTTACCACAGACCTTCGTGAAGGAAATATGCCCTAGAGGCAATAATAAAGTTATTATTTATTTCCTTATATCATGATAAATGTTTATTATTCATGCTAGAATTGTATTAACCGGAAACATAATACATGTGTGAATACATAGACAAACAGAGTATCACTAGTATGCCTCTACTTGACTAGCTCGTTAATCAAAGATGGTTATGTTTCCTAACCATGAACAAAGAGTTGTTATTTGATTAACAAGGTCACATCATTAGTTGAATGATCTGATTGACATGACCCATTCCATTAGCTTAGCACCCGATCGTTTAGTATGTTGCTATTGCTTTCTTCATGACTTATACATGTTCCAATGACTATGAGATTATGCAACTCCCGTTTACCGGAGGAACACTTTGGGTACTACCAAACGTCACAACGTAACTGGGTGATTATAAAGGAGTACTACAGGTGTCTCCAAAGGTAGATGTTGGGTTGGCGTATTTTGAGATTAGGATTTGTCACTCCGATTGTCGGAGAGGTATCTCTGGGCCCTCTCGGTAATGCACATCACTTAAAGCCTTGCAAGCATTGCAACTAATGAGTTATTTGCGGGATGTTGTATTACGGAACGAGTAAAGAGACTTGCCGGTAACGAGATTGAACTAGGTATTGGATACCGACGATCGAATCTCGGGCAAGTAACATACCGATGACAAAGGGAACAACGTATGTTGTTATGCGGTCTGACCGATAAAGATCTTCGTAGAATATGTAGGAGCCAATATGGGCATCTAGATCCCGCTATTGGTTATTGACCGGAGACGTGTCTCGGTCATGTCTACATTGTTCTCGAACCGTAGGGTCCACACGCTTAAGGTTTCGATGACAGTTATATTATGAGTTTATGAGTTTTGATGTACCGAAGGAGTTCGGAGTCCCGGATGAGATCGGGGACATGACGAGGAGTCTCGAAATGGTCGAGACGTAAAGATCGATATATTGGACGACTATATTCGGACTTCGGAAAGGTTCCGAGTGATTCGGGTATTTTTCGGAATACCGTAGAGTTACGGGAATTCGCCGGGGAGTATATGGGCCTTATTGGGCCATACGGGAATAGAGGAAAGAGTCCAAAAGGAAGGAGGCCTGCGCCCCCCCTCTGGTCCGAATTGGACAAGGGGCGCAGCCCCCTTTTCCTTATTCCTCTCCCCCTCTTTCCCCTTCTCCTACTCCAACAAGGAAGGAGGGAGTCCTACTCCCGGTGGGAGTAGGACTCCCCTTGGCGCGCCTCCTCCTAGGCCGGCCGCCCCCTCCCCCTTGCTCCTTTATATACGGAGGCAGGGGGCACCCCATAACACACAAGTTGATCCACGTGATTGTTCCTTAGCCGTGTGCGGTGCCCCCTGCCACCATATTCCACCACGGTCGTATTGTAGCGGTGCTTAGGCGAAGCCCTGCGACAGTAGAACATCAAGATCGTCACCACGCCGTCGTGCTGGCGCAACTCCTCCCCAAGCTTTGCTGGATCGGAGCCCGGGGATCGTCATCGAGCTGTACGTGTGCTAAGAACTCGGAGGTGCCGGAGTAATGGTGCTTGGATCGGTCGGATCGGGAAGAAGACGTACGACTACTTCCTCTATGTTGTGTCAACGCTTCCGTTGCGATCTACAAGGGTACGTAGATCAGACTCTCCCCCTTGTTGCTATGCATCACCATGATCTTGCGTGTGCGTAGGAATTTTTTTTGAAATTACTACGTTCCCCAACAGTGGCATCCGAGCCTAGGTTTTATGGTTTGATGTTATGTGCACGAGTAGAACACAAGTGAGTTGTGGACGATATAAGTCATACTGCCTACCAGCATGTCATACTTTGGTTCAGCGGTATTGTTGGACGAGACGACCCGGACCAACCTTATGCGTACGCTTATGCGAGACCGGTTCCCTCGACGTGCTTTGCACATAGATGGCTTGCAGGCGACTGTCTCTCCAACTTTAGTTGAACCGAGTGTGGCTATGCCCGGTCCTTGAGAAGGTTAAAACGGAGTCTATTTGACAAACTATCGTTGTGGTTTTGATGCGTAGGTGAGATTGGTTCTTACTTAAAGCCCGTAGCAGCCACGTAAAACTTGCAACAACAAAGTAGAGGACGTCTAACTTGTTTTTGCAGGGCATGTTGTGATGTGATATGGTCAAGGCATGATGCTAGATTTTATTGTATGAGATGATCATGTTTTGTAACCAAGTTATCGGCAACTGGCAGGAGCCATATGGTTGTCGCTTTATTGTATGCAATGCAATCGCGATGCAATGCTTTACTTTATTACTAAGCGGTAGTGATAGTCGTGGAAGCATAAGATTGGCGAGACGACAACAATGCTACGATGGAGATCAAGGTGTCGCGCCGGTGACGATGGTGATCATGACGGTGCTTCGAAGATGGAGATCACAAGCACAAGATGATGATGGCCATATCATATCACTTATATTGATTGCATGTGATGTTTATCTTTTATGCATCTTATCTTGCTTTGATTGACGGTAGCATTATAAGATGATCTCTCACTGAATTATCAAGAAGTGTTCTCCCTGGGTATGCACCGTTGCGAAAGTTCTTCGTGCTGAGACACCACGTGATGATCGGGTGTGATAGGCTCTACGTTCAAATACAACGGGTGCAAAACAGTTGCACACGCGGAATACTCAGGTTATACTTGACGAGCCAAGCATATACAGATATGGCCTCGGAACACGGAGACCGAAAGGTCGAGCATGAATCATATAGTAGATATGATCAACATAATGATGTTCACCGATGAAACTACTCCATCTCACGTGATGATCGGACATGGTTTAGTTGATTTGGATCACGTGATCACTTAGAGGATTAGAGCGATGTCTATCTAAGTGGGAGTTCTTAAGTAATATGATTAAATTGAACTTAAATTTATCATAAACTTAGTCCTGGTAGTATTTTGCAAATTATGTTGTAGATCAATAGCTCGCGTTGTTGCTTCCCTGTGTTTATTTTGATATGTTCCTAGAGAAAATTGTGTTGAAAGATGTTAGTAGCAATGATGCGGATTGGATCCGTGATCTGAGGTTTATCCTCATTGCTGCACAGAAGAATTATGTCCTTGATGCACCGCTAGGTGACAGACCTATTGCAGGAGCAGATACAGACGTTATGAACGTTTGGCTAGCTCAATATGATGACTACTTGATAGTTTAGTGCACCATGCTTAATGGCTTAGAATCGGGACTTCAAAGACATTTTGAACGTCATGGACCATATGAGATGTTCCAGGAGTTGAAGTTAATATTTCAAGCAAATACCCGAGTTGAGAGATATGAAGTCTCCAACAAGTTCTATAGCTAAAAGATGGAGGAGAATCGCTCAACTAGTGAGCATGTGCTCAGATTGTCTGGGTACTACAATCGCTTGAATCAAGTGGGAGTTAATCTTCCAGATAAGATAGTGATTGACAGAATTCTCTAGTCACCATCACCTAGTTAGTAGAACTACGTGATGAACTATGATATGCAAGGGATAACGGAAACGATTCCCAAGCTCTTCATGATGCTGAAATCGACGAAGGTAGAAATCAAGAAAAACATCAAGTGTTGATGGTTGACAAGACCACTAGTTTGAAGAAAAGGGCAAAAGGGAAGAAGGGGAACTTCAAGAAGAACGGCAAGCAAGTTGCTGCTCAAGTGAAGAAGCCCAAGTCTGGTCCTAAGCCTGAGACTAAGTGCTTCTACTGCAAAGGGACTGGTCACTGGAAGCGGAACTGCCCCAAGTATTTGGCGGATAAGAAGGATGGCAAAGTGAACAAAAGTATATTTGATATACATGTTATTGATGTGTGCTTTACTAGTGTTTATAGCAACCCCTCAGTATTTGATATTGGTACAGTTGCTAAGAGTAGTAACTCAAAACAGGAGTTGCGGAATAAACAGAGACTAGTTAAGGGTGAAGTGACGATGTGTGTTGGAAGTAGTTCCAAGATTGATATGATCATCATCGCACACTCCCCTATACTTTCGGGATTAGTGTTGAACTTAAATAAGTATTATTTGGTTTTTGCGTTGAGCATGAATATGATTTGATCATGTTTATTGCAATACGGTTATTCATTAAAGTCAGAGAATAATTGTTGTTCTGTTTACATGAATAAAACCTTCGATGGTCATACACCCAATGAAACAAGTTCGTTGGATCTCGATCGTAGTGATACACATATTCATAATATTGAAACCAAAAGATGCAAAGTTAATAATGATAGTGCAACTTATTTGTGGCACTGCCGTTTAGGTCATATTGGTATAAAGCGCATGAAGAAACTCCATGCTGATGGGCTTTCGGAATCACTTGATTATGAATCACTTGATGCTTGCGAACCATGCCTTTTGGTCAAGATGACTAAAACACCGTTCTCCGGAACAATGGAGCAAGCAACAGATTTGTTGGAAATCATACATACTGATGTATGTGGTCTGATGAATATTTAAGGCTTGCAGCGGGTATCATTATTTTCTGACCTTCACAGATGATTTGAGCAGATATGGGTATATCTACTTAATGAAATAGAAGTCTGATACATTTGAAAAGTTCATATAATTTCAGAGTGAAGTGGAAAATCATCGCAACAAGAAAATAAAGTTTCTACGATCTGATCGTGGAAAAGAGTATTTGAGTTACGAGTTTGGTCAGTTAAAACAATGTGAAATAGTTTCACTACTCACGCCACCTGGAACACCACAGCATAATGGTGTGTCCGAACGTCATAACCGTACTTTATTGGATATAGTGCAATCTATGATGTTTCTTACCGATTTACAACTATCGTTTTTGGGGTCATGCATTAGAGACAGCTGCATTCACGTTAAAAAAAGGGGGGCACCATCTATATCCGTCGATACGACACCTAATGAACTATGGTTTGGCAAGAAACCAAAGTTGTCATTTCTTGAAGTTTGGGGTTGCGATGCTTATGAGAAAAAGTTTCATCCTGATAAGCTCAAACCAAAATCGGAGAAATATGTCTTCATAGGATACCCAAAGGAGACTGTTGGGTACACCTTCTATCACAGATCCTAAGGCAAGACATTCCTTGCTTATAATGGATCCTTTCTAGAGAAGGAGTTTCTCTTGAAAGAAGTAAGTGGGAGGAAAGTAGAAAACTTGATAAGGTAATTGTACCTTCTACCTTATTGGAAAGTAGTTCATCACAAAAATCTGTTCTTGTGACTACTACACCAATTAGTGAGGAAGCTAATGATGATGATCATGTAACTTCAGATCAAGTTACTACCGAATCTCGTAGGTAAACCAGAGTGAGATCCGCACCAGAGTGGTACGGTAATCCTGTTCTGGAGGTCATGTTACTTGACCATGACGAACCTACGAACTATGAGGAAGCGATGGTGAGCCCAGATTCCGCGAAATGGTTTGAGGCCATGAAATCTGAGATATGATCCATGTATGAGAAAAAAGTTTGGACTTTGGTTGACTTGCCCGATGATCGGCAAGCAATTGAGAATAAATGGATCTTCAAGAGGAAGACGGACGCTGATAGTAGTGTTACTATCTACAAAGCTAGAATTGTCGCAAAAGGTTTTCGACAAGTTCAAGGTGTTGACTACGATGAGAGCTTCTCACTCTTATCTATGCTTGAGTCTGTCCGAATCATGTTAGTAATTGCCGCATTTTATGAAATCTGGCAAATGGATAAACAAAATTGCATTCCTTAATGGATTTATTAAAGAAGAGTTGTATATGATGCAACAGAAGGTTTTGTCAATCCGAAAGGTGCTAACAAAATGTGCAAGCTCCAGCGATCCATCTGTGGTCTGGTACAAGCATCTCGGAATTGGAATATACGCTTTGATGAGTTGATCAAAGCATATAGTTTTATACAGACTTGCGGTGAAGCCTGTATTTACAAGAAAGTGAGTGGGAGCACTACAGCATTTCTGATAAGTATATGTGAATGGCATATTGTTGATCGGAAATAATGTAGAATTATTCTGTAAAGCATAAAGGAGTGTTTGAAAGGAGTTTTTCAAAGAAAGACTTTGGTGAAGCTGCTTACATATTGAGCTTCAAGATCTATAGAGATAGATCAAGACGCTTGATAAGTTTTTTCAATGAGTACATACCTTGACAAGATTTTGAAGTAGTTCAAAATGGAGCAGTCAAAGAAAGAGTTCTTGCCTGTATTATAAGGTGTGAAGTTGAGTAAGACTCAAAGCCCGACCACGGCAGAAAATAGAAAGAGAATGAAAGTCATTCCCTATGCCTTGGCCATAGGTTCTATAAAGCATGTCATGTTGTATACCAAATCTATTGTATACCCTGCACTGATTTGGCAAGGGAGTACAATAGTGATCTAGGAATAGATCACTGGACAGCGGTCAGAATTATCCTTAGTGAAATAAGGATATGTTTCTCGATTATGGACGTGACAAAAAGGTTCGTCGTAAAGGGTTACGTCGATGCAAGTTTTTGACACTGATCCAGATGACTCTAAGTCTCAATATGGATACATATTGAAAGTGGGAGCAATTAGCTAGAGTAGCTCCGTGTAGAGCATTGTAGACATAGAACTTGCAAAATACTTACGGATCTGAATGTGATAGACCCGTTGACTAAAATTATCTCACAAGCAAAACATGATCACACCTTAGTACTCTTTGGGTGTTAATCACATAGATGTGTGAACTAGATTACTAACTCTAGTAAACCCTTTGAGTGTTAATCACATGGTGATGTGAACTATTGCTGTTAAATCACATGGCGATGTGAACTAGATTATTGACTCTAGTGCAAGTGGGAGACTGAAGGAAATATGCCCTAGAGGCAATAATAAAATTATTATTTATTTCCTTATATCATGATAAATGTTTATTATTCATGCTAGAATTGTATTAACCGGAAACATAATACATGTGTGAATACATAGACAAACAGAGTGTCACTAGTATGCCTCTACTTGACTAGCTCGTTAATCAAAGATGGTTATGTTTCCTAACCATTAACAAATAGTTGTTATTTGATTAACGAGGTCATATCATTAGTTGAATGATCTGATTGACATGACCCATTCCATTAGCTTAGCACCCGATCGTTTAGTATGTTGCTATTGCTTTCTTCATGACTTATACATGTTCCTATGACTATGAGATTATGCAACTCCCATTTACCGGAGGAACACTTTGGGTACTACCAAACGTCACAACGTAACTGGGTGATTATAAAGGAGTACTACAGGTGTCTCCAAAGGTAGATGTTGGGTTGGCGTATTTCAAGATTAGGATTTGTCACTCCGATTGTCGGAGAGGTATCTCTGGGCCCTCTCGGTAATGCACATCACTTAAAGCCTTGCAAGCATTGCAACTAATGAGTTAGTTGCGGGATGTTGTATTACGGAACGAGTAAAAAGACTTGCCGGTAACGAGATTGAACTAGGTATTGGATACCGACGATCGAATCTCGGGCAAGTAACATACCGATGACAAAGGGAACAACGTATGTTGTTATGCGGTCTGACCGATAAAGATCTTCGTAGAATATGTAGGAGCCAATATGGGCATCCAGGTCCCGCTATTGGTTATTGACCGGAGACGTGTCTCGGTCATGTCTACATTGTTCTCGAACCGTAGGGTCCGCACGCTTAAGGTTTCGATGACAGTTATATTATGAGTTTATGAGTTTTGATGTACCGAGGGAGTTCAGAGTCCCGGATGAAATCGGGGACATGACGAGGAGTCTCGAAATGATCGAGACGTAAAGATCGATATATTGGACGACTATATTCGGACTTCAGAAAGGTTCCGAGTGATTCGGATATTTTTCGGAATACCAGAGAGTTACGGGAATTCGCCGGGGAGTATATGGGCCTTATTGGGCCATACGGGAATAGAGGAAAGAGTCCAAAAGGAAGGAGGCCTGCGCCCCCCCTCTGGTCCGAATTGGACAAGGGGCGCAACCCCCTTTTCCTTATTCCTCTCCCCCTCTTTCCCCTTCTCCTACTCCAACAAGGAAGGAGGGAGTCCTACTCCCGGTGGGAGTAGGACTCCCCTTGGCGCGCCTCCTCCTAGGCCGGCCGCCCCCTCCCCCTTGCTCCTTTATATACGGAGGCAGGGGGCACCCCATAACACACAAGTTGATCCACGTGATCGTTCCTTAGCCGTGTGCGGTGCCCCCTGCCACCATATTCCACCTCGGTCGTATTGTAGCGGTGCTTAGGCGAAGCCCTGCGACAGTAGAACATCAAGATCATCACCACGCCGTTGTGCTGGCGGAACTCCTCCCCGAAGCTTTGCTGGATCGGAGCCCGGGGATCGTCATCGAGCTGTACGTGTGCTAAGAACTCGGAGGTGCCGGAGTAACGGTGCTTGGATCGGTCGGATCGGGAAGAAGACGTACGACTACTTCCTCTACGTTGTGTCAACGCTTTCGTTGCGATCTACATGGGTACGTAGATCAGAATCTCCCCCTCGTTGCTATGCATCACCATGATCTTGCGTGTGCGTAGGATTTTTTTTTGAAATTACTACGTTCCCCAACACTTCGGGTCCATGGTTATTAGCTAGATGGCTTCTTCTCTCTCTTTGATCTTCAATACAAAGTTCTCCTCGATGTTCTTGGAGATCTATTCGATGTAATACTTTTTGCGGTGTGTTTGCCGAGATCTGATGAATTGTGGTTTTATGATCAAGTTTACCTATGAAAAATATTTGATTCTTCTCTGAATTCTTATATGAATGATTTGATATCTTTGCAAGTCTCTTCGAATTATCAGTTTGGTTTGGCCTACTAGATTGATCTTTCCTGCAATGGGAGAAGTGCTTAGCTTTGGGTTCAATCTTGCGGTGTCCTTTCCCAGTGACAGCAGGGGCAGCAAGGCACGTATTGTATTATTGCCATCAAGGATAAAAAGATGAGGTTTATATCATATTGCTTGAGTTTATCCCTCTACATCATGTCATCTTGCCTAATGCGTTACTCTGTTCTTATGAAGTTAATACTCTAGATCCATGCTGGATAGCGGTCGATGTGTGGAGTAATAGTAGTAGATGCAGAATTGTTTTGGTCTACTTGACATGGATGTGATGCCTATGTTTATGATCATGCCCAGATATTCTCATAACTATGCGCTTTTCTATCAATTGCTCGGCAGTAATTTGTTCACCCACCGTAAGATATGCTATCTTGAGAGAAGCCACTAGTGAAACCTATGGCCCCGGGTCTACTTTACATCATATTAATTTCCCGTCAACTAGCTATTTCTGTCGCCATTTATTTTGCAATCTTTATTTTCCAATCTATACAATAAAAATACCAAAAATATTTATCTTATTATCTTTATCATTTCTCACTTTTTCAAGTGGCCGTGAAGGGTTTAACAACCCCTTTATCACGTTGGTTGCAAGGTTCTTATTTGTTTGTGCAGGTACTAGGCAACTTGCGTGTAGTCTCCTACTGGATTGATACCTTGGTTCTCAAAAACTGAGGGAAATACTTACGCTACTTTGCTTCATCACCTTTTCCTCTTCAAGGGAAAACCAACGCATGCTCAAGAGGTAGCAGAGCACAGTTGTCATGATTTATGCATTGTGTGTAGCTAATGTTGGGTGCATCATGACTGGATTTTTTTTCTACCATGAATTACAATGTTTAGTCACTGCTTGAACCTTGGAGGTGCTCTGCATTTATGTTTTGCGGTCTCAGAAAGGGCTAGCGAGATACCACTATTGTCATATTATATCATCGTTGTTTTGACAACGTTGTTGATGTTTGAGATATCTTACTATTGCTCGCTAGCTGATTATGTCATTGATATGAATCATTATAATCTTTAAGAGTTCTTGTCGACATGGTTAGTTATAATGTTGGCTGAAAACCTGGGTGTTGTTTAAGCTTATTTATGCAAACAAGAGCAAAAGAGTTTGTAAAAGTTTTTATTTTTCACTTTCAGTTTATCAACTGAATTGCTTGAGGACTAGCAAATGTTTAAGCTTGGGGGAGTTGATACATCTCCAATGTATCTACTTTTCCTAATGCTTTTCCTCTTGTTTTGGACTCTAATTTGCATGATTTGAATGAAACTAACCCTGGACTGACACTGTTTTCAGCAGAACTACCATGGTGTTGTTTTTGTGCAGAAATAAAAGTCCTCAGAATGGAACGAAACTTTGCGAGGATTTTTCATATCAATAATAAGAATTTTTGGAGCCAAGACATGCCGGGGAGGGGCACCTGGGTGGGCACAACCCACCAGGACACGCCCCCCTCTCCTGGCGTGCCCAGGTGGGTTGTCCCCACCTGGTTGCCTCGCTGACCCTAAAACCAACGCTATAAAATCCTATTTTCGGAGAGAAAAATCAGGAAGAAAGAATTATCGCGATCCACAAGATGGAGCCGCCGCCAAGCCCTGTTCTTCCTTGGGAGGGCAGATCTGGAGTCCGTTTCGGGCTCCGGAGGGGGGGGGTCTTCGTTCTTCGTCATCACCAACCCTTCTCCATCGCCAATTCTATGATGCTCCCCATCGGGAGTGAGTAATCCCTTCGTAGGCTCGCTAGTCGGTGAAGAGTTGGATGAGATTCATCATCTAATCGAGTTAGTTTTTTTAGGGCTTGATCCCTAGTATCCACTATGTTCTTAGATTGATGTTGCTATGACTTTTCCATACTTAATGCTTGTCACTTTGGGCCCGGGTGCCATGATTTCAGATCTGAACCGTTTATGTTATCATCATTATATCCATGTTCTAGATCCGATCTTGCAAGTTATAGTCACCTACTATGTGTTATGATCTGGTAACCCCGGAGTGACAATAACCGGGACTTCTTCTGGTGATTTCCGTAGTTTGAGGAGTTCATGTATTCACTATGTGTTAATGCTTTGTTCCAGTTCTCTATTAAAAGGAGGCCTTAATATTCCTTAGTTTTCAATAGGACCACGCTGCCACGGGAGGGTAGGACCAAAGATGTCATGCAAGTTCTTTTAATAAAGCACGTATGACTATTTACGAAATACATGCCTACATTATATCGATGAACTGGAGCTAGTGCCGAATCGCCCTAGGTTATAACTGTCACATGATGAATATCATCCAACAAGTCACTGATCCAATGCCTACAAATTTATCTTATATTATTTCTGCTAAGTTACTACTGCTATCATCACTGTTCTTGCTACAAAATTACTGCTATCACTGTTACTGTTACTATTGCTGCTGTCACTACTATCAAAACTATCAAACTACTTTGCTACTGATCACTCTGCTGCAGATAAATAATATCCAGGTGTTGAATTGACAACTCAGTTGCTAATACCTTCAAATATTCTTTGGCTCCCCTTGTGTCGAATCTATAAATTTGGGTTGAATACTCTACCCTCGAAAACTGTTGCGATCCCCTATACTTGTGGGTTATCAAGATGTATCCATCGTCCAAGAACTTCTATCTTCGGACCCTGTCATGATTAGTAGAAACAAGAAACAAAATTCAAGAATAATGTTCCTATGAACTACTAGGGTGTGGTGGTAAAGCGCTCACAGTAAAGGAAATATCAATATCTTATAAGTTCTTACCAAGCAGCAGGTGGTGACAGGCAACCAGCGGTGTCAAATAACTCCGAAAATTGAGTAAAGTGATTGCGAGGGGAACGTATGTATACACGGTGTAGAAATATGTGGATCTTGGAAGGCTTAAATATATGGTAGCAAAAGAATAGCAATAATCAATTCAAAGATGCAATGTTGAATAAACGCTCAACGACGTTAATGTGTTGGTCCTAGGCTAGAATGGACTAGAGACATGAGCCTAGAACACTAATGAGGTCACGCCGTAGCACAACTAGCATCAATAAATGATAAGAAGTAGCTCTGGACAGCAAGATATAAGTGAATATCATAATAGCAATAAAGATAATGATGTGAACAACAACCAAGCAGGATATATTAACAACTTTCTCTCCAACTTTCCTCTGGAAAAGTTTGTGTCAATATTTTGATTTTTTTTCAACAATGTTACTTACTCAAGCTTTCAAACCCAAAAGGAATCACTCAATTCCGAGGTGATATGAGGAGTCAAAAAATTCTAAAACTGACCTGAAAAACTAGAATAAGCTGTGTTCGCGAACTTCGGAGGGCAAAAAGACCTATTTAAAAGACATTTTTGAGGTGCCAAATATTGAACTAATTTTTGATACTATTTAGATGCGGATCGTCGCTAGCTTTCATTTTAGTACTCACGAAATCAAAACAGACTTCGTATGAGGAAGTTATGCATGTTTTACTGAACAGTGCACAAAACAGATTCCAATCCGAATTCAACTACGAGATTGAGTCTAGATAGATCCGAATTTTGTTTTTTTATTCTCTTTTTTTCCTCACACTTTTTTTTCTTTTTCTTTCTCTCTTTTTTCCAACTTTTTATTTACTTTTTTTCTCTCTCTCTTTCCAAGACAACTAGATAAGGTGCAGATTGGATCAAGCGAAGATGTGAACAACCTCAACTATGATTATGACAATCAACGATGGGTAGCATGTGGTGAAAATTGATGGATGGGGTGGTGGACAGCGGAAGGGATAATGATGCAGCGGCGACATGAATAATGTGAATAGAACTCAAAACTCTAAACGAACTAGACACTAAGACCAGCAACTCGACACGGCGATGTAATCGATAATTCAACTATGCAAGCAATGAAAAGAAAATTGCAAAGGCTCAGACTGGCTTGGACAAAGGATGAATAGATCTAACTTTTTTTGGCCTTTTCTTGGACAATAGGTAAGAAAATAAATCTAATCTAGGAAAAACTGGAAATTCTCACCGAGCAACCTGAAAACCGATACCGCTTGATAGAGGCGAGGTATCCTGATCTTTTGATGAGATGATAACAATCGATTTGGTGGACTCAACTTTGATGATCTGTCTACAAACGTGCACGACGTTGCGCCTTAGCAATCGCTAAACCAATTCCAAGAGGTTATTGACCACGCCGAAGCATGATCAACCTGACCACGAAGGTCTATTCCTGCAAGCAATCGAAGAACAAGCAAGAATATGATAAAGCAATCTAAATATTGCGAATATAGATGAAGTATTGATAATGGTGGGGATCCGGAAGCGGTCTTGGTCTGGTCCTTGGACACAAACGAAGTACACGAAGTTGCGTTGGCTAACTTTTAACTAAACAAATCCCAAGCAAAAAGCTACTAGATGGGTCTACTTATATAGGAGCAAGGGGTGGCGGCCAAGGAGGTGGGAGGACCTCCCAAGGCAGCCTAAAACTAAGCCTAGATTGTACATGGCTCATGGGCCCAAGTGGAGGTGATGCAACACCTTTGGGCTTGTAATTTGACTAGGATTCTGCTGCAACGTCAGATTGTTTCGTCCATAACTCAACACGCCGGACGAATTTGAAAGTGAATCCAATTGTGTTGGAAAGTGCACGAAATCTACTTTCCAACAAAAAAAAATCACCCAATTCGGAGTCCGTATGAAAGAGTTATTGGCGGTTTGAGTCAGGTATGTCTGTGCAGTCCGAATCTGAATCCAGAACGTGAGAGACTTGGACTCTATCTTCTCTTGGCCCAAAAGTGACGTGAGAGGACTTTTTGGACATCACATAAACTTCTGTTTTTCCCTTATCTTCATATGTGGATTGTACAAATGTCCCATACACCTCACAAGTATACACGTATGCAATATTTTTGGTCGTATCCAAGGTAGTCATGTCCTCATCAGTTAGGAAACTTAACCATCTTTGACTAACGAGCTAGTCAAGTAGAGACATACTAGGGACACTCTATTTGTCTATGTATTCACACATGTACTAAGTTTTCGGTTAATAAATTCTAGCATGAATAATAAACATTTATCATGATATAAGGAAATATAAATAACAACTTTATTATTGCCTCTAGGGCATATTTCCTTCAGTTTCTTCCCTCTCTTCTCAGCCCAAGGCCTTCTGCATAGCGCACCAACACTCCTCAACCGAAGCCGTCCGATCGAGATCAAATGGCTCGAAAACCCTCCAAAATCCCCCTTTTCCATATATATAGTCCACCCATACCTAATTTGGCCCTAACCCTAGACCAACTCACTTGTTCCACTCATTGCGACGCCACCTTCCTTCTTCCTTGGGATCTGCCCGATCCAACTAGCCGCCACCCGCTGTCCCCTCCTCGTTCCACTCTTCCACCCAACTAGAGCGCAGCCGCAAGCCACCGCTCCTCTCTCTCCATCGGGATCACCTAGATCCTCCACCACCCAGCCTCCTCCCGATCCACCCAGCCCCTCTCCTCGATTTCATCATCGAGCCAACCGGCGGCCTCCTTGCATAGCTGCGCCCCTGAGCCCCTACGCAACCAGGAGCCCGAGCTCCTCCTCCCGTGCTCTCACTCCCGAGGCCTTCTCAGGCCTCCCTATTGTAGCGGAGTCCTGCGCCCTGATAACCCACAAGTATATGGGATCGCAACAGTTTTGGAGGGTAAATATTCAACCAAAATTTATTGATTCGACACAAGGAGAGCCAAGAAATATTCACGAGTATTAGCAGTTGAGTTGTCAATTCAACCACACCTAAAAGACTTAATATATGCAGCGAAGTTTAGTAGCAAAGTAGTATGGAAGTAACGATAACAATGGCAATAGTAGCAGTAGCAGTTTTGTAGTGATTGTAATAGCAGCACGGCAAAAGTAACTTAGCAAAGATCAATATGTGAAAAGCTGGTACGCATTGGATCGGCAATGATAATTGTGTTGGATAATATTCATCATGTAACAGTCATAACCTAGGGTGACACATAACTAGCTCCAATTCATCAACATAATGTAGGCATGTATTCCGTATATAGTCCTATGTGCTTATGGAAAAGAAGTTGCATGACATCTTTTGTCCTATCCTCCCGTGGCAGCGGGGTCCATACGGAAATTAAGGGATATTAAGGCCTCATTTTAATAAAGAATCAAAACAAAGCATTAGCATCTGTGAATACATGAACTCCTCAAAGTGCGGTAATCACCGGAAAGAATCCCAATTATTGTCACCTTCGGGTATGCGGATCATAACTGATAATAGGTATCTATAACTTGCAAGATAGGATCAAGAACACACATATATTCATGAAAACATAATAGATTCAGATCTAAAATCATGGCACTCGGGCCCTAGTGACAAGCATTAACCATAGCAAAGTCATAACAATATCAATCTCAGAACATAATGAATACTAGGGATCAAACCCAAACAAAACTAACTCGGTTATTTGAACATAGTGGGCGCCCTGTTGGGTTTGCCCATGCGCGGGGCAGGCGCCCCCGTGTTTTTTTGTTTTCTTACTTTCCCTTTTTTATTTGTTGTTTTTCTTTTATTCTATATTCAAATAATTCAGGATTGGTTGTAAAATTCAATAATATTTTGAATTGTCATAAAAATAGTTCTTGACTTCAAAAATGTTTGTAACTCAAAAGAATGAATATATTTTTAATTTTAATGAACATTTTTATGAGCATTTTTTATAATGATGAGCATTTTTTATATTTCATGAACAAAATTTGAATTTGATGAACAATTTTTTCACTTGATGAACAAAATTTGTATTCAAGTTTTTTTTTGAAAAATGGATCAACAAACTTTGAAATCAATGAACAAATTTGGAGTTTGATGAACAAATTTTAATTTAATGAACATTTTTTTAGGTCGGTGAACAATTTTTGAATTTTGGTGAACACTTTTTAAATCCGATGAACAAAAAATTTTAATTCGATGAACATTTTCTGAATTGTTGAACTTTTTTACATTGATGAATTTTTTTGAATATGATGAACAAAAAAGTGTTCATGAATTTGAAAGAAAACTCGCAAAAAGGTGAAAAAGTAAAGATGAAAAAAGGAAAGAAAAAAGGAAAAAAGAAAAAGAAAAAAGGGGGGCCTCGCACCCCACATGAGCCGACCAGAAGGCGCACAGGTGAGCTGCGCTTGTTTATATAACTACTATTGGTACACTATAGCGAATCAACTTGTGGTTGAGTTGGTTAGGTGGACAGTGGTATTCCCAACCCATCAGGATTCAAATCCTGATGCTCGCATTATTCCTGGATTTATTTCAGGATTTTCAGCGATACGCTTTCAGTAGGAGGAGACGTTTCTGTCGACGACGAAGCGCCTACGGTGACTTAGTAAATCTCAAGATGATATGCCGGCTCAGTCTCTCGGAGGTGCTCATAGGGATAGGGTGCGCGTGTGTGCGTTCATAGAGGTGAGTGTATGCGCGTGTATATGAGCGCTTGTGTCTGTACTGATGCTAAAAAAAAATACTATTGGTACACTATCTTTCGTCTCGCCTCAAGGATTTTCGCGTCCAAGCATTATTGGGCTGTCCTAATATATGGTTCTTACAGGAGCGGTTTTTAGGCCCGGTTTTTCTCTCTCTTTATCTATATTTTTATGTGTTAGTTTTCATTTTTTTTTCTTGCACTTTTTCGTCTCTGGGTTTCTTTAGTGGGTTTCTTGGGTTTCCCTTTTTGTTTTCATTTTCCCTTTTCTCACTATCTTTTCTTTCGGTTGACTGTGTCGGTTTTCTACAATTTTCTTTTGGGTTTTGGTTTTTTGTATTTCTCTACCGGTTTGCTTTGGTTTTGGGTTTTTTTATCCTTTTGCATTTTTCAACATGTATTTCCCTTTTTCTCGCATACATTGTATATTTTTCATATATATTAGAGCAATTTGTTATACACGTTTAATAATTTTTAAATACATATTTTTAATTATTTATATGTTTTGATGTCTACGTTTTTTCATAAAGTTTGTACATTTTTCTTATACATCTAAAACTTCTTTATACACATTTAAATACATGTTTTTGAACATTTTTTGATACATGTCGACATGTTGCAACATCTTTATAAATGGTATGATGCTTTTTTAAATTAGGCACCTTTTCAAAATTGTATATACATTTTTACAAAATGTCACGAAATATTTTTGAAACACATGAATATCATGAACATAGTTTTGGACTCATGAACATTTTTTAATGTAACATACATTTTTATGAGCGGCATATTTTTTGAATTACATAAAAATGCTTTTAGTTGTATAAATATTTGATATTTTGGAAACGCATGAGCATTTCTCAATAGCACAAATATTTTTTGAATGTTTTCGACATTTTATTAAAATTATGCTAACAAAATGTTCATATTGGGTCAACATTCAAAATTGTTTAAAATCCATACTCCTCGTGATTAAAAAAAAGTACATTTCAGTTCTGGAATATATGTATTTCAAATGTTTCAAAAATATATACACAATAAAGAATGAGAAAATGGAGAAGAAAAACAAACCAGTAGAAAGCTACCTGGCTCGACCCAATAATACGCTCGCTTGAGGCTGCCTTCAATTCCATCTCGCATCAAGAGAGATATAGGAGAGCAACTAAGTGTTACACCTTGCGGGGCTCCGGTAAATGTCACTTTTATGGCTTGGGAGCATACCAAGTGGAGCGCCCAGCTGCCGGCACGTGTTGTATGTTAGGCGTTTCATCTGGATTTTTTTGCACGTGTTTTCTGGATTTAGATAGTTTTTTCGGGGTTTTTCATCTTTTCGGTTTTCTCCTAATTTTCGGTAGGTTTTAGAGAATTTTTTGCGTATTTTTTTGTGAAGCATGGTTGTGCTTTTCCAAAAGAGAAAAACCATGCGTTTACATGAGAAGCACATATTTGCTTTTCTTTCGCGAGAAACACAACTACGCTTCTTGGGAAAAAAATGCTTCAACTAAAAGCACAACTTTGCTTCCACAAAAGGCACAACTTTGCTTCTTGAAAAAAATTGTGCTTCCGCGAGAAGCACAACTGTGCTATTAGTAAATTGAAAAAAAAATTATGCTTTCACGCACATATTTGCTTCTCGTGGAAGCATAGATTTGCTTCTGCAAGAAGAACAACTGTGCTCATGGGATTTTTTTTTTGTGCTTTGAAGAAAGCACAAATTTCCTTCGAGAGGAATGAAGTTGCGCTTCTCCAAAAAGAGGAAAAAATGAAAAACTGCAACCATGCTATCTCTGCCTGCAAGGGGCTCAACTCCATCATCTCGCTCACTGCATGGGAGCTCTGGAAGCATCGCCATGCTTGCACCTTCAATGACCTATGCCCCTCTGTTCGCTAGCTGACCAAGATCATTCATCAGGGGGTACGCCTCTATGCCCGAGTAGGGGCAATGGATTACAAAACATCATTGACACAAGTTAACATAGGTTCATGGGGCTGAGCAATCCTGATTCTTGTACTCTTTAGGTGTTCGTTATACGTTGTCATCTGTGTACTTAGCCTGGGGGAGGGGAATGGACAGCGAGTGGAGGGGAAGTGACAGAGAGCGGGGCGGTGAGTGAAGTGTAGCTAGGGTTTGTTCCAGATGAGGATCTTTTAGTGGGCATGAAGTGGGGTCTGTACAGTCATGGTGGGCCGGGCTGACGTGGCGGACGCGTCCGAAACTCCCCATGCCGATGAGGGGGCAATTGTCTTCAAATACAACCATGAAAGTTTTTCCAGGTGAAACTGAAAGGCGTCGGCTAGTGCTTCCCATACGAAAAATGCTTATTTCATTAAAGCATAAATCACACACCAAGTTGATGTATAAAGAGTTGTGAGTGCTACTCGTGGCTGCATAGCTTTAGCATGTTGGTCAGAGCACCTCCACTGCATGGGGGCTACTGAAATCCGAAGATCGCAATATCCCATGAGATATTATTCAGCCACGGCTAACCATGGAGATAACGCTGTTTCCATACGCATTACCGCCACCGAAACATTATCCCGTGGCCATCGCTCAGCTCGAGGACGATGATATCCAACCGACTGATCCAGCGGTCCGCCATTTCGTTTCAGATATGCATGAGGCGTCATCTACCCCGCCATCAGGGGGTCCTCTCCCATCTCCCAGCAGCTCAGTGCCGCTGTGTTTGTCCTCCACTAGGAAGGAGCTGCGCCGAATCCCATGGCCACTGTCCTCCTAACCTCGGCAGCAGGTACGATACGCCATCGAGCTCAACGGGTTTGGGTTGCGCCGCCGTCGGGCGGACAAGGACGACGCCTTTCCCGGCCCGATTATAAAACCTCTTTCTCGAGGCGATACGATCGGAACCGGGGCAATGCGAGCGCACAATCCTCTAGTGCGCCGCGCTGCTGTAATGCAACAGGCTGCACCAGAGAAATAGAAACATGGCATCGACTAGGGGAAAAGCACGGAGAGTGACCGCATGTCTATAGGACGGATTATTTTAGGTTAGCCTGCCCTGCAAAGTTCATGTGCTCAGCCGCCTTTTCCGTCGGTTTGTGCAAGTGTGGTACGCACACGGGTACGTACTACTAGCAGCTACTGTCTTTTCATATTCTGAAATGAGAAAACTTAGTGTCATTTCATCAGTTTGTATGATGGTGTCAACATATATGTGGCACATGTACAACATGATGGATGCTATAGACAAGGATCTACTCTGCGATGATCATAAGCCGGTTTTTATTCGACCTGAACGCCGCAGATCAGAAGTTTATGCATCATCTTCTGCCCGCGGAAAATAATAACCAACGCTATAAACAAGAATGTAATTACTACTGATATAACTAACTCGATGGTATTGTCAGGTTAAATCTGATCATACTCGGTTACTCGTCCGGTCCGATAAGTCCAGCTGCTCCGGAGCGCCTTCATAGACGACGCTCGTTTTAAACTTGCTCAGAAGGTTTGGTTGTTTTGTTTTCTTCAGGTGGCTCGTCGGAGTCTGTCTCGTTCAATGGATGTACTTTCGTTTTCAGCTCGGCGTCTCCCTTTTTGTCGTCATCATCGTCCGCCTGCTTGAAGCTCGCGAGGCTGGCCATCGTGTCCACGGCGTCGACCACGCTCTCGATCCTCGTCGATATCTCCGTCAGCAGCGACGCCACGGTGAAGAGCGGCATGGCGTCGATCAGCGACGCCTCCCCCGGCTCCCCGGCCAGCGTGAACGGGAGCTCCCGCATGTCGCCCTGCAGCTCGTGCACGGCCGTGTTCATGTCTGCCACGGCGAAGTCCAGCGCCGGGGAGGTCGTCATCGTGGCCACGGAGCTGGACGCCTCCCTCAGCACCCGCCCGCACTGCGCGCCCAGCCTCGTGCACACGTCGGCGAGCAGCCGCTTGACGCTCTCGGGGGCCTGGAGCTCGGCGCCGACGCAGCTCTTGAGGGTCTCCACGCAGTAGGCGCAGTGGCGCATGGCGGCGCCGAGCTTGGTGTACTGGGCGTAGGGGTGGCGGAAGCCGAACTTGCCGTGCGCGGGCTCCCACCGCGCCAGGTTGGCCTGCGAGTCCTCGGACGCCTTGGAGTTGAGCACGCACTTGTAGCCGTCCGACTTGGCCTGCGCGCCCTCCTCGCCGAAGTAGTCCTCGACGCAGCCCTCCACGGCGGCCGCGAGCTTCTCCATGTTGCGCACCGTGAGCTGGTGCAGCTCCTGGCCGGCCCACACGGGCCAGATGAGCACGCAGACGATGAGGCAGATGAAGATGCCGATGGCGATGGTGACAAGCCGCTGCTGCGCCAGCTCCACCAGCTCGTCGACGCGGTACCCCGACACGGCCACCAGGCTGTATGTCAGGATGAAGATGGTGACGCCGTAGTCGAACCGGGCCTTCACCGTCGGTATGAACCGCGAGAAGGTGGCTGCCGCAGCTGCACGCGCACACCCCATAGATAATTATTAGTGCGTGTCGCAGAAAGGTAGCGTGCCCGGTTTGTAAGTGCGCACGAAGGTTTTATAGTACTACGTACCAAGAAGAAAGAGGGAGCCAGTGGTGATGACCGGCTCGAGCTTGTCGCCGGACTTGCTCGCTACCCAGTTCACGCCCAGCGCGAGCACGCCGGCGCTCGCCGTCGCCACAGCCCGGTTGAACCCTTTGTACACGCTGCCACCTACACGTCCATACACAAATGAAATCAGCGACCAAGCCAAGAGTAAATACATGCATGCATGCATGCTGAAGAAGTGAAGATACAGTTGTTCCGCTACTGATTCGTTTTGTAATAGTTCTACTACTAGGTGCGACTTACCAACAGTGTACTCGAAAATGACGACGACGGTCATGATGGCCCACATGGAAGCCCCGCCGACGCCGTCGTAGAGCGGCCTGGTGTAGTAGAAGACGGAGACCAAGGTAAGAGCAACGCCGACTTTGAGGCCGTGCGCCACTCTCCTCGGATCGTCGGCGCCAATCTTCCACACCTTCTTGGCGAAGCCGGACACCGTGGCTCCGAGCATGAGCACGCAGGCGACCAGCCACGCCCAGGCCCTCCCGGCCGGCCCGGCCTCGTGCTCCACCGTCACCGACGCGCCCTCCGGCACCGTCACCCGCCACTCCAGCCCGCTCTGCGCGTCCCTCGCGGCGGCCTCCATGATCACCGGCAGAAGCACGTCACCAGCAGCTCCAGATGAGTCCCTCTCTACTGCAAGCGTGCCAAGAAAATGCGGCCGGCTCTACTATGGTATATATAGGTTGACCGCTGCTTCTGCGTCACTTATTCTGTTGGAGTTATGCTACAAGCTGACAGGAGGAGGGAGAAGGGAAGCAACGCAACCTTCCAAGGAAGGAACGAGGGAAAGGAAAGGCTGCCGGGCAAATGATCTCCCTGTCTTGGAATGTTGTGAGACGCCGGGGGACTTGCTTATATAGGGACGAAGCTTTCCGAGGCACTCCAATGGACTTTGACGTGGGGCATTTGTCAGGCTGGAGATTGGAGACGACCGGCCTCGCGCACGAAAGCTCGCGCGCTACGTGCGTTTCTCGGCAAAGGAAAAGGGGCCGAGTGCGTCGCCAACAGGGTGGATGGAAATGGAGGCGCGGTACGTGCAGATCGAGTGCGGTTTCCCATCGTCGTCGTCGCGGTTTTGCTCGCCACACGATCGATCACGATCGATCTGCTCGTCTCCGGCTCAGGGCGATCCGGAATTCCTGACCGCTCCGCTTCGATTAGTTACTTGTCAGTTACCGCGTCGCATCAGCAATTTCGTCCTTAGCCAATTCGATCCTCAATCTGTAGTGCGACAAATTCGAACTGTCTAGAGATTTGCTGCTGCGTAATTGTCAGTTGCTCAAGTCTTTGAGACCGACAGGGGCGCGCATGTAGTTCGAACTTGTTGGGCACAAACTCGATCGCGCGATCGATGTATGGACGCCGGCAAAGATGAGCTCGGCCCCTTTCATCCTTGAGACAGACAGATTGCTCAGTCGCGGCGGCGGCGATGCAGGAGCATGGTACTGACAGATCTCCCACGACGGCTCTGATCGGTGAAACCAAGCGTTTACTCCAAGGAGACGGGGAGTGAGTTCAAAATTGCTGCCATGTCTCGTGATCAGAACGTTGTCCGGTTGGGGAGTTCTTCTCCGCGCGTGCAGCTGTGTGGTTGCGCTCGCGTCCTGATGAGATTGTAAGCCTATGTGGACAAACCAGTCATTAATAGTACAATCTTTTTTTCAAGAAAAAATTGATGTACTCATTTTGTGGTAGGAATAAGATCTACTCCCTTCTTTCATTTTTATAAGTCGTTTTAGAGAAGTGAAATTGTGTTGTTTTGAACATTGTCTGAAACATCTACAAAGCCTTATAAAAATGAACAAAGGGAGTACTTGGAATTTGGACGGACGAAAATTATACAAATGCGAGAAGAATTGCTCCAACCGCCGCTAAATTGGACATTGAGAGCATATTCGTAACCCTCAATCCAAAGTGCACAGGAAAAAGCTGAGAAATCGATGGTCGTACATGGATCTTGTGGTACAATATGTACTTCAGCTGCACTCACTAGCTAGTAGTAAGTAGCTCCTTGTAATTATGACTAGCCAGACATTAGTGCGTGGATGGATGCACTAGCCTTTCAACTTTTGTAACTGGCTTTTCTAAATCAAAAGGAAAACCTCCTACATTTTCGTTTTCCTTTTTGAATGGGTCCACTTTCATTTGTGGAAGTCAAATGAGGTGCATATCTACAAGCCTACGCATCAAAATAGATGGATGCACTCCAGTGGAGATTTTACCGGGCGGCTTTAACACGTTCAAACCCGCCCTTCAAAAATGTTACTCCCTCCGGTTTTGTACACAAGACCACCATCTCAAATTTTAGATATCAATAAAAAAAATCAGGTAATAAGTAACATGATTAATTGTGTGGAAAATCATATTACAGGGAAGCAACACAACCGCCTCCTCCTCCTAAAAAACAGCTAGGGTTTGTACCTCTCGTTGGCTCTGCATAGGTCCGCCTCGTCTCCGGTGGCCCTAGGGTCATGGGGGCGCGGTGGATCCTGGCAAGGGCCGATGGAAGCGCTCCGTTGTTAGTCGTTCCTTTAAGATTTGTTAGGATTTGTGTCCTGCTCGGGAAGCCGAGACGGCAGCGGCTATCTGAAGATGGAATAAAAGTTTTTCCGCCTAACCCCTGTTCCGATGGTGCGCCTAGCATCGTTGGTGGGTGTGTGGAGGTGTGTCTCCCGCGGATCTATCCTCGACGGATTTGCTCGGATTTGATTGTTGTTTGTCTATGTTCATGTGTCTTCGGGTTGGATCCTTTTGATCTACCTTATTCTTCATCGACGGCGGTTGCTGTTCTGATGCGCTGGTCCTATGGAGCCTAAGGACGACAACTTCCCGTCTGTCTACTACAACAAGTTGTGCCCGACTCCGACGAGGGAGGGACGATGACGATGGCACGCCTTCTGCTCACTTCAGTGTTTGTAGTCGTCGCTAGGTGGTCTATAGATCTGGATGTAATTTTTATTATTTCTGGTGTTCGTTCTACTGCTATGATTGAAGATGAACATATCGCAACTTTTCTCGCAAAAAAACATATTGATTGTGGTGTCTTTTTTTCTTTCTATAATTGCATGCAAGTGTTCACAGTAATGAGCACCATCGTACAAGGCAAAAACCTAATCAATCCTTCTTGGAAAGAGATGGTGACCTTGTATAGCTGTTAAATGTATTTTTGATAGTGGCCTTGTATTTACAACAGGAGGGAGAACTACTAATTAGGGACCTAAATATGTCACTTGACAATTACTATATTGCATGTAATTTGCATGTAACAATTCTAACGCATTTGCTAACTAGGCTTAGGAGTTAGGACTTGCTATTTTGAGTCCACCCTTCATTTCTCATGTCGATTCGCCACTCACCTATATATAAGTTCGGCTTGCCAAGTGACTTAGAATTAGTAATAAGGAATTTAATTATCTCGCCCACCAGGTATGCAAAGGGGGTTGGATACAAGGAAAGAAAAATTGCATATTGTATTAGCGTGTGACGATACTCAAATCAATCACAACTGGCAAGGGTCAATTTGCGCTGCCTTCAACTCATCTTTCTGCAAGATCTTGTAGCGGACATCTTGCACGGTCATTTTTGTGTTGGCATCCAAAGACTCCAAATTCAAGGACAACATCTTAGCGTCCTCATCATCGGCTGTGATCTTCGCCTTCTTTCCTTCAAGCATCACCTTCTTCTCCTCGAGCATGACCTTCTTCTCTTAGATCATGGCCCTCTACTCTTCGAGTTTGAGCTTCTTCTCGGTCGCCTCCATCAACAATTTGAACCTCTCCCCCTTTTTTTCTTCCTTGATGTCCGAGCGCTTGACATATGCCTCCTCCTTCTTCGTCAAGATGTCCACGAACTTGTTCATCATCTTGGCTGCCCACAGCTTCTCGCTTTGCTCTGTCTCCTCCCAATTCTTTTCTCGGAACCCTCTTCTAACTTTGTTGGGCGGTTCTTTTGTTGGGTCCGTTGGGTCACCAGTTTCTTTCTCCGTGGCTTGGTCAGTGGTCTTGGCTATGAATGTGTTTCACTTTGGTTGCCCATTCAACTTCAACCAACAATGCATGATACTGAAAAATTTCTTCTCCAACTTCTTGAACACCGTACATGCATGAGAAGGCTACAAACTAAAACATTGTCAGCAATGCATATCCGGCAAGTGATCAACAAAAGTATGCATGTCCGGCTACAAAGCATTGCATGTCCGGCTAGTGATCAACAAAACTATGCGTATTCGGCTAGTGGTCAACAAAACCATGCATATCTGGCTACAAACCTTTGCATATCCGGCCAGTGATCAACAAAACTATGCATGTCCGGCCAAATGAACTTACTTGCTTGGTGATTTACGCACCACTAGGCTACTGTGCGATGAGATGCGCTAAGTGGTCGCAATACTTGGATATGGTCTCTTGAATGGTGTACCATCTATGGTTGAGGGACTTTGATTCACGGTTGCGGATGACCGCATTAAAGTAGGGTGTGAAATGCTTATATTCATAGAATGATACGTCCATTTTGCACCATGCTTTTATATCGATATTTATTGCATTATGAGTTGTTATTACACATTATGTCACAATACTTATGCTTATTCTTTCTTATTTTACAAGGTTTATTTGAAGAGGGGGAATGCCAGCAGCTGGAATTCTGGGCTGGAAAAGGAGCAAATATTAGAGACCTATTCTGCACAGCACCAAAAGTCCTGAAACTTCACGGAAGTCATTTTTGGAATTAATAAAAAATACTAGGCGCAAGAAGCACCAGAGGGGGGCCACCCACCAGCCACGAGGGTGGGGGCGCGCCCCCTGTCTCGTGGGCCCCCTGGTGGCCCTCCGATGCCCATCTTCTGCTATATGAGGTCTTTGGTCTGAGAAAAAATCATAAGCAAGCTCACGGGACGAAACTCCGCCGCCACGAGGCGGAACCTTGGCGGAACCAATCTAGGGCTCCGGCAGAGCTGTTCTGCCGGGGAAACTTCCCTCCGGGAGGGAGAAATCATCGCCATCGTCATCACCAGCGATCCTCTCATCGGGAGGGGGTCAATCTCCATCAACATCTTCACCAGCACCATCTCATCTCAAACCCTAGTTCATCTCTTGTATCCAATCTTTGTATCCAAACCTCAGATTGGTACCTGTGGGTTGCTAGTAGTGTTGATTACTCCTTGTAGTTGATGCTAGTTGGTTTACTTGGTGGAAGATCATATGTTCAGATCCATTATACATATTAATACCCCTCTGATTATGAACATGAATATGCTTTGTGAGTAGTTACGTTTGTTCCTGAGGACATGGGAGAAGTCTTGCTATAAGTAGTCATGTGAATTTGGTATTCGTTCGATATTTTGATGAGATGTATGTTGTCATCCCTCTAGTGGTGTCATGTGAACGTCGACTACATGACACTTCACCATTGTTTGGGCCTGGAGGGAGGCATTGGGAAGTAATAAGTAGATGATGGGTTGCTAGAGTGACAGAAGCTTAAACCCTAGTTTATGCGTTGCTTCGTAAGGGGCTGATTTGGATCCATATGTTTCATGCTATGGTTAGGTTTACCTTAATACTTCTGTTGTAGTTGCGGATGCTTGCAATAGGGGTTAATCATAAGTGGGATGCTTGTCCAAGTAAGGACAGCACCCAAGCACCGGTCTACCCACATATCAAATTATCAAAGTACCGAACGCGAATCATATGAGCGTGATGAAAGCTAGCTTGATGATAATTCCCATGTGTCCTCGGGAGCGCTTTTCTCTATATAAGAGTTTGTCCAGGCTTGTCCTTTGCTACAAAAAGGATTGGGCCATCTTGCTGCACCTTATTTACTACTTGCTACTCGTTACAAATTACCTTATCACAAAACTATCTGTTACCGATAATTTCAGTGCTTGCAGAGAATACCTTACTGAAAGCTGCTTATCATTTCCTTCTGCTCCTTGCCGGGTTCGACACTCTTACTTATCGAAAAGCTACGATAGATCCCCTACACTTGTGGATCATCAAGACTCTTTTCTGGTGCCGTTGCCGGGGGGTGAAGCGCCTTTGGTAGGTGGAATTTGATAAGGAAAAAAATTATATAGTGTGCTGAAATTTACTGTCACTTGTTACTATGGAACATAATCCTTTGAGGGGTTTGTTCGGGGTATCTTCACCTCGTCCGGAACCACAATTAGCTACCCCTCAACCTACCGAACCTACTGAAAATGTTTACTTTGAAATTCCTTCGGGTATGATAGAGAAACTGATAGCTAATCCGTTTACAGGTGATGGAGCATTACATCCTGATTTGCACCTAATCTATGTGGATGAAGTTTGTGGATTATTTAAGCTTGCAGGTATGCCCGAGGATGTTATCAAGAAGAAGGTCTTCCCTTTATCTTTGAAGGGAGATGCATTGACATGGTATAGGCTATGTGATGATATGTGATCATGGGACTATAAGCGGTTGAAATTGTTATTTCACCAGAAGTTTTATCCTATGCATCTTGTTCATCGTTATCGTAATTATATATATATATATCATTTTTGGCCTCGCGAAGGAGAAAGCAGCGCTCAAGCTTGGGGGAGGCTTAAGTCAATGTTATATTCATGCCCCAATCATGAGCTCTCAAGAGAAATGCGAAGGAAATATGCCCTAGAGGCAATAATAAAGTTATTATTTATTTCCTTATATCATGATAAATGTTTATTATTCATGCTAGAATTGTATTAACCGGAAACATGATACATGTGTGAATACATAGACAAACAGAGTGTCACTAGTATGCCTCTACTTGACAAGCTCGTTGATCAAAGATGGTTATGTTTCCTAGCCATAGACAAAGAGTTGTCATTTGATTAACGGGATCACATCATTAGGAGAATGATGTGATTGACTTGACCTATTCCGTTAGCATAGCACTTGATCATTTAGTTTATTGCTATTGCTTTCTTCATGACTTATACATGTTCCTATGACTATGAGATTATGCAACTCCCATTTACCGGCGGAACACTTTGTCTGCTACCAAACGTCACAACGTAACTGCGTGATTATAAAGGTGCTCTACAGGTGTCTACGAAGGTACTTGTTGGGCTGGCGTATTTCGAGATTAGGATTTGTCACTCCGATTGTCGGAGAGGTATCTCTGGGCCCACTCGATAATGCACATCACTATAAGCCTTGCAAGCATTGCAACTAATGAGTTAGTTGCGGGATGATGTATTACGGAACGAGCAAAGAGACTTGCCGGTAACGAGATTGAACTAGGTATGAAGATACCGACGATCAAATCTCGGGCAAGTAACATACCGATGACAAAGGGAACAACATATGTAGTTATGCGGGTTGACCAATAAAGATCTTCGTAGAATATGTAGGAGCCAATATGAGCATCCAGGTTCCGCTATTGGTTATTGACCGGAGACGTGTCTCGGTCATGTCTACATAGTTCTCGAACCCATAGGGTCCGCACGCTTAAAGTTCGATGACGGTTAATTATGAGTTTATATGTTTTGATGAACCGAAGGAGTTCGGAGTCCCGGATGAGAACAGGGACATGACAAGTGATTCGGGTATTTTCGGGAGTATCGGGGAGTTACAGGAATTCGTATTGGGCCTTAATGGGCCATATGGGAAAGGAGAGAAAGGCCTCAAAGGTTGGCCGCACCCCTCCCCATGGGCTGGTCCGAATTGGACTAGGGACGGGGGGCGCCCCCTTCCTTCCTTCTCCTTTTCCCTTCCCTTTCCTTCCCTCCTACTCCTACTACTTGGAAGGGCTCCTAGTTCTACTAGGAAAGGTGTGACGCCCCCGATTTAATCGTACACTAATCATACACGCAAACGTGTACGATCAAGATCAGGGACTCACGGGTGGATATCACAACACAACTCTACAAATAAAATAAGTCATACAAGCATCATATTACAAGCCAGGGGCCTCGAGGGCTCGAATACAAGAGCTCGATCATAAACGAGTCAGCGGAAGCAACAATATCTGAGTACAGACATAAGTTAAACAAGTCTGCCTTAAGAAGGCTAGCACAAACTGGGATACAGATCGAAAGAGGCGCAGGCCTCCTGCCTGGGATCCTCCTAACTACTCCTGGTCGTCGTCAGCGGGCAGCACGTAGTAGTAGGCACCTCCGGTTTAGTAGGAGTCGTTGTCGACGGTGGCGCTAGCTCCTGGGCTCCAACATCTGGTTGCGACAACCAGGTAGAAGGGATAGAGGGAAAAGAAGGAGCAAGCAACCGTGAGTACTCATCCAAAGTACTCGCAAGCAAGGAGCTACACTACATATGTATGCATTGGTATCAACTGGGATAAGGCTATTATAAGTGGAATGAACTGCAGAAAGCCGGAATAAGAGGGGGATAGCTAGTCCTTTCGAAGACTACGCTTCTGGCAGCCTCCGTCTTGCAGCATGTAGAAGAGAGTAGACTGAAGTCCTCCAAGTAGCATCGTATAGCATAATCCTAACCGGTGATCCTCCCCTCGTTGCCCTGTGAGAGAGCGATCACCGGTTGTATCTGGCACTTGGAAGGGTGTATTTTATTAAGTATCTGGTTCTAGTTGTCATAAGGTCAAGATACAACTCCGGGTCGTCCTTTTACCGAGGGACACGGCTATTCGAATAGATAAACTTCCCTGCAGGGGTGCACCACATACCCCAACACGCTCGATCCCATTTGGCCGGACACACTTTTCTGGGTCATGCCCGGCCTCGGAAGATCAACACGTCGCAGCCCTACCTAGGCACAACAGAGAGGTCAGCACGCCGGTCTAAATCCTATGGCGCAGGGGTCTGGGCCCATCGCCCTTTGCACACCTGCACGTTGCGTACGCGGCCGGAAGCAGACCTAGCCTAGTGGCTTTCCAGTCCAATCCGGCGCGCGCCACTCAGTCGCTGACGTCACGAAGGCTTCGGATGATACCACGACGCCGGGATACCCATAACTGCTCCCACGTAGATGGTTAGTGCGTATAGACCAAATGGCCAGACTCAGATCAAATACCCAGATCTCGTTAAGCGTGTTAAGTATCCGCGAACACCGACCAGGGCCAGGCTCACCTCTCTCCTAGGTGGTCGGAACCTGCCCTGTCGCTCCGCCTCAAAGATCCACTCGCGGGTGCTCCTACGAGCCTACCCGTCTTTAGTCACCACATGTATCATGTATAAAGTATATAGTATATACCCGTGATCACCTCCCGAGTGATCACGGCCCGATAGTATAGCATGGCAGACGGACAAGAATGTAGAGCCACTGATGATAAACTAGCATCCTATACTAAGCATTAGGTTTGCAGGTAAAGGTAACAACACTAGTAGCAAGGACAGGCTATGCATCAGTATAGGATTAACGGGAAGCAGTAACATGCTACACTACTCTAATGCAAGCAGTATAGAGAAGAGTAGGCGGTATCTGGTGATCAAAGGGGGGGCTTGCCTGGTTGCTCTGGCAAGAGAGAGGGGTCGTCAACTCCGTAGTCGTACTGGGTAGCAGCGGCGTCGGTCTCGGTGTCTATCGAGAGAAGAGGGGGGAGAAACAGTAAATATTTAAGCAAGCATATGCATAGTGATGCATGACATGACAAGTAACGGCGTTAGAGGTGCCCTAACACGGTAGTAGGTGATACCGGTGAAGGGGGGTGACATCCGGGAAAGTATCCCCGGTGTTTTGCATTTTCGGGCAGAGGAGCCGGAGGGGGAAAGTTGCGAGTTCGATAGGTTAGGGAGGTGTGGCGGACGAACGGGTTGCGTATCCGGAATCGCCTCGTTGTTCTGAGCAACTTTCATGTTGAAATTATTTTAATCCGAGTTACGGATTAAAAGATATGATTTTCTAAAGATTTTATTAATTTCTGGAATTTAATTAATTATTTAAATTAATTCAAAAAACAGATTAATGACATCAGCATGATGTCATGCTGACATCATCAGTCAACAGGGTTGACTTGGTCAACCTGTCCAGTGGGTCCAGTGGGACCCACCTGTCATACACTGTTTTAATTAACTAACAATTAATTAGGTTAATTAGTGATTAGGTTAATCTAATTATAATTAATTAATTAATTAATTTAATTATTATTGTTTAATTAATTATTTTAATTATTATTTATTTTATATATTTTTTTTACTTTTTTTATTAAAACGTTCTGGAGGGGGGGGCTGGGCCCGTTCGGTCAGTGGTCTAGGGCCACAGCGGGCGTGCGGTTGCTAGTGATGCGGTTACGGGCGCCCCGTGCGGGGTCGAGCCCGTCCGAGGGGGGCGAGGCAAACAGGGCGCGGCGGGGTGTCGCCGGCGAGCGGCGCGGCAGCGCGGTAGCAGGGGGGGTCCGCGGGCGAGCGGCGCAGGAGAAGGCAGGGCGGCAAGCGGCGCCGGCGCGCGCGCTGGGGTGGTGAGCCGTGGGCGGGGCCAGAGAGCGGTCGCGGGCGACGCGAGCTCGGCGAGCGCTGGTTCGGCGGCGAGCGAGTGAGGCGGGGCTCACGGCGATGGGCGCGGCGGACGCGATGGTGAGCGTGCGCGCGGTGGCGCATTGAGGGAGGCGCATATGGCGCGGGGACAGGGGAGGACGAGGCCTCACCGCGGGAGCGTAGGGCCAAGGCAGTGGGGCGCGGGGAGGAGACGGTGACGACGGCGATGTGGTGACGAGGTGCAGCGACACGGCAGCTCCGGCGAGGTGTTGAGGAGGACGACGAGGTGGCCGTGGCGGTGGCGTTCCGGGCGGCAACGGCGGAACGATCCAGAGGCAGGGGCGTCGCGACGAGGTGGGCTTCGGGGAGGAGGGCGAGACATGCAGCGAGGTGCGGCACTGGGGGGCGTCGGAGTCGTGGGTGGCGCGGGGCGTCGGCCCGATCCCGATCCAGAACTGGATCGGGGGGGAGGGGAGAGAGCGAGTGGGGCGGGCGCCATGCGGGGGAAGATGGGGAGGCGGGCGCCGGCGAGGGGGTGGCCAGAGGCAGTGGGCAGCGGCGGCGCCAGGCGAAGGGATGAGGCGGCGGGGTCGAGGCGCCGTCTCCCCGATCCAGATCGGGGAGGGGCGAGGGAGACGCGCGGGGGTGGGACGAGTGGGGGTGAGTGGGGATCGGGTGGGGGTTAGGGTTCGGGGGGGGGGGTGGCCTTGTAGGCCAGAGAGGAGGGCCGGCTGGGCCGGCCTGTTGGCTAGCTGGGCCGGTTGGCCCAGCGTGTGTGGGGGGGGGGGGTTGGTCTTTTTTTTTACTTTTCGTTATTTTTCTTTTCTGTTTTATTTTAGTTACATATTATTTTAGTTAAAATAAAATACAAAACTAGTTTCTAAATTAGTATATGTAAATATTCCCCCGCCACAAAAAGTTTGGTACTCAAATAATTTAGTTTGATATTTTAGAAATTATAAAAGCCATTTATATAATCGCTTAAGCCACTGTTTTAATCATTTTTGAGCACTTAAACACTTTATAAGAAAATGGTTTCTTCACCATAATTACTTATGCATTATTCTTCTCCACCCGAACATTTCGTTTTTAATATTTGAAAAAATTTATTGTTTGCCTTTATTCTAAATTTGAAATTTGAACCGGGTTTCGAACTGACGCGAGTTTAGGAATAGTAATCGTGGTGATGTGGCATAACTAACAGAGGTTTACTATAGCTTGATTATCCGGGCGTCACAATTCTCCTCTACTACAAGAAATCTCGTCCCGAGATTTAAGTGGGGAACTAAGGGGGAAAGGTCTGGTACGAAATGCTAACGAATCTTCTCAGTCTTGGTTGCTCTTCTTGAAGAGGTCGATCCATTACATTGACATCTTCATTTCTCTGCTTCAGGTCATCATGGTGATTTCGTCCTTTTCTCGGGAATTCCAACGTACTTACGAATAGGTAAGGGGCATTTCGGAAGAACGGGCCACTATAGTGTTGCTTATCTGGTAGATAACATCAGCGAAGGTGGCGGAAAGTAACTCTCGAATTGAAACCTTAGAAAATATCGAGAGCGAAGTAAGAAGGTATCATGAAAAGTTTCGGGCGGATAGGCAATCGTTCATTGCGCGAAATAGAGTGTGAAAGGTTTCAGAGAAATGGGACCAAGTATTGTGTGTGATGCCAGAATAGATCACTCGGAAGGTGGCTCACGAATTACACAAGAAGTCAAGCGCGAGGAATAACTTTGACAATAGGGTGTACAGGAGGTCAGGTTTCGATCCTGTGGAACTTTGGGTTATGGGTCCACCATGAGGTTAGAAGTAGGAAGGGGACTGACATCTTGCAGGATCATGTAAGCAAGGCCTGTCAGAGGATGGACTAACGATTATGTCGGCAACAACCATTGGTACCAAGGGCGAGGGACGAAGAGAACCAATTTCCTGCTCGTTGAACGAGGCGGACCAATAGGCAAAGTTCTCGTCCATCGGTGGTTACCGGAATGTCATCAACAATAGTGACAGGGTCTTACTGATAGAGTGGTACAACAAGGAGCTTATCTAAGCAATGAATTATCACTGTTCAGATAAGTAGATAACAAGAAAGGTTTAAACAAACAATGGAAAGGAAACATGATTATCAGGTTAAACAGAACAATGGAAAGGAAAATTGTGATTACACACAATTATTAGGAGTATATTCTCCCCAAAGTCAAGCAGAGGATGATATCCAAGACAGGATATAAAGTTGAAAATCATTTAGGTAAGAGGGAGGGATCTCATGATATTACCCATACAACGGTGTTAGGATAATTGATAATTAAAATTTAGCCTCGTGCTTCAAATGTTCCTGTTGAAAATCGGAGTACCATTGACATGCCTCGAGATAGCATTGACATGGTCAACAGGCGAAGATTAGACTTTGGAAACAAGAGGATCCGTCAGGAAAAATTTATAAAACAAATCATCCAATTCCCTCATGGAAGAATGGTTCTCCTTGCTAAAAAGGAAATTATAACAATTGGTCCTCCGGTCAGGTGTGCTAGGCATGACATCACCATACCGAGTCATATAAAGACCAATGTTATAACTCTTGGAAATATGCCCCAACCATCATAGCTGATCGAGGTTCAGATCCGATTGGTGTCAGGATACCTCTGACTTAGGATGCCAGAGAAGAAAAGGTGCAACACAATTGATGATATGACCATGTAAGATTATCGGGAAATGAACTTTGGGAGCGAGTTCCGAAACAAAAGCTCATCATTAAACCAACGAGAGGATGAGGAGGTGGCTGATGGAATCAGCGGTAATTCATCGAGATTAACAAAAGATGGATTTCCACAATTAGGTGAACAAGGAAATATCATTTGTCGGATCAAATGATATAATGAAGCATGTTTGAGGAAAACATACACAATTAAACATTGGTAGAAAGGTGCGCCCGAAATATGGGTTGGGCTGCACGACCAATGTCAGAATGGTGATTCAATAATCAACAGTCTAAGAATGAATGACCGACCATTATTCAAAGCAATAGGGTTGCTAGAAAGGCAGAATCCAAACAGCACCGTTCACTTGTTCGTACCCCGGTTGGAATCAACGCGAGGACCAAGAAAGAATGGTGATGATGAGAAGTATCACTATACCAAGAATTCTTAAGAGGAGGAGCAATCCTCACAACATCCTTGATATTAAAAGATGGTAATACTCCAAGGTAAAGAAGAACAAATGCTGGATAGCAGGGAACTCAAGGTATAACACAAAACACGAATAAGTTTGTGTTGGAGGGAAGGCAATAAAGTGGCCGATGATAATACAATTCATCGGGGGCAAGGATGGTATTTCTCATCATGAATTCAATTGATATCCAGGAAGACCTCATAAGGTTGATGATCTTCACGGCACATTGGTCGAGAGATTTCAAGATGTAATCAATCAGTGACAACATCAAATCAAAGGAATGATGAAGCGGAAGGTTATTGGAACCATGGGTAGGGCACAAACTTGAAATCAAGCTTGTTGTTCAAGGTGAATTGATATGACGAGGAAGATCGACGTAAGCTTAGCTCATCATCGAAAGTTGTGCTCCGGGATTAAGGACCAGGTAGCACAGTTAAAATTTAGCACGATAATGATATAGCCGATCAGGCTAGGAATGACATGATCGAGTACAAACTCGGACTTAAAGAAGATTATCAAGAGTTGCTGAACCGTAGGGCAGACTCGGTTCAGTTATCGATGTCTTTGAGTGTTTAGTAACTCAGAGCCCATGAAAACTGTAATCAGTGAGAATGTAGTACTTGATGAAGAACTCATAAGAAGTCATGCAGTTTCAAGATAATCTCGAGATACCAGGGGGTAATACTCGAAGATGGATCAAAGTAGAGGTTGGACCGAGGTATTGATCCACATGAGACAAGTGCTTACACTTGCATCGAAAATGGTATTTAAAAGAGAACATGGTCGGAACCACGATTGTAAAAGGCCGGTTCCCAGATATAAGATGAACTTATACCAAGGGAACTAATATCATTTACAAGAAGCTTCGATGATAAGTTTCACATCGGGTCCATGGGCATGAACGCAAAGGCTCAAGGTCGACTCCCAATTCTTCCATGCATAACCTTTCATTTTACTTCTCGCTTTTGATGAAGCTATAGTATAGAAATTTTATCTAGCAAAATACCAGAAGAGTATGACTCATGAAAACTTTCGAGTTCACACAGTTTAGAGAAGGCATATGTTCAACCCATCAGGGCATCTTAGGAGTATATACCACAAATTTCAAAAATAAATAACACCAGCTCGATAGTAGAGCATGTTTGAGAAAGCAGAGGATACAATTTACCAAAGGTATTATGTATCTGAGGAAAGGCTCACAGACTTATTGAATATGAAGGACGTTGTCGGATAAAATCCAGCAAATGATCTGGTGGTCCTCAAGGGATCTGGTGTGAGCATCGGTAATCAATGAGAGGGAGAAACAATGCAAGGAGATCAGACTTTAGAAACAACTGACTAATTCAAGGCTCAAATGCAAAGGAATTATCAATTCCAAGACAAGGGATCAGAAGCAATGCTCTGATCAGGGATGGATAAGTTGAATAGCCTTAAGGGTACAATCGACAACAATTTGATTGGTCGAGATCCAACTCATGTTTTAAAATAACGTCTGAGCCGGAAAGATAATTTAAAAGGATCAACTGATGATTGCGTGCATTCGCACTCAAGTTGAATCAATAGGATCAAAAGACGATGCCTAAGGATACTAACGAATATCGCCAGACATATGGAAAGCATCCATAATGCAAGCAGGCAAGTATTGCAGAGCAATAAGCTGCTAAGGATTTTTGGAGGATCGAATAGTATTTCGAAGACCATTGTGAAACATATGAACAACTGGGGATGAGTGGATACTCGACAAGTGCGAGGATTATCCATAGGGGTATTCAGGTGACAAAGAACAGCAAGGCAGTAAGCTCAAAGGATTATCGAAACAACGACGAGTATTTCGGGGTGTCTTGTAATAACAAGACCAACTGGGAATAAAAGTAAGAACGACAGGTGTAAGTATTTATCCATAGGAATTTTTCGGTGGTAGGGAATTGCAAAAGCAATGGCACAAAGTTTCAGGAGAACATCAGAGAGTATTATCAGAATCTTCTGTTGAAGCAGTCGATCATCTGTAATGAAGGGCTCTCCGGGAGAGAGTGATAACGAGATCCTAATGTTAGATTTAGCAAAATTCATTTAACCCGAATAGGGGAGAGATTAGAGTCCCAGAGTAAAGACCGAGGAGTAAAAGATCCTAATACCACCCAGATGGCGACGTGGGCCCGTAAGCCGCACAGCCATGTTAGTAAAACAGTTTTCATCGACTAGACTCAACTTCGTCCAAGGAGTTTGGAAAAGGGATTCCTACAGGCAGTCGGCTCTGATACCAACTTGTGACGCCCCCGATTTAATCGTACACTAATCATACACGCAAACGTGTATGATCAAGATCAGGGACTCACGGGTGGATATCACAACACAACTCTACAAATAAAATAAGTCATACAAGCATCATATTACAAGCCAGGGGCCTCGAGGGCTCAAATACAAGAGCTCGATCATAGACGAGTCAGCGGAAGCAACAATATCTGAGTACAGACATAAGTTAAACAAGTCTGCCTTAAGAAGGCTAGCACAAACTGGGATACAGATCGAAAGAGGCGCAGGCCTCCTGCCTGGGATCCTCCTAACTACTCCTGGTCGTCGTCAGCGGGCAGCACGTAGTAGTAGGCACCTCCGGTGTAGTAGGAGTCGTTGTCGACGGTGGCGTCTAGCTCCTGGGCTCCAACATCTGGTTGCGACAACCAGGTAGAAGGGATAGAGGGAAAAGAAGGAGGAAGCAACCGTGAGTACTCATCCAAAGTACTCGCAAGCAAGGAGCTACACTACATATGTATGCATTGGTATCAACTGGGATAAGGCTATTATAAGTGGACTGAACTGCAGAAAGCCGGAATAAGAGGGGGATAGCTAGTCCTTTCGAAGACTACGCTTCTGGCAGCCTCCGTCTTGCAGCATGTAGAAGAGAGTAGACTGAAGTCCTCCAAGTAGCATCATATAGCATAATCCTAACCGGTGATCCTCCCCTCGTTGCCCTGTGAGAGAGCGATCACCGGTTGTATCTGGCACTTGGAAGGGTGTATTTTATTAAGTATCTGGTTCTAGTTGTCATAAGGTCAAGATACAACTCCGGGTCGTCCTTTTACCGAGGGACACGGCTATTCGAATAGATAAACTTCCCTGCAGGGGTGCACCACATACCCCAACACGCTCGATCCCATTTGGCCAGACACACTTTTCTGGGTCATGCCCGGCCTCGGAAGATCAACACGTCGCAACCCTACCTAGGCACAACAGAGAGGTCAGCACGCCGGTCTAAATCCTATGGCGCAGGGGTCTGGGCCCATCGCCCTTTGCACACCTGCACGTTGCGTACGCGGCCGGAAGCAGACCTAGCCTAGTGGCTTTCCAGTCCAATCCGGCGCGCGCCACTCAGTCGCTGACGTCACGAAGGCTTCGGCTGATACCACGACGCCGGGATACCCATAACTGCTCCCACGTAGATGGTTAGTGCGTATAGACCAAATGGCCAGACTCAGATCAAATACCCAGATCTCGTTAAGCGTGTTAAGTATCCGCGAACACCGACCAGGGCCAGGCCCACCTCTTTCCTAGGTGGTCGGAACCTGCCTTGTCGCTCTGCCTCAAAGATCCACTCGCGGGTGCTCCTACGAGCCTACCCGTCTTTAGTCACCACATGTATCATGTATAAAGTATATAGTATATACCCGTGATCACCTCCCGAGTGATCACGGCCCGATAGTATATCATGGCAGACGGACAAGAATGTAGAGCCACTGATGATAAACTAGCATCCTATACTAAGCATTAGGTTTGCAGGTAAAGGTAACAACAGTAGTAGCAAGGACAGGCTATGCATCAGTATAGGATTAACGGGAAGCAGTAACATGCTACACTACTCTAATGCAAGCAGTATAGAGAAGAGTAGGCGGTATCTGGTGATCAAAGGGGGGGCTTGCCTGGTTGCTCTGGCAAGAGAGAGGGGTCGTCAACTCCGTAGTCGTACTGGGTAGCAGCGGCGTCGGTCTCGGTGTCTATCGAGAGAAGAGGGGGGAGAAACGGTAAATATTTAAGCAAGCATATGCATAGTCATGCATGACATGACAAGTAACGGCGTTAGAGGTGCCCTAACACGGTAGTAGGTGATACTGGTGAAGGGGGATGACATCCGGGAAAGTATCCCCGGTGTTTTGCGTTTTCGGGCAGAGGAGCCGGAGGGAGAAAGTTGCGAGTTCGATAGGTTAGGGAGGTGTGGCGGACGAACGGGTTGCGTATCCGGAATCGTCTCGTCGTTCTGAGCAACTTTCATGTTGAAATTATTTTAATCCGAGTTACGGATTAAAAGATATGATTTTCTAAAGATTTTATTAATTTCTGGAATTTAATTAATTATTTAAATTAATTCGAAAAACAGATTAATGACATCAGCATGATGTCATGCTGACATCATCAGTCAACAGGGTTGACTTGGTCAACCTGTCCAGTGGGTCCAGTGGGACCCACCTGTCATACACTGTTTTAATTAACTAACAATTAATTAGGTTAATTAGTGATTAGGTTAATCTAATTATAATTAATTAATTTAATTAATTCCTTAATTAATTAATTAATTTAATTATTATTGTTTAATTAATTATTTTAATTATTATTTATTTTATATATATATTTTAATTATTTTTTCCTTCTTTTTTTTTATTAAAACGTTCTGGAGGGGGGGGGGGGGTTGGGCCCGTTCGGTCAGTGGTCTAGGGCCACAGCGGGCGTGCGGTTGCCAGCGATGCGGTTACGGGCGCCCCGTGCGGGGTCGAGCCCGTCCGAGGGGGGCGAGGCAACCAGGGCGCGGCGGGGTGTCGCCGGCGAGCGGCGCGGCAGCGCGGTAGCAGGGGGGTCCGCGGGCGAGCGGCACAGGAGAAGGCAGGGCGGCGAGCGTCGCCGGCGCGCGCGCTGGGGTGGTGAGCCGTGGGCGGGGCCAGAGAGCGGTCGCGGGCGACGCGAGCTCGGCGAGCGCTGGTTCGGCGGCGAGCGAGTGAGGCGGGGCTCACGGCGATGGGTGCGCCGGACGCGATGGTGAGCGTGCGCGCGGTGGCGCATTGAGGGAGGCGCATATGGCGCGGGGACAGGGGAGGACGAGGCCTCACCGCGGGAGCGTAGGGCCAAGGCAGTGTGGCGCGGGGAGGAGACGGTGACGACGGCGACGTGGTGACGAGGTGCAGCGACACGGCAGCTCCAGCGAGGTGTTGAGGAGGACGACGAGGTGGCCGTGGCGGCGGCGTTCCGGGCGGCAACGGCGGAACGATCCAGAGGCAGGGGCGTCGCGACGAGGTGGGCTTCGGGGAGGAGGGCGAGACATGCAGCGAGGTGCGGCACTGGGGGGCGTCGGAGTCGTGGGTGGCGCGGGGCGTCGGCCCGATCCCGATCCAGAACTGGATCGGGGGGGAGGGGAGAGAGCGAGTGGGGCGGGCGCCATGCGGGGGAAGATGGGGAGGCGGGCGCCGGCGAGGGGGTGGCCAGAGGCAGTGGGCAGCGGCGGCGCCAAGCGAAGGGATGAGGCGGCGGGGTCGAGGCGCCGTCTCCCCGATCCAGATCGGGGAGGGGCGAGGGAGACGCGCGGGGGTGGGACGAGTGGGGGTGAGTGGGGATCGGGTGGGGGTTAGGGTTCGGGGGGGTGGCCTTGTAGGCCAGAGAGGAGGGCCGGCTGGGCTGGCCGGTTGGCTAGCTGGGCCGGTTGGCCCAGCGTGGGGGGGGGTTGGTCTTTTTTTTGTTTTACTTTTCGTTATTTTTCTTTTCTGTTTTATTTTAGTTACATATTATTTTAGTTAAAATAAAATACAAAACTAGTTTCTAAATTAGTATAAGTAAATATTCCCCCGCCACAAAAAGTTTGGTACTCAAATAATTTAGTTTGATATTTTAGAAATTATAAAAGCCATTTATATAATCGCTTAAGCCACTGTTTTAATCATTTTTTAGCACTTAAACAATTTATAAGAAAATGGTTTCTTCACCATAATTACTTATGCATTATTCTGCTCCACCCGAACATTTCGTTTTTAATATTTGAAAAAATTTATTGTTTGCCTTTATTCTAAATTTGAAATTTGAACCGGGATTCGAACTGACGCGAGTTTAGGAATAGTAATCGTGGTGACGTGGCATAACTAACAGAGGTTTACTATAGCTTGATTATCCGGGCGTCACAAAAGGGGGAATCCTACTCCCGTGGGAGTAGGACTCCCCTAGGGCGCGCCATAGAGAGGGCCGGCCCTCCCCCTCCTCCACTCCTTTATATACGGGGGCAAGGGGGCACCCCAAAGACACAACAATTGATCTCTTGATCTCTTAGCCGTGTGCGGTGCCCCCCTCCACCATAATCCACCTTGATCATATAATAGCGGTGCTTAGGCGAAGCCCTGCATCGGTAGAACATCATCATCGTCACCACGCCGTCGTGCTGACGAAACTCTCCCTCAAAGCTCGGCTGGATCGGAGTTCGAGGGACGTCATCGAGTTGAACGTGTGCAGAACTCGGAGGTGCCGTGCGTTCGGTACTTGATCGGTCGGATCATGAAGACGTACGACTACACCAACCGCGTTGTGCTAACGCTTCCTCTTTCGGTCTACGAGGGTACGTAGACAACACTCTCCCCTCTCGTTGCTATGCATCACCATGATCTTGCGTGTGCGTAGGAAGTTTTTGAAATTACTACGTTCCCCTATAGTGGCATGCGAGCCAGGTTTTATGCGTTGATGTAATATGCACGAGTAGAACACAAGTGAGTTGTGAGCGATATAAGTCATACTGCTTACCAGCATGTCACACTTTGGTTCGGCGGTATTGTTGGATGAAGCGGCCCGGACCGACATTACGCGTACGCTTACACGAGACTGGTTTTACCGCCATGCTATGCACACAGGTGACTAGCGGGTGTCAGTTTCTCCAACTTTAGTTGAATCGAGTGTGGCTACGCCATGTCCTTGAGAAGGTTTAAACAGCACTAACTTGACAAACTATCGTTGTGGTTTTGATGAGTAGGTAAGAACGGTTCTTGCTCAGCCCGTAGCAGCCATGTAAAACTTGCAACAACAAAGTAGAGGACGTCTAACTTGTTTTTGCAGGGCATGTTGTGATGTGATATGGTCAAGACATGATGCTAAATTTTATTGTATGAGATGATCATGTTTTGTAACCGAGTTATCGGCAACTGGCAGGAGCCATATGGTTGTTGCTTTATTGTATGCAATGCAATTGCGCTGTAATGCTTTACTTTATCACTAAGCAGTAGCGATAGTCGTGGAAGCATAAGATTGGCGAGACGACAATGATGCTACGATGGAGATCAAGGTGTCGCGCCGGTGACGATGGTGATCATGACGATGCTTCGGAGATGGAGATCACAAGCACAAGATGATGATGGCCATATCATATCACTTATATTGATTGCATGTGATGTTTATCTTTTATGCATCTTATCTTGCTTTGATTGACGGTAGCATTATAAGATGACCTCTCACTAAATTTCAAGATAAAAGTGTTCTCCCTGACTATGCACCGTTGCCAAAGTTCGTCGTGCCCAGACACCACGTGATGATCGGGTGTGATAAGCTCTACGTCCATCTACAATGGGTGCAAGCCAGTTTTGCACACGCAGAATACTCAGGTTAAACTTGACGAGCCTAGCATATGCAGATATGGCCTTGGAACACTGAGACCGAAAGGTCGAGCGTGAATCATATAGTAGATATGATCAACATAGTGATGTTCACCATTGAAAACTACTCCATTTCACGTGATGATCAGTTATGGTTTAGTTGATTTGGATCACGTGATCACTTAGAAGATTAGAGGGATGTCTTTCTAAGTGGGAGTTCTTAAGTAATATGATTAATTGAACTTTAATTTATCATGAACTTAGTCCTGATAGTATTTGCATATCTATGTTGTAGATCAATAGCTCGCATTATTGCTTCCCTATGTTTTATATGTGTTCCTAGAGAAAACTAAGTTGAAAGATGATAGTAGCCATGATGCGGACTGGGTCCGTGATCTGAGGTTTATCCTCATTGCTGCACAGAATAATTATGTGTTTAATTCACCGCTAGGTGACTGACCTATTGCAGGAGCAGATGGAGACGTTATGAATGTTTGGCTAGCTCAATATGATGACTACTTGATAGTTTAGTGCACCATGCTTAATAGCTTAGAATCAGGATTTCAAAGACATTTTGAACGTCATGGACCATATGAGATGTTCCTGGAGTTGAAGTTAATATTTCAAGTAAATACCCGAGTTGAGAGATATGAAGTCTCCAACAAGTTCTATAGCTAAAAGATGGAGGAGAATAGCTCAAGCAGTGAGCATGTGCTCAAATTTTCTGGGTACAACAATCGCTTGAATCAAGTGGGAGTTAATCTTCCACATAAGATAGTGATTGACAGAATTCTCTAGTCACCATCACCAAGTTAGTAGAACTTCGTGATGAACTATAATATGCGAGGGATAACAGAAACGATTCCCAAGCTCTTCGTGATGCTGAAATCGACGAAGGTAGAAATCAAGAAAAGCATCAAGTGTTGATGGTAAACAAAAATCACTAGTTTCAAGTAAAGGGACAAAGGGAAGAAAGGGGAACTTTAAGAAGAACAGCAAGCAAGTTGCTGCTCAAGTGAAAAAACCCAAGTCTGGACCTAAGCCTGAAACTGAGTGCTTCTACTGCAAAGGGACTGGTCACTAGAAGTGGAACTACCCCAAGTAATTGGCGGATAAGAAGGATGGCAAAGTGAACAAAGGTATATTTGATATACAGATTATTAATGTGTATATTACTACTGTTCGTAGCAACCCCTCGGTATTTGATATTGGTTCAGTTGTTAAGAGTAGTAACTCGAAACGGGAGTTGCAGAATGAGCAGAGACTAGTTAAGGGTGAAGTGACGATGTGTGTTGGAAATAGTTCCAAGATTGATATGATCATCATGGCACACTCCCTATACTTTCGGGATTAGTGTTGAACCTAAATAAGTGTTATTTGATGTTTGCGTTGAGCATGAATATGATTTGATCATGTTTATTGCAATAGGGTTATTCATGTAAGTTAGAGAATAATTGTTGTTCTGTTTACATGAATAAAACCTTCTATGGTCATACACCCAATGAAAATGGTTTGTTGGATCTCGATCGTGGTGATACACATTTTTATAATATTGAAGCCAAGAGATGCAAAGTTAATAATGATAGTGCAACTTATTTGTGGCACTGCCGGTTAGGTTATATTGGTGTAAAGCGCATGAAGAAAATCCATGCTGATGGGCTTTTGGAATCACTTGATTATGAATCAGTTGATGCTTGTGAACCATGCCTCATGGGCAAGATGAGTAAGACTCCGTTCTCCGGAATAATGGGCCGAGCAACAGATTTGTTGGAAATCATACATACTGATGTATGTGGTCCGATGAATATTGAGGCTCGCGGCAGGTATCATTATTTTCTGATCTTCATAGATGATTTGAGCAGTTATGAGTACATCTACTTGATGAAACACAAATCTGAAACATTTGAAAAGTTCAAAGAATTTCAGAGTGAAGTGGAGACTCATCGTAACAAAAATAAAAGTATCTACGATATGATCGCAAAAGTAAAATATTTGAGTTACGAGTTTGGCCTTCAGTTAAAACAAAGTGAAAAAGTTTCACTACTCGCGCCACCTGGAACACCATTACAGTGTAATGGTGTGTCCGAACATTGTGACCGTACTTTATTAGATATGGTGCGATCTATGATGTCTCTTACCGATTTACCACTATCGTTTTGGGGTTGTGCATTAGAGACAGCTACATTCACATTAAATAGGGCACCATCTAAATCCGTTGAGACGACACCGTATGAATTATGGTTTGGCAAGAAACCTAAGCTGTCGTTTCTTAAAGTTTGAGGTTGCAATGCTTATATGAAAAGGTTTCAACCTGATAAGATCAAACCCAAATCGGAGTAGTGCATCTTCATAGGATACCCAATAGAAAATGTTGGGTACACCTTCTATCATAGATCCGAAGGCAGGATATTCATTGCTGAGAATGGATCCTTTCTAGAGAAGGAGTTTCTCTCGAAAGAAGTGAGTGGGAGGAAATTAGAACTTGATGAGGTAACTGTACCTGCTCCCTTATTGGAAAGTAGTTCATCACAGAAATATGTTCCTGTGACTACTACACCAATTAGTGAGGAAGCTAATGATGATGATCATGTAAACTTCAGATCAAGTTATTACCGAACCTTGTAGGTAAACCAGAGTGAGATCCGCACCAGAGTGGTACGGTAATCCTGTTCTGGAGGTCATGTTACTTGACCATGACGAGCCTATGAACTATGAGGAAGCGATGATGAGCCCAGATTCCGCGAAATGGCTTGAGGCCATAAAATCTGAGATGGGATCCATATATGAGAACAAAGTGTGGACTTTGGTTGACTTACCCAATGATCAGCAAGCCATAAAAAATAAATGGATCTTCAAGAGGAAGACGGACGGTGATAGTAGTGTTACTATCTACAAAGCTAGAATTGTCGCAAAAGGTTTTCGACAAGTTCAAGGTGTTGACTACGATGAGAGTTTGTCACTCGTATCTATGCTTAAATCTGTCCGAATCATGTTAGCAATTGCCGCATTTTATGAAATCTGGCAAATGGATAAACAAAACTGCATTCCTTAATGGATTTATTAAAGAAGAGTTGTATATGATGCAACCAGAAGGTTTTGTCAATCCTAAAGGTGCTAACAAAATATGCAAGCTCCAGCAATCCATCTATGGACTGGTGCAAGCATCTCAGAGTTGGAATATACGCTTTGATAAGTTGATCAAAGCATATAGTTTTATACAGACTTGCAGTGAAGCATGTATTTACAAGAAAGTGAGTGGGAGCACTACAGCATTTCTGATAAGTATATGTGAATGACATATTGTTGATCGGAGATAATGTAGAATTATTCTGCAAAGCATAAAGGAGTGTTTGAAAGGAGTTTTTCAAAGAAAGACCTCGGTAAAGATGCTTACAATTGAGCATCAAGATCTATAGAGATAGATCAAGATGCTTGATAAGTTTTTCAATGAGTACATACCTTGACAAGATTTTGAAGTAGTTCAAAATGGAACAGTCAAAGAAAGAGTTCTTGCATGTATTACAAGGTGTGAAGTTGAGTAAGACTCAAAACCCGACCACGGCAAAAGATAGAGAGAGAATGAAAGTCATTCCCTATGCCTTGGCCATAGGTTCTATAAAATATGCCATGTTGTGTACCAGATCTATTGTATACCCTACACTATTTTTGGCAAGGGAGTACAATAGCGATCTAGGAGTAGATCACTGGACAGCGGTCAAATTATCCTTAGTGGAATAAGGATATGTTTCTCGATTATGGAGGTGACAAAAAGGTTCGTTGTAAAGGGTTACATCAATGCAAATTTTGACACTGGTCCAGATGACTCTAAATCTCAATCTGGATACATATTGAAAGTGGGAGCAATTAGCTAGAATAGCTCCGTGCAGAGCATTGTTGACATAGAAATTTGCAAATACTTACGGATCTGAATGTGACAGACCCGTTGACTAAACTTCTCTCACAAGAAAACATGATCACACCTTAGTACACTTTGGGTGTTAATCACATAGCGATGTGAACTAGATTATTGACTCTAGTAAACCCTTTTGGTGTTGGTTACATGACGATGTGAACTATGAGTGTTAATCACATGGTGATGTGAACTATTGGTGTTAAATCACATGGCGATGTGAACTAGATTATTGACTCTAGTGCAAGTGGGAGACTTAAGGAAATATGCCCTAGAGGCAATAATAAAGTTATTATTTATTTCCTTATATCATGATAAATGTTTATTATTCATGCTAGAATTGTATTAACCGGAAACATGATACATGTGTGAATACATAGACAAACAGAGTGTCACTAGTATGCCTCTACTTGACTAGCTCGTTGATCAAAGATGGTTATGTTTCCTAGCCATATACAAAGAGTTGTCATTTGATTAACGGGATCACATCATTAGGAGAATGATGTGATTGACTTGACCCATTCCGTTAGCATAGCACTTGATCGTTTAGTTTATTGCTATTGCTTTCTTCATGACTTATACATGTTCCTATGACTATGAGATTATGCAACTCCCGTTTACCGGAGGAACACTTTGTGTGCTACCAAACGTCACAACGTAACTGGGTGATTATAAAGGTGCTCTACAGGTGTCTCCGAAGGTACTTGTTGGGTTGGCGTATTTCGAGATTAGGATTTGTCACTCCGATTGTCAGAGAGGTATCTCTGGGCCCACTCGGTAATGCACATCACTATAAGCCTTGCAAGCATTGCAACTAATGAGTTAGTTGCGGGATGATGTATTATGGAACGAGTAAAGAGACTTGCCGGTAATGAGATTGAACTAGGTATGAAGATACCGACGGTCGAAAACTCGGGCAAGTAACATACCGATGACAAAGTGAACAACGTATATAGTTATGCGGTTTGACCGATAAAGATCTTCGTAGAATATGTAGGAGCCAATATGAGCATCCAGGTTCCGCTATTGGTTATTGATCGGAGACGTGTCTCGGTCATGTCTACATAGTTCTCGAACCCGTAGGGTCCGCATGCTTAAAGTTTGATGACGGTTATATTATGAGTTTATGTGTTTTGATGTACCGAAGGAGTTCGGAGTCCCGGATGAGATCGGGGACATGACGAGGAGTCTCGAAATGGTCGAGACGTAAAGATCGATATATTGGACGACTATATTAGGACATCGGAAAGGTTCCGAGTGATTCGGGTATTTTCGGGAGTACCGGGGAGTTACGGGAATTTGTATTGGGCCTTAATGGGCCATACGGGAAAGGAGAGAAAGGCCTCAAAGGTTGTCCGCACCCCTCCCCGTGGGCTGGTCCGAATTGGACTAGGGAGGGGGGGTGCCCCCTTCCTTCCTTCTCCTTTTCCCTTCCCTTTCCTTCTCTCCTATTCCTACTACTTGGAAGGGCTCCTAGTTCTACTAGGAAAGGGGGAATCCTACTCCCGGTGGGAGTAGGACTCCTCTAGGGCGCGCCATAGAGAGGGCCGGCCCTACCCCTCCTCCACTCCTTTATATACGGGGGCAAGGGGGCACCCCAAAGACACAACAATTGATCTCTTGATCTCTTAGCCGTGTGCGGTGGCCCCCTGCACCATAATCCACCTCGATCATATCGTAGCGGTGCTTAGGCGAAGCCCTGCGTCGGTAGAACATCATCATCGTCACCACGCCGTCGTGCTGATGGAACTCTCCCTCAAAGCTCGGTTCGATTGGAGTTCAAGGGACGTCATCGAGTTGAACGTGTGCAGAACTCGGAGGTGCCATGCGTTCGATACTTGATCGGTCGGATCGTGAAGACGTACGACTACACCAACCGCGTTGTGCTAACGCTTCCGCTTTCGGTCTACGATGGTACGTAGACAACACTCTCCCCTCTCGTTGCTATGCATCACCATGATCTTGCGTGTGCGTAGGAAAATTTTGAAATTACTACGTTCCCCTACAAAATGATTAATCAAAAATTTTATGCTCGGCTTTCTCTCAGTAATCGCTCCATGTTCTTCTTGTACTGGATCTTTTATGATGAAGACTATTGAATTCAAATGGGATTTATTGGAAAGAATTAAACGCAACTCTGAAGATTGGGACCTCGACGAAGGTAAGGAGTCAGGTATAACACCTAAGTTTGATTGTGTTAAATCTTTTATGGATACCGATGCATTTCGTGAATTTAGCACTAAATATGGACTTGACTTTGAGATAGTAGCTTCCTTTTGTGAATCCTTTGCTACTCATGTTGATCTCCCTAAGGAGAAGTGGTTTAAATATAATCCTCCCATTGAAGTAAAAGTAGTTGCACCTGTTAAAGTTGATGAAAAGACTGTCACTTATAATGATCCTGTTGTTCCTACTGCTTATGTTGAGAAACCACATTTCCCTGTTAGAATAAAGGATCATGCTAAAGTTTCAACTGTAGTCAACAAAAGTAATATTAGGACACACAAACCCCCTGAGCAAGTTAAAGTTGAACCTAATATTGCTATGGTTAATGATCTCTTGGCCGATAATATTGATGGGCATGTTATTTACTTGTGTGATGAGACTGCTAGAATTGCTAGACCTGATACTAAAAATAAACATAGACCTGTTGTAGGCATGCTTGTTATTTCTGTTAAAATAGGAGATCATTGCCATCATGGCCTATGTGATATGGGTGCTAGTGCAAGTGCAATACCCCATTCCTTATACAAAGAAATTATGCATGATATTGCACCTGCTGAGATAGAAGATATCGATGTTACTATTAAGCTTGCCAATAGAGATACTATTTTACCAATTGGAATTGTTAGAGATGTTGAAGTTTTGTGTGGGAAGGTTAAATATCCTGCTGATTTTCTTGTTCTTGGTTCCCCACAACATAGTTTTTGTCCCATTATATTTGGTAGACCCTTCTTGAATACTGTTAATGCTAAGATAGACTGCAATAAGGATATTGTTTCTGTTGGTTTAGGGATATGTCTCATGAGTTTAATTTTGCTAAGTTTCGTAGACAACCCCGTGATGATGAATTGCCTAGTAAAGATGAAATTATTGGTCTTGCTTCTATTGTCGTGCCTCCTACTGATCCTTTAAAACAATATTTGCTAGACCATGAAAATGATATGTTTATGAATGAAAGAAGGGAAATAGATGAAGTATTCTTTAAACAGGGACCTATTCTGAAACACAACTTGCCTGTTGAAATCCTAGGGGATCCTCCTCCACCTAAGGGTGATCCCTTGTTTGAGCTTAAACTATTGCCTGATACTCTTAAATATGGTTATCTTGATGAAAAGAAGATATATCCTGTTATTATTAGTGTTAACCTTTCAGAGCATGAAGAAGAGAGACTATTGAAAACTCTGAAGAAGCACCGTGCTACTATTGGATATACTCTTGATGATCTTAAGGGCATTAGTCCCACTCTATGTCAACACAAAATAAATTTGGAGAAAGACGCCAAACCAGTTATTGATCACCAACGATGGCTGAATCCTAAGATGAAAGAAGTGGGAAGAAAGGAAATATTAAAGCTTCTTGAGGCAGGTATAATTTATCCCGTTGCTGATAGTCAGTGGGTAAGTCATGTCCATTGTGTCCCTAAGAAGGGAGGTATTACCATTGTTCCTAATGATAAAGATGAATTGATTCCGCAAAGAATTATTACAGGTTATAGGATGGTAGCTGATTTTTGCAAATTAAATAAAGATACTAAAAAAGATCATTACCCTTTGCTTTTCATTGATCAAATGCTAGAAAGATTATCCAAACATACACATTTTTGCTTTCTAGATGGTTACTCTGGCTTCTCTCAAATACCTGTGTCAGCTGATGATCAAACAAAGACCACTTTTACTTGCCCTTTCGGTACTTTTGCTTATAGACGTATGCCTTTTGGTTTATGTAATGCACCTGCTACCTTTCAAAGATGCATGATGGCTATATTCTCTGACTTTTGTGAGAAGATTTGTGAGGTTTTCATGGATGATTTCTCCGTTTATGGATCCTCTTTTGATGATTGCTTGAGCAACCTTGATCGAGTTTTGCAGAGATGTGAAGAAACTAATCTTGTCTTGAACTGGGAGAAGTGCCACTTTATGGTTAATGAAGGTATTGTCTTGGGGCATAAAATTTCTGAAAGAGGTATTGAAGTTGATAAAGCTAAAGTTGATGCTATTGAAAAGATGTCATGTCCTAAGGACATCAAAGGTATAAGAAGTTTTCTTGGTCATGCCGGTTTTTATAGGAGGTTCATTAAGGACTTCTCAAAAATTTCTCGGCCTCTGACTAACCTATTACAAAAAGATATTCCTTTTGTATTTGATGATGATTGTGTAGAAGCATTTGAAATACTTAAGAAAGCTTCGGTTTCTTCACCTATTGTTCAACCACCTGATTGGAATTTACCCTTTGAAATTATGTGTGATGCTAGTGATTATGTTGTAGGTGTTGTTCTAGGACAAAGAGTTGATAAGAAGCTGAATGTTATCCAATATGCTAGTAAAACTCTAGATAGTGCCCAGAGAAATTATGCTACTACTGAAAAAGAATTTTTAGCAGTTGTTTTTGCTTGTGATAAGTTCAGACCTTATATTGTTGATTCTAAAGTAACTATTTACACCGATCATGCTGCTATTAAATACCTTATGGAAAAGAAAGATGCTAAACCTAGACTTATTAGGTGGGTTCTCTTGCTACAAGAATTTGATTTGCATATTATTGATAGAAAGGGAGCTGAAAACCCCATTGCAGACAACTTGTCTAGGTTAGAGAATGTTCTTGATGACCCACTACCTATTGATGATAGCTTTCCTGATGAACAATTAGATGTCATAAATGCTTCTCGTACTGCTCCATGGTATGCTGATTATACTAATTACATTGTTGCTAAATTCATACCACCTAGTTTCACATACCAGCAAAAGAAAAAGTTTTTCTATGATTTGAGACATTACTTTTGGGATGACCCACATCTTTATAAAGAAGGAGTAGATGGTATTATTAGACGTTGTGTACCTGAGCATGAACAGGATCAGATCCTACACAAGTGTCACTCCGAGGCCCATGAAGGGCACCACGCTGGAGATAGAACTGCGCATAAGGTATTGCAATCCGGTTTTTATTGGCCTACTCTTTTCAAGGATGCCCGTAAGTTTGTCTTATCTTGTGATGAATGTCAAAGAATCGGTAATATTAGTAGACGTCAGGAAATTCCTATGAATTATTCACTTGTTATTGAACCATTTGATGTCTGGGGCTTTGATTATATGGGACCTTTTCCTTCCTCTAATGGGTATACACATATTCTAGTTGCTGTTGATTACATTACTAAGTGGGTAGAAGCTATTCCAACTAGTAGTGCTGATCATAACACCCCTATTAAGATGCTTAAAGAAGTTATTTTTCGAGGTTTGGAGTCACTAGATATTTAATGACTGATGGTGGTTCACATTTTATTCATGGTGCTTTTCGTAAAATGCTTGCTAAGTATGGTGTTAATCGTAGAATTGCATCTCCTTATCACCCACAGTCTAGTGGTCAAGTATAATTGCGTAATAGAGAGCTCAAATTAATTTTGCAAAAGACCGTTAATAGATCTAGGAAGAATTGGTCCAAGAAACTTGATGATGCATGATGGGCCTATAGAACTGCATATAAAAACCCTATGGGTATGTCTTCGTATAAAATGGTTTATGGAAAAGCATGTCACTTACCTCTCGAACTAGAACATAAGGCATATTGGGCCATTAAAGAGCTCAATTATGATTTCAAACTTGCCGGTGAGAAGAGGTTATTTGACATTAGCTCACTTGATGAATGGAGAACCCAAGCCTATGAGAATGCCAAACTGTTTAAAGAAAAGGTTAAAAGATGGCATGACAAAAGGATACAAAAGCATGAGTTTAATGTAGGTGATTATGTATTGCTATACAACTCTCGTTTGAGATTTTTTGCAGGAAAACTCCTCTCTAAATGGGAAGGTCCTTATGTTATCGAGGAGGTCTATCATTCCGGTGCCATAAAAATCAACAACTTCGAAGGCACAAATCCGAGGGTGGTGAACGGCCAAAGAATCAAACATTATATCTCAGGTAATCCCATAAATGTTGAAATTAATATTATTGAAACCGTAACCCCGGAGGAATACATAAGGGACACTTTCCGGAACATTTCAGACTCCAAAAAGGAATAGGTACGTGGTACGGTAAGTAAACCGACTCCAAAATAGTTCTAATGGCTATTTTTCTCCGTTTTGGAATATTTAATAAAATAGGAAAATAAGAAGCAGACCGGAAAGGACACGGGGCTTCCATGAGGGTGGAGGGCGCGCCCTACCCCCTGGGCGCGCCCCCTGCCTCATGGGCACCTCGTGCGCTCTCCGGACTCCGTTTTCTTGCATGATACTTCTTTTGGTCGGTAAAAATTCATTATATAACCTCCCGAAGGTTTTGACCACCGTATCACGCAAAAATCTCCTGTTCTTGTTTCGAGTTGTTTTCTGCCAGGGTTGTAAAGGCCAAGCATCATGTCGTCTCCCTCTTCCTCCAACAATGAGGGCAACGATGATTGGCTAATGAAGATAGAGTTGAAGAGAGAAGAACCCGGAGAGATCAACAAGGATGATGGGCTCAAGAAGGCCATGGGGGAACAAGTTCCGGTAGTAGCAGAAGAAGACATCCTTCAACCTCACCAAAATCTCCTTACCCCAACGGAGATTGAAGCTTTCAAGATGATTGAATTAGCTCGCATTCAAAATAAGTATCTCACAAGTGAAAATATTTTGTTGAAGGGGCATATCATCGCACTCAAGGGCATTATCCGCAAATTGGAGGATCTCTTACGCTCGATGTGCGACTACCCATCATCACCAACACCTTCTTCACCAAAAAAGAAGAACTGAGCATCGGGTATGGGCACTCCCCTTAGCAACTGCCAAGCTTGGGGGAGTGCCCCGGTATCGTATCACCATCACACCTTTTATCTTTACCATTTTTCTTAGTTCGATCCTTTTGATAATATCTTGATCTAGTAGAATAAAGTTTTAGTATGACCTAGTTGTGAGTTTTGCTTTATGATCTTCTTATGTAATCGAGTCCGTGAGCTATATATAATAAAGATTAGTGTTGAGTCAAGGGCTTGATTTATTTTGCTCTGATCTCGAGGGAGTAAAATAAAAGAGAAGAAATAAAAAGAAATAAAGAGATCATATGGATCTTATGGAGAGTAATGAGCTCACATATAAAGAGTATGATGAATAAAAGTTGTTGAGAGTTGACAAACATAGTTTTGGTCATCGTTGCAATTAATAGGAAGTAATAAAGAAAGAGAGGTCTTCACATATAAACATACTATCTTGGACATCTTTTATGATTGTGAGCACTCATTAAAGCATGATATGCTAAGGAGTTGATGTTGGACAAGGAAGACAACGTAATGGGTTATGTTTTCTTACATCTGAGATAAATTATATTGTCATGAATCATCCAACATGTTGAGCTTGCCTTTCCCTCTCATGATAGCCAATTTCTTTGCACCAAGTAGAGATACTACTTGTGCTTCCAAATATCTCTAAACCCGTTTTTGCCATGAGAGTCCACCATACCTACCTATGGATTGAGTAAGATCCTTCAAGTAGGTTGTCATCGGTGCAAGCAATAAAAATTGCTCTCTAAATATGTATGACTTATTAATATGGAGAAAATAAGCTTTATATGATCTTTTGATATGAAAGAAATAAAAGCGACAGACTACATAATAAAGGTCCATATCACAAGTGGCAATATAAAGTGACATTCTTTTGCATTAAGATTTTGTGCATCCAACCATAAAAGCGCATGGAAACCTCTGCTTCCCTCGGCGAAGGGCCTATCTTTTACTTTTATCTTCTACCTTATATAAGAGACATGGTGATATTCACCTTTCCTTTTTACATTTTATCCTTTGGCAAGCACAATGTGTTGGAAAGATCCAGATACATATAGCTAATTGGATGTGAGACTGCATGAGCTATTATTGTTGACATTACCCTTGAGGTAAAACGTTGGGAGGCAAAACTATAAGCCACTATCTTTCTCTGTGTCCGATTAAAACTCCATACCCATAAATATTGTGTGAGTGTTAGCAATTGTGAAAGACTAAATGATAGTTGAGATGTGGACTTGCTGAAAAGCTCTTATATTGACTCTTTCCTATGTTATGATAAATTACAATTGCTTCAATGACTGAGATTAGAGTTTGTTAGTTTTCAATGAAGTTTATGATTCATGCTTGAAATTGTGATTGAATTGTTACTTTAGCACAAGAGATCATATGACAATATATATATATATATATATATATATGTGTGTGTGTGTGTGTGTGTGTGTGTTTGTTGTTCTAAGAATGATCATGATGCCCTTATGTCCGTATTTTATTTTTTTATCGACACCTCTATCTCCAAACATGTGGACATATTTTTCGATTTCATCTTTCGCTTGAGGACAAGCGAGGTCTAAGCTTGGGGGAGTTGGTACGTCCATTTTGCATCATGCTTTTATATCGATATTTATTGCATTATGGGCTGTTATTACACATTATGTCACAATACTTATGCATATTCTCTCTTATTTTACAAGGTTTACATGAAGACGGGGAATGCCTACAGCTGGAATTCTGGGCTGGAAAAGGAGCAAATATTAGAGACCTATTCTGCACAGCTCCAAAAGTACTGAAACTTCACATAAGTCATTTTTGGAATTAATAAAAAAATATTGGGTGCAAGAAGCACTAGAGGGGGGCCACCCACCAGCCATGAGGGTGGGGGGGCGCCCTACCCCCTGGGTGCCCCCCTGCCTCGTGGGCCCCCTGGTGGTCCTCCGATGCCCATCTTCTGCTATATCAGGTCTTTCGTCCGAGAAAAAAAACATAAGCAAGCTCACGGTACGAAACTCCGCCGCCACGAGGTGGAACCTTGGCGGAACCAATCTAGGGCTCCGGCAGAGCTGTTCTGCCGGGGAAACTTCCCTTCGGGAGGGGGAAATCATCGCCATCGTCATCACCGGCGATCCTCTCATCGGGAGGGGGTCAATCTCCATCAAAATCTTCACCAGCACCATCTCATCTCAAACCCTAGTTCATCTCTTGTATCCAATCTTTGTATCCGAACCTCAGATTGGTACCTGTGGGTTGCTAGTAGTGTTGATTACTCCTTGTAGTTGATGCTAGTTGGTTTACTTGGTGGAAGATCATATGTTTAGATCCATTATGCATATTAATACCCCTCTGATTATGAACATGAATATGCTTTGCGAGTAGTTACGTTTGTTCCTGAGGACATGGGAGAAGTCTTGCTATAAGTAGTCATGTGAATTTGGTATTCGTTCGATATTTTGATGAGATGTATGTTGTCATCCCTCTAGTGGTGTCATGTGAACGTCGACTACATGACACTTCACCATTGTTTGGGCCTAGAGGGAGGCATTGGGAAGTAATAAGTAGATGATGGGTTGCTAGAGTGACAGAAGCTTAAACCCTAGTTTATGCGTTGCTTCGTAAGGGGCTGATTTGGATCCATATGTTTCATGCTATGGTAGGTTTACCTTAATACTTCTATTGTAGTTGCGGATACTTGCAATAGGGGTTAATCATAAGTGGGAGGCTTGTCCAAGTAAGGACAACACCCAAGCACCGGTCCACCCACATATCAAATTATCAAAGTACCGAACGCGAATCATATGAGCGTGATGAAAGCTAGCTTGACGATAATTCCCATGTGTCCTCGGGAGCACTTTTCTCTATATAAGAGTTTGTCTAGGCTTGTCCTTTGCTACAAAAAGTATTGGGCCATCTTGCTGCAACTTATTTACTACTTACTACTCGTTACAAATTACCTTATCACAAAACTATCTGTTACCGATAATTTCAGTGCTTGCAGAGAATACCTTATTGAAAACTGCTTATCATTTCCTTCTGCTCCTTGTTGGGTTCGACACTCTTACTTATAGAAATGCTACGATAGACCCCCTACACTTGTGGGTCATCATAGAACCATGTGCGAATGTTGGACCAAAATATTGTGCCCTTTTTCTTCGTGCATGGATTAGATTGATGCCAGTCCATGCATGGTAAACAACTCGTCCTCACGCATGTTTAAGCTTTCTCCTCTACCCTTCTTCTTCGGATCGCCGGTAGAATCATTTGGATCATCGTCCTTGTTGTCCTCTTCATCCTGCTGTCCAGCGGCCAAATCCTGCTGCTATGTGCCCGTGCTAGTCTGGATGTAGGACTACTGCATGCCCGGCTAGGTGTAGCCCTGTTGCGTGTGGGTGTAGTTGTCGTCGGACTGTGTGGGATCCGAGTCTTCCACATGCCCATCCTCATAGCCACCTTGATGAGGACATGACTATCTTTGATACGACCAAAAATATTGCATACATGAATATTTGTGAGGTAATTTCTAATAAAAACTATGCAATACTTTATTTATGTTATCCAAGACAAAATACTTCACTGATTTTTATGTCATGTCTAATTCTTGTGTATTGGACACTTGTACAAATCATGTGTGAAGATAAAGGAAAGGGGGTGATTAAGTGATGTTCAAGAAGTCCTTTCACGTTACTTTTGGCCCAAGAGAAGTCGGAGACCATGTCCCCCCATGTGACTCAGATTCGAATTGCACAGACATGCCTGACTTCAAACACCTCCAACTTTTGCATACGGACTCCGAATAGAGTAAATCTTTTTTGTTGGAAAGCTTACGTCGTGGACTTTCTAGAACAACCGGATTCACTTTCAAATACATCAGGGGCATGGAGATATCACCGAAATAGTCCGACGTTGCAACAGAATCTGAGTCAAACTACAAATCCAAAGGTGTTGCATCACCTCCAATTGGGCCCATGGGCCTTCTACGACCTAGGGTTAGGTTTAGGCTGTTGGGGAATGTAGTATTTCAAAAAAATTCCTACGATCACGCAAGATCTATCTAGGAGATGCCTAGAAACGAGAGGGGGAGTGTGTCTACATACCCTCATAGACCGAAAGCGGAAGCGTTTAGTAACGCGGTTGATGTAGTCGAACATCTTCGCGATTCAACCGATCAAGTATCGAACGCACGGCACCTCCGCGATCTGCACACGTTCAACTCGATGACGTCCCTCATACTCTTGATCCAGCTGAGGCCGAGGGTGAGTTGCGTCGGCACGACGGCGTATTGATAGCGATGATGAAGTTACTGACGCAGGGCTTCGCCTAAGCACTACGACAGTATGACCGAGGTGGAAAATTGTGGAGGGGGCACCGCACACGGCTAAAGATCAACTTGTGTGTCTATGGGGTGCCCCCTCCCCCGTATATAAAGGAGGGGAGGAGGAGGCCGGCTGGCCACAAGGGGCGCGCCCAAGGGGGGATTACTACTCCTAGTAGGAGTAGGTTTCCCCCTTTTCTAGTCCAAGTAGGAGAAGAAGGAAGGAGAGGAAGAAGAGAAGGAAAGGGTGCCCGGCCCCTAGCCCTAGTCCAATTCGGTTTGGGCTAGGGGGGGGCGCGCCACCTCTTGGCCTGCCTCCTCTCTTCCACCACTAGGCCCATAAGGCCCAATAACTTCCCAGAGGGGGTTCCAGTAACCCTCGATACTCCAAAACTTATCCGAAACGACCTGAACCATTACGGTGTCCGAATGTAACCTTCCAATATATGAATCTTTATGTCTCGACCATTTCGAGACTCCTCGTCATGTCCGTGATCTCATCCGGTACTCCGAACAACCTTCGGTACATCAAATCACATAACTCATAATACATATCATCATCGAACGTTAAGCGTGCGGACCCTACGGGTTCGAGAACTATGTAGACATGACCGAGACACATCTCCGGTCAATAACCAATAGCGGAACATGGATGCTCATATTGGTTCCTACATATTCTACGAAGAACTTTATCGGTCAAACCGCATAACAACATACGTCGTTCCCTTTGTCATAGGTATGTTACTTGCCCGAGATTCGATCGTCGGTATCATCATACCTAGTTCAATCTCGTTACTGGCAAGTCTCTTTACTCGTTCCGTAATGCATCATCCCGCAACTAACTCATTAGTCACATTGCTTGCAAGGCTTATAGTGATGTGCATTACCGAGAGGGCCCAGAGATACCTCTTCGACAATCGGAGTGATAAATCCTAATCTCGATCTATGCCAACTCAACAAACACCATCGGAGACACCTGTAGAGCATCTTTATAATCATCCAGTTACGTTGTGATGTTTGATAGCACACTAAGTGTTCCTCCGGTACTCGGGAGTTGCATAATCTCATAGTCATAGGAACATGTATAAGTCATGAAGAAAGCAATAGCAATAAACTAAACGATCATAGTGTTAAGCTAACGGATGGGTTTAGTCCATCACAGCATTCTCTAATGATGTGATCCCGTTCATCAAATGACAACACATATCCATGCCTAGGAAACTTAACCATCTTTGATTAACGAGCTAGTCAAGTACAGGCATACTAGGGACACTCTGTTTGTCTATGTATTCACACATGTACTAAGTTTCCGGTTAATACAATTATAGTATGAATAACAAACATTTATCATGATATAAGGAAATATAAATAACAACTATATTATTGCCTCTAGGGCATATTTCCTTCAGTCTCCCACTTGCACTAGAGTCAATAATCTAGATTACATAGTAATGATTCTAACACCCATGGAGTCTTGGTGTTGATCATGTTTTGCTCGTGAGAGAGGCTTAGTCAACGGATCTACAACATTCAGATCCGTATGTATCTTGCAAATTTCTATGTCTCCCTCCTTGACTTGATCGCGGATGGAATTGAAGCGTTTCTTGATGTGCTTGGTTCTCTTGTGAAATCTGGATTCCTTTGCGAAGGCAATTGCACCAGTATTGTCACAAAAGATTTTCATTGGACCCGATGCACTAGGTATTACACCTAGATCAGATATGAACTCCTTCATCCAGACTCCTTCATTTGCTACTTCTGAAGCAGCTATGTATTCCGCTTCACACGTAGATCCCGCCACGACGCTCTGCTTAGAACTGCACCAACTGACAACTCCACCATTTAATAAAAATACTTATCCGGTTTGTGACTTAGAGTCATACGGATCAGTGTCAAAGCTTGCACCGACGTAACCGTTTACGACGAGCTCTTTGTCACCTACGTAAACGAGAAACATATCCTTAGTCCTTTTCAGGTATTTCAGGATGTTGTTGACCGTTGTCTAGTGATCCACTCCTAGATTACTTTGGTACCTCCCTGCTAAACTAATAGCAAGGCACACATCAGGTCTGGTACACAGCATTGCATACATGATAGAACCTATAGCTGAGGCATAGGGAATGACTTTTATTTTCTCTCTATCTTCTGCAGTGATCGGGCGTTGAGTCTGACTCACTTCACACCTTGTAACACAGACAAGAACCCTTTCTTTGCTTGATCCATTTTGAACTTCTTCAAAACTTTATCAAGGTATGTGCTTTGTGAAAGTCCAATTAGGCATCTTGATCTATCTCTATAGATCTTGGTGCCCAATATATAAGCAGCTTCACCGAGGTCTTTCATTGAGAAATTCTTATTCAAGTATCCTTTTATGTTGTTCGGAAATTCAGTATCATTTCCGATCAACAATATGTCATCCACATATAATATCAAAAATGCTACAGAGCTCCCACTCACTTTCTTGTAAATGCATCCTTCTCCAAAAGTCTGTATAAAACCATATGCTTTGATTACACTATCAAAGCGTATATTCCAACTCCGAGATGCTTGCACCAGTCCATTAATGGATCGCTGGAGCTTGCACATTTTGATAGCACCTTTTGGATCGACAAAACCTTCTGGTTGCATCATATACAACTCTTCTTTAAGATATCCATTAAGGAATGCAGTTTTGACATCCATTTGCCAAATTTCATAATCATAAAATGCGGCAATTACTAACATGATTCGAATGGACTTAAGCATCGCTACGGGTAAGAATGTCTCATTGTAACTCCTTGAACTTGTCGAAAACCTTTCCCAACAAGTCGAACTTTGTAGATAGTAATATTACCGTCAGCGTCAGTCTTCTTCTTGAAGATCCATTTATTTTCTACAGCCTGCCGATCATCGGACAAGTCAACCAAAGTCCACACTTTGTTCTCATACCTGGATCCCATCTCAGATTTCATGGCCTCAAGCCATTTTGTGGAATCTGGGCTCATCATCGCTTCCTCATAGTTCGTAGGTTCGTCATGGTCAAGTAACATGACCTCCAGAACAAGATCACCGTACCACTCTAGTGCGGATCTTACTCTGATTGACCTACGAGGTTCGGTAGTAACTTGATCAGAAGTTTTATGATCATCATCATTAGCTTCCTGACTAATTGGTGTAGGAATCACTGGAACTGATTTCTGTGATGAACAACTTTCCAATAAGGGAGCAGGTACAATTACCTCATCAAGTTCTACTTTCCTCCCACTCACTTCTTTCGAGAGAAAATCCTTCTCTAGAAAGGATCCATCCTTAGCAACGAATATCTTGCCTTCGGATTTGTGATAGAAGGTGTACCCAACATTTTCCTTTGGGTATCCTATGAAGACTCATTTTTCCGATTTGGATTCGAGCTTATCAAGTTGAAGCTTTTCACATAAGCATCGCAGCCCCAAACTTTAGAAATGACAACTTGGGTTTCTTGCCAAACTATAGTTCATATGGTGTCGTCTCAACAGATTTTGATGGTGCCCTATTTACCGTGAATGCAGCCGTATCTAAAGCATAACCCTAAAATGATAGCGGTAAATCAGTAAGAGACATCATAGATCGCACCATATATACTAAAGTGCGGTTACGACGTTCGGACACACCATTACGTTGTGGTGTTCCTAGTGGCGTGAGTTGCAAAACTATTCTGCATTGTTTCAAATGAAGACCAAACTCATAACTCAAATATTCACCTCCACGATCAGATCATAGAAACTTAATTTTCTTGTTACGATGATTTTCCACTTCACTCTGAAATTCTTTGATCTTTTCAAATGTTTCAGACTTATGTTTCATCAAGTAGATATACCCATATCTGCTCAAATCATCTGTGAAGGTCAGAAAATAACGATACCCGCCACGAGCATCAACACTCATCGGACCGCATACATCAGTACGAATTATTTCCAATAAGTCTGTTGCTCGTTCCATTGTTCCGGAGAATGGAGTCTTAGTCATATTGCCCATGAGGCATCGCTCGCAAACATCAAGTGATTCATAATCAAGTGATTCCAAAAGCCCATCAGCATGGAGTTTCTTCATGCACTTTACACCAATATGACCTAAACAGCAGTGCCACAAATAAGTTGCACTATCATTATTAAAATTATATCTTTTGGCTTCAATACTATGAATATGTGTATCACTACTATCGAGATTCGATAAAAATAGACCACTCATCAAGGGTGTATGACCATAAAAGATATTACTCATATAAATAGAACAACCATTATTCTTTGATTTAAATGAATAACCATCTCGCTGAAGGAAATATGCCCTAGAGGCAATAATAAAGTTATTATTTATTTCCTTATATCATGATAAATGTTTATTATTCATGCTAGAATTGTATTAACCGGAAACATAATACATGTGTGAATACATAGACAAACAGAGTGTCACTAGTATGCCTCTACTTGACTAGCTCGTTAATCAAAGATGGTTATGTTTCCTAACCATGGACAAAAGAGTTGTTATTTGATTAACGATGTCACATCATTAGTTGAATGATCTGATTGACATGACCCATTCCATTAGCTTAGAACCCGATCGTTTAGTATGTTGGTGTTGCTATTCTTCATGACTTATACATGTTCCTATGACTATGAGATTATGCAACTCCCGTTTACCGGAGGAACACTTTGGGTGCTACCAAACGTCACAACGTAACTGGGTGATTATAAAGGAGTACTACAGGTGTCTCCAAAGGTAGATGTTGGGTTGGCGTATTTCGAGAATAGGATTTGTCACTCCGATTGTCGGAGAGGTATCTCTCGGCCCTCTCGGTAATGCTCATCACATAAGCCTTGCAAGCACTGCAACTAATATGTTAGTTGTGAGATGATGTATTACGGAACGAGTAAAGAGACTTGCCGGTAACGAGATTGAACTAGGTATTGGATACCGACGATCGAATCTCGGGCAAGTAACATACCGATGACAAAGGGAACAACGTATGTTGTTATGCGGTCTGACCGATAAAGATCTTCGTAGAATATGTAGGAGCCAATATGGGCATCCAGGTCCCGCTATTGGTTATTGACCAGAGATGTGTCTCGGTCATGTCTACATTGTTCTCGAACCGTAGGGTCGGCACGCTTAAGGTTTCGATGGCAGTTATATTATGAGTTTATGAGTTTTGATGTACCGAAGGAGTTCGGAGTTCCGGATGAGATCGGGGACATGACGAGGAGTCTCGAAATGGTCGAGACGTAAAGATCGATATATTGGACGACTATATTCGGACTTCGGAAAGGTTCCGAGTGATTCGGGTATTTTTCGGAGTACCGGAGAGTTACGGGAATTCGCCGAGGAGTATATGGGCCTTATTGGGCCATACGGGAATAGAGGAGAGAGGCCAAAAGGAAGGAGGCCTGCGCCCCCCCCCCCCTCTGGTCCGAATTGGACAAGGGGCGCAGCCCCCTTTTCCTTATTCCTCTCCCCCTCTTTCCCCTTCTCCTACTCCAACAAGGAAGGAGGCAGTCCTACTCCCGGTGGGAGTAGGACTCCCCTTGGCGCGCCTCCTCCTAGGCCGGCCGGCCCCTCCCCCTTGCTCCTTTATATATGGAGGCAGGGGCACCCCATGACACACAAATTGATCCTTTGTGATCGTTCCTTAGCCGTGTGCGGTGCCCCCTGCCACCAAATTCTACCTAGATCATATTGTTGCAGTGCTTAGGCGAAGCCCTGCGTCGGTAGTACATCAAGATCGTCACCACGCCGTCGTGCTGACGGAACTCTTCCTCGACGCTTTGCTGGATCGGAGCCCGAGGATCGTCATCGAGCTGAACGTGTGCTAAGAACTCGGAGGTGCCGGAGTAACGGTGCTTGGATCGGTCGGATCGGGAAGACGTACGACTACTTCCTCTATGTTGTGTGATCGCTTCCGCAGTCGGTCTGCGTTGGTACGTAGACAACACTCTTCCCTCTCGTTGCTATGCATCACCATGATCTTGCGTGTGCGTAGGAATTTTTTTTGAAATTACTACGTTCCCCAACAGTGGCATCCGAGCCTAGGTTTTATGGTTTGATGTTATGTGCACGAGTAGAACACAAGTGAGTTGTGGACGATATAAGTCATACTGCCTACCAGCATGTCATACTTTGGTTCGGCGGTATTGTTGGACGAGACGACCCAGACCAACCTTACGCGTACGCTTACGCGAGACCGGTTCCCTCGACGTGCTTTGCACATAGATGGCTTGCGGGCGACTGTCTCTCCAACTTTAGTTGAACCGAGTGTGGCTACGCCCGGTCCTTGAGAAGGTTAAAACCGAGTCTATTTGACAAACTAGCGTTGTGGTTTTGATGCGTAGGTGAGATTGGTTCTTACTTAAAGCCCGTAGCAGCCACGTAAAACTTGCAACAACAAAGTAGAGGACGTCTAACTTGTTTTTGCAGGGCATGTTGTGATGTGATATGGTCAAGGCATGATGCTAAATTTTATTGTATGAGATGATCATGTTTTGTAACCAAGTTGTCGGCAACTGGCAGGAGCCATATGGTTGTCGCTTTATTGTATGCAATGCAATCACGATGTAATGCTTTACTTTATTACTAAGCGGTAGTGATAGTCGTGGAAGCATAAGATTGGCAAGACGACAACGATGCTACGATGGAGATCAAGGTGTCGCGCCGGTGACGATGGTGATCATGACGGTGCTTCGGAGATGGAGATCACAAGCACAAGATGATGATGGCCATATCATGTCACTTATATTGATTGCATGTGATGTTTATCTTTTATGCATCTTATCTTGCTTTGATTGACGGTAGCATTATAAGATGATCTCTCACTAAATTATCAAGAAGTGTTCTCCCTGAGTATGCACCGTTGCGAAAGTTCTTCGTGCTGAGACACCACGTGATGATCGGGTGTGATAGGCTCTACGTTCAAATACAACGGGTACAAAACAGTTGCACACGCTGAATACTCAGGTTATACTTGACGAGCCAAGCATATACAGATATGGCCTCGGAACACGGAGACCGAAAGGTCGAGCGTGAATCATATAGTAGATATGATCAACATAGTGATGTTCACCAATGAAACTACTCCATCTCACGTGATGATCGGACATGGTTTAGTTGATTTGGATCACGTGATCACTTAGAGGATTAGAGGGATGTCCATCTAAGTGGGAGTTCTTAAGTAATATGATTAAATTGAACTTAAATTTATCATGAACTTAGTCCTGGTAGTATTTTGCAAATTATGTTGTAGATCAATAGCTCGCGTTGTTGCTTCCCTGTGTTTATTTTTGATATGTTCCTAGAGAAAATTGTGTTGAAAGATGTTAGTAGCAATGATGCGGATTGGATTCGTGATCTGAGGTTTATCCTCATTGCTGTGCAGAAGAATTATATCCTTGATGCACTGCTAGGTGACAGACCTATTGCAGGAGCAGATACAGACGTTGTGAACGTTTGGCTAGCTCAATATGATGACTACTTGATAGTTTAGTGCACCATGCTTAATGGCTTAGAATCGGGACTTCAAAGACGTTTTGAACGTCATGGACCATATGAGATGTTCCAGGAGTTGAAGTTAATATTTCAAGCAAATACCCGAGTTGAGAGATATGAAGTCTCCAACAAGTTCTATAGCTAAAAGATGGAGGAGAATCGCTCAACTAGTGAGCATGTGCTCAGATTGTCTGGGTACTACAATCGCTTGAATCAAGTGGGAGTTAATCTTCCAGATAAGATAGTGATTGACAGAATTCTCTTGTCACCATGACCAAGTTAGTAGAACTTCGTGATGAACTATAGTATGCAAGGGATGACGAAACCGACTCCCGAGTTTTTCATGATGATGAAATCGATGAAGGTAGAAATCAAGAAAAACATCAAGTGTTGATGGTAGACAAGACCACTAGTTTCAAGAAAAGGGCAGAGGGAAGAAGGGGAACTTCAAAAAGAACAGCAAGAAAGTTGCTACTCAAGTGAAGAAGCCCAAGTCTGGACCTAAGCCTGAGACTGAGTGCTTCTACTGCAAAGGGACTAGTCACTGGAAGCGGAACTACCCCAAGTAATTGGCGGATAAGAAGGATGGCAAAGTGAACATAAGTATATTATATATACATGTTATTGATGTGTACTTTACTAGTGTTTATAGCAAACCCTCAGTATTTTATACTAGTTCAGTTGCTAAGATTAGTAACTTGAAATGGGAGTTGCAGAATAAACAGAGACTAGTTAAGGGTGAAGTGACGATGTGTGTTGGAAGTGGTTCCAAGATTGATATGATCATCATCGCACACTCCCTATAATTTCGGGATTAGTGTTGAACCTAAATAAGTGTTATTTGGTGTTTGCGTTGAGCATGAATATGATTTGATCATGTTTATTGTAATACGGTTATTCATTTAAGTAAGAGAATAAATTGTTGTTCTGTTTACATGAATAAAACCTTATATGGTTACACACCCAATGAAAATAGTTCGTTGGATCTCGATCATAGTGATACACATAATCATAATATTGAAACCAAAAGATGCAAAGTTAACAATGATAGTGCAACTTATTTGTAGCACTGCCGTTTAGGTCATATTGGTGTAAAGAGCATGAAGAAACTCCATGCTGATGGGCTTTTGGAATCACTTGATTATGAATCAGTTGATGCTTGCGAACCATGCCTCATGGGCAAGATGACTAAGACTCTGTTCTTCGGAACAATGGAGCGAGCAACAAATTTGTTGGAAATCATACATACTGATGTATGTGGTCCGATGAATATTGAGGCTCGCGACAGGTATCATTATTTTCTGATCTTCACAGATGATTTGAGCAGATATGAGTATATCTACTTGATGAAACATAAGTTTGAAACATTTGAAAAGTTCAAACAATTTCAGAGTGAAGTGAAAAATCATCGTAACAAGAAAATAAAGTTTCTATGATCTGATTGTAGAGAAGAGTATTTGAGTTACGAGTTTGGCCTTCAGTTAAAAACAATGTGAAATAGTTTCACTACTCACGCCACAAGGAACACCATAGTGTACTGGTGTGTCCGAACGTCATAACCGTACTTTATTAGATATAGTGCGATCTATGATGTCTCTTACCGATCTACCACTATCGTTTTGGGGTTATGCATTAGAGACGGTTGCATTCACGTTAAAAAAGGGCACCATCTAAGTCCGTTGAGACGACACAATCTGAACTGTGGTTTAGCAAGAAACCAAAGTAGTCGTTTCTTAAAGTTTGGGGTTGTGATGCTTATGTGAAAAAGTTTCATCCTGATAAGCTCAAAACCAAATCGGAGAAATATGTCTTCATAGGATACCCAAAAGGAGACTGTTGGGTACACCTTCTATCATAGATCCTAAGGCAAGACATTCGTTGCTTATAATGGATACTTTCTAGAGAAGGAGTTTCTCTCGAAAGAAGTGAGTGGGAGGAAAGTAGAACTTGATAAGGTAATTGTACCTTCTCCTTTATTGGAAAGTAGTTCATCACAGAAATCTGTTCTTGTGACTCCTACACCAATTAGTGAGGAAGCTAATGATAATGATCATGAAACTTCGGATCAAGTTACTACCGAATCTCGTAGGTAAACCAGAGTGAAATCCGCACCAGAGTGGTACGGTAATCCTGTTCTGAAGGTCATGTTACTTGACCATGACGAACCTACGAACTATGAGGAAGCGATGATGAGCCCAAATTCCGCGAAATGGTTTGAAGCCATGAAATCTGAGATATGATCCATGTATGAGAACAAAGTATGGACATTGATGGATTTGCCCAATGATCGGCAAGCCATAGAAAATAAATGGATCTTCAAGAGGAAGATGGACGTTGATAGTAGTGTTACTATCTACAAAGCTAGAATTGTCGCAAAAGGTTTTCGACAAGTTCAAAGTGTTGACTACGATGAGAGTTTCTCACCCGTATCTATGCTTAAGTCTGTCCGAATCATGTTAGCAATTGCCGCATTTTATGAAATCTGGCAAATGGATAAACAAAACTGCATTCCTTAATGGATTTCTTAAAGAAGAGTTGTATATGATGCAACTAGTAGGTTTTGTCAATCCTAAAGGTTCTAACAAAATATGCATGCTCCAGCGATTCATCTATGGACTGGTGCAAGCATCTCAGAGTTGGAATACACGCTTTGATAAATTGATCAAAGCATATAGTTTTATACAGACTTGCGGTGAAGCCTGTATTTACAAGAAAGTGAGTGGGAGCACTACAGCATTTCTGATAAAGTATATGTGTATGACATATTGTTGATCGGAAATAATGTAGAATTATTCTGTAAAGCATAAAGGAGTGTTTGAAAGGAGTTTTTCAAAGAAAGACTTCGGTGAAGCTGCTTACATATTGAGCTTCAAGATCTATAGAGATAGATCAAGACGCTTGATAAGTTTTTTCAATGAGTACATACCTTGACAAGATTTTGAAGTAGTTCAAAATGGAGCAGTCAAAGAAAGAATTCTTGCCTGTATTACAAGGTGTGAAGTTGAGTAAGACTCAAAGCCCGACCACGGCAGAAGATAGAAAGAGAATGGAAGTCATTCCCTATGCCTTGGCCATAGGTTCTATAAAGTATGTCATGTTGTATACCAGATCTATTGTATACCCTGCATTGATTTGGCAAGGGAGTACAATAGTGATCTAGGAGTAGATCACTGGACAGCGGTCAGAATTATCCTTAGTGAAATAAGGATATGTTTCTCGATTATGGACGTGACAAAAAGGTTCGTCGTAAAGGGTTACGTCGATGCAAGTTTTTGACACTGATCCAGATGAATCTAAAGTCTCAATCTGGATACATATTGTAAGTGGGAGCAATTAGCTAGAGTAGCTCCGTGTAGAGCATTGTAGACATAGAACTTGCAAAATACTTACGGATCTGAATATGACAGACCCGTTGACTAAAACTATCTCACAAGCAAAACATGATCACACCTCAGTACTCTTTGGATGTTAATCACATAGATATGTGAACTAGATTACTGACTCTAGTAAATCCTTTGAGTGTTGGTCACATGACGATGTGAACTATGGGTGTTAATCACATGGTGATGTGAACTATTGCTGTTAAATCACATGGCGATGTGAACTAGATTATTGACTCTAGTGCAAGTGGGAGACTGAAGGAAATATGCCCTAGAGGCAATAATAAAGTTATTATTTATTTCCTTATATCATGATAAATGTTTATTATTCATGCTAGAATTGTATTAACCGGAAACGTAATACATGTGTGAATACATAGACAAACAGAGTGTCACTAGTATGCCTCTACTTGACTAGCTCGTTAATCAAAGATGGTTATGTTTCCTAACCATGGACAAAAGAGTTGTTATTTGATTAACGAGGTCACATCATTAGTTGAATGATCTGATTGACATGACCCATTCCATTAGCTTAGCACCCGATCGTTTAGTATGTTGCTGTTGCTATTCTTCATGACTTATACATGTTCCTATGACTATGAGATTATGCAACTCCCGTTTACCGGAGGAACACTTTGGGTGCTACCAAACGTCACAACGTAACTGGGTGATTATAAAGGAGTACTACAGGTGTCTCCAAAGGTAGATGTTGGGTTGGCGTATTTCGAGAATAGGATTTGTCACTCCGATTGTCGGAGAGGTATCTCTGGGCCCTCTCGGTAATGCTCATCACATAAGCCTTGCAAGCACTGCAACTAATATGTTAGTTGTGAGATGATGTATTACGGAACGAGTAAAGAGACTTGCCGGTAACGAGATTGAACTAGGTATTGGATACCGACGATCGAATCTCGGGCAAGTAACATACCGATGACAAAGGGAACAACGTATGTTGTTATGCGGTCTGACCGATAAAGATCTTCGTAGAATATGTAGGAGCCAATATGGGCATCCAGGTCCCGCTATTGGTTATTGACCGGAGACGTGTCTCGGTCATGTCTACATTGTTCTCGAACCGTAGGGTCCGCACGCTTAAGGTTTCGATGACAGTTATATTATGAGTTTATGAGTTTTGATGTACCGAAGGAGTTCGGAGTCCCGAATGAGATCGGAGACATGACGAGGAGTCTCGAAATGGTCGAGACGTAAATATCGATATATTGGACGACTATATTCGGACTTCGGAAAGGTTCCGAGTGATTCGGGTATTTTTCGGAGTACCGGAGAGTTACGGGAATTCGCCGAGGAGTATATGGGCCTTATTGGGCCATACGGGAATAGAGGAGAGAGGCCAAAAGGAAGGAGGCCTGCGCCCCCCCTCTGGTCCGAATTGGACAAGGGGCGCAGCCCCCTTTTCCTTATTCCTCTCCCCCTCTTTCCCCTTCTCCTACTCCAACAAGGAAGGAGGGAGTCCTACTCCCGGTGGGAGTAGGACTCCCCTTGGTGCGCCTCCTCCTAGGCCGGCCGGCCCCTCCCCCTTGCTCCTTTATATACGGAGGCAGGGGGCACCCCATGACACACAAGTTGATCCTTTGTGATCGTTCCTTAGCCGTGTGTGGTGCCCCCTGCCACCAAATTCCACCTCGATCATATTGTTGCAGTGCTTAGGCGAAGCCCTGCGTCGGTAGTACATCAAGATCGTCACCACGCCATCATGCTGACGGAACTCTTCCTCGACGCTTTGCTGGATCGGAGCCCGAGGATCGTCATCGAGCTGAACGTGTGCTAAGAACTCGGAGGTGCCGGAGTAACGGTGCTTGGATCGGTCGGATCGGGAAGACGTACGACTACTTCCTCTATGTTGTGTGATCGCTTCCGCAGTCGGTCTGCGTTGGTACGTAGACAACACTCTCCCCTCTCGTTGCTATGCATCACCATGATCTTGCGTGTGCGTAGGAAATTTTTTGAAATTACTACGTTCCCCACCACTCGCATCAAACAAGATCCAGATATAATGTTCATGCTTAACACTGGCACCAAATAACAATTATTCAGGTCTAATACTAATCCCGAAGGTAGATGTAGAGGTAGCGTGCCGACCGCGATCACATCGACTTTGGAACCATTTCCCACGCGCATCGTCACCTCGTCCTTAGCCAATCTTCACTTAATCCGTAGCCCCTATTTCGAGTTGCAAATATTAGCAACAGAACCAGTATCAAATACACAGGCGCTATTGTAAGCATTAGTAAGGTACACATCAATAACATGTATATCAAATATACCTTTCACTTTGCCATCCTTCTTATCCGCCAAATATTTGGGCAGTTCCGCTTCCAATGACCAATCCCTTTGCAGTAGAAGCACTCAGTCTCAGGCTTAGGTCCAGACTTGGGCTTCTTCACTTGAGCAGCAACTTTCTTGCCGTTCTTCTTGAAGTTCCCCTTCTCCCCTTTGCCCTTTTTTTTAAAACTAGTGGTCTTGTTAACCATCAACAATTGATGCTCCTTCTTGATTTCTACCTCCGCAGCTTTTAGCATTGCGAAGAGCTCGGGAATTTTCTTATCCATCCCTTGCATATTATAGTTCATCACAAAGCATTTGTAGCTTGGTGGCAGTGATTGAAGAACTCTGTCAATGACATTATCATTAGGAAGATTAACTCCCAGTTGAGTGAAGTGGTTGTGGTACCCAGACATTCTAAGTATATGTTCACTGACAGAACTATTCTCCTCCATCTTGTAGCTGTAGAACTTATTGGAGACTTCATATCTCTCAATCCGAACATTTGCTTGAAATATTAACTTCAACTCCTGTAACATCTCATATGCTCCATGATGTTCAAAACGTCGTTGAAGTCTCGGTTCTAAGCCGTGAAGCATGGCACACTGAACTATCGAGTAGTCATCAACACGTGTCTGCCAGGCATTCACAATGTCTGCAGTTGCTGGCGCGGGTGGTACACCTAGCGGTGCTTCCAGGACGTAATTCTTCTGTGCAACAATGAGGATAATCCTCAAGTTACGGACCCATCCCGTGTAGTTGCTACCATCATCTTTCAACTTAGCTTTCTCTAGGAACGGATTAAAATTCAAAGGAACAGTAGCACAGGCCATTTATATACAATAACATAGACATGCAAAATACTATCAGGTACTAAGTTCATGATAAATTAAAGTTCAATTAATCATATTACTTAAGAACTCCCACTTAGATAGACATCCCTCTAATCATCTAAGTGATCACATAATCCATATCAACTAAACCATGTCCGATCATCACGTGAGATGGAGTAGTTTTCAATGATGAACATCACTATGTTGATCATATCTACTATATGATTCACGCTCGACCTTTCGGCCTGAGTGTTCCGAGGCCATATCTGCATATTCTAGGCTCGTCAAGTTTAACCTAAGTATTCTGCGTGTGCAAGCTGGCTTGCACCCGTTGTATGTGAGTGTAGAGCTTATCACACCCGATCATCATGTGGTGCCTCGGCACGACAAACTGTAGCAACGGTGCATACTCAGGGAGAACACTTGTACCTTGAAATTTAGTGAGAGATCATCTTATAATGCTACCGCCATACTAAGCGAAATAAGATGCATAAAGGATAAAAATCACATGCAATCAATATAAGTGATATGATATGGCCATCATCATGTTGTGCCTTTGATCTCCATCTCCAAAGCACCGTCATAATCACCATCGTCACCAGCTTGACACCATGATCTCCATCGTAGCATCGTTGTCGTCTCGCCAACTATTGCTTCTCCATATGGCTCCTGCCAGTTGCCGATAACTGTTACAAAACATGATCATCTCATGCAACAATTTATATAATCACGTCTTGACCCTATCACATCACAACATGCCCTGCAAAAACAAGTTAGATGTCCTCTACTTTGTTGTTGCAAGTTTTACGTGGTTGCTACCGGCTTCTAGAAAGAACCGTTCTTACCTACGCATCAAAACCACAATGATTTCTTGTCAAGTGTGTTGTTTTAACCTTCAACAAGGACCGGGCGTAGTCACACTCGATTCAACTAAAGCTGGAGAAACAGACACCCACTAGCCACCTATGTGTGAAGCACGTCGATAGAACCAGTCTCATGAACGCAGTCATGTAATGTCAGTCTGGGCCGCTTCGTCCAAGAATACCACCGAATCAAAGTATGACATGCTGGTAAGCAGTATGATTATTATCGCCCACAACTCTTTGTGTTCTACTCATGCATATAACATCTATGCATAGACCTGGCTCGGATGCCACTGTTGGGGAACGCAGTATTTTAAAAAAATTCCTACGATCACGCAAGATCTATCTAGGAGATGCACAACAACGGGAGGGGAGAGTGTGTCTACATACCCTCATAGACCGAAAGCGGAAGCGTTTAGTAACGCGGTTGATGTAGTCAAACGTCTTCGCGATCCAACCGATCAAGTACCGGACGCACGGCACCTCCGAGATCTGCACACGTTCAGCTCGGTGACGTCCCTCATACTCTTGATCTAGCTAAGGCCGAGGGTGAATTGCGTCGACACGACGGCGTGTTGACGGTGATGATGAAGTTAACGACGCAGGGCTTCGCCAAAGCACTACGACAAATATGACCGAGGTGGAAAACTATGGAGGGGGGCACCGCACACGGCTAAAGATCAACTTGTGTGTCTATGGGGTTCCCCCCTCCCCCGTGTATAAAGGAGCGGAGGAGGAGGCCGTCCGGCCACAAGGGGCGTGCCCAAGGGGGGATTCCTACTCCTAGTAGGAGTAGGTTTCCCCCTTTCCTAGTCCAAGTAGGAGAAAAAGGAAGGAGAGGAAGAAGAGAAGGAAAGGGGGGCCGACCCCTCTGGCCCTAGTACAATTCGGTTTGGGCTAGGGGGCGCACGCCACATATTGGCCTGCCTCCTCTCTTCCACCACTAGGCCCATAAGGCCCAATAACTTCCCGGAGGGGGTTCCGGTAACCCCCGATACTCCGAAACGACCCGAACCATTCCGTTGTCCGAATGTAACCTTCCAATATAGGAATCTTTATGTCTCGACCATTTCGAGACTCCCCGTCATGTCCGTGATCTCATCCGAGACTCTGAACAACCTTCGGTACATCAAATCACATAACCCATAATGCATATAGTCATCGAACGTTAAGCGTGCGGACCCTACGGGTTCGAGAACTATGTAGACATGACCGAGACACATCTCCGGTCAATAACCAATAGCGGAACCTAGATGCTCATATTGGTTCCTACATATTCCACGAAGATATTTATCGGTCAACCCGCATAACAACATACTTGTTCCCTTTGTCATCAGTATGTTACTTGCCCGAGATTCGATCGTCGGTATCATCATACCTAGTTCAGTCTCGTTACTGGCAAGTCACTTTACTCATTCCGTAATGCATCATCCTGCAACTAACTCATTATTCACATTGCTTGCAAGGCTTATAGTGATGTGCATTACCGAGAGGGCCCAGAGATACGTCTCCGACAATCGGAGTGACAAATCCTAATCTCGATCTATGCCAACTCAACAAACACCATCGGAGACACCTATAGGGCATCTTTATAATCACCCAGTTATGTTGTGACGTTTGATAGCACACTAAGTATTCCTCCGGTATTCGAGAGTTGCATAATCTCATAGTTATAGGAACATGTATAAGTCATGAAGAAAGCAATAGCAATAAACTAAACGATCATAGTGCTAAGCTAACGGATGGGTCTAGTCCATCACATCATTATCTAATGATGTGATCCTATTCATCAAATGACAACACATGTCCATGGCTAGGAAGCTTAACCATCTTTGATTAACGAGCTAGTCAAGTAGAGGCATACTAGGGACACTCTGTTTGTCTATGTATTCATACATGTACTAAGTTTCCGGTTAATACAATTCTATCATAAATAACAAACATTTATCATGATATAAGAAAATTTAAATAACAACTTTATTATTGCCTCTAGGGCATATTTCCTTCATAGGCTGCCTTGGGACATCCTCCCACCTCCTTCGCTGGCACCCCTTGCTCCTATATAACTAGATCATTGTAGTAGCACTTTCTTTGGGTTTTGTTTGCATTAAAGTTCGCCATAGTGCAACGTGTGTACTTCATTTGTGTCCAACGACCAGGCCAAGATATTTCAGAACCTCACTTTGATCAATAAAGCTTTTCTCTTAAATTCGCAATATCTAGATTGCAATCTCAGTTTCTTCATTTGCTTGTAGGAAATAGACCCTCGTGGTCCGGTTGATCGTACTCCGGTGTGGTCACAACCTCTCGGAGTTGGTTTAGCCATTGCTAAGGCACGGTGTCTTCACGCGTTTGTAATTGGATCGTTGCTACCTCTTGAGCACTGCGTTGGTTTTCCCCGAAGAGGAAGGGATGATGCAGCAAAGTAGCGTAAGTATTTCCCTCAGTTTTTGAGAACCAAGGTATCAATCCAGTAGGAGGCTATGCGCGAGTCCCTCGTACCTGCACAAAACAAATAAATCCTTGCAACCAACGCGTTAAGGGGTTTTCAATCCCTTCACGGCCACTTACGAGAGTGAGATCTGATAGATATGATAAGATAATATTTTTGGTATTTTTATGATAAAGAGGCAAAGTAAAATAAAAGCAAAGTAAAAGCAAAATGAAATAACTAAGTATTGGTAGATTAATATGATGAAGATAGACCCGGGGGCCATAGGTTTCACTAGTGGCTTCTCTCGAGAGCATAAGTATTCTACGGTGGGTGAACAAATTACTGTTGAGCAATTGACAGAGCATAGTTATGAGAATATCTAGGTATGATCATGTATATAGGCATCACGTCCGAGACAAGTAGACCGATTCCTGCCTGCATCTACTACTATTACTCCACTCATCGACCGCTATCCAGCATGCATCTAGAGTATTAAGTTAATGAAAATAGAGTAACGCCTTAAGCAAGATTACATGAAAACCCCATCTTGTTATCCTCGATGGCAATAATACTGTTGGGGAACGTACTAATTTCAAAAAAATTCCTACGCACACGCAAGATCATGGTGATGCATAGCAACGAGGGGGGGAGTCTGATCTACGTATCCTTGTAGATCGCAACGGAAGCGTTGACAAAACGTAGAGGAAGTAGTCGTACGTCTTCTTCCTGATCCGACCGATCCAAGCACCGTTACTCCGGCACCTCCGAGTTCTTAGCACACGTTCAGCTCGATGACGATCCCCGGGCTCCGATCCAGCAAAGCTTCGGGGAGGAGTTCCGTCAGCACGACGGCGTGGTGACGATCTTGATGTACTACCGACGTAGGGCTTCGCCTAAGCACTACAACGATATGATCGAGGTGGAATTTGGTGGCGGGGGGCACCGCACACGGCTAAGGAACGATCTCAATGATCAACTTGTGTGTCTAGAGGTGCCCCCTGCCCCCGTATATAAAGGTTGCCAGGGGGAGGGCTGGCCGGCCAAGGGAGGAGGGCGCAGGAGGAGTCCTACTCCTACCGGGAGTAGGACTCCCCCCCCCAATCCTATTCCTAATAGGACTCCTCGAGAGAGAGAGAGAGAGGGAGAAGGGGGCCGGCCACCTCTCCTAGTCCTAATAGGACTAGGGGAGGGGGGAGGCGCGCAGCCCACCTTGGGCTGCCCCTTTCACCTTTCCACTAAGGCCCAATAAGGCCCATTTGGTTCCCGGGGGGTTCCGGTAACCTCCCGGTACTCCGGTAAAATTCCCGATTTCACCCGGAACACTTCCGATGTCCAAACATAGGCTTCCAATATATCAATCTTTATGTCTCGACCATTTCGAGACTCCTCGTCATGTCCGTGATCACATCCGGGACTCCGAACAACCTTCGGTACATCAAAATGCATAAACTCATAATAACTGTCATCGTAACGTTAAGCGTGCGGACCCTACGGTTCGAGAACAATGTAGACATGACCGAGACATGTCTCCGGTCAATAACCAATAGCGGGACCTAGATGCCCATATTGGCTCCTACATATTCTACAAAGATCTCTATCGGTCAGACCGCATAACAACATACGTTGTTCCCTTTGTCATCGGTATGTTACTTGCCCGAGATTCGATCGTCGGTATCCAATACCTAGTTCAATCTCGTTACTAGCAAGTCTCTTTACTCGTTCCGTAATACATCATCTCACAACTAACATCTTAGTTATAATGCTTGCAAGGCTTATGTGATGTGTATTACCGAGAGGGCCCAGAGATACCTTTCCGACAATCGGAGTGACAAACCCTAATCTCGAAATACGCCAACCCAACATCTACCATTGGAGACACCTGTAGTACTCCTTTATAATCACCCAGTTACGTTGTGACGTTTGGTAGTACCCAAAGTGTTCCTCCGGCAAACGGGAGTTGCATAATCTCATAGTCATAGGAACATGTATAAGTCATGAAGAAAGCAATAGCAACATACTAAACGATCGGGTGCTAAGCTAATGAAATGGGTCATGTCAATCAGATCATTCAACTAATGATGTGACCTCGTTAATCAAATAACAACTCTTTGTTCATGGTTAGGAAACATAACCATCTTTGATTAACGAGCTAGTCAAGTAGAGGCATACTAGTGACACTCTGTTTGTCTATGTATTCACACATGTATTATGTTTCCGGTTAATACAATTCTAGCATGAATAATAAACATTTATGATGATATAAGGAAATAAATAATAACTTTATTATTGCCTCTAGGGCATATTTCCTTCAAATACAATACGTGCCTTGTTGCCCCTACTGTCACTGGGAAAGGACACCGCAAGATTGAACCCAAAGCTAAGCACTTCTCCCATTGCAAGAAAGATCAATCTAGTAGGCCAAACCAAACTGATAATTCGAAGAGACTTGCAAAGATAACCAATCATACATAAAAGAATTCAGAGAAGCTTCAAATATTGTTCATAGATAGACTTGCTCATAAACCCACAATTCATCGGCCTCAACAAACACACCGCAAAAAGTAGATTACATTGAATAGATCTCCACAAGAGAGGGGGAGAACATTTTATTGAGATCCAAAAAGAGAGAAGAAGCCATCTAGCTACTAACTATGGACCCATAGGTCTGAGGTAAACTACTCACACTTCATCGGAGGGGCTATGGTGTTGATGTAGAAGCCCTCCGTGATCGATGCCCCCTCCGGCGGAGCTCCAAAACAGGCCCCAAGATGGGATCTCGTGGATATAGAAAGTTGCGGCGGTGGAATTAGGGTTTTGGCTCCGTATCTGATCGTTTGGGGGTACGTAGGTATATATAGGAGGAAGGAGTACGTCGGTGGAGCAACAGGGGGCCCACGAGGGTGGAGGGCGCGCCTGGGGGGGGGGGTAGGTGCGCCCCCTACCTCGTGGCCTCCTCTTTTGTGTCTTGACGTAGGGTCCAAGTCTCCTAGGTCTTGTTCGTTGAGAAAATCGCGTTCCCGAAGGTTTCATTCCATTTGGACTCTGTTCGATATTCCTTTTCTTCAAAACCCTAAAATAGGCAAAAAAAACAGCAATTCTGGGTTGGGCCTCCGGTTAATAGGTTAGTCCCAAAAATAATATAAAAGTGGATAATAAGGCCCAATAATGTCCAAAACAGTAGATAATATAGCATGGAGCAATCAAAAATTATAGATATGTTGGAGACGTATCAAGCATCCCCAAGCTTAATTCATGCTCGTCCTCGAGTAGGTAAATGATAAAAATAGATTTTTTGATGTGGAGTGCTACTTGGCATAATTTTGATGTAATGCTTCTTAATTGTGGCATGAATATTCAGATCCGAAAGATTCAAGACAAAAGTTCATATTGACATAAAAATAATAATACTTCAAGAATACTAACTAAGTAATTATGTCTTCTCAAACTAACATGGCCAAAGAAAGTTCATCCCTACAAAGTCATATAGTTTAGTCATGCTCCATTTTCGTCACACAAGAATGCTCTCATCATGCACAACCCCGATGACAAGCCAAGCAATTGTTTCATACTTTAGTAATCTCAAACCTATAAACTTTCACGCAATATGTGAGCGCGAGCCATGGACATAGCACAATGGGTGGAATATAATATAATGAGGGGGGTTATGTGGAGAAGACAAAAAAAGGAGAAAGTCTCACATCAACGAGGCTAATCAATGGGCTATGGAGATGCCCATCGATTGATGTTAATGCAAGGAGTAGGGATTGCCATACAACGGATGCACTAGAGCTATAAATGTATGAAAGCTCAACAAAAGAAACTAAGTGGGTGTGCATCCAATTTGCTTTCTCACGAAGACCTAGGGCACTTGAGGAGGCCCATTGTTGGAATATACAAGCCAAGTTCTATAATGAAGATTTCCCACTAGTATATGAAAGTGACAAAACAAGAGACTTCTATCATGAAGATTACGGTGCTACTTTAAAGCACAAGTGTGGCAAAGGATAGTAACATTGTCCCTTCTCTCTTTTTCTCTCATTTTTTTATTTGGCCTTTCTTTTTTTATATGGCCTTTCTCTCTTTTTTTTATAATTCTTCACTTGGGACAATGCTCTAGGAAATGATGATCATCACACTTCTATTTATTTACAACTCAATGGTTACAACTCGATACTAGAACAAAAGATGACTCAATTGTAGATAATTCCTCACTTGGGATATGCAATGGACCAAGAGTGACATGTATGAAAGAATTATGAACGGTGGCTTTTCCACAAAAACTATGTCAACTACATGATCATGTTAAGCAATATGGCAATGATGAATGTTTCATGATAAACGGAATGGTGGAAAGTTGCATGGCAATATATCTCGGAATGGCTATGGAAATGCCATAATAGGTAGGTATGGTGGCTGTTTTGAGGAAGATATAAGGAGGTTTATGTATGAAAGAGCGTATCATATCATGGGTTTGGATGCACCGGCGAAGTTTGCGCCAACTCTCAATGTGAGAAATGGCAATGCACGGTACCGGAGAGGCTAGCAAGGATGGAAGGGTGAGAGTGCATATAATCCATGGACTCAACATTAGTCATAAAGAACTCACATACTTATTTCAAAAATCTATAAGTCATCAAAAACCTCGGCACTACGCGCATGCTCCTAGAGAGATAGATTGGTAGGAAAAGACCATCGCTCGTCCCCGACCGCCACTCATACGGAAGACAATCAAATAACACCTCATGTTTCAAATTTGTTACATAACGTTTACCATACGTGCATGCTATGGGACTTGCAAACTTCAACACAAGTATTTCTCAATTTCACAACTACTCAACTAGCACGACTTTGATATTATTACCTCCATATCTCAAAACAATCATCAAGCATCCAACTTCTCTTAGTATTCAAAACACTCATAAGAAAATTTTACTAATCTTGAATACCTAGCATATTAGGATTTTAAGCAAATTACCATGCTATTTAAGACTCTCAAAATAATCTAAGTGAAGCATGGGAGATCAATAGTTTCTATAAAACAAATCCACCACCGTGCTCTAAAAGATATAAGTGAAGTACTAGAGCAAAACTATATAACTCAAAAGATATAAGCGAAGCATATAGAGTATTCTAACAAATTCCAAATCATGTATGGCTGTCTCAAAAGGTGTGTACGGCAAGGATGATTGTGGTAAACTAAAAAGCAAAGACTCAAATAATACAGGACGCTCCAAGCAAAACACATATCATGTGGTGAATAAAAATATATCTCCAAGTAAAGTTACCGATAGAAGTATACAAAAGAGGGGATGCCTTCCGGGGCATCCCCAAGCTTTGGCTTTTAGGTTTCCTTAGATTATCTTGGGTGCCATGGGCATCCCCAAGCTTAGGCTCTTGCCACTCCTTGTTCCATAATCCATCAAATCTTTACCCAAGACTTGAAAACTTCACAACACAAAACTCAAAGTATAAAATCTCGTGAGCTCCGTTAGCGAAAGAAAACAAAAGACCACTTCAAGGTACCCAACTTATCTATGGTTTATAAACTATTTTACTAGCCAAAGATTCATCAAAATAGGCAAACAACACACGAAAAACAGAATCTGTCAAAAACAGAACAGTCTGTAGTAATCTGTACCTAGCGCAATATCTGAAACCCCAAAAATTCTAAAATAATTTTCTGGACATGAGGAATTTATCTATTAATCATCTTCAAAAAGAATTAACTAAATATCACTTTCCAAATAAAAATTACAGCAGTTCTCGTGAGCGCTAAAGTTTCTGTTTTTTACAGCAAGTTTAACAAGACTTTCCCCAAGTCTTCCCAACGGTTCTGCTTGGCACAAACACTAATTAAATACAAAATAACACAACCAAAACATAGGCTAGATAAAATATTTATTACTAAACAGGAGCAAAAGGTAAGGAATAAAAATAAAATTGGGTTGCCTCCCAACAAGCGCTATTGTTTAACGCCCCTAGCTAGGCATAACAAGCAAGGATAGATCTAGGTATTGCCATCTTTGGTAGGCAATCCATAAGTGGCTCTCATGATAGATTCATAAGGTAATTTAATTTTCTTTTTAGGAAAGTGTTCCATGCTTTTCCTTAACGGAAATTGGAATCTAATATTTCCTTCCTTTATATCAATAATTGCACCAATCGTTCTAAGGAAAGGTCTACCAAGAATAATAGGACATGAAGGATTGCAATCTATGTCAAGAACAATAAAATCTACGGGCACATAATTACTATTTGCAACAATAAGAACATCATTAATTCTTCCCATAGGTTTCTTAATAGTGTAATCCGCAAGGTGCAAGTTTAGGGAGCAATCATCAAAATCACGGAAACCTAACAAATCACACAAAGTCTTTGGAATCGTGGAAACACTAGCACCCAAATCACATAAAGCATATCATTCATAATCTTTAATTTTAATTTTAGTAGTTGGTTTCCACTCATCATAAATTTTTCTAGGGATAGAAACTTCCAATTCAAGTTTTTCTTCATAAGATTGCATCAAGGCATCAACGATATGTTTAGTGAACGCTTTATTTTGACTATAAGCCTGAGGAGAATTTAGCATGGACTGCAACAAGGAAATACAATCAATCAAAGAGAAATTTTCATAATTAAATTCCTTGAAATCCAAGATAGTAGATTTAGCAACATCTAGGGTTTTAATTTCTTCAATCCCACTTTTATCAATTTTAGCATCAAGATCTAAAAACTCTGAATTCTTGGAACGCCTTCTAGGTAAATGTGGATCATATTCAGTCCCATCATTATCAAGATTCATATTGCAAAGCAAAGATTTAATAGGGGACACATCAATAACTTTTAGATCTTCATCTTTATTTTCATAGCAACTAGAAGAACACGCTCTTATAAAGGCATCTTTCTTAGCACGCATCCTAGCAGTTCTTTCTTTGCACTCATCAATGGAAATTCTCATGGCTTTGAGAGACTCATTGATATCATGCTTAGGTGGAATAGATCTAAGTTTTAAAGAATCAACATCACGAGCAATTCTATCAACGTTCCTAGCCAAATCATCAATCTTAAGCAATTTTTCTTCAATCATAGTATTGAAATTCTTTTGTGAAGTAATAAATTCTTTAATATTAGATTCAAAATCAGAAGACATCTTATTATAATTTCCATAAGAATTGTTGTAGGAATTACCATAATTATTAGAGGGATTACTAGGATAAGGCCTAGGATTGAAATTTTCTCTATACGCGTTGTTACCAAAATTGTTCCTACCAACAAAATTCACATCCATAGATTCATTATTATTCTCAATCAAGGTAGACAAGGGCATATCATTAGGATCAGAAGAAACACTCTTACTAGCAAATAATTTCATAAGTTCATCCATCTTTCCACTCAAAACATTAATTTCTTCTATCGCGTGCACCTTTTTATTAGTAGATCTTTCAGTATGCCATTGAGAATAATTAACCATAATATTATCTAGGAGTTTAGTAGCTTCTCCTAAAGTGATTTCCATAAAAGTGCCTCCCGCGGCCGAATCTAAAAGATTTCTAGAAGCAAAATTCAATCCGGCATAAAAAAAATTGTATAATCATCCACAAATTCAAACCATGAGTAGGGCAATTACGTATCATTAATTTCATTCTCTCCCAAGCTTGTGCAACATGTTCATGATCAACTTGCTTAAAATTCATAATATCGTTTCTAAGAGAGATTATCTTAGCGGGAGGAAAATACTTAGAGATAAAAGCATCTTTGCACTTATTCCATAAATCAATACTATTTCTAGACAAAGACGAAAACCAAGCTTAGCACGATCTCTAAGCGAAAAAGGAAATAGCTTCAATTTAACAATATCATTATCCACATCTTTCTTCATTTGCATATCACACAAACCAACGAAGCTATTTAGATGGGTAGCGACATCTTCACTAGGAAGGCCGAAAAACGGATATTTCATGACAAGATTCAGCAAAGCAGTATTAATTGCACAAGATTCAGCATCGGTAAAAGGAGCAATCGGAATGCTAATAAAATCATTGTTGCTGGTATTGGTGAAGTCACACAATTTAGTGTTATCTTGAGCCATCGTGACAAGCAAACGAACTAACACACAAGCAAACAAAAAGCAAGCGGGAAAAAGGAGGCAAACGGGAAGGAGAAGGGCGATAGAGAGAGAGGGCGAATAAAACGACAAGGGTGAAGTGGGGGAGAGGAAAACGAGAGGCAAATGGCAAATAATGTAATGCGGGAGATAAGGGTATGTGGTGGGTACTTGGTATATTGACTTTTGTGTAGACCCCCCCCCCCCCCGGCAACGGCGCCAGAAATCCTTCTTGCTACCTCTTGAGCACTGCGTTGGTTTTCCCCGAAGAGGAAGGGATGATGCAACAAAGTAGCGTAGGTATTTCCCTCAGTTTTTGAGAACCAAGGTATCAATCCAGTAGGAGGCTGCGCGCGAGTCCCTCGTACCTGCACAAAACAAATAAATCCTCGCAACCAACGCGTAAGGGGTTGTCAATCCCTTCACGGCCACTTACGAGAATGAGATCTGATAGATATGATAAGATAATATTTTTGGTATTTTTATGATAAAGATGCAAAGTAAAATAAAAGCAAAGTAAAATCAAAAGGAAATAACTAAGTATTGGTAGATTAATATGATGAAGATAGACCCGGGAGCCATAGGTTTCACTAGTGGCTTCTCTCGAGAGCATAAGTATTCTACGGTGGGTGAACAAATTACTGTTGAGCAATTGACAGAATTGAGCATAGTTATGAGAATATCTATGTATGATCATGTATATAGGCATCACGTCCGAGACAAGTAGACCGACTCCTGCTTGCATCTACTACTATTACTCCACTCATCGACCGCTATCCAGCATGCATCTAGAGTATTAAGTTAATGAAAACAGAGTAACGCCTTAAGCAAGATGACATGATGTAGAGGGATAAACTCATGCAATATGATGAAAACCCCATCTTGTTATCCTCGATGGCAACAATATAATACATGCCTTGCTGCCCCTACTGTCACTGGGAAAGGACACCGCAAGATTGAATCCAAAGCTAAGCACTTCTCCCATTGCAAGAAAGATCAATCTAGTAGGCCAAACCAAACTGATAATTCGAAGAGACTTGCAAAGATAACCAATCATACATAAAAGAATTCAGAGAAGATTCAAATATTGTTCATAGATAGACTTGATCATAAACCCACAATTCATCGGTCTCAACAAACACACCGCAAAAGGAAGATTACATCGAATAGATCTCCACAAGAGAGGGGAGAACATTGTATTGAGATCCAAAAAGAGAGAAGAAGCCATCTAGCTACTAACAATGGAGCCGTAGGTCTGAGGTAAACTACTCACACTTCATCGGACGAACTATGGTGTTGATGTAGAAGCCCTCTGTGATCGATGCCCCCTCCGGCGGAGCTCCGGAAGAGGCCCCAAGATGGGATCTCGTGGATACAGAAAGTTGCGGCGGTGGAATTAGGATTTTGGCTCCGTATATGATCGTTTGGGGGTACGTAGGTATATATAGGAGGAAGGAGTACGTCGTTGGAGCAACAGGGGGCCCATGAGGGCGCGCCTCGGGGGGGGGGGGGGGGTAGGCGCGCCCCTACCTCGTGGCCTCCTCTTTTGTGTCTTGACGTAGGGTTCAAGTCTCCTGGGTCTTGTTCGTTGAGAAAATCACGTTCCCGAAGGTTTCATTCCATTTGGACTCCGTTTGATATTCCTTTTCTTCAGAACCCTAAAATAGGCAAAAAAAAAACAATTCTGGGTTGGGCCTCCGGTTAATAGGTTAGTCCCAAAAATAATATAAAAGTGGATAATAAAGCCCAGTAATGTCCAAAACAGTAGATAATATAGCATGGAACAATCAAAAATTATAGATACATTGGAGACGTATCAATCGTCAAAGTCGACCTCCACCAAAAATGATAGCTACCATCTCATCAAAAGACGAGACACATTTGCCCTATCAAGTGGTGTCAGTTTTCATGTTGCTCGGTCAGAATTTCCAGTTATCCCTAGATTAAATTTATTTTCTTACCTTTTGTCCAAGAAAAAGCTACAAAAAAGTTAGATATGTTCATCCTTTGTCCAAGCCAGTCTGAGCCTTTGCAGTTTTCATGTTAGTGCTTGCATATTTCAATTATCGGTTGCATCGTCGTGTCAGTCGAGTTGCTCATCTTAGTGTCTAGTTTTCTTTAGAGTTTCGAGTTATGTTCACACCGTTGCACCATCATCCCTTCCGTTGTCCAGAAGAGAGAGAAAAAAGTTGAAAAAGAGAGTAAAAAGTAAAAAAAGAGAAAAAAGAGAAGAAAAAAGTGAGAGAAAAAGGAGAAAAATTTCGAATCTATCTAGACTCCAACTCATATCAAAATTCAGATTGGATTCTTTTTTGCATAGTTTTCAGTAAAACAAGCATACCCCCCTCCCCCCAATACAAAGTCCGTTTTGGCTCAATAAATACTCAAATTAAAGCTATCAACTAGGCGCATCTAAATAGTTGCAAAAGCTAGTCCAATTTTTTGTACCTCAAAATTCACTTCTTAATAGGACGCTTTACCCTCGAAGTTCGTGAACATGTGAACATAGTTTATCGTAGTTTTTCAGGCCAGTTTCAGAATTGTTTTCCTCTTCATCCAAACTCGGAACTGGGTGATTCTTTTTATCTTGGAAAGCTTGAGTCAAAAGCGTTCTTAGAACACTGTTTTGCAGTGGCCAAGTTGATCTTCCAGACGAGCGTGATGCTCGGATCCTCCTGCACCTCCACCACCTCCATCTCCGGCAGGTTCTCCTTTGGTTCCATGCGTCGGCAGCGGGAGGGAAGAAGAGGTGGGAGAAAAGGCCAGGAATTGGGTAGAGAGCGGCGGGATGGAAGAAGGGATTGGGGGGTTTTAGCGCAAAAACGACATGTGTAGCTACAGAAGCGCGGGCTCTGCCTTCCTTTTGGGTGGGCCATGTGCGTCAGAGTCCGACATGTCTCGTGTCCGGACTCCCGCAAAGCCCCCCTCCCGTTTGATTCCTGTTTGCGGCAAAATCACGGTTCGGACTGCTCGACAGACGGATGGGGGTCGACGTTGGATGGCTTCCGGGGTCCGGACAGCTACATCCCAATGGATACTACCGGTTTGAGAGTTGGCGTTAGAGATGCCCTTAGCATTTTCTTCACGAGTTGCAGCTATGTCATCCTGCAAAGCTTAATGTTGGTCTACATTGCATGTCTTGTAGCGTTGATGTCTACATTGACGTATATTATACCACCTCTCTAGACGCAAGATCGCCACAGTCCACACATGGTTTTCATCATGCGGTCGGGTTCTTTCTCGCCTACTTCAAGAATTGTCGTCACGCTTCTACAAGCAACTGACATGGCCCCTTTAGCCTACCTTTGGTTTCACTAACCACACTTTCGTCAGCGTCCAACACATATTCGTCGCCAACGTTGTTGTTTCTTCTCTGACTACTTTTGTGCCTCCAGCAACCGTGGGCAAGAAGAACACCTTATCCCCAATGTTGATTTGCACCATAAATGTCCTAGAGGTCTCCTCTGTTAGTTCCTTGGACATGGCATACAATTCATGTTGGTCCAGGTCTACGCACGTCCGGTATTGGCAACATCGATGCATGCCTTCATCATCGACATGTCCCCGCACTTGGCAAACCTGGTGTGACACCTCGTCTACAGCAATATCGTCTGACATTGACACCCTTCTTGACGGTTGCCTCGATCATGTCCCTGTTTTCTTTTTGACGCATCCCTGCGACCTTCACTCCATGATTCCTTGCATGGCTACCTTGACATTGGCAACCCCAGCCCCAACATCAACCACGGCGTACCTCACATGGCTACACCACCCACGCTCTCAGCTACCTCGACATCGGTACAAAGGACTATGGCCTCACTTGAGCAACTCGTCAGCTTTATCTACAGATAACACATCGACGACGCGACAATGTTCACACCACTCCCGCTCCTTTGTTTTTTACCTTTGATTTATCGCCGTCTAGGATGCTCATGTTGTCTAGGATGTCACTTATATGAGTATCTCTACATTGATCGAATATAATTTGTTATCTATCTACTAATTTTTATGGGACGGAGGGAGTACCTTATCTCTAGGATAGCCTTCATGCCTTCAAGCATTGCCCTTTGTACTAACCATCCAAGAGGTTCAATACAACACACATCGCATTACGCCAATTCTTTCCTCTACATTTCTAGGCACACGCCTATGTTAAGACTTGCATTTATCTAGCGTGGCTAAATCAATGATCGTGGTCTACAACTAGCTAGTGGCAGCAGCTGTAACCAACAGACAGACGGATGGATCAAGCCGCCGAAATATCACGCTCCAACTCACGACCGACGGCAACGGCGGCCTGCAACTAGCTTCTCCACATCTCTCCCACCTTTGGGGTCTCACCCAGCCACCAGCGCACCGTACCCCGCCCGCACTCGCGAGTACGTCGTCGCTCGCTGTCACCTCACCGGTTGTGGCGGATGACTGGTTGGTGCAGTGCGAAGCACTTCCACAGCGCACACTTCCTTTCGCTGGCTGGTTCCACGCACTCGCGGCCGCGTTCCCTACTCCGGCCGGTGGCGACCGGCCGGCGCGGGGCGCCACGCGTGCCGTTCGCCGTACGGGCCGAGGAAACGTGCCCACGCCAGCGCATACAATTCGTGGTCGACAGAATCTTGGCGTCGCTTTGCTCTGCTCCCAGTCCCACGGTACGTTCCTTCTCCGGTCAGGCCGGGGTCGATGGCGCTCTCGACCAGGAGCCTCGCTCTCTTCCATCGTCATACCGAGAAGATCGTGGAGAATGACCAATGGAGATCCGATCGAGACTGTTTTTTATCTTCCTGGAGGGGATTGCTTGATCGTTCGGTCGCTGTCGCCTGGCTCATTTAGCGATGGCCTAATTGCCTACTCTGGTAGAGTCCGGAATTGTGCGAACTGGTGTCATACGACACGATCATCGAGTGTGTGCAGCCGAGACGCAAGGCGATGCGCACCAGTCGATCACAACATCATTGCTCTGGTACCGGAAATAATTGCCCCGTTTAGAGGTTCCGTGCGAACCATCTGTGTTACATGGCGCTGCAACTGTTGATCGCCTGGGAAATTCGTTGACATCAACGGATCGGGTGATATCACGAGATGACATACATACTTGGTTTATTTGCTGGCCAAGAGTTTTGTCAAAGCATGGCTCAGTTGCGACCTGCCACATCCATTTCCTCCTGTTGATCTGTCCACGTGGAACAGTACGTGCACATGATCGTTCGTGTGTTGCAACGGAGGCATATATATTTTAGGGTTTTTTTGTCCAACACTTGATGACACTTTTCATAATCAATATAATCAATTCGTCCAATAATCCATGATACTTTTTATATGATCCTCTTGTCCAACGTTAAATTCTATTTTTTATAAATTAATGTCTAACTAATTAACATGCGTAATTAACTGCCTGGCTAACTAATTGGGCGAGACCGAGATTAGACCAGAGATTAACTGGAATGATTTTTGGCCACTAATTGCTACCTGGGAAATAAATAAAACAAAACGGCTATAAATTACCCTTTAATAGTAGAGATTTATAGCTAATTAACATTGTAATTATCTGTCAGGTTAATTGACTGAGATTGAGCAAAAAAATAACTGAGGCGATTTTGGGGCATTAATGACTACTCCCTCCCAACCGCAAAAAAGAAAAAAAAAGACTACTCCCTCTGTTTCTAAATATAATTTTTTTTAGAGATTTTAATATGAACTACATATAAATGTATATAGACGCATTCAAGTGTAGATTCATTCATTTTGCTCTTAGTCCATATTGAAATCTCTAAAGCGTTTGTATTTAGAAACGGAGGGAGTACATGTGAAACGAAACGAATATGAACTCCTTTTCTTTTAGCACAGTGCACTCGGAGTACCACGGTCATGCATATCATCGGAAAAAAAGGCATGCATATGCAATCTCAAACAACAAAACGTGCATATGGCCGGAGAGGGAGAGTACAGAGTACACCCGTAGCGGATAACACGGCTGTGCCCACAGGCCGCAGGAAAGTACAGTCACGCACACCGACCGAGTCACTCCACACTAAGTACGCATGCACGTCTGTTGGGATACAAGTTGCATTGATCATATACACATCACGGTTTCTGTCGATGGACACAAGTTGGATAGATTTCGAGTCACTTGACACCCCACGCAGCTGTTGGCCATTTCGCTAGCCCATTACCAGCGGACCATGCATGCGTCCATGCCCCGGACGCGTTTTTCGCCTCCATCCATAGGACAGGCGGGCACCATGGGTGGGTGCTCTCTATCATCCATGGAGAATCATTGTTCGAGAGGCGACTCTCTTCGCTCCCTGACGAACGAAACTGACACCAGAAAAGCCCCGTACATCGCATCAGAAAAGCTCTCAAAGCCCCGTACACCCGGGTGGCAGTTTTGAAAACTTTCAACTAACGTGAATCTGCAGAATTTGCTGCAAGAATCCAAAATAAAAGGGCCGACTACCGTTCTATCCATATCATTTACTCACCATCGACCCGCCCATCACCACCAACTGAACCACCGTTCCTATCACCCGCGGTCGGCGTCGCTACCCCCCCCCCCCCCCCCCCCCCCCTTCTTCTCCTCCTTCCCTTCGGCACCACTGAACCACCCTCTTCTTCTTCATACCCGCACGACACCGTCAACCCATAGTCTCCACTGTTAACAATTGTGCAGCTAGCCATGGTGGCCCCATCTTTGGCTTGCCCTCGTGGGTACATTGTGGTCAACTGCATCATCCCTTCCCCTCCTCGCTTCCCAGTGTCGATTTCTCCTTGCAAAAATCAACTGAAATACTAGCTACCTTCACGCAACTGAAGAATAGCAAATGCGAAAACAAAATACCAATTGTAGTTTCTGTACACTTATAGTAATTTTGAAATCTTTTTGTTTTCAGCACACAATTAGTTACACTTTTCCCCACATTTGGTACAAAATAAGGGTTTAGGCTATGGTGATGTGTACTAGATTGCCACATGGTTACACCATTTAACCTCCGGAAAACAGTATTATGGACAATAAGTCACTGGTCAATTCAAATCTAAATAGTATAACTTGGTTAAATATTGTGTATTCCAACTATTTCACAAACATAGGTGGTTTAATTGTGGAGCGGTCGAATAGTATATGTAGTTCGCGAGTTCAAATATTCTTTTTGTTAGTACAATAATTTTCTTAAACTTTCATTGTATCCGACAAGCCTCTATTTTTGTCCTGGTGTTGTCATGATGACCGACGCGGCATACTACAGAGAGTTTATGATGTTTTTGTCTCACGGGTCACCTTTTCTAGATCCGACTGATTATCTTTTGATGCTTGGCATGTCATGGCAGTGATGGCAACAAGCGAATGTGAACTTGATTTGGTCAGTGATTCTCCTATTTCACATTTTTGTTTTCCCAATTCTATAGCACGATAGTATTAAAGCAATAGTTCTAAAACATGTTTTGCAATGAATGTATTTTGGACTATTGTGCATTCAACGAGCTTAGGTTCTCACCTATAGGAGTGGACGGATTGTGTGTTTTCTTAAAAAACCTATAAGATTAATCTAGCTTGCGCAGTTTTGGACTTACTAATTTCCTTTGCCAGAGAATTAAAGGAATATCAAAATAAAAAACTTTGATCTTTGTTACTCAAGTATTCCCCAATTTAATCCATTGCATGTAGTTTGTTTAATTAATAAACGTCAAAATGTTTCTCAGGAAGTCATTGTATATGAGTTAAGATAAATATTATACAAAACTTATTTGTAGCGAGAAGGAGGACCGCATCCCCTCCCTAACTTGTGCTTCTGTGGTTGGACTGACACTTTGCAACTAGTTGCGGGTAGTGCTCTATTTCCACACTTACTAAAACAAAAGTCAATTCAAAGTTAGTCCATATCATAATATAGTAGGCAGTATGTTTTTGTAACAAAAAAATCTCGCACCCTTGTAAGATTCTTCGTCTGGTAAAAGTATTTTTTTTATAACAAGAAGATTATTCATCTTTAATGCAGCGTGTATGCTGGCGAGGTACGAGTGCAACTCACTTGTGTTAAATATACACGGGTAAAGTGTACCAACCGAAGCATATTTCTAGTCAAGCCTGCGGACGGCCGTAGTTCTGTTTCCAACTCATGTTGGCTTATGCACATTAGTGAGCTACCGAACTTATCACCAATAATCTCGCACTAAGGCTACTCTCACTGAGAAGTGCTATATACTATTATTATCATATGCTCGATACTAGTGCATGATATTATGAAGCCGGATCCTCTGATCGTACTGCACCCTGACATTGGCCCACTGATGTGTGGGGCTGGATCCACCGAACATGGCGGTGGCGGTGGCCCCTCCACCGGGGATGATGGGCCAGATGGTGGGTCCTCGTGGCGGCGCTGGTGGCGGCGGATCTTGGGATCCCACACCAAGGGACGTTGCAGGACGCGCGTAGCGGCCGGAGCTTCCTCTAGCGTCGACGACGCGTGATGCGGGTCGCAGCGGCGGCTGCTGTTGTATGGGCGACGTCAACGGCTGACACGACGGTGGGTGTGAAGGAAATATGCCCTAGAGGCAATAATAAAAATTATTATTTATTTCCTTATATCATGATAAATGTTTATTATTCATGCTAGAATTGTATTAACCGAAAACATAATACATGTGTGAATACATAGACGAACAGAGTGTCACTAGTATGCCTCTACTTGACTAGCTCGTTGATCAAAGATGGTTATGTTTCCTAAGCATAGACATGAGTTGTCATTTGATTAACAGGATCACATCATTAGGAGAATGATGTGATTGACTTGACCCATTCCGTTGGCTTAGCACTTGATCGTTTAGTTTGTTGCTATTGCTTTCTTCATGACTTATACATGTTCCTATGACTATGAGATTATGCAACTCCCGTTTACCGGAGGAACACTTTGAGTGCTACCAAATGTCACAACGTAACTGAGTGATTATAAAGGTGCTCTACAGGTGTCTCCGTAGGTACTTGTTGGGTTGGCGTATTTCGAGATTAGGATTTGTCACTCCGATTGTCGGAGAGGTATCTCTGGGCCCTCTCGGTAATGCACATCACTTAAGCCTTGCAAGCATTGCAACTAATGAGTTAGTTGCGGGATGATGTGTTACGGAACGAGTAAAGAGACTTGCCGGTAACGAGATTGAATTAGGTATTGAGATACCGACGATCGAATCTCGGGCAAGTAACATACTGATGACAAAGGGAACAACGTATGTTGTTATGCGGTTTGACCGATAAAGATCTTCGTAGAATATGTAGGAGCCAATATGAGCATCCAGGTTCCGCTATTGGTTATTGACCGGAGACGTGTCTCGGTCATGTCTACATAGTTCTCGAACCCGTAGGGTCCGCACACTTAAAGTTACGATGATAGTTATATTATGAGTTTATATGTTTTGATGTACCGAAGGAGTTTGGAGTCCCGGATGAGATCGGGGACATGACGAGGAGTCTCGAAATGATCGAGACGTAAAGATCGATATATTGGACTACTATATTCGGACATCGGAAAGGCTCCGAGTGATTCGGGTATTTTCGAGAGTACCGGGGAGTTACGGGAATTCGTATTGGGCCTTAATGAGCCATACGGGAAAGGAGAGAAAGGCCTCAAAGGGTGGCCGCACCCATCCCCATGGGCTGGTCCGAATTGGACTAGGGAGGGGGGCACCCCCTTCCTTCCTTCTCCTTTTCCCTTCCCTTTCCTTCCCTCCTACTCCTACTACTTGGAAGGGCTCCTAGTTCTACTAGGAAAGGAGGAATCCTACTTCCGGAGGGAGTAGGACTCCCCTAGGGAGCGACATAGAGAGGGCCGGCCCTCCCCCTCCTCCACTCCTTTATATACGGGGGCAGGGGGCACCCCATAGACACAACAATTGATCAAGTTGATCTTTTAGCCGTGTGCGGTGCCCCCCTCCACCATAGTCCACCTCGATAATACTGTAGCGGTGCTTAGGCGAAGCCCTGCGTCGGTAGAACATGAACATCATCACCACGCCGTCATGCTGATGAAACTCTCCCTCATCACTCGGCTGGATCGAAGTTTGAGGGACGTCATCGGGCTGAACGTGTGCTGAACTCGGAGGTGTCGTGCGTTCGGTACTTGATCGGTCGGATCGTGAAGACATACGACTATATCAACCGCGTTGTGCTACCGCTTCCGCTTTCGGTCTTCGAGGGTACGTGGACAACACTCCCCCCTCTCGTTAAGAGGCTGCTTTGCGCTTCTACTATGAGGGCCGCAGTGTGCTCCTCCGTGCGGAGAGAGCGCTCTGTGTTTCCATTAACTGTGATGACCCCCCGAGGTCCTGGCATCTTGAGATTTGAGGTATGCATAGTGCGGTACCGCATTGAATCTCGCGAATGCGGTTCGCCCGAGAAGCGCATGATAGCCACTACGAAACGGGACTATATCGAAGATTAACTCCTCGCTTCGGAAGTTATCCGGGGATCCGCAGACCACTTCTAGTGTCACTGAGCCTGTGCAATGGGCTTCTACACTTGGTATGACGCCTTTGAAGGTCGTTTTTGTGGGTTTGATCCTTGAGGGGCCTATACCCATTTTGCACATTGTGTCCTGATAAAGTAGGTTCAGACTGCTGCCGCCATCCATAAGGACTCGAGTGGGGTGAAATCTATCAATGATTGGGTCTAGGACCAGTGCGGCGAATCCGCCATGACGGATACTAGTGGGGTGGTCCCTGCGATCGAAGGTGATCGGGCAAGAGGACCATGGGTTGAACTTTGGGGCGACTGGCTCCAACGCATATACGTCCTTTAGCGCACGCTTCCGCTCCCTCTTGGGGATGTGGGTTGCGTATATCATGTTCACCGTCCGCACTTGTGGGGGAACCTCTTCTGTCCTCTGGTGTTCGGCTACCGGGGCTCCTCATCATCATCGCTATGCGGCCCCTTATCTTTGTTTTCATCATTTAACTTGCCGGCCTGCTTGAACACCCAACAATCCCTGTTGGTGTGGTTGGCTGGCTTATCGGGGGTGCCGTGTATTTGACACGAGCGATCGAGTATACGGTCCAAACTGGACGGGCCCGGAGTGCTTTTTTAAATGGCTTTTTCCGCTGACCGGGTTTAGAGCCTTTGAATCCGACATTGACTGTCGTATCCTCTGTATTGTCGCTGTTAATGCAGCGCTTGTGTTTGTTGCGACGTGACCTGCCATTGCCATCCTTGGTATCCGAAGTACCATGGTTCTTTGATATGTTATTGCTGCGAGCCAGCCAGCTGTCTTCTCCCGCACAAAAGCGGGTCATGAGTGTCGTGAGGGCTGCCATAGATTTCGGCTTTTCCTGGCCAAGGTGCCGGGCGAGCCACTCACCGCGGATGTTATGCTTAAAAGCTGCTAGGGTCTCTGCATCCGGACAGTCGACAATTTGATTCTTCATTGTTAGGAACCGTGTCCAGAATTGCCTGGCCGATTCCTCTGGCTGCTGAATTATGTGGCTCAAGTCATCGACATCCGGCGGTCGCACATAAGTGCCCTGGAAGTTGTCGAGGAATGCGGCTTCCAGATCTTCCCAACAGCCAATGGACTCTGCTGACAAGTTGTTGAGCCAATGCCGAACTGGTCCTTTGAGCTTGAGTGGAGGTATTTGATGGCGTGTAGATCATTACCGCGGGCCATGTGGATGTGCAGGAGGAAATCCTCGATCCATACCGCAGGATCTGTTGTGCCGTCGTATGATTTGATATTTACGGGTTTGAAACCCTCTGAGATTTGGTGATCTGTTACTTCGTCTGTGAAGCATAGGGGGTGTGCGGCGCCTCTATACTTGGCTATATCACGATGCAGCTCAAATGAGTCTTGCCCGCTGTGTTCGGCCCGGTCGGATTTACTTTACTGTATCCGGCGTGACGGTTATCGTCTCGCATAGTGGCGGGCCCTCGTGATCTGTAGATCGATCTTGCATGTTTTGCTTTGTCCTCCAATACATCTCGCGGGTCTAGCATGTTTCCCCATGCCTTGTCATTTTTATTTGAGTGGCATCAGGGTGCGGGCTGAGTTTTTGGCTGAAATGCCTCTCTGTCGCGGCCACGAGGTGGCCGATCAGCCGCATCATATGCTGGAGATGTAGGTTTGAGTGCTTCCTCCTCCAGTCGGGGTAGCAACCTACGCTTTGGGTAACTCTTGGAGGGGCGTTCGAGTTTATATTCCTCGGTCGCAAGGACTTTAGTCCATCTGTCAGCTAGCAAATCTTGATCAGCTTGAAGCTGCTGTTGCTTTTTCTTAAGGCTATTTGCCGTGGCTATAAGCCGGCGCTTGAAGCGCTCTTGTTCGACGGGATCCTCAGGCACGACGAATTCGTTATCGTCGAGGCTTGCCTCGTCTTCGGAGGTAGGCATGTAATTATCATCCTCCGCCTCTCCATCTGTCGCTCTCTCTAGAGGGCTAGCTTCTCCATCCTCCTGCCCTAAATCTTGCTAGAGGGGATTGTTGTCGTCTTCGGCACTGTCCGGAGTGTTGTTATCTCCTGTGTCGGGGTCACCGCTTTTGCTTTGGCGAGACTTAGAGCAGCACCGCTGACGCCGGCGCTTGGGTTGCTTCTTGGAGGGGTCATCCTTCGCTGCCTCGTCGCCATTGCCTTCCTTGGGTGTGTCCACCATGTATATATCATATGATGAGGTGGATGTCCAGTGCCCGGTGGGCAGTGGTTCCTCTTCGCCTCCCGCATCATCATCCATACCATTGATGTCTTCAGAGTCAAAGTCGAGCATGTTGGTTAAGTCGTCGACAATGGCTACTAAGTGGGTGGTGGGTGGGTGGCGAATTTCTTCGTCATCCACATCCCAATCCTGCCGGACATAGTTCGGCCAGGATTCTCCTGACAAGGAGAGAGACCTTAATGAGTTCAGTATGTCGCCGAAGGGCGAGTGCTGAAAGATATCTGCGGAGGTAAACTCCATGATTGGCGCCCAATCGGATTCGATAGGCACGGGCGCAGGCGGTTGGGAGTCCGTGGCCGGGGAGGAATCCGCTAGTTCGGCGTTGTTGGGGAACGTAGTAATTTCAAAAAAATTCCTATGCACACGCAAGATCATGGTGATGCATAGCAACGAGGGGAGAGTCTGATCTACGTACCCTTGTAGATCGCAACGGAAGCGTTGACACAACGTAGAGGAAGTAGTCGTACGTCTTCTTCCCGATCCGACCGATCCAAGCACCGTTACTCCGGCACCTCCGAGTTCTTAGCACACGTTCAGCTCGATGACGATCCCTGGGCTCCGATCCAGCAAAGCTTCGGGGAGGAGTTCCGTCAGCACGACGGCGTGGTGACGATCTTGATGTACTACCGACGCAGGGCTTCGCCTAAGCACTACAACGATATGATCGAGGTGGAATTTGGTGGCAGGGGGCACCGCACACGGCTAAGGAACGATCTCAATGATCAACTTGTGTGTCTAGAGGTGCCCCCTGCCCCCGTATATAAAGGTTGCCAGGGGGAGGGCTGGCCGGCCAAGCCTATGGAGGCGCAGGAGGAGTCCTACTCCTATCGGGAGTAGGACTCCCCCCCCCCCCCCGATCCTATTCCTAATAGGACTTCCAAGGGGAAAGAGAGGGAGAGAGGTGGCCGGCCACCTCTCCTAGTCCTAATAGGACTAGGGGAGGGGGGAGGCGCGCAGCCCACTATGGGCAGCCCATTTCACCTTTCCACTAAAGCCCAATAAGGCCCATATGGCTCCCGGGGGGTTCCGGTAACCTCCCGGTGATCCGGTAAAATCCCGATTTCACCCGAAACACTTCCGATGATCAAACATAGGCTTCCAATATATCAATCTTTATGTCTTGACCATTTCGAGACTCCTCGTCATGTCCGTGATCACATCCGGGACTCCGAACAACCTTCGGTACATCAAAATGCATAAACTCATAATAAATGTCATCGTAACGTTAAGCGTGCGGACCCTACCGTTCGAGAACAATGTAGACATGACCGAGACACGTCTCCGGTCAATAACCAATAGCGGGACCTGGATGCCCATATTGGCTCCTACATATTCTACGAAGATCTTTATCGGTCAGACCGCATAACAACATACGTCGTTCCCTTTGTCATCGGTATGTTACTTGCCCGAGATTCGATCGTCGGTATCCAATACCTAGTTCAATCTTGTTACCGGCAAGTCTCTTTACTCGTTCTGTAATACATCATCCCACAACTAACTCATTAGTTGCAATGCTTGCAAGGCTTGTGTAATGTGTATTACCGAGAGGGCCCGGAGATACCTCTCCGACAATCGAAGTGACAAATCCTAATCTCGAAATATGCCAACCCAACATCTACCATTGGAGACACCTGTAGTACTCCTTTATAATCACCCAGTTACGTTGTGACGTTTGGTAGTACCCAAAGTGTTCCTCCGGCAAACGGGAGTTGCATAATCTCATAGTCATAGGAACATGTATAAGTCATGAAGAAAGCAATAGCAACATACTAAACGATCGGGTGCTAAGCTAATGAAATGGGTCATGTCAATCAGATCATTCAACTAATGATGTGACCTCGTTAATCAAATAACAACACATTGTTCATGGTTAGGAAACTTAACCATCTTTGATTAATGAGCTAGTCAAGTAGAGGCATACTAGTGACACTCTGTTTGTCTATGTATTCACACATGTATTATGTTTCCGGTTAATACATTTCTAGCATGAATAATAAACATTTATCATGATATAAGGAAATAAATAATAACTTTATTATTGCCTCTAGGGCATATTTCCTTCAGTCTCCCACTTGCACTAGAGTCAATAATCTAGATTACACAGTAATGATTCTAACACCCATGGAGCCTTGGTGCTGATCATGTTTTGCTCGTGGAAGAGGCTTAGTCAACGGGTCTGCAACATTCAGATCCGTATGTATCTTGCAAATCTCTATGTCTCCCACCTGGACTAGATCCCGGATAGAATTGAAGCGTCTCTTGATGTGTTTGGTCCTTTTGTGAAATCTGGATTCCTTTGCCAAAGCAATTGCACCAGTATTGTCACAAAAGATTTTCATCGGACCCGATGCACTAGGTATGACACCTAGATCGGATATGAACTCCTTCATCCAGACTCCTTCGTTCGCTGCTTCCGAAGCAGCTATGTACTCCGCTTCACATGTAAATCCCGCTACGACGCTTTGTTTAGAACTGCACCAACTGACAGCTCCACCGTTTAAAGTAAAACGTATCCGGTTTGCGATTTAGAATCGTCCGGATCAGTGTCAAAGCTTGCATCAACGTAACCTCTTACGGTGAGCTCTTTGTCACCTCCATATATGAGAAACATATCCTTAGTCCTTTTCAGGTATTTCAGGATGTTCTTGACCGTTGTCCAGTGATCCACTCCTGGATTACTTTGGTACCTCCCTGCTAAACTTATAGCAAGGCACACATCAGGTCTGGTACACAGCATTGCATACATGATAGAGCCTATGGCTGAAGCATAGGGAACATCTTTCATTTTCTCTCTATCTTCTGCAGTGGTCGGGCATTGAGTCTGACTCAACTTCACACCTTGTAACACAGGCAAGAACCCTTTCTTTGCTTGATCCATTTTGAACTTCTTCAAAATCTTGTCAAGGTATGTGCTTTGTGAAAGTCCAATTAAGCGTCTTGATCTATCTCTATAGATCTTTATGCCTAATATGTAAGCAGCTTCCCCGAGGTCTTTCATCGAAAAACTTTTATTCAAGTATCCCTTTATGCTATCCAGAAATTCTATATCATTTCCAATCAGCAATATGTCATCCACATATAATATCAGAAATGCTACAGAGCTCCCACTCACTTTCTTGTAAATACAGGCTTCTCCAAAAGTCTGTATAAAGCCAAATGCTTTGATCACACTATCAAAACGTTTATTCCAACTCCGAGATGCTTGCACCAGTCCATAAATGGATCGCTGGAGTTTGCACACTTTGTTAGCTCCCTTTGGATCGACAAAACCTTCCGGTTGCATCATATACAACTCTTCTTCCAGAAATCCATTCAGGAATGCAGTTTTGACATCCATCTGCCAAATTTCATAATCATAAAATGCGGCAATTGCTAACATGATTCTGACAGACTTAAGCATCGCTATGGGTGAGAAGGTCTCATCGTAGTCAACCCCTTGAACTTGTCGAAAACCTTTTGCAACAAGTCGAGCTTTATAGACAGTAACATTACCGTCAGCGTCAGTCTTTTTCTTGAAGATCCATTTATTCTCAATTGCTTGCCGATCATCGGGCAAGTCAACCAAAGTCCATACTTTGTTCTCATACATGGATCCCATCTCAGATTTCATGGCCTCAAGCCACTTTGCGGAATCTGGGCTCACCATCGCTTCTTCATAGTTCGTAGGTTCATCATGATCTAGTAGCATGACTTCCAGAGCTGGATTACCGTACCACTCTGGCGCGGATCTTGCTCTGGTTGATCTACGAGGTTCAGTAGTATCTTGTTCTAAAGTTTCATGATCATTATCATTAACTTCCTCACTTATTGGTGTAGGTGTCGCAGAAACAGTTTTCTATGATGTACTACTTTCTAATAAGGGAGCGGGTACAGTTACCTCGTCAAGTTCTACTTTCCTCCCACTCACTTCTTTCGAGAGAAACTCCTTCTCAAGAAAGTTTCCGAATTTAGCAACAAAAGTCTTGCCTTCGGATCTGTGATAGAAGGTGTATCCAATAGTTTCCTTTGGATATCCTATGAAGACACATTTCTCCGATTTGGGTTCGAGCTTATCAGGTTGAAGCTTTTTCACATAAGCATCGCAACCCCAAACTTTAAGAAACGACAACTTTGGTTTCTTGCCAAACCACAGTTCATAAGGCGTCGTCTCAACGGATTTTGATGGTGCCCTATTTAACGTGAATGCGGCCGTCTCTAAAGCGTATCCCCAAAACGATAGCGGTAAATCAGTAAGAGACATCATAGATCGTACCATATCCAGTAAAGTATGATTACGACGTTCGGACACACCATTACGCTGTGGTGTTCCGGGTGGTGTGAGTTGCGAAACTATTCCACAATTTTTCAAATGTATACCAAACTCGTAACTCAAATATTCTCCTCCACGATCAGATCGTAGAAACTTTATTTTCTTGTTACGATGATTTTCAACTTCACTCTGAAATTCCTTGAACTTTTCAAATGTTTCAGACTTGTGTTTCATTAAGTAGATATATCCATATCTACTTAAATCATCTGTGAAGGTGAGAAAATAACGATATCCGCCACGAGCCTCAATATTCATCGGACCACATACATCGGTATGTATGATTTCCAATAAATCTGTTGCTCTCTCCATAGTACCGGAGAACGGTGTTTTAGTCATCTTGCCCATGAGGCACGGTTCGCAAGTACCAAGTGATTCATAATCAAGTGGTTTCAAAAGTCCATCAGTATGGAGTTTCTTCATGCGCTTTACACCGATATGACCTAAACGGCAGTGCCACAAATAAGTTGCACTATCATTATCAACTCTGCATCTTTTGGCTTCTACATTATGAATATGTGTATCACTACTATCGAGATTTAACAAGAATAGACCACTCTTCAAGGGTGCATGACCATAAAAGATATTACTCATATAAATAGAACAACCATTATTCTCCGATTTAAATGAATAACCGTCTCGCATTAAACAAGATCCAGATATAATGTTCATGCTCAACGCTGGCACCAAATAACAATTATTTAGGTCTAATATGAATCCCGAAGGTAGATGTAGAGGTAGCGTGCCGACCGCGATCACATCGACTTTGGAACCGTTTCCCACGCGCATCGTCACCTCGTCCTTAGCTAATCTTCGCTTAATCCGTAGTCCCTGTTTCGAGTTGCAAATATTAGCAACAGAACCAGTATCAAATACCCAGGTGCTACTGCGTGCATTAGTAAGGTACACATCAATAACATGTATATCACATATACCTTTGTTCACCTTGCCATCCTTCTTATCCGCCAAATACTTGGGGCAGTTCCGCTTCCAGTGACCAGTCTGCTTGCAGTAGAAGCACTCAGTTTCAGGCTTAGGTCCAGACTTGGGTTTCTTCTCCTGAGCAGCAACTTGCTTGCCGTTCTTCTTGAAGTTCCCCTTCTTCTTCCCTTTGCCCTTTTTCTTGAAACTAGTGGTTTTGTTAACCATCAACACTTGATGCTCCTTCTTGATTTCTACCTCCGCAGCTTTCAGCATTGCGAAGAGCTCGGGAATAGTCTTGTTCATCCCTTGCATATTATAGTTCATCACGAAGCTCTTGTAGCTTGGTGGCAGTGATTGGAGAATTTTGTCAATGACGCAATCATCTGGAAGATTAACTCCCATCTGAATCAAGTGATTGTTATACCCAGACATTTTGAGTATATGCTCACTGACAGAACTGTTCTCATCTATCTTGCAGCTATAGAACTTATTGGAGATTCATATCTCTCAATCCGGGCATTTGCTTGAAATATTAACTTCAACTCCTGGAACATCTCATATGCTCCATGACGTTCAAAACGTCGTTGAAGTCCCGATTCTAAGCCGTAAAGCATGGCACACTGAACTATCGAGTAGTCATCAGCTTTGCTCTGCCAGACGTTCATAACATCTGGTGTTGCTCTAGCAGCAGGCCTGGCACCCAGCGGTGCTTACAGGACGTAATTCTTCTGTGCAGCAATGAGGATAATCCTCAAGTTACGGACCCAGTCCGTGTAATTGCTACCATCATCTTTCAACTTTGCTTTCTCAAGGAACGCATTAAAATTCAACGGAACAACAGCACGAGCCATCTATCTACAATCAACATAAACAAGCAAGATACTATCAGGTACTAAGTTCATGATAAATTTAAGTTCAATTAATCATATTACTTAAGAACTCCCACTTAGATAGACATCCCTCTAACCCTCTAAGTGATCACGCGATCCAAATCAACTAAACCATGTCCGATCATCACGTGAGATGGAGTAGTTTCATCGGTGAACATCATTATGTTGATCATATCTACTATATGATTCACGCTCGACCTTTCGGTCTCCGTGTTCCGAGGCCATATCTGTATATGCTTGGCTCGTCAAGTATAACCTGAGTATTCCGCGTGTGCAACTGTTTTGCACCCGTTGTATTTGAACGTAGAGCCTATCACACCCAATCATCATGTGGTGTCTCAGCACGAAGAACTTTCGCAACGGTGCATACTCAGGGAGAACACTTCTTGATAATTTAGTGAGAGATCATCTTATAATGCTACCGTCAATCAAAGCAAGATAAGATGCATAAAAGATAAACATCACATGCAATCAATATAAGTGACATGATATGGCCATCATCATCTTGTGCTTGTGATCTCCATCTCCGAAGCACCGTCATGATCACCATCGTCACCGGCGCGACACCTTGATCTCCATCGTAGCATCGTTGTCGTCTCGCCAATCTTATGCTTCCTCGACTATCACTACCGCTTAGCAATAAAGTAAAGCATTACATCGCGATTGCATTGCATACAATAAAGCGACAACCATATGGCTCCTGCCAGTTGCCGATAACATGGTTACAAAACATGATCATCTCATACAATAAAATCAGTATCATGCCTTGACCATATCACATCACAACATGCCCTGCAAAAACAAGTTAGACGTCCTCTACTTTGTTGTTGCAAGTTTTACGTGGCTGCTACGGGCTTAAGCAAGAACTCATCTCACCTACGCATCAAAAACCACAACGATAGTTTGTCAAATAGACTCCGTTTTAACCTTCTCAAGGACCGGGCGTAGCCATACTCGGTTCAACTAAAGTTGGAGAGACAGTCGCCCGCAAGCCATCTATGTGCAAAGCACATCGAGGGAACCGGTCTCGCGTAAGCGTACGCATAAGGTTGGTCCGGGTCGTCTCGTCCAACAATACCGCCGAACCAAAGTATGACATGCTGGTAGGCAGTGTGACTTGTATCGCCCACAACTCACTTGTGTTCTACTCGTGCAAATAACATCAAACCATAAAACCTAGGCTCGGATGCCACTGTTGGGGAACGTAGTAATTTCAAAAAAATTCCTACGCACACGCAAGATCATGGTGATGCATAGCAACAAGGGGAGAGTCTGATCTACGTACCCTTGTAGATCGCAACGGAAGCGTTGACACAACATAGAGGAAGTAGTCGTACGTCTTCTTCCCGATCCGACCGATCCAAACACCGTTACTCCGGCACCTCCGAGTTCTTAGCACACGTTCAGCTCGATGACGATCCCCGGGCTCCGATCCAGCAAAGCTTCGGGGAGGAGTTCCGTCAGCACGACGGCATGGTGACGATCTTGATGTATTACCGACGCAGGGCTTCGCCTAAGCACTACAACGATATGATCGAGGTGGAATTTGGTGGCAGGGGGCACCGCACACGGCTAAGGAACGATCTCAATGATCAACTTGTGTGTCTAGAGGTGCCCCCTGCCCCCGTATATAAAGGTTGCCAGGGGGGGCTGGCCGGCCAAGCCTATGGAGGCGCAGGAGGAGTCCTACTCCTACCGGGAGTAGGACTCCCCCCCCCAATCCTATTCCTAATAGGACTTCCAAGGGGAAAGAGAGGGAGAGAGGTGGCCGGCCACCTCTCCTAGTCCTAATAGGACTAGGGGAGGGGGGGAGGCGTGCAGCCCACTATGGGTAGCCCCTTTCACCTTTCCACTAAAGCCCAATAAGGCCCATATGGCTCCCGGGGGGTTCCGGTAACCTCCCGGTGATCCGGTAAAATCCCGATTTCACCCGGAACACTTCCGATGTCCAAACATAGGCTTCCAATATATCAATCTTTATGTCTTGACCATTTCGAGACTCCTCTCATGTCCGTGATCACATCCGGGACTCCGAACAACCTTCGGTACATCAAAATGCATAAACTCATAATAACTGTCATCGTAACGTTAAGCGTGCAGACCCTACGGTTCAAGAACAATGTAGACATGACCGAGACACGTCTCCGGTCAATAACCAATAGCGGGACCTGGATGCACATATTGGCTCCTACATATTCTACGAAGATCTTTATCGGTCAGACCGCATAACAACATACGTCGTTCCCTTTGTCATCGGTATGTTACTTGCCCGAGATTCGATCGTCGGTATCCAATACCTAGTTCAATCTCGTTACCGGCAAGTCTCTTTACTCGTTCTGTAATACATCATCCCACAACTAACTCATTAGTTGCAATGCTTGCAAGGCTTGTGTAATGTGTATTACCGAGAGGGCCCAGAGATACCTCTCCGACAATCGAAGTGACAAATCCTAATCTCGAAATATGCCAACCCAACATCTACCATTGGAGACACCTGTAGTACTCCTTTATAATCACCCAGTTACGTTGTGACGTTTGGTAGTACCCAAAGTGTTCCTCTGGCAAACGGGAGTTGCATAATCTCATAGTCATAGGAACATGTATAAGTCATGAAGAAAGCAATAGCAACATACTAAACGATCGGGTGCTAAGCTAATGAAATGGGTCATGTCAATCAGATCATTCAACTAATGATGTGACCTCGTTAATCAAATAACAACACATTGTTCATGGTTAGGAAACTTAACCATCTTTGATTAATGAGCTAGTCAAGTAGAGGCATACTAGTGACACTCTGTTTGTCTATGTATTCACACATGTATTATGTTTCCGGTTAATACAATTCTAGCATGAATTATAAACATTTATCATGATATAAGGAAATAAATAATAACTTTATTATTGCCTCTAGGGCATATTTCCTTCAGGCGTCACGGCTCTCATGAAGGGTAAGGTCGATACTCGGCTCGATCGCCGATGAGAGTGCGGCCTCCGTGGCGGGGTCTATCCACCCGTCCATGGATGGCGCAGTTGGTTCCGAATTGAGGGTCGGAGCGGTTGCCGGCGCGATCTCATGAACACTGTCTGATGGTAGAGCTAAATCATACTCATCGTGACCGTGTGGCGCACAAGGCAGGGGCTCGAATCCGTCGAAGATCAAGTCTCCGCGGATATCGGCCGTGTAGTTTAGGATTCCAAACCTGACCTGGTGGCCAGGGGCGTAACTCTCGATCTACTCCAGATGGCCAAGCGAGTTGGCCCGCAGTGCGAAGCCGCCGAACACAAAGATCTGTCCGGGGAGAAAGGTCTCACCCTGGACTGCATCACTATCGATGATCGAAGGAGCCATCAAGCCTAACAGCGACGACATAGAGGAACTCTCAATGAAAGCACCAATGTCGGTGTCAAAACCGGCGGATCTCGGGTAGGGGGTCCCGAACTGTGCGTCTAAGGCGGATGGTAACAGGAGGCCGGGGACACGATGTTTTACCCAGGTTCGGGCCCTCTTGATGGAGGTAAAACCCTACGTCCTGCTTGATTCTTCTTGATAATATGAGTAGTACAAGAGTTGATTTACCACGAGATCAGAGAGGCTAAACCCTAGAAGCTAGCCTATGGTATGATTGTCTGTTGTCCTACGGACTAAGACCCTCCGGTTTATATAGACACCGGAGGGGGCTAGGGTTACACAAGGTCGGTTACAAAGGAAGAGATATACATATCCGTATTGCCTAGCTTGCCTTCCACGCCAAGTAGAGTCCCATCCGGACACGGGACGAAGTCTTCAATCTTATGTCTTCATAGTCCAACAGTCCAGCCAAAGGATATAGTCCGGCTGTCCGGAGACCCCCAAATCCAGGACTCCCTCACCCTCAGTATTTGATACTAGTTCAGTTGCTAAGAATAGTAACTCGAAATGGGAGTTACAGAATGAACAGAGACTAGTTAAGGGTGAAGTGACGATGTGTATTGGAAATGGTTCCAAGATTGATATGATCATCATCGCACGCTCCCTATACTTTCGGGATTAGTGTTAAGACTAAAATAAATGTTATTTAGTGTTTGCGTTGAGCATAAATATGATTGGATTATGTTTATTGCAATACGGTTATTCATGTAAGTTAGAGAATAATTATTGTTCTATTTACATGAATAAAACCTTCAATGGTCATACACCCAATGAAAATAGTTTGTTGGATCTCGATCGTGGTGATACACATTTTCATAATATTGAAGCCAAAAGATGCAAAGTTAATAATAATAGTGCAACTTATTTGTAGCACTGCCGTTTAGGTCATATCGGTGTAAAGCGCATGAAGAAACTCCATATTGATGGACTTTTGGAACCACTTGATTATGAATCACTTGGTACTTGCGAACCGTGCCTCATAGGCAAGATGACTAAAACGCCGTTCTCCGGAACTATGGAGAGAGCAATAGATTTATTGGAAATCATACATACAGATGTATGTGGTCCGATGAATATTGAGGCTCATGGCGGATATCGTTATTTTCTCACCTTCACAGATGATTTAAGCAGATATGGGTATATCTACTTAATGAAACATAAGTCTGAAACATTTAAAAAGTTCAAAGTATTTTAGAATGAAGTGGAGAATCATCGTAAAAAAAATAAAAATTTCTACGATATGATCGCAGAAGTAAAATATTTGAGTTACGAGTTTAGCCTTCAGTTAAAACAATGTGAAATAGTTTCACTACTCACGCCACCTGGAAAACCACAGTGTAATGGTGTGTCCGAACGTCGTAACCGTACTTTATTAGATATGGTGCGATCTATGATGTCTCTTACCGATTTACCACTATCGTTTTGGGGTTATGCATTAGAGACAGCTACATTCACGTTAAATAGGGCACCATCTAAATCCGTTGAGACGACACCGTATGAACTATGGTTTGGCAAGAAACCTAAGTTGTCGTTTCTTAAAGTTTAAGGTTGCAATGCTTATGTGAAAAAGTTTCAACATGATAAGCTAAAACCCAAATCGGAGAAGTGCGTCTTCATAGGATACCCCAAAAAAATTGGGTACACCTTCTATCACAGATTCGATGGCAAGATATTCATTGCTGAGAATGGATCCTTTCTAAAGAAGGAGTTTCTCTCAAAAGAAGTGAGTGGGAGAAAAGTAGAACTTGATGAGGTAACTGTACCTGCTCCCTTATTGGAAAGTAGTTCATCACAGAAATCTGTTCATGTGACTACTACACCAATTAGTGAGGAAGCTAATGATGATGATCATGTAACTTCAGATCAAGTTACTACGGAAACCTCGTAGGTAAAATAGAGTGATATCCGCACCAGAGTAGTATGGTAATCCTGTTCTGGAGGTCATGTTACTTAACCATGACAAGCCTACGAACTATGAGGAAGCGATGATGAGCCCAGATTCCGTGAAATGGCTTGAGGCCATGAAATCTGAGATGAGATCCATGTATGAGAACAAAGTTTGGACTTTGATTGACTTGCCCAATGATCGGCGAGCCGTTGAGATTAAATGGATCTTCAAGATGAAGACGGACGCTGATAGTAGTGTTACTATCTACAAAGCTAGAATTGTCGCAAAAAGGTTTTCGACAAGTTCAAGGTGTTGACTACGATGAGAATTTCTCACTCGTATCTATGCTTAAGTTTGTCCGAATCATGTTAGCAATTGCCGCATTTTATGAAATCTGGCAAATGGATAAACAAAACTGCATTCTTTAATGGATTTATTAAAGAAGAGTTGTATATGATGCAACCGGAAGGTTTTGTCAATCCTAAAGGTACTAACAAAATATGTAAGCTCCAGCGATCCATCTATGGACTGGTACAAGCATCTCGGAGTTGGAATATACGCTTTGATAAGTTGATCAAAGCATATAGTTTTTATACAGACTTACGGTGAAGCCTGTATTTACAAGAAAGTGAATGGGAGCACTACATCATTTATGATAAGTATATGTATGACATATTGTTGATCGGAAATATTGTCGAATTATTCTGCAAAGCATAAATGAATGTTTGAAAGGAGTTTTTCAAAGAAAGACCTCGGTGAAGCTGCTTACATATTAAGCATCAAGATCTATAGAGATAGATCAAGATGCTTGATAATTTTTTTCAATGAGTACATACCTTGACAAGATTTTGAAGTAGTTCAAAATGGAACAGTCAAAAAGGAGTTCTTGCCTGTGTTACAAGGTGTGAAGTTGAGTAAGATTCAAAACCCGACCATGACAGAAGATAGAGAGAGAATGAAAGTCATTCCCTATGCCTCAGCCATAGGTTCTATAAAATATGCCATATTGTGTACCAGACCTATTGTATACCCTGCCCTGAGTTTGGCAAGGGAGTACAATAGTGATCTAGGAGTAGATCACTGGACATTGGTCAAAATTATCCTTAGTGGAATAAGGATATGTTTCTCGATTATGGAGGTGACAAAAAGATTCGTCGTAAAGGGTTACGTCGATGCAAGTTTTGACACTGATCCAGATGACTCTAAGTCTCAATCTGGATGCATATTGAAAGTGGGAGCAATTAGCTAGAGTATCTCCATGCAGAGCATTGTTGACATAGAAATTTGCAAAATACATACGGATATGAATGTGGCAGACCCATTGACTAAACTTCCCTCACAAGCAAAACATGATCACACCTTAGTACTCTTTGGGTATTAATCACATAGCGATGTGAACTAGATTATTGACTCTAGTAAACCCATTGGGTGTTGGTCACATGACGATGTGAACTATGGGTGTTAATCACATGGTGATGTAAACTATTGATGTTAAATCACATGGCGATGTGAACTAGATTATTGACTCTAGTGCAAGTGGGAGACTGAAGGAAATATGCCCTAGAGGCAATAATAAAAGTTATTATTTATTTACTTATATCATGATAAATATTAATTATTCATGCTAGAATTATATTAACGAGAAACATAATACATGTGTGAATACATAGACGAACAGAGTGTCACTAGTATGCCTCTACTTGACTAGCTCGTTGATCAAAGATGGTTATGTTTCCTAACCATAGACATGAGTTGTCATTTGATTAACGAGATCATATCATTAGGAGAATGATGTGATTGACTTGTCCCATTCTGTTAGCTTAGCACTTGATCATTTAGTTTGTTGCTATTGCTTTCTTCATGACTTATACATGTTCCTATGACTATGAGATTATGCAACTCCCGTTTACCGGAGGAACACTTTGTGTGCTACCAAACGTCATAACGTAACTGAGTGATTATAAAGGTGCTCTACAGGTGTCTTCGAAGGTACTTGTTGGGTTGGCGTATTTCGAGATTAGGATTTGTCACTCCGATTGTCGAAGAGGTATCTCTAGGCCCTCTCGATAATGCACATCACTTAAGCCTTGCAAGCATTGCAACTAATGAGTTAGTTGCGGGATGATGTGTTACGGAATGAGTAAAGAGACTTGCCGGTAACGAGATTAAACTAGGTATTGAGATAGCGACGATCGATTCTCGGGCAAGTAACATACTGATGACAAAGGGAACAACGTATGTTGTTATGCGGTTTGGCCGATAAATATCTTCGTAGAATATGTAGGAGCTAATATGAGCATACAGGTTCCGCTATTGGTTATTGACCGGAGACGTGTCTCGGTCATGTCTACATAGTTCTCGAACCCGTAGGGTCCGCACGCTTAAATTTATGATGACAGTTATATTATGAGTTTATATGTTTTGATGTACCGAAGGAGTTCGGAGTCCCGGATGAGATCGGGGACATGACGAGGAGTCTCGAAATGGTCTAGACGTAAAGATCGATATATTGGACGACTATATTCGGACATCGGAAAGGTTCCGAGTGATTCGGGTATTTTCGAGAGTACCGGGGAATTACGGGAATTCGTATTGGGCCTTAATGAGCCATACGGGAAAGGAGAGGAAGGCCTCAAAGGGTGGCCGCACCCCTCCCCATGGGCTGGTCCGAATTGGACTAGGGAGGGGGGCGCCCCCTTCCTTCCTTCTCCTTTTCCCTTCCCTTTCCTTCCCTCCTACTCCTACTACTTGGAAGGGATCCTAGTTCTACTAGGAAAGGAGGAATCCTATTCCTGGTGGGAGTAGGAATCCCCTAGGGCGCGCCATAGAGAGGGCCGGCCCTCCCCCTCCCCCAGTCCTTTATATACGGGGGTAGGGGGACCCATAGACACAACAATTGATCAAGTTGATCTTTTAGCCGTGTGCGGTGCCCCCCTCCACCATAGTCCACCTCGATAATACTGTACCGGTGCTTAGGCGAAGCCCTGCGTCAGCAGAACATCAACATCGTAATCACGCCGTCGTGCTGACGAAACTCTCCCTCAACACTCGGCTGGATCGGAGTTCGAGGGACGTCATCGGGCTGAACGTGTGCTGAACTCGGAGGTGCCGTGCATTCGGTACTTGATCGGTCGGATCGTTAAGACGTACGACAACATCAACCGTGTTGTGCTAACGCTTCCGCTTTTGATCTACGAGGGTACGTGGACAACACTCTCCCCTCTCGTTGCTATGCATCAGCATGATTTTGCGTGTGCATAGAAAATTTTTGAAATTACTACATTCCACAACATGGTGCTCCCTGTAGCGCCTGGAGTCGGGGCGGCGGCCCCTCTTCATCAACGACGGCAGACTCCGGGATCGTGTGGGCGATTCGGAGTTTGGATCTCGAGGTAGCGACGGTCTTCTGAGGCTGGTGGCGGTATGAGACATCCCTTCCATCAACAGATCAGGGTCGATGCGTCTCGACAGGTGATACATGTGCCTCTTTTGGAGTTGTCAGACGGTGCTTGTTGCCGGTAGGTGAAGCCACCGGTGGATGCGCTGCCGGCGGATGATACGCACGACATCTTATATGAAGACGTCAAGTCATGCCTGCTACCGGCAGGTGATGCATGATGGCTCTGGCGGAGGTGTCATGTTTAGCATGTTGATGTCGGATCGAAGGTGGTGCGATAGTAGCGGGAGGCGGGCAGTATGAGATGTCTTTGTCTTCCTTGTCTCCTCCAGAGGTATCCGGCTATCGAGGTGTCAGTAGATGGATAAGGGTGAATAGTACACACGACTTCAGCGACGAGTTTATGCACTCGGTGAAAACACAAGATCTCTGATCAGACTATGTTGTATCCTTGCTGAAGGTGGTGGATTGAAGCTAGGTTTTGGGGATGAGAATCTGGAGTTCAACCTTGTGGTGGACTTGCCATCATCAGCACACATGCGACTATTCCTTCTTGAAGGCGTAATCTACGAGTTGTGTACTTTCGTTTATGTTGTGTCATGTATCATAGGGATTAGTGGCTATCTAAGGAAGATACCGTCGTGAGGTATACGGTCTCAAGGTTTATTTTTCGATTTATTTTCGGGTCGATGGTGTTAGGCTGCTGGATTTTGCATTTTTAATAATATATAGCTGCATGCATCGTCCTGACGCAGAGGCTGAGGTTATCCTCCTTTTCAAAAATAAATTAAATCATATGAGTATCAATAAGATTGAATTTTAATTTGGTAACATTATACTTTTGTTTGGCCAACTGCTGGTGACCGTACTGTTATCTTTGCTCTAATCCTCTGCCACAGCACCAACAAAATCTGCATAAACCCCGCGGCCAGTGCTCACGGTTTGACCTGGCGCGCCTCGTCACCTCCAACGTGTACCTTGAGAAGTGACCACCTATTGACACATCAGCACCCCATGCGCCCCCGTGTCTTCGCAAGACATGTGTGGGTGTATTGGTGCGACGCACAAAAGCTTACTCTACCTCACAATTTATCCTCACTTCGACATCCCATCAGAGCATCATCTGACCCGGGTATTATTTTTATTTTATGTAAACTAAAGTAATGTTCGGTAAGCGCACAAGGATTTCAATTGACAGTTGCTATCGTGCGCACTCATCAGTCACTCGCCCGATCACTACTCCTCCATCCTCGGTCTTCTCCGTGCATCTCGTACCGTCCTTGCCGGGTTTCGATCATGGCCTGGCCCAAACTGGTTAAAGCAAAGTGGATGCAACAAATATATAAATAATATAATGTCTGGAATGTAGGCTATCTCGTTGGCATAATTAGGGTTTGGACCTGGAAAAAGCAGGCCACGAACCCTGGTACGTACCCTCTTGTACTTCAAATCCCTATCTGGTGTGCGGCTGATGGGTGCGTAAAGCGGTGCGTGCGCTGATGGCAAAAGCACTCCGGTGTATGTACCGTACCCGGGTTGGCGACCTTGCCGGTGACGCTGTCGTGCGCTTAGGAAAAGCATGGCCTGATCTTCTACACGGTTTCTTTCACCTTTTCACGACGTCTTCTGCAGTGTTGCTAGGTAAGATGTGAGACGAAAAATAGTTGAAATTCATACGCTAGTGGATGCAAGATACGGACGACATCTCCGGGCGGAAGCAAGTTGATGCGATCCGTAGGTTGAAGGCGTCACGTTTTTCCTGTAGAACGCACTGGCCCAATGTGCCGACCACATGCGGAAGCGGAACGAGGATGCTACTGGGAACAACCGAACGCTCGTGTCAACTGTGGAATGATACAGTTTGACAAGGAGATCGGAAGGTCGACCGTACGACGTGTGTACCGCTTTATACGAGGCCACCGTCTTTCTTCAGGCTTTACATGAAATGTCCGGCGATAAATCATGCGGCGAGAGGCCTGGCGACTGCTGTTACATCATGGCGTTCCTCGGCGCGGCACCTGAAAGTTGGTCTCGCTCACCACCATCGCAGGTCCGTACCGAGAAAATTTGACTTACACGGCGTAAAAGACGGTGGGTTGACCTTTGATCCTGGGGAGACAGGAACCGAACTCCAGAACGGAATTTGTGCATGCATGTCCTGATCTTTTCTTCACCAGCTCCGATGCGGGGGCACGTTGGCATGCACATAGCAGAGGCGAAAAAGTTCGCAGAAAATTGCTCGGCGACAGTGAACCGTGTGAAGGTACTGTGGCTCGAACGTGCTGCTCGTGGGCTATCCGTTACTTTCCTAACAGAAAGTTGTCGTCCAGAGAGTGTGGATTGTTTCCTTGTTGTTATGTACACCAGCTCGGTGGTGCTTCAACCCCCTCTCACTTTGATGTATGTAATGTAACATTAGAGCAACTCCAACGGGCCGATCCAAACGAACGGCGATTTTATCCGTTTTTTGTTCGTTTGGGTCGGCCGCCCGTCCGGCGTCCGCCCTGTTTTTTATATGGGTCAGCAGGCGCCCAATGCGTCGACCTATATATGCAGACGTGGCCGGCTGGCCGCTCAATTTTGCATTGCATTCAATATATTATGAAATGAGAATTTAACAAGCAAAATAATTAGTATAGTTTACATGTCAAATAAAAATAAAAATGTTTCACATAGTTTTGCAAACGAATAAAAAAAAACATCTATTGGTTGCCAACATGAGTCCACATATGCTCAACCAAATCATTTTGCAGTTGCACGTGAGTTTCCCAATCATGCGCGTCTTCATGAAACCGAGTGAACTGCTCAAATGTTGTCGCTACTCCATACTCAGGCACAACATACTCACCTTGAAACTAAAAGCCTTGATCGTACAGACGTTCCGGACGCTTGACTTCTACGATTATATTGTGCATGATCACACAAGCAGTCATCACCTTCCATAGTTTCTGCGTGCTCCAAGTATTAGCAGGATACCGAACGATGCCCCATCGATATTGCAAAACATCAAAGGCACGCTCGACATCCTTTCTAGCACTCTCTTGGTCTTGGGCAAATCTTTTCCTTTTCTCTCCGACAGGGTTGGGTATTGTCTTTACAATAGTGGTCCACTGAGGATAGATACCGTCATCCAAATAGTACCCTTTGTCGTAGTTGTGGCCGTTGACAGTAAAGTTCACCGGTGGGCTGTTACCTTCGGCAAGCCTAGCAAACACCGGCGAGCGCTGAAGCACGTTGATATCATTGTGTGATCCAGCCATGTCAAAGAAAGAGTGCCAGATCCAGAGATCTTGAGACGCCACGGCCTCTAGTATGACAGTGCAAGCCCTGACATGTCCCTTATACTGCCCTTGCCAAGCAGAAGGGCAGTTCTTCCACTCCCAGTGCATGCAGTCTATGCTGCCAAGCATCCCCGGGAAGCCCCTGCTAGCATTCATCGCCAACAAACGGGATGTATCTTCAGCTGTCGGCTCTCTCAAGTACTCAGGGCCAAACACATCAATCATAGCCTTGCAGAACTTATACAGGGGCTCTAGGCATGTAGACTCGCTCATACGGACGTACTCGTCAATGAGATCACCGGGCACTCCGTATGCAAGCATTCGGATGGCGGCAGTGCATTTTTGATAAGAGGAGAAACCAATCTTACCGACGGCATCCTCTTTGCACTCGAAGTAGTCATCATAGCCGACCACTCCCTCTCTAATACGGTTGAAAACATGCCTACTCATACGGAACCAGCGGCGGAATTTGTGATGTTTGAACAACGGGTTTGTTGTATCAAAGTAGTCCTTCCAGAGGGAAATGCCCGCTCTCTCGGTTACGATTCAACGCCGGAAGGTGGCCCGGAATGGAGCCACGGAACAACCGCCGCTGGTTGTTGAGGTGGTGGTGGACCAACACGGTAGCCAATATCTCCTCCTCGTCGTCGGACGACGAATCGTCAGAGTCGCAAAGGAAATTGTGGAAAAAGAACTCGTCGGCGGAGTCCATTTTCATACCTTGGCAAACTGTCGAACAGCTTGCGGGCGTCGAAGAAGAAGACCGGCGAGGGGAGACGCGGCGCCCACAGACCAGCTAGCTGCCCGGCCGGCGTCCGACGAGCGTGCCGGTCGTATGTGGCGGGGGCGGCGAGGCATCTTCTTGGTCGCGGGCGGCTGGGCGGTGGGGGAAGCGGCGGCGGGAACCAACTTGCTCCCCGGAGGCAAAATGGCGCCGGCGGGCGACTGGGGGCAGGGGTGGCGTTGCTGAGCGGATGTGGAGGCGACGGCAGCTGGAAGAGTCGCCGACAAAATGGGTGGCGGCGTCGGCGATGAAGGAGGCGGGGACGAGGGTTGCTTATTGGCCGGGGGGAGGGGAGGCCAATATGCCACAGACGAACGGGCCCGGGGACAGGAATAGGCGAGCGCGCGTGCGTCCGTCGCGTGTCCACGCCGACGCAAATCAGGCTAAAAAATAAGCCGGGAATGGATCATCCGCGGACGAAAACGGACGCGCGTCCGTTTGGGTCGGCCCGTTGGGCCGCCTTTTCTGTCTGTGCTGACCCAAACGGACGGCCGCGGATAAAATGGGTCGTCCCGTTGGAGTTGCTGTTACTAACAGTGCTATGGCCCACTTCTTCAGTACTGAAGGTGCTACTTTGTCTTAAGAAAACACTGTATGCTACTTTAACAATTGTGCAAAATATGTCACTGTGTACAGATACTCCCTCAAAGAAAAAAACTAAGTGAATGGTAGAATTAGGTCATCACTACCGAACCTGCTCTCTCCTTCCAAGAAAACAAGAGGTGGACGCCGATCATCGACCGAACCTAATCATGTGGCTAATCTAGTAAGCAGCCTTTGGACGGCCGTAAATTTTTATTCTGACGATTGCGTTAAAGCGGCCGCAGCCCTGACGGATGGTTGCGAGCGCAGGAGAGAGCACTTATCGCGGTGGAAAAGGCACTATCATGCTACCGCTGCAAATCGGTGGGGCTCTGGTTGAAAGGCCAAATCTCCTATCACATAGAGCAGTGGCACGACAAAATAAAGCAGAGGCACGACAAAATGGGTGCGTACGTATACGTACGTACGTTGGTGGCAGCACGCCTGAAAGCAACAAAATTTAGGGTCATCCAGGCAGCAGCTAGCGTCAGCTCGACGGTGATTGAATCTGGCCTTCTCCTGGGTGGAACCCATGTTTGGTTACCTGCATGTCACCTAGTCTGGCCCTATAAATTCAAATCTGGACGAATTAGTTATCTACGCGTGCCTCTGGACTTTTCTAGCATGCAATTCAAAGTCGTCCAGAGCCTGGCTCATAAGAAATGATCAAGTCGATGCGAAAGTTTTCGCTCTGTTCCCTCGCTGTTGACCTTGTGGATCTCGTGCGCCCACGCCTCTTCAAGGTCGACATCGACGCAGACAAGCACGCCGGCGAGGCTGGTTGGTGGCTGGAGTGGGGTGGGCAGGTAGAGGAGCGAAGGGACGGATCAGACAGATTAGATTCCTCTAAGGACGCGGTTGCAGATGGCGAGGCGGAGAGGAGGTTGGAAGTTAGGAGATGTGCCAAAAGCGAGGAAGGAGAAGGCGTCGAGATCCTCGCACACGCGTTGCCGCCAGAGGTGACCATGATCTATGCAGGTGGCAAGCCATCGCGGAAGGAGGTAGTTTTGTGGGCAGAGGCAGTGCAAATTCCGCCGCGAGGCGGATCTCTAGATTTTGATCTGTGAGAGTTAGGTATGGCGCGCCAGATTCCCCGCCACCGTGGAGGTATGGTTGCTTCATTTGTTGTTCCGCCCACGGATTCACTTGGGTTGGGTGAAGGAAATACGAGGTGGGTGGTCAAATTCACGTCGAGATGGGGACATGAGGATTGTTGGTGCGATGGGATACTGATGCTTCGTCGATATGTTCATCGAGCTGTGCTCATGAGTCATGGCGATTTTGTGACTGATGCACGATATCTAATTATGGGAGAAGAAATTAGATGCGGGAAGAGGTTCAACTTTCCGGGACATGAAGCGGTGGTTTGTATGCTGCGAGAGGAGGGCACAGATTCGGTTCAGGCCGCGGCGCCGTCGGGTTACCGTGCTCCGACGAACTGGTGGTTGTGTCTCTCATCGGGGAGGACGAAGGAGGAGAGAGTGTAGACAGGGGATTAATTTAGAAGTGAGCTGTGACGATGGTGGGCCTGGCTTAGTTGACCTCGGCCCAGAGATAGAGGGCCGCGATGGGAATAAAGTGGGTGAAACTGCAACATCGGCATCCATTCCCAACTTTCTCCCCAATACACAAGCCCTAAATTGTGTGACGGCGGATTTGGGAGAGAGGGGATCGTATAAGAAGGTGTTGTTGAGCTCCCTGCAGGTGCAACGCAATAGCAAGCCAAGGAAGAAGAATAGACTCCCAGTTAAAGAAATTATTAAGAGATTATGAGATCAAATGAAGACAAAGAGCTCATGAGGGAGATTTAAAAGAGGGTGGTGGAAACACTAGATACTTTTAGTTGAAAGCTAGTGGGAGAAAGAAGAACTATATTGTTGTGTTGCTCAATGAAGGGGTGGAGGTCTCACGAGAGGAGGAACTGATTAAGCACATTATTGTGTTCTATGAAAACTTATTTGGAGAGCCCGAGATTTCTGAAATAAGCCTCGGAGATATTCATTGCTCCCAACTGTCAGAATATGATAGAAACTTCCTTACAAAATATTTTGGTATGGAGGAAATCAAAGAGGTGGTATTTGGGCTCAAACATAATAAAGCTGCTGGATTGATGGGCTACTAGTTGAATTCTACCAGAAAATTTGGGACATCATTAAGTATGATATCAAAGAGATTTTTGATGCCTTTAATAGGGGGAGTTGAATACAGAAATACTAAATCATGGAATTGCTCTTATTTCCAAAGTTCAAGATGCCAATGTGATTCAAAAGTTCATACCTATATGCCTGTTATAAAATACTGACTAATCTTTTGGCAGTCAGGCTGGGCTGATTATGGACAAGTTCATTTCTCCTACTCAGACTGCCTTTATCAAGGATAGGTTCATCATGTAAGGGGTGGTACTCCTTCGTGAAATAATCCATGAGATGAAGGTCAGGAAATGAGTTGTCTGCTACTCAAAATTGATTTTAAGAAAGCATATGACCAGGTGAAATGGCTCTACCAGATGAAAAGGCTTTGGTGATGTGTGGTGTGACTGGGTTATGAAATTGGCGGAAGGTGGAAGAGTGGATATGGAGGTGAATGAGCAGCTTGGACCTTATTGCCGAACCCACAAAGGGGTGAGACAGGGGGATCCTTCATCCCCACTTTTGTTTAACATCATAGCAGATGGGTTGGCTACTTTGGTTAAGTGAGCACAGGATCAGGGGTTGGTGTTTGGGCTTATGTCACACCTTGTCAATGAGGAATGGGTAATCGTGCAATATGCAAATGATACCATATTCTCTCTTGAGGATGACCTTCAAAAAGGCAGGAATTTGAAATATGTTCTATGTGTATTTGAACAGTTGTTTGGTTTGAAAATAAATTTTCATAAGACTGAGATTTTCTGCCTTGGAGAAGCTAAGGAAAAAGTGCGGGAATATGTATAAAGATTTTATCTTGTAGATAAGGATATCTGCCTTTGCAATATTTGGGGCTCACATTTGATTATAAAAGGATTAGTAATGCACAATAGGGCCCTGCTGAGGAGAAGATTGAGACAAGGATGGCTGGATGGATTGTAAATCCGTTGTCAATAGGAGACATAGTTACTATGGTGAACTCATGCCTCAGTTGTATCCCATTCTTCATGTTGTCCTTTCTGGAAGCTCCAAAAGGGATGCTCAAAAACATGAACTATAGAAGATGCAGAATGGTTTGGCAGGAAACACAACAGAAGAGAAGATACCATCTGGTTAATTTTCCTACTGTTTATATGCTAAAAAGTTGTCGTGGCTTGGGTATTTTAGAATTGGAAGTTATGCATAAATATCTATTGATGAAGTGACTATGGAAGTTAGAGACTGACGGTGTCCTAGACTAGGGGGTACTCATCACGTCGTCTCCCGATCAGTTGGATTGGGCCGAGGACCCCCATGGCCGTATACTCATGGGCCAGTCCAGACAGCTGCCGCATACAAGGAAGATTCCACAAGACTTGGTGATCAAGACAAGGACTCCTCCCCCACCGGCGTATTCGGCTAGGACTCTTGTTATCCTAGGCCTCTGGTGCATTATATAAACCAGGGCCAGGCTAGTCAATAGATATATATAACAATCATACCATAGGCTAGCTTCTGGGGTTTCAGCCTCTACGATCTCATGGTAGATCAACTCTTGTAATACTCATATCATCAATATCAATCAAGCAGGACGTAGGGTACTACCTCCATCAAGAGGGCCCGAATCTGGGTAAACATCATGTCCCCTGCCTCCTGTGACCATCGATCCTAGACGCACAGTTCGGGACCCCCTACCCGAGATCCGCCGGTTTTGACACCGGCATTGGTGCTTTCATTGAGAGTTCCGCTGTGTGATCGGCAAAAGGATCAATGGCTCGCCCGCAGGTCAAACTGCGACGCCGACATCTTCGTCGCCGGCTCGACTGGTCACCTTGGCTCGACCGATGACCGTGCTCCATCTCCGATCGTCATGTTCGGACAGGGGCCTTCTTCAACATCAACTCCGATCTCTATCATGATCATAGAGGAGTCATCCATGGAGCTCAAGGGCTTCAACGTCAACATTGCCCTCGGGCGGCCGTGATGTTTTTATGGACAGTGAACTTGCATTCGCCGTCGCCACCTCCTCGAGCGTCGGTTTGACGATTGCTTCGGTGGAATAGTGCGGAATTACGTCTACAACAACCATGCAAAATTTCGTCGAGTTCCGATGGAGGAATCTCCGACAATCTACGATATACCGGAGCCCTGTAAAATCGGGACGGGAACCTGGACGAGTTTAGGGCGTGGTCTCCAGAGCCCAGCTCGGAGGTCCTTTGGAAGTACCGTTCATCCACGGCAAAATTCCCATATCTACCACCCCTCCAAATTTCAGCTCGATCCGACGGTTCAAACTCGGGGAACCTTCCGATGAGTGGACCAATTTTCGGATCCGTTTTCTGCGCGAATACGGATCCGACCCGAATTCATGTTTCTTTATGAACGTGATATTGGACAACCTTTTTAGAGAAATTCTCTTCTAGGGTTTTGTGTGTTGTTTTTAAACATGTGCCCGTAAATTTTTAAGCCTCCCCTAAGGTCATCTTCATCATTATGCTGGTGTCAAACCAGTCCGGCAATATTGCTTCAAGGCTGCCGACCGGCGCTAGACACGTCGTCACTTTATGGAGACGAGCTCAACTTCTTTGGATCATCATCTCGGCAAGCCGAACAAGAGTCCGGCATCGTGAAGGATAAATCATCACCAACATCGCCGCCCCACGGATTACACGGAGCGGGCATACCGGCATCGCCGCATGGTCACTTCATCAAGTCGACATCGACCACGCCACGACCTGCATCGGCAGGGCCGCACTATTGCTTCTTCAAGCTAGTGTCCATCACCCCGACCTACTTCGAATCATTGGCTGACATCGAGGCTTCGACATCTCGGCTGCACCGGGGGCTTCGCCATCTCTTCATCAACCTACTCCGGAGACTTCGGCGTCACTAGCCGACCAGCTCCGTCACGTTAGCTGGACCAAGGGCTTTGCCTCGGCGAGCCAACCTTTGCCAGCATCGCCGTACCGTCGCTTTATCATCCATCAGGCAATGGATGTGCGGATCGAGTCCCAATTTTCGGAATCACCTTTCTTCGGATTGCTACAACAAATAAACCAGGTGCTATTAATCCTAGTATTTTTTGCTTGTTCGGGTTCATTTTTCCCAAGGAATTATTACTCTGGTTTGTTCATCATATATACGCAGGTCTATCAAATGATGGCCGCATTAACGACGGTCGCATGGTGCTTCTGTCAGTTTTCATACATGGTCCGACGAGACGCCGCATCCGGAACTCGGACCGACCCGTGAATTCAGGCTTTGCCACGCCTTTACCACATCACACTGACGCCCTGCATCGACATTGACTTCGGCGCTAGGCCATATTTCTTTTATTACTCACTTTACATAAATTATTTATTATGCAACATTTTTTATCATTACTATTATCTTCGGTTTGCACTATTTTTTGTGCACAGGAAAATGATCCGGGTTGGACAGTATCATCAACTCGGCGTACTAACATACCATGTCACCTCGGCTGGACGGGGGGCTTCGTCAACACTTCATTACCCCATGCCGGGGACTTCAGCATCACTCTGCGGGCCTGCATTGACCGTGCTATGTCACCACTTCGGAGTGCCGAGCCATTTTCTCCGCCACCTCGGGACCGGCTTGGGGGATGGAACCTTGTCCCGCATCAAGCTCAGACCGCGTCATCAATACCGAACAGATTAACCAGCTAAGTTGCCTTCATGCTCAAAGTTTTAAATTTTTAATTTGTGTTCGGTTCGACCAAGCATTATACTTTTTTGGAGAAAAGTTTCTTGTAAAAGATTTCCTTATCCAAACTTTATTTGTGACGCACAAATTCAAATACCCCGTTTATTTTGGGGCTTCCTTTATGAAGCTTTTCCTCTTGCATATAATTATACGTGTACGGCTTCGTTCCTTGTTCGTGTATTACGCCACAATATGCACCATATTGACTTAAGCAATTTGCAAGCTGGGTTGCCTGGCTCCTGTGCTTACCCCTACATTCCCGATTGTTCGGCTAGGCAGTAAAGGGAGCACCTCTGCGATTGTCACAACCGGGTCCTCTGAGCTCTGACCTCAGACTGGGTGAAGCCGAAAGCTAGCTCTCTTATTGTTTTCAATCATGGTCGATACACAACGGAACTCATGAGTATAAAAAATTTATTGCACAAGTCTCATAGTAATAATGAGCACCGAATAAAGGTATCGGTGGGGGTACTATTTTCTTCGAAGATACTTCTTACACTTCGTCTGTAATATAGCATAAGTTTCCTGAGCGCACTTTGTCTATTACAGCCTAATGACCCGGTTGCCTGGTTATCGGAAACACTGTCGATATTCTCGACAGGTGGAGTACATAACACTTTTAGGTCCTTGACCGAAGAGGGAGAAGCCGACGGTCGGTTAAGACGCGTTTAAAGTTCGGGTGAACAAAGATATGATATTAGTACTTCGGTACATACAATTATTATACATAAAATTCTTTTACCCAAGTCACTTGGGGGCTCTTAAATTTATATGAGCCGTTTTATAATAAGTGTTCTTCTTCTTAGTTGTTGCAAATTTTTTATTACTATTATTATTCATCACTCCTTTTTTCGACACGAGTGTGTGGTCACTAGCCGGGGAGCCTAATTTCTCTTTCAAAGCCGCTAGAGTTTAGTTTGCTAAACTGGCCTAATGAGAAGTACTCCGCCTTCGGGATAGGAGGTTGAAGCCGTAGGCTGACCCGCTTGAAGTCTTGAGATAGGATGTGTCATGTTAAAGCACGACAGAAGCACTCTTTTTTTTCTAAGAGCAATTTTCGGATTGGCACCGAACACTTGATCTTGTTCGGGCGTCAAGTTTTTACTGACGTTTTTTGGTTTTCCAAGCTTATGGCACTTTTAAACTATTTGTGTGTTTTCAGCACAAGCCTCGCAGTGCAACGCCGGACACCTTTAGAGATTCGGCAAAAACATTCTCGGATATTGCTATATATGCATCGGTTTCGAATTGTTTCTTCGGTCAATATTTGGGTTGTGCGGCTCCTGCACTTGCTTCCTATGTTCCGCTTTGTTCGGCTAGGCGTGCAAAGGGAGAACCACTGCGATTTTGCTTCCAGCTCACATGGTTAAGCACCTCAGTGGAGAAAGCCGAAAACTGACTATCACAATAAGCGTAAACTGGTCAGCGATCCGATGACTGTGTTAAATGACGGGCCATTCATAACAATGGCCAAAGTGTTTACGGCTTGACCTCGACTGTCGCCGAACACTACCGGGGGCTATTAACTGGCCTCCCAAACTAAATCCTCTATATTTTGCTCTTACATTAGAGCCGAGGTTTCATGATCATGCTTAGCATGACAACCCAAAGAAAGGAACCGATAGCGAGACTATTTTCTTTGGAAGACATTTCTTATGTTAAACAGTAATATAACATATCTCTCTGCGTACCTTTGTTTATAAAACCGTATGGCCAGATTGCCTTGTTTGTCGTAAATCTTTGCCCTCATAAAGGCTTTATAAAGTAGGACAAACACTCCTTGGCTACTGGCCGAGGAGGTGGAAGCCGATGGTCGGTCAACAAAGTTTTGTACAATGCGGATCTGAGTATTAATGACGTAAAGTACTTGGATACATAGAGTCATTACACATAATTTGTGATCTTACTATGGATATCGATTCTTAATTCGGCCACCCGTGCCCGCATTAAGGCTCGGGGGCTACTGGACTTCGAGCTTATTATTTACAAATATTAAAGGGGCACATCGATCCCCTGATTTGGTGTTGCCACCCGACCAGTGTCTCGGGGGCTACTACATTGCCTGTTGAATGCAGAAAATTTTAAGTGCAATACAGTTTCCGACGAGATTTTGATCCTCATGTTGATCGGCCGCACCCAACCTCAGTCTCGAGGACTGAGCACACCGCTTTTTGTGTCCCGAAGTATTCTGCCGAGCTAGGACTTGATCCTCAGGCCAATTTTGCAAATCAACCGGAGTCTCAGCGGCTACTGGGATCATCGGTCTTACGTCATCCTTCAGGTACATCTCGGGTTTTAGACCGATACACACCTTGAGGGCTACTGGCTATATATCTCGGCAGAGAATAAATTGCATAAATCAAAAATATTGACAAAAAATAGGCACACAGTCGGGGTGGTGCACCACCTCGGAAGCAGTCCGGCATAAAGCTCGGGCGCTAGTGGCTGGCTCCATAGAGGGCATTTCCGGCATTAAGCTCGGCTAAACTCCTTCAACTTTTTTGAACCAAGGTGATTTATGATAGTCCGACGTTGGAGCTTGGACATAGTCCGGCGTTGGAGCTCGGATACAGTCCGACGTTGGAGCTCGGATACATTCCGGCGCTGGAGCTCGGAAGCGGTCTGGCGTTGGTGCTCGTCTGCAAAAGATACCTCGAATGCAGTCCGGCGTTGGAGCTCGGACACAAGAGGACACTGCCTCCCGGGAACAACTTCAAACCTGAGGTGTGGCATAAAAATAACAAGGCATTGATAAAGGCCGGAAACTTAAAGGGGCTCCTCGGATACCCGATGTATAAACTCGTCGAATGCATTTCGGCAATCCTCAAGATCAAAGATGAGAAGATTTATTGAACCGGTTTTCAAGACCGACGACCGAAGATGAAGAGCAGTTCGGAAGAATTGAGGAGCGTCCCTAACTTGAAGATCGGTTCAAGGGGCTACTAACGGTGTCCTGGACTAGGGGGTACTCATCATGTCGTCTCCCGATCAGTTGGATTGGGCCAAGGACCCCCATGGCCGTATACTCATGGGCCAGTCCGGACAGCTGCCGCATACAAGGAAGATTCCACAAGACTTGGTGATCAAGACAGGGACTCCTCCCCCACCGGCGTATTCGGCTAGGACTCTTGTTATCCTAGGCCTCTGGTGCATTATATAAACCAGGGCCAGGCTAGTCGATAGATATATACAACAATCATACCATAGGCTAGCTTCTAGGGTTTCAGCCTCTATGATCTCGTGGTAGATCAACTCTTGTCATACTCATATCATCAATATCAATCAAGCAGGGCGTAGGGTATTACCTCCATCAAGAGGGCCCGAACCTGGGTAAACATCGTGTCCCCTGCCTCCTATTACCATCGATCCTAGACGCACAGTTCGGGACCCCCTATCCGAGATCCGCCGGTTTTGACACCGACAGAGACCTCTGAGGAACTCTGGCAAGAGATGTTGCACAACAAGTATCTAGCAAACCAACCACTATGTGCTACAAGTTGTGGCCCTGGTGATTCACACTTTCGGTAGGGTTTGATGGAGATCAAATATCTTTTTGTCAGTGTTACCAGGAGTGTGGTGGGGGATGGAGCTAGGACTTATTCGCGAGGTTGTTTGGCTAGAGGGAGGAAAACTAGCTAATGCTTTCCCTAGGCTATACAATATAACTTTTGACAAGATGGTGACTGTGAAACAAGTTATGAAAAAAGGATGGGAGAATGTTACTTTCAGAAGATCCTTGCATGGAGAATATTTGGCCCAATGGAATGAGGTAAATGGAAAAGTGGAGAAGATTGAGCTCATTGACGAGAGAGAGAGAGAGAGAGAGAGAGAGAGAGAGAGAGAATTATGTGGTTGCTTGGTGGCATGAAGAAGTTTGTGGTAAAGGAGTTGTATATGTTTCTTAAGGCCTCTCTTGTGGTTAGGTTTAGAGGAATATGGAAACTAAGGATGCCAACGAAAATTAAAATCTTCTTGTGGCTGATGATCAAGAATAGTATTCTGACAAAGGACAATTTGATTAGGAGAGGATGGACTAGAAATGAAGAATGTCATTTCTGTTGCTCCAAAGAAAGCGAAGACCACTTGCTGTTCCAGTGCACTCTAGTCGGGTTTGTTAGGCTGGTGGTGGTTCTCTGACATGATGGGTGGATGGATTAGATCCTCCCCCAAGAAGCATATGTGGTTGGTCCTGATTGGGGGACCACTATATGTTGGACTTGTGAAAAACTAGAAATATGGCCTGTTTCAATAAGAAGTTTCCTAATGATCCTTAGTCTATAGTTTACGGATTTTGCTCGTTGTCGAAACCTTGGAAAATATTGAAAATAACCCAATATAGAAGCGCAAGTGAAGATGGGGTGCTGAGGATCAGGGAGGTGCTGAGAGAGATTTTGAACAAAAGTCATGGATGGAACCCGTTGGGGAGAAGAACTTGCAGATGATAGGGCACATAGTGGAGCCAAAGTTTGATAAGGAAGAATATCCCTTTTCTTCTCCTAAGTTTTGATTTTGATGGTCTAGAACTTTTGTTATGTTGTGTTTGATTTGCTCCTGCTTTTGTACTCCCTCCGGTCCTCAATAGTCTGCGTCTAACTTTTTTCCCTAATTACTCTGTGTACTAGGCGTCCGTGGCCAAAGTTTCCATCTATGCCCCTGGCCTTCCTTTCCCATCCCTTAAACTCGCCCATGCAGAGCATGCCTGTTGCGAGGTAAAACCGTCCAACCTTTTCCATCAATGGCTCTCCTTGGTATTCGAGCTTTGAGCTATGCGCAGACAAAAAAGAATCGAAGGGAGTAATAGAGTCTAAGTGGTGTGTGTTGAGCAGGCTGTTCCATCATGTGGTAGCAGCCTGTTCCAAGTGCTTTGCAATTTTTGCTCGCATGTGAGCTGGGATTGCCCATCCTTAGTTTCATGTTTTTTGTTCTCTGATGATATATTGTAGAACTATCGATGTTTTCTTCAATCAAATTCGATGAGGGAAGGCTCGTTGTTTAAAAAAACTCCCTCCTGTCCATATTAATTAACACTGATTTAGTACAAGTAAATCAATGATAACTTAGTACAACTAAATCAGCGACAATTAATATGATTTTTTTGTAGAAACCGACAATTAATATGGATACGGTGAAGTAATAAAACAAAACAAAAAAGGAAGATAAAATAATAATAAAAATCGCAGAAATATTTAGAAAGCCCATTTACTAAGCGCGAGAGGCGAGCGCCTCATTTTCACGCCCAATTGCAACTGCACTGAGAGGGGAATCAGTTACACTAACGACTGAGGCTGAATGCTCGGTGAATGTCTTCGTTGAATAAAGCTCTCATAATTCTCTGCATAAAAAGACAGAGGTTGAACTTAGGTATTGTAGCCAACCATTGTATTGTAGTATAGCAAAACATTGTAATGTAGCGCCCGATACTCTAGAAAACTGGCTACTGCATCAACCTTTTAAAAAATGGTTCAGGTTAATTTTTCTAAAATGGTCCAGGTTATTATTTTTGATAGTGAACAATTTTTGAAAATATGAAGATTTTTAGAATTTTGAACAATTTGTGGGAACATGAATAAATTTCTCACCACTTATTGAAAAACATTAAAAAAAATCGAAATTTGTACTTTTTTAAAAATTACTTACATTTTTAAAAATTTGAGTGTACTAGAAAATTTCACATTATAAAGGAAATAACTTCACCATATATTTAAAAATGCTTAGTGTGTATATCCAAAAATATTCACCGTAAGTATGTATTTTAAAACAAATCCACTATATATTATAAAAATTAGCATGTATATTTTGAAATGTTGGACATATATTAGAACAAAAATTATACTACAGACATCTATAAAAAGAAAAGGTGAAAAGGAAACAAGTGAAAAAACATGGAAAAGAGGAAAAAGAAGAAACAACAAGAAAAACCCCAAAACAAAACCATAGTAGAAAAAGGGAAAAAAATCAATAAATAACCAAAAGGAAAAGAGTAAACCATAAAAATTCTGGAACAAAAACCACAACAACAAAAATCTTGTAATGTGCAGCGAACGAAACGACAGAAAAACCAAAATAAAAAAAATTCACTGCAGCACTGCAACAAACAAAACAACAAGAAAAAAACCAAAAGAGAAGTAACAAAGGAAAACAAAAATAATAATGTTTCAACTATGTAGCAAACGAAACAACATATTAAACACAGAACTGGGCGGCCTAGTTTGGCCTGCAGTAGGCGTCATTTTATCCATTTGATGCCCGCCGGCGGGAGAGCTCCTATTCCCCAGGAGTGCTCCTAGTTGACGCTCGCGTGCGTCAAAACGAGTAGGTTCCGCTGAAGGATTAGCGCAAACGGGCCGGCCCATTCCCAGCGAACCTAAAAGAGAAATGCCTCGAAAATATACAGAGTTCGGGAATCGAACCCGCGACGCATCGATACACAGCAGACTTTCTCGCCACTGCACTAGCTAGTGATCGTATGTTTGGCTACAGCACTCAATAGTAGGTATTAGGTACAGCGGTAGATTTGTCTTTTAATCATTCCTTCAAGAAATGAATATCGTTTTCTCGAACGAAATTCTAAAACTTGATTGAACATTTTGCGATGTACGCTTAAAATATACATTGATTTTTTTGTGAAAATATGCCGAACAACTTTTAACTACACAGTGTAATTTTTCGATATATGATGCACAAATTTTAAACACATATTGAACATTTTTGTAACATAAGTTGAACTATTTTTAACTACACATTGAACAATTTTGCTAAATATATTGAACAAATATTAAATACACATTGAACATTTTTTCATATACGTTGAACAATTTTAAAATTGTGAATCAATTTTTAAAAAGTGAACAAAATTTTAAATCCATGAACAATTTTTGAAATCATGAACAAACTTTGAAATTCAAACAAATTTCTTAAAACAAAGTATAAAAGTAAAACGAAAAAAAGGATAAAGTGAAAGAAAAAGAAACAGAAACAGAAAAATGAAACAAAAGGTAAAAAAACAGAAGCAAAAACAGGGAAAGGAAACAAAAGGTAAAAAAAGAAACAGGAAAAAACGGAAAAACTACACCAAAAAAAACGGTTCAGGGAACCTACTAGAAGGTTCCCAAAACCAAGGCTCGCTCGAAGTGGGCCGGCCCGTGCGCCTCCTTCGCTCGCTTCGCTTCAGCGAAGCAGCGACGAACGGACGCACGCGGGCGTCATATAGGATCTGCCCTAATTAAGGGGTATCCCTTGGGGAAGCCCCACAAGGGTCACTTTGATGGGCTGAGTTGGACGCTTTCTCAGGATTTTTTGGTATGCGTTGTCGGATTTTAGATGGGATTTTTTCCGGGGGTTTTTGGTTTTCGTCCTGTTTTCCCTAGGCGTTGGAAAAAAGGAGATTCAAAAAATGCGTGAGAAAATGTGTTTCTTTCCTTTCACGGGATGCACATATTTGCTTCTGTGAGAGACACAACTATGCCTCTTGAAAATAAAAAAAAACATGTTTTTTTTGCTTTCATGAGAGACATATTTACTTCTTATGGAGGCGATTTCGCAAGGGGCAGAAAAGGAAAAAGAAAACACATTTTTTCTTTTGAGAGAGACACAGATTTGCTTCCGTAAGACACATAGTTGTGCCTCTTAGAAAAGCAAAAAACACCTTTTTTTGCTTCAATGAGAGGCACAGATTTGCTTCCGCGAGAGGCACGTGGAAAAAAGAAAGGAAAAAAAAAGTGCTTCAGATCAAGTTTATTCTTCCGGCTTTTCCTTTTTTTTTTGCAAAAAAGGTTTGTTGAAACTTATTAACATGGTGTCTAGTTTCAAAGATCTTGACGCAAATCATTGATTAGGAATTTGGACGCACGATTTAAAGATAAAATGTTTAGAATAAGCAAAACTAGAAGAAAAAAAGTCCTAGGTGGTGACAAGTGACGCGCATGAAGTGAGTCATTTGTCAGTGCGTGAGAAAGTGAGAATGACCTTCGCAACGGTAACCTTAACTAGTGATTTCGCTACTCCGCACCTCAGCGCCGGAAAGGAAACATGGCTCTCACATTCCCCCAAGCGGGTTTTGGCCCAGCAACGCAAGTTCGCCCGCTTGCCAGGCCAACCCCCGTTTGCTCCACCTGCTCTGCCGCTTGCTTCGCGAGCTAGTTTTTGTTTTGTTTTTTGTGTTGCTGGTTTGGAAGAAAAACACGACTTGTTTTTAAATACTTTTGAAAAAATGTGAAATCAAAAAAGATTTATTTATTTTATAAAAATTCATCCATTTGAGAAAATTTCATGATTTTTGAAAATATTACAAATTTGAAAAAAAATCATAAAATGGAAAAAGTTTGTAAAATTGAAAAATATCATCAATTTCCAAGAAAAGTTCATAAACTTGAAAACATCATTGATTATTAAAAATCTTCATTTTTGACATACGATAATCAAATTATCAGAAGTATTTAGAAAGCTAAAAAAATTCATAGTTTTTGAAAAAATCATCGACTTTGAAACCCCCCCTCAATATTTCATAAAAGTTCATCAATCTTAAGAAATGTTTATATCTTCTTTGGGAAAAAGTTAATCCATTTTGAAGAAAAAGTTCACAAGTTTTTAAAAAATCATCATTTTTGAAAAAAATCACATTTAAGAAAAGAAAAATAAAAAAATAGAAAAAGCAAAAAATAAGTGAAAAAAAGATAATACCAATCAAAACCGTCCCCATAAAATAGAAACAAAAAATAGGTTGGAAGCTTCCCAAACTTGCATTAAGCGAGACAGTAGCGGCTCTCGCTGAAGGTTTCCCTCAGCGTGTCATATTGGGCGGGCCCATTCGTGCACGCATAGTACCTAAAATAGTATAGGAAAGGGAAGAAGCAAGGATTGATCCCTGGTCTCCAGGACGATCACACGCACTGCTAGCAACTCCGCCAACTCTCATTTGTGGTAAGTAGTTGAGGGGCATCCTACTTGAGGAGATTCGAGCCGGTTTTCTTTCGGGTTTTTTTTTCATTTTTTCATTTTATTCTCCTTGTTTCGTTTTATTTTTCTTTTTTTCTTCCATTTTTTTCATTTTTCTTTTGTTTATTTTGTTTTTTCTTGATTTTCTTTGTTCTTTTGGTCATTATTCTACATTTTTTGGCATATGTCAACAGCATTTTTCTAATTCATGTGTAACATTTTCCAATACAAATTAACCATTGTTTGTAATACATGGTCAACATTTTCTGTACACATATTTAAACATTTTATAATGCTTGATTAACATTTTTTGAATACGAAATTTACTTTTTTAGTACATGGTCAACAGTTTTTCTACATATTTTAACATTTTTAAAATGCCTGATTAACAGTTTTCAAATAAAAAGATTAACATTTTTTGAATACATGGTCAACATTTTTCTATACACTTTTAACATTTTCCAAATGCTTGATTAAAAAATATCAAACAATTTCTCAACATTTCTATAAATTCTTGATTAACATTTTTTATACATGATCAATTTTTTAATATTTTTTAGTGGGTGGTCAACATTTTTTCTATTCTCATTTAACGTTTTTTGAAATATTTGTTCAATATTTTTTAAATGCTTGATTAACATTTTTATACACATGATAAAAATGCCTCATTTTCTAATAAATGGTAAAAACAAATCTATGCACATGTACCATTTCACAAATGCTACTTGTTCAACATCCTTTTTTCAGTATGCTTGAGTAAAAATTTTATATACATGATCAAACAATTCATCATTTTCTTAATACATGATCAACAATTTTTCTATACACGTACAGCATTTTTCTGAATGCTTGATTAACATTTTTTGAATGTTGTTTATTGAGTGTTTTTCTACTCCGTAATATATATATTTGTATTATTTTAAAGTATAAAAAAGTATAAAATGAAGCAAAAAAGAAAACAGAAAAAAGAGGTTGTGGCCTGCCACGCGCGTGGGCTGGTCCATTTCGCTCGCCCCTTCAGGGAGTCGGAAGCTGCACTCGCTGAAGCCGAGATATAGGAGCGCCCTTTGCGCACCAGTGGCGAATTGTTTTGAGATTGCCTAAGAGAACCCCTGATGTGGTCTGGCCCAATAGGGATCAAGGGGAGCCAGTTGAGCGGGCGGCCAACGTTTTCTCTGCTTTTGCATTAGATATTTTTCTACGTTTTTTAAACTATCGGTTTTTTGTTTATGTTTTCTTTTCCTTTTGTTTTTTCCATGTTTTTTCTTTTGTTTCCCTCTTTTTGTTTTTTATTTGTTAGATACACATTGACGCATTTTTAGATATATGTTTTGAACTTTTCTCAGATATGTGCTAAAAATATATTCAAATACATTTTGAAGATTTTCACATAGATGAACATATTTTAAAATATACAATAGAGTATTTTCTAAATAAAAAGGTAATATATGTCGTATTTTTTATAAATACATGGTGACCATTTTTAAAATAAGTTGATCATTTTTTAATATACACGTTGAGTATTTTTTAAATAGACAATGAACATTTTAAAATAAGATAATGTTGTTAAGATATGCATGATTTTTTTAATACATGGTGAATATTTTTTTAATATCTGGTGAACATTTTTTAAGCACAAGTTGAATATTTTTCTAAATACTACACGTTGAGCATTCTTTCAAATACGCTGAACATTTTTAAGATATACGTTGAAGCTTTTTAAACACGCGGCGAACATTGTTTGAACAAACGTTGAATATATTTCAAAAAACACATGTATTTGATTGTCGAGAGGCATCATCTATTTAAAAGATCGGGTTATTCATCATGAAGATGATCCTCGCGTTCCCAAGTGGCTTCTTCTTCAGTATGCTTCGACCGGTGTACTTTAAGGAACCTGCTAATTTTCTGATAGGTTCGACGTTCAGCTTAATCAAGAATGCGGATCGGATGTTCTTTGTAAGAGCGATCATCTTGCACTTCGATCATTTCATGATCCACTTCACGGTGCTGATCCTTGAAGCAACGACGAAGTTGCGACACATGGAAGACGTCATGAACGTGAGAGAACTACGGTGGCAATTCCAATTTATAAGCTAGATATCCACGTCGGGCGAGAATGCGGAAACGACCAATGTAGCGAGGAGCTAACTTGCCCTTGACTCCAAAACGATGAGTGCCCCTCATAGGATTGACACGCATATAAGCTTGATCACCAGGATAATAGGTAGATCCCAAGTGTTTACGGTCATAGCTGCTCTTCTGGCGGGACTGGGTCGCCTTGAGATTTTCTCGGACAATACGGATTTGCTCTTCAGCTTTTTAGATAATATCCGGAACAATGAGCTGCCGTTCCCTAGTTTCTGACCAATTCAGAGGGGTTCAACACTTACATCCATATAGTACCTCGAAGGGTGCCATCTTCAAGCTAGCTTTATAACTGTTGTTGTAAGAGAATTCAGCATACAGAAGAGATTCTTCCCACTTCTTGCCAAAGGAGATGACACAAGCACACATCATATCTTCAAGTACTTGGATGACTCGCTAAACTTGACCTTGGGACTGGGGGTGATAAGCAGTGCTCCAGGTTATATGAGTTCCCATAGCCTCTTGGAAACTTTCCCAGAACTTTGAGCTGAAAATGCTGCTACGGTCTGAATTGATCTCCTTTGGAATACTGTGGAGTGTCGCAATTCTGGAGTATGAAAGTTCGCTAACTGACTACCAGTGATTGTCTCCTTGACTAGTAGAAAGTGTGCAACTTTGGAGAATTGGTCGATGACCACAAAAATAGCATCGTGACCCTTTTGTGATTTGGGGAGGCCAGTGACGAAATCCATTTGAACCTTATCGCGTTTCCATTCGGGAATAGGAAGCGGTTGCAGAAGTCCAACAGGTTTATGATGTTTTGATTTGACGCGACGGCAAACGTCACACTCCTCAATATACCGAGCAATGTCTTGCTTCATCTTAGACCACCAGTATTTCTGACGAATGTCTAGATACATCTTGGTACTTCCTAGATGAATAGACAGAGGTGTGTCATGTGCTTATTTCACAACTTTCTCTATCATAAGGTCGAATCCGGGTACCACAAGGCGATCTCTGAAATACAAAGCTCCACCTTCATCCAGCGAGAAGTCTTTTGCCTTTTCAGAGGCAAGATCACTCTTAATCCGATCAATTTTAGTGTCCTTCTCTTGCGCAGACTTGATTGCTCTCCGGAGAGTTGGTTCCAGGACAAGGTTATTAAGAGAACCCTCTAGAACAATGTGAAGGTTCAACTTGCGAAGTTCTTCATGAAGCAGGGGTTGAGCTTTCTGAACCATGTGGTTGTTGCAATAAGACTTGCGACTCAAGGTATTGGCCATGACATTAGCCTTGCCAGGGGTATAAGAAATACTGCAGTCATACTCTGCAATTGCTTCCATCCATCGTTGCTGATGGAGATTCAGATCTGGCTGAGTAAACAGATACTTTAGACTTTGATGATCGATGCAACGGTTACCGAGAAGGTAATGTGGCCACAACTTTAGTACATAAATGACTGCAGCAAGTTCGAGGTTGTGAACTGGGTAGTTCTCTTCATGAGGACGCAACTGTCGAGAGGCATAAGCAATCACCTTGCGCTCTTGCATTAGGACACAGCTTAATCCTTGACGGGAAGCATCGCAATAAATGATGAATTCTTTGCGAGAATCTGGAGGGGCAAGCACTGGGGCAGATGTCAGCTTGTCTTTGGGTGCCTGGAAACTTTCCTGACATTTTTTTGTCCACTCAAACTTAACGCCCTTGTGAAGCTGATTATTCAAAGGCTTGGCAATCTTAATAAGTTCTCGACAAAGCGGTGGCAATAGCTGGCCAGACCGAGAAAACTTTTGACTTATTTGACATTCTTTGGGGGAGTCCAGTCAAGAATAGCCTGGACTCGTTCTAGGTTGATATCAATACCATCCTTGGAGATCACATCACCAAGGCAGGCCACTTCAGGCAACCAGAATCCACACTTGGAATATTTGGCATACAGCTAATGCTCTTGAAGCTTTTCCAGTACAAGATGAAGATGTTCAGCACATTCTTTTTATTCTTTGAATACACAAGGATATCATCTAGATAAACCACGATGAACTTGTCGAGGTATTCCATAAAGATATAGTTCATCAATCGAGAGAATGTTGCTGGAGCATTGGTTAAGCCGAAAGACTTGATGGTGTACTCGTGTGAACCATAGCGAGTAGCGAATGCGTTCTTTGGAATATCCTCTTCACGAACTCGGATGTGGTGGTAACCCAACCTCAAGTTGAGTTTAGAGAAGACTGAGGAGCCAGAAAATTGATCATACAGATCATTGATCCGAGGAAGCGGATACTTATTCTGGATTGTTGCTTGGTTGATAGCTCGGTAGTTTTCGACCAAAAGATTCATACCATCCTTCTACAAAGAGAGAAGGTGCTCCAAAAGTAGAGGAACTTGGGCGAATGAAACCCTTGCAAAGTGAATTGTCAATTTCCTCCTTAAGTTTAAGGAGTTCATGCGGCGACATCTTATAATGTCATTTGGCAATAGGAGTGGTGCCTGGTTTCAAGTTGATGACAAATTCGAAAGCTCTAACAGGGGGTACCCCTAGAAGTTCTTCTGGAAAAACATCTTGGAGGTCGCAAATGACTGGAACATTTTCAATTCCCTCAAGAGGTGATGCGTTCAACGCATTTAAGAAATAAATCCCGGCTTCGGCATTTTGAACAACACAAGCATAGTAGTTTACTATCTCATTCGAAGGATGTAGGAGATGGACGGTTTTAGTGGCACATACGATTGAAGCAGTATGCGTTTTCAACCAATCCATTCCCAGAAGGAGGACAATATTGGAAGACTTCAAAATAGTGGGAGAGACATGGAATTCCAACCTTTCAATTTCAATGGCGACATTGTGGCTAACCATGGAGGTTCGACCTTGGCCTACAGGGGTGTGTACCACTAGTGGAGTGTTCATCACTTTGTATTTAAAGCCATGCACGAATACAAGATTTATGATATGAAAGAATTGTTGGGGAACGTAGTAATTTCAAAAAAAAAATCCTACGCACACGCAAGATCATGGTGATGCATAGCAACAAGAGGGGAGAGTGTGATCTACGTACCCTTGTAGACCGACAGTGGAAGTGTTATGACAACGTGGTTGATGTAGTCGTATGTCTTCACGGCCCGACCGATCAAGCACCGAAACTACGGCACCTCCGAGTTCTAGCACACGTTCAGCTCGATGACGATCCCCGGACTCTGATCCAGCAAAGTGTCGGGGAAGAGTTCCGCCAGCACGACGGCGTGGTGACGATCTTGATGTTCTACCGTCGCAGGGCTTCGCCTAAGCACCACTACAATATTATCGAGGAGTATCATGGAAGGGGGCACCGCACACGGCTAAGAAAATGATCACGAGGATCAACTTGTGTCTCTATGGGGTGCCCCTGCCCCCGTATATAAAGGAGTGGAGGAGGGGAGGGCCGGCCCTCTCTATGGCGCGCCCTAGGGGAGTCCTACTCCCACCGGGAGTAGGATTCCCCCTTTCCTAGTCCAACTAGGAGTCCTTCCATATAGTAGGAGTAGGAGACAAGGAAGGGGAAGAGGGAAGAGAAGGAAGGAGGGGGCGCAGCCCCTCCCCCTAGTCCAATTCGGACTAGGCCTTGGGGGGGGGGGCTGCCTCTCCCTCTCCCCTAAAGCCCAATAAGGCCCATATACTTCTTCTCCCGTATTCCCGTAACTCTCCGGTACTCCGAAAAATACCCGAACCACTCGGAACCTTTCTGATGTCCGAATATAGTCGTCCAATATATCGATTTTTTACATCTCGACCATTTCGAGACTCCTCGTCATGTCCCCGATCTCATCCGGGACTCCGAACTCCTTCGGTACATCAAAACTCATAAACTCATAATGTAACTGTCATCGAAACCTTAAGCGTGCGGACCCTACGGGTTCGAGAACAATGTAGACATGACCAAGACACGTCTCCGGTCAATAACCAATAGCGGAACCTGGATGCTCATATTAGCTCCCACATATTCTACGAAGATCTTTATCGGTCAAACCGCATAACAACATACGTTGTTCCCTTTGTCATCGGTATGTTACTTGCCCGAGATTCGATCGTCGGTATCTCAATACCTAGTTCAATCTTGTTACCGGCAAGTCTCTTTACTCGTTCCGTAATACATCATCTCGCAACTAACTCATTAGTTGCAATGCTTGCAAGGCTTATGTGATGTGCATTACCGAGAAGGCCCAGAGATACCTCTCCGATAATCGGAGTGACAAATCCTAATCTCGAAATACGCCAACCCAACATGTACCTTTTGAGACACCTGTAGAGCTCCTTTATAATCACCCAGTTACGTTGTGACGTTTGGTAGCACACAAAGTGTTCCTCCGGTAAACGGGAGTTGCATAATCTCATAGTCATAGGAACATGTATAAGTCATGAAGAAAGCAATAGCAACAAACTAAACGATCAAGTGCTATGCTAAAGGAATGGGTCAAGTCAATCACATCATTCTCCTAATGATGTGATCCCGTTAATCAAATGACAACTCATGTCTATGGTTAGGAAACATAACCATCTTTGATCAATGAGCTAGTCAAGTAGAGGCATACTAGTGACACTCTGTTTGTCTATGTATTCGCACATGTATTATGTTTCCGGTTAATACAATTCTAGCATGAATAATAAACATTTATCGTGATATAAGGAAATAAATAATAGCTTTATTATTGCCTCTAGAGCATATTTCCTTCAGTCTCCCACTTGCACTAGAGTCAATAACCTAGTTCACATCGCCATGTGATCTAACATCAATAGTTCACATCTTTATGTGGTTAACACCCATAGTTCACATCGATATGTGACCAACACCCAAAGGGTTTACTAGAGTCAGTAATCTAGTTCACATTGCTATGTGATTAACACCCAAAGAGTACTAAGGTGTGATCATGTTTTGTTTGTGAGAGAAGTTTAGTCAACGGGTCTGCCATATTCAGATCCGTAAGTATTTTGCAATTTTCTATGTCTACAATGCTTTGTGCGGAGCTACTTTAGCTAATTGCTCCCACTTTCAATATGTATCCACATGAAGACTAAGAGTCATCCGGATCAGTGCCAAAACTTGTATCGACGTAACCCTTTTACGACGAACCTTTTGTCACCTCCATAATCGAGAAACATATCCTTATTCCACTAAGGATAATTTTGACCGCTGTCCAGTGATCTACTCCTAGATCACTATTGTACTCCCTTGCCAAAATTAGTGTAGGGTATACAATAGGTCTGGTACATAGCATGGCATACTTTATAGAACCTATGGCAAGGCATAGGGAATGACTTTCATTCTCATTCTATTTTCTGCCGTGGTTGGGCTTTGAGTCTTACTCAATTTCACACCTTGTAACACAGGCAAGAACTTCTTCTTTGACTGTTCCATTTTGAACTACTTCAAAATCTTGTCAAGTTATGTACTCATTGAAAAACTTATCAAGCATCTTGATCTATCTCTATAGATCTTGATGCTCAATATGTAAGCAGCTTCACCGAGGTCTTTCTTTGAAAAACTCCTTTCAAACATTCCTTTATGCTTTGCAGAATAATTCTACATTATCTCCGATCAACAATATGTCTTTCACATATACTTATCAGAAATGTTGTAGTGCTCCCACTCACTTTCTTGTAAATACAAGCTTCACCGCAAGTCTGTATAAAACTATATGCTTTGATCAACTTATCAAAGCGTATATTCCAACTCCGAGATGCTTGCACCAGTCCATAGATGGATCGCTGGAGCTTGCATATTTTGTTAGTACCTTTAGGATTGACAAAACCTTCTGGTTGCATCATATACAACTCTCCTTTAATAAATCCATTAAGGAATGCAGTTTTGTTTATCCATTTGCCAGATTTCATAAAATGCGGCAATTGCTAACATGATTCGGATAGACTTAAGCATAGATACGAGTGAGAAACTCTCATCGTAGTCAACACCTTGAACTTGTCGAAAACCTTTTTGCGACAATTCTAGCTTTGTAGATAGTAACGCTACTATCAGCGTCCGTCTTGCTCTTGAAGATCCATTTAATCTCAATGGCTCACCGATCATTGGGCAAGTCAATCAAAGTCCATACTTTGTTCTCATACATGGATCTCATCTCAGATTTCATGGCCTCAAGCCATTTCACGGAATCTGGGCTCATCATCGCTTCCTCATAGTTCGTAGGCTCGTCATGGTCAAGTAACATGACCTCCAGAACAGGATTACCGTACCACTCTGGTGCGGTTCTCCTTCTGGTTTACCTACGAGGTTCGGTAGTAACTTGATCTAAAGTTACATGATCATCATCATTAGCTTCCTCACTAATCGGTGTAGTAGTCACAGGAACAGATTTCTGTGATGAACTACTTTCCAATAAGGGAGCAGGTACAGTTACCTCATCAAGTTCTACTTTCCTCCCACTCACTTTTTTCGAGAGAAACTCCTTTTCTAGAAAGGACCCATTCAAAGCAACGAATATATTGCCTTCGGATATGTGATAGAAGGTGTACCCAACATTTTCTTTTTGGGTATCCTATGAAGACGCACTTCTCCAATTTGGGTTAGAGCTTATCAGGTTGAAACTTTTTCACATAAGCATTGCAACCTCAAACTTTAAGAAACGACAGCTTAGGTTTCTTGCCAAACCATAGTTCATACGGTGTCGTATCAACGGATTTAGATGGTGCCCTATTTAACGTGAATGCAGTTGTCTCTAATGCATAACCCCAAGACAATAGTGGTAGATCGGTAAGAGACATCTTAGATCGCACCATATCTAATAAAATACGATTACGACGTTCGGACACACCATTACACTATGGTGTTCCGGGTGGCGTGAATTGCGAAACTATTCCGCATTGTTTCAAATGTAGACCAAACTCATAACTCAAATATTCTCCTCCACGATCAGATCGTAGAAACTTTGTTTTCTTATTACGATGATTTTCAACTTCACTCTGAAATTCTTTGAACTTTTCAAATGTTTCAGACTTATGTTTCATTAAGTAGATATACCCATATCTGCTTAAATCATCTGTGAAGATTAGAAAATAATGATACCTGCCACGAGCCTCAATATTCATCGGACCACATACATTAGTATGTATGATTTCCAACAAATCTGTTGCTCGCTCCATTGTTCTGGAGAACGGAGTCTTAGTCATCTTGCCCATGAGGCATGGTTCGCAAGCATCAACTGATTCATAATCAAGTGATTCCAAAAGCCCATCAACATGGATTTTCTTCATGCGCTTTACACCAATATGACCTAAACGGCAGTGCCACAAATAAATTGCACCATCATTATTAACTTTGCATCTTTTGGTTTCAATATTATGAATATGTGTATCACTATGATCGAGATCCAACGAACCATTTTCATTGGGTGTGTAACCATATAAGGTTTTATTCATGTAAACAGAACAACAATTTATTCTCTTACTTAAATGAATAACCGTATTGCAATAAACATGATCAAATCATATTCATGCTCAACGCAAACACCAAATAACACTTATTTAGGTTCAACACTAATCCCAAAAGTATAGGGAGTGTGCGATGATGATCATATCAATCTTGGAACCACTTCCAACACACATCGTCACTTCACCCTTAACTAGTCTATGTTCATTTTGCAACTCCCGTTTCGAGTTACTACTCTTAGCAACTGAACCAGTATCAAATACCGAGGGGTTGCTACGAACACTAGTAAAATACACATCAATAATCTGTATATCAAATATACCTTTGTTCAGTTTGCCATCCTTCTTATCCACCAAATACTTGGGGCAGTTCCACTTCCAGTGACCAGTCCCTTTTGCGGTAGAAGCACTTAGTCTCAGGCTTAGGATCAGACTTGGTCTTCTTCACTTGAGCAACAACTTGCTTGCTGTTCTTCTTGAAGTTCCCCTTCTTCCCTTTGCCCTTTTCTTGAAACTAGCGGTCTTGTCAACCATCAACACTTGATGTTTTTCTTGATTTCTACCTTCGTTGATTTCAGCATCACGAAGAGCTTGGGAGTTGTTTCCGTTATCCCTTGCATATTATAGTTCATCACGAAGTTCTACTAACTTGGTGATGGTGACTAGAGAATTCTGTCAATCACTATCTTATCTAGAAGATTAACTCCCACTAGATTCAAGCGATTGTAGTACCCAAACAATCTGAGCACATGCTCACTAGTTGAGCGATTCTCCTCCATCTTTTAGCTATAGAACTTGTTGGAGACTTCATATCTCTCAACTCGGGTATTTGCTTGAAATATTAACTTCAACTTCTGGAACATCTCATATGGTCCATGACGTTCAAAAACGTCTTTGAAGTCCCGATTCTAAGCCATTAAGCATGGTGCACTAAACTATCAAGTAGTCATCATATTGAGCTAGCCAAATGTTCATAACGTCTGTATCTGCTCCTGCAATAGGTCTGTCACCTAGCGGTGCATCAAGGACATAATTCTTCTATGCAGCAATGAGGATAAACCTCAGATTACGGATCCAATCCGCATCATTGCTACTAACATCTTTCAACACAATTTTCTCTAGGAACATATCAAAATAAACACAGGGAAGCAACAATGCGAGCTATTGATCTACAACATAATTTGCAAAATACTACCAGGACTAAGTTCATGATAAATTTAAGTTTAATTAATCATATTACTTAAGAACTCCCACTTAGATAGACATCCCTCTAATCCTCTAAGTGATCACGTGATCCAAATCAACTAAACCATGTCCGATCATCACGTGAGATGGAGCAGTTTCATTGGTGAACATCACTATGTTGATCATATCTACTATATGATTCACGCTCGACCTTTCGGTCTCCGTGTTCTGAGGCCATATTTGTATATGCTTGGCTTGTCAAGTATAACCTGAGTATTCCGCGTGTGCAACTGTTTTGCACCCGTTGTATTTGAATGTAGAGCCTATCACACCCGATCATCATGTGGTGTCTCAGCACGAAGAACTTTCGCAACGGTGCATACTCAGGGAGAACACTTCTTGATAATTAGTGAGAGATCATCTTAAAATGCTACCGTCAATCAAAGCAAGATAAGATGCATAAAAGATAAACATCACATGCAATCAATATAAGTGATATGATATGGCCATCATCATCTTGTGCTTGTGATCTCCATCTTCGAAGCACTGTCATGATCACCATCGTCACCGGCGCGACACCTTGATCATCATCGTAGCATCGTTGTCGTCTCGCCAATCTTATGCTTCCACGACTATCGCAACCGCTTAGTGATAAAGTAAAGCATTACAGCGCAATTGCATTGCATACAATAAAGCGACAACCATATGGCTCCTGCCAGTTGCCGATAACTTGGTTACAAAACATGATCATCTCATACAATAAAATTTTAGCATCATGGCTTGACCATATCACATCACAACATGCCCCGCAAAAACAAGTTAGACGTCCTCTACTTTGTTGTTGCAAGTTTTACGTGGTTGCTATGGGCTTAAGCAAGAACCAATCTTACCTACGCATCAAAACCACAATGATAGTTTGTCAAGTTGGTGTTGTTTTAACCTTCGCAAGGACCGGGCGTAGCCACACTCAGTTCAACTAAAGTTGGAGAAACTGTCACCCGCTAGCCACCTTTGTGTAAAGCACGTCGGGAGAACCGGTCTCGCGTAAGCGTACGCGTAATGTCGGTCCGGGCTGCTTCGTCCAACAATGCCGCCAAACCAAAGTATGGCATGCTGGTAAGCAGTATGACTTATATCGCCCACAACTCACTTGTGTTCTACTCGTGCATGTAACATCAACACATAAAACCTAGGCTCTGATACCACTGTTGGGGAACATAGTAATTTCAAAAAAAAAATCCTATGCACACGCAAGATCATGATGATGCATAGCAACGAGAGGGGAGAGTGTGATCTACGTACCCTTCTAGACCGACAGCGGAAGCGTTATGACAACATGGTTGATGTAGTCGTACGTCTTCACGGCCCGACCGATCAAGCACCGAAACTATGGCACCTCCGAGTTCTAGCACACGTTCAGCTCGATGACGATCCCCGGACTCCGATCCAGCAAAGTGTCGGGGAAGAGTTCCGTCAGCACGACGGCGTGGTGACGATCTTGATGTTCTACCGTCGCAGGGCTTCGCCTAAGCAGCGCTACAATATTATCGAGGAGTATCGTGGAAGGGGGCACCGCACACGGCTAAGAAAACGATCACGAGGATCACCTTGTGTCTCTATGGGGTGCCCCTGCCCCCGTATATAAAGGAGTGGAGGAGGGGAGGGCCTGCCCTCTCTATGGAGCGCCCTAGGGGAGTCCTACTCCCACCGGGAGTAGAATTCCCCCTTTCCTAGTCCAACTAGGAGTCCTTCCATGTAGTAGGAGTAGGAGATAAGGAAGGGGAAGAGGGAAGAGAAGGAAGGAGGGGGCGCAGCCCCTCCCCCTAGTCCATTTCGGACTAGGCCTAGGGGGGGGGGCGACCTGCCTCTCCCTCTCCCCTAAAGCCCAATAAGGCCCATATACTTCTTCTCCCGTATTCCCGTAACTCTCCGGTACTTCGAAAAATACCCGAATCACTCGGAACCTTTCCGATGTCGGAATATAGTCGTCCAATATATCGATTTTTACGTCTCGACCATTTCGAGACTCCTCGTCATGTCCCCGATCTCATCCAGGACTCTGAACACCTTCGGTACATCAAAACTCATAAACTCATAATGTAACTGTCATCGAAACCTTAAGCATGCGGACCCTACGGGTTCGAGAACAATGTAGACATGACCGAGACACGTCTCCGGTCAATAACCAATAGCGGAACCTGGATGCTCATATTGGCTCCCACATATTCTATGAAGATCTTTATCGGTCAAACCGCATAACAACATACATTGTTCCCTTTGTCATCGGTATGTTACTTGCCCGAGATTCGATCGTCGGCATCTCAATACCTAGTTCAATATCGTTACCGGCAAGTCTCTTTACTCGTTCCGTAATACATCATCTCGCAACTAACTCATTAGTTGCAATGCTTGCAAGGCTTATGTGATGTGCATTACCGAGAAGGCCCAGAGATACCTCTCCGACAATCGGATTGACAAATCCTAATCTCGAAATACGCCAACCCAACATGTACCTTTGGAGACACGTGTAGAGCTCCTTTATAATCACCCAGTTACGTTGTGACGTTTGGTAGCACACAAAGTGTTCCTCCGGTAAACGGGAGTTGCATAATCTCATAGTCATAGGAACATGTATAAGTCATGAAGAAAGCAATAGCAACAAACTAAACGATCAAGTGCTATGCTAAAGGAATGGGTCAAGTCAATCACATCATTCTCCTAATGATGTGATCCCGTTAATCAAATGACAACTCATGTCTATGGTTAGGAAACATAACCATCTTTGATCAACGAGCTAGTCAAGTAGAGGCATACTAGTGACACTCTGTTTGTCTATGTATTCACACATGTATTATGTTTCCGGTTAATACAATTCTAGCATGAATAATAAACATTTATCATGATATAAGGAAATAAATAATAGCTTTATTATTGCCTCTAGGGCATATTTCCTTCAAGAATGCGATGCTCCTGAATCGAATAAGACAGAAGCTGGTACTGAATTAACAAGAAGAGTACCCATCATAGTAGCAGGCTGGTCTTGAGCTTCATTCAGATCAACATGGTTAGGCTGACCACAACCAGATAAAGGTCTGACATTGTTGTTGCGGGGCTGGTTGTTACCACGGCCATAGCCACGCCCAGTAGAAGGAAGTGCAAGCTGGTTTTGATTCTGATAGTATTCCCTGGCACGGTGACCTGGACAACCACACTTGAAGCACAACCCATCATTGGGACGGGGAGCAGGAGCTCGGGGTGGTGCAACTCGAAGAGGCTGCCTCAGTGGTGGAGGAGGCAGAAGAGGTGCAGCATAGGACGGCCCTAGTGCAGGGCAGCTGGGTGATACATGCTGTGGGGATCCATATCCGACGCTTTTGTGCTGGCGAGCCTGAAGATGAGCCAATGTCACGGTTGCGCTTGACACTACTGCAGGTTGCTGCTAACGCGACACTATGATCAGAGACCATTCGACGAAACTGTGTTCGATGCCATAATCGCAAAAGGTGGTGTAAAAAACCCGTCAAAAAGGTGCAAAATGTTTGCAATGGAGGATGCATCAAACACGGTTCAGATTTTAGTTGCGTGTGCGATACAGGGCATACGGTTCAACTCAATTAACTGTTGGCGATGAGGAGGAACAAAAGAAATGGACATCCAGATGAAGGTGTGTGCGATATACAGCATACAGTTCACTCGGATGAATTTTTTGTGATTAGGCAACACAAAAGAAATGGGCAGCCAAATGAAGGTGTGTGCGATATATAACATACGGTTCACTCGGATGAACTGTTTGTGATTAGGCAACACAAAAGAAACAAGCAGCCAGATGAAGGTGTGTGCGATATACAACATGCAGTTCACTCGGATGAACTTTTTGCGTTGAGAAAAGAGAACAGAAACGATTCAATATAAAAAGATGTGTGTGTTACGCGGCAAATAGGTCCGTAATCAGAAATGTGTGCGGATATCGATAATAACATAAACGGTTCCCTAGTGTGGTCCGTGTTCATCTGATCATCATCTCCTTCTTGTGCTAGCCCGATGTTCCTTCTATGCTAAGTTTCCATTAATTGATGTCGTTTTATAAACACGGCACCGTTTCCCACCATTTTCTCACCTGCTTCCCGCCACCCAGCGATATTGCGCATAGGCGGCACGCGACGCACGAAGGCGACAAGCACAGCCTATAGCACATCCACCTTTTCCAAGTATGCCAACCCACCAAAGCACCGCCTCTGCCATCAACCTCGTCGACGAGGAAAACAAGCATGCGCCATGGCCCGTCGAGGCCAAGGCGCTCCCCGGCAACGCGATGGACGACGCCGTGATGCATGCCATCGCCAGGGTTGAGCAGACCTTTGGCACATGGCTCTTGAGCCCCACGGATCAAGATAGGCATGTCAGCGCCGACGGGCTGTAGGTCGCCGCACAACATGATCGATGGCACCCCGCAGAGCAAAAGCTAGGCGTGTCCGCATCGATAGGCTGTGGCTCGCTGCACGGCGAGACCGTTGGAGTGCCACTGAGCGAGAGGCCCGGCGCGGCGCTCCGCACAGCAAGAGCGGATCCATCGGCGCTTGCCTGTTGTCGACACGGTGTTGCAGCTGGGTACACGTCCGGTCAGTACCCCCATTCCTCACCAGAGTGGGCAGAGGCCCTCAACATCGTACTTGCACCAGAGGCCGGTCGTGCAGTACTTGCACCGGACGCCCGCCGCGCCGTTCACATGGGTGCCGTAATTCGCCTTGTCCACGGCCCGCTGGATGCCAACGTGCTGGCCCATAGGCTCGACCGCCTCCTTGGCCCAGGTGTCCACCTGGGAGCAGTAGAGGAACATGGCCGTCGCATCCTTGAGCTGGTAATCTTCGATGAAATAGCCAACTTGGAGCTCGAGATCGCGCTCTAGATGTGCCACGAGCGTGTCTACCGCTTGGACGAATGCCTGGACGAGTTCAGGAAGAGCCAAGAGCTACCGTAGGCAAGGGCTGCTGGTCATGGTCTCATGGGCACATTTTATTTTGAAAAGTCGTTTCGATGTGGATAGCTATGTATTCACAACAATCATAGTATTGCTCTGTTTATTGCTTTGTTTCAATGTGTGTACTCTGTTTTCCATTCTTATATGTTCTGTTTCAATGTGTGTGTATATACGCTTTCCATTCTATTTATGTGGATGATAACAACTAGATTCTGGCAGCTCCCTAGTGCGCAACGTCTTCCCAGTGTGGAGGCAGTACTCCGCCTCCTTCGCCTCGTAGCGCATGACGTACCGATCTGCCTCTTGCTGGCAGACGCGCGCGACCGATCTTGCCATTTCGTTGGGTGCCCATCGGAGCTCCCCGTTGGTGGCACGCTGGAGCTTATCAGCCCACCTCCATGTAGCGACAAGGCGCCCAGCTGTTGGGGAACGTAGTAATTTCAAAAAAATTCGTACGCACATGCAAGATCATGGTGATGCATAGCAACGAGAGGGGAGAGTATAGCCTACGTACCTCGTAGATCGTAAGCGGAAGCGTTATGACAACGCGGTTGATGTAGTCGTACGTCTTCACGGTCGACCGATCCTCATTACCGAACGTACGGCACCTCCGCGTTCAGCACATGTTCAGCTCGGTGATGTCCCGTGAACTCACGATCTAGTAGAGCTTCCGGGAAGAGCTTCGTTAGCACAACGGTGTGGTAACTGTGTCGATGAAGCTACCGACTCAGGGCTTCGCCTAAGCACCGCTACGATATGACCAAGGTGGATTATGGTGGAGGGGGGCACCACACACGGCTAAGAGATCAATGATCAATTGTTGTGTCTCCAAGGGGTGCCCCCCTCCCCGTATATAAAGGAGTGGAGGAGGGGGACGGGGGCCGGCCTCCTATGGCGCGCCCCATGAGGAGTCCTACTCCCACCGGGAGTAGGACTCCCCCCTTCCAAGTAGGAGTAGGAGAAGGGAAGGAAGGGAGAGAGGGAGAGAAGGAAAGGGGGCGCCGCCCCCCTCCTTGTCCAATTCGAACTAGAGGGGGAGGGGGCGCGCAGCTGCCCTGGCCACCCTCCTCTTCTCCCACTAGGGCCCATTAGGCCCAATATACTCCCCGGGGGGTTTCTGTAACCCCTCGGTACTCTGGTATATGTCCGAAACCTCTCGAAACACTTCCGTTGTCCGAACGTAGTCGTCCAATATATCAATCTTTACGTCTCGACCATTCCGAGACTCCTCGTCATGTCCGTTATCATATCCGGGACTCCAAACTTCCTTCGGTACTTCAAAACACAAAAACTCATAATACCAATCGTCACAGAACTTTAAGCGTGCGGACCCTACGGGTTCGAGAACTATGTAGACATGACTGAGATACGTCTCTGGTCAATAACCAATAGCGGAACCTGGATACTCATATCGGTCAAATCGCATAACAACATACATTGTTCCCTTTGTCATCGGTATGTTACTTGCCCGAGATTCGATCGTCGGTATCTCAATACCTAGTTCAATCTCGTTACCGGCAAGTCTCTTTACTCATTCCATAATGCATCATACTGTAACTAACTCATTAGTCGCATTGCTTGCAAGGCTTATAGTGATGTGCATTACCGAGAGGGCCCAGAGATACCTCTCCGACAATCGGAGTGACAAATCCTATTCTCGATCTATGCCAACTCAACGAACACCATCGGAGACACCTGTAGAGCACCATTATAATCACCCAGTTACGTTGTGACGTTTGGTAGCACACAGAGTGTTCTTCCGGTAATCGGGAGTTGCATAATCTCATAGTCATAGGAACATGTATAAGTCATGAAGAAAGCAATAGCAGTAAACTAAATGGTCAAGTGCTAAGCTAACGGAATGGGTCATGTCAATCACATCATTCTCCTAATGACGTGATTCCGTTAATCAAACGACAACTCATGTATATGGCTAGGAAACTCAACCATCGTTGATCAACGAGCTAGTCAAGTAGAGGCATACTAGTGACACTATGTTTGTCTATGTATTCACAAATGTATTATGTTTCCGGTTAATACAATTCAAGCATGAATAATAAACATTTATCATGATATGAGGAAATAAATAATAACTTTATTACTGCCTCTAGGGCATATTTCCTTCAGTCTCCCACTTGCACTAGAGTCAATAATCTAGATTACACAGTAATGATTCTAACACCCATGGAGTCTTGGTGCAAATCATGTTTTGCTCATGGAAGAGGCTTAGTCAACGGGTCTGCAACATTTAGATCCGTATGTATCTTGCAAATCTCTATGTCTCCCACGTGGACTTGATCCCGGATGGAATTGAAGCGTCTCTTGATGTGCTTGGTTCTCTTGTGAAATCTGGATTCCTTTGCCAAGGCAATTGCACTAGTATTTTCACAAAAGATTTTCATTGGACCCGATGCACTAGGTATGACACCTAGATCAGATATGAACTCCTTCATCCAGACTCCTTCATTTGCTGCTTCCGAAGCAGCTATTTACTCCGCTTCACACATAGATCCCGCCACGACGCTTTGTTTAGAACTGCTCCAACTAACAGCTCCACCATTCAATATAAACACGTATCCGGTTTGCGATTTAGAATCATCCGGATCAGTGTCAAAGCTTGCATCGACGTAACAATTTACGACAAGCTCTTTGTCACCACCATAAACGAGAAACATATCCTTAGTCTTTTTCAGGTATTCAGGATGTTCTTGACCACTGTCCAGTGATCCACTCCTGGATTACTTTGGTACCTCCCTGCTAAACTAACAGCAAGGCACACATCAGGTCTGGTAGACAACATTGCATACATGATAGAGCCTATGGCTGAAGCATAGGGAACAATTTTCATTTTCTCTCTATCTTCTGTAGTGGTCGGGCATTGAGTCTTACTCAACTTCACACCTTGTAACATAGGTAAGAACCCTTTCTTTGCTTGATCCATTTTGAACTTCTTCAAAACTTTATCAAGGTATGTGCTTTGTGAAAGTCCAATTAAGCATCTTGATCTATCTCTATAGATCTTGATGCCCAATATATAAGCAGCTTCTCCGAGGTCTTTCATTCAAAACTCTTATTCAAGAATCCTTTTATGCTATCCAGAAATTCTATATCATTTCCAATCAACAATATATCATCCACATATAATATTAGAAATGCTACAGAGCTCCCACTCACTCTCTTTTAAATACAGGCTTCTCCAAAAGTCTATATAAAACCATATGCTTTGATCACACTATCAAAACGTTTATTCCAACTCCGAGAGGCTTGCACCAGTCCATAAATGGATCGCTAGAGCTTGCACACTTTGTTAGCACCCTTTGGATCGACAAAACCTTCTAGTTGCATCATATACAACTCTTCTTCCAGAAATCCATTCAGGAATGCAGTTTTGACATTCATTTGCCAAATTTCATAATCATAAAATGCGGCAATTGCCAACATGATTCGGACAGACTTAAGCATCGCTACGGGTGAGAAAGTCTCATCGTAGTCAAGCCCTTGAACTTGTTGAAAACCTTTCGCAACAAGTCGAGCTTTGTAGACAGTAACATTACCGTCAACGTCAGTCTTCTTCTTTAAGATACATTTATTCTCGATGGCTTGCCAATCATTGGGCAAGTCAACCAAAGTCCATACTTTGTTCTCATACATGGATCCCATCTCAGATTTCATGGCCTCAAGCCATTTTGCGGAATCTGGGCTCACCATCGCTTCTTCATAGTTCGTAGGTTCATCATGGTCAAGTAACATGACTTCCAGAATAGGATTACCGTATCACTCTGGTTCGGATCGTACTCTGGTTGACCTACGAGGTTCGGTAGTAACTTGATCTGAAGTTTTATGATCATCATCATTAGCTTCCTCACTAATTGGTGTAGGTGTCACAGGAACCGGTTTTTGTGATGAACTACCTTCCAATAAGGGAGCAGGTACAGTTACCTCATCAAGTTCTACTTTCCTCCCACTCACTTCTTTCGAGAGAAACTTCTTCTCTAGAAAGGATCCATTCTTAGCAACAAATGTCTTGCCTTCGGATCTGTGATAGAAGGTGTACCCAACTGTCTCCTTTGGGTATCCTATGAAGACACATTTCTCCGATTTGGGTTCGAGCTTATTAGGTTGAAGTTTTTTCACATAAGCATCGCAGCCCCAAACTTCAAGAAACGACAACTTTGGTTTCTTGCCAAACCACAGTTCATAAGGCGTCGTCTCAACAGATTTCGATGGTGCCCTATTTAATGTGAATGCAGCCGTCTCTAAAGCATAACCCCAAAACAATAGCGGCAAGTCAGTAAGAGACATCATAGATCGCACCATATCTAGTAAAGTACGATTACGGCGTTCGGACATACCATTACGCTGTGGTGTTCCGGGTGGCGTGAGTTGCGAGACTATTCCGCATTGTTTCAAATGTAGACCAAACTCGTAACTCAAATATTCTCCTCCACGATCGGATCGTAAAAACTTTATTTTCTTGTTACGACGATTTTCCACTTCACTCTGAAATTCTTTGAACTTTTCAAATGTTTCAGACTTATGTTTCATTAAGTAGATATACCCATATCTGGTCATATCATCTGTGAAGGTGAGAAAATAACGATACCCGCTGCGAGCCTCAACATTCATTAGACCACATACATCAGTATGTATGATTTCCAACAAATATGTTGCTCGCTCCATAGTTCCGGAGAACGGCATTTTAGTCATCTTGCCCATGAGGCATGGCTTGCAAGTACCAAGTGATTCATAATCAAGTGATTCTAGAAGTCCATCAGTATGGAGTTTCTTCATGCGCTGTACAACAATATGACCTAAACGGTAGTGCCACAAATAAGTTGAACTATCATTATCAACTCTGCATCTTTTGGCTTCAACATTATGAATATGTGTATTACTACTATCGAGATTCAACACAAATAGACTACTCTTCAAGGGTGCATGACCATAAAAGATATTTCTCATATAAATAGAACAACCATTATTCTCAGATTTAAATGAATAACCGTCTCGCATCAAACAAGATCCAGATATAATGTTCATGCTTAACGCTGGCACCAAATGACAATTATTTAGGTCTAAAATTTATCCCGAAGGTAGATGTAGAGGTAGTGTGCCGACGGTGATCACATCGACTTTGGAACCATTTCCCACACGCATCGTCACCTCGTCCTTAGCTAATCTTTGCTCAGTCCGTAGTCCTTGTTTCGAGTTGCAAATATTAGCAGCAGAACCAGTATCAAATACCCCGGTGCTACTGCGAGCTGTAGTAAGGTACACATCAATAACATGTATATCAAGTATACCTTTCACTTTGCCATCCTTCTTATCCGCCAAATACTTGGGGCAGTTCCACTTCCAGTGACTAGTCCCTTTGCAGTAGAAGCACTCAGTCTCAGGCTTAGGTCCAAACTTGGGTTTCTTCTCCTGAGCAGCAACTTGTTTGTCGTTCTTTTTGAAGTTCCCCTTCTTCTTCCCTTTACCCTTTTTCTTGAATCTGGTGGTCTTATTAACCATCAACACTTGATGCTCCTTCTTCATTTCTACCTCCGCATCTTTTAGCATTGCGAAGAGCTCGGGAATCATCTTATCCGTCCCTTGCATATTATAGTTCATCACGAAGCTCTTGTAGCTTGGTGGCAATGATTGAAGAACTATGTCAATGACACTATCATCCAGAAGATTAACTCCCAGTTGAATCAAGTGATTGCAGTACCCAGACATTCCGAGTATATGTTCACTGACAGAACTATTCTCCTCCATCTTGCAGCTGTAGAACATATTGGTGACTTCATATATCTCAATCCGGGCATTTGCTTGAAATATTAACTTCAACTCCTGGAACATCTCATATGCTCCATGACGTTCAAAACATCGTTGAAGTCCCGGTTCTAAGCCGTAAAGCATGTCACACTGAATTATCGAGTAGTCATCAACTTTGCTCTGCCAGACGTTCTTAACGTCATTAGTAGCATCTGCAGCAGGCCTGGCACCCAGCGGTGCTTCCAAGACGTAATTCTTCTGTTCAGCAATGAGGATAATCCTCAAGTTACGGACCCAGTCCGTGTAATTGCTACCATCATCTTTCAGCTTTTCTTTCTCAAGGAACGCATTAAAATTCAACGGAACAACAACATGGGCCATCTATCTACAACAACATAGACAAGCAAAATACTATCAGGTACTAAGTTCATGATTAATTTAAGTTCAATTAATCATATAACTTAAGAACTCCCACTTAGATAGATATGCCTCTAATCATCTAAGTGATCACGTGATCCAAATAAACTAAACCATAACCGATCATCACGTGAAATGGAGTAGTTTTCAATGGTGAATATCACTATGTTGATCATATCTACTATATGATTCATGCTCGACCTCTCGGTCTCAGTGTTCCGAGGCCATATCTGTATATGCCAGGCTCGTCAAGTTTAACCTGAGTATTCTGCGTGTGCAAAACTGGCTTGCACCCGTTGTATAAGAACGTTGAGCTTATCACACCCGATCATCACATGGTGTCTCGGCACGACGAACTTTTGTAACGGTGCATACTCAGGGAGAACACTTGTACCTTGAAATTTTTAGTGAGAGATCATCTTATAATGCTACCGTCAATCAAAGCAGAATAAGATGCATAAAGGATAAACATCACATGCAATCAATATAAGTGATATGATATGGCCATCATCATCTTGTGCCTTTGATCTCCATCTCCGAAGCACCGTCATGATCACCATCGTCAGCAGCACGACACCTTGATCTCCATCGTAGTATCATTGTCATCTCGCCAACTATTTCTTCTACGACTATCGCTACCGCTTAGTGATAAAGTAAAGCAATTACATGGCAATTGCATTTCATACAATAAAGCGACAACCATATGGCTCCTGCCAGTTGCCGATAACTCCGTTACAAAACATGATAATCTCATACAATAAAATATAGCATCATGCCTTGACCATATCACATCACAACATGCCCTGCAAAGACAAGTTAGACATCCTCTACTTTGTTGCTGCAAGTTTTACGTGGCTGCTACGGGCTGAGCAAGAACCGTTCTTACCTACGCATCAAAACCACAACGATAGTTCGTCAAGTTAGTGTTGTTTTAACCTTCAACAAGGACCGGGCATAGTCACACTCGGTTCAACTAAAGTTGGAGAAACTGACACCCATCAGCTACCTGTGTGCAAAGCACGTCAGTAGAACCAGTCTCGCGTAAGCGTACGAGTAATGTCGGTTCGGGCCGCTTCATCCAACAATACCGCCGAACCAAAGTATGACATGCTGGTAAGCAGTATGACTTGTATCACCCACAACTCACTTGTGTTCTACTCGTGCATATAACATCTACGCATAAACCTGGCTCCGATACCACTGTTGCGGAACATAGTAGTTTCAAAAAAAATCCTACACACACGCAAGATCATGGTGATGCATAGCAACAAGAGGGGAGAGTGTCGTCTACGTACCCTTGTAGACCGTAAGGGGAAGCATTATGACAACGCGGTTGATGTAGTCGTACGTCTTCACGATCGACCGATCCTCAATACCGAACGTACGACACCTCCCCGTTCAGCACACATTCAGCTCGGTGATGTCCCGCGAACTCACGATCCAGTAGAGCTTCCATGAAGAGCTTTGTCAGCACGATAGTGTGGTCACGGTGTTGATGAAGCTACCGACACAGGGCTTCACCTAAGCACCACTATGATATGACCGAGGTGGATTATGGTGGAGGGGGGCACTGCACATGGCTAAGAGATCAATGATCAATTGTTGTGTCTCCAAGGGGTGCCCCCTCCCTGTATATAAAGGAGTGGGGGAGGGGGAGGGGGCCGGCCTCCTATGGCGCACCCAATGAGGAGTCCTACTCCCACCGGGAGTAGGACTCCCCCCTTCCAAGTAGGAGTAGGAGAAGGGAAGGAAGGGAGAGAAGGTAAGGGGGCGCCGCTCCCCTCCTTGTCCAATTCGGACTAGAGGGGGAGGGGGCACGCGGCCGCCCTGGACGCCTCTCCTCTTCTCCCACTAGGGGCCATTAGGCCCAATATACTCCCCGGGGGGTTCCAGTAACCCCCCGGTACTCCGGTATATGTTCGAAACCTCCCGAAACAATTCTGCTGTCCGAACATAGTCATCCAATATATCGATCTTTACGTCTCGACCATTTCGGGACTCCTCGTCATGTCCGTTATCATATCCAGGACTCTGAACTACCTTTGGTATATCAAAACACAAAAACTCATAATACAGATCGTCATAGAACTTTAAGCATGCGGACCCTACGGGTTCGAGAACTTTTTAGACATGACCGAGATACGTCTCAGGTCAATAACCAATAGCGGAACCTAGATGCTCATATTGGTTCCTACATATTCTACGAAGATCTTTACCGGTTAAACCGCATAACAACATACGTTGTTCCCTTTGTCATCGGTATGTTACTTGGCCGAGATTCGACCGTCGGTATCTCAATACCTAGTTCAATCTCGTTACTGGCAAGTCTCTTTACTCGTTCCGTAATGCATCATCCCGTAACTAACTCATTAGTCACATTGCTTGCAAGGCTTATAGTGATGTGCATTACCGAGAGGCCAGAGATACCTCTCCGACAATCAGAGTGGCAAATCCTATTCTTGATCTATGCCAACTCAACGAACACCATCAGAGACACCTGTAGAGCACCTTTATAATCACCCAGTTACGTTGTGACGTTTAGTAGCACACAAAGTGTTCTTACGGTAATCGGGAGTTGCATAATCTCATAGTCATAGGAACATGTGTAAGTCATGAAGAAAGCAATAACAGTAAAGTAAACGATCAAGTGCTAAGCTAACGGAATGGGTCATGTCAATCACATCATTCTCCTAATGATGTGATCTCGTTAATCAAATGACAACTCATGTATATGGCTAGGAAACTCAACCATCTTTGATCAACAAGCTAGTCAAGTAGAGGCATACTAGTGACACTATGTTTGTCTATGTATTCACACATGTATTATGTTCCCGGTTAATACAATTCTAGCATGAATAATAAACATTTATCATGATATGAGGAAATAAGTAATAACTTTATTATTGCCTCTAGGACATGTTTCCTTCACCAGCGCCTATGACCTTCCTCGCGAAGTACCCGTCTTCGTACACCTCCTCGGCACGACGAAGCGCCCGCCCCCGAAGCTCCGCCGCCTCCTTTTTCCAGGCGGCATCATGGGCTTCACAGGCTGCCTGGTACCTGCCTTCCTCCTCCGCCATCTCCTTCTTGAACGCCACTTGCCTGGCTTTCTCAGCCGGCAGCAGTGATTTCCACAGACAAAAATTGTACTGTCTCTAAAACATACCCAAAGTTGAGGGGTCCGCCGCAACCTTGTCAGGCGGCGCATAGGTGTCCTCGTCGCTGCTAATCGAGTGATCGTCCTCGAGGGCGGCGACTCCTCGTAGGCGCGTGGGCAGACATGCGGCGCCATTGCAGAGATTTGAGAGAGAGAGGGCGAGCGAGGGGAGGATGTAGTTTGAATTACACACAATTCCCGCAGTAAAATCCGTGTGTGAACATAATAGCCAAAATCTGTGTGTGAACATAATAGCTGACGGTTTCCAATGCAGAACCGTGTCTGATTAATGATGCCCGCCACTCACCTACCAAACCTCGTGCCACGAGATAGAGTGCCAATCGTGTGGGTCCGGTTGTCTTGCCAGATATTTACATTTTCTTTTTTGAACACCAGATATTTACATCGTCTGATGATTTTTTAACTTGCACACGAGTACACAAAATATGATTTTTCCAACCGTTATGGTTAGGCGTTGCAGGTAGATGTAGTTCAAATTTGAATACGGTCATTAAATGGTTTGAAAATCACTTAAATGTCTTTAAAAGGTCAAATGACCCCTGAAATTTTCCAAATTTTCACATGACAGTTGTATTAGTGCACGTTAGATGTAGAAAAAAATTGAAGGCCGTAAGAGGAAGCTATCTCCCGTTCGTCATCAAACAAGCATTGTTCCCTCTCGGAACCACGAACCTTCTAGTGAGTTGCTCCGGTTTGTCAGGGGTGTGTGTCCAAACTTTCGTCAAACATGCCAATTTTTTTACCACATCATCTTGGTGGCATGACATTAAATCAACCAAGGTTTAACGTTTTGCTGATCATTTTTTTATTTTTTGGAATTAAAATGCCATGTCACTCCATGCATACGTATGCATGTGTCCATGTCGTGAGACCAATATGTTTGAAAATTCCTTATAATTTACTGCACATGGAATTAACTTGCACACAAGTCCACATATATGATATTTCAAACCGTTTTGGTTACGCGTAGCATGTAGATGTAGTTCAAATTTGAATTACGGTCATTAAATGGATAGAAAATCACTTAAATGTCTTTAAAAGGTCAGATGACCCCTAGAATTTTCAAAAAATTCACATTACAGTTGTAGTAGTGCACGTTAGACATAGAAAAAAATTGAAGTCCATAAGAGGATGCTATCTCCCGTTCATCATCAAACATGCATTGTTCCCTCTCTGAACCACGAGCCTTCTAGTGCGGTTCTCCGGTTTGTGAGGGGTGTGTGTCCAAACTTTCGTCAAACATGCCAATTTCTTTACCACATCATTTTGGTGGCATGACATTACATCAACCAAGGTTTCATGTTTTTCTGATCATTTTTTTTATTTTTTTGGAATTAAAATGCCATGTCACTCCATGCATACGTATGCATGTGTCCATGTCGTGAGACCAATATATTTGAAAATTCTTTCTAATTTACTGCACATGGAATTAACTTGCACACAAGTACACATATATGATTTTTCAAACCATTTCTGTTAGGCGTTGCATGTAGATGTAGTTCAAATTTAAATTACGGTCATTAAATGGCTAGAAAATCACATAAATGTCTTTAAAAGGTCAGATGACCCCTAGAATTTTCAAAAATTTCACATTATAGTTGTAGTGGTGCACGTTAGACATAGAAAAAAAATTGAAGACCATAAAAGGAAGCTATCTCCCGTTCATCATCAAGCATGCATTATTCCCTCACGGAACCACAAGCCTTCTAGTGTGTTGCCCCGATTTGTGATGGGTGTGTGTCCAAACTTTCATCAAACATGCCAATTTTCTTTACCACATCATGTTGGTGGCATGACATTACATCAACCAAGGTTTCATGTTTTTCAGATCATTTTTTTATTTTTTGGAATTAAAATGCCGTGTCACTCAATGCATACGCATGCATGTGTCCATGTCGTGAGACCAATATGTTTGAAAATTCCTTCTAATTTACTGCACATGGAATTAACTTGCACACAAGTACACAAATATGATTTTTCAAATTGTTTTGGTTAGGTGTTGCATGTAGATGTAGTTCAAATTTGAATTGCGGTCATTAAATGGCTAGAAAATCACTTAAATGTCTTTAAAAGGTCAGATGACCCCTAGAATTTTCAAAATTTTCACATTACAGTTGTAGTAGTGCACGTTAGACATAGAAAACAAATTGAAGGCCATAAGAGGAAGCTATCTCCCGTTCATCATCAAACATGCATTGTTCCCTCTCAGAACAACGAGCCTTCTAGTGTGTTGCTCCGGTTTGTGAGGGGTGTGTCCCCAAACTTTCGTCAAACATGCCAATTTCTTTACCACATCATCTTGGTGGCATGACATTACATCAACCAAGGTTTCATGTTTTTCTGATCATTTTTTTATTTTTTGTAATTAAAATGTCATGTCACTCCATGCACACATATGCATGTGTCCATGTGGTGAGACCAATATGTTTGAAAATTCCTTCTAATTTACTGCACATGGAATTAACTCGCACACAAGCACACATATATGATTTTTCAAACCGTTTGGTTTAGGCGTTGCATGTAGATGTAGTTCAAATTTTAATTACGGTCATTAAATGGCTAGAAAATCATTTAAATGTCTTTAAAAGGTCAAATGAGCCCTTGATTTTTTTTTTAAAATTACATTACAGTTGTAGTAGTGCACGTTAGACGTAGATAAAAATTGAAGGCCGTAAGAGACCTATCTCCCGTTTGTCATCAAACATGCATTGTTCCCTCCCGGAACCACGAGCCTTCTAGTGAGTTGCTCCGGTTTGTGATGGGTGTGTGTCCAAACTCTCGTCAAACATGCCAATTTTCTTTACCACTTCATCTTGGTGGCATGACATTACATCAACCAAGGTTTCATGTTTTTCTGATCATTTTTTTTATTTTTTAGAATTAAAATGCCATGTCACTCCATGCATATGTATGCATGTGTCCATGTCGTGAGGCCAATATGTTTGAAAATTACTTCTAATTTACTGCACATGGAATTAACTTGCACACAAGTACACAGATATGATTTTTCAAACCATTTTGGTTAGGCGTTGCATGTAGATGTAGTTCAAACTTGAATTACAGTCATTAAATGGCTAGAAATTCACTTAAATGTCTTTAAAAGGTCAAATGGCCCCTAGAATTTTCAAAAATTTCACATTCCATTTTTAGTAGTGCACGTTAGACGTAGAAAAAAATTGAAGGCCGTAAGAGGAAGCTATCTCCCGTTCGTCATCAAACATGCATTGTTCCCTCTCAGAACCACAAGCCTTCTAGTGAGTTGCTCCGATTTGTGAGGGGTGTGTGTCCAAACTTTCGTCAAACATGCCAAATTTTTTTCCACATCATCTTGGTGGCATGACATTACATTAACCAAGGTTTCGTGTTTTTCTGATCATTTTTTAATTTTTTGGAATTAAAATGCCATGTCACTCCATGCTTAATTGTGTCATAGCCGTTAGACCAATATGTTTGAAAATTCCGTCCAATTTACTGCACATGAAATTAAATTGCACACAAGTACACAAAATATGAGTTTTCAAACCGCTATGGTTAGCTGTTGCATGTACATGTAGTTCAAATTTCAATTACGGTCATTAAATGGCTAGAAAATCACTTAAATAAAGGTCAAATGACACCTGAAATTTTCCAAAATTTGACATGACAGTTGTATTAGTACTACAAAATTTCTCGTACATTTAAAACACCATCCGGTGCCACTGTACTCCAAATTCGTCTTTCACAGCTAATAAAAAAATATCTACAACATCACACACAGTTGTTTTCTAGGAACCGTTTGCGATGGAAATATCTGGGTCTATTTAAGTCTCCCTCCTTAAGCTTCGTCGGTTCGTCTGCTCCAGTGCCGGCAACCCCGAATCCATGAATTCGACCCCATTCCCACACCCCCTTCTTGCAAAGATGACGCCGTGGAAACGCTTCATGAAGGCCCGTATGATGGCCGCGTCCCCCCCCAAGCACCGCCGCCTGATGACCCACAAGTATAGGGGATCTATCATAGTCCTTTCGATAAGTAAGAGTGTCGAACCCAACAAGGAGCAGAAGGAAATGACAAGCAGTTTTCAGTAAGGTATTCTCTGCAAGCACTGAAATTATCAGTAACAAATAGTTTTGTGATAAGGTAATTCGTAACGGGTAACAAGTAATAAAAGTAAACAAGGTGCAGCAAGGTGGCCCAATCCTTTTTGTAGCAAAGGACAAGCCTGGACAAACTCTTATATAAAGGAAAGCACTCCCGAGGACACATGGGAATTATCGTCAAGCTAGTTTTCATCATGATCATATGATTCATGTTCGTTACTTTGATAATTTGATATGTGGGTGGACCGGTGCTTGGGTACTGCCCTTCCTTGGACAAGCATCCCACTTATGATTAACCCCTTTCGCAAGCATCCGCAACTACGAAAGAAGAATTAAGGTAAACCTAACCATAGCATGAAACATATGGATCCAAATCATCCCCTTACGAAGCAACGGATAAAGTAGGGTTTAAGCTTCTGTCACTCTAGCAACCCATCATCTACTTATTACTTCCCAATGACTTCCCCTAGGCCCAAACAACAGTGAAGTGTCATGTAGTCGACGTTCACATGACACCACTAGAGGAAAGACAACATACATCTCATCAAAATATCGGACGAATAGCAAATTCACATGACTACTAATAGCAAGACTTCTCCCATGTCCTCAGGAACAAACATAACTACTCACAAATCATATTCATGTTCATAATTAGAGGGGTATTAATATGCATAAAGGATCTGAACATATAATCTTCCACCGAATAAACCAACTAGCATCAACTACACGGAGTAATCAACACTACTGGCAACCCACAGGTACCAATCTGAGCTTTTGAGACAAAGATCGGATACAAGAGATGATCTAGGGTTTGAGAGGAGATGGTGCTGGTGAATATGTTGATGGAGATTAACCCCCTCCCGATGGGAGGATCGATGGTGATGACGATGGTGACGGTTTCCCCCTCTCGGAGGGATGTTTCCCCGGCAGAACAGCTCCGCCCGAGCCCTAGATTGGTTCCGCCAAGGTTACGCCTCGAGACGGCGGCGCTTCATCCCGAAAGCTTCCTTGTTATTTTTCCAGGGCAAAAGACACCTTATACCAGAAGATGGGCATCGGGGGCCTGCCAGGTGGCCCACGAGGCAGGGGGCGCGCCCCCACCCTCATGGATGGTGGCTGGCTCCCCTTTGGTGCTTTCTTCGCCCAATATTTTTAATATATTTTAAAACTGACTTTCATGGAGTTTCAGGACTTTTGGAGTTGTGCAGAATAGATCTCTAATATTTTCTCCTTTTCTAGTATAGAATTCCAGCTACCGGCATTCTCCCTCTTCATGTAAACCTTGTAAAATAAGAGAGAAAAGGCATAAGTATTATGACATAATGTATAATAACAGCCCATAATGCAATAAATATCGATATAAAAGCATGATGCAAAATGGATGTATCAACTCCCCCATGCTTAGACCTCGCTTGTCCTCAAGCGGAAGCCGATATCGAAAAATATGTCCACATGTTTAGAGATAGAGGTGTCGATAAAATAAAATACGGACATGAGGGCATCATGATCATTCTTAAAACAGTAACATATATATATATATATATATTGTCACATGATTTCTTATGCTAGAGTAACAATCTTATTCATAATGTAAAGTATGAATCAGAAACTTCATTGAAAACTAGCAAACTATAATCTCAGTCATTGAAGCAATTGCAATTTATCATAAAATCGGAAAGAGTCAATATAAGAGCTTTTCAACAAGTCCACGTACTCAACTATCATTTAGTCTTCCACAATTGCTAACACTCACGCAATACATATGGGTATGAAGTTTTAATCGGACACAGAGAAAGATAGGGGCTTATAGTTTTGCCTCCCAACCTTTTACCTCAAGGGTAATGTCAACAATAATGCTTTATGAAAACCCACATCCAATTAGCTATATATATCAGGATCTTTCCAACATAAAGTGCTTGCCAAAGGATAAAATGTAAAAAGGAAAGGTGAAAAATCACCATGACTCTTATATAAGGTATAAGACAAAAATAAAAGATAGGCCCTTCGCAGAGGGAAGCAGAGGTTGCCATGTGTTTTTATGGTTGGATGCACAAAATCTTAATGCAAAAGAACATCACTTTATATTGCCACTTGTGCTAGGGACCTTTATTATGCAGTCCGTCGCTTTTATTTCTTCCATATCACAAGCTCGTATAAAGCTTATTTTCTCCACACTAATAAATCATACATATTTAGAGAGCAATTTTTATTGCTTGCAACAATGACAACTTACTTGAAGGATCTTACTCAATCCATAGGTAGTTATGGTGAACTCTCATGGCAAGACTAGGTTTAAGGATATTTCGAAGCACAAGTAGTATCTCTACTTGGTGCAAAGAATTTTGGCTAGCATGAGGGGGAAAGGCAAGCTCAACATGTTGGAAGATCCATGACAATATAATTTATTTCGGATATAATAAAACATAACCCATTACGTTGTCTTCCTTGTCCAACATCAACTTTTTAGCATGTCATATTTTAATGAGTGCTCACAATCATAAAAGATGTCCAAGATAGTATATTTATATGTGAAAACCTCTCTTTCTTTATTACTTCCTATTAATTGCAACGATGACCAAAACTATGTCTGTCAACTCTCAACAACTTTTATTCATCGTACTCTTTATATGTGAAGTCATTACTCTCCATAACATCAATATGATCTCTTTATTTCTTTTTATTCTTTGTTTTTTCTTTTATTCCCTCAAGATCATAGCAAGATAATCAATCCCTCGACTCAAAACTAATCTTTATTATGTATAGCTTACATACTTGATTACATATATAAGGATTAACACAAAACTCAAAGCTAGATCTTACTAAACTTTATTCTTCTAGATCAAGATATAGCCAAAAGGATAGAACTAATAAAAACGGTAAAGAAAGAAGTGTGATGGTGATACGATACCGGGGCACTCCCCCAAGCTTGGCAGTTGCCAAGGGGAGTGCCCATACCCGATACTTAGTTCTCCTTTGGTGGTGATGATGACAATTGTGCCTTCAGCTTTTTCATATTATAGTGGAGGAGAGCAATTTCCTCCTTTAAAACATCGACCTCCAACTCCAGCTTCAAGATCTTGTCACATAAATCTCCTTTGTTCTTCTGCCGAAAACGAGAAGGAATAGATCGATTATTAGATAGGTTAGCCCTCTTAGGGAGACTAGACTTCTTGAACTTCATGTGCATATCCCCAGGTTGAGGTAGAGGAACATCCTCCTCCTCCAAACTTGAATCATCGATCCTCATGAAGTGAGCATCCTCCTCATCATCCGTATCGACCATAAGGAGATAGGTCCCCATAGGTCTTTGGGTCAGCAATGAGATGTGAGACATAGCTCTCTTCGTCGGAGTCTTGAGATGACATGTTGCTCTATATGTGCAGCAGAGACAACTCGAAAGAAAAACAGGGGATATTTGCATGGTACGGTGGTCAGAACCTTCGGGAGATTATATAATGAATTTTTACCGACGAAAAGTAGGATCGTACAAGAAAACAGAGTCCGGAGGGCACACGAGGTGCCCACGAGGCAGGGGGCGCACCCAGGGGGTAGGGCGCGCCCTCCACCCTCGTGGATGCCTCGTGTCATTTCCAGACTACTTCTTATTTTCCTATTTTCTTAAATATTCCAAAACGGAGAAAATTTGCCATTAGAACTGTTTTGGAGTCGGTTTACTTACCGTACCACATACCTATTCCTTTTCGGAGTCTGAAACGTTCTGGAAAGTGTCTCTTATGTACTCCTTCGGGGGTTACGGTATCAATAACATTGGTTTCAACATTTATAGGATTACCTGAGATATAATGTTTGATTCTCTGCCCGTTCACCACCCTCGGATTTGTGCCTTCAAAGTGATTGATTTTTATGGCACCGGAATGATAGACCTCCTCGATAACGTAAGGACCTTCCCATTTAGAGAGGATTTTTCCTGCAAAAAATCTTAAACGGGAGTTGTATAACAGAACATAATCACCTACATTAAACACACGCTTTTGTATCCTTTTGTTATGCCATCTTTTAACCTTTTCTTTAAACAGTTTGGCATTCTCATAGGCCTGGGTTCTCCACTCATCAAGTGAGCTAATGTCAAATAGTCTCTTTTCACCGGCAAGTTTGAAATCATAATTGAGCTCTTTAATGGCCCAATATGCCTTATGTTCTAGTTCGAGAGGTAAGTGACATGCTTTTCCATAAACCATTTTATATGGAGACATACCCATAGGATTTTTATATGCAGTTCTATAGGCCCATAATGAATCATCAAGTTTCTTGGACCAATTCTTTCTAGATCTATTAACGGTCTTTTGCAAAATTAATTTAATCTCTCTATTACTCAGTTCTACTTGACTACTAGACTGTGGGTGGTATGGAGATGCAATTCTATGATTAACATCATACTTAGCAAGCATTTTACGAAAAGCACCATGAATAAAATGTGAACCACCATCAGTCATTAAGTATCTAGGGACTCCAAACCTCGGTAAAATAACTTCTTTAAGCATCTTAATAGACGTGTTATGATCAGCGCTACTAGTTGGAATATCTTCTACCCACTTAGTAACGTAATCAACAGCAACTAAAATATGTGTATACCCATTAGAGGAAGGAAATGGTCCCATATAATCAAAACCCCAAACATCAAATGGTTCAATAACAAGTGAATAGTTCATAGGCATTTCTTGACGTCTACTAATATTACCAATTCTTTGACATTCATGACAAGACAAGACAAACTTACGAGCATCCTTGAAAAGAGTAGGCCAATAAAAACCGGATTGCAATACCTTATGTGCAGTTCTATCTCTAGTGTGGTGTCCTGCATAAGCCTCAGAGTGACACTTGCGTAGGATCTGTTCCTGTTCATGCTCAGGTACACAATGTCTAATAACACCATCTACTCCTTCTTTATAAAGGTGTGGGTCATCCCAGAAGTAATGTCTTAAATCATAGAAAACCTTTTTCTTTTGCTGGTATGTGAAACTAGGTGGTATAAATTTAGCAACAATGTAATTAGCATAATCAGCATACCATGGAGCAGTACGAGAAGCATTTATGACAGCTAATTGCTCATCAAGAAAGCTATCATCTATAGGTAGTGGGTCATCAAGAACATTCTCTAATCTAGACAAGTTGTCTGCAACGGGGTTCTCAGCTCCCTTTCTATCAATAATATGCAAATCAAATTCTGTAGCAAAAGAACCCATCTAACAAGTCTAGGTTTAGCATCTTTCTTGTCCATAAGGTATTTAATAGTAGCATGATCAGTGTGAAGAGTTACTTTAGAATCAACAATATAAGGTCTGAACTTATCATAAGCAAATACAACTGCTAAAAATTCTTTTTCAGTAGTAGCATAATTTCTCTGGACACTGTCTAGAGTTTTACTAGCATATTGGATAACATTTAATTTCTTATCAACTCTTTGTCCTAGAACATCACCTACAACATAATCACTAGCATCACACATAATTTCAAAGGGTAAATTCGAATTAGGTGGCTGAATAATAGGTGCAGGAATCAAGGCTTTCTTAAGTATTTCAAATGCTTCTACACAATCATCATCAAAGACAAAAGGAACATCTTTTTTGTAAGAGGTTAGTCAAAGGCCTAGATTTTTTTGAGAAGTCTTTAATGAACCTCCTATGAAAACTGGCATGACCTAGGAAACTTCTTATACCTTTAATGTCCTTAGGACATGGCATCTTTTCAATAGCATCAACTTTAGCTTTATCAACTTCAATACCTCTTTCAGAAACTTTGTGCCCCAAGACAATACCTTCATTAACCATACAGTGACACTTCTCCCAATTCAAGACAAGATTAGTTTCTTCACATCTCTGCAAAACACGATCAAGGTTGCTTAAGCAATCATCAAAAGAAGTTCCATACACGAGGAAATCATCCATGAAAACCTCAACAATCTTTTCACAAAAGTCAGAGAATATAGCAGTCATACATATTTGAAAGGTAGCGGGTGCATTACATAAACCAAAAGGCATACGTTTATAAGCAAAGGTACCGAAAGAGAAAGTAAAAGTGGTCTTCTCCTAATCTTCTTTCGACGCAGGTATTTGAGAGAAACCAGAATAACCATCTAGAAAGCAAAAATGTGTATGTTTGGATAATCTTTCTAGCATTTGATCAATAAAAGGTAAAGGGTAATGATCTTTTCTAGTAGCTTTATTTAATTTGCGGAAATCAATTACCATTCTATAACCTGTAACAATTCTTTGTAGTATCAATTCATCTTTATCATTAGGAACAACAGTAATACCTCCCTTCTTAGGGACACAATGGACATGACTTACCCACTGACTATCAGCAACAGGATAAATTATACCTGCCTCCAGAAGCTTTAGTATTTCATTTCTTACCACTTCCTTCATCTTAGGATTTAACCGTCGTTGGTGATCAACAACCGGTTTAGCGTCTTTCTCCAATTTTATTTTGTGTTGGCATAGAATGGTACAAATGCCCTTAAGATCATCAAGAGTATATCCAATAGAAGCACGGTGCTTCTTCAAAGTTTTCAATAATTTCTCTTCTTCCTGCTCTAAAAGGTTAGCACTAATAATAATAGGATATATCTTCTTTTCATCAAGATAAGCAAATTTAAGAGTATCAGGTAATGGTTTAAGCTCAAACACGGGATCACCCTTGGGTGGAGGAGGATCCCCTAGAATTTCAACAGGCAAGTTATGTTTCAAAATAGGTCCCTGTTTAAAGAATACTTCTTCTATTTCCCTTCTTTCATTCATAAACATATCATTTTCATGGTCTAGCAAATATTGTTCTAAAGGATCATTAGGAGGCACGACAATAGAAGCAAGACCAATAATTTCATCTTTACTAGCAATTCTTTATCATGGGGTTGTCTACGAAATTTAGCAAAATTAAAATCATGAGACATATCCCCTAAACCAACAGAAACAATATCCCTTTGCAGTCTATCTTAGCACTAACGGTATTCAAGAAGGGTCTACCAAATATAATGGGACAAAAGTCATCTTGTGGGGAACCAAGAACAAGAAAATCAGTAGGATATTTAACTTTCCCACACAAGACTTCAACATCTCTAACAATCCCAACTGGTGAAATAGTATCTCTATTGGCAAGCTTAATTGTAACATCAATACCTTCTATCTCAGCAGGTGCAATATGATGCATAATTTCTTCGTATGAAGAATGAGGTGTTGCACTCGCACTAGAACCCATGTCACATAAGACATGATAGCAATGATCTCCTATTTTAACAGAAACAACAGGCATGCCTACAACAGGTCTATGTTTATTTTTAGTATCGGGTCTAGCAATTCTAGCAGCTTCATCATGGAAGTAAATAACATGCCCATCAATATTATCGACCAAGATATCATTAACCATAGCAACACTAGGTTCAACTTTAATTTGCTCAGGGGGTGTAGGTGTTCTAGCATTACTCTTACGAACCACAGTTGAAGCTTTAGCATGATCCTTTATTCTAACAGGGAAAGGTGCTTTCTGAATAGAAGCGGTAGGAACAATAGGATCAACATATAAGTGATAGTATTTTCTTCAACTTTAATAGGTTCAAATACTTTTAATTCAATGGGAGGATGATATTTAAACCACTTACCCTTAGGGAGATCAACAAGAGTAGCAAATGATTCACAGAAAGAAGCAATTATCTCAGAGTCAAGTCCATATTTAGTGCTAAATTCACGAAAAGCTTCAGTATCCATAAAATATTTAACACAATCAAACTTAGGTGTTATACCTGACTCCTTACCTTCCTCGAGTTCCCAATCTTCAGAGTTGCATTTAATTCTGTCCAATAAATCCCATTTGGATTCAGTAGTCTTCATCATAAAAGAACCAGTACAAGAAGTATCGAGCATGGAGCGATTATTGAGAGAAAGCCGAGCATAATTTTTTTGAATAATAATTTATCTTGAGAGTTCATGATTGGGGCATGAATATAACATTGACTTAAGCCTCCCCCAAGCTTGAGCGATACTTTCTCCTTCACGAGGCCAAACGTTATACATATAATTACGATCACGATGAACCAGATGCAGAGGATAAAACTTCTGATGAAATTCCAATTTCAATCGGTTGTAGTTCCATGATCCAATATCATCGCATAGCCTAAACCATGTCAATGCCTTTCCCTTCAAAGATAAAGGGAAGACCTCCTTGTTGATAACATCCTCAGGCATACCTGCAAGCTTAGATAATCCACAAACTTCATCCACATAGATTAGGTGCATATCGGGATGTAATGTTCCATCTCCTGTAAATGGATTAGCTAGCAGTTTCTCTATCATACCCGAAGAATTTCAAAGTAAACATTTTCAGTAGGTTCAATAGGTTGAGGAGCAACTCTTTGCTCTACTGGTCGGGGTGAAGATACCCCGAACAAGCCCCTTAAAGGATTGTTTTCCATAGTAACAAGTGACAGTAAATTTCAGCACACTATATAAATTTTTCCTTACCAAAGGCGCTTCACTCCTTGGCAACGGCGCCAGAAAAGAGTCTTGATGACCCACAAGTATAGAGGATCTATCGTAGTCCTTTCAATAAGTAAGAGTATCGAATCCAATGAGGAGCAGAAGGAAATGACAAGCAGTTTTCAGTGAGGTATTCTCTGCAAGCACTGAAATTATCGGTAACAGATAGTTTGTTGATAAGGTAAGTCGTAATGGTTAACGAGTAATAAAAGTAAACAAGGTGCAGCAAGGTGGCCCAATACTTTTTGTAGCAAAGGACAAGCCTGGACAAACTCTTATATAAAGGAAAGCGCTCCCGAGGACACATGGGAATTATCATCAAGCTAGTTTTCATCATGATCATATAATTCACGTTCGTTACTTTGATAATTTGATATGTGGGTGGACCGGTGCTGGGGTACTGCCCTTCCTTGGAAAAGCATCCCACTTATGATAAACCCCTCTCACAAGCATCCGCAACTACGAAAGAAGAATTAAGGTAAACCTAACCATAGCATGAAACATATGGATCCAAATCAGCCCCTTACGAAGCAACGCATAAACTAGGGTTTAAGCTTCTATCACTCTAGCAGCCCATCATCTACTTATTACTTCCCAGTGCCTTCCCCTAGGCCCAAACAATGGTGAAGTTTCATGTAGTCGACGTTCACATAACACCACTAGAGGAAAGACAACATACATCTCATCAAAATATTGAACTAATACCAAATTAACATGACTACTAATAGCAAGACTTATCCCAAGTCCTCAGGAACAAACGTAACTACTCACAAATCATATTCATGTTCATAATAAGAGGGGTATTAATATGCATAAAGGATCTGAACATATAATCTTTCACCGAATAAACCAACTAGCATCAACTACAAGGAGTAATCAACACTACTAGCAACCCACAGGTACCAATCTGAGATTTTGAGACAAATATCGGATACAAGAGATGAACTAGGGTTTGAGAGGAGATGGTACTGGTGAAGATGTTGATGGAGATTGACCCCCTCCCAATGATAGGATCGATGGTGATGATGATGGTGACGATTTCCCCCTCCCTGAGGGATGTTTCCCCGGCAGAACAGCTCCGCCGGAGCCCTAGATTGGTTCCGCCAAGGTTCCACCTCGAGACGGCGGCGCTTCGTCCTGAAAGCTTCCTTCTTAGTTTTTCCAGGGCAAAAGACACCTTATACCAGAAGTTGGGCATCGGGGGCCTGCCAGGTGGCCCGCGAGGCAGGGGGCGCGCCCCCACCCTCATGGACGATGGCTGGCTCCCCTCTGGTGCTTTCTTTGCCCAATATTTTTAATGTATTCCAAAACTGACTTTCGTGGAGTTTCGGGACTTCTGGAGTTGTGCAGAATAGGTCTCTAATATTTGCTCCTTTTCTAGCCCAGAATTCCAGGTGCCGGCATTATCCCTCTTAATGTAAACCTTGTAAAATAAGAGAGAGAAAAGGCATAAGTAATGTGACATAATGTGTAATAACAGCCCATAATGCAATAAATATCGATATAAAAGCATGATGCAAAATGGACGTATCACCGCCTGCGCCGAGAGCACAACCGCCTACACCGAGACTGCCACCGCATCCGCATTGAGCGCAACCGCTTCCGTCGAGAGGGCGTCTGCGGCAGCCGACAGGGCAGCTGCAACGGCCGATATGGCTGCAGCTGCTGCTGCGACAGCGGCTACAAACGCCAAGAGCGCCCGAGCTGCCGTCCGTGCCGCCGATGTCGCCCTGGCCCGGGTCGAGGCCATCCACGCCAAGATCAAGGATGCACACGCCAAGATATTCCAGGCCACCTCGAACTCCAGCATGCAACCCAGATCTGAAAAGGCGGCAGTGTTCATGGAGCACCTGCTTCCTCATGAGGTCGCTGAGCGGGGGCTGGAGATGCAGGAGGCGGCGGAGATCGAGGAGCGCCAGGAGGAGGAGTTGCGCGTGGCTGAGGTCGAGGTAGAGAAGTGTCTGTCCGTCGAGGAATCGGCGGTGGAGTACCAACGCGAGCTCTGGTGCAACCACTAGTACGAGTACTACAACCTTGAGGGCGGTGCCGAGGACGAGGACGCGGTCGACTTCAGGAGGGGGGACGAGGAGTCCACCAACAACGACATGTCACCAGGACAAGTCATCGACGTCTCATCTCACACCGTTAGGCCGGCGCAGCGGCTGATTTGTTAAAATTATGCATACTTTGGCTTTGTTTTTAATGCTGGTCTTTTGTTAGAGCAATGTTTAGGTCAATTGGCTTTGTTTAATTACTAAAATTGCTTGATTCAGTAAGTGTGGTCTGTCTGCTATACGCTCTTTTGTGTGCCCAAATTAGCAAGCGATGTTAAAATATGCAATGACGTACCCGGGGAAATTTCCACCAAAATTTGAATTATCAAACTCATCCCATGCACGTAAAGCAGAAGAATCATTTGCGATGCACACAATCTTTCAAAGTGAAAGGTCCGGCGGCACCGCGCGCAAAGTTTCCCTCCACATTTCCAAAATTTTGGCCTACCACCGAAATATCTACCCCCGCCCCCTTCCCCACCCCCTTTTCTCCCCGACCACAAGTCACATTTCCCCTGTTTCCTCCTTCCTTCCTTCCTTCCTTCCTCAGCTATAGCCGCTTCCTCGCACCCGTCGTCTCGCATCCTACCGCTGGGGTCGCCATGGTCTTGTACAAAGACCTCTCCAGCGGTTCCTCCTCTGGCGACGACTCCTTCACCACCCGGGCATGCCTCTCTTCTCTCTCTCAGGCTATGACCTGGAATGAATGATTTTTACCCGGCGGTCAATTTGAGTCATTTCTTCCTCTTGTAGCTCCCGAGGACCATCACTGGCAACGAATGGAGCGGGGTGGCTGAAGATCTATCTGCTCGTTATCACCATCAATCTCCATGTGTGAAGCTAGTTGTGTTTGATTCTGTGGATAGTGGGAGGAAGTTTCTGACATGTGCAGAGAAGGTTATACCCTCTTTCATTGTTACAAATCATTTGTTAGATGTGATTCAGACACTGTCACGGTCCCCACCCATTCATACCACACCTTCAACCAAACGCATCCTAAGACAGTGTCACAGTTTGTACCTAGTATCTTAAATTGTTGCCATCTCATCAGCGGCGCCATTAGAAAATTATTTGGCACCACTTCAGTAGTTTGTGCAGCCAACTTTGGTCCATATATCCGAGCAACCAAGCAGTAAAATACTAAATCTTTATGGCACGAAGGAACTGGGCATCGGAGCAACTACGTGCTCCGGAGTCTGGGTCCCTATTTTTTCCGCTGCATCGGCTCGCCAGTGCAGGGCACCGGTGCGAGATGTAGCAACAATTGTCTTTACCCGAGTTTTGGCATACATAGTGGATTGCCTTAGTGCTATTAGTTCTATGTTACTAAAATTGTGCATGTACACACCTCTTAGTATCAATTTGCTGTCATCCAAACATTGTCGCTTTGCTGTTGCAGTTATATTTACCTTCCTCATAAAATGTTCAATTTGTTATTTATTGTACACGAGTAAGAACTTGTAGCGTCGTTGCAGTTAATTATAGCTTCTGATGTTCTAGAATTTGGTTGTTGTCTCAGTACCAATTATTTCATTTGCACATTGATCTTTTTGAGAAGATATGTCATAATTAACATGTTTCTTCAGTTTTTCAAAATAAGCATTGGTGATTTTCTATGTTGCTATAAACCCATTTCCCCTACAATTGTTACTGATCTAGTTTTAAATATTATAGGATGAATGGAAGTGTTCTTACGTGGAGTGGGTCGATCAAGAGTGGCCACAGTCTTTGAAGATGTGCCTAGCGAAGCTCTGGAGCATGTATGAGGAAGAGACCAGACATAGGCTTAGAGAAACTGTTGTCAACGCTGAACAATATTTGAAGATGCGGGATAAAAAAGTTGAAGGTGGAGAATGAGCTCAGATTTTTTAAATCAGACTTTGCTAAGATGGTGTTGGTGATGGAGGAGGCACTGATATGTCTCCAACGTATCTATAATTTTTTATTGCTCCATGCTATTATATATATATATATATCTTGTTTTGGATGTTTAATGGGCTTATTTATACACTTTTATATTATTTTTGGGACTAACCTATTAACCGGAGGCCCAGCCCAAATTGATGTTTTTTTGCCTATTTCAGTGTTTCGCAGAAAAAGAATATCAAACGGAGTCCAAACGGAATGAAACCTTCGGGAGCGTGATTTTTGGAACAAACGTGATCCAGAGGACTTGGAGTGGACGTAAAGCAACCAACGAGGCGGCCACAAGGCAGGGGGGCACACCTACCCCCTGGGCGTGTCCTCCACCCTCGTGGGCCCCTCGTGGCTCCACTGACCTACTTCTTCCTCCTATATATATTCACATAGCCCGAAAACATCCCGGAGCACCACGAAACCCTATTTCCACCGCCGCAACCTTCTGTACCCAAGAGATCCCATCTTGGGGCCTTTTCCGGAGCTCCGCCGGAGGGGGCATTGATCACGGAGGGCCTCTACATCAACTCCATGGCCCCTCCGATGATGTGTGAGTAGTTTACCTCAGACCTTCGGGTCCATAGTTATTAGCTAGATGGATTCTTCTCTCTCTTTGGATCTCAATACAAAGTTCTCGTTGATTCTCTTGGAGATCTATTCGATGTAATCTTATTTTACGGTGTGTTTGTCGAGATCCAATGAATTGCGGGTTTATGATCAAGTTTATCTATGAACAATATTTGAATCTTCTCTGAATTTTTTATGTATGATTGGTTATCTTCGCAAGTCTCTTCGAATTATCAGTTTGGTTTGTCCTACTAGATTGATCTTTCTTGCAATGGGAGAAGTGCTTAGCTTTGGGTTCAATCTTGCGGTGCTCGATCCGAGTGACAGAAAGGGAAACGACACGTATTGTATTGTTGCCATCGAGGATAAAAAGATGGGGTTTATATCATATTGCATGAGTTTATCCCTCTACATCATGTCATCTTGCTTAAGGCGTTACTCTGTTCTTATGAACTTAATACTCTAGATGCATGCTGGATAGCGGTCGATGTGTGGAGTAATAGTAGTAGATGCAGGCAGGAGTCGGTGTACTTGTCATGGACGTGATGCCTATATACATGATCATACCTAGATATTCTCATAATTATTCGCTTTTCTATCAATTGCTCGACAGTAATTTGTACACCCACCGTAATACTTATGCTATCTTGAGAGAAGCCACTAGTGAAACCTATGGCCCCCGGGTCTATTTTCCATCATACAAGTTTCCCATCTATTTTATTTTGCAATCTTTACTTTCAATCTATATCATAAAAATACCAAAATATTTATCTTATTAGCCCATGCGTTGCAACAGAAGAAAAAACATTGCATTACACGCCCCTAACACAATAACACATGGCCTAAGACTCACCCCTTGGTTGCACGCCCTCTATTTCAACACGACACCCCATCTGTGTCGCCGCTCATCCTCCTTCCCACCCTTGCTTGCAGTGTCTAATCAAAAACACGACTTAATGTGGTCAATTCGAAAATGGTAAGCTTGGCCAGCGTACGACACACATGTTATTGAACCGCGCCAGCGTAACATAATTTCTAAACTTAAAAATCTAGAATGTTTAAGGTTAAAGAAAACTCTTCTTATTGAGCTATACTTAAGGGTCTCCCTCTTGAGTTATTCTCTACAGCTCCAATCTTTTAGCTCCATAACTGGAACCTTATTTTTTATGCGGGTAGCTGAACCTTACATATATCTATGTAAACTCACCGTTTGTACTATTGTGCAGAACAATAACTGAACTACCTTGATAAAGAAAAAACTAAAGCACCAGGGGTCTAGTTAGGAGAGTAGAATGCGGTTGTGGTTTCAACAACGATGAAACGCCTACGCGTCACAAAACAATTATCTAGCATGGAATGCTAGGCATTATAATCCAGGGCAGGTTTTAGCTTCGAACCATCAGGTTACCCGATCATCCAAATTGCACATAAAAGCAATGCAATTGATTTATTAGCCCTCATAACCATTTCTTTGAAGGCATCATACGCATTATTGGATAATAGAGAAGAAGATTCAGAACAAGCCAGATCATTGAAATAATTTCAATGAATATTTCTATCATTCCATTACTGAAGACATGTAAATCTTAGGATTCCCGTGTGAAAAAAAGTTTAAGGAAGATAAAGCTAAACATAATATTGGACCAAGATTTATACGGAACAGTTATCTGCATCACTGTGCATGACTGAAATTGCTAACAGTTGCTACTTCATCAATGACAGACCAAGGGGATAACATAATGTGAACAAAAACTGTACACTATTAACGTCAGTGACTGAGCATATATTACGCCAGTGAGCCTTAGTTGCCCCTCTGCCGTGTCTCCCAATGTTTTGAATGGCCGTGGTCTGCATGCATCGCTCAAATTAGAAGAAACTTCGTTGTGAAAGACTCTCCATCCACACCACTGAATGTTGTAACATCATGGTCTGTGCCGGTGGCTAGCCATGACGGCGGAGATGCAAGACCAGATGGGCTTGCTATTGATTCGCTAGGCCTGGCCACCATCGATATGAGCGCTCACCTTGGGGCCCTGATGGCCTGGCTGAATCCCGCCAATGTTGGTGACAGAGGCTATGACCGTAGCAGGGAGGAGTCCCTTCTTGCCCCGTGTGCGGCATCGAAGGTGAGGACGGGCATGTCCATCTCGATGGTCTGGTACCAGATGGGGCGAGTGTTGGTCGATCAGGCGGCGACTGGCATCAGTGATGAAGTATGGAATTCGCAGCGATTGGTCTGTGCACTGGCCATGCACCGCCGCGACACCACTTTATCCTGGCGCCCTCTTCTACATCAAGCATCCGTCATCATGAGATTGATTTCTTAATTAATCTGAAAAGAGTTTCTTGGATTGATGTACTATTAGAACTTGATAACAGAGCAAGAACTTCACATTGTCAATGGTGGATCAAAATAGCTTAATGGAAAGTCCCCACATTTCCAAATTGACAAAGATTGCACTACAAGAAAAACAGGTAATCATTATACAATCAGGAAAAACTTGTTCAAACGATCAGTGATTCAAGCAAAGATTCAGATGAGAAAAAACAAAGGAGAATTCATCACCTTGCTCTGCTGCATCTACTTCAGGTTGTTGTTGGTGCTTCCTGCTGTCTCCAACCGTCTTCAATAACATACTAACTAAATTATAACACTTGCCTTTTTGAGAAGTTGTTAGAATCGTCTACATAGTAAATGCCACTTCTATTGAGCAAGCACGAACTGAAGCTTATGGAACAAATTTCCGTTACATTATTCAGCTGTTTGCTCATAAAAGGTAAGCTTGGAATATTTGATGCCTCCTAGAACAACCGGGCAACAAGATAAGTTTCTATATAATCCATAAATAATTTAGTATATATTGAAATAGTAAATCTTATTTAAACCATGGACGTACATATTTATTATCAAATTCTTACCATCTTAAGAAAGAGCACAAAAAACAAAATGTACCACCAGGTTTAATTCTGAATGGAGGATGCAAGGAACCATCTGAGTCTAATTATGTTCCTCATCGGACCTAAGCCTGGCTCGACCTTGTTATCTTGGCTGCTGCATTCCATGACCAGGATCTCGAATAGGTGCAAACAGAAGCAGGCCTAATTACTACAGATAAGAAGAAATCATAGATCAATTCATAGAGGTAACATGTACCAGATGTCCATCCATAATATCATGGTGCTCTATTATTACCTCATAGTTAACTTATTTTTATTGTTGTTCCCTCCCCGTTCACTTTCTTCTGCCCCTCTCCCTTGTGGTTAGGGCTCATGCAACAAGATGACGCAGGCAAGGGCGATGGCATCTCCATGAGAGCGGGGAGGTGAGGCTAGGGGGAGGAGGTCGTGGGCTAGGGAGAGTAGCGGCTGGGCAACGCCCCTCATGTAGTGGCAAGGAGAGTAATCCGTACACAAACCTGAATCAGGGACCGGAGCCGCCACCGGACCAGCAACAGGTAGTCGCGCCGTCCCTACTCCCCCTTCTCTTGTCTCCATCTCACCTCCTCTCTCTCCATCGTCTCTTCGTCCCAGGAGACCGATCTGGCATGGCCATGGAGCGCCGCCGGCCTCCACTACGCGCCGCCGTGCTGGATCCAGACCTGGTTCGCCTCCCTCTGACATCCGCCGCTTCCTCCCCGTACCCGCCTCCGGGAGCCCTGCCGGCGCCGTCGTCCTGCATCCCGATTGGATCAGGAGCGCCCCGCTCGATCTCTGAAGCAAAAAGAATATCAAACCGTTTTTCTTCAGTCACCGACGACTAACATGCTATTAGTACCACCTCGTTTATATTATGATTTTGTCTATATAAATTGTAAAAACGTATTATGACATGAGAAGAAAGCGTATTGTGACGGTGAACCCGACAAAGTCAATCCATGCTTTATTATTAGGGAGAGATTATTATCATCTCTATCAGATCTCACTCTTTGAAGTGGCAGTGAAGGGATTGACAACCCCTTTATCGCGTTGGTTGCGAGGTTCTTGTTTGTTTGTGTAGGTACGAGGCGACTCGCGCGTGGTCTCCTACTGGATTGATACCTTGGTTCTCAAAAACTGAAGGAAATACTTATGCTGCTTTGTTGCATCACCCTTTCCTCTTCAAGGGAAAACCAACGCATGCTCAAGAGGTAGCAAGAAGCTGTTCGATATGAAATGTGAATTTACATAATACTGGAATTATTAATTATAAACTAATAAACCTGCTAAATGTGTCATGGACCTTTGCAAATGGTTCTAGGAGTAAAAGCGCTTGCAATGGATAGCCCAATGCCACACAGTTTTCTTCATCAAATCGTGTGTGATATAGTTGATAAAAGCAAACAGTTAACCAAGGCAGACCGTGTGTGATAGTTACACCTTTCACACACGAGTCTACAAATAAAACTGTGTGGAATGTACGTACGAACGAAAATGTTTTCCCTGGATTGACTGTGTGGGATGTACATAAGAACGGAAACGTATTCCGTGGATTGATTGTGTGTGATATACATACGAACGGAAATGTTTTTCTGGGATTCACCGTGTGGTATGTACATACCTACGGAAATGATTTTCTCGGATTACCGTGTGGGATGTACATACCTACAGAAATGATTGGGTTTCGATGCCTCCCCTCCCACACGACCCCAGCCTGTGTCCCAGGAGGGCCTATCCCCGATGATTTCTGGGTCGTGTGGGAAGGACCCCCCTATCGCCCACACTCACTTGGCGACGGTTCCAAATGCCATCGTGGAGAGGGGTTAAAACCGTTTGTTTAGGACCGACGCACACCAGTGTGAAGGCTTCCTTGTGTTCCTATAGACCTGTCTCAACCTAAATGTCATTGTTCACCAAGGTGGTGAAGTCGGTGAAGTCTTGAACAAGGAGCACGAGCTTGATATCAGGGTGAAGTCCTTCATAGAACTTTTCCTGTCTGTGAGCATCAATAGCGATATCTTCATCAACATAGTGGGACAAGTCAAGGAACTCCCGCTAATAAGTATCCATAGTCTTGTTGCCCTATGTGAGGTTGTGGAATTCTATTTTCTTCCGGTCCATAATTCCCTGAGGAATGTAGCGGGCATGGAAAGTAGCTTGGAACTCCAGCCAGGTAATGACTGTTCCAACAGGTTGTGAATGTCCGTGACTCTCCCACCATTAAGCAGCGGGACCCTTGAGGAAATTGGATGCGAAATTGACATAGTTGGAAGGGTCATGATACCTCTCCAATATATCTACTTTTCCTAATGCTTTTCCCCTTGTTTTGGACACTAATTTGCATGATTTGAATGAAACTAACCCCGGACTGACGCTGTTTTCGGTAGAACTACCATGGGGTTGTTTTTGTGCACAAATAAAAGTTCTCGGAATGGAACGAAACTTTGTGAGGAATTTTTATACAATAAAAGAGAATTTCTGGAGCCAAGAGTCACCTAAGGGGGGCACCTTGGTGGTCACAACCCACCAGGGCATGCCAGCCCCCCCTAAGGCGCGCCCAGGTGGGTTGTCCCCACCTTGTGGCCCCGCAGACCCTAAAACCGATGCTATAAAATCCTATTTTTCTAGAAAAAAATCAGGAAGAAAGAATTATCGTGATCCACGAGAAGGAGCCGCCGTCACCTCCTGTTCTTCATCGGGAGGCCAGATCTGGAATCCGTTTGGGGCTTTGGATAGGGGGATCTTTGTTCTTCGTCATCACCAACCCTTCTCCATCACCAATTCCATGATGCTCCCCACCGGGAGTGAGTAATTCCTTCGTAGGCTCGCTGGTCGGTGAGGAGTTGGATGAGATTCATCATGTAATCTAGTTAGTTTTGTTAGGGCTTGATCCCTAGTATTCACCATGTTCTGAGATTGATGTTGCTATGACTTTGCCATGCTTAATGCTTGTCACTTTGGGCCCGGGTGCCATGATTTCAGATCTGAACCATTTTTGTTATCACCATTATATCCATGTTCTAGATCCGATCTTGCAAGTTATAGTCACCTACTACGTGTTATGATCCGGCAACCCCGGAGTGACAATAGTCGGGACAACTCCCGGTGATGACCGTAGTTTGAGGAATTCATGTATTCACCGTGTGTTAATGCTTTGTTCCGGTTCTCTATTAAAAGAAGGCCTTAATAGTTTCCAATTGGACCCCGCTGCCACGGGAGAGTTGGACAAAAGATGCCATGCAAGTTCTTTCCATAAACACGTATGACTATTTACGGAATACATGCCTACATTATATTTATGAACTGGTGCTAGTGCCGTATCGCCCTAGGTTATGACTATCACATGATGAATATCATCCAACAAGTTACCGATCCAATGCCTACGAATTTATCTTATATTGTTCTTGCTAAGTTACTACTACTATCATTACTGTTGGATTTGCTACAAAAATACTGCTATCACTATTACTGTTACCATTGTTGTTGTCACTACTATCAAAACTATCATATTATTGTGCTACTGATCACTTTGCTGCAGATAATTAATCTCCAGGTGTGACTGAATTGACAACTCAGTTGCTAATACTAGCAAATATTCTTTGGCTCCCCTTGTGTCGAATCTATACATTTGGGTTGAATACTCTACCCTTGGAAATTGTTGCGACCCCCTATACTTGTGGGTTATTAGGTCAACATTAGCATACTCCAACTCATAAGCGATGTCATGGAGCCAGTCATCAGTATCAAGGGGCTGAGTTGAACTGCGATAGATAGTAGGGTTGAGGCGCATAAATTCTTGTAGAGTTACTGGGGTTGGCTGCTAATTCATATTGGGTCGCGGAAACTGATCCATGATCCCTTCCATAAATGGCGGTTCAACTCAAACTGTTGTATCATTCTAGCCATATATTTGGGCGATGGTGGGTTGTTGGAAGCACGGCCATGACCACCAGGTCTAACCATCCGGCTAAAATGTAACAGAGATACTTTAGCATGGAGGAATTGTAGAGACAAGGAATCATTCATGAGGTAACATGCACAAAGAAAGAAGTGCGATAGATACATCATAGTAGTCAAGCACGACATACAGATCCATACATAAGGTCGATTACAAGCTAGTAGTACAAGTTTGGAAAGGGAAATAGTCTAGACCAACTAGGCGGCACGCAGGCACGAGTTGGAGGGATACAACAACGGGACACAGTGATATGGTACATCAATGTCGGGGAAAAGCTCTGAAGCCAGGAAGCTGCAAGTGATGATGAAGCAAATTGCCCTCGATATGAGGGGCCTGTGCTCCGTGAACGCTCTCGTGCAGAACCTGGTCCCAGACTAGAAGAAGAGGTCCACGTGAAGGAGTACTACCTCCAACAGCAGGCCACTCAAGACCTTGTGGCAGCTCTGTCCTGCGCGGGTAAAGGATGTACTCTGGATGTATCCTCACGCTGATTGCTGGCAGCAACTGTGTCAGAGCATCGTAGAGACGAGTACGAGTGTCGTACAACTCGACAACAAGAGCTCGGATAGTGCGATCCAGAGCCTCAAGGTACCAAACCAAGACCCGTGGGTCGGAACGATGACTCACGTAAGGGGGTGTAGACAGTAGTGTAGTATCCACTCTCACCCCCAGCTAGGACATACGAGGTGTATCTGAACCCAGTCTCCTCCAAGCGGGGGTGCTCTCCACAGAGATGGGCGATAGCAACAAAGGCAGCATCCTGGACTGCCATCTCAATAGTCACTCCAACACCCTGAAAGGTGTGCAACTCAATGATAAAGATATCATGTTGATCAAAGATACGAACCACAATACGGTATCCTCCTAGTTGAACTTGCGGTAGTCCTCGTAAATAGTGTACTAGGGGTACTAGCGATATCCCAACCTGGTCAAGAGGTTGACCAGAATAGCCGGGAATCTAGTCGCATCAACAACCATTGTCTGGCGTACAATATGCATTGTGAGACACATCTGAAACAAAAGAGTTCAAAGATGTCAAATGACAGTGTGTGCATCATTCGTTATACTTTCAAGTAAATAGTTGCACATAATCCATCTCTCCGGGTGGATGTGATCACGAGATCCTAATGTTAGAGTTAGCAAAATATTTTAACCAGAATAGAAGAGAGATCAGAATCCCATAGTAAAGATGCGGAATAAAAGATCCTAGTGCCACCCATTTGTGATGTGGGCCCGTAAGCCACACAACAATATTAGTAAAATAGGAGTTGGAAAGGGGCTTCCTATATGCAGTCGGCTCTGATACCAACTTGTGACACCCCGAATTAATCATGCACTAATCATACACGCAAATGTGCATGATCAAGATCAGGGTCTCATGCGAAGATATCACAACACAACTCTAGACACAAATTAAAGTCATACAACTTTATATTACAAGCTAGGGCCATGAAGACTCGAATACACAAGTCAGCGCAAGCAACAATATCTGAGTGCAGACATAAGATAAACAAGTCTACCTTAAGGAGGCTAGCAAAACAATGACATCTAATCAAAAAGGTGACGGCCCCCTGAAGGAAATATGCCCTATAGGCAATAATTAAGTTGTTATTTTATATTTCCTTATTCATGATAAAGGTTTAATATTCATGATAGAATTGTATTAATCGGAAACCATAATACATGTGTGAATACATAAACAAACAATGTGTCCCTAGTGTGCCTCTACTAGACTAGCTCGTTGATCAAAGATGGTTAAGGTTTCCTAACCACTGGCATGAGTTGTCATTAGATAACAGGATTACATCATTAGGAGAATGATGTGATGGACAATACCCATTCATTAGCTTAGCACAATGATCGTTCAATTTTATTGCTATTGCTTTCTTCATGTCAAATACATGTTCCTTCGACTATGAGATTATGCAACTCCCGAATACCAGAGGAATGCCTTGTGTGCTATCAAACATCACAACATAACTGGATGATTATAAAGATGCTCTTCAGGTATCTCCGAAGGTGTTTGTTGAGTTGGCATAAATCGAGATTAGGATTTGTCGCTCTGAGTATCGGAGAGGTGCCTCTGGGCCCTCTCGGTAATACACATCATAAGCTTGCAAGCAAACGAATAAGGATTTTGTCATGAGGTGATGTATTACGTAACGAGTAAAGAGACTTGCCGGTAACGAGATTGAACTAGGTATGAAGATACCGACGGTCGAATCTCGGGCAAGTGACATAACGATAGACAAAGGGAATAACGTATGTTGTCATAACGGTTCGACCGATAAGGATCTTCGTAGAATATGTAGGAGCCAATATGGGCATCCAGGTTCCGCTATAGGTTATTGACCGGAGAGGTGTCTTGGTCATGTCTGCATAGCTCTCGAACCCATAGGGTCGGCACGCTTAACATTCGATGACGATATTGTATTATATGAGTTATGTGATTTGGTGACAAAATGTTGTTCGATGTCCCGGATGAGATCACAGACATGATGATGAGTCTCTAAATGGTCGCGAGGTAAATATTGATATATAGGATGATAGTATTTAGACACCGGAAGTATTCCGGGGGGTACCGGGTACATATCGGGTCACCGGAAGGGGTTCCGGGCACCCTCGGCAAAAGATATGGGCCTTATGGGCGAAGAGGGGAAACACACCAGCCACCAGGGGCTGGTGCGCCCCCCCCATATGGGCCAAACCAGAGGAGAAGGAAAGAGGGGAAGGGAGAAGGAAAGGGGGATCCCCCCTCCTTCCTTCCCTCCTCCCTCCTCCCCCCCTCCGGTAAATAAGGAAAGGGGCGCCGGCCATGGGAAGGCCCCACGTAAGATTCGGCCTACTTGGGCGCCCCTTGACTGCCTCCCCTCTCCCCCGCCTATATATATGTGGGGGGCGTCCCTAGCACACCCAAGACAATTGTTAGCCGTGTGCGGCGCCCCCCTCCACCGTTTACTCCCACGGTCATATCTTTGTAGTGCTTAGGCGAAGCCCTGCGAGGATCACTTCACCATCACCGTCAGCATGTTGTCATGCTGACGAAAATCATCTACTACCTCGATGTCTTGCTGGGTCAAGAAGGCGAGGGACGTCATCGAGCTGAACGTGTACAAAACACGGAGGTGTCGTGCGTTTAGTTCTTAATCGGTTGAAGCACGAAGAAGTTCGACTACATCAACCGCGTTGAGAAACGCTTCCGCTTACGGTCTATGAGGGTACGTAGACACACTCTCCCCCTCGTTGCTATGGATATCCATGCATAGATCATTGCATGTGCGTAGAATTTTTTTTGTTTTCCATGCAACATTTCCCAACAATTGCATCATGAGCCAGGTCTATTTGTAGATGATATGCACGAGTAGAACACAAAGAGTTGTGGGCGGTGACATTCATACTTCTTACCACCAACGTCTTGTTTTGATTCGGCGATGTTGTGGGATGAAGCGGCCCGGACCAACCTGCTACCTCTTGAGCATGCGTTGGTTTTCCCTTGAAGAGGAAAGGGTGATGCAGCACAGTAGCATAAGTATTTCCCTCATTTTTTGAGAACGAAGGTATCAATCTAGTAGGAGATAACACACAAGTCACCTAGTACCTGCACAAACAAACAAGAACCTCGCAACCAACGCGATAAAGGGGTTGTCAATCCCTTCACGGTCACTTACGAAACTGAGATCTGATAGAGATAATAAGATAAATATTTTTGGTATTTTTATGATATAGATTGGGAAATAAAGATTGCAAAATAAACGGTAATAAAAATAGCAAGTTGATATGGAAACAATATGATGGAAGATAGACCCGGGGGCCATAGGTTTCACTAGTGGCTTCTCTCAAGATAGCAAATTCTACGGTGGGTGAACAAATTACTGTCGAGCAATTGATAGAAAAGCGAATACTTATGAGAATATCTAGGAATGATCATGTATATAGGCATCACGTCCGTGACAAGTAGACCGAAATGATTATGCATCTACTACTATTAGTCCACACATCGACCGCTATCCAGCATGCATCTAAAGTATTAAGTTCATAAGAACAGAGTAACACATTCGGCAAGATGACATGATGTAGAGGGATAAACTCAAGCAATATGATATAAACCCCATCTTTTTATCCTCGATGGCAACAATACAATACGTGCCTTGCTGCCCCTGCTGTCACTGGAAAAGGACACCACAAGATTGAACCCAAATCTAAGCACTTCTCCCATTGCAAGAAAGATCAATCTAGTAGGCCAAACCAAACTGATAATTCAAAGAGACTTGAAAAGATATTTAAATCATGCATAAAATATTTTAGAGAAGAATCAAATATTGTTCATAGATAATCTTGATCATAAACCCACAATTCATCGGATCTCGACAAACACACCGCAAAAAGAATTACGTCGAATAGATCTCTAAGAGAATCAAGGAGAACTCTGTATTGAGATCCAAAGAGAGAGAAGAAGCCATCTAGCTAATAGCTATGGACCCGAAGGTCTGTGGTAAACTACTCACACATCATCGGAGAGGGTATGGTGTTGATGTAGAAGCCCTCCGTGATTGATTCCCCCTCCGGCAGAGCGCCGGAAAAGGCCCCAAGATGGGATCTCATGGGTACAGAAGATTGCGGTAGTGGAAATATGGTTTCGTGGTGCTCCTGGATGTTTTCGGGGTATAGGGGGTATATATAGGAGGAAGAAGTACGTCGATGGAGCTGTGAGGGGCCCACGAGGGTGGTGGGCGTGCCTACCCTCCGAGGTGCGCCCTCCTGCCTCATGGCCTCCTCGCTTCTTTCTTGATGTCCACTCCAAGTCTCCTGGATCACGTTTGTTCCAAAAATAACTCTCCCGAAGGTTTCATTCCGTTTGGATTCCGTTTGATATTCCTTTTCTTCGAAACACTGAAATATGCAAAAAAACAGCAATTTGCACTAGGCCTTTGGTTAGTAGGTTAGTCTCAAAAATAATATAAAAAGGTAAGTTAAAGCCCATTAAACATCCAAAACAGATGATATAATAGCATGGAACAATAAAAAATTATAGATACGTTGGAGACGTATCACAACCTTACATGTCCACGCACATGATACCGGTTCCACCGACAGACATGCAACTAGTTTTGCATAAAGGTAGCTGGCGGGTGTCTGTTTCTCCTACTTTAGTTGAATCTAATTTGACTACGACCGGTCCTTGAAGAAGGTTATAACAGCAAACTTGATGAATCACCGTTGTGGTTTTTGCCATAGGTAAGAACGATTCTTGCTAGAAACCCGTAGCAGCCACGTAGAACTTGCAACATCAAAGTAGAGGACGTAGAACTTATTTTTGCAGGGTATGTTGTGATGTGATATGGTCAAGACATGATGTGATATACGTTATTGTATGAGATGATCATGTTTTGTAAGATACCAGACAACCAGCAGGAGCCTTATGGTTGTCTCTTTATTGTATGAAATGCAAACACCATGTAATTGCTTTACTTTATTGCTATGAGTTAGCAATAGTTGTAGAAGCAATAGTTGGCGAGACAACCACGATGAAATGATGGAGATCAAGATGTTGAGCCGGTGATGATGGAAATTATGACGATGCTTTGGAGATGGAGATCAAAAGCACAAGATGATGATGGCCATATCATGTCACATATTTTGATTGCATGTGATGTCTATCTTATATGCATCTTATTTTGCTTAGAATGATGGTAGCATTATAAGATGACCCCTTCACTAAATTTCAAGGTAAAAGTGTTCTCCCTGAGTATGCACCGTTGCGAAAGTTCGTCGTTTCAGGACACCACGTGATGATCGGACATGGGTTAGTTGATTTGGATCACGTATCACTTAGATGACTTGAGGGATGTCCAATTAAGTGGGAGTTCTTAAGTAATTTGATTAATTGAACTTAATTTATCATGAACTTAGTCCTGATAGTATTTGCAGATCTATGTTGTAGATCAATAGCCCGCGATATAGCTCCCCTATTTTTGATATGTTCCTAGAGAAAAATAAGTTGAGAGATGATAGTAGCAATGATGTGGACTGGGTCCGTGATCTGAGGATTATCCTCATTACTACACAGAAGAATTATGTCCTTGATGCACCGCTAGGTGACAGATCTATTGCAGGAGCAGAAACAGATGTTATGAATGTTTGACAAGCTTGGTATGATGACTACTTGATAGTGTAGTGCGCCATGCTTTACGGCTTAGAACCGGGACTTCAAAAATGTTGTGAACGCCACGGAGCATATGAGATGTTCCAAGAGCTGAAATTGGTATTTCAAACTCATGCCCGTGTCGAGAGGTATGAGACCTCTGACAACTACTTTTCCTACAAGATGGAGGAGAATAGCTCAGCCAGTGAGCATGTGCTCAGAATGTCTGGGCACTACAATCACTTGAATCGAGTGGGAGTTAGTATTCCAGATAAGATAGTGATTGACAGAGTTCTCTAGTCACTATCACCAAGCTACTAGAACTTCGTGATGAACTATAATACGGAAGGGATGACGAAAACAATTCCCAAGCTCTTCGCGATGATAAAATCGATGAAGGTAGAAATCAAGAAAGAGATCAAGTGTTGATGGTTAACAAAACCACTAGTTTCAAGAAAAAGGGCAAGGGACAGAAAGGGAACTTCAAGAAGAATAGCAAACAAGTTGCTGCTCCCTTGAAGAATCCCAAAGCTAGACCCAAGCCTGAAACTGAGTGCTTCTACTGCAAAGGAAATGGTCATTGGAAGCAGAACTGCCCCAAATACTTGGCGGGTAAGAAGGATGGCAAAGTGAACAAAGGTATATTTGATATACATGTTATTGATGTGTACTTTACTAGTGTTCATAGTAGCCCCTGGGTATTTGATACCGATTCAGTTGCTAATATTAGTAACTCGAAATAGGAGTTACAAAATGAACAGAGACTAGTTGAGGATGAGGTAACGATGTGTGTTGGAAGTGATTCCAAGGTTGATAAGATCACCATCGCATACTCCCTCTACCTTTGGGATTAGTGTTGAACCTAAATAAATGTTATTTGGTGTTTGCGTTGAGCCTGAGTATGATGGGATCATGTTTATTGCAATACGGCTATTAATTTAAGTTAGAGAATAATTGTTGTCCTGTTTACATGAATAAAACCTTCTATGGCCATACACCCAATGTAAATGGTTTATTCAATCTCGATCGTAGTAATACACATATTCATAATATTGATGCCAAAAGATGCAAAGTAGATAATGATAGTGCAACATACTTTTGGCACTGTCGTTTTGGTCATATTGGTGTAAAGCGCATGAAGAAACTCCATGCAGATGGAATTTTAGAATCACTTGATACTTGCGCACCATGCCTCATAGGCAAGATGACTAAAACTCTGTTCTTGGGAACAATGGAGCGAGCTGATGACTTATTGGATATAATACATATCGATGTATGTGGTCCGATGAGTATTGAAGCATGCAGCGGGTATCATTATTTTCTGACCTTCACAGATGATTTGAGTAGATATGGGTGTGTCTACTTAATAAAACACAAGTCTGAAACATTTGAAAATTTCAAAGAATTTCATAGTGAAGTGGAGAATCATCGTAACAAGAAAATGAAGTTTCTACGATCTGATCGCGGAGGCAGATATTTGAGTTACGAGTTTGGCCTTCATTTAAAACAATGTGGAATAGTTTCACAACTCACGCCACCTGGAACACCACAACGTAATGGTGTATCCGGAAGTCGTAACCGTACTTTATTAGATATGATGCGTTCTATGATGTCTCTTACCGATTTACCACTATCGTTTTGGGGTCATGCATTAGAGACAGATGCATTCACGTTAAATAGGGCACCGTCTAAATCCATTGAGACGACACCGTATGAACTTTGGTTTGGCAAGAAACCTAAGCTGTCGTTTCTTAAAGTTTTGGGATGCGACGCTTATGTCAAAAGGCTTCAGCCTGATAAGCTCGAACCTAAATCGGAGAAGTGCATATTCATAGGATACCCTAAGGAAACAATTGGGTACACCTTGTACCACATATCCAAACCTTTGTTTCTAAGAATGGGTCCTTTATAGAGAAGGAGTTTCTCTCGAAAGAAGTGAGTGGGAGGAAAGTAGAACTTGATGAGGTAGTTGTACCTTCTCTCAATTTGGAAAGTAGCACATCAGAGAAATCCGTTCCCGTGATGCCTACTCTGATTAGAGAGGAAGCTAATGATGATGATCATGAAACTTTAGATCAAGTTACTACTGAACCTCGTAGGTCAAACAGAGCATGATCTGCACTAGAGTGGTATGGTAATCCTATTCTGGAAGTCAAGTTATTAGACCAAGGCGAACCTACGAACTATGAAGAAGCTATGATGAGCCCAGATTCCGACAAATGGCTTGAGGCCATGAAATCTGAGATAGGATCGATGTATGAGAACAAAGTTTGGACTTTGGTTGACTTGCCCGATGATCGGAAAGCCATAGAGAATAATTAGATCTTCAAGAAGAAGACTGACGCTGATGGTAATGTTACTGTCTACTAAGCTCGACTTGTCGCGAAAGGTTTTTGATAAGTTCAAGGAGTTGACTATGATGAGAATTTCTCACCCATAGCGATGCTTAAGTCTGTCCAAATCATGTTAGCAATTGCTGCATTTTATAATTATGAAATCTGGCAAATGGACATAAAAACTGCATTCCTTAATGGATTTCTTAAAGAAGAGTTGCATCTGATGCAACCAGAAGGTTTTGTCGGTGCTAAAGGTGCTAAAAAAGTGTGCAAGCTCCAGCGATCCATCTATGGACTGGTGCAAGCATCTCAGAGTTGGAATATACACTTTGATGAGGTGATCAAAGCATATGGTTTTATACAGACTTATGGTGAAGCCTGCATTTCCAAGAAAGTGAGTAGGAGATCTGTAGCATTTCTTATACTATATGTGGATGACATATTGTTGATTGGAAATGATATAGAATTTCTGAATAGCATAAAAGGATACTTGAATAAGAATTTTTCAATGAAAGAACTCGGTGAAGCTGCTTATATATTGGGCATCAAGACCAATAGGGATAGATCGAAACACTTAATAGGAATTTCACAAAGTATATACCTTGGCAAAATTTTGAAGAAGTTCAAAATAGATCAGTCAAAGAAAGGGTTCTTGTCTGTGTTGCAAGGTGTGAAGTTGAGTAAGACTCAAAACCCGACCACAGTAGAAGATAGAGAGAATGAAAGTCATTCCCTATGCCTCAACCATAGGTTCTATAAAGTATTCCATGTTGTGTACCAAACCTATTGTGTACCTTGCCATGAGTTTGGCAAGGGGGTACAATAAAGATCCAGGAGTAGATCACTGGACAGCGGTCAAAATCATCCTTAGGTACCTAAAAAGGACTAAGGAAATGTTTCTCGGATATGGAGGTTACAAGGAGTTCGTCGTAAAGGGTTACGTTGATGAAAAGCTTTGACACTGATCCAGATGACTCTGAGTCTCAATCTAGATACATATTGAAAGTGGGAGCAATTAGCTAGAGTGGCTCCCTGTAGAGCATTGTAGACATAGAAATTTGAAAAATACATACGGATCTGAATGTGGCAGACCCGTTGACTAAACCTCTCTCACAAGCAAAACATGATCACACCTTAGTACTCTCTCGGCATTAATCACATGGCCATGTGAACTAGATTATTGACTCTAGTAAACCATTTTGGTGTTGGTCACATGGCGATGTGAACTATGGGTGTTAATCACATGGCGATGTGAACTATTGGTGTTAATCACATGGCGATGTGAAATGGATTATTGACTCTAGTGCAAGTGGGAGACTGAAGGAAATATGCCCTAGAGGCAACAATAAAGTTGTTATTTTACATTTCCTTATTCATGATAAACGTTTATTATTCATTATAGAATTGTATTGATCGGAAACCTTAATACAAGTGTGAATACATAAACAAACACCGTGTCCCTAGTGAGCCTCTACTAGACTAGCTCATTGATCAAAGATGGTTAAGGTTTCCTAACCATTGACATGAGTTTTCATTTGATAACGGGATCACATCATTAGGAGAATGATGTGATGGACAAGACCCATCCGTTAGCTTAGCATAATGATCGTACAGTTTTATTGCTATTGATTTCTTCATGTCAAATACATATTCCTTCGACTATGAGATTATGCAACTCCCGGATACTAGAGGAATGCCTTATGTGCTATTAAATGTCACAACGTAACTAGGTGATTATAAAGATGCTCTACAGGTATCTCCGAAGGTGTTTGTTGAGTTGGCATGGATCCAGATTAGGATTTGTCGCTTCGAGTATCAAAGAGGTATCTCTGGGCCCTCTCGGTAATACACATCATAAGCTTGCAAGCAAACGACTAAGGAGTTGGTCACGAGGTGATGTATTACGAAACAAGTAAAGAGACTTGCCGGTAACGAGACTGGACTAGGTATGAAGATACCGAGGATCGAATCTCGGGCAAGTAACATACTGATAGACAAAGGGAATAACGTATATTTTCATAACGGTTCGATGATAAAGATCTTCGTAGAATATGTAGGAGACAATATGGGCATCTAGGTTCCACTATTGGTTATTGACCGGAGAGGTGTCTCGGTCATGTCTACATAGTTCTCGAACCCGTAGGGTCCGCACGCTTAATGTTCGATGACGATATTATAGTATACGAGTTATGTGATTTGGTGACCGAATGTTGTTAGGTGTCCCGGATGAGATCACGGACATGACGAGGAGTCTCAAAATGGTCAAGAGGTAAATATTGTTACATAGGACGATAGTATTCGGACAACGAAAGTGTTTCGGGGGGTACCGGGTACATATTGGGTCACCGGAAGGGGTTCCGGGCACCCCCGGCAAAAGATATGGGCCTTATGGGCCAAGAGGGGAAACGCACTAGCCACCAGGAGCTGCTACTCCCCCCATATGGGCCAAACCAGAGGGGAAGGGAGAAGGAAAGGGGGGATTCCTCCTCCCCTTCCTTCCCTCCTCCCTCCTATTTCCTTCCCCCTCAGGTAAATAAGGAATGGGGGCGCCGGCCATGGGAAGGCCCCAAGTAGGATTCGGCCTACTTGGACGCCTCCTTGGCTGCCTCCCCTATCCCCCACCTATATATATATATATATATATATATATATATATATATATATATATATATATATATATATATATATATATATATATATATATATATGGGGGGGGCGCCCCTAGCACACCCGAGACAATTGTTAGCCGTGTGCGGCGCCCCCTCCACTGTTTACTCCGACGGTCATATCTTCATAGTGCTTAGACGAAGCCCTGCGAGGATCACTTCATCAACATCGTCACCACGCCATCATGCTGACGGAACTCATCTAGTACCTCAACGTCTTGCTAGATCAATAAGGCGAGGGACGTCACGGAGCTGAACGTGTGCAGAACGCGGAGGTGCCATGCGTTCGGTACTTGATCGATTGAAGCGTGAAGAAGTTCGACTACCTCAACCGCGTTGAGAAATGCTTCCGCTTACGGTCTAGGACGGTACGTAGACACACTCTATGCATCTCCATGGATAGATCATTGTGTGTGCATAGATTTTTTTTGTTTTCCATGCAACGTTTCCCAACACCTCCTGCCCGGGGCCTCCTAACTAGTCCTGGTCGTCGGTGGTCTCCATGTAGTAGTAGGCTCTGTCGTGGTAGTAGTAGTCGTCAAGGGGATCAACGAGCTCCAGGGCTCCATCATCTGATCGCAGCAATCGGGTAGAGGGGAAAAGGGGGTAGCAAAGAAATCGTGAGTACTCATCCAAAGTACTCGCAAGACTTACATCAGATCTATGCTAAGTATGCATCGTCATCAAAGGAATGGGGCTATATCTTTGGACTATATTGCAGAAATGCCAGAATAGAGGGGAAAGCCTAGCCTATCGAACACTAGCATCTTGCTGCGTCTTGCAAAATTAGAAGAGTGCAGATTAGAATATCATAAAGTAACAAGTATATTTAGTAACCCTAGAGATCCTTCCTCGACTACCTACGAGAAAGCGATCCCGGAGCCATCATATCCATTCAGTGTCACAAGTATCCAGTTCTAGTTGTAGTAGATTGGGATGCAACTCTGAGTGTCCGTCACCGTGGACATGGCTATTTGAATAGATAAACTTCCCAGGGTACACCAACTTACCCAACACGCTCAATTAACTCCGTCCGAACACACTTTTCTGGGTCATGCCGGCCTCGGCTGATCGACACACCGTAGTCCTAGGTAGGCTCAACAGAGAGGCCATCACGTCGGTCTACATCCTAAATGCGAAGGGGTCATGGGCCAATCGTCCTTTGCAATCTTGCACATTGCATGGACGGTCGGGATCAGTGCTGGCTACCTCTTTATACAAAGCAGGTGCTTACGCGAACCACCCGGGCACGTACCGCTCAACTGCTGACGGTTGGGAGCTTTCGAAAGAATCATATGACACCGAGCGCCCATACTTATTCCCGCATGGTGGTTAGTGCAAAAAGTCCAGAGGCCTACTTAGATCACATATCCAAACCCGTCAGTCTCTTCGGACCGCGTGTAGATGATCAGTGATCCTGTCGCTCCGCCTCGAGGACTTACGACAAGGGTCAGGCCCATCCCTCTCTAGGGCGGTCTACCTAGCCGGTCGTGCCTTGTAATTATCTCGCGGGTACCTTCCAGGTCAAACCAACTTCAGTAACCCTCGCGGGTACCCCTCGGGGTCGACCCAACTTCAAAAAGGGACTTAGGTAAAGTCAAGGTATCCGTGTGTCCAAAACATCAAGGGGGAATATTAGGAATCACCCTCGATGGATTCTTACTCGATGTAATTGTCAAGGTGACCATGGAGGAATCAGCCTCAAAGGGTTCACACTTGAGGTGTTGCACGACAGATTCATCATCGGAGGTGGTGAAAGAGGAATCACCCTCGGTAACCCACAACCGGCTAGCTACGCTATAGAGATATCATAAGGAGTGAGGTAGGAGGTATCACCATCGGCACCGATAGTAGCTCTGCAGAATCGTACAACTAGGGGGTGCGGTGATGCGTCGGTCTCTACACATTGATCATGTTGATCGAGTCATCGGTGACAAAGCGGGGCACCAAGGACAAGGATGAGGGGTCACTGATGGATCACTAACCAACCTATACTAAGCAAATAGGATCAGGTAAAGTAACAACATCAAGTTACAATAGCAGGCTACACATTATAATAGGAAGTATAGAACAATAGTAGGAAAATTAAATGCAATCATGAGAGAGAAGGAATGGGCTATATAGGAATGATCAAGGGGGTTTTGCTTGCCTGGAAGCTCTGCTGAAAGGGGCTGGTCGTCAGGAGCGTACTCGTACTCGGGGACTAGCGTTGCTCTCGAGGTCTACTGGAGAGAAGAGGGGGAACAAACAACAAATATAAAGCAAACAAAATAACTATGACGCGGGACATGGAAATATGATGTGCTAGGCATGACCTATTGCAGTGCTACACATTATAGACGGAGCGGGAAACTATCTGTAGATATTTTCCAGGCATTAGGCAGTTATCGAACAGACGATCCGGATGGGAAGGTTACATGTTTGCTGTGTTGGAAGCATGTGACAGGTATGTGGGTAGCATATTCGGATTCGTCATATTTTTCTGAGAAATTTCCATATATAAACTATTTTCATCCGAGTTACATTTTATTTTATATGATTTTTCAAAGTTTTAATGATTTTCTGAAAATCCCGAGATTAAATTAATTCAAAAGACACAGTTAAATACGTTTGTCACTTAGCAGTGGGCTAGCCACTGAGTCTGACATATGGGGCCAGGGGCCCAGTTGACTTAGTCAACATTCCAGTCAGGAGTTGCTACCTCTTGAGCATGCGTTGGTTTTCCCTTGAAGAGGAAAGGTGATGCATCAAAGTAGCGTAAGTATTTCCCTCAGTTTTGAGAACCAAGGTATCAATCCAGTAGGAGACAACGCACAAGTCACCTAGTACCTACACAAACAATCAAGAACCTTGCAACCAACACGATAAAGGGGTTGTCAATCCCTTCACGGTCACTCGCAAAAGTGAGATCTAATAGAGATAGTAAAGTAAATATTTTTGGTATTTTTGTTGTATAGATTGGAAAGTAAAGATTGCAAGATAGTAAATGAGATGTGATGTAAATAAAATATGTGTAATATAATAGGAAAGAGACTCGGGGGCCATAGGTTTCACTAGTGTCTTCTCTCAAGATAGCATGTATTACGGTGGGTGAGCAAATTACTACCGAGCAATTGATAGAAAAGCGCATAGTTATGAAGATATCTAAGGCAATGATCATGAATATAGGCATCACGTCCGTGTCAAGTAGACCAAAACGATTCTGCATCTACTACTATTACTCCACACATCGACCGCTATCCAGCATGCATCTACAGTATTAAGTTCATAAGAACGGAGTAACGCATTAAGCAAGATGACATGATGTAGAGGGATAAACTCAAGCATTATAATATAAACCCAATCTTTCTATCCTCGATAGCAAAAATACAATACGTGCCTTGCTGCCCCTATTGTCACTAGGAAAGGACACCGCAAGATTGAACCCAAAGCTAAGCACTTCTCCCATTGCAAGAAAGATCAATCTAGTAGGCCAAACTAAAGCGATAATTTGAAGAGACTTGCAAAGATATAAAATCATGCATATAAGAATTCAGAAAAGAGCCAAATAATATTCGTAGATAATCTTGTTCATAAATCCATAATTCATCGGATCTCGGCAAACACACCGCAAAAGAGTATTACATCAAATAGATCTCCAAGAACATCGAGTAGAACTTTGTATTGAGAATCAAAGGGAGAGAAGAAGCCATCTAGCTAATAACTATGGACCCGAAGGTCTGTAGTAAACTACTCATGCTTCATCGGAGAGGCAATGGTGTTCATGTAGAAGCCCTCCATGATCGATTACCCCACTGGCAGATCGCCCGGAAAGGCCCCAAGATGGGATCTCACGGGTACAGAAGGTTGCGGTGGTGGAAAAGTGGTTTCGTGGCTCCCACTAATGTTTCTAGGGTATAAGAGTATATATAAGTGAAATAAGTACGTCGGTGGAGCTACGAGGGGCCAACGAGGGTGGAGACGTGCCTACCCCCCTGGGCGCGCCCTCCTGCCTCGTGGCTTCCTCGTGGAGTTCCAGACTTCGAGTCCAAGTCTTCTGGATTGCTTTCGGTCCAAGAAAGATCATCGTGAATGTTTCATTCCATTTGGACTCCGTTTGGTATTCCTTTTCTGCCAAACTCTAAAATAGGCAAAAAAACAGAAACTGGCACTGGGCCTCCGGTTAATAGGTTAGTCCCAAAAATAATACAAAAGAGCTTATTAAAGCCCATTAAACATCCAAAACAGATAATATAATAGCATGGGACAATAAAAAATTATAGATACGTTGGAGACGTATCAAGCATCCCCAAGCTTAATTCATGTTCGTGCTCGAGTAGGAAAATGATAAAAACAGAATTTTTGATGTGGAATGCTTCCTAACATAATTATCAATGTAATTTTCTATATTCTGGCATGAATGTTCAGATCTGAAAGATTCAAGAAAAAAGTTTGATATTGACATAAAAATAATAATACTTCAAGCATACTAACAAAGTAATCATGTCTTCTCAAAATAACATGGCCAAAGAAAGTTCATCCCTACAAAATTATATAGTTTGGCTATGCTCCATCTTCGTCACACAAAATATTAAATCATGCACAACCCCGGTTTCAGCCAAGCAATTATTTCATACTTTAGTATTATCAAACTTTTTCAACTTTCACGCAATACATGAGCGTCAGCCATGGACATAACACTATAGGTGGAATAGAATGGTGGTTGTGGCGAAGACAAAAAGGAGGAAGATGTTCTCACATCAAATAGGCATCTTAATGGGCTATGGAGATGCCCATAAATAGATATCAATGTGAGTGAGTAGGGATTGCCATGCAATGGATGCACTAGAGCTATAAATGTATGAAAGCTCAATAAAAGAAACTAAGTGGGTGTGCATCCAACTTGCTTGCTCACGAAGACCTAGGGCATTTTGAGGAAGTCCAACATTGGAATACACAAGCCAAGGTCTATAACGAAAATTGCCACTAGTATATGAAAGTGTCAAAATAATAGACTCTCTATCATGAAGATCATGGTGCTACTTTGAAGCACAAGTGTGGAAAAAGGATAGTAGCATTGTCCCTTCTCTCTATTTCTTTTTTTGTTTGGCTTCTTTGGCCTCTCTTTCTTCATTGGCTTCTTTGGCCTCCCTTTTTTCATCACACGGGACAATGCTCTAATAATGATAATCATCACACTTCTGTTTATTTACACCTCAAGGATTACAACTCGATACTTGGAACAAAATATGACTCTATATGAATGCCTCCGGCGGTGTACCGGGATGTCCAATGAATCAAAAGTGACATGTATGAAAAAGTTATGAATGGTGGCTTTGCCACAAATACGATGTCAACTACATGATCATGCAAGGCAATATGACAATGATGGAGCATGTCATAATAAACGGAACAGTGGAAAGTTGCATGGAAATATATCTCGGAATGGCTATGGAAATGCCATAATAGGTAGGTATGGTGGCTGTTTTGAGGAAGGTAAATGGTGAGTTCATGCATGGTACCGGCGAAAGTTGCACGGTACTAGAGAGGCTAGAAACGGTGGAAGGGTGAGAGTGCATAAAATTCATGGAGTCAACATTAGTCATAAAGAACTTACATACTTATTGCAAAAATCTACAAGTCATCAAAACCAAGCACTATATGGATGCTCCTAGGGGAAGGGTTGGTAGGACTTAACCATCGCGCGATCCCGACCTCCACACATAAGGAAGACAATCAAAGAAACACATCATGCTTCAAATTTGTTACACAATGGTTACCATACGTGCATGCTATGGGACTTGCAAACCTCAACACAAGTATTTCTAAAATTTACAATTACTCTACTAGCATGAATCTAATATCACCATCCTCATATCTAAGGATGGCAATGGGTCAGGTTTGGATCGGGTTGAACAATATCAAATCCATATCCATATCCATGAAGACAGTCTTTGCCTGCCCATGAAAAAATCCATGGATGAAAAATTGTGTCCATGTCCAAATCCGATGGATATCCATATCCACTGGATATCCATTGGGTCCTCTCGAGACATATAAATAAGACTTAACACAATATTAACATAAACTCTTCCATTCTTCACCTCGTGGCAAGCTAGGCTTCACTTATGGTAAATCAACATCCAGTAACAACCTAGGATCATTTAGTATTTTTCTAATAGATGAGAATGACGAGTCATTTAAGGAGATAAAAATAAGGGAAGGGGTGTTGGAGTATGTTACAGAGAGGATTGACTGTCAACTTATAAAAGTTACGATGGGGATTGTGTGATTTCTTATGCATGTTTTAGATAAAAAAAGTGTAAAATTGTCGTGGGACATGTGAACATGGGGCAGGGATGGCAGATTTTCCCCCCATTAAGTCATACTATCGGGTCGGGTTTGAGTATATCCATGGGTACAAGATTATATCCATGCCCTACCCACGAACAATCGGGTCGGGTTTGGGCGCCGCCCATGGACACAAAAGCATATCCAAACCCTATCCATTCGGGTCGGATATCCATGGATATCCATGTCCATGGATAAAATTGCCATCCTTACTCATATCTCAAAAAAATCATCAAGCATCAAACTTCTCATAGTATTCAACACACTTTATATGAAAGTTTTTATTATACCCATCTTGGATGCCCATCATATTAGGACTAGTTTTATAGCCAAATCAAATTACCATGCTGTTCTAAAAGACTCTAAAAATAATATAAGTGAAGCATGAGAGATCAATAATTTCTATAAAATAAAACCACCACCGTGCTCTAAAAAAATATAAGTGGAGCACTAGAGAACAATTATCTAGCTCAAAAGATATAAGTGAAGCACATAGAGTATTCTAATAAATTCCGATTCATGTGTGGCTCTCCCAAAAGGTATGTACATCAAGGATGATTGTGGTAACTAAAAAGCAAAGACTCAAATCATACAAGACGCTCCAAGCAAAACACATGTCATGTGGTGAATAAAAATATAGCCTCAAGTAAAGTTACCAATAGACGAAGACGAAAGAGGGGAAGGCTTCCGGGGCATCCCCAAGCTTAGGCTTTTGGTTGTCCTTGAATTTTACCTTGGGGTGCCTTGGGCATCCCCGATCTTAGGCTCTTGCCACTCCTCATTTCATCCATCGTAAGATAACCCAAAACTTGAAAACTTCAATCACATAAAAATAATAAACCACTACTATAAGTCTTGTATCAAACCAATTTGTATTTTGTTTTTTTATTATATCTACTGTATTCCAACTTTTCAATGGCAAAAACTCATCAAAGAAAACCATAGAGCCATCAAGATAAGCACACAACACAAAGAAAACAGAACAGTCTGTAGCAATATGACTATTATGAATACTTCTGTAACTTCAAAAACTCAGAAAACTTAGGACAACCTGGTCATTTGTATATTTATCTACCACAATTGGAATGGGTATTATATCGCTCTCTGGTAAAAATGAAAATTAATTTCGTGAGTGTAAACTTTCTGTTTTTTTCAGCAAGATCAAACAACTATTGCCCAAGAAGATCCTAAAGGCTTTACTTGGCACAAACACTAATTAAAACACAAAAAACACAATAATAACAGTAAAATAATTGTATACTAACACTCAAGAACAGGAAGAAAAAAGCAAAAATAAATTTTAATCAATGGCTTGCCTCCCAACAAGGGCTATAGTTTTACGCCCTTAGCTAGGCATAATTTTTAATGATGCTCACGAGGATGATAATAATTGAAGCACAAAGAGACCATCATAAAGCATGTGACGAACACATTTAAGTCTAACATACTTCCTATGCATCGGAATTTGATAGGAAAACAAATTAGCAAGACAAGCAAGATCTAGCATATGCATGAAAGAAAACAATAGCAATCTCAACATCAAGAGAGGTAATTTAGTAACATGAAAATTTCTACAAGCATATTTTCCCCTCTCATAATAATTATATGTAGGATCATAATCAAATTCAACAATATAACTTTCACGTAAAATATTCTCTTCATGATCCACATGCATGCAAAGTTGACACTCATCCAAAATAGTGGGATCATCATCAAATAAAGTCATGACCTCTCCAAACTCACTTTAAATATTATTATTGCAAACATATTCATCATGAGGCTTAAATAAACTTTCAAGATCATAAGAAACATTATCACCCCAATCATGATCATTGCAATAAGTAGAGGACATGACAAAACAAGCATCCCCAAGCTTGGGGTTTTGCATATTATTAGCACAATTGACATTAATAGTAAAATTATTGCAATCATGCTTTTCATTCAAGGAGATATCATGAATCACCTCATAAATTTCTTCATGAAAATTTTCAAATTCACGATTCTCAAGAAAAATTTCATAAAGATAATCAAGTGCACTCAACTCACTAGCAATTGGTTCAACATAATCAGATCTTTTGAAAAGATTAGCAATTGGATGAGGATTCATATCAATAGATTTTTAGCAAGAGAAGATGCAAGCAAATAGAAGGCACATGGTAACACAGGCAAAGGTAGCAAACAAGATTGCACACAAAAACAGATCTGGCAAGAAAACGACGAACGGAAAAGAGAGGCGAATAAAATGGCAAATTTTTCTGAAGTGGGGGAGAGGAAAACAAGAGGCAAATGGCAAATAATGTAAATTGCAAGGAGATGAGATTTTATGATGGGTACTTGGTATGTCTTGACTTGGCGTAGATCTCCCCGGCAACGGCGCCAGAAATCCTTCTTGCTATCTCTTGAGCATGTGTTGGTTTTCCCTTGAAGAGGAAAGGGTGATGCAACAAAGTAGCGTAAGTATTTCCCTCAGTTTTGAGAACCAAGGTATCAATCCAGTAGGAGACAACGCACAAGTCACCTAGTACCGGCGCAAACAATCAAGAACCTTGCAACCAACGCGATAAAGGGGTTGTCAATCCCTTCACGGTCACTCGCAAAAGTGAGATCTAGTAGAGATAGTAAAGTAAATATTTTTGGAATTTTGTTGTATAGATTGGAAAGTAAAGATTGCAAAATAGTAAACGAGATGCGATGTAAATACAAGAGATGTAATATAATAGGAAAGAGACTCGGGGGCCATAGGTTTCACTAGTGGCTTCTCTCAAGATAGCATGTATTACAGTGGGTGAACAAATTACTGCCGAGCAATTGATAGAAAAGCGCATAGTTATGAAGATATCTAAGGCAATGATCATGAATATAGGCATCACGTCTGTGTCAAGTAGACCATAACGATTCTGCATCTACTACTATAACTCCACACGTCGACCGCTATCCAGCATGCATATAGAGTATTAAGTTCATAAGAACGGAGTAACGCATTAAGCAAGATGACATGATGTAGAGGGATAAACTCAAGCAATATAATATAAACCCCATCTTTCTATCCTCGATGGCAACAATACAATACGTGCCTTGCTGCCCCTACTGTCACTGGGAAAGGACACCGCAAGATTGAACCCAAAGCTAAGCACTTGTCCCATTGCAAGAAAGATCAATCTAGTAGGCCAAACTAAAGCGATAATTTGAAGAGACTTGCAAAGATATCAAATCATGCATATAAGAATTCAGAGAAGACCCAAATAATATTCATAGATAATCTTTTTCATAAATCCACAATTCATCGGATCTCGGCAAACACACCGCAAAATATTATTACATCGAATAGATCTCCAAGAACATCGAGGAGAACTTTGTATTGAGAATCAAAGAGAGAGAGAGAGAAGAAGCCATCTAGCTAATAACTATGGACTCGAAGGTCTGTGGTAAAATACTCACGCTTCATCGGAGAGGCAATGGTGTTGATGTAGAAGCCCTCTGTGATCGATTCCCCCTCCGGTAGATCACCGGAAAATGCCCCAAGATGGGATCTCATGGGTATAGAAGGTTTCGTGGCTCCCCCTGATGTTTCTAGGGTATAAGAGTATATATAGGCGAAATAAGTACGTCGGTGGAGCTATGATGGGCCCACAAGGGTGGGGGCGCCTACCCCCTGGGTGCGCCCTCCTGCCTCGTGGCTACCTCGTGGAGTTCCATACTTCGACTCCAAGTCTTCTGGATTCCTTTCGGTCCAAGAAAGATCATCGCGAAGGTTTCATTTCGTTTGGACTCCATTTAGTATTCCTTTTCTGCAAAACTCTAAATAGGCAAAAAAAACAGAAACTCACACTAGGCCTTCGGTTAATAGGTTAGTCCCAAAAATAATATAGAAGAGCATATTAAAGCCCATTAAACATCCAAAATAGATAATATAATAGCATCAAACAATAAAAAAATTATAGATACGTTGGAGACGTATCACACATCCCCAAGCTTAATTCCCGCTTGTCCTCGAGTAGGTAAATGATAAAAACAGAATTTTTGATGTGGGATGCTATGTAACATAATTATCAATGTAATTTTCTTTATTGTGGCAAGAATGTTCAGATCCAAAAGATTCAAGACAAAAATTTAATATTGACATAAAAATAATAATACTTCAAGCATACTAACAAAGTAATCATGTCTTCTCAAAATAACATGGCCAAAGAAAGTTCATCCCTACAAAATCATATAGTTTGGCTATGCTCCATCTTCGTCACATAAAATATTCAAATCATGCACAACCCCGGTTTCAGCCAAGCAATTGTTTCATAGTATTCTCAAACTTTTTTAACTTTCACGCAATACATGAGTGTGAGCCATGGACATAGCACTATAGGTGGAATAGAATGGTGGTTGTGGAGAAGACAAAAAGTAGGAAGTTGGTCTCACATCAACTAGGCATGTTAATGGGCTATGGAGATGACCATCAATAGATATCAATGTGAGTGAGTAGGGATTGCCATGCAACGGATGCACTAGAGCTCTAAATGTATGAAAGCTCAACAAAAGAAACTAAGTGGGTGTGCATCCAACTTGCTTGCTCACGAAGACCTAGGGCATTTTAAGGAAGCCCATCATTGGAATATACAAGCCAAGTTCTATAATGAAAATTCGCACTAGTATATGAAAGTGACAAAATAAGAGACTCTCTATCATGAAGATCATGGTGCTACTTTGAAGCAAAAGTGTGGAAAAAGGATAGTAGCACTGTCCCTTATCTCTTTTTCTCTCTTTTTTTGTTTGGCTTCTTTGGCCTCTTTTTTTCATTGCCTTTTTGGCCTTCCTTTTTCCTCACACGGGACAATGCTCTAATAGTGATAATCATCACACTTCTATTTATTTACACCTCAAGGATTACAACTCGATACCTGGACCAAAATATGACTCTATATGAATGCCTCCGGCGGTGTACCGGGATGTGTAATGAATCAAGAGTGACATGTATGAAAAAATTATGAATGGTGGCTTTGCCACAAATACGATGTCAACTACATGATCATGCAAGGCAATATGACAATGATGGAGCGTGTCATAATAAATGGAATGGTGGAAAGTTGCATGACAATATATCTCGGAATGGCTATGGAAATGCCATAATAGGTAGGTATGTTGGCTGTTTTGAGGAAAGTAAATGGTGGGTTTATGGTACCGGCGAAAGTTGCGCGGTACTAGAGGGGCTAGCAACGGAGGAAGGGTGAGAGTGCGTATAATCCATGGACTCAACATTAGTCATAAAGAACTCACATACTTATTGCAAAAATCTACAAGTCATCAAAACCAAGCACTACACGCATGCTCCTAGGGGAAGGGTTGGTAGGAGTTAACCATCGCGCGATCCCGACCTCCACACATAAGGAGGACAATCAAAGAAACACCTCAAGCTTCAAATTTGTTACACAACGGTTACCATACGTGCATGCTACGGGACTTGCTAACATCAACACAAGTATTTCTAAAATTCACAATTACTCTACTAGCATGACTCTAATATCACCATCCTCATATCTCAAAACAATCATCAAGCATTAAACTTCTCATAGTATTCAACGCACTTTATATGAAAGTTTTTTATTATACCCATCTTGGATGCCCATCATATTAGGACTAGTTTTATAACCAAAGCAAATTACCATGCTATTCTAAAAGACTCTAAAAATAATATAAGTGAAGCATGAGAGATCAATAATTTCTATAAAATAAAACCACCACCGTGCTCTAAAAAGATATAAATGAAGCACTAGAGCAAAATTATCTAGCTTAAAAGATATAAGTGAAGCACATAGAGTATTCTAATAAATTCCGTTTCATGCGTGTCTATCCCAAAAGGTATGTACAACAAGGATTATTGTGGTAAACTAAAAAGCAAAGACTCAAATCATACAAGACGCTCCAAGCAAAACACATATCATGTGGTGAATAAAAATATAGCCTCAAGTATAGTTACCGATAGACGAAGACGAAAGAGGGGATGCCTTCCGGGGCATCCCCAAGCTTAGGATTTTGGTTGTCCTTGAATTTCACCTTGGGGTGCCTTGGTCATCCCCAAGCTTAGGCTCTTGCCACTCCTTATTTCATACATCGTAAGATAACCCAAAACTTGAAAACTTCAATCACACAAAACTCAACAAAGTCTTCGTGAGATCCGTTAGTATAAAAATAATAAACCACTACTATAAGTGTTGTATAAAACCAATTAATATTTTGTTTTTATATTATATCTACTCTATTCAAACTTTTCTATGGCTAAAACTCATCAAAGAAAACCATAGATTCATCAAAATAAGCACACAACACAAAGAAAACAGAATCTGTCAAAACAGAACAGTCTGTAGCAATCTGACTATTTCGAATACTTCTGTAACTCCAAAAACTCTGAAAAATTAGGAAGACCTAATAAATTTATATATTTATCTACCGCAAGTGGAATGGGTATTTTATCGCTCTCTGGTAAAAAAGGAAAATTAATTTCGTGAGCATAAACTTTCTGTTTTTTCAGTAGGATCAAACAACTATTGCCAAAGAAGACCCTAAGGGCTTTACTTGGCACAAACACTAATTAAAATACAATAATAATAGTAACACAATTTTACTAACACTCAAGAACAGGACACAAAAAGAAAAAATAAATTTTATTCAATGGGTTGCCTCCCAACAAGCACTATAGTTTTACGCCCTTAGCTAGGCATAATTTTTAATGATGCTCACGAGGATGATAATAATTGAAACACAAAGAGAGCATCATAAAACATGTGACGAACACATTTAAGTCTATAATATTTCCTATGCATAGGAATTTTGTAGGAAAACAAATTAGCAAGACAAGCAAGATCTAGCATATGCATGGAAGAAAACAATAGCAATCTCAACATGAAGAGAGGTAATTAAGTCACATGAAAATTTCTACAAGCATATTTTCCCCTCTCATAATAATTATATGTAGTATCATAATCAAATTCAACAATATAACTTTCACATAAAATATTCTCTTCATGATCCACATGCATGCAAAGTTGACACTCATCCAAAATAGTGGGATCATCATCAAATAAAGTCATGACCTCTCCAAACCCACTTTCAATATTATTATTGCAAACATATTCATCATGAGGCTTATATAAACTTTCAAGATCATAAGAAACATTATCACCCCAATCATGATCATTGCAATAAGTAGAGGACATGACAAAACAAGCATCCCCAAGCTTGGGATTTTGCATATTATTAGCACAATTGACATTAATAGTAAAATTATTGCAATCATGCTTTTCATTCAAGGAGATATCATGAATCACTTCATAAATTTCTTCATGACAATTTTCAAATTCACGATTCTCAAGCAAAATTTCATAAAGATAATCAAGTGCACTCAACTCACTAGCAATTGGTTCAACATAATCAGATCTTTTTAAAAGATTGGCAAGTGGATGAGGATTCATTTCGATAGATTTTTAGCAAGCGAAGATGCAAGCAATTAGAAGGCACATGGTAACACAAGCAAAGGTAGCAAACAAGATTGCACACAAAAACAGACCTGGCAAGAAAACGACGAACGGAAAAGAGAGGCGAATAAAATGGCAAATTTTTGTAAAGTGGGGGAGAGGAAAACGAGAGGCAAATGACAAATATTGTAAATTGCAAGGAGATGAGAATTTATGATGTGTACTTGGTATGTCTTGACTTGGCGTAGATCTCCCCGGCAACGGCGCCAGAAATCCTTCTTGCTACCTCTTGAGCATGTGTTGGTTTTCCCTTGAAGAGGAAAGGGTGATGCAGTAAAGTAGTGTAAGTATTTACCTCAGTTTTGAGAACCAAGATATCAATCTAGTAGGAGACAACACACAAGTCACCTAGTACATGCACAAAAAATCAAGAACCCTGCAACCAACACGATAAAGGGGATGTCAATCCCTTCATGGTCACTCACAAAAGTGAGATCTAATAGAGATAGTAAAGTAAATATTTTTGGTATTTTTGTTGTATAGATTGGAAAGTAAAGATTGCAAAATAGTAAACGAGATGCGATGTAAATAAAAGAGATGCAATATAATAAGAAAGAGACCCGGGGGCCATAGGTTTCACTAGTGGCTTCTCTCAAGATAGCATTTATTACGGTGGGTGAACAAATTACTATCGAGCAATTAATAGAAAAGCGCATAGTTATGAAGATATCTAAGGCAATGATCATGAATATAGGCATCACGTCCGTGTCAAGTAGACCGAAACGATTCTTCATCTACTACAATTACTCCACACATCGACCGCTATCCAGCATGCATCTAGAGTATTAAGTTCATAAGAACGGAGTAACACATTAAGCAAGATGACATGATGTAGAGGGATAAACTCAGGCAATATGAAATAAACTGCATCTTTCTATCCTCAATGGCGACAATGCAATACGTACCTTGCTGCCCCTACTGTCACTGGGGAAGGACACCGCAAGATTGAACCCAAAGCTAAGCACTTCTCTCATTGCAAGAAAGATCAATCTAGTAGGCCAAACTAAACCGATAATTCGAAGAGACTTGCAAAGATTTCAAATCATGCATATAAGAATTCAGAGAAGAACCAAATAATATTCATAGATAATATTGTTCATAAATCCACAATTCATCGGATCTCGGCAAATACACCGCAAAATATTATTACATCGAATATATCTCCAAGAACATCAAGGAGAACTTTGTATTGAGAATCAAAGAGAGAGAGAAGAAGCCATCTTGCTAATAACTATGGACCCGAATGTCAGTGGTAAACTACTCACGCTTCATTGGAGAGGCAATGGTGTTGATGTAGAAGCCCTCCGTGATCGATTCCCCCTTCGGCAAATCACCGGAAAAGGCCCCAAGATGGGATCTCACGGGTACTGAAGGTTGCGATGGTCGAAAACTGGTTTCGTGGCTCCCCCTGATGTTTCTAGGGTATAAGAGTATATATAGGCGAAAGAAGTACGTCAGTGGAGCTACGAGGGCCCCACGAGGGTGGGGGCGCGCCTACCCCCTGGGCGCGCCTTCCTGCCTCGTGGCTTCCTCGTGGAGTTCTAGACTTCAAGTCCAAGTCTTCTGGATTGCTTTCAGTCCAACAAATATCATCGCGAAGGTTTCATTCCGTTTGGACTCCGTTTGGTATTCCTTTTCTACAGTACTCTAAAATAGGCAAAAAAACAGAAACTAGCACTGGGCCTCCATTAATAGGTTAGTCCCAAAAATAATATAAAAGAGCATATTAAATCCCATTAAACATCCAAAACAGATAATATAATAGCATCGAACAGTAAAAAATTGTAGATACATTGGAGACGTATCAGCAGTCAACTGAGTTGATTGTTGACTGGTCAAACTGCCAGGTGGGGCTAGGGCATCTGTGACTGAAAGACTAACTAACTTGGTTTGCTTAACTAATCTAGCAGTGGTGCCACATTGTCAGTGTAATTAGCAGATTAGCACTAATTAACAAGCTGACACGCGGGACCCACATGTCAGTGGCTAGGGGCACACTCAGCATGTTGATGACGGTCAACATGATTAACTAGGGCCAGGGGGCCCACTTGAAGTGACCCGGGTGGGCCCCAGGCCATGCCACATTAAGGGGGGTGCCGGATACTGCTCTGGCGCCCCTCCTCACGGCGGAGAGCTCCGGCCAGCATCGGATTTCGCTACCGTGGGCCAAAATGAGCGTCGCGACTCGCGTTCGAACGGGTAAAACACGCCGCGCGCCAAGGGGGTGACTGAAGATGGACGGATGGTCAGGCTATGCGGCAGCCGAAGCACGGTCTTTGTGGAAATATCGAGGTGCAAAGCGAACGCGAGAGCTAACTAGCTAAGCAGTAGCAGCAACTCACCTAGTGGACACACGGTGGTTTGATGACGGATTAGGAGTAGCAAGATGGCTGTAGCGGACGGAGCTCGCTGGTGGCCGAATGTGGATGGAGGCATTCGATCTGCCGGTCACAGGGCTCCTTGAGGCACATTGGTTGAGGCAAACGATGCACGACGTCGAGGTGGAGTGGTGGGACACGAAGGGGCTTCAAGGAGGGCTCGGGGGCCATGGTGGTGACGACGGCGCGGCGACGGTGGCGCTTGGACGACAGAGGAGAGGAGAGAGCTAGCGATGGAGGCGAGGGGAGAGCGATGGGGGAATATCCGGGGGGTGCGGGTGTAACACCCCGGATGTAACTTTCCCTATTTGTACTCCAACTCTTGCCGTTTCCGGCCTTAAGTTATTTTATTTTTCTTGGGTTTGGGTCTTTGTCTCTGTGTGTTGTTATCGTTGTCATGCATCTCATATCATGTCATCATGTGCATTGCATTTGCATACGTGTTCATCTCATGCATCCGAGCATTTTCCCCGTTGTCCGTTTTGCATTCCGGCACCTCGTTCTCCTCCGGTGGTCCTTTCTACCTTTCTTTCATGTGTGGGGATTAAACATTTCCGGATTGGACTGAGACTTGCCAAGCGGCCTTGGTTTACTACCGGTAGACCGCCTGTCAAGTTTCGTACCATTTGGACTTCGTTTGACGCTTCAACGGTTAACCGAGGGACTGAAAAGGCCTCGTGTGTGTTGCAGCCCAACACCCCTCCAATTTGGCCCAAAACCCACCTAACCCTTCTCCATCACCTAGAGCATTCGATCACGATCGCGTGGCCGAAAACCGCACCTCATTTGGAGCCTCCTAGCTCCTCCTATGTATAAAAAGGCACCTCCACCGAAATTCCCGGATCATTTCCACCCTAAACCTAGCCCCCTTCCCCTCCGCGCGCCGGACGCGTCCGGTCCACGCCGGACAAAGTCGCCGCCGCCACTCCCATGCTGCCACGTGTCCCACCGCGCGCCCACTTCGCCGGCCCGGGAGAGCCCGGGGCAGGCCCCCGAGGCCCGTTGCCTTCCGCCGCCGCCCGCCGCATCTTCCCGAGGCCCGGCCTCTCCTCTGCCGAGGCGCGCCGCCCGCCGGCCGCCCTCCGCCGTGCCGCCGCACCGGCTTCGCCGCGCTGTCGCCGCCCGGCATCCTGCTCGCTGCCCGCACCGTGGGCGCCGCCCCGCCGCCTCTCCGGCTCCCCGCCGGCCGGATCCGGTGAGATCCGGCCCGGGAGCACCTCGCTGCCGTCATCCCGCTCCAGCCACCTCCGTTTTTCCAGCGAACCTCATTTTGCATGCAGATCCAGATCGGATGAACAGTAAACCCTAGGTGGTTTTTCTTCTAAGTCCCTAAAGTTTCAGATCCATGTGCTCATGTTCATAGCATCGTATCTCCTCATCCGTAGCTTCGATTTGGGCATATAGCATATCAAATTGTTCGTCTCAGAGAGTACATCATTTCATTCCATTGCATCATTTTCATTTGAGTTCATCTTGATGCCCGAAATGCTGTTAGAAGGAGGCTACTTGAGATAATTGTCAGATCTGCTACTCCATTTAGACATTTGTTATTTTTGCCATGTTTATTGTGTGCATGATATGCCCTGATGCTCTACATATGTTTTGTTAAGGGTTTTGTCATCTTTTCAGAGGTGCACCCCATGTATTTTTGTGATGTGTGTGGTGACTAGCACAAGCTTGCCAAGTGCGGCACTTGGTAATTCTGTTTTCAGGGACTTAGCATTTCCACTAAGTCCTTGAGCTGTTTAGTTCATGATGCCATATGTTCATGTTGTTTCCTAGTGATCCGTGCCTCTTTTGAGGATGATTAGTAAGGATGTTTTGTAAATCTTGTAGTGCTCTATCCATCCATGTCTTTGTTTGCAATTCTGGAGCATCCTAGCTTTAGTCAATCGAGCTCTACTTTTGCTACTTTGTGAATCTGGGCAGATTGTCAACTTGTTTGCAATTTTGTCGATGATGTTGTAGTTGATCCGTGCATGCTATACTATTGTTCTTGCCATGTCTAGCTTGCATTTTGTGTATTCTTGATGTATGTATGCTTAGCTTATCATGACTTGCACCGTAGTGAGTGCATCGAGCTCGTAAACATGCCTACTTGATATCTGTTTTCAGCATGTCCCAGTTTTCACTAAGTCTGAAAACTGATTATGTTTTTGTCATGTTCACATGCTTGCAAATGTATTTTGTGATCCCTTTTGGCTCAAGGTCACTAAGGGACTTTTGTTAAGCTCTTTGAGTAGCTCCATGCCATGCTTTACTTTGTCATGTTCAGGTCCTATAGCATATAGTTTTGATGCTCCGAAGAGTGCTATCTGATCTGAAATTCCAGACAAGTGTGAATTTCACCAAGTCTGAGATCTGTTTACCATATGCATTTTTGCCATGCTTGTTTGAACCTGTTAATGGATGAATTGGCCGTAGCTCAGTGCTAGACTTTTGTTAATCATCTTGAATGCATCCTTGGAATGTATTTTGATGCCATGTTTGGGTGTTGTAGCATGTTCATCTCATTGCATTTAGATGACTACTTGCTGTAAATCGCAGATCGTGGTCATATTTGAATCGCTTGCCTTTTCCAAACCGTAACTCCGATTCTGGTGATCTTTAGATCGTTTTCATAGCGATTTCATCTCATCTTTCCAGTTGCACTCTTGGTTTTCCAAGTTGAGGCCAGGTTCTTGCATTTCCTGTCACATCTTGCATATGCATCCCGCATAGCATACCATGTTTGCATCATTTTGTTTGATCCTTGCACGTGGTTGATTGTGTTCCGTTTGTTTGTTTGTCTTGTTTGGGTAAAGCCGGGAGACGAGTTCACTAACGAGGAGCCCGTTGAGTTTGCTTTCGAGGATCCAGTCAACTCTGACAACTTTGCAGGCAAGATGATCATACCCTCGAAATCACTACTATCTTTGCTTTGCTAGATGCTCGCTCTTTTGCTATGCCATGCTACGATGCCTACCACTTGCTTTCAAGCCTCCCAAATTGCCATGTTCAGCCTCTAACCCACCATGTCCTAGCAAACCATTGATTGGCTATGTTACCGCTTTGCTCAGCCCCTCTTATAGCGTTGCTAGTTGCAGGTGAAGATTGGAGACCGTTCCTTGTTGGAACATTATTTACTTGTTGGGATATCATTATATTGCCATGTTATCTTAATGCATCTATATACTTGGTAAAGGGTGGAAGGCTCGGCCTCTCGCCTAGTGTTTTGTTCCACTCTTGCCGCCATAGTTTCCGTCATATCGGTGTTATGTTCCTGGATTTTGCGTTCCTTACGCGGTTGGGTTATAATGGGAACCCCTTGATTGTTCATCTTGATTAAAGCTTTTCCAGCAATGCCCAACCTTGGTTTTACCATTTGCCACCTAGCCTCTTTTTCCCTTGGGTTTCCGGAGCCCGAGGGTCATCTTATTTAACCCCCCCCCCCCCCCCCCCCGCCCGGGCCTGTGCTCCTCTGAGTGTTGGTCCGAACTGGGCAGCCAACAGGGCCACCTCGGGGAAACTCGAGGGTTGGTTTTACTCGTAGCTTAACCTATCTGAGTGTGCCCTGAGAACGAGATATGTGCAGCTCCTATCGGGATTTGTCGGCACATTCGGGCGGCGTTGCTGGTCTTGTTTTAACATATCGAAGTGTCTTGAAGAACCGAGGTACCGAGTCTGATCGGAACGTCTCGGGAGGAGGTCTATTCCTTCGTTGACCGTGAGAGCTTGTCATGGGCTAAGTTGGGACTCCCCTGCAGGGATTTGAACTTTTGAAAGTCGTGCCCACGGTTATGGGCAGATGGGAATTTGTTAATGTCCGGTTGTAGATAACTTAAACATTAACTTAATTAAAATGAATCAACTGTGTGAGTTACCGTGATGGCCTCTTCTCGGCGGAGTCCGGGAAGTGGACACGGTGTTGGAGTAATGTTTGCCGCAGGATTACCCTCTTTAGTTATGCGTTCGCGCTTTGCCTTCTCTTCTTGCTCTATTTTGCGAATAGGATAGCCACCATATATGCTAGTCGCTTGCTGCAACTCCACATATTTACCCTGCCTTACCTATTAAGCTTAAATAGTCTTGATCGCGAGGGTGCGAGATTGCTGAGTCCCTGTGGCTCACAGATTACTATTACACCAGATGAAGGGCCTGATGATACAGCTCCAGATGGCGCGCTTGAGCTCAAGTGGGAGTTCGACGAGGACTCTCAGCGTTACTATGTTTCTTTTCCCGATGATCAGTAGTGGTGCCCAGTTGGGGTGATCGGGACCATGTCGCATGTTGGGTTGTCTTTTATTTTGGCGCCATAGTCGGGCCATGAGTGTTTGAATGATGTAATGTTATTTATGTACTTGATTGACGTGGCGAGTGTAAGCCAACTATGTTATCTCCCCTTTCGTTATATAATTTACATGGGATGTTTGTGAAGATTGCCTAACTTGCGACATATGCCTTCAATGCGATTATGCCTCTAAGTCGTGCCTCGACACGTGGGAGATATAGTCGCATCGAGGGTGTTAAAAGTTGGTAATCGGAGCCTTCCCTGACCTTAGGAGCCCCCACTGTTTGATCGTTTTTAGCAGCCGAGTTGTGTCTAGAAAAATGTTTTGAGTCATTTAGGAATTATATATCGGAGAGTTTAGGAATTCTTTTTACTTCCCATTCTCCTCATCGCTCTGGTAAGGCATCCTGACGTAGAGTTTTGACTCTTCTCTTCTCAAATTTCACAAAAAAAATTTAGGATCACGCGGGTATCTTGGAATCATTCCGATGGTATTATGATGAGAACATTGTCTTGGTGCCTCCTGTCAGGGGTTTAGTGGAAGTGTCCCGGGGAGTTGAGCTCTGAGGTGTTGTCATCATAATTTTATCGTTGCAGTTCTGGAATACCTGAGTTTAGTACGCCGACATCGAAAATCTCTTTTATGCAGTTCGTTGGTGAGATAACCTCGATGCCACCTAGTACTGGGGCGGGAGTTCGGGAGAATCGCCATAACTTGTATAACGGATGCTTTTCGAAGGTTGAGGTAGATGGTTTCCGAAGTTTTTTCTTGGTTATGTGTTGAAGGATGGATACAACTGGATGTATGATTTGCTAGTTTGGGTGAGATATTATGCTTCCCCTATATCCCCAACACCTGATTGCATAACCGGAAAGGTTCGGGAGTTTCATAGGTGGGAATTCTTGTAGCTCTAGTTCTTCTTCCACGGATATTGGTTTGAGATTGGGATTTCTTACCGATTATTCGTTCTTGATCCGTACCTTGTTGATTTATTTCTCTACCTTAATTCTACGTGGCTTCTCAATTTATGGATATGTGACCATTTCAAGAGGAATGCATTTGTTCATTTTGTTCGGATGTGAAGACTATATGTTGCAATTTTCATTTCGTTGGATTCAGCTTCATTTTATCTGTCTATGTGCTAACGGTGGTCAACCTCTTCAGGATGGCTCCCGCTAAGAACACCAATCAGAATCAGAACCAGAATCAAGATCCGCCACCACCTCCACCTCCTCCGGAGGCATGGCAAGCTATGATGGCCGCAACCAATGCAAACACGCAGTTGATCATGCAAATTCTTCAAGAGCACAATCAAGGCAACCAAGGGAACCAAGGCAACAATCAGAATCACTTTGCTACACTCAACCAGTTCCTTACTAACGGGCCAAAGACTTTCAGCAATTCTGTTGAGGCAACTGATGCTGACGATTGGCTTGTGGATCTGTGCAAGCATTTTGAGTGTAGTAACGTCAGGCCTGAGGACTTTGTCAAGTTCGCGTCCTTCCAACTCAAAGATCAAGCTGCAGAATGGTTCTAGCAGTACAAGGATTCCAGAGGTGGACGTGTGATCACTTGGGATGAATTCCGTCAAGATTTCCGAGCTCATCACATCCCTCAGAGTGTGACTGAAAGCAAGCGTGAGGAATTCCGCAACCTGAAGCAAGGCTCTTTGTCTGTCTATGACTACAACAAGTTGTTCCAGAAGCTCGCCCGCTTTGCCAAGCAGGATGTTCCTGATGAGAAGAGCATGATATACCAGTTCAGGGGTGGTCTCAGAGAAGAAATCCAGCTAGCTCTTGTTCTCTTTGAGCCCTTGAGGTACGATGAGTTCTACAACATGGCACTGAAGCAAGAGGCCGCTCAACTGAGGTGTGATGCTTCCAAGAAGCGAGTCAGAGACACTACTCCTTCTTCCTCTACTCAAGTGACCAAGCAGCAGAAGTATTGGCTTCCTCCTCCTCCGTTTCGTCAGCCGTATCAGAAGAGCAAAGCTGGCAATGGTTCTTCCCACCCACCCAACCCTGGCTTTTAGAACAAGACTTTGTCTCAAGCTCCAAGATCGAGTGCTCCATACCACCGTCCGCTTTCAGAGGTCATGTGCAACAAGTGCCAACAGAAGGGTCACTATGCCAACAAGTGTTTCAACCAGAGGCGTCTTCCTCCTCCTCCTCCTGTCAGATCGGCAAGTATAGCGGTGGTCAAGCATAACCCCAAGCACGCCAAGGTCAATTTGATGAATGCAGCTCAGGCAGAGGACTCGTCAGATGTCATCATGGGTAACCTTCCTGTTAATGATATTCCTGCAAAAGTTCTTTTTGACACTGGTGCATCGCATTGTTTCATGTCAAAGCCATTTTTTTTACCAAGCATGAGTTCATTTCTTCTCATTTGGGTAAACAAATGGATATCGTTTCTCCTGGCAAACGTTTGAGTGCAAGTCTGGAGGTGCCAGATGTTACTATCACCTTGGGTGACTACAAGTTTCTGTCTTCTCCAATGGTTCTTGGCAACTCGGATATTGATCTTATTCTCGGAATGGGTTGGCTTTCTAAGCACAAGGCGCATCTTGATTGTGCAGCCAGGCAGATTCAATTGACTCATTCGTCTGAGGATGTAATTGTCTTTGCCGCTCGGGATAACACTATCCGTCTGTTTTCTCTCAATGAGAAGGGTGAACTGGATGCTATCTCGTAGATTCCAGTCATTTGCGAATATCAAGACGTCTTTCCAGAAGAGCTTCCAGGAATGCCTCCGCACCGGCCAGTTGAATTCATTATTGATCTCGAGCCCGGCACGGAACCTGTGTGCAAGCGTCCTTACAAGCTCGGACCTGAAGAGTTGAAGGAGCTGAAGAAGCAACTCGATGTTCAAGAAAGAATGGGTCTCATCCGGCCTAGTTCTTCTCCGTGGGGTTGTGGTGTTCTTTTTGTGAAGAAGAAGGATGGAACGGACCGACTTTGTGTTGATTACCGTCCATTGAACAAGAAGACCATCAAGAACAAATACCCACTTCCCAACATCAACGAGCTGTTCGAACAACCCAAAGGTGCCCAACTATTCTCCAAGCTTGATCTCCGTATGGGTTATCATCAGATTCGAATCGGTGAGCAAGATATTCCCAAGACGGCTTTCAGGACAAGCTATGGTTCATATGAATACATTGTCATGTCTTTTGGCCTCGTCAATGCTCCTCCGACGTTCTCTCGCATGATGAACTTCATCTTCAACGCCTACACCAATGACTTCGTTTTGGTCTATCTCGACGACATTCTGGTTTTCTCAAAGAACAAGGAAGATCATGCCAAGCACTTGCGTTTGGTACTCGACAAGCTGAGGGAACACCAGTTCTACGCCAAGTTCTCCAAGTGTGAATTTTGGCTCGATGAGGTTCTTTATCTTGGTCATATTATCTCTACCAAGGGCATTGCCGTGAATCCTGAGAAGGTGTCTGCAATTGTGAATTGGGAACCTCCTCAGAACGTGAAGCAACTCTGTAGCTTCCTCGGTCTCGCAAGTTATTGTCAAAGATTCGTTGAAAACATTTCTAAGATCACGAGGCCTCTCTCAAATCTTCTCCAGAAGCACATCAAGTACGTTTGGTCTCCGGAGTGTGACATTGCTTTCAACACTTTGAAAGAGAAATTGATCACTGCTCCAGTTCTGACTCCGCCTGATGAATCCAAGCCGTACGAGGTCTTTTGTGATGCCTCTCTCCAAGGTCTTGGTGCAGTGTTGATGCAAGAGAAGAAAGTTGTTTCTTATACCTCTCGCCAGTTGAAGCCCAATGAGAAGAACTACCCCACTCATGATCTCGAGTTGGCGGCAGTGGTGCATGCTCTTTTGACTTGGAGACATCTCTTATTGGGAAGAAAAGTGGACATTTTCACTGGTCACAAGAGTCTCAAGTACATCTTCACTCAGCCTAATCTCAACCTCAGGCAGACTCGTTGGGTCGAAATGATTCAAGAGTATAATCCGAGTATCGAGTATACTCCAGGCAAGGCCAATGTGATTGTTGACGCATGGAGCAGGAAGGCTTATTGTAACAGCCTGATTCTTAAGCCTTATCAACCCGAGCTTTGTGAAGCTTTCCACAAACTTAATCTGCAAGTTGTTCCTCAAGGTTTCCTCGCCAACCTTCAAGTCTCTCCTACCTTGGAAAACCAGATTCGACAAGCCCAGCTTCTTGATGCTATGGTGAAAAAGGTGAAGATTGGGATTGCCAAGAGTCAACCCAAGTACAAGTGCTACCGCCTTGATGACAAGGATACTCTCTTCTTCGAGGATCGTATTGTTGTGCACAAAGGTGAACTTCGTAAAGTGATCCTGAACGAGGCTCACAATTCTCTCCTCTCCATCCATCCTGGGAGCACGAAGATGTATCAGGACCTCAAGCAGGCTTATTGGTGGACTCGAATGAAGCACGAGATTACTCAATTCGTGAATGAGTGTGATGTCTGCAGAAGAGTGAAGGCAGAACACCAAAGGCCAGCCGGTCTCCTCCAACCTCTTGCCATTCCAGAATGGAAGTTTGACCACATTGAGATGGACTTCGTGACTGGGTTTCCAAAATCCAAGCGTGGCAATGATGCTATATTCGTTGTCATTGACAAACTCACCAAAGTGGCTCACTTTCTGCCTATCAAAGAGTCAATCACTGCAGCTCAATTGGCGGAACTCTATACCTCTCGAATTGTCTCTCTGCACGGTATTCCTCAAGTGATCTCTTCAGACCGTGGCAGCATCTTTACCTCCAAGTTTTGGATTCCTTTCAGAAGGCCATGGGCACCAACATCCGCTTCAGCACAACTTTCCATCCTCAAACTAGCGGTCAAGTCGAGCGTGTCAACCAGATTCTTGAAGATATGCTCAGGGCTTGTGTGATCTCCTTCAGCATGAAGTGGGAGGATTGTCTTCCTTATGCTGAATTCTCCTACAACAACAGTTTTCAAGCAAGTTCGGGCAAGGCCCCATTTGAAATTTTGTATGGCAGGAAGTGTCGTACCCCTCTCAACTGGTCCGAAACCGGTGAACGTCAGCTTTTGGGAAATGACTTAATCACAGAGGCAGAAGAAATGTGCAAAGTCATTCGAGATAACCTCAAAGTAGCCCAATCCCGGCAGAAGAGCTACTATGATAGTAAGCACCGTGATTTGGTTTTCGAGATCGGAGATCACGTTTACCTCCGCGTCTCTCCTATGAAAGGTACTCATCACTTCGGTATCGAAGGGAAGCTTGCCCCCAGATACGTGGGACCTTTCAAGATTGTCAGCAAGAGAGGCGACCTCGCCTATCAACTCGAGCTTCCTTCAAACTTTGCAAATGTTCATGATGTGTTCCATGTCTCTCAGCTCTGAAAGTGCTTCAAGACTCCTGACCGCACCATCAACTTCGAGGACACTGAGCTCCAAGAAGATCTCTCCTATCGTGAGCACCCCGTTGCTATCCTTGAAGAGACTGAACGCAAGACTCACAACAAGTCGATCAAGTTCCTCAAAGTCAAGTGGTCACACCATTCCGACCGTGAAGCTACCTGGGAACGCGAGGATCACCTCCGTTCTGAGTAACCGGCGTTCTTTCAGTCCTAGATCTCGGGACGAGATCCTTTCGTAGTGGTGGAGTGTTGTAACACCCCGGATGTAACTTTCCCTATTTGTACTCCAACTCTTGCCGTTTCCGGCCTAAAGTTATTTTATTTTTCTCGGGTTCGGGTCTTTATCTCCGTGTGTTGTTATCATTGTCATGCATCTCATATCATGTCATCATGTGCATTGCATTTGCATACGTGTTCATCTCATGCATCCGAGCATTTTCCCCGTTGTCCGTTTTGCATTCCGGCGCTTCGTTCTCCTTCGGAGGTCCTTTCTACCTTTCTTTCGTGTGTGGGGATTAAACATTTCTGGATTAGGCTGAGACTTGCCAAGCGGCCTTGGTTTACTACCGGTAGACCGCCTGTCAAGTTTCGTACCATTTGGACTTTGTTTGACGCTCCAATGGTTAACCGAGGGACCGAAAAGGCCTCGTGTGTGTTGTAGACCAACATCCCTCCAATTTGGACCAAAACCCACCTAACCCTTCTCCATCACCTAGAGCGTTCGATCACGATCGCGTGGCCGAAAAACGCACCTCATTTGGAGCCTCCTAGCTCCTCCTATGTATAAAAAGGCACCTCCACCGAAATTCTCGGATCATTTCCACCCTAAACCTAGCCCCCTTCCCCTCCGCACGCCGGACACGTCCGGTCCGCGCCGGACAAAGTCGCCGCCGCCACTCCCATGCTGCCACGTGTCCCGCCGCGCGCCCACTTCGCCGGCCCGGGAGAGCCCGGGGCAGGCCCCCGAGGCCCGTTGCCTTCCGCCGCCGCCCGCCGCATCTTCCCGAGGCCCGGCCTCTCCTCCGCCGAGGCGCGCCGCCCGCCGGCCGCCCTCCGCCATGCCGCCGCGCCATCGCCGCCAGGCGTCCTGCTTGCTGCCCGCGCCGTGGGCGCCGCCCCGCCGCCTCTCCGGCTCCCCGCCGGCCGGATCCGGTGAGATCCGGCCCGGGAGCACCTCGCCGCCGTCATCCCGCTCCGGCCACCTCCGTTTTTCCGGCGAACCTCGTTTTGCATGCAGATCCAGATCGGATGAACAGTAAACCCTAGGTGGTTTTTCTTTTAAGTCCCTAAAGTTTCAGATCCATGTGCTCATGTTCATAGCATCGTATCTCCTCATCCGTAGCTTTGATTTGGGCATATATTATATCAAATTGTTCGTCTCAGAGAGTACATCATTTCATTCCATTGCATCATTTTCATTTGAGTTCATCTTGATGCCCGAAATGCTGTTAGAAGGAGGCTACTTGAGATAATTGTCAGATCTGCTACTCCATTTAGACATTTGTCATTTTTCCCATGTTTATTGTGTGCATGATATGCCCTGATGCTCTACATATGTTTTGTTAAGGGTTTTGTCATCTTTCTAGAGGTGCAACCCATGTATTTTTGTGATGTGTGTGGTGACTAGCACAAGCTTGCCAAGTGAGGCACTTGGTAATTCTGTTTTCAGGGACTTAGCATTTCCACTAAGTCCTTGAGCTGTTTAGTTCATGATGCCATATGTTCATGTTGTTTCCTAGTGATCCGTGCCTCTTTTGAGGATGATCAGTAAGGATGTTTTGTAAATCTTGTAGTGCTCTATCCATCCATGTCTTTGTTTGCAATTATGGAGCACCCTAGCTTGAGTCAATCGAGCTCTACTTTTGCTACTTTGTGAATCTGGGCAGATTGTCAACTTGTTTGCAATTTTGTCGATGATGTTGTAGTTGATCCGTGCATGCTATACTATTGTTCTTGCCATGTCTAGCTTGCATTTTGTGTATTCTTGATGTATGTATGATTAGCTTATCATGACTTGCACCGTAGTGAGTGCATCGAGCTCGTAAATATGCCTACTTGATATCTGTTTTCAGCATGTCCCAGTTTTCACTAAGTCTGAAAACTGATTATGTTTTTGTCATGTTCACATGCTTGCAAATGTATTTTGTGATCCCTTTTGGCTCAAGGTCACTAAGGGACTTTTGTTAAGCTCTTTGAGTAGCTCCATGCCATGCTTTACTTTGTCATGTTCAGGTCCTGTAGCATATAGTTTCGATGCTCCGAAGAGTGCTATCTGATCTGAAATTCCAGACAAGTGTTAATTTCACCAAGTCTGAGATCTGTTTACCATATGCATTTTTGCCATGCTTGTTTGAACCTGTTAATGGATGAATTGGTCGTAGCTTAGTGCTAGACTTTTGTTAATCATCTTGAATGCATCCCTGCCATGTTTGGGTGTTGTAGCATGTTCATCTCATTGCATTTAGATGACTACTTGCTGTAAATCGCACATCGTGGTCATATTTGAATCGCTTGCCTTTTCCAAACCGTAACTCCGATTCCAGTGATCTTTATATCGTTTTCAAGCGATTTCATCTCATCTTTCCAGTGGCACACTTGGTTTTCCAAGTTGAGGCCAGGTTCTTGCATTTCCTGTCACATCTTGCATATGCATCCCGCATTGCATCCCGCATAGCATACCATGTTTGCATCATTTTGTTTGATCCTTGCATGTGGTTGATTGTGTTCCGTTTTTTTGTTTGTCTTGTTTGGGTAGAGCCAGGAGACGAGTTCGCTAACGAGGAGCCCGTTGAGTTTGCTTTCGAGGATCCAGTCAACTCTGACAACTTTGCAGGCAAGATGATCATACCCTCGAAATCACTACTATCTTTGCTTTGCTAGATGCTCGCTCTTTTGCTATGCCATGCTACGATGCCTACCACTTGCTTTCAAGCCTCCAAAATTGCCATGTTCAGCCTCTAACCCACCATGTCCTAGCAAACCGTTGATTGGCTATGTTACCGCTTTGCTCAGCCCCTCTTATAGCGTTGCTAGTTGCAGGTGAAGATTGGAGACCGTTCCTTGTTGGAACATTATTTACTTGTTGGGATATCATTATATTGCCATTTTATCTTGATGCATCTATATACTTGGTAAAGGGTGGAAGGCTCGGCCTCTCCCCTAGTGTTTTGTTCCACTCTTGCCGCCATAGTTTCCGTCATATCGGTGTTATGTTCCCGGATTTTGCATTCCTTACGCAGTTGGGTTATAATGGGAACCCCTTGATAGTTCGTCTTGATTAAAGCTTTTCCAGCAATGCCCAACCTTGGTTTTACCATTTGCCACCTAGCCTCTTTTTCTCTTGTGTTTCCGGAGCCCGAGGGTCATCTTATTTAACCCCCCCCCCCCCCCCCGGCTAGTGCTCCTCTGAGTGTTGGTCCGAACCGGGCAGCCTGCGGGGCCACCTCGGGGAAACTCGAGGGTTGGTTTTAGTCGTAGCTTGACCTATCTGAGTGTGCCCTGAGAACGAGATATGTGCAGCTCCTATCGGGATTTGTCGGCACATCCGGGCGGTGTTGCTGGTCTTGTTTTAACCTGTCAAAGTGTCTTGAAGAACCGAGGTACCGAGTCTGGTCGGAACGTCTCGGGAGGAGGTCTATTCCTTCGTTGACCGTGAGAGCTTGTCATGGGCTAAGTTGGGACTCCCCTGCAGGGATTTGAACTTTCGAAAGCCATGCCCGCGGTTATGGGCAGATGGGAATTTGTTAATGTCCGGTTGTAGATAACTTAAACATTAACTTAATTAAAATGAATCAACTGTGTGAGTTACCGTGATGGCCTCTTCTCGGCGGAGTCCGGGAAGTGGACACGGTGTTGGAGTACTGTTTGCCGCAGGATTACCCTCTTTAGTTATGCGTTCGCGCTTTGCCTTCTCTTCTCGCTCTCTTTTGCGAATAGGATAGCCACCATATATGCTAGTCGCTTGCTGCAACTCAACATATTTACCCTGCCTTACCTATTAAGCTTAAATAGTCTTGATCGCAAGGGTGCGAGATTGCTGAGTCCCTGTGGCTCACAGATTACTATTACACCAGATGCAGGGCCTGATGATACAGCTCCAGATGGCGCGCTTGAGCTCAAGTGGGAGTTCGACGAGGACTCTCAGCGTTACTATGTTTCTTTTCCTGATGATCAGTAGTGGTGTCCAGTTGGGGTGATCGGGACCGTGTCGCATATTGGGTTGTCTTTTATTTTGGCGCCGTAGTCGGGCCATTAGTGTTTGAATGATGTAATGTTATTTATGTACTTGATTGACGTGGCGAGTGTAAGCCAACTATGTTATCTCCCCTTTCATTATATATTTTACATGGGATGTTTGTGAAGATTGCCTAACTTGCGACATATGCCTTCAATGCGATTATGCCTCTAAGTCGTGCCTCGACACGTGGGAGATATAGTCGCATCGAGGGTGTTACAGCGGGTTCGCCCGAGGGGTCGCGGTGGCGGCCTTATCCCCTCGATGCTGTGGCGGCGCGGGATGGCGAGCAGGTCCGGCGAGGACAGCGCGGCGCGGTCGGGTGCACCAGGTGGAGGAGAGAGGAAGGGGATGACGGGGGGAGCAGGCTAGGAGTTTTGGGCCAGACCTAGTGCACTAGGCCCAGTGCCTTTTCTTTTTTCTTTTTTCTTTTCTTTATTTAATTCTGTTTTATTTTTATTTCTAATAGCAAATGATTTTCATAAATATGGAACTTGGCCCATAATTAGTATTGTAATATTATGTGTTGCCAAAAAAGTTTGGGAGATAAAAAATAGTTTGGATTTTTTATAATTATAAAAGCATTTTAAAATGCTATTTTTGCATTGTTTTAAATGCTAGAGCCCTAGTGAGCAAACAAGTGATGTTGTTTTCCTCAACCATAATTAGTTTTGAAATATTTTTTAAAAGATGAACTATTTTCCAACCATGTTTGTGACTTTAAATTCTCACTTTAAATTTGAATTGAATTTAGAGGTGGAATTTGAAATGAGATTTGAGCCCAAGTGATCAAGCATTGCAAATCAAAATGACTTAGCATAATCATTTGGGATCACTATATCTTAATACATGGGGGTGTTACACCGGTGGTGCTCGAGAGGAACATGTTGTCCTCGTGCTCCTCCTACACCTGTTAGAACGCATACATAGGCGCCCGCTCCGACTGCTCCTCCCCGATGACAACGTTGAAGTGCGCCTGTGCATGCTCCATCCTCAAGCCGGCATGCACCGGCGCGGAGTCATCGTCGGAGCCAGTCTCCATTATGGGGTCGTCATTGGAGACCTCCGAAGAGCTGGTTGGCATGCTGACCTTTATTCACCTGGCTCGCGGCTCTGCTAGGCGGACGCAAGGATGTCCACCTCGTGCTTTCTGCTTCGTCGAGAGGCTCTCCCACAAAGCGTTCCAGGTCACGGTCATGGCGAATGTGATGCACTGGAGGAAGATGCGGAGTGGATGGGGTGTGGTGTGGTGTGATCCGGGTGTGACCGCCTTTCAATAATGGATGCCGGTGAGGACAAGGGTCCGGGTGCATCAATGCGCGAGTGACAAAGTTGGTTTGTCGGGCGGCGAGCCTGTTTAATGGAGGCAGGCGGAGGGACAGTCATTGGATGGGCGTGGTAGATATCCATCATGCCCCTTCCCATAAATGTCTCTTCTACAATGAGTAGGCGCGGAGACCAGGGACGCGGCGCGGCGCCCTCGGCCGGCAAGCCGCTTTAATGCCGGCGCTAACGAGAGGTCATGTCTGCTCTGGGCCGACGTTAATGCGGAATGGCTGCTTTACAACGGCATGAACACGGGCAGTTGGCTTCGGGCGGGAAAGGACGCGGGGGAGGAAGAGAGGTTTAAGTGGGCCAAGGTTGTCGGACACTTGTGTGGCAGCGGTCCGAACGCCAGCAAAGCCCTCCCCCTAGTTTGCTTTTGGTTTGCGGGGAAAATGACGTCTAGACCGCCAAAGGAATCGAGAAGCTACGTTGGATGGCAGAACACGACCGAACCACGCCACGCGATCCAGACTGTTACAGGCGGTTTTGAGAGTGTGCGTTCAAGATGCCCTAAGAGCAACTCTAGCAGATCCCGCATCCGGCCGGCCCGCAAAACGCATTTGCAGTTCGCGGAAAAACTGCTTTGCGGGCCGGCGCGGACGACCGCAAATGCAGACCCCGCATAACGGACCCGTAAAAAAGGATATTCGCAGAATATGCTCTTTTATGGGTCGGCTTTGCGGGGTCTGATCTGGCGCAGCTCCTCCCGGGCCGGAAAACCTAAATTTGCACCTTAATTTGATCCAACATAATGCATTTCCTTACTTTTTCAACAACATTGGATACATAACATCACCAAATCTTTGCTAGAATAGAAAGACCAAAGAAAACAAGAACCACAAGTATGCATTTTAGAAGATTTCCAACTTCCATAACTGCTCCCACTAGTTGGACTAATATCTTCTCCATGCATTCATAGTTGATCTGCGGATCCTTGATTTTGCATTCTTCTTTCTTCATCTTTGGTTCGAAAGAAGTAGACGTTGCTTTCCCTCTAGTTGCACATGCAGCCGATTCATTGCTTTCGATTCTACTAAGGAGTGCACAAACATCTATTAATTTTCTTTCTATCAATAAATCAATGTATTCGCCTTCCCAAAACCAAAATAAGCATCCACCTTCCTACACACATGAGTGAGCATGTTCGAAATGAGATACCGCAATTGAACCAAAGAATGAGCTATCAAAATGAGCTACCGCAAGTGCACGTACCCCGTCATTTTCGCATTTGAAGAACACCCATCCGGGGTGTTTCCGCGTGCCCGAACTTAGCCCCAGCACTGTCCACGGGCAGTCGTCGCACTGTATGAGCGGCATCGGCGAGCCACATAGCCGGAGCGCGAGCGCCGAGCCCGGTGGACGACTGGAGGAATCCATGCCCGCAAACCGTCGGCGGCGGCGGGAGGACGAACCCGTACCTGCATGCGGCGATGTGACCTTGCCGGGGCTGCGGAAGATGCTCTCCGACCATTCCATCGCTTGGCGCAGCCTCTGGCGGCCGAAAAAGTCAAATCCGGCGCCCCGTGATGAAGGGTTGCAGTTCCACAACTTTCTAGCCCGCCGACACAGGAGGGGGGTGGGAGGGGAGGCCTCGTGCGTGTGGTGGCCTTTTGGCGTGCTCCCGCCGACCGCTGTCGCTGGAATCTTGGGCGGCAGGCCGGCGGTGGGGAGAGGGGAGGTGGTTCCTGGGGAAAGTGCGGGCTGAAATGCCCCCCCTCCCAACCGCTTCCACTTATATGCAGGGCATCGCGGCGGCGAGGGAGAAACCTACGTATTTGCGGTTTGGGGCCGAGATTTTGCCGCGCCTCTCAATTTTTTTACGGGCCGGTCGCCTTTGCGGGGTCTCTTCGGACAGGGTTTTTCGCACGAACCCGTATTTTGACTGTTATTTTACGGGTCTGCTAGAGTTGCTCTAAGAGAGGATCAGAAACCTAAGTCTATACCCTGTATGTGCTGGTGAAACGGAGGATACTGGTATACCGTCAAAACATGACGAAGTTGGCAAACACACTGAGAGGGTGTTTGGATCACTAGTGACTAGAGACTAGTAGTAGTCACTTTTAGTCAGTAAACCTCCAAACACCCCTGACTAATGGGTGACTACTACTAGTTTAGTCCCTAGTCACCCCACCCCCAACTAAAAGTGACTAAAGTCTCTCCTCTAATTAATTGGCGGGCCCATCCTGTTGCGGGCCCACGCGGTAGTTGCTGTTGCACAAGGGAGAGAAGAAAGATAAATGAAAGGGAGAGAAGAATTTAATACTGAGACATTTAATGTTGACTAGTAGTAGTCACCTTCCAAACAGGACCTGACTAAAAACTTTTAGTCTGACCACTACTAGTCATATGACTAGAGAGTATCTAAACACCCTCTGCTGCTATACTACCGTCGAACCAAACTCGTACTACCACACCGGCTACCAATCCCGATGTGACAGAACTAGCCGAAGTCGGCGAGACGTTAACACCGGGATGATGTTTGCTCGCGCACCGCCGGGCCAGAACTGTGCTTTGCACCTAAAAAGGAGGCCGGGAGTAGCCGCGAGGAGAGGGAAGTGAACAGTCCGCCGCCAGCCAGCCCATGCCAATGGCCGCGCGCCAAGGCACAGAGATGCGGCGGGACACCTCCTCGTCTCGGCGGTGGGCCGGACGGAGCGGGATGCATCAAGAAGCATCATGGCCACGGGACTACGTGTTTAGCCTGCCGTGCACTGTGCTACGGGCCCGCGGGGAATGGCCAGCGTGCTCCCTGGGTGGGCGGCAGGTGGCCGACAGTCGCCGGCCGGGGCAGGGGAAGGCCGGTCGACCGAGCGCGCGGGGATCGAGGGGCATAGGGCGTAGCAGCAGTGTAGGGCAATGGACTGGGACAAATGGGCAATGGATTGTGGTGGTGACGAGCCGGTCAGTGATGGGGTACGGTACGGGCGGAAGCACGTGAGGTGTCTCCGGCGCCACGATCCAGGCGACGGATGGGTGAAATCGGCGAGCTTGGTGGCCTTGGACGAACGAGGACCACGGGATGGTCAAAAGTGCGGCAGCCGGACATTCTCGGCCGTACGTGATTGGACACAAAGGAGTCATCTATGGGCACTATATTACTATCACTAAACACGGAAAGCTGCAATTTCCGCGAGATCGAGATACACACTGCATTAACCCATAGATTCCCTAAGCTTTGTCTCACATCAAGTTTTCTTGAGTTTAACACAAAATAGCTATACGCAAATTGACTAGATTTATAATTTAGACAAATCAATTTTGTGTGAGGAAGAGCGGTTGGAGGAAGAAAGCCCAAGGAAGAAGAAAGAAGGACTACCGTTTGATCTCAATCTAATGGCCTAGAAAATTAACTTATCAAAAAAGAATTAGACGACTCACATGTAGCCGTTCTTTATGTTCAACTAAATTTATAGAAGAGTTATTGCACCTGTGATACATAAACTTACACGGTGAATCCGGATTCATACATAAAGCTAAAAAAGACACAAATCAGCTCTACATTTGAGTACACTTTCGTCGCTCCCCGTTAACTCTATTATTTTTTTAGGTTAACTCTCTCCAGTTCTGCCTACGCATGTCATTAATTCTATGCCATATCAATTAAAAAAATTATGTGGCCCTAGAGGTGCGGAGGATCTCGGCCTCCTGCAGGTAGGAGAGACCCGTTTCCATTTTTATTAGGTTCATCGTATTGCTTGGTGCTGTGCGACGGTGGCCATGCCCCTAAATAGAAATAATGTCTTTCACGTCTTATCCACATCCAATGGTGTGAATATCATCGTCAGAGGACGTGGGAGGTGTGTCTTCGTCGGATATCGCGTGATTCGGTCGTTGCTGGTCTTTGGCTATCTATTTGGATCCAGTTTTGTGTTCGTGTGGTTATAGATTTGATCTTTCCGATCTACAACTCTATTAATTGGCATGGTTGCTGCTCTGGTTAGCTGACCCTTTGGAGCCTTAGCACGCCTGACTGTCTACTACAGTAATGTTTCCCCGACTCCTTTGTGAGGGAGGGGCGATGACGGCGACATGCCTTCGGCTCGCCCTAGTGTTTATAGTCGTCGCTAGGTGATCCATGAATTTAATTGTAATTTTTATTACATCTGGTGTTCTCTGCCATGATTAATGAATAGATTGAAAATTTCTATCGCAAAAAAATTACGTGATGAATTTTACCAACGCCTATCATATGATTATTGAAGATTCCATAATCTTCACCCCGCAATTTTTGGTCCAACGCCGTGCTGGCCAGTTCGCCCGGCCAAAAAGTTCTAGTTAGGCCAGTCATAGTTTTTTTTAAACTGGGCTAGTTATAGTGATAGTAACTTAGCTAGTAAAATTGCATAGTTCAAGACAAAATTTCTTATGTGTCATGTATTTAAGGAAGAGAGATGTGTTTGGAGTAACATAATATGGAGCGCTGGGAGGGTCTAATATGTTATTGTAACATAGCGTTTCTCAAAAGAAAATGAGTCTACAAGCTAATAAATAAAATCAACTATGACACTACTACTATGTTACTTACACTATACGTAACACTAGTACTCTCCATTATGACCAGCCCTTACGTCTTTGTTGCTTCCATGCTTTTTTTTTCAGTCTTCCCTGTGGTGGTCCTGCCAACAATTGGCACTAGAAGACCATGGAAGAGGGAGCCAAACCTAATCTCAAGATTATCCGTGTGACCACATGTAAAATGTAAGAACTTCTACACGTCGGGCATTTGGGCTGACGCGCTCGACTGTATCCCACAGCCCCAAATCTTGCCTGGGCCCCGACCTGTCACTCTACAGTTCGCTACTTGCATGCATTATTGCCACTATCGCTTCTCGTCTCCGTCGAGGAAGATCCAGCCCCGGCGATCCCGATCGAACAACCGGCGGCTATAATTGGTGGTGGATCGTAGGCTATCTAGCTGCACGTATACGTCGCGGAGATCCATCAGGCGTAGCTGTCGAACCTCGGTGATCCCTACCGGTACGCTCTAGAATCCAAGCGCTACAGTCCGTGGACCCGAGTCGCCACCGGCGGCCTCCACAGTACGTCGCGCTCGTCGCGGCTGATCTAGGACGCAATGGAGCGCCGGCATGTTTGAACCTTGGCGCACACACCGACGTCGGCTAACACCGTGATCGCCACGGCACCGGGACGCACATGCATGCACCGTGACCGCGCGACGAGGTAGGAGAGGAGAGCATATCCGTCGCCCCACAACGCGCGCGTCTCCCCTGTGCGTGTAAACTGTGCCTGGATTGTGCGGTGAGCGGTGATCGACAACGACGCTCTGGGCTTGTTGCCATTAATTCTCGATCGCGAGGACGATGGGGAAGACGAATGACGGCGCGTTTCTGTCAGCTTGCTGTACGCGTTGCATCGGCCGCGTCAGCGTCGAGCATATGGCGTGGATCAGAAATCTCGCGAGATCAAGTGGTAGTGTGGTACTATGTTGCTTTCTGGTTTGACGGCTGTGAGAAAATGTTGCTCCAACCTGTCGGTATCAAGACATTCCAAGAAATCTTAAATTCCGCCATGAAAGAGAAACGGAAATGCTGACCGACGAACATTCGTTGGGAGGGAGTGGCACGTCGAACGTACTTTTTATGGCAAACTATATTGTGGAGAAGATGGTAACTTTAGTTTGCAGGCATGACAAATTATAGCAAAACTGAAGCGGATTTGCCATGTCCACCAACTAAAATTGCAATCCTTGGAAAACGTAAATTGCCATGCAAATCGTTCACAATTGCCACTCTTCCCCGCTAACATTCGTTGATAAGAAGTTCTAAAAGAAAAGGTTTTAAGAGATTGACATAGTTATTATCATGACCACACTTTGACCACCCACCTTCTTTTCCGCTGCCACTATCCCCGGCCCTCGCCGCGGTGTTGATGGGTCTCGTTCCCAGAAGACGGTAGAAATCCTCCGCCGGCTGTGCGCAGTGGAGCTCAGTGAGAGGGTGGCAACCTCAGACCTAGTGATGATTTACGACAATGCAGACATGACGATCGTGTGGGCGGCATGCTGTCGTACTTTGCTTGGTGAGGGGTGCATGGTGCGACGACATCAGGTGATGGTGCTGACTGGGTCCTGCTATGGTGCGATGACGCAAAGCTGGTGCGGAAGGGCGGTCTCCCTATCAGGTGGAGCAGTGGTGCACGTGGCATAGCTCGGCAGGCTTCGTCGTAACGATGCAACTCGACGGGCTTTGGCACAATGGCATTGTTTGAGGCCTCCATGGTCTAGATTTGCTGGTTCGCCCTCGAACCGTGATGTGGGATGCACGGCGGCGCGATTCTATTTATATGTCTCAAACGTATTTATAATTTTTGATTGTTTCATGCTATTATATTATCACTTTTAAATATTTTATAGCAATATATATATATTAGTTTTCTAGACTAACCTATTAACCCAATGCCCAGAGTCAGTTGTTGTTTTCTGCATGTTTTTGACTTTTTAGAAAATTCACACCTACGGAGGTCAAAAACCCCTGAGGATTTCATACGAATTCTTTCACATCACGAGGACTCCAGAAAGTGCTGGGACCTGTCGGGGAGGGGGGAGACAAGGGCCCCACACGGCCAGGAGCTGGCCCACGCCACAAGGCCACATGGGCCCCCTAAGCACCACCTATCACCCATTCTTTTGCCTATAAATTCCATAAATCGAGAAAGCCTCGGTACCAATTTTCTCTGATTTTTTTCGCCGCCGCAAGTTCCTGTTCCAAGGAGATCTAATCTGGAGGTCTGTTTCGGCACCCTGCCAGAGGGGGAATCCATCATCGGAGGCTTCTTCATCAACATTGTTGTCTCCATGACCATATGTGAGTAGTTTCCTTAGGACCTTAGGGTACATAGCAATAGCTAGATGGCATCATCTCTCCCTTGTGATTTAGTACAAACTTCCCGTGAGTTGCCTCACATGTTCAGGGTTCATATGTTGTAATCGATGGTTTGTTTGTTAGGATATGATTAATTGTCATTTTATGATCATATTGTTCATTGAAATATATCGAATCTTTTGAAGTTTCTTTGTTGTATAATTAAATAGCCTTGTATGCTCTATGATCTATTTGTCCACTTTGGCCAAGTTTGATGGGTAGTTTTTCAAGGGGGAGTGGTGAACTGTAGTGTGTTCAATCTTGCAGTGATCCATCACAGTGACAGAAAGGGAACAATCACATATTGTATTGTTACCACTAAGAATAAAACAATAATTTATTTATGACACTCGGATGATAGTTTTGCTATCTACATTATTTCATCATGCTTACTGCAATGCTTTGTTTGTCATAAACTTAATACTTTGAGATGCATGTTGGATAGCGGTTTTGGAGTGGAGTATTATTTGTAGACGTAGTTGGATAATGGTCTACATATCATGGATGTAATGTCTATATGAGATTATACCATGAATGATCATAGTAATAAATATAAATAATGTAATTTAATCATTGCTCAACTCTAATTTATTCGCCACACTACACTTGTCTGCTTGGTGAGATGCCACTAGTGAGCCTATGGTCCCGGTTGTCTACTTTACTCTACTGAAAACATCATCAAAAAATAATTTAGCTTATTGTATCGTTTTATTTATTTTATCTATCTATCATTTCCTACCATACCATGCAATTTAATATTATAACTAGTAAGACAAGAATCTTGACAACCTTCTTGACGTGTTGGGGACAAGTGTGATATGTCTCCAATGTATCTACAATTTTTGCTTGTTCCGTGCTGTTATATTATCATTCTTGGATGTTTTACAATCATTTTATATAGCAACTTTATATCATTTTTGGGACTAACCTATTGACATAGTGCCCAGTGCCAGTTGCTGTTTTTTTGCTTATTGTTTACTTCGTAGAAAATCAACCAAACGGAGTCCAAACGCAGCGAAACTTTTTGGAGATTTTTCTAGACCAGTAGACACTTGTTGGGACAAGGAAGTACCAAAGGGGGGCTTCGAGGGGAGCACAATCCACCTGGGCATGCATGGGGGCCCAGGTGCGCTCTGGTGGGTTGTGCCCATCTTGGCCGCCTCTCGCACCGCCTCTTTGCTCTATAAGTATCCCGAAAATCCAAAAACCCTAGGGGAATCGACGAAACACAATTCCAGCCGCTGTAAGTTCCAGAACCACCAGATCCAATCTAGACACCATCACGGAGGGGTTCATCTCCGATGATGCGTGAGTAGTTCATTGTAGACCTACGGGTCCATAGTTAGTAGCTAGATGGCTTCCTCTCTCTATCTCTTTTGATTCTCAATACAATGGTCTCTTGGAGATCTATTTGATGTAACTCTTTTTTGCGGTGTGTTTTTTGGGATCCGATGAATTTTGAGTTTATGATCAGATCTATTTATCCATGAAAATTATTTGAGTTTCTTTGATCTCTTGTATGCATGATTACTTATAGCCTCGTATTTCTTCTTCAAATCTTTGGTTTAGTTAGGCTGACTAGATCGATTTTTCTTGCGATGGGAAGAGGTGCTTTGTGATGGGTTTGGTCATGCGGTGGTCTTTCCCTCTGACAGAAGGGGCAGCAAGACACATATTGATTGTTGCTATTAAGGATAACAAGATGGGGTATATTCCTACATGAATAGATCTTGTCTACATCATGTCATCATTCTTATTGCATTACTTTGTTTTTCCATGAAAACTTAATACACTAGATGCATGCTCGATAGCAAGTGATGTGTGGAGTAATAGAAGTAGATGCAGGCATGAGTCGGTCTACTAATCTTGGACATGATGCCTATATAATGATCATTGCCTGGATATCATCATAATTATTTGAAGTTCTATCAATTGCCCAACAGTAATTTGTTTACCCGCTGTATGCTATTTTTCTCGAGAGAAGTCACTAGTGAAATCTACGGACCCCAGGTCTATTCTTTATCATATTTTCTTTGAGATCTATTTTTATTTGCTTTTGTTGTCAGATCTATTATCATAAAACCCCAAAATTACATGCAACGCCCCATATGTAACCTTCCATATTTGTATTCCAACTCTTGCCATTTTCGGCACTAAGTTATGATATTTCCTCGTTGTTGGGTTTTGTCTCAGTGTTGCTTTTGTCTTTGTCATGCATCTCATATCATGTCATCATGTGCATCGCATTTGCATACGTGTTCGTCTCATGCATCCGAGCATTTTCCCCGTTGTCCGTTTTGCATTCCGGCGCTCCTATGTCCTCTGGTGTCCCCTTTTGCCTCTTTTCGTGTGCGGGTGTTAAACGTTCTCGGATTGGACCGAGACTTGCCAAGCGGCCTTGGTTTACTACCGGTAGACCGCATGTCGAGTTTCGTGCCATTTGGACTTCGTTTGATACTCTAATGGTTAACCGAGGAACCGAAAAGGACTCGTGTGTGTTGCAGCCCAACACTTCTCCAAAGTGGCCCAAAACCCACCTAAAGGCCCTCCATCATCTCGGTCGTTCGATCACGATCGTGCGGCTGAAAACCGTGCTCAATTTGGAGCCTCCTAGCTCCTTCTATGTATATAAAGGCATCTCCCCAAAAATCCCGGATCAAACACCACCCTAACACGTCCGGTCCGCGCCGGACAGATCGCCGCCGCCACTCCCATGCCGCCACGTGGCCTCCCGCGCCTCACATCGCTGCCGGCCCGCCAGGCCCGAGGCGAGCCCCCGAGGCCCATCCGCGCGTGCGCCCCGCCGCCCGCGGCAGCTCACCGGTGACTGCCGCCTCCTCGTCCGGCCGCCGCCGCCTCGACCGCGCCTCCCCGCCGCCCATCGCCGCCCCGGCGAGCTCCCTGGCCGGATCCCGCTTCTCCGGCAACCCCCAAGCCCCGGCCGGCCTCCTCCTCGACATCGGCATCTTCTCCGGCGAGCTCCGGCGATGAACCTCGTTTTGCGTGCCTCGGATCTGGATCGGCTACAGTAAACCCTAGACGGTTGAGTTTTGTCCCAGTTTTCCATAATTTTTTGCATATTTCATCATGCCATATCTTTGCATCCGTGGCTCCGTTTTGGGCGTGTAGCATATCAAATTGTTCGTCTCGATGTGCACTTCATTTCATTCCATTGCAACATGTTCATTTGAGTTCATCTTGATGCCCTAAATGGTGTTGCAAGAGTGCTATGTAATGTTAGTTTCAGATTCTTATCAGATTATGGACATTTATCATTTTTGCCATGTTTAATGTGTGCCTCCTATAAACTTGAGCCCTACATGTGTTTTGAAGTATGCCATGCCATCTTTACAGGGGTGTATGCCATGTATTTTTGTGATCTTTGTGGTGACTAGCGCAAGCATGCAAAGTAGCTCTCGTAATGTTGCTGATTTCAGGGTCTTAGGATTCTTCTAAGTCATTTTCCTGATGATATTTTTATGTCATGTATTCATGTTGCTACAGAGTGATCCATGCCCCTTTTGAGCATGTTCAGTAAGGATGATTTTGAGATATTGTTATGATCTATCCATCCATGTCTTTGTTTGCAATTATGGAGCACCCTAGCATGACTCATTCGTGCTCTACTTTTGCTATAAAATGTTCCTGGCAGATTGTTTACGTGTTAAGCAATTTTGCCGAGGTTGTTGTATTTGATCCATGCATGCTATGAGAGTGTTCTTGCCACGGTTAGCTTATTTGTCATGTCTACTTGCTGGGTGTATGCTTAGTTTGTCATGCAATGCCTTGTGGTGAGTGCATCGAGCTCGCAAACATGCCTACGTAATTTTGTTTTGCCATGTTCCAGTTTTCTGCTAAGTCTGAATCTGTTAACGAAACTTGCTATGTTTACATGGCTGCCATTGTATTTTCTGATCCCTTTTGGCTTATGGTCAGTAAGGGATTTTTGTTATATGCTTTGTGTAGTTTCATGCCATGCCTTGCTTTGCCATGATATGTTCCTATAGCATGTTGTTATCTTGCTCTAAACATTGCTTCCTGATGTTAAATCATGACATGTTATTTTCACTAAGTCTGTGAACCTGTTATCTTTTGCACTTTTGCCATGCTTGTTTGAACCTGCTATTGAGTGAATTAGCCGTAGCTCAGTGTTCATATTTTGTCAAGCATCTTGAGTGGATCACTGCCATGTGCCTTGTTGTTATGTTAGAGTGCAGTAGCTTGTTGTTGTTTATGCATTTAGATGGCCTCGTGCTGTTAATCGTAGATCGGTGCCATATTTGTTTTGCTTGTCTTTTGCAAACCGTGTATCCGATTCCGGTGATCTTCATATCGATTTCGACCAAAATTAACTCATCTTTCCAGCGGCACTCTTGGTTTTCCAAGTTGAGGCCTGGTTCAATCTTTCCTTTGCGAAGCATGCATATGCATTGCGTTTCACATCCCGCATATCATGCCATGTTTTGCATCATGTTGCTTGCGCATTGCACCATGGTTGATTGTGTCTCCCTTTGCTTGTGTTCTTACTTTGGGTAGAGCCGGGAGACGAGTACGTGATCGAGGAAACCGTTGAGAATGTTTACGAGGATCAAGCTTACGTCAACTCGGAGAACTTTGCAGGCAAGATGACCATACCCTCGAAATCACTTCTATCTTTGCTTGGTAGATGCTCGCTCTTTTGCTATGCCTATGCTATGATACCTACCACTTGCTTATCATGCCTCCCATATTGCCATGTCAAATCTCTAACCCACCTTGTCCTAGCAAACCATTGTTTGGCTATGTTACCGCTTTGCTCAGCCCCTCTTATAGCGTTGTTAGTTGCAGGTGAAGATTGGAGTTTGTTCCTTGTTGGAATATGTTTATTGTTGGGATATCACTATTATATCTTGCTTAATTTAACACCTATATACTTGGTAAAGGGTGGATGGCTCGGCCTTATGCCTGGTGTTTTGTTCCACTCTTGCCACCCTAGTTTCCGTCATACCGGTGTTATGTTCCTTGATTTTGCGTTCCTTACACGGTTGGGTTATAATGGGAACCCTTGATAGTTCGCCTTGAATAAAACTCCTCCAGCAAGGCCCAACCTTGGTTTTACCATTCGCCACCTAGCCTCTTTTTCCCTTGGGTTCCGCAGACTCAAGGGTCATCTTTATTTTAAACCCCCGGGCCAGTGCTCCTCTGAATGTTGGTCCAAACTAGAGCCCTTTGCAGCGCCCCCTCGGGGAAACTCGAGGTTTGGTTTTAGTTGTACGGAGCGCTCATCCGGTGTGCCCTGAGAACGAGATATGTGCAGCTCCTATCGGGATTTGTTGGCACATTCGGGCGGCTTTGCTGGTTTAGTTTTACCATTGTCGAGATGTCTTGTAACCGGGATTACGAGTCTGATCGGGTCATCCTGGGAGAAGGAATATCCTTCGTTGACCGTGAGAGCTTGTGATGGGCTAAGTTGGGACGCCCCTGCAGGGATTTGAACTTTCGAAAGTCGTGCCCGCGGTTATGGGCAGATGGGAATTTGTTAATGTCCGGTTGTAGAAAACCTGAAACTTAACTTAATTAAAATGAATCAACAGCGTGTGTAGCCGTGATGGTCTCTTTTCGGCGGAGTCCGGGAAGAGAACACGATCTCGTGTTATGCTTGAACGTAAGTATTTCTAGGATCACTTCTTGATCATATATTCTTGAACGTGCTTTGCCTTCTGTTCTCGCTCTCATTTGCATATGTTAGCCACCATATATACTAGTGCTTGCTGCAGCTCCACCTCATACCTTTTCCCTACCTAAAAGCTTAAATAGTCTTGATCGCGAGGGTGTGAGATTGCTGAGTCCCCGTGACTCACAGATTACTTCCAAAACCAGATGCAGGGACCGATGATACTGTTCCAGGAGATGCGACTGAGCTCAAGTGGGAGTTCGATGAGGACTCAGGAAGATACTACGTTTCCTTTCCAGACGACCAGTAGTGGAGCCCAGTTGGGGCCATCGGGGACATTATGCATTTGGGGTTGTCTTTATTTTGGTTTCGTAGTCGGACCTTGATTGTATCTGGATGACTGTAATGATATATTTATGCTATTGTGTGATGTGGCGATTGTAAGCCAACTATGTATCTCTTTTCTTATTCAGTACATGGGATGTGTAAAGATTACCCCTCTTGCGACATTGCCTACAATGCGGTTATGCCTCTAAGTCGTGCTCCGACACGTGGGAGATATAGCCGCATCGTGGGTGTTACATTACCTTCCTGCACTTTTTCTTTCTTTATTTTTTTATTGCGAGATCTATTTATCCAAAATCATACAAACCAATCTATCTTTTACCCGAGAGGGATTGACAACCCCTCTTACGCGTCGGGTTGCAAGTATTTGTTCTTTGTGTGCAGGTACTGTTTACATATTGTTTCTTGGTTCTCCTACTGGTTCGATAACCTTGGTTTCATAACTGAGAGAAATACCTACCGAAGCTGTACTGCATCATCCCTTCCTCTTCGGGGAAATAGTGATGCGGATACGAGCCATCAAGAAAGGATTTCTGGCGCCGTTGCCGGGGAGGATCAAGTCAAGATAGTCTCCCGTCAACGTGTGATTTCTGGCGTCGTTTCCTGGGGAGTCATCATCAACATCTATCAGGTTCCTAATCACAAATCTCATCTCGTTGCAATTTACATTATTTTCCATTTGCCTCTCGTTTTCACCCCGCCCCACTTCAAAAAATGTCGTTTTATTCACCCTCTTTTTCTTTCACCGTTTTCTCATCAGAACTGTTTTTGTGTGCATTTTTGTTTGCCATTTTTTGACACTATGGATAGTTCTTCCTCTATTGCGTGCATCCTTGAGAACGAGGTGCTTAATTTCAAACAAAGGGGAGGGGAGAATTTAAAAGGTGCTTGGTATAGGATTTGCAATGCTCATAATAGATCTATTCATAAGCAATCTACCATTGATCTTCTTCGCTGACTTTATGTGGGCATCACTACTTGGTATAGATTCGTCCTTGATACAATTACCGGTGGGAATTTCTTGATGTGTCCTTCTCTAGATGCTTTTAATGCTATGGGAAATATAGTGGGTTCACCACCTATTATGATTAATGAAACATCTTTAACTATCGAGCATGTTATGGAAAGGTGATGTCTACCACACAACCTTCTTCTGGTAGACGTTGTTGGGCCTCCAAGTGCAAAAGTTTGTAGGACAGTAGCAAATTTCCCTTAAGTGGATGACCTAAGGTTTATCAATCCGTGGGAGGCATAGGATGAAGATGGTCTCTCTCAAAAAACCCTGCAACCAAATAGCAAAGAGTCTCTTGTGTCCCCAACACACCCAATACAATGGTAAATTGTATAGGTGCACTAGTTCGGCGAAGAGATGGTGATACAATTGCAATATGGATGGTAGATTTAGGTTTTTGTAATCTGAAAATATAAAAAAGCAAGGTAACTAACGATAAAAGTGAGCACAAACGGTATTGCAATGCTTCGAAACAAGGCCTAGGGTTCATACTTTCACTAGTGCAAGTTATCTCAACAACAATAACATAAATGGATCATATAACTATCCCTCAACATGCAACAAAGAGTCACTCCGAAGTCACTGATAGTGGAGAACAAATGAAGAGATTATTGTAGGGTATGAGACCAACTCAAAGTTATTCTTTCCAATCAATCCATTGGGCTATTCCTATAAGTGTCACAAACAACCCTAGAGTTCGTAGTAAAATAACACCTTAAGACACAAATCGACCAAAATCCTAATGTCACCTAGATAGTCCAATGTCACCTCAAGTATCCGCGGGTATGATTATACGATATACATCACACAATCTCAGATTCATCTATTCAACCAACACAAAGAACTTCAAAGAGTACCCCCAAAGTTTCTACCGGAGAGTCAAGACGAAAACGTGTGCCAACCCCTATGCATAGATTCCCAAGGTCACGGAATCCCCAAGTTGATCACCAAAACATACATCAAGTGAATCAATAGAATACCCCATTGTCACCACGGGTATCCCACGCAAGACATACATCAAGTGTTCTCAAATCCTTAAAGACTCAATCCGATAAGATAACTTCAAAGGGAAAACTCAATCCATTACAAGAAGGTAGAGGGGGAGAAACATCATAAGATCCAACTATAGTAGCAAAGCTCGCGGTACATCAAGATCGTGCCAAATTAAGAACACGAGAGAGAGAGAGAGAGATCAAACACATAGCTACTGGTACATACCCTCAGCCCCGAGGGTGAACTACTCCCTCCTCATCATGGAGAGCGCTGGGATGATGATATGGCCACCGGTGATGATTCCCCCCTCCGGCAGGGTGCCGGAATAGGGTGCCGATTGATTTTTGGTGGCTATAGAGGCTTGCGGCGGCAGAACTCCCGATCTAGGTTTCTTTTCGGGGGTTTCTGTATTTATAGGAATTTTTGGCGTCGGTCTCACGTCAGGGGGGGGGGGGATCTCTGAGTCATCCACGAGGCAGGGGGCGCGCCCTCCACCCTTGTGGATGGCTTGGGACTCTTCTGGCCCAACTATTTTACTCCCGGGGCTTCTTTTGGTCCATAAAAAAATCATCAAAAAATGGCACGTCAATTGGACTCCGTTTGGTATTCCTTTTCTATAAAACTCAAAAACAAGGAAAAAAATAGAAACTGGCACTGAGCTCTAGGTTAATATGTTAGTCCCAAAAATCATATAAAATAGCATATAAGTGCATATAAAACATCCAAGATAGATAATGTAATAGCATGGAACAATAAAAATTTATAGATATGTTGGAGACGTATCAAAAGGCTAGATGCTATTGAAAAGAAAATGCTCACTGGAGAAAACATTGAAAAATTAGATAAAAGGATGCACAATCTTGCTAATAGAATTGGGTCAAAAGTGGGAGACGCTCTTAAAGTACTAAAAGAAAAAGAACCCGCGTTCAATGAGAGAATAGAGGAGAGCCCCGCTAGAATTGATAAGTTGGAAGAATTTTTTAGTAATCTAAGCACGACTTTTTCTTCTACTAAAACTATTGAAAAAACTACAGTAAAAATTGTCAAGATTACTCAAGTCACTAAAAACAAGGGTGCAACTTCTAATAGTAACAAAGAATATCTTAAGATGATTAGTATTCACGCCGATTTTGTTGAAGTGATAAAAGACCCTACTTGCAACAATGAATTTTTCAAACTTGTTCCTAGGAGTGTTGTTATTGAAAATTTGTATGTTAAATCTTTGAAGAATTCTAAGTGTTTGATTGAGGATTTGGAAACTAAAGATGGCAATACTTAGATCTATGATTTATGCGTAGCTAGGGGCGTAAAACGATAGCGCTTGTTAGGAGGCAACCTAATGAATAAAATTATTTTTGTCTCTCTCTTTCTATTCTTGAGTGTTAGCACAATTATGCTTATGTTATGATTGTGTTTTTATGTTTTAATTAGTGTTTGTGCCAAGCAAAGCCTTTGGGATCGTGTTGGGTGATAGTTGATATGATCTTTTGAAAAACAGAAACTTTTGCGTCCAGTAAAACAATTTTGAAAAATCACAGAAGCGACAAAACATTCTGAACTTTTACACAAGATTGATATAAAAATTTCCTACGTTGTCCTAATTTTTCAAAATTTTGGAGTTACAGTAGTATATGAAGTTTTCAGATTGCTACAGACTGTTCTCTTTTTGACAGATTCTGTTTTTGCATTGTGTACTTATTTTGATGAATCTATGGGTTGTATTGGGGGGTATGAGCCATAGCAAAGTTGGAATACAGTATATACAATGCAATAATAAAATATGGATGGGTTTGCAACAGTACTTAGAGTGGTGATTTGCTTTGTTATACTAACGGATCTCACGAAGTTTTTGTTAACGTTTGGGTGAGATCACGATGGATGAAGGAATAAGGAGTAAGAAGATCCTAAGCTTGGGGATGCCCACGACATCCCAAGGTAATATTCAAGGAGAAACAAGCAAATAAGCATGAGAATGCCTCGAGTGGCATCCCCTCTTTCTTCTAACGACCATTTGTATTTTACTTGAAACTATATTTTTATTCATCACATATCACGAGTTTTGCTTGGAGCGTGTTGTATTATATGAGTCTTTGCTTGTTTTGCTTTTTAGTTTTTCACAAGTATCCATGTTGGACACACCTATTTGAGAGAGCCAAAATTATGCTATGATTTGTTAGAATTGCTCTATGTGCTTCACTTAAATTTTTTGACCTATGGAATTGCTCTAGTGCTTCACTTATATATTTTTGAGCACATTGTGCTTTAATATTTTTGAAGAAATGCTCTGATGCTTTACTTAGATTTGTTTGGGAGTTAGTAAATTTTTGAAGAAAATCTCTCATGCTTCACTTATATTATTTTGAGAGATGAAATTTTTTATGCTCCTGTTCTTCACTTGGATTTGTTTGAGCTATCAAAAGCAACATCTGAAACAAGTCCCAAAGTGATAGATATTCAAGAGGGATATAATAAAAACTTTCATGAAGATCACTGGACAAAATAAACTTGATTCTATGTAATAGTTTTGCGATAATATGATAGTGATATGTGAGTCATGTTGGTGAGTAATTGTGCTTTAGTAAGAATATTGGTGTTAAGGTTTGTGATTCCCTATGCAAGCATGAAAGTCAATAGTTATGCAATGAAATTACATCCTACTTGTGGTGCATTATTCGGTGTTAGTTATGCTTAATGCTTGCTTATGTGATTTTTTGTTTCTTGATAGGATGCTTCTCAATCTTTTTGCTAGCCTTCACTTGTACTAAGTAGGAATACAATTTGTGCATCCAAAATCCTTAAACTCAGTTTTGCCATATGAATCCGCTATACCTACCTATATGCAGTATTTCCGTGCCATTCTAAGCAAATTTGTATGTGCCATCTCTATTTTCAAAATAAATTTCATTTTTCTATGCTCGTACCGCTCATGAAACAGTAGGGGGTGGCTGATATTTTTCCATGCTAGATGTGTTATTCTCAAGATGAGTGTTTATTCACTTGTCATTGCACGAGAGTACGACAAAGGTATTAGGGATGCCTAGTCCCGAAATGAAAAATGAATTTACTTTATTTTATCAAATAATAAATTCCTTTGAAAGTGTTGGTATGGACGGCACCTGTGGATACGGCTAGCCTTGGAATGTGAAAGTATAATAAATTTATCTCTATTCTTTTTTCGCTTTGAGCTCTGGCACGTCAAATCCCTACTTCCCTCTGCGAAGGGCTTTTCTATTTACTTTATGCAAATTTTTTTAATTGCGTCTCCATCTTCTCTTATAAAGCAGCAACTAAGGGGCACTATGATCATACTTGAGGATTGGGTGTAGCTAATATGCAAGTGTGTTTCATGAATGGATCAATGATTGAGCATAATGGGCTAGGGATAACTTGCTTTAGTATTGATATTTTGGAAGACATGGTTGCTTCTTGATATGCTTGAGTATTGAAATCTTCATGTCAAAACTAGACTATTGCTTTGAACCATATAAAAGTCCAAATGTCCATGCTACAAAGGAAAAGAATATGTGATGAACATGTTAGGCAGCATTCCACATCAAAAAAAATCTGTTTTTATCATTTACCTACTCGAGGACGCGTAGGAATTAAGCTTGGGGATGATGATATGTCTCCAACGTATAAATATTTTTTGCTTGTTCCATGCTATTATATCATCATTCTTGGATGTTTTACAATCATTTTATAGCAACTTTATATCATTTTTTGGGACTAACTTATTGACATAGTGCCTAGTGCCAGTTGTTGTTGTTGTTGTTTTGCTTGTTTTTTATTTCACAAAAAATCAATACCAAACGGAGTCCAAACGCAACGAAACTTTTTGGAGATTTTTTCTGGATCAGAAGACACCTGTTGGGCCAAAGAAGTACCAGAGGGAGGCTCCGAGGGGAGCACAACCCACCTGGGCGCGCCTGGGGGCCCAGGCACGCCTTGATGGGTTGTCCCCACCTCGGCCGCCTCCAGCACCGCCTCTTTGCTATATAAATACCCTGAAAATCCAAAAACCCTAGGGGAGTCGACGAAACACAATTCTAGCCGCCGCAAGTTCCAGAACCACTAGATCCAATATAGACACCATCATGGAGGGGTTCATCGTCCTCATCGGTGCCTCTCTGATGATGCGTGAGTAGTTCATTGTAGACCTACAGGTCCGTAGCTAGTAGCTAGATGGCTTCCTCTCTCTCTTTTGATTGTCAATACAATGTTCTCTTGGAGATCTATTTGATGCAACTCCTTTTTGCGGTGTGTTTGTTGGGATCCGATGAATTTTGAGTTTGTGATCAGATCTATTTATCCATGAAAATTATTTGAGTTTCTTTGATCTCTTATAGGCATCATTACTTATAGCCTCATATTTCTTCTTCGAATCTTTGGTTTAGTTAGGTCGACTAGATCGATTTTTCTTGCCATGGGAAGAGGTGCTTTGTGATGGGTTCGGTCGTGCATTGTTCTTTCCCAGTGACAGAAGGGGCGGCAAGACACGTATTGATCGTTGCTATTAAGGATAACAAGATGGGGTCTATTCCTACATGAATAGATCTTGTCTACATCATGTCATCGTCCTTATTGCATTACTCTATTTTTTCCATGAAAACTTAATACACTAGATGCATGCTGGATAGCGAGTGATGTGTGGAGTAATAGTAGTAGATGCAGGCAGGAGATCTTGGACATGATGCCTATATAATGATCATTGCCTGGATATCGTCCTAATTATTTGAAGTTCTGTCAATTGCCCAACAGTAATTTGTTTACCCGCCATATGCTATTTTTCTCGAGAGAAGCCACTAGTGAAATCTACGCCCCCGGGTCTATTCTTTATCATATTTGCTTTGACATCTATTTTTTCTGCTTTTGTTTTCAGATCTATTATCCTAAAAACCCAAAAATACCTTGCTGCACTTTTTCTTTCTTTATTTTATTTTGTTTTATTGCGGGATCTATTTATCCAAAATCATACAAACCAATCTATCTTTTACCCGAGAGGGATTGACAACCCCTCTTACGCGTCGGATTGCAAGTATTTGTTCTTTGTGTGTAGGTACCGTGTAAATAGTGTTTCTTGGTTCTCCTACTGGTTCGATAACCTTGGTTTCATAACTGAGGGAAATACCTACCGAAGTTGTACTGTATCATCCCTTCCTCTTCGGGGAAATACTGACGCGGATACGAGCCATCAAAGTGTATATTGTGTTTTGTGTGCAGGTACCCCGTGACTTTGTTTGCTGAAAGAACTCTTTCTAGTTCGTTAAATCTTGGTTCTCGACTAAGAGAAATACTTATTTCTAGGTTACTTCACCCTTATACTTGGGGTTACCCAACCACTCTTATGAGAAAGCAAGCATTATCATGAGTAATTCAGTTGAAAATACCAAACTTTGTGACTTTGCGAGTACTAATAATGATCATTTTGATAGTACACATATTGTTCTACCAACTACTATGGCCGAGTCTTATGAAATTGGCCCGACTATACTGAATTTAGTGATGAAAGATCAATTCTATGGTTCGTATAATGAAGATGTTGTCTCTCAGTTGAATAATTTTTTTAAGCCATGTGATATGAAAAAATATGAGGTACAAGCAGATATTACCAAGTTAAAACTTTTGTCATTATCATTAAGAGCTAGAGCTAAAGAAATGATGTTATCTTTATATAAGAATAATATTAATTCATGTACTAAATTTAAAGATTATTTCATTGGTAAATACTATCCTCCTATTAAAATCATACAATTAAGATATCATCATACAATTAAGATATCTTATTATGAATTTCAAACAACTTGAGCATGAGCATCTAGCACAAACTTGGGAAATAATGAAATATCTGACTAGGAATTGTCCTACAAATGATTTAAATGATTAGATGGTATTGCAAACTTTTTATGTTGTACTTAATTGTATGTCTAGGAATCTGTTATACTCTGCGGGAGGAGGGAACTTCATGGAAATCACTTGGGAAGACATACTAAGCTACTTGATGAGATGGTGGCACATTATGCCCCATGGGATGTTGAAATAGTTCCACTTGGTAAGAACGTAAATTGTGTTGAAGAAATCTCTTGTTTGAATGAAAAAATGTATACAACTATGTTTGTGTTTTTTTCAAAACAAGTTCCTATATATCCTATATAGGTTTCTATGGCTTCTCTTGTTGAAAAAACTAAGGATGAAGTTGATTTGAATTTTATTTTAAGGAATAATTTTAACAATGATTGAGGGAGTCCTGGATTAAGGGTCCTCGGGCTGCTGGCCTATCTCTTATGAGCCGGATAGGTGGGCCACTCCATGACTACTAGAAGGCCGAACTATACGGTGACTCCGTATCCGGACAGGGAACCAACAAAGCCTTGGTGTGTCCTCTAAGTCAAGATAAGAGAATCGGCATGTTTATTCCTTCCTTGTAACCGACCATGTGTAACCCTAGTACCCCTGGTGTCTATATAAACCAGAGGGTTTTAGTCCATAGAGGCTAGAAGAACATCCATCATCCTACTCATCTAGGGTTTATTTCATCTAATCTCGTGGTAGAACGACTCTGTAATCATCCTATAAACTTCAATATAATCAAGTAGGACGTAGGGTTTTACCTCTTCGAGAGGGATCGAACCTGGGTAAACATCGTCTCATGTTCCCCACTGATCTAAGATCCACAGTTCGGGACCCCCTACCCGAGTTCCGCCTATTTTGACACCGACACCGATGCTTATAGGAACAAATTTGGTAACAACTATGCTAGACCATATCCTACAAATGCTCCAAACTCTTATGGAAATTATTATGGAAACAAAAGCATACCTATTTCTCTCTAAATTTTCATAAAAGAATTCATTGATACACAATGTTTTCCAACACTATGGTGAATGGGAAATTGAAGAACTAGACAACATTTCTTACGAAGTTGATAATCTAGCTGGTGATGTTAAAATGCTTAAAATAAGAATTATGCCTTCTAAATAGGATATGATCAAGTATTTGGAATATAAGCTGAGAACTATCACTCTTGCATCCTTGGGTCTAGAGGTTACAAATTCTAAAATTTATGCTAATGGGGGTATTGAAGATGTCAAAAAATAGGTACTGTTGAAACCCCTCCTGTGGATGGACCATTTATATTGTTGAATATTCGATATTATGATAAGAGTGTGCTTAGAGAGGTCATCTCTCTAGGTATAGTAATGATCCCACTAGTTCAGAGAGTCTTCACTCTGATTACAAAATGTCAAAAGTGGATTTGAAGAGGTCAAAACTTTACGTGGTGTTTGTCCCACTATTTTGAATGGACAAATTTAATCACGATGAATTTTCACTTATTTAAGTCATAAAGATTTCATAAGTAGTAATTAATTTGCCAAATTTCAGTGATTTGAACAAAGCCTTTACACAACACATTACAGAAGATGTGGTAATCGCTACAAGAAATATGTCAACTTGTGACCTTCTATTAGTGACCCTGGAAGAAATGGTCGTAAATCTATGACCATTTGAGACCAATTGGTCGTAAGCTGTTCGGGGGGCTCCAAACCCTAAACCATAACGGCCATTTTGGTCAGAAAGGTCGTAATTTCCTTACACGAAATGGTCATAAAGCAGATAGCACCGCTCCGCTGCCTTATTTATAGCCGATCACGACCAATATAGATGGTCATAGCCTTGTAAATTGTGGTGCATTGCTATGACTAGGCGCCACCTCATCAGTTTTGCCTATGTGTCATGTTATGTGTCAATTTTTGCCCTAGGTTGTGAAGCATCCTATATTTCATTGATTCCCAAAATTCCCAAAACATTTGGGCACTCTTTACTATCCAAATCATTGCCTCATTACAAAATGCAGCTCCATTTGCCTAGTAAATCTTCCTCAGCAAATTTCCAAAGTTTCTGTTTATCTAGAACCATTGTGAAGGAAGTACTAGCTAGGCATATCCTAATGAGTTGAATTTTTGCCACATCTTCTATATGCCCAAATCATAGCCCACCACAAAATTTGAGCCCCATCAAATAATCCATGTGAATTCACCGTCCAATCTTTGTTTCCGGTAATATTTTTAGTTTGTGAAGCAAGAATATTTTATATTGCTGAAAATTTACTAGGACATGACCCTGCCCATAGAACCTCCCTCCACCAAATTTTAGCTCATTTAATTTAGCCAATTTCCCTCAATAAGTTTCCAAATTTTTTTGTTTAACGGGGAGCACTTTGAAGGAAGTACCATTTTTATTTATCCAAATGGTATGAATTTTTTACAATGCCTTCATATGACCAAATTATCACCCTCCTCCAAATTTAAGCTCAATCCATTCATTCATTTGAGCCTAGCTTCAACATTCATATTTCTGTCCAGTGTGGTACTTTGCAAAGCAAGTGACACCTAGGCTCCTCCATTTGAGCTGCAACTTTGCCAAGATAGTCTCCTTAGTAGATGATCATACTCAGCCAAAACTCGGGCCCATTGTCCATGTGCATTTTCCCCACCACTAATCAAACACTTGGCTGCTAATTCATGTTTAAGCTTAGTCTAGCTGAATCGGTGGAAATTTGTCTTTTTCACGAGAGGTGGATCAAAGCTTTTGACACCCAACCATTTGGTGAATTGTGCATTAAATATGGCCTAATATTTGATAATGTTGATTGGTCCAATTTTGCAACAAATATATGGTAGATCCTTCATAAAAAAACTCATTTTGGGCAATCAAAAAAATGGAAAATGAAATTTTCGTCCAAATAAAATGAAAATTTCCATAGGCAACATTGTTTGACATTCCAATATGCGCCCCTGTGCACAATATGAGATTATTTGAACAAACTATGCCATGGATGTGGCCATAAGATTGATCATTTGGCTTGAAAGCCATGAATCTTCACACGTGTTAGCTCATTTCTGAGAACACTTTTTAAAAATAATCGTCGTATTACAAGTTTATTATTTTTTTGGTAACTTGGTCACATATAATGACACAACGCGAAGATTTTCCATTTTTTGACTTTTTTTGAATTTTTCATGCCCATTTCAAAATGCGATCAAAACGGCGGGCATGACCATTCCTAGCTAGTGTTTGAATCTTGGAAAAATATTTGTGTTTCTCTGATTAAATAGATACTTATGTATCTATAAATTACTTTTGGAAAAAATAAAGAGCAAACTATGAGGCAGCTGCAGTTCAAACTTGACCCACTTCCTACTGAATCGGCAGAAATTTGTCTTTTCACGAGAGGTGGATCAAAACTTTTGACACCCAACCATTTGGTTAATTGTACATTAAATATGGCCTAATATTTTATAAAATTGATTTGGTCCAATTTTGCAATAAATATATTGTAGGTCCTTCACAAAAAAACTCATTTTGGGCACTCAAAAAATGGAAAATAAAATTTTTGTCCAAAGAAAATGAAAAATTCCTTAGGCACCATTGTTTGCCATTCCAAGATGCACCCTTGTGCATAATATGAGATCATTTGAACATACTATGTCATGAATGTGGCCACAAGATTGATCATTTGGCTTGAAAGCCATGAATCTTCACACATGATATATAATTCATTTTTAGAGCACTTTTTTTAAAATAATTATCGTATTACAAGTTTATTATTTTTCCTGGTAACTTGGTTGCATATAATGACACAATGCGAAGGTTTTCCAATTTTTTTTGAATTTTTCATGTCGATTTCAAAATGCGGTCAAAACGGCGACATGATCGTTCCTAGCTAGTGGTTGAATCTTGGAAATTTTTTGGTGTTTCTCTAATTAAATAGATACTTATGTACCTAGAAAAGATTTTTGGAAAAAATAAAGAGCAAACTATGGGGTAACCGCAGTTCAAACTTGACCCACTTCCAGCTGAATCGGCAGAAATTTGTCTTTTTCATGAGAGGTGCATCAAAGATTTTGACAACCAAAAGCTATGGAAGAAAAACTAGAATAAGAAGTATCTATTACTGGGAAACTAAAAGCTGGATCAGAACCCACCATAAAGTCAAAATGAATAACTTTGAGTGTAATGCTTTATGTGATTTAGGTGCTAGTGTTTCCACCATTGCCAAAATCTTTATACAATGTTCTTGGTTTAAAACCCATGTATGAATGTTCCCTAAGCTTACATCTAGTAGATTCAACTATAAAAAGGCCATTAGGGTGATTAGATGACGTCAATCTTAACATTGCTGAACTGCAATTCTTCATGTCCCATATTACTTGGAAGACCTTTCTAAAGAATAATTGGGGTTGTAGTTGATATAAAACAAGGAATCATTTGGTTCCAACTCCATATGAGAAAATAAATGGATAAACATGTATCGGTGGTATAATTTAAAACTTGACGATTGGATTCTTAGCAATTATTTTAAGATAATTTGAGGGTAATGGATAAGCATGGATTTAAATGAGCTGCCATTTAATAGTGAAAAGATGTACATAAGCCTTTCTTTCATTAATAAACTAAAAGTTGGGAGCTTAAGTTGGTACTCGATCTAGTCAGTCAGCGTGTCGAAGGGGTGTTGTAAGTGTTTAAAATATGTTCTAGAGGCAATAATATTGTATTATTGTATTTCCATGTTTATAATTAAGAGTTTATATCCTCTGTTATAACTGCTATGTTCCTGAATGTGCGATTCAGTGAAAAACTCATATGCACGGGTGGAATGATAAAAGGTAAAATATGATCCCTAGTCCCGCCTCTAAGACTAGCTCAAGTGTTGTTGGTGATCATGTTTTCGGATCTTAGGATATTGTTAAGTGTAACGATAGTCCTAAAACAACTTTGAGAATATGACGCTGAGAGATTGATCATATTGAATCGACCCAAACTTGTTTGTTATACTCTGACATAGAATCGTCACAAGTCAATTGCTATGACACGAAGAGTTAACATGTAATTTAGTTCCTTAGACCATGAGTGTATCATAGTCTCTTCTTACTGTACCATGGACTTTGGGGTTGCTCAAACGTCATATGTAACACGGTGATCATAATGACAACCTACAGGTTCATCGTAAAGTCTAAAAAGGGGATAAATAGCTCAAGAGTGAGATCTGCTCCTCCGACGATGGCGAGCTATTCTTAGGACCGTCTCAGTGTGACGGCATCCATCATCGTCGGGCCGCACACAGGTGACTAGCTCGCGAGGATGCCGGAACATGTCATCGAGAAAGAAGAACAAAACTAGTAACGAGGAGACCAATATAGTGAGAACGAGAATGACTCAAGAGGGTACCGATTATCTCACCTCGGGTTTTGTAAGGTATCGCGAAGCAAAGGGAATATCATATGATGACCAAAGGTTCACTCATATTGTTAAGTGTACTCATAGGGATTGATATCGATGTACATGGTTCCGTTATCGATCACTAAACGAAAGGGGTTCGTTCATGTCTATGTTTTACCGAACCTACAGGGTCGCAAGCTTAAGGTAATCATGATCAGGTGAGTGTTAGTGGAGCAAGATTTATGAGGAAATATTTATGAAATAGTTTCAATAATATTTGAAATAGTTTTGACAGAAATCGGAAGGGTTTCGGGGTTTACGGTTAATACTGGAAATTAATATATAGGTGGGAAATATTTCTGGATATTTTAAATTAATAATAAAATTCTCCAATAATGGTTATGAGGCTTTTACATTTAATTAAATATCAATAGACATTAAAAGGCTAAGTGGTGGAACGATATTGAGCCTATGTGGCCCAATAGGAGGTGGTGCCCCCTAGCTTCATGGAGAAGCTAGGGGAGGCAGAATTGAAGGGCCCCCCTCCTAGGCTGGCGCCCCCTCCCCTCCCCTCACTCCTACCTATATATACTTGAGGATTTGGCCCTCGTAGACACAAGTTTTAGAGCCTCCTCTAGTTCTCTAGTTCTAGTTATAGTTGATCCAATTAGAACTAGATCTAATCCTCTCTAGTCCTCATAATTAGAAACCCAATGTGGTTTTAATATTCTCCCACTAATTCTCAAGCGACAATTAACTCTGGACGACGAAGCGCTGCCGGATCGTGAAGACCGTACGCTCGCAAACTATGAAGAGGTCGTGATTTTGGTCTTCCGTTCGAGGAATCGTTCGTGAATGGTTCGAGGGACTTCAAGTACGATCTACACCGACTCATCTTCTTCTGCTACAACTCAAAGTTGGTAAGGATCTTGAAAGTGCAACTATCCCTGGGTGGTTTTGGTAATTACTAACAACATATAGCTCATTGAACTAATACTATTTCAAGATGATCATTTCAAAAAGTTCAATGATCGGCATGGCATGGATTAGGAATGTGGACCCCTCAAAATGCTAAGGACACACATTGGCTCAAGCTCAAGACTCTACATTTTCATTTTAGTGATCCAAGATCACATTGAGTCCATCGGAAAAGGCAATACTATTAAAAGGGGATGAGGTGTTGCTTAATGACTTACTTGCTCAAAATGCTTAGTGATATGATCCAAAAACCCTCAACCACTTTCTCATATACACATACGTCCCAAACCAAAATTCAAACTCGGCCCGACCGATATGTTCTATCCGGCGCCATCGAGTTCACTTGACATAGCCACTGCCAGAAACCCTGGTCATTTCGGTCTCACCGATAGGGATCTCGGTCTCACCGAGATGGGATTGCAAACTCTCTGTTTCCCTTCGTAACGTTTCGGTCCAACCGAGATGAGCGATCGGTCCCACCGAGTCTGCAATGCAAACTCTCGGTTTCCCCTTCGTAACGTTTCGGTATCACAAAAATGAGCGAATCGGTCCAACCGAGTTTGCCTGACCAACTCTCTAGTTAGCATATTACCAAAATCGGTCCCACCAAGTTTGAGTAATCGGTCTCACCGAGATTACATTATGCCCTAACCCTAATGAAATCGGTCCCACCGAGTTGAAATGTCGGTCCCACCGAAAAGCCTAACGTTCACATTTTGAACCGAATCGGTCTGACCGAGTTTTCTGATTTGGTCCCACCGAGTTTGGTGAATTGTGTGTAATGGTTAGATTTTGTGTGGAGGCTATATCTACCCCCACCCTTCCTTCATTAGTAAGGAAAGCCATCAGAACGTGCATACACTTTAGCATTCATTTTCTGAGAGAGAGAACCACCTACTCATGTGTTGAGACCAAGATATTCCATTCCAACCATATGAATCTTGATATCTAGCCTTCCCCAAGTTGCTTTCCACTCAAATTATGTTTCCAGAAAATCCAAATCTTTAAGAGAGAGTTGAGTGTTGGGGGAGACTATCATTTGAAGCACAAGAGCAAGGAGTTCATCATCAACACATCGTCTATTACCTTTTGGAGAGTGGTGTCTCCTAGATTGGTTAGGTGTCACTTGGGAGCCTCCGACAAGACTGTGGAGTTGAACCAAGGAGTTTGTACGGGCAAGGAGATCGCCTACTTCGTGAAGATCTACCCTAGTGAGGCAAGTCCTTCGTGGGCGATGGCCATGGTGGGATAGACAAGGTTGCTTCTTCGTGGACCCTTCGTGGGTGGAGCCCTCCGTGGACTCGCGCAACCGTTACCCTTCGTGGGTTGAAGTCTCCATCAACGTGGATGTATGATAGCACCACCTACCGGAACCACGCCAAAAATCTTTGTGTCTACATTGTGTTTGCTCCCTCCAAACTCCTCCCTTTACCTTCGTATGCAAATGTTTTACATTCCGCTGCTATACTCTTAGACTTGCATGTGTAGGTTGATTGCTTGACTTTTGCTAAGTTGTTAAAATCTGCCAAGACTTAAAATTGGGAAAAGGCTAGATTTTTATTTGGTCAAGTAGTCTAATCACCCCCCTCTAGACATACTTTCAATCCTACAAGTGGTATCAGAGCTTTGGTCTCCATTTGCCTTGATTTCCATAACTTTAAGAAACGACAACTTAGGTTTCTTGCCAAACCATAGTTCAGACGGTGTCGTCTCAACGGATTTAGATGGTGCCCTATTTAACGTGAATGCAGCTGTCTCTAATGCATCACCCCAAAATGATAGTGGTAGATCGGTAAGAGACATCATAGATCGCACCATATCTAATAAAGTATGGTTATGACGTTCGCACACACCATTACACTGTGGTGTTCCAGGTGGCGTGAGTAGTGAAACTATTTCACATTTGTTTTTAACTGAAGGCCAAATTCGTAACTCAAATATTTTACTCTTGCGATCATATCGTAGAAACTTTTATTTTTGTTACGATGATTCTCCACTTCACTCTAAAATTCTTTGAACTTTTCAAATGTTTCAGACTTGTGTTTTATCAAGTAGATATACTCATATCTACTCAAATCATCTGTGAAGATCAGAAAATAATGATACCTGCCACGAGCCTCAATATTCATCGGACCACATACATCAGTGTGCATGATTTCCAACAAATCTGTTGCTCGCTCCATTGTTCCGGAGAACAGAGTCTTAGTCATCTTGCCCATGAGGCATGGTTCGCAAGCATCAACTGATTCATAATCAAGTGATTCCAAAAGCCCATCAGCATGGATTTTCTTCATGCGCTTTACACCAATATGACCTAAACGACAGTGCCACAAATAAGTTGCACCATCATTATTAACTTTGCATCTTTTGGTTTCAATATTATGAATATGTGTATCACTACGATCGAGATCCAACGAACCATTTTCATTGGGTGTGTAACCATATGTCGGGGGTGACTGATCCCTCGGACACCTATGGGACCACGGCGGAGCGAGGCCCCTTTCAGTTCGGCAGGGGGCGGAGGGAGCACGAAGAGCAGATCGAGGCGAAACGCACGAGCACGCGATCAGTTTACCCAGGTTCAGGCCGCACGGATGCGTAAAACCCTACTCCTGCTTTGATTTGTATTGTGTTCTTGCTCGGGAGCGATGAATGCTACAGTACACTTGGGTGGCTAGGGAGACCGAGCGTGAGAATGATCGTCCTCCCCTCTACATTGCACATGGGCCTCCTTTTATATGCTAAAGGGGTCACCGACAGGTGGCAACGTAGATGAGGGTAAAAATGTAAAAAGGCATGCGGTTGGCACCACCGCCTACAACAGTGTTATCATACCTAACCCTGACGGCAGGGGACAAAGGCATTAAACGCCTGTCTGTGTCGCCCTAGACGGTGCAGAAAGGGACCGCTAGGGACGTCATTGCTTGCCACGATGGCTATCTTGTCAGCGCCGCTTGCCACCGTGTACCTCTGGCTGCACAGCCTTCCGCCATGTACGCCTGGAAGGGTCCCAGAGCGACACATTGGTGGATGTGCTGGAGCGCAGGTACAAGATGGAAGCTTGCCACGGTTATTATCTTGTCGCGTTCAGGAGCTTGTCGCTCACTGGGTCTTGCCGGGACACATGGTGCGCTGCGGCAAGTTCCTTGAGATGCCTTGGTTGGCCTCCCCGGCAAGCTCCTCTTGCCGGGGTCTTGTCTCCTTCCCGGCAAGCTCCTCTTGCCGGGGCATTGCCTCCTTGGTTTGGATACATTGTTCTTGAATGGCTCCAAAGGAACCACGGAGGATCTTGGCGGTCGCCCGGCAAGCCTTGCCGCGGGACGCTGCGACTGCCCGTGCACAAGTTCGGGATACTAAGGTACCCCTACTTTAGTACACCGACAGGAGCCCCCGGGCCTGGGCCATACACGGTGCCGAGCGCTGTTGGGCCAGGCCCAAAACAGGGGACGGGCACGCGCGACCTAGGTTATGCCGTATCTCACTCCGCATCCACCGCGCCCTCCCCGCACGGCACGCGTCGAACGCGGCATCGTGGGAGAGATCGTGGGCGGTTTCTTTATTAGGAAAGGCAGAACGTCCTCCATCTCCCCCTCTATTAGCAAAGGGAAGCGGGGGTAGTGCGCCCACTCGCCCCATTCCAATCTCAGAAAACTCCGCCCCGCCTCCGTCTTCTCAAAGCAGCAAGAGAGCAGCGTCCTGCCCCCCCCCCCCCCCCCGTCGCCACCAGCACCACCAACGCCGTCGGCCTCCTCCACCACATTCGCCATGGCTCCGAAAGCTGACAAGGGGAAGGCCGTGAAGTCGACCGAGGCGCAGCGGCTTGCGGCGTTGTGGAAGGAGCGAGCCATCTTCCCCCCCAAGCTCGGCGTGATGGAGCTGTGGGAGTAATATTACCTCTTTTGGTCGACGGAGACGCGAGCTCACCCGCGGACCGAGGTGCTCCCAGCCACTGCTCACGCGACGGCTCCGGACGGGTATCCCTTCTTTGCCGTATTATTCTACTGCGGGCTCTGCCCACCCTGTTCCGAATTCTTCTGTGACATCATGAACACCTATGGCCTTTGCCTCCTTGATTTCACCCCCAACGCCGTCCTCACCATCACAGTTTTCGCACACCTTTGCAAAAAATTTGTCGGAATCCACCCAAACGTAGCTCTATTCCGTCATTTCTTCATTCCCCGGGTAGAGAGAGGAGAGCCCTTGTCCGGCGGAATCGCATGGGTCTCTAGGACCGCCAAGAAGGATTCATATCTGGAGGGCGAGTTCCGCGGCAAGTGGGAGGAGTGGAGGGCAGATTGGTGCTGGATTGTCGAGGAGAGCCCGCAGCCATTCACCGCCCGGCGCCAAGCAGCAGCAGTACGCGGCAGTGACTGGAGCGACGTGGCCCCGGAGGACAGTAGTCTGAAGATTGCCGTCACCAGGATCCAGCGCCTCAGGCTTGCCGGACTCACTATAGGCGCCGTTGGCGCAGACTTTCTTCGCCGCCGCATCGCCCCCCTGCAGGAACGGAGGAGGCCTGCCTGGGAGTTCAAGAACGCGGCAGATATCATGAGGCTGCGCCGAGGCCTCAACTACAATTTCACTGTCCTTGAGCTCAACGGAATACTGCGGGAGCTCTTCAAGCATGATCCAGATCACCCCGAAATCTTTAGGTTGCCGCAGGGCGTCGTCCCGTTGTGCAACAATTCTGCGCTCGACCGCATCAGGGCAATGATGCCGCTGTGCGACTCGCACGGACTCGTGCCCACTCGGCAAGAGCCCGAAGATGAGGTCGTGCAGCAGTTCTTCGACAACCTGGTAGAGGTGCCAATCCGCGCTGACGAGAAGGACGGACTCATCCGCGACACCACCGAGGCGGAGTTGGCGTACATCGCCACCAGGTTGGAAGAGGCGGCGGCAGCCGAGTTCGGGTTTACTTTGGAGGAGGCAGCGGCAGCAGAGGCGGAAAACCGTGCCGAGCGAGAAGAGTTCACCGGCAAGAAAGAGCTTGCCCGGCAAGAGGAGGTTGCCGGCAAGGAAGATCTTGCCGGGCATGACGCTGAGCCGAGCGAGCCCGCCGAGGATGCGAGCGGCTCGTTGGAGATCGGCTCCTCATCCACTTCGTCCTCAGACAGCACGCCGCCAGCAGCGTCTCCGTCTCCACCAAGAAGGCGTCTCCGCAGGGCCGGGGATGCGGCGAGGCGGCAGGCGGGCCGACAGTCGCCGTGCCGCACGACGCGCTCCACCGCGGCAAGCATCGTTGCCGCGGGAGCGCCCCATGCTGCTGCTTCAACTGGAGCGGGGTCTTCCCGGACTGCCGCTTCTGCTCCCGCCAAGCGACCAATGGAGCCTACTCCTCCACCTTCCCGCGCCGGACGCGAGCCGGATTTTGACTTCTCCGCGTTTAGCTCCGACGAGGAAGAAGAAGAAGAGTAAGTTCTTCTTATTGTACTTGCAGTTCTTCAATCTTTGCTGTTTCTTGTCTTATATCTCATTTGCTTCGATCCGAACTCATTTCTTCTTAGGACTCTGGCCCAGAGAGCAGCAAAGAGAGCCAAGGCCCCGGTGATTGTCATCGAGGACGAGCCCACCGCATCAGCAGGGGACGTGCCCGAGACAAACTTGCCGGACCCGGCGGCTGATCTTCAGAGCAGCCCCCAGCGTAAGTGTCTTGTTCGTTTTCCGCTGTCAGGCGCGCACGAAGATCCTTGCTTTGCTGATACTTGTTTATTGACTTGTGCAGGAGCAGAGCAGCCTCACCAGGAGAGCCTGGAGGCCGCTCCCGAAGCGCCAAGGGAGAGTCCTCCGGCGAGGGAGAGGTCTCCGGCAAGGGAGAGCTCTCCGGCAAGGGAGGAGGCTCCGACAAGGGAGGAGCCCCCGGAAAGGGAGGAGGCTTCGGCAAGGGAGGAGCCCCCGGCAAGGGAGGGACCTCCGGCAAGGGAGGAGCCCCCGGCGACGGAGACCACAGCTGCAGACCCTGGCACGGGTAACTTCCTTGCTTCAAAACTCCCCTTGGCTTCTTCATCTTCTTGACCTTTCTCTTGGATTTTGCTCGAATTTTGCTTGAATTTTCTCCCCTCTTCCGGCCGTTAGATCCATCTGCTGCAGAGCCGATGGAGACTGAAGTTGCCGCCGAGGAAGCAGCCGGTGCCGGCGAGGAGGCCGCCAGGGCTGCCGCCACGGAAGCGGGCGGGGAGTCTGGCGGTCGTACTAACGACCCGGAGGCCGCAGGAGCGCCAGGCGCTGCTCCGCCATCGACTCCTCCGCCGCTGCCGCCGTGCCAGGCTCCGATGAGCCCCAGCCTGGCGTCTACCTGAAGGCCGGCGACGACATCTTCATCAACCTCCCCTGGGCATCAAGCTCCAGGGCGCCGGTCGAGGGGGAGATGCTTGACGGAGAGGTGCTTGCCTCCGCCGGGCTGAAGCTGGTCGATGCGCCAAGCAGCAGCAGCAGTGAACCCGAAGAGGAGCGTCTGCTGCGGAAGCTGGTGGCGCTCTACCGCGCTCGGCAAGCCAAACTGGAGTCCCGCGAAGCGCTCGTCGCGAGGGCCGGGGCTGATATCGAGAAGCGCGCGGAGGAGCTCCGGGGTGCCAATCAGGAAGCTCTCCGCTCCCTGGCAAAGGAGCGGGAAGATCTTGCCGAAGCGCAGCAGGCCTTCCTCCTCGAGAAGGCCGACGTCGAAGAGCGCCAACGTCTTGCCGCGGAGAAGTTGTCTTCGCAGGAGGGTGACTTGGCGCAGCGGAAGGTCCACCTCGATAGCCACAAGGAGGAGCTTGCCGCGCGCGAGCGAGCAGTTGGCGGAGCCCTCAAACAAGCCGGGGACGCCGCCGCAGCTGCCGAAGCCGCCAAGACTGAGCTGGAGCTGAAGGTGGTGCAGCTGGAGGCGGGCCTCAAGGCGAGCGGCGACGAGCTTGCCGCGCTCAAGCTTGAGCGGGAGAAGGACGCCAACAGCTACTCGGAGCTGCAGGCCCATCTCGCCGAGAAGGACAAGGAACTTGACGCCGCCAAGAAGTCCAACGCTGATCTCGAAGTGAAGCTGGCAGCTCTAACGAAATCTCTGGACGGCGCCAAGGAGCAGGAGACGGCCTTGAAGGAAGAAGTCGAGGCCGGCAAGGTGCTGCTGGCGAGTGCTGCTGCCGCCCAGAAGACCTTGTCGGAGAACGTGGAGCACTGGACGGAGGGTCTGGTGAACGTCGCCGCAGACATCGACAAGGAGCTGGCGTAATTGGGGATGGTAAATCTCGGGTACTCCTCCGACGAGAACCTCCAACCCAGCGCCAAGCTTACTCTGTTCTTTAAAGGTGTGGCGACGGCGCTTTAGCGACTCCGGGAGCAGATCCCAAAGCAGCTTGCCGACGAGTCGCGCAAGATTTGCGCGGGAGCTCTCCAGAAGGTGCTGATGAAGGTGGCCTTCCGCAACCCAGGCCTCCGCCTCACCAACGTCCTCCGAAGCCTGCCGCCAGATGCTGATCTGGAGGAGCTCAAGGCCCTTGTCGCACCTATTGTGGACAGGGTGAGCGGAATCAGGAGGGTCGAAGGTGACCGCGTAGAATAGGCCATCCCTCTTCTTCTTTCCTTGTCGCTGTTAATCATGTTATGAAAAACAGTCTGTTAGAGCTGCGACAAGTTATTTTGCAATATAGTCTATCCTAGGTAGTAATTGCTATGTTATTTCCTTTACTTGATTCCTTCCTTTGTATGTTTTTACCCTACGCTTTTAGGGAACTTGCCGGCGCAGGCACCTTTGCCGCAAGCGCTGAGTGCGGAATGTCAGCAGCCTGCTGGCGGTGCCGCAGCCGATAAGAAACCTTGTCGTGGCTAGTCGCAGCTCACTTAAGTTGTTGAGCGGACTCGAAACAACAGTAAGGGCGCAACTAGCTACGAGTTGGTTCCTCCGTGCACAGGTTTTCCATACAAAGCACGGTCGTTCAAGGAAAATAACTTAAAAATTTAAAGGAAAACTGATTGCTCAGACTTTGGCAACTTATCTTTTTTGTTACTTGCTTCCCGGCAAGGCGAAACCTTCTTGAACGACGCCTGGTCCATACCGTATCTTCTCCCTCCCCCCCGGCAAACTTGTGTGCGAGGGAACCTCCTTTTCCTTGCGAAAAAGAAAGAGGACGAAATAACAATATGGAGCTTTAAGGCTCGTTATTTCTTACCGGGGGTAAGTGCTGCACAAAATGTCAGATAATACATGCAAAATTTAAAAAGCATGAAATCGACAAGGTGTGCTGAGCACATAATCTTTATGCACGGGATCTGCGCCCGGCTTTGTACAAAGGATTACATGCAACAGCGGCAAGACTTGTACAAAAGGTGGTTGCCGGAATGGGTTCCGGCAACCGCGCCCTACGGGTAAAACTTGCGAAGATGCTCAATATTCCAGCAGTTGCTCACTGGTACGCCATCTTCGGTCTCAAGGCGGACAGCGCCAGTCCTAGTGACTCGTTTCACCCGGTAAGGGCCTTCCCACTTCGGCGTCAACTTGTTTGAATTCTTGGCGGACTAAACGCGCCGAAGAACAAGGTCGCCTTCCTCGAGACTTCTGGCGTTAACTTTGCGGCTATGGTAGCGGCGCAAAGCTTGCTGGTAGCGAGCAGCTCGCACAACAGCCTGAAGACGGTCTTCCTCAAGGAGCAGCGCGTCGTCTTGTCGCAACTGCTCTTGCTCGAGCTCATCGTAAGCGAGCACTCGAGGCGACCCGTATACAATTTCCGTGGGGAGAACTGCCTCTGCTCCATAGACTAGAGCGAAAGGTGTCTGGCCAGTGGCTCGATTTGGCGTCGTCCTGATCGACCAAAGAACCACCGGAAGCTCCTCGATCCAGTTTCTTCTGCACTTGTGCAGCCTGTCGAAAGTTCTGGTCTTGAGCCCGCGCAGCACTTCAGCATTTGCCCTCTCCGCTTGACCGTTGCTTCTCGGGTGAGCAACAGAAGCGAAGCAGACCTTGGCGCCAAGATCTTGGACGTACTGCATGAAGGTGCGGCTCGTAAATTGCGTACCATTATCGGTGATGATCCTGTTAGGGATCCCGAAACGGCAAACAATCGACCTGAAGAACTTGACTGCTGACTGTGCTGTCACCTTCCTCACTGGTTCCACTTCCGGCCACTTTGTGAACTTGTCGATTGCAACATACAAGTACTCAAAGCCCCCGACTGCTCGGGGAAAAGGGCCGAGGATGTCGAGCCCCCAGACCGAAAATGGCCAGGATAAAGGGATTGTCTGGAGAGCTTGAGCTGGCTGGTGTATCTGCTTGGAATGGAACTGGCGTGCTTCACACTTGGTTACTTGTGCAGTTGCATCCTGGAGGGCTGTCGGCCAGAAGAAGCCTTGCCGGAACGCTTTGCCGACAAGTGCTCTTGCACCAATGTGGTGACCACATATGCCTCCATGTATCTCTGCCAACAGCTTTTGTCCATCTTCCCGGGGAATGCACTTCAATTTCACACCATTGAGTCTTCTTCTGTACAGTGTGCTATCGACAAACTGGTACATACTTGACTGCCGGGCTACTCTTTCCGCTTCTTCTTGCTCTTCGAGAAGTTCTCCTGTCTGAAGGAAACGGACAATCTGCTGCGCCCATGTTGGAGCCTGTGGCTCGACAACAAGGACTAAAGGCACATCTGCTGCTGCGGGAACATCCGCTTCTACGGCAAGAGCATGCGGCTCTGCCGGAGCAGAACTTGTCGGGAGTGTCTGCTTCAACGGTACAAACCCTAGGTCTTGCCAGAGCAGACTGCTCCTTAGCATTCTTGGTGTTGATCTTGGGGACCTTTTTGATGGCGGCTTCGGGAAGCTCTGCCAGAAAATAGTCGCCAGAAATCAACTTCCTCTTTTTGCTCTGTCCAGTTGACAGTGTTACAGACGGCTGAGTCAATTTGAGCAAAAAAATCCCTGGTTCCACAGGTAATTTAAGTGCAGCGCACTTTGACAGGCCATCGGCAATGTCATTCTGAGCTCTTGGGACATGCTCCATCTGCAGGCCGTCAAAGTGCTCTTCTAGCTTTCTCACTTCGTCAACGTAAGCTTCCATCAAAGGACTTTGGTAATTCTTGTTCACTTGGCGGACGACAAGCTGTGAGTCACCCCTGACTATGAGCTTCTTAATTCCAAGTTCTGCCGCGATCCTGAGACCGGCAAGCAAGCCTTCATACTCTGCAGTATTGTTTGTCGCTTGCTCCTTGGGAAAGTGCATCTGGACTATGTACTTGAGGTGCTCTCCGGTGGGTGCGACAAGCAGCACGCCAGCACCGGCGCCTTGCAGCGAGAAGGCACCGTCAAAGTACATGAGCCACTCTTTGCTTGTTTCCTTGACGGGGATGCTCGTCTCTGGAATTTCTTCATCTGGAGTTGGCGTCCACTCTGTTATGAATTCTGCCAATGCTCTGCTTTGGATTGTTGATGTACTCTCAAATTTGAGGCCAAAGCTTGACAGTTCCAGTGCCCACTCGACAATCCTGCCTGTTGCTTCTGGATTTTGCAATATCCTCTTCGGCGGAAAGCGAGTGACAACTGTGATCTCATGTGCTTGGAAGTAATGGCGCAGCTTTCTCAAGGCCATGAGAAGGCCGAAAAGCAACTTCTGCACACCAGAGTACCTTGACCTAGCCCCCTGTAAAAGGGAACTCACAAAATAAACTGGGCGATGCACCATCTTCTTCTGTATCTCCTCTTGCATCTGCGCAGCTCCATGCTTGTCGGGACCAGAGCTTGTCGGGGAAGCCCCCTGCTTGCCGCTGGATGTGCTTGCCGCGGTTGCTGGTTCGTCATCTGCCTCCCTCTCCGCTACTAACGCAGCACTAACCACTTGATTGGTTGCCGCTATGTACATCAGCAACTTCTCTTGCGGTTTAGGTGCGACAAGTGTTGGAGTGGAGGACAGGTATCTCTTCAAGTCCTGCAGTGCAGCCTCCGCTTCCGGAGTCCATTTCATCGAACCTGCCTTTTTCAAAATTTTGAAAAACGGCAGGGCGCGCTCAGCAGACCGAGAGATAAACCTGCTGAGAGCAGCCACGCAACCGTCAAGTTTCCGTACATCCTTGACGCGCTTTGGTGCTTCGATCTGCTCGATGGCCTTGATCTTGTCGGGATTGGCTTCAATTCCTCGCTGAGACACAAAGAACCCGAGAAGCTTGCCGGAAGGGACTCCAAACACACATTTCTCGGGGTTGAGCTTGAGGTTGATCTTGCGCAGATTTGCAAAAGTCTCTTCTAAATCTTGGATCAGAGTTGCCCCGTCCTTGCTCTTGACTACTATATCATCCATGTAGGCCTCCACATTTCTGTGTATTTGCGGCTTCAGAGCGACATGGACTACTCTTGCAAATGTTGAGCCAGCATTCTTTAATCCGAAAGGCATCCGTATGAAACAGTACGTGCCACGTGGAGTAATGAATGCGGTTTTCTCCTCATCCTCTTCTGCCATGAAGATCTGATGGTATCCTGAATATGCGTCAAGAAATGAAAGCAAATCACATCCGGCTATGGAGTCAACAATCTGGTCAATGCGCGGCAAGGGAAATGGATCTTTGGGACAAGCTTTATTAACATCAGTAAAGTCAATACAAAGCCTCCATTTTCCATTCGCCTTGTGCACGACTACAGGATTGGCCAGCCACGCGGGATGGAGCACTCCTCTGACAAGGCCTGCTACTTCCAATTTCTTGATTTCTTCTGCTATGAATTCTTGGCGCTCCACTGCTTGTTTCCTGACCTTCTGCTTGACGGGCCGCGCATGAGGACAAACGGCAAGATGGTGCTCAATTACTTTCCTGGGAACACCAGGGATGTCAGACGGTTGCCACGCAAACACGTCGACATTCGCCCGCAGGAAAGCAATGAGCGCGCTTTCCTATTTAGGGTCAAGCGTGGCACTGATGGTGAAGGTACCACCAGTGCCGTCCTCCTTGGCGGACACCTTCTTGGTATATGGTGGAGCTGCCATTGCCTTCTTACACTTTCCGGTGGAGCTCGATGGTGCTTCCTCGACGGCAGCGCAGCACTCCGAGGAGGTGCGCTTGCCGGAGTGGGCATCAGAGCTCTTGCCGGACTTGGTCTTCCTCTTCCCCCCCGGGAGCTTCAGCGGCAAGTGTATTGTGATCTGTTGTGGCTGTTGCTTCCCGGTGAGAGGCTGCCATTTTGACGGCGCAGATAAGGGCATCCTTCTTGTCTCCAGGGACAGAGATGACGCTTATCGGGCCTGGCATTTTGAGCAAGTTGTATGCATAGTGAGAGGCTGCCATGAACTTGGCGAGTGCTGGACGGCCAAGTATGCCATTGTAAGGCAATGGGAAATTGGCAACGTCGAAAGTGACCCTCTCAGTCCTGAAGTTCATTTCGCTGCCGAATGTTACCGGCAACGTGACTTTCCCTTTTGGCTTGCTCCTTCCCGGGTTGATTCCTTGGAATGTGCCGGTCTCTTCGAGATCGCTGTCAGGGATCTGGAGTTTCTGGAGCACAGCGGAGGAGATCAGGTTCAAGCCGGCCCCGCCGTCAACTAACATCTTGGTGACCTTGAGGTTGCGGATAGTTGGTGAAACCAACAACGGCAAGCACCCGACCGCAGTTGTGCGATCAGGGTGGTCCTCAATATCAAAGATGATAGGCGTGCCGGACCATTTCAGAAGCTTGTGCGATTCGACAGGTGGTTCTGCCGCATTAACTTCCCGCGCCCACTGTTTGAGTTGGCGGTGGGAGGTATGCAGAGAAGCGCCGCCGTCAACACACAAGACTTCTGTAGCTTTCTGAAACTCCTGCTCACTGTTCTCGACATCATCCATGTCTTCGTCGTCGTCTTCGTCTTCATCCTTGTCGCGGCCGCGGGGAGGTCTGTCTCCTTGCCGCTGCTTGGCCTTGCCGCGGCGTCCTCCCCAGCCAGCGCGCTTCTTGCTGGCCTCTCCACCGCCTCCTTGGGCTCTCTCCTTGTCGCGCCGCTCGTACTCAGCTTTTTGTTGCTGGACAAGCTCCTCGACCTTCTTGCAGCTCTGGAGATCATGGCCCTTGGTGCGGTGGATCTTGTAGTACTGCTTGTCGGAGCCGTCCTGCTTGTCGGTGGCCGCCACAGCTTGGCAGTTGGTGCATGCGGCAACCTCCTTGCCGGAGCTGCCAACTTTGGCTTGCTTGGCACCACCGTCGTTGCCGGACTGCTCAACGACTAGTACCTCTTTGCCTTTCTTCTTCCTGTTGCGCCTCCGGTTTTTCTTTGCCGGGGCAGCATCTTCGCTGTCAGATCCTCCTGCTCCAGTATTCTCTCCGGGGAGTTTCCTCCCTTCTTCAGCGCGTGCACACTTGTCGGCCAGGGCGTACAGCTCACTGACGTCTCTGATCCTGCTCATCGCCATCTCCTCCCGCATCCTGCGATTGCGCACATTCTGATGGAACGCGCTGATAACCGTGGCAGGGTGGATGTCTGGGATGTTGCGCTGTACACGGCTGAATCTCTGAATATACTTGCGCAGGGGCTCTCCTTCCTTCTGGGCAAGCAGGTGAAGATCACTTTCCTGGCCATGAGGTTTGTGGCCGCCTGTAAAGGCGCCGACAAACTGATGGCACAAGTCCGCCCAAGAGGATATAGAGTTGTCCGGCAAGTGCATAAGCCAGGACCTGACTTCGGGCTTGAGCACCAGCGGGAAGTAGTTGGCAAGGACCTTGTCGTCTCGCCCCCCGGCAGCTTGCACCGCAATGGTGTAGATGCTGAGGAACTCCGACGGGTGCGACTTGCCATCGTACTTCTCCGGTATGTCTGGCTTGAAATTCTTCTGGCTGGGCCACCGGACTTGCCGCAGCTCACGGGTAAACGCAGGGCAACCTACCGCATACGGCAAGTTGCCTGGTTCCCCTGGCGCATGCATATCCACAGAGGGCCCAGCGCGCAGGTCTGATTGACGCCGCGCTTCTCTTCGGCGCTCGATGCGTGTTCGAGCGTCTTCTTGCTGTCGTTCATGAAGAACTTGGCGCTGATCGCGACGAGCTCGCGGATCTGATGACACGGTGGAGTCGCTGTCAAGGTGGATCCGGCGAGTCGGCGATCTTGGCCTTCGAGGCGGAGAGTGCACAGTGGTTGCACCCTCCCCGGTCTTGTCGCCACCGGCTCGCGCTTGACTGACTTGCCGCGGCTGCGATGTGCTGGGCTGCCGTGGGTTGTCACCGTTGGCGAAGCCGATGAGACTCTGGATAGTGGCCCTCCAGTCGTCGATCTTGTCCGCCGCTGGAGGGTAATCTAAGAGCAGTTGAGCTCGTGCCAAACCTTCTGCCGGAGTGGCGGGCGGCGGCGGCGAACGGTGCGAGGAACGGGATATGCTCGGACTTCTAACTACATTAGAAGGAGCAATATCTCGTCCAAGCGACTGTGCCACGCTCGCGCCAGCATGTTGGCGTGCATGCTGGTCTTGAGCACTCCGGGATCCGCTAGCTTGATCTTGGCCCAGCAAACGTATGGCACCATGAGTACCATGACGCTGCTGGTCCCGCGCCTCCTGAGATGGGCGCGGTGCGTGTACGGACGCCGAGGTCTTGGAGTGCGCCCGGTCGTTGTGGGAGCCAACCGCGCCGCCGATGTGCAGCGCAGTTTTGTCCTTCGACCTGGCAGCACCATGAGCCCCCTCGTCGGCGCCTGTTCTTCCGCCGGCGTCTACTCCACCAGCCGTTCGCTCCGGTGATGGTGGGCTCGGCGCAGACGGAGCAGCTGCCTCCGAAGCCTTCTTCTTCGGTGGCAGGTTGATGAAGATGACGAAGATTCGGCTCGTGCGAACGCCGGATCAGGTTCACACAGCCTCGATGCACCCCTACCTAGCACGCCAAAGATGTCGGGGGTGACTGATCCCTCGGACACCTATGGGACCACGGCGGAGCGAGGCCCCTTTCGGTTCGGCAGGGGGCGGAGAGAGCACGAAGAGTAGATCGAGGCGAAACGCACGAGCACGCGATCAGTTTACCTAGATTTGGGCTGCACGGATGCGTAAAACCCTACTCCTACTTTGATTTGTATTGTGTTCTTGCTCGGGAGCGATGAATGCTACAGTACACTTGGGTGGCTAGCGAGACCGAGCGTGAGACCCAGGTTCGGGCCGCACGGATGCGTAAAACCCTACTCCTACTTTGATTTGTATTGTGTTCTTGCTCGGGAGCGATTAATGCTACAATACACTTGGGTGGCTAGCGAGACCGAGCGTGAGAATGATCGTCCTCCCCTCTACGTTGCACATGGGCCTCCTTTTATACGCTAAAGGGGTCACCGACAGGTGGCAACGTAGATGAGGGTAAAAATGTAAAAAGGCATGCGGTTGGCACCACCGCCTACAACAGTGTTATCATACCTAACCCTGACGGCAGGGGACAAAGGCATTAAATGCCTGTCTGTGTCGCCCTAGACGGTGCAGAAAGGGACCGCTAGGGACGTCATTGCTTGCCACGATGGCTATCTTGTCAGTGCCGCTTGCCACCGTGTACCTCTGGCTGCACAGCCTTCCGCCACGTACGCCTGGAAGGGTCCCAGAGCGACACGTTGGTGGATGTGCTGGAGCGCAGGTACAAGATGGAAGCTTGCCACGGCAAGCGTCTTGCCGCGGTTATTATCTTGTCGTGTTCAGGAGCTTGTCGCTCACTGGGTCTTGCCGGGACACATGGTGCGCTGGGGCAAGTTCCTTGAGATGCCTTGGTTGGCCTCCCCGGCAAGCTCCTCTTGCCGGGGTCTTGTCTCCTTCCCGGCAAGCTCCTCTTGCCGGGGCATTGCCTCCTTGGTTTGGATACATTGTTCTTGAATGGCTCCAAAGGAACCACGGAGGATCTTGGCGGTCGCCCGGCAAGCCTTGCCGCGGGACGCTGCGACTGCCCGTGCACAAGTTCGGGATACTAAGGTACCCCTACTTTAGTACACCGACAGGAGCCCCCGGGCCTGGGCCATACACGGTGCCGAGCGCTGTTGGGCCAGGCCCAAAACAGGGGACGGGCACGCGCGACCTAGGTTATGCCGTATCTCACTCCGCATCCACCGCGCCCTCCCCGCACGGCACGCGTCGAACGCGGCATCGTGGGAGAGATCGTGGGCGGTTTCTTTATTAGGAAAGGCAGCACTTTTTCTCAGGCTTAGGACCAGACTTGGGCTTCTTCACTTGAGCAGCAACTTGCTTGCCGTTCTTCTTGAAGTTCCCCTTCTTCCCTTTGCCCTTTTCTTGAAACTAGTGGTCTTGTCTACCATCAACACTTGATATTTTTCTTGATTTCTACCTTCGTCAATTTCAGCATTACGAAGAGCTTGGGAATCATTTCCGTTATCCCTTGCATATCATAGTTCATCACGAAGTTCTACTAACTTGGTGATGGTGACTAGAGAATTCTGTCAATCACTATTTTATCTGGAAGATTAACTCCCACTTGATTCAAGTGATTGTAGTACCCAGACAATTTGAGCACATGCTCACTGCTTGAGCTATTCTCCTCCATCTTTTAGCTATAGAACTTGTTGGAGACTTCATATCTCTCAACTCGGGTATTTGCTTGAAACTTCAACTCCTGGAACATCTCATATGGTCCATGACGTTCAAAACGTCTTTGAAGTCCCGATTCTAAGCCGTTTAAGCATGGTGCACTAAACTATCAAGTAGTCATCATATTGAGCTAGCCAAATGTTCATAACATCTGTATCTGCTCCTGCAATAGGTTTGTCACCTAGCGGTGCGTCAAAACATAATTCTTTTGTGCAGCAATGAGGCTAAACCTCATATCAAGGATCCAATCTGCATCATTGCTACTAACATCTTTCAACTTAGTTTTCTCTAGGAACATATCAAAAATAAAACAGGGGAGCTAAACGCGAGCTATTGATCTACAACATAGATATGCTAATACTACCATGACTAAGTTCATGATAAATTAAAGTTCAATTAATCATATTACTTAAGAACTCCCACTTAGATAGACATCCCTCTAATCCTCTAAGAGATCACGTGATCCAAATCAACTAAACCATGTCCGATCATCACGTGAGATGGAGTAGTTTCAATGGTGAACATCACTATGTTGATCATATCTACTATATGATTCACGCTCGACCTTTCGGTCTCCATGTTCTGAGGCCATATCTGTTATATGCTAGGCTCGTCAAGTTTAACCTGAGTATTCCGCGTGTGCAACAATTTTGCACCCGTTGTATTTGAACATAGAGCCTATCATAACCGATCATCACGTGGTGTCTCAGCACAAAGAACTTTCGCAACGGTGCATACTCAGGGAGAACACTTATACTTTGATAATTTAGTGAGGGATCATCTTATAACGCTACCGTCAATCAAAGCAAGATAAGATGCATAAAAGATAAACATCACATGCAATCAATATAAGTGATATGATATGGCCATCATCATCCTGTACTTGTGATCTCCATCTCCGAAGTACCGTCATGATCACCATCGTCACCGGCGCGACACCTTGATCTCCATCGTAGCATCGTTGTCGTCTCTCCAATCTTATGCTTCCACGACTATCGCTACCGCTTAGTGATAAAGTAAAGCATTACAGCGCGATTGCATTGCATACAATAAAGCGACAACCATATGGCTCCTACCAATTGCCGATAACTCGGTTACAAAACATGATCATCTCATACAATAAAACTTAGCATCATGTCTTGACCTTATCACATCACAACATGCCCTGCAAAAACAAGTTAGACGTCCTATACTTTGTTGTTGCAAGTTTTACGTGGCTGCTACGGGCTTAGCAAGAACCGTTCTTAACTACGCATCAAAACCACAACGATAGTTTGTCAAGTTGGTGTTGTTTTAACCTTCGCAAGGACCGGGCGTAGCCACACTTGGTTCAACTAAAGTTGGAGAAACTGACACCCGCCAGCCACCTGTGTGCAAAGCATGTCGGTAGAACCAGTCTCGCGTAAGCGTACGCGTAATGTCGGTCAGGGCCGCTTCATCCAACAATACCGCCGAACCAAAGTATGACATGCTGGTAAGCAGTATGACTTATATCGCCCACAACTCACTTGTGTTCTACTCGTGCCTAACATCAACGCATAAAACCTAGGCTCGGATGCCACTGTTGGGGAACGTAGTAATTTCAAAAAAATTCCTACACACACGCAAAATCATGGTGATGCATAGCAACAAGAGAGGAGAGTGTTGTCTACGCACCCTCGTAGACCGAAAGCGGAAGCGTTAGCACAACGCGGTTGATGTAGTCGTACGTCTTCACGGCCCGACCGATCAAGCACCCAAACTATGGCACCTCCGAGTTCTAGCACACGTTCAGCTCGATGACGATCCCCGGACTCCGATCCAGCAGAATATCGGGGAAGAGTTCTGTCAGCACGACGGCGTGGTGACGATCTTGATGTTCTACCGTCGCAGGACTTCGCCTAAGCACCGCTACAATATTATCGAGGATTATGGTGGAAGGGGGCACCGCACACGGCTAAGAGATCAATGATCAATTGTTGTGTCTATGGGGTGCCCCCTGCCCCCGTATATAAAGGAGCAAGGGGGGAGGCGGCCGACGTAGGAGGAGGGCGCGCCAAGGGGGGAGTCCTACTCCCACCGGGAGTAGGACTCCTCCTTCCCTTGTTGGAGTAGGAGAGAAGGAAAGAAGGGGAGAGGAACAAGGAAAAGGGGGCTGCACCCCTTGTCCAATTCGGACCAGAGGGGGGGCGCGGGCTCCTTCCTTTTGGCCTCTCTCCTCTCTTCCCATATGGCCCAATAAGGCCCATATACTCCCTGGCGAATTCCCGTAACTCTCCGGTACTCCGAAAAATACCCGAATCACTCAGAACCTTTCCGATGTCCGAATATAGTCGTCCAATATATCGATCTTTACATCTCGACCATTTCGAGACTCCTTGTTATGTCCCCGATCTCATCCGGGACTCCGAACTCCTTCGGTAAATCAAAACTCATAAACTCATTATATAACTGTCATCGAAACCTTAAGCGTGCGGACCCTACGGGTTCGAGAACAATGTAGACATGGCCGAGACATGTCTCCGGTCAATAACCAATAGCGGAACCTGGATGCTCATATTGGCCCCCACATATTCTACGAAGATCTTTATCGGTCAAACCGCATAACAACATACGTTGTTCCCTTTGTCATTGATATGTGATCGTCGGTATCTCAATACCTAGTTCAATCTCGTTACCGGCAAGTCTCTTTACTCGTTCCGTAATACATCATCTCGCAACTAACTCATTAGTTGCAATGCTTGCAAGGCTTTAGGTGATGTGCATTACTGAGAGGGCCCAGAGATACCTCTCCGACAATCGGAGTGACAAATCCTAATCTCGAAATACGCCAACCCAACAAGTACCTTCGGAGACACCTGTAGAGCACCTTTATAATCACTCAGTTACGTTGTGACGTTTGGTAGCACACAAAGTGTTCCTCTGGTAAATGGGAGTTGCATAATCTCATAGTCATAGGAACATGTATAAGTCATGAAGAAAGCAATAGCAACAAACTAAACGATCAAGTGCTATGCTAACGGAATGGGTCAAGTCAATCACATCATTCTCCTAATGATGTGATCCCGTTAATCAAATGACAACTCATGTCTATGGTTAGGAAACATAACCATCTTTAATCAACGAGCTAGTCAAGTAGAGGCATACTAGTGACACTCTGTTTGTCTATGTATTCACACATGTATTATGTTTCCGGTTAATACAATTCTAACATGAATAATAAATATTTATCATGATATAAGGAAATATATAATAACTTTATTATTGCCTCTAGGGCATATTTCCTTCAAGTATGGCGTCTAGCGAGGTAAATTACCACCGTAGAGGTCCTTACTTTGATGGTACTAATTTTGCTAGTTGGAAGCATAAGATGAAAATGCATATTTTTGGACATAACCCCGCCGTTTGGGCTATTGTGTGTATTGGCTTGCAAAGTGAATTCTTTGATGGGAGAGAACTGAATCGTGAAGCTAGCGCGGAAGAGTTGAAGATGCTGCAATACAACGCTCAAGCTTGCGATATCCTCTTCAACGGATTGTGCCCCAAGGGATTCAACAAAATCATCCTTCTTGAGAATGTAAAGGAAATTTGGGATACTTTGATTGATATGAACGAGGGTACCGAATCCGTCAAGGAATCCAAATTGGATGTGCTTCAAAGTCAACTTGACAAGTTCAAAATGAAGGATGGTGAAGGTTGAAGGAAATATGCCCTAGAGGCAATAATAAAGTTATTACTTATTTCATGATAAATGTTTATTATTCATGCTAAAATTGTATTAACCGGAAACATAATACATGTGTGAATACATAGACAAACAGAGTGTCACTAGTATGCCTCTACTTGACTAGCTCATTAATCAAAGATGGTTATGTTTCCTAACCATAGACAAAGAGTTGTTATTTGATTAATGGGATCACATCATTAGATGAATGATCTGATTGACTTGACCCATTCCGTTAGCTTAGCACTTGATCGTTTAGTTTGTTGCTATTGCTTTCTTCATGACTTATACATGTTCCTATGACTATGAGATTATGCAACTGTCGTTTACCGGAAGAACACTTTGTGTGCTACCAAACGTCACAACGTAACTAGGTGATTATAAAGGTGCTCTACCGGTGTCTCCAAAGGTAATTGTTGGGTTGGCATATTTCGAGATTAGGATTTGTCACTCCGAATGTCGGAGAGGTATCTCTGGGCCCTCTCGGTAATGCACATCACTTAAGCCTTGCAAGCATTGCAACTAATGAGTTAGTTGCGGGATGATGTATTATGGAACGAGTAAAGAGACTTGCCGGTGACGAGATTGAACTAGGTATTGGATACTGACGATCGAATCTCGGGCAAGTAACATACCGATGACAAAGGGAACAACGTATGTTGTTATGCGGTCTGACCGATAAAGATCTTCGTAGAATATGTAGGAGCCAATATGAGCATCCAGGTTCCGCTATTGGTTATTGACCGGAGACATGTCTCGGTCATGTCTACATTGTTCTCGAACCGTAGGGTCCGCACGCTTAAGGTTTCGATGACAATTATATTATGAGTTTATGAGTTTTGATGTACCGAAGGAGTTCGGAGTCTCCGATGAGATCGGGGACATGACGAGGAGTCTCGAAATGGTCGAGACGTAAAGATCGATATATTGGACGACTATATTCGGACTTCGGAAAGGTTCCGAGTGATTCGGGTAGTTTCCAGAGTACCGGAGAGTTACGGGAATTCGCCGGGAGAAGTATTGGGCCTTATTGGGCCATACGGGAAAGAGAGAGGGGCTGCCCAGGGCAGGCCGCGCGCCCCCCCAAGGCCTAGTCCGAATTGGACTAGGGGGAGGGGCTGCGCCCCCTCCTTCCTTCCCTCCTCTCTTCCCCTTCCTTGTCTCCTACTCCTAATACATGGAAGGACTCCTAGTTGGACTAGGAAAGGGGGAATCCTACTCCCGGTGGGAGTAGGACTCCCATAGGGCGCGCCATAGAGAAGGTCGGCCCTCCCCTCCTCCACTCCTTTATATACGGGGGCAGGGGGCACCCCATAGACACACAAGTTGATCTTCGTGATCGTTCCTTAGCCGTGTGCGGTGCCCCCCTCCATGATATTACACCTCGGTCATATTGTAGCGGTGCTTAGGCGAAGCCCTGCGACGGTTGAACATCAAGATCGTCACCACGCCGTCGTGCTGACGGAACTCCTCCCCGAAGCTTTGCTGGATCGGAGCCCGGGGAGCGTCATCGAGCTGAACGTGTGCCAAGAACTCGGAGGTGCCGGAGTAACGGTGCTTGGATCGGTTGGACCAGGAAGACGTACGACTACTTCCTCTATGTTGCGTCAACGCTTTTGCTTCGGTCTACGAGGGTACGTAGACAACACTCTCCCCTCTCGTTGCTATGCATCACCATGATCTTGCGTGTGCGTAGGAATTTTTTTGAAATTACTACGTTCCCCAACAGTGGTATCAGAGCCTAGGTTTTATGTGTTTATGTTATATGCACGAGTAGAACACAAGTGAGTTGTGGGCGATATAAGTCATACTGCTTACCAGCATGTCATACTTTGGTTCGGTGGTATTGTTGGATGAAGCGGCCTGGACCGACATTACGCGTACACTTACGCGCGACTGGTTTTACCGCTGTGCTATGCACACAGGTGACTAGCGGGTGTCAGTTTCTCCAACTTTAGTTGAACCGAGTGTAGCTACGCCCGGTCCTTGCGAAGGTTAAAACAGCACCAACTTGACAAACTATCATTGTGGTTTTGATGCGTAGGTAAGATTGGTTCTTGCTTAAGCCCGTAGCAGCCACGTAAAACTTGCAACAAACAAAGTAGAGACGTCTAACTTGTTTTTGTAGGGCATGTTGTGATGTGATATGGTCAAGACGTGATGAGATATAAGTTGTTGTATGAGAAGATCATGTTTTGTGGAAGTTATCGGCAACTGGCAAACGCCTTATGGTCGTCTCTCTATTGCATAAGATGCAAGTGCCAAAAAATTACTTTACTTTATCGCTATGCGATAGCAATAGTTGCAAGAGCAATAGTTGGTGAGACGTCCACGTGACGACACATTGATATAGATCAAGATGATGGAGATCATGGTGTCATGCCGGTGATGATAGAGTTCATGACGGTACATTGGAGATGGAGATCAAAGGCACAAGATGATCATGGCCATATCATGTCACATATTTTGACTGCATCTGATGTTTATCTTGTATACATCTTGTTTTGCTTATTTCGACGGTAGCTTTATAAGATGATCTCTCACTAAATTTCAAGATAAAAGTGTTCTCCCTGAGCATGCACCGTTGCCAAAGTTCGTCGTGCCCAGACACCACGTGATGATCGGGTGTGATAAGCTCTACGTCCATGTACAACGGGTGCAAGACAGTTTTGCACACGCGGAATACTCAGGTTAAACTTGACGAGCCTAGCATATGCAGATATGGCCTCGGAACACTGGAGACCGAAAGGTCGAGCGTGAATCATATAGTAGATATGATCAACATAGTGATGTTCACCATTGAACACTACTCCATCTCACGTGATGATCGGACATGGTTTAGTTGATTTGGATCACATGATCACTTAGATGATTAGAGGGATGTCTATCTAAGTGGGAGTTCTTAAGTAATATGATTAATTGAACTTAAATTTATCATGAACTTAGTCCTGGTAGTATTAGCATATCTATGTTGTAGATCAATAGCTCGCGTTGTTGCTTCCCTATGTTTGTTTTGATATGTTCCTAGAGAAAAACTATGTTGAAAGATGTTAGTAGCAATGATGCGGATTGGATCCGTGATATGAGGTTTATCCTCATTGCTGCACAGAAAAATTATGTCCTTGATGCACCGCTAGGTGACAGACCTATTGCAGGAGCAGATGCAGACGTTATGAACGTTTGGCTAGCTCAATATGATGACTACTTGATAGTTTAGTGCACCATGCTTAACGGCTTAGAATCGGGACTTCAAAGACATTTTGGACGTCATGGACCATATGAGATGTTCCAGGAGTTGAAGTTAATATTTCAAGAAAATACCCGAGTTGAGAGATATGAAGTCTCCAACAAGTTCTATAGCTACAAGATGGAGGAGAATCGCTCAAGCAGTGAGCATGTACTCAGATTGTCTGGGTACTAAAATCGCTTGAATCAAGTAGGAGTTAATCTTCCAGATAAGATAGTGATTGACAGAATTCTCTAGTCACCATCACCAAGTTAATACAACTTCGTGATGAACTATAGTATGCAAGGGATAACGGAAACGATTCCCAAGCTCTTCGTGATGCTAAAATCGATGAAGGTAGAAATCAAGAAAAACATCAAGTGTTGATGGTAGACAAGACCACTAGTTTCAAGAAAATGGCAAAAGGAAGAAGGGGAACTTCAAGAAGAAAGGTAAGCAAGTTGCTGCTCAAGTGAAGAAACCCAAGTCTGGTCCTAAGCCTGAGACCAAGTGCTTCTACTACAAAGGGATTGGTCACTAGAAGCGGAACTACCCCAAGTATTTGGTGGATAAGAAAGGATGGCAAAGTAAACAAAGGTATATTTGATATACATGTTATTGATGTGTACTTTACTAGTGTTCATAGCAACCCCTCAGTATTTGGTACTAGTTCAGTTGCTAAGATTAGTAACTCGAAACGGGAATTGCAGAATAAACAGAGACTAGTTAAGGGTGAAGTGACATGTGTATTGGAAGTGGTTCCAAGATTGATATGATCATCATCGCACTCTCCCTATACTTTCGGGATTAATGTTGAACCTAAATAAGTGTTATTTGGTGTTTGCGTTGAGCATAAATATGATTTGATCATGTTTATTGCAATACGGTTATTCATTTAAGTTAGAGAACAATTGTTGTTCTGTTTACATGAATAAAACCTTCTATGGTCATACACACCAACGAAAATGGTTTGTTGAGATCGATTGTAATGATACACATATTCATAATATTGAAGCCAAAAGATGCAAAGTTAATAATGATAGTGCAACTTGGTTGTGGCACTACCGTTTAGGTCATATTGGTGTAAAGCGCATGAAGAAACTCCATGCTGATGGGATTTTGGAATCACTTGATTATGAATCACTTGATGCTTGCGAACCATGTCTCTTGGGCAAGATGACTAAAACGCCGTTCTCCGGAACAATGGAGCAAGCAACATATTTGTTGGAAATCATACATATTGATGTATGTGGTCCGATGAATATCAAGGCTTGCAGCGGGTATCATTATTTTCTTATCTTCACAGATGATTTGAGCAGATATGGGTATATCTACTTGATGAAACATAAGTCTGAAACATTTGAAAAGTTCAAAGAATTTCAGAGTGAAGTGGAAAATCATCGTGACAAGAAAATAAGGTTTCAACGATCTAATCGCGGAGACAAATATTTGAGTTACGAGTTTGGTCTTCAATTAAAACAATGTGGAATAGTTTCACAAATTCGTGCCACCTGGAACACCACAACATAATGGTGTGTCCGAACATCATAGCCGTACTTTATTAGATATATTGCAAATATATGATGTTTCTTACTGATTTACCACTATCGTTTTTGAGGTTATGCATTAAAGACAGCTGCATTCACGTTAAAAAGGGGCACCATCTAAGTCCGTTGAGATGACACAATTTGAACAGTGGTTTGGCAAGAAACCAAAGTTGTCGTTTCTTAAAGTTTGGGGTTGTGATGCTTATATGAAAAAGTTTCATCCTGATAAGCTCAAACCCAAATCAGAGAAATATGTCTTCATAGGATACCCAAAGGAGACTGTTGGGTACACCTTCTATCACAGATCCGAAGGCAAGACATTCGTTGCTAAAAATGGATCCTTTCTAGAGAAGGAGTTTCTCTCGAAAGAAGTGAGTGGGAGGAAAGTAGAACTTGATGAGGTAACTGTACCTGCTCCCTTATTGGAAAGTAGTACATCACAGAAACCGGTTTCTGTGACACCTAAACCAATTAGTGAGGAAGTTAATTGTAAGTGCATCTAGTGCCACCCCTAGTTGGTTTTGGAGTATTGATGACAAACCTAGTTGAGGGACTAATGTGTTTGTGAGAATTGCAGGATAACACAGGTAGAAGTCCCTCAATGATTCGGTTTTACTACTAGAGATGACCCCTAAAAATGTACGAAGGCATTGAAGACAATGGTGGTACTTGAAGATATTCACATTGAAGACTATGACAAGAGAAGACACCACGTGAAGCCTATGGAACTCGAAGACTTAGATTCTTCGTAGTTTTATTTCATTTGTGTTGAGTCATAGGAACCACCGTACTGTTAAGTGGGGTCCAAGAGAACCAGTCAGAATGACTGAAGTGATGCCTAATTCAAAACCTATATCTTCGAGCGAAGACTATGAGAGCAAATCTTGTCCAGAGTCGGACAAGTCAGCTTTGCTTGTAGCCCAAGTAAAGTTGTCGTGTGAGTTTGAAATCTGACCATTGGTACACGTGTCAGTTCCTTAGTGACCCAGGGTCATTTCGGACAAATCAGGTCGGGTTCCCAGTGGCTATAAATAGTCCACCCCCTACAACCATAAATGGTTGGCTGCTCAGATTTCAGTGCACGGCTTTTGTCGTTTGAGAGCAACCCACCTCGAAGCCTTTGAGAGAAAATTCCTAGCGAGGAGAAAAGCCCTAACCACCCAGAGCCAGAGTAAATTGGGCATCACTTAAGTCTTCGTGTCTGAGTGATCTGAAGACTTATTACACTTGAGGACTGTGCATCCTCCAGCCGGTTAGGCGTCGCGTTCTGAGCATCCAAGAGAAATTGTGGATTGCCAGTGAACGAAGTCTGTGAAGGTTTGGGAGTCTACCTTGAAGACTTACCAGAGTGATTGGGCGAGGTCTGTGTGACCTTAGCTCAAGGAGAAAACAGTGAGGACTGGGTGTCCTGAGCTGCGTGTTCAGGACTGGGTGTCCGGGACTGTGTGTCCTTTGGTTTAAATACCTAGCCGCTCCAACCAGACGTACAGTTGTCACAGCAACTAGAACTTTTCCAACAAATCATTGTCTTCAGCGTGTCACTGGTTTCATCTTCACTTCCTTTTACTTTCTGTTACACACTGTGAAGCCATTGCATGCTTGCTTTATCATCTGTCTTCACAACATAACTGTATGATCTGGTTGGCTTCATAACTTTTTCCTACCTGATCCTCATTACACTGCAGCTACTTGTCTTGTGCTTTCACTCTATTGAATACTTGACCATGGCTTGCCTAGTGTAATCTAACTTCCGCTGCTTAAGTGATTGGCATATCTGTACTGTTTGTCTTCATAACCTTCACGTTTTGAAGACTTTCATAAAAATCGCCTATTCACCCCCCCTCTAGTCGGTATAATGCACTTTCAATTGGTATCAGAGCAACATGCTCCCTTGTTCTGTGTGATTCGGTTTAACCACCTGGAGTTTTAGCTATGTCGACTACAGGGATAATTAAAGTCTCCGCTGCGTGCCCCGTCTTCGATGGAACTGAATATCCCTACTGGAAGAATAAGATGCGCATGCATCTTGAAGCCATTGACGTCGACCTATGGTATGTCGTCGAAAACGGCGTTCCCAAGGCTGGAGAAGGTGCCACTGCTGCTGATGTCAAGAAGTTCACTCAACTGGACTCTACTGCCAAGAATATCATCTGTGGTCATCTGACCAAGGGACAGTACGGCCGTGTGAGTGCCTTGAAGACATCCAAGCTGGTCTGGGACTGGCTCTCCAAAGTCAATGAAAGCATCTCAACCCAGAGAGATCAGAGAATCAGTGTTCTTCGCAATCTCTTCAACCGCTTCAAGCGAAATGACAATGAGAATGTCCAGCACACATTTGACCGGCTCACTGACATCACAAATGAGCTTCAAGCCCTTGGTGCCACTGAGATCACCAAACACAAAATTGTCAAGACGCTGCTGAGATCACTTGACAGTTCGTTTGACATCCTAGCCCTGATGATTCAAGAACGTCCAGACTTCAAGACACTCGATCCGTCTGACATACTTGAGAGGCTCAACACACATGAGTTTCATCTTTCTGAGAAAAGAGATATCTACGGTCCAAACTATGGGCGAACTCGTGCCTTGAAGGCAAAAGCTGTGTCCTCATCTGAAGAAGAATCTGACAGCAGTTCTGATGATCCTGAAGACATTGGACGGGAACTTGCAATGCTAGTGAAGAAGTTCCAGAAATTCACCAAGAAGAAAGGCTTCAGAAAGTCTTCACGATCAAGCTCAAGAAATGATGAAGCTTCTGCTCATGACTACAAGAAGAAAACATGTCACAAGTGCAAGAAAACTGGACACTTCATCTCTGAGTGTCCACAATGGGACAATGAGAGCAGAAAGAAGAAGAAAAGCAAGGAATATGACTCCGACGACAAGAAGAAGAAGAAATACTCAAAGTCTTCTTCCAAGTCTTCCTCAAAGTCTTCATCACACAAGAAGAGCTCAATTGGCAAGGCTCGTGCGTTTGTTGGCAAGGAAATGGATTCAGAGGAGGAGTCCGCTTCTGAGGAGGCTGAGGTGGAGTCTGAGGAGGAGTCTGATTCTGGCATTGCGAGTCTGGCTACAGCCTACGTCGCCAAGTCCATCTTCAACACTGAAGACAATGACTTCATCACCAACACCGATGCAAATGACAAGGATGACTCTACTCCTACCTATTGCTTCATGGCACGCAGTGCCAAGGTAAACACACGCACTACTCACTATCAAACATCTAGTGACGATGACTCTGATTGTGATTCAAAACCCAACTACAAAACACTTGCTAAAATTGCCACTGAACAACAGAAAGCCATGGAACATATTCAAAAACTGTTAGACAGAAGCGATGATCTGTTGGGTGCTGAAATGACTCGATCTGAATCCCTAATTGAAGACATAAAAAATCTTCATGTTAAGTATCAGGAACTTGAAGATCGTCATGATACTCTCTCAACAACTCATGAAAAGCTTTCCTATGATTATCTTCAAAGGAAGCAAGATCTTGAGAAATTGAGAGCGGCTCATGAAGATCTTCAAAAGGAAAACGAGTCACTTCACGCCGAACAGATCAGTTCCGCTCAGGAAGGATTTGAACCACCATGCCTTAAATGCATTGAGCGTGACAATGCTACTTCTGTTGCTGAATGTTCCAATGCTACTGCTGTTGCAATATCTTCAACTGTTGAAGTGGTAACTAACCCCTCTGCTGAGGATACCACTGCTATTGCTGATGAGAATGCTAGGTTGAAGACATTGCTTGAAACAGGGATGTACAAAAGTCTCAAAGGACATCAGACATTATGTGATGTCCTCAAGAAGCAGATTCTGAACCGAAACCCTAGGAAAGAGGGTGTTGGGTTCGCGAGGAAAATTAATGCAGATGGCTCTTACTGGAAACCTGAGCAGTACCCCAAAACCACATGGGTTGCTGCAAAGGAATCCTCAGCAGATCCATCCAATCTATCTGGCTTCACTTGTGCTAATCCTATTATCATTGATGAATCCTTTGATGCAAACTATAAACTGTTTAAGAATCAGAATGGTGAAGTATTTGCCAGGTACATTGGTACTAACTGCAGGAATGGACCGCCTATGAAGAAGATCTGGGTTCCAAAAACGTGTCTGGAGAATCTTCCTGTGAATGTCCTCATGACACCTCACTTGAAGAAGACAAACCTCAGACCAAAGGCTTCATATGGTCCAAAGGCTTCATACAGGTAGAGTACTCACCTGAGTCGCACTAACGCAAATGTTTTGCAGGGAAACCATGCTCAGGCATATGAGAGCGGTTCTTCAAACCGTCATGTTCATATGACCAAGAACTATTCTGCCTATTCTTATGAGTATTATTGCCCGCCTGCTAGACTGTTTGCTAGGGATCCAAAGCCAAAATTCTCAGATGCTGCACTTAGACTTATTGCTTCTAAGCCACCCTTGAAGATGTGGGTGGTTAAGAAAGCTTAACTCTCTTTTGCAGGGAAAGGTCTCCAGCAGAAAACCAAAATCTTCTGACGCTATTGCTGGGGACCTTAAAAATCTTGTGGGGCGCAAGATCAAATGCCCGAATGGCATCTCTATGTATTTCGTACCTGAATCGCATGCTACTCTCCCTATTAGTCGTAACCTGGATCTAAGTTTTCATAACCCACTGGTTCGTCAAATGTTTTTGCTTCACAATACTCTTCGTGAAGCCTATCCCCCTAACTGCACTGTAGGGTACGACACCGGCGTCTTCAGAGTCTTCAGAATGGATTATTTACAGTGGGTGTACAAATCACATGACTGGCAAAAGAAGTCTTTTTATGGACTCAACCTTACGTCCATCCAACAAGAGCCACATCACATTTGCTGACACTGGTAAAAGTAAGGTATTGGGTCTAGGTAGAGTTGCAATCTCAAAGGATCAACACATGGATAAAGGCATGTTTGTTGAATCCCTTGGCTTCAACTTAATGTCTGTCTCAATGCTTTGCGATTTGAACATGATTGTAATTTTTGGAAAATATCGTTGCCTGGTACTAATGGAATCTGACAAGTCTCTAGTGTTTGAAGGGTATCGGAAAGATGATTTGTACGTGGTAGATTTCTCAGCAGGGCCACAGCTTGCAGTATGTCTTCTGGCAAAGGCTTCAGAATGCTGGCTTTGGCATCGGAGGCTTGGGCATGCTGGCATGAGGAACCTCCACACCCTTGCGAAGAAGAAGCATGTCATAGGCATCGAGGGCGTCAAGTTCAAGAAAGATCACTTATGCGGTGCCTGTGAAGCAGGGAAGATGACAAGGGCAAAACATCCTTCAAAGACAATCATGACCACTACTCGACCCTTCGAACTGCTTCACATGGATCTCTTTGGTCCCACTCACTACTCAACTTTTTCCACTACTGCTTGCCTCTATGGCTTTGTCATTGTTGATGATTACTCTAGATATACTTGGGTGCACATAATCCTTTACAAGACTGAAGTGCAGGATGTCTTCAGACGCTTCGCAAATCGGGCTATGAACAATTATGGCGCCAAGATAAAGCACATCAGAAGTGACAATGGCACTGAATTCAAGAACACTGGCCTTGATACATATCTGGATACCTTGGGCATCATACATGAATTCTCAGCTCCGTACACGCCACAGCAGAATGGCGTCGTCGAACGCAAGAACAGAACACTCATTGAGATGGCCAGAACAATGCTAGATGAGTACAAGACTCCAAGAAAATTCTGGCCTGAAGCCATTGACACCGCATGCCATACAATCAACCGTGTTTATCTTCACAAGCTTCTGAACAAGACATCTTATGAACTTCTAACTGGCAAGAAGCCAAATGTCAGTTACTTCAGAGTATTTGGCTCAAGATGCTGGATCAAGGACCCACACCACACCTCAAAATTTGCACCAAAAGCACATGAGGGCTTTATGCTTGGATATGGAAAGGATTCGCACTCCTACAGAGTCTTCAATCTCTTTCACTACAAAGTGGTTGAAACAATGGATGTGCGATTCGATGAGACCAATGGTTCACAAAGAGAGCAACTGCCAGATGTGCTAGATGAAGTTCCAGCCAGTGAATCAATCAAGCTAATGGGAACTGGAGAAATTATACCTTCTGAAGCTCATCCTGAAGAAGAACTTATCATCTCAGCACCTGATCCACATGAAGACAATGCTCAGCCTGAAGACATTCCTCCCCATGACAACATAGATCAGCAAGAGCAAAGTCTTCGACCCATACATCCTCGTGTTGCCAATGAAGTGCAGATTGACAGAATAATTGACAGCATCAATGCACCTGGTCCACTGACTTGTTCAAGGGCAACTCAACTGGCAAATTTCTGCGGACACTTCGCATTCATTTCAATCACAGAACCCAAGAAAGTTGAAGAAGCTATTATGGAACCTGAGTGGATTCAAGATATGCAAGAAGAGCTTCATCAGTTTGAGCTGAACAATGTATGGGAATTGGTTAAGCGTCCTGATCCACGGAAGCATAACATAATAGGCACCAACTGGATATACTGCAACAAGCAAGATGAGCATGGTCAAGTTGTCAGAAACAAAGCTCGTCTCGTTGCTCAAGGATATACTCAAGTGGAAGGCATTGACTTCGATGAAACATTTGCTCCTGTGGCCAGACTTGAAGCCATCCGTATACTGCTGGCCTATGCAAATCATCATAACATACTTTTATATCAAATGGATGTGAAGAGTGCCTTTCTCAATGGCAAGATTGAAGAAGAAGTGTATGTTGCACAACCACCTGGGTTTGAAGATCCAAAACATCCTGACATGGTTTACAAGCTCAATAAGGCACTATATGGCCTCAAACAAGCCCCTCGGGCCTGGTATGATACACTCAAATACTTCCTGAAGAGCAAAGGCTTCATACCTGGCTCCCTAGATCCCACTCTCTTCACGAAGACATATGATGGTGAACTGTTTGTGTGCCAAATATATGTGGATGGCATTATCTTCGGCTGCACCAATCAGAAGTACAGTGAGGAGTTCGGATATATGATGCAAGAGCAATATCAGATGTCTATGATGGGAGAGCTGACATTCTTCCTCGGTCTTCAGATACGGCAACAACGCAATGGCATCTTCATATCTCAAGAGAAATATCTCAAAGATTGCCTGAAGAAGTTCGGTATGCAAGACTGCAAAGGTTTCACAACACCAATGCCAGCCAAACATCATCTGGGTCCTGACGACAATGGTAAAGAGTTTGATCAAAAGGTATACCGCTCCATGATTGGTTCTTTGCTTTATTTATGTGCTTCTAGGCTAGATATTATGCTTAGTGTTTGCATGTGTGCTCGCTTTCAAGCGGCACCAAAGGAGTCGCATCACTTAGCAGTGAAGCGAATTCTTCGATATTTGGCTCACACCCCAACTCTAGGATTGTGGTATCCAAAGGGCTCAGAGTTTGATCGGGTTGGATTCTCGGATGCTGATTATGCTGGTGATAAGGTTGATCATAAGTCTACATCAGGCACATGTCACTTTCTGGGACGATCACTCGTATGTTGGTCTTCAAAGAAGCAGAACTGTGTATCCCTCTCCACTGTTGAATCTGAATACATTGCTGCTGGATCTTGCTGCGCTCAGCTTCTCTGGATGAAACAAACTCTCAAGGACTATGGCATTCATCTGAAGCAAGTGCCTCTTTACTGCGACAATGAAAGCACCATCAAGATCGCCAACAACCCAGTTCAGCACTCGAAGACAAAGCACATTGAAATTCGTCATCACTTTCTCAGAGATCATGTTGCAAAGGAAGATATTGATATCATACATGTCAACACTGAAGAGCAATTGGCAGATATCTTCACCAAGCCCTTGGATGAGAAGAGATTTTGCAAGTTACGGTGTGAGCTAAATATCTTGGAATCCTCAAATGTCCTGTGATCAGGCACACATCCTAACACTTATGCATATTGATGACTTAGATGTGCAACACACGAAGTAACGTATATCTTCAATCAATGAAGACATACATTCTAAGTGTGAATATATTAATGTGGAAATTGACTTCGGAGCGCCACGATAATTGTGCGCCGTGTCTGGGTCTAATACTTCCTATACGGTGGGTAACGCCACCACCAAACGTTCAATCTTGAAGTGTTTCACTCACGGCGTTACCTTGCAATGTCTTCACATTTGGTTTGGCTTCAATCCCTACATGTCTTCATGATTATCTTCATTACATGGATTATATATATATATATATATATATATATATATATATATATATACTAGTGTTTTGTCCTCTACAGCATTCACTTATAGCTATGTCTTCTTGTTTTGAATCTTTTGAACTAAGTGAATGTGATCGGACCCTAATCTCTCCATGCTCTCTATCTCAAATTCTATCTCTCCAAGTCATATGCATCCTATTGAAACTGTCGAATGTCTTCTCTGCGTCCTTGTCAGCAGAAGGCATAGAGACAAACTTTAAAACCGTTTTCAATGCTCATTCATCCACATGAAATCCGGAGAAGTAGGAATGACCACCCGACAATCCAGGCGTGCGTGGGATGTGGAACTGCCCCCGAGACTCCGCATGATGGCCACGTGCTGTTCAGATGTGAATCGCTAGGGGCACCTGTGTAATAGCGCAGTGCAGCCCCTGTGACTATAAATACACACTCACCACGGTCATTATCTCCTTCTCCTTCTTCCTCCCTCGAACGAACCCTAGCGCCACCGCTAGCTCTCGACGACGCCGGCGACGAAGTGCTTCACTGCCGCAACCTCTCCGACGCTGTTTTCACGTCGACCGCGGACATCACTCTCTCCGCCGTCGCCGTAGGTGTCTTCCGTCGCCAAGTTAGGGCACGGAGGATCGAACTGCTCGGCCTCATCTCCCACTCCGTCTAGCAGTTCCAAGTGTGGTAAATAAAACCTCTTTTTACAGCCTCTTTTGATCCTATAGTTCAGTCACTTTCTGCCATAAGAAGTTTCTATTCACACAAGTTAGAACTGTCTCAGTCTGCATCTCATAACTTGCCTAGTATATTCACTTGTGCTTCATGAAGTAGTTAGATTCCTCACATGTACTGATCTATGGGTTCGTACAAATCTGGAACCAACTTCTTTTCTATAAGTGAATGTCTTCGCACGATGAGGTCAATATCTTCTAAACTGATTTATCTTCAAAATCTTCTGAGAATGCATATGACCTCTTCCCCTTCCCTCGCACCTTAATGCTGTCATAGGTACATGTTCGTGGGAGAATCTTTTGGTTCTCATAGTCTGCATTCATTTGCGGAGTTCTTACAACGTCACATCAATTCTCCTGAAGCCAGTTCCTGTTGGTCCAGCAAAAGACAACCGTTGAAGCCTTTGAACGTCGTGAAGCCTTCCAAGTTAAGCTTCATGGCTGCAGAAAAACCAGCAAGGTAGGGTGGCAGAAAGCGTCGAGGGGAAACATCAAGAGATCTGCCTGATGACCTCTTAGAGCTGTACAATACAGATCCTGAAGAGGATTACAATCAGCGCAAGACACGAATCCAATGGATTCGACGCTATTGGGTGGAGCAATGGTTCCAATACCGCTTTGTCACCAAGTAGTACGCTAAGAAAAGCGCCATTAAGAGACCATGGGGAGACGTACTATACAAAAACCTCGTGCCCAGGTCCAGAGACGAAGCCATTGCTCAAGGCTTCTATCCATGCATGGTCAGGGGACCGCAGCCTGCTGACGCTCATCCGTCGTCACTACTCTGGTGTCGTGACGACAATCTGTTCAAGCGCAACTTCTAGTTTGCCCAGAGGTTAGCGAAGCACAACAAGAAGAAATTGGGTTTAGACTTCAACCCTGGTCCCTCTGCACCAAGGACAGATGGCACCCGTGAGGCCGACCCCAATATCATCGGTCCGTATGCAAATCTTGAGGGCCTCATCACCCGCATCTTAGTCCAAGGGACTACTGTCAATGACCCTCCTGCTGACTCGGAATCCGATGAAGAGCCTGCTGCACCGAAGCCAAAGCAGGCAAAGAAGCCAAAAGCTTCAAAGCAGATCCCTTCACCCAAAATCTCAAGGGCGAAGCCATTGGCAACTGCGCCTCCTGAAGCCAGTGCGCAGTCTGAAGACTTATCTCGAGTCTCCAAGCCCCAGGAAGCAAAGAAGCCTCAGCCACACACATGCAAAGAGCTCACAGCTGTTGCCGTTCTACGCAGTGAAACCATTGATCTGTCCAATGACGAAGATCTTGGAGATGACGCTCTTGAGCAGCTCATCAAGAGCAAGGAGGAGGCTGAAATCTTCAAAAATCTGCCTCTGTTTGATGTAGCAATCATCCACAACTTCATCAATGAGTGGTTTGCTACACCAAATATCAGCTTCGATGATCTGCAGCTGCCCATTGGCCTCAGCGTCGCCTTCCAAGGCGCTATTGCTTCAGAAATTGCAATTGCCCAGCGCATTGTTGAACTGAAGCAGAAAATTGATTTTGAAAAGGCTCAGTTCAAGCAGAATATGGCCAGGCTCAGTGTTCAAGAAGTCAAGGACTTCAAGATCATGTTGCACGAGTTAAAGGAAAACTTTCTGAAGAAACGTGCAGAAGCTCAGGGTTCGCGGGAGCGAATGAAGATTCTGGCTGATCGCTGTGTGCAGGCCTACAATGAGGCTGAGAAGCACAAGGCACTTGGGCGTCCCGGCATCGACCCCAAGATGGCCGCGAAGAAAAAGAAGAAGCCTCCTGTGGCTGAACCAGAGGCACCAAGGCAAGAAGTGGTTCCGATTGTCTTCCCCACTGCTACGACTGGCTCGAAGCCAAAGAGCCGGTCAACCGCTTCAGAGCTCAAGAAGACACGGACAGCCGAAGCTGAAGCAAGGAAGAGGAAACACTCTGAAGCCTCTCCTTCTGACCCCACCAAGAAGAAGTGCAAGATCAAGAGAACTAGGGCTGCTCCCATAGAGCCCTCGATGGTTGAACCCCTCTCTGTCGTCTATCCTGACGCAGAACGCCAACTCACAGTTCATGAGCCTGCTTCCACAGAGGCTCCTAAAGCTGAAGATATTCCAGCAGCCGACCCCATCGCTGCTGAAGACATTGGTCATCAGGACCATGTCCAAGATGATGCAGCCCTTCCTTAGCTTGAGACAAGCGAACTCATCAGCATTGGTCGTCCTCTGACGCCAATTGCACAAGAGCCATCATGGGCGGATCGCCCACAAGTGGAAGAAAAATCTGAGATCCAGCCCACTCCAACTCCACAGGCGTCATCTGCATTTCGCAGGCTTCGCAAAGGTCCAAGGCCTCAGGACTCTGCTGACGACATTCCGGCTGCATCAGCCGAAGAGCATGAAGAAGTACCACAAGCTCCAACTCCCCCGCTCCAACAAGAAACCATTCTCCAGGAGAACGTGCCAGAGTCTGTCCCTCCAACTACACAAGTGGAGGCTGAAAATGTTGAGGCTGCCACAACCAACACCGAAGCCAATGTGGCACCCTCCCCACCCAAAGCTTCTGAAGACAGTGAAGCTACTGATCCAGATACGTCTGTTCCTGAGTCTGCTGCAGGTCCTCAATTTGATTACCATGTTGAGGACAGGCCTCAGGTCCAGACGCCAATCCCTCGACTGCCAAGGTTCCCAGGTCCTGCATCAGCTCCTGGCTCCTTCAACATCACTAGCTTCAAGGCCGACAACACGTTCTTCAACAGCTCCATGAACCCCTTTTCAAGGGAAAGGAATGCATCTGATAGGTTCTGGAGCTATCCTCAGTGCAGTTACTACTCCTGCATCCTCTACAACCAAGGTCGCATCTTCCCGCACAAGCGCCTTGATGTTGAAGCCATTGCTAGACTGCCCTGTTTGGAGGAAGCTTTGGATTGCTTCAAGCAAATGGGTCTGCTGCAGTTCGTAACTGATGAAGAGCACTGCAATGAAGAGCTTCTGCTTCAATTCTATGCCACCCTCCACATTAAAGGATACAACAGAGATCTGAAGACTTGGATCCTGGAGTGGATGACCGGCAATGTCCATCAAGAAGCCAATGCATTTGATATCATTGAGCTTACCGGCCTCCTCACTCCTGGCGAATTCTTCGAAGAAGGCTGCCAATTACATGCTGAAGCAATTGAAAGCATATTTCAGAGGCCTGAACCAAATATGAGTCAGATGCTTTCAATGATGAAGCCATTGCCCCATGATGCACCCTATCCAACTGAGTTCTTAGTTGAAGACTTAGAGTACCTGCCCAGAACCATATATCACATCATCAGGCGGACTCTCTGGCCCCTCAAGGGACACTCTCCATATGCCAAGGTTGAGGATGCAATGAAGACTCTCATATTCTACATCCTTCATGGAAAATGCTTCAATGCGCGGGACTTCTTCATACGCCAGCTTGCGGCATCCGGCTCAGATTTATTTGGCTTGAAGTTTTATGCTCCTTGGGTTATGCGGCTGATCAAGCTTCATTCTGCGATTTCATATCAGCCCTCAGCCCGCAACCATCGGATCTTCTTGCCAGATGTGGACACCTCTGCTGAAGCTGTATATCCTGAGCCTGCCAAGCAACCCTTAAGTCTTCAGAATGCAGAGCACCAGAGCTTCACGTAGAACATTGAAGGTGTTGAAGCCATCTCCAGGGTGTACCCGTTGGCCGGCACTACACGTGCACCTGCATCCACTGAAGCCACTGACAGCGCAACTGCTCAGCGATCCAAGAAGCACGCTTGTGCCCTCAATGACCGAGAGCTTCTTGTGGCCCTTCGCCAAAAGCAAGATATGCATCACGAATGGTTGAAGATACAGATGAAAAGCCTCTTGGTGGATGTCAATCACATCAGAAATCTTGCCACCAAGAATGCATTCGTTGCTCATGAAACTTGTCGCCGCACCTGGAAAGGGCTCACAATGCTGTGCCCTTAAGCTGATCTTCATGAGGATGGCTTCAGAGAGAGATTCAAGTTTGACTCCACACCCCCAGAAGAGTTGTGCTGCGCGGAACTCCATCACTTGAAGATTCTGAGTTCTCTTCCTCTGCTGCCACGGTGACTGCAAGAATCATCGAGGAAGAAGACGACGCTACATCACCACCACCTCCTTCAGCGCGCGTCGTCCCTGCACCAAGCTCTTCAGCACCACCAAACGCCTCCACCGACCCTGCTGCGCCTGGGAACGCGTAGAAAACTCTATGTCTTCAAACCTTTTTGGTCATCACTGACAAAAGGGGGAGAAGCATATGATGTTTATAGTCTTCAAGAGGGTCAATATGGGTGGGTGCTTTATATTTTGCTACATTTTGCTTCGTGCGTACAACTCTCGTTTTGCTACATTTGGTTCTTTGAGTTGTAACACTTAAACTCAATGGTCGTCTGCTACTTGTTTGCCACTATGTTTTTGCGAAGATAAATTCCGCATGTACGACGATAATTTCCGCATTTATATCATTCCACAGACGTCCATTTTTCATTATGCATGTCATTCTCTTCATATACTTTTACATGCATGGTGGATTGTCATCATAAGTTGAAGTGGATTTCCACAAGTACAACCTGCCATGTGCATTTGCGTTCCAGAAGCAAATTACTTATATGCACATCTTCAGGGGAGCCCTTGCAGCTTATGAAGACAATTCCTTTACAATTTCACAAATTATATTCCCCATTGAAAACTTCAACTAGTTTGTCATCAATCACCAAAAAGGGGGAGATTGTAAGTGCATCTAGTGCCACCCCTAGTTGGTTTTGGAGTATTGACGACAAACCTAGTTGAGGGACTAATGTGTTTGTGAGAATTGCAGGATAACACAGGTAGAAGTCCCTCAATGATTCGGTTTTACTACTAGAGATGACCCCTAAAAATGTATGAAGACATTGAAGACAATGGTGGTACTTGAAGATATTCACATTGAAGACTATGACAAGAGAAGACACCACGTGAAGCCTATGGAACTCGAAGACTTAGATTCTTCGTAGTTTTATTTCATTTGTGTTGAGTCATAGGAACCACCGTACTGTTAAGTGGGGTCCAAGAGAACCAGTCAGAATGACTGAAGTGATGCCTAATTCAAAATCTATATCTTCGAGCGAAGACTATGAGAGCAAATCTTGTCCAGAGTCGGACAAATCAGCTTTGCTTGTAGCCCAAGTAAAGTTGCCGTGTGAGTTTGAAATCTGACCGTTGGTACACATGTCAGTTCCTTAGTGACCCAGGGTCATTTCGGACAAATCAGGTCGGGTTGCCCAGTGGCTATAAATAGTCCACCCCCTACAACCATAAACGGTTGGCTGCTCAGATTTCAGTGCACGGCTTTTGTCGTTTGAGAGCAACCCACCTCGAAGCCTTTGAGAGAAAATTCCTAGCGAGGAGAAAAGCCCTAACCACCCAGAGCCAGAGTAAATTGGGCATCACTTAAGTCTTCGTGTCTGAGTGATCTGAAGACTTATTACACTTGAGGACTGTGCATCCTCCAGCCGGTTAGGCGTCGCGTTCTGAGCATCCAAGAGAAATTGTGGATTGCCAGTGAACGAAGTCTGTGAAGGTTTGGGAGTCTACCTTGAAGACTTACCAGAGTGATTGGGCGAGGTCTGTGTGACCTTAGCTCAAGGAGAAAACGGTGAGGACTGGGTGTCCTGAGCTGCGTGTTCAGGACTGGGTGTCCGGGACTGTGTGTCCTTTGGTTTAAATACCTAGCCGCTCCAACCAGACATACAGTTGTCACAGCAACTGGAACTGGTCCAACAAATCATTGTCTTCAGCGTGTCACTGGTTTCATCTTCACTTCCTTTTACTTTCTGTTACACACTGTGAAGCCATTGCATGCTTGCTTTATCATCTGTCTTCACAACATAACTGTATGATCTGTTTGGCTTCATAACATCTTCCTACCTGATCCTCACTACACTGCAGCTACTTGTCTTGTGCTTTCACTCTATTGAATACTTGACCATGGCTTGCCTAGTGTAATCTAACTTCTGCTGCTTAAGTGATTGGCATATTTGTACTGTTTGTCTTCATAACCTTCACGTTTTGAAGACTTTCATAAAAATCGCCTATTCACCCCCCCCTCTAGTCGATATAATGCACCTTCATTAATGATGATGATCATAGAACTTCAGATCAAGTTACTACCGAACTTCGTAGATCAAACAGAGCAAGATCCGCACGAGAGTGGTACGGTAATCCTGTTCTGGAAGTCATGCTACTAGATCATGATGAACCTACGAACTATGAAGAAGCGATGGTGAGCCCAGATTCCGAAAAATGGCTTGAGGCCATGAAATCTGAGATGGGATCCATGTATGAGAACAAAGTGTAGACTTTGGTTGACTTGCCCGATGATCGGCAAGCCATAGAAAATAAATGGATCTTCAAGAGGAAGACGGACGCTGATAGTAGTGTTACTATCTACAAAGCTAGAATTGTCGCAAAAAAATTTGACAAGTTTAAATGTGTTGACTATGATGAGAGTTTCTCACTCGTATCTATGCTTAAGTCTGTCCGAATCATGTTAGCAATTGCCGCATTTTATGAAATCTGGCAAATGGACAAACAAAACTGCATTCCTTAATGGATTTATTAAAGAAGAGTTGTATATGATGCAACCAGAAGGTTTTGTCAATCCTAAAGGTGCTAACAAAATATGCAAGCTCCAGTGATTCATCTATGGACTGGTGCAAGCATCTCGGAGTTGGAATACATGCTTTGATAAGTTGATCAAAGCATATAGTTTTATACAGACTTGCGGTGAAGCCTGTATTTACAAGAAAGTGAGTGGGAGCACTACAGCGTTTCTGATAAGTATATGTGAATGACATATTGTTGATCGGAAATAATATAAAATTATTCTGCAAAGCATAAAGGAGTATTTGAAAGGAGTTTTTCAAAGAAAGACCTCGGTGAAGCTACTTACATATTGAGCATCAAGATCTATAGAGATAGATCAAAACGCTTGATAAGTTTTTTCAATGAGTACATACCTTGACAAGATTTTGAAGTAGTTCAAAATGGAACAGTCAAAGAAAGAGTTCTTTCCTGTGTTACAAGGTGTGAAATTGAGTAAGACTCACAACACGACCACGACAGAAGATAGAAAGAGAATGAAAGTCATTCCCTATGCCTTGGCCATAGGTTCTATAAAGTATGCCATGCTGTGTACCAGATCTATTGTATACCCTACACTGATTTTGGCAAGGGAGTACAATAGTGATCTAGGAGTAGATCACTGAACAGCGGTCAAAATTATCCTTAGTGGAATAAGGATATGTTTCTCAATTATGGACGTGACAAAAAGGGTTCGTCGTAAAGGGTTATGTCGATGCAAATTTTGACACTGATCGAGATGACTCTAAGTCTCAATCTAGATACATATTGAAAGTGGGAGCAATTAGCTAGAGTAGCTCCGTGTAGAGCATTGTAGACATAGAACTTGCAAAATACTTATGGATTTGAATGTGACAGACCCGTTGACTAAAATTATCTCACAAGCAAAACATGATCACACCTTAGTACTCTTTGGGTGTTAATCACATAGATATGTGAACTAGATTACTGACTCTAGTAAACCCTTTCAGTGTTGGTCACATGACGATGTGAACTATGGGTGTTAATCACATGGTGATGTGAACTATTGCTGTTAAATCACATGGCGATGTGAACTAGATTATTGACTCTAGTGCAAGTGGGAGACTGAAGGAAATATGCCCTAGAGGCAATAATAAAGTTATTACTTATTTCATGATAAATGTTTATTATTCATGCTAGAATTGTATTAACCGGAAACATAATACATGTGTGAATACATAGACAAACAGAGTGTCACTAGTATGCCTCTACTTGACTAGCTCATTAATCAAAGATGGTTATGTTTCCTAACCATAGACAAAGAGTTGTTATTTGATTAATGGGATCACATCATTAGATGAATGATCTGATTGACTTGACCCATTCCGTTAGCTTAGCACTTGATCGTTTAGTTTGTTGCTATTGCTTTCTTCATGACTTATACATGTTCCTATGACTATGAGATTATGCAACTCCCGTTTACCGGAGGAACACTTTGTGTGCTACCAAACGTCACAACGTAACTGGGTGATTATAAAGGTGCTCTACAGGTGTCTCCAAAGGTACTTGTTGGGTTGGCGTATTTCGAGATTAGGATTTGTCACTCCGAATGTCGGAGAGGTATCTCTGGGCCCTCTCGGTAATGCACATCACTTAAGCCTTGCAAGCATTGCAACTAATGAGTTAGTTGCGGGATGATGTATTACGGAACGAGTAAAGAGACTTGCCGGTGACGAGATTGAACTAGGTATTGGATACCGACGATCGAATCTCGGGCAAGTAACATACCGATGACAAAGGGAACAACGTATGTTGTTATGCGGTCTGACCGATAAAGATCTTCGTAGAATATGTAGGAGCCAATATGAGCATCCAGGTTCCGCTATTGGTTATTGACCGGAGATGTGTCTCGGTCATGTCTACATTGTTCTCGACCCGTAGGGTCCGCACGCTTAAGGTTTCGATGACAGTTATATTATGAGTTTATGAGTTTTGATGTACCGAAGGAGTTCGGAGTCCCGGATGAGATCGGGGACATGACGAGGAGTCTCGAAATGGTCGAGACATAAAGATCGATATATTGGACGACTATATTCGGACTTCGGAAAGGTTCCAAGTGATTCGGGTATTTTTCAGAGTGCCGGAGAGTTACGGGAATTCGCCGGGAGAAGTATTGGGCCTTATTGGGCCATACGGGAAAGAGAGAGGGGCTGCCCAGGGCAGGCCGCACGCCCCCCAAGGTCTAGTCCGAATTGGACTAGGGGGAGGGGCTGCGCCCCCTCCTTCCTTCCCTTCTCTCCTCCCCTTCCTTGTCTCCTACTCCTAATACATGGAAGGACTCCTAGTTGGACTAGGAAAGGGGGAATCCTACTCCCGGTGGGAGTAGGACTCCCATAGGGCGCGCCATAGAGAGGGCCGGCCCTCCCCTCCTCCGCTCCTTTAAATACGGGGGCAGGGGGCACCCCATAGACACACAAGTTGATCTTCATGATCGTTCCTTAGCCGTGTGCGGTGCCCCCCTCCACGATATTACACCTCGGTCATATTGTAGCGGTGCTTAGGCGAAGCCCTGCGATGGTTGAACATCAAGATCGTCACCACGCCATCGTGCTGACGGAACTCCTTCCGAAGCTTTGCTGGATCGGAGCCCGGGGAGCGTCATCGAGCTGAACGTGTGCCAAGAACTCGGAGGTGCCGGAGTAACGGTGCTTGGATCGGTTGGACCGGGAAGACGTACGACTACTTCCTCTACGTTGCATCAACGCTTCCGCTTCGGTCTACGAGGGTACGTAGACAACACTCTCCCCTCTCGTTGCTATGCATCACCATGATCTTGCGTGTGCGTAGGAATTTTTTTGAAATTACTACGTTCCCCAACAAAGGTGTCACTGAAATGTACTCTAGGCTTGCTCTCATCACAAATGAGATTGCCGGCTTAAGAAGTGAAGAGATGACTGATAGATTCATCATCAAGAAGATCCTAAGAGCCTTGGATGGAAAATATGATACCGTGTGCACATTGATCCAAATGTTGCCCAACTACAAAGATCTCAAGCCAACGGAAGTCATTGGAAGAATTGTTGCTCATGAGATGTCACTCAAGGATAAGGAAGAGCTTCACAACAAGTCAAGTTGTGCTTACAAAGCCTCACGTGATGCTCCTACATCATCAAGTGAGAACCAAGCCTTCAATGAAGAATTGAGCCTAATGCTGAAGAACTTCAACAAGTTCTACAACAGTAGAAGCAAGGAAAGAAGTTCCAAGTCAAGGTCCTACAATGACAAAAGATCTTCGAGTCGTGAATGAAATTGCTATAATTGTGGAAGACCCGGACACTACTCCAACGAGTGTATGCCTCCCTACAAAAGAAGAGAAGATTCACCCAAAAGGGGAAGTAAAAGAGAAGAATCACCACCAAGAGAGAGAAGGAGTAGAGATGATCGTGATGAACGAAGAACATCACGGAGAAGCAAGGATTCGGAAAGGAAGGACAAGTCATCAAGGAGCTACACAAAACGAAGACATCAAGATCATGTTGGTGAATGGGTATCCCGCTCCGACTCCGACAATCACTCCGAGAGAAGTTATCACTCCGACTCCGAATATACTCAAGATGAAGGTGTTGCCGGTCTAGTGCTAGACATATTTGACTCCAACTCCTACGACATATTTGACTCACCAAAATGAAGGAATTGGAAGATGCTTCATGGCTAAAGGCCCAAAGGTATCACACCCCGAGTATGTTGATTTCAACAGTGATGAAAATGATTTGCTAGGTGATGATGATTTACTTGTTGACAACTCTAGTGATGAAAACTATGATGAACTTGCTATTAATCATGCTAATCAAGATAAAATGAATGATGATCATAATAAGGAGATTGAGAGTCTAACCAAAGAACTAAACACTCTTAAGTTAGCTCATGAAACTACCTTGGAAGATCATCGAGAGCTTTTAAAGTCTCATGAGAAGTTACGCTTTGAAAAGCTCAATCTTGAGCAAGATCATGGGTTCTTAAAAGCAATCATTGATGATCTTCGCAAGAAAAGTTCTTCTTACATTGCCAAGCGTTTACTCTTGTCTACTTACATGCCACAAGTCAAATCTAGCAACAAGAGTAAGAAAGATTCTTCCTCTAGTAATTACAATAATCATTTGTTGCTTCTAGTAGTTCTCTTGATTCCACTAATGATTTTCTTAGCCAAGTTACACTTGAGCAAGAAAATAGCTTATTCAAGGGAATCATAGAGAAAGGTGTTTACAAGAGTCTTGCCAGTAGTAAGAAATTTGAGGAAATTGTACGCAAGCAAGGAAGGCACCGGAATAATCAAGGTACTAGTTTTGAACGAAAGTTCAATGCCAATGGAGTTGAGTGGGAAGAAGATCAATACCCCAAGACGAAGTATGTTCCTCAACAAGAGAAGTATGATCCTACTTCCTTCCAAGGGAAACAAGCTCAAGATGATCTTCCACCACAAGACCACAAGCAAAAAGGCAAGGACAAGCTTCAAGAGGATATTGAGGCATTTGAAGAAGCTCCTAAGGCCTTGGCTAAGCGGGTTCCCAAGAATACATCAAGTTCTACTTCATCAAGTACAACTACAACTCCAAGGATTCCCATCAAGATGATGTGGATTCCGAAGAAGAAGAACTAGAGAGTTCTTGAGGGTGACTCCGCCAACATACTTCACTCATATCATTTTGGCAATGACAAGTGCAAACAACTTCCACATCTTGCACTATTTCAAGGAGTCACAAACCCTCTTATTGGTAAGACAAGGGACAAGGTAACCTAATGCTTTCATGGACACCATCTTGTGTGCACGTCACTCTATGTCTATGGATATCCTTGTTTATTCCTTGTGGGACTAACCCGTGTAGGTATTGAAAGTGCAACTCACTCTAATGGATTGCTCCAAATGATCTACATCAACATTGAGCATCCACATCTTCAACACCTACATGAAGGCATCATCGACAAAACCTAAGGTTAGTTCATCCCTCTTAGGGGGGATATCACATCTAGGGGGAGCTTTACTCTAATCAATTGAGCTAAAGCAACTCTAATGGTGTGAACACATCAATGCTTTATGTAAAAGTGGCAACCCTACTTGTGCTTAAACGATGAGTATGACCTACGATCAAATGTTCTCATTTGACTCCTTAGTCAATATACTCATATATAGATGACCTAGTCATCGCCAATTGCTTGATAGATGCTAGAGTGTTTGTGCATGCTTTGCCACATATTTCATTTGCCATTTTATTGTGTGAGCATGTTGATTGCATATTTTACTCATTCAAGGACATCCACTTGTTGTTTTGATTGTTTGGCCTTTTCTCTCTTCCCAAGTGGATGGACAAGAATGCCTAAGAACCTCCTCCAGCTATATATGCTTTTCATGTCTCAAACTCTATTCATGCTACATCACAAAGCTTGATCAAGTCAGATTCGAACCACTCTGTGTGAGGAGCACTCGGAGTCCCCGATTCGTCATAGACTTAAACTTCCAAAATCTCTGTGTGCATTTCGGTCTGACCGATCCATCCATTCCGCTCACACCGAGTTCACTGAGTTGATCTAGGTTTTCAATCTCGGTGCAACCGATTTGAACTTTTTGGTCACACCGAGTTGTTCCACTCGATCACACCGACAGGGTCGGGATATATATATATTGACGGGTTGAATTTTGGAAATTTCTCCAAAACTCTTCATCCCGCGCGTGTCCTGCTCTGCCACCTCGGGTCTCCGGATCGTCTCCTCGTTGCCAGCAACCTACCACCGCTGGTCTCCGTCGCCGTCAACAGGATTCTGCCCTGCCGTTGTCGCTGTAGCGAACTCCCGCCGAACTAGGGTATAAGTTCGACTTCATGTGCTAATTCCTCATTCCTATTCCTAGAACATTGCTTTGCCATGATCAGTACCAAGTATGAAATCAATATATCCAGAGAAAACTTCCTTTAGGTTAGGTTTGATTCAAAAATTTAGGGTTAGGTCTCTGACGAACTCATCTCGGACCGACCGAGTTGTAGAAATTGGTCCCACCGATTTGGCTTAGGCCATTGCACATGCGCTTTTTGTTCTGACCGAAAATTGTAAATCGGTGCAACCGAATTCGATTCTCTGTGAAACCCTAGTAATCTTGGAGCAACCAAACTGTGACTCGGTCTGACCAAGTTCACTAGTTTAGACTCCAACAGTTGCTTCGGTATCACCGAGTTTAACAAATCAGTAGCTCTGAAATGATTTCTATGGAGAACTAAAACTAAGTTTTTGACTCATTTGTTTTGCAAAAACTCTGCACTTTGTGATGCTCATCCATTCTACCTCATCTACATCTATTCACAGGGTTTGCTGTCAATTTGCCTGCCAAGATGTCTGGCCAGAGTGATAGCCAGAACAGATCTAAAGAGCAAGTGCAAATGAGTGAGGGCACTAGTCCCTCAAGAACCTCAGATGATGGCAACAGGAGCACTCCCAGTAATTTTCCCAAGGCAGCCACCGGAACAAGGAAGAAGAAAACCTAAGATTCTGAAGATGAGGACTATGTGGCTCTTAAGGAGGAAGTTAGCTCCAAAAATAAGGTGCTGAAGAAAGAGTATGGTACTGCTGCAACAACTAAGCCAGGGTTGCATAAGAAGGCACCTGCAAAAAGAGTTCCAATGTCTAAGGCCAGGGCCTCAACTGCTGAAACCTCTAAGCCAACTGAAGAGGCTGTTGGAGAGGGAAAGAAAAGGAAAGAGAGGGTCAAGATGACCACTACCAAAGTCTTTGGTAGATCCTCCATAATGAGAGATCCAGAAGAAGAGGAAGAGGAAGAGGATGCTACACCAGCACCCAAGTCCCAGAAGCTCATGGGAGATGCAATCAAGTCAGGGGTTGCTCCATCAAAGCCCAAAACTGCTCCCAAGGCTGCTGCTTAAGCTCAAAAGCCTTCTAAGCCCAAGAGAAGCACCAGGAACATCCCAGCTGAAGAAAAGAACAAGGCCCCAGTGCCTGAAGTTTAAGAAGAAGATGCAGAAGCCCAAGTGCAGAGAAAACTAAAACCTAAGATTCCAGACCACAATGACACTCATCCAGTGGCAGAGGACATGAAAATCAGGAAGAATGCAGGACTGAGACTTTGGAGATAGTCTGATCCCTATGCTGTGAGGAGGAAGACTGCTACCTCTTGAGCATGTGTCGGTTTTCCCTTGAAGAGGAAAGGGTGATGCAGCAAAGTAGCGTAAGTATTTCCATCAGTTTTTGAGAACCAAGGTATCGATCCAATAGGAGACTACACGCAAGTCACCTAGTACCTGCACAAACAAACAAGAACCTCGCAACCAACGCGATAAAGGGGTTGTTAATCCCTTCACGGTCACTTACGAAAGTGAGATCTAATAGAGATAATAAGATAAATATTTTTGGTATTTTTGTTGTATAGATTGAAAATTAAAGATTGAAAAATAAATAGTAAACTAGAATTGTAAATCGGAAACTTATATGATGTAAAGTAGACCCCGGGGCCATAGGTTTCACTAGTGGCTTCTCTCAAGATAGCATATATTACGGTGGGTGAACAAATTACTGCCGAGGAATTGATAGAAAAGCGCATAGTTATGATGATATCTAGGCATGATCATGAACATAGGCATCACGACCGTGTCAAGTAGACCGAAATGATTCTGCATCTACTACTATTACTCCAGACATCGACCGCTATCCAGCATGCATCTAGAGCATTAAGTTCAAAAGAACAGAGTAACACATTAGGCAAGATGACATGATGTAGAGGGATAAACTCAAGCAATATGATATAAACCCCATCTTTTTATCCTCGATGGCAACAATACAATACGTGCCTTGCTTCCCCTACTATCACTAGGAAATGACACCGCAAGATTGAACCCAAAGCTAAGCACTCCTTCCATTGCAAGAAAGATCAATCTAGTAGGCCAAACCAAACTGATAATTCAAAGATACTTGCAAAGATATCAAATCATGCATATAAGAATTCAGAGAAGAATCAAATATTGTTCATAGATAATCTTAATCATAAACCCACAATTCATCAGATCTCGGCAAACACACCACTTACATCAAATAGATCTCCAAGAACATCGAGGAGAACTTTGTATTGAGATCCAAAGAGAGAGAAGAAGCCATCTAGCTAATAACTGTGGACCCGGAGGTCTATGGTAAAATACTCACACATCATCGGAGAGGCTATGGTGTTGATGTAGAAGCCCTCCGTGATCGAATCCCCCTCTGACAGATCGCCGGAAAAGGTCCCCAGATGGGATCTCACGGGTACAGAAGGTTGCGATAGTGGAAAAGTGGTTCCGTGGCTCCCCCTGATGTTTTTAGGGTATAAGAGTATATATAGGCGAAAGAAGTAGGTCGGTGGAGCTGTGAGGGGCCCACGAGGGTGGGGGCGTGCCGCCCTACCTCGTGACCGCCTTGCTACTTCCTTGACGTCCACTCCAAGTCTCCTGGATTGCGTTTGTTCCAAAAAAGATCCCCGCGAAGGTTTCATTCTGTTTGGATTCCGTTTGATATTCCTTTTCTACGAAACACTAAAATAGGCAAAAAAAACAACAATTTGCGCTGGGCCTTCGGTTAATAGGTTAGTCCCAAAAATAAGATAAAAGTGCATAATAAAGCCCATAAACATCCAAAATAGATAATATAATAGCATGGAACAATAAAAAATTATAGATATGTTGGAGACGTATCAAGCATCCCCAAGCTTAATTCCTGCCCGTCCTCGAGTAGGTAAATGATAAAAATAAAAATTTTGATGCGGAATGCTACCTAACATAATTTTCAATGTATTTCTCTTTATTGCGGCATGAATGTTTAGATCCGAAAGATTCTAGACAAAAGTTTAATATTGTCTTAAAAATAATAATACTTCAAGCAATGCTAACCAAGCAATCATGTCTTATCAAAATAACATAGCCAAAGAAAGCTTATCCCTATAGAATCATATAGTTTGGCCATGCTTCATTTTCGTCACACAAAATGCTCCCATCATGCATAACCCCGATGACAAGCCAAGCAATTGTTTCATACTTTAGTCTTTTCAAACTTTTTCAACTTTCACGCAATATATGAGCGCGAGCCATGGATATAACACTATGGGTGGAATATAATATAATGATGGAGGTTGTGTGAGAAGACAAAAAGGGAGAAAGTCTCACATTGATGCGGCTAATCAACGGGCTATGGAGATGCCCATCAATTGATGTCAATGCAAGGAGTAGGGATTGCCATGCAACGGATGTACTAGAGCTATAAATATATGAAAGCTCAACAAAAGTAACTAAGTGGGTGTGCATCCAACTTGCTCATGAAGACCTATGGCATTTTGAGGAAGCCCATTGTTGGAATATACAAGCCAAGTTCTATAATGAAAAATTCTCACTAGTATATGAAAGTGACAACATAAGGGACTCTCTATCATGAAGATCGTGGTGCTACTTTGAAGCACATGTGTGGAAAAAGGATAGTAACATTGCCCCTTCTCTCTTTTTCTCTCATTTTTTTGGGCCTCTCTTTTTTATGGCCTTTGTTCTTTTTTTGAAGAACTTTCCTCACATGGGACAATGCACTAATAATGAAAATCATCACACTTTTATTTACTTTACAACTCGATACTTAGAACAAAATATGACTCTATGTGAGTGTCTCCGGTGGTGTACCGGGATATGAATCAAGAGTGACATGTATGAAAGAATTATGAAGGTGGCTTTGCCACAAATACGATGTCAACTACATGATCGTGCAAGGCAATATGATAATGATGGAGCGTGTCATAATAAAAGGAACGGTGGAAAGTTGCATGGCAATATATCTCGGAATGGCTATGGAAATGCCATAATAGGTAGGTATGGTGGCTGTTTTGAGGAAGATATAAGGAGGCTTATGTGTGGTAGAGCATATCTAAGGATGGCAATTTTATCCATGGACATGGATATCCATGGATATCCGACCTGAATGGATAGGGTTTGGATATGCTTTTATGTCCATGGGTGGCGCCCAAACCCGACCCGATTGTTCGTGGGTAGGGCATGGATATAATCTTGTACCCATGGATATAGCCAAACCCAACCCGATAGTATGACTTAATGGGGGGGAAATCTGCCATCCCTGCCCCACGTTCACATGTCCCACGACAATTTTACACTTTTTTTTTATCTAAAACATGCATAAGAAATCACACAATCCCCATCGTAACTTTTATAAGTTAACAGTCAATCCCCTCTGTAACATACTCCAACACCCCTTCCCTTATTTTTATCTCCTTAAATGACTCGTCATTCTCATCTATTAGAAAAATACTAAATGATCCTAGGTTGTTACTGGATGTTGATTTACCATAAGTGAAGCCTAGCTTGCCACGAGGTGAAGAATGGAAGAGTTTATGTTAATATTGTGTTAAGTTTTATTTATATGTCTCGAGAGGACCCAATGGATATCCATCGGATTTGGACGTGGACATAATTTTTCATCCATGGGTTTTTTCATGGGCAGGCAAAGACTGTCTTCATGGATATGGATATGGATTTGATATTGTTCAACCCGATCCAAACCCGACCCATTGCCATCCTTAAGCATATCATATCACGGGGTTTGGATGCACCGGCGAAGTTTGCACCAAGTCTCGAGGTGAGAAAGGGCAATGCACGGTACCGAAGAGGCTAGCAATGATGGAAGGGTGAGAGTGCGTATAATCCATGGACTCAACATTAGTCATAAAGAACTCATATACTTATTGCAAAAATCTACAAGTAATCAAAACCAAGCACTACGCGCATGCTCCTAGGGGGGTAGATTGGTAGGAAAAGACCATCGCTCGTCCCTGGCCGCCACTCATAAGGAAAGCAATCAAAGAACACCTCATGCTTCAAATTTGTCACACAACTTTTACCATACGTGCATGCTACGGGACTTGCCAACTTCAACACAAGTATTTCTCAATTACATAATTACTCAACTAGCACAACTCTAATATTACCACCTTTATATCTCAAAACAACTATCAAGAATCAAACTTCTCATAACATTTAATGCACTCTATATGAATGTTTTTATTATACCCATCTTGGATGCCTATAACATTAGGACTAATTTCATAACCAAAGCAAATTGTCATGTTGTTCTAAAAGACTCTCAAAATGATATAAGTGAAGCATGAGAGATCAACAATTTCTATAAAATAAAACCACCACCGTGCTCTAAAAAGATATAAGTGAAGCACTAGAGCAAAATTATCTAGATCAAAAGATATAAGTGAAGCACATAGAGTATTCTAATAAATTCTGATTCATGTGTGTATCTCCCAAAAGGTGTGTACAGCAAGGATGATTGTGGTAAACTAAAAATCAAAGACTCAAATCATAAAAGACGCTCCAAGCAAAACACATATCATGTGGTGAATAAAAATATAGCCTCAAGTAAAGTTACCGATAGATGAAGACGAAAGAGGGGATGCCTTCCGGGGCATACCCAAGATTAGGCTTTTGGTTGTCCTTGAATTTTACATTGGGGTGCCTTGGGCATCCCCAAGCTTAGGCTCTTGCCACTCCTTGTTCCGAAATCCATCAAATCTTTACCCAAAAACTTGAAAACTTCACAACACAAAAACTCAACAGAAAATATCATGAGCTCCTTAGTATAAGAAAACAAACCATCACTTTAAGGTACTGTAATAAACTCATTCTTTATTTATATTGGTGTTAAACCTACTGTATTCCAACTTCTCTATGGTTCATACCCCCCGATACTAGCCATAGATTCATCAAAATAAGCAAGCAACACACGAAAAACAGAATCTGTAAAAAACAGAACAGTTTGTAGTAATCTGTTATTTTCGAATACTTCCGTGACTCCAAAAATCCTGAGAAATTAGGACATCCTAAATCATTTGTATATTTATCTACTGCAGTTGGAATAATTATTTTATCGCTCTCTGGTTAAAAATGAAAATTATTATCTTGAATGCATACTTTCTGTTTTTTTCAGCAAGATCAAATAACAATCATCCAAGAAGATCCTAAAGGCTTTACTTGGCACAAAAAATAATTAAAACATAAAAAAACACAATCATAACAGAGGATAGATGATTTATTTATGACTAAACAGGAACAAAAAGCAAGGAACAAAAATAAAATTGGGTTGCCTCCCAACAAGCGCTATCGTTTAACGCCCCTAGCTAGGCATAAAAACAAGAATAGATCTAGGTATTGTCCTCTTTGGTTGGTAATTATTCAATTGAACACTTATAGCTCTTAGGAGGTTCTTTATTTTTTTTCAAATGATCAAACTCCTAGGTAGGAAATCAAAAAATTCACTCGTAGCAAAAGGTTCCTCAACGATATCTAAAAAGTTCGGGTGAACACTTATTGATTTGAGATCTTCATTTTTCTTACTAGAAGATTCACCCTTATTCTTAGGAACATAGATAAATTTGGCAACTTTGGTAGGAGGAGGATTTGAGGTGTTTTTAACGGCAGAAAAAACGGATCCCAAGTTGGTAATAATCTCTTCGAGTTTATCGATTCAAGTGGAATCTTGATCTATCCTTTCATTAACTATGGGTTCCTTTTCCTTAAGATTTTTCAGAGTAACTCCTACCTTAGATCCATATTGAGTAATTTGATTGTGGATCTTTTTATCCAAATTTTCAATTAGCTCAACAGTGGAAATTTTATTTTCAATAATATCAAGCCTTTGCATCACATGTTCCAAAGTCAAAATAGTTCCATTGACCAAAAGAGGTGGTGGGCCTAACAAATCTATCATAGCATTATACGAATCAGAAGTATGGCTTCCCAAGAAATTCCCTCCGGTGATGGTGTCAAGAACATATCTATACCAAGGAGAGATGCCTACGTAAAAATTGCGAATAAGAACGGAAGTAGATTGCTTTTTAATAGATCTATTTTGAGCATTGCAAATTCTATACCAATGATCTTTTAAGTTTTCTCCCGCCCTTTGTTTAAAATTAAGAACTTCATTATCAGGAGTGTTAACAATGAAAGGAGAACTAGCCATGAGGGCAAAATAAACGATCTAACACACGGACACACAAGAGGCAAGCGAAAAGAGACGAACGGAAAAAGGGCGAACAGGAAAGAGGCGAATAAAACGGCAAGGGTGAAATGGGGGAGAGGAAAGCGAGAGGCGAATGGCAAATAATGTAATGCGAGGGATAAGAGTTTGTGATGGGTACTTGGTATGTCTTGACTTGGCGTAGATCTCCACGGCAACAGCGCCAGAAATCCTTCTTGCTACCTCTTGAGCATGCGTTTGTTTTCCCTTGAAGGGGAAAGGGTCATGTGGCAAAGTAGCGTAAGTATTTCCCCTCAGTTTTTGAGAACCAAAGTATCAATCCAATAGGAGACTACACGCAAGTCACCTAGTACCTGCAGAAACAAACAAGAACCTCGCAACCAACGCGATAAAGGGGTTGTCAATCCCTTCACGGTCACTTACGAAAGTGAGATCTGATAGAGATAATAAGATAAATTTGGTGTTTTTGTTGTATAGATTGAAAAGTAAAGATTGCAAAATAAATAGTAAACTAGAATTGTAGATCGGAAACTTATATGATGTAAAGTAGACCCGGGGGCCATAGGTTTCACTAGTGGCGTCTCTCAAGATAGCATATATTACGGTGGGTGAACAAATTACTGCCGAGCAATTGATAGAAAAGCGCATAGTTATGATGATATCTAGGCATGATCATGAACATAGGCATCATGTCCGTGTCAAGTAGACCAAAACGATTCCACATCTACTACTATTACTCCACACATCGACCGCTATCCAGCATGCATCTAGAGTATTAAGTTCAAAAGAACAGAGTAACGCATTAGGCAAGATGACATGATGTAAAGGGATAAACTCAAGCAATATGGTATAAACCCCATCTTTTTATCCTCGATGGCAACAATACAATACGTGCCTTGCTGCCCTTGCTATCACTGGGAAAGGACATCGCAAGATTGAACCCAAAGCTAAGCACTTCTCCCATTGCAAGAAAGATCAATTAGTAGGCCAAACCAAACTGATAATTCGAAGAGACTTGCAAATATATCAAATCATGCATATAAAAATTTAGAGAAGAATCAAATATTGTTCATAGATAATCTTAATCATAAACCACAATTCATCGGATCTCGGCAAACACATCGCAAAAAGAATTACATCGAATACATCTCCAAGAACATCGAGGAGAACTTTGTATTGAGATCCAAAGAGAGAGAGAGAACAAGCCATCTAGCTAATAACTATGGACCCGAAGGTCTGTGGTAAACTACTCACACATCCTCGGAGAGGCCATGGTGTTGATGTAGAAGCCCTCCGTGATCGAATCCCCCTCTGGCAGATCGCCGGAAAAGGTCCCCAGATGGGATCTCACAGGTACAAAAGGTTGCGGCGGTGTAAAAGTGGTTTCGTGGCTCTCCCTGATGTTTTTAGGGTATAAGAGTATATATAGGCGAAAGAAGTAGGTCGGTGGAGCTGCGAGGGGCCCACGAGGGTGGGGGCGCCTGGCCCCCCTGGGCACGCCGCCCTACCTCGTGGCTGCCTTGCTGCTTCCTTGACGTCCACTCCAAGTCTCCTGGATTGCGTTTGTTCCAAAAAAGATCCTCGTGAAGGTTTCATTCCATTTGGATTTGGTTTGATATTCCTTTTCTGCGAAACACTGAAATAGGCAAAAAAAACAGCAATTTGCACTAGGCTTTCGGTTAATAAGTTATTCCCCAAAAAATATAAAAGTGCATAATAAAGCCCATAAATATCCCAAACAGATAATAGAATAGCATCGAACAATCAAAAATTATAGATAGATTGGACACGTATCAAGGACTGCAGTGGACTATTGGTTCCACACCAAGGAACAACAGGATTTCTATGAGACCATTCTGCTTGACAAGAAGCCAATTGTCTGTGATATGAGATGGGTTGATTGGGAATTCATTGATGAGAATGAAGACTATTTCCCATGTGTACATGAAAGCTTCAAAGCTTGTGGAGTTGATGAGTTTGTGGGTCAAAAGTTGACCAAACGGAATAATAAGCTCGTTATGCAGTTCTACTCCACTGCTCATTTATATCCAGATGGCAGAATAGTGTGGATGTCTGAAGGTACAAGGTACCAATCAACTGTTGATGAGTGGGCCAAGTTGATCAATGCCCCAGAAGAGCATGAGGATGATTTGGATGTGTATGCCAAGAAGAAGAAAGACCACAACTCCATGGCAAATATGTACAAGGAGATCCCAGACAAAGCTTTGGAGACACACAAGCTTGGATCTGTGCATTGTTTGTTGTCTGGTCTGCCTACAATCAACACCATCTAAGGCATACTCTGTTACGCAAATCTGGAGATCATAAGATGATAAGAGGACATTCAATCAACTTGCTGCAGATATTTGATGTTCCTCAAAAATTCAAGGTCATGAGTCTGATTGTAGAGACAATCAAAAGGACAGCTGCTAATCAGAAAAGATCTTGTGGGTATGCTCCACACATTCAGGTGCTCATCAATTCCAAGATGGGCACATGCACTTACCTTTGCACCCAGAATTTGAGGATAACATAGTTGTGATGAATGAGGATGATCCTTCATCAGCACAAGCACAAGAGAAGAGGGCAAAGGCAAAGGCAGAAAAGGCTGCAAGGATGCCAAGTGCCGAGGAAGCATCTCAGGTGTTCTTAAAGAGTAAATGTAACACCCATGTACTGGGGCGGGAGTTCGGGAGTATTGCCATAACTCATATAACGGATGCTTTTCGAAGGTTGAGGTAAATGATTTCCGAAGGTGTCAGGACCCCGATTCTAAGCCACATCGATCTAGCCGGTAACACCTCATATCACTTTGCGGCCTCACGCACGGTATCCCACGGGTGTCGCCTTACCATGGCCCGGGACCGTTTGCACCTTTTGGCTCGCGTATATGACAATGTCGCTAGCATCCATATGACCGAGAACCCGGGCCGACATGGCTAGTCGTGAACCCAAAGTGGCACAGACCTATGGAGACAGGCATACATGAATCACAACGAACATGTCGGTCATCAACGAGTGATTCCGGGCTGTAGCACTGGGCTAGCAGGACTCCGGGGAATCCCGGGCTGCAGCAGGCTAGACAGGACTCCGGAGATCACCGCGTGACATTTCCCCGAAGGGACAGACATAGGGACGAAGTGAAACACATGCCGGCCAGTCAAGTGTCCTGAACAGTAGTGCTGGGCTAGCAGGACTCCGGTGAACCGGGCTGTAGCGGACTACTATGGCTCGAGGAGCGCTAGACTACATTTCCCCATAAGAAAGGCTGCGAAGGGCAAACCACTAGATTGTCGGATCCCACTCATACCAAGCATTTCAAACATACATACAATATGCTCGATATGAGTACATACAACATGGCATCACAACAAAACTCTACAACTCAAGTACTTTATTTAAAGGCTCCAGGGAGCCATACATAACATATCCATACAGGTAGGGGTCACATGACCCGACACTCAAGTCATACAGTCATACAAGCACATACGGAAGCAACTAGTCTGAGTACAGACTCTAGAAAGAAAGAAGGCTCCTCGAAGCCTGTCTATCTACATAGGGCCCTCCATGGCCTGGATCACCACCTGGGTGTCTAGTCACTCGTCGACGTCAAGATCTACGTAGAACCCATCGGAGGGGGCAGTGTTGTCGTCTGAAAACAATAAATAAGCAAACATGAGTACAAAAGTACTCAGCAAGTCTTACATCAGAACCTACTGTACATGCTCATTCTCAAGAAGGTGGTGGGGTTTATGCAGCAAGCCAGCTTTGACTCTTGGCTAAGCTATCCTACGGAATCTTTTAGCAAAATAGTTTTCGCACACGAGTCCACTACTCACCATTACAATACCCCACCGAGGATCCTCCCTCGAATCCTGTGAGGGGGCCATCCTCGGTACTCACACTTATCTTGAGTCTTTTAGTAGTATCCATTAACTTGTCTATGAACTGTATATGCAATCAAGTAGTCCTTTACCGCGGACGCGGCTATTCGAATAGTTTCATACCCTGCAGGGGTGTACTTCGTCACACATGTTTCCACCACTTAGCGTCTGCACACGAAATGTGCTCGGCAGACTTCAAGCGAAAACCGACGTGGGTGTAGACCACGACCTGACTAACCTCACAAGTCTCTAGTCCAGGGTCATCGCCTATTCAGGTTCCATCCGCAAGGAAATCCGGCCGGGGTGTCCTCAACGGCCCCGAACGATGTGAACAGGGTTCCCGAGACACCAAACGGGTGACTCGGTACACCGTGCCACGGTGTATCTACCGCAACATAGCCCACCCCTAGGGTCAGCGCTACGCACGGCCGCCAACACATATCCTACAAACACCAGAAACTAGTTGCAACTCCTGGACTGAGGCGAGAGGGGTCGGTAAGTCGAGCGGGGTCATATTTCAGGGCCCAATGTGTGGTAGTAGCTGAATCTTAATTCACGCATACAGAACTCAGTTCTTAGGGACGGCTTCAATGAAACAACCCACCATGTACTCCTACATGGCCTCTCATCGATACCTTTACCAAAACATGTTCAACACATCCCACATAATACTGGCACAAGCATTTCACTCTAGCCCATCACCCAGATGAACCAGACCTGACACAACTCTAAGCATAGCAGGCATAGCAAGGTAGGAATCACAAAACATGGCTCAATCAACTCCTACACATGCTAGTGGGTTTCATCTAGTTACTGTGGCAATGACAGGTCATGCAGAGGATAAGGGTTCAACTACCGTAGCACACAGCAGTTTGAAACGTGTTGACTTAATGCAGTAAACAAGAGCAGGAGCGAGAACATGGGTTGTATCGGAATGATCAATGGTTGCTTGCCTGATGGAGTGGTGACGGAATACTGCCCTTCAGTTGGATACTCGTGAATATCCTCGGAGGCAGAACCTACCACGAAGAACACAACCGAGCACAATCAACACATGACGATATGCAACAATATGATGCATGCTATGACATGGCAATATGGATGTGTCTTGAGCTAATGCAATTAGCTATGGTTTAAATGGAGTTGGTCTGAGTACAAGATTCAAATTCCAATCCCATATATGATTATTTAAATGCCCTTTATTTGTTTTGTCCAAAACAGGGGACAAACATTGTTCAAACATGCATGAAAATGGTACAGATGGATTCCTTGAATTTTTCTGATAATTTTACATATATAATTTGTCTCATTTGGAGTTATGGTTGATTTTCTATGAATTTTTGAAGTTTGAACTATTTTCTAAAATTTCCTGAATAAAAATAACTCCAGTAAATCAATTACTGCGTCAGCAATGCGTCAGGGTGACGTCAGGGTCAACGGGGACGTCCAGGTCAAACCTGACTGGTGGGTCCCGCGTGTCAGTAGTTAATTAAACTAACTAATTTTAGTTAGGAACTAATCTGGATAATTAGCAGAGGGGGGCCCACTTGTCATTGACTCAGGGGAGTCAACTGGGCCCACCCAGTCCACGTCAGTGGTCAAACTCGCCGGCGTTTAGCCGCCGGCGAGGCCAGACGCGGCGGCGTGCTGCGGGATTTGCCCACAGGGCTCCGTTTGCTACACGGAGAGCAGCTACGGGCAGTTGGTGCTCGCCCGCATCCAGCCGTGGTGATGGCTTGGCCGGGGAGTGGCCGGAGCATCGCCGGCGATGAGGTTAGGCGGAGGCCGAAGCTCGGGCCAGCTCGTGCGCGTGGCTGCAGTGGCCTAGGCGATGTGGCGCTAGCACCTACAGCCTCTACGCGGCGCGAGGAGTGTGACGGACACAAGCCCGTGACCAAATGGTCACCGGAGCAACGCCGGCGACGTGGTCAGGCGGCGGCGCGTTCGGGCACAAGAGATGCGGCGTCTACGGTGTTCCAGGGGTGAAACAGAAAGCACGGGGAGGTTCAACAGCTCACAGAGAAGCCGCAGGGAGGGTCAGTGTGCTCGGGGAAGGCTCGGTGCGGTCGGAACGGCGACGGTGATCTGGGCGGCCCGAGGTTGAAGACGAGCTCGGTGGAGTCGTTTGCGGGCCTCCGGCGGGGCGTGGCTTGGTGGAGCGATCGAGGAGGAAGTGGCGGAGCTTCAGGACACGGTGGAGCAGCGCGGGGACGGCGGTGGACACGACTACGCTGGCGGAACGACGACGGCTGCGTCGGCCATGGCTAAGGGGAGCGAGGGAGTGAGGCAGGGGGCGAGTGAGCATGTCCAGGGGGTCGAGGCGGCGACGTGGAGCCTGTCTAGGCCAGCAGGGCGGCGAGGGGAGGAAGCAGGGCGGCAGCCAGCTGCGTGGCGCGCGCGGGTGCCGCCGTCGAGCACCTGCCTGCCTGCCTGGCTGAGCCAAGCTGCTCGCTGGCGCGGTGGCTGGGCTGGGCCGGCAGGTGGGCCTGGTGGGCGGCGCCAGGTAAGGCCCAGGTGGGCTTCTCCCTCTCCTCTTTTTTTTTAAGTTGTTTCTGTTTTCTATTAAACTGTAACTGTTGGGCTTTATTAAAAATACTAAAATATTTCCAAAAATCATGAAAATAAATGTGAGCTCTGTTTAGAATATTTCCAACAGAAAACATTTATTCCCAAAATTATTTGAGCATTTAAATTATTTTATAGTATTTAAATGCCCAAATTCAAATATTTATAAATTAAATCAATGCCCCTTTTGATGACCTAAAATTATATTCACCATTTTTCCCAAGGGTTCTAACCCAAGGCAAAGAGGGTGAACATTTCTGAAGGGCATTTCAGGTTCATTGAATTTATTTTTAGTAAACCCTAGTTGATTTCAGGGGGGGTGCTGGGGGTTCTGCTTTCCCCATTTCCATTTCTGATGAAAGTAGACATGATGCACACTCGAATGCATAACCTAGCTAGGATGTGACAACTCACCCCCACTCAATAGAATCTCGTCCCGAGATTTAGGATCATCTGGGAAGAAGGCGGGGTACTCGAGTCGAAGACGATCCTCCCTTTCCCAAGTGGCTTCTTCCTCGGAATGGTGTGACCATTGAACCTTGAGAAACTTGATATTATGACGTCGAGTGGTACGCTCGGCTTGATCAAGGATATGAACGGGGTATTCCCGATAAGAGAGGTTATCTTGTAAACCAAGCGTTTCGTGGTCCACTCCACGGATAGGATCCGCGAAGCAACGCCTGAGTTGCGAAACGTGGAAGACGTCGTGAACTCTGGAAAGATGCGGAGGTAGTTCCAATTGGTAGGCAACTTCTCCTCGTTTGGCAATAATGCGAAAGGGTCCAATGTAACGAGGAGCCAATTTGCCTTTGATACCGAAGCGATGGGTTCCCTTTAACGGGGTAACCCGAAGGTAAGCTTTCTCGTTAATTTCAAATGTCATAGGCTTATGCTTACGATCATATTGACTCTTTTGGCGAGATTGGGCCGTTTCCAATTTCTCACGAATAACGCGAACCTGCTCTTCTGCTTCCTGAATCATATCCGGGCCAAAGAGTTGTCTTTCCCCGGTTTTTGACCAGTTAAGCGGCGTTCGACATTTTCGTCCATAGAGAACTTCGAAGGGAGCCTTGCCCAAACTAGCTTGATAGCTATTGTTATAGGCAAACTCCGCGAATGGAAGGCATTTCTCCCAACTCATTCCGAACGAGATAACAGAAGCTCGGAGCATATCCTCCAGAATTTGATTTACTCGCTCTACTTGACCACTTGATTGAGGATGGAAGGCGGTGCTAAAGGAGAGATGAGTTCCCATAGCATTTTGGAAACTTTCCCAAAATCGAGAGGTGAAGAGACTTCCATGGTCTGAGTTAATTTCCAACAGGACACCATGAAGAGACACTATTCGGGAGATGTATAAGTCAGCTAGCTGGCTAGCGGTGATACTCTCTCGAACAGGTAGAAAATGGGCTACTTTGGAAAGACGGTCGATCACGACGAAGATGGCATTATTCCCCCTCTTGGTCCTGGGAAACCCAGTGATGAAATCCATACTGATTTTGTCCCATTTCCATTCAGGAATAGCCAAAGGTTGAAGGGTGCCAGCAGGCCGTTGATGCTCTGCTTTAACACGACAACAAACGTCGCAATTAGCAATGTATTGAGCAATTTCCCTCTTCATCCTAGTCCACCAAAACCTCTGGCGTAGGTCTTGATACATTTTAGTACTACCGGGATGAATGGTGAGAGGGGATTCATGAGCTTCCTTAAGGATCATCTGGCGTAGATGTTGGTTCTTGGGAACCACCAGGCGGTTCTCAAAGAGGACAGCACCTTGCTCATCCATGGAAAAACATTTAGCTATTCCGCTAGCAATGTTTTCCTTAATCCGGGATATGCCCTTATCACGCCTTTGGGCAGCTATGATTTGATCCATAAGGGTAGGTTTCGCCACCAGGGTAGACAGGAATCCTTGAGGAACAATGTGAAGATTAAGCTTGCGGAATTCCTCATGGAGAAGTGGTTGACTTTGTTGTAACATCAGATTGTTACAATAGGACTTACGACTTAGTGCATCAGCCATGATATTGGCTTTGCCAGGGGTGTAAGTTATTCCTAAGTCGTAATCCGAGATCAACTCGACCCAACGTCTTTGCCTGAGATTCAAATCTGGTTGGGTGAAGATATATTTCAAGCTTTGGTGATCGGTGAAGATCTCGCAACGATTACCGAGAAGGTAATGTCGCCAGGTTTTGAGTGCATGGACTACAGCTGCAAGCTCTAGATCATGTGTGGGATAATTTTCCTCATGTGGGTGTAATTGCCGTGAGGCATAGGCAATTACCTGACGATCCTGCATGAGTATGCAACCTAGTCCTTGTCGCGAGGCGTCGCAATAGATAATAAAGTCCTTGGAGAAATCTGGTGGTACCAGAACGGGAGCAGATGTCAGACGTCTTTTCAGTTCCTGAAAACTGAACTCGCACTGTGGAGTCCACTCGAACTTTTTATCTTTCTTGAGGAGTTCAGTTAGAGGTTTAGCAACCTTGGAGAAATTCTCAACGAAGCGGCGGCAATAGCTCGCTAGGCCAAGGAAACTCCGAACTTGCTTGACCAAAACAGGTGGAGTCCAATCAAGGACGGCTTGAACTCGCTCGGGATTGACAGCAATACCCTTACCAGAGATTACATGGCCTAGATAGGTCACTTCTGACAACCAAAATTCACACTTGGAGAATTTGGCATAAAGGCGATGCTCTCGAAGTTTCATCAATACCAGTCTTAGATGTTCGGCATGTTCCTCTTCATTTTTGGAGTAGATGAGTATGTCATCGAGGTATACTACGACGAATTTGTCCAAGTACTCCATGAAAACCGAGTTCATTAACCGGGAGAAAGTGGCCGGGGCATTGGTTAAACCGAAGGACATGACGGTGTACTCGTATTGGCCATAACGAGTGACAAAAGCCGTTTTGGGAATGTCCCCGTTTCTGATTTTGATTTGATGGTAGCCCAACCTCAAATCCATCTTGGAGAAGACTGAGGATCCAGCGAGCTGATCGTACAGGTCGTTGATCCTGGGAAGCGGGTATTTGTTCTTGATGGTGACCAGATTGACAGGTCAGTAATCCACAACCATTCGATCCGTTCCATCCTTCTTCTTGACGAAGAGGACGGGGCAAGCCCAAGGAGAGGAGCTAGGACGGATGAACCCTTTGTTCAAGGACTCATCGAGTTGGTTCTTAAGCTCGGCTAGTTCTAAGGGTGCCATCTTGTAGGGTCTTCTAGCAATTGGAACGGTTCCTGGAACAAGGTCTATCACAAACTCGACATCCCGGTCAGGTGGAACACCTGGCAGTTCTTCCGGAAACACATCCGGGAAGTCTCGGACTACCGGAACGTCCTCAAGGTCTGGAAGGGGGTTGGCATTGAGAGAGTAAAGTTGGCGCTTGGCCACTCGAGTTAAGACATTAACTGTCTTGCCCGAGGGATGAGTAAGTTGAACGGTTCTAGTGGCACAATCGATCTTGGCATAATGAGCCGACATCCAGTCCATACCCAAGATGATGTTTATGTCGGAGGACTTGAGAGCTATTAAAGATGCAAGGAAGACAAGCCTATCGACAAGAATTTCGTTCCCATGGCTTACCCTAGAAGTTTGCCATTTGGAACCCGGAGTTTGAATTACCATGGAAGTGGGCATGTCACAGAATGTCGTGTTATGCAACCGAGCATAATTCTCGGATATGAATGAATGAGATGCTCCAGTATCGAAAAGAACAGATGCCGGATGGCAGTTAACAAGGAGCGTACCAAGGACGACGTTGGGATCCTCATGAGCCTCTTCGGCTGAGACGTAGTTGACATGGCCACGTGCAGTAGTGGCCGGCTTGGCGTAGAAAGTCTTTCCCGCGGGCTTACCACGGCCAACGGACTTTCCAGCTTGATTGGGGTTGTTCTGGGGACACTCTCGACTATAGTGACCCGGTTCTCCACACTTGAAGCATGTTACCACAGTGGGGCGTGGAGCAACATTAGCAGCGGGGCCACCATAGGGCTTGGATGGTGCAATTTGCTGGTTGGGACGAGGCGCCTCAAAGGATGGCCTCGGGGTGAATCTGGGTGGCAGTGCGGTGCTTGGAATCCACACCCGGCGCTTCTGAGCTCCAGAGCCGGATGAAGACCCAAAATCACGAGAATGCTTGCGTGAAGCGTCATAATCAGTCTGGCCTGTCTCAGCACTGATAGCTTTATTGACCAACTTCTGGAAGGATGTGCACTCGTGCAGACGGAGATCGCGGCGAAGCTCAGGGCTAAGTCCCTTACGGAACCTTGCCTGCTTCTTGGCGTCAGTAGAAACCTCTTCAGGAGCATAGCGTGCCAGGTTCCCAAATTCTCGGCTATATGCATCCACAGTCAGCCTTCCTTGGGTGAAGTTGCAGAACTCCTCCCTCTTGCGATCCATGAGACCTTCCGGAATGTGATGCTCACGGAAAGCCTCGCTGAACTCAGCCCAGGTAGTGATTTGGCCGACCGGGCGCATAGCTTCGTAGTTTTCCCACCAATGGCTAGCGGGGCCCTCAAGATGATAAGCAGCATAGGTAACCTTGTCGGCTTCAGCTACGTGGGCAGAACGTAGCTTGTGGGTGATGCTGCGAAGCCAATCATCCGCGTCGAGGGGCTCGACGGAATGGTTAAACTTTGGTGGGTACAGCTTGATGAAGTCGTTGATTGACACCAAGGCATTTCGTGGGTGGCGTGCAGTGTTCTGCTCAATCCGCTCCAACAGGCGGTTGGTCTCACGCTTGTTCCTTTCCGCCTCCAGCATCACTTCGGCCAGGGAAGGCGGGTGAGGCAAATTTTCACCTCTAGCTGCATTGGCTTCCCCCTGCTCCGGGGCAGCAGGGTTTCCGCGGGTGTTGACCATCCTAGGAGGGAAAACAAAACAACGGTTTAGACAAGGATGGCTCAAACTTAACAGGGAAAGTGCAAAATGTAAAGGATAACGCGGAATGCAAAGATGCTCATTCGTATGCCATGGTAATATAAAACTGCCATATATACACCAACGGTCATACTCGTCATACATAGTTTAGTACAAGCCCATGCTATAGTACAACTATGAAGGTAGACGTTACATCTCATCGGAGGCATTCCGAGTCCCTATACATTATTTGTCTACACCTCCGGAATCGATTACACACCAAGTCGTATTCCACAAGTCACACAGGACAGTGGAGATACAACTACTACAATACTAGTGGTACTACTACTAACTCAGATAGCTCCGTAGTAGTCCTCATAGAAGTCACCTCCATAGCCTGGAAGTTCAACGTGATCATCCGGAAACAGACGGTCCTGAGGAGCCTGTGGACCATAGGGGCTAGGATAAGGTCTTGGACCAACAAACGGTGGCCTGCGGGGACCAAGGGGTGGGGTGATGCCTCCCACATCACGCCAATCCACCATGTCTGGCAGAGCTGCTCTCACAGGATACAGATCCCTGGTATCCATACATCCAGCTTGCACCGCGGGTGCAAACCGAGTCAATGTGGCCCAATGATCAGCACGGGTATTGAAGAGCTCCAGCCTCAAGGCCCGATTCTCTCGGTCCTTATCTTCGAGCATCTCAGCGGTGGTACGAGTTAATGAGTCCTCCTGAGTGGAGTCAGCATAGATAGCCTGAAGATACCCCTGCGCTCCCGGAAGTGAAGCTGGCATGTAACGGAAGTCAGTGTTCCGAAGCAGGCCAGTCCGGACTCGCAAGATGGTCATCATGGAATAGGCAGCATCCTGCACAGCCATCTCAATGGTAACTCCGAGTCCATAGGAACAGTGAAGGGGCTCGGTAGATCCAGGATAGGAAGGAAATATCCTGACGGTGCATAAATACTGGCTTTGATTAAAGTCGCGGAACTGCTCTTCAACAGTGTATTCGGGATACCAACGGTATCCTGTCTCGATCATTACCCGGACCAACATAGCAGTATGACCGGGCACGTCGAGGCACCTGGTCAGGCGAACCACTTGATTTTGAGACTGATTGGCCATCTGAAAGCACAACCACAAGACAAAGACATCAGAATTCCTAGGGAAAATTGGGCAGCATAACGGCTGTAAATGCTCAGAAAAAGATTTGAGACATCCACAACAGTTCACAATACCGCTCAACAGCATCATATCAAGGTTCTGATTCAAATAGCAACGTACTAAAATAGTAGAAACTGGACTGAAACTCGTAGCAAAAATCCTATGAGCTACTACGGATTAGTAACACGTGAACCTGATAGAAGAAGAGAGCCTAGTCCTTAACCCACGTTGAATGAGAAGAGAATAACTCAGATCAGAAGCATAGGGTAAAGGAGTAAAAGAACCTTACGTTCCCTCCCACAATCAATTCCCTTACATATAACTAAAGCATTTCTAGACTCGACATCGACCAGTTTGGCTGAACGAACCTACAGGCAGTCCGGCTCTGATACCAACGCTGTCAGGACCCCGATTCTAAGCCACATCGATCTAGCCGGTAACACCTCATATCACTTTGCGGCCTCACGCACGGTATCCCACGGGTGTCGCCTTACCATGGCCCGGGACCGTTTGCGCCTTTTGGCTCGCGTATATGACAATGTCGCTAGCATCCATATGACCGAGAACCCGGGCCGACATGGCTAGTCGTGAACCCAAAGCGGCACAGACCTATGGAGACAGGCATACATGAATCACAACGAACATGTCGGTCATCAACGAGTGATTCCGGGCTGTAGCACTGGGCTAGCAGGACTCCGGGGAATCCCGGGCTGCAGCAGGCTAGACAGGACTCCGGAGATCACCGCGTGACATTTCCCCGAAGGGACAGACATAGGGACGAAGTGAAACACATGCCGGCCAGTCAAGTGTCCTGAACAGTAGTGCTGGGCTAGCAGGACTCCGGTGAACCGGGCTGTAGCGGACTACTATGGCTCGAGGAGCGCTAGACTACATTTCCCCATAAGAAAGGCTGCGAAGGGCAAACCACTAGATTGTCGGATCCCACTCATACCAAGCATTTCAAACATACATACAATATGCTCGATATGAGTACATACAACATGGCATCACAACAAAACTCTACAACTCAAGTACTTTATTTAAAGGCTCCAGGGAGCCATACATAACATATCCATACAGGTAGGGGTCACATGACCCGACACTCAAGTCATACAGTCATACAAGCACATACGGAAGCAACTAGTCTGAGTACAGACTCTAGAAAGAAAGAAGGCTCCTCGAAGCCTGTCTATCTACATAGGGCCCTCCATGGCCTGGATCACCACCTGGGTGTCTAGTCACTCGTCGACGTCAAGATCTACGTAGAACCCATCGGAGGGGGCAGTGTTGTCGTCTGAAAACAATAAATAAGCAAACATGAGTACAAAAGTACTCAGCAAGTCTTACATCAGAACCTACTGTACATGCTCATTCTCAAGAAGGTGGTGGGGTTTATGCAGCAAGCCAGCTTTGACTCTTGGCTAAGCTATCCTACGGAATCTTTTAGCAAAATAGTTTTCGCACACGAGTCCACTACTCACCATTACAATACCCCACCGAGGATCCTCCCTCGAATCCTGTGAGGGGGCCATCCTCGGTACTCACACTTATCTTGAGTCTTTTAGTAGTATCCATTAACTTGTCTATGAACTGTATATGCAATCAAGTAGTCCTTTACCGCGGACGCGGCTATTCGAATAGTTTCATACCCTGCAGGGGTGTACTTCGTCACACATGTTTCCACCACTTAGCGTCTGCACACGAAATGTGCTCGGCAGACTTCAAGCGAAAACCGACGTGGGTGTAGACCACGACCTGACTAACCTCACAAGTCTCTAGTCCAGGGTCATCGCCTATTCAGGTTCCATCCGCAAGGAAATCCGGCCGGGGTGTCCTCAACGGCCCCGAACGATGTGAACAGGGTTCCCGAGACACCAAACGGGTGACTCGGTACACCGTGCCACGGTGTATCTACCGCAACATAGCCCACCCCTAGGGTCAGCGCTACGCACGGCCGCCAACACATATCCTACAAACACCAGAAACTAGTTGCAACTCCTGGACTGAGGCGAGAGGGGTCGGTAAGTCGAGCGGGGTCATATTTCAGGGCCCAATGTGTGGTAGTAGCTGAATCTTAATTCACGCATACAGAACTCAGTTCTTAGGGACGGCTTCAATGAAACAACCCACCATGTACTCCTACATGGCCTCTCATCGATACCTTTACCAAAACATGTTCAACACATCCCACATAATACTGGCACAAGCATTTCACTCTAGCCCATCACCCAGATGAACCAGACCTGACACAACTCTAAGCATAGCAGGCATAGCAAGGTAGGAATCACAAAACATGGCTCAATCAACTCCTACACATGCTAGTGGGTTTCATCTAGTTACTGTGGCAATGACAGGTCATGCAGAGGATAAGGGTTCAACTACCGTAGCACACAGCAGTTTGAAACGTGTTGACTTAATGCAGTAAACAAGAGCAGGAGCGAGAACATGGGTTGTATCGGAATGATCAATGGTTGCTTGCCTGATGGAGTGGTGACGGAATACTGCCCTTCAGTTGGATACTCGTGAATATCCTCGGAGGCAGAACCTACCACGAAGAACACAACCGAGCACAATCAACACATGACGATATGCAACAATATGATGCATGCTATGACATGGCAATATGGATGTGTCTTGAGCTAATGCAATTAGCTATGGTTTAAATGGAGTTGGTCTGAGTACAAGATTCAAATTCCAATCCCATATATGATTATTTAAATGCCCTTTATTTGTTTTGTCCAAAACAGGGGACAAACATTGTTCAAACATGCATGAAAATGGTACAGATGGATTCCTTGAATTTTTCTGATAATTTTACATATATAATTTGTCTCATTTGGAGTTATGGTTGATTTTCTATGAATTTTTGAAGTTTGAACTATTTTCTGGAATTTCCTGAATAAAAATAACTCCAGTAAATCAATTACTGCGTCAGCAATGCGTCAGGGTGACGTCAGGGTCAACGGGGACGTCCAGGTCAAACCTGACTGGTGGGTCCCGCGTGTCAGTAGTTAATTAAACTAACTAATTTTAGTTAGGAACTAATCTGGATAATTAGCAGAGGGGGGCCCACTTGTCATTGACTCAGGGGAGTCAACTGGGCCCACCCAGTCCACGTCAGTGGTCAAACTCGCCGGCGTTTAGCCGCCGGCGAGGCCAGACGCGGCGGCGTGCTGCGGGATTTGCCCACAGGGCTCCGTTTGCTACACGGAGAGCAGCTACGGGCAGCTGGTGCTCGCCCGCATCCAGCCGTGGTGATGGCTTGGCCGGGGAGTGGCCGGAGCATCGCCGGCGATGAGGTTAGGCGGAGGCCGAAGCTCGGGCCAGCTCGTGCGCGTGGCTGCAGTGGCCTAGGCGATGTGGCGCTAGCACCTACAGCCTCTACGCGGCGCGAGGAGTGTGACGGACACAAGCCCGTGACCAAATGGTCACCGGAGCAACGCCGGCGACGTGGTCAGGCGGCGGCGCGTTCGGGCACAAGAGATGCGGCGTCTACGGTGTTCCAGGGGTGAAACAGAAAGCACGGGGAGGTTCAACAGCTCACAGAGAAGCCGCAGGGAGGGTCAGCGTGCTCGGGGAAGGCTCGGTGCGGTCGGAACGGCGACGGTGATCTGGGCGGCCCGAGGTTGAAGACGAGTTCGGTGGAGTCGTTTGCGGGCCTCCGGCGGGGCGTGGCTTGGTGGAGCGATCGAGGAGGAAGTGGCGGAGCTTCAGGACACGGTGGAGCAGCGCGGGGACGGCGGTGGACACGACTACGCTGGCGGAACGACGACGGCTGCGTCGGCCATGGCTAAGGGGAGCGAGGGAGTGAGGCAGGGGGCGAGTGAGCATGTCCAGGGGGTCGAGGCGGCGACGTGGAGCCTGTCTAGGCCAGCAGGGCGGCGAGGGGAGGAAGCAGGGCGGCAGCCAGCTGCGTGGCGCGCGCGGGTGCCGCCGTCGAGCACCTGCCTGCCTGCCTGGCCGAGCCAAGCTGCTCGCTGGCGCGGTGGCTGGGCTGGGCCGGCAGGTGGGCCTGGTGGGCGGCGCCAGGTAAGGCCCAGGTGGGCTTCTCCCTCTCCTCTTTTTTTTAAGTTGTTTCTGTTTTCTATTAAACTGTAACTGTTGGGCTTTATTAAAAATACTAAAATATTTCCAAAAATCATGAAAATAAATGTGAGCTCTGTTTAGAATATTTCCAACAGAAAACATTTATTCCCAAAATTATTTGATCATTTAAATTATTTTATAGTATTTAAATGCCCAAATTCAAATATTTATAAATTAAATCAATGCCCCTTTTGATGACCTAAAATTATATTCACCATTTTTCCCAAGGGTTCTAACCCAAGGCAAAGAGGGTGAACATTTCTGAAGGGCATTTCAGGTTCATTGAATTTATTTTTAGTAAACCCTAGTTGATTTCAGGGGGGGGTGCTGGGGGTTCTGCTTTCCCCATTTCCATTTCTGATGAAAGTAGACATGATGCACACTCTAATGCATAACCTAGCTAGGATGTGACAGAAGGTTTCTTGGTTATGTGTTGAAGGATGGATACAGCTGGATGTAGGATTTGTTAGTTTTGGGTGTTACAAGTTGGTAATCAGAGCCTTCCCCGACTTAGGAGCCCCATGCTTGATCGAATCGCTGACGTTGTTGAGTCTAGAAAAGTATTTTGAGTCTTATAGGATTATATATATCGGAGAGTAGGATTCTTTTTACTCCTCAGTCCCTTTGTCGCTCTAGTGAGGCCTCCTGGCAAAATTTCACGAAAAAAATTAGGATCACGCAGGTATCTTGGAATCGTTCTGATGGTTTTGTGACGAGAACATTGTTCTTGGTGCCTCCTGACATTTAGGGGTTGTGGCAGTGTCCCGGGGAGTTGAGCTCCGAGGTGTTGTCGTCATAATTTTATCGTTACAGTTCTGGAATACTTGAGTTTCGCTGACATCGAAAATCTCTTTTATGCAGTTGTTGGTGAGATAACCTTGACGCCACCCAGTACTGGGGCGGGAGTTCAGGAGTATTGCCATAACTCGTATAACGGATGCTTTTCGAAGGTTGAGGTAAATGATTTCTGAAGGTTTCTTGGTTATGTGTTGAAGGATGGATACAGCTGGATGTAGGATTTGTTAGTTTTGGGTGTTACAGTAAACAAGATCAGCTAGGTTATCTAATTCACACAACATTCAGGATTGAGAAGGGCTTGGCCACCCTGACTTAGAATCAGTAGAGCTTGGAGAGGATCGTTGAGACAAAGTTTTACGATCTTGATCTCAAAGTGACTGAGATACAGACTGCAGTCGAGCAGCTCCAGGAGGAAGCAGAGGAGAAGAGAGGGAAGGCAACTACGGATGCTTTTCAGTGAGTGCCAAGGAGTCAGAGGTCCAGCTCCAACATCATCCAGTGATGCCTTCGTCCTTGGAGTTTTCTCTACACCACCTCCCGGAGACCAAGCCTGAGAGACGCATAGCACTATGCATTTTCAAACTTTTTGGTAACTTGTTGCCAAAGGGGGAGAAATGTATAGATCATAGGCTTCGAGAGAGAGTGTTTTGCTGCTTTGTCTCTCTTGCTTTTTGTTGAACTTTTGTGTGTGTGTGTGTGCTCGTTTGATACTCTAAATGTCTGTGTGAGATACTTGTATGATCATGTGATTGATCATATCCAACTTTAATGCTTGCTTGGATGACATTATCTTCTATATCCCATATATGATCATTCACTTTGCTTGGTGATGAGTGCATGTTTTAATTCCTATCATTTCGAGCGCTCCACCAAGATGTATGTGACATGGAAGAGTGACCCATGATCCTAATTTATTGTGCATTTGCATTCAAAAGCAAATCTTAAATAATGCACAAATTTAGGGGGAGCTCTTGCTTATCACATACTTCTCAAAGGGATGATGTATTTAAATCTTATTATCATTTGTCGAAGCTTTGATCTATATGTTGTCATCAATTACCAAAAAGGGGAGATTTAAAGTGTAACTATCCCTGGGTGGTTTTGGTAATTACTAACAACATATAGCTCATTGAACTAATACTATTTCAAGATGATCATTTCAAAAGTTCAATGATTGGCATGGCATGTATTAGGAATGTGGACCCCTCAAAATGCTAAGGACGCACATTGGCTCAAGCTCAAGACTCTACATTTTCATTTTAGTGATCCAAGATCACATTGAGTCCATAGGAAAGGCCAATACTATTAGAAGGGGATGAGGTGTTGCTTAATGACTTACTTGCTCAAAATGCTTAGTGATATGCTCCAAAAACCCTCAACCACTTTCTCATATCCACATATGTCCCAAACCAATAGTCAAACTCGGCCCCACCGATATGTTCTATCCGGCGCCACCGAGTTCACTTGACATAGCCACTGCTAGAAACCCTAGTCATCTTGGTCTCACCGATAGGGATCTCGGTCTCACCGAGATGGGATTGCAAACTCTCTGTTTCCCTTCATAACGTTTCGGTCCAACCGGGATGAGCGATCGGTCCCACCGAGTCTGCACTGCAAACTCTCTCTTTCCCCTTCGTAACATTTCGGTATCACCAAAATGAGCGAATCGGTCCCACCGAGTTTGCCTGGCCAACTTTCTGGTTAGCTTATTAACAAAATCGGTCCCACTGATTTTGAGTAATCGGTCTCACCGAGATTAGGTTATGCCCTAACCCTAATGAAATCGGTCCCAGCGAGTTGACATGCCGGTCCCACCGAAAAGCCTAACGTTCACATTTTGAACTGAATCGGTCTGACCGAGTTTTCTGATTCGGTCCCACCGAGTTTGGTGAATTGTGTGTAACGGTTAGATTTTGTGTGGAGGCTATATCTACCCCTCCACCCTTCCTTCATTATTAAGTAAAGCCATCAGAATGTGCCTACACTTTAGCATTCATTTTCTGAGAGAGAACCACCTACTCATGTGTTGAGACCAAGATATTCCATTCCAACCATATGAATCTTGATCTCTAGCCTTCCCCAAGTTTCTTTCCACTCAAATCATCTTTCCACAAAATCCAAATCTTTGAGAGAGAGTTGAGTGTTGGGGAGACTATCATTTGAAGCACAAGAACAAGGAGTTCATCATCAACACACCGTCTATTACCTTTTGGAGAGCGGTGTCTCCTAGATTGGTTAGGTGTCACTTAGGAGCCTCCGACAAGATTGTGGAGTTGAACCAAGGAGTTTGTACGGGCAAGGAGATTGCCTACTTCGTGAAGATCTACCCTAGTGAGGCAAGTCCTTCGTGCGCGATGGCCATGATGGGATAGACAAGGTTGCTTCTTCGTGGACCCTTCGTGGGTGGAGCCCTCCGTGGACTCGCGAAACCATTACCCTTGGTGGGTTGAAGTCTCCATCAACGTGGATGTATGATAGCACCACCTATCGGAACCACGCCAAAAATCTCCGTGTCTACATTGCGTTTGCTCCCTCCAAACTCCTCCCTTTACCTTCATATGCAAATGTTTTACATTCCGCTGCTATGCTCTTAGACTTGCATGTGTAGGTTGATTGCTTGACTTGTGCTAAGTTGTTAAAATCTGCCAAGACTTCAAATTGGGAAAAGGCTAGATTTTTTATTTGGTCAACTAGTCTAACGACCCCTCTCTAGACATACTTTCGATCCTACAGCTCTGATCTAAACCGTTATTGCACCATCATAGTGTTCATGGTTGATCGTAGGGCAATAATTTTTGTTTTCTACTATGTTTCCCAACAGTAAATAGACCCATGACTCTGGTTTATGTTGGGATGTGTAATGGGTTTCTACTCACCAAAATGCCCCCTCGGTGTACTTGATTGCATGGTTCCGGTTAATGCCATAAGGCCCTTGTGTAGTATCTCAAGTTCTTTATGGTTAATATTATTTGGAAAGCTTTATTCACTTCCACTTCATCCATATTGCCAGCTTCTTCGGCATCAAGCATTGTCAGTCTCACCTCAAGGCATGGTGCATCCTTCGCTGATACATCCAAATACCATGGGAGAACATCCTCGTGTTCTCCTACACATAAACCCATATATCTTTCTCAAAACAACCATGTTACCTACCTATCATGGTATTTTCATAGCCATTCTGAGATACATTTCCATGCAACATTCATCATCATCCACATAACAATACATGACTAGAGATGTGATCCTTCATTATCATTTCTTTTGAATTATTATATATAATCGACATGATATTTGTGTGGCAAGGCGTTGTTATTCATTTTCATATATGCTATGCTAGATCATTGCACATCCTGGTACACTTGCAGATGCATTAATATAGAGTGTCTACATCATGTTCATCATATTGATTACTTGAGTTGAGTCATGAGAAAATTCAAGAAGTGTATTATTCATCATTACTATCATAATGCTTGTGTGTTGCTATGAAGCCATCAAAAAATGGTAAGTTACCACTGGCTTAGGAGACTGTCAAAAGATGATGGGCCTTGTGGTTGTTGCATGGTTCACGCTTGAGTGTTGCCTGAGTAGGTTAAGTGTCTAATGCATAAATACTTTGTAGTCATTGTGCTTGGTAGGCATAGGGTTGGTTTATGATAAGATTGCCATTAGACACAATGGAAGACATAAGTCGATGTTGAGTTCCCAATATAAAATTCACGTTCTTTCTTAACTCATGGCAAGGAAAATGTTGAGTTAACACATTGACCAAGAAAAACTAGAGGAAGTTCATTTAAGTGCTTACTTATTGCTTGCTTGTTATCAATTATAGACAATTGCTTTGCATCGCCATTCGTTTGAGTTAAACATTTATGAGACCGTGTCAGGTAATCATGTTCATGTTAATATAGCATTCACAATAAAAAAATTATTTGTTTTATCATCTATCTGGTCGAGGACAATCAGATATTAAACTTGGGGTTGTTGATATGTCTCAAAAGTATATGCATTTTCTTTCTATTTTCATGCTACTTTATATTGGTATTGCATCAATTTGGCACAATTTTATATTAGTTTATCAGACTAACCTAATTATCTAGTGCTCAGTGCTAGTTGTTGCTTTTTCTATGTTTTTGGACTTTGTAGAAAAATATCATTTTGTGGACCAAAAATAAAATAAAAATGTTGGGTGAAGTTTCACATCAGGATGGAATGAGGAGCATCAGAGGTGGCCAGAGCCCCCCAGGCCACCACGAAGTAGGCCCATGCGACCTGGCCTTAGGTCATGAGGTGGGGCTGCATGGAGTCCCTGCCCTGCCTCTCCATCAGTTCTCAGTTCCCATGCCTTTATATTCTACCAAAAAATAAAAAAATCAAGGAATTTTCTTATCGTCACCACCATGCTTATTCTGAGGCAACTCAATATGGAGATCTTTTCCAGTACTCTATTGAAGAGGAAAAACATAGCCAGAGCTATCTTCATTAACCTTGCTGCCATCATGTCCTTGTGTGAGTAGTCCTCCTTGGACTACGGGGCCATAATAGTATCTATATGACGTCCTCCCTCCCTTGCTTCTCAATACAAAGACCACATGAGCTACCCTACATGACTGTGATCCATCTGATGTAATTCTCTCTATCTTTGTTGTGGTGTGCTAAATTGTCACTTTATGACTAGATCTATATTATGGATTTCTTTCGGATTCTTATTACTTCTTTGATGCATGATTTATATACATATATGCTCTCTAGTCTATTAGTATTTTGCTCGCCAGGAATTGATTGATGATCTCCAAGAGGGAGTTGTATGCTAGTTGGGTTTCAATCTTACAAGTAATCTATCCCAGTGACAAAAAGGGAAAACTTGTAACATGTTATTTCCAGTAAGGATAAAGAGGTAGTTGCCTAGTTGTTTTGTTGGTGAACAGGAGGTAAAGATAATATACTATTACATTATGTCACTTTGCTTAATGCAATGCTCTGTTTTTAGTCAATACTTAGAGATGTATGTTGGATAGGGGTCTCGGGTGGATTATTAGATATAGATCCAGTTGGGTGACGGTTTATAGATACAACAACGTAATGCCTAAGCAATCATGACATGTATGTTCAATCATATACACTGCAATTTAATTGATGCACAACTATAATTTGTTCACCACTCCTATGCTATGTTTTCTAGAGAGATGCCACTAGTGATAGCATGGATCCCGGTCCTTTATTCCTCATAATCACAACTTTGATCACTTTATTATTACTTTTACATTCTGAACATTCTTATTTTTTGTTCTATAATACAATTTCAAACACTTGATACAATAATTCTTGTAACTAGAAAACCTAGTGGGATTGACAACCTCACTACACCAAGTTGGGGACCAAGAGAATCCGGTTGCTCAGTTGCCCGTGGATGGGTCCGGAGTAGAGCCAGCTCCGGTTCTGTCGGTTCCGATGAGTACATTGCAGTTTGGGTCCTTTGAGCCAGCATCGGCCCCTCCCAGGCTTTGGAGTGACAGGGTGGACTCTGATGATAGCTTTGAGTGTATGCTTCCGCTGTTGGAGCTTGATGCTCTCGCTGATCCTGTGGTGGATGGCTTGTTGGGGACGCTCTCGGTGACGACTGTCGGATTTCGGGTTCGGGCAGACCCTTGAGGTTCGAACACTGGGGTGCGCGCGGAGATTTTGCCTTCTACCTACCTGCACCCCTCTGCCTCGCTAAGATCTAAGCTATGGAAAGAACAGCACAAGAGACACAGGGTTTACACTGGTTCGGGCCACCGTTGTGGTGCAATACCCTACTCCGGTGTGTGGTGTGGTGGATTGCCTCTTGGGCTGATGATGATGAGCAATACAAGGAAGAACAGCCTCGCGAGGGTCTGTTCTTGGCTGAGGGGATGAACTGCTAGGAGGAGTTCAGTTACCCTTCTCTCTCTCTCTTCTCGATTCTCCCTCCGATTTCGATCTCCATCTACCCTGTGGGTGGCTAGTCCTATTTATAGGCAAAGGCCCTGGGCCTCTTCCCAAATATTGAGCGGGAAGGGCGCCAACAATTGGCCATTTTGAAGGGGAACATCTGGTACACTTATCCTGACTAAAGTTGGTCCTCGCCTGCCAAAGGCTCTGGTGGTGACGCTTGCTTGGGCTCCACAATGACTTCCTCCCTGCCGTTGGACTGGCCTTGGTCTCATTGCACCGAAACGGGTGCCTTTGCTTGATGCTCTCGCCTGCGCTTGCTCCCTTTGCACCAAAGAGGAAAGGAGGACACTGTGCGGGCTGGCGCCCGCCTGGCACCCTTGGTCGTCATGGCTTGCGTCACGGGCACCTCGTGAGGTACCCCGCCTTGATCTCTCCGCCTCCTCGTGAGCCAGCCTGATGAGGCTGTGCCTGAGGAAGCTCCATGTCATCCGCCCCATGAGGCTTGGCCCCTCGCGAGGGTCTTGGGTCTATGTTGATGAAGGTGGGCCGTGCTGGGCCCCCTTTGAGCCACGCTGCAGGCCGCAGGCAGGCAAGTCTGGGGACCCCTGTTCCCAGAACACTGACAGTAGCCCCCGGGCCCAAGGCGCGCCCAGACTCGGCCGTGTAGGGAGGCGAAAGGGCAAGGGCGAAGCGCCGCGGGCCCTAACAGCCTGCGGCCTTGGGCGCCGCGTGGCGGTTGATTGGGCGTGGGCGGCACTGTTCCCCCACGCCCCCCTTATTTTGCGCCATGCTAGGCGGACTCGTAGTCGTACATAACCGCTCCCCTTTCTGTTGCTCGAGCGCCCTCTGTCCTTCCTCCGCTCGAACTCCAGCTTCTGTTTTCGACCCAATCTCGAACCTTCCCCCGCCCTTCCCATCGCCATGGCTCCGACGAAGAAGGGAAGAGGGAAGAAGCCCATGCCTCCGCCTTGCTCGCCGCCGTTGGCGGCCCCCGCCGAGGGCTTGGGCAAGGTCAGCTCGGCTCTGGCCACCATCTTCAACGAATGCGGGAGGACGATGGCCTGGCCCGCGTCTCACTTCTCCATCGACGGGATAGTCACCGAGGTCCAGTATTTCGCCGACACCCTGTGGGCGGGTCTGGTTCCCCCCTTTTCTGATTTCTTCAATGACGTGCTTTCCCACTATCAGATCCACATGATGCATCTGGGTCCTGAATCCATCACCCTTCTTTCGGTCTTCACCTTTGTTTGAGAGGCAATGGTGGGCATCCTTCCTTCGGTTGCCTTGCTGCGCCACTTCTTCTCTCTGGGTCTTGTCGACACTACCCAATGCTCGGCATGCATGAGCTTCGCTGCCGCGTCTGAGACAGCGGCCTCAGGGATTGACTTTAGGCTCCCTCCGCCTGCGGCTAGGTTCCGCGAGTGCTGGATGTATGTGGATGTAGGGGTGCCCAGCCCCCTGCTATCGGAGCCAACTTCGCCTGCTGTCCCCAATTCAGGCTGGGGCCAGGAGACGCTTGAGAGCCCCCGGCTCGTTTTCGTCTGGCACCGCTTCGCGTTCTTGAGGTCGCTTGGCATGACTGCGCCCAAGGTGGTGAAGGAGTTCCTGCTACGCCGCGTTGCTCCTCTCCAACGCCACTCCCGCCAGATGTGGGCCTTCAGCGGGTGTGATGATCGTATGAGGCTCCAGGAAGAGGACCTGACGCCTGAAGTGCCGAGGACAGTGCTCTTGATCCTGACTGGGGACCCCAACCCTGGCAGCATCCAGCAGGGAGGGGCCTTGTTGTACCTCTGCCAGAACAGGGGCGATTTTTTGAATCAGATGCCTATCTTTGATGAGTGGGGGCCGCGCCCCGCCGGCCTCCAGGGGCCTCGCGAGAACCCAGTGATGGTGACTGCCCTTCCAGTCGGCTAAGGCGACTCTTCCTCAAGTGGCAGAGCAGGGAGGCATGAGGCGCCAGAGGCCGAGGGGGCTCCCGGCGGGGTGACAGCGTCGGGCGATGTTCATGAGGGAGCAGCTCTTGAGGCCCGTGCCGCTGAGGCTGAGGATGGCAAGCAGCTGCCCTCAGTGCCTGGGACTAAGGCCCCTGAGGCTCCAGCCGCTTCTCTTGGCGAGGCGATTGGCAGCGCGCATCAGGCAGGCGCCCCTGACATGGATTGCCTTGACGCTCCGTCTTCGTCGCAGGTCGATCCCTGCGCTCAACTCTTGGGCCGCTTCCGCGTGGACTTTGAGGCTCTCCAGAAGAGAAGGGAGGCCCTGGGCGACGATTACCCTTGCCGCCTGCTGAAGCGTAGGAAGTACTTCGCCACTGATGAGTAAGCCTTCTCCTTTCCCAGCTCCCGATCCTTCTGTTGCTTTTACTGATCCTTGCTCCGCAGGCCCCTTCCAGCCGAGCTCGCGGAGACGGCTGAGGTGTTGTCCCCCTTGGCTTCGCCGCCTCCACCGTCCTCAAGCGCTCCGAGCAGCAGAGCCCTTGTGGTGAGGGCGATCGGAGAGGCGAACCGTCCCGAGGTGCATCGTGGCCCTGCGCACCTCGCGATCCTCCTTTGCAGGCCTTCTCGTGGCATAGCCAGCCTGCCATGGGCTTCTCGCCTGGTCGTGGACTGCGATTGGCTGAGGCGCTCCCTGCGCTCTTCATCTGGGGACGGGCTGGCTCCAGGCCGGGCTTCTGGCGTGGCGTACCCGGCCGTCGCGAGGGTGCCAGCCCCCAGCCCCCTGCCCGGAGGAGGAGTGCTGATTCGTGGCCCCCGGCGCTTGCTCAGGGCAGATGATGGCATGGAAGACGTGCTCGAGCGCGCCCGGGAGCGTCGCGCTCTTCGCCAAGGATTCCTTTGAAGGGCGGCTGACGCGGTGAGCCTGCTTGGTGAGGAGCTTGCTGATGAAGATGTGAGCCTTGAGGCCGAGGGCCTGCGCCTGGCTGCAGAGAGGCGAGAGCTGGAGGGCGCCATCGCCCTTGTGCGCCGTCAGCACGATCTTGACGATGCAGAGGCCAAGGCGTCGCTGGTGGCCTCTCGGGAGGCCCGATCTTGGGCCGTTGAGGAGGCCCGGGAAGCTGACCGGCGGCGAGAGGCGGCGGAGGAGCGGGCTCGGGAGCTCCTGGCCTGGTGCCACTCACTGGAGGAGCAAGTGGAGCTGCGCGAGGCAGCCCTCGCATCGATGAAGGTGGCCTCTAGCGACCCAGTAGAGCTCCAGAAGCGTGAGGAGGCACTGACGCTGGAAGTCGCCGAACGTACCCGCGAGTACGAGCGTCTGGAGATGAGGGAGCGCTTGGTGACGCAGGCGGAGGATGATGACGCTGCACGGGAAGCCCATGTCCTGGAGGAGGTCAGACGTCGGATGGCGATGGCGCGCTTGAACCTCGAGCACGAGTTCGAGGAGAGGCTGGGGTTGATCCGAGCTGAGGCTGAAGGTAGGACTGCTGCCTTGAGGGCCAAGATGGAGGAAGCGACGCGGCGGGCCGATGCTTTTCGGGCCGCACTTGAGGTAGCGCAAGGGGAGTCAACCACCTCCCAGGCCGAGGTGCTCCTTCTTCGCCAGCGGGTGGAGGAGGTTGAGGTCGTCGCGCGCCAGAATGCGGACGAGATACGCCAGCGGCGGATCCTGGAGCATGAGCACGGCCCCATGCTCACCACGCTCCGGGAAAGAGCCAACACAGCCTTGGGCAACATTTGTGAGGCGGCTGTTGGCGATCCGCACGAAGTCAACTACGCCGGCAACCTTCAGTTCTTCACCGACGTGGTGACGCAGCTGGAGATGTGGTCGGTCAGGGCTGACAGGTTGGTGGAGGAGAGGAGCCGCGCCCTGCTCGGGCGCGCCTTTTCTCGCGTCTTCAGCCATCTCCGGAACATGGATCCCCACTTCGATTTCGACGCCACCATCGCCCCAGTCCCCCAGGCCATCCGAGACGACCTGGCACACTGGGTGGAAGACAATGTGGATGCTCTTGTCAGGGCCTTCGCTTCAGACTACGACGGCGTGATCATGGCTACCAACGAGGGCGGTGTGGTGAACGGCCCTGCCGCCGCTGGCGGCGACGCAGACAGCGATGGCGGATCCAGCGACGCCAGCAACGGTTCGGGTGGTGCTCCTGAGGACGTATTGGGGGATTTATCCGACTGATTGTGCATCGTTCCTGCTTCCTTACCTTGCATGAATAGAACTCAGGTTTTGTCCTGATAGCTGTGAGAGCATTTTGGAGGGGGAGCCCCTCATGTAAAACTTGTGTTCATCGTATTAGTAGACGTTACATTGCCCATGCGCCCGCGCCAAGTGGTTGGCTTAAGCGACGCGCTGGTCGGCTAGTTTACCTTTGTCCCGCGCGGGCCCTGAGGTAGCATGTGGGAGGCTGTGGTGTCCCGAGTGTTCCCTGACCGAGTCCGTAGGATCTGAAGTAAAAAAAACCCTCCTGAGAGGACGCAGCGGCGGCAGTCTGGGCTGCGCGCAAGCTGGGCCTGACCCGGCTCGCGAGGGGCTCACGAGGGGAGGTAGCGGAGGCGAAGTGGCAAAACGCGAGAAATTGCTCGAACGAGACTAAGCACCCCTTCCCCGAACACACGCAAATCTTGAATTCGAATCCAACTTAAATCTAGCGGGGAGAGCGACGACCAAAGGGAAAAGCAATGAAAGCAGACAAAAGGCCGCGTCCGGCACCTAATCTAGTCTTGGACGTCTTCTCACCAGCACGGAGCTAAGTGCTGCCACTGGACGTGGGAGGGAGCCCCAGGGCCTGAGGCCGGCACCCCTGAGACTCCGGAGCGTGTACAGCCCCACTCATTATTACGTGAGAGTGTCACGGGGCGGCGAGCTTCACAGGCACTCGGCCTTCTTCACAGGTACCGGCCTTGCTTCATATCGCCAGACGAGGGCCCCGCCTTGCGCCACACTCTAGTGCCATCAACGACGACTGGAAACCAGGACGCCGCCGATGGGGTAGAGCGGTCGCCCGCGGTTCCCCCGACGACCACGGGTCCTCCGCCAGGGGCAGGCCCTGAGGCACCTCCCCAGCAGAGGGCCTACCTCCTGAGAACACCTTGCTCCGAATGTCGCGGTGGTGATGTCAGATCTCGGCCCCTCTCCTGCAGCCCCCTGCGCCCTCCTCCCGAGGGGTAGGAGACTGTGGGAGCGGGGCAGCTGCTCGCTGTGGCGACCTGCACCTCCTGCGATCCATGATTAGCGTATGCCTGCTCCTGAGGAATTAGCGGTACCCGATAATTGTGCCTCCAGCATGGCCGGTGGGACCGTCCCGGGGCTCCTGGAAGAGCTCAGCTTCTGGCGCCTCGTCCCCCCAGCTTGGGCTGAGGAGCAAGCATTGTTCGCCCTCGTGAGGGTGCCCTTGGTCCATCATGTGGGGCACGTATTCTTCTGGCGCCGTCATCCCGAAGGCCACGCCGTAGTGCTCCGTGTGCCATGCAGCTCTGCTTGACGCGCCCACCGTGAGGTGGTAGTGCAGCTGTCCACTGGGGCCGTGGGTCGCGTCGAGTCCTTCTTCTCCGTGGACCGGGAGCGGGGGCAGCGCCGCCGCTGGTCCGGTGCCGACAGCTTTGCTGGCATTGGAGTAGCCTTGGAGCCCGCGGGCGCGCGCGGAGCCCCCGCGCGGGCTGCCCTGGGCTTGAGAAGGGAGCTGGGTGCAGAGGGAGTGAGCCCCGAGGCGGCGAAGCCCAGGAGCTCTGCCACCCGCTCCAGCAGCACATCGCAGCCGCCCTCCAGCAGCCTGCACTACAGCAGCTCTCGGGCCACCGTGAGCGCGGCCCTCGAGTTCGCCTGCTCCCGGCGGGTGTACGGTGTCGTGGTCGCGGCGTGATTGGAGGCCCTTGCTGCTGACCGCGCCTGCCGCGGTGTGAGAGCTGTCGAAGCCTGTCCGCGTCGCCCGCGGCCCGCAGCGCCCTGCGGACCACGAGCTGCCTGGGGCATGGGATCACCCGAGGCGAGCGGCTCTGCGTTGGCGGGCCACACCGCCCAAGGATCTGGGTTGCCCGCCTGGTCGCCGGACATGGTGACGACGACGCGACGGGACACGAAGCGGTAGAAGGTGGATTCCGGCGCACCCCTACCTGGCACGCCAAATGTCGGATTTCGGGTTCCGGCAGACCCTTGAGGTTTCGAACACTGGGGTGCACGCGGAGATTTCGCCTTCTACCTACCTGCACCCCTCTGCCTCGCTAAGATCTAAGCTATCGAAAGAACATCACAAGAGACACAGGGTTTATACTGGTTCGGGCCACTGTTGTGGTGTAATACCCTACTCCAGTGTGTGGTGTGGTGGATTGCCTCTTGGGCTGATGATGATGAGCAATACAAGGAAGAACAGCCTCGCGAGGGTCTGTTTTTGGCTGAGGGGATGAACTGCTAGGAGGAGTTCAGTTACCCTTCTCTCTCTCTCTCTCTCTCTCTCTCTCTCTCTCTCTCTCTCTCTTCTCGATTCTCCCTCCGATTTCGATCTCCATCTACCCTATGGGTGGCTAGTCCTATTTATAGGCAAAGGCCCTGGGCCTCTTCCCAAATATTAAGCGGGAAGGGCGCCAAAAATTGGCCATTTTGAAGGGGAACATCTGGTACACTTATCCTGACTAAAGTTGGTCCTCGCCTGCCAAAGGCTCTGGTGGTGACGCTGGCTTGGGCTCCACAATGACTTCCTCCCTGCCGTTGGACTGGTCTTGGTCTTGTTGCACCGAAACAGGTGCCTTTGCTTGATGCTCTCACCTGCGCTTGCTCCCTTTGCACCAAAGAGGAAAGGAGGACACTGCGTGGGCTGGCGCCCGCCTGGCACCCTTGGTCGTCATGGCTTGCGTCACGGGCACCTCGTGAGGTACCCCGCCTTGATCTCTCTACCTCCTCGCGAGCCAGCCTGATGAGGCTGTGCCTGAGGAAGCTTCGTGTCGTCCGCCCCGCGAGGCTTGGCCCCTCGCGAGGGTCTTGGGTCTGTGTTGATGAAGGTGGGCCGTGCTGGGCCCCCTTTGAGCCACGCCGCAGGCCGCAGGCAGGCAAGTCTGGGGACCCCCGTTCCCAGAACGCCGACAACGACCTTGGGAGGGGTTAGGGAGGTGGAGCCTTAGGTGGTTCCGCTTCCCCCCACCACCCCAGTGGTCTCGAGCCGGGAAACGACATCTGTCTCGGAGGTTCGGCCTGGGGAGGGGAGTCCGGGGCAGGTGGCCTCGGTCGTTCCTTCTCTTGGCCTAGCGCCATTGACACCGGTGTCGCCGATGATGGTCGGCCGTGGGGGAGGACGCATGGGTCAGGCGGACCGACCCTTTCTCCTACAGTGGCAGCTATTGTGGCCGCTTCTCCGGTGCGGCTGGGGACGGGTCTGGGGCAGGTGGCCTCCACTCCCCCCCTCCTTCGCCAGTCAGGTCATCGACGACATCAGGTCTCGCGGTCCGGGCGGGAGGAGAGTCTGGGTCGGCGACGCCCGTGCTTCCCTCCCTCGGGGGCCTGTTTGTGGGGCATGTGAGCCCTCCGTCGCCTCATCCGGTAGGTTTGGCGGACTCTTCAGCGCAAGGCTTTACGCGGGAGGAGGTGATTTCGTTTGGTGGGATCCCTGATCCGGTCTCGGCCGGGATTCAGATGAGTTCTCGGCTCCAGGACAACCCGGAGGTGGATGACATGCAGCTGAGGTGCGCTATGAGGGCGGCCAAGCTTCGTGATGCTCAGATTACTACTGGTATGTCTGTCAATGTTTCCAATTCTTTATTGCATTTTTCTAATGAGGACATTATAAATAATGCAAACCAAATTGGAGTTTCGCTAGGGGCTAATGATAGTGAAATTTCCAAGTCGGTTAATGATCTTCTAGATTTGGAGGCGGAACGGGCATTAGAGACTATTCATAATCTGGCTGCGGTAAAACCCATGAATGATGATGAGATTGAGGCGTTGGGGGTCCGAGTGCTTGATAATATGTGTGCGGATTTAGCACCATCCCACCATGAGTGTGAGGAGGATGATGTTCCTCTTAGCAATGCAGTAGATAGTGCCTCTGAGCCTGGTCATGAGGACCGGGTAGAAGAACCTAGTAATCCTAAGCGCAAGTGGAAACGGAAGATTTATCCCGATTCTGCGGTTCGTAGGAGTTCTAGGATTCGGACTGCCAAAAAATTTCATGATGAAGTATGAAAGGAATCTTTTGGAATAGCAGAGGTCTGAAAGACTTGGCTAAAAGAAGGTTCCTTGCTGAGGAATCCTTGGAGCATCGGTTAGATTTTGTTGCTCTTTCGGAAACTGGTCGTGAAAACTTTGCGCCTCAGTTTCTTGCATCTCTGGTGGGAGGTGTTGAGTTCGATTGGCATTGCCTTCCTCCGAGAGGAAGATCGGGGGGATCTTGCTTGGTGTGAGATGCGATTCGTTAGAAGTCTGAAGTGTAGTGATGGGAGACTTTGCGGTTAAGTTTCGAGTCAGGTCTAAAGCCGATGGTTTCAACTGGGCTTTGGTGGCGGTATACAGTGCCGGACAGCCCGAGCTTAAACCGGAGTTTTTGGCGGACCTTGTTCGAATCTGTGGGTCTGAGTAGCTTCCAATTTTAGTTGGAGGTAACTTTAATATCATTAGGAGGAGAGAGGAGAAGAATAATGATAATTTCGACGGCAGGTGGTCGTTTATGTTCAATACGATTATTGAAAGCTTGGATCTGAGGGAGATCGAGCTTTCTGGTAGAAAATTCACCTGGGCTAATGCTATGCCAAATCTGACATATGAAAAGCTTGATCGAGTTCTCGCGAGTGTTGAGTGGGAACAGAAGTACCCTCTTGTAACGGTACAAGCCCTCTCGTGTGGAATTTCCGATCACACTCCATTGTTCATCGACTCAGGGGAGCCAAGCCACGTTGGAAACAAAAATACCTTTTCTTTCAAGATGGCCTGGTTTGAACGCGAAGGCTTCTTGGACCTGATTGCCAGGGAATGGGCTAAGGGTGAAGGAGGGAGGACTTCGGTCGAGCGTTGGCAGAATAAGATTAGGCATTTGAGGAGTTTCTTACGAGGGTGGGCTAAGCATCTTAGTGAAGTGTATAAGATTGAAAAGGACAGGCTCCTTTCTCTGATTCAGACCCTTGACTTAAAGGCTGAATCCACGGTGTTGCAGCCAGCTGAGCATCAGGTTAAAATCGAGGCGGAGAAGAGGTTGAAAGAACTTCTCTGCGAAGAAGAATTGAAGTGGGCATTACGGGCTAAGGTCCGCAAAGTTGTCCAGGGGACGCGAATACCCAATTCTTTCACCTGATTGCTAATGGTAAGCATAGAAAGAAGAGGATCTTTCAGCTGGAGCAAGATGAAGGAACTATTTTAGGATAGGACAACCTAAAAACTTATATAACCGAGTATTACAAGCAATTATTTGGACCTCCGGAGGATAGCTGTGTGTCCCTCGATGGGTCTAGGATTGAGGATGTGCCTCAACTTTCGGCTGCTGATAATGATATTTTGGTTGCCCCGTTCTCTAAGAAGGAGGTGTTTGAGGCTATTGCATAGATGAAGAACAACAAGGCCCCCGGACCGGATGGTTTCCTGGCTGAGTTCTACAAAAAGTGCTGGCACATTATTAAGGGGGATTTGTTACCTATGTTTCATGATCTGTTCTCTGGACAACTTCATTTATTTCACTTGAATTTTGGAACAATCACATTGCTTCCTAAGAAAATGAAGGCTGTGATAATTGAGCAGTTCAGGCCGATCTGGCTTCTCAATGTTAGTTTCAAAATTTTCACCAAGGTCGGGACTAATAGGCTCACACAGATTGCGCATTCTGTGGTGCAACAGTCCCAAACTGCTTTCATGCCAGATAGAAACATCCTTGAGGGGGTGGTTGTCCTTCATGAAACGCTCCATGAAATCCATTCAAAGAAATTAGATGGAGTCATTTTTAAGGTGGATTTCGAGAAAGCGTATGATAAAGTCAAATGGCCATTTCTCCAGCAGGCATTGCGTATGAAAGGTTTCGATGAAGCCTGGCGCCGCTAGGTTGAATCGTTTACGCAAAAGGAAGTGTTGGAATTAAGGTGAATGACGATATTGGTCACTACTTCCAGACACATAAAGGCCTAAGACAAGGAGATCTGATGTCCCCTATCCTGTTTAACATTGTGATTGACATGTTAGCAATTATGATAGGTAGGGCTAAGGAGAATGGTCAAGTAGGTGGATTGGTACCTCATCTTGTCGATGGAGGTGTGTCCATCCTTCAATACGCCGATGATACAATCATCTTTATGGAGCATGATTTGGCCAAGGCGAGAAATATAAAGCTGGTGTTATGCCTTTTCGAACAATTGACCGGGCTCAAGATTAACTTTCATAAGAGTGAGTTGTTTTGCTTTGGTAGAGCCAATGATGACCAAGAGGCTTATAGGCAATTGTTTGGGTGTGATTTGGGGGCGTTACCTTTTTCTTACCTAGGTATACCAATTCACCACCGTAAGCTCAAGAACAGAGAATGGAAATGCATCGAAGACCAATTTGAAAAGAAACTGAGTTGCTGGAAGGGCAAGCTCATGTCATACGGAGGCCGATTGATTTTGATTAATTCGGTGCTCACGAGTATGCCTATGTTTCTCTTATCGTTCTTTGAAGTCCAGTTGGAGTCGGGAAAAGACTGGACTTTTATCGCTCGCGTTTCTTTTGGCAGGGTGATGAACTAAAGAGAAAATACCGGCTAGCTAAATGGGATGTCATCTGTAGACCGAAAGACCAAGGGGGTCTTGGTATCGAGAATCTCGAAGTTAAGAACAGATGCCTTCTTAGTAAGTGGTTGTGGAAGTTAGCCCATGAGACTGAGGCCACGTGGGCGCAAATACTTCATAGCAAGTACCTTTAGACCAAAACTTTGTCCCAGGTGACAGTTAGGCCGACTGATTCGCCTTTCTGGAGAAGACTGATGAAAGTCAAACAATCCTTGTTTAATAGGACAAAGTTTATTATTGGCAACGGTGCTAGTACGCGTTTCTGGGAGGATACTTGGCTCGGAGAGACACCCTTGGCCATTCAATATCCGTCTCTATATCGGATTGTTCAACGTCGTGAGGTGTTCGTTACAACGATATTTCAATCTATCCCCCTTAATATTCAATTTAGACGGTCGCTAGCGGGCAATCGTTGGGAAGAATGGCTCCATCTAGTTAGGAGACTGATGGAGGTTCAGCTTTCCCAACAACCCGATGAATTACGCTGGAAGCTTACTAGGTCTGGAGCATTCACAATTAAATCAATGTATATTGATGTCATTAACTCGAGCTTCATTCCCACCTCTAAGCACGTTTGGGCTGTCAAAGTACCTTTGAAAATAAAAGTGTTTATGTGGTTTGTCCATAAACAAGTTATATTAACCAAGGACAACCTGACTAAGCATAATTGGACAGGATCTACTAGGTGTAGCTTCTGTGATCGGGATGAGACGATTAAGCACCTTTTTCTTGATTGCCCGCTAGCCAAAGTTCTTTGGCGGTCAGTCCACATTGCTTTCAATATTACGCCACCGCATACTGTTAACACGTTATTTGGGGTGTGGCTTAATGGGATTGAGCCCTACCTAGCGAGACATATTTGTGTGGGAGTATGCGCGTTGCTGTGGACGATATGTAATTGCAGAAATGATTTGGTTTTTAACAGAACATCATGTATTCATTTGTTGCAGGTTATCTTCTGGGCCACGGCATTGATCCGTTCGTGGTCGCTACTCACTCCGATGAAAGCCAGGGAGCATTTGGTTACTGGATCTATCCGTTGGGAGATGGTAGCTCGGGATATCTTCAACCGGTTTGGATGGCGGTCATGTAATAGGATAGGCAATTAGTTTACCTATCTGTTTTTAGCCAGCCGGTTGTGGCGTCCCTTATTTGGCTAGTCTGTCGTTCTAGCCTCTTTGGCTCTGTGTGAGCCTTTTTTTACAGTTCGTGACTTTTAAGACCATGTTGGAACCTATTTATTTGTTTTAATAAGAGGGCAGTATGTATCATTCTGATGCAGAGGCCGGGGTGAACCCCCTTTTCAAAAAAAAAGAGAAAGTTTCTTAGTTGTGTACATGTACCTATTGTTGACCCACTGCCGAGAACTCCACATATTGATACATCTGTTCTCAATTGAGGGAAATACTTACTTCGTGTTGCATACCCTTGCTCTTTAGGGCCCAACTATTTCCTACATTGGAAGCAAGAAGCAGACGCCGGTCTTGGGCAATGGTGTGACGATGACCCCTTGAGATAGGGCAGCAACTTGGTATGACCTAGGGTTGAAACCTTGAGCTGTGAGGCAACATGGTTGTTAGCTCGGTCAACATGTCCCGTCGGGGACAGTTGGACGATATGTCAGGCCATCGGCCCCTAAAGTGGTTGTGCTATATGGTTAGTGCACCTGTTCAATGTGGGCTTCGTAGCTAGGTCGTGTGGTGTTGCAGCTCGAGGTTGAACGATTGTATGTTGGGGTGGTGGCCCTAGAAGGCGGTGTTGGCTGAACATGCAGGGCACGATGGAGTGGTGGATGTCTAGGCGACGGCCCCGAGAGGTTAGCAACTTCTAGGTTTAAACTTAGTGTCATGTGGGTGACGAGGTTGCCTTCGATGTTGGTTGTCGGCATACCATTTGATGCAAGTGGCAAAATTTCTAGTGGAGTGCATGCTTTATCACTTCTGCGGGAGCTACTCCCATAACAATATAATATACCAGTATATGTTTGATATGATAGGTTCCGCCCGAGTGCCCATATCGGTGTTTCACAATACCATGCCAATTGAGGTAGTACAACAAATCTGGATTTGATGCTCTACTCAGGTATAGGATGTACCAGTTACATGTTAATTAAGAATATACTGGATATAAGCTATGATGTTTTCATGATACATAAACAATAAAAACTATTGCGCTAACTACAAGGTATTGTTAATTATACCAGACGCATCATATTTTTTCATAATAGTTGAATTAATATGTTTTTGACTATAGAAACAAACCGTATAAAATATGTGTATCGATCTATGCAGAGTCCGGGTTTACCTCCTTTTCGGAAGAGAAGAAACAAACCATAGCTCTTTTTTGCAAGTAAATAACAGTACTGTTTCGTCTAAACAAACAATACCTTGGGATATGGTTCTAGTATACAACAAGATGAGCTCCTTGATTTATTTATTTTTTGCAAGCACGCAATGGGCATATGTCTAGCTTGCTTGCAAACTCCAGGCACATGTCTAGCTTGCTACTCGTACAACTGCTTAGCCCCATTCCCTGCCCATTATATTCCTTGCACTAAATCAATCTGAAGATTGATTGCAGAAAAACTACTATGCTACACATGCAGGAGAGAGACACTTCTTGTTGCCGGTCTCCCCTTGTTCGATCTCTTCTTTTCACAAATTAAAGTGAGGGGTCCAAGGAAATGAGAGCCCAGGCAAAAAGCAGCACTTTTTGTGTAGTGTCATTGACCTTACCAGACTATATACACTTGGAAAGCCTCAGGAGACAAAATCATGGGCCTTAACGCCAAGAATGATGGCATCATATAGGCGTCTTGTACTAGCTAGCTACCCTGATTAGCCTCCAGCTCTCAAACCTTTCATCCCTAGAGTCCCTTTGTCACTGAGACGATTTAGATGATACTGCTAATTCCATGTCATTTTGGCTTCTCTCTGTTGGATTTGCTTCTCGGTAAAGCGATGGTCTGCACTAATTACCTTCGTTAGGAAGTGATATTCTGCTCCTTTTTTGTACAGCGGTGCGGTAGAGTCCACCGGGCACCGGGGCAGCCAGCAGGTCTGCATCCCGGCCCCCTTCTTGCCTTACCAACCAACCTGCAAGATGATGGCGGAATTGTTAGGGTATGTCGAGGAGGTACAATGATGGCCTCGCAGACATATCGGGAACAAAAGGGGAAAGCGGAGGGGAAACCCTAGAAATATTCTCTTGGTAGCCACTCAATCATGGGTGACCACACATGATTGGGTTAATTACCAACAACATCGGCGCACAACACGAACCACCATGTGGTCCTGTTCCTCATGGGAAGCAGCAAATAACCCACAAGAATATGCGTAGTATATGGTGTTCTAGCTATAGGAATGAGCGATCTGTCAGTCCTTGCCTGCCTGCTACGAATTTTTAGAAATACTCGCGCATTATGATCTTGAGTAGAGCCGTCATGTTAGTCAAGATTCCCCCGAATGCGTGGGGTTCTCTTCTCGGTTGCCGCCGACATTTCTTTTTCTAGGTAGTATAGCACAGTAGTGGATTCATGCATTATTAGTAGTGCATTATTCACTTCCAGGGACGCATATATGGAATTATGGATGCAGGGACTTGGGTTACCGGGTATAGTAGGCGGTGTTGGTGTTCATACACAATGTAGAGAGAGAGAGAGAGAGAGAGAGAGAGAGATGGCTCTTTCAGTGATGTGGGTGACGAAAATGACGCCGGTGATTAGGACGAATTGCAACCACATGTAGAGTAGCTATATAGCTCGAAGAATATCTAGTGAAAACATCCCCGTGAGAAAGGCACGTAGGGCACTCGATATTGGTAGGAAACCTATCTAGCTGAAAGAGACAAGGTGGACTGTCGGTATCAGATCAAATTTCCCTTTGTAAAAGACGGTACCGTAGTGGGGTGTAGTAAACAAGTAGTAGTAGTGCATGTATTTAGACAAAGGATGATATCGTGTGTCGATTAATTTGGCTCCTACAGGCATGTTGCGTGTTGATTTCACAAGCAAGATTCTTTTCAGCCAGGTAAAATCACCAGCCATCTGATCGTGAACACCGTCAAGTTGGGATAGAACAGCAGCGGCACGAAAAGAGTTGCCCGGCCGGCACGGCGGCACCGGCCCGGCTATCCATCCCTCTCTCGGCCGCGATCTCCTCCCCCCAAGGACACGAGAAAAACGGCCACAAAAACCACCCACGCAGCCGCAGCCGAGGAGCAAAGCTACTGGATCATTCCTCCACCACCCCCCACGCCACACCCCCACTTGTTAAAAGGCTCCGCCGCTCCGCCCCCGCCCCTCTCCTCGCTCCCGCTATTTATCCGACGGCACCCTCCGCGCTTAAACCCCTCGCGCTCCGCCCACTCCACTACACCGCCCTCCTCCCTCCTCCTGCTCCTCGCCCGCGGCGGCGTACGTCCTGCTGCTGCGCGCGCGCTCTAGCCTCGGTCCCTCCTTCGGTTCCATGGCGGAGGCTCTGGGGGCGCTGTGCCGCGGCGGAGGCTGGTCCTACGCGGCCATCTGGCGCTCCGACCGTCGCGACCCACGGTGAGTCATCACAGAGCAACACGCATCGCCTCATGCGCCTGCTTCTTCTCCTAGATCTGCATCGCCTGGGTGGGTCTCTTGCTAGGTGTCTAGCTCCTGCCGGTAGCTCAGGAAAATTCTGGCTCTGTGTTTCTTCAGAAATTGTCCGTGCAACTTTACACCGCGGCGTTCATTTTCTCGGGATTTCCCATGGAGTGCGAGATCCCAGGCAGCATCAAACTTGCGTGACACTGCCTCTTGTTCTAAAAATGAGAAGAAGAAAATAGAAGCGCACATTGGGATCTCAAGACTGAATTTGCATTTTCGTCTGCTTAAATACGGCCCCTTTTCTCCCGGCCGCTCTGACAAAGATAAAAGGTTAAAAGAAAAGCTTATCTGAACTCTATAGTGTGCGTTATTCTGTATGCTCATTTCTTGCACTGTCAACAGGGATAGTACACGTACGTAGCTCTCAGGAACTTCCTTTAGGCAGCAAAGCAGTGCGTATCCCACTAGCAGTCCTCTCCTCTTGTAGCTATCCGATCTCTGCCTGTAAGCTGTAAGCACGTACCCGATACTGTGGAATTTTTTGGTCAAATCTTCTGAGGATATCTTTCCTTTAGGCACTGCAAAAAGTTAACCATCATCAGCCATTTTAATTGTACGTGTTTCTTTGCTTGTTAATGTGAGATCTCTTATCCACCCTTTCTCGAAAAAAAATTAATGTGAGATCTCTTAGACCTGTGCAAAGTTTAGACCCTTTTCTCCCCGGAACTTGTACATTTCAGTCTACCTGCTCATTTGCATTTATTTTTCAGAACTCTGCTGATTCGGCATATAAAACTGTAGTTTCTTAACTATGCTTTGCTTCTCATGTACAAGTTTGCTGACAATTGGAGAGTGCCACTGCGAAGATGAAGCCCGAAAAGTTGTTGAGAATATGCTTAATCAAGTCCATGTTGTTGGAGAAGGGTATGTCACAGTGACCTCCTTTTATGCTTGATTCAGTTTTCTTTTGCAAGTCTTTACATGGGTATCTCTGTTTTAAATGGTTGTGTGCCATTCTTCAAAAAAAAAAAGGATTTGTGCCGACTTGTGGTTAAATACTGCAACATTTTTTTCCTGTTAAGTTATCAAATAGTTATGAGCCCTGATTTTGCAGAATATTTGAGATTAACATATATGGTGTTAACTCTGTCAGTGTCAGCACTATTTTTTCTCGACATTTCCTTTTTTCAATTTGTACCATTCCATCAAGTTGCTTTTGCTCTCAACTACTTTGCTGATCATGACTCGTCTTCGATTTCAGCATCATAGGGTCAGCTCTAGTAAGTGGGAAGTGCCAATGGATTTCCGATGATGATTCCTTTAGTTTGGTTCAGACATGCAACGCAGAAAACCTAGGCTTATTTCAGGTATAAATTTCTTGCTCTCTTTTCAGATTTCTTTCTTTAAATGATGTTCTTAGAAATTTATTTACTAAACTATCACATGCATGAATCTTCAAAAAAGTGTTTAGACAACCAAAAGACTAGTTGGCCTCATAACACCTTGTCTATAAGTGCACTTGGATTATTTATTAGAAAAAACGCATGGACATATAATTCACGTTTTTCCTGTCCATACTTCCTTTTAGTTTATTGCAGAAAGTAAGAAGTTTCCTTATTTTAACAGAGGAAGGTACCTTCTTGTAGGGCTATACTTGGTGGCAACATCAGTTCATGAGTGGAATAAAGGTTATTCGCCTTTTCTTTCTTTCCAAAAAGCTTCTTATAAACATCCATTCTTAAGGCAGTTGGGGCAGAACTGTCTTAATGATTAGCAGAACTTGTGATCAGTCACTGAAAAGTGCACATCTTCTACAGACTATTGCAGTAGTACCTATCCCGGCGCTTGGTGTGGCGCAGTTTGGCTCGGTGCAAAAGGTTAGTGCATATGAATTTCTCAAATGCAACTCTTACAATTATTCGTTATAGAAACACAATCTTTTTCATGATATCAATCTTTGTGTTGCTTCCTGATATCATTGGTTCAGTCTAAAAGAATTGTTTGCAAGAGTTCGTTTGAAGCTGCTATCTTTGACTGATGCCAATTCTTATAAAAGAAATATTTCCTGTTTAGACTGCTATATATTTATTGCTATGTCAGTTAGAGAAGAACAAGAGCTTGCCTTATGCTGTTAGCTATATGTTCTCTGAACTTCCTCCTTAGCATAAATGCATTATATCATTAGGCATCAGGACATAACAATTATATACTTTCTGATGAAAATTTAACCTTTCACATTCACCAGGTATCTGAGAACTTAGAGTTTCTGGAACATGTTAAAGGCACACTTTGTCGAAGGGAAAGCATCTTATGGGATCCTTCAACCAAACATATTCATGGAGATGCTCTCCCTCATAATACCCAATTTCAACTCAATTCTCTGAGCACAAAGCGTCTTATGCGTATCAAAGATGACCCAGAAAACATGAAACTTCTTGAGAACATAGTAGGCATAGAATCTCTAGGGAGTTTAGTAAGTACTTCGAGCAGTTACTCTCCGAGCTCTTCAAATGGTTTCACTTCCTACGGAACTTGCAATGGTCGAAATCCTCCTCATATAGTGGCCATGCCAGTGAACTCCAAGTCAATAAATGCAGTCAGGTTATTTCATAATGGCGGCAATTTGATGCAGCACAATAGTGGTTCAGAAAATCCATTATTACAGCTTCGATCTGCTAAACAGCCTGATTCTAGTTTAGCAAGTGCAACCACATCCTATTCCAGTTTAAACAATCTTCCTAGAATAGAGTATGAGCAGTCATGCACACCCAACAATCTAGGATACCACCTTCAAAGTGAAGATTCATCTAGTTACCGTAACTCATTCTCAGCTTGTTTTTCTGTGGGTGATGAGCTCAAACCCATGTTATTTGACAACAACAATTCTCCTGTTCAAAGTAACCCAATGCATGAGGTCGATACTACCGGATTTACTTCACAGGCTAATTGTGCAGTCTATGAGTTGCCAAATGAAATATTGGTAGAACCGATTGTGGGGACGGTAAGCACTCGCGGAAAAGGAAGCAATGGAAATACCAGTTTGCTAGAAAGCACGGTATTCGATCCCCTCATACATGATTGGTGGGATAACAGTGTCCTACTAGCAGAAAACATTCCAGATTTCGGTGCCACTACCACATCCTCTGCGACAGAACAGGCAAATAGTGATCCACTGTCAGTTGAAGGGAGGGGCTTGTTTTCAGAATCTGTCCTTGAAGAACTGCTTGGTGCTAGTGGTAATGTGAATACAGATACAGCATGTGGCTCTGTTGTCTCTAGCACTGGTCCGTTAGCTGGTTGTTTCTCAGGTTGTGAATTACCAGGGTACACCATCCACCAAGACTCTTCTTACTCGGCGTGCAAGGAACAAGTACCACCATTGAACTTCCCTTCCAACAGCTATACATCTGAAAATGTACCAAGTGGAGAATCAAAGGCAATACCAGTGTCCCTGGCCAATTTATCTATGGATGACAGTTGCAGCCTGCACACTGCAAATTCCAAGGTCGGCCAGGTAACAAATCCCGAGGGAGTAAAGGTTATAAAGAAAAGAGCTAGACCAGGTGAGAGCACGCGGCCAAGACCGAAGGACCGGCAGCAGATACAAGATCGCGTCAAGGAATTGCGTGAGATAGTCCCAAACAGTGCAAAGGTATACTTATTGATCACACTATGTTTCTTTCTGCTTAAACTTATAGCTGGAAAATTACTGAGCTGTATATTGTGCACAACAGTGTAGCATTGATGCTTTGTTGGACCGGACAATCAAGCATATGATCTTTCTGCAAGGTGTAACTAAGTATGCAGAGAAAATTAAGCAAGCCGATGAACCCAAGGTATGTCATGCTGATGAAAGCATATAAACCATATAGAACTTCAACATTTCTTCTTAGATTTTCCCTGTACTGACCTTGTATTCATGTGATTATGAAGATGATAAGCAAAGATAGTGGTGCCGTCTTGAAGGATAACTCAAGTGGTGTTGTCTTGAAAGATAACTCTAGTGCTGCAAGTAATGGTGGCGCCACGTGGGCCTATGAAGTTGCAGGACAGACCATGGTGTGCCCAATAATTGTCGAGGATCTTTCACCGCCCGGTCAGATGCTTGTGGAGGTATGGTTCAGAAGCGATCTGCTATTTTCCCTTGGCCCCAGTGCAGAAATTTGAGACATTCTCTTTGCTTTTTAACAGATGCTATGTGAGGAACGTGGCTTTTTCCTAGAGATAGCAGACACCATACGCGGGTTTGGACTGACAATCTTGAAGGGGCTGATGGAGCTCCGTGAAGGCAAGATAATGGCACGATTCCTCGTCGAGGTAGAGAAGAAATATTTGTTCGGCATTCTTAATTTTTGGGGGCTTCGTTATTTTATCATTTTAACATTATGGTGGCTTTGCAGGCAAACAAGAACGTGACTAGGATGGACATATTTTTGTCACTTGTTCAGCTGCTACAACAAAATAGCCACAACAGATCTTCTGACCAGCTAGCTAAGGTCATTAGCAGTGGGGTTCGATCTTTCGCGGAGCATCAGCAATCTCCAATATTGATTCCAGTTGGACTTGCTGAGAGATGACAGTGAACACAAATATTTGGAGAAGATCATACTGGGGAGTACCAACTGCAGACATTCAGAGTGTTGACCGGCGCTTGATGTTGATTGCCAGGCGTTAATAGGACTACTAGTGTAAGATGTAGCGGATGTGCATTGTGTCATGAAGAAAAGTTTCAGTTACTAGTGCTTATCAGGAGCTATACAAGTCCTTTCTCTTTTTGAATTGTTTGTACAAGTTCTTATGTAACCAGTTTAGGAACGTCACTGTCTCTTGTTTGTAATTGAAACGTTTGTGTGAATGTACGTTATCTGTTGTGTGTTTAGTGATGCCCGAATTTTCGACCGAAGAAAATGATATGTCAAGAATTGAGTTATCGTCTGCTTGTTTTCTATGTCAGGTATCACAAAGTGTACCACTCACTCTGTTTCAAATTATTTGATGTTTTAGTATGGAACTGGACGGGTACATCCTTCAAATAATTTGGAACTGAATGAGTGCATCTTTCAAATAAAATACTAGTTTTAAGCCATTTTAGGTTTTTCTTTCAAGCTTTTAGGCTGGGCTTAGCCGAGAAACCAAGTGTGGCTCGGATGCCAGGCTTTTGAGTCTAAGCCGTTGAGCCGGGCGGTCCATGCTTAGGTAGGACATAGCGTGTTTTAAAAAGACATCGAGCACCCATTTGATTTAGTGGAAATCATAATCTTTTTTATCTGAAATCGTAATCTTTTCGGTAGCCTAAGACCAGTAAACAACAGTAGGTAAGACGAGGTAAACCCTATTTGACGTGTGTCAAATAGCGAGCAAATCACATAGGGATACACCGATGGGCTGGGGACAATTAATGTTTCGCTAATTTTTTATGGTCAAATTATTTTTTTGACTTTTGGTTTTCTTTGTTTTTCACTTCAAAATATTTCCTTTGTGGCTTTCCCGGGGTTTTTTCCTTTCCATTTTCTATTTTTTTATTTGGGTACTCTTAGTTTTTCCTTGGGTTTTCTTTTATTCTATAGAGTTTTCCTTTATTTGTTTCCTTTTTCTTTTGTTTTATTTTAGCATTTTTAAAATATATTATCTGTTGAATACGTGAATATTATTGTAACTACATGACGTTGATTTCAAAATACATGATGAATACTTTTTTAAATACATGATGCATATTTTTAATAAATACTTGCTCCTTCTCAAAATAAGTGTCTCAACTTTGTACTAACTTTAGTACAAAATTGTACTAAGTTCAGGACACTTATTTTGGGACGGAGGGAATGTATTAATATATTTTTGCAATGAATATAATGAATATCTTTAAAATAAATTATGATCTTTTTAATACACACTGAACAATTTTTACATTTTTATTTATTTATTTTGTTAAAGCCCACCTAAAATGTTGGAAGAACAGGAAAACCAACAAAAATCGCCGAAAAGGGAGAGGAGCGCTCAGCATGGAGTAGATCCAATTTCGCACATGGTCTCTGGGTAGCGATAATGGGCGGCCCACATGGATGTTCTTATGTCTTTTCTCACCGGTTGTAGTAAGCTTCTACCTTGTCTCAGAAAAAAAAAGGTAAGCTTCTACCAGTTTTTTATATTTTTATCTATGTTTTTACTAGCCGTTTTTACCGGTTTTCTCTGGGTTTGATTTCTATTTTTTTATTTTTTAAATTTCTCCATTACTAAATTGGTTATTATTTTCTAAAATTTGAGAACATTTTATGAAATACAGGACATTTCTAAACACATTTATGGAAAGTGGAGAACATTATTTCACACACCTTAAAAAAATCATGATCATATATTAAATTTGTAGGAACATTGTGTAAATTATTTAATACTCCCTCCGTCCCATAATATAACAGCGTTTTCTACATTAATGTAGTGTGAAAAACGCTCTTATATTATGGGATAGAGGGAGTATTTTCTATGCGAACATTTTGTAAATCTGCAAACATTTGAAATTCATAAATAATTTTGAAATGCCGACAATTTTATAAATCCATGAACATTTTCTCAAAAATTGTGAACATTTCTTGCAATTTCTGAACTTTTGAAAAAATTGAACATTTCTTAAATTTGATAACTTTTTCCAAATTTACAAACATTATCCAAAAATTCAAGATTTTTTGAACTCCTGAACATTTTATAAATTTCATAAACTAATTTTAATAGGTAACCGCCGAACAGAAAAACCTGGTCAAAATTGCTCGAGTCTTGTTGTTGCTTTTTTTTTAAGTGTAACCAGGGATTTATTCAAAACTCATAATGTTTGGGATACAAATAATCTCCGGGACTCTCCCTAGCCACACATGACAACTGGCATCAAGAGTTGATGCCGCCTTAGCTAAACTATGAGTTTCACTATTAGACTCTAGGTTCATAACGAAAAATAACATCCTCAAACTCCCTCCTCGTATTATCTATCTCCTTCAGTACCAAAGCATATGTTGTTGCAGCTCCTGTTCCAATATTTGTGATGACTTCAAGACGATCAGAGCCAATCACTAGGCGTCGAACATGCAATTCGTTAGCAAGAGCTAGTGCCTCGTTACAAGCGTGAGCCTCCAAGCTCGCAGGATATACCAATCCGTCGAAGACGACGGTCGACGCGCCTAAGCAAAATTTGCTTGCACTGTACGTATTCCAAGTAGCGCTAGCTAAGACATACGGCCCGACCCAGAGGGCGGGGGGTTGTTAGTACGATTCCTAGCGTCCTACGGGCCTGACGAATCCACAGTCCGCTAGTCGCACGAATAGAGCTGAGTCGCTCTGCCCATTTAGCTAAGTAATTCGTTTTTGGGAACCTTCTACAAGGTTCTGGTCCAATTGTTTTTCATTATTATATATTTTTCATGTTGTTTTATTTTATAATTCAGAAAATGATCACATTTGTTAGGAAGTGTTCAAACTTTCAAAAAAATGTTCATGGATTTAAACAGTGTTCAAAAAAGTCAAGAATCTTTAAAAAAAACATGTTTAAAAAGAGCTTAGAATGTTTATAAAATGTTCAGACAATTTCAGAAAATGTTCGTGTTTTCTCCAAAAATGTTCACGGAATTCTCAGATTTTTTTTCAGAATTCAGGAAATGTCGGCATTAAAATGTATCAATTGAAAATAAATCATTTATATCACTTAATTAGTTTTTCCTGTATTAGCAGCCGGTTCTAGAAGAAAATGCTTTGAAAACCAAAGAAATAAACAAAAGAAAATCACTACACAGGAGTGCTCCATGACTGCCCTCGTTGTCCAGCCCATCTCCCATCCCACAAAGCCATACCATTCGGCCAATCATACAAAGCCATGCCATTCGGCCAGGTTACGTTCCCTGGTTTCTGGGTTTATTTCATTTCTTTGGTTCTAGTGTTTTTCCATATATTTTTCTAGCAAAAAATTCAAAAAATGTTTGTAATTTTTAATTTTATTCATTTAAAAAACTTGACAAATCTAAAATTGTTTACATTCTTAAATAACCTTCAAAATTTTCACAATTGTTCAAAAAATGTTTACATTTCTCAAAAACTTTCACTTCCTAAAATATAATTTTCGTTTGTTCAAACCAAAGAAAACTGCCTAAAAACAAAACAAAATTGCTAGAAAGCAGAAGAGAAAAAAAATCGATCGCTACCTTTTTTACGAATAGCATGCTGAATCACTTATCGGCATTAATTGGCCAGCCCAGTTGGTATCGACCTGTGCGATTACTCAACTGGTTGAGGCGGCGAGTGTCAAAGAAAGAGGTTGAGTATGTATTTTGTACTGCATGTATATTGGAGTTGTGATTCATCTTTTAGTCTTACATAATTAAGATAAAAGTTTTTTATATATATTATATATGCATGCATTAGCATTTCAATCAATACATCCTATTACAAATCATTTGTCTATATGGTATCTTTTTTTTTGATCTAACCCTAGGGTAGCCGTCGCCGCCGCTGCGCCTCCACGGGCCGCCGCCGCTACACCCCACGCACCACCGTCGCTGTGCCTCGCTTCCGTCCTCCCAAGCACGCGCCTCATTCCGCTACTGACTACCTCGCTAGTTAGCTAGCTTCGCTAGCCATAAGGACTGCGTTGATCACCTGACTAGCTAGCTAGCTTTGCTAGCCAGTTGCCAGCCGTGTCCGTGCTTCGATAGCCCACCGTCCTCGTGCCCTTCTGTTTTTCATCCTGGCTCACTATAGTCGTTGCATCGCGTCGCAGCATCCCGTGACGATGTGTCCCGTCTCGCCGCCGCCGCTGCGTCTTCGCGTCGCCGCCGCTGCCGTTCTCCACCGCCGCCGCGCCGCGCCTCCCCACGCGCACCGCCGTCGCCGCCGCTCCCCACCGCCGCCGCGCAGCGCCTTCTAGCATGTGTCGCTGTCGCCGTCGCTCCCCACCGCCGCTGCCGCCGGGCGCTCACACGTGTCGCCGCCGCCTTCTTTCTCTTCCCGCCGCTTTTGACGCCTTTCATGGATTCTCTGGGCTACTTCACCCTCTGTGGTGAAATCGCTCCACCGGCCGCGCCGATCCAGACGCGTCCTCCTGCACTCCCCGGATGTTACCCGTTGTCGCCATCAGTGCCTCCCCCGCAGCACCCGCAAGGGAGAGGGGCTGACGCAATCGGCGTGGCGGCGGTCGTCGTCGCCTGCCGCAGCAGCAGGCCTAAAACGCCAGCGGGGCACCGCACTATCAGCAGGCTCTCCCCGCTGGCCACCAGGCGTTCACGGCGCGCCCTTCCAGCCGACCGGGGCCGGCTACAGCGCCCTCCTTGCGCCGCCTCTCGGTGATTATGGCTCGCCCGTCCCGGCGCCGCCTTACGGGGGCCTTCCGCCACCGTTGGTACATGTGCCACGGGACCTCACCCTCCTCGCCGTCCAGCACTCCGCACTATCGCCGAGTAGCTCTGTCGGGGGAGGCGAATGTTACATGGACTCAGGTGCTACTGCGCACATGGAAGCTCATCCCGATAACCTAACCTCCTTCACTTCCGTTCACACACCCACTCGTATCACCGTTGGCAACGACTCCTCCTTACCTATTACTCATATCGGTAGCACTGGCTTTCCCTCCACTTCCATACCCATCACTATGTCTAATATTCTTGTTTCACCTGATTTAGTCACGAACCTAGTTTCTGTTCGTAGTCTTACTCGTGAGAACCCACTTACTGTTGAATTTGACGGTGTCGGCTTTTTTGTGAAAGACGCTCGTACCCGGATGGTCCTTCATCGATGTGACAGTCCTGATGAGCTCTACCCCGTGAACGTCGGCGCCTCCACATCCACACCCGTTGCCCTTGCCGCCGGCGTTAACCTTTGGCACGCTAGTTTGGGTCACCCCAACCACACTGTCTTATGTCAAATTCTTAGGAGTTTCTCTTTCTCATGTGATAGGCTCGACGAGCACTCTTGTGAGGCTTGTCGCTTAGGCAAGCACATTCGTCTTCCCTTTAGTGCGTCTTCTTTAGTTTCCACTTTTCCATTTCAATTACTTCATAGTGATGTTTGGACATCTCTTGTTGCGAGTAACACGGGCTATCTATACTACTTGGTGATTTTATGATTATTCTCATTATGTATGGACTTTTCCCCTTCGTCGTAAATCCGATGCTTTAGCCACACTCACTGCCTTTTATTCCTATGTCACCACCCAGTTCTGTTGCCCCATACTCGCACTCCAAACTGATAACGGAAAAGAGTTTGACAACGTCGCTTTTCGCACACTTCTCGCCTCTCACAGCACCACCTTCCATCTGACTTGCCCCTACACTTCCCGGCAGAACGGCCGCGCCGAGCGCATTCTCCGCACTCTTAATGATTGCGTTCACACGTTACTCTTTCACTCTAACGTGCCCGCTCGGTTTTGGCCCGATACCCTCGCTACCGCCACTCTCTTAGTTAACATTCGTTCGTGTCGCCCTCGGTGGAACTATGCCTCTCACCACCTTCTCTTCGGCACACCACCGTCTTATGATGGTCTCCGCATCTTCGGGTGTCTCTGTTATCCTAGCACCGCATCCACCACGCCACACAAGCTCGCACCATGATCTGTCCCATGCGTCTTCCTTGGCTACCCTCCTAACACCAAAGGCTACCGGTGCTATGATCCTGTCACTCATCGTGTGTACACCTCGAGGCATGTGTACTTTGTCGAGACGGTGTTCCCTTTTTTTCAGGTTCCTCCAGCTTCGGCCCCTTCGGCGCCGGCCCCCGCGCCCCCTTCGTGGAGCGATGCGCGACGGCAGCCCCCGGTGGCCCCCCGGCATGGTGCCCTCTGCCGCCACCACCTGGCTTCGTGACTCCCTCACCGAGGTCGAGTCCAAGCGGCCCCCCGGGTCCCCTTCTCCCTCATACGAGGTTGAGCCCGGCACCCTGTCCGCCCACCCTGCGACGGGCTCGACGTCACCCTCGCCCATCACCTCTTCCGTCGTCGGCTCGGCCGCCGCCGCCGCACCGAGTGCCCCCGCCGCCGCGGCACCCGTCGGCCATGCAACCCCGCCACTTGGCGTGACTACCCGTACCCGAGCAGGAATGCTTCGGCCCAGCACATGCTACTCCGCCGACGAGTATGTGTGCGTCGCCTCGACGTCGACGCCATCACCCGCCCCCACCTCCGCTCGCGATGCCCTTCGGGATCCACACTGGCTAGCTGCGATGCAGGAGGAGTTCGACGCCTGCGCAACCACACGTGGCAACTTGTTCCGCGACCCCTTCGTGCCAACATCATCTCTGGCAAGTGGGTGTTTCGCCACAAGACTCGCCCGGGCGGTTCTCTCGAGTGCGATAACGTCAGCGCGGTCTACCTCTCCGCCAACCCGGTGCACCATCGACGGGCGAAGCATATTGAGCTTGATATTCACTTCGTGCGCGAGCAGGTTGCCCTTGGACGTGTTCGGGTTCTCCACGTGCCGACGACGCAATAGTTTGCTGATGTGGTAACTAAGGGATTGCCTATTCATGTCTTCGAGGAGTTTCGGTCAAGTCTCTGTGTCTCCGGCGACGCTTCGACTGCAGGGGGTCTTGAGTATGTATTTTGTACTGCACGTGTATTGGAGTTGTGCCCACCTCCTAGTCTTGTATAGTTGAGGTAGAGGCCTTCCCTTGTATTATATATGCGTGCACCAGCACCCAAATCAATACATCGTATTGCAAATCATCTGTCTATATCCCTTGCTCAACATCTTACGCCTGTCTGCTCTTGTCTGACGGCAACTCTGAACAACATCTAACCAAGGGTTACCCCCTATGGGGCACCCATAAGGGTCGCTTTTGTGGCCTATGAGCGCGTCAAATGGTGCGCTCAGCCGTCGTCACGTGTCGCGTGCTTGATGCTTCTCTAGATTTTTGTTTTCATATTTTTTGTACAAGTTTTTGGGATTTAGATGGGTTTCCCCGGGTTTTTTTGGGGGCTTTTTGTTTTTTCTTCCTAGTTTTCTCAAAGTTTTGGTGAATTCATTTTTTTCCTAAGCAGAATTGTGCTTCTAAATAAAAGAAAAAATTGTGCTTTCACGGCAAGCACGAATTTGCTTCTGGTGAAACCACACATTGCTTCCACGAGAAGCAGAACTGTGCTTCTTGAAAATGAAACAAAATTTGGGCTTCCACCAAAAGCACATATTTACTTCTCGTGGTACACATATTTGCATCTACGAGAAGCACATATTTGCTTCTACGAGAACAACCATGCTTCTCGAAAAGGGAAACACGGATTTGTTGATCGTGGAAACACATATTTACTTCGCGTTGTGCTTATTAGAACAAGAAAAAAATGTGCTTCCACAAGAAACACATATTTTCTTCTTATGGAAGCATAGATTTGCTTTCGTGTTTGTGTTCCTTGAAAAGGAAAAGAGTGAAAAAACTTAACTGTGCTTTTCCGGTTTTTTTCTTCCTCTTTTTTCTAGTCGTTTTCTTCTGTGGCCGTTTTTGGGTTTTTCACAGTATTTATTTTCTTTTGTTTCTAGCTTTTTTGGATTTTTTTTCATGAAAAAAGTACATGTAAATCTATTAACATTGGATCTAGCTTCGTCGATCTCGACGCAGGAAACCCAACGGTAAAAATGAATATGGACGGACGGTACAAGAGTTAAAACATTTTGAATAAACAATTCTGCAAAAAAGGGGAGAACTCCCAGGTTGCTATAAGTGGCGCACATGCAGTACACCACTTGTCAGCATCTGAGAGGGTGGAAAATGACCTTTGCAAGGGTATTTCTTAACTATTGATTTCGGTGACTCCCTATTCCCTTGCTCGCTAGAAAGTGGAGATAATGCGCACGCCCAGGTCCCCCCATGCGCCATTTTTTGCTCGCCCGTGTGCGGGGTGGGCGCTCCTATTTTTTGTTTTTCTACTTCATTTCCTTCCTTTTGTTATTTATTTTTCTTTGTTGTTTATTTTATTTATTTTTTTACATCAAGAACTGTTCATGAATCTTAAATTTGAAAGAATGATCAGGATTTAAAAAATGATATTAATGTCTAAAATTGTTCATGAATTTGAAAAACGGTTCCAAATTATAAAAAATATTTACTAATTCAAAAAATGTTCAGGATTTCATAAAATGTTCATGAATTCGAAAATGTTCTTAAATTTCAAAAATTCTTTTCTAAACTCTGAAAAATGCTCCAAACTTAAAAAAACGTGCATTCAAAATTTCTCACCAATTCAAAAACAATTCACAAATTCGAAAAATGCTCAACAACTTGAACAAACATTCCTTAATTTCATTAAATGTTTGCAAATTTTAAAAACATGAATTCAGAAAATGTTCATGAGTTCAAAAAATGATTGAATTTTAAAAATTGGTCACCAATATGAGAAATGTCCCAGGACTTCAAGAGGCTCATGAATTTGGAAATAAAGAAAGAAAAAAGGAAATGGAAAAGGAAAGGAAAAAACAAAAATGAAGAATGCAGAAAGATGAAAGATGAAAGAAAAGCCTGTCGTGCCAGCCAAGTGTACTTGGCGGGAGGGGGCGGGGGAGGGGGTACACGACACGACGCTATGCTTCGACCTACGTAGTAAATTGCATTTGCCTTCCTGACGTCCTCCCAAACAATTCGGTGTCATCTGCCCACCGATCATGTCGCTTTCGTAAGCGTTGACGCAGCATAGCACGCAACTTGCCCCTCCACTGTTCACCTCTTCGGTGGACTGACAGGCAATAAGGCTGTCGGGCGTGTGGAGAGGGGGAGGGGGCTCCATGGCGAAGTTATACATGCAAACGGTGCTTCCGACAGCGTTGACACTAAAAAATGGCACATTCGCAAAGTGTAGCTTGAATTCATGGCAAGACAAGATCAATTTTAAGATTGTAAGTCACCATTGGATTGTCCTCTCCGAGAAGATCAAAATAGATATGTGGATGGTCCAAAATGGTACACATACACAAAAGTTACGACAATTTCAGGGATGTGTGTGTTAACAGATTATGGCAAGGACGAATATGAAATTAAGATGGCTTGAAATGAGAAAGTGTTTAACATGAAAAAAATATATGTATCATCGGAATGAATAACTTTGATGTTTAGGCCATATCCATCCGAGTTCATCTCAAGGGCCAAAATAGTGCTTGGGGTGCTGAAAGTTGTAGCTCGTGGTACTGCTCGGCCGATTACACGTTTAGTATCACTCAGATGGTAAAGTGTTCTATATTAAAAAAAAATCTTCGTCTTGTCGAGACGATCGAATTTGATATTTGAATCATCTCAATTCAAGGTTGTATGGAAGATTTACGGCCAACACAGTGCGGCTCAACCATGGGGAAAAAGTGGCGCCTGAACCAGATACCCATAATACCCATGTATGGAGCATGGAGCTAGTCGTCACCTTTTTGCGTGTAGGATATCGCCCTTAAGATAGCCTCTGATGAAAAAACATTGAACATGAGGTTTTTTCATCTTGTCGAGGCAGTCAACTTTTCTATTTGGGTCATCTCGATCCAAGGTCGTATGTGGCATGTGGGTCCCAAAAACTAAACAGTTGTCTAAGGCCCACGTGCTGTTGAGGAACGTAGTAATTTTAAAAAATTTCCTATGCACACGCAAGATTATGGTGATGCATAGCAACGAGAGGGGAGAGCGTTGTCTACGTACCAACGCAGACCGACTGCGGAAGCGATCACACAACATAGAGGAAGTAGTCGTACGTCTTCCCGATCCGACCGATCCAAGCACCGTTACTCTGGCACCTCCGAGTTCTTAGCACACGTTCAGCTCGATGACGATCCTCGGGCTCCGATCCAGCAAAGCGTCGAGGAAGAGTTCCGTCAGCACGACGGCGTGGTGACGATCTTGATGTACTACCGACGCAGGGATTCGTCTAAGCACTGCAACAATATGATCGAGGTGGAATTTGATGGCAGGGGGCACCGCACACGGCTAAGGAACGATCACCAAGGATCAACTTGTGTGTCATGGGGTGCCCCCCTGCCTCCGTATATAAAGGAGCAAGGGGGAGGGGGCGGCCGGCCTAGGAGGAGGCGCGCCAAGGGGAGTCCTACTCCCACCGGGAGTAGGACTCCCTCCTTCCTTGTTGGAGTAGGAGAAGGGGAAAGAGGAGGAGAGGAATAAGGAAAAAGGGGCTGCGCCCCTTGTCCAATTCGGACCAGAGGGGGGGCGCAGGCCTCCTTCCTTTTGGACTCTTTCCACTATTCCCGTATGGCCCAATAAGGCCCATATACTCCCCGACGAATTCCCGTAACTCTCCGGTACTCCGAAAAATACCTGAATCACTCGGAACCTTTCCGAAGTCCGAATATAGTCGTCCAATATATCGATCTTTACGTCTCGACCATTTCGAGACTCCTCGTCATGTCCCCGATCTCATCCGGGACTCCGAACTCTTTCGGTACATCAAAACTCATAAACTCATAATATAACTGTCATCGAAACCTTAAGCGTGCGGACCCTACGGTTCGAGAACAATGTACACATGACCGAGATACGTCTCCGGTCAATAACCAATAGCAGGACCTGGATGCCCATATTGGCTCCTACATATTTTACGAAGATCTTTATCGGTCAGACCGCATAACAACATACGTTGTTCCCTTTATCATTGGTATGTTACTTGCCCGAGATTCGATCGTCGGTATCCAATACCTAGTTCAATCTCGTTACCGGCAAGTCTCTTTACTCGTTCCGTAATACATCATCTCACAACTAACATATTAGTTGCAGTGCTTGCAAGGCTTATGTGATGAGCATTACCGAGAGGGCCCAGAGATACCTCTCCAACAATCGGAGTGACAAATCCTATTCTCGAAATACGCCAACCCAACATCTACCTTTGGAGACACCTGTAGTACTCCTTTATAATCACCCAGTTACGTTGTGATGTTTGGTAGCACCCAAAGTGTTCCTCCGGTAAACGGGAGTTGCATAATCTCATAGTCATAGGAACATGTATAAGTCATGAAGAAAGCAATAGCAACATGCTAAACGATCGGGTGCTAAGCTAATGGGTCATGTCAATCAGATCATTCAACTGATGATGTGACCTCGTTAATCAAATAACAACATTTTGTTCATGGTTAGGAAACATAACCATCTTTGATTAACGAGCTAGTCAAGTAGAGGCATACTAGTGACACTAAGTTTGTCTATGTATTCACACATGTATTATGTTTCCGGTTAATACAGTTCTAGCATGAATAATAAACATTTATCATGATATAAGGAAATAAATAATAACTTTATTATTGCCTCTAGGGCATATTTCCTTCAGTCTCCCACTTGCACTAGAGTCAATAATCTAGATCACATCACCATGTGATTAACATCGATAGTTCATATCTTTATGTGATTGGTTCACATCTCCATGTGACTAACACCCAAAGGGTTTACTAGATTCAATAATCTAGTTCACATCGCTATATGATTAACACCCAAAGAGTGATCATGTTTTGCTTGTGAGAGAAATTTAGTCAACAGGCCTGCTATATTCAGATCCGTATGTATTTTGCAAAATTCTATGTCTACAATGCTTTGCACGGAGCTACTCTAGCTAATTGCTCCCACTTTCAATATGTATCTAGATCGAGACTTAGAGTCATCCAGATCTGTGTCAAAACTTGCATCGACGTAACTTTTTACGACGAACCTTTTGTCACCTCCATAATCAAGAAATATTTCCTTATTCTACTAAGGATAATTTTGACCGCTGTCCAGTGATCTACTCCTAGATCACTATTGTACTCCCTTGCCAAATCAGTGCAGGGTATACAATAGATCTGGTACACAGCATGACATACTTTATAGAACCTATGGCCAAGGCATAGGGAATGACTTTCATTCTCTTTCTATCTTCTGCCGTGATCGGGCTTTGAGTCTTACTCAACTTCACACCTTGTAATACAGGCAAGAACTCTTTCTTTGACTGCTCCATTTTGAACTACTTCAAAGTCTTGTTAAGGTATGTACTCATTGAAAAAACTTATCAAGCGTCTTGATCTATCTCTATAGATCTTGAAGCTCAATATGTAAGCAGCTTCACCGAAGTCTTTCTTTGGAAAAAACTCCTTTAAAACACTCCTTTATGCTTTACAGAATAGTTCTACATTATTTCCGATCAACAATATGTCATTCACATATACTTATCAGAAATGCTGTAGTGCTCCCACTCACTTTCTTGTAAATACAGGCTTCACCGCAAGTCTGTATAAAACTATATGCTTTGATCAACTTATCAAAGCGTGTATTCCAACTCCGAGATGCTTGCACCAGTCCACAGATGGATCGCTGAAGCTTGCACATTTTGTTAGCATCTTTCGGATTGACAAAACCTTCTGGTTGCATCATATACAACTCTTCTTTAATAAATCCATTAAGGAATGCAGTTTTGTTTATTCATTTGCCAGATTTCATAAAATGCGGCAATTACTAACATGATTCGGACAGACTCAAGCATAGATACGAGTGAGAAGCTCTCATCGTAGTCAACACCTTGAACTTGTCGAAAAACCTTTTTGTGACAATTCTAGCTTTGTAGATAGTAACACTACTATCAGCGTCCGTCTTCCTCTTGAAGATCCATTTATTTTCAATTGCTTGCCGATCATCGGGCAAGTCAACCAAAGTCCAAACTTTGTTCTCATACATGGATCATATCTCAGATTTCATGGCCTCAAACCAGTTCGCGGAATCTGGGCTCATCATCGCTTCCTCATAGTTCGTAGGTCCGTCATGGTCAAGTAACATGACCTCCAGAACAGGATTACCGTACCACCCTGGTGCGGATCTTACTCTGCTTTACCTACGAGATTCGGTAGTAACTTGATCTGAAGTTACATGATCATCATCATTAGCTTCCTCACTAATTGGTGTAGTAGTCACAAGAACAGATTGATGAACTACTTTCCAATAAGGGAGAAGGTACAATTACCTTATCAAGTTTTCTACTTTCCTCCCACTCACTTCTTTCGAGAGAAACTCCTTCTCTGTAAAGGATCTATTCTTGGCAACGAATTTGCCTTCGGATCTGTGATAGAAGGTGTACCCAACAGTTTCCTTTGGGTATTCTATGAAGACATATTTCTCCGATTTGGTTTTGAGCTTATCAAGATGAAACCTTTTCATATAAGCATCACAATCCCAAACTTTAAGAAACGACAACTTTGGTTTCTTGCCAAACCATAGTTCAGATTGTGTCGTCTCAACGGACTTAGATGGTGCCCTTTTAAACGTGAATGCAGCTGTCTTTAATGCATAACCCCAAAACCATAGTGGTAAATCAGTAAGAAACATCATAGGTCGCACCATATCTAATAAAGTACGGTTATGACGTTCGGACACACCATTACATTGTGGTGTTCCAGGTGGCGTGAGTAGTGAAACTATTTCACATTGTTTTTAACTGAAGACCAAACTCGTAACTCAAATATTTGTCTCCGTGATCAGATCGTAGAAACTTTATTTTCTTGTCACGATGATTTTTCATTTCACTCTGAAATTCTTTGAACTTTTTCAAATGTTTCAGACTTATGTTTCATCAAGTAGATATACTCATATCTGCTCAAATCATCTGTGAAGATCAGAAAATAATGATACCTGTCGCGAGCCTCAATATTCATCGGACCACATACATCAGTATGTATGATTTCCAACAAATCTGTTGCTCGCCCCATTGTTCCGAAGAACAGAGTCTTAGTCATCTTGCCCATGAGGCATGGCTCGCAATCATCAACTGGTTCATAATCAAGTGATTCTAAAAGCCCATCAGCATGGAGTTTCTTCATGCGCTTTACACCAATATGACCTAAACGGCAGTGCCACAAATAAGTTGCACTTATCATTATTAACTTTGCATCTTTTGGTTTCAATATTATGAATATGTGTATCAGTACGATCGAGATCCAACGAACTTGTTTCTATTGGGTGTGTAACCATATAAGGTTTTATTCATGTAAACAGAACAACAATTTATTCTCTTACTTAAATGAATAACCGTATTACAATAAACATGATCAAATCATATTCATGCTCAACGTAAACACCAAATAACACATATTTAGGTTCAACACTAATCCCGAATTTACAGGGAGTGTGCGATGATGATCATATCAATCTTGGAACCACTTCCAACACACATCATCACTTCACCCTTAACTAGTCTCTGTTTATTCTGCAACTCCCGTTTCGAGTTACTAATCTTAGCAACTGAACTAGTATCAAATACTGAGGGGGTGCTATAAACACTAGTAAAGTACACATCAATAACATGTATATCAAATATACTTATGTTCACCTTGCCATCCTTCTTATCTGCCAATCACTTGGGGTAGTTCCGCTTCCAGTGACCAGTCCCTTTGCAGTAGAAGCACTCAGTCTCAGGCTTAGGACCAGACTTGGGCTTCTTCACTTAAGCAGCAACTCGCTTGCCGTTCTTCTTGAAGTTCCCCTTCTTCCCTTTGCCCTTTTCTTGAAACTAGTGGTCTTGTCAACCATCAACACTTGATGTTTTTTCTTGATTTCTACCTTCGTCGATTTCAGCATCACGAAGAGCTTGGGAATCGTTTCTGTTATCCCTTGCATATTATAGTTCATCACGAAGTTCTACTAACTTGGTGATGGTGACTAGAGAATTCTGTCAATCATTATCTTATCTGGAAGATTAACTCCCACTTGATTCAAGCGATTGTAGTACCCAGACAATCTGAGCACATGCTCACTAGTTGAGCGATTCTCCTCCATCTTTTAGCTATAGAACTTGTTGGAGACTTCATATCTCTCAACTCGGGTATTTGCTTGAAATATTAACTTCAACTCCTGGAACATCTCTTATGGTCCATGACGTTCAAAATGTCTCTGAAGTCCCGATTCTAAGCCATTAAGCATGGTGCACTAAACTATCAAGTAGTCATCATATTGAGCTATCCAAATGTTCATAACGTCTGCATCTGCTCCTGCAATAGGTCTGTCACCTAGCGGTGCATCAAGGACATAATTCCTCTGTGCAGCAATGAGGATAAACCTCAGATCACGGATCCAATCCGCATCATTGCTACTAACATCTTTCAACACAATTTTCTCTAGGAACATATCAAAATAAATACAGGGAAGCAACAACGCGAGCTATTGATCTACAACATAATTTGCAAAATACTACCAGGACTAAGTTCATGATAAATTTAAGTTCAATTTAATCATATTACTTAAGAACTCCCACTTAGATAGACATCCCTCTAATCCTCTAAGTGATCACGTGATCCAAATCAACTAAACCATAACCGATCATCACGTGGGATGGAGTAGTTTTCAATGGTGAACATCATTATGTTGATCATATCTACTATATGATTCACGCTCGACCTTTCGGTCTCCGTGTTCCGAGGCCATATCTGTATATGCTTGGCTCGTCAAGTATAACCTGAGTATTCCGCGTGTGCAACTGTTTTGCACCCGTTGTATTTGAACATAGAGCCTATCACACCCGATCATCACGTGGTGTCTCAGCACGAAGAACTTTCGCAACGGTGCATACTCAGGGAGAAAACTTCTTGATAATTTAGTGAGAGATCATCTTATAATGCTACCGTCAATCAAAGCAAGATAAGATGCATAAAAGGATAAACATCACATGCAATCAATATAAGTGATATGATATGACCATCATCATCTTGTGCTTGTGATCTCCATCTCCGAAGCACCGTCATGATCACCATCGTCATTGGCGCGACACCTTGATCTCCATCGTAGCATCGTTGTCGTCTCGCCAATCTTATGCTTCCACGACTATCACTACCGCTTAGTAATAAAGTAAAGCATTACATCGCGATTGTATTGCATACAATAAAGCGACAACCATATGGCTCCTGCCAGTTGCCGATAACTTGGTTACAAAACATGATCATCTCATACAATAAAATTTAGCATCATGTCTTGACCATATCACATCACAACATGCCCCGCAAAAACAAGTTAGACATCCTCTACTTTGTTGTTGCATATTTTACGTGGCTGCTACGGGTTTAAGCAAGAACCAATCTCACCTACGCATCAAAACCACAACGATAGTTTGTCAAATAGACTCTGTTTTAACCTTCTTAAGGACCGGGCGTAGCCACACTTGGTTCAACTAAAGTTGGAGAGACAGTCGCCCGCAAGCCATCTATGTGCAAAGCACGTCGAGGGAACCGGTCTCGCGTAAGCGTACGCGTAAGGTTGGTCCGGATCGTCTCGTCCAACAATACCGCCGAACCAAAGTATGACATGCTGGTAGGCAGTATGACTTGTATCGCCCACAACTCACTTATGTTCTACTCGTGCAAATAACATCAAACCATAAAACCTAGGCTCGGATGCCACTGTTGAGGAACGTAGTAATTTCAAAAAATTTCCTATGCACACGCAAGATCATGGTGATGCATAGCAACGAGAGGGGAGAGCGTTGTCTACGTACCAACGCAGACCGACTGCGGAAGCGATCACACAACATAGAGGAAGTAGTCGTACGTCTTCCCGATCCGACCGATCCAAGCACCGTTACTCCGGCACCTCTGAGTTCTTAGCACACGTTCAGCTCGATGACGATCCTCGGGCTCCGATCCAGCAAAGCGTCGAGGAAGAGTTCCGTCAGCACGACGGCGTGGTGACGATCTTGATGTACTACCGACGCAGGGCTTCGCCTAAGCACTGCAACAATATGATCGAGGTGGAATTTGGTGGCAGGGGGCACCGCACACGGCTAAGGAACGATCACCAAGGATCAACTTGTGTGTCATGGGGTGCCCCCTGCCTCCGTATATAAAGGAGCAAGGGAGAGGGGGCGGCCGGCCTAGGAGGAGGCGCGCCAAGGGGAGTCCTACTCCCACCGGGAGTAGGACTCCCTCCTTCCTTGTTGGAGTAGGAGAAGGGGAAAGAGGGGGAGAGGAATAAGGAAAAAGGGGCTGCGCCCCTTGTCCAATTCGGACCAGAGGGGGGGCGCAGGCCTCCTTCCTTTTGGACTCTTTCCTCTATTCCCGTATGGCCCAATAAGGCCCATATACTTCCCGGCGAATTCCCGTAACTCTCCGGTACTCCGAAAAATACCCGAATCACTCGGAACCTTTCCGAAGTCCGAATATAGTCGTCCAATATATCGATCTTTACGTCTCGACCATTTCGAGACTCCTCGTCATGTCCCCGATCTCATCCGGGACTCCGAACTCCTTCGGTACATCAAAACTCATAAACTCATAATATAACTATCATCGAAACCTTAAGCGTGCGGACCCTACGGTTCGAGAACAATGTAGACATGACCGAGATACGTCTCCGGTCAATAACCAATAGCGGGACCTGGATGCCCATATTGGCTCCTACATATTCTACGAAGATCTTTATCGGTCAGACCGCATAACAACATACGTTGTTTCCTTTGTCATTGGTATGTTACTTGCCCGAGATTCGATCGTCGGTATCCAATACCTAGTTCAATCTCGTTACCGGCAAGTCTCTTTACTCGTTCCGTAATACATCATCTCACAACTAACATATTAGTTGCAGTGCTTGCAAGGCTTATGTGATGAGCATTACCGAGAGGGCCCAGAGATACCTCTCCGACAATCGGAGTGACAAATTCTATTCTCGAAATACGCCAACCCAACATCTACCTTTGGAGACACCTGTAGTACTCCTTTATAATCACCCAGTTACGTTGTGATGTTTGGTAGCACCCAAAGTGTTCCTCCGGTAAACGGGAGTTGCATAATCTCATAGTCATAGGAACATGTATAAGTCATGAAGAAAGCAATAGCAATATACTAAACGATCGGGTGCTAAGCTAATGGGTCATGTCAATCAGATCATTCAACTGATGATGTGACCTCGTTAATCAAATAACAACACTTTGTTCATGGTTAGGAAACATAACCATCTTTGATTAACGAGCTAGTCAAGTAGAGGCATACTAGTGACACTAAGTTTGTCTATGTATTCACACATGTATTATGTTTCCGGTTAATACAGTTCTAGCATGAATAATAAACATTTATCATGATATAAGGAAATAAATAATAACTTTATTATTGCCTCTAGGGCATATTTCCTTCACGTGCAACCTAACTTCGGTTAATTTTGGAAAAATTTGGATGGGATTTAGAGTCCTTGTCGGGAACTCCAACCGCCTCATATATAGATAAGAGGTGAAGTCCTATTGAACAACACACAATAGATCAATCAATCTATCACTTTTATCTTTTACCCTTTCCCCATTACCCTGGTTTTCTTCTTTCTCTTTTTCGCTCTTCTACTTGTTGCGGGGCGACGCACCTCGAAGTCCTAGGGCGACTAGGTCGACCTAGCGCAGCCATAGCCATCGCGTTCCCTCACAAGGTCTCTCCCAGATGTGTAGGGTTTTAGGTCTCAAAAGACCTGACCAGTGTGTCTTGTGTATCACGCTTCCGACGAGTCTACTCAGGCGACATGTCCTGTGTACCGTGGTCGATGACGGAGGTACACGGGGGCGTGTTAATGTGTGAACACACTTTTTCACGACTCCGCTGGAACGAAGTTTCTAACGGTCAATCGGGATCGTTGCAGCTACAAAGGGTTCGTCATCAAGAAGCTGCAGTCTACAAAGTAATATGATATGAATACCCAATTCATATATGTAGATGAAAATAATTCATATGTTGTTGTTAGATCGTTTAATGGGCATAATGTATCAGTTAGCTCTAATTTTACCAGTCATGTATCAGAATGGTCAATGTTTTCGACGTGCTTAGTTGAGCTGATCGGAGTACTAGTGACTAGGCTTAAAATCAGAAGTTACCAGCAGATCTGTATTAAACTCGTAGTCCTTGTATAGAGGAGATGCTAAGAGCCTGTAATAGGTGATGTACAACTGATATACACGAATTCTGTAGACTCTGATGCTGATATATTCTTCGATGAAATGCAAGTATCTGTCAGATGCTACATGTACAGAGCCAGACGGCATTTCCGACACATCTACTATAATTCACGGTAGGAATCCCAGTTCTGCATGTGTTGATGGACAGTGCGGCAAAGTCATAACTAACAGTTGTCATGGGTGTAGCTATGCACAAGCCAGCAGGGATGCGATCGGTATACCTGTTTATGAGCCTCCCTGTTTATCAAGCAAGTGCCAGCATTGTCGTTCCTATGATCAGAAACGTGCAACACGAGACTGCAGGGTGAGATGGCGAATTCTGTATTGTTAAACAGCTGATGCACACTAGTAGCACTAGGTAACTCTGTCACCAATCGCAACTAAATTGGCAGCAACTTTGCTTCCATGTGGGATCAAAAAGAGGGCGACATCCGGCGAAAAAGAGGAGAGCGACGCCCTGACGCCGAGCACCTGTCAACAGTGACACCCACTGCCGAGCACCCGGCTATTGTCGCCCGCCGATCTAGACACGGGCCGCCGCTGTTCCGGCCCCGACCAGGCAACGGCCTTTATTCCATTCCATTCATCCTTGCGCAACATCTGAATCATTCCCCATGCCGCCGCGGACGCAAAATTCCAGCTTCCTACCGCCGGCTCCGCGTGTCGGACGGAATTCGGGCACAAGGAACATGGCTATCGCGAGAACAAAGCTCTGCATTTGCGCCGACGGGTCAACGAGTAGCGCACAGTGATGGCGAGACAAGCTAGGTGCCGCCGCCGCCGACGGATGCCACTGCCACTCGGCGGTCACTGGCTGTATACTTGTCAACCTTCTCCCCGGCCACCGACGCCGCCCGACCGAAGCGAATGGAATGGCTTTTCGCGGTGGGCCGGGGGCTTCTTCGTGGAGATCGCGGTGGCAGAGGGCGGATGGGGAGAGGACGCTGCCACCTCTGAGATCTCAACATGTTTTTTTTAATAAACGCAACCGCGTGCATACATTCAACACTATAAACGCAGGTACGCACATCCTATCCCTATAAGCATATCCAAAAAACTGAGCCGTCATATCATCTTGAAATTTACGAAGTCACCCTAGACACCTCGTCGTCGATGGAAACGTATTCTCTCACTGAATGCGCATCGCCGAAAATCTTAAAATAATTTCAGAAATAAATGCGAGCATCAGGACTTGAAGCCTGATGAGCTGGGGATACCACAGTCCCTCTAACTATCCACCCACAGGTTGGTTTGCGAGATCTCAATATGTTGGTGTGTGTAGATGCACAAACCATATAAAAGCGTGCGTCTGGCTTGTCCCAACGTGGCACCAGGGACATGGAAGTTGGGCCCACCATGCGGAGCCCTTATGCTGGTCAAAGGTCAAGAAGGCTATTTCGAAATGTGAACTCAAGTTTGGGCGTCTAGCGGTTCAAGTAATGTTGTTTCTGTTTGGAAGGATGGCCATGTTTGCTTGCGGCTGAGGCTACGAGTCCTATCAGTGATCCTCTTGCGATCTTCATATATTAGTGGTCATCTGGTTCATCCCGATGAGCTTTCATGATTGTGCTGTTACTAGGGATGAAAATAAAGCAGAAACAGAAGGAGCTAGGCGTTGTCACATTTTTTAATTTTGCGGAGGCGGAAACAAATAAAAAATAGAAACAAAAAGAGAAACAAATATTATCAGAAATAAAAATGAAGCAAATATGGTACGGACACAAAAGACGAAAGCGGAGTTTTCAGCCGGAACTAGACACTTAGAACATAGACAAAAAATCAAGGAAACCAAAAAAGTTGTTCAATTGATAAGATGGTTACAAAAGGGTGTCGTTGTATGTGAAGTGATGCAGGTGCAACCGTGTAGGATATCGTCGGTGGTGGAGAGGGATGCTGCCACAGAGAGATGCGACAGATTCAAAGATGCGTGGAGGGTAGATGCGCCAGACGGCTGATTCAGAGGGGCGTAGAGGATGAAGGCGTCAGGCGGTGGCTTTGGACGAACATAGATGGTGATGGCGGCTCCAGGTGACTATGCCGAGACTGCGACATGTTTTTTTTGTTACAATGAAAGGCAGGTGCTCTGCCATATTTCATATAGATAGAGGAAAATATAAAGTGTAGAGAAGATATTTACAAAACCAATAAAGCTCTAGAAATTACATGCCATTTGCCATAGTTAAACCCAACTGAACAAGGTCCTCTCTGACGTGGTAAGCAACATCTAACATCTCTAAAAGGCGTTTTGGAAAAGCCTCTATTCCTCTCTTTTCATGCATGCCACAACACATAATATAAATGAGCACCTTGCCAAAGTGCTTCCGCCTCGACTGAGTCCAAGACCTTGTTTTTGTTCCACCAATCCTCGAGCATGGAAGAAACTTGAGCCAAGCTTGGCATGATCGAAGACCAGCCAACAACAATACCCCAAACGCTCCCGACAAAAAGGCTCGAGAAATATGCTCGTTTATTTCAAATACAGTGTTACACAGACTGCAAACCTCCTCGTAAGGCCATGTCACGTATGAGTTGGCCTACCGAAGATATGTGGGCAACTATGGTGGTGGTGTGCTCGATTAGGGATTCTGCTCACGTACTACCATGCTTGATGTATTAGTAGTACTCTAGAAGTTAGGCCATATGGATCATTCTTCTCACTATATGTAGGGCCTAATTGTCGGTTTGCTGGGCTAAAGAATACCACATGCTCATATTCAAAACAGAAAGCTTGATACTAACGAAAACGGAAAATTAAGTTTTCGCGTCTGTTCCACCGGAAAACGTTGTTCCGTTTTCATTTTTTCTTCACATAAAAAATTAATATTTATTTCCGATTTGAAAAAATCTTTTTCAATTATGTATTTTTGGCTAGAAAATCAAAAAGTTTTCGCTTCATTTTCATCGCTAACTATTGCACATATTTGTTGCCACATATCACAAACATATGAACAACATATCCTATAAAAACAAATGGAAAACATGGATGGCCGAACGGTAGTGGCATGCACACCAGCGGATCACGTGCCTTTTTTGTATTTGCGAGCGAAGCCTCTGAACAGCTGCAGTCTTTTTTGCAGCACATGTGTGTCATAAAAGTTCTAGTTTTTTCTGTTTCTAGTTCACACATCAATCTTACCTTGTTAGAGTAAGTACAAATAAGGTGACATGAGCAGACTATAAGACATTAAATATCATATTTGTACTTAGTTGAAAAAGAGAGGATAGAAGAGAACAGAGAAGCGGACTACTGATTAACAGTCGGCAACAGCATTGCTTTTGGAGCCCGAGCTCCATGGAGGCCTCCAAATGCAAAATTCAAAATTCATGAAAAATTATATTTTAACATTTCAAAAAATTATGAAAAAGAAATACAAAGATAGATGAAGGCATAGTGCACAAGTGTGTAAATTTTCAGAACGAAATACGTTGAATCGAGGGTTGTGCAAAAAAGAAAATCTGGGGCTTTTTAACACATGATACTATTATGTTAGAAGGGAGAAAGGGATTTGGTGGAATAGTTGATCATATTGCTTGAGCATCGTGGGCATATATATAGGAGTACATGGTCATCTTGGAGTACAAGTTAAGGTAGAATAAATCCTACGCTATCCTACGTTTCCTAAATAACAATGATAATCAACATTCCCCTGCAGTCACAACGCCAGTGACGCAGACGGTGAGACTGGAGAAGAATCCGAAGGCAAGCCGACGGACACCCTCCCACAGTCGTAATGGTCAATGCATCGCGGAAGTTGTGGCTGGAGTGAAAACCGATGAGGTTACTCAAGCAAGGCGGTAGCCTTTGTGCCGTTTGTCGAGGTAGCCGAGAGCGTGGGTGCTTGATACGTCTCTGTCGTATCTATAATTTTTTGATTGTTTCATGTCAATATTATACAACTTTCACATACTTTTGGCAACATTTTATATGATTTATTGGACTAACCTATTGATCCAGTGTCAGTTTCTGTTTGTTGCATGTTTTTTGTTACGCAGAATATCCATATCAAACGAAGTCTAAACGCGATAAAAATTTACGGAGAATTATTTTGAAATATTTATGATTTTCGGGAGGTGGAATCAACACTAACGGAGACCCACGGCCTCCACAACCCACCAGGGCGTGCCGGGCACCCCTGGCGCGCCCAGGTGTCGTGTGCCCTCCCCGTAAGTCGGTTGGGGCCCTTCTTCGGGCGCAAGAAAGATATTTATGGAAAAAATCATGTAAAAATTAATACGTCTCCAATGTATCTATAATTTATGAAGTATTCAAGCTGTTATATTATCATTCTTGGATGTTTTACAATCATTTTATAGCAATTTTATATCTTTTTTTGGACAAATCTATTGACCCAGTGCCCAGTGCCAGTTGATGTTTATGCTTGTTTTTTACATCGCAGGAAATCAATATCAAACGGAGTCAAAACACCACAAAACTTTTTGTGGATTTTTTATGGACCAGACGACCACCAGTGGGCCAGAGCAGCACCTGGGGGTGCGTCGAGGGGGGCACAACCCACCAGGGCGTTCCTGGAGGCCCAGGCGTGCCCAAGTGGGTTGTGCCCACCTCGGTGGCCTCCCGCACCCCCTCTTTGCCCTATAAATTGCCAAATATTTCAAAAACCCCGGGGGTAACCCTAGATCAGAAATTCCGTCGCGGCAGGCCGCTGTTGCAACCGAAAACCAATCTAGACCCTGTTCCGACACTCTGCCGGAGGGGGAAATCATCACCGGTGGCCATCTTCATCATCCTGGCAGCCACCACGATGAGGAGGGAATAGTCCACCCTCGGGGCTGAGGGTTTGTACAAGTAGCTATGTGTTTAATCTCTCTATCTCTCTCGTGTTCTTGAGATGTCCCGATCTTGATGTATCGCGGGCTTTGTTAATATAGTCGGATCATATGGTGTTTCCCCATCTCTATCTTGTTGTGAATTGAGTTTTCCCTTTGAGATTTCGTTTTATCGGATTGAATACTTTTATGGGTTTGAGAGCACTTGATGTATGTCTTGCTATGAATACTTGTGGTGACAATGGGGTATCATATTGATTCACTTTATATGTGTTTTGGCACTCAACCCGTGGATTCCCGAGGTGACATTGGGGTAATCTATGCATAGGGGTTGATGCATGTTCTCATCTTTTGTTTCTCCGGTAGAAATCTTGGGGCACTCTTTGAGGTTCTTTGTTTTGGATTGAGTATTATGAATCTGAATTTGCTTTGGTGTTATTTTAGTATAAACTCTTGATAGATCAATCAGAAAGAATAGCTACGTGTTATTTTAGTACAAACTCTTGGTAGATCGATCGGAAAAAAATAACCTGGTGTTATTTTAGTACGAACTCTTGGATAGATCGATCGAAAAGAATGGCTACAAACTATTTCTTCTTATGTTCTCTGCTAGATAAGAACTTTGCAGTGACTCTTCATCGCACGTTGAGGGATGGTTATATGATCCAATTAGATTAGCATTGTTGAGAGATTGCACTAGCGAAAGTACGGACCCTAAGCCTCATTTTCAAGCATTGCAATATCGTTTGTGCTCCGTTTTATCAATTGCTACATTGTTGTTTTTTATTGTTCCTATTACAAAAATCAATATCTACTAACCATATTACACTTGTATCACCATCTCTTCGCCGAACTAGTGCACCTATACAAATTACCATTGTATTTTGTGTGTTGGGGACACAAGAGACTCTTTGTTATTTGGTTGCAAGGTTGTTTGAGAGAGACCATCTTCATCCTACGCTTCCCATGGATTGATAAAACTTAGTTCATCCACTTAAGGGAAAATTGCTACAAGAATAAAGTTGCGTAGTAGACATCAAGCTCTTTTTTTGCGCCGTTGCCGGGGAGGTGAGTGCATGAAGGTATATCTTTAGATCTTGCAATTGAATCTTTTAGTTTCTTGTTTTATCACTAGTTTGGTTTATAAAAAGAAAACTACAAAAAATGGAATTGAGGTTGCATCATATTATTCATCTTTATAATGTCTTTCTTGAAAATGATGAAAAGGAAAATTGTGCTCAATTGATAGAAGTAAAATTCTATAAAATGTTTGACCAAAAACCTTTGAATGATGAGCATGATTGCAATGATGTTGGTATGAACTCTTTGAATATCCATGATGCTAAAGATATGCAAAGCCATAAGCTTGGGGATGCTATGTTTGATGAAGATGATATTTTTAGCCCCCCTAGATTTGATGTGCAAATTTGTTATAATGATAGCATGCCTCCTATTTATGATGATTATATTAATGAAAGTGGATTTGGAGAGGACATGACTTTATTTAATGATGAATCCACTATTTTGGAAGAGGTTTCAATTGACTATGATAACAAAGTTGCTATCTATGATGATTATGGTGATGCCATGTATGCTATATTGAATACTGATAACCATGAAACGTGTCATCATGATTTTAATTTTCAATCACATGATAGTTCTTTTCTTGTGTTTGGTCCCACTACTATGAATGAGAATAAATTTGCTTATGTGGAGAGTAAGAAAATTTCTATGCTTATGCATCATGAAAAGAGTGCTTTATGTGATAGTTATATTGTTGAATTCATTCATGATGCTACTGAAAATTATTATGAGAGAGGAACATATGCTTCTACATATTGCAATAATCTCGAGTTTTCCCTCCATGTGTTAAAAATCTTGAAGTTTTGCTTGTTTTGCCTTGCTATGCTAGTTGATTCTTGTTCCCATAAGTTGTTTGCTCATAAAATCCCTATGCATAGGAAATGGGTTAGACTTAAATGCGCTAGTCATATGCTTCATGATGCTCTCTTCATGTTTCAATTCTTATCTTTTATGTGAGCATCATTGAAATCATCATGCCTAGCTAAAAGGCATTGAAGAAAAGCGCTTGTTGGGAGACAACCCAACACTTTTACCTACTGTTTTTGGGTGTTCACATGATTAGGCTACTGAAGTAATCATGTTTTATTTCTTTCGTTTCAATAAAGTGCCAAGTAAGACCTTTGGGGTGGTCTATGGTGATAGTTGATTTGATCTTGCTGAAAAACAGAAACTTTTGCACTCAGTAAAATAATTATCATTTTTAACAGAAGCATGATAAAATACTGTTTCTTTTTGAAGAAGATTAATAGACAAATTTCACAGGTTTTCCTAATTTTCCAGAAGTTTTGGAGTAGCAGGAGTTCGGTTGTTGTCCAGATCATTACAAACTGTTCTGTTTTTGACAGATTCTGTCTTCAATGCATATTTTGCTTGTTTTCTAGTTTCTATGGCTTATATTGATCAATATAAATTGTAGAAATGATATGATACAGTAGTCATTGTGTGATAACAATTATGAATCTTGTCTTTCACAGTACCAAAGTGAATGGTTTGTCTTTATCATACTAACCTATCTCGCAAAGTTCCGTTAAGTTTTGTGTGACTGAAGTTTTCAAGTTTTGGGTGAGATATTGATATGAGGAGAATAAGGAGTGACAGGATCCTAAGCTTGGGATGCCCAAGGCACCCTCAAGGTAATATTCAAGGAATATCTAAAGCAACTAAGCTTGGGGATGCCCCGGAAGGCATCCCCTCTTTCGTCTCCAACATTATCGGTAACCTCACTTGGAGCTATATTTTCATTCGTCATATGATAAGTGTTTTTCTTGGAGCGTCATTTTATTTTGTTAGTATTTGATTTCTGTTATTTAGAGTAATGTTTTGCATCTTTTATTTCAATAAAAAATTCAAGTATAGCCATTGCCATGCATTTTTTGCAAGTCTACATGTTGCTGTTTCAAAACAGAAAGTTTATCGCTGTTGCAGAAATTCCCTAGAAAAGTCAGAATATGATAAAATGCTGAATTTTTTTGCACAATAAGCTCTGATAAATTTTCTACAATGTGGTAAATTTTCATAATTTTTGGAGTTAAAGAAGTATTGATACTATTGCATTCTTTACAGACTATACTATTTTGGCAGATTGCTGTTATCTTTGAATATGTTTGCTTATTTAATGATTCTATTTGAGGATAGAGTATTAAAGATGCAGATGCATTTAGTATGCAATGTTGAATAATAATTTTGGTGATTTGCTACAGTAAAGAATGATAAGGTTTTTCATTGATTTATACTAACTTATCTCAAGAGTTCTTGTTGAGTTTTGTGTGGATGAAGTTTTTGAGATTTAGGAAAACCGTAATATGAGAGGAACTAAGGAGACATAAAAGCACAAGCTTGGGGATGAGCAAGCCACCTCGAGATAATATTTCAAGAAGTCTCAAGCATCTAAGCTTGGGGATGCCCCGGTAGGCATCCCACCTTTCTTCTTTAACAATTATCGGTTAGTATCGGTTGAGCCTAAGTTTTTGTTTCTTCACATGATGTGTGCTATTTTTGGAATATAATTTGTTTTTTGTTGCTTGCTCTTTTAATAAAATACTTAGATCTGAAACTTTTAAGTAAGAGAGAGTCCTCAAATAGCTACCCCTTCACTTAACTACTCGCTTGATCTTCACTTATATCTTTTTGGAGTAGCCTGTCATTTATTCTTGTGCTTCACTTATATCCTATGAGTAAATTGTTGAATGAATTGAATATCATGAAGTTGAAATTATATCATGCCTCGTGGTAGCTTCACATTGGATTTAGAAAGTGAAATCTTTTGAAGCTTGACAATCACAATATTGGTCATACAAGCAATTCATGAATAATTAGTATAAGGAAGAGACCTTTCACATGCAAATACACTATCTTGGAAATCTTTTGTGATTGTGAGCCCCCATCAAAATATTATATGCCAAAATTGTTGACATTGGACAAGGAAGACAACGTAATGGTTTATGTTTGTTCATATTCACATAAAAGTTATATTGTCATAGATCCTTGAACATGTGGTGCTTGCCCCCCCATCCTTGATAGCCAAAAAATCCGCACCAAGTAGAGATACTACTTGTGCATCCAAAAACCCTTAAACCCAAATATCACTTTCAAGAGTCCACCATACCTACCTAACGATTGAGCAAGATCCTTCAAGTAAGTTGTCATCGGTGGAATAAGGCAATAAAAATTGCTTCTAAAAGTGTTAGATCATTTAGTGTAAGAGAAAATTGAGCATTGTAGGAACTTGTGATGACAAAGAATAAAAGTGACATACTGCATAATAAAGGTTGCTATCATAAGGGGCAATATAGCGTGACGTTCTTTTGCACTAAGGGGTTGAGCATACAAACAAAAAGCGCATGACAACCTCTACTTCCCTCTACGAAGGGCCTATATTTTACTTTTATGTATTTACTTTCATGCAAGAGTTAAATTTTTTCCCTCTCTATTCCCTTTTATTTTTCTCTTTTGGCAAGCCATCATGTGGTGAGGAAAGATCTAGGCACATATATCCAGTTGGATATTGGTAGCATGAGTTATTATATATTGTTGACATCACCCTTGAGGTGAATATGTTGGGAGGCGAAATTATAAGCCCCTATCTTTCTATGTGTTTGGTTGAAACATTTTTCTCATGTGTATGCGGTGAGTGTTAGCAATCATAGAAGACTATATGACGGTTGAGTATGTGGAGCTCTTACTTAGACTATGTTGAATAAGTTGAATTGCAATTGCTTGGTGATACATCCATTTTGCATCATGTTTCCTTACTATTATTTATAATGTTTTTATCCATAATAATGCTTTTTGGAGTAATTCTAATGCCTTTTCTCTCATAATTTATAAGGAACACACCAAGAGGGAGAATTCCGGCAGATGGAAATCTGGACCTGGAAAAGCTATGTTAGGCCACCTATTCTGCACAACTCCAAATGAGCTAAAACTTTACGGAGAATTTTTATGAATTATTTGAGGAATATTGGATCCAATAAACACCAGAGGGGGGCCATCAGGTGGGCACAACCCACCTGAGCGCGCCAGGCCCCCCTGGCGCGCCCTAGTGCGTTGTGGCCTCCTCGGCCCACCTCCGGTGCCCATCTTCTGGCATATAAGTCATTTTTGACTAGAAAAAATAAGAGGACTTTAGGGACGAAGCACCACCGCCTCGAGGCGGAACTGGGGCAGGAGCACTTTTGCCCTCAGGCGGAGCGATTCTGCCGGGGGAACTTCCCTTCCGGAGGGGGAAATCATCGTCATCATCATCACAAACAACTCTCCCATCTCAGGGAGGGCAATCTCCATCAACATATTCACCAGCACCATCTCATCTCAAACCCTAGTTCATCTCTTGTATGCAATCTTGTTACCGGAACTATAGATTGTTGCTAGGGGGTGACTAGTAGTGTTGATTACATCTTGTAGTTGATTACTATATGGTTTATTTGGTGGAAGATTATATGTTCAAATCCAATATGCTATTTAATACCTCTCTGATCTTGAGCATGATTATTAATTGTGAGTAGTTACTTTTGTTCTTGAGGTCACGGGAGAAATCATGTTGCAAGTAATCATGTGAATTTGATATGTGTTCAATATTTTGATAGTAGGTATGTTGTGATTCCCTTAGTGGTGTCATGTGAACGTCGACTACATGACACTTCACCATATTTGGGCCTAAGAGAATGCATTGTGGAGTAGTAAATAGATGGTGGGTTGCGAGAGCGACTGAAACTTAAACTCCAGTTTATGCACTATTCCGCAAGGGACCGATTGGATCCTAGAGTTTAATGCTATGGTTATAATTTATTCTTAATACTTTTCTCGTAGTTGCGGATGCTTGTGGGAGGGTTAATCATAAGTAGGAGGTTTGTTCAAGTAATAACAATACCTAAGCACCGGTCCATCCACATATCAAATTATCAAAGTAGCGAATACAAATCAAACCAACATGATGAAAGTACCTAGATGAAATTCCCGTGTACCCTTAAGAACGCTTTGCTTATTATAAGAGACCGTTTTTGCCTGTCCTTTGCCTCAAAAGGATTGGGCTACCTTGCTGCATACTTGTTACTATTATCGTTACTTGCTCGTTACAAATTGTCTTGCTATCAACTACTCACTACTTACAGTTTTAGCACTTGCAGACATCACCTTACTGAAAACTACTTGTCATTTCCTTCTACTCCTCGTTGGGTTTGACACTCTTACTTATCGAAAAGAGCTACAATTGATCCCCTATACTTGTGGGTCATCACTTGGTGACTGAGAACATAGGTTGTTGAGTTTCAAGAGAATTCTTTGTTTGAACCTTAACATGTCAATTGGTTGCTACTTTAACATGAGAAGTTTCATAAGAAAGAAATGCTATTATGATGCTAGGAAAAGTAATTTAAATTGTCATTGATCAAACTTGTGCACTTTGCTAGCATTCACACTTCATAAATTATTTCTTTTATCATTTACCTACTTGAGGACGAGTAGAAATTAAGCTTGGGGATGCTGATACGTCTCCAACGCATCTATAATTTATGAAGTATTCATGCTGTTATATTATCATTCTTGGATGTTTTACAATCATTTTATAGAAACTTTATATCATTTTTTGGGACTAACCTATTGACCCAGTGCCAGTTGTTGTTTTTGCTTGTTTTTTACATCGCAGGAAATCAATATCGAACGGAGTCCAAACACTGCGAAACTTTTTGTGGATTTTTTATGGACCAGAAGACCACCAGTGGGCTAGAGCAACACCTGGGGGATGCCCTGAGGGGGGCACAACCCACCAGGGCACGCCTGGAGGCCCAGGCGCGCCCAGGTGGGTTGTGACCACCTCGGTGGCCTCCCGCACCCCCTCTTTGCCCTATAAATTGCCAAATATTTCAAAACCCTAAGGGGTAACCCTATATCAGAAGTTCTGCCGCTGTAGGCCTTTGTAGCCACCGAAAACCAATCTAGACCCTGTTCCGGCACTCTGCCGAAGGTGGAAATCATCACCCGTGTCCATCTTCATCATTCCGGCGACAACCATGATGAGGAGGGAGTAGTCCACCCTCGGGGCTAAGGGTTTGTACCAGTAGCTATGTGTTTAATCTCTCTCCCTCTCGTGTTCTTCAGATGTCCCAATCTTGATGTATCGCGGGCTTTGTTAATATAGTCGGGTCATATGGTGTTTTCCCCTCTCTATCTTGTTGTGAATTGAGTTTTCCCTTTGAGATTTCGTTTTATCGGATTGAATACTTTTATGGATTTCAGAGCACTTGATGTATGTCTTGCTATGAATACCCGTGGTGACAATGGGGGTGTCATATTGATTCACTTGATATGTGTTTTGGCACTCAACTCACGGATTCCCGAGGTGACATTGGGGTAATCTATGCATAGGGGTTCATGCACGTTCTCGTCTTTTGTTTCTTCGGTAGAAATATTGGGGCACTCTTTGTGGTTCTTTGTGTTGGATTGAGTATTATGAATCTGAATTTGCTTTGGTGTTATTTTAGTACGAACTCTTGATAGATCGATCAGAAAGAATAGCTATGTGTTATTTTAGTACGAACTCTTTTTTTGACACCTTATTTTAGTACGAACTCTTGATAGATCGATCGAAAAGAATAACTTGGTGTTATTTTAGTACGAACTCTTGGATAGATCGATCGGGAAGAATAGCTACAAACAATTCTTCTTATGTTCTCTGCTAGATAAGAACTTTGGAGTGATTCTTCATCGCACGCTGAGGGATGGTTATATGATCCAAATAGATTAGCATTGTTGAGAGATTGCACTAGCGAAAGTATAGACCTTAGGCCTCATTTTCAAGCATTGCAATATCGTTTGTTCTCCATTTTATCAATTGCTACATTGCTATTTTTATTGTTCCTATTACAAAAATCAATATCTACTATCCATATTACACTTGTATCACCATATCTTCGCCGAACTAGTGCATCTATACAAATTACCATTGTATTTGGTGTGTTGGGGACACTAGAGACTCTTTGTTATTTGGTTGCAAGGTTGTTTGAGAGAGACCATCTTCAACCTACACCTCCCATGAATTGATAAACTTTAGGTCATCCACTTGAGAGGAAATTGCTACTATCCTATAAAACTCTGCACTTGGAGGCCCAACATGAGTCTACAAGAATAAAGTTGCATAGTAGACATCAATTTTTTTAGCACAATCAGAGTTACAGATCTCCAAGAATTTAATAAACGGTGAAGGGCCATAAAACAGGAACGCGAAGCAGAAGAGAACAGGGGGATAGATCCAATCTTGGGGAGGTATCGATATGAGGAGAAGGAGGAGAGGCAAGAGTTCAAGCTTGGGGATGCCCAAGGCACTCCAATTAAATATCCAAGGAGACTCATGCGTCTAAGCTTGGGGATGCCCCAGAAGGAATCCCATTTTTCTTCAACAAGTATAGGTATATTTTCATTTTCGTTTCGTTCATGTGATATGCGTAAATGTTGGAGGGTCTTTTGTGTTTAGTTTTCATTTTTCTTTAATGCACCATGTTGGTATGAGATAGTCCATGGTTGATTTATAGAATGCTCATTGCACTTCACTTATATCTTTTGAGTATGGCTTTATAAAATGCTTCATGTGCTTACTTATATCATCTGAAGTTTGGGTTGCCCGTTTCTCTTCACATGGAAAACCGTTGTTTGTAGAATGCTCTTTTGCTTCACTTATATTTATTAGAGCATGATCTTTTGCACAAAGAATTAAACTCTCATGCTTCACTACATATATTTAGAGAATCAACAGGAATTGGTCATTTGCATGGTTAGTCATAAAATCCTACATAAAACTTAAGGATCACTAAATATGATATGTTTGATTCCTTGCAATAGTTTTGCGATATAGAGATGGAATATGTGGGAGATACTAGTAAAAAGTTGTGGTTAGTAAGAATATTGGTGTTAAGGTTTGTGATTCCCGAAGCATGCACGGATAGTCTCTCGTTATGCTCTGAAGTTGGAGCATGATTTATTATTGATTGTCTTCCTTATGAGTGGTGGTCGGGGACGAGAGATGTCTTTTCCTACCAATCTATCCCCCTAGGGTCATGCGTTGTAGTACTTAGCTTCGAGGGCTAATAAACTTTTGCGACAAGTATACGAGTTCTTTATGACTAATCTAAGTCCATGGATTATACGCACTCTTACTTTTAGCAATTTGCTAGCCTCTATGGTACTGTGCATTGCCCTTCCTCACCTCGAGATGTGGTGCAAACTACACAGGTGCATCCAAACCTCGTGATATGATACGCTCTATCACACATAAGCCTTATTACATCTTCCTCAAAATAGCCACCATACCTACCTATTATGGCCTTTCCATGGCCATTCGGAGATATATTGCCATGCAACTTCACCACTTCCGTTTTGATGACTTGAGCATTCATTGTCATATTGCTTTGCATGATCATATAGCCGACATAGTAGCTGTGGCTCAGCCACCGTTCATCAGTTTTTACACATGTTACACTAGATCATTGCACATCCTGGTACACTGCCAGAGGCATTCATATAGAGTCATATTTTGTTATAGGTATCGAGTTGTAATATTGAGTTGTAAGTAAATTGAAGTGTGATGATCATCAATTTTCATTATTAGAGCATTGTCCCAGTGAGGAATGGATGATGGAGACTATGATTCCCCCACAAGTCGGGATGATACTCCAGACCAAAAGGGAAAAGAAAAGAAGAAAAAAAGAAGAAGAAAAATGAAAGAAAGAATGAAGAGAAGGGGCATGCTAATTCCACACTTTTTCTTCAAAGTAGCACCATGTTTTTCACACAGAGAGTTTCCTATGTTGTCACTTTCATATACTAGAGGGAATTTTTCATTATAGAGTTAGATGCACATGCACTTAGTTTTCATATTGAGTTTTCATACATTTATAGATCTTAGTGCATTAGTTGCATGGCAATCCCTACTCCTTGTAAGAACCCGGAATTAACTTCCAGACCCTCCTGTGTATATTTGTCAACCCCAGGATCATTGTTGACAACACAACGAAATGGTATCATTGCATAATGCACAAATGTATTACAAGTTTAATAAATCTTGCCACAAGGCATACATAGGGAAATGTATAATTACATTTATTACATAGAGATAACAACGGAAAGTAAAAATGCGTAGCGACTCCATCTCAGCCACAGGCAGCCGATGTAGTCCACGTGACCTCACTCCTACAGATCGCCATAGTAGTCGTACTCATCACCTTCATCTTCATGGAACTCTGTTGCCAACAAAATTATTGCCATGAGTACATTACGTACTCAACATGCCTCCACGGGGAAGGACCTAGTAGCTACATGTGGCTTCAAAGGAAGGCTATATGGCTCATTTGCATAAAGCTAATTTTGTTTGACAAATAAAGCAGTTTTTGATGAAAACAAGTTTTATCTCCAGAATAACTTTCATCAAAGTGAGGATCCTCGATCAACTCACACTCTTCATAGGTTCCAAGAAAAGGGGCAAAGAGGGAATAAGAAAGACATGTCCTATATGTCAAGAAAGATTCATCTGCTGTCCTTGACCATGGACACGGCTATTCGAATAGTTTTACACTCTGCAGAGGTCGTAGACTTTACCCACACGACACAATCTCGTCTTGATGCCACCAGTGGCCGCTGGTATAGTACACCATTTGGTATATCGGCAGGGAGATTGTGACGAGGTCTTTGCACTAGATCCCCCAAAGATGTGACATGCCCACCGGGTCTGGTGCACGGAACTGAGAGTACGTCCTCAAACCAGTCCCCCCATCCGTGCCGAGGATACTCCTCGCAAGGCAGCGATCCCATCTGCGGTACGGCGACATCGACACCTAAGGCTGACTAGCTTACTTAACCAAGCCAGTGCCCATATAGCATGTGGTTGTACTGTTATCACAGTCTTCAAATCCAAGACTTATTAGGCCTTAAGCGACACGGATGACTGATTGCCCCCTTCAACTCATGAAGGGCAGCCAATCGCTCCTTCAATCCTTGATTCAGCTGTCGCCCGCGCTAGTATTCAGATGGTAAGTTTCACCTAGAGTAGAAGAGGATGGAGAAGGTCAACAAGGGCCAACTAGCCTAGCTCAATGATAAGTTTCAACTGGAAATGACTCAAAGGTCATTCAACAAAGCACCTATAGGGTGATAAGCATGGCTAAGCATTTCTACTCTACCAGAATACTATAATTCTACTCAGGTGTCAAGTGAATGGGCGACAAGCGGATCAAGGTAATGTGTCAATCGACACGCTATCTACAAGAATGAAAATAGCATGCATATAGTAACCAAAAAACACAATGCAATTTTGTAAAGCATATGATAAGTATGATCAAAGAAGGAGGCATGCCTTCATTGTTGAGTCCTTCGGTAACCTGTTTCCGTCCATGTGCAACATCGTCGTCACTCCCTACTCGTCGTAACGATAGCAAAGGAAAAACAATAAACACCAAAGCAATCAAAAATCCAAATAACATCCAAAACAAATTAAGAGTGGATGGATGGCAAGATACTGATCAAGATGGAGATTCCAAAAGGAGATAACATGACTGGAAGGTAAGTAGAGGACTCGATGAATTGACAGGGTTTAGTTGATGATGGATAATCAAGGCTTGCCAACCATACTAACGTTCTAATACGAACTATGGTACTAACCACTAGTAGTACCCACTACACATCTCACCAAACTATATAAAAAACAATGGCATCAACACACATGAAAAGGAACCATCCTCTGCATACTACACAATCATAATCATGGCATGATAAAGTAAAAGTTAACCAAAATAAATATTTAGATAGAATCCATATATTTACAATGGTTATTAGCAAGCAAGTATTCTATATGACAACCAAACCAACATTATAAGCCATACTAGTTAAGCAATCAAATATCATTCCATAAAATGAATTGAATTGATTTAGGTCTAGAACTAAATCATTATTGAAGAAAATAGGATCAAGTACATTATATCAAAACCAAATCATTTGCCAAACAATTAACAAGGAACTATACAACATATGGAACAAATGGATGAACAACTATCCTAGGCATGATATGATTAAGAGTAACAATCAACCAAGAATAAATATTTGGATGAATCCAAATACTTATAATGGTTAACAACAATCAAAGACTAAGCATAAATCATAAAAACTATTAGCAAGCATTTCTATAAAAGAAGAGAAACCAATACTAATTTAGGTAGAAACTAATTAAACAACTTAATAATAACACACATCTCACACAATACATGTGAGTATACATTCATTAGATGTCCAAGAAAATAACACAAGCATGACACATACGAGTGATCATGATAAGATACTAACCTAGAATATGGACTTACTACTAAAGAACAACTAATATTCAAGTAACCACTAGCAATAAGATTACCACTTCATGTTTACATAACAGATCCAACTATGCACACTAAGCATATGAGGAAGATATGACTCAACTGACCTGAAAGGTAGACTATCTTAAGCATGTGCTAAACTATCGCAACAAGACCCAATACTCCCGAGGCTATCACAAGACCAAAGTGATCATCCATAAGAACGCACAAGAGACTAAGTTCTCAATTATAGCACATAAACAAAACAAGACATGAAAGATCACTTGCCTGAGTGACAACTAGGCATATAACAATGCAACAACTAGATAAAGTAGATATGAAGTCTAGGCATACAACAGTGTAATAGTGAGGTAGACTAGATATAACACTAAGCATGGATGATCATGACACAAGATGCCAAAATATGCTACTAATAGAATACAACTTGTAACCATGAGATAACCTAGTTGATAACAACTAACATGGAGATCAAGCACGACGCTAGCATACAACACTACCATGCTAGCTATGATAACTAACACATGAAAGCATGTAGGAAGGTAAGCAACTAGATCATTTGATCAGCCAAATCAACATGTGTTATAGAAGCATGAATAACAAAATGACATGCATTTTCATTTAGTCATCCTACACTTGCAAATATATAAAAGGTACACAAGTAACCATCAGACAACACACGGATTGGTACACACACGTTATGCAATCGAGTTATACAATCACAACACTAGGGCATGATATTGACCAAGCAGGAAGGGCTCATATGCATTTAAAACATATGCAATCATAACTACTAGCATGCATCTACTAATAAGTAAAGGCCAACCACATGTGCGAAAATATGAAGCAACTAGCAATCCCATAACACAAGATAGGACACAACCAAAACATGCATTCTACCTTAAGCAATGGCTATCATAACATGATAAGAAACTAAGGTAAATAAACACACATGATAATTACCAAGAGGCAATAAAATAAGTTGTATGTCACAAGAATAACTTATATGAAGCAATACACATATAACCATGACATAAAGCATCAAGCATGTAATCTTGGATAACAATCATCTACAACATAGTGTTAACAACTAGGCGACAATTTATTATGCGACATGGAAATAGAATGGATTTGTTCTCAAACAACAAAGCATTCCATTTGACTTCAAGCATAAAGAAACCATGCGACATCAGGTACTAAAAATATAAACATCTATCATAGACATAGCATGATTTCAAACCATTAAAACAAGATAAGACATCCGTAAAAATAAATATGTAAACCATATGTAAGATATCTTTGTGCCAAACAAAAACAATCAAAACAAGAAATATTTCACAATTAGGTGAAAAAATTAAGGCCTTGAATAATTCTATGAAATCATGCGCATGACGAACAATCACCAAAATTTGTACGCACGCAACAAAGATGACTACAAGATGCATCAAACTTTATCAACATGATACCTTACAAAACTATATTAAAATCTATACACATGTCTAACACGAGACAATTAACATACAAAAATATATTATCAACTTGCCACGACATGTAGTACAAATTTCTCATAATTTAAATAATCCTAGAAATAAATCTAATACATCACGTGTTGCTCCTAAAATTATCCAAAACAAATAGGAGTGACTCATAAGCATAAAGATACATATGGAACTATCATAGCAACCTAAAAGTTTTGTCAAACACAAAACGTACTTGGACTCTATACAAAAACGACTAAGGTAAAGTCTATACTTAAACATGGTTGTCCAAACAAACGATCTAACTCCACCATGGGGTTCCTACAGCCATAAGAAGTGCTTCATATGTTGAACACGAGACCATCTGACGGATAGAAGATAAAGGGACAAGCCGATACCATGAAAACAAAATATGTTTTGGACAAGCGCGGCCAACGAGATACATAGGTTAAAACATGATGTCTATGAGATACTACGGGTGTTGTTGAGAAGGTGTGCATGAGGAATTGGATAGAGGCTCACCGAGTTGGACGGAACGGTGTGGTGAACTTGACAAACAGTGTACACGCACATGTGAAATTCTTTGCGTGTGGTCGACGGAACGCGTTCCTTCTTCTCTGAATGGAACCACAACATGGAGCAGGACCTTCGAGCGCAAGGATTTGGATGGAGGTGTTGTGAGTCGCCAGGAACGAGGTCTCGTGTCCATGGAGCAGCAGCAGTTTGAGGAGGGTTCTTGGCAAGACAAAGAAGGGAGAAGGCAGGAGGGCTGAGAGGAATGAGAGAGGAGATCGGGGCGCTCGTCCATGTACTCATGGATTTGGAAACCGTGAAGTACTAAGGAAGTTAGAGGAGGGGTGCATAGTGGCTGTAGCTTTTCTCTTCTGTGTATTGGGTGCACATGTAAGCGTGGGTGAAAGAAGGAGATGAAGTGATCGAGGTGGAAGAACAGGTGGAGGCACATGATAAGGCCTTTCAGTTTTGGAAACCGATGGGTTTATGGGAAATAAAAGGAGAGGAGGAATCATGGCTGTTGACGTTTCCTTTTTGTAGGATTGTGAGCGTACAGAGAGGGAGGAGAAGAGAGGTCGCTCTGCTGGGTGAGATGGACCAGATCGGCCAGACCCGTGAGGAAGGAGGGAAGAGGGAAAAAATAGAGAGAGGGGGTTGTTGGGCTACGGTCCAAGAGATATGGAGAAAGAAAGAAAAGAGATGGGCTGGGTCCATTCGGGTGAGAGGAATAAGAAACACAAGGGAAAATAGAGAAGGTAGATTGGGCATCGAATATTGCCCGGAGTTTGGGAAAAGAAATTAAATATATTTTCCTTCTTAGGAAAATCTAGAAAAGGAATAGAATCTAACAAATTCAACAGAAGTTACAAAATACAAATGCGCATAATTTAATATGCTGAAGGGAGAAAAACAAAACCCAACTAAAAGAGAAGAACAAAACTCAAGTTAAATTTAAGTTCGCATTAGATCAAGTTAAATCCTCCAGATTATAAAAGTCCAATTTAAGCTTTGTTACGAAATAAAACAAATGAAATTTTCTCACCCTAATTTTTGGAAAACTTTCTCTTAAACATTCCGAGAATTGGGATGTTACAGATCTACCCCCCTTAAAAGAAATCTCGTCCCCAAGATTCAGGTTGACTAAAGAGAAGGGGTTTGGTTTATCTTCATCTTCGACATTGTTCTTCTAAGAAACTTATGGAATCACTGTTGATTCTGGTCTTGACGGAAAGCAACCTCGGGGTCTTAATTAGAGATATTTCGATTATCCATACTATCTCTAGCTTGCTCAAGGCTTGGAAGCGGTCCTTCGGTCTTGGCGATGGTAATCTGATGACTTCTTTGAGTGGTTAAAATTCTTCTCTCTTGCCCTTCTTCTTTAGGTCAAGCTTTGGTGCGGATAGACTAATTGATCCTTCCTTCAGGTTGAACTTACAACTTACAGTAGGTTGAGTGAAGGTCTTCAAATCTTCGTCTTCTTTTGCAAATGAAGGTCTTCAAGTCTTCAATCTTGACACAATCATTGTCTATTACCCCCCTTAAAAGTGATTTTCCATAAGGTTCACTTTTATAATAGATACCCAGGCGTGTTGTTGCAACTTCATTCATCTCAAGGCGACCTCCAGGGTGTATAGAGAAGAGGGAAAGAGGAGTATAAGAATCCTACAAAAGGTAGAGGTACCCCAGAAGATAAACAAAAGATAACACCGAGATAACCATGAAGCCATCCATATAAAACTCAAAGGAAAATCTTTTTGGAAAATAGGGTTTTAGTATGACTGCATAGGAAAAGGCCAGAAAAAATATCTGCAGACAATACTCACACAAAAATATTTTTGCGTCTACTAGCTACGAGTCCTATCACTACAAAGGTGTCAACCAACCTAATCCTATATGGTTGGTCACAATAAATCTTGGGGAAAATCTTCGACGTTGACGATTGGAGCATGATCGATGATTGTTGCCTTCTTGAGGTCTCAAAGTGTCTTCTCTTGGAAAAATGTTGCTACTCAGACCTTCAGGGGTTGAAGTTTGAAATTCTTGGCACGTCTTGAGAAACTTCTGACTTTTCAACACCAAGGGCTGGAAAGGTTTCATACTATAAAGAACAAGGTAGAGAAGTAGATTTTAAACTTTGCTTGAATAAGATAAGTTAAGAAGAGAAATAGTGAAGGAGAAGACTACGAGAATATTTTTAACAGTAGTTTTTCTTATGAAAAAAGTCTCTAAGGCTTTCCATTTTTAACTAAGGCCACGCGACTAGGTCGAACTTGGCTCTGATACCACTTTTGTAAGAACCCGGAATTAACTTCCAGACCCTCCTGTGTATATTTGTCAACGCCAGGATCATTGTTGACAACACACCTAAATGGTAGCATTGCACAATGCACAAATGTATTACAAGTTTAATAAATCTTGCTACAAGGCATACATAGGGAAATGTCTAATGACATTTATTACATAGAGATAACAGCGGAAAGTAAAAATGCGTAGCGACTCCATCTCAGCCACAAGCAGCCAATGTAGTCCACGTGACCTCACTCCTACAAATGGCCATAGTAGTCATACTCATCACCTTCGTCTTCATGGAACTCTGTTGTCAACAAAATTATTGCCATGAGTACATTACGTACTCAACATGCCTCCGCGGGTAGGGATGGCAATGGGTTGGGTTTGGGGCGGGTGGAGCTGGTCCAAATCCAACCCATGACCCATCTTCCTACCCTCTACCCATCCACCAAATTATCCATGGGCACAACTTGTGCCCATGCCCAAACCCGCTGGATACCCACATACCCATGGAGCTCCATGGGCATAGAAAAGTCAGCATGAAGCCTTCCCAAATATCAAATCAACTCATCATCATTCACTCACAAATGACAACATAAGCTACATGCATAAGTAGGTAACAAGTAATACGATGAGTCCTTAAGTGTGACATACCAGAGGTTGATTATGTAGCATATAGCTCATGGCACAAGTTGCATATTTCCTGCCATTTCCCATTGATTCGCTCTTTCTACTGTCACTGGCATATGACCCCACATGTCATACGGGTATCCATTGGATATCCATGGAGCACAAACTATAACCATGCCCAACCCGGCTGTTCGTGGGTATCCATATCCATGGACCCATGGGCAGAAATGTGCTCCATACCCTTGCCCAACTGGGTCGGGTATCCATGGGTATCCAGATCCATGGATAAAATTGCCATCCCTATCCGCGGGGAAGGACCTAATAGCTACATGTGGCTTCAAAGGAAGGCTATATGGTTCATTTGCATAAAGCTAATTTTGTTTGACAAATAAAGCAGTTTTTGATGAAAACAAGTTTTATCTCCAGAATAACTTTCATCAAAGTCAGGATCCTCGATCAACTCACGCTCGTCATAGGTTCCAAGAAAAGGGGCAAAGAGGGAATAAGCAAGATAGGTCATGTATGTCAAGAAAGATTCATGTGCTGTCCTTGACCGTGGACACGGCTATTCGAATAGTTTTACACTCTGCAGAGGTCGTACACTTTACCCACACGACACAATCTCGTCTTGATGCCACCAGTGGCCGCTAGTATAGTACACCATTTGGTATATCGACAGGGAGATTGTGACGAGGTCTTTGGACTAGATCCCCCAAAGATGTGACATGCCCACCGGGTTTGGTGCACGAAACTGAGAGTACGTCCTCAAACCGCCGCCCATCTGTGCCGAGGATACTCCTCGCAAGGCAGCTATCCCATCTGCGGTACGGCGACATTGACACCTAAGGCTGACTAGCTTACTTAACCAAGCCAGTGCCCATATAGCATGTGGTTGTACCGTTATCACAATCTTCAAATCCAAGACTTATTAGGCCTTAAGCGGCACGGACGACTGATTGCCCCCTTCAATTCATGAAGGGCAGCCGATCGCTCCTTCAATCCTTGATTCAGCTGTCGCCCGCGCCAGTATTCAGATGGTAAGTTTCACCTAGAGTAGAAGAGGATGGAGAAGGTCAACAAGGGCCAACTGGCCTAGCTCAATGATAAGTTTCAACTGGCAATGAATCAGAGGTCATTCAACAAAGCACCTATAGGGTGATAAGCATGGCTAAGCATTTCTACTCTACCAGAATACTATAATTCTACTCAGGTGTCAAGTGAATGGGCGACAAGCGGATCAAGGTAATGTGTCAATCGACACGCTATCTACAAGAATGAAAATAGCATGCATATAGTAACCAAAAAACACAATGCAATTTTGTAAAGCATAGGATAAGTATGATCAACAGAAGGAGGCATGCCTTTGTTGTTGAGTCCTTCTTCGGTAACATGTTTCCGTCCATGTCCAACATCGTCGTCACACCCTACTCGTCGTAACGATAGCAAAGGAAAAACAATAAATACCAAAGCAATCGAAAATCCAAATAACATCCAAAACAAATTACGAGTGGATGGATGGCAAGATACCGATCAAGATGGAGATTGCAAAAGGAGATAACATGACTGGAAGGTAAGTAGAGGACTCGATGAATTGACAGGGTTTAGTTGATGATGGATAATCAAGGCTTGCCAACCATACTAACGTTCTAATACGAACTATGGTACTAACCACTAGTAGTACCCACTACACATCTCACCTAACTATATAAAAACAATGGCATCAACACACATGAGAAGGAACCGTCCTTTGCATACTACACAATCATAATCATGGCATGATAAAGTAAAAGTTAACCAAAATAAATATTTAGATAGAATCTAAATATTTACAATGGTTATTAGCAAGCAAGTATTCTATATGACAACCAAACCAACATTATAAGCCATACTAGTTAAGCAATCAAATATCATTCCATAAAATGAATTGAATTGATTTAGGTCTAGAACTAAATCATTATTAAAGAAAATAGGATCAAGTACATTATATCAAAACCAAATCATTTGCCAAACAATTAACACGGAACTATACAAGATATGGAACAAATGGATGAACAACTATCCTAGGCATGATATGATTAAGAGTAACAATCAACCAAGAGTAAATATTTGGATGAATCCAAATACTTATAATGGTTAACAACAATCAAAGACTAAGCATAAATCATAAAAACTATTAGCAAGCATTTCTATAAAAGAAGAGAAACCAATACTAATTTAGGTAGAAACTAATTAAACAACTTAATAATAACACACATCTCACACAATACATGTGAGTATATATTCATTAGATGTCCAAGAAAATAACACAAACATGACACATACGAGTGATCATGATAAGATACTAAACTAGAATGTGGACTTACTACTAAAGAACAACTAATATTCAAGTAACCACTAGCAATAATATTACCACTTCATGCTTGCATAACAGATCCAACTATGCACACTAAACATACGAGGAAGATACAACTCAACTAACATGAAAGGTAAACTATCTTAAGCATGTGCTAAACTATCGCAACAAGACCCAATACTCCTGAGGCTATCATAAGACCAAAGTGATCATCCATAAGAACGCACAAGAGACTAAGTACTCAATTATAGCACATAAACAAAACAAGACATGAAAGATCACTTGCCTGAGTGACAACTAGGCATATAACAATGCAACAACTAGATAAAGTAGATATGAAGAAGTCTAGGCATACAACAGTGTAATAGTGAGGTAGACTAGATATAACACTAAGCATGGATGATCATGACACAAGATGCCAAATATGCTACTAACAGATTACAACTTGTAACCATGAGATAACCTAGTTGATAACAACTAACATGGAGATCAAGCACGACGCTAGCATACAACACTACCATGCTAGTTATGATAACTAACACATGAAAGCATGTAGGAAGGTAAGCAACTAGATCATTTGATTAGCCAAATCAACATGTGTTATAGAAGCATGAATAACAAAATGACATGCATTTTCATTTAGTCATCCTACACTTGCAAACATATAAAAGGTACACAAGTAACCATCAGACAACACACAGATTGGTACACACACGTTATGCAATCGAGTTATACAATCACAGCATTAGGGCATGATATTGACCAAGCAGGAAGGGCTCATATGCATTTAAAACATATGCAATCATAACTACTAGCATGCATCTACCAATAAGTAAAGGCCAACCACATGTGCGAAAATACGAAGCAACTAGCAATCCCATAACACATGATATGACACAACCAAAACATGCATTCTACCTTAAGCAATGGCTATCATAACATGATAAGAAACTAAGGTAAATAAACACACATGATAATTACCAAGAGGCAATAAAATAAGTTGTATGTCACAAGAATAACTTATATAAAGCAATACACATATAACCATGACATAAAGCATCAAGCATGTAATCTTGGATAACAATCATCTACAACATAGTGTGTTAACAACTAGGCGACAATTTATTATGCGACATGGAAATACAATGGATTTGTTCTCAAACAACAGAGCATTCCATTTGACTTAAAGCATAAAGAAACCATGCGACATCAGGTACTAAAAATATATAAACATCTATCATAGACATAGCATGATTTCAAACCATTAAAACAACATAAGACATCCGTAAAAATAAATATGTAAACCATATGTAAGATATCTTTGTGCCAAACAAAAAAAATCAAAACAAGAAATATTTCACAATTAGGTGAAAAAATTAAGGCCTTGAATAATTCTATGAAATTATGCGCACGACGAACAATCACCAAAATTTGTACGCATGCAGCAAAGATGACTACAAGATGCATCAAACTTTATCAACATGATACCTTACAAAACTATATTAAAATCTATACACATGTCTAACATGAGACAATTAACATATAAAAATATATTATCAACTTGCCACGACATGTAGTACAAATTTCTAATAATTTAAATAATCCTAGAAATAAATCTAATACATCACGTGTTGCTCCTAAAATTATCCAAAACAAATAGGAGTGACTCATAAGCATAAAGATACATATGGAACTATCGTAGCAACCTAAAAGTTTTGTCAAACACAAAACATACTTGGACTATATACAAAAACAACTAAGATAAAGTCTATACTTAAACACGGTTGTCTAAACAAACAATCTAACTCCACCATGGGGTTCCTACAGCCATAAGAAGTGCTTCATATGTTGAACACGAGACCATTTGACGGATAGAAGATAAAGGGACAAGCCGATACCATCAAAACAAAATATGTTTTGGACAAGCACGGCCAACGAGATACATAGGTTAAAACATGATGTCTATGAGATACTACGGGTGTTGTTGAGACGGTGTGCATGAGGAATTGGATAGAGGCTCCCCGAGTTGGACGGAACGGTGTGGTGAACTTGACGAACAGTGTACACCCACATGTGAAATTCTTCGCGTGTGGTCGACGGAACGCGTTCCTTCTTCTCTGAATGGAACCACAACATGGAGCAGGACCTTCGAGTGCAAGGATTTGGATGGAGGTGTTGTGAGTCGCCGGGAACGAGCTCTCGTGTCCATGGAGCAGCAGCAGTTTGAGGAGGGTTCTTGGCAAGACAAAGAAGGAAGAAGGCAGGAGGGCTGAGAGGAATGAGAGAGGAGATCGGGGCGCTCGTCCATGTACTCATGGATTTGGAAACCGTGAAGTACTAAGGAAGTTAGAGGAGGGGTGCATAGTGGCTGTAGGTTTTCTCTTCTCTGTATTGGGTGCCCATGTAAGCGTGGGTGAAAGAAGGAGATGAAGTGATCGAGGTGGAAGAAGAGGTGGAGGCGCATGATAAGGCCTTTCAGTTTTGGAAACCGATGGGTTGATGGGAAATAAAAGGAGAGGAGGAATCATGCTTGTTGACGTTTCCTTTTTATAGGATTGTGAGCGTACAGAGAGGGAGGAGAAGAGAGGTCGCTCTGCTGGGTGAGATGGGCCAGATCGGCCAGACCCATGAGGAAGGAGGGAAGAGGGAAAAAATAGAGAGAGGGGGTTGTTGGGCTACGGTCCAAGAGAGATGGAGAAAGAAAGAAAAGAGATGGGCTGGGTCCATTCGGGTGAGAGGAATAAGAAACACAAGGGAAAATAGAGAAGGTAGATTGGGCATCGAATATTGCCTAGAGTTTGGAAAAAAAATTAAATATATTTTCCTTCTTAGGAAAATCTAAAAAAGGAATAGAAGCTAACAAATTCAACAGAAGTTACAAAATACAAATGCGCATAATTTAATATGTTGAAGGGAGAAAACAAAACCCAACTAAAAGAGAAGAACAAAACTCAAGTTAAATTTAAGTTCGCATTAGATAAAGTTAAATCCTCCAAATTATAAAAGTCCAATTTAAGCTTTGTTACCAAATAAAACAAATGAAATTTTCTCACCCTAATTTTTGGAAAACTTTCTCTTAAACATTCCGAGAATCGGGATGTTACAGATCTACCCCCCTTAAAAGAAATCTCGTCCCCGAGATTCAGGTTGACTAAAGAGAAGGGGTTTGATTTATCTTCATCTTCGACATTGTTCTATTTGACTTCAAGCATAAAGAAACCATGCGACATCAGGTACTAAAAATATATAAACATCTATCATAGACATAACATGATTTCAAACCATTAAAACAACATAAGACATCCGTAAAAATAAATATGTAAACCATATGTAAGATATCTTTGTGCCAAACATGATATGGGCCAGATATCTTTGTGCCAAACATAAATATGGAAATAAAAGGAGAGGAGGAATCATGGCTGTTGACATTTCCTTTCTGTAGGACTGTGAGCATACAGAGAGGGAAGAGAAGAGAGGTCGCTCTGCTGGGTGAGATGGGCCAGATCTGCCAGACCCATGAGGAAGTTGTTGGGCTACGTTCCAAGAGAGATGGAGAAAGAAAGAAAATAGATGGGCTGGGTCCATTTGGGTGAGAGGAATAAGAAACATAAGGGAAAATAGAGAAGGTAGATTGGGCATCGAATATTGCCCAGAGTTTGGGAAAAGAAATTAAATATATTTTCCTTCTTAGGAAAATCCAGAAAAGGAATAGAAGCTAACAAATTCAACAGAAGTTACAAAATACAAATGCGCATAATTTAATATGCTGAAGGGAGAAAAACAAAACCCAACTAAAAGAGAAGAACAAAACTCAAGTTAAATTTAAGTTCGCATTAGATCAAGTTAAATCCTCCAAATTATAAAGTCCAATTTAAGCTTTGTTACCAAATAAAACAAATGAATTTTTCTCACCCTAATTTTTGGAAAACTTTCTCTTAAACATTCCGAGAATCAGGATGTTACACTCCTCGCATTGATATCAATTGATGGGCATCTCCATAGCCTGTTGGTTAGCCGCGTCGACGTGAGACTTTCTTACTTTTTTGTCTTCTTTATATTTACCCCTATCATCATACTCCATTCCTCCCATAATGCTATATCCATGGCTCGTGCTCATGTATTGCGTGATGGTTGAAAAAGCTGAAGCGCATTAAAAAGTATGAACCAATTGCTCGGCTTGTCATTGGGGTTGTGCATGATAAATACTTTGTGTTAAGAAGACAGAGCATGACAAGACTATATGATTTTGTAGGGATAGCTTTCTTTAGCGTTGATATTTTCAAAGACACGATTGTTTGTTGGGATGCCTGAGTATTGATGTCTTTATGTCAAATTGTAGACTATTGCTTTGAATCACTCTTGTCTTAATATTCATGCCATGATTAGATATATGATCAAGATTATGCTAGGTAGCATTTCACATAAAAAATTATATTTTTTATCATTGACCTACTCGGGGACGAGAAGGAATTAAGCTTGGGGATGCTAATACGTCTTTGTCGTATCTATAATTTTTGACGGCTTCATGCTGATATTATACAACTTTCACATACTTTTGGCAACATTTTATATGATTTATTGGACTAACCTAATTATCCAGTGCCCAGTGCCAGTTCCTGTTTGTTGCATGTTTTTGTTTCGTAGAATATCCATATAAAACAAGTCCAAACATGATAAAAATTTACGGAGAACAATTTTGGAATATTTATGATTTTTGGGAGGTGGAATCAACGCTAACGGAGGCCCACGGCCTCCATAACCCACCAGGGCGCGCCGGGCATCACCTGGCGCACCCATGTGTCTTGTGCCCTCCCCGTAAGTCGGTTGGTGCCCTTCTTCGGGAGCAAGAAAGATAATTTATGGAAAAAATCGTGTAAAAATTTCAGTGCAATCGGAGTTACGGATCTTCGGGAATTTAAGAAACGGTGAAGGGCCAGAAAACAGGAACGCGGAACAAAAGAGGACAGAGGTATAGATCTAATCTCGGAGGGGCTCCGCCCCTTCTCTTCCATGGAGGCCATGGACTAGAGGGGGAAATCTCCTCCCATCTAGGGGGAGGCCAAGGAATAAGAAGAAGGAGGGGGCTTTCTCCCCCCTCTCCCGGTTGCACCAGAGTGCCGCCGGGGCAAGAATCGTGACGGTGATCTACATCAACAATCTTGCTACCATCAACACCAACTTTCTCCCCCTTTATGCAGCGGTGTAACACCCCTTCTCCCTGCCGTAATGTGTACTTAAACATGGTGCTCAACACTATATATTATTTTCCACTGATATGTGGCTATCTATGATGTTTGAGTAGATCCATTTTGTCCTATGGGCTAATTGATGATCATGGTTGGTTTGAGTGTATATTTTATTATGGTGCTTGAAAGTGCGTTATATCGACTAGAGGGGGGGGGGTGAATAGGCGATTTTTATGAAAGTCTTCAAAACGTGGAAGTTATGAAGACAAACAGAGTGAACAAGCCTATCACTATGCAGCGGAAGTTAGATTACACAACGCAAGCCATGGTCAAGTATACAATATAGTGAAAGCACAGTGACAAACAGCTTCAGTGTAATGAGGATCAGGTTGGAAGAAGTTATGAAGCCAAACAGATCATACAGTCAGGTTGTGAATACAGAAGATAAAGCAAGCATGCAATAGCTTCACAATGTGTACTGGTAAGTAAAGGGAGGCGAAGATGAAACCAGTGACACGTTGAAGACAATGATATGTTGGACCAGTTCTAGTTGCTGTGACAACTGTACGTCTGGTTGGAGCGGCTAGGTATTTAAACCAAAGGACACACAGTCCCGGACACCCAGTCCTGAACACGCAGCTCAGGACACCCAGTCCTCACCGTTTTCTCCTTGAGCTAAGGTCACACAGACCCCGCCCAATCACTCTGGTAAGTCTTCAAGGTAGACTCCCAAACCTTCACAGACTTCATTCACTGGCAATCCACAATTCCTCTTGGATGCTCAGAACGCGACGCCTAACCGTCTGGAGGATGCACAGTCCTCAAGTGTAATAAGTCTTCAGATCACTCAGACAAGAAGACTTAAGTGATGCCCAATTACTCTGGCTCTGGGTGGTTAGGGCTTTTCTCCTCACTAAGGATTTTCTCTCAAAGGCTTCGAGGTGGGTTGCTCTCAAACGACAAAAGCCGTGCACTGAAATCTGAGCAGCCAACCATTTATGGTTGTAGGGGTGGACTATTTATAGCCACTTGGCAACCCTGACCTGATTTGTCCGAAATGACCCTGGGTCACTAAGGAACTGACACGTGTACTAACGGTCGGATTTCAAACTCTCATGGCAACTTTACTTGGGCTGCAAGTAAAGCTGACTTGTCTGACTCTGGACAAGATTTTCTCTCATTGTCTTCACTCGAAGACATAGGATTTGAATTAGGCATCACTTCAGTCATCCTGACTGGTTTTCTTGGACCCCACTTAACAGTACGGTGGTTCCTATGACACAACATGAATAAAGTAAAACTACGAAGGATCTAAGTCTTCGAGTTCCATAGGCTTCATGGGGAGTCTTCATATGTCATTGTCTTCGACATGAATGTCTTCATGAACCACCATTGTCTTCAATGTCTTCGTACATTTTTAGGGGTCATCTCTAGTAACTAAACCGAATCAATGAGGGACTTCTACCTGTGTTATCCTGCAATTCTCACAAACACATTAGTCCCTCAACTAGGTTTGTCGTCAATACTCCAAAACCAACTAGGGGTGGCACTAGATGCACTTACAATCTCCCCCTTTTTGGTGATTGATGACAAACTAGTTGAAGTTTTCAACGGGGAATATAATTTGTGAAATTGTAAAGGAATTGTCTTCATAAGCTGCAAGGGCTCCCCCTGAAGATGTGCATATAAGTGATTTGCTTCTGGAACGCGAATGCACATAGCAGGTTGTATTTATGGGAATCCACTTCAACTTATGATGACAATCCATCATGCATGTAAAGATATAAGAAGATAATGATATGCATAATGAAAAATGGACGTCTGCGAAATGATATAAGCGCGGAAATTATCGTCGTACATGCGGAATTTATCTTCGCAAAAACACAGTGGCAAACATAGTAGCAGACGACCATCAAGTTTAAGTGTTACAACTCAAAGAACCAAATGTAGCAAAACGAGAGTTGTAAACACGAAGCAAAATATAATAAAGCACCCGCCCTTATTATTGACCCGCTTGAAGACTATGAACATCATATGCTTCTCCCCCTTTTGTCAGTGATGACCAAAAAGGTTTGAAGACATAGAGTTTTCTACGCGTTCCCAGGCGCAGCAGGGTCGTTGGAGGCGTTTGGTGGAGCTGGCGAGCTTGGTGCAGTGACGACGCGCGCTGAAGAAGGTGGTGGTGATGTAGCGTCGTCTTCTTCCTCAATGATTTTTCCAGTCACTGTGGCAGCAGAGGAAGAGAACTCTGATTCTTCAAGCGACGGAGTTCCACGCAACACAGCTCTTCTGGGGGGTGTGGAGTCAAACTTGAATCTCTCTTTGAAGCCATCCTCTTGCAGTTCAGCTTCAGTGCACATCATGGTGAGGCCTTTCCAAGTGCGGCGACAGGTTTCATGTGCGACAAAGGCATTCTTTGTGGCCAGATTCCTGATGCGATTGACGTCTTGCATGATACTGCGCATCTGCCGTTTGAGCCAGTCGTGATGCCTATCTTGCTTTTGGTGCAGAGCCACAAGAAGTTCACGGTCAGTGAGCGTACGAGCGCGTTTCTTGGGTCTCTGTGCAGCTGTGCTGTCAGTGGCTTCAGTTGATGCAGGGGCACGTGTGGTGCCAGCCATTGGATAGACTCTGGAAATGGCTTCAACACCCTCATCATGCTGAGTGAAGCTCTGGTGTTCTGCATTCTGAAGACTTAATGGCTGCTTGGCAGGCTCAGGATAGATCGCTTCAGCAGAGGTGTCCACATCAGGTAAGAAGATTCTGTGGTTGCGAGCAGAGGGTTGATAGGATATAGCAGAGTGGAGCTTAATGAGCCTCATAACCCATGGAGCATAAACCTTCAGACCAAAGAGATCTGAGCCAGACGCTGCAAGTTGACGTATAAAGAGATCCTGGGCATTGAAGCATTTGCCATGCAGGATGCAGAAGATGAGAGTCTTCATGGCACCTTCAACCTTAGCATATCGAGAGTGCCCCTTAATGGGCCATAGAGTCCGCCTGACGATGTGATAGATAGTTCTGGGCAGGTACTCTAAGTCTTCAACGAAGAACTCGATTGGGTAAGGTGCGTCAGGAAGCAATGGCTTCATCATTGAGAGCATCTGACTCATATTTGGCTCAGGTCGCTGAAATATGCTCTCAACTGCTTCAGCATGGAGTTGGCAGCCTTCTTCGAAGAGTTTGCCAGGAGTGGGTAGGCCGGTGAGCTCAATGATATCAAATGCATTGGCTTCATGATGGACATTGCCAGTCATCCACTCCAGGACCCAAGTCTTCAGATCTCTGTTGTAGCCTTTGATGTGCAGTGTGGCATAGAACTGGAGCAGAAGCTCTTCATTCCAGTGCTCTTCATCTATGACAAACGGCAGCAGGCCAACTTGCTTGAAGCAGTCCAGTGCTTCTTCCAGACCAGGCAGACCAGCAGTAGCTTCAACCTCAAGGCGCTGGTGTGGAAAGATACGGCCTTGGTTGTAGAGGACGCAGGAGTAGTAGCTGCGCTGTGGGTAGCTCCAGAACCTATCTGACACAATCCGTTCCCTTGAGTAAGGGTTCTTGGAGCGGTTGAAGAAGGTGTTATCTGCCCTGAAGCTATTGACATTAAAGGATCCAGGAGCGGTGGCAGGACCTGGGAACCTTGGCAGTCGTGGGATTGGCTTCTGTACCTGGGGCCTGTGCGCAACATGATAGTTGAACTGTGGACCGGCAGCAGACTCAGGCACAGAAGGGTCAGAGGCAGTAACTTCAGTATCTCTTGAAGCTGTTGGTTGGTCGGGCTCCACAAATGCTTCAGTATTGGGTGTGGCAGCCGCAGTGGTGTCAGCCTCATCACGTGTAGTGAGAGGGATGGATTCAGGTACGTTCTCCTTGAGAACTTCTTCTTGTTGGTGTGGGGGAGATGGAGCTTGAGGTTCTTCGTGCTCTTCTTCATGTTCTTCGGCTGATGCAGCCGGAATGTCGTCAGCAGTCTGAGCCCTTGGCCCTTTGCGAAGCCTACGGAATGCAGGCGACGCTGGTGGAGTTGCAGTGGGCTGGGGCTCATTCTCTTCCTCCTGCGGGCGATCTGCCCACGATGCATCTTGGGTGATTGGCGTCAAGGGACGACCAATGCTGATCATTTCGCTCGTTTCGAGCTGAGGAAGGACTGCATCACCTTGCACATTGTCTTGGAGACCAATGTCTTCAGCAGCGTTGGGGCCGGCTGCTGGAATGTCTTCAGCGTGCGGAGCCTCTATGAAAGTAGGCTCATGCACGGTCAGCTGACGATCTTCGTTCGGAAAGCGGACGGAGAGGGGTTTGACTATCAGGGGCTTTGTGGGAGCAGCCCGAGACTTCTTGGTCTTCGTTTCTTGATGGTGGGGTCTTAAGGAGAGGCTTCAGGGTGTTTCCTCTTCCTTGCTTCAGCTTCGGCTGTCCTTGTCTTCTTAAGCTCTGAAGCGGTTGAGCGGTGCTTTGGCTTCGAGCCAGGCTTGGCAGTGGGGAAGACAATCGGAACAGCTTCTTGTCGTGGGGCCTCTTGTTCAGCCACAGTGGGCTTCTTCTTTTTCTTAGCAGCCATCCTGGGGTCGATGCCGGGACGCCCAAGTGCCTTTTGCTTCTCGGCCTCATTGTAGGCCTGCACACAGAGATCAGCCAAATTCTTCATGCGCTCACGTGAACCCTGAGCCTCTGCACGTTTCTGCATAAAGTTTTCCTTCAACTCGTGCAGCATGACTTTGAAGTCTTTGACTTCTTGGATGCTGAGCGTGGCCATGTTCTGCTTGAACTGAGCCTTTTCAAAATCTATCTTCTGCTTCAGTTCCACTATGCGCTGGGCAATTGTGAGTTCTGAAGCAATAGCTCCTTGGAAGGCTACGCTGAGGCCAATGGGCAGCTGCAGATCATCGAAGCTGATGTTGGGTGTATCAAACCACTCATCAATGAAGTTGTGGATGATTGCTGCATCAAACAGAGGCAGATTGTTGAAGATTTCAGCCTCCTCCTTGCTCTTGATTAGCTGCTCAAGAGCGTCATCGGCAAGATCGTCGTCACTTGACAGATCAATGGCCTCGTAGCGAAGAACGGCAGCGGCAGTGAGCTCTTTGCTAGTGTGTGGCTGAGGCTTCTTGGCTTCTTGGGGCTTGGAGACTCGTGATAAGTCTTCAGACTGCACACTTGCTTCAGGAGGTGCAGTGGCCAATGGCTTCGCTCTGGAGATCTTGGGAGAAGCGGCTGGCTTGGAAGCTTTTGGCTTCTTCTTCATCTGCTTCGGCTCCGGGGCAGCAGGAGCGTCATCAGACTCAGTGTCTGCTGGAGGGTCGTTCACGGCAGTCCCTTGGACTAGAATGCGAGTGATGAGGCCTTCGAGATTGGCATACGGCCCGATGACATTGGGATTTGCGTCGCGTGTGCCATCTGCCCCTGATTTGGAGGGACCAGGGTTGAAGTCCAACCCAAACTCCTTCTTGTTTTGCTTCGCAGAGTTCTGAGCAAATTGGAAGTTGCGCTTGAATAGAGTGTCATCGCGACACCAGAGAAGGGATGACGGATGTGCGTCAGCTGGCTGTTGTCCCCTGACCATGCATGGAAAGAAGCCTTGAGCAATGGCTTCGTCTCTGGTTCAGGGTACGAGGTTTTTGTACAGTGCGTCTCCCCATGGTCTCTTGATGGCGCACTTTTCTGCATATTCCTTGGTTATGAAGCGGTATTGGAACCACTGTTCTGCCCAATATCTTCGAATCCATTGGATTTGTGTCTTGCGCTGACCATAGCTCTCTTCAGGATCAGTTTGGTACATTTCTGCCAAATCTTCAGGCAGATCTTTAGACGTTTCACCACGTCTCTGTCTGCCTCCCTTCCTTGCTGGTTTTTCTGTTGCCATGAAGCTTAACTTGGAAGGCTTCAAGAGATTCAAAGGCTTCCTTTTGCTTGACCAACAGGAACTTGCTTCGGGTGAATTGATGTGACGCTGTAGGAACTCTGCAAATGAATGCAGACTATGAGAACCAAAAGATTCTCCCACGGACATGTACCTGTGACAGCATTAAGGTGCGAGGGAAGGGGAAGAGGTCATATGCATTCTCAGAATATTTTGAAGATAAATCAGTTTAGAAGATATTGACCTCATCATGCGAAGACATTCACTTTATAGAAAAGAAGTTGGTTCCAGATTTGTACGAACCCATAGATCAGTACAAGTGAGGAATCTAACTACTTCATGAAGAACAAGTGAATATACTAGGCAAGTTATGAGATGCAGATGAGAGGGATGAAACTTGTGTGAATGGAAACCTCTTTTGGCAGAAAGTGATGGAGCTATAGGATCAAAAGAGGCTGTAAAAAGACTTGTTATTTACCAGACTTGGAACTACTAGACGAGGTGAGAGTTGAGGCCGAGCAGTTCGATCTTCCGTGCCCTAACTTGGTGACGGAAGACACCTACGGCGACGGCGGAGAGACTGATGTCCACTGTCGACGTGAGAACGACGTCGGAGAGGTTGCGGCAGTGAAGCACTTTGTCGCCGGCGTCGTTGAGAGTTAGCGGTGGCGCTAGGGTTCGTGCGAGGGTGGAAGAAGAGATAATGACCGCAGTGAAACATGTATTTATAGGGATATGGGCGGCACTACGCTATTACTCAGGTGCCCTTGGCGATTCGCATCTGATCAGTACGTGGCCAGCATGCGGAATTGTGGGGGCAGTTTCACCCCACGCACGCCTTGTTTGTCGGGAGTCGTTCCTACTTCTCCGGATTTCTTGTTGATGGAAAAACATTGAAAGCTGTTTTAAAGTTTGTCTCTGTGTCTTCTTCTGACAAGGATGCAGTGAAGACATTCGACAGTTTCAATAGAATGCATATGACTTGGAGAGATAGAGTTTGAGGTAGGAAGCATGGAGAGGTTAGGGTCCGATCACATTCACTTACTTCAAAAGATTCAAACAAGAAGACATAGCTATAAGTGAATGCTGTAGAGGACAGAACACCAGTACATATATAATCAACATAGTGAAGATAATCATGAATACATGTTGAGATTGAAGCCAAACCAAATGTGAAGACATAGCAAATGTAATGCCATGAGTGAAACACTTCAAGCAGAAAAATTTTGGTGGTGGCGCTACCCACCGTATAGGAAGTATTAGACCCAGACACGGCGCACAATTATCGTGGCGCTCCGAAGTCAAATTCCACGTTAATGTATTCACACTTAGAATGTATGTCTTCATTGATTGAAGATATACGTTACTTCGTGTGTTGCACATCTAAGTCATCATCATGCATAAGTGTTAGGATGTGTGCCTGATCACAAGACATTTGAGGATTCCAAGATATTTAGCTCACACCGTAACTTGCAAAATCTCTTCTCATCCAAGGGCTTGGTGAAGATATCTGCCAATTGCTCTTCAGTGTTGACGCGTATGATATCAATGTCTTCCTTTGCAACATGATCTCTGAGAAAATGATGACGAATTTCAATGTGCTTTGTCTTCGAGTGCTGAACTGGGTTGTTGGCGATCTTGATGGCGCTTTCATTGTCGCAGTAAAGTGGCACTTGCTTCAGATGAATGCCATAATCCTTGAGGGTTTGCTTCATCCATAGAAGCTGAGCGCAGCAGGATCCAGCAGCAATGTATTCAGATTCAGCAGTGGAGAGAGATACACAGTTCTGCTTCTTTGAAGACCAACAGACAAGTGATCGGCCCAGAAAGTGACATGTGCCTGATGTGGACTTTCGATCAACCTTGTCACCAGCGTAATCAGCATCCGAAAATCCAACCAGATCAAACTCTGAGCCCTTTGGATACCATAACCCTAGAGTTGGGGTGTGAGCCAAATATCGAAGAATTCGCTTCACAGCTAAGTGATGCGACTCCTTTGGTGCCGCTTGGAACCGAGCACACATGCAAACACTAAGCATAATATCTGGCCTAGATGCACATAAATAAAGCAAAGAACCAATCATGGAGCGGTATACCTTTTGATCGAACTCTTTACCATTGTCGTCAGGACCCAGATGATGTTTGGCTGGCATTGGTGTTGTGAAGCCTTTGCAGTCTTGCATACCGAACTTCTTCAGGCAGTCTTTGAGATATTTCTCTTGAGATATGAAGATGCCATTGCGTTGTTGCCGTATCTGAAGACCGAGGAAGAATTTCAGCTCCCCCATCATAGACATCTGATATTGCTCTTGCATCATATATCCGAACTCCTCACTGTACTTCTGATTGGTGCAGCCGAAGATAATGTCATCCACGTATATTTGGCACACAAACAGTTCACCATCATATGTCTTTGTGAAGAGAATGGGATCCAGGGAACCAGGTATGAAGCCTTAGCTCTTCAGGAAGTATTTGAGTGTATCATACGAGGCCCGAGGGGCTTGTTTGAGGCCATATAGTGCCTTTTTGAGCTTGTACACCATGTCAGGATGTTTTGGATCTTCAAACCCAGGTGGTTGTGCAACATACACTTCTTCTTCAATTTTGCCATTGAGGAAGGCACTTTTTACATCCATTTGATACAGGATTATGTTGTGATGATTTGCATAGGCCAGCAGTATACGGATGGCTTCAAGTCTGGCAACAGGAGCAAATGTTTCATCGAAGTCAATGCCTTCCACTTGAGTATATCCTTGAGCAACGAGACGAGCCTTGTTTCTGACGACTTGGCCATGCTCATCTTGCTTGTTGCGGTATATCCATTTGGTGCCTATTATGTTATGCTTCCGTGGATCAGGACGCTTAACCAACTCCCATACATTGTTCAGCTCAAATTGTTGAAGCTCTTCTTGCATAGCTTGAATCCATTCAGGTTCCATAAAGGCTTCATCAATTTGCTTGGGTTCTGTGATTGAAATGAATGCGAAGTGTCCGCAGAAGTTTGCTAGTTGATTTGCCCTTGAACGAGTCAGTGGACCAGGTGCATTGATGCTATCAATTATTCTGTCAATCTGCACTTCATTGGCAACACGAGGATGTAGGGGTCGAAGACTTTGCTCTTGCTGATCTACGTTGTCATGGGGAGGAATGTCTTCAGGCTGAGCATTGTCTTCATGTGGATCAGGTGCTGAGATGATAAGTTCTTCTTCAGGACGAGCTTCAGAAGGTATAATTTCTCCAGTTCCCATTAGCTTGATTGATTCACTGGCTGGAACTTCATCTAGCACATCTGGTAGTTGCTCTCTTTGTGACCCATTGGTCTCATCGAACCGCACATCCACTGTTTCAACCACTTTGTAGTGAAAGAGATTGAAGACTCTGTAGGAGTGCGAATCCTTTCCATATCCAAGCATGAAGCCCTCATGTGCTTTTGGAGCAAATTTTGAGGTGTGGTGAGGGTCCTTGATCCAGCATCTTGATCCAAATACTTTGAAGTAACTGACATTTGGCTTCTTGCCAGTCAGAAGTTCATAAGATGTCTTGTTCAGCAGCTTGTGAAGATATACACGGTTGATAGTATGGCATGCAGTGTCAATGGCTTCAGTCCAGAATTTTCTTGGTGTCTTGTACTCATCTAAGATTGTTCTGGCCATCTCAATGAGTGTTCTGTTCTTGCGTTCGATGATGCCATTTTGTTGTGGCATGTATGGAGCTGAGAATTCATGAGTGATGCCCAATGTATCAAGATATGTGTCAAGGCCGGTGTTCTTGAATTCTGTGCCATTGTCACTTCTGATGTGCTTTATCTTGGCGCCATAATTGTTCATTGCCCGATTTGTGAAGCGTCTGAAGACATCCTGCACTTCAGTCTTGTAAAGGATTATGTGCACCCAAGTATATCTAGAGTAATCATCAACAATGACGAAGCCATAGAGGCAAGCAGTAGTGGAGAAAGTTGAGTAGTGAGTGGGACCGAAGAGATCCATGTGAAGCAGTTCGAAGGGTTGAGTAGTGGTCATGATTGTCTTCGAAGGATGTTTTGCCCTTGTCATCTTCCCAGCTTCATAGGCACCGCATAAGTGATCTTTCTTGAACTTGACGCCCTCGATGCCTATGACATGCTTCTTCTTCGCAAGGGTGTGGAGGTTCCTCATGCCAGCATGCCCAAGTCTTCAATGCCAAAGCCAGCATTCTGAAGCCTTTGCGAGAAGACAAACTGCAAGCTGTGGCCCTGCTGAGAAATCTACCACGTACAAATCATCTTTTCGATACCCTTCAAACACTAGAGACTTGTCAGATTCCATTAGTACCAGACAACGATATTTTCCAAAGATTACAATCATGTTCAAATCGCAAAGCATTGAGACAGACATTAAGTTGAAGCCAAGGGATTCAACAAACATGACTTTATCCATGTGTTGATCCTTTGAGATTGCAACTCTACCTAGACCCAGTACCTTACTTTTACCAGTGTCAGCGAATGTGATGTGGCTCTTGTCAGATGGACGTAAGGTTGAGTCCATAAAGAGACTTCTTTTGCCAGTCATGTGATTTGTACACCCACTGTCAATAATCCATTCTGAAGACTCTGAAGTCACTGGTGTCGTACCCTACAGTGCAGTTAGGGGGATAGGCTTCACGAAGAGTGTTGTGAAGCAAAAACATTTGACGAACCAGTGGATTATGAAAACTTAGATCCAGGTTAGGACAAGTAGGGAGAGTAGCATGCGATTCAGGTATGAAATACATAGTGATGCCATTCGGGCATTTGATCTTGCGCCCCACAAGATTTTTAAGGTCCCCAGCAATAGCATCAGAAGATTTTGGTTTTGTGCTGGAGACCTTTCCCTGCAAAGAGAGTTAAGCTTTCTTAACCACCCACATCTTCAAGGGTGGCTTAGAAGCAATAAGTCTAAGTGCAGCATCTAATTTTTTTGGCTTTGGAGCCCTAGCAAACAGTCTAGCAGGTGGGCAATAGTACTCATAAGAATAGGCAGAATAGTTTTTGGTCATATGAGAATGACGGTTTGAAGAACCGCTCTCATATGCCTGAGCATGGTTTCCCTGCAAAACATTTGTGTTAGTGCGACTCAAATGAGTCCTCTGCCTGTATGAAGCCTTTGGACCATATGAAGCCTTTGGTCTGAGGTTTGTCTTCTTCATGTGAGGTGTCATGAGGACATTCACAGGAAGATTCTCAAGACACGTTTTTGGAACCCAGATCTTCTTCATAGGCGGTCCATTCCTGCAGTTAGTACCAATGTACCTGGCAAATACTTCACCATTCTGATTCCTAAATAGTTTATAGTTTGCATCAAAGGATTCATCAATGATAATTGGATTAGCACAAGTGAAGCCAGATAAATTGGATGGATCTGCTGAGGATTCCTTTGCAGCAACCCATGTGGTTTTGGGGTACTGCTCAGGTTTCCAGTAAGAGCCATCTGCATTAATTTTCCTCACGAACCCAACACCCTCTTTCCTAGGGTTTCGGTTCAGAATCTGCTTCTTGAGGACATCACATAATGTCTGATGTCCTTTGAGACTTTTGTACATCCCTGTTTCAAGCAATGTCTTCAACCTAGCATTTTCATCAGCAATAGCAGTGGTATCCTCAGCAGAGGGGTTAGTTATCACTTCAACAGTTGAAGATATTGCAACAGCAGTAGCAGTGGAACATTCAGCAACAAAAATAGCATTATCACGCTCAATGCATTTAAGGCATGGTGGTTCAAATCCTTCCTGAGCAGAACTGATCTGTTCGGCTCGAAGTGACTCATTTTCCTTTTGAAGATCTTCATGATCCGCTCTCAACTTCTCAAGATCTTGCTTCTTTTGAAGATAATCATAGGAAAGCTTTTCATGAGTAGTTGAGAGAGTATCAAGACGATCTTCGAGTTCCTGATACTTAACATGAAGATTTTTTATGTCTTCAATTAAGGATTCAGAACGAGTCATTTCAGCACCCAACAGATCATCGCTTCTGTCTAACAGTTTTTGAATACGTTCCATGGCCTTTTGTTGTTCAGTTGCAATTTTAGCAAGTGTTTTGTAACTGGGTTTTGAATCACAATCAGAGTCATCGTCACTAGATGTTTGATAGTGAGTAGTGCGTGTGTTTACCTTGGCACCACGTGCCATGAAGCAGTAGGTAGGAGTAGAGTCGTCCTTGTCATTTGCATCGGTGTTGGTGATGGAGTCATTGTCTTCAGTGTTGAAGATGGACTTGGCGACGTAGGCTGTAGCCAGACTCGCAATGCCTGAATCAGACTCCTCCTCAGACTCCACCTCTGCCTCCTCAGAAGCGGACTCCTCCTCTGAATCCATTTCCTTGCCAACAAACGCACGAGCCTTGCCAGATGAACTCTTCTTGTGTGATGAAGACTTTGAGGAAGACTTGGACGAAGACTTTGAGTATTTCTTCGTCTTCTTATCGTCAGAGTCATATTCCTTGCTCTTCTTCTTCTTTCTGTTCTCATTGTCCCACTGTGGACACTCAGAGATGAAGTGTCCAGTTTTCTTGCACTTGTGACATGTTTTCTTCTTGTAGTCATGCGCAGAAGCTTCATCATTCCTTGAGCTTGATCGTGAAGACTTTCTGAAGCCTTTCTTCTTGGTGAATTTCTGGAACTTCTTCACTAGCATTGCAAGTTCCCTTCCAATGTCTTCAGGATCATCAGAACTGCTGTCAGATTCTTCTTCAGATGAGGACACAGCTTTTGCCTTCAAGGCACGAGTTCGCCCATAGTTTGGACCGTAGATATCTCTTTTCTCAGAAAGCTGAAACTCATGTGTGTTAAGCCTCTCAAGTATGTCAGACGGATCGAGTGTCTTGAAGTCTGGACGTTCTTGAATCATCAGGGCTAGGATGTCAAATGAACTGTCAAGTGATCTTAGCAGCGTCTTGACGATTTCATGTTTGGTGATCTCAGTGGCGCCGAGGGCTTGAAGCTCATTTGTGATGTCAGTGAGCCGGTCAAATGTGTGCTGGACATTCTCATTGTCATTTCGCTTGAAGCGGTTGAAGAGATTGCGAAGAACACTGATTCTCTGATCTCTCTGGGTTGAGATGCCTTCATTGACCTTGGAGAGCCAGTCCCAAACCAGCTTGGATGTCTTCAAGGCACTCACACGGCCGTACTGTCCCTTGGTCAGATGACCACAGATAATATTCTTGGCAGTGGAGTCCAGTTGAGTGAACTTCTTGACATCAGCCGCAGTGACACCTTCTCCAGCCTTGGGAACGCCGTTTTTGACGACATACCATAGGTCGACGTCAATGGCTTCAAGATGCATGCGCATCTTATTCTTCCAGTAGGGATATTCAGTTCCATCGAAGACGGGGCACGCAGCGGAGACTTTAATTATCCCTGCAGTCAACATAGCTAAAACTCCAGGTGGTTAAACCGAATCACACAGAACAAGGGAGCACCTTGCTCTGATACCAATTGAAAGTGCATTATATCGACTAGAGGGGGGGGGGGTGAATAGGCGATTTTTATGAAAGTCTTCAAAACGTGGAAGTTATGAAGACAAACAGAGTGAACAAGCCTATCACTATGCAGCGGAAGTTAGATTACACAACGCAAGCCATGGTCAAGTATACAATATAGTGAAAGCACAGTGACAAACAGCTTCAGTGTAATGAGGATCAGGTTGGAAGAAGTTATGAAGCCAAACAGATCATACAGTCAGGTTGTGAATACAGAAGATAAAGCAAGCATGCAATAGCTTCACAATGTGTACTGGTAAGTAAAGGGAGGCGAAGATGAAACCAGTGACACGTTGAAGACAATGATATGTTGGACCAGTTCCAGTTGCTGTGACAACTGTACGTCTAGTTGGAGCGGCTAGGTATTTAAACCAAAGGACACACAGTCCCGGACACCCAGTCCTGAACACGCAGCTCAGGACACCCAGTCCTCACCGTTTTCTCCTTGAGCTAAGGTCACACAGACCCCGCCCAATCACTCTGGTAAGTCTTCAAGGTAGACTCCCAAACCTTCACAGACTTCATTCACTGGCAATCCACAATTCCTCTTGGATGCTCAGAACGCGACGCCTAACCGTCTGGAGGATGCACAGTCCTCAAGTGTAATAAGTCTTCAGATCACTCAGACAAGAAGACTTAAGTGATGCCCAATTACTCTGGCTCTGGGTGGTTAGGGCTTTTCTCCTCACTAAGGATTTTCTCTCAAAGGCTTCGAGGTGGGTTGCTCTCAAATGACAAAAGCCGTGCACTGAAATCTGAGCAGCCAACCGTTTATGGTTGTAGGGGTGGACTATTTATAGCCACTTGGCAACCCTGACCTGATTTGTTCAAAATGACCCTGGGTCACTAAGGAACTGACACGTGTACTAACGGTCGGATTTCGAACTCTCACGGCAACTTTACTTGGGCTGCAAGTAAAGCTGACTTGTCTGACTCTGGACAAGATTTTCTCTCATTGTCTTCACTCGAAGACATAGGATTTGAATTAGGCATCACTTCAGTCATCCTGACTGGTTTTCTTGGACCCCACTTAACAGTACGATGGTTCCTATGACACAACATGAATAAAGTAAAACTACGAAGGATCTAAGTCTTCGAGTTCCATAGGCTTCATGGGGAGTCTTCATATGTCATTGTCTTCGACATGAATGTCTTCATGAACCACCATTGTCTTCAATGTCTTCGTACATTTTTAGGGGTCATCTCTGGTAACTAAACCGAATCAATGAGGGACTTCTACCTGTGTTATCCTGCAATTCTCACAAACACATTAGTCCCTCAACTAGGTTTGTCGTCAATACTCCAAAACCAACTAGGGGTGGCACTAGATGCACTTACAGTGCTGTCCTACGGTTCCCTCTGTCTCACGCAAACATGAGGGGTCCCCATTGTAGGGTGTTGCAATACGTTCATAATTTGCTTATTGTCAGTTGCTGGAGTGACAAAAGCCTGAACACGGATAGGTGGGTTATTGTGTATGGGAGTAAAGAGGAATTGATACTTAATGCTATGGTTGAGTTTTACCTTAATGATCTTTAGTAGCTGCGGATGCTTGCTAGAGTTCCAATAATAAGTGCATATGATCCAAGTAGAGAAAGTATGTTAGCTCATGCCTCTCCCTCATATAAAATTGCAAGAATAATTACCGGTCTAGTTATCGACTGCCTAGGGACAAATGACTTTCCTATTGACAAAAGCTATCTACTTTTACTGTCTCACAATTTAATCGTAGTTTTATTCTTGCAAAGTACTCGTAGTTTTATTCTTGCCAAGTAGTTTTATACTTGTTGTACGTAAATCGAACGTCAAGTGTGCGTAGAGTTGTATCTGTGGTCGATAGAACTTCATGGAATATTTGTTCTACATTTAGCTCCTCGTTAGATTCGACACTCTTATTTATCAAAAAAGGCTAAAAACGATCCTCTATACTTGTGGGTTATCAAGTCCTTTTTCCGGCACCGTTGCCGGGGAGCAATAGCATGGGGTGAATATTCTCGTGTGTGCTTGTTTTCTTTATCACTAAGTAGTTTTTATTTTTTGTTCTAAGTTGTTCTCTATCTTTAGCTATAGATATGTGATACGTCTCCATCATATCTTCTTTTCCAAACTCTTTTGCCCTTGTTTTGGACTCTAATTTGCATGATTTGAATGGAACTAACCTGGACTGACACTATTTTCAGCAAATTGCCTTGGTGTTATTTTTGTGCAGAAATAAGAGTTCTTGGAATGACCCGAAACTTCACAAAGAATATTTTTGGAATAGATAAAAAGTATTGGTGAAAGAATCAATAGAGGGGGACCCACCTGTTGTCCACAATGGCGGAGGGCGCGCCCACCCCCCTAGGGTGCACCCCCTGCCTTGTGGGTCTCCTGGACCTCCACCGACCTCAACTCCAACTCCATATATTCATGTTAGGGGAGAAAAAAATCAGAGAGAAGGATTCATCATGTTTTACAATACGGAGCCGCCACCACCTCCTGTTCTTCCTCGGGAGGGCAGATCTAGAGTCCATTTTGGGCTCCGAGGAGAGGTAATCGTCGCCAACATCATTGTCAACCATCCTCCATCACCAATTTTATGATGCTCACCGCTGTGCATGAGTAATTCCATCGTAGGCTTGCTGGACGGTGATGGGTTGGATGAGATTTATCATGTAATCGAGTTAGTTTTGTTAGGGTTTGATCCCTAGTATCCACTATGTTCCGAGATTGATGTTGCTATAACTTTTCTATGCTTAATGCTTCTCACTAGGGCCCGAGTGCCATGATTTCAGATCTGAACTTATGTTTTCATGAATATATTTGTGTTCTTGATCATATCTTGCAAGTTGTAGACACCTATTATGAGTTATGATCTGCATACCCCAAGGTGACAATAATTGGGATTCTTTCCGGTGATTACCGTAGTTTGAGGAGTTCATGTATTCACTAAGTGCTAATGCTTTGGTCCAGTTCTCTATTAAAAGGAGGCCTTAATATCCCTTAGTTTCCATTAGGACCCTGCTGCCATGGGAGGGTAGGACAAAATATGTCATGCAAGTTCTTTTCCATAAGCACGTATGACTATATTCGAAATACATGCCTACATTATATTGATGAATTGGAGCTAGTTCTGTGTCACCCTAGGTTATAACTGTTGCATGATGAATGCCATCCAACATAATTCTCCATCATTAATCCATTGCCTATGAGCTTTTCACATATTGATCTTTGCTACGTTACTTTGCCGTTGCCATTGTTACAATTGCTACAAAACTGCTACTGTTACTTTTGCCATAGTTATCGTTACTTCCATACTACTTTCCTACTAAAAAATTTGAGGCAGATATTAAGTCTTTCAGGTGTGGTTGAATTGACAACTCAGTTGCTAATACTTGAGAATATTCTTTGGCTCCCCTTGTGTCAAATCAATAAATTTGGGGTGAATACTCTACCCTCAAAAACTGTTGCGATCCCCTATACTTGTGGGTATCAAGACCTTTTTCTGCCGCCATTGCTGGGGAGCATAACTCTATTCTCTGAGTCACTTGGGATTTATATCTGTTGATCACTATGAAGAATTTGAAAAATACCAAAACCAAGATCTATCCCTCAACTATGAGGGGAGGTAAGGAACTGCCATCTAGATGTGCACTTGATTCACCTTCTATTTTGAGTAAACTTGCGACACCTACACCTCCTATTGATTCTGATATGTTGCATGTTATTGATGATGTCACTTCTACTATGAATGATGCTGATGATGCTACCACTTTGCTTGTTAAAACTGTACCACTGGGTGAATTACTTGATGAACATTTTGTTAGAGTTAGAACTATTGATTATGTTAAAGATGATGATATTTCCGAAACCGATGAAATTATTGAAACTGAAAACTTTGAAACACCTGATAAGACTAGCTCTCCTTGGTATGAATTTCCTGTTGTACCTGAGGGTTATATTATGGATGAAGAAACTGCTAGAGACTTTTTTGCTTGCAATGATAGAGATGATCTTAAGAAACTATTAGCTAAGCTGAAAGAAAAATATTTGAATGCTAGAATGCAATATGATCCTAAGTTTGCTACTTCACCTATCTTTGTTACTGATAAGGATTATGAATTCTCTGTCAACCCTGAGTTAATTACTTTGGTCGAATCTGATCCTTTCCATGGTTATGAATATGAAACTGTTGTGGCACATCTGATCCTTTCCATTGGTAGGAAACATGGTAAAGAAAGAGAACCATGGGTTCAGAAACCTATGCCTTTTCCTCCTAAACCATGTAAGAAAAAGGATGATGAGGATTTTGAGCGCTTTGCTGAAATGATTAGACCTATCTCTTTGCGTATGCGTTTGACTGATATTCTAAAAATGTCTCCTTATGCTAAGTATATGAAAGATATTGTAACTAATAAAAGAAAGATACCGGAAACTAAAATTTCCACCATGCTTACTAATTATACTTTTAAGGGTGGAATACCAAAGAAACTAAGAGATCCAGGAGTACCAACTATACCATGCTCCATTTAAAGAAATTATGTTAAGACTGCTTTATGTGATCTTGGAGCCGGTGTTAGTGTTATGCCTTTCTCTTTATATCATAAACTTGAATTGAATAAGTTGACACCTACTGAAATATCTTTGCAAATGGCTGATAAATCAACTGCTATACCCATCAGTATTTGTGAGGATGTGCCTGTTGTGGTTGCAAACGTTACTATCTTAATGGACTTTATTATTCTTGATATTCCCGAGGACGACAGTATGTCAATCATCCTTGGTAGACCCTTTTTGAATATTGTAGGGTTGTTATTGATTGCAACAAAGGTAATGTCAATTTTCATGTTAATGGTAATGAGCATACGGTACACTTTCCGAAGAAACAACCTCAAGTTCATAGTATCAATTTTATTGGAAAACTTGCAACTATTACTATTGGAGGTTTTGAATTCCCTCTCCCTACTGTCAAAAAAGAAGTATGATATTCTTATTGTTGGGGACATGCATATCCCCGTTGAGGTAACCTAGTGTTATTCGAAAGTTCTCCGGTTTCATGTTATTCGAAAGAAGTTTGTTAATAAGACTTGATCAACCTTGTTAATGGATTCCTTTTGATGAGCATGAGATGGATGAATTTAGAAAGCACAACTTTCTGTACCTACTTTCTACTTTCTGTTATTTAGAATAAATAAAGTAAAAATAGTATTTTCTGTATGTTTTCTGAATTATCCGTGCAATAAAAAATGTCCCAAAAATAGAAGTTCTCCAAATGCCCTGAAAATTTAGTATGATTTTTTATAGAATATTTTAGAATTTTTGGCACTGAGAATGCACCAGGGGGCTGCACCAGTGGGCCACAAGGGTGGAGGGAGCGCTCTACCCCCGTGGGCGTGCCCCTGCCTTGTGGGTCCCACGTGGGCCCCCCTCACTTATTCCAGCACCCATCCACTCCGTCTTCCTACAGAAAAAATCATCCTGTTGCTCAAATCCGTGTTCTAGATCATCTTGCTACCATATTTGATCTCCTTGTGCAAAGCTCCATTAGCAAAACTCTTTTGGGGGATTGTTCTTCGGTATGTGACTCCTCTAATGGTCCAATTAGTTTTTGTTCTAGTGCTTTATTTATTGCAATTTTTTGCTATTGTGGTGACCTCGTTCTTGAGCTTGCATGTCAAATTTATATGGTCCAAAGTAGTTTTGATGCATGATATAGCCTCTAGGCACTTGCAGTAGTAGTTGCTATCAATCTTGTTGAGTTTTGTTCACTTTTATTTTGAGTCACTAAAAATTTCTGAAATTTTTCAGAGGAAAAAAATGTTTAGGAAAAATGTACCAAGGTGGTTCCTCGATGAAGCAAGCACTGAGGCTAGCGATATGTGAGCCGGACCTTGAACCACCAAGCGAAGCTCAAGTACGGCCTTGCAAATGTCCATTGGATTAATTCATGGTTCATGCAGGTTTCAAAGAGGAATTTGATGCATACGTACGGAATGCGGATCTTGAGGACTTCGTATCAGATAAGTGTCCTCAATACTATCAACTCATTGATTCATTTGTGCGAAGGTTTAAGTTTACATCTCAGTGCATACCCATACTATTTTATTTGATCTTTATGATGAATCATATACCATGGACCTTGAAGATTTTAATACTACATGCAATATCCCACAATGGGGCATTCATAGCAAGCCTCATAAAACCGAGTACAATGATTTCCTTGCTAGCATCACTATAGGAGAAACTAGAAATTCACACAAGCCTCCATGGGGAGCATTCATTTTCCTGCCATACATTATTTTGCTCTCTTCATAGGCAGATGCATTAATGGTAAACATGATCATAGCCACCTTTGTGCATCAGATCTTTGTGTCCTCAAGTGTGCAGTATTGGGTGATAAGCGATATAATTTAGGGGCTATTATTGCTAGGAGGTTACACCTTAATGCTAAAGATGGAGATCTCTTTGGTGGGATTTATGCCACCCGTTTAGCTAATTATCTTGGAGTACCCATAAGGGGGAATGACATTGAGTTACCACATGCTTTTCTTGATTTCAATGCTTTGGTGCGCTATCAGTTTCTTGAGAGGAACGAACAGTCCCTCCAATACTGACTAATCTTTGACCGGCAGTGTGCTGTCCATATCACCCTTCCTGCTCCTGCCTTCTTTAACTTTAAGTACAAAGGGAGATATTTTATAACCAGAGAGGAGGCAAACGAGTATGAGAGAGAGGTGGAGGCCGCTCGCCTCCATGCTGCAGCCCTTCAGGCAGTAGCTGTTGCATCCCAATATAACCCCGACTACAACTTTGGATATTCGCCAGGCCAGCCATGGGCATAGACCAACTTAGGCCAAAAGCCTAAGCTTGGGGGAGTACGTATCTCTCACCGACATTATATTCCTGTTCACACACTCATTCCAGTTGTCGGTGTTCATACTTTTTCATTGTATTATCCATGTTAGTTTATTTCTTTTTCTTGCATTCTTCTTGTGTGTTTGAAAACTTTGAGAAAAATCAAAAAAATTAGTTGTAGCTTCTTTTAGTTTCCTTTCCGTGTTCATTCAGTTGTAGTATTAAAAGAAAACCCCCCAAAAATCATGTTCTTCTTTTGCTTGTTGGGAGCTTTCCCATGTAAATAGCTTTTCTCGTTCTTGTTTTACCTCCTTTAGAAAAACAAAAACTCCAAAAATATTTCAGTGTGTTTCTTTGAAATTCTTTTTCCTTACTTTGGGTCGAGAGGAGAAGACCATGATGAAAATGATGAGTGGCTCGGATATGCATTATCGTTGATCTAGCAAAGAACCCATATTACCTTGTCTTCTCCTTTGAATAAATGTTTATAGATTCCAACTTAGTCCAATGGACGTGCACTATTATTATTACCCACACCGTTTGGTCGTGCAAGTGAAAGGCAATAATGACGATATATGATGAAATGATTGAGATGAGGAAAAGCTGGTATGAACTCGACCTATCTTATTTTTGTAAATATGATTAGTTCATCGTTCTTGATTCAGCTTATTATGAATGAAACATGTTTGCAATGCCAATTAGAGATTATAGTTACTCATGCCATGCTTAATTAGCTAGGAGTTTATAATGGTTTACCTTGTGTGCCAACATGCTTTTAAAATGGTTGTGATGTGGTATGATAGGATGGTATCCTCCTTTGAATGATTCGAGTGGCTTGAGTTGGCACATGTTCACGCATGTAGTTGAAACAAAATCAACATAGCCTATACGATATTTATGTTCATTGTGATTTATATCCTACTCATGCTTGCACTCAATGTTGGTTAATCTCAATGCATGTTTATGACTGTTGTCGCTCTCTAGCTGGTCGCTCCTCAATCCCTTGCTAGCCTTCACTTGTACTAAGAAGGAATACTGGTTGTGCATCCACTTCCATAAACCCAAAGTTGTTCCATATGAGTCCACCATACCTACCTATATGCGGTATTTACCTTCCGTTCCAAGTAAATTTGCATGTGCCAAACTCAAAACCTTCAAATGATAATCTGGTTTGTATGCTCGAATCACTCATGTAGCGACTGGAGGCTGTCAGTATCTTCCATGCTAGGTGGGTTATTCTCACGATGAGTGGACTCCACTCATCATTCACGAGAAAATGGCTGGTAATCGGGATGCCCAGCTCCATGCTCAAATCAAATCAAAATATAATTACAAACAAAACTTCCCCGGGATTGTTGTTAGTTGGACAGTACCCATTGTTTCGGACCAGCCGTGGAGTGTGCTTGTTGGTGGAGGGGGGGTATAAACTTTACCATTCTGTTTGGGAACCACCTATAATGTATCTAGTATGGAAGATACAGAGATCTCTTGGTTGTTATGTTGAGAATGAATGCATACCACTCAAAATATTATTTATCTCTGTTTCAAAAAGCTCGAGCTCTGGCACTTCTACAAATCCCTGCTTCCCTCTATGAAGGGCCTATCTATTTACTTTTATTGCCGGGTCATCATCCTCTTATAAAAAGCACCGGTTAGAGAGCACCACTGTCATTTGTATGCATTGTTATTAATTGATAGTGAGTATGACTGGATCTCTTTAATTTACCATGAATTACAATGTCCAGTCAGTCCTTGATCTTTAGGGGTTGCTCTGCATTTATGTTTTGCGGTCTCAGAAAGGGCTAGCGAGATACCCTTTTGTTATATCATATCATGGTTGTTTTGAGAAAGTGTTGTCACACGAGATTTATTATTAATGCTCGCTAGCTGATTATGCCATTGATATGAGTAAATGTGAGACCTAAATGTTATTGCGAATATGGTTAGTTCATAATATTTGCTGAAAACATGAATGATGGCTTTACATATTTGCAACAACAAGATCAAACAGAGTTTGTAAAAGTTTTCTTTATCACTTTCAGTTTTGTCAACTGAATTGTTTGAGGACAAGCAATGGGTTAAGCTTGGGGGAGTTGATACGTCTCCATCGTATCTACTTTTCCAAACTCTTTTGCCCTTGTTTTGGACTCTAATTTGCATGATTTGAATGGAACTAACCCAGACTGACGCAGTTTTCAGCAGAATTGCCTTGGTGTTATTTTTGTGCAGAAATAAAAGTTCTCAGAATGATCTAAAACTTCACGGAGAATATTTTTGGAATAAATAAAAATATTAGCGAAAGAATCAACAGAGGGGGACCCACCTGCTGTCCACAAGGGTGGAGGGCGCACCCACCCCCCTAGGGCGCGCCCCCTGCCTTGTGGGTCCCCTGGACCTCCACCGACCTCAACTCCAACTCCACATATTCACGCACAGGGAGAAAAAAATCAGAGAGAAGGATTCATCGCGTTTTACGATACGGAGCCGCCGCCACCTCCTGTTCTTCCTCGGGAGGGTAGATCTGGAGTCCGTTTTGGGCTCCGAAGAGAGGAAATCGTCGCCATCCTCCATCACCAATTTCATGATGCTCACTGCTGTGCATGAGTAATTCCATCGTAGGCTTGCTGGATGGTGATGGGTTGGATGAGATTTATCATGTAAACAAGTTAGTTTTGTTAGGGTCTGATCCCTAGTATCCACTATGTTATGAGATTGATGTTGCTATGACTTTGCTATGCTTAATGCTTGTCAATAGGGCCTGAGTGCCATGATTTCAAATCTGAACCTATTATGTTTTCATGAATATATTTGTGTTCTTGATCCTATCTTGCAAGTTCTAGACACCTATTACGAGTTATGATCCGCATACCCCAAGGTGACAATAATTGGGATTCTTTCCGGCGATTACCGTAGTTTGAGGAGTTCATATATTCACTAAGTGATAATGCTTTGGTCTGGTTCTCTATTAAAAGGAGGCCTTAATATCCCTTAGTTTCCATTAGGACACTGCTGCCACGGGAGGGTAGGACAAAAGATGTCATGCAAGTTCTTTTCCATAAGCACGTATGACTATATTCGGAATACATGCCTACATGATATTGATGAATTGGAGCTAGTTCTGTGTCACCCTAGGTTATAACTGTTGCATGATGAATGCCATCCGACATAATTATCCATCATTGATCCATTGCCTATGAGCTTTTCACATATTGATCTTTGCTATGTTACTTTGCCGTTGCCACTATTACAATTGCTACAAAACTGCTACCATTACTTTTGCCACCATTACCGTTACCGTTACTTCCATACTACTTTGCTACTAAAAACTTTGCTACAGATATTAAGTCTTTCAGGTGTGGTTGAATTGACAACTCAGCCGCTAATACTTGAGAATATTCTTTGGCTCCCCTTGTGTCGAATCAATAAATTTGGGTTGAATACTCTACCCTCGAAAACTGTTACGATCCCCCTATACTTGTGGGTTATCAATATGGAACATGAAACACCAAAAAAGTTAGTTGTAGTTGCTACTCAGGGAGATGGGGAACCTCCTAAAACCCTCGATGCTCATTATGTGAAAAATATTAAACACTACTTTGATAATCCTGAGCAAACCCCATTCAACTTGATAATGAAAGACACGTTGGATCAACGTGAATACTTTAGGGATTATTGCTTGACTCAAAAAGGGAAACTGTTATGGGATCAAATTCATATGTTGCATTGGTATGCTCGGGATTTATGCTCTAGATATGATTATACTTGTTGCTCTAGAATGAAGGCTCCACACCTTCCCTTTTCATGTGAATTTAGTGATAATGAAACCTTGGCTTGTTATGCTAATGGTAGATATGATTATTATGACGTGGAATGAATAGAAGAATTTGTTGCTTTTAAGGGTGCTTATGAAATTGAATCTTTGTTTGAAAAGTATTTGATGATTCAGTTTATAGACCTGGATATTTTGCTATACTTAAATATTGCTATGAGAATTATAAATACTATTCCGATATTGATGCATTTATTGAGAAAGTCTCCGCTGTCCAAGAAGATACTAATATTTTGCATGAGTCTATGGAAGAAGGAATTGATGAAACTATGAGCTCATAGGATGAAAAAGATGATGAGGAGAGTGAAGAACAAAAGGAGGAAGAGCAGATTGATCACCCGTGCCCACCTCCTAATGAGAGTAACTCTTCAACTCATTAATTTCCCTTCGTTCTTACTGAAGGATGAATGCTATGATAATTGCTATGATCCCATTGATTCGTTTGAAATATCCCTTTTTGATGAACTTGATGCTTTTTATGCTTGTGGCTATGATGCCAATATGAATTATGCTTATGGAGATGAACTTGCTATTGTTCCTTATGTTAAACATGAAATTTTTGCTATTGCACCCACACATGATAGTCCTATTATCTTTTTGAATTCTTCAAACTACACTATATCGGAGAAGTTTGCACTTATTAAGGATTACATTGATGGGTTGCATTCTACCACTACACATGATGATTTTGATGAATTTAATATGCATGTGCTTGCTGCTCCTACTTGCAATTATTATGAGAGAGGAACTTGCTACTTCTTGAGCTTGCGTTGATTTTTCCCTTGAAGAGGAAAGGGTGATGCAGCAAAGTAGAGATAAGTATTTCCCTTGGTTTGAGAACCAAGGTATCAATCCAGTAGGAGAAAATGCTCAAGTCATTGAATACCAGCACAAACAATGAAAGAACTTGCACCCAACATGATAAAGGGGTTGTCAATCCCTTCACGGTTACTTGCAAAAGTGAGATCTGATAGAGATAGATAAACGATAAAGTAAATATTTTTGGTATGTTTGGTTTATAGATCGGAAAGTAAAAGATTGGAAAATAGTAGACCAGAAACTTATATGATGGAAAATAGAACTTCTATGATGGAAAATAGACCCAGGGGCCATAGGTTTCACTAGAGGCTTCTCTGAAGATAGCAAATAATACGGTGGGTGAACAAATTACTGCCGAGCAATTGATAGAAAAGCGCAAAGTTATGACGATATCTAAGGCAATGATCATGAATATAGGCATCACATCCGTGTCAAGTAGACCGAAGCGATTCTGCATCTACTAATATTGCTCCACACATCGACCGCTATCCAGCATGCATCTAGAGTATTATGTTCATAAAAATGGAGTAATGCATTAAGTAAGATGACGTGATGTAGAGGAATTAACTCAAGCAATATGATGAAAACCCCATCTTTTTATCCTTGATGGCAACAATAAAATACGTGCCTTGCTGCCCCTACTGTCACTGGGAAAGGACACCACAAGATTGAACCCAAAGGTAAGCACTTCTCCCATTGCAAGAAAAACCAATCTAGTTGGCCAAACCAAACCGATAGTTCGAAGAGAACTACAAAGATATCAAATCATGCATAAAAGAATTCAGAGAAGATTCAAATAATATTCATAGATAAAGCTGATCATAAATCCACAATTCATCGGATCTCGGCAAACACACCGCAAAAAAGTATTACATCGAATAGATCTCCAAGAACATCGAGGAGAACATGGTATTGAGAATCAAAGAGAGAGAAGAAGCCATCTAGCTACTAGCTATGGACTCGTAGGTCTATGGTAAACTAGTGACAATTCATCGGAAGGGCAATAGAGTTGATGTAGAAGCCCTTCGTGATCGAATCCCCCTTCGGCAGGGTGCCGAAAAAGGTCCCTAGATGGGATCTCACGGGTACAGAAGGTTGCGGCGGTAGAAAGGTGTTTTCGTGGATGCCTCTGATGGTCTGGGGATATATGAGAATATAGGCGAAAGAATTAGGTCAGGAGGTGCACGAGGGGCCCACAAGGGTGGGGGCGCGCCCTACCCCCTGGGCACGTCCTCCGTCCTTGTGCCCGCCTCGTGGCTCCGCTGACTTCATCTCCAAGCCTCCTGGTTGTCTTATGGTCCAAGAAAAATCACCGCGAAGGTTTTATTCCGTTTGGTATTCCTTTTCTGCGAAAATCAAAAATAGGGGAAAACAAGAACTAGCACTGGGCTCTAGGTTAATATATTAGTCCCAAAAATAATATAAAATAGCATATTAATGCATATAAAACATCCAAAATAGATAATATAATAGCATGGAACAATCAAAAACTATAGATATGTTGGAGACGTATCAGAACTACATCCCCACCTCTCTATGTTTCCAACACGATAGAATTGCAAGAAATTGCTTATACTATGCATTGGCCTTTACTTGATGTGCATGAATTGTTCTTGTATGACATGCTGATGCATAGGAAGAGAGTTAGACTTCGTCATTGCATGATATATGTTGCTTTGTGCTCACTACTAAATTATAAATCATTGTTAATTACAATTGGCTTTGATATACCTTGGGATCCAGGTGGATCCATTACTTGAGCACTTAATGCCTAGCTTTAAACAAAGCGCTGCCAGGGAGACAACCCGGAAGTTTTAGAGACTCATTTATTTCTGATAAGTACTTTTATAAAGTTCAAAAACAAAAAATATAGAGGGGAACCTAAAAACCTTTTTTCTAAAAGATAACCGATTGAAAGGTGATGCATTGGAGAAGTGAGGGTCGACCTTGAACACTTGTGTTCATGCTCATGGAAACAATGTAAATTTTTCATGGAAGTTTCTCACAAAAATAATTATCCCCTTGTACGAATCCATTGTATTATATACATAATGTGCCAAGATTTGCCTTTAGGATTATTAGATTGCTTGTTGGTATGTGCGGTGCAAAAACAGAAACTTTGGCTGTAGTGTGTGATTTTACATTGTTTTACTGGAATGTCGAAAGTTTCTGACACCTTCTGCACGGTATTGCTATACAAATTGTTTGTTTTTCTCCTAATTTTTCATAATTTAAGGAATAACAGAAGTATGGTTAGAGTTTAGATTACTACAGACTGTCCTGTTTAAGAAAGAATCTCTTTTTGATGCATTGTTTTGCTTGCTTTGATGAAACTGTCGATTTATCGATGGTATAAGCCATGGAGAAGTTATAATACTATAGCTAGAACGCAAAACAAAATGTGAATTGGTTTGCAACAGTACTTAAAATAGTGATTTGCTTTATTATACTAACGGATCTCACTAGTTTTCTGTTAAGTTTTGTGTGGATGAAGTGTTCAAAGATCGAGGAGGTCTCGATATGAGGAGAAGGAGGAGCGACAAGAGTTCAAACTTGGGGATGTCCAAGGCACCCAAAATAAATATCCAAGGAGACTCAAGCATCTAAGCTTAGGGATGCCCCGGAAGGCATCCCAACTTTCATCAATAAGTATCAGTATATTTTCATTTTCGTTTTGTTCATGTGATATGCGTAAATCTTGCAGCGTCTTTTGTGTATAGTTTTCAGTTTTCTTTTATGCACTATGCTGGTATGAGATAGTCCATGGTTGATTTATAGAATGCTCATTGCACTTCACTTATATCTTTTGAGTATGGATTTATAGAATGCTTCATGTGCTTACTTATATCATTTGAAGGTTGGATTGCCTGTTTCTCTTCACGTGGAAAACCGTTGTTTGTAGAATGTTCTTTTGCTTCACTTATATTTATTAGGGAATGATATTTTGTAGAAAGAATTAAACTCTCATGCTTCACTTATATATATTTAGAGAGTCAACAAGAATTGGTCATTTGCATGGTTAGTAATATAATCCTACATAAAACTTAATGTCGGTGTACAAAAGTAGGGGCTCTCCTTTTGACCCCTTTACTTGTGCATGGGCAGTCAGAGCCATGCACCGTGGCCACACTTAACAGGGCAGAGGAGGGAAGCCAGAGAGAAGCCGAAGCACAAGATAACCGAGGCAACGCCAAGACCAGAAGCGCAGGAGAGCAAGAGGGCGAGGTAGACTCCCTCGGCAAGATCCTTGCTGAGGCAGCCTCCGTAGCCCCGGCAAGGGCCTTGCCGGGGCAACTTGCCAAACTCCAGCAGAGCGAACCACCCTTGAGCCGACAGGCTCCAACCCAATCAACTACATTGGAGCCAAGGCTCGGGAGGCACCTCTGTGGTGGCATGCAAATCTTCGTCAAGATCATAAACATATGAGTCCAGATGAGGACCAGAAGACGGCGACCCTCGGCAGGATCCTAGACGAGGAAATCCACAAGACCCCCGGCAAGACTCTTGACGGGGATGACAGCAACGCCACGGCAAGACCCTTTCCGGGGCCCCAGCAAGATCCTTGCCTAGGGCATCAGCAGGAGCACTGCCAGGCCTGCGCCAGCCAAGACTCCACCACCGTCCCCATGCAGCGGCCTCTACACCAACCGAGCAAGCTCCCGCATGGTGGCATGCAAGCCTTCCTGAAGGCTCCACCACCATGCCAGCCCAGTGGCCAGCCAACGTGGCGTCATGATGCCCCGTCAGCTCGGACGCATGTCAAGGCCAGGCAAGGTGGCGACAGCTGGGACGTGATTCCCTGGCATCCCCGATAAAGCAAGGGGGCACGTCAGCAGCACATTAAATGCATTTATCCGACGGTCCGAGAGGATAGGCTCATCGACTGTAGACCTTTCCACCTCCTGTGTGCCACTGTGGCAACCCCTTTTTGCCTATAAAAGGAGGCCCGAGGCGACCAGGAGAGGGACTCGGCTCTTTTGGGCAAGTTGCACCCCGTAGCTAGCTAAAGAACACAAGAACACACTCAAATACATCCACCAAAGCAGGACTGGGGTATTACGCATCTTCGCGGCCCGAACCTGGGTAAATGATCCGTGTGCTTCCTATCAGACCCGCTCTTTGCACAACCTCGCACTCTCCAACCGTAGAAAGGATCCGAGTGACCCCATAGGTGTCGTACCCACCGACATCTTTGGTGCACCAGGTAGGGGGCGTGGTTGTGAAAATCTGGTCTGGCAGTCAGCCTAGTAGTTTTTGATCGTCATGGCTCCCAAGAAGAAGGCCACGGTGGTCGGTTCGTCGGGAGCAGAACGGCCCGTACCAGTGCGGTCGAGCAGCGGGCCGGTCGCGGACAAAACCCGAGGCGCGACCCGCGAGCACCAACAGCGCTCTGGCAGTTAGAGCCTAGCGAGCGGCATCGTTCATGCGCAAGGTGACGGACCGCACGCCGCAAGATCCAGAGAAGGAGCTGGGGTCCCCGCAGGCGGTGCGGGACGCTCCAGGGCGTCGCCGTGCCACCCGCGGGCGGCGCGACGACCTCCAGGATGCCTACCCGGCGCCCACAGCACTCTTCCCAGGTTGTGCGCGACGAGCAGCGTCACCACGCCGATGACCCTGGACACCACCGTGGGAAGAGTCCTGTGTGTCATCCGCGGGACGAAGGAGGCCAGCATGCCCACCGAAGTGCTGGCGAAAATGGCGCACAGCCGCTGGGCCGTGACAGAGCTCCTTCTAACATGGTTAGAAGTCGAAGCATGCTACGGTCCATGCAGCTTTCGCTGCCACCCACGCCAGCAGAAGCCTTGGCGCCCGTGCAGCTGCTCCTCGACTTCCCTCCTACTGCAGAAAAGCTCGACGAGTGGAGAGCCACTATTCGGAGCCTCGTCGGCGTCGCCCACAAGGACGAGCCACGGCCGGTGGGGCCCTTGGACCGGTGCTCCACCGAGCCACTGCGCACCGGCGGTGGAGGGGTCGGAGGCGCCACGGCTACGGTGCACTCTCCTCCTCCACGCCAGCCACCGCGGATGTCGGCGCGTCTTGATGGCGCTTGTGATGAAATTTCCGTAGCATCGTCCGACCCACGGACCCACCGCGACCAACGCCAGGTTCTTCGGGAGCGAGCCCATGAAGACGCTCGAACCACCATCGAGCGCCGGCACGATATGCGCCACCAGTTAGACAGGCGGGCGGGGCCCGCTATGGACCACCCAGCACCGGGAGGCTCCGCCGGCCTACCTTACGAGGTGGGTTGCCCAGCCTTTACCTGTGAGATGCGGCAGTTCCAGTGGCCGTCCCACCGCACGTTCAAGCCCGACGTGGGCGAGAAGTACAATGGCAAGACCCATTCGTAAGAGTTCCTCAGCATCTACACCATCGCGATGCAAGCCGCTGGAGCTCGTGACAACAAGGTGCTTGCTAACTACTTCCCGTTGGCCCTGAAACCCAATGTCATGTCTTGGCTGATGCACTTGCGGTGGATTCCATTTCTTCTTGGTCGGATCTGTGTCATGAGTTCGTTGGGGCCTTCACTGGAGGCCACCAAGCTCATGGCCAGGCGAGTGATTTGCATATCATTCCCCAGAAGGAAGGCGAAAACCTGCGCAAGTACATACAGAGGTTCAGCCGAGTGCAATACAACATCCCAGATGTTCATCCCGCCGCCATGATCAGCGCATTCCATCAGAATGTGCATAACCGTAAGATGCGTGAAGAGCTGGCAATGAACAAGGTCAAGGATGTGGCCGAACTTTATGTTCTAGCCGATAGATGCACCCGGGCTGAACAGGGAAGGAAGTACTCCGGCGAAGACACTGGTGCGGAAACCAACTCTACCGACGAAGACACCGCCGCCCCGACGAAGAAGGGCCGGCGTCGCAACAGGAAACGCAAGGACAAGACCGTGCTTGCCGTCGAGGGATCCGGCGACACCAGCGCCGCCAAGAAGGCCAAGGCAGACGACCCCGACAAGGAGATTCCTGGGTGTGCCGCTTGCCGAGCCTTGGCGGCTGTCGACAAGCCAGGGGCTCCGACAAGCAGTACTGCAAGATCCACCGCACCAAGGGCCAGGACCTCCAGAACTGCCGACAAGTTGAGCTGCTTGCTAAAAAGCAAAAAGCCGAATATGAGAGGCGGAACAAGGAGAAGGGTCAGGATGGCGCCGAAGGATCCGGCAAGAAGCGTGGCGGCCAAGGAGGCCGCCGCGGCAAGGACAACCAACAAGAGAGGCCCGCTCGGGGCCGCGACAAGAAGCAGGAAGACGACGATCATGACGAGGATGACGAGTCCGGCGAGCATGAGTTCCAGAAGGCTATAGGGGCCATGTGCGTCGATGGTGGCGCCTCGCTGCATACTTCTCACCGCCAGCTTAAGCAGTGGGCGCGTGAGATCACAGAAGCAGAGCCGTCGTTCGACGCTCAGAAGCCGCTGAAGTGGTCCAGCACGCCCCTCATCTTTGACGCCGAGGACCACCCTGATCGCACAACCGTGGTTGGGTGTTTGCCGTTGTTGGTTTCACCAACAATACGCAACCTCAAGGTGAACAAGATGCTAGTTGACGGACGAGCCGGTCTGAAGTTGATCTCACCCGTTGTGATCATAAGGCTGCAAATTCCTGATGGAGACCTCAAGGAAACGGGCATGTTTCAAGGGCTCAACCCGGGAAGGAGTCAGCCGAAGTTAAAGATCACACTGCCTGTGACGTTTGGAGGCGAGCTGAACTACATGACGGAGAAGATTGTCTTCGATGTAGCCAAGATCCCTTTGCCCTACAACGGGATTCTTGGTCGCCCGGCACTAGCCAAGTTCATGGCGGCATCACATTATGCCTACAACACGCTGAAGATGCCTGGGCCGATGACCATCATCACTGTTCCTTGCGACAAGAAGGGTGCGTTGATCTCCGCTGACCAACTCTACCAGGAAGCGGTTGCAGCAGCTGCCACCAAGGCGCCTGCTCCTGCCGCCGAAGTCCCGGGAGGGAAGAAGAAGACCGGCAGGACCTCTCGCACCCACTCCGGCAAGCGCACCTCTTTGGAGTGCTGTGCTACCATTGAGGACGTGCCAGAGAGCTCCACCGGCAAGAGCAAGAAATCCAGAGCTGCACCACCAGAGACCAAGAGGGTGTCCGTCAAGGAGGATAGCACGGGAGGGGCTTTCACCTTAAGCTCCGCCCTCAACGGCAAATAGGAAAGCGCGCTCATCACTTTCCTGCGGGAGAATGTTGATGTGTTTGCATGGCAAGCATCCAATATCCCGGCGTTCCCAGGGAAGTGATTGAGCACCATCTTGCTGTCTGTCCCCATGCACGACCCGTCAAGCAGAAGGTCAGGAAGCAAGCTTTGGAATGGCAAGAGTTCATCATAGAGGAGATCAGAAAATTGGAAGTGGTAGGCTTGGTAAGAGGAGTGCTCCACCAAACGTGGTTGGCCAATCCGGTGGTGGTGCACAAGGTGAACGGGAAGTGGAGGCTATGTATTGATTACACGGACATCAATAAGGCTTGTCCTAAGGACCCCTTCCCATTGCCACGCATTGACCATATTGTTGACTCCACGGCCGGGTGGGATCTGTTATCATTCCTCAACGCCTACTCGGGCTACCACCAGATCTTCACGGCAAAGGAAGATGAAGAGAAGGCAACATTCATCACCCCATGTGGTACGTATTGATTTTTGCGGATGCCTTTCGGGTTGAAGAGTGCTGGCTCGACATTCGCAAGGGCGGTCCAAATTGGTTTTGAGCCCCAGCTACATAGAAATACGGAAGCCTATATGGATGACATAGCCAAAACCAAGGAGAAGGCAACCCTTGTACAAGACTTAGAAGAGACGTTTGCCAACCTACGCAAGATCAACCTCAAGCTGAACCCTGAGAAGTGTGTCTTCGGCGTTCTATCTGGCAAACTTCTTGGGTTCTTTGTGTCGCAGCGTGGGATCGAGGCAAACCCGGACAAAATCAAGGCTATCGAGCAAATTGAGGCACCCAAGCAGATCAAGGATGTGCGTCGGCTCACTGGCTGCGTTGCTGCCATGAGCAGATTCATCTCCAAGTACGCTGAGCGTGCCCTTCCCTTTTTCAAGATCTTGAAGAAGGCGGGCCCAATGGAGTGGACCCCAGAGGCCGAGACAGCATTGCAGGATCTGAAGAAATACCTTTCCTCTAGACCAATACTGGTTGCGCCTAAACCACAAGAGCCATTGCTACTGTATCTAGCGGCAATGAATCAAGTGGTCAGTGCAGCGCTAGTGGTGCAGAGGGAGGTCGGTGAAGAGGCAGTGGCGATGGCGGGACTGGCGGATGGCAATCCAGAGATTCCCCTGACAGGGCCCGATGCCGACAAGGCAAGGCCCCCGGTGGAGTCTGATGCCATCAAGACAGGCCCCATGCAATCAAATGAGGCGGTGCAGAAGAAGAAGATGATGCAGCACCCGGTTTACTTTGTCAGCTCCCTCCTATAGGGGGCTAGGTCAAGGTACTCTGGCGTGCAGAAATTGGTCTTCGGCCTCCTTATGGCCTCGAGGAAGCTGCGTCACTACTTCCAAGCACACGAAATCACCGTCGTTACCCACCTCCCATTACAACGGATACTGCACAACCCAAATGCAACCGGAAGGATTGTGGAGTCGGCCTTGGAGCTTTCGAGCTTTGGTTTGAAGCTTGAAAGTACTTCGACAATCCAGAGCAGAGTCTTGGCAGAGTTCATTGCAGAATGGACCTCAACGCCCGACGAAGAAATCCAGGAGATCACCCTCCCCGGCAAGGAAGCAAGTCGCAACTGGATCATGTACTTTGATGGGGCTTTCTCGCTGCAAGGCGCCGGTGCTGGTGTGCTGCTCGCCGCACCCACCGAAGAGCACCTCAAGTATGTAAGCTAGATGCACTTTCCCAGGGAGATGTCCACCAACAACTCTGCTGAGTATGAGGGGTTGCTTGCCGGCCTCAGGATTGCGGCGGACCTCGGGGTCAAAAAGCTCATCGTCAGGGGTGATTCATAGCTTGTCGTCAGACAAGTTAACAAAGATTATTAGAGCCCGTTGATGGATGCCTACGTAGATGAGGTGAGGAAGCTGGAGGAGTGCTTTGATGGTATACAAGCAGAGCATGTTCCCCGAGCGGAGAACGACATCGCCGATTACCTGTCAAAGCGCGCTGCATTCAAGTTACCTGTGGAACCAGGTACCTTTTTGCTTCGGTTAACTCAACCATCCGTCGAACCATCAATGGAGCAGAACAAATGGAGCAAATCAGGCCCCGACTAGTACTTTCCCGCCGAGCCCACAGGGGCCGCTGACAAAGGTGTTGCCGCGGATTCTGAGCCTGCCGAGGAGCGACTGATTCCGGCGGGTCGTCAGGCCTTGTCCATAGAGACGACCACCCCCATGGCAGAAGAAATGCCTTTTGGTCCTTGCCATCGAGCCCCAGGCTCCGGCATGGGCACAACATACCTCCTGATTCCTCCAAATAGGGGAGCTTCCTGAGGAGCAGGAAGAAGCGGAGAAAGTAGCCCGTTGGTCTGCCATGTATCAGTTCGTCGATGATGTCCTGTACAGGAAGCGACCGAACAGCGTGAAATTGAAGTGCATTCCCCGGGAGGAAGGACTGGAGCTGTTGGCGGAGATACACGGAGGCATATGTGGCTCCCACATAGGATCGAGGGCCCTTGCTGGCAAAGCGTTCCGGCAAGGTTTCTTCTGGCCCACTGCCCTCCAGGATGCAACGGCACTAGTAACCAAGTGTGAAGCATGTCAGTTCCACTCGAAGAAGCTTCATCAACCAGCTCAAGCCCTTCAAATAATCCCCCTCTCCTGGCCATTTCCGGTTTGGGGGATCGACATACTGGGCCCCTTTCCCCGTGCTGTCGGGGGCTTTGAGTACTTGTACGTTGCAATCGACAAGTTCACAAAGTGGCCGGAGGTGGAAGCAGTGAGAAAGGTGACAACACAGTCAGCCGTCAAGTTCTTCAAGGGAATAGTATGCCATTTTGGTGCGCCAAATAGAGTCATCACCGACAATGGGACGCAGTTCACAAGCCACACCTTCATGCAGAACACCCAAGACCTCGGCATCAAGGTCTGTTTCGCTTCCGTGGCACACCCACAGAGCAACGACTAGGCGGAGAGGGCAAATGCTGAAGTACTGCGAGGCCTGAGAACAAAGACTTTTGACAAGCTGCACAAAAGCGGAAGGCGCTGGATTGATGAGTTTCCGGCGGTTCTTTGGTCGATCAGAACGACGCCAATCGAGCCACCGGTCAGACACCCTTTGCCCTGGTATACGGGGCAGAAGCAGTTCTCCCCACGGAACTCATATACAGGTCACCTCGAGTGCTCGCTTATGACGATCTTGAGCAAGAGCGGTTGTGGCAAGATGACGCAACGCTCCTTGAGGAAGATTGTCTTCGGGCGACTGTGAGAGCAGCACGCTACCAGCATGCCTTGCGCCGCTACCATAGCCGCAAGGTTCATGCTCGAAGCTTTGAGAAGGCGACCTTGTTCTTCGGCGCGTTCAGTCGGCTAAGAATTCCAACAAGTTGACACCAAAATCGGAAGGCCCTTATCGGGTAATACGATTCTCGAACACCATGTAGTGCGAGAAATCCAACGGAGAAGATCAATTCTTGTGGGGAAAAGTGCGCAAACCTCTGCATGGTGTATAAACTAATCATGGTTAGCCATGTCCCCGGTTATGGACATATTGAGTATCTGGTACTTGAATTATTGATTTGATCTCATCACTCTATTTAATTAATTTGTTGGGTTGAATATTATTAATTTGGGATTGAGTTGGAGGAACCTTCTCAATGTTTTCAACAAACATTGTAGTTAAATAAGATCTATTCCTTTGTTGTAGGGAAAAACTAGCTTTTGCAAAAATAACCATAGAGCCTCCACCAGCCAAATATGCATATAGTTATAGTTGTTACATGTTCATTGCTCTATAGTGTTATTTTGCCAGCATATTCCATGTGCTGACCTACACAGGCTACAATGTATTACATTGCAGAGTTTTCAGACGAAGAGTAAGGTACGCTAGGTCGTTGTCGTGCACTCAGCTATGTTGTTGGAGTTGATGTACTCATTTACCTTCGAAGCTTCCGCAGTTGTCTTATTTAGATGGCCTTCAGCCATATTCTTGTAATAAGTTCTCTTTTGAGACATTCGATGTAATAAGTGTGTGATTGAACTCCGTTATAAATCCTCGAGTACTGTGTGTGTCAGCATTACCGATCCAAGGATGACACTTATACATAGAGATTTGATCATCTGAGATTGAATCGCTACAAGATGGTATCAGAGCACACGCTGACTGTAGGACGCGACCACTAAGATGAGCCATAGGACACTCTTCTCTACTCATTTCTGACCCTTCTCCACTTTCCACTCTATAGATGGCGGACCCAAGGAACAAGTTTTCTCAACCGGATGAAGACACCCCTTTTGGACGGCACCTGAAGCCACTAGATACCTGAACATTGGAATACCAAGCTTCACCGGGATCTACACCGCCACCCTACCGGAAGAAGAGCCATGGACTATTCGAGTGCATGTTCCAGGAAGGACATTCACACCAGTTACCGAGCCCATAGAGTTTTCCTTTGATGCACCGACCTGCAGTGTAGGAAAGAGCATGGCAGCTCACATCGCTATGGACGCATTGGCGAAGTATACCACAAGGATCTTAAGGACGCCATCTACCAGATATGTGGACGCCGAGATGAGCAATGCACTACAAAAAAAATACACTTCTGTGATGATACGTGTTTGTCACAGTAGGTCGCGTTTTTGTCATGCATGTACATCCATGACGATTTTATGACAGAATCAAGATAGTCATACATGTTGAAAGGATCGATATGGTTGACTAGAGGGGGGGTGAATAGGCAACTACCAATTTTTAACTTTTCTTTACCAAATTAAACTTTGCATCATAGTAGGTTGTCTAGATGTGCAACTAGGTGAGCATCCTATATGATGCAATAACAACAAGCATACAAGCAAGCAAGAGAAGTAACACTAAAGAGCTTGCACAAGTAAAGGTAAGAGATAACCAAGAGTGGATCCGGTGAAGACGAGGATTTGTTACCGAAGTTCCTTCCTTTTGAAGGGAAGTACGTCTCTGTTAGAGCGGTGTGGAGGCACAATGCTCCCCAAGAAGCCACTAGGGCCACCGTATTCTCCTCACGCCCTCACACAATGCGAGATGCCGTGATTCCACTATTGGTGCCCTTGAAGGCGGCAACCGAACCTTTACAAACAAGGTTGGGGCAATCTCCACAACTTAATCGGAGGCTCCCAACACAACCACGAAGCTTCACCACAATGGACTATGACTCCGTGGTGACCTCAACCGTCTAGGGTGCTCAAACACCCAAGAGTAACAAGATCCGCTAGGGATGAGTGGGGGAATCAAAAATCCCTTGGTGGAAGTGTAGATCGGGGCCTTCTCAACCACTCCCGAGCAAATCAACAAGTTTGATTGACTAGAGAGATAGATCGGGTGAAAATGGAGCTTGGAGCATTTAATGGAGCTTGAGCATTAATGGAGCTTGGGGGGAAGAGGTAGGTCAAAGGAGAAGAAGGGGACCCCCTTTTATAGTGGGGGCAACAATCCAACCGTTGCCCCACCAACCAGCCCCACACAGGGCGGTAGTACCGCTAACGGGGGCGGTACTACCGCTGAGCCAGTGGTACTACCGCTCCAGCGAGCGGTACTGCCGCTCAGAGAAGAGCAGCAGTGATCTGGACCCAGCGCAGTACTACCACGGTGGTAAGGGCGGTACTACCGCTTCGAAACGGTACTACCGTCCCTACAACCGCAACTAGTGCCGCAAAACCCGACACGAGAAAAAGAGCCCTCGAGTCGAGGTGGTAGGAGACAGACAGCCCAGCGGTAGTACAGCAGCGGGGTCACAGGCGGTACTACCGCTGCGGAGCGGTACTGCCGCTTGTGACCCTACGGCGGTACTACCACTGGTAGTGTGGTACTACCGCTGGGACACAGAAGAGAGAGAGAGGATCTCTCCAACGAGGCTGAGGACGAGGCGGTGGTGCCAGGCAGGCCAGCGGTAGTACTGCTGTGGAGTCACGGGCGGTACTACCGCTGCGGAACGGTACTGCCGCTTGTGACTCCTCAACGGTACTACCGCTGGGTTGCGCGGTACTACCACTGGAACCCAGAGAGGACATAGAAGAGAGAAGTTATCTCTCCAATGAAGTGGAAGAGCTTGGAGGGCGAGAAGCTGACGTGTACGTGTTGATTCCACCTATGCAATACCCCAGCGGACCCCCTCTTGATAGTACGGTGCCCTCTACGCAACTAGTCCACCAAAAGAGAAGCGAAAGAGCTACACCGTCTTGAATGACACTCCGAAGGGAAGAAAACGTCTTGTGCCAAGGATGAATCTGTGAACTACTCAAAGCATATGATTAGTCCGCAAACATGTTGTCATCAATCACCAAAACTACCTCGAGAGAGATATGCCTCAACAATCTCCCCCTTTTTGGTGGATTGATGACAACTAGGGATTTGCACAAGGAAAAGATATAAAGAATGAAAACTAAGAACTACAAAATATAGACGGGCTCCCCCTGAATGTGTGCACCTAGTTAGAGGAGCATTAGGAAAGCAAGACACACACATCCGGATCAACACTCCCCCTATATTTTATAGTCCAACAATTCTAAGCACAAGATATATGAGAGAAGAGTATAAACAGGACAAGCATGCAACTCATAAGAAACTACATTACTGAATAGACATAAGTAATAAGGTAGCGATAGGGAGCATATGTCTCACACCATATGTCTTAGGTCTCACAGGCACCAATACAAACCAAACAAAGACACCGAGAGAACACACAAGAAAACACAAGACGACACACACACACTCAAAGCACGGCAACAACACAAATCCCTACACTCTCTCCCTCTTTGGCAGCGAGACACCAAAAAGGGCAAAGAGTGATGCTACGACTCCAGGTGATGGGAAGCTGAGGATCGCGAACATCACATCTCAGCGCGATCGTCTACATCTTCGTCGTAGGTCGAAAACTGCTCGGCATCAGAGTCGGTCCAAGGGAAATGCTGATGAATCCATTCCTCCTCTTCAGTGATCTGACCCTCAGAACCACTGGCAACTGTCGCTCCCATCTAACGCATGAGCTCCTTGTGGCGCACCCTTGCATGCTTCTCCGCCACATGAGTCATGTACTGACCATGAGACTCCATGCAGAAAAGCTTCTTCATCTTGCGTTTAAGCTTCTGTGTCCCACGACGGTTCTGCACTAGAGGGCCCAAAGTCCTCCTCGTGATCATCAGTGGCAGCCCCACCCTCGGTCTCCATGGTAGCAGCAGCAGACGGACCCCCGGATTGAGGCGCTGGGGTGACCCAATTGTCCTTCTTCCTCAGACGCTTGATCTCGTGAGAAACCAAGTCTCCAATTTCCAGCAACACTCTGGGATAGATCTGTGCCCAGGCCCTCTCAATGAGCCTCATGATGAATGGACCATATATCAGGCACTTGCGCTCAGACACGGCAGAGAGAAGTTCAGACCACATGACATGAGAAATATCGAGGCTCTCTCCAGTGTTTGCTTCCTTCTCATGCTGACAGAACATAAGCATGTCCACGAGATAAGAGTGGACCATATCCAGATTCCCGATGCGAGGGAAGAGAGTCTCATGGAAGATACAATGAAGAATTTCCAGATACGGAGACAGCTCATAGGTTTTCTTCTTAGTCACTCGGTGAACTTTCACGGTGCAGTAGGGCCAAAGGGCTTGCTTGTGAGTGGACGTAGCATTGCGGTGAGGGTGGAAACCGACTGAAGTTTCAAGCCCACGATCCTCCACATCAAGTAACTCCATGAAGTCCTTCCACTTAACGGAAAGCAACTTGCCATTGGTCATCCAAGTTAGAGTCCTGTCGGCATCCGTTCCAAGATGAACGGTAGCATAGAATTGAGCCACCAAATCTGCATCGAAATCCTTGTTGAACTGCATGATCCTGAGAATGTTCAGCTGAGTGCACATCTGAAGGGCTTCGCCAAAGTACTCAGGGTCCTTCTACATAGCATCAGTGTCAATGGAGCAAACATCAACAAAGAGATTCTTCTTGGCCTTGATCACATCAAAATAGATGGCAAACTGAAATCGGTTCCAGAACGGGCGGTTGACCAAAGTGGGTTCTTGGTCCACCTCATAGGGATTGCGGAGACGCTTTTCCCAAAACTCCTTAGCAGTCATCTCAGTCACAGTCTTCCCTTTTGGCTTGTTGGCGGATCTCTTCGACTGCTGAGGAGGTGGAAGAACACTTGCGGATGCACCTGCTGGTGGCGGTTGGGTGCTAGAGGAACCACCGGCTGGCTCAGAGGTGCGGTAGCGTTTTGATGTTGCATGTCCGGGGTTGATACGGCGAGCTTGATGCTCAGGATGGTCATCACCTGGAGCCAAACACAAGAACACGCAAAACAACCAGAAAGAACGAGCATAAGCCAACAAACACAACAAAAAGGATCAAGGTAAGGCAGGAATATGATGGAATTTGGCAGGCAGCGGTAGTATCGTGACATGCCCACGGTAGTACCGCCCAAGCAGTAGTACCGCTCCAAAGAGAGCGGTAGTACCGCTCGAGGTCAAGCGGTAGTACTGCTCGAGGTGGAGAAACATCGGTTTCCTACATCACGAGGCGGAGAAACAGCGGTTTCCTACTACCGTGGTCTGATCCGGCACTACCGACCTGCCAAATTCAAAAATATTCCTACCAAACTCTAAACTAGATAGTCTAGTTGCCTTCTCCAACCTACTCAAGCCTAGTTTTAGCCAAAAATCTAGAGATGCAACCACCATTGCCCCTAAGAAACAAGATCTGAAAACGAGACAAAAGGAAAGAAAGAACGGGGGCAATACCGGCATCCATGGCAAGAGAACGAGGTGGGGATCGACTCCACCGAAGGAAATAGAGAGGGACGCCCCGGAGACGGAGATCCGCCGGAGCCCTCCCGTGGCGAGTTGAGATTAGAGAGAGGAAGAGGAAAGAGGGGGGCGAAGCGAATGGGTATGGGGGAGAAGAAACCTCCCCCTGCCCCGATATAACCCCCTGGTCCCATCCCTCAGTGGTAGTACCGTGCTGGGGGGCGGTAGTACCGCTTATGAGCGGTAGTACCGCGCACCACCAGCGGTAGTACCGCCCAGCACGCCACGGCAACCAAACAACATGGCTTTTGCTCGAAGGAAAAAACAAAATGGCAAGAAAAGAGAGCACACCAGCAAATGACCAAGACACACCTCTTCAAGAGAGGGCGGTGGCCGAGACCACCTATGTTTGAGTCAAGAGGTATGGCGCCGCGAAGATTTTAACCTTGGGCCCATGACCAAAACTCGCCTTTGAAACACAAGTACCATCAACAATGGCTAAAGCGAAAGACTTGATCAATTTATGCAGAATGGGGGGAGGGAGAGTTCATTGAGAGAACAACACTCCCCCTATGTCCATGCCTACATCTAAACTAGACAACAAATTGAGCGTGGTGGGGTGTGCAAGGGTTCAAGCCACATTGCTCGAATCAATGATATTTAGCTCATGCCTTAACTCGCGAAATCTTGCTTCATCCAAGGGCTTCGTGAAAATATCTGCAAGGTTGTCATGAGTGTTGACATAGTTGAGCTCGATCTCTCCTCGCCTAATGTGATCCCGGATGAAGTGATACCGAATCTCAATATGCTTCGTCTTGAAGTGTTGCACCGGGTTGAGAGAGATCTTGATGGCACTTTCATTGTCACACCAAAGAGGCACTTTGTCACAAGTGAGACCGTAATCCTTTAAAGTTTGCCTCATCCATAGGAGTTGTGCACAACAACTACCGGCTGCTACATACTCCGCCTCGGTGGATGAGAGAGACACACAACTTTGCTTTTTGGAAAACCAACTTACCAAAGAGCAACCAAGGAATTGGCACCCTCCGGAAGTGGACTTCCTATCCATTTTGTCTCCCACCCAATCGGAATCCGAGTACCCTACAAGCTTGAAGTTTGATCCTCTTGGGTACCATAAGCCAAAGTTTGGGGGTATGAGCCAAATATCAAAAGATTCGTTTGACCGCCAGATAGTGACTTTCCTTAGGTGCGGCTTGAAACCATGCACAAATTCCCACACTCAACATGATATCCGGTCTAGATGCACAAAGGTAAAGCAAGGATCCAATCATGGAGCGATATACCTTTTGGTCCACCACTTTACCATTGGGATCTATGTCAAGTTGGCACTTGGTGGGCATTGGAGTGGAAGCCGGCTTGACGTCACTTAGCTTGAATCTCTTGAGCATGTCTTGAGTGTATTTGGATTGGTTGATGAAGGTTCCTTCTCTTCTTTGCCTCACTTCGAACCCTAGAAAGAACTTCAACTCTCCCATGGAAGACATCTAGAACTTTGAGGTCTTGAGAGCCGCAAATTCCTCATTGAAAGCTTTGTTAGGGGAACCAAAGATGATATCATCGACATATAATTGGCACACAAACAACTCCCCTTTGACCTTCTTAGTAAAAAGAGTGGGGTCGATTAGCCCAACTTCAAAACCACGGTCTTGTAACAACTCGGTAAGGTGGTTATACCACGCACGTGGGGCTTGTTTAAGGCCATAGAGTGCCTTATCGAGTTGATACACATGATCCGAAAAGTAGGGATCCTCGAACCAGGGGGGTTGCTTGACATAAACCAATTCATTAATGGGACCATTAAGAAAATCACTCTTCACATCCATTTGTTGTAACTTAAAGTTATGATGAGAAGCATAAGCAATCAACATGCGAATAGATTCAAGATGAGCAACGGGAGCAAAGTTTTCACCGTAGTCGATACCCTCGACTTGGGAGTAGCCTTGTGCTACCAAACGAGCCTTCTTGCAAATGATAATCCCATGGGCATCTTGCTTGTTCTTAAATATCCACTTGGTTCCAATGACATTGTGATTCCCCGTCGGTCTTGGCACCAATCTCCACACTTTGTTGCGCTCGAAGTTGTTGAGTTCCTCATGCATGGCATTGAGCCAATCCGGATCTTCTAGCGCCTCATAGACCTTATGGGGTTCCACACAAGAGACAAACGCGTGATGCTCACAATAATTTGCTAATTGTCTACGAGTGCTTACCCCCTTTCTTAAGCTTCCAAGCACATTCGTCATGAGATGATCCTTGGTGGATAGCTTGGAAGCAACCTTGGCGGCACGACGCTCTAGTTCCTCCTCGGGGGTGAGACGAGGAGTGGTCATTTGATCATCTTGAGCGTCGTCTTGGGCTTGTTCTTGATCTTGAACTTGCTCGGAGGAGAGAACTTGCGCTTGGGCATCACTTGATGTGTCAACACCGTCTTGAGCGTGATCTTGCCCTTGGTCATGTTCTTGAGGATGAGGGCCTTCATGTTGTTCTTTGGAAGCGTGTGGGCCTTGGGTTGGTGATGGCTCCATTTGAGTGGAGCTTTGTCTTTCTCCTTCGGCCACAAGGGGCTCCTCAATGGGTAGGATAAAGCCAACACCCATTCTTCTTATGGCTTGGGGAGGAATTTCATCACCTACATCACAAGTGCCACTTTGCTCCACTTGGGAGCCGTTATTCTCATAAAACTCCACGTTACACGTCTCCTCAATAAGTCCCGTGGATTTATTGAGGACATAGTAAGCATGAGAGTTTGTAGCACAACCAAAAAAATATGCCCTCATAAGCTCTAGCTTCAAACTTAGACAACCGAACACCTTTCTTGAGAATGAAACACTTACACCCGAATACCCGGAAGTACTTGAGGTTGGGCTTGTTACCGGTGAGTATCTCATATGGAGTCTTGTTCAATCCCTTGCGAAGGTAGAGCCGATTGGATGCATGACACGCGGTGTTGATGGCTTCGGCCCAAAAGTTGTACGAAGACTGGAACTCCGCCATCATGGTCCTTGCCGCATCCATAGATGTCCGGTTCTTCCTCTCCGCAACACCGTTTTGTTGAGGGGTGTAAGGTGCGGAATATTGATGCTTGATCCCCTCATCACTAAGAAACTCATCCAAGGTGTAGTTCTTGAACTCGGTGCCGTTGTCACTTCTTATTGTCAAGATCTTGGCATTGTGTTGACGTTGTGCTTCATTTGCAAAGTCAATGACGGTTTGTTGGGTCTCGCTCTTCCTCTTGAAGAAATACACCCACGTGTATCTTGAGTAGTCATCCACAATCACCAAGCAATACTTCCTACCTCCAAGACTATCGAAGGATGGAGGCCCAAGGAGATCCATGTGAAGGAGCTCCAAAGGCCTCTTTGAGTAAATGATAGTCGTGGGAGGGTGAGCCTTCTCATGTAGCTTTCCTTCGATACAAGCACTGCAAGCACGATCTTTAGCAAAACTAACATTCATTAGTCCACGGACATGGTCCCCCTTGAGGAGACTTTGCAAAGATCTCATATTGACATGGGCTAAACAGCGATGCCAAAGCCATCCCACATCAACTTTAGCCATTAGGCATGTCGCGGTCTTAATGGGTTGCTCCGAAAAGTTAATCACATATAGACCGTTCTTGACATGCCCAACAAAGGCTACTTTAAGAGTCTTGCTCCACAAGAGGGCCACAATATCGATATCAAAGAAAGTGGCAAAGCCCATGATTGCAAGTTTACGAACGAAAAGTAAATTGTATGCAAGGGACTCAACAAGCATGACCTTCTCGATCGTGAGATCATGAGAGATGACCACCTTGCCAAGTCCCAATACCTTGGAGGATGAGGCGTCACCCCACTCGACATTGGTGGGCATAGATGGAATCTTGTGCACGTCCACCACCAAGTCCTTGCTTCCGGTCATATGATTTGTAGCTCCGCTATCGAGCAACCATGATCCCCCACCGGAAGCAAACACCTACAAGAGATTAATGCTTGGTTTTAGGTACCCATTTTGTAATGGGTCCTTTGATGTTAGTAACAAGGGTCTTTGGAACCCAAATAGACCATTCAATGTATTCATGAAGAGAACCAACGAATTTGGCATAGACATTGAAAGAACATGCGGTGCCCCCATGTTTGGTTTTGGTAATTGATGACAATCTCTATGGACTAACGGTTGCCTTGAGTTATATTTGAAGGATTTGTCCATAGGATTGTCTTGAAGTCCATGTGTTGGTTTCAAGGAGTTTATGAGATGGCCAAAGTGCTTTTCAAGGAATTATCCAAAGATTGGTCATGTGTGAGTTGAGATGGCCAAAGTGCTTTTCAAGGAATTATCCAAAGATTGGTCATGTGTGAGTTGAGCTTATTGCAAGCATGTCTTGAAGAAGAAGATTGTGTGATCATTCATGTTTACCTTCAAGACATCATCCAAATGAATAGAGTTGGAAAGATTCAATGTTGATCAAGACTAAGTCAAGAGTGAATCAAGTTGATCAACTCACAAAGCGTAGAAGAAGTACCGAGAGGGATCAAGTGATCCCATGGTATGGTAAGCATTGTCCATTACGCTTTGTGTACTAACCCATGGTCTATGTGCGAGTTCTTTGTGGGGTTAGGTATGTTTCCATGGTCTTGCGTCAAGAGGAAGATCTCATACAACCCATGGAGGATGACATCAAGTGGTGATCGTCATCAAGTTTGCAGTGTGCAAGTTCAAGTGGAGCAACTCGAAGAGTGGCTCACCCATAATGGAGTATGGGGGAGTAATCAAGCTTGAAGCTTGCCATCCATTGTGGTGTCAATGGAATTGTGAAGATGTGCCAAAGAGTGGCTCACCCATAGTGGAGTATGGGGGAGCAATCAACTAGTCTTCATCGAGCCAACACAATCAAGAAAGGTGGTCCAACTTGAGGAAGTCAAGATCGTCATCATCTAGCTCAAGTGGACCATGTGCAAGGCATAGGTTTGCCCTTGATAGGTTTTCTATTTTACCGGTCTCATAGTGGTAGTTGGGAGACCGGGTTGTAGGATCGATTGTCGTACTATCAAGGGGGGCTCTCTAGGGAGTAGCTTGATCGTATCATTCATCGAGAGCTCAAACCATTGCATCCTTGCATCATCTTTCTTGGTTCTTGTTTGGTTCCTTTTGTGAGTCTTAGAGCTTATGGTCATCTTGATGACAAGCTTGAGTTCATCGAAAACGGAGTTTGCATGCATCTTCTATGATGTTTTCGGTGTTGGAGGTTTTACCGGTCTTATCCGAGGAAGGGTTCTCACCATTTTATTATGGTCCTTCTCTCATTTTCTTCTTATTGATATTTCTCTCAAGATTGTGTTAGCTCTTGTCGTTAGCTTTCCAACAAACTTGGTTTCGTTGAATTCGGAGCTCGTATGCGAAAGTTGTGGCTGTTTTGATATTGCCTGTTTTACACAGAGAGGTTGTACCGCCCCATGGAGAGGTTGTACCGCTTGACCGGTACAACCGGTGTTTGGAGCGGTTGTACCGCTCCAAAATTGGTCCGGAGGTTGTACCGGTCATGTACCGCTCTACCACCGGACTGGTCTCTATTGTGGTGCGGTTGTTGGGCGGTTGTGGGCCGGTTGTACCGCTTATTGCCTGTTATCGGTTGTACCGGTGCTCATAGAGGTTGTACCGCTCCTATGCTGTTCTGTACATAACGGGCAGTTTCGTGGGGACCTATTTAAGGGGGTCTTCTTCCCCAATGGTTCCCTATCTCTTGAGCTCGTTTTTGCCCCCATTGTTGACCTTCTTTGAGCTTGCTAACTCTCAATCCCTCCATGGATTCTTACTAGTTTTTGAGGGAAAAGAGAGAGGAGATCTAGATCCACATTTCCACCAATCACTTTCTCCTCTATGCGAGGGGAACCCCTTGGATCTAGATCTTGGAGTTCTTGGTGTTCTCCTTCTTGTTCTTCCTCTCATTTTCCTCCCTAGCATTAGTTGCTCCGGTGGGATTTGAGAGAGAAGGACTTGGGCACTCCGTGTGCCCTTGCCATTGCATTTGGTGCATCGGTTTGAGTTCTCCACGGTGATACGTGGAAGTGAAGTTTGAGAAGCTTATTAATCTTGGGTGTTTGGGCACCCTAGAGCTTGTTCCTCTTGGGTGCCTTGGCGCCGTAGACAGTTGGTGTTGTTCGGAGCTCAATCTTTGTGGTGTAAAGCTCCGGGCAAGCGTCGGGGTCTCCAATTAGGTTGTGGAGATCGCCCCGAGCAATTTGTCGGGTACCGGTGACCGCCCCCAAGGGTTGCCAAAGTGTACGGGTTCGGTGACCGCCCCCAAGGGTTGCCATTTGTATGGGTTCGGTGACCGCCCTCAAGGGTCCCTTAGTGGAATCACGTCATCTTGCATTGTGCGAGGGTGTGAGGAGATTATGGTGGCCCTAGTGGCTTCTTGGGGAGCATTGTGCCTCCACACCGCTCCAAACGGAGATTAGCATCCGCAAGGGTGTGAACTTCGGGATACATTGTCGTCTCTGCATGCCTTGGTTATCTCTTACCCGAGCTCTTTACTTATGCACTTTACTTTGTGATAGCCATATTGTTTCTTGTCATATATCTTGCTATCACATAGTTGCTTATCTTGCTTAGCATAAGTTGTTGGTGCACATAGGTGAGCCTAGTTGCTTTAGGTTTTGTGCTTGACAAATTAACCGCTAGGTTTATTCCGCATTGGTTCAAGCCTAAATCGTAATTATTTCAAAACGCCTATTCACCCCCCCCTCTAGGCGACATCCACGATCTTTCAGACATGCCCATCACTAGCACGACATAACACATAAGAAGGATTAAAGTCGCCGGCTTTGATGCGAGGAGTGACATCGCCCCTTTTTACAACGCCACCCTTCGCATTGTTCTTCTTCTTCTCCTCGGAGGCACTTTCTCTCTCCTTCACAAAGGTTTGCATGAGAGGAGGAGGTCGTTTGGTCTTGTCATTCTTCTTCGTGTTCTTGGAGTCGGGCACGTACCCAACCCCTTCCTTGGCTACAACTCCCTTTTGGTTGATCAAGAGATCGTTGAGGTTCTTCTTGCCTTGTATGCAAGTCACAAGACCTTTCTCAAGTTGCCCCTTTAGCTTAGCATTCTCCTCAACGAGATGCACATGCTCACAACACGGGTTAGTAGCATTTGCATTATCAATTAACATCATACGAGGGAAAGTGGCTTTTTCCTTGGTTAGCTTTACTTGAAGTTGATCATGAGACTCTTTGAGGCTAGCATGAGCACCCTTCAAGACCTTGTGAGCCTTGTCAAGTAGATCAAACTCCTCTTTGAGTCTAGTAAGATCAACCTCAAGTTCGGCCTTCTCGGAGTTTAGCACATGAGAAACAATGAGGACATGATCATAATCTTTCTTTAACTTAGCATGATCAACGTTGTGTGACTCCTCAAGAGCCAAACAAAGACCACGCTCTTCCTCAAGAGCATTGGAAAGATCCGAAATCTCATCAGCATAGTCACGACTATGCCCTTCCATGTTAGTGATGGTGTTTTCGTGAGCCTCGATCATGTCATTGGCTTCACCAAGTTGTTCCAAGAGAGCAACAAAGTGCTTCTTGGATTTTCCCTTGAGTTTGCCCATAAAGGCCTCAAACTCATTAGCCTCCACATTAGCTCCCTCAAGTTCATTAATGCTATCCGTCGGAGAAGGATGATTAATGATGGTAGTTTTGATGTTGGGGGTTACCTTGTTGGTGGCTTTAGCCATGAGGCACTTGGCGGTGATGCTCTCATTGGGTGAGTCAAAGAGAGACACCCGTGGAGTCATCGCAATGGCAACGGAGGCCATGGCAACCGACTCATCACTTTCATCATCGTCATCATCCTCATTGTACTCTTCTTGTACCACCAATGCCTTGGGAGGAGTCTTCTTGGTGAAGTTGCTCTTGTTGGGGAACGACTTGGCCTTGTCCTTTCGGATGAGCTTGCCACCATTGTCTTTCCTCTTCTCATACGGGCACTCCGCAACAAAATGACTCACGTTGCCACAATTGTAGCAAGTCCTTACACATTGCTTGCTCTTCGTGCCACTTGAGTTGTTTTTGCTAAAGTTTGGCCTCGAGTTTTTCTTGCTCCAAAATTGGCTTGAAGCAAGTGCCATGTGTTCATGATACGCATACTTCGTATCTTCGGGGTTGCTCTCCTCTTCTTCCTCTTCTTCTTCTTCAACGGTGGCTTGGCCTTCAATGCAAGGTTAGGCTTCTTTGGCCTTTGAGAACGGAGTACCGCATTGTCGGCGGTCTTGTACAAAATGTTCATGGCCACAAACTCATCCAACACTTCGCTTGAGGTCAAAGTGTGGAACTCCGGTCTTTGACGAATGACAGAGGACATGGCCTTGTGGTAGGGCATCATTGCCTTGAGGAATTTGCGCTTGATCCAATTGTCATCCGTGTCCTTGCTCCCGTGATCTCGTAGTGAGACCGCGAGTTTGGTTACTCTCCGATAAAGCTCACGAGGTTCTTCATCTTCTTTCATTGCAAACTCATCGGCCTCATCTTGCACCACTTCATAGTTGGAGCGTTGAATGCTTGCGCTTCCCCGGTAGAGAGAGACAACACAATGCCATGCATCTTTGGCCAAGGCGAAGGGACGAAGATGAGGTAGGTCTTCGGGTGGAATTGCATCTTGAATGATGAAGAGAGCATTCTCATTGAATTGATTATCCGCGGCTTCTCGAGGAGTGAAGTTTCTTGGATCATGCGGATAGAAACCATCTTCAATGATTCTCCAAAGGTTAGTGTTCACACGATTTAAATGACGTTTGAAGCGGTAAACCCAAGAATCAAAGTCCTCATTTTCACAATCTTAGGGAGAGGACCGGCATGATTCAAATGAGTAGAAGGAACCGGTCCACCATAAACAAGTGGTAGTTCCACATGAGCAAAGATGACGGTGCCATTTTTACCACTAGAAGAAGGAGCCTTTTCACTACTAGCTTCCCCCTTGTCGGGGATAGCATCCGTCACCTTGTCGGTGGGGTCACCCACTTTCAACGGTGCGGTGGATAGTTTAAGCCCCTCAAGAAATTTAGTAAACATGCTTTCAACCTCAGTCGTCATGGAGGTTTTCAATGTCTCCAAGGCCACACTGAACTCCTCACGAGAGACCAAGGTTCCCCCATCGCCCATAGACGAGGTCGGATTCACACCGGAGTGTTCCTCCACACCGTCTACGGTGTCAACCATACTCTTTGGACGGTAAAGTCCTTAATAAAGAGACGAGGCTCTGATACCAATTGAAAGGATCGATATGGTTGACTAGAGGGCGGGGGGGGGGGGGGGTGAATAGGCAACTACCAATTTTTAACTTTTCTGTACCAAATTAAACTTTGCATCAAAGTAGGTTGTCTAGATGTGCAACTAGGTGAGCAACCTATATGATGCAATAACAACAAGCATACAAGCAAGCAAGAGAAGTAACACTAAAGAGCTTGCACAAGTAAAGGTAAGAGATAACTAAGAGTGGATCCGGTGAATACGAGGATGTGTTACCGAAGTTCCTTCCTTTTGAAGGGAAGTACGTCTCCGTTAGAGCGGTGTGGAGGCACAATGCTCCCGAAGAAGCCACTAGGGCCACCGTATTCTCCTCACGCCCTCACACAATGCGAGATGCCGTGATTCCACTATTGGTGCCCTTGAAGGCGGCAACCGAACCTTTACAAACACGGTTGGGGCAATCTCCACAACTTAATCGGAGGCTCCCAACACAACCACGAAGCTTCACCACAATGGACTATGGCTCCGTGGTGACCTCAACCGTCTAGGGTGCTCAAACACCCAATAGTAACAAGATCCGCTAGGGGTGAGTGGGGGAATCGAAAATCCCTTGGTGGAAGTGTAGATCGGGGCCTTCTCAACCACTCCCGAGCAAATCAACAAGTTTGATTGGCTAGAGAGATAGATCAGGCAAAAATGGAGCTTGGAGCATTTAATGGAGCTTGAGCATTAATGGAGCTTGGGGGGAAGAGGTAGGTCAAAGGAGAAGAAGGGGACCCCCTTTTATAGTGGGGGCAACAATCCAACCGTTGCCCCACCAACCAGCCCCGCACAGGGCGGTAGTACCGCTAACGGGGGTGGTACTACCGCTGAGCCAACGGTACTGCCGCTCAGAGAAGAGCAGCAGGGATCTGGACCCAGCGTGGTACTACCATGGTGGTAAGGGCGGTACTACCGCTCCAAAACGGTACTACCGTCCCTACATCCGCAACTAGTGCCGCAAAACCCGACACGAGAAAAAGAGCCCTCGAGTCGAGGCGGTAGGAGCCAGACAGCCCAGTGGTAGTACAGCAGTGGGGTCATAGGCGGTACTACCGCTGCGGAGCGGTACTACCGCTTGTGACCCTTCGGCGGTACTACCGCTGGTAGTGCGGTACTACCGCTGGGACACAGAAGAGAGAGAGAGGATCTCTCCAACGAGGCTGAGGACGAGGCGGTGGTGCCAGGCAGGCCAGCGGTAGTACTGCTGTGGAGTCACGGGCGGTACTACCGCTGCGGAACGGTACTGCCGCTTGTGACTCCTCAACGGTACTACCGCTGGGTTGCGCGGTACTACCACTAGAACCCAGAGAGGACATAGAAGAGAGAAGCGATCTCTCCAATGAAGTGGAAGAGCTTGGAGGGTGAGAAGCTGACGTGTACGTGTTGATTCCATCCATGCAATACCCCAGCGGACCCCCTCTTGATAGTACGGTGCCCTCTACGCAACTAGTCCACCAAAAGAGAAGCGAAAGAGCTACACTGTCTTGAATGACACTCTGAAGGGAAGAAAACGTCTCGTGCCAAGGATGAATCTATGAACTACTCAAAGCACATGATTAGTCCGCAAACATGTTGTCATCAATCACCAAAACTACCTCAAGAGAGATATGCCTCAACACATGTGATATCGTAGAAGTGTTCCATGACATTACCAAATTTATCATCACGGAAGTGTCCACTTCCATGACGATAAATCACGTGTCACGGAAGTACTTTCGTCAAGGGTGACCGACACCTGGCATCCACCGTAACAGAACGCCATTAAGCTATCGGGTCCGGTTTTGGATCCGATAACCCGCTATTAGCCCCGACCAATGGGGATTTTCCACGTGTAAAATCATCATTGGCTGGAGGAAACACATGTCGGCTCACGGTTGGGACAGATGTCATCCACTCATTGGACTGAAGGTTCCTATGATACATTGACATGTGGCACGGCCGAACAAAGGCCCATTCCTGTGAAAAGGCTGGCCTATTTGACTTGGTCAAAAGGTGGCGGGCCGGCCCACGGAAAGCCTGTTAACGGTATGTTCGCATGTAGCCCATTTACAACCCGCTAACCCAGGGCCCGTTACGACCTATCCGAATTAGGCCCAGTAGCGTCATTTGGGCCGTCTAATATGATTCCAGCCCATTTTAAGTTCTGGCCCATGTATGGCCCATGACGTCTTTCGGCCCATATGAGGCCCTTTCTAACTCTTGGCCCATTAACGACCCGTGGTGAAAGTGGCCCGTAATGAACAGTGTATCACTTTATACCCATTAACGGCCCATTCATCCATTGGTCCGTTTGCAGCCCATGTTATCTTTCGGTCTTCTCAGGGCCCATTTGTTCTTGGGCTCATTTCCAGCATTCGGTTACTTACGGCCCGTTACTGCCATTTTCTGCTTGTGGGCCAAATTTAGCCCGTGGTTACAGTCGGCCCATTTGTGGCCCGTTAATACGTTGGGCCATTTTCTTAGCGTCATCAAATACGACCTATTAATGACGGACCATTATGGTCGGCCCATGAACGGACGACTCCAACTCTAGCCCGTTTACGGCCATAATACGGTCTATTTTTGACCCATGTTTGGCCAATCGATCATATGGCCCGTATAAGGCCCATTGATGATACGGCCTGTAGAAGGCCCATTGTTTCTACGGCCTATAGAAGGCCCATTGTTTATACGGACCGTAGAAGGCCCATTGTTTCTACGGCCCGTAGGAGGCCCACTGTCACTACGGTAAATATGTAGCCCATGGCTTGTTAAAGGCGGGAAACTGCTATAGGTTTAGACCTGCTAATGGCCCAAGATGATTATAGGCCCACGTTTTGGCCCATATGAGTAACGGGCCGGCCTAAAGACCGTCAACACTAAGATCCACTGAACCTTGCGGCCTAAATTACAGCATACCGACCAAAGAATAAACCTAGACTATACAATAGAAATTACGGCATATTACATCCACTGGGAATCAAAGTTCGCTACCGGTGATAATAAAGCGCAACATGACCGCGGATTACATACAATGGGCATCAAAGGTCGCCACCAGTGCATATAAACGTGTCGACAAAAGAATATACCAAACTGAGAGCACTTCAGAAGGCAATAGACCTGGCAAGGTCGGGCCCCACAAGCAGCCGAACAAGCTGATGAGACCTCAGTTGTGTCAACAATAGATGCTTCAGCCCTAGCTGTATGGCACCATAGTGCGCAAGACAGTCCCCTGACATCTTCATTACATCTTTGACTTCAAGTCGGAGCTGAGCTGAAGCAAGCCTTTCCGCTTTAAGTTGAGACTGAAGAAGTCGAACTGATTGAGGCAGTGACTACACAGAGGTTGTCTCACACCTGCTGGTGAGTAGCTTCAACTCACTATCTTCATCAAGATAGGAACTTGGGGTCATCTCGCTATTCTCAAGATGGTTCGGCTCACTATCTTTCCTAAAGTTCTGCCTGGCATAAGTGATACGACTCTGAAAGAGAAACAAGGAGACATGTAACAGGTTTCACAATTATATAAGCAAATAAATGGATTTGTTCTGCATAAGGAACATGTTTTTACAACCACAATTTAAAACTGGTAGTTGTTGCAAACATCCAATCAGATGTAAATAACAGTGGAGGAAATGATGCCTATCCAAATCTATACTAGAACAAAGTTTGAAGGCTTGAGAAGGTTGAACTTACATTACATGTTAACACGGGCTAGACAAAGCCCTTCTCCATGTTGATGGAAGGATAATTCAATAAATTCCCCAAAGAAAATTCTTTATAAGCGTTGCCATTATTCTACATTTTGCAAAGAGTAAATATAGATCAAATAATATTGGAAGAAATAGAGGATAATGAAGATCAGGTGCAGACTGATGATACATAACCAAATAGCAATTAATTAAGTACAGTGTTACAAGGCAAAAGGTACTGACAAGAGGAATGCAGACATCAACATGGGCAGTGGCATTGGCTTTATTCAACATTTTGGTAAAACTAAATGTAGATATGATCATTTGGAGAAAGTGGAGGGCAGGGCAGATAAGATGCAGAGTAATGCTAGACAATCAACTATCTCGTGATGCATGTATAGTAATACCACCACCGTCCATTATTACTTGTCGCTCAAATGGATGTATCTAGCACTATTAAGTTCTAAATACATCCAATTGATCAACAATTAATTCGATACAGAGGGAGTACATGACAACAGGTACTTACATGAGCAATCCAAAACTTCATAAACATTGTGTTAATTCTACATTTATCTAAGAGTAAATATAGATCTTATAATTTAAACCAAAGGGAGGATAAAGAAGCGAACATTTACAGTGATGCTACATAATAAAATAGCAATGAGTGTAAGTATGCTGACAAAGGGCAAGAGGTACTGACAAGAGCAATGCAGAGCCCGGTATTGTCGTGAGATCCTATGATCCTTTGGGCAAGGAGATTCATCTGAAATTAGTTTTCATACAAGAGAGAAGGTAAAGCACATGCAGAAATTATGAGTTCAAATTTTGAATTGATATCATAGACAGTACCTAACGCTGGGCTCTCAGCAGTTCTAATAGGGGTTTGGCCACTGGAGTAGGGGTAAAGTCTGGTATAGTTGGGCCTGTGTTTTCTGTGGTTGCTGATCTATCTGATTTAATACGTCTCACTACCTTTTTCAAATACCTAGTTTGTACTCCTTGAGGATCTACACTCACCCTCTTTCTTTTGGACATCTATTACAAAAGAACAACATTTCACTAGAAAAACATAGTATGACGACACATGCAATAGGTACAAAAAATGGATAGGTATGGCATATACTCATATATGATGCTTAAACTAAGCAGATGGTGTAACAAAGTAGAAGTAATGCAAGAGGTCAGATGCAAAATATGTGCGACCAATACAACCTTGCCAAGTTAGAGCATGCACCTTGATGGGTGAATAAGATAGACCATCCTCCACCATGCCAAGTTTGTTAGCGAGTGGATTGTTCCGCAATATTCCTCTCGTGCACCCATTCTCATATTGATTTTGATAATGTTCAATACCTGACATGCATGAAAACATAAAAACAAGTGATTCTAATCCAATACTTCCTCCCAAACCCCTTTGTGCTATCTCTGCAGTTCTTCTAAGAGGTGCCATGCATGTTGTAATTTGGTGTGTGCATTAATATAATGTGGCGTACTACTCAAAATATGGAGGTCCAGAAGTGATGATACTTCGCAGATGATAGCTTCAACATATAGTAAAGAAGAACAAGTTGACCTGACTTGGCAGATTCAAAATATACTAAGGGAGAATAACTCGACCTGACCAGTCGGCCACAAGAGAAGAGGATCATCTTAAAGAAGAGCAGAAGAGCAAGCAGATTGCAGATATTACAAGTCTTTCTATACAATGCCGGTTGGCCACCCATGATGAACCAGAGCGCACAGAGAAATACCATTCCTTCCGGTCTCTCCATATGTGGCTCACATGCATTTCGAAACTAAAGTAGGAACATTTAGCTGACCAATTAAACATCTCTCAGTTTTACTAATATCAGCATAATATCATATTTGAATTTGTACAACTAAGCTTGTTTAGCTCGATGGCTGGAGCAGTGATATTACGACATGAACCACGTAGGCTGATCATGGTCATCATAAAATGGGGAAACCGTAAGCATGATGAGTATAGTGTTGATCATGGCAGTGGGATGGCAGATCTGAAGTTGCAAACCGTGCAAAGGGTAGTTAGAAACCGATGTTTGCTTTGAAATAACAACTAATATTTGGTATGGACAAGAAAGTACTGTCAACAAGTGACAAAGAAATGCAATTCTGCTGTCTCTCTATATGTCGCGACATGCATTTGGAAACTCAAGTGGGACCTTTAGCTAACCAATTAAATGTGTCTGCTAACTAATATAAGTATCATATCACAATCATATTTGAACAACTAAGCTTTGGAATTTTGAATGTTGTGTTTTTTAGCTTGAAGGGCGGAGTAATGCTAGTACGACAGAAAGCACCTATGTAGATCATAGTAGACTAGATAAAAGGGGAAACCCCTAAGCATCAAGAGTAAAATCAGGAAATTGGAACTAGCTGGACCAGTGGGTGGCGCACATGCTTTTCGAAACGAATATAGGAATATTAGGTGACCAATTAAACGTTCTCTATTTTAGTAATATGAGCATCATATCAGATTCATATTTCAAGACGTAAGCTTTGGAATTATGAGTGGCATGTTGTTTTGCTTGATGGGTTGAGGTCTTGAGGAGCAGTGCTAGCACGACACGAAGCAGTGAAGCACCTTCGATGATGGTGGTGAATATAAAGGGGGGAAAACATAAGCTTTACGAGTATAGTGACCAGTGGCGGAGCTAGCATTTGACACCAGGGTGGTCCGCCTTCAATGTTTTTTCCAACTACAATTATGACATGTAAACATTTTAAATAATTGCAGATACCACAAAAATAGATAAATATGGTCTTAAAAACACTCTAAAATTCTCATTCGAGTCTCAGTTTTGCATTAAAAAAACCCAACATAGTACAATACATACCTTCAGAAGTTAACCATGAAAGTATCAACTATATCATCTTCACTCACCATAGAAAAAACATCCAGCCCAATATATGTGACTAGGGCAATCTTCTAAAAGACTATCACCCATCTTATTTCTCAACTTATTCTTGCCTAAAACATGGTGGCGAAAAAGTTTTGAAATATCTCTTCATTCTTTAATAATTCCGCAATAAGAATTTACTTTCTATCAATCATGAAGTCATAATGACACAATTGGACAAAAATAATATGCTTAATTATGTGTGTTGTCGTCGGTTCATATTCATTAGTCCATGTATTGTAATGTCCAGTGCACAATACAAAAAATAGCAAGCAAACCCTAAATCAATAATTGGAGAATTGGGGAATAGATGAACTGTACCTCAAATCAGGCTGAGTGGAGTGCTGGAATAAGAACTGGGCAGTTGCCGCTCGCTTGCAGGGGCGCCAGATGAACGGGACAGGGAAGGGTCGCGGCTTGGGACGGTGGTGCGGCTTGTGCCGAGCACCAGGCAAGCCGAGGGCGCAGCGGGGATGCAGGAGCGGAGGAGCCTCTTGCGGGGCTGGGGGCCGCCGACCGGCAAGGCAGGCGGAGATGGGGAGGCGGATGGGGCGGCCGGCGGCTGGGTGTCGGGAAGAGGGTCTCCCGTAGTCATGTGCTGTGAGCGAGAGGCGCTGGTTGTTTTGAGTAGTGTTGTTGGGCCGTTTTTTTGGCTCTAGCCCATCTCTATATGCATAGGTATATAATAGGTCGGGTCAACATCCCAGGGTGGGCCGCGGCCCACCCTGGCCACCCTGTAGCTCCGCCCCTGATAGTGACCATGACATGGCGGATGTGAAGGTGCAAACCGGACAAAGCTACTTTGCAACCAATGTTTGCATTCAACTATCCACTACGATTTGGTATGGACAAGAAAAGTACAGTAAACAATTTAAGATCTATTTTCTGGGTGAGATCAATAAATTAAGCACATATGGAAGAGTACCACCTCTCTTGCGACGCCGTGTAGGCCCCTACTGATACATTGAGGGTGCTGCGGATGCGATGGCTGCCGGTGGCAGGAAGAAGACTTTAGATGGAAGACGGCCAAGTCAGGGGATAAATCATGTTGCCGTGGATGAGGCGGTTGTAGGAGCGGAAACGACAAGGTGGACGACGGCACCGATGAAGCGAGACGACATGATGAAAGGATCCTGGTCCGGCGCCGTGGATGAGAGACGTCCATCTCTTGCAGTGGACGACGGGGTAGGGGTAGCGGCTCCGGCAAGGTGGAGGATGGGGTGGCGGACGGAGGAGGCTAGCCGCAGTGGGGAGGTTGTCGTGGCGCCGACGGTGTATGAATGGGGAAATTGAGGGGGAGGGGGATCTCAAACTTTGGGACGCGCTTGTGTGAAATGTGGGAAGTTACGAACTTATCCTCCATTTAAAATTTCGGACATCACGTCAGTTGGGGATAGGACGATAATCCTGCATCTCCCAAATATTTGCCGATAACGATTTCGGGCGAGGAGAGGGCGTTTTGCCGCCCACGGTTGGCGCCCACGTTGTATGAACGGGGCTGATAGGTAGGGCGGTTGTGTCACGTCTGAGGGAAGTTACACATCTGCCCCTATTTAAAATATTAGCCTACATTGATTTCGGACGAGGAGAGTTTGTTTTGCCGCCCACCGTGGATGAATAGGGATATGGAGGGAGAGACACAAGTCTTTCGGACGAGCTTGAATCAAATGTGTTTTGCCGCCCACGTTTGGCGCCCACCGTGTCTGAATGGGCTTAGAGGCCGTCGTGATTGAAGTTACTAGTCTACCCCTATCGACATCAGTGTAAATCCGGTCGATAAGGATGTCAAGTGTCAGGGGTAGATAGTAATTTCCATCTCGCAAACATTTGCTTCGGGCAGCCCACAAATGATAGTGGGTGTTTAGCCGCTTCGTTCAAAACTTGGGAGAATTAGCATTCACGTTTGCCCTGGGGCCTGGCAACTAAATCCAAATCCAATTTTTATTCGATTACGAATATCCACAAATAATTCTATTTTTTGTTATTTATTTCTTCAAAACCACAAAAAATATTTATTCCACCTTTATATATGATTATGATTTAGAATTGCCGTGATCTTAGAATTCAATAGGTTGGATTCACTTTGAGTCAAACAGTTATTTCATCCAATACAATATGCTCACACGAAGAACAGTTCACCTTATGTCAATCATACAAGTACTAAGGATTACCTCGCCTAAAAAATTCGGACCATTACAACACATGGACAACATAGGGGGTCTTACAACATAATCCATTCAGAGGCATGACACAACATGCAAGTACAATAATCTAATGACAATTTCAATTGCTATCTAAAGAAGAACTAGGATTACCCTCGGCTTCAGATAGCAGAAGCAGCAGAACCTCCTCCGTCTTCAAATGCAACATTCTTACTTCCTCCAATTCTTGGGTTGCTTCCATAATGTGTGCAGCTAATTGCATAATTTCCAGCTTCAAGATCGAGATTACTGATACGTCCATTTTGCATCATGCTTTTATATTGATATTTATTGCATTATGGGCTGTTATTACACATTATGTCACAATACTTCTGCCTATTCTCTCTTATTTTACAAGGTTTCCATAAAGAGGGAGAATGCCGGCAGCTGGGATTCTGGGCTAGAAAAGTAGCAAATATTAGAGACCTATTCTGCACAGCTCCAAAAGTCCTAAAACTTCACGGAAGATGTTTTCCAAATATATACAAAATATTGAGAGCAAGAAGTTCACCAGGGGGGCCACACCCTGCCCACGAGGGTGGGGGGAACGCCCTACCCCCTGGGCGCGCCCCCCTACCTCGTGGGCCCCATGGTGGCCCTCCGGTGGCTATCTTCTGCTATATGAAGTCTTTCGATGAGAAAAAAAATAAGAAACCATCTTGTCGGACAAAACTCCGCCGCTACCAGGCGGAACCTTGGCGGAACCAATCTAGGGCTCTGGCGGAGCTGTTCTGCCGGGGAAACTTCCCTCCCGGAGGGGGAAATCATCGCCATCGTCATCACGAACGCTCCTCTCATTGGGAGAGGGAAATCTCCATCAACATCTTCACCAGCACCATCTCCTCTCAAAACCCTAGTTCATCTCTTGTATCCAATTCTTGTCTCCAAGTCCGGGATTGGTACCTGTGGGTTGCTAGTAGTGTTAATTACTCCTTTTAGTTGATGCTACTTGGTTTATTTGGTGGAAGATCATATGTTCAGATCCTATTTGCATATTAATACCCCTCTGATTATGAACATGAATATGCTTTGTCAGTAGTTACATTTGTTCCCGAGGACATGGGAGAAGTCTTGCTATTAGTAGTCATGTGAATTTGCTCTTCGTTCGATATTTTGATGAGATCTATGTTGTCATCCCTCTAGTGGTGTCATGTGAACGTCGACTACATGACACTTCACCATTATTTGGGCCTAGAGGAAGGCATTGGGGAGTAATAATTAGATGATGGGTTGCTAGAGTGACAGAAGCTTAAACCCTAGTTTATGTGTTGCTTCGTAAGGGGCTGATTTGGATCCATATGTTTCATGCTATGGTTAGGTTTACCTGAATACTTCTGTTGTAGTTGCGGATGCTTGCAATAGAGGTCAATCATAAGTGGGATGCTTGTCCACGTAAGGACAGTCCCCAAGCACCGGTCCACCCACATATCAGATTATCAAAGTACCGAACGCAAATCTTATGAACGTGATGAAAACTAGCTTGACGATATTCCCATGTGTCCTCGGGAGCGCTTTACATCATATAAGAGTTTGTCTAGGCTTGTCCTTTGCTACAAAAAGGATTGGGCCACCTTGACGCACTTTATTTACTTTTGTTACTTGTTGCTCGCTACAAATTATCCTATCACAAAACTATCTGTTACCACTTATTTCGGTACTTGCAGAGAATACCTTGCTGGAAACCGCTTATCATTTCATTCTGCTCCTTGTTGGGTTCGACACTCTTACTTATCGAAAGGACTACGATAGATCCCCTATACTTGTGGGTCATCAACACTCTTTTCTGGCGCTATTGCCGGGGAGTGAAGCGCCTTTGGTAGGTGGAATTTGGTAAGGAAAAATTTATATGGTGTGCTGAAATTTACTGTCACTTGTTACTATGGAAAGTAATCCTCTGAGGGGCTTGTTCGGGGTATCTTCACCCCGACCAGTAGAGCAAAGAGTTGCTCCTCAACCTACTGAACCTACTGAAAATGAAAATGTTTGCTTTGAAATTCCTTCGGGTATGATAGAAAAACTGCTAGCTAATCCTTTTTTAGGAGATGGAACAAAGCATCCTGATGAGCATCTAATATATGTGGATGAAGTTTGTGGATTATTTAAGCTTGCAGGTGTACCCGGAGATGTTGTTAAGAAGAAGGTCTTCCCTTTATCTTTGAAGGGAGATGCATGGACATGGTATATGCTATGTGATGATATGGGGTCTTGGAATTACAAATGATTGAAATTGGAATTTCATCAGAAGTTTTATCCTATGCATCTTGTTCATCGTGATCGCAATTATATATATATAATTTTTGGCCTCGCAAAGGATAAAGCATCGCTCAAGCTTGGGGGAGGCTTAAATCAATGTTATATTCATGCCCCAATCATGAGCTCTCAAGAGAGATGATTATTCAAAATTTATATGCTCAGCTTTCTGATAACAATCTCACCATGCTCGATACTTCTTGTGCTGGCTCTTTTATGATGAAGACTATTGAATTCAAATGGGATTTATTGGAAAGAATTAAACGCAACTCTGAAGATTGGGACCTCGACGAAGGTAAAGGAGTCAGGTATGACACCTAAGTGTGATTGTGTTAAAAAATTTATGGATACCGATGTTTTCCGTAAATTTAGCACTAAATATGGACTTGACTCTGAGATAGTAGCTTCTTTCTATGAATATTTTGCTACTTATGTTGATCTCCCCAAGGAGAAGTGGTTTAAATACCATCCTCCCATAGAAGTAAAAGTAAATGCACCTATTAAAGTTGAAGAAAAGATTATCACTTATAATGATCATGTTGTTCCTACTTCTTATGTTGAGAAACTACCTTTCCCTGTTAGGATAGAGGATCATGCTAAAGCTTCAACTGTGGTTCGTAAAAGTAATTTTAAAACTTATACACCTCCTGAGCAAGTTAAAGTTGAACCTAATATTGCTATTGTTAAAGATCTCTTGTCTGATAATATTGATGGGCATGTTATTTATTTCTGTGATGAAACTTCTAGAATTGCTAAACCGTGTGCTAAAGATAAACCTAGACCTATGGTAGGCATGACTGTTATTTCTGTTAAAATAGGAGATCATTGTTATCATGGCTTATGTGATATGGGTGCCTGTGCTAGTGCAATACCTATTAGCCTATATAGAGAAATTATGCATGATATTGCACCTGTTGAGTTAGAAGATATTGATGTCACAATTAAACTTGCCAATAGAGATACTATTTCACCAATGGGAATTGTTAGAGATGTTGAAGTCTTGTGTGGGAAAACTAAATATCCTGCTGATTTTCTTGTTCTTGATTCCCCATAAGATAGCTTTTGTCCCATTATATTTGGTAGACCCTTCGTGAACACTGTTAATGCTACCATAGATTGCAAAAGGGATGTTGTTACTATCAGTTTAGATGATATGTCTCATGAATTTAATTTCTCTAAATTTAGTAGACAACACTATGAAGAATAATTGCCCAGTAAGGATGAAATTAGTGGTCTTGCTTCTATTGCCGTACCTCCTAGTGATCCTTTAGAACAATATTTGCTAGACCATGAAAATGTTATGTTTATGAATGAAAGAAGGGAAATAGATGAAGTATTCTTTAAACAGGAACCTATTCTGAAACACAATTTGCCTGTTGAAATCTTAGGGGATCCTCCTCCACCCAAGGGTGATCCCGTGTTTGAGCTTAAATCGTTGCCTGATACTCTTAAATATGCTTATCTTGATGAGAAAAAGATATATCCTGTTATTATTAGTGCTAACCTTTCAGAGCATGAGGAAGAGAGATTATTGAAAACTCTGAAGAAGCACCGTGCTGCTATTGGGTATACTCTTGATGATCTTAAGGGCATTAGTCCCACTCTATGTCAATATAAAATAAATTTGGAAGAAGATGCTAAACCAGTTCGTGATCATCAATGACGGCTGAATCCTAAAATGAAAGAAGTGGTAAGAAAAGAAATACGAAAGCACCTTGAGGCAGGTATATTCTATCCCGTTGCTGATAGTCAGTGGGTAAGTCCTGTCCATTGTGTCCCTAAGAAGGGAGGTATTACTGTTGTTCCTAACGATAAAGATAAATTGATTCCTCGAAGAATTATTACAGGTTATAGGATGGTAATTGATTTCCGCAAATTAAATAAGGCCACTAAAAAGGATCATTGCCCCTTACCTTTTATCGATCAAATGCTAGAAAGATTATCCAAACATACACATTTTTGCTTTCTAGATGGTTATTCTAGTTTCTCTCAAATACATGTGTCAGCCAAAGATCAATCAATGACTACATTTACTTGCCCTTTTGGTACTTTTGCTTATAGACGTATGCCTTTTGGTTTATGTAATGCACCTTCTACCTTTCAAAGATGCATGATGGCTATATTTCTTTGACTTTTGTGAAAAGATTTGTGAGGTTTTCAAGGACGATTTTTGTCTATGGATCTTCTTTTGATGATTTCTTGAGCAACCTTGATCGAGTTTTGCAGAGATGTGAAGAAACTAATCTTGTCTTGAATTGGGAAAAGTGCCACTTTATGGTTAATGAAGGTATTGTCTTGGGGCATAAAGTTTCTGAAAGAGGTATTGAGGTTGATAAAGACAAGGTTGGTGCTATTGAAAAGAAGCCATGTCCCAGGGACATCAAAGGTATAAGAAGTTTCCTTGGTCACGCCGGATTTTATAGGAGGTTCGTTAAGGACTTCTCAAAAATTTCTTGCCCTCTGACTAATTTATTACAAAAAGATATACCATTTGTCTTTGATGATGATTGTGTAGAAGCATTTGAAATACTTAAGAAAGCATTGATCTCTGCACCTATTGTTCAGCCACCTGATTGGAATTTACCCTTTGAAATTATGTGTGATGCTAGTGATTATGCTGTAGGTGCTGTTCTAGGGCAAAGAGTTGATAAGAAATTAAATGTTATTCAATATGCTAGTAAAACCCTAGACAGTGCTCAAAGAAATTATGCTACTACTGAAAAAGAATTCTTAGCAGTTGTATTTGCTTGTGATAAGTTCAGACCTTATATTGTTGATTCTAAAGTAACTATTCACACTGATCATGCTGCTATTAAATATCTTATGGAAAATAAAGATGCTAAACCTAGACTTATTAGATGGGTTCTATTGCTACAAGAATTTGATTTACATATTGTTGATAGAAAGGGAGCTGAGAACCCCATTGCAGACAACTTGTCTAGGTTAGAAAATATGCTTGATGACCCACTACCTATTGATGATAGCTTTACTGATGAGAAATTAAATGTCATAAATACTTCTCATGCTGCTCCATGGTATGCTGATTATGCTAATTACATTGTTGCTAAGTTTATACCACCTAGTTTCACATACCAGCAAAAGAAAAAAAATTCTTCTATGATTTGAGGCATTACTTTTGGGATGACCCACATCTTTATAAAGAAGGAGTAGATGGTGTTATTAGACGTTGTGTACCTGAGCATGAATAGGAACAGATCCTACGCAAGTGTTACTCCGAAGCTTATGGAGGACACCATGCCGGAGATAGAACTGCACATAAGGTATTGCAATCTGGTTTTTATTGGCCTACTCTCTTCAAGGATGCCCGTAAGTTTGTCTTATCTTGTGATGAATGTCAAAGAATTCGTAATATTAGTAGACGTCAAGAAATGCCTATGAACTATTCACTTGTTATTGAACCATTTGATGTTTGGGGCTTTGACTATATGGGACCCTTTCCTTCCTCTAATGGTTATACACATATTTTAGTTGCTGTTGATTACGTTACTAAGTGGGCAGAAGTTATTCCAACTAGTAGTGCTGATCATAACACCTCTATTAAGATGCTTAAATAAGTTATTTTTCCAAGATTTGGAGTCCCCAGATATTTAATGACTGATGGTGGTTCACATTTTATTCATGGTGCTTTCCGTAAAATGCTTGCTAAGTATGATGTTAATCATAGGATTGCATCTCCTTATCACCCTAAGTCTAGTGGTGAAGTAGAATTGAGTAATAGAGAACTCAAATTAATTTTGCAAAAGACTGTTAATAGATCTAGAAAGAATTGGTCCAAGAAACTTGATGATGCATTATGGGCCTATAGAACTGCATATAAAAATCCTATGGGTATGTCTCCGTATAAAATGGTTTATGGAAAAACATGTCACTTACCTCTCGAACTAGAACATAAGGCATATTGGGCTATTAAAGAACTCAATTATGATTTCAAACTTGCCGGTGAGAAGAGGTTATTTGATATTAGCTCACTTGATGAATGGAGAACCCAAGCCTATGAAAATGCCAAGTTGTTTAAAGAATAAGTTAAAAGATGGCATGATAAAAGAATACAAAAGCGTGAGTTTAATGTAGGTGATTATGTATTGCTATACAACTCTCGTTTAAGATTTTTTGCAGGAAAACTTCTCTCTAAATGGGAAGGTCCTTACGTTATCGAGGAGGTCTATCGTTCCGGTGCCATAAAAATCAACAATTTCGAAGGCACAAATCCGAAGGTGGTGAACGGTCAAAGAATCAAACATTATATCTCAGGTAATCCCATAAATGTTGAAACCAATGTTATTGAAACCGTAACCCCGGAGGAATACATAAGGGACACTTTCCGGAACGTTTCAGACTCGAAAAAGGAATAGGTATGTGTTACGGTAAGTAAACCGACTCCAAAATAGTTTTTAAGGCAATAATTCTCCATTTTGGAATATTTAGAAAAATAGAAAAATAAGTAGCAGTCCGGGAAGGACACGAGGCCTCCACGAGGGTGGAGGGCGTGCCATCCCCCTGGGCGCGCCCCCTACCTCGTGGGCACCTCATGCGCTCTCCGGACTCCGTTTTCTTACACGTTACGTATTTTGGTCGGTAAAAATTCATTATATAATCTCCCGAAGGTTTTGACTCCCGTATCATGCAAAAATCTCCTGTTTTTGTTTTGAGCTGTTTTTCTGACAGATCCAGGTCATCATGTCATCTTCATGCGCCCACAAGGACCAGTTCTTCGATAAGGTCATCAACCCCTACCTCGCAGAAGTGCTACAACACCCTCAAACCATTGAGATGCGTGAGGGGTTGTTGCACATCCGCGATGCTGAGGGACCAAGGAAGACCGGAAGCACGGAGGCAAGGCTCGAGGCATTGGAGCAAGAAGTTTTCAAGTGTCAGGAGATGGTGGAGCGTGGAATCGATTCCAATCACATTATGATCACGGAGTTCACCAACAACCACAAGCTCGACGTCAAGGATATTGGGGAGGCCATCTTCAAGCTTCATGAGAAAAACGAGCACCTCCAAGCCCAGAACTATGACCTGCAAAATCAAAACTGTGAGTATGAATATAGATTCAAGAGGATGAGTTTGGTTGCAGATTTGAGGTTTCAGGAGACTCGGTCATCCTTCTATGATAGTGAGCCTATGCCTTGGAAGAAGGACAACAAGCCTACACCATCAACAAAATCACCACCATCTCCACCAACAAAGAAGAATTGAGTATCTGGTATGGGCACTCCCCTTGGCAACTGCCAAGCTTGGGGGAGTGCCCTGGTATCGTATCACCATCACTTCTATCTTTACCGTTTTTCTTAGTTCGATCCTTTTGGTAATATCTTGATCTAGTAGAATAAAAGTTCTTAGTATGATCTAGTTGTGAGTTTTGCTTTATAATTCCTCTATGTAATTGAGTCCGTGAGCTATATATATAATAAAGATTAGTGTTGAGTCAAGGGTTTGATTCTTTTGCCATGATCTTAAGGGAATAAAAGAAAAGAGAAAGAAATAAACAGAAATAAAGAGATCATATGGATCTCATGGAGAGTAATGAGCTCACATAGAAAAAGTATGATGAATAAAAGTTGTTGAGAGTTGACAAACATAGTTTTGGTCATCGTTGCAATTAATAGGAAGTAGTAAAGAAAGAGAGGTATTCATGTATAGATGTACTATCTTGGACATCTTTCATGATTGTGAGCACTCATTAAAATATGACATGCTGAAGTGTTGATGTTGGACAAGGAAGACTATGTAATGGGTTATGTTTTCTTACATCTGAAATAAATTATATTGTCATGGATCATCCAACATGGTTGAGCTTGCCTTTCCCTCCCATGCTAGCCAAATTCATCGCACCAAGTAGAGATACTACTTGTGCTTCCAAATACCCTTAAACCAATTTTGCCATGAGAGTCGACCATACCTACCTATGGATTGAGCAAGATCCTCCAAGTAAGTTGTCATCGGTGCAAAGCAATAAAAATTTCTCTCTAAGTATGTATGGCTTATTAGTGTGGGAGAAAATAAGCTTTATACGATCGTGTGATATGGAAGAAATAAAAGCGACAGACTGCATAATAAAGGTCCATATCACAAGTGGCAATATACAGTGACGTTCTTTCGCACAAAGATTTTGTGCATCCAACCATAAAAGCGCATGACAACCTCTGCTTCCCTCTGCGAAGGGCCTATCTTTTACTTTTCTCTCCTACCGTGCATAAGAGTCATGGTGATCTTCACCCTTCCTTTTTACATTTTATCTTTTGGCAAGCACGGTATGTTGGAAAGATCCTGGTATATATGGCTAACTGGATGTGAGTTTTCATGAACTATTATTGTTGATATTACCCTTGAGGTAAAACATCGGGAGGCAAAACTATAAGCCCCTATCTTTCTCTGTGTCCGATTAAAACTCCACACCCATAAGTATTGCGTGGGTGTCAGCAATTGTGAAAGACTATATGATAGTTGAGTATGTGGACTTGCCGAAAAGCTCTTATATATTGACTCTTTCCTATGTTATGATAAATTGCAATTGCTCCAATGACTGAGATTATAGTTTGTTAGTTTTCAATGAAGTTTATGACTCATACTTGAAATTGTGATTGAATTATTACTCTAGCATAAGAAATCATATGACAAGAATTATGTAAGTTGTTGTTCTAAGAATGATCATGATGCCCTCATGTCCGTATTTTATTTTTATCGACACCTCTATCTCTAAACATGTGGACATATTTTTCGATTTCGGCTTTCGCTTGAGGACAAGTGAGGTCTAAGCTTGGGGGAGTTGATACGTCCATTTTGCATGATGCTTTTATATTGATATTTATTGCATTATGGTCTGTTATTACACATTATGTCACAATACTAATGCCTATTCTCTCTTATTTTACAAGGTTTCCATAAAGAGGGAGAATGCCGGCAACTGGGATTCTGGGCTGGAAAAGGAGCAAATATTAGAGACCTATTCTACACAGCTCCAAAAGTCCTGAAACTTCACGGAAGACGTTTTCCAAATATATAAAAAATACTGAGAGCAAGAAGTTCACCAGGGGGGCCACACCCTGCCCACGAGGGTGGGGGGCGCGCCCTACCCCCTGGGCGCGCCCCCCTACCTCGTGGGCCCCCTAGTGGCCCTCCGGTGTCTATCTTCTGCTATATGAAGTCTTTCGATGAGAAAAAAAATAAGAAGCCATCTTCTCGGACGAAACTCCGCCGCCATGAGGCGGAACCAATCTAGGGCTCTGGCGGTGCTGTTCTGCCGGGGAAACTTCCCTCCCGGAGGGGGAAATCATCGCCATCGTCATCACCAACGCTCCTCTCATCGGGAGAGGGCAATCTCCATCAACATCTTCACCAGCACCATCTCCTCTCAAAACCCTAGTTCATCTCTTGTATCCAATTCTTGTCTCCGAGTCCGGGATTGGTACGTGTGGGTTGCTAGTAGTGGTAATTACTCCTTGTACTTGATGCTAGTTGGTTTATTTGGTGGAAGATCATATGCTCAGATCCTATATGCATATTAATACCCCTCTGATTATGAACATCAATATGCTTTGTGAGTAGTTACGTTTGTTCCTGAGGACATGGGAGAAGTCTTGATATTAGTAGTCATGTGAATTTGGTCTTTGTTCGATATTTTGATGAGATCTATGTTGTCATCCCTCTAGTGGTGTCATGTGAACGTTGACTACATGACACTTCACCATTATTTGGGCCTAGAGGAAGGCATTGGGGAGTAATAAGTAGATGATGGGTTGCTAGAGTGACAGAAGCTTAAACCCTAGTTTATGCGTTGCTTCGTAAGGGGCTGATTTGGATCCATATGTTTCATGCTATGGTTAGGTTTACCTTAATACTTTTGTTGTAGTTGCGGATGCTTGCAATAGAGGTTAATCATAAGTGGATGCTTGTCCAAGTAAGGACAGTCCCCAAGCACCGGTCCACCCACATATCAGATTATCAAAGTACCGCAAATCTTATGAACGTGATGAGAACTAGCTTGACGATATTCCCATGTGTCCTCGGGAGCACTTTACTTTATATAAGAGTTTGTCCAGGCTTGTCCTTTGCTACAAAAAGGATTGGGACACCTTGCTGCACTTTATTTACTATTGTTACTTGTTGCTCGCCACAAATTATCCTATCACAAAACTATCTGTTACCACTTATTTCAGTACTTGCAGAGAATACCTTGCTGGAAACCGCTTATCATTTCCTTTTGCTCCTCGTTGGGTTCGACACTCTTACTTATCGAAAGGACTACGATAGATCCCCTATACTTGTGGGTCATCAATTACCTCATTCATGGCAGCCACACCATCTCTTTCTGCCTCTATTAGAGCCTCAAGAACTATAATATTTGTGCTCAGACTGCTCTCGGGCGGTGTTGCCTCTGAACTGGTACCATCTGGTAACATGGATGGCACACTGCTTCCACAAATAGATTCTGGGGTTGTACATTGTGTCCTAGTGTGAACGGCATCTTGAAAGGTTTCCGCTGGACATAAGTAAGAGATAGTTATCGCATGATCCAGGCAGTAAGCTTACATGGTAAGCGACATACGAATTATTGCCGAGCATGGCAAGCTATATTTAAATGGTTCGAAGCAGCATCAGCCGGAAAGAAATTAAAATGGTAGGATGAAACTAGGGATGTGCTACCTCTTGAGCACTGCGTTGCATTTCCCCGAAGAGGAGAGGATGATGCAGCAAAGTAGCGTAAGTATTTCCCTCAGTTTTTGAGAACCAAGGGATCAATCCAGTAGGAGGCTACGCACAAGTCCCTCGTACCTACACAAAACAATAGCTCAACGCAACCAACGCGCTTAGGGGTTGTCAATCCCTTCACGGTCACTTACGAAAGTGAGATTTGATAGAGATGGTAAATAATACTTTTTGGTATTTTTCGTATAGAGATGCAAAGTGAAAAGTAAAAGCAAAGCAATAATAAAGAGATGGAGATTGATATGATGAGGAAGAGACCTGGGGGCCATAGGTTTCACTAGTGGCTTCTCTCAAGAGCATAAGTATTCTACGGTGGGTGAACAAATTACTGTTGAGCAATTAAAAGAATTGAGCATCGTTATGAGAATATCTAGGTATGATCATGTATACAGGCATCACGTCCGAGACAAGTAGACCGACTCATGCCTGCATCTACTACTATTACTCCACTCATCGACCGCTATCCAGCATGCATCTAGAGTATTAAGTTAAAAACAGAGTAACGCCTTAAGCAAGATGACATGGTGTAGAGGGATAGTTTCATGCAATATGATAAAAACCCCATCTTGTTATCCTCGATGGCAATGATACATTACGTGCCTTGCTGCCCCTTCTGTCACTGGCAAAGGACACCGCAAGATCGAACCCAAAGCTAAGCACTTCTCCCATGGCAAGAACAACCAATCCAGTAGGCCAAACCAAACTGATAATTCGAGACTTGCAAAGATAACCAATCATACATAAAAGAATTCAGAGAAGATTCAAATATTATTCATAGATAGACTTGATCATAAACCCACAATTCATCGTTCTCAAGAAACACACCACAAAAAGAAGATTACATTGAATAGATCTCCACGAGAGAGGGGGAGAACATTGTATTGAGATCCCCAAAGAGAGAAGAAGCCATCTAGGTACTAACTATGGACCCGTAGGTCTGAAATAAACTACTCACACTTCATCGGAGGGGCTTGGATGATGATGTAGAAGCCCTCCGTGATCGATGCCCCCTCCGGCGGAGCTCCGGAACAGGCCCCAAGATGGGATCTCATGGATACAGAAAGTTACGGTAGTGGAATTAGGGTTTTGGCTCCGTATCTGATCGTTTGGGGGTACGTGGATATATATAGGAGGAAGAAGTACATTGGTGGAGCAACAGGGGGCCCATGAGGGTGGGGGCGCGCCTGGGGGGAGGGGGGCAGGCGCGCCCCCCTACCTCGTGGCCTCCTGTTAATTGGCTTGTCGTAGGGTCCAAGTCTCCTAAGTTGTATTCAGTGAGAAAATCACGTTCCCACAGGTTTCATTCCGTTTGGACTCCGTTTGATATTCCTTTTCTCCGAAACCCTAAAACAGGCAAAAAACAGCAATTCTGGGCTAGGCCTCCGGTTAATAGGTTAGTCACAAAAATAATATAAAAGTGAATAATAAAGCCCAATAATGTCCAAAACAGTAGATAATATAGCATGGAGCAATCAAAAATTATAGATACGTTGGAGACGTATCAAGCATCCCCAAGCTTAATTCCAGCTCGTCCTCGAGTAGGTAAATGATAAAAACAAAATTTTTTATGCGGAGTGCTACTTGGCATAATTTCAATGTAAATCTTCTTAATTGTGGTATGAATATTCAGATTCAAGACAAATGTTCATGTTGACATAAAAATAATAATACTTCAAGCATACTAACAAAGCAATTATGTCTTGTGAAAATAACATGGCCAAAGAAAGCTATCCCTACAAAATCATATAGTCTGGCTATGCTCTACTTTCACCGCACAAAGTATTTAAATCATGCACAACCCCGATGACAAGCCAAGCAATTGTTTCATACTTTTGACATTTTCAAAACGTTTTCGATCTTCACGCAATACATGAGCGTGAGCCATGGATATATCACTATATGTGGAATAGAATGGTGGTTGTGGAGAAGACAAAAAGGGAGAAGATAGTCTCACATCGACTAGGCGTATCAACGAGCTATGGAGATGCCCATCAATAGATATCAATGTGAGTAGTAGGAATTGACATGCAACTGATGCACTAGAGCTATAAGTATATGAAAGCTCAACAAAAGAAACTAAGTGGGTGTGCATCCAACTCGCTTGCTCACGAAGACCTAGGGCATTTTGAGGAAGCCCATCATTGGAATATACAAGCCAAGTTCTATAATGAAAAATTCCCACTAGTATATGAAAGTGATAACATTAGAGACTCTCTACTATGAATATCATGGTGCTACTTTGAAGCACATGTGTGGTAAAAGGATAGTAACATTGTCCCTTCTCTATTTCTCTCTCATTTTTTTGGGCCTTCTCTTTTTTATGGCCTCTTTTTCTCTTTTTTTATTTTTTGTCCGGAGTCTCATCCCGACTTGTGGGGGAATCATAGTCTCCATCATCCTTTCCTCACTTGGGACAATGCTCTAAAAATGATGATCATCACACTTTTTATTTTTCTTACAACTCAATACTTAGAACAAAATATGACTCTATATGAATGCCTCCGGCGGTGTACTGGGATATGCAATGAATCAAGAGTGACAGATGTGAAAGAATTATGAACGGTGGCTTTGCCACAAATATGATGTCAACTACATGATCATGCTAGCAATATGACAATGATGGAGCGTGTCATAATGAACGGAACGGTGGAAAGTTGCATGGCAATATATCTCGGAATGGCTATGGAAATGCCATGATAGGTAGGTATGGTGGCTGTTTTGAGGAAGGTATTTGGTGGGTATATGATACCGGCGAAAAGTGCGCGGTATTAGAGAGGCTAGCGATGGTGGAAGGAAGGAAAGTGCGTATAATCCATGGACTCAACATTAGTCATAAAGAACTCATATACTTATTGCAAAAATCAAGAAGTTATCAAAGCAAAGTATTACGCGCATGCTCCTAGGGGGGACAGATTGGTAGGAAAAGACCATCGCTCGTCCCCGACCGCCACTCATAAGGAAGACAATCAATAAATAAATCATGCTCCGACTTCATCACATAACGGTTCACCATATGTGCATGCTACGAGAATCACAAACTTTAACACAAGCATTTCTCTAATTCACAACTACTCAACTAGCATGACTCTAATATCACCATCCTCATATCTCAAAACAATTATCAAGCATCAATTTTTTTCTTAGTATTCAACGCACTCAAAAGAAAGTTTTACAAATCTTGAATACCAAGCATATTATTATTAAGCAAATTACCATGCTATTAAGACTCTCAAAATAATCTAAGTGAAGCATGAGAGATCAATAGTTTCTACAAAACAAATCCACCATCGTGCTCTAAAAGATATAAGTGAAGCACTAGAGCAAAATTATATAACTCAAAAGATATAAGTGAAGCACATAGAGTATAACTATAGAGCTCAAAAGATATAAGTGAAGCACATAGAGTATTCTATCAAATTCCAAATTATGTATGGCTCTCTCAAATGGTGTGTACATCAAGGATGATTGTGGTAGGCTAATAAGCAAAGACTCAAATCATAAAAGACGCTCCAAGCAAAACACATATCATGTGGTGAATAAAAATATAGCTCCAAGTAAAGTTACCGATAGAAGTAGACGAAAGAGGGGATGCCTTCCGGGGCATCCCCAAGCTTTGGCTTTTAGGTGTCCTTAGATTATCTTGGGGGTGCCATGGTCATCCCAAAGCTTAGGATCTTGCCACTCCTTGTTCCATAATCCATCAAATCTTTACCCAAAACTTGAAAACTTCACAACACAAAACTAAAAGTAGAAAATCTCATGAGCTCCGTTAGCGAAAGAAAACAAAAGACCACTTCAAGGTACTGTAATGAAATTATTCTTTATTCATATTGGTGTTATACCTACTGTATTCCAACTTCTCTATGGTTTATAAACTATTTTATTAGTCATAGATTCATTAAAATAAGCAAACAACACACGAAAAATAGAATCTGTCAAAAACAGAACAGTCTGTAGTAATCTGTAGCTAGCGCAAGATCTGAAACCCCAAAAATTCTAAAATAAATTGCTGGACGTGTGGAATTTATCTATTAATCATCTTAAAAAATAATTAACTAAATATCTCTCTCCAAATAAAAATGACAGAAGTTCTCGTGAGTGCTAAAGTTTCTGTTTTTTTACAGCAAGTTCTACAAGACTTCCCCCAAGTCTTCCCAAAGGTTCTACTTGGCACAAACACTAATTAAAAGCATAAAACCACATATAAACAGAGGCTAGATGAATTATTTATTACTAAACAGGAGCAAAAAGCAAGGAACATAAATGAAATTGGGTTGCCTCCCAACAAGCGCTATCGTTTAACGCCCCTAGCTAGGCATGATGATTTCAATGATGCCCACATAAGAGATAAGAATTGTAACATAAAGAGATCATCATGAAGAATATGACTAGCACATTTAAGCTTAACCCACTTCCTATGCATAGGGATTTTGTGAGCAAACAACTTGTGGGAACCATAATCAACTAGCATAGGAGGGTAAAACAAGCATAACTTCAAAATTTTAAGCACATAGAGAGGAAACTTGATATTATTGCAATTCCTACAAGCATATATTCCTCCCTCATAATAATTTTCAGTAGCATCATGAATGAATTCAAAAATATAACCAGAACCTAAAGCATTCTTTTCATGATCTATAAGTATAGAAATTTTATTACTCTCCACACAAGCAAAATTCTTCTCATTAATAGTAGTGGGAGCAAACTCAACAAAGTAACTATCATGGGATTGAAAATTGAAATCAAGATGACAAGTTTCATTGTTATCATTATTATTTAAAGCATATGTGTCATCACAATAATCACCAAAGATAGGAGGCATGCTTTCATCATAGTAAATTTGCTCATCAAAACTTGGGGGACAAAAAATATCATCTTCATCAAACATAGCTTCCCCTAGCTTGTGGCTTTGCATATCATTAGCATCATGGATATTCAAGGAATTCATACTAACAACATTGCAATCTTGCTCATCATTCAAATATTTAGTGCCAAACATTTTATAGATTTCTTCTTCTAGCACTTGAGCACAATTATCCTTTCCATCATACTCACGAAAGATATTAAAAATGTGAAGCGTATGATATAAACTTAATTCCATTTTTTGTAATTTTCTTTTATAAAATAAACTAGTGATAAAACAAGAAACTAAAAGACTCGATTGCAAGATCTAAAGATATACCTTCAAGCACTCACCTCCCCGATAATGGCGCCAGAAATTCTTCTTGCTACCTCTTGAGCACTGCGTTGGATTTCCCCGAAGTAGCGTAAGTATTTCCCTCAATTCTTGAGAACCAAGGTATCAATCCAGTAGGAGGCTACGCACGAGTCCCTCGTACCTACACAAAAACAATAGCTCAACGCAACCAACGCGCTTAGGGGTTGTCAATCCGTTCACGGTCACTTACAAAAGTGAGATCTGATAGAGATGATAAATAATATTTTTTGGTATTTTTGGTATAGAGATGCAAAGTGAAAAGTAAAAGCAAAGTAAAAGCAAAGCAATAATAAAGTGATGGAGATTGATATGATGACAAAGAGACCCGGGGGCCATAGGTTTCACTAGTGGCTTCTCTCAAGAGCATAAGTATTCTACGGTGGGTGAACAAATTACTGTTGAGAAATTGACAGAATTGAGCATAGTTATGAGAATATCTAGGTATGATCATGTATATAGGCATCACATCCGACACAAGTGGACCGACTCCTACATGCATCTACTACTATTACTCCACTCATCGACCGCTATCCAGCATGCATCTAGAGTATTAAGTTAAAAACAGAGTAACGCCTTAAGCAAGATGACATGATGTAGAGGGATAGTTTCATGCAATATGATAAAAAAACCATCTTGTTATCCTTGATGGCAACGATACAATACGTGCCTTGCTGCCCCTTCTGTCACTGGCAAAGGACATCGCAAGATCGAACCCAAAGCTAAGCACTTCTCCCATGGCAAGAACAACCAATCTAGTAGGCCAAACCAAACTGATAATTCAAAGAGACTTGCAAAGATAACTAATCATACATAAAAGAATTCAGAGAAGATTCAAATATTATTCATAGATAGACTTGATCATAAACCCACAATTCATCGGTCTTAACAAACACACTGCAAAAAGAAGATTACATCGAATAGATCTCCACGAGAGAGGGGGAGAACATTGTATGGAGATCCAAAAAGAGAGAAGAAGCCATCTAGCTACTAACTATGGACCCGTAGGTCTGAAATAAACTACTCACACTTCATTGGAGGGGCTTGGATGATGATGTAGAAGCCCTCCATGATCGATGCCCCCTCTGGCGGAGCTCCGGAACAAGCCCCAAGATGGGATCTCGTGGATACAAAAAGTTACAGTGGTGGAATTAGGGTTTCGGCTCCGTATCTGATCGTTTGGGGGTACGTGGATATATATAGGAGGAAGAAGTACGTCGACGGAGCAACAGGGGGCCCACGAGGGTGGGGGCGCGCCTGGGGGGGGGGGGGCAGGCGCGCCCCCCTACCTCGTGGCCTCTTGTTAATTGGCTTGATGTAGGGTCCACATCTCCTGAGTTGTATTCAGTGAGAAAATCACGTTCCCGAAGGTTTCATTCCGTTTGGACTCCGTTTGATATTCCTTTTCTTCGAAACCGTAAAACAGGCAAAAACAACAATTCTGGGTTGGGCCTCCGGTTAATAGGTTAGTCCCAAAAATAATATAAAAGTGGATAATAAAGCCCAATAATGTCCAAAATAGTAGATAATATAGCATGGAGCAATCAAAAATTATAGATACGTTGGAGACGTATCAGGATGTAAGTGGCAAATAAATGACATCCGCCAGTCCCATCTTGTTAGTTTTTGCTACCTCCCTGGTTCATTTTCCTCAAAAAACAAAAACTCTTTTGAGCTATCATACCACTAGTGGACTTTAATCGGGATTAAACGGGACCCAGTTGACATCCCTAGTTGAAAGGGAGTGTACCACCGCTATATTTAAGTTGCCAAGGAATCTAAGCAGTTGAAATAATCTGAGAAAGCACTTAATAGTGTGGCCTCATATAAACTACGCAGACAATCTTGTGATGAAGTTCAGAGGAAAAGTTAAGGTTTCAAATGAACTAGGCATGCATTTCTTTACGATAGTACATCAGGCACTGCTGACATATTGGCCAACTCAGATATAGCGTAACAAGTAACAAACAAGCATTCGAATCAAGCAATACAACAAAGCAGGCAACTGAACTATTTGTTGTTCTATAGGATTACAGGTTGAGGGCACAAGCCAAGAAAGCAGCCCCCACACATTACATTTCACATGTACTAAAACACACTGGCTTACCATATGTTGATGTGAAGCCTCGCTGCTGTTGCAATGTTCTTTGAAGATATCGTCAGCATCCCGTGGTTGCAAATCTACTTGTTGTAGTTTATTCTGCACCCTCTATTTAGGTAAAATTAATTTTAATTGCATGCACTGGTTCGAATTGATCATCAATGGTTCATCTAAACTAATGAAAGAAGGGTGTGTGCATACACGACAATATATCCGATTCCCTCTATTTTTATGCTTGTTCGAGGTGCCAGCCCCTAAAGAACAAATATGTTGCTTGATGAGGTTGACAACTCCATAATTAATAGAAGCATCAAATTAGTCATGCAACTTGGGAAGATCAAGAACACACAAAAAAGTAATGAACAGAGGCTCGGAGCAGTGATGTAATAGCTATCATAAAAAATGTAGGGTAAAACGAACAAAAAACAGCGAAACCACATCTAGTTTGCTGATGTGTAATTAAGCATAGAGAACATGAAGCAGTCTGATGGAACCAACAGCTGGCATCAGAACAACACCATTATCATAAATATAGCATGCAAGAAGTAAAATAGTAGGCAGTGATATCTAGGAAGTACAGTAATACTTAGGACAAAACTAAAGCATATTAACTATATGTGCACTGGTATGTAATTTAGCACATGTAACATGTTCACTGCCAGAAGAATGGCCCTACAGGTGCAAGCAGAATAACACGTCTCATGAAAAACTGAATGATGCCCTGAAGAAATTCAAAGGTGCGGTGCTTATGCTAAGAAAGTGAACATAGGCGCCGGCCGTTGGATAATAGTACCTGATTCTCGACGGCGTATGGGTATCATTGGCATACTTGATAGATAAGGACCGTCGATGGTGCTCGTGTTGCGGTTGAGTTTGGGCCAACTGTCGCCGTCGCTGAAGCGGCTCCGGTGCTACGGTTGCGGCGCCTGTCGACATATAAGAAAGCTCATCTGTGGTAAGTGAATAGTTGCATGATAAAGAGAAAAACCGAAGGAGTACAAATCGAAATAACCTGATGAGGTGCGGTGTTAGTAAAGCAGGGCCGGTGGAGTCGAATATGGCATCCGTGGAGCGGGTCCGGTGCAGTGGACGAAGGCTTCGGCAGGTGCGTTGTATAGTGCTTTCGGTGAGGTGGATCTGTTGCGGCAGACGAGGGCTAGTATGAAGGGCCAGCGAAGGGACGGATGAGGGAGTCAGTGAAGGGCCTACACTGTGGTGGACAAGGGTGCCGGTTAAGAAGATCCGATGCGGTGGACCAGGATGGCGGTCAAGGAGATCTGGAGTGGTGGACAAGCCAGTCGCTGAAGCGGCTTCGGTGAAGTGGTTAGTTGGCAGTTGGGGGTTCGAAGGTGCGGAAGGTAGATCCGTCTGGGTGTGAGGTCCACCGCTGCGGCAGAGGACTAGATTTGGTGGCTTGCCGTGGTTGGGGGGTCGGGGAGGGGAAGGGGAGGGGCTCTCGGGAAGAATGTTGGGGGCAAAGGGGGGAAAACAATGGAGTTACCAAAGCAGCCGTTTTCCGTTCATGTGGCAGGGGTAAAACAGGAATATCGCAGGGCTAAACTTTCGAACGCGAGATATTTCGAGGTGAGCGGGAAGTCTGAAAGCTTTTGGCGTCTGAAATTATATTCTGCTCTTGTACGGCCGACTATGATATCATGCCCGAGAATTTGTTTGTTTTACACGCAAAAAAAGTGCAAGTTTTGAAAATCAATGTCTCCAACTCGAAACTTAGATTGTCCATTCAATTCAAATATGTATCATTGAGCAACTACAAGCAAATACCATCATATGGTCCAATTCAAATGAAATTCCAAATGTGTTTATCCTAAATATGATGACAAAAGCAAAAATGTGTATGTGTATGAATAAAGTGGATGATTATAAAGTTTGAACATGCCCGTATGTGTATATCTCTAGGTTTGATATATGAATTTGAAATCACGAAATCCCGGCTTAAAATTGTACCTCCATTTAAATGAATTACAAAAGCTAATGATAGAGTCGAATTCCAAAATTTCAATCTTAGGTTTGTAATTCTAGTACATCAAGGTATATCACGCATGTTCAAAAGTATCGTTATCTCATAGCCCAAACTGTGAAACAAATCGATGAACCATGAGTGCACACACTATTGACCATGTATATATCAATTACGCTAAAGTCCCTCAAATATAGATACCTCACTCTTTATCTGAAGCCAACCCCCCCCCCCCCCCCTCGTCGCCCCCCCCCCACACACAGAAGTCGTTCTCTCCCCGAAACACCAACACACAAGCACATTAACACCCCTCTCTCTTCTAAAGTCCGGACCCCAATATGATGACATCTCTTCCCCCACTCTCTATGTAGGTCTCCCAACATCTCTTTCCCAAGCACACGCACTATGTAGAGTGTATCTTTCCCATACACACAAAACGTCACCCCCAAACGTCTATCTCCCTAGTTATGTGGTTCTCGCACACTCACCTCACACACCACCCCCACTGCAGGCAAGCACACTTTTTCTCCTTGTGTACCACTCTCCTCTTCCTATCTCTTCCACATGCGGAACTGCCCCAGCTCCTCCCTGTATACATATATGTCGTGACTCTTTCCATAGCTCCCTAATGTATCATCGTTCTCAATCTCGCACATTGTTCTCTACACCATATATTCTAGATCTCTCATGAAGTCCCTATCACACACACGATGACTCGCTTCCCTTGCGTCTCCGTACATAGGCCAATTTCAAATAACATCAACATTGTCTCCCTATCTATATGCCATTTATGGACACAAACGCCCCTCTCTTCCTCTCTCTCTCTCTCTCCATCGTTAGCTCTCTCTCTCTCGCTCTCACACCCCTCTCCCACACACACTCGATGTCTCGTCCAAATAGTCTGCTCCCCCCGCACACAGCCATGCTATCCCGCTACTACACATGTCACACCATTCCCCCTTCCCTTATACTAGGTTTACATCATTAGTGGTCTCTCTACTCCACATACACACACTCCCTCTCACACACAAACGCACGCACAAACACACACAGACACGCACAAACACCCATTAATCTGGATCCTCGTCTCTCCCCATGTCCGCATGTGTATCTCACACACTCACTCTCTAATTATGTATATGTGTCTCCACGTTACACAACACAAAGCCCCATGTACATGTCTCTCTCTATCCTCCGCACACATAGACACAAAGAATCTATTATCATTGCCTCAGTCTCTAGACATATCACACACGCACACTGTCTCTCTCTGTCTCGCAAACACGCTCAATAAGGGTTTCCCCATGAATAACTTACTGTCTATTCATCAATAGTCGTGGCAGTACGGCGAAGACGAGACGTGAAAAAGAATAAATCTACACGTGCTTAGACCACCTAGTATGACTACTAGGACTAGAGCAAGCCAAAAAGCGCGCCGCCGTCACCCCCTCCTTATCGGCGACGGGAAAACCATTGTTTTACACAGTCAAGAAGTCATTGTGCTAAGGCCTCACATGTTGGGGCATTGAATAGAATGTAGATGCTAGTTTACGGAAACAAGTATCGATAATACGTTTGTATCTCCATACTTATATTTCTTCTCTTATAAAAAACCGAGTTGGTGATGATGGTATGCGTGCCATCTTGCAATATAGACCATCCGATCTATATTTGACGGATGGAAATTAAACTAAAAGATACACGCACCCCTCTCCACATTTGCAGACAAGGCCTTCCCTCGTTCATCCTTATCTCCAACAACCACATTGTTGAGCAATTAAGAAAGGAAGCCTCTGGAACAAACTGGCCAGGTGGTCGCTGCCGGCGTCGTCAATCTCCATGCCTTCGCTTAGTCCAACCACCAATCACCACCACGCCCCACTCCTCTTCACCTTATCTCCTATTTCTCGAGATATCATTAGTTTTTAGACATGGGATTACTCCCACATGGGTCAATCACAACAAGTGTTTTATAATGAAAATGCATCTTGATGTTCCGTGCAATGCACGAATCTTGCTAGTACTCCTACAAAAGACTAAGTTGGTGATGATGGTGTGTCTGCCATCCGTCGTTTGTGACCATTAGATCTACATCTAATGACTGTGAGGTAAGTTGCTGCCTTTTCTCACCAACATCCGACTTGTCTACCAATTTGCAGAAAAACCCATAATTAGTATCTTAAAACCAACCACATCCCTGCCCGACCTCACCAAAACAGCCCAAGGAATATATTCTAATTTAAACATAATATATCTCTAGTGATATATGTATATCAAAATTAGAGTGTTTTGTATCAAGTTTGTGAATAAGTATTATTCTAATTATGATTCGTTGCAACGCACATGAACATTGCTAGTATTTCCAACCATGCAATTTTTTTCCTAGTATTCCATAGTTTCGAGTTTTCCATCAAGATATTAGTCACTCATGGTTGATATTTACTTTCAATCATGTACACATATGCACTATGTAACTAGCCTTTCTTATTGGGTTCCAAAGCTTAACTTTCACTCCTACTTACAATATGTAGAGTATTTAACAAAAAACTACCACTTTCAACCAGCCCTAGGAAGAATCTATTGTACAAAAAATAGCAAAAACATACCCAAAATTTCTTAATCCACGCCAAAAACTACTACCTAGTACTCCCTCTGTCCCACAATGTAAGATGTTTTTGCAAGCTAGTTTAGCTTGCAAAAACATCTTATATTATTGGACAGAGGGAGTACCGATTAGGTTAGTTTAAACCCATTTATGACAGGGTTGGCCCACACGTCCGTGCTGACGAGGCAGCTTAAACCAACACATTTTGTTTGACCGTTGACACGAGGGACCCACATCTAACCTTCTATCCTGTTATTCCCCCTCAAATTATTATTTTTCTTGAACATTACTTCAAACAATACTGATGCGTGTTTGTCGGTGGTGCCGCTAATGAGCGAGTTGGCCGCCGCTCCACCGGACGGGCCGGACGCCGCGCTGGCCTCCCCATGGGTTGGCAGGCTGGCATGAGCGTGACTCACGAGTGAGCAAGCCACAGCGCTGGCCTTCGCTCGAGCTAGATGGCTGGCCTTAGCGCGGCGCGCGCGAGCAAGCCGCCGCGCCGCCGTGCCAATCTAGCTAGCAAACCTTGCAGACAAGCAGCTGGACGGAGCTATCTCAGCTAGCTAGCGGCCGCGAGCGTCGGACGGAGCTGGCATCCGGGCAGCCGCGGGATGGGCTCCACACCGCCGGCGGTTTTGACCTCTCCTTCTGCCAGCGGCGGTAGCTGGGTCCCATTGTCGAGGATGACTAGGTGGACGGGCCGGAGGTAGGAGGTCACTCGGGGATTTTTGTGCAGACTGACATGTAGGTCCCACAAGTCATAACGCCTGGTCGAATAGAAGGCGTTGACTTAATGTGCGACATGGGCCCTATTTGGATACTCTAAGTCAGAGGTTAGAGTTAGATTCTAACCCTGAACTAACTCTAACCGAAGTGGTGTTTGGATGGCAGGGTTAGATTGACAACAAATGTATCCAAACAGGGCCATGGGTCTAAACGTGCCTATGACGGCACTTTGTAGAGTAGTCGTTTCCTGGTAGGGCTGGTTGGTAAGAGCATGTATAATGGTTGATAAGGTAGTCTTATCTTAAGTCTGCCACGTATGCAAGTGGTAATTGTTTCCTGGCATTATTAGTGGTTTCTTGCATTATTAGGGGTTTCTTGTAAGGAACAATGTACTACTAGCGACAAAAGGCGATTCTAGATTGCATTGTACTCCAACGAGTACTACTAGTGGTCGCGGGAGTGTATACCTTGTTTTGTGGGTTCGATCCCGGCCGAACGCACGGCGGTCTTTTTTTTAAATAGTAACTTCATTGCGAGCCAATATTTTACACGGGTAGTTTGAGTTTTGAAGTCAAACGGATGTGCGGCACCACAATCTGGGTGCACTGGATAGCCTAGCCACGTGAACGGGTTCGCTTGCAGCTTCCTCATCAACTAGTAGCATATTTAAACTAGCGCCTCCCAATTCAGCCCGAGGAGCCGGAAAAGCCTGACGGGGCATTGAGAACTGTGCAATATGGCTCTGTACGTAAACTGCTCTACTACTACTCTGTAGCTTGTGGCGTTGCACGCATGGACTTCACTCCATTATCGGCTCTACTATAAAATAAATTCCTCTTGATGTGTTTTTTTGAAACGGAGGCAAAAGCTTTGCTTCATCTCCTTCATAAAGAAGGGACTACTAACAAAGTTCGAGAAGATCCATTACACCTCCAGAAATGGAAGCGAAAATCCTAGTCTCACTGTATCAAATAACTCAAATGTTTTGCCCCCGCAGTAACCGTCGTTGATAAACAGGCTGCTAGTGTGTGCGTGAGAGGAGCGGCTGAGTAGGCCAACTACGTGAGAGGAGCGGCTGAATAGAGTACTGAGAGTACCCACTAGGCCACTACGTAGGTGTACTTTCCCTGCGTTGATAGTACATCGATGGTTCTAGAGAACAATAGTACGCTCCACTTCCAACTATAGCTCCTTGGCCCTGAGATTCAGGAGTTCAAAACTGGTGCACTATACTAGAACTACAGTACATCGCACTACTAGTTGAGAAAGTAGTACTAGTACTGCTACAGTACGAGTACGTACTCCTCCGTCACATAATGTAAGACGTTTTTTGACACTAGTTGGCGTGTACAAAAATAGCAAAAACATACCCAAAATTTCTTAATCCACGCCAAAAACTACTAGCTAGTGCCAAAAATTTCTTACTAGTGCTATTATTTACAGTATGATGCAATCCCATAACATCCCATAATGCTAGTACTAGTAGTAAATAATAGCCTCACCCCTTCACTAAGGAACGATCTACAGTTCGAAGGGACGAGGCCCTGCGGTTAGTACGCTCTTATCTCCTCCTCGCCAGTTACCCTCCCTCGAAGAGAAGGAAGTTTGTCGCTGCTCCCATGGATTTGCCAGGCGGTTCTCCTCCTCGTCGGGGCTGGGAGACCTTGGACGACGATCCTCTGGGAGAAATCGCACACCGCCCCGACGTCCTCACCGCCACAAGACTCGGTGCTTCCTGCCCCAACTTTTTCAAGACAGTGCTTAAAAAGGCTTGGGAAAAGGCCATGCTTGTTGGTCTTCCATGCGTCCTCGAGGAGAAGGTTCTTCTATGGGACAATCCTTCGAACGGTCCACTACTCCCTGGACATGGTTCCACGTTGACTCTGCTAGAGTTGCCGACGTTGAGAGGTAGTCGGATTTTGTCCGATGAGCAGGCAGTAATGGAGTTTGATCATGTAGTACTTAGTTATTCCATTTCCATCCCGTAATTTCTCTGCTGCCCACCGTATTATATATAGGTCTGGGTCGATGCCAACGAAAATTGGCTTGCATACCTCGGCCGGATACCACCATCATTTTGCACAACATCCACAACAGTGCGGCCGTTCCGGTAGACCCCTTCTCCACCATTGGGATCGGCCTTCCAGACTGGGTGGGCTTGAATACGTATGATGATGCCTACATGAGATTGAAGAAGATAGCAATTGCGGACCCGTTGACAAAGCAACGCAGCTACGACGATTCCTATCTCATCGCGGTGTTCGACATAAGGATTGCCATCAATGCAAGAGGCAGTAATGACAGAGGCTGGCGCATGTTGGCGGCGGCAGATTTCTACCCCTACATGTTCGAAGACGCCGTGCGCCATCTAGGCCGCATCTTCGTGGTGACAAGCCAGGGGACTTGTTTCATCTGGTTGCCATCCCACGGTACGGGAGATTACAAACGGAATACAGAAACCATCATTTGCATCCCTAACGGTACTCCATTATTTTGCAGGGACTAGTCATCCCGCGATCAAAATAAGATCGCCGATCCTGGATGTGCATTTGCATCTGCGATTCGATCTAATGTGGAACCTTGTAGCTATCTTAGCAGTCGTTACCCATGGTACCACTAATGTGCAACATGGTCACACAATCTACCACGATCGGACCGTCACCATCTACCCAGGTATTCCATTTTTTAACCCTCTCGCCTTCTCTTTCATTGTTGTACTAGTACTCTACTTACGTACTAGTAGGAGTACTTTTTACCTTGGAGGACACGTATAGCTAGCTAGGCCCTTGAAGACTTGAACCCACTAGCTCCCACCATTTTTGTTTTTCCATGTCTTACTATCTCATCCATGTAGCCAAGAGTGGCTATATATAATAAGCCGGTTATTTTACTTCCTCTATACCGGAGTAGTACTATTTGATGCACAGTATTACTGACCGCCATATTTGAGCACAACATTATTATGCATGGACCTTGACTATGTACGTCACCATGTGTCCAGATCTGAGATGCCGCATGTACCAGATGAACGGTGCCGAGTTCGACCCTCGTGATGCTACGTGGGTGCCGAGGAACACTCTTGGAGAGTACTCGCTTTTCATTGGGGACAACTACCCCATTGTGAAGCGGATGCCACCTTCCGTGCATGTCACGGAAGGCCTGCCGTTCATGAAGCATGTTTGTGTCTTCAGTGCGCACCGCCGGATGAACGACATGCTGGGACACGCTATCCATGATTTATGCCGCTTCAGCTTGGATGAGTCTCCATCATGTGGAACCGGACTAGAAAGTTGCGACAATGATTCCTGTTGCCCACCACTGTGGATCATACCATCCATGAAAAACACCTAGTACTGGAACCTAGAGGAGGACATGTAGCCCATCTATAACGTGTAAGTGGAGTACGGTAAATTCTGAATGGTAGCGCTGTGAATATATGTAGACTAGTCGTGCACAAATTTATCACATGAGTTGAAGATGAACTTGTGTGGCATACTGGCATTTGTCTTTTAGAATTTATTACTAGTAAATGTGTTATGTGGACGTGCAACTTGTGTGGTTGTTTCACGGGCTCCAACACGCTCTTTGAGAAAAAAGGTGGCACGGCTTTGGATATACGTGACGTGGCGGCATCATACTATAGCATCGTTCGCTATAGTTGTAGTACACTCCTACTAGGACGAAAACTCCTATAAAACCTTGCGCTTGGCTCTTTGCCTCTTCGGGAGGTTCAACAGTTCGTAATCGTGTGAACCTTGCACTTGGCTCTTCGCCTCTTCGGAAGGTCCAACAATGATGATACTACAGTACAATATGCTTCTGGCAATCTTACACCAATTGGACTGCTGCACGTCCACCGCGAGGGCGAGGGCGAGGGAGAGGGAGAGGGCGCTGTATTCAAAACCCTCTCCTCGTCTGATAACCCACAAGTATAGGGGATCAATTGTAGCCTCTTTCAATAAGTAAGAGTGTCGAACCCAACGAGGAGCTAAAGGTAGAACAAATATTCCCTCAAGTTCTATCGACCACCGATACAACTCTACGCACGCTTGACGTTCGCTTTACCTAGAACAAGTATGAAACTAGAAGTACTTTGTTGGTGTTTTCGGAAAGGTTTGCAAGATAATAAAGAAAGCGTAAATAAAAATTAGGTGTTGTTTAGATAAAGACATAATAAAGTAAATATAGCGTGTGTGGAAAAGTGGTGGTAGGAGTTGTGAAATTGTCCCTAAGCAATTGACTACTTTACTAGACCGATAGCAAGTTTTATGTGGGAGAGGCCACTGCTAGCATGTCATCCCTGACTTGGAATTCTATGCATTTATGATTGGAACTATTAGCAAGCATCTGCAACTACTAATGTTCATTAAGGTAAAACCCACCCATAGCATTAGGATATATTGGTCCCCCTTCAATCTCGTATGCATCAATTTCTATGCTAGGTTGAAGCTTATGCCACTCTTGCCCTCCAATACATAGTCCTATCAACATACAACTAACCCTATGGTGTGATCCATGCGCGCGCTCATATTATGGGCACCAAAGGACAGCAACATAACCACAAACAAATTACATCAATCATAGCAATTCATCAACCACCGATAGGACAAGGAAAATCTACCCAGACATCATAGGATGGCAACACATCATTGGATAATAATATGAAGCATAAAGCACCATGTTCAAGTAGAGGGTACAGTGGGTTGCGGGAGAGTGGACCGCTATAGATAGAGGGGGGAAGGTGATGGAAATGTTGGTGAAGATGGCGGAGGTGTTGGTGAAGATAGCGCTGATGATGATGGTGGCCACGGCAGCGTTCCGGCACCACCGGAAGAGAAGCGGAGAGGGGGCCCGTTCTTCTTCTTCCTTGACCTCCTCCCTAGATGGGAGAAGGGTTTCCCCTCTGGTCCTTGGCCTCCATGGCATGGGAGGGGCGAGAGCCCCTCCGAGATTGGATCTGTCTCTCTGTCTCTCTTTGTTTCTGAGTTCTCAGATTCTGCCCTTTCGCCGTTTCTTATATTCTCGGAGATCCATAACTTCGATTGGGATGAAATTTTAACACGATCTCTATCCGGATATTAGCTTTCTTGCGGCGAAAGAAGGGCAACAACCGCCTTACGGGGTGGCCAAGAGGGCCCAGGGCACACCTGCCCCCCTGGGCCGCGCCCCCTGCCTCGTGGCCCCCTCGGGCATCGTCTCGCGTTGATTTTTCTTCGCAAAAATCACGTATATTCCAAAAAAATCTCTGTCAATTTTTATCTCGTTTGGACTCCGTTTGATATGGATTTACTGCCAAAAAACATGCAAAAAAGAGGAACTGGCACTGGGCACTGGATCAATATGTTAGTCGCAAAAAATAGTATAAAAAGTTGCCAAAAGTATATGAAAGTTGTAGAATATTGGCATGGAACAATAAAAAATTATAGATACGACGGAGATGTATCAGCATCGCCAAGCTTAATTCTTGCTCTTCCTCGAGTAGGTAAATGATAAAAAAGATAATTTTTGATGTGGAATGCTAACTTGCATAATCTTGATCATGTAATCTAATCATGGCATGAATATTGAGACACGAGTGATTCAAAGCAATAGTCTATCATTTGATATTAAGATAATAATACTTCAAGCATACTAATAAAGCAAACATGTATTTTCAAAATAACATGGACAAAGAAAGTTATCCCTACAAAATCATATAGTCTGGCTATGCTCCATCTTCACCACACAAAATATTCAAATCATGCACAACCCCGATGACAAGCCTAGCAATTGTTTCATAATTTTCATGTTCTCAAACCTTTTCAACTTTCACGCAATACATGAGCGTGAGCCATGGATATAGCACTATAGGTGGAATAGAATATGATGGTGGAGGTTGTGTGGAGAAGACAAAAAGGGAGAAAGTCTCACATCGACGCGGCTAATCAATGGGCTATGGAGATGCCCATCAATTTATGTCAATGTGAGGAGTAGGGATTGCCATGCAATGGATGCACTAAGAGCTATAAGTGTATGAAAGCTCAAACTGGAAACTAAGTGGGTGTGCATCCAACTTGCTTGCTCATGAAGACCTCGGGCATTTGAGGAAGTCCATCTTCGGAATATACAAGCCAAGTTCTATAATGAAAATTCCCACTAGTATATTAAAGTGATAACTCAAGAGACTCTCTATATGAAGAACATGGTGCTATTCTGAAGCACAAGTGTGGTAAAAGGATAGTAACATTGTCCCTTCTCTCTTTTCTCTCATTTTTTATTTTTTTATTTTTTTTCTCTTTTTTTGGTGGGCTTCTTTGGCCTCTTTTATTTTTTTGTGGGCTTCTTTGGCCTCTTTTATTTTTTTATAAAGTCCGGAGACTCATCCCAACTTGTGAGGGAATCATAGTTTCCATCATCCTTTCCTCACATGGGACAATGCTCTAATAATGTTGATCATCACACTTTTATTAACTTACAACTCAATATTACAACTCGATACTAGAACAAAATATGACTCTATATGAATGCCTCCGGCGGTGTACCGGGATGTGCAATGATCTAGCGTAGTAATGACATCAAAAAATGGACAAGCCATGAAAACATCATGCTAGCTATCTTACGATCATGCAAAGCAATATGACAATGAATGCTCAAGTCATGTATATGATGATGATGGAAGTTGCATGGCAATATATCTCGGAATGGCTATGGAAATGCCATGATAGCTAGGTATGGTGGCTGTTTAGAGAAAGATATAAGGAGGCTTATGTGTGATAGAGCGTATCATATCATGGGGTTTGGATGCACCAGCGAAGTTTGCACTAACTCTTGAGGTGAGAAAGGGCAATGCACGGTATCGAAGAGGCTAGCAATGATGGAAGGGTGAGAGTGCGTATAATCCATGGACTCAACATTAGTAATAAAGAACTCACATACTTATTGCACAAATCTATTAGTCATCGAAACAAAGTACTAAATGCATGCTCCTAGGGGGATAGATTGGTAGGAAAAGACCATCGCTCGTCCCCGACCGCCACTCATAAGGAAGACAATCAATAAATAAATCATGCTCCGACTTCATCACATAACGGTTCACCATACGTGCATGCTACAAGAATCACAAACTTCAACACAAGTATTTCTACAATCCACAACTACCCACTAGCATGACTCTAATATCACCATCTTTATATCGCAAAACTATTGCAAGGAATCAAACATATCATATTTAGTGATCTACAAGTTTTATGTAGGATTTTATGACCAACAATGTGAATGACCAATTCTTGTCATCTCTCTAAATAGATATAAGTGAAGCAAGAGAGTTTAATTATTTCTACATGTTGACACCAGATTTTGGCACAGCGAAGAACTTAATTAAGATGGCCTCAAATGGAGAAGTGCTCAAAGTGAGAAAGTTCCGTATCGTCAAAAGGAAAAACTTTGATATTTGGGCCATAGTCATCCGGTCTCATCTCTAAGGCCGAAGTTGTGTTCGAAGTATTCAGATTTTGTATTCAGAACACTATTCGCCTGATTACACCCCCAAGATGGCCTTATATGGGAAAAGTTTCTACACGGATTGTCTTTGTCTCGTCGAAATGATCGATCTTAATATGACGCCCAGAATCAGACACATGTGTGGGTATGTCTGATGAGCTGCGTGAATATTTAGCTGTTTTGCGCGAGCAATTTGGCCATGAAGACGACCTTGGATCAAAAAACGTTCAACATGAAAGTTGTTCGCCTCGTCGAAACGGTCAAGGTTGCTTTTGGGCTCGTTTTTATCCAAGGTCGTTTACCACCATAAAAAAGGCCCGCAAGGTGCAGCCAGTTTAAACCGAACAATTTTGGAAAGTTCGGACAAAACCAATCCGAATTTGACTAGGGTTTTGGACGTGAATCCAAACCTTTTCCTTGCACGGGAAATCCAGCCGCCTCTTATATACCCAAGGGGTGACGGCCGATTAAACAACAACACACAATCGCAAAACACATCTACTTTTTACCCTAGTTTTACATCCCTCCCTTGTTCTTTCTCTCTCGTTCTTCATTCGTTCTTCGTGTTGAAGGGCAGCGATCCTCGAGGCTCTAGGGGCAGGCGAACTGACCTAGGGCAGCCCATAGCAGCCGCACGTCCAGACGGGGTCCCTCCCGGGCGCGTGGGGTTTCGGGTCCTGAAAAGCACCCATCGGATTGCTTGCATACCGCGCTTCCGGACGGGTCTCCTTCGGCGTGAGATGCGGTGCATCACTCTCGGCGTTGGAGGTACACGGTGACGTGTTCGTGTGCGAACACACTTTTTGGCGACTCCACTAGAGAAGAAAGATCAAGAATCATCATCAACCATGTCTAATCTCCCCAAGCCCTCAGAAGTTGACGCCGATAACATCATTAAGCCCGGTCTTGATGAACATCGCCAAGCCTACGAAGCGCGCAAGAAGCAGCGTGAAGAGGCTTTTGAGGCGCTCAAGAAGAAGCGCGACGAAGTGGATTTGGAAGCGTTTCTTTCAAGTTTCAATAAGGACCGTCAAGGCAACATCACTCCTGCTGGAAACGTCAATTTTCCTCCCCTCATCGACGAACAAGATGTGATCACTGTGAGTAAAGTTCTTTCTCCAAAGCAAGTGGCTGTGATTGAAAGTCTTGTTAGTAAGGGTAATGTGATGGCATACAATTCTTTTGTGGCTAGTGCTAATGCTCAGAAAAATATGCCTCCATCATCTAGTGGTACTATTGGTATAACCGAAGACCCTAGTCCAATTTTACCTATTTCATCGGCACCACCTATGCAATGACAATATAATATGCCATTGAAATTTTACCCTACTCAAACCAACCATCTTGTGGCTGCACCTACATACCACAATCCTATTATGAGTGTGCCCAATTCGGCGTCAACACCAAATCACTTTGTCACACCACCCATAGGCGCAAGCATGTTTGGTCTTCGGCCGAATTATGGTTTGGCGCCCATCCCACAAGTTGCACCAATAGCTAGTACTCAGGTTGCTCCTATGTCATTACCACAAACATCTTCATCTACCTTGGATCCAATTTTAGCTAAATTAAGGGAGGATTTGCATAAGATGTTTCTAGTAAATTTTGGAAACGAGCCGAAAGTAAAGAGTCGTGTGTACCAAAAGCCTTATCCTGAACACTTTGATGCAATTTCTTACCCTCAAGGTTATAAGGTTCCTGATTTTGTTAAATTTAGTGGTGAGGGTACAAAAATGACTTGGGATCATGTGAGTTAGTATCTAGCACAGTTGGGTGAAGCAGGTTCCATAGAAGAGTTGAAAGTGCGTTTATTTCCCTTGTCTTTAACTCGCATCACATTTTCATGGTTTGCTGCTTTACCACATGGTTCAATTCTCTTATGGTCGCAATTAGAGCAAAAGTTTCATGATTATTTTTATAGCGGTGATAATGAGTTGAAATTGTCACATCTTACATCGGTTAGGCAAAAACATGATGAATCGGTCACCGATTATGTCAAGAGATTTAGAGATATAAAAAACTGATGTTATAGCTTAGTGATAACTGAGAGAGACTTGGCGGATCTTGCTCTTAATGGTTTGAAAACTCACATTAAAGAGAAGCTAGAAAGTTATGAGTGTTTGAGCATTAACCAAGTCTTACAAAAAGCTTTGGCCCAAGAGAGTCGAAGTAAAGAGGTCCATAGGTCTACAACCGATCGTCCTAGAATGCATATGGTTGAACACAATGATGATAATTCAGACGATGAGGTTGATGTCTATACTACCGAATTTGTTTGGTCCTCAAAGGCCAAACCTTATATGTGCAATGCTCTTAAGCCGATTCGCAAGAATCGTGATGAGGAAGTGAGGTTTACTTTTGATATATCAAAGTGTGATAAAATATTTGATGCTCTCTTGCAAGATAAGATGATTAGAATATCACACACCATACCGTCGTTTGAGGAGCTGAAATAGCGTGCTTATTGCAAGTACATAATTCATTTTCTCATGCTACTAACGATTGCAATGTTTTCAGACGACAGATACAACCGTCCATTAATGATGGACGATTGAATTTTGCTGAGATGCAAGTTGATAAACAGCCCTTCCCGATGAACACCATGGACTTGGAGGGAAAGAAAATGTTGATTCGGCCTAGCATAGCCGAATCTGCTAATAAAGATAATGTTCTTATTGGTGAACCCGGGAAAGGCAAGGAGGGCGACAAAGTCTTGGGACGAGAGGTTGTGCTTGATAAGCAACCCGTTGGCAAGGAAGTATTGAAGATCACCATAAAAAATCATGCACTCGGGGGGCAACCACAAGTACAAGAAGATACTCATGTTAAATTTATCAAGCCCAAGAATTCAGAAGTTGGCAAGTGGGGACAGAGTGAAGCTAAGCGCAAGCTAATCATGCCAACTTTTGATATGTTGCTATCCAAATGCAAGTCAAGCGGTCGGTTCTAGCTCTAATCGGCCATCACATTCAAAGCGTTCAAGATCACCTCCGAAACAAGAGTTTCGATGCTATGCAAGGCCATATGGGCCATGGGCACCGACACCATGGATGTCACAACCCTCCTATGTGCCATATTACATGAGAGACTTCAATGGAGGATGGTGGCAGCCCCCAATGGCTCCTTATGCTTTTCATATGGGGTGGGCAGCACATAGAAGGCCTGCTCGCAAGAGGCTTTATTATCCCACACAAGGTCGTTTGAGCTATGGTTCTAATCAACCAACAAAAATTTCTCCAAGTAAGGCCAACAAAAAAGTGTGGCATGTTAAGTCACATAATGCGGAAATTGCAGAATGTGACAAGTAAAAGGAGATCGAAAAGCCGGTTGTTGGTAATCTGGCTACTTCTAATTGTGATATTGTTATTGTTCAGCAGGGTTCCATGAGGCAAGCACAAGCAGGGCCAAACCAAGGGATCCCAAATATACTCAACCTAAGTGGTGTCCTCCTGGTTTAACCAAGACCATGAAAAGGAGATTACAACGCATGAGGAACCACGAGAAGGTAGAGCACAAAGAGGAGAGGCAAAGGGACGAATTGTTAAGTGAAATTCGGCCCATGGCACTCACAAAACAAGTGTGGAGGCCTAAACAAAAACAAAACACAGATGCTTCTACATTAGCTGCAGCAACACCTTCACCACCAAAAGAGGATGATGCGACCCCTACTACAGCGTCCACACCACCTGAAAAATCCCCTTCAATTGAGGAAACTTTGAGCCCAATATACACATTGGGGGATGAAGATGAGATGGTGGATTACGACTCTATGCTCGTTCGGGAAGGTATGGATATTAATATGGTGTATTACTTACCTGTCGAGTTTCGTGCTATAGGTGAAGAAGGGGAGGTGGCTCAACTGGATTTTGGTCCAAAGAACGCTATCTTCGAGAAGCCAAAAGAACCGGTGAAACACTTGAAGCCAAAACAACCAGGTAAAGAAAAGACAGAGGCCAAAGGTGTGATGTGCATGGAACTCACCGTGGGAAGCAAAACTTTGGCCACCACATTCTTCATCGCCGAGGTGCAAGGTAACTATAATGTTATATTAGGCCGCGATTGGTTTCATGCTAACCAATGTGTGCCATATACCATGCATCAATTCTTAATACAGTGGGTCGATGATGAGGTAGAAGTCATTCACGCGGATAATTCGGCTTGTGTTGCTTTGGCCGATGCATCGGTGGATTGGAATCATCTGGATGTTACTTGCTTAACAGGGCGTGACTTCTCGGAGTTTGATTTCCTTAGTGCTACGAGGAACGGGTTCATTCCCATCTCTTTGAAGCCGATTGGTGGTAATTGGTTCCAGGGTATGATGTAAACAAGAAGTTAAACATGGCCGATGTAGAAATTATCGCCCTAAGCACATTAAATCGCCGATGGAGTGTTGACATCGTCCTTAGGAAAAGCAACGTGCAAGCTATTTTTCGGCGCACAAGTTTGCCGAAAAACAGGGGGGCATGTGTTGACACCAGATTTTGGCACGACGAAGAACTTAATTAAGATGGCCTCAAATGGAGAAGTGCTCAAAGTGATAAAGTTACGTATCATCAAAAGGAAAAACTTTGATATTTGGGCCATAGTCATCCGGTCTCCTCTCTAAGGCCGAAGTTGTGTTCAAAGTATTCAGATTTTGTATTCAGAACACTATTCGGCTGATTACGCCCCCAAGATGGCCTTATATGGGAAAAGTTTCTACACGGATTGTCTTCATCTCGTCGAAATGATCGATCTTAATATAAAGATCGTCCCAATCCGAGATCGTATGCAAAAGTTAGAGCCCGCACAACGCGACCCTCCAATGGGCAAAATATGACGCCCGGAATCAGACACAGGTGTGGGTATGTCTGATGAGCTGCGTGAATATTTAGCTGTTTTGCACAAGCAATTTAGCCATGAAGATTACCTCGGATCAAAAAACGTTCAACATGAAAGTTGTTCTCCTCATCGAAACGGTCAAGATTTCTTTTGGGCTCGTTTTCATCCGAGGTTGTTTACCACCACAAAAAAGACCCGCAAGGTGCAGCTAGTTTAAATCGAACAGTTTTGGAAAGTTCGGACAAAACCAATCCGAATTTGACTAGGGTTTTGGACGTGAATCCAAACCTTTTTCTTGCACGTGAAGTCCAGCCGCCTCTTATATACCCAAGGGGTGACGGCCGATTGAACAACAACACACAATCACAAAACACATCTACTTTTTACCCTAGTTTTACATCCCTCCCTTGTTCTTTCTCTCTCGTTCTTCATTCGTTCTTCGTGTTGAAGGGCAGAGATCCTCGAGGCTCTAGGGGTGGGCGAACTGACCTAGGGCAGCCCACAGCCGCCGCACGTCCAGACGGGGTCCCTCCCGGGCGCGTGGGGTTTCGGGTCCTAAAAAGCACCCGCCGGATTGCTTGCATACCGCGCTTCCGGACGGGTCTCCTTCTGCGTGAGCTGCGGTGCACCACCATCGGCGTTGGAGGTACACGGTGACGTGTTCATGTGCGAACACTACAAAAGATATTTCCACGCTCTAACAAATTTAAGTGAAGCAAAAGAGCATTCTACAAATGGCGGTTTTCTATGTGAAGAGAAACATGCAATCCAAACTTCAAATGATATAAGCGAAGCACATGAAGCATTATATAAAGCCATACTCAAAATATATATATGTGAAGTGCAATGAGCATTCTATAAATAAACTAAGGACTATCTCAGACCATCATGGTGAATAAAATAGAAGTGAAAACTAAATGCAAAAGACGCTCCAAGATTGCACATATTGCATGAATGAAACGAATCCGAAAACATACCGATACTTGTTGAAGAAAGATGGGATGCATTCCGGGGCATCGCCAAGCTTAGACGCTTGAGTCTCCTTGAATATTTACTTGGGGTGCCTCATGCATCCCAAATCTTGATCTCTTGCCTCTCTTCCTTCTTCTCACATCGAGACCTTGATCTTCGAACACTTCATCCACACAAAACTCAACAGAAAGCTCAGTAAGATCCGTTAGTATAATAAAGCAAATCACTACTCTAAGTACTGTTGCAAACCAATTCATATTTTGTTTTTGCATTGTAGCTACTGTAATATAACCTTTACATGGCTTAATCCACTAATATAAATCGACAGTTTCATCAAAACAAGCAAACTATGCATCAAAAACAGAATCTGTCTAAAACAGAACAGTCTGTAATAATCTAAACATTCACCATACCTATGGTACTCCAAAAATTCTACAAAAATTAGGAAAAATAAAAAATTTGTATAGAAAGACAGTGCAAAAAGTTTCAGAACCATTTGACGTTCCAGCAAAAAAAAAGTAAAATCGCGCGCTACAGCCAAAGTTTCTGTCCTGCACCGTACAAACCAACAAGCATCTAAAACATCCTAAAGGCAAACCTTGGCACATTATTTTTATAATACAATGGAATTGTCCAAGGGGATAATTGTTTTTGTTGAAAAGTTTATGTAATCAAGATTCACAAAGTTTCCGTGAGCATGAACAAAGTTCAAGGAGCTCCCCCACTTCAACCATGCTTGTCTCTCTCACTTTCACTTTCCTTTTTGAAAAAGCTTTGGGTTCCCCTCTTTATTTTTTGTTTTTAAACTTTATAAAAGCACACAACATAAATAAATGACTCTCTAAAACTTCTAGGTAGTCTCCCTAGCAGCGCTTTCTTTAAAGCCATTAAGCTAGGCATATAGTGCTCAAGTAATGGATCCACCCGGATCCCAAGGTATATCAAAGCCATTTTTAATTAACAATGATTTGTAATTTAGTAGTGAGCACAAGGTAACATATATCATGTAATGACGAAGTCTAACTCTCTTCCTATGCATCGGCATGTCATAAAAGAACAATTCATGCACACAAAGTAAAGGCCAATGCATAATATAAACAGTTTCTTGCAATTTTTTCGTGTTGGAAACATAAAGAGGCGGAGATGTAGTTCCTCTCTCATAATAATTGCAAGTAGGAGCAGAAAGCACATGCATATTATATCTATCAAAATCATCATGTGTAATAGTAAAACGCAACCCAACAATATAATCCTTAATAAGTGCAAACTTCTCCGATATAGTGTAGTTGGGAGAATTCAAAAAGATAATAGGACTATCATGCGTGCGTGCAATAGAAACAATTTCATGTTTAACATAAGGAACTATAGAAAGTTCATCTCCATGAGAATAATTTATATTCGCATCTTGGCCACAAGCATAACAAGCATCATCAACAAGGGATATTTCAGGAGAATCAACGGGATCATAACAATCATCATAGCAATCATCATTCGGTAAGCACGAAGAGAAATTAAACAATGTATGAGTTGAAGAGTTACTCTCATTATAAGGTGGGCACGGTTAGCTAATCCGCTCTTCCTCCTTTTGTTCTTCGCTCTCCTCATCATCTTTTTCATCCAATGAGCTCACAGTTTCATCAATTTCTTCTTCCATAGACTCCTGCAAAATATTGGTCTCTTCTTGGGCAGCGGAGACTCTCTCAATAAAATCATCAATGTCGGAATTGAATTCATAATTCGCATAGCAATATTTATGGATAGCTAAATTTTTAGGTCTATAAACTGAATCATCCAATTTTACACACTCTTTAAACAAAGATTCAATTTCATGAGCACGCATAAAAGCAACAAATTCTTCTATTTGTTCCACATCATAATAATCATGTGTACCATTAGCATAAGAAGCCAAGGTTTTATCATCATTAAATTTGCATGAAAAGGGAAGGTGTGGAGCCTTCATCCTAGAGCAACAAGTATAATCATATCTCAAGCAAAGTTTCCGAGCATACCAATGCAACATATGAATTTGATACCATAATAGTTTCCCTTTTTGAGTCAAGCGATAATCCCTAAAGTATTCATGTTGATCCAACATGTCTCCCATAACATAATTGAATGGGGTTTTCTCAGGATTATCCAAGTAGTACATAATATCTTTCACATAATGAGCATTGAGGGTTTTAGGAGGTTCCCCATCTCCATGAGTAGCAAGTAAACCTATTTTTTTTTGGTATTCTGTGTTCCATATCCATAACTAAAGATAGAAAACAACTTAGAACAGCAAATAAAAATTACTTCATGATGTCTACTACACAACCTTCTACTTGTAGACATTGTTGGGCCTCCAAGTGCAGAGGTTTGTAGGACAGTAGAAAATTTCCCTCAAGTGGATGACCTAAGGTTTATCAATCCATAGGAGGTGTAGGATGAACATGGTCTCTCTCAAGCAACCCTGCAACCAAATAACAAAGAGTCTCTTGTGTCCACAACACACCTAATACAATGGTAAATTGTATATGTGCACTAGTTCGGCGAAGAGATGGTGATACACGTGGTATATGGATAGTAGATAATAGTTTTTGTAATCTGAAATTATAAAAACAGCAAGGTAACTAATGGTAAAAGTGAGCGTAAACGGTAATGCAATGTGTGGAAACAAGGCCTAGGGTTCATACTTTCGCTAGTGTAAGTTCCCTCAACAATGATAACATAATTGGATCACATAACTATCCCTCAACATGCAACAAAGAGTCACTCCAAAGTCACTAATAGTGGAGAACGAACGAAGAGATTATGGTAGGGTACGAAACCACCTCAAAGTTATTCTTTCCAATCAATCCGTTGGGCTATTCCTATAAGTGTCACAAACAGCCCTAGAGTTCGTACTAGAATAACACCTTAAGACACAAATCAACCAAAACCCTAATGTCACCTAGATGCTCCAATGTCACCTCAAGTATCCGTGGGTATGATTATACGATATGCATCACACAATCTCAGATTCATCTATTCAACCAACACAAAGGACCTCAAAGAGTGCCCCAAAGTTTCTACCGGAGAATCATGATGAAAACGTGTGCCAACCCCTATGCATAGGTTCATGGATGGAACTCGCAAGTTGATCACCAAAATATACATCAAGTGAATCACGTGGTATCCCATTGTCACCACAGATACCCACGGCAAGACATACATCAAGTGTTATCAAATCTTTAAAGACTCAATCCGATAAGATAACTTCAAAGGGGAAACTCAATTCATTACAAGAGAGTAGAGGGGGGAGAAAACATCATAGGATCCAACTATAATAGCAAAGCTCACGATACATCAAGATCGTATCACCTCAAGAACACAAGAGAGAGAGAGATCAAACACATAGCTACTGGTACATACCCTCAGCCCCAAGGGAGAACTACTCCCTCCTCGTCATGGAGAGCACCGGGATGATGAAGATGGGGTCTAGATTGGCTTTCGATGGCTATGGAGGCTTCTGGGCGCGGAACTCCCGATCTATTGTGCTCACAGATGTTTTTAGGGTATATGGAGATATATAGGCGGAAGAAGTACGTCAGGGGGGCCACGAGGGGCTCACAAGGGTGGAGGGCGCGCCCAGGGGGTGGGCGCCCCCTTGCCTCGTGACCTCCTCGCAGATCCCCCGACATGCACTCCAAGTCTTCTGGGCTTCTTTCCTTCCAAAAATGAGTTTCGTGAAGTTTCAGGTCAATTGGACTCCGTCTAGTTTTCCTTTTCTTCGAAACCCTAAAAATTGGGTAAAATCAGAAACTGGCACTGGGCTCTGGGTTAATAGGTTAGTCCCAAAAATGATATAAAAGTGTATAATAAAGCCCATAAACATTCAAAACAGTAAATAATATAGCATGGAGCAATCAAAAATTATAGATACGTTGGAGACGTATCATTTAGTGATAAAGCAAACAAGCACACACGAGAATATTCACCCCATGCTATGACTCCCCGGCAACATCGCCAGAAAAAGGTCTTGATAACCCACAAGTATAGGGGATCAATTGTAGCCTCTTTCGATAAGTAAGAGTGTCGAACCCAATGAGGAGCTAAAGGTAGAACAAATATTCCCTCAAGTTCTATCGACCACCGATACAACTCTACGCACGCTTGACGTTCGCTTTACCTAGAACAAGTATGAAACTAGAAGTACTTTGTGGTGTTTTTGGATAGGTTTGCAAGATAATAAAGAAAGCGTAAATAAAAAGTAGGGGTTGTTTAGATAAAGACACAATAAATTAAATATAGCGAGTGTGGAAAAGTGGTGGTAGGAGTTGTGAAATTGCCCCTAAGCAATTGACTACTTTACTAGAACGATAGCAAGTTTTATGTGGGAGAGGCCACTGCTAGCATGTCATCCCTGACTTGGAATTCTATGCACTTATGATTGGAACTATTAGCAAGCATCCGCAACTACTAATGTTCATTAAGGTAAAACCCAACCATAGCATTAGGATATATTGGTCCCCCTTCAATCCCATATGCATCAATTTCTATGCTAGGTTGAAGCTTCTATCACTCTTGCCCTCCAATACATAGTCCTATCAACATACAACTAACCCTATGGTGTGATCCATGCGCGCGTTCATATGATGGGCACCAAAGGACAACAACATAACCACAAGCAAATTAAATCAACCATACAAATTCATCAGCCACTGATAGGACAAGGAAAATCTACTCAGACATCATAGGATGGCAACACATCATTGGATAATAATATGAAGCATAAAGCACCTTGTTCAAGTAGAGGGTACAGCGGGTTGCGGGAGAGTGGACCGCTGTAGATAGAGGGGGGAAGGTGATGGATATGTTGGTGAAGATGGCGGAGGTGTTGGTGAAGATCGCGGTGATGATGATGGTGGCCACGGCAGCGTTCCGGCGCCATCGGAAGAGAAGGGGAGAGGGGGGGCCTTCTTATTCTTCTTCCTTAAACTCCTCCCTAGAGGGAAGATGGGTTTCCCCTCTGGTCCTTGGCCTCCATGGCATGGGAGGGGCGAGAGCCCCTCCGAGATTGGATATGTCTCTCTGTCTCTCTCTGTTTCCGCATTCTCAGATTCTGCCCTTTCACCGTTTCTTATATTCCTGGAGAACCGTAACTTCGATTGGGGGGCTGAAATTTTAACACGATCTCTATACGGATATTGGCTTTCTTGCAGCAAAAGAAGGGCATCAACCGCCTTACGGGGTGGCCACGAGGGCCCAGGGCGCGCCTGCCCCCTGGGGCACGCCCCCTGCCTCGTGGCCCCCTCGGGCATCGTCTCGCGATGATTTTTCTTCCCAAAAATCACATATATTCCAAAAAAATCTCCATCAATTTTTATTCCGTTTGGACTCCGTTTGATATGGATTTACTGCGAAAAAACATGCAACAAACAAGAACAGGCACTGGGCACTGGATTAATATGTTAGTCCCAAAAATAGTAAAAAAAGTTGCCAAAAGTATATGAAAGCTGTAGAATACTAGCATGCAACAATCAAAAATTATAGATACGACGGAGATGTATCATCGTCCCACGAACCACCGCGTGCGTGGACGAGGGAGAGGCGTAGTAAGCAAGCTTCTCCTTGTTTGGCGAGTTGACAGGACACATCAAAGCAGTACTAGTACTAGTCCATACTGCATCCTTTACGGTTAATATGGCTTAATTTGAAATGAGAAAAATACACTGGTCGTCAACGTATGTAGCAATACGCTCTTTACGGTCACTATATATAGTTTTGCGGTGATTATACGATCACTAGCTCATTGTAGAGCACCGTATTGCACCCTACTGACCGGCCACATAGTTGATGTGGCACTTTGTTGACTGGTTAAATTGTCACCTGGTTTCTGGGTCCCACCTGTCAGTTGGCAGAGCAAAGAAATTAGTTAAACAAAACTTTACGCAGGCGCGACAGGAGTCCAACCCTTGCGCGTGAACCACCCTGGCTGTGTATATGAGTGCATGCACGTGTACTCCCTCGGTCTTCCAACAAAGAGTGCACATCGGCTAAAAAACAAAGAGTGTAGTACATCTACACTCCCAATGCATTTAGCCTTTAATCTAAATCGATATTGATTGACTAATGCACCAACTTGTGCTCTAGGTATAGGCTACATGTCTATCCTTAATTACAGCATGCAACGACCTTCATTTAATCTTCTTCTCTCAATGGTCGCATGCACACATAAGTCTGCTACTTTTGGGCGTTAATTATGCCCTGGTCAATGTTTAAATCTCTAATACAGTCTTTCACGCACGTAGGGAGTAGGTTGAGCACTTGAGCGTGAGCATGTTTTTTTGCGTCGTGTGATGTGTGCCACATGGGTGTGTGAGTGTTGCATGTGTCCATGTGTACGTGTGAGTGTTGCATGTTGCATGCATGCATGCATGCATAGGGCTTACTACCTCCCATTGACATGTTCATATTTCGAGCTTCCTCTGTTCCCTCCATATGGTAATACTCCCTCTGTTCCCAAATACGGAGTAAAATCCTCCCTCTCTTCTCAAATATGAAGTATTTGTCTTTCTAGAGATTTCAACAAGTGACTACGTACGGAGCAAAAGGAGTGAAGTGAGCGTAGAGGCATAGGGATAATGTAGAAAGGAAGTCTTCGCGATCCATTATTCCCCATCTCGGTCAGAGAGAACTATTCAACTAGTCTTCGCAGTGAAGTGACAATACACGCTGCAGCAGATGGGACACTTAATTAATAAGCTGAACCAGCATGTTGGTGTTACTAAATCAGCCTTACCCAGTACTTCCATCATGTTTGCCAGTAGAGCACGCTTATGTCCTCCATTAACTGACATATGGGCCCTCTTGTGGTAGACCCACATGTCATCGGTGTAACTATTTACACTCCGAAGGACGGTATATCCTGGTAGTAATAGTAGAATTGAGATTTAATGCACTTTCTTCCCCATCGTCCACTCTTCTTCCTCCTCTCTTCTTCTTCCTCCTCTCTTCCCCATCGTCGGCCGCACACCATTTCCCCCCGCTCACTACTCGCCCGCCCGCACTATCTTCCTGGGTAGCTCGCGCGTACCATATCCCCCCGCTCACTGCTCGGCCACACGAGGAGAAGCTTCTTTGCTCGCCCGCCCAAATCCACTTCCCCACTGGCTCGCAGGCACCGAAAACCCCTATGGCAGAACCGACTGGCACGCAGAGCCGCGATTGGAATTTGAAAGCACAAGTGCTCCCTAGGTGGTTTTGGTAATTAATGACAACATTTTTCTTGTTGGACTAACATTTCTATCTAGTATGTTTCAGATAAGTTCAACAATGGAGTGGCATGGACTAAAGGTTGTGGGAAATTTTCCAAGATGCTAAGGACAAAGGATTGGCTAAAGCTTAAAGCTCAAGACTCTTCATTTTACATTTTAGTGATCCAAGATCACATTGAGTCCGTAGGAAAAGCCAATACTATCAAGGAGGGATGAGGTGTTGCTTAATGAGCCTCTTGCTTCAAGTGCTTAATGATATGCTCCAAAATCCTCAGCTACTTTCCCACTTCCACATATGACCTAAACCTAAGCCAAACTCGGACCTACCGATTATTTCTATCCAGCGCCACCGAGTTTCACTTGTCATAGCCATTGCCAAACCCTAGCAAATCGGTTCTACTGATAGGGATCTCGGTCTCACCGAGATGGGATTGTAATCTCACTGTGTATGTCCATTGCCAAAATCGGTCTCACCTATCTTGTGCAATCGGTACTACCGAGGTTACAATGCAAACTCACTATATGCTCATTACCAAAATCGGTCTCATCGAGTTTGTGTAATCGGTCCCATCGAGTTTGCCTGACCAACCCTCTGGTTAGCTTATTACCAAATCAGTCTCACCGAGTTTGTGTAATCGGTCTCACCGAGATTACGTTATGCCCTAACCCTAACCATATCGGTCCTACCGGGTTGCATGTCAGTCCCACCGAAAATCTCTAACGGTCACTAGGTTTACTATTTCGGTCCGACCGAGTTTGTTGATTCGGTCCCACCAAGATTGGTAAATTGTGTGTAACGGTTGGATTTTGTGTGGAGGCTATATATACCCCTCCACCTCCTCTTCACTCATGGAGAGAGCCATCAGAACACATCTACACTTCCAACTCATATGTTCTGAGAGAGAACCACCTACTCATGTGTTGAGGCCAAGATATTCCATTCCTACCACATGAATCTTGATCTCTAGCCTTCCCCAAGTTGCTTTCCACTCAAATCTTCTTTCCACCAAATCTAAATCCTGTGAGAGAGAATTGAGTGTTGGGGAGACTATCATTTGAAGCACAAGAGCAAGGAGTTCATCATCAACACACCATTTGTTACTTCTTGGAGAGTGGTGTCTCCTAGATTGGCTAGGTGTCACTTGGGAGCCTCCAACAAGATTGTGGAGTTGAACCAAGGAGTTTGTAAGGGCAAGGAGATCGCCTACTTCGTGAAGATATACCGCTAGTGAGGCAAGTCCTTCATGGGCGATGGCCATGGTGGGATAGACGAGGTTGTTTCTTCGTGGACCCTTCGTGGGTGGAGCCCTCCGTGGACTCGTGCCACCGTTACCCTTCGTGGGTTGAAGTCTCCATCAATGTGGATGTAGGATAGCACCACCTATCCGAACCACGGGAAAAACATCCGTGTCTCCAATTGCGTTTGAATTCTCCAAACCCTTCCCTTTACATTCTTGCAAGTTGCATGCTTTACTTTCCGCTGCCTATATACTCTTTGCATGCTTCCTTGATATGTATTGTGAATGTTGAAATTGTGCCTAAACTCCACTTAAACCAAAAAAGCTTAAAAACTGCAACTTTAGCATTAAGTGTCCAATCACCCCCCTCTAGACACATCTACTTCAAGGTCCTACAAGTGGTATCAGAGCTTTGGTCTCCATTGCCTTGGTTTAATCACCATTGGAGGAAGATGGATGTGTCTACTCTAGGGAGTCTTAGACATAGAGTGCCTATTCTTGATGGAGAGTATTTTCATGAGTGGAAAAATGAGATGCTTGTAATTTTCAATCAATATCATTTGAACAAGTATATTGCTAGCCTTTGTACACCTCATATTGATCCTTTGCATCCTACCCTAGATGAAGATATCGACATAATTCGCAATCTTAGAACTATTGAGCTCATCATTAGAGGATTGCCCAAAAAATTGATTGCTAGTTTGCCTACTCTTAATTGTGCCTATACTATATGGAAATTTCTTGAGGAACGATTTCCTGATTATTCCTTGAAAAATTTGGATGAAATTCTCCATAAATCTATTGCCTTGAGTAAGATGAACTCTAGTGATCCTAGTTTTGGTCATTGTCTATTTGAGCTTACCAATCTCAAGCGTGCTAAAGGAGATGTTGGAATTATTATATCCGAAGCTATAAGAATTCATAAAGGTGACCACTTTGATGATCATTTATCTAATGAATTACCCTCTCTAGGAAATGATGAGTCACAAGATCATGGTGAACATGGATACTATGATGATGATGATAGTGACTTCGATCTTGATGATGCAATGAGACATTTTGGTCTTATAGCAAATCTTCGGGGATATGTGTCAGGAGGAAATGAATGGGTTCTTGATAGTGGATGTACTGATCATATGACCGGAGATGAAGAGATGTTCCGTGAGCTTGCTGAAAATGACGACCCTCGAAAATATGTCACCTTTGGTGATAATTCAAAGGGTAAAGTGGTTGGCCTTGGTAAGGTGGCCATCTCACATGATAGTTCCATTCAAAATGTCATGCTCGTTGAATCTCTCGGCTACAACTTACTTTCAGTATCTAGACTTGCTGATTTCAGTTTGAATGTCCTATTTACTGAGGTAGATTGCCAAGTGTTTCGTCAAGACAATCATAAAATGGTCTTTACCGGTATGCGTAGAGGTGATCTTTACATTGTCGATTTCTCTAAAAAGGCACAACCTAAAACTTGCTTTATTGCTAAATCCTCAAAAGGTTAGTTGTGGCATAGACGACTAGGTCACGTTGGCATGAGAAACCTTGACAAGCTTATTAAAGGAAATCATATCCTTGGAGTTAACGATGTCATATTTGATAAGGATAGACTTTGCAATGCTTGTCAAGCAGGTAAACAGGTTGGAGGAAGGCATCCTGTGAAGAACATCATGACCACAAGGAGGCCACTCGAGCTACTTCATATGGATCTTTTTGGTCCCAACGCCTACAAGAGTCTCGGTGGAAATTCTTTTGGTCTAGTTATAGTTGATGATTTTTCAAGATTTACGTGGGTGTTCTTTCTTGATGACAAGTCGCGGGTCCAGAAGATCTTCAAAAACTTCGCTAGGAAGGCCCAAAATCAGTTTGACATGAAGATCAAGAAGGTTCAGAGTGACAACGGAACGGAGTTCAAGAACGCAAATGTGGACACCTTTCTTGATGAAGAAGGGATTTCACACGAGTTCTCAGCTACGTACACACCTCAACAAAATGGAGTTGTTGAGAGGAAGAACCGGACGCTCATCGAAATGGCAAGAATGATGCTTGATGAGTACAAGACGCCGAAGCACTTTTGGGCAGAAGTGATTGAGACAGCTTGTCATGCAACAAATCGCTTGTATCTTCACAAGCTACTTGGCAAGACGGCATACGAGCTCCTCACCGGTAACAAACCGCAAGTTGGATACTTTTGAGTATTCGGCTCAAAGTGCTACATTCTTGACAAGCATCGTCGTTCAAAGTTTGCTCCTAAATCTCATGAAGGTTTTCTACTTGGTTATGGCTCAAACTCTCACGCTTACCGTGTCTACAACAATTTCATCCGAAAGGTTGAAGAGACGGTAGATGTGAAGTTTGATGAATCTAATGGCTCGCAAGTAGAGCAATTGTCAATCGATGTAGGAGACAAAGACCCTTCAGAAGCAATCCAACACTTGTCTATTGGCAAAATTCGTCCAACGGAGGTGAAGGAGAGTACCTCGTCCGTCCAAGTGGAAGCTTCTACATCACGACAAGGTGAACCAAGAATTGATACGGAAGCATCCACAAGTGGGACACGCCAAGAGGAAGAAGACGAGGAAATGCATCAAGACGAACATCAACAACCTCCTTCTCCACCACGACAAGAGAACGACAACGTCAACAATGAAGAAGGCCAAGAAGAAGAACAAGATGAAGAAGATGTTCAATGAAGACCCAAGCAAAAGCTCTCACGAGTTCGAGCAAGAATTGCCAAAGATCATCCCGTCGAGCAAATCTACAATGATATTCAAACCGGGAGAATCACTCGCTCAAAAACTCGTTTAGCTAACTTTTGTGAAAACTATTCATTCATCTCTAGCATTGAACCTATGAAGGTTGAAGAAGCATTGGAAGATCCGGATTGGATAAACGCTATGCATGAAGAGCTACACAACTTTGAGAGAAACCAAGTTTGGACATTGGTTCAGAAGCCCGACAACAACCACAACATCATTGGTACCAAATGGGTGTTTCGCAACAAGCAAGATGAAGATGGACAAGTGGTTCGCAACAAAGCACGTCTCGTCGCCCAAGGGTACACACAAGTCGAAGGTATGGACTATGGTGAGACATATGCACCCGTTGCTAGACTTGAGTCCATTCGCATCTTACTTGCCTATGCTAATCACCATAATATCACCTTGTACCAAATGGACATTAAAAGTGCTTTTCTAAATGGTGAAATAGAGGAGGAAGTTTATGTCAAACAACCTCCTGGCTTTATCAATCCTAAGAATCCAAATCATGTTTACAAACTTCACAAAGCTCTTTATGGTCTTAAACAAGCTCCTAGAGCATGGTATAAATGCTTGACCAAGTTACTTATTGCAAGTGGTTTTGAAATTGGTAAAATTGATTCTACTCTTTTTACTAAAAGGGTTAATGGAGAACTATTTGTATGCCAAATTTATGTCAATGATATCATATTTGGTTCAACTAACCCTCTCTTTAGTGAAAAGTTTGGAAAGCTAATGTCAGAGAAGTTTGAGATGTCTATGATGAGTGAACTCAAATTCTTTCTCGGTTTGCAAATCAAGCAAAGTAAGGAAGGTACATTTGTCTCTCAAACGAAGTACACCAAGGACTTATTCAAGAAGTTCAATATGCAAGAATGCAAAGGTATGCCTACACCCATGCCTACTAGTCGACATCTTGATTTGACCAAAGATGGTGAACCGGTTGATCAAAAGGTTTATCGCTCTATGATTGGTTCTTTGTTATACCTATGTGCTTCACGTCCCGACATTATGCTAAGTGTGTGCATGTGTGCATGTTATCAAGCTGCTCCTAAAGAATGTCATCTAAAGGTCGTGAAAAGGATAGTGAGATACTTAATTCATACACCAAACTTTGGCATTTGGTATCCTAAGAGGTCTTCTTTTGATCTTGTTGGCTATTCCGACTCGGATTATGCCGGAGACAAGGTTGATAGAAAGTCCACTTCGGGTACTTGTCAATTTCTTGGTAGATCTCTTGTGTCTTGGTCTTCCAAGAAACAAAACTCGGTATCCTTATCCACCGCCGAAGCGGAATACATTGTCGCTGGTTCCTGTTGTGCTCAATTACTTTGGATGACCCAAACTCTTAAAGATTATGGGATCTATGTGAAACATGTTCCACTGCTTTGTGACAATGAAAGTGCTATCAAAATTGGTCATAATCCTATACAACATTCTCGAACTAAGCATATTGAAGTTCGTCATCATTTCATTCGAGACCATGTTGCTAAGGGTGACATTGATCTTAAGCATGTTCGCACCGATAAGCAATTAACGGATATATTTACTAAACCTCTTGATGAGAAAGTATTTTGCAGGTTGAGAGGTGAATTGAACATTATTGATGCTTCAAACTTGGAGTAGGAACTCCATTGGATACATGCAAGACATGAGCTTATGACTAATCCATGATATATCTTTTATGATGACTATCTTATGTCTTGGATATATTTGTACCTTGCATGTTGTCTAACCCATGTAGGTGCTTGGTTGAATCTAATTCCATGAGATTGCGACTCACTCACATCTTGAGAAATCTCTACATCACCAAGTCTCTACACAATGGTGGTTGAAGACAAGGAAGCATAAAACCATTCAAACATATCCTTTGACAAATTCTATGTTGAGCTTCATGATTGTCATTTTTGGATACACAAGTGCTCTTCCTTGCAAGAACTAACCCATGTAGGTAGATGAACTCAAACTCCAATTGGTGCTCCCAACTCTTGATGAGCTACATCAACCTTGAGCACCCACACAAGTTCAACTACATGAGCAAGAACCGCACCACCACCCAAGGTATGTTATTCCATCTTAGAGAAGCTTTACTCCAAGACATGAGTCAAAGCAACTCAACAAGATGTGAATACATCAAGATGCTTAAACGAAAAATGGTAACCCCATTTTGAGCTTAAACGATGAGTATGACCTATGATCAAGTGTTCTCACTTGACTCCTAAGTCAATATACTCTAACATAGGTGACTATGTCACCGCCCAACTCTAGATGAAGTTCTCTTGTGTTCTTTTCTGTGTTATTGCATTTGTCTCATGCATATTTATTTTCTTTCTCTTTTTCAGTTTCTTCTCTTTTCTTTTTGTTTTTGTTCTGCATTTTCTGCATTCAATTCCTTGCAAATCCTTCAGATAATTCATTGCAAATCTTTGTGAGATCCTACATATGTTTAGTGATCTGAGGTGACAAGTGTTTTTCTCTGTGTTGAACTCGGTTTCACCGACTTGTAGTTTTCGGTCCAACTGAATCTTTTCGGCCCCACCGAAACATGCCACTCGGTGCCACCGACTTCACAACAGGAAAAACAGTTTGCCACTTGTTCTATATTTCTTTTGATCCAGCTCTACTCAATGAATCTTGTCCTCTACAAGCATCACAGTTTTCTCCATTGCTTTGTGCTGAGTCTCAAGGACCAAACCTATACGACGGATTCAGAAAGCCCTTCTTGGAAATTGATGTCAAAGGGGGAGAGAGAGATCACATCAAAGCTTATCACCTACAAGGGAGAAAGTATTAAGGGGGAGAAAAAGATTTCCAGGGGAAGAAAATACTCAAGGATCCCAGATGCTTGATGTTCAAGAGGAGAGATGTCACATGTCTTTTGGGGGGAAAGACGTGTTCATATGTGCTTATTTGCATTAAGTTCTATCCATTTGTATCTTTCAGCTCTGATTTTCTATTCCCTATATTCTCCCAATATCCCATGTAAGATTCAGGGGGAGCAAGACACCTAAGGGAAAGAAATTAGTCGAATTCATTGCATATCTTTACTCTAGGGGACATGTTGAATCCATTGTGGTACCTTGTACTCACTCTCTACATGTCATCCCAGTCTTGGTACTCTTGTGGCTTCTTTGGTTTGCTCTGGCTAGTGGAGGTACCTGTGTTATCTAACCTTGTTTGTGCAGGTTCATTCCATCCTAAGCCAGCTAAAGACTACAAGGTAAGTTTATGCATCAAAATCATGAGTATGAGGAATTCTTGCTTATGTACATACTGTTTGCAAGAAGGACTCATGAGCATGAAGGTATTTTCCTTGATAATCTTTTGCTCTGATGCATATGGCCAAGATACATGTAACACATTGCCTACTCTGTCATGGTTATGCTCTCACATGCCTCTATATTTCACATTTACATGAGTGCATACATGTAGGGGCGGCATATGCTTGTTACATGTCCTTCCAAAGCTTTACTTGTTGTTCTTTATATCTTTATCTAAAGCTTTGATGTATGTTGCCATCAATTACCAAAAAGGGGGAGATTGAAAGCACAAGTGCTCCCTAGGTGGTTTTGGTAATTAATGACAACATATCTCTTATTGGACTAATGTTTCTATCTAGTATGGTTCAGATAAGTTCAACAATGGAGTGGCATGGACTAAAGGTTGTGGGAAATTTTCCAAGATGCTAAGGACAAAGGATTGGCTAAAGCTTAAAGCTCAAGACTCTTCATTTTACATTTTAGTGATCCAAGATCACATTGAGTCCATAGGAAAAGCCAATACTATCAAGGAGGGATGATGTGTTGCTTAATGAGCCTCTTGCTTCAAGTGCTTAATGATATGCTCCAAAATCCTCAGCTACTTTCCCACTTCCACATATGACCTAAACCTAAGCCAAACTCGGACCTACCGATTATTTCTATCCAGCGCCACCGAGTTTCACTTGTCATAGCCATTGCCAAACCCTAGCAAATCGGTTCTACTGATAGGGATCTCGGTCTCACCGAGATGGGATTGTAATCTCACTGTGTATGTCCATTGCCAAAATCGGTCTCACCTATCTTGTGCAATCGGTACTACCGAGGTTACAATGCAAACTCACTGTATGCTCATTACCAAAATCGGTCTCACCGAGTTTGTGTAATCGGTCCCACCGAGTTTGCCTGACCAACCCTCTGGTTAGCTTATTACCAAATCGGTCTCACCGAGTTTGTGTAATCGGTCTCACCGAGATTACGTTATGCCCTAACCCTAACCATATCGGTCCTACCGGGTTGCATGTCAGTCCCACCGAAAATCTCTAACGGTCACTAGGTTTACTATTTCGGTCCGACCGAGTTTGTTGATTCGGTCCCACCGAGATTGGTAAATTGTGTGTAACGGTTGGATTTTGTGTGGAGGCTATATATACCCCTCCACCTCCTCTTCACTCGTGGAGAGAGCCATCAGAACACATCTACACTTCCAACTCATATGTTCTGAGAGAGAACCACCTACTCATGTGTTGAGGCCAAGATATTCCATTCCTACCACATGAATCTTGATCTCTAGCCTTCGCCAAGTTGCTTTCCACTCAAATCTTCTTTCCACCAAATCCAAATCCTGTGAGAGAGAATTGAGTGTTGGGGAGACTATCATTTGAAGCACAAGAGCAAGGAGTTCATCATCAACACACCATTTGTTACTTCTTGGAGAGTGGTGTCTCCTAGATTGGCTAGGTGTCACTTGGGAGCCTCCAACAAGATTGTGGAGTTGAACCAAGGAGTTTGTAAGGGTAAGGAGATCGCCTACTTCATGAAGATCTTCCGCTAGTGAGGCAAGTCCTTCATGGGCGATGGCCATGGTGGGATAGACAAGGTTATTTCTTCGTGGACCCTTCGTGGGTGGAGCCCTCCGTGGACTCGCGCAACCGTTACCCTTCGTGGGTTGAAGTCTCCATCAACGTGGATGTAGATAGCACCACCTATCTGAACCACGAGAAAAACATCAGTGTCTCCAATTGCGTTTGAATTCTCCAAACCCTTCCCTTTACATTCTTGCAAGTTGCATGCTTTACTTTCCGCTGCCTATATACTCTTTGCATGCTTGCTTGATATGTATTGTGAATGTTGAAATTGTGCCTAAACTCCACTTAAACCGAAAAAGCTTAAAACTATAACTTTAGCATTAAGTGTCTAATCACCCCCCCCCCCTCTAGACACATCTACTTCAAGGTCCTACAGAATTCCCTCCCCGATGTTCTCTCTAAGCAGATCTGTAATCGTATGGACCTACTCAGCACCGTCCATCTGGCCGCATGCTTGGTGTCTTTGTACCGTCTACTTGTCTGCAACCGGCTGGCTCTTTTCAAGACACCCTGCTTGCTGATGCTCGATCCTCGCAGGTGGCCCAGACACCAACTTGACGATCCTACAGAGGTTGTCGTGGTGCCCCTCGACATGCTACCACTACCCGTCCACCTGTCCTTCATGCGCGGCCACTACTGGGTGGGCATGAAGGCCAACTGGATCGTCCTCATCCACCAATACGATAGTCTATGGCCTCTCGTGGATATCTACACCCAGCAAGAGATCACCCTGCCATCGTTGGATACCGCCGCCATCGAGCCTAGCAGCCCGCCTAACACTCCTGCCTACTACGCACGAGACGCTTCAAGCTTTTGGCTCGACCTCTATTCGCTGAAAGTTGTAATCTGCGAAGTGCCCGCACCATCAGAAGACTACATGGATTACAAGCTCATTGCCTCGTTCAACATGGGATTAGTCTATCTGGAATCCGGTCACCGTACATGGTTATGGCTCATCGTCAATCCTGTTGAGGCAACATTTCTGTCTGATGCTATAGTGCATGATGGCATCGTTTACGCGGTCGACACACAGATTGGCTGCCTATACTAGTGGAATATATCGTCGTGTAATTGTTCTATCTCATCTCATCTTTACCTTATGAATACGACTACCTGTTCATTGTTACAAATTTAGAATAGCTAATATGTCTATAACCACATCATTGCTATATGTTCCTCTCATTTCCTACATTTTTATGACCACACATGTTATTGTTAGAGTTAATATGAGAACAATTGGCATCTAATGATTGTTAGAATAGATATTATGAGCATAACATCATGATTGCTGTATGTTACTCTCATTTCCAAGATTTTTATAACAACGCATGTTATTGCTTAGAGTTGATATGAGAACAGTAGTAGTAAGTGCTATGGCAAAATATGAGTAGGCTCTGCCATAGCTGTTTTCCTCTCATTGTTACATGATGTTTGAACCATGACATATTGCTAGAATATGAAAGCCATTGGCTTATTTTTTAAACTTGGGGTATGATTATGACCACGGCATTGCAATTCTCTGTCTATGATATGTGTCACTGTTATAATGATCTTGTCGGGTTTCGGGTTCCGGCAGACCCTTGAGGTTCGAACACTAGAGTGCGCGCGGAGATCTCTCCCCTACCGATCTACGCCTGATCCTCTTGTGCGAACTAAGATGAAAATGATGAACAACATAAGAGACACGAGGTTTATACTGGTTTGGGCCACCGTTGTGGTGTAATACCCTACTCTAGTGTGTGGTGTGGTGGATTGCCTCTGGGGCTGATGATGGACAGTACAAGGGAAGAACAACCTCGCGAGAGGTGTTCTTGAGCTAGTGCAATGAACTGCTAGGGTGAGTTCATCGCCTCTCTCTCTCTCTGCTAGGGTTCTACCAGATCTCTCGATGTTCTTGGGGTGTCTAGATCTCTCTACTCTATGGTGGCTAGCTCTATTTATAGAGGCCCTGGGCCTCACCCCAAATAATGAGCGGGAAGGGCGCCAACAATTGGCCATTTCGAAGGGGAACATCTAGTACAAGTTATCCTGACCAAAGGTGGTCTTCGGCTGCCAAAAGCACTGGTGATGATGCTGTCTTGGGCTCCACGGTGACCTCCGTCCTGCCGTCCAGCTGGTCTTGGTCTCGTTGCACCGGAATGGTAACCTTTGCCCGATGCCTTGGCCTGTGCTTGCCCCCTTTGCACCAAAGGGGAAACAATGACACTGCACAGGCCGGTGCCCGCCTGGTCTCGATCGTCATGGCTTACGTCATGGGTTCCTCGCGAGGTACCCCTGCCTTGATCTCTCCGCCTCCTCGCGAGCCTGCCTGATGAGGCTGCCTCTGAGGAAGCTTCCTGTCATCCGCCCCGCGAGGCTTGGCCCCTCGCGAGGGTCTTTGAGCTTGAGCTGATGAAGATGGGCCATGTTGGGCCCCCGCTTGAGCCACGCCGCAGGTCGCAGGCAGGCAAGTTTGGGGACCCCCGTTCCCAGAACACCGACAGTAGCCCCCTGGCCCAAGGCGCGCGCGGGCTTGGCTTAGCAGAGAAGCGAAGGGGTAAGCGCGAAGTGCCGCGGGCCCTAACAGCCTGCGGCCTTGGGCGCCGTGTGGCGGTTGATTGGGCGTGGGCGTCTGCACTTCCCATGACGCCTTGCTGCGCGCGAAGCCCGAGCCCGCGGAGTGCTCCTCTCGTGAGCTGGAGAAGAAGGCTCGAGGCATATTGAAGACGCAGGATGAGAGCGGCCTGGAGGGGCCGTTGGGTGGTGCGGAGGACGGCCCCGCCAAGCTGCTCCCCTTCCTGGTTGATGCGCTTGAGGACGTCGCAGACGACCTTGGCCCCACGGTCGAGGCCGAGGCGCGTGCCCTGTCTTCTGTGGTGCTGACGCGTGTCCTCAGCCATGTCTACCTGCGCGACCCCAACGTCGACTTCGACAGCCTGCTGGAGCCCGTGAGCGGTGACCGTGCCGCTGCCACCGCTGAGGCCGTGAGGGGCCGAGCCGAGGTTTTGCTGGGGAAGTTCTGCTGCCCCAGCGTCCTACCCGGGCATGGTGCCGCTGGCCTTGCGACCTCGGGAGGCCAAGCCGTCCAGCGTGACTCCACCACCGGTGACGGCGTTACTAGGGAGTGATTCCTTCGCGACTTCCATCCTGTTTTATTCCTACACATGCACCATGCCTCGCGGAGGCGTTAGAACTTGTGTTTGGCGTTGTGGAACAATCTTATGGCTTGTAATATTTGCTTTGAATTTCCCGGAATTTGCATTTTCCTCTCCTACTTGTTTACGCTCTACATCGGCAGGGCCCGGCCCCGCGCATACCTCACCCAGCGTTAACCCCGACCGGAAACCAAGGACGAGACTAAGGAGTGAGGGGCTACGTGGCAAGTTAGGCTCCTGAGTCGCGATGCTCAGGAGCCCCCCTTGACGCGCGCGCAACAAGTAGGGAAGGGGGAGCGAGGAGTGGATTGATCGTTCTACGTCGGCAAGGCCCGGCCCTGCGCGTACCTCACCCAGCATTAGCCCCGATCGGAAACCAAGGACGGGACTAAGGAGTGAGGGGCTACGTGGCAAGTTAGGCTCCTGAGTCGCGATGCTCAGGCGTCCCCCTAGATGCTCAAACGGGTTTCGTACCTTGGCTCCGCTTAGGGAGTGGCGCGCGACGACCAGGTCCAAGGGACCTGGCTGGGTGGCATGCACTCGGGCGAGGCCCGGGCGTAGCCCTCGTGTCCAGCCCCCTCGCATGGCACTCCCGAGGGGAGGCGTTGCGATGGTGCCGGACACTGAGCCCTCGGCTCCCTGAGGTTGGTACGGCCATGGGCCGCCCTCAGTTGTTTATCACCAGCGCGGAGTATAGCGCTTCCGTATGTGTACGGGCATAGCCGCTCCTCGGCAGTGTCGTCAGCCAGCGCGGAGCATGGTGCTTCCACTGGTGTGTGGGTGGGGGCTCCCCTCCGGGAGGAGCCCCCGGGGCGTGTTCAACCCCGCCCTGACACGTGACCGGCACGGTAGGGCTAGGAGAGGTGTATCTGGGCACCCGTGAGCCAGCGCGGGACTCACGAGGCCCTACCTCGAGGCGGGTTGTGCCTGGCTCTGGGCCTTTATCAATTGGTGTGTTCCTGCAGGGTTGTTAGAATGCAAATGCTCTACATCATCAGGTCCCGGCCCCTGAGCGAGCTCAGCCACCGCTGGTATGACAGGTCGTGATGCCGTGGGTCAAGGCCAGGGGGTGAGGGCTGGAGAGCCAGTAAGAGCCCATGAGTCACGATGCTCAGGTGCTCCCCTTTTAACGTGCAAGCGCTTTGCACGACGACAAGCTGTAGGTGATAATTATGGGAATCAGATTAAGTGTGAAAGAACAACTTCATCCTAGCGTAAACGCTGGAAAAGCAACTGCCGCTGGGTCGGGCCCGAGCGGCGTGGGGATGATGCATCCCGAGGGGCGCCCCCAACAAGGTAAATAAAGAGCCGTCTGGCGGTTGATTGGGCGTGGGCGTCTGCACTTCCCATGACGCCTTGCTGCGCGCGAAGCCTGAGCCCGCGGAGCGCTCCTCTCGCGAGCTGGAGAAGAAGGCTCGAGGCATATTGAAGACGCAGGATGAGAGCGGCCTGGAGGAGCCGTTGGCTGGTGCGGAGGACGGCCCCGCCAAGCTGCTCCCCTTCCTGGTTCATGCGCTTGAGGACGTCGCAGACGGCCTTGGCCCCACGGTTGAGGCCGAGGCGCGTGCCCTGTCTTCTGTGGTGCTGACGCGTGTCCTCAGCCATGTCTACCTGCGTGACCCCAACGTCGACTTCGACAGCCTGCTGGAGCCCGTGAGCGGTGACCGTGCCGCTGCCGCCGCTGAGGCCGTGAGGGGCCGAGCCGAGGTTTTGCTGGGGAAGTTCTGCTGCCCCAGCGTCCTACCCGGGCACGGTGCCGCCGGCCTTGCGACCTCAGGAGGCGAAGCCGTCCAGCGTGACTCCGCCACCGGTGACGGTGTTACTGGGGAGTGATTCCTTCGCGACTTCCATCTTGTTTTATTCCTGCACATGCACCATGCCTCGCGGAGGCGTTAGAACTTGTGTTTGGCATTGTGGAACAATCTTATGGCTTGTAATATTTGCTTTGAATTTCCCGGAATTTGCATTTTCCTCTCCTACTTGTTTACGCTCTACATCGGTAGGGCCCGGCCCCGCGCATACCTCACCCAGCGTTAACCCCGACCGGAAATCGAGGACGAGACTAAGGAGTGAGGGGCTACGTGGCAAGTTAGGCTCCTGAGTCGCGATGCTCAGGAGTCCCCCTTGACGCGCGCACAACAAGTAGGGAAGGGGGGAGCGAGAAGTGGATTGATCGTTCTACGTCGGCAAGGCCCTGCCCTGCGCGTACCTCACCCAGCATTAGCCCCGACCGGAAACCAAGGACGGGACTAAGGAGTGAGGGGCTACATGGCAAGTTAGGCTCCTGATTCGCGATGCTCAGGAGTCCCCCTAGACGCTCAAACGGGTTTCGTACCTTGGCTCCGCTTGGGGAGTGGCGCGCGATGACCAGGTCCAAGGGACCTGGCTGGGTGGCATACACTCGGGCGAGGCCCGGGCGTAGCCCCCGTGTCCAGCCCCCTTGCACGGCACTCCCGAGGGGAGGCGTTGCGATGGTGCCGGACACTGAGCCCTGGGCTCCCTGAGGTTGGTACGGCCATGGGCCGCCCTCAGTTGTTTATCACCAGCGCAGAGTATAGCGCTTCCGTATGTGTACGGGCATAGCCGCTCCTCGGCAGTGTCGTCAGCTAGCGTGGAGCATGGTGCTTCCACTAGTGCGTGGGAGGGGGCTCCCCTCCGGGAGGAGCCCCCGGGGCGTGTACAGCCCCGCCCTGACACGTGGCCGGCACGGTAGGGCTAGGAGAGGTGTATCTGGGCACCTGTGAGCCAGCGCGGGACTCACGAGGCCCTACCTCGAGGCGGATTGCGCCTGGCTCTGGGCCTTTATCAATTGGTGTGTTCCTGCAGGGTTGTTAGAATGCAAATGCTCTACATCATCAGGTCCCGGCCCCTGAGCGAGCTCAGCCGCCGCTGGTATGACAGGCCGCGATGCCGTGGGTCAAGGCCAGGGGGTGAGGGCTGGAGAGCCAGTAAGAGCGCATGAGTCACGATGCTCAGGCGCCCCCCTTTTAACGTGCAAGCGCATTGCATGACGACAAGCTGTAGGTGATAATTATGGGAATCAGATTAAGCATGAAAGAACAACTTCATCCTAGCGTAACCGCTGGAAAAGCAACTGCCGCTGGGTCGGGCCCGAGGGGCGTGGGGATGATGCATCCCGAGGGGCGCCCCCAACAAGGTAAATAAAGAGCATAAACAAAATGGATACATGCCGCGGGGACGGACCCATGCGGCCTGGGAATGGTGCAGCCCTGTGGGTGCTCCCAGCTGAAAGTAGAACTCTGAAAGATGTCACCTAGTGCTGTTGAAGATGAAGCGATGCTGAGGAAGTGAGCGATGCATGGTGAAGATGTCGGCCCTCATGAGCCCCCAGGCCCAGGGGCCTCGGGAATCTCTGGTGGTACGTGCAGGTCTTCGGGGCCCGTCGCCACCTCTGCCAGGACCACGCGATGCCTGACCTCCTGAGCCTCCAGAATGCTCCTCAACATGCGCTGATGTGCGTCGACCGCGCTCGGCAGGCCGAAGGGCATGTGAACGTAGCTGTGGGGTGGTCCCACGCAGCGCCCTACGGCCGAAGGCCATAGACGCTCCTGGGACGCAACTCGGTTGAGCCCTGGTACGTCGACGTAGACGCGTAGTTCTCCATCCTCGCCTGGATGTGGGGCCACTGCTGGTAAGCAGCGGCTGCCGCGCATGACTCTGGACTCTTGTAGCTCTTGGGTGTTCCTTGCGATGAACTCCTGAGGGTTTGGTCTCCTTTGACTTGTACCTTTCTGAGGGAAGTGTGCCTGAAAGCACCCCTCCAAGTGGTGCCCGAGCGCCTCCCCCGCGACCTTGGCAAGGTCGGTGGCTCTCCAAGAGAGGGCCCTCGAGCCCTGCCTGAGGAGGGCGCCGGGCGCGCCTTCCTATGCGTGAGAGGGCGGCGCTCCCTGATCGGGCGCGAATCCTGACGCAATACCTCCGGAGGTGCCTGCTTCCTTGTGGCTCTGGCCAGGTGAGGTCTTCTTCTTCTTGAGGGTCGCCTCGGGAGGCCTCCCGCTCCTGTGATCTAGGTCTTCGATTGCTGCGGCTTGGAACGCACGCTCGAGCGAGCACACTGCGTCCCTTTCTTCACAGGGTACGACGATGACTCCACCGCTTCCTGACATCTTGAGGACATTGTAACCATGGTGAGTCACTGCCATAAACTTGGCTAGGGCTGGGTACCCGAGGATGGCGTTGTACGGCAGGCGGATGTGAGCGACGTCGAAGTCGATGAGCTCGGTGCAGTAGTTGTTGTGTTGCCCAAAGGTGACCGGAAGGCGAACCTGCCCAATTGGAACAGTGGAACCATCGATGACTCCTGAGAAAGGCTTGGTTGGCTGAAGCACGTCATATGGCACTTGGAGATTGTCGAACGTCTCGATGGACTAGACGTTGAGTCCTGCTCCGCCATCGATGAGGGTCTTGGTGACCTGCACGTTGCTGATGACTAGGGAGCAAAGCATCGGGAGGACTCCGGCCATTGCCGCACACTTGAGCTGGTCTGCGGAACTGAATGTGATCGCGCACGAAGACCACCTGAGAGGGCGCGTGGCCTCAAGCTTGGGAAGGACTGCATTCACCTCGCGAGCAAGCTGCTTGAAGATGCGCTGTGAGGCTGGGGCCTGGGCACCGCCCAGGATGCAAGCAATTGCACACGGCTCTTGGAAGTCCCCAGCCCCATCGTCTTGGTGTTGGTCTTCGTTCCTTCTTGGTGGAGGTGGCAGAGGAGGGAGGCCTGCGTTGCCGTGGGGACGGTCCTCACGAGGCTGGTCCCTCCAGCCTCCCTCATGAGGCTGGTCCTGCCAGTGGTCCTCGTGAGGGCGGTCACGCCATCCCTGGAGAAGGCCACGGTCTTCCCATTGTCCATCGCCTCTTCCTCCTCCTCGGCCATAGCCCCTGTCGTTGCACTCTGGGCGTCGGCCGATTCGCCCATCTCGCACGGCTCTGAGCTCTTGGCATTCGTTGGTGTTGTGGGTGTGGAGGTCGTGGTACACGTAGTACCGTCTGCCCTTGGATGACTCAGGCTGATCCCTGCCTCACTTGGTGTCCGGTTCCGCTGCTAGCACGGCAGCCCCCTTGCGCTTCACGTCCTTGGCCTTGAGCTTCTTTTATTCTGGGTCGGCTGCCGGGAGCTCGAGGAGGGAGAGACGCCCTTCCTCAGCCCTGGCGCACTTGGTCACCAGGTTGAACAGCTCCAGGGATGTGCACAGGTCTTCATGGATTGCTAGCTCTTCCTTCATCTTGATGTCGCGCACGCCGTCGGAGAAGGCTGAGATGATGGCTTCTTCAGTCACCTTGGGGATCTTGAGGCGAGCGTAGTTGAAGCGCTGGATGTACTTCTGCAGGGTTTCTCCTGGTTGTTGCTTGATGCGGCGCAGGTCGCTCACGGCTGGGGGCCGGTCGCGAGTGCCCTGGAAGTTGGCGATGAAGCGGGTGTGCATCTCGCTCCAGGAGGAGATCATACCGGGAGCCAGGTTCAGGAGCCAGGTGCGGGCGCCGTCCTTGAGCGCCATGGGGAACCAATTCGCCATGACCTTCTCTTCTCTATTGGCGGCTACGATGCCCAGATCATAGAGCTGCAGGAACTCCGCGGGGTCCGCTGTGCCATCGTAGCGGGGAGGGAGGTCAGGCTTGAACTTGCCTGGCCATGTGATGCCGCGCAGCTCGGGGGTGAAGACGAGGCAGCCCGCCGTGGCCACCGGCGCCCTTTGCTGGTGCTGGACTCGTTCTTGCGGGTCACCATGCGCCGCCACTGGGAGCAGCGTGGGGTTTTGTCATGGAGGCGCTCGGGCGCGATCTTAGTGCTCCGGCGTTGGGAGCGCGTGAGCACCTTCCCGGGGACGTGGGATCTCTTGGCAGCTCCCTTCTTGCTGCGCTGGCGCTGGACGTGGAGGGTCTCGCCCTCGTGGTGCGTGCCTTGGAGCCAAGGCACCTTCTTGGGGAGGAGGCGGCGGAGGCGCCTCCCGATCCTCGCCCCCTGCACGGGACAGAGGGCGAGGCAGCGAGAGGGACCGCAAGGGGGAGCCCCCTGCGGCACTGACGAGCTCGGTGATGCGGGCGAGCCAGTCCTCGTAGAGGTCATCGACGGGGCGATAGTGCAGGAGCTCCCGCGCCAAGAGCAGTGAGGCGTGCGCATCCACGGGTGCGCGGCGGGCGTGGGACGACGAGCCAGCTAGAGTCAGCGACGTGGTGGCGGTGCGGCCATCCCGCCGCACCGAGGGGTGCTGGGACGAGGCCTGCTGCTCGTTCCCCGCCGGGCCGGTGGCGGCGTAGGCAGCGGACGACGGGGAACGACGAGGGGGGTCGCCAACGGGCACCGTCTGGGCAACGCGAGCTGCGTGAGCAGCCCGGCGCTCGGCGCGAGCCCGACGAGCGTCAGCCATGGACACGACGGAAGATCACACGTGAACAGCGGAAGGAAGATTCTGGCACACCCCTACCTGGCGCGCCAAATGTCGGGTTTCGGGTTCCGGCAGAACCTTGAGGATCGAACACTGGGGTATGCGCGGAGATCTCTCCCCTACCGATCTACGCCTGATCCTCTCGTGCGAACTAAGATGAAAATGATGAACAACACAAGAGACACGAGGTTTATATTGGTTCGGGCCACCGTTGTGGTGTAATACCCTACTCCAGTGTGTGGTGTGGTGGATTGCCTCTGGGGCTAATGATGGACAGTATAAGGGAAGAACAACCTCGCGAGAGGTGTTCTTGAGCTGGTGCGATGAACTGCTAGGGTGAGTTCATCGCCTCTCTCTCTCTCTGGTAGGGTTCTACCAGATCTCTCGATGTTCTTGGGGTGTATAGATCTCTCTACTCTGTGGTGGCTAGCTCTATTTATAGAGGCCCTGGGCCTCTCCCCAAATAATGAGCGGGAAGGGCGCCAACAATTGGCCATTTCGAAGGGGAACATCTAGTACAAGTTATCCTGACCAAAGGTGGTCTTTGGCTGCCAAAAGCACTGGCAATGACGCCGTCTTGGGCTCCACGGTGACCTCCGTCCTACCGTCCGGCTGGTCTTGGTCTCGTTGCACCGGAATGGTAACATTTGCCTGATGCATTGGCCTGTGCTTGCCCCCTTTGCACCAAAGGGGAAACAAGGACACTGCGCAGGCCGGCGCCCGCCTGGCGCCCGCCTGATCTCGATCGTCATGGCTTGCGTCACGGGTTCCTCGCGAGGTACCCCTGCCTTGATCTCTCCGCCTCCTCGCAAGCCTGCCTGATGAGGCTGCCTTTGAGGAAGCTTCCTGTCGTCCGCCCCGCGAGGCTTGGCCCCTCGCGAGGGTCTTTGAGCTTGAGCTGATGAAGATGGGCCGCACTGGGCCCCTGCTTGAACCACGCCGCAGGCCGCAGGCAGGCAAGTCTGGGGACCCCCATTCCTAGAACGCCGACAGATCTTAATTCCACACATACTCTGAACATGATTGTTTATTTTTGTCCTTTTGGTCTCCAATTTGAATTGTTGCAGCAGACGCAAATGCGCTGGCCTTCATGATTCCAGGACCTGGAATCATACCAGCCGATGGGTGGTGGATTATCGCTCGTTCAGCTAACGGCGATCATTTGATGCTCATTCGCACGTACCAAATTGACCAAACCATTACATCAAACCACATGCAGTACAATGCATGGGGTGTTCGTGACATTGATGGCTGTGGCTGCTTCGTGTTCGAGAAAGACCCCAACTCCGTTGGGCCAGGCGTATTCAACTGGAGGCGGGTGAGGGAGTCCTAGATTAGGGGGTGTTCGGATAGCCAGACTATACCTTCAGCCGGACTCCTGGACTATGAAGATACAAGATTGAAGACTCCGTCCCGTGTCCGGAAGGGACTTTCCTTGGCGTGGAAGGCAAGCTTGGCGATACGGATATGCAGATCTCCTACCATTGTAACCGACTCTATGTAACCCTAACCCTATCCGGTGTCTATATAAACCGGAGGGTTTTAGTCCGTAGGACAACATACACATCAACAATCATACCATAGGCTAGCTTCTAGGGTTTAGCCTCCTCGATCTCGTGGTAGATCTACTCTTGTACTACCCATATCATCAATATTAGTCAAGCAGGACGTAGGGTTTTACCTCCACCGAGAGGGCCCCGAGCCTGGGTAAAACTTCGTGTCCCTTGTCTCCTGTTACCATCCGGCCTAGACGCATAGTTCGGGACCCCCTACCCGAGATCCGCCGGTTTTGACACCGACATTGGTGCTTTCATTGAGAGTTCCTCTGTGTCGTCGCCATCAGGAAGGATGCCTCGCCCCGTCTTTAAAGACGGCACCATTGCTACGGGAGCTTTGGCTGTCGGCCAAACCCTCCGGCTAGGTGGTTTTCTTATGACCGCATGTTCGGCTTCTACGCCGACGATGACCTATCGAGCCATCGAAAACAATCTTCATGTCAGCTCGGAATTCGCCGAGCAGTTAGATCCAATGGAGCTTTCCTCCATAAACGAGCTCTTGGATCGCTTTGCCACCCTGGGAGTCGCTACGGATTACAACCAGATTGGGCCTAAAACCGATCTGAGAGAGATTAACTCTCCCCAAGTCACCCATCACGTTGTCGTGGTAGAGGTACAGGGCGGCGACCCTTCATCTATCTTAAGGACTCGCTACGTCCGGATTCCCGATCCCTCCAAGCCGGATACCCGCGGAGGGGAGGATATCACTCAAGACCTGAACTTAGAGCCAGGCGACGGGCTGGATTCATTAGACAACATCCAGGAACCCAAATTTTCGAGTTCGGAAATTCCTCGGCCTCTGAGCCTTAGATGGGGTAAGGCTTCGGATTTAATTTCACCCACCCACCCCAACATAAGAGATCTATCCAAAATCAGGCAAGAACCCGATGAAACGGTACATCATTACTGGGCCAGATTCCTCTTGGTTAAGAACAGGCTAAGGGACTGCCGCGAGGAAGACGCAATCTCAATCTTCTGCAATAATTGCACGGACAAGGGAATACTCAATGCCATAAGTCGGCGTGATATTACACGCTTCGCTGACTTGGGGTCCATTGTACGAAAGTACTGTGCGATGGAAAGCGCCTGGAAAACCGAAATAAAATTTTGGGACAATTCGGCCCTGAATACAAACCCAGTCCGAAATAAAAGGGTGCATCATCACCAGTCACCCGGGTCAAGCACTAAAAAGCAAAAACCCTCTACAGGGCATGGAACCGTACTGGAAGGATGGCTTAATGGACCCTGTAAAATTCACAGTACAGAGGATGCCACACCAACTCACAGCCTCAGAGCATGTTGGATACTCCGGCAGGTGGCCAAAATTGGCCAAAATCTCCTAATCCCGGAGGCCACAGAAAGCCACCCCAGAGACACCAATACGGTATTAACAGTCTTCGAGACTTTTGCATCAAATAATATGCGAAAAAGGACACTCCGCAGCCTTGCCGAAGTCTACCAAGTAGCAACAATAAACCCATGGAGTGACACGGCTATTACCTTCAACGCCAGCGATGAACCTAAATTCCGAACAGCCCGAGCACCAGCCGCATTGGTCCTTAGTCCAATAGTGGATGGCTTTCGTCTTACCAAGGTACTCATGGACGGCGGTAGTGGATTGAACCTCATTTATGAGGAGACCCTTCAAAGAATGGAAATAGATTGGAACCGCATCGAGCAAAGTAGCACAACCTTTAGAGGAATAATCCCCAGTCGGGAAGCGCGTTGTACAGGAAAAATCACACTAGATGTGGTGTTCGGCACGCCGGATAATTACAGGTCCGAAGAGGTCACGTTCCAGGTGGCTCCATTCAGCAGCGGGTATCACGCCCTGCTAGGGCGTGAAGCGTTTACAATCTTTCAAGCAATACCCCATTATGAGTACATGAAGCTCAAGATGCCCGGGCCTAACGGGATCATCACTCTCACTAGTGATCCGGACATAGCACTCCGCGCCGAAAACAAGACAGTCGCACTGGCCCTCAAGGCACTATCTGAAGCCCTAGCGGCTGAAGAACTGACTGCGCTGCGCTCTACGGTTAATAGGGACGATGTGGTACTCGACAAAAGATCCAAGTCCACCTCCTTTAAACCGGCGGACGAAATAGTCAAATTCCAAGTCCATCCAACGGACCCCAATAAAACAGCTTCCATCGGGGCACAGCTAAACCCTGATGTCGACGCCGCATTGCGAGAGTTCCTACGAGAGAACTGGGACATTTTCGCCTGGCACCCTTCAGACATGCCAGGAATCCCACGCAGGCTGGCCGAGCACAGCTTAAATATCCAAACAGGATTCAAACCTGTCAAACAGGCCCTTTGGTGTTTTTCCGAACCTAAGAGACAGGCCATGGGAGAAGAGCTAGCAAAGCTATTGGAGGCCCATCAGAGATATAAAACATCCGGACTGGCTAGCAAACCTGGTGATGGTACCAAAGAAGGACAAATCCTGGCGCCTGTGTGTTGATTTTAAAGACCTTAACAAGGCTTGCCCAAAGGATCCCTTCCCCCTCCCCCGCATCGATCAAATTATCGACGCTACCGTAGGACACAATTCGTTGTGTTTCCTCTATGCATATTCTAGCTACCATCAAATCAAGATGGCAGAACCAGACCAGGCCGCAACGGAATTTATCACACTATATGGGCCATTCTGCTTCAACACGATGACATTCGGGCTCAAAAACGCCGGCGCAACATATCAGCGCATGATTCAGACGTGTCTGGCAAGCCAGATCGGCAAAACAGTGGAGGCATATGTAGATGATGTGGTCGTCAAAACAAGACATGTTGAATCTCTAGTAGATGACTTGAGGCTCACATTTGATAACCTCCGAACATACGACATCAAGCTCAACCCGGAAAAATGCGTTTTCGGCGTTCCAGCCGGAAAGCTCTTGGGCTTCATTGTATCCGGTAGAGGAATTGAAGCAAATCCAGCCAAGATCCGAGCTCTGTCACAACTGGATATCCCAAAGGACCTCAAACAAATACAAAAGTTAACCGGATGCGTGGCGGCTCTAAGCCGCTTTATCTCCCGCTTGGGAGAAAAGGCCCTATCCCTTTACCGCCTCCTTCGGTGCACCGAACACTTCAAATGGGCGGATGCAGCCACGGCCGGACTCGATGAAAATAAAAGCCATACTGGCAACAAACCCAGTCCTGGCCGTGCCAAACATTGGCGAACCAATGCTATTATACATTGCAGCAACACATCAGGTTGTAAGCGCAGTGCTCGTCGTCGAACGAGAAGCAGATGGACACAAATTCCCCCTTCAAAAGCCGGTATATTATGTGTCCACTGTCCTCACTCCCTGCAAATCATGGTACCCGCATTATCAAAAGATTGCGTATGTGGTATTCATGGCATCCTGGAAGCTACGACACTACTTTCAAGAGTGTTCAATAACAGTAGCCTCGGAAGTACCACTTAACGATATTATAAACAACCGTGCCGCAACGGGCCGGATTGCAAAATGGGCCATTGAGCTCCTCCCGTTCGACATAACTTATAAGCCACGACGAGCCATCAAGTCGCAAGTCTTGGACGACTTCGTCGCAGAATGGACGGAGGCCGAACTCCCTAAAGAGTACAGCACATATTCAAATTGGATCATGCATTTTGACGGCTCCAAGATGTTGGCCGGACTAGGGGCTGGCGTCGTTTTGATGTCCCCCACAGGAGACACGGTTCAATACGTACTACAGATTATGTACACGGACTCCAACAACGCAGCCGAATATGAGGCCCTTTTACATGGTCTCCGGGTGGCAGTATCCATGGGCATCCAACGCCTAGAGGGGCGGAAGCTCCTGGCTAAAATTCATGCCGGACTCGGCGGTCATCACGCTGCAGCCCGGTCCCTTGTAAGCAAGGCCTTCCGTACAGGCTTTTATTGGCTGACGGCCCGGGCAGACGCTTAGGACTTAGTCCAACGATGCACCGGTTGCCAGCTCTTCGCAAACCAAAGCCATATGCCACCCACCACCCTCCAAACTATCCCCATTACTTGGCCCTTCGCGGTCTGGGGGCTTGACATGGTTGGACCCCTTAAAGGCGGAACCCACAAGCAAAAATACTTACTGGTCATGGTGGATAAGTTCACCAAATCGATAGAAGCCAAGCCTGTTAAGACGGCCGAATCCGGACCGGTGATAGACTTTATATCCGGGGTTGTACACCGTTACGGCGTCCCCCACAACATCATCACTGATAACGGCACGAACTTCACAGCCGACAAGGTGAAACTTTGGTGCAAAAACATGGGCATCAAGCTTGATTATGCTTCCGTCTATCACCCACAAACTAACGGCCAGGTCGAACGTGCAAATGGTCTTATCATGAGCGGCATCAAACCTAGATTAGTGCGGTCCCTCAAGGAATCTAACACGCACTGGGTAGAGGAGCTCGACTCCGTACTCTGGGGGCTGCGGACCATGCCGAATCGCGCCAGCGGAAACACGCCATTCTTTATGGTGTACGGCGCAGAGGCAGTTTTGCCTTGCGACATAATTCATGACTCACCTCGAGTGCGCATGTACGAAGAAAGAGAAGCCGAGCTCGATCGGCAGGACAGCTTGGACGCATTGGAGGAGGAGCATGATGTGGCAAAAGCCCGTTCCGCATTCTATCAACAGCAGGCTCGAAGATACCAAAGCAGAGAAGTACGGGCCAAAATTACAATGTTGGTGAATTAGTTCTACGACTATCGGACAAGAAAAAGGACAAACTCAAGCCCAAGTGGGAAGGTCCCTTCATAATTGACCAAGTCCTGACTGGTGGAGCGTACCGCCTGCGGGATGCATCGGATAACCGACTCGAGCCAAACCCATGGAACGCAGCCCGTCTCCGAAGATTCTATGCCTAGCGCCGGACTCTGTGTTCGTCTCCTTCCTTTGTCCATTTTTTATATATTTTCTATCTTACATTTCTTTTCTTTTCTCTCTCTCTCTTATAGCCTCTAAAGGCTCATAAAGTGACGCGCTATCCGCGCTCATTAAACCTAGGGGCTTCTTTAAACAGAAGCTTATTCATACGGGCTTCATGCCCAACACATGTGTCACACTTCCGCATGTACCTTTTATTCACCGTTATATGCATCGATATGACTTAAGTTTTGGCCAAGCTGGGTTGCCTGGCTTCTGTGCTTACCCCTACGTTCCTGATTGTTCGGCTAGGTGGTAAAGGGAGCACCTCTGCGATTGTTACTGCCGGGTCAGCCGGACATGTACCTCAGACTGGGTGAAGCCGAAAGCTAGCGTTCTTAAGAGAATATTCGGTCGGTGAACTAAATATGATCTTTTTTATTTTTATCTATACGCCCCCAGATGTTTTTCCTGTGTTTCTTTTCGCAGCATGGACATGCACCTTAGGGCATGCCTCCCAGGGAAAGGAACCCCTAACGGAACTATTCTCCCTGGAAGATGTTTCTTACTAACCATGTAATATAACATATCTAGTCGGGTACTTGTCTGTTCACGCCCTGATGACCCCTACGCCTGGTCTCCATGCATTCCCCGGTTCCTATATAACCGCATGGGAATTCGGACACACTCCGGACCGTCAGGTCCCGAGGCTGAAGCGAAAAGGTTGGCCATGACAAATGATCTACAATCCAGCTAGAAGGCATTATAAATGTCAATTACATTACATAGTCATTTTGACTGGTTGAAATACCATCTAATAGGCTGTCTAATTTACAGTCCTGCTGAGAATACTTTGCGGCCAACTCTACTTGGCCGTATACTAAGCTTACAGGGATCTCCTTCCCATCGGGCTCTACAGGACCGACCTCGGCCATGTGGTTGGGGTCAGCCTTTGCGTACCGCGTCTTCACCATGGCCCAGGCCTCCCTAGCGCCTTGACGGCAGGCTGATATCTTCCACAATCGGAAGCGTCGCCGTGCTCCCTTTAGCTTCTCCGCAAGCTCTCCAAGACCTTCGGGCATGGAGACGGATGGCCACAGGGCCTGGGCGATGCCTTGCATCGACTGCCGAACTCGATCGAGCAGTTGCGAGAGCTCAGGAAGAAGGTCACCCGTAGAACCGGTCATCTCCTCTGCAGGACGACCTGTTAGCACACCTACAGACATTGCTCTGTTAGTCGACTTCCCCGCTGAACTTTCTTTCAAAAGGTTCGTTCAAGCACTTACTAAATATGCCGCGCCGAAGCCGCTGATTCTCCTTCACGGAGTCTGACAACTGGGCACAAACATCTTTCAGCTTGACGCCCAGCTTGGTGTTGGCATCTTGGAGATCGTTCTTCTCCCCCATCACCTTTATCAGCACCCTCTCACCAGCCTTTAGCTGGCGTAGGAGGTGTTGCCTTTTCGGATTCAATCCGACACCATCTGCACTTTCATTTGTCAGATTCGCACCAAAGTCGTGCTTCGCAAAATACTTATCTTTCGAAGTGTATATTACCAGAGGGGGTCTCCTTAGGCTCCCCTACCGCGGCTAGTGCGGCCTCAAGTTGGGCTTTGCACTCTTCCAGCTCCTTGGACAGTAGGGAATTCTTTTCCGTAAGAACCTGCATCACAAATGATCCTTAAATCAGTTATTCTAACAGTTTCAAGTCTCGGGGGCTACTGGTATATACATATAATTACCAGAATTTTCTTACCCGTATGTCTTTTACATACTGCTCCGTGGCTCTGGCTAGACCATTTTGAGCGGCATGGAGATACGCATCTCCTGAGTTGAAGGCATCTAACGCCCCTTGGGAGAAACAAGCGTCGCGAAGAACTGTCCGGCGACGCCTGTGGTTCATGGCACTCTCCACCTCAGAGTTGGTGGCAGACAACTCGTCCACATCCTCCGTCGGAGGAGCGTCTGGCGCGCGCCTTGCGTTCGCCTCCGCCTCCTGACCAGGCTTTGGAGCCTGGCTGGTGGAGGCGCGATTGGCAGCCTCTCTGGATGTAGTCCGGCGAGGTCTCTTTGTCCTGAAAAGAGCGCGAGTGTCAATATGCCTCTAAGGTATAACACCTGGGATAAGGGGGGCGCGCCATACCTTTGCGCTGACGCCTCGGTCCGAACTACACTTGTTTTCTGCCTGCGGGGCCCTACGGCCCCTCGTTGGCTTGTCGCCGCAGGTTCGGCCTTCCGCCTTAAATACCTCCCCTGCAAAGTTCGGTTGTAATCAGGGAACTGAAAACACGAGCAGGCGGATACCTATTTGAGGTACTGGGACTTCGATCTCAGTTACCTGGGGGGTCAGGATTAGCCCTGGGTAATCAGCCGTGATGGCCACCAAGACATTGTCCTTGCTCAATTGATGGAACAATCCATCAATCAGCTCCACAGATATGTCCGGATCCTCTTGAGAGGCCGGGTCGAGGGACCGTCCTGGGTCCTCGGGTTGTGGAGGAGGGCTGTTTATCTCCTTAATAGCCCGACGCAGTTCCTGCGTTGAAATTGTCAGACTAAATATTTAACAATGGGAATTCAAAACGGATGGGCAAGTAAATGCGACCACTTACCCAGCTTGGGGATTGTGCATAGAGAATCCACCCTGCGGGTTGACGCGGAGAAATTCCTCCTCTTCTCCCTTATACAAAGTGGACAAGATCTTTAGTAGAGCGGCAGCTGAATACGGCCCCTTACGGCCGTGGCGGGTGGTGTCGTCCTCCCCGTTGAAGTCCCACAGGGGGTGGCTTCTATACTGAAGCGGCTGCACCCCCCGCATAATGCATTCGGCCATGACCCCGATCATGGTTAGTCCGGAATGGGCTAACAATCTTATTCGGCCCATCAGGTAAATGATGTCCCTGTCACTTTCCCTGTGAGGGCTCCGCGGGCGCCAGCTTAGGCACTTCTTTAAGAGAGAACTGTTGAATTCAGGGAGGCCGATCCGGACAGGATCCGGCAGCAGGACGTCTTCTATATAAAACCATTCCGAGGGCCAGTCTTCGGACGCCTTCTTTGGGGTTCCGGACAGATATCCGGTCCCGGCGATGCGCCACACTTCAGCTCCGCCCACTTGATACATTGACCCCTTCTTGGAACGGGGCACGAGGCAGAATAGCTCCTTCCACAGTCTGAAATGAGCCTCAACGCCCAAGAACAGGTCGCAGAGGGCTACAAAGTCCGCCATATGCAATACTGAGGCAGGCGTGAGATGATGTAGCTGGAGGCCGTAGAACTCTAGCAGCCCCCGGAGAAATGGATGGATTGGAAATCCGAGCCCCCTTATTTAGTAAGGGACGAGGCACACCCGCTCTCCTTCGGAGGGATTAGGGGCATTCTCTGCTTGCTCTCGGCTGTTGTAGACAAGAAGACCGGCTCGAACCGGGACAATATAGGCCGGGGGGAGAAATCCCTTGGTCTGGAGCGTCACTAGCTCGCTATGCGGGATGGAACATCTCTCCCAATATCCAGGCTTAGGGCTGGAAGGGCGAGGGGAGGAGTTGTGACGGTTGGCCATGGTGGAATGGACCTTTGTCGGATGCGCTTTGATGAACACTCGCGGAGGGGAGAAGGTGTGATTGGATCTAAATCCTCGTCCCCTTAAATAGGGCAGCTCATTTACGCGGCTAGAGGTGTGAATGTAAAAACACTCAGACTTTTCATATTCGTTTGACACATGGGGAGCGGCCATTATTGGGCGTAGAAGCCAAGGAGCGCAACATCTACAAGAAACTGGACTTTATTCAAATAGGTACACGGAATTTGGAGGAGAACCCGCCTTGCAATGCCGAAGACAATCTGTGCGCTGGACTCATCGTTATTGAAGCCTGGTTCGGGGGCTACTGAGGGAGTCCTGGATTAGGGGGTGTTCGGATAGCCGGACTATACCTTCAGCCGGACTCCTGGACTATGAAGATGCAAGATTGAAGACTCCGTCCCGTGTCCGGAAGGGACTTTCCTTGGCGTGGAAGGCAAGCTTGGCGATACGGATATGCAGATCTCCTACCATTGTAACCGACTCTATATAACCCTAACCCTATCCGGTGTCTATATAGACCGGAGGGTTTTAGTCCGTAGGACAACATACACATCAACAATCATACCATAGGCTAGCTTCTAGGGTTTAGCCTCCTCGATCTCGTGGTAGATCTACTCTTGTACTACCCATATCATCAATATTAGTCAAGCAGGACATAGGGTTTTACCTCCATCGAGAGGGCCCGAACCTGGGAAAAACTTCGTGTCCCTTGTCTCCTGTTACCATCCGGCCTAGACGCACAGTTCGGGACCTCCTACCCGAGATCCGCCGGTTTTGACACCAACAACGGGTTTACAGCCACGACAACCACTCCATGTTCCTCGGGCTCAATTATCCCATCATCCAACCAATCATTGATCATATCACCGGTGATGATTACCGTGCTATGCAACCTCCATTCACCAGGGGGGGTTGTGTTTACACATCATACCATGGGTTTCATGAATCACCATATCCAGAGATTCGTCGACATAGCTTATTGCCAGATAATCTTGAATGTGTGAAAGGCATCAAGCTTCCATGCGATGGATTGCTTTTGCAAACACGGCATGCGGCGATGTGGTTCATACCAACAGCAAATATGCACAAATTGATTCGTACTGATATCTAGACTGAGCCATGTATTCTCCTGCTGTAGCACGACCATCTTTTGCTGGATATTATGTATTGTTGTTAGTTTGAAGCACTCCTCTGGTTTGAAGGATAGATACCTTTCTGGGATCAAGTGCATCCTAACTCACCTGCGCAGAATGTACTGATAATGATGATGGAGATGTGCGGAATAAGGGGTGTTGTTAGAATAGACCCACCATATTCTAACAACACCAGAGCTTATCCTGCTAACCCCTTAAGACCTTATTCTAACAACACTGAAGCTTATTCTGCTAACCCCTTAAGACCTTATTCTAACAACACCGAAGCTTAGGGGTGTTTGGTTAAGGGATTTTTTAGTCTCAGAGACTAAAAAAAGTCCCTAAAAGTCCCTAAGAACCAAACGGGAGGGACTTTTTCTACAGAAACTAGAAAAAAAACTCTATTAGAAAGTCTTTTTTTATTAGTCCCTGAGACTAAAAAAAGTTTTAAGACTTCTAAACCAAACACCTTCTTATTCTGCTACCACCAAACCATGAACCGCCCGCGGCCGAACCGAACCGAACCAGCCCACTACCACTAACCAAACCGCACAAAGGCCCACCCCCGCGTCCCGCACGACACCCAGCTCCCTGTCCCCCCTGGTCCAAACTCCCACCTCCTTCCACCTTCCCCGCAGATCCCCACCTTCCCCGCCGGAGCCACCGCACCCACCATCTTCCTCGCCGCCCCCACACCACCTATGCACCCTCACCTTCTTCACCGTTGGGGCTCCCGCACTCAACGCGCCGGCAAAACTGTGGACTCCACCACCACCTCCACATCCACCGCCGGCTTCCTGGAAGTGCTGCGCCGCCGGCCGCCCATGGCACGGCGACGAGGAGCTCGCCGTCCCACTCCTCCTGGTGCACCGAGCCGCCGCGCCCCCTGCCGGCTAGTCGCGCCGCCCCTCCCCATGGTCCTCAACCTCTCTCTGCGTGGACTGCTCCGGATCCGACGTGATCCGCGCTGTACCGAGCTTCCACCACCGGATCCCATTCCCCTTCTTCCCTTGGGCCTGCCCCAACACCCGAAGCCTCCACCACCGGCGAGCGCGGGCCTCCCTCCCACTGCTTCCTCCCTCCTCTCTGGTGGCCGGCCTCCCCAACACAAGATCTCGCCCGTCGTCGTGCCATGGCTCCAGCACCTCCCTCATCCGCATTGTACCCGCTGCTTGCAGTTCATTTTGATTTTTTTTGAAGCTCGCGGGATTTTGTTTTGAAGTTTACTGTGATATCCATGGTGCTGGTTGCACCACACCTTCTCCTGTTGCTTTGTCCGAGGCGAGGCCGGGCTCTGCCGCGTCGGGAATCAGGGTGTGGCACCGCACACTTGCGCGTGGGTGGTTCTCTTCTTCCCCAATATCATCTCGCTATTCCAGCTCCTGGATGTTTAATTGCGGGAAGCTGTATTGAAAAACATTTTGCAGTGAAGTTTTAATGCAGTTCATTTTTATTTTGCTTTTGAAAAAATGGTTATGCAGTGTGCAGTGCTGTGTTGTGCGGTTAACTACTGGGGTACTCAAGTGCCAAATTTGGGAGTTCACTTTGCTCTAGAATGTGTCAGAAAAAGGTGATGCAGTTCGTCCGTCCAAGGCATGCGGTTTTCGATTGCATTTTATTTTTGTGGGTTATCTCCTACAAGATGTTGAGTACATGATGCAGCTCGCTGTAAAAAGCTATGTGGTTCATTCTATAAAAAAAAACCGACGAGCAGCTCACTTTGTTCACGTGATAACTGAAGAAACTAAAAAAATGATTTTGAAAAATCAGTGCAGTACGCTTCACCTCGTCTCATAAAAAAAAGTCATGTACTTCACTTCAATTTGTCACGCGGTTTAGTTCCCTCGATTGTGAAATACACTCGTCTCCGGTAGTTTCACGTGTTTACAAAAAAAAATTGTGTTACCAAAGAGGTTCACTACTCGTCTTGAAGCAGCTCATAAGTCAAATTATGAAGCTCACTTTGTTCTCTCACACATTTTGTTATAAAACTACTTCGTGGTTCCCTTGGTAAACAGAAATCAAAACATCTCAAAAGAAGCTCTCTTCTTATTAGATGTAGTTCACTCGCTCGGTCCTTGCGGTCCACTCGCCCGGTCTACACGCGTAAAAAGTAAGAAGTACTGGAAAAAGACAACAAAAACTCATGAGGTTCACTTTTGGAGTGTTGCGGTTCACCTACGGGAGTGTTGCGGTCCACTCTCATTCAAAAAAAAGTTAACAAAAAAGACAACAAAGACTTGTGCGAGAAAGTTTATGTCCGACAAAAAGAAAACATGAAGTTCACTTGACTGCCTGCTGCTGCAGTGCAGTTTTCCGTTGAAGCAGTGCGTTCTTCTATCCGATGAAAGGTCCACTCGCTTGGTCAACGTGCGTAAAAAATTAATAAGTGTGAAAAAAAGACAACACGAACTCATGAGGTTCACTTTGGGTAGTGTTGTGGTCCACTCGTTTGAAAAAAAGTTGAAAAAACACAAAAAAAACTTGTGCGAGAAAGTTTATGTCCGACAAAAATAAATCATGAAGTTCACTTAACTGTCTGCTACAGTGCGGTTTTCCGTTTGAAGCAGTGTGTTCTTCTGTCTGATGAAGTACACATGACAATTTTGGTTTCACGAAAAACAGAGTGTCCGCTTTTCTATAAAATCAAAACTGCTCTTAAACCGTAAGGAATTATAGAGAGTGTTCTACATGAAAAGTTGTGTCTCGTCGATATCTTTCCAACGGCGTATGATTTGAATTATTCCGACCAGCTGTTCATAAAAATTTCACGAAAAAACAGCCGCTGCCCCTCGACGTTAGCCGCACGGTTTTTGAAATTAACTAAAAACCGTAAGAAATCTCAAAAACATTTCAACATATGAAAGCTGTGCCTTGTCCGTAGCTTTCCAATGGCATATCATACGTCTCGTTTGAACAAACGGTTAGAAAACTGGAGCGAAAATAGTACCGAAAAATTCAAAAAAATTGAAAAACAGGATTCCACGATTTAGTAATCTTGAAACTGCTCTTAAACCGTAACGAATTATAGAAAATAGTAGGTATGAAAAAGATGCGCCTCGACGATATATTTCCAACGGTGTATCATTTGCTTCATTCCGACGAGCGGTTTAGAAGAAATCGCGAAAAACACTCGCTGCCACTCGTCATGGGACGCACCATTTTCAAAACTGCTCTTAAACCGTGTGGAATCTCGAAAAGTGTTCAACATGGCGAAGTTGCACATAATCCATAGCTTTCCAACGGTATATTATGCGCCTCATTCTGATAAACGGTTAAAAAACTAGAACGAAAACAAAACCGGAAAAATACGGCGTGCAATTTTTTTGCGACGGGAAGTTCACTCGCGTGAGTACTGCAGCACACTTGGTTCAAACAATGACGTGCACTTGCGTTGCGAGTGCAGTGCGGAAGTGTTGTCAGAATAGTTATTCTGTTAATATTGTTAGAATAGAACGGCTGTATATATATATATGAGTAACACTATTCTGATCCCGGGATCAGAATAGTTATTTGGATCACGACGCGTCTATATAGGGGCGGCCGCACCGGTTGGTGGCGAGGTGGGGGCGACCACCATGCCACCGTCGCCTCCCTCCCCACGTCGCCACAAACCGGTGCGGCCGCCCCCACCTCGCCACCAACCGGCGTGGCCGCCCCCGCCTCCTCCCCAACCACCGGTGCCTCCTCGGTTTCGCAGCCACCACAAGCTGGCCGGCTTCCTTCCAGATCGCCCCGCGCAACCTACGCCCCAACCACCTCCATCGCCACCCTTCGTCCCGACCACCTCCTTCGCTGCCCTCCGCCGCGCCGACAACCTATGCCGCCACCCACTGCCCCAATCACCTCCACAGCCACCCGCCCCCTTCACTCAAACGCGACCTGCCCTCCCCTCCGGCCCGAACTTCCCTTCCTTCTGACGTGACCTGCTGTGACCCTCCAGCGCACCCCCATCATCCCGTCCCGCCATGGGAAAGCTCTCCTCCAGCGCGCCTTCTGCATAGACACCCCGCCTGTCCGACCTGGCAACCAGCTACCCTGCCACAGCATGTGAGCAGGGAGCTACATCACAACTCCGGTGGGCCTCGCTGAGTGCCGCGGTGAATGCTCCGGCGAATGGCATCCATGTCATTCCTTCATTACTGTACTTGTCTTCGTCCTCTCTCCCCTTCACCGAAATCCCCTTGTGTCTGTGTTGTGAGTGAAACAATTACCAGCGAGTGCATAACATGCATGCCCCGCTGATACGTCTCCAACGTATCAATAATTTTTGATTGCTCCATGCTATATTATCTATTGTTTTAGACATTATTGGGCTTTATTATCCACTTTTATATTATTTTTGGGACTAACCTAGTAACCGGAGGCCCAGCCCAGAATTGCTGTTTTTTTTGCCTGTTTTAGGGTTTCGAAGAAAAGGAATATCAAACGGAGTCCAAACGGAATGAAACCTTCGGAAACGTGATTTTCTCATCAGATAAGATCCAGGAGACTTGGACCCTCCGTCAAGAAAGCCACTAGGTGGTCACGAGGGTAGGGGCGCCTCCCTAGGGCACCTCCTGACTCGTGGGCCCCTCGAAGCTCCACCGACGTACTTCTTCCTCCTATATATATCCACGTACCCCCAAACGATCGGGGACGGAGCCAAAAACCTAATTCCACCGCCGCAACTTTCTGTATCCACGAGATCCCATCTTGGGGCCTGTTCCGGAGCTCCGCCGGAGGAGGCATCGATCATGGAGGGCTTCTACATCATCATCCAAGCCCCTCCGATGTTCTCCCCCTCTCTTGTGGAGATCTATTCGATGTAATCTTCTTTTTGCGGTGTGTTTGTTGAGACTGATGAATTGTGGGTTTATGATCAAGTCTATCTATGAATTATATTTGAATCTTCTCTTAATTCTTTTATGTATGATTGGTTATCTTTGCAAGTCTCTTCGAATTATCAGTTTGGTTTGCCCTACTAGATTGGTTGTTCTTGCCATGGGAGAAGTGCTTAGCTTTGGGTTCGATCTTGCGGTGTCCTTTCCCAGTGACAGAAGAGGCAGCAAGGCACGTATTGTATCGTTGCCATCGAGGATAACAAGATGGGGTTTTTATCGTATTGCATGAAACTATCCCTCTACATCATGTCATCTTGCTTAAGGCGTTACTCTGTTTTTAACTTAATACTCTAGATGCATGCTGGATAGCGGTTGATGAGTGGAGTAATAGTAGTAGATGCAGAATCGTTTCGGTCTACTTGTCTCGGACATGATGCCTATATACATGATCATACCTAGATATTCTCATAACTATGCTAAATTCTGACAATTGCTCAATAGTAATTTGTTCACCCACCGTAGAATACTTATGCTCTTGAGAGAAGCCACTAGTGAAACCTATGGCCCCCGGGTCTCTTTCTCATCATACCAATCTCCATCACTTTATTATTGCTTTGCTTTTACTTTGCTTTTGCTTTATTTACTTTGCATCTCTATACCAAAAATACCAAAAAAAAAATTATTTATCATCTCTATTAGATCTCACTTTCGTAAGTGACCGTGAAGGGATTGACAACCCCTAAGCGCGTTGGTTGCGTTGAGCTATTGTTTTTGTGTAGGTACGAAGGACTCGAGCGTAGCCTCCTACTGGATTGATACCTTGGTTCTCAAAAACTGAGGGAAATACTTACGCTACTTTGCTGCATCAGCCCTTCCTCTTCGGGGAAATCCAATGCAGTGCTCAAGAGGTAGCAAGAAGAATTTCTGGCGCCGTTGCCGGGGAGTCTGCGCAAAAGTTAACATACCAAGTACCCATCACAATCCCTATCTCCCGCATTACATTATTTGCCATTTGCCTCTCGTTTTCCTCTTCCCACTTCACCCTTGCCGTTTTATTCGCCCTCTCTCTATCCTCCCTCTCTATTTGCCTCTTTTGCCGGTTTGCTCTTTGTTTGCTTGTGTGTTGGATTGCTTGTTTGTTAAGATGGCTCAAGATAATACTAAATTGTGTGACTTCACCAATACCAACAATAATGATTTCCTTAGCACTCCGATTGCTCCTCTTATCGATGCTGAATCTTGTGAAATTAATACTGCTTTGTTGAATCTTATCATGAAAGATCCGTTCTCCGGCCTTCCTAGTGAAGATGCCGCTACACATCTTAATAGCTTCGTTGATTTGTGTGACATGCAAAAGAAAAAAGATGTCGATAATGATATTGTTAAATTCAAGCTATTTCCTATTTCGCTTAGAGATCGTGCTAAAGCTTGGTTTTCGTCTTTGCCTAAAAATAGTATTGATTCACAGAACAAGTGCAAAGATGCTTTTATCTCTAAGTATTTTCCTCCCGCTGAGATCATCTCTCTTAGAAACGATATTATGAATTTTAAACAACTTGATCATGAACATGTTGCACAAGCTTGGGAGAGAATGAAATTAATGATACGTAATTTCCCTACTCATGGTTTGAATTTGTGGATGATTATACAAAAAAATTACGCCGGATTGAATTTTTTGCTTCTAGAAATCTTTTAGATTCGGCCGCGGGAGGCACTTTTATGGAAATCACTTTAGGAGAAGCTACTAAACTCCTAGATAATATTATGGTTAATTATTCTCAATGGCATACTGAAAGATCTAATAAAAAGGTGCATGTGATAGAAGAAATTAATGTTTTGAGTGGAAAGATGGATGAACTTATGAAATTATTTGCTAATAAGAGTGTTTCTTCTGATCCTAATGATACGCCCTTGTCTACTTTTATTGAGAATAATAATGAATCTATGGATGTGAATTTTGTGGGTAGGAACAATTTTGGTAACAACGCGTATAGAGGAAATTTCAATCCTAGGCCTTATCCTAGTAATCCCTCTAATAATTATGGTAATTCCTACAAAAATTATTATGGAAATTATAATAAGATGCCCTCTGATTTTGAATCTAATATTAAAGAATTTATTTCTTTGCGAAAAAAGTTTAATGCTATGATTGAAGAAAATTTGCTTAAGATTGATGATTTGGCTAGGAACGTTGATAGAATTGCTCTTGATGTTGATTCTTTAAAACTTAGATCTATTCCACCTAAGCATGATATCAATGAGTCTCTCAAAGCCATGAGAATTTCCATTGACGAGTGCAAAGAAAGAACCGCTAGGATGCGTGCTAAGAAAGATGCCTTTATAAAAGCGTGTTCTTCTAGTTCCTATGAAAATAATGATGAAGATCTAAAAGTTATTGATGTGTCCCCTATTAAATCTTTGTTTGGCAATATGAATCTTGATAATGATGGGACTGAATATGATCCACCTTTACCTAGAAGGAGTTCTAAGAATTCGGAATTTGTTGATCTTGATGCTAAATTTGATAAAAGTGGGATTGAAGAAATTAAAACCCTAGATGTTGCTAAACCAACTATTATAGATTTCAAGGAATTTAACTATGAAAATTGCTCTTTGATTGACTGTATTTCCTTGTTGCAATCCGTGCTAAAATCTCCTCACGCTTATAGTTAAAATAAAACATTTAGTAAACATATCGTTGATGCCTTGATACAATCTTATGAAGAAAAACTTGAATTGGAAGATTCTATCCCTAGAAAACTTTATGATGAGTGGGAACCAACTATTAAAATTAAAATTAAAAATTATGAGTTTTATGCTTTGTGTGATTTGGGTGCTAGTGTCTCTACTGTTCCCAAAACTTTGTGTGATTTACTAGATTTCCGTGATTTTGATGATTGCTCTCTAAACTTGCATCTTGCGGATTCCACTACTAAGAAACCTATGGGAAGAATTAATGATGTTCTTATTGTTGCTAATAGGAATTATGTGCCCATAGATTTTATCGTTCTTGATATAGATTGCAATCCTTCTTGCCCCATTATTCTCGGTAGACCTTTCCTTAGAACGGTTGGTGCAATTATTGATATGAAGGAAGTGAATATTAGATTTCGATTTCCTTTAAAAAAAGGGCATGAAACACTTCCCTAGAAAGAAAATAAAATTACCATATGAATCTATCATGAGAGCCACTTATGGATTGCCTACCAAAGATGGCAATACCAAGATCTATTCTTGCTTGTTATGCCTAGCTAGGGGCGTTAAACGATAGCGCTTGTTGGGAGGGAACCCAATTTTATTTTTATTCCTTGATTTTTGCTCCTGTTTAATAATAAATAAATTATTTAGCCTCTGTTTTTATTGTGTTTTTGTGTTTAATTAGTGTTTGTGCCAAGTAGAACCGTTGGGAAGACTTGGGAAAAGTCTTGTTGAACTTGCTGTAAAAAAACAGAAACTTTAGCACTCACGAGAACTGCTGTCATTTTTATTTGGAAAGTGATATTTAGTTAATTATTTTTGCAGATGTTTAATAGATAAATTCCTCACGTCCAGCAATTTATTTTAGAATTTTTGGGGTTCCAGATCTTGCGCTAGCTACAGATTACTACAGACTGTTCTGTTTTTGACAGATTCTGTTTTTCCTGTGTTGTTTGCTTATTTTGATGAATCAATGGCTAGTAAAATAGTTTATAATCCATAGAGAAGTTGGAACACAGTAGGTTTAACACCCATATAAATAAAGAATGAGTTCATTACAGTACCTTGAAGTGGTCTTTTGTTTTCTTTCGCTAACGGAGCTCACGAGTTTTCTACTTTAAGTTTTGTGTTGTGAAGTTTTCAAGTTTTGGGTAAAGATTTGATGGATTATGGAACAAGGAGTGGCAAGAGCCTAAGCTTGGGGATGCCCATGGCACCCCCAAGATAATCTAAGGACACCTAAAAGCCAGAGCTTGGGGATGCCCCGGAAGGCATCCCCTCTTTCGTCTACTTCTATCGGTAACTTTACTTGGAGCTATATTTTTATTCACCACATGATATGTGTTTTGCTTGGAGCGTCCTTTATGATTTGAGTCTTTGCTTATTAGTTTACCACAATCATACTTGCTGTACACACCTTTTGAGAGAGCCATACATGATTTGGAATTTAATAGAAAACTCTATGTACTTCACTTATATCTTTTGAGCTTTATAATTTTGCTCTAGTGCTTCGCTTATATCTTTTAGAGCACGGTGGTGGAATTGTTTTATAGAAACTATTGATCTCTCATGCTTCACTTAGATTATTTTGAGAGTCTTAATAGCACGGTAATTTGCTTAAAATCCTAATATGCTTGGTATGCAAGTGTTAGAGTACGTAATGGGCCTAATGGGCCCGTTAGTCTTAGGGTTAATTAGAGATAAGAGTCGCTTGCTTAGGGGTCAAGTATGCCTTGCTTGGGAGTCAAGTAAACCTCTCTATATAAAGAGAGGAGATGTATCAATCTAATCAAGCAAGAATTAAGAAGGAAATCCCTTCCCTCTTGCCTGGCCGTGGGCAAAAAGGCCCCCGGCCGGCCATCTCGCGCCCTCCTTCTAGCAACAGCATAACAGTTTGGTATCCAGAGACCTTGTTCAGATCATGTCGCTGCCGCCACCATCGCCACCGCTGCCCAGCGGCACCACCGCGCCGATGACGACGGCACCGCTCCTCACCGCGCCGGTGACATCCGCAAGGACCTCGCTGGCGGGCCCCGTCTCCACCACGGCCCCGCTCACGCCGCCGTCCCCGGGCGCGTCCACACCACCACGGCCATCGCCTTGTCGCCGAAATAGATCGCTGCCACCCTGCAGCATCTAGTCACCGCCGTCCAAGGCCTCCATCTCCAGTAGCAGCAGTATGGGGGCGGGGCCTACGCGCCACCGCCGCCAGCCCCGATCGCGGCCCCGGACCTCTCGCTCCAGCAGCACCCGTACGGGGGCGGGGTTGGGCCTTACGCGCCCCTGTTGTGGCCCTCCCAGGGCGCGGCCGCCTGTGGTGGGCCACTGTTCTGGCCGCCCCCGACGCCCCCTTCGCACGGTCCACCGCCGGCCGCGGCGCCCTTCTGGTCCCTACCGTCGGCGCCTTCAGCAGCCCCCTGGGTGCAGCAGCCGCCGACAACAGCGTGGCCGGTCCAGCAGCCGCCGTAGACGGCGCCCCAGGGATTTCTGCCGCCGCCGCCATCGACGGCTCCCCTCTGGCATCTGCAGCCGTTGCCATCCCCGGCAACCGCCGCCCTGTCCAGCCCCCACCGCTGCCGCTGACCGCCACCGCTGGGCCACCGGCCCTGCCGTGGTACTTGCCGTATCTAGGGACCTCTATGGCATTCGCTGGGACGCTGCTGCCCCAGCTGCAGCTACTGCCCGTCGCCGCCCCGCAGTGGCCACAGTGGCCGGCGCCGGCTCCCGCCGCGCCTCCAGCGCCCATCGCCGCCCCCGCGCCGCCGTGGCAGCCGCCGCACCAGGCGGCCTTCCCCGCGCTCGTCGGGCCACTGCAGCTGCCAACCATCGCCCAGCCCTGGCTGCAATGGCAGCCGCCACTCCCGGCGGCCTCCGCCGCGCCTGGCGCTCCGCCGCAGCAGCCGCTGCCGCTGCCCGGTGTGCCACCGCCGCAGCCGCTGCAGCTGCAGCAGCCACCGCCGGTCAGCTCCGGCCCCGCATCGACCGCGCCGGCGGGAGTCCCGATCCACCAGATCAAGTTCCTGCCATCGCCATCACCGCTTTCCCAGGGCGTCCCCATCCAGCAGATCAAGTTCCCGCCGTCGCCGTCACCGCTTCCGGCTTGGATCGCTACCCGCCACGTGTCGGCGGCGGTGAGGCTACAGGCTGCTGCGTGCGGCCTCCTAGCGCGTTGGCGTGTGCGGGAGATGCGTGGTCTGCAGCTGCCGCTCCTCCAAGTTGTCCTTCGCTGCGCAAAGGACCTCGATCTCGTCCCCACGGACAGCAACCTCAAAGTCTGCGACATCGGCGGTTGGGGGGTGCACCCTCCTCGTCATTCTCCATCGCAAGCCCTCCACTCTTCTCTGTGCGGTGCAGACCAACAGCCGTCCGGCGGGGAGAAGGCAGGGTGTCACCGACAGGAGGGCACCGCGTCCCAACTGCTGCAGTGGCTGGTTTCCATGGGATCCAGGTGGCTGTACACGTGCACGTCCGACGTGCGAATGGTGTCCACTTTTTGTTAAGGGGTCCAAAATAAAGCGTCCCAGTCCATTTCAAGTTGAGAGTAATAAACCAAGCCGAGATGTAAAAATCTTGTTTTTAGGTGTTAGGTTTGTGTTGCGTCGAGTCATGGTTATAAGTTGGTTAGGCTGCAGCTCGAGGACAAGCTGCATGTCCAGGTGGGGTGTAGTGTTAGAGTACGTAATGGGCCTAATGGGCCCGTTAGTCTTAGGGTTAATTAGAGATAAGAGTCGCTTGCTTAGGGGTCAAGTAAGCCTTGCTTGGGAGTCAAGTAAACCTCTCTATATAAAGAGAGGAGATGTATCAATCTAATCAAGCAAGAATTAAGAAGGAAATCCCTTCCCTCTTGCCTGGCCATGGGCAAAAAGGCCCCCGGCCGGCCCTCTCGCGCCCTCCTTCTAGCAACAGCATAACAGCAAGATTAATTATAAAACTATCGTATGAGTGTGTTGAATACTAAGAAGAAATTGATGCTTGATAATTGTTTTGAGATATGAGGATGGTGATATTAGAGTCATGCTAGTTGAGTAGTTGTGAATTTGAGAAATGCTTGTGTTAAAGTTTGTGATTCTCGTAGCATGCACGTATGTGAACCGTTATGTGATGAAGTCGGTGCATGATTTATTTATTGATTGTCTTCCTTATGAGTGGCGGTCGGGGACGAGCGATGGTCTTTTCCTACCAATCTATCCCCCTAGGAGTATGCGTGTAATACTTTGCTTTGATAACTTCTAGATTTTTGCAATAAGTATATGAGTTCTTTACGACTAATGTTGAGTCCATGGATTATACACACTTTCCTTCCTTCCACCATTGCTAGCCTCTCTAATACCGCGCACTTTTCGCCGATATCATACACCCACCAAATACCTTCCTCAAAACAGCCACCATACCTACCTATCATGGCATTTCCATAGCCATTCCGAGATATATTGCCATGCAACTTTCCACCGTTCCTTTCATTATGACACGCTCCATCATTGTCATATTGCTATGCATGATCATGTAGTTGACATTGTATTTATGGCAAAGCCACCGTTCATAATTCTTTCATACATGTCACTCATGAGTCATTGCACATCCCGGTACACGGCCGGAGGCATTCATATAGAGTCATATTTTGTTCTAAGAATCGAGTTGTAATTCATGAGTTGTAAGTAAATAAAAGTGCGATGATCATCATTATTAGAGCATTATCCCAATGAGGAAAGGATGATGGAGACTATGATTCCCCCACGAGTCGGGATGAGACTCCGGATGAAAATAAAATAAAAAAAGAGGCCATAAAAAAAGAGAAAGGCCCAAATAAAAAAATATGAGAGAAAAAGAGAGAAGGGACAATGTTACTATCCTTTTACCACACTTGTGCTTCAAAGTAGCACCATGATCTTCATGATAGAGAGTCTCTCATTATGTCACTTTCATATACTAGTCGGAATTTTTCATTATAGAACTTGGCTTGTATATTCCAATGATGGGCTTCCTCAAAATGCCCTAGGTCTTCGTGAGGAAGCGAGTTGGATGCACACCCACTTAGTTTCTTTTGAGCTTTCATATACTTATAGCTGTAGTGCATCCGTTGCATGGCAATCCCTACTCACTCATATTGATATCTATTGATGGGCATCTCCATAGCCCGTTAATACTCCTAGTTGATGTGAGACTATCTTCACCCTTTTTGTCTTCTCCACAACCACCATTCTATTCCACCTATAGTGCTATATCCATGGCTCACGCTCATGTATTGCGTGAAGATCGAAAAAGTTTTGAAAATGTCAAAAGTATGAAACAATTGCTTGGCTTGTCATCGGGGTTGTGCATGATTTAAATACTTTGTGTGGTGAAGATAGAGCATAGCCAGACTATATGATTTTGTACGGATAGCTTTCTTTGGCCATGATATTTTGAGAAGACATAATTAATTTGTTAGTATGCTTGAAGTATTATTACTTTTATATCAATATGAACTTTTGTCTTGAATCTTTCGAATCTGAATATTCATACCACAATTAAGAAGATTTACATTGAAATTATGCCCAGTAGCACTCCGCATCAAAAATTCTATTTTTATCATTTACCTACTCGAGGACGAGCAGGAATTAAGCTTGGGGATGCTTTATACGTCTCCAACGTATCTATAATTTTTGATTGCTCCATGCTATATTATCTACTGTTTTAGATATTATTGGGCTTTATTATCCACTTTTATATTATTTTTGGGACTAACCTATTAACCGAAGGCCCATCCCAGAATTGCTGTTTTTTGCCTGTTTTAGGGTTTCGAAGAAAAGGAATATCAAATGGATTCCAAGCGGAATTAAACCTTCGGAAATGTGATTTTCTCATCAAATAAGATCCAGGAGACTTGGACCCTGTGTCAAGAAAGCCACGAGGTGGTCACGAGGGTAGGGGGCGCCCCCCCTAGGGCGCGCCCCTGCCTCGTGGGCCCCTCGAAGCTCCACCGACGTACTTCTTGGGTCCTGTTCCGGAGCTAGTATCCACGTACGCCCAAACGATCGGGGACGGAGCCAAAAACCTAATTCCATTGCCGAACCTTTCTGTATCCACGAGATCCCATCTTGGGGCCTATTCCGGAGCGCCGCCGGAGGAGGCATCGATCACGGAGGGCTTCTACATCATCATCCAAGCCCCTCCGATGAAGTGTGAGTAGTTTACTTCAGACCTACGGGTCCATAGCTAGTATCTAGATGGCTTCTTCACTCTTTTTGGATCTCAATACAATGTTCTCCCCCTCTCTTGTGGGGATCTATTCGATGTAATCTTCTTTTTGCGGTGTGTTTGTTGAGACCGATGAATTGTGGGTTTATGATCAAGTCTATCTATGAATTATATTTGAATCTTCTCTGAATTCTTTTATGTATGATTGGTTATCTTTGCAAGTCTCTTCGAATTATCAGTTTGGTTTGGCCTACTAGATTGGTTGTTCTTGCCATGGGAGAAGTGCTTAGCTTTGGGTTCGATCTTGCGGTGTCCTTTCCCTATGACAGAAGGGGCAGCAAGGCACGTATAGTATCATTGCCATCGAGGATAACAAGATGGGGTTTCTATCGTATTGCATGAAACTATCCCTCTACATCGTGTCATCTTGCTTAAGGCGTTACTCTGTTTTTAACTTAATACTCTAGATGCATGCTGGATAGTGGTCGATGAGTGGAGTAATAGTAGTAGATGCAGAATCGTTTCGGTCTACTTGTCTCGGACATGATGCCTATATACATGATCATACCTAGATATTCTCATAACTATGCTAAATTCTGTCAATTTCTCAACAGTAATTTGTTCACCCACCGTAGAATACTTATGCTCTTGAGAGAAGCCACTTGTGAAACCTATGGCCGCAGGGTCTCTTTCTCATCATTTCAATCTCCATCACTTTATTATTGCTTTGCTTTTACTTTGCTTTTAATTTATTTACTTTGCATCTCTATACCAAAAATACCAAAAAATATATTATTTATCATCTCTATCAGATCTCACTTTCATAAGTGACCGTGAAGGGATTGACAACCCCTAAGTGCATTGGTTGCGTTGAGCTATTGTTTTTGTGTAGGTACGAGGGACTTGAGCGTAACCTCCTACTGGATTGATAACTTGGTTCTCAAAAACTAAGGGAAATACTTACGCTACTTTGCTGCATCATCCCTTCCTCTTCGGGGATTTCCAATGCAGTGCTCAAGAGGTAGCACCTGCTGCTGCCACAACAATACTCCATCTTCCTTCACTCTTGTTGACACAGACAATCTCTCTCTTCCTAGGTAGGCCCTGGCGGCTACTGTTTGCTAGCTAGCTTTTGGATGGGCGTCCATATTGACCGACGCTCCTCGTCGGCATCACTCCTCCGAGCACACGTACGACGACAATGCATGGAAAAAAGAAAGAACGCAACTGACTCACACAGATCGATGCAGTTGGAAAAACTAGCAGCTTGCAACAGCCGCTAGGAGTCACGGGCAGCCACGTTACGCTACGCACCTCTCTCCAATGCATGCACACATGCATGAACTCGTACACCACTAGTAGGCACTAGCTATTAATTCAAATTGATTTATGATGTGACTTCCCGGCCGACTAACCCTCCTTAATATTGTCCTTCTAGTTTTGCATACATCATTTTTCTCTCTGTTTGTCTGCAATTGTCAAATTGCACTACAGTGGCCCTCCCCCGTTACCAGCTTTCTTTAACAATAGTTGTTCCTTCCTACCTTCTATGACAAAGTTGCATTTTTATCAATCTAAAAAGAAAGAAGAGAAAATCAGTCAGAGTGTGTAAGCAAAAAAATTGTGAAGTGGTGCGAAGGATAAAAAATGTGTAGTGGTGGCTTGAATGTGAGTTAAGTCTGATGCAAAACGAAAAAACTCGACATAACTTTGTTGTATCGAATGTGATTTCATGATCTGTACATTTTTTATATGCCTATAAAAGACTATCGTTTTAGTATGATATATAAGAGCTCAAGAATTTTGTTTTGGACATGGATCGAAGTTTGGTACACAATATACGGTGCGTCCATAAATTCTTTTCTTTTGCATCCATTTTGCCCCTGAAAAAATAATGAGAACACAGAAGAGACACACATATATTTTTGTATAAAACAAATCCCATGCATTTTCCTCCTTTCTTTTTTAAAAAATAACCAAAAAATTCAAATTAAAAATACCAGAGTAGTTTGATGTTTGTACCCAAAACATAGTTCTCATGTGTCTAATATAACTCTAGAAGGTCAACATAAAATAACAAAGAAGTTCAACTTTTTGTAAATAATGGATTTCCCCATTTCTAAATAAAATAGAAGTATGGATTTAAATAACAGAGTGGTTCGTTGTTTATTACAAAAATTAGTTTTTTTTGTTACCGAATAAATAAAATCAAGAGGTTCAATTTTAAAAACCGAAGTAGTTCGATGTATACAGAAAACCTAAAATTCTTTCGGTTTCTAAGAAAAAATAAAAGTTTGAAGTTCAATTCAAAAAGAATGGGTTAATGCTTATTTAGAAGCAATATTTTCTTCTAAGAAGTTCATATTAAAATAAGAGAGAAGTTCGAATGTTATAAAAAACTCAGATTTTTTTTCTCGTTACTAAAGAATAAAATTAAGAAGTTTAAATTTAAATAGGAAGAGCGGTTCAATGTTTATTATAAAACTAGTATATTTCTGTTACTAAAAATTTAAAAACCAAGGAGTCCAAAACAAAAAGAGAGAAGTTCAATATTTATAAAAAATGCAGGTTTTGCTAGTTACTAAAGAATAAAATGAATAAGTTAAAATTAAAAATATAGGAGTAGTTTGATGTATACAGAAAACTCAAATTCTTCCCGTTTCTAGAAAAATACGAGTATGAAGTTCAATTTAGTGAAAAATGTTTGATGCTTATTTAAAAAAATTAAGAAATAAGTGGCCGAAGTTCAACATGAAAATAACGAGCGGTTCAACTACTATACGGAATGCGTTTTGGCTGAGAATAAAAGAATACAAAAATAAAAGCCTAAATGGTTTGTTGCAAGAAGTTCACGTGCTCCACACTGCACGGTTCGAAAATTATATTACGAGACTCCAACCTTCAACTACATGTTAAAAAAGAGAGGCAAAAACAACATCGTGTTTGTCATTTTTAAAACTACTCTCAAATGGCAACGAATTTGTAACACATGTCTACATGAAAAAGTGGCTCCTATTCATACGCTTTCCAACAGTGTATTATATGCTACATTATGATGTATGGTTTAAAAGTTTAATGTATACCAATTAAAACACATTTTTATGTATTGAAAAGATTATTTTGAACCGTCACAAGTATGAAAAAATGATCAACACGTGAAAGTTGCATGTTTCCAACAGGTTTCCCTCTGTATATCATTTGCTCAATTTCGGTAAGTGGTTGGGGAGTTACAGGTAAAATACAACACATGAAAAACAGAGTGAAGTTCAAAAAGAACTGCCCCAGAAGTTCAACCTCTTCACGAATTGCATTTTGGGAGAATTCGGTTTTTCCGATGAAGGCAGAACACATGATCTCAGAAGTTCTGGTCGATAACTGCCACGAGTTCACGTACTACACAGTGTGCACTTTGTATTAAAAAAGAATTAAAATGCAAAGCCTAAAGTTTTGTTGCTAGAAGTCCAAGTGCTCGGCCCGAGAAAGTTCAAAAATTCTTGTGAGAGAGGTTGAACAAAAATACGTGACAGAAGTTCAAGGTGAAAACAACGAGAAGTTCAATACTGCAAGGAATGCACTTCACGTGAGAATAAAAAGCATAGAAAAATAAAAATCTTAAAAGGTTTCTTGAAAGAAGTTCAAGTGCTCTGTCCGTGGAAGTTCAAAAATTCTTGCGAGAGAAGTACACCTTGTATTTCCATGTTCGAAAACACAAAAAGAAATTGTGTTTTTGCTTTTAAAATAATTCTCTCAATCCAGAAAGAAGTTCACTTATTATTTGGGAGCAATTTGATTTCAAAAAGAAAATAAAAAATTCGAATTATAAAAATATAAAAAGTTCATGTACTACATGGTGTGTGTTTAATATGATAAAAACGAATTAAAAGGCAAGGTTCAATTTTTTTTTGTTATAAGTTCAAGTCCTTGGTCGAAGAAAGTTAAAAAAATTATTGTGAGATAGGTTTGTACCAAAGAATATCATTTGTGTACATTAACAAATGAATGAGAAAATTACAAACGAAAATACGTCACAGAAGTTCAACATGAAAACAGCAGGAAGTTCACCTACTACACAAAACAAATTTCAGATGAAAAACTTTTAAAACCATCGCATGTATCAAAAAATGATCAACACAGGAAAGTTGCATATTTATAGCAGCTTTCCATCGGTATATCACTTGCTCAATTCCGGTGAGTGGATGGAAAGCTACGGGCAAACAAGCATGTGAAAAATAGAGTGAAGTTCAAGTAGACATGCCGAGAAGTTCAGGTTCTTCACGCGGTGCATTTTCGAAGAATCTGTTTCGCGATAAAGGCAGAACGAATGATCTCGCCATTTCCGAAATTACTTGAAAACGGCTAGGAATCACAGAAAACCATCAACATGAAAAAGTTTCGCATTTTCCTTATCTTTTCAACGGTAGATTATTCACACCATTCCGATAAAGTTTGTAGAAATGATGGCAAAAATATGTTTTTAGCCATTTTAAAAATTAACTTAAAATAGTAATGAATTGGGAGAAATAATATATACCAAAAAGTTTCGCATTTCCTCAAGCTTTCCAATGCCATATCATTTGCTGTATTCGTACATACGGTTAAAAAATAGATCAAAAATACGAACTCAGTGGAACTTGTACCGTTTTCTAAATTACTCTTAAACCGTTCAAAATTAGAAAAAACTTTCGACATGAAAAAGTAGAGCATTTTCATAAGCTTTCCAATGCCATATCATTTGTCTAAATTGGATTAGCTGTTTAGAAATGACATTGAAAATATGAACTCGGATGTTCGGTTTGCGAAATTTTATGATTTTCCAAATTACTCTTTGACCATAGGGAATTAGAGAAAACTTTCAACATGTGGAAGGAGTGGTTTTGCAGCAGCTTTCCAATGCCATATTATTTGCCTCATTACGATAAAAGGTTTAGAAATGCGATCAAAAATACGATTCACGCTTTTTGTATGAAGAAAAAAAGGTTTTCAAACTGCTCTTAAACCGCTTACATTTTGCCAAAAAATTAACTTGGGTCATGATACTGGTGTCCATAGCTTTCCAACAGTATATCTCAAGCCCCATTTGGGCAATGTTGGCGGAAGTTCAACCTAGCACTGGGAGAAGTTCAGGTCGAACAACTCAGGTAGTAAAATTGCAAAAAACGCAATTTCATCACGACCCGAGAGAAAAATCCGTCAACGAGCGATATTCCTATTTAAAACCAGTATTTAGTTGCTAAAAATGTTTCTAGATTACCCTAACATCATATAGAACACGACTAATAAGAATAATTCGTGAGGTAAGCCACATTTGCGAAGATAGCCTGAAGGTCGGATTCGTACAGAGGGAAGTTCAGGCGCGTTACTCAGACAGTTCAGGTTGTGATCAGAATATTATTCTGTTCCCGTGATCAGAATAGTGTTTATATATATAATTAGGCTTCAAGTGTGTACTTGTTAGTTAAACCTATGGTTAAAACGTGACACTAAATACGACTAGTAAGTAGGACTGTAGCAGTACTAGTATACGTCGGTCAAATTATTCATCATGTCCACACATTGAATTGACGTGACAACACACTGCGCATGAGGTGACACAAGAATCCCAGCGGTGTGTTCGGGTATTCTGGACTTCAGATTTGGAGTACCACTTATCTGTCGAAATCTTTCATCATTCACTTAAAACAGTCGATTGATCATGCATTGAGTACCATATAACTGGAATTAACCGATGCAAGTCGAAGAAGGATTGGCCGGTGCTGCCAGCTGGTGTCAAGTTCGATCCCACAGATCAGGAGCTGACCGAGCACCTTGAGGCCAAAGTGAGTGCTGACAGCACGAGATCTCACCCTCTCATCGATTTGTTCATAACAACCATCGACAGCGAGCACGGCATATGCTACACCCATCCTGAGAAACTTCCAGGTAAGACACCGATCGGTCGTCTACTTGCACAAACACATTTCTTTGTTTATAGCTATATTTTTCTTTTTAGACGCAGACCTGGTGAAGCAATTACAATTTGACAGTTAATAAAAAGTGAAATAAGTGACTGCAACATGCCAAAGATGTTATGAAAATGCCAACTACGTACACTAAAACATGTATTCGACAATACTGCAGGTATCACACTGAGTGGCCTAAGCAAGCATTTCTTCCAGCGCAATTCCAGAGCGTTCAAAAGGGGCACGTGGACGCGTCGCAAGATACAGTCGTAGTGCGGCATGCACGAGATGTGGCACAACACCGGCAATACCTTGCCGGTGATGGTCAACGGCCAGCAGACAGGCAGCAAAAAGGTTCTGGTGCTGCACACCAACAAGAACTTCGACCTGCAGAGGACCAACTGGGTGATGCACCAGTACCACCTCGTGGACCTGGAGCAAGAGATGGAGCGGGAGCTGGTCCTCTGCAAGATTTTCTACCAGACGAACACTAGGGCCAGGAGTAAAAAGATTATAAGTTAGTTTGGTATTGGTACTTGTACTACCTTGTCGTCCGCAAGTTAGTATTGTTGTTAACGATCTTTTGGTATGAACTTGGCATTTGCTTCCAACCATCATGCCGAGGGTTGACATGGATATAAAGATGAATCATTTGTTTCGAAATGAATTTTCAGGTACCTGATTTTTATTTGATGGGTAGCATAAGCACCTGCCGTTCGAATTCCCAGTTCTCCAAATTTTTCAAAACAAGTGCATGCACTTATTATCATGATGAAAAAAGAATATCCCTGCTGCATCCCAGTTATCAGTCTGTACTTGCAGAATTCTCTCTATTATTGAGCACATATATTGGTTTTTCAGGTCGAGCAAGTTTCAACTGGGCTGTAGACTGCCCAGGCTTGGTTTTGTTTTTAACAGGCCCAGCCCATGATGACAACGGGGCACAAAGATCCAGCAGGTATCTACTAGCCTCTGGCTCGCCAGCGTTAGTTATATTTTGTCTTACAACATCCGCACGCAGTTTTTTTACTGAATCAAACACACAGCTCAGTTCTATTTTCCTCTTGAAACACATGTCCTACATCCGTTTTCTAATCTCTACCTATAGTTTTACTAGTTCATATACACGTATCATTATATTGAAAATACATAAAATTCCCTTTCCATATTTACATCTTTATTTTTGTTGTTGTTTTCCCTCCCAGCGCTGATTTTTTTTACCACTGGGTTTCCCTTAAACCAACTCAATTGCCCCACATCTTATTTGCTTACAAAAACAAAACGATTTTTTTGGCAAATCAATAAGTTCTTAATTTTTTTTATCATTTCGGGATTACAAAGTTTGGACTCCACCGAAATATGCAAAATAAGGTTGAACTTTTTAACTGTGGTCCTGGGCAGAAAATGGGTTGTAATAAATTACTTAAGAATTAGCAAATGGGCTGCAAATTATTAAAAAATAGCAAATGGGCCCTATGTTGTCTGCCAAAGATTTGGAGGCTGACTTGTGGGCCTACTAAGTTCATGCATACACAAGGTTTCTCAAAAAAGAAACATAGTCAACAATCGAGTCTACCAGCGTCAGACCGTTAGATGTCAATCTAACGGGAATAGTACTTCTTCAGTCTCGGATCTTACTGGCCCAGCCGTCCAAACCAGCGCCGTCGGAACCGCCTGCTCCTGCCTCCCGTGGCCGGCTGTGCTGTCAGGCAGGCCTCACGGCCCGATCATATACTCGCATCCCCGGCCTGTCTATCCATCTACTCACCCACACCTCCTGTTATTTTCCGGTGACGGCAGCCGAACCAGTCAGCCCTCGTACTCTCCACCACATGGGCAGCCACTATCGTGTCTTCCCCGGCTCCGTGTCGTTCCCTTTGTAGGCCTCGCCGTCGTCCACCGCCCTGGTGCTCTCAGCGTGGCGTGGTCAACAAACAACATCCATCGGAAGTGGACTGTACATGGAGAGGCTGACAGCTGGGTCCACAGCCACACACAAGGAAATGCCTCCTTATTACGCGCAAAATAATGATTTCTCCACCTAACATCTGGGACCCGCCGGAAGGGCCTCTGTATTTCTCAAAAAAAGCGTTCTCTCCGCTGACAGGTCGGACCCACCAACTATATCTTTGCACGCAAGGAAGTGCCTCCTTATTGCGCACAAAAAATTGAATACCCCCTGCCAGCTGGGACCCACCATAATGGGAGGCTGGCTTTGTGAACTTAGTCAATATATGAACGATTCTAGCTCCAGTGACCGTACGATGTCCATCCAACGGCCTTAGTGCTTCTTCAACCTCTGGTCTTCTTGCTCCAGCCGCCCAAACTAGCCGGTCGTGCCGCGTTCTCCTACCTCCTGTGGCCGGCTGTGATGCCGCGGAGGCATCACCGCCCCCTACTACTCCCACCGCTGGCCAGGCCATCCCTCTACTCACTCACACCCCATGTTATTCTCCGGCGACGGCAGCCTCACACCGAAGCTCAACCAGTGAACCCTCGTACTCCTCTCCGCGTGGGCATCCACTGCTGCGTCTTCCCTGGCTCCACGTCGTCCCCTTCCTAGGCCTCGCCGTCGTCCACCGCCTTGGTGCTCTCGGCATGACGTGGTCAATGTGGTCAACGACCGACTTCCATCGGAAGAGTACTATACGTGGAGAGGCTGACAGCTGGGTTCAAGGCAGCCGCAAGGAAGTGCCTCCTTATTACGCGCAAAATAATTATTCCTGCACCTGACAGTGGGGACCCACCCGACGGGCCACCGTATTTCCTGAAAAAACGTTTCCCCCTGACTGCTGGGACCCACCAGCTACATCTTCGCATGCAAGGAAGTGCGTCCTGGCAGAAAAACGATTCGCCCCCCTGACTGTTGGGACCCACCAGCTATATCTTCGCACGCAAGGAAGTGTGTGACAGTCGGGGCCCACCTGGTCGAAGTGTACGTAGCATTGTCATTCTGGTCGCGAACGTGTACGCACATACTGGTCGATATAGAGCGCGCACGTGTCGTAGTATAGGTGCACATGTAGCATGTACACGTATGTCCAGCGGCCAGTGTGCAAGAAAGAAAATACGACCACGTACGTACATATGGGTGGGGTCTCAAACGCCTACTCACGCATACGTACGGCCAGGACTCGTGTACATGGCTGGATCGGAACGGAGAAACTGCGTCGTCGTGTTCATGGGGAGCCAACCAGCTGGGTCGGAATGGAATGCGTCGCCGTGTTCATCGGGAGGGTTTGGTGGGAACAACCGATTAAAACGAGGCCTGGCATACCGCAGAATGGAGGAAACGGCCTTGTGTTCGACCGGCTACGGTCGAAACAGGATCATGTTCATCAGGAGGGGCCTGGCGTACCACAAAATGGAGGAAACGGACCTCCTACGGTCGAAACGGGGGTCCTATTCATTGGGAGGGTATGGCATACCACAAAACAAAACGGAAGAAACAGACTTGTGTTGGAGCGCTACGGTCGAAACGGGGGTCATGTTCATCGGGAGGGGTGTGGCATATCGCAAAAGGGACTCCACGAGATACTGTTCATCTCCACCGTCGAACCCCTCCAGCCTCCACGGGCTACTGCTCATCCATCGTCGACCTCCTCCAGCCTCCACATGCGACTGTTCATCCATGGGCTCCTGTTCATCCAGCCTCCACCGCACGCTACACCACCGGCTACTGCTCAATCAGCCCTCTCCACGGGCTCCTGTTCAACCACCCCTTCACGGGCTACTGTTCATCCAGCCGTCCACCATCTACTATATATCCAGCCCTCCAAGGGATGGTCCTGATCATCCAGCCCTCCATGGGTTCCTGTTCATCCAGCCCCGACCGGCTCGATCGATCGGGGTCCTGTTCATCCAGAGGCAACACTAGGGGGTCCTGTTCATCCACCCCCACTGGGAACTGTTCATCCAAACCCCCCAGCAACGCTCACTGTTCATCCAGAGGCAGCATCGATCGGCTTCAGTTAGCAGCAGTAGCGAAGGAATCTCTTGATCGGGTTCAGTTAACAGCCATCGATCGATCGCGCGGGTTCGGTAACGCGTAGCCTGCAGTGCAATCGCTCGGATTCAGTAGGCGAATGCCTTGCTCGGCTTCAGTTAGATCCCAACGCCTCGCACCGACGCGCGTGCGTGTATGAGAGAAACGTGCAAACCTCCATGCATCGCTCGGCCCCGACCACCCACCGTAATCGGGAACACCCCGATATTTTCCTCGTCCTCGCTTCTACCACGCTTTTTTCCGTCATGGACGGCCCAAAGAATGTCACGCAGCTGCGTCTCAGGCCCGCCCAGGACGAAAAGCCCATTTTCTGTCATGATTTCTTGTCATAGAAGTAGGAGCCCACCACATCTATGATGATACCGGGTTTTGTCACAATTAACATCATAGAAGTGACATAAGTATGACAGAAAAAATTTCGTTCGACCCAAAATGTCATGGATGTGACTTTTTTGTAATGATGGGAGATGATTTGCACTAGGAGGGACAAGTCCATTGTAGCCTACATCCAGGAGTTGAAGCAACACATTCGTCCACAGGAGAACCAGGTGTGTGCCAGCATGATAGACCTAAAGAAGGTGCTGACCAAGAACATGGAGCTAGAAGAGGAACTCAAGTCTACACTGATGGATATGAAGAGGAAATAGCAGTACTAATGGAGAATAATGAATACCTGAAGAAGAAGCTAGGAGTATTCACGGGAGACCCGCAACAGGAGAGGACAACCACCCCGAGGACTACATCATCATCGACGATACCGACTCCGACCCCGACAGTGATGATAATTATGAAGATGAAGTTGTAGCAGATATCATGGAATCTTCCTCCCATCAAAATTTCTAGTCGACCACCATATTATCAGTAGTATTCCCCCATGTATATAGTAGCAGTACGAGTATTTTGAAACGGTAGTTAGATCGATTGTATGCCCTTGTTTGAATTGAGTGGTGTGATATGAATGTGTTTGTCTCATGTGCATATGGGTAGTGATTTTCTCCTTAGACCCCACTCTATTCTAATCTCTCCCCTCTAAACCCATCAGATGCCTCCAAGACGTGACCCCGGATTCGTCTTCCCACCGGAGCTCACTCAGTTGATCCAACAGCAGAATGCCTTGATGCAGCTAGTAGTCCAGAACCAAGGCAACAACAACAATCCACCGCCACCACCTCCAGTTGACAACTTAGCCCGTTTTCTGAGGTTGAATCCACTGATGTTTTCTAGTAGCACCGAGCCGATTATTGCTGATGACTGGCTCCGCAGGATTAGAAGGGAGCTGACCACCGCATGTTGCATAGATGCTGAGAAGGTGCGCTTTGCCGCACATCAATTGGATGGACCCGCAACCTCATGGTGGGAGAATTACACAACCACTTTTCCCATAGCCAATGTCACATGGGATCAGCTTCAGCAAGCTTTTTCTATAGCCCATGTCTCAACTGGAGCAATGAGTATGAAGAAGCTTGAGTTTCGCAACTTACACCAGGGAAATCGTACTGTGGGGCAGTACGTGGTTGAGTTTAGTAAGTTAGCTCGCTATGCCCCAGATGATGTGGCCACAGATGCCGTGAAGTAGGAGAAGTTTATGGAAGGGCTGAATGATGAGCTGAGTATGCAGTTGATGGTGGCAAAATTCAATAACTACCAGGGTTTGGTAGACAGTGCCCTTATGATTGAAGGCAAGCAGCAACAGATAGAGAGCCGCAAACGGAAGTATGGACAAGGGAAGTACAATTCTGGAGCTCAGCAGAAGCCACGCTTTACCCCTAACTCGGGAGGTTACACCCATAACCATGGAGGCCATACTCATAATGGAGAGAGTTTGTATAACTACAGTGGCCCTAAGAATGGGAATGGGAATGGAGGAAGCAACGGACAGAACCGTTCCAACCCAACAACACCCACCAGGAAGGACTTAAGTCACATTACTTGTTTCAAGTGCGGGAAGACTGGACACTACGCAATTGAATGTCCTGAAGCAAAGAATGGAAATGGCAATGGAAGCTCAAGGAAGAAGCCAAACCCTTTCACCAGAGGACAGGTGAACCACATCAATGTAGAGGAGGTTGAAGATCAGCCTGACGCAGTGATCAGCAAGTTTTTGATTAAGTCATTTACCGCACTCATTCTTTTTTACACTGGTGCATCGCATTCATACATATCAAGGGGATTTGTGGAGAAGTTTAAGTTTCCAACCCTAGCCCTTAGGTCACCCATGTTAGTAAGCTCGCCAGGAGCAGAGTATATGGCCAGCTGATGGTGTGATCGGTTACCATTAACCATTGGTAGCCACATTTTCTCCTCACACCTAGTGATTTTGGAGTCACAAGGATTGGATATATTACTAGGCATGCATTGGTTATCGAAGTACGTAGGAAACATCGACTGTGCTAGTAAGTCAATTTTACTCAACACCCTGAAGGGAAAAAGGATCAAGTATGTATCTAGGCATGCGCCAAGGAGGACCCAAGTGAATTCTCTCTCGGAAGTTCTTCAGGAAGAAGTGCATGTTGTGAAGGATTACCCAGATGTATTTCTAGAGGAACTACCAGGCATGCCGCCAGATCGAGACATAGAGTTTTTGATAGAGCTATTGCCAGCCACCGGACCAATATCGAAGAGACCGTATCGGATGCCCACAAATGATCTGGAGGAAATTAAGAAGCAGATTAAGGAGTTATTGGAGAAAGGTTACATCCGACCAAGTTCATCACCTTGGGAAGCCCAGTGCTCTTAGTTGAGAAGAAAGATGGATCTTTGAGAATGGTTGTTGATTATCGGGCTTTAAACGAAGTGACGATCAAGAACAAGTACCCACTACCAATGATCAATGATCTGTTTGACCAGTTGCAAGGAGCTAAAGTATTCTCCAAGATCGATCTTCGATCATGTCGTGGAGTTGACACGGCAGATGTCCTAGAGCAAGGACTTAGTCGTACGGCCATCGCACTAGGAAGCTTAAAGGGGTTGATCGGGACAAAGGACACATGAGAGAGTTTTTATACTAGTTCGGCCCTTTACGATGAAGGTAAAAGCCTACGTCTAGTTGGGATTGGTATTGCTGAGGTTTCGATCTCCAAGAGGCTTAACTCGCTGGCTTGGTTATCGACTTGGTTGTTTCTTGCCCTAAACCGCCACCGGGTTGTCCCCTTATATAAACGGGTTGACGCCCGATGGCCAACAGAGTCCCGGCCGGCTCATAATCGTGTTCGGCTCGGTGACTTCCTTTACATGCCTTTCTTTACAAGTATTTCCTTACATACGATGGTTTACAGTATCAGGCCTTAAGCCGGCCCCAGGCCTTTGGGCCTTCTATACATTTAGAAAACTATCATTTTGAATGTTTATCGGGCTTCTTCTGTAACTCACCATTAGGGCTGACCAGGCCCCTCCTGGGCGGGTCATACTGGTAGTAATATCCCCAACATTAGGCCCCATGTTGACTTTGAACTTTGTTCTCTGTCAATCTTCAATACTTTGGTGGAATCCATTCTCTGTCTTAAAACTTCTGTAAACACAAAAAACCTTCATGACGTCATCTTTCAACGGATCTTTCATTTTTAATGCCTTCCGAGAATCGAGGCATCCGTTTATTTGGATAATCATTTATTCGGGTCTCCTTGATTTTCGCGCCCGCCTGTTTACTTACTCTCGTATAAATAGGTACCACTTAGGTATTTTTCATTCTCCTCCTTCGATCGTCTTCCTCCTCTCTCTGCTTCGCTGCCGCTCAAGCTCTGCCGCCGCTGCAGATCTCCTCGTCTCCACCTCAGGCCGCTGCATCGACCTGACTTGTCCAGCGAAATGCGATGAACCTCCGCAGCGAATCCGCACCCATAAGTCTCGCCTTCTTAATCTTTTTAGAACTGCATTAGGGCTTTGCGAGTTCATCGGTGTTCTTCATCGTTCTTCATGAACTTTCCTAGTAGTTCTTCCTCCGCAGCCTCTAGGGATCCAAAAGGAAATATAACTCGTGCAGTAGTTGTTTGGCATCCGTTTTGATAGCCATAGATCCCTTTTTCTCTGTATAGATGCTTCGTTATAGCTGATGAACCCATCTATACTAGATATTTAGGTCTAGAATATTTTTCTTTTCAGAACAACCATTTGATCCAAAAAATAATGACAGCTTGGTAAAATGTGTTTATGCCAACACTTAACTGAATCTGCTTTCTGAAAAAATCCGTAGTCATGGCGGCTTACCGCTCCGACTTTCTTTTCCCTATATGTCCTTACCCTTAGTTAAACCTCAATTACTTGTTTTATAACTGACCGTAAACTGAGCCGGCATGTATTTATTTTTCAGTTCTTTGCAAATCATGCCATTAAAGACACCCACCGTCTGTAACTGGGTCCTGTCGGATTTCGGGTTCCGGCAGACCCTTAAGGCTCGAACACTGGGGTGCGCGTGGAGATTACGCCTTCTACCTCTCCGTCTCGCAAAGATCTAGACTACTGAAAGAACTGCACAAGAGACACAAGGTTTATACTGGTTCGGGCCACCATTGTGGTGTAATACCCTACTCCAGTGTGTGGTGGGTGGATTGCCTCTTGGGGCTGATGATGATGAACAATACAAGGAAGAACAGCCTCGCGAGGGTCTGTTCTTGGCTAGGGCGATGAACTGCTGGGAGGAGTTCAGCCACCTTTCTCTCTCTCTCTCTCTCACTTATTCTTACTTGTCTGCCAACTAATCGAATGAACCGAACCAACCAACCGAAAACCGAACCCCCCGAACCAACCAACCGAAAACCAAACCCCCCGAACCAACCAACCCACCCCTTGCTATGTGGGCGGCTGGTCCTATTTATAGAGGCCCTGGTCCTCTTCCCAAATATCAAGCGGGAAGGGAGCCAACAATGGCGGGCTAATTTGAAGGGGGACAGCAAGTATCCACTATCCTGACAAAAGCAGTCTTCGCCTGCGCAAAGCTCCGGTGATGACGCTGTCCTGGGCTCCACGGTGACCTCCATCTCGTAGTCCTCCTGGTCTTGGTCTCGTTGCACTGAAATGGCAACCTTTGCCTGATGCCTCGGTACTCCGCGGCTGCGCTTGCCCCCTTTGCACCAAAGAGGAAAGGAGGGCGCTGCGCGGGCTGGCACCCGCCTGGCACCCTGAGTCGTCATGGCTTGCGTCACGAGCACCTCGCGAGGTACCCCGCCTTGATCTCTCCGCCTCCTCACGAGCGAGCCTGACGAGGCCGTGCCTGAGGAAGGTCCGTGTCGTCCGCCCCGCGAGGCTAGGCCCCTCGCGAGGGTCTTGAGTCTTCTGTTGATGAAGATGGGCCGTGCTGGGCCCCCCTTTGAGCCACGCCGCAGGCCGGAGGCAGGCAAGTCTGGGGACACCTGTTCCCAGAACGCCGACAGTAGCCCCCGGGCCCAAGGCACGCCCGGACTTGGCCATGCTAAGAGGCGAAAGGGCAAGGGCAAAGCGCCGCGGGCCCTAACAGCCTGCGGCCTTGGGCACCGCGTGGCGGTTGGTTGGACGTGGGCGTCTCCGCTTCCCCACGACGCCTCGGTGGTCGCGCGAGTAGGACAAGTCCCTGCATGCAAATCATGTCATGATTACCTGTGATCGTGGAGGCCGGCGGTTGGCCTTCGCCGGCCATAAGTACGGAACTGCACGTGCCCTTCCAGTCCATCCCTCCTTGCTTCTCCTTCTTCCCGATCCTTGCTCCGTCTTGCTGCGATGGCTCCGATCCGCCGGTTCTCTGCAGCGGAGAAGGGAAAGGCCCCTCGAGAGGGACCAGACCCGCTCCCGCCGAAGAAGCGGCTCGCCCTTTGCGGCCGGGACGAGGAGGACCGTCAGGTGGTGTCGAGGCCTCGGTGCGAGCGGGCTCCACCGGGGTTCCCGCTTCCCTTGTATGCCCACGTCGAGGGCCCCAAAAGGGTCGGTGCTGATCCCCGCGGTCAGCGCCGTCGTCGATGCCGTCGGGTCACGAAGGTGTGGGTTGTTCCTCCTGGGGTCCATGCCGAGGGCTCCTCCCAAGAGTTCGTGCTCCACGTCGCCATTCCTCTCTAGTCTTGGATCCGTCTGCCTCCCTTCTTCGCCTCCATCATCCGGCCGGGGGAGCCCCTGGAGCTCTGGCTGCAGCACGCCGGCTGCAGCACCCTCGCGACCGAGGCAGAGGTCGTGGTCGTTGCCCCGGGTGAGGTCTACATGTCTCGCGGCTGGAGAGAGATCGCCCGGGTTTGCAGGGAAAGGGGCGTCTTTGCGGTCCACTTGGAGTATGATGGCGCTTCGGCGATGTTCTTCAAGGTCTTCGACGCGAACGGGTGCCGGCTGGAGTGTTGCCCCGGGAGAGGTGGCCAGGACCTCGCCATGGTGAGGGCTGGGCCCGTCGACCGCTCCCTTGGCGGCTCTGCAGGCGACGGAGGCGCCGGAGGATCCAGCGACTCCGGCGAGATCTTCGCGACTCCGGAGACGAGCGACGACAGCTACGAGCCCCCGAGCCGGCGCCGCTCCTGGAGCAGGGCGGGCTCGTCTGGCCGTCGCCGACTCTGATCTGGATGGGGTTGGCGCCGGCGCCTCATGGCCCACTGTTTATGATGGCATCTCGCGCAGGAGCGCGTGTAGTTAGCATCCCTTAGGGTCTGTTCCATGCGAGGAATCAAAATGCGCCCCACGGAGGCTTGTAAGGTGCATGTATTCCCGTTTGTTAATACATAACCCTTGCTGTAGAGCTATGCGAGTTGCTGATTCCGTCTTAGCTTAGTTCTCCCTTTCGAACCTCGCAGGGGCTTGGTGCTCTGCGCCGACAGGTCCCAGTCCCAAGGCGGCGTCAGCCGTCGCTGGTATGCCAAGTCGCGATGCCGTGGTTAAGGCCAGGAGGTGAGCGACCCAGGGTCCGGTAAGAGCCCCTGAGTCGCGATGCTCAGGAGGTCCCCTTTGGCGCCCAAACAGCCGTCGTTCGGCGAGAAAGGAGAGCGGCGTCGCTGACACAGAATTGCATTAGGTGCAGGGGCAGTGCTGCGATAGCCGGTGCTTTCGGGCGGTGACTTATCTCGAGAGTCGGGGATTATCCCTGGTGTGTCGTTGGGTTCGCGCGTCGGCAGGAGCGGAATCGCTCGGCGAGGTCCTCGCGTGCCCCTTCTTCCCCGCCTTTGCTCCCCTTTCTGCTCTACGTCCTCGGGTCCCGGCCCTCGAGCTAGTCTCAGCCGTCGCTGGTATGCCAGGTCGCGATGTCGTGGTCAAGGCTAGAGGGTGAGGGCTGGAGAGCTAGTAGGAGCCATGAGTCGCGATGCTCAGGCACCCCCCCTTTAACGTGCAAGCGGTTCACGCGGGCAAGAGTGAAAGGAACGCCGCGAGGGCCTTGCCTGGTGCGACTCCCATAGGGGATCCTGTAAACTCATCATAGAAGGAAGAAAAGGTTGCCATGACAACTATTAGTCTGCCGTTAGTTGCTTCCGAGGGGAGGTGAGGCACTGGAGGCTTGACGAGGTGGCGCCATGCGGGGCTGCCGCGGCCAGAGCTCAGCCATTCAGGTTTGTCGACGTTGCAGGGACGGACCCATGCGCAAGCGTCGTGCCGTTGTGGGAGCAATTCCGTCAGTTGGCGTTAGTTGAGCAAGCAACCAGATCAAACACGTTAGCCGCGAAGGAGGGGATTCATTCAAACAGATGCTGGGAAGGTAGACATCGCTGGGTCGGGCTCGAGCGATTTGGGGATGATGCAGCCCGAGGGGCGCCCCCATCAAGGCAAGCTAACGACATGAAATAAAAGGGATACATACCGCAGGGACGGACCCACGCGGCCTGGGAACGATGCAGCCATGGGAGGGCGCTCCCAGCTAGGAATGAAACTTGTAAGATGTCACTTGAGGGTGTCGAGGGCGAAGGGATGTTGGTGCAGCAGACTCGGTAGGCTGCGGAAGCCTATCCTCACGAGCCCCCAGGCCCAGGGGCCTCGGGAGGCTCCGGAGGCACTGGTAGCTCTTCGCGAATCATCTCTATCTCCGCCATGGTTGTGGAACGGCTGCCTTCTTGAGCCTCCATGATGCCCCTCATGAGGCGCTGGCGCGTAGCAACCGCGCTCGGCAAGCCGTAAGGCATGCGAATGTAGCTGTGGGGCGGACCCCCGCAGCGCCCCACTCGCGAGGCCCAGAGGCGCTCCATGGTAGCGGCTTGGTTGAGCCCTGGTATGTCGATGTAGACGCGCAGCCCACCATCCTCGCCTGGATGGGGAGCCACAGCCGGTAGATGGCGGCAACCTCTCATGATTCTTGATTCCTGTAGTTCTTGAATGGCCTTGTCGACGAACTCCTGCGGGTCTGACCTTCCTTGCCTTGCTCCTTCTTGAGGGAAACGTGCTTCGAAACACGCCTCCACGTGGTGCCCAAGCGCCTCCCTCACGACCCTGGCCAGGTCGGTGGCCCTCCAGGGGAGAGCCCCCGAGCCCTGCCTGAGGAGGGCGCTGGGCGCGCTTTCCTATGCGATGGAAGGAGGTTCCCCCTGGGCAGATGCGGGCCCTGAGGGGCCTGCCTCCCGAGGGGCCGGTCCGGTTGATGTCTTCTTCTTCGGGGTGGTCTTGGGAAGCCTCCTGCTTCCGCGATCCGGGTCTTCCAGTGACGCGGCCTGAAAGGCTCGCTCCAGGGAACACACTGCATCCTTCTCTACACAGGGCACCGTGATGACTCCGCCACTTCCTGGCATCTTGAGGACGTTGTAGCCATGGTGAGTTACGGCCATGAACTTGGACAGCGCTGGGTGCCCGAGGATGGCGTTGTACGGCAGGCGGATGTGGGTGACGTCAAAGTCGATGAGCTCGGTGCGGTAGTTGTCGCGCGCCCCGAAGGTGATAGGGAGGCGGACCTGCCCAATCGGGGCCGTGGAGCCGTCGGTGACTCCGGAGAAGGGCTTGGTTGGCTGAAGCTGGTCGTAGGGCACTTGGAGATTGTTGAACGTTTCCACGGACAGGACGTTGAGCCCTGCCCCACCATCGATGAGGGTCCTAGTGACCAGTACATTGCTGATGACTAGGGAGCAAAGCATCGGGAGGACTCCGGCTGTGGCCGCACACTTGAGTTGATCCATTGAGCTGAATGTGATGGCGCATGCCGACCACCTGAGAGGGCGCGTTCTTCAAGCCTGGGGAGGATTGCGTTCACCTCGCGGGCAAACTGCTTGAAGATGCGTTGGGAGGCCGGGGCTTGAGCTCCGCCCAGGATGCAGGCGATTGCGCGTGGCTCCTAGAAGCCCCCAGCCCCCTCGTCTTGATGGCGGTCCTCGTTCCTCCTTGGCTGAGACAGCAGTGGAGGGAGGCCTGCGTTGCCCTATGGGCGATCCTCATGAGGCTAATCGCGCCACCCTTGGCGCGGGCCGCGATCTTCCCAGCGTCCCACGTTTCTTCCTCCTCCTCGGCCGTAGCCCCGATCGGCGCGGTCGGGATGACGGCCGATCCTTCCTTCTCGCACGACGCGGAGTTCTTGGCATTCGTTGGTGTTGTGGGTGTGGAGGTCGTGGTACACAAAGTACCGGCTGCCCCTGGAGGACTCAGGCAGATCTTTGCCCCGCTTGGTGTCTAGTTCTGCTGCGAGCACGGCAGCCCCCTTGCGCTTCACGTCCTTGGCCTTGGGCTTCTTCTCCTCTAGGTCTGCGGCAGGCAGCTCGAGGAGGGAGAGGCGTCCCTCCTCAGCCCTGGCGCACTTGGTCGCCAAGTTGAACAGCTCCAGGGAGGTGCACAGGTCTTCATGCATCGCCAGCTCCTCCTTCATCTTGACGTCGCGCACACCATCAGAGAAGGCCGAGATGATGGTCTCCTTGGACACCTTGGGGATCTTGAGGCGCGCGCTATTGAAGCGTTGGATGTACTTTTGCAGGGTCTCTCCAGGTTGTTGCTTGATGCGGCGCATGTCGCTCATGGCGGGTGGCAGGTCGGGAGTACCTTGGAAGTTGGCGATGAAGCGGGTGCGCATCTGGTCCCAGGAAGAGATCGTGCCTGGAGCCAGATTCAGGAGCCAGGTGCGAGCTCCTTCCTTGAGCGCCATGGGGAACCAGTTCGCCATGACCTTCTCGTCCCCGCTGGCAGCTTCGATGCCCAGCTCATAGAGCTGGAGGAACTCTGCAGGGTCAGTCGTGCCATCGTAACGAGGAGGCAGCTCTGGCTTGAACTTGCCAGGCCACGCGACGCTACGCAGCTTGGTGGTGTAGGCACGGCAGCCTGCGGTGGCCACGAAAGGCTTCGGCTGGTGGAGAGCTTGGTCTTGAGGGTCCCTACGCGCTGCAACTAGGAGCAGCGCGGGGTCTTGGCGTGCCGGAGCTGGAGCAGGGTCGCGGCGTGCCGGAGCAGGGAGCGCCCGGTCAGCTCCTTGCGGGCGTGGGATTTCTTGGCAGCTCCGTTCTTGCTGCGTTGGCACCTGACAGAGCGGGTTCCGCCCAGGGGCCACGCACCTTGGAGCCATGGTGTCTTCTTGGAGAGGGGGCGGCTGGTATGCCTCCGGAGCTTTGTTGCCCGCGCGGGGCGGGGTGTGGCACAGCGGAACGGACGGCGCGGGAGAGCCCCCCTGCGGCGCGGACAAGCTCGGCGACGCGGTCGAGCCACTCTTCGTAGACGTCGTCGACGGGACGGTAGCGTAGTAGCTCGTTTGCCGCGAGGAGCGCAGCTCGAGCCTCCAAGGGTGCGTGGAGCGCGCGGGACGAAGAACCAGCTGGTGCGAGCGATGGAGTAGCTGTGCGGCCATCTTGCCGCACGGACGGACGCTGAGACGATGCTTGCTGCTCGCCCCCCGCCGGGCCGGTGGCGGCGTTGATGGCGGGTGACGGGGAACGACGAGGACGTCCGCCGACGGGCGCCGTCTGGGCGACGCGGGAAGCGATGGCGGCCCGGCGCTCGGCGCGGGCCCGACGAGCGTCGGACATGGATGCGACGATCGGAGGAGAACGGGGCGGTGGACGACGAATTCCGGCGCACCCCTACCTGGCGCGCCAAATGTCGGATTTCGGGTTCCGGCAGACCCTTAAGGTTCGAACACTGGGGTGCGCACGGAGATTACGCCTTCTACCTCTCCGTCTCGCAAAGATCTAGACTACTGAAAGAACTGCACAAGAGACACAAGGTTTATACTGGTTCGAGGCACCGTTGTGGTGTAATACCCTACTCCAGTGTGTGGTGGGTGGATTGCCTCTTGGGGCTGATGATGATGAACAATACAAGGAAGAACAGCCTCGCGAGGGTCTGTTCTTGGCTGGGGCGATGAACTGCTGGGAGGAGTTCAGCCACCTTTCTCTCTCTCTCTCTCTCACTTACTCTTACTTGTCTGCCAACTAATCGAACGAACTGAACCAACCAACCGAAAACCGAACCCCCCGAACCAACCAACCGAAAACCGAACCCCCCGAACCAACCAACCCACCCCTTGCTATGTGGGCGGCTAGTCCTATTTATAGAGGCCCTGGTCCTCTTCCCAAATATCGAGCGGGAAGGGAGCCAACAATGGCGAGCTAATTTGAAGGGGGACAACAAGTATCAACTATCCTGACAAAAGCAGTCTTCGCCTGCGCAAAGCTCTGGTGATGACACCGTCCTGGGCTCCACGGTGACCTCTGTCTCGTAGTCCTCCTGGTCTTGGTCTCGTTGCACCGAAATGGCAACCTTTGCCTGATGCCTCGGTAGGCCACGGCTGCGCTTGCCCCCTTTGCACCAAATAGGGAAGGAGGACGTTGCGCGGGCTGGCACCCGCCTGGCGCCCTAAGTCGTCATGGCTTGCGTCACGAGCACCTCGTGAGGTACCCCGCCTTGATCTCTCCGCCTCCTCGCGAGCCATCCTGACGAGGCCGTGCCCGAGGAAGGTCCGGTTCGTCCGCCCCGCGAGGCTTGGCCCCTCGCGAGGGTCTTGAGTCTTGTGTTGATGAAGATGGGCCGTGCTGGGCCCCCCTTTGAGCCATGCCGCAGGCCGCAGGCAGGCAAGTCTGGGGACCCCCGTTCCCAAAACGCCGACAGGTCCCCTCGTCCATAACTAAGGAACGGTTAAAAGAGTTCTTCATCGTTGGGTTTCTGCCTTCAAAAAATGTCATGTCTTATCGTGCTCCTGACCCGGAGGAAGAACGCCCCAATCCAGAAGACGGAGAAGTGATTGTCTTCGCTGAACCGTGGCTTCTCACTGCCTGGTTCAAAATTCCTCAGAGAGGTCCTTCATTTTTTCAAACTTCATCCTCGGGATCTTGGACCCAATTCCATATCTAATATTTGCAATTTCCAAGTACTTTGTGAGGTGTATCTTCAGCAAGAGTCGACCGTAGAGCTGTTCAGAGAGTATTTTTATCTGAACCGGCAGAATGAATGCACCAACGGTCCCAGCTGAGAACTTGGAGGCATCTCAATTTAGCGCCGTCAGGGTGTTGTCTTCCCTCTCATACTTTTACCAAGTCACCCAAAGGACTGGAACTAAACTTGGTTTTACTGTCAGGATATCTCTCCAGCAAACGAGAGGCCACTGCCGGGTTACCGCCCCGGTCGTCTTGACTCCAAGTTCACCCTTCCGGATAAACTCACCGTTGCTGAACACAAGAGGCTGCTTCCATCCATTAGAAGAATCAACACTTTGTTGGGGAACGGTTTAACCGGAGTAGATCTGACCCGTTGCTGGATCTCATGGCGGGTTATTCCATTAAGCCGTCAATCAAAACTGATATATGAATACGGTGGAGGCCCGGACGACTCTCTTTGTCACAGCCCAGTTGAACTCACCGAAGAAGGCATTGTTTCAATGTCAAACCTTTTGGTGAATGGGAAATATCAAGACTGCAGCATTGTTGGGTTAAACCCCTTCTCCAAACTTAACCCGGTACCAGAAGTAAGCATATTCTGATCTCTTTTCCTTTGCATTTTGCCCAGCTATACTACTTTAGCACTGATCTTTCCTCTTGTCTTTGCAGGCCAATTCTGACTTTTGGAAGGTGAAATATGACCACGAAGCTGCCAAGAAGGCGAAAGCCGCCGCCATGAACACCAAGAAGACGACCCGAAAAACGAACATGAAGCAAAAAACCACTATTGATGATTTAATGAAACTTGATGACACGTCTGACTCGGAGGTAACCCTTGATTCCCTTGGCCAATTTTTTAACAATCTTATTGACACTAATCCTTACCAGGATGACACTGTGGCCAGTCAGGCCGGGGAAGCAGAGGTAACTATCATTTCCTCCGACTCAGAGCCCTTACCAAGACACAAAGTTCGACGAGTGATCCGTAAAGCAAGGTTTTCTAACCCCTTAGCTCACTTGGATCCCGACTTTCATTTGAAAAAGCAGCAACATGAAAGCCGCCGTGAAGTTGAGATTGAAGATGAACCGGCCGTCGTCCTTCAACAGACCCCTCGGAAATGCCCGAACGAGGTTTACTTATTACTGTCCTTAACTTGTTTTAATGAATCCTGCTCATTGTATTCCTTTTAACTTCTTTCTTTTACCTTTTCAGGAGGTGTCTCATTCCTCAAGCGACTCATCATAAACACAATTTCCGACTTTCAAGACTGCTCCTGGGTAATCAGAAATCCTCTTTTCTTTCGGGTTGATCAATTGTATCTTGATGCTGACTGTCCTGTAATATATATTTTTTTCCTTAGTGGCCAGGCTAAATCCAAGAAGGCAAAGGTTACAAAACCGGCGGAAGACCCGCCAGTACTAGCATCTGAGCCGGCTAGGTCGCCTTCTGCATTAACTGTCGCCCCAGAAGACCCGCCTATTGTCAATGAAGCAAATCCTCCGGAGCCGTCCCTTGACAAAGCCACTATGGACCCTTCTACGACTGGACCGTCAAGCTCAACCGACCTGCCGTCTCCTCGTGTTCAAGATGTTCAAATTACTGGGAGCCGCTTTGTTGAGACAGGGAACCCAACGGTATTGGCTCGGTGCACAGCTAAGCAAGAAGCATTGGAGAGGCATAAGGTTCGTCTTGATGTTGCCAACTATGACCGTCTTAATGCCAGTGATATCTTATCCGGCTATCTCAGTCATGTACACTCCAGTCATGATTCTGAGATCGAGATGGTCAAGCAGCTTCAGTTGAAGTATGAGGTACGTTGTTTCCGGTTTACCAATATTCCTTCAGCCCCCAAGTCTTCAGATTATGAGAGAAACGGAATAATCCTGTAGACTTAAAATATAGGTCGAGAGTTTTACATCTGAATCTTTGCCTGATATTGATAGAACAAAACTCCACCCATAGTCCCCAAGGACCGGTTTATTTTGATCATTAATGAATCGGTACTTCAGAATTTAAAACTATCTGCAAAGTATTTAACACTCCGGTTTAACCTTGATAAATTTGCTGAACTGCGTACATTATCCCCCAAGTGCCAAGTGTTGTTACTTTGTAAAGGAATTGGGACTTCAAATATGCTGGTAGAGTCGTAAAAATTTGATTTGGCATACATTGGCCCCCAAGTGTCAAGTGGTTTATTTGTAAAGTACTTGGGACTTGAATCTTGAATTTAAATACTGGAATTTGAAACCAAGTCTTGACTTATCGGAACATTTCACAGAATGCATTGTCTGAATTGAATTCTCAATTATCTGACGCAAAGACCCGGCTAGCAAGTCAAGAGTCCGAAATCAAATCTTCCACTTCCAAACTGCAAATGAGCCTTTCTGCAACGGAAAATTTGAAGACCAGCTTTGCTACCAAGGAGAAGGCTTGGGAAAATGAGAAAACACTGCTGACCCGACGAGCTGAGATAGCCGAAACAGCTCTGAAAGAAATTTCAACAGAGCTGAATAGTTTGAAGGGCCGGCTGTCTCAGATGGTTGCTGCTATCTTTGGTAAGCTGCCTGAGTTGACCTTTCGTATAATTTTTTCCAAACCGGTATATGATCCACCAACTTATTCTGTTGAAAATATATGCAGGTCCGTGAAGTAAAAATCTAAGCCAAGACCCGTTGATTAAACTGAAGGTAGTATACACCTTGGTTGAACAATTGTACATTGGTGCACAACGGGCTCTGGCCGCTATATCTCCTGCAAATCAAGGACCCAACCTGCTTAGCGATGTCCTGAAGAAGCTGTCCATCCTATTGGCGAGATTGCAAGAAGTAAAACGCTCATGTGCGCGAGCTGGAGCTTTGACTGCCCTAAGCCACTCCAAGGCCTGGGTCCCAGACCTAGACCCGGCGGACGTAGCAAGAGGTTACCCTACTGTAAAGGAGGACGGGTCTCTGTTTGATCAGGATGATTTCATAGCATGTGTCCGTGAAGTCCGGCCTCAAGCGACTAGTCTTGGAGAAGACACCAATGTTGACAAGTACCAGCCGGGTTTTGATAGTGAAAATAAGAAGATGGTGTAACACCCTCGATGCGACTATATCTCCCATGTGTCGAGGCACGACTTAGAGGCATAATCGCATTGAAGGCATATGTCGCAAGTCGGGTAATCATCACAAACATCTCATGTAATATAGATAATGAAAAGGGACAACATAGTTGGCTTACACTCGCCACGTCAATCAAGTACATAAATAACATACATCATCCAAACACTCATGGCCCGACTACGGCGCCAAAATAAAAGACAACCCAACAAGCGACATGGTCCCGATCACCCCAACTGGGCACCTCTACTGATCATCAGAAAAAGAAATATAGTAACGCTGAGAGTCCTCGTCGTACTCCCACTTGAGCTCAAGCGCGCCATCTGGAGCTGTATCATCTGGCCCTGCATCTGGTGTAATAGTAATCTGTGAGCCATAGGGACTCGGCAATCTCGCACCCTCGCGATCAAGACTATTTAAGCTTAATAGGTAGGGTAAGGTAAATATATGTGGAACTGCAGCAAGCGACTAGCATATATGGTGCCTAACTTATTCGCAAAAGAGAGCAAGAAGAGGAGGCAAAGCGCGAGCGAGAAACTAGAGAGAAACCTGCGCAAACATTACTCCAACACCGTGTCCACCTCCCGGACTCCGCCGAGAAGAGGCCATCACGGTAACACACACGGCTGATTCATTTTAATTAAGTTATGTTCAAGTTATCTACAACCGGACATTAACAAATTCCCATCTGCCCATAACCGCGGGCACGGCTTTTGAAAGTTCAATCCCTGCAGGGGAGTCCCAACTTAGCCCATGACAAGCTCTCACGGTCAACGAAGGAATAGACCTCCACCCGAGACGTTCCGACCAGACTCGGTATCCCGGTACAACAAGACATTTCGACAGGTTAAAACAAGACCAGCAACACTACCCAGATGTGCCGACAAATCCCGATAGGAGCTGCACATATCTCGTTCTCAGGGCACACCGGATGAGCAAGACGTTGGGTAGGCTAGCCCAGAGTTGCCCCTGGTAGCCCCGGACATCGCTCCGTTGGACCAACACTCAGAGGAGCACTGGCCCGGGGGGGTTAAAATAAGATGACCCTCGGGCTCCGGAAACCCAAGGGAAAAAGACGCTAGGTGGCAAAAGGTAAAACCAATGTAGGGCATTGCTGGAAAAGTTTTAATCAAGTCGAACTATCAAGGGGTTCCCATTATCACCCAACCGCGTAAGGAACGCAAAATCCGGGAACATAACACCGATATGACGGAAACTAGGGCGGCAAGAGTGGAACAAAACACTAGGCGAGAGGCCGAGCCTTCCACCCTTTACCAAGTATATAGGTGCATTAAGATAACATGCCAATATAATGGTATCCCAACAAGTAAATAAATGTCCCAACAAGGAACGGTCTCCAATCTTCACCTGCAACTAACAACGCTATAAGAGGGGCTGAGCATAGCGGTAACATAGCCAAACAACGGTTTGCTAGGACAATGGTGGGTTAGAGGCTGAACATGGCAATTTGGGAGGCTGACAAGCAAATGGTAGGCATCGTAGCATTGGCATAGCAAAAGAGCGAGCAAACTAGCATAGCAAAGATAGTAGTGATTTCGAGGGTATGATCATCTTGCCTGCAAAGTTGTCAGAGTTGACTGGATCCTCGAAAGCAAACTCAACAGGCTCCTCGTTAGCGAACTCGTCTCCCGGCTCTACCCAAACAAGACAAACAAGCAACAAGGATACAATCAACCACGTGCAAACTCAAGCAATAAGATGCAATGATGGTATGCTATGCGGGATGCAATGTGGGATGCATATGCAAGATATGACAGGAAATGCATGAACCTGACCTCAACTTGGAAAACCAAGTGTGCCACTGGAAATATTGGATGAAATTGCTTGAAAACGATATAAAGATCGCCGGAATCGGAGTTACGGTTTGGAAATGGCAAACGATTCAAATATGACACCGGTCTGCGATTTACAGCAAGTAGGCATCTAAACGCAATGAGATGAACATGCTACATCACTCAAACATGGCATCAAAATACATGGAAGGGAAGCATTCAAGATGCTTAACAAAAGTCTAGCACTGAGCTACGACCAATTCATCCATTAAGAGGTTCAAACAAGCATGGCAAAAACGCAAATGGTAAACAGATCTCAGACTTAGTGAAATTAACACTTGTCTGGAATTTCAGATCATGAAGCCCTCTTCGGAGCAACAAAACGACATGCTACAGGACCTGAACATGACAAAGAAGAGCATGGCATGGAGCTACTCAACAAGCTTAACAAAAGTCCCTTAGTGACCTTGAGCCAAAAGGGATCACAAAATATACTAACAAGCACACGAACATAGCAAAAACATAATCAGTTTTCAGACTTGGTGAAAACTGGGACATGCTGAAACATAACTCACGAAGGCATGTTTACAAGCTCGATGCACTCACTATGGAGCAAGTCATGGAAAGACAAGCATACATCCATTAAGAAGGCACAAAATGCAAGCTAGACATGGCAAGAACAATGACATAGCATGCACGGATCAACTACAATAACATCGGCAAAATCGCAAACAAGTTGACGATCTGCCCAGATTTGCAACGAAGCAAAAGTAGAGCTCGATTGACTCAAGCTAGGGTGCTCCATATATGCAAACAAAGATATGGATGGATAGAGCACTACAATATTAACAAAACTCCTTTACTGATCATCCTCAAAAGAGGCACGGATCACTAGGAAACAACATAAACATATGGCATCGTGAACTAAACAATCCCAGGTCTTAGTGAAATCACTAAGTCCCTGAAAACAGATTTACCGGGTGCCTCACTTTGCAAGCTTGCACTAAGCACCACACACATCACAAAAATACATGGGTTGCACCTCTGGAAAGATAACAAAACCCTTAACAAAACGTATGAAGGACTCACAGGCATATCATGCACACAATAATCATGGCAAAAATGACAAAAGTCTAAGATGAACTAGCAGATCTGACAATTAACTCACGAAGCCCTCTTCTAACAGCATTTCGGGCATCAAGATGAACTCAAATGAAAATGATGCAATGGAATGAAATGATGTACTCTCTGAGATGAACATTTTGATATGCTATATGCCCAAAATGGAGCTACGAATGCGGAGATATCACAGGTCAAAGTTTGCATAAAAATTAGGGTTCAGAGGGAAAGTCAACCGAGATTCCAGATCTCAGATCTGCACGGATTATGAGGACGGTCGGGATCACTGTTCACGGAGGTCGCCGGAGATGGCGGTGGTGGCCGGAGTTCGTAGCGGGAAGGAGAAGACGAGGCGAGGCGGAGGACGGCGGGGCCGGGCACCGGACGAGGCGGCGGCGGCGACTGACGGCGTGGACGCCGAGGCGGCGCGGCGCGGTGACGCCGGTGCGGAGGCGGCGGCACGCCGGCGTTGAGGCGGCGGGATGGAGCAGGCGGCGGCACGGCGTCGGAGGCGAGGAAGGTGGCGGCGCGGTGAGGGGTCGAGCGCCTCGGGCGCGGGGTCGGCGGAGATGGGCCCGAGGGCTCCCCGCGGGCTTCGCCGGGCTGGCGGCGGAGGGAGCGGCCGATGCCACATGGCGGCGGCCTATTGGCGCGGGCGGGCGGCGGCGGCTTTGTCCGGCCGGGTCGGACAATGTCCGGCGTGGCGCGGGGGCGATTTAGGGTTTCGGGGAGGAAGAAGATCCGAAAATCGGGGGGTGTTTAAATAGTCCAAATGAGGTGCGGTTTTCGGCCACGCGATCGTGATCGAACGCTCTAGATGATGGAGCAAAGTTTGGTGGGTTTTGGGCCAAATTGGAGGGGTGTTGGGCTGCAACACACACGAGGCCTTTTCGGTCCCTCGGTTAACCGTTGGAGTATCGAATGAAGTCCAAATGATACGAAACTTGACAGGCGGTCTACTAGTAGTAAACCAAGGCCGCATGGCAAGTCTCGGTCCAATCCGGAAATGTTTAATCCCCACACAAAAGAAAGCTAGAAATGACCACCGGAGGAGAACGAAGCGCCGAAATGCAAAACGGACAACGGGGAAAATGCTCGAATGCATGAGATGAACATGTATGCAAATGCAATGCACATGATGACATGATAAGAGATGCATGACAACGATAACAACACACGGAGACAAAAACCCGAACCCGAGAAAATAAATAACTTAAAGCCGGAAACGGCAAGAGTTGGATTACAAATTGGGAAAGTTATATCCGGGGTGTTACAGATGGCCATTCTTTCATACAAAGTAGCAGACCTGATCCCACCTGTGAGAGAAGATACCTTTGCTCCGGAAATTGACCCGGTCGGCCTGATTGACGGCGAAGCCGAATTTGTCGCCATGAACTGCTTTGATTGGTCAAAATCCAACTTCCAGCAAACAGAAGGTGGTGAACCGGCGAGGGAGGAACAGTGATCATCTTCATAGGCTTATAAAGCCTTGTAATAACTTTAGTTGCTAAAACACCGCATGTTTGCTTATGCCGTCGTGGATAAAATATTTCTATGTGAATCTGTTTCCAGATGTCAATGTATGCATCTTTTAATGTTTGTCTCTGCGATATTTGAACTATGTTTCTGTGAATACAAGAAAAAGACTGGCAAGGCGGTTTAGAACCAAACAGGCGTAAACACCCTAATTCACAGCCGATATATTTTCCTCAATAAAGAACAGAGACAAATATAAAGAAAGGATAAGGGTTAATACGGATTTTTGAGTTAACGCATCGAGTAAGCGCGTATAAGTAGAAATCAAACCTTGTCCTTGTTGATCCTTAGATCGCCAGGTTTAATAATCCGGGTGGTGAACTTTCGATCCTTGAGCAACCGGCTTGAATAACCCAGGCTGCTGTGTTGTTCAATAATTGAGCCGATGAAGAAAACTTGGTTGTCTTATTTGTAATATTAAAACAACAAAAGCTAAAAGGCAAGCAACAGATGATAATCATAATTTTAATTCTGTATTCAAAAAGCTGGGGGTTTCTGATTCGAATACGATCAGTAAACCGGACCAAAGGGGTTAAGCTAAGGTTCGAATATGACCATATAGCCCCCAGTGGCTTTGGCGTTGCGCAGATCAAGAGGGTACCGACACCTATGTTCTCTTTGGTTCGAATACGACCTATGTTTGAACAGGAAGCCCCCAAATGACCTTGAGAGGTTTTTAACGACCCTGATTCGAATACGATCCAAGTCGGACTCAAAAGGGGTTAAGCTATAATTCGTATACGATCAAGAAGCCCCCACGTGAGTTTGGCCTTGAGCCGATCAAGAGGGTTACGACAGCTATGTTCTCTTTGGTTCGAATACGACCTATGTTTGAACAGGAAGCCCCCAAGTGACCTTGAGATTTGCAGCTAGATTCGGATACGATCATAAGCCGGACTAAAAAGGTTAAACTTGATTCAAATATGATCAGCTCCTTAATAGTCATTGTAAGTAAGAAATAATAAAGATGTATAGTCTTTGAAAAGAAAGGAGGCCGATGGTCTTACTTTATTGCTTATCATAATATATACAACGTGAACGTATGTACATGTTGAGAGCCGGTGGCTCAGGTGTAATATGGCCGAAGTTGAGCAATATTCCATGGTCGGCGGGTCACCTCTTCCGACTTACGTGAGTCTGCATGCTCTCGAACGTCAATGAGGTAGTAGGACCAATTGTTTAAATTTTTACTGACCACAAAGGGTCCTTCCCAAGGTGGGGATAACTTGTGTGCATCTGAAAGATCTTGGATGAGCTAGAGCACCAAGTCGCCTTCCTGAAAAGTCCTGGACTTAACCCGGCGGCTGTGATAACGAGCAGGTCCTGTTGATAAATTGCTGACCGCGCTGCTGCTAAGTCTCTTTCTTCATCCAACAAGTCAAGCACATCCTGTCTGGCTTTTTCATTGTTAGCTTCAACATAAGCCGCCACAGGGGCGAGTCACGACGGATTTCACTGGGCAACACTGCTTCTGATCCATAAACCATGAAGAAGGGTGTGTAACCCGTAGACCTGTTGGGTGTAGTATTGATACTCCATAACACTGAAGGCAATTCCTCTACCCAACAACCCGGCGTTCACTGTAAAGGAACCACAAGCCGTGGTTTTAGTCCTTTCAGAATTTCCTGATTGGCTCTCTCAGCTTGACCATTGGATTGAGGATGAGCTACAGAAAAACATCAAGCCGGATGTGCTCTCGCTCACAAAATTCTTCCATAGCCCCTTGGGACAGATTAGTTCCATTGTCTGTGATAATACTGTATGGAAAAACGAAATGGAAGATTACTTTTTTCTAGAACTGAACCGCCGTGGCTGCATCACACTTACTCACAAGCTCTGCCTCAACCCATTTGGTGAACTTGTCAACAGCCACCAAGAGATGTGTCTTTTTATCCTTAGACCTTTTGAAAGGTCCCACCATGTCAAGCCCCCAGACTATAAATGGCCAAGTGATTGGAATCATCCGGAGCTCTTGAGCCGGCACATGCGCTCGTCGTGCAAATTTTTGACATCCATCACATCTACTGACCAGATCTTCTGCATCAGCGTGAGCCGTCAACCAGTAAAAACCGTGATGAGACGCCTTGGCCACTAAAGATTTTGACCCGGCGTGATGACCGCAATCGCATTCATGGATCTCATGAAGGATTTCTTGACCTTCTTCGGGGGAAACTTACCGTTGAAATGCTCCGGAAACACTGCGATGAAATAACTCTCCATCCGAAATCCTCATGGACTTAGATCACCGGGTTATCTGCCGAGCCAGGGTCTCATCCGCCGGCAATTCTCCTTGGGTCATGTAAGCCAAGAACGGCACCGTCGAATCTGGGATCACATGAAGAGCCGCCACCAACTGCGCCTCTGGGTCAGGAACAGCTAAATCTTCTTCTGTGGGCAACTTGACAGAGGGGTTATGCCAAACATCCAAAAAGGTGTTGGGTGGTACCGGCGTACGCTGAGACCCCAGCCGGCTTAAAGCATCAGTTGCTTCGTTCTTTTGACGGTCAATGTGTTCCACCTCATAACCTTTAAAATATCCTGCAATATCATCGACCTCTCGGCGATAAGCCGCCATGAGAGGGTCTTTGGAATCCCACTTGCCAGATACCTGTTGAGCCACTAGATCTGAATCACCAAGACATCTAACCTGGCTCAAGCTCATCTCCTTTGCCACTCGAAGACCATGGAGCAATGCTTCATACTCTGCTGCGTTGTTAGTGCATGGAAACATCAACCATAACACATAACAAAATTTATCACCTCGTGGGGAAGTTAATATGACTCCAGCCCCGAGCCTTTTAATTGCCTGGATCCATCAAAATGAATAGTCCAATATGTGTTGTCCGGCTTCTCTTCTAGCATCTGCATCTCTGTCCAGTCATTGATGAAGTCAACCAGGGCTTGAGGCTTAATTGCAGTATGTGGAACATACTTCAACCCATGAGACCCAAGCTCAATTGCCCACTTGGCAACTCGCCCTGTGGCTTCTCTGTTTTGAATAATGTCTCCCAAAGGAGCAGAGCTAACCACAGTGATTGGATGTCCCTGAAAGTAATGCTTAAGCTTCCGGCTTGCCATGAACACCCCATAAACAAGCTTCTGCCAATGTGGACATCGTTGCTTAGATTCAATTAGTACTTCACTGACATAATAAACCGGCCGCTGAACCGGATGCTCTTTGCCAACCTCCTTGCGCTCTACCACCATAGCCACACTAACAGCCCGTGAGTTGGCAGCCACGTATAGCAATAGCGGCTCTTTCTCAATTGGAGCAGCTAGGACCGGCGACTCAGCCAACTGTGCCTTCAGATCCTCAAAAGCAACGTTCGCAACATCGCTCCAAACAAAAACGTCTGTTTTCTTCATCAACTGATACAGAGGCATAGCCTTTTCCCCTAACTGGCTTATGAACCGGCTCAAAGCAGCCACACGACCCGCCAGTCGTTGAACATCATTGACGCAGGTTGGTTTGGCTAGAGATGTAATTGCCTTGATTTTCTCCGGGTTAGCTTCAATACCTCGGTTAGACACCTGAAAACCCAAGAGCTTGCCGGCTGGCACTCCAAAAACACACTTGGGCGGGTTAAGCATCATCTTGTAAACCCGAAGATTATCAAAAGTTTCCTTTAGGTTTGTGACCAAGGTTTCCTCTTCCCTGGATTTCACCACTATATCATCCACATAGGCATGAACATTGCGCCCAATTTGGTTGTGAAGACAATTTTGCACACACCGCTGGAAAGTCGCCTGGGCACTCTTAAGCCCAAAAGGCATAGACACATAGCAGAAAGCCCCAAAAGGAGTTATGAAAGTTGTCTTCTCTTGATCCTTGACTGTCATCTTAATCTGATGATAACCGGAGTAAGCATCTAAGAAACTCAATCATGCGCAACCCGCCGTAGCATCAATGATCTGATCAATACGGGGAAGAGCAAAAGGATCAGCCGGAAAAGCCTTGTTCAAATCTGTGTAATCCACACACATACCCAGGTGCCATTCTTTTTTAGTACAAGCACCGGGTTAGCTAACCATTCTGGGTGAAAGACCTCCACAATGAACCCGGCTGCCAAGAGCCGGGCCACATATTCTCCGATGGCCTTGCGCCTTTCTTCATTGAACCGCCGGAGAAACTGTCTGACAGGTTTGAACTTTGGATCGATATTAAGAGTGTGCTAAGCGAGTTCCCTCGGGACACCCGGCATGTCTGAAGGTTTCCATGCAAAGATGTCCCGGTTCTCACGGATGAACTCGATGAGCGTGCTTTCCTATTTTGGATCCAAGTTTGCGCTGATGATGAACTGCTTAGATGAATCGCCACGCACAAAGTCAACCATCTTAGTGTCATCAGCTGATTTGAATTTTAACTCCGGCTCATGCTCTGTGGTGGGATTTTTTAATGACGTCATGTCCACCGGGTCAACGTGATCTTTGTAGAATTTCAACTCCTCTGTTGCACAAACAGATTCAGCATAGGCAGCATCACCTTCTGCACATTCCAAGGCTATCTTCCGGCTCCCATGGACTGTAATGGCGCCCTTGTGGCCCGACATCTTGAGCTGCAAATATACGTAACACGGCCGAGCCATGAACTTGGCATAAGCCGACCGCCCAAACAGAGCATGATATGGGCTTTTGATCTTAACCACTTCAAAGGTTAATTTTTCTGCTCTGGAGTCATACTCATCCCCAAAGACTACTTCCAGTTCAATCTTACCAACCGGGTATGCCGACTTACCAGGTACCACACCATGAAAAAACAGTGTTGGATTGTTTAAGATTTTTATCCGTCAATCCCATCCGGCGGAACGTCTCATAGTAGAGGATGTTGATGCTCCTTCCTCCATCCATGAGTACCTTAGTAAACTTGTACCCACCAACCTGAGGTGTCACCACCAAAGCCAAGTGACCCAGATTATCAACCCGGGGCGGGTGATCCTCTCTGCTCCACACAATAGGCTACTCCGACCAACGTAAATAACGTGGAATTGCCGGCTCAACGGCATTGACGGCCCTCTTATGGAGTTTCTGGTCCCTCTTGCATAAACTGGTAGTAAAGACATGATATTGTCCGCTACTCAACTGGTTTGGGTTACTTTGATAGCCGGATTGCTATTGCTGCTGATTCCCTTGGCCGTGTTGCTGATTATATCCTCCTTGGTGACCAGGATAAACCTGACCGTGAAAACCTCCTCCGCTTGAACCGGCGCCCAGGCCCTGACAACCGCCTCCACCTGAGCCTCCGCCTGGGCCGTGACCACCATCAAATGCATTTGAATTTTTAAATGCCTTCATGATCGTGCAATCCTTCCACAAGTGGGTGGCGCGTTTCTCCCGGGTGCTGTGTTTTGGACAAGGTTCATTCAACAACTGCTCAAGGGTGGGGCCTGACCCGCCCGATCGAGGGGGTTGCCTGCCCTTGCGCCGCTGATTACCACCCTGCGCATTAGTATTAGCAACAAACTCATCAGCCTTACGTTTATTACCTCCTTGATTCACCGGGTTATGCTGGTGACCCTTGCCATTGACGTTCTTTTTTCCCTTCGTTGTCTTTTCTTCATCAGACACAGGGTCTTTGGTGGTATCAGAATCGGCATACTTGACAAGAGCTGCCATCAACGTCCCCATGTCATTACAGTCACGTTTAAGCCGCCCCAACTTTTGCTTCGGCGGTTCAAAGCGGCAGTTTTTCTCCAACATCAAAACTGCTAAGCCGGCAGCCATCTTATTAGATGAATGTATTATCTCCTTGACCCAGCGCACCCAATGGGTTGTAGATTCTCCATCCTCTTGCTTGGAATTGGTCAGGTCCACAATCAACATTGGCTGCTTACACGTGTCCTTAAAGTTCTGGATGAACCGTGCTTTCAACTCTGCCGATGAGTCGATAGAATTGGGTGGCAATCCCTTCAACCAGGTCCGAGCCGTTCCATCCAACATCATGGTAAAATACTTGGCCATTGCAGCATCTCTAACCTCCAACAGCTCCATAGCCATCTCATAACTCTCAATCCAAGCCCCCGGTTGTAAGTCAGCCGTGTAATTAGGCACTTTATGAGGCCCCTTGAAATCCTTGGGCAACCGCTCATTGCATATGGCTGGGACCAGGCAAGGCACACCTCCGGTTCTTGTGGCCACTCCTACCTCAACCGAGGTTGCTGGATAACCCGGAAAGGTCTGGTGAGCCGCCTGCTCTGCTGCTATCTGAGCCGCTCGTTCCGCCTCTTGACGAATCATGTCCTGATCTGCCAAGTTAAGGGCTCTAGCCCGCACCGGCTCATGCCTATATGGCCGGTTGTGGCATTGAGCATTACTTGACATCTCTGCGGACTCCATGTGCCTACTGTAACTCGGGCTCCGGCTTGGGCGAGGAGTTGAATGAATCTTGTCTCGACTGTAGGAGTATGCATCCCGCTGGGCCAAAGCTGTCTGAAGTAGTTCTCTTACCCTCCGGGTTTCAATTGCTGCCGGCGAGTCGCCTTCCATTGGGAGAGCCGCCAAACGAGCCGACGCTGCGATGAGATTTCCCATAGGATTAGAGAAGTGACCCGAGGGTGTTGATACATAACGAGGAGGAGCTGTATTCATGTGAGGCGGCTCCATGGTGTGTGGCTGAACTGGTGCACCGGGCGTTGTGACTCGGTTTGCCTCTGGTGGGTTGCTCCCCCCAGCTCCGGATGTATGGAACAGGTTCCTCGGATCCAGTGTTAGAGGCAGTCGCGACTGAGTTTTCTGATGCCTCCTCCTCATGACCTCGTTTGATGCATTAAGATCCACCGAGAGACAGAAGGTTTCTGCTTGAAGCTGCTGAGCACGAGCATCCAAAGCTGCTCGTTCTGCTGCCATTCGGGTTTCCTCCGCGGCTAGATTTTCCTTAGCTTGCACCATCTCCTCCCGCACGCGTGCCACTTCTGCGTCATGCTGGGCTTTATCTGCCGACGCTACCACAGCGGTTAACAGAGCCGTCAGCTTATCCATGAGGTCCATTAGAACCTAAGCCGGGGGGCGCGCGGGTCTCCTGACCCGGCTGCTGCCGACCCGGTAGCTGCTGCTGCCGCCGCGGTGGAGTTCTGTCCAGGCTGCGTCCCCGCCATGAAGACTCCGGCCCAATTCGGCGGCTCTCGGGGGTCTGGAATACCGCTGTCATCGAAACAGTCCTCGAGCATGCCGTCTTGCAGTTGGTACAACGAATCCGTCTCACCTGTTGATGATGCAGTATCAGAGAAGATGGTCGTCTCCCTGCCTTCCATCGATCCTTCGGAGTATTCACCGCCATGGATGCAGCCCACGAAGGCATGCTTCACGACAGATTGAACACGGGCGAATCCGGCGCGCCGAGCCGTTTCAATGAAGTTGATGTGGACATCCGGCCGATGAAGACGTGAATTCCGCCGAAGGGGACCCGGTACCTGTACTCAATCGAGCCGGCCTCAGGGCCCCAGCCTTCGTCGTCGATGTAGAGTTTGCCGCGACGACTCTTGGTCATCCGGCCCACAGCGTATCCCTTGAGCCCTTCTAAGTTGCCCCTCAAGAACTCAAATGCACCATGCGCTGGCCCCACGGCGGGCGCCAACTGTCATGGAGTTGACACGACAGATGTCTTAGAGCAAGGACTTAGTCGTAGGGCCATCGCACTAGGAAGCTTAAAGGGGTTGATCGGGACAAAGGACACACGAGAGAGTTTTTATACTAGTTCGGCCCCTTACTATGAAGGTAAAAGCCTACGTCTAGTTGGGATTTGTATTGATGAGGTTTCGATCTCCAAGAGGCTTAACTCACCGGCTTGGTAATCGACTTGGTTGTTTCTTGCCCTAAACCGCCATAGGGTTGTCCCCTTATATACACGGGTTGACGCCCGATGGCCTACAGAGTCCCGGCCAGCTCATAATCATGTCCGACTCGGTGACTTCCTTTACATGCCTTTCTTTACAAGTAGTTCCTTGCATACGGCGGTTTACAGTATCAGGCCTTAAGCCGGCCCCAGGCCTTTGGGCCTTCTATGTTAGGGAACGTAGTAATTTCAAAAAAAATTCCTACGCACACGCAAGATCATCATGATGCATAGCAACGAGAGGGGAGAGTGTTGTCTGCGTACCCTCGTAGACCGACAGCGGAAGCGTTATGACAACGCGGTTGATGTAGTCGTACGTCTTCACGGCCCGACCGATCAAGCACCGAAACTATGGCACCTCCGAGTTCTAGCACACGTTCAGCTCGATGATGATCCCCGCACTCTGATACAGCAAAGTGTCGGGGAAGAGTTCCGTTAGCACGACGGCGTGGTGACGATCTTGAAGTTCTACCGTCGCAGGGCTTTGCCTATGCACCGCTACAATATTATCGAGGATTATGGTGGAGGGGGGCACCACACACGGCTAAGAGAACGATCACCAAGATCAACTTGTGTGTCTAGAGGTGCCCCCCTGCCCCCGTATATAAAGGAGCAAGCGGGAGGGGCGGCCAGCCAGGAGGAGGTGCGCCAGGGAGGAGTCCTACTCCTATCAGAAGTAGGACTCCCTCCTTTTCCTTGTCCAACTAGGAGAGGGGGAAGGAAGGGAGAGAGGAGAGGAAGGAAGGAAAGGGGGGGCGCTGCCCCCCCCCCCCCTCCTTGTCCAATTCGGACTAGAGGGGGAGGGGCGCGCGGCCTGCCCTGGCCGCCCCTCCTCTTCTCCACTTAGGGCCCATGAGGCCCATTAACCCCCGGGGGGTTCCGGTAACCCCCGAGTACTCCGGTTTTATCCGAAACTTCTCCGGAACACTTCCGGTGTCCGAATATATCCGTCCAATATAACAATCTTTATGTCTCGACCATTTCGAGACTCCTCGTCATGTCCGTGATCACATCCGAGACTCCGAACAATCTTCGTTACATCAAATATATATAAACTCATAATGAAACTGTCATCGTAATGTTAAGCGTGCGGACCCTACGGGTTCGAGAACAATGTAGACATGACCGAGACATGTCTCTAGTCAATAACCAATAGCGGAACCTCGATGCTCATATTGGCTCCTACATATTCTACGAAGATCTTTATCGGTCAGACCGCATAACAACATACGTCATTCCCTTTGTCATCGGTATGTTACTTGCCCAAGATTCGATCGTCGGTATCTCAATACCTAGTTCAATCTCGTTACCGGCAAGTCTCTTTACTCGTTTCGTAATACATCATCTCACAACTAACTCATTAGTTGCAATGCTTGCAAGGCTTATGTGATGTGCATTACCGAGAAGGCCCAGAGATACCTCTCCAACAATCGGAGTGACAAATCCTAATCTCAAAATACGCCAACCCAACATGTACCTTTGGAGACACCTGTAGAGCTCCTTTATAATCACCCAGTTATGTTGTGACGTTTGGTAGCACACAAAGTGTTCCTCCGACAAACGGGATTTGCATAATCTCATAGTCATAGGAACATGTATAAGTCATGAAGAAAGCAATAGCAACATACTAAACGATCGGGTGCTAAGCTAATGGAATGGGTCATGTCAATCACATCATTCTCCTAATGATGTGATCCCGTTAATCAAATGACAACACATGTCTATGGTTAGGAAACATAACCATCTTCGATTAATGAGCTAGTCAAGTAGAGGCATACTAATGACGTTTAGTTTGTCAATGTATTCACACAAGTATTATGTTTTCGGTTAATACAATTCTAGCATGAATAATAAACATTTATCATGATATAAGGAAATAAAATAATAACTTTATTATTGCCTCTAGGGCATATTTCCTTCAGTCTCCCACTTGCACTAGAGTCAATAATCCAGATTACATAGTAATGATTCTAACACCCATGGAGCTTTGGTGTTGATCATGTTTTGCTCGTGGAAGAGGCTTAGTCAACGGGTCTGCTACATTTAGATCCGTATGTATCTTGTAAATCTCTATATCTCCCACCTGGACTAGATCCCGGATGGAATTGAAGCGTCTCTTGATGTGCTTGGTTTTCTTGTGAAATCTGGATTCCTTTGCCAAGGCAATTGCACCAGTATTGTCACAATAGATTTTCATTGGACCCGATGCACTAGGTATGAAACCTAGATCGGATATGAACTCCTTCATCTAGACTCCTTCATTTGCTGCTTCCGAAGCAGCTATGTACTCTGCTTCACATGTAGATCCCGCCACAATGCTTTGTTTAGAACTGCACCAACCGACAGCTCCACCGTTTAATGTAAACACGTATCCGGTTTGCGATTTAGAATCGTCCGGATCAGTGTCAAAGCTTGCATCAACGTAACCATTTACGATGAGCTCTTTGTCACCTCCATATACGAGAAACATATCCTTAGTCCTTTCAGGTATTTCAGGATGTTCTTGACCGCTGTCCAGTGATCCACTCCAGGATTACTTTGGTACCTCCCTGCTTGACTTATAGCAAGACACACATCAGGTCTGGTACACAGCATTGCATACATGATAGAGCCTATGGTTGAAGCATAGGGAACATCTTTCATTTTCTCTCTATCTTCTGCAGTGGTCGGGCATTGAGTCTTACTCAATTTCACACGTTGTAACACAGGCAAGAATCCTTTCTTTGCTTGATCCATTTTGAACTTCTTCAAAATTTTGTCAAGGTATGTGCTTTGTGAAAGTCCAATTAAGCGTCTTGATCTATCTCTATAGATCTTAATGCCCAATATGTAAGCAGCTTCACCAAGGTCTTTCATTGAAAAACTCTTATTCAAGTATCCCTTTATGCTATCCAGAAATTCTATATCATTTCCGATTAGTAATATGCCATCCATATATAATATCAGAAATGCTACAGAGCTCCCCCTCACTTTCTTGTAAATACAGGCTTCTCCAAAAGTCTGTACAAACCCAAATGCTTTGATTACACTATCAAAGCGTTTATTCCAACTCTGAGAGGCTTGCACCAGTCCATAAATGGATCGCTGGAGCTTGCACACTTTGTTAGCTCCTTTTGGATCGACAAAACCTTCCGGCTGCATCATATACAACTCTTCTTCCAGAAATCCATTCAGGAATGCAGTTTTGACATCCATCTGCCAAATTTCATAATCATAAAATGCGGCAATTGCTAACATGATTCGGACAGACTTAAGCATCGCTACGAGTGAGAAGGTCTCATCGTAGTCAATCCCTTGAACTTGTCGAAAACCTTTTGCGACAAGTCGAGCTTTGTCGACAGTAACATTACCGTCAGTGTCAGTCTTCTTCTTGAAGATCCATTTATTCTCAATTACTTGCCGATCATTGGGCAAGTCAACCAAAGTCCACACTTTGTTCTCATACATGGATCCCATCTCAGATTTCATGGCTTCAAGCCATTTTGCGGAATCTGGGCTCACCATCGCTTCTTCATAGTTCGTAGGTTCATCATGATCTAGTAGCATGACTTCCAGAACAGGATTACTGTACCACTCTCGTGCGGATCTTACTCTGGTTGATATACTTGTTCTGAAGTTTCATGATCATCGTCATTAGCTTCCTCACTAATTGGTGTAGGTGTCACAGAAACCGGTTTCTGTGATGTACTACTTTCCAATAAGGGAGCAGGTAAATTTACCTCATCAAGTTCTACTTTCCTCCCACTCACTTCTTTTGAGAGAAACTCCTTCTCTAGAAAGTTTCCGAATCTAGCAACAAAAGTCTTGCCTTCGGATCTGTGATAGAAGGTGTATCCAATAGTTTCCTTTGGATATCCTATGAAGACACATTTCTCCGATTTGGGTTCAAGCTTATCAGGTTGAAGCTTTTTCACATAAGCATCGCAGCCCCAAACTTTAAGAAACAACAACTTTGGTTTCTTGCCAAACCATAGTTCATAAGGCGTCGTCTCAAAGGATTTCGATGGTGCCCTATTTAACGTGAATGCAGCCGTCTCTAAAGCATAACCACAAAACGATAGCGGTAAATCAGTAAGAGACATCATAGATCGCACCATATCTAGTAAAGTACGATTACGACATTTGGACGCACCATTATGCTGTGGTGTTCCGGGTGGCGTGAGTTGCGAAACTATTCCGCATTGTTTCAAATGTACACCAAACTCATAACTCAAATATTCTCCTCCACGATCAGATTGTAGAAACTTTATTTTCTTGTTACGATGATTTTCAACTTCACTCTGAAATTCTTTGAACTTTTCAAATGTTTCAGACTTATGTTTCATTAAGTAGATATACCCATATCTGCTTAAGTCATCTGTGAAGGTGAGAAAATAACGATATCCGCCACGAGACTCAATATTCATTGGACCACGTACATTTGTATGTATGATTTCCAACAAATCTGTTGCTCTCTCCATAGTACTGGAGAACGGTGTTTTTGTCATCTTGCCCATAAAGAACGGTTTGCAACTACCAAGTGATTCATAATCAAGTGGTTCCAAAAGTCCATCAGTATGGAGTTTCTTCATGCGCTTTACACCAATATGACCCAAACGGTAGTGCCACAAATAAGATGCACCATCATTATCAACTCTGCATCTTTTGTCTTCAACATTATGAATATGTGTGTCACTACTATCGAGATTTAATAAGAATAGACCACTCTTCAAGGGTGCATGACCATAAAAGATGTTACTCATATAAATAGAACAACCATTATTCTCTGATTTAAATGAATAACCATCTCGCATCAAACAAGATCCAGATATAATGTTCATGCTTAACGCTGGCACCAAATAACAATTATTTAGGTCTAATACTAATACCGAAGGTAGATGTAGAGGTAGCATGCCGACCGCGATCACATCGACTTTGGAACCATTTTCCCCGCGCATCGTCAACTCGTCCTTAGCCAATCTTCGCTTAATCCGTAGTCCCTGTTTCGAGTTGCAAATATTAGCAACAGAACCAGTATCAAATACCCAGGTGCTACTGCGAGCATTAGCAAGGTACACATCAATAACATGTATAACACATATACCTTTGTTCACCTTGCCATCCTTCTTATCCACCAAATACTTGGGGCAGTACCGCTTCCAGTGACCAGTCTGCTTGCAGTAGAAGCACTCAGTTTCAGGCTTAGGTCCAGAGTTGGGTTTCTTCTCCTGAGCAGCAACTTGCTTGTTGTTCTTCTTAAAGTTCCCCTTCTTCTTGCCTTTGCCCTTTTTCTTGAAACTAGTGGTCTTGTTGACCATCAACACTTGATGCTCCTTCTTGATTTCTACCTCCGCAGCTTTCAGCATTGCGAAGAGCTCGGGAATTGTCTTATCCATCCCTTGCATATTATAGTTCATCATGAAGCTCTTGTAGCTAGGTGGAAGTGATTGGAGAATTCTATCAATGACGCAATCATCTAGAAGATTAAGTCCCAATTGAATCAAGTGATTATTATACCCAGACATTTTGAGTATATGCTCACTGACAGAACTGTTCTTCTCCATCATGCAGCTATAGAACTTATTGGAGACTCTATATCTCTCAATCCGGGCATTTGCTTGAAATATTAACTTCAACTCTTGGAACATCTCATATGCTCCATGACGTTCAAAACGTCGTTGAAGACCCGATTCTAAGCCGTAAAGCATGGCACATTGAACTATCGAGTAGTCATCAGCTTTGCTCTGCTAGACGTTCTTAACATCGTCAGTTGCATTAGCAGCAGGCCTGGCACCCGGCGGTGCTTCCAGGACGTAACTCTTCTGTGCAGGAATGAGGATAATCCTCAAGTTACGGACCCAGTCCATGTAATTGCTACCATCATCTTTCAACTTTGCTTTCTCAAGGAACGCATTAAAATTCAACGGAACAACAACCCGGGCCATCTATCTACAATCAAACATAAACAAGCAAGATACTATCAGGTACTAAGTTCATGATAAATTTAAGTTCAATTAATCATATTACCACTTAGATAGACATCCCTCTAATCCTCTAAGTGATCGTGTGATCCAAATCAACTAAACCATGTCCGATCATCATGTGAGATGGAGTAGTTTCATTGGTGAACATCACTATGTTGATCATATCTACTATATGATTCACGCTCGACCTTTCGGTCTCCGTGTTCCGAGGCCATATCTGTTATATGCTAGGCTCGTCAAGTTAAACCTGAGTATTCTGCGTGTGCAATTGTTTTGCACCCGTTGTATTTGAACGTAGAGCCTATCACACCCGATCATCACGTGGTGTCTCAGCACAAAGAACTTTCACAACGGTGCATACTCAGGGAGAACACTTTTACTATGATAGTTTAGTGAGGGATCATCTTATAATGCTACCGTCAATCAAAGCAAGATAAGATGCATAAAAGATAAACATCACATGCAATCAATATAAGTGATATGATATGGCCATCATCATCTTGTGCTTGTGATCTCCATCTTCGAAGCATCGTCATGATCACCATCGTCACCGGGGCGACACCTTGATCACCATCGTAGCATCGTTGTTGTCTCGCCAATCTTATGCTTCCATGACTATCGCTACCGCTTAGTGATAAAGTAAAGCATTATAGCGCAATTGCATTGCATACAATAAAGCGACAACCATATGGCTCCTACCAGTTGCCGATAACTCGGTTACAAAACATGATCATCTCATACAATAAAATTTAGCATCATGTCTTGACCATATCACATCACAACATGCCCTACAAAAACAAGTTAGACGTCCTCTACTTTGTTGTTGCAAGTTTTACATGGCTGCTACGGCCTTAAGCAAGAACCAATCTTACCTACGCATCAAAACCACAACAATAGTTTGTCAAGTTGGTGATGTTTTAACCTTCGCAAGGACCGGGCGTAGCCACACTTGGTTCAACTAAAGTTGGAGAAACTGACACCCGCCAGCCACCTGTGTGCAAAGCACGTCGGTAGAACCAGTCTCGTGTAAGCGTACACGTAATGTCGGTCCGGGCCGCTTCATCCAACAATACTACCGAACCAAAGTATGACATGCTGGTAAGCAGTATGACTTATATCGCCCACAACTCACTTGTGTTCTACTCGTGCATATAACATCAACACATAAAACCTAGGCTCGGATGCCACTGTTAGGGAACGTAGTAATTTCAAAAAAAATCCTATGCACACGCAAGATCATGGTGATGCATAGCAACGAGAGGGGAGAGTGTTGTCTACATACCCTCGTAGACCGACAACAGAAGCATTATGACAACACGGTTGATGTAGTCGTACGTCTTCACGGCCCGACCGATCAAGCACCGAAACTACGGCACCTCGGAGTTCTAGCACACGTTCAGCTCGATGATGATCCCCGGACTCCGATCCAGCAAAGTGTCGGGGAAGAGTTCCGTCAGCACGACGGCGTGGTGATGATCCTTATGTTCTACCGTCACAGGGCTTCGCCTAAGCACCGCTACAGTATTATTGAGGATTATGGTGGAGGGGGGCACCGCACACGGCTAAGAGAACGATCACCAAGATCAACTTGTGTGTCTAGAGGTGCCCCCCTGCCCTCGTATATAAAGGAGCAAGGTGGAGGGGCGGCCGGCCAGGAGGAGGCACGCTAGGGAGGAGTCCTACTCCTATCGGGAATAGGACTCCCTCCTTTTCCTTGTCCAACTAGGAGAGGGGGAAGGAAGGGAGAGAGGAGAGGAAGGAAAGGGGGGGCGCCGCCCCCCCCCCCCCCTCCTTGTCCAATTTGGACTAGAGGGGGAGGGGGCGCGCGGCCTGCCCTGGCCATCCCTCCTCTTCTCCACTTTGGGCCCATGAGGCCCATTAACCCCCGGGGGGTTCTGGTAACCCCCTGGTACTCCGGTTTTATCCGAAACTTCTCCGGAACACTTCCGGTGTCTGAATATATCTGTCCAATATATCAATCTTTATGTCTCAACCATTTCCAGACTCCTCGTCATGTCCATGATCACATCCGGCACTCCGATCAATCTTCGGTACATCAAATATATATAAACTCATAATGAAACTATCATCGTAACGTTAAGCGTGCGGACCCTATGCATTCGAGAACAATTTAGACATGACCGTGTCACGTCTCTAATCAATAACCAATAGCGGAACCTGGATGCTCATATTGGCTCCTACATATTCTACAAAGATCTTTATCGGTCAGACCGCATAACAACATACGTTGTTCCCTTTGTCATCGGTATGTTACTTGCCCGAGATTCGATCGTCGGTATCTCAATACCTAGTTCAATCTCGTTACCGGAAAGTCTCTTTACTTGTTTCATAATACATCATCTCGCAACTAACTCATTAGTTGCAATGCTTGCAAGGCTTATGTGATGTGCATTACCGAGAGGGCCCAGAGATACCTCTCCGACAATCAGAGTGACAAATCCTAATCTCGAAATACGCCAACCCAACATGTACCTTTGGAGACACCTATAGAGCTCCTTTATAATCACCCAGTTATGTTGTGACGTTTGGTAGCACACAAAGTGTTCCTCCGGCAAACGGGAGTTGCATAATCTCATAGTCATAGGAACATGTATAAGTCATGAAGAAAGCAATAGCAACATACTAAACGATCGGGTGCTAAGCTAATGGAATGGGTCATGTCAATCACATCATTCTTCTAATGATGTGATCTCGTTAATCAAATGACAACACATGTCTATGGTTAGGAAACATAACCATCTTCGATTAACGAGCGAGTCAAGTAGAGGCATACTAGTGACGTTTAGTTTGTCTATGTATTCACACAAGTATTATGTTTTCGGTTAATACAATTCTAGCATGAATAATAAACATTTATCATGATATAAGGAAATAAAATAATAACTTTATTATTTCCTTTAGGGCATATTTCCTTCATTCTATACATTTAGTAAGCTATCATTTTGAATGTTTATCGGGCTTCTTCTGTAACTCGCCATTAGGGCTGACTCGGCCCCTCCTGGGCGGGTCATACTGGTAGTAATATCCCCAACAGATCAGGATACCACCAGTTGAAGATCCGAGAACAGGATATACCTAAGACAACTTTTACCACAAGGTACAAGTTATATGAGTACACGGTCATGTCTTTTGGATTGACTAACGCCCCTGCCTATTTTATGAGTATGATGAACAAGGTGTTCATGGAGTTTTTGGATAAGTTTGTTGTGGAATTCATCGATGATATTTTGGTGTGCTCGAAGAATGAAGAGGAACACAAGGTACACTTACGCTTAGTTCTCGAGAAGCTCAGGGAACATCAGCTATATGCCAAGTTCAGCAAATGTGAGTTTTGGTTGAAGGAAGTTGGATTTCTTAGACATGTTATATCAGGAGAAGGTATAGCAGTAGACCCTACCATGGTTCAGTTTGTCACTGAGTGGTTGGCACCCACCTTAGAAGGAGAGATCCGCAGTTTTCTGGGACTCGCAGGATATTACAAGAGGTTCATTGAGAATTTCTCCAAGATTGCGAAACCCATGACAGAGTTGTTGAAGCAGGACATCAAGTTCAAATGGACCGAGGAATGTAAGGCCAGCTATCAGGAGTTTAAGAAACGTTTGGTTACAACCCCAGTGCTAATTTGTAACGCCCTCGATGCGGCTATATCTCCCACGTGTCGAAGCACGACTTAGAGGCATAACCGCATTGAAAGCAATGTCGCAAGTGAGGTAATCTTTGCAAACAACCCATGTAATACATAGAGGGAAAGAGATACATAGTTGGCTTACACTCGCCACTTCACACAATACATGGATAAAGCATTACAACATCTAGATATAAACAAGGTCCGACTACGGAACCAAAATAAAAGAAGACTACCCCAAATGCTACACAGATCCCCGATCGTCCCAACTGGGCACTACTGATCAACTAAAACGAAACAACACGATGAACAAGATCTTCATCGAGCTCCTCCTTGAGCTCGGTTGCGTCACCTGCACGGTATCATAGGCACCTGCAAACTGGTTTTTGAAGTAATCTGTGAGTCACGGGGACTCAGCAATCTCACACCCTCACGATCAAGACTATTTAAGCTTATAGGTAGGGAAAAGGTATGAGGTGGAGCTGCAGCGAGCGACTAGCATATATGGTGGCTAACATACGCAAATGAGAGCGAGAAGAGAAGGCAAAAAACGTTTGAGAAACTGTGATCAAGAAGTGATCCTAGAACAACCTACGTCAAACATAACTCCAACGTCGTGTTCACTTCCCGGACCCCGCTGAGAAGAGACCATCACGGCTACACATGCGGTTGATGCATTTTAATTAAGTTAAGTTTCAGGTTTTCTACAACCGGACATTAACAAATTCCCATCTGCCCGTAACTGCGGGCATGGCTTTCGAAAGATCAAATCCCTGCAGGGGTGTCCCAACTTAGCCCATCACAAGCTCTCATGGTCAACGAAGGATATTCCTTCTCCCAGGAAGACCCGATCAGGCTCGGAATCCCGGTTACAAGACATCTCGACAATGGTAAAACTAAACCAGCAAAGCCACCCGGATGTGCTGACAAATCCCGATAGGAGCTGCACATATCTCGTTCTCAGGGCACACCGGATAGGTCAAGCTATTAGTAAAACCAGCCCTCGGGTTGCCCCGAGGTGGCCCCGCGGGCTGCCCATTTCGGACCAACACTCAGAGGAGCACTGGCCCGGGAGGGGGGGTTTAAATAAAGATGACCCTTGAGTCCGCGAAACCCAAGGGAAAAGGCTAAGTGGCGAATGGTAAAACCAATGTTGGGCCATACTGGAAGAGTTTTATTCAAGGCGAACTGTCAAGGGGTTCCCATTATAACCCAACCGTGTAAGGAACACAAAATCAAGGAACATAACACAGGTATGACGGAAACTAAGGCAGCAAGAGTGGAACAAAACACCAGGCATAAGGCCGAGCCTTCCACCCTTTACCAAGTATATATATGCATTAAATTAAATAAGAGATATTGTGATATCCCAACAAAATATCCATGTTCCAACAAGGAACAAACTCCAATCTTCACCTGCAACTAGAAAAGCTATAAGAGGGGCTGAGCAAAGCGGTAACATAGCCAAACAACGGTTTGCTAGGACAAGGTGGGTTAGAGGCTTGACATGGCAATATGGGAGGCATGATAAGTAAGTAGTAGGTATCGCAGCATAGGCATAGCAAAAGAGCGAGCATCTAGCAGGCAAAGATAGAAGTGATTTCGAGGGTATGGTCAGCTTGCCTGCAAAGTTCTCCGAGTTGACATTAGCTTGAACCTCGTAAACATACTCAACGGGCTCCTCGATCACCAACTCGTCTCCCGGCTCTAGCCAAGCAAGAACAACAAGCAAAAGGGAGACACAATCAACCATGTGCAATGCACAAGCAACATGATGCAAAACATGTCATGATATGCGGGATGCGATATGCGATGCACATGCATGATTTGGAAAGGAATGATTGAACCTGGCCTCAACTTGGAAATCCAAGAGTGCCACTGGAAAGGTGAGTTGATTTCGGTCGAAATCGATATAAAGATCACCGGAATCGGATGCACGGTTTGGAAATGACAAGCGAAACAAATATGGCACCGGTCTGTGATTAACAGCACGAGACCATCTAAATGCATCAAGAACAACATGTTACCACACTCCAACATGGCAACAAAATACATGGCAGGGATCCACTCATGATGCTTGACAAAAGATGAACACTGAGCTATGGCTAATTCACTCAATAGCAAGCTCAAACAAGCATGGCAAAAGTGCAAAAGATATCAGGTTCCAGACTTAGTGAAATTAACAGCACGTCAGGAATTTAACATCAGGAAGCAATGTTTAGAGCATGATAACTACATGCTACCGGAACATATCATGGCAAAGAAAGGCATGGCATGAAGCTACTCAAACCATACAACAAAAGTCCCTTACTGACCATAAGCCAAAAGGGATCAGAAAATACAATTGCAACCCCGTGAACATAGCAATTATCGTTAACAGATTCAGACTTAGTGAAAAACTGGAACATGGCAAAACAGATATCATGTAGGCATGTTTACGAGCTCAATGCACTCACTACGAGGCATTGCATGACAAACTAAGCATAAACCCAGTAAGTAGACATGGCATAGAAGCTAGGCGTGGCAAGAATGACAACATAGCATGCATGGATCAACAACAACAAGCTCGACAAAATCGCTAAACATGTTAACAATCTGCCAGGAACATTTTATAGCAAAAGTAGAGCTCTACTGACTCAAGCTAGGGTGCTTCATAAATGCAAACAAAGACATGGATGCATAGAGCACCACAATATCTACAAAATATCCTTACTGATCATGCTCAAAAGAGGCATGGATCACTAGGTGTCAACATGAACATATGGCATAAAAATTACAGCAGGAAAAGGACTTAGTGAAATTCTAAGTCCCTGAAATCAGCAACATTAAGTAAGCTACTTTGCATGCTTGTGCTAGTCACCACAGAGATCACAAAAAATACATGGCATACACCCCTATAAATATGGCATGACATACTTCAAAACTCATGTAGAGCTCAAGATCATAGCATGCACACATTAATCATGGCAAAAATGACAAAAGTGCAATTGCTGAAAATAATCTGAAACTAACATCACATAGCCCTCTTCCAACAGCATTTCGGTCCTCAAGATGCGCTCAAAATAAAACGATGCAATGAGATGAAATGGAGTACTCGTCAAGGCAAACATTTCAGTATGCTACACGCATGAATCGGAGCAACGGTTGATGCGTTATGGCATGTCAAAGTATGCAAAAAATATGCAGATCTGGGACTTAGTCGTTGCAGGAAAAAAACAAGACCGAGCGTCAGATCATAAAACGATGCACGGGCGGGATATAGCAGGCGCTCACCACTCGGCCGAGCCCATCTGTGGAGGGAGTTGGGCCAGCTTGCGAGGCGGGCCAGATCTGGATCATGGTGCGTGTGCTCGCACGCACACGCGCTTGCGAGCAGGCCAACAATGGCGTGCAGCGGCGTGATCCGGCGCAGCGGGAGGTCGGCGAGGAGGCGTCGAGGTCGGCAGGGAGACTGGGATCCAGCGGATCTGGCCGCGGGGGGCCCGTTCCCGGCGACGAGGTGGCCTGGGGAGGCGCGGACGCGGAGATCGAGGCAGCCAGGGTGCTCCTGTGAGGGAGATAGAGAGAGAGATGCGTGAGGGAGAGCGAGAACAGATGGGAGGAGGTGAGGCACGAGGCAGCGGGGCACTCATCTCCGGCGAGGACCGGTCACCGGCGGCGGGGCTGAGCCGGCGAGGCGCAACACTGCGAGGAGAGCGAGAGGCGGCGGCACGGATCTGGGCCCGCGCGGACCCCGGATGGGCTCTGCGGGCCGGCGGCGGTGGTCAGGTGGCAGCGCGGGATTGGTCCGGCGCGGCGGCGCGGACATGTCCGGGCGCGGAGATATTTGTCCGGTGGCGCGAGGTAGAGGAAGGCTAGGGTTAGACCACGAATTTCGGAGGGGATCACATATATATAGGTAGAGGGAGCTAGGAGAGTCCAAATGAGGTGCAGTTTTCGGCCACGCGATCGTGATCGAACGACCTAGAAGATGGAAGGGGTTTAGGTGGGTTTTGGGCCACTTTGGAGGGGTGTTGGGCTGCAACACACACGAGGCCTTCGCGGTTACCCGGTCAACCGTTGTAGTATCAAACGAAGTCCAGATGGTACGAAGCTTGACGGGCGGTCTACCGGTAGTAAACCAAGGCCGCTTGGCAAGTCTCGGTCCAATCCGAGAATGTTTAACACCAGCACACGAAAAGAGGTAAAAGGGGACACCGGAGGGCATAGGAGCGCCGGAATGCAAAACGGACAACGGGGAAAATGCTCGGATGCATGAGACGAACATGTATGAAAATGCAATGACATGATGACATGATATGAGATGCATGACACGCAAGCAAAAGACAAGGCAACAACAGCGAATAACTGGAAGACACCTGGCACATCGGTCTCGGGGTGTTACATAATTCTTCTGGATATACGCAAGGATTTCCAAGTGGATTGCGACGCTTCTCGCTTGGGACTTGGAGGTGTACTTATGCAATACGGAATAGTTGTTTCATATGCCTCATGGAAGCTTCGACCTCATGAGTTGAATTATGCCACTCATGATTTGGAGTTAGCAGCCATAGTGCATGCGCTCAAGACCCGGAGACATTTTCTGATTGGAAACCGATGTGATGTGTACACGGACCACAAGAGTTTGAAGTACATTTTCACGCAGAAGGGGTTGATTCTCAGGCAGAGGAGATGGTTGGAGCTCATAAAAGATTATGATATGAAGTTGCATTATCATCCAGGAAAGGCCAATGTCGTAGCAGACACTTTGAGCCGCAAGAGTTATGACAATACCCTTGTAAGCGGAGGATTACCGCAGGAGTTAGTAAACGGTCTCAAGGAACTATATTTGGAGATAGTTTCAAGAGGTTTTGTTGCAGCAATGGAGGTTCAGTCTACCTTATTGGGAAAGATTCGAGAAGCTCAAAAGGATGATAAGGAAATTGCTGAGATAAAGGAGACAATGAGTAAAGGAGAAGCCAAAGGTTTTCATGAGGGTGAGCACGAAACTTTATGGTTTTAGGATCGTGTATACGTGCCCAATAATGCGGAGATCAGGAAGTTAATACTTCAGGAAGCTCATGACTCACCATACTTGATTCACCCCGGAAACACCAAGATGTATTCGGATTTGAAGGAACGTTTCTGGTGGACAGGTATGAAGAAGCATATTGCCGAGTATGTAGCAGTATGCGATGTATGTCAGAGAGTGAAGGCAGAATATCAGAAGCCAGCCGGATTATTACAGCATATGCCGATACCCGCATGGAAGTGGGATAAACTTGGCATGGATTTCATAACCGGATTACCCAGGACACGAACAAGATATGATTCTATATGGGTAATAGTTGATCGCTTGACCAAGGTAGCTCACTTTATCCCAGTGAAAACCACATATACAAGTGCGAAGTTGGCCAAGATATATATGGCCAAGATCGTATGTCTGCATGGAGTTCTGATGACCATCGTATAAAATAGAGGGACACAGTTTACCTCGAAGTTTTGGAATCAACTACACCAGACTTTGGGTACTACTCTAGAGTTATGTACAACCTTTCATCTGCAGACCGATGGACAGACCGAGAGAGTCAATCAGATTCTGGAGGACATGTTGAGAGCTTGTGCGCTAGATTATGGATCTAGTTGGGATGACAATTTACCTTACGCGGAGTTCTCCTACAACAACAGTTATCAGGCTAGTTTGAAGATGGCACCTTTCGAAGCCTTGTATGGAAATAGGTGCAGGACTCCGTTAATGTGGGATGAAGTTGGAGACCATCAGTTGTTTGGACCAGATTTGATCAAAGAGTCTGAAGAGAAGGTTAAGTTGATTCGTGATAGACTAAAGGTAGCTCAGTCCAGGCAGAAGAGTTATGCCGATACCAAACGCAAGGAGGTAGTCTATGAAATTGGTGACCGAGCATATCATCATGTGTCACCGTTGCGAGGAGTTAAACGATTTGGAGTTAAGGGGAAGTTAGCCCCGAGATTCGTAGGACCATATCGAGTTCTGGAACGTATGGGAGAGGTTGCCTACAAATTGGAGTTACCCGAAGGATTGTTAGGAGTTCACGATGTGTTTCATGTTTCCTAGTTGAAGAAGTGCCATACTGAGATGGCTGATACTCCGTTGAGAGATACAAGGCCCCTCGAAGAAATTCAGTTGAAGAGTGATCTAACCTACAAGGAGAAACCCGTCAAGATTCTCGAGTTTGCCAGCCGAGTTACATGCAGCAAGGTTATCAAGTTTTGCAAAGTTTAGTGGAGCCACCATACCGAGGATGAAGCCACCTGGGACGAGAAGAAGACCTACGGAAAGACCACCCACACCTATTTTCCAGCCAACCAGAATCTCGAGGGCGAGATTCATCTTCACGGGGGTAGGTTTGTAACATCCCAATTTTCAATTTGGATGTTATACATAGGTCATCATATGCATATCATATTTTATTTGCTTTTTGTTTGTGATCCTAGAAATCTCATGCAACTCAAGGACCCAAGGAGAGAGTTGGAGGTTTCACAAATTTTCATATTTCAATTTTCTCAAACTTGAAAAGAGGATCAATTTGGTTTTAATATTTTTCTCTCCAATTATTTCCAATAATCAAAATAAAAGAGAGAAGATAAAATGACTTCTTCAAAAGAGAGGAATATTGGAGAAGAAAATTTAAAATCAAATTTAAATTTTATTTGGATTTTATTTGCTATTTTATTTGAATTAAAAAATATGCATTTTTCAAAATTGCTTTTTTAGGCCAGGAAAATGTTCACTTTGTTCTAAATATTAGGTTTAGACGGCGAAAATTGTTTTTGACATTTTTAGAATTTTTTTTATATTTTATTAGGATTTTTCTTTGGGCGAATTTTAGTTTTATTTTAAAAAACTTCCCGCCCGACTTGGCCGAAGGCCCAGCAGAGCAAGCCGGCCCACGTCGCCCGCCACCTTCCTCCCGCGGGAGGAGCCCGAGCCGCCGCCGTCATCTGAGTCAGGCCGTGGCACGACTGCCGAGCCGACCCGACACCCCTTCCCCAAGCATTGCCTCCCCCCCTCGGCCTTTAAAAGGGAGCCGCCGCCGCCCCTCCTCCTCACCCCAAGCCGGCGCAGCCGCCGCCTCCTCGCTGCTGCCGCACCGCCGCACGCCACCGCACGCCGCCGCGCCCGCGCCACCGCACTGCCACCCCGTCGTCGCGAGCCGCTGCTGCCGCCACTGCCTTCTCGCCGGAGTCGCCGGACCCGTCACCGTCGTTGACCAGTATAAAACCGTCCCAGTTCGCCGTTTTTTCAGGGTTTTTTTCGGTTCCCTCGGTTTTCTCCTGGTTTATTTTTTTGGGTTAGGGTTTTTCTCGGTTTATTCCAATCTGTTCTAATTAGCGAACGCTCTCTGTTTAGTTTGTTTTAATGAACGAATTCGTTCGTTTAGTTCAGTTAGCGAATGTTCATTCGTTAGGGTTTTTCTTTTATTTTATTTTTGGCCAGGTAACTATCCGCGATTACTTTTCTTACAGATTAGTCCCTGATCTTCAAACCCTCGCAACTTTTTGCCCGTTTGTCCAAATCTAGTGAAACCAACGCCAAAATCTTCGTCTTGTTCCCCTCTTTCCAAATAACCAACTTGAACATGATTTTGATAATTTAAAATTTGGTTTCAAGCAGATTTGAATTTGAATTTCTTTTGATCGTAGTTTGAGTTTCGTAGCTCCGATTCGATTGATTATTTTTGCAAATCGAAGCTCTTCAGTTGAAATTTCAATTTGGATCTCTTCATTTCAGTCTTATCCTTGCATCCTATTCTTGAGTGCTTATGTATGTTATTGTTTGTTTATGATAGAGTTTCTGGAGTGCGAAGCGTGCTACTACGAGTCAGTAGGGTTTTTAGATCGTCAGCAAGGCAAGTAACACTTTGATCATACCCCTTATGACCCAGTTTTTATGCATTAGGTTAAATCTTCAAACATTGCATGAGTAGGATCTGTTTAACATGTGGGTATTGGGAAGTAGTTGATGAGGTAGAACCTATTGTCTTTATTTCAAACCCTGGGAGTTACTTCTACGTTATGCTTATACTGCTATGCTATGCTCGTAGACGTGGTATGGGTTTGAGTGATCCATGACAGATGTGAGAATTTTAATTAATGGTTAAACTTAAGGTGGCTACTTTAATACACGTCTGGGTGGATTGGTTGAGGCACCCTGGAGCACTCAGTGGTTGTCTGGGCACCTGGAGCAATCCAGTATTGTCCTGGGATATCCCAGAGTACCCGTGTGATCATTCCTTTGGTTTGCCACCCAGGCTCAAAGGAATCATAAGATTATTCATGCTGGAAACTTCCGTGTGTAGCCACAAGCCATTATGGGCTATGGCATAGTTGAGTATGTTGCGTGACCTCTTTCAGTGGTAGGCTAGCAGATGTAGGGGATGTAGGTGGTACTGTCTACCCAGAGTAAAGAGTTAATGCTTCTGAAAGACTATGTCTCGGTCATTAGTTTCTCAAACACCATGTAGTGCGAGAAATCCAATGGAGGAGATCGAGTCTTGTGGGGAAAAGTGCGCAAAACCTCTGCAAAGTGTATAACCTAATCATGGTTAGCCGTGTACCCGGTTATGGACATCTTGAGTATTAGGTACTTGAATTATTGATTTGATCTCATCACTCTATTTAATTAATTTGTTGGGTTGAAGATTATTAATTTGGGATTGCGTTGGAGGAACCTTCTCAATGTTTTCAACAAACATTGTAGTTAAATAAAATCTATTCCTTTGTTGTAGGGAAAAACTAGCTTTCTGCAAAAATAACCATAGAGCCTCCACCAGCCAAATATGCATATAGTTATAGTTGTTACATGTTCATTGCTCTATAGTGTTATTTTGCCCGCATATTACATGTGTTGTCCTACACAGACTGCAACGTATTATGTTGCAGAGTTTTCAGACGAAGAGTAAGGTGCGCTAGGTTGTTGTTGTGCACTCAGCTATGCCGTTGGAGTTGATGGACTCATTTACCTTCGAAGCTTCCGCGGTTATCTTATTTAGATGGCCTTCAGCCATATTATTGTAATAAGTTCTCTTTTGAGACATTCGATGTAATAAGTGTGTTATCAAACTCTGTTATAAATCCTCGAGTACTTTGTGTGTCAGCATTACCGATCCAGGGATGACACTTATACACAGAGATTTGACCATATGAGGTCGGATCTCTACATCTAAGAAACTTGTTGATGCATTATGAGCTTATAGAACTGCTTATAAAAACACTATGGGTATGTCTCTGTATAAAATGGTTTATGGAAAAGCATTTCACTTACCTCTCGAACTAGAACATAAAGCTTATTGGGCAATCAAAGAGCTCAACTATGATTTCAAACTTGCCAGTGAGAATAGGTTATTTGACATTAGCTCACTTGATGAATGGAGAACCCAAGCCTATTAGAATGCAAAGTTGTTTAAAGAAAAGGTTAAAAGATGGCATGCCAAAAGGATACAAAAGCGTGAGTTTAATGTAGGTGATCATGTTTTGCTATACAACTCTTGTTTAAGATTTTTTGCATGAAAGCTTCTCTCTAAATGGGAAGGTCCATACATTATCGAGGAGGTCTATCATTCCAGTGCCATCAAAATCAACAACGTCGAAGGCACAAATCCGAAGGTGGTAAATGGTCAAAGAATCAGACATTATATCTCAGATACTCCCATAATGCTAAGACCAATATAATTAATACCATAACACCGGAGGAGTACATAAGGGATACTTTCCAGATCGTTTCAGACTCCGAAAAGGAATATGTGTGTGGTATGGTAAGTAAACCGACTCCAAAATTGTTCTAATGGCAATTTTTCTCCGTTTTGGAATATTTAGAGAAGTAGGAAAATTGAAAGTAGTCCGAAAGATGCATGAGGAGACCACAAGGGTGGAGGGCGCGCCCTACCCCTCTGGGTGCCCTCTGCCTTGTGGCCACCTCGTGTGCCCTCCGGAGTATGTTTTCTTGCACAATACTTCTTTTGGTCGGTAAAAATTCAGTATATAATCTCCCGAAGGTTTTGACCACCGTACCACAGCAAAATCCCATGTTTTCGTTTTGAGTTGTTTCTGCAACAGATTTGGAGCAAGATGTATTCGCAAGAGTCAGTCGGGGAGAGTCGTGTCTCTCATCCGACACCAGGCCCAAGAGCAAACATTGAAGCTGGCCACTTTGGGCAATCAACGGAGGAAGAGATGGAGGCCGACTTGAAAAGGGTGGATGCCATGGAGGAGGATCAAGAAGTTACCTCTTGTCTTCAAACTGGATTCATACTGGAGGAACTTCAGAGCTTAACAATACCAAATTCGGTAATCCCTCCCAATGCTAAATTTCTCTCTTATGAAAATATGAAAAAGAGTGTTGTTTTTCCCCGCAGCTATGAAACATCCATGGGTGAATGGAGCTCTAGCCATCACGGGTAAACTCTGCATGGAGGTAATGGATCTTAAGCAGCAAAATAATAGGCTCGAGGAGGAGAATCGCATCCTAAGGGGCATCATCACCAAGAATATCACATCATCACCTCCAAAGAAAGAGACATAAATACATGGGTATGGGCACTCCCCTTGACAACTACCAAGCTTGGGGGGAGGTGCCCTGGTATCGTATCACCATCACACCTTTATATTTATAGTTTTTGTTAGTTCGATCCTTTTGGTTATATCTTGATCTAGTAGAATAAAGTTTTTAGTATGATCTAGCTTTGAGTTTTGTTTCGAGATCTATCTATGTAATCGAGTCTGTGGGTTATATATAATAGAGAGTTGTTCTGAGTTGAGGGCTTTGCTTTCTTGCTATGATCTTGAGGGAATTACATAAAAGAAAGAATAAAAAGAAATAATAAGATCATATATTGATCTTATGGAGAGTAATGACTTCACATATAAAGAGTATAAAGAGTATGATGAATAAAATTTATTGAGAGTTGACAAACATAGTTTTAGTCATTGTTGCAATTAATAGGAAGTAATAAAGAAAGACAGGCTTCACATATAAATATACTATATTGGGCATCTTTTGTAATTGTGAACACCCATTAAAACATGACGTGCTAAAAAGTTGATGTTGGACAAGGAAGACAACATAATGGGTTATGTTTTCTTATATCCGAATAGAAGTTATATTGTCATGGATTCTCCAACATGTTGAGCATGTCCTTCTCTCTCATGCTAGCCAAATTCTTTACACCAAGTAGAGATACTACTTCTGCTTCCAAACATCCCTTAAACCAATTTTGCCATGAGAGTCCACCATACCTACCTATGGATTGAGTAAGATCCTTAAAGTAAGTTGTCATCGGTGCAAGCAATAACAATTGCTCTCCAAACATGTATGATCTATTAGTTTGAAGAAAATAAGCTTTATACGAACTTGTGATATGGAAGAAATAAAAACGACAGACTGCATAATAAAGTTCTTTATCACAAATGGAAATATAAAGTGACGTTTTCTGCATTAAGATTTTGTGCATCCAACCATAAAAGTGCATGACAACCTATGCTTCCCTCTCCGAAGGGCCTATATTTTACTTTTATCTTCTACCCTTATACAAGAGTCATGGTGATCTTCACCTTTCCCTTTTACACTTTTTCTTTTGGCAAGCGCTATGTGTTGGAGAGATCCATATATATATTCGGATGTAGGTTATCATAAAGTATTATTGTTGACATTACCCTTGAGGTAAAAGGAATTGGGAGGCGAAACTATAAGCCCCTATCTTTCTCTGTGTCCGATTGAAGCTTTGAACCCATAATTATCGCATGAGTGTTAGCCAGTGTGAAAGACTAAATGATAGTTAATATATGGACTTGCTGAAAAGCTCTTATATTGACTCTTTCCGATGTTATGATAAAATTGCAATTGCTTCCATGACTAAGATCATAGCTTGTTAGTTTTCAATAAAGTTTCTGATTCATAATTTACCTTGTGAACGAATTGTTACTTTAGCATAAGAAATTATATGACATTATATGTTGTTGTTCTAAAGATGATCATGATGTCCTCATGTCCGTATTTTCTTTTATCGACACCTCTATCTCTAAACATGTGGACATATTTTTTGATTTCGGCTTTCGCTTGAGGACAAGCGAGGTCTAAGCTTGGGGAGTTGATATGTCCATTTTGCATCATGCTTTTATATCGATATTTATTGCATTTATGGGCTGTTATTTCACATTGTATTACAATACTTATGCCTTTTCTCTCTTATTTTATAAGGTTTACATGAAGAGGGAGAATGGCGGCAGCTGGAATTTTGGACTGGAAAAGGGGCAAATATCAGATACCTATTCTGCAAAACTCCAAGAGTCCTGAAACTTCACGGAGAATTATTTTAGAATATATAAAAAGATTGGGCGAAGAAAGCGCCAAAGGGGGGCCACCTGCCATCCACAAGGGTGGGGGCGCGCCCCCTGCCTTGTGGGCCACCTGGCAAGCCCCTAATGCCCATCTTCTGCTATATGGCGTGTTTTGACCTGGAAAAATTAGAAGGAAGGTTTCGGGACGAAGCGTTGCTGTCTCGAGGCAGAACTTGGGCATAACCAATCTAGGGCTCCGATGGAGCTCTTCTGTCGGGGAAACTTCCCTCCCGGAGGGGGAAATCATCGTCATTGTCATCACCAACGATCCTCTCATCGAGAGGGGATCAATCAACATCAACATCTTCACCAGCACCATCTCCTCTCAAACCCTAGTTCATCTCTTGTATCCGACCTTTGTCTCAAAACCTCAGATTGGTACATGTGGGTTGCTAGTAGTGTTGATTACTCCTTGTAGTTGATGCTAGTTGGTTTATTTGGTGGAATATCATATGTTCAGATCCTTAATGATAATTAATACTCCTTTGATTATGAATATGAATATGCTTTGTGAGTAGTTACATTTGTTCCTGAGGACATGGGAGAAGTCTTCTTATAAGTAATCATGTGAATTTAGTATTCGTTCGATATTTTGATGAGATGTATGTTGTCTCTCCTCTAGTGGTGTTATGTGAACATCGACTACATGACACTTCACCATGATTTGGGCCTACGGGGAGGAATTGGGAAGTAATAAGTAGATTATGGGTTGCTAGAGTGACAGAAGCTTAAACCTTAGTTTATGTGTTGCTTCGTAAGGGGCTGATTTGGATCCATATGTTTCATGCTATGGTTAGATTTATCTTAATTCTCCTTTTATAGTTGCGGATGCTTGCGAGAGAGGTTAATCATAATTCGGAGGCTTGTCCAAGGAAGGGCAGCACCCAAGCACCGGTCCACCCACAAATCAAATTATCAAAGTAACGAACGTGAATCATATGAGCATGATGAAATTTAGATTTACAGTAATTCCCATGTGTCCTCGGGAGCGCTTTGCTTTATATAAGAGTTCATCCAGGCTTGACCTTTGCTACAAAAAGGATTGGGCCACCTTGATGCACCTTAGTTACTTTTGTTACTTGTTACCCGTTATGAATTATCTTATCATAAAACTATTTGTTACCGATAATTTCAGTGCTTGCAGAGAATACCTTGCTGAAAACCGCTTGTCATTTCCTTCTGTTCCTCGTTGGGTTCGACACTCTTACTTATCGGAAGGACTACGATAGATCCCCTATACTTCTGGGTCATCAGACGCCAACCCCTACTTTGCTTCATGGAGAGGTTCTCCCACATTGCTCCATTGTCCTTTCTGCATACATGAGTGCTTGAAAGTAACACCATTGCATTTCATATGGAGAGATTTTTCATACGCTTCATGTTCATGTTATAGTTGGGGATTTTTAATTATAGAACTTTGTTTTTGAATTCCAATGATGAGCTTCCTCAAACTCTCTAGGTGTCCATGAACAAGTGAAGTTGGATGCGCACCCCACAAGGTTATTTGGAGAGCATTCATACATTCATAGATATAGTGCATCTATTGCATGGAAATCCCTACACCTTGCATTGGCATTTACTATTAGGCCTCTCCATTGCCTAATGATCGGCTGTGCTGATGCAAAAGTTTCTCCACATTTTGATTTCCTATAAGCGTCCATCATTATTCTCTTTTTTCATTTAATTGCAAATATCAAGGCTCGCGCTCAAGTATATCAAAAGTGTTGATTGATTAAACTAGGAGGTTGCATTGTTGATGTGCTTGACTAAAACTCTAGTCGACTTATGATAAAATCATTTCTAATACATTGAAGAATTAGCATACTATGCTTTCATGACACACTTGGAATTCTCTCTAAACCTAAAGGCATTAGGGAATTTGAGATGAGTGCATTGATCAATGAAAAATGAGAGTGATTTGACTTGCACTTTTTGATGTTACTTGTCTTTTTTCAACTATAGATTATTGTATTTCATCACTATTCTTTGAAGTCATACTCAAGTTACATCAGATTGATTATAATTTATGTTAGTAGCATTTACAATCAAAAATTATGTTGTTATGATCTACCTACTCGAGGACGAGTATGGGTTAAGCTTGGAATGCTAATAAGTTTCAAAAGTATCTATAATTTTCTATTGTTTTATGTTATGTTTATATATTTTGGCATAGTTTTAGCACCAATTTTATTATTTTCTAGACTAACCTATTAACATAGTGCCCCATGCTAATTGATGTCTTGTGCATGTTTTTGGACTTTTTGGACAATCAATTTTACGGAGTTCCAAAAATTTCAGAAAAAGTTTTGAGTCACGAAGCTTCCAGAGGACCCGGGCCCCACCTAGGGGAGCCTTGTAGGCCCTACGTGATCGAGGGTGGCCACATGGGCCCCTTGGTGGTCCGCTGCACCGCCTCTCAACACTTGTATTTTCGTTTTGCTCAAAAACCATAACCTTCGAGGAGTTTCTCTGTTTCCACCGCTACACCTCTCTGGTCTGAAGCGATACAATCTGGATGTCTTGTCTGGTACTCCGCCGAAGGGGGAAATCATCTCAATGTCCCTCTCATCAACTTGAAGGCCACCATGATCTCTCGTGATTAGTTTCCTTTGGAATATGGGTCCATAGAAACAGCTAGATAGTTTTTGCTCACTTGCCTCACTTGGGTTGCCTACATGATTGTGATCCATCTGATATATTTTGTTGTGTTGTTTGTTGCAATGGGATGAATTATCACTTTATGATCGGATCTATCCATGAATTCTTCAGAGATCAATTTCGTTTTTTTGCTACATAATTCTTATTCATATACGCTCTCCGATCTATTTGTCTTTCTTTGGCCAAGTTTGGTTGATGATCTCCAAGAGGTTGGAAGAACGCAAGGTGAAGACAATATAACATCTACTTCATGTCATCATACCTAATGTATTAGTCTGTTTTGTTACTTAATACTTTAAGATGCATGTTGGATAGCGGTCTTGGATGGAGTGTTAGCTACTAATGTAGTTGGATAACGCTTTGTAGATGTTTGGACATGATGCTCATATGTAGTTAACAATGACTCCAAAGCAGATATCAAGAATGTATATAACCAAGATGGAGGCGGCCAAGGCAACTGACCAAGGGGCTAATATAGGCGACCCCTCAAGGAAGTAGGGACATGTTCAATTCAAGCCAAAAGCACCCAGGCCTCGAGATCCATCAGATGAGCTTACCGGATCAGATTTGATCTGATCTAGTCATCATGCCTAGATTGTTCAATGCCAACTCGTCAAGGTAAGCCCCCACTCGGCAAGCACATCTTGTACCCGATCATTGTAACCCCTTGGTGATATAATTTCAGAAAAGAAGGATCAGGGTTGTTGCTGGCCACGTAAGGTCGTGAACCAAGGTAAAACAATCTATTGGAAAAAAATCGACACCTAGTGGGCGCTTAGTTACGATTAGGCGCTATGCCACGGCAAAACGTCTCGTCTAGGGCATAAGTAGTAGTCTAGGTTGTGCAAGCAATGAGATGTCTACTCGAATGAAAAATCCTATCATGTTGTGTTCACGGGCCAAATGTGCCATATTCCAATAGCGGTAGCTAATAATTTTTTCATTTACATGTTACGAAATTCATGTATATGCACATAAAATACCGAGAGCCCTGATAGTCAAAACTACAATACTGCCCAGACCACGCTTATGGTAATTTATTGTCGCCTAGGCGCCAGGCGATGGTCCACTATCTCGCTTACGCCTAGCGTATTTTTTCAACCTTCTAAAACTCATGCCTCATGTCCATCTGGTAAACTAATATTATGTCCCATTGTCATACAAATAATGTGTGGTTCCTGCATTGTTGCTAGGTACTTGATGAAGCATATCTCGGCACCCTTTGTGGTACTATCAAGGAGGAAGATGTGTCATGAGAATTTGTTTTACTTAAACTTTTTATATGGTCATTGAGGGTAAACCTAAGAAATGGTTCGATGAACTGCCACATCATTAAATCACCACCTGGGATGAGTGCACCAATAAACTCATGCATAAATTCTTTCCCAAATAAAAAATAGCAGGACTTCACAAAGAAATGGCGCACTTCCAACAGAAGATAGGATAAAGCTTCTCACAAGATCGGGGGAGATTTTGAAAACTTTGCACCAATACCCTAATGATGGCTTTACCAATCATTTTATAATTCATATATTTTACCATGGACTTGCTGACGAATTAAAATGTATACTTGATTGTTATGCAGGAGGAATATTTATGTCTTTTACTATGGTATAATGAAGAAATTTAACCATCGGCCCGAGGAAAGGTTTACTATAGTAAACACATTGAGAGTTTCAAGGACGCAATGAGCAGTGAATGTAAAAATGTGCAAACTCAATATCTTTTTTAGAAAAGGAGGATTAACCCCGACCTCTGCATCTGGGCGATACATACGGTCACTTTATTAATTATTTTCATAAGACATTACAAAATCATACAAAAGCAAGACTAAAGCCACCGTCTAAGCAACAACTGTCGCTACACCTATCCAATTGTTGAAGGGGCGCAGATAGTCTGGGCCTAATACTAAAGAGACATCGCAGCCAAACCTAACCATCTAAGACCTGAGGTTCCAATCAGGACGCATGTCGTGTATGGAGCACCTACCAGTCGGGCGCACTCCTCAACCAGGACGCCTGCCGAGTATGAGGCCGCCGCAGCCACCTGCCACCAATCCATCTCTACAGTTGTACTGTTGCATGTACCTTGCCAGGGCTCTCTGCCATCGATGCCACCACGACGCCTGACAGCGTCATCCTCCTGCGCGAGTCCATCCTCCCACAGCGAACTCCGAATCTGCACTGCGCCACGCCGTCAAGATCCGTCGCCATCAGTGTGTAGGATGAAGCACCGCTCCACCAAAGAATCCGTCCTTTGGTCCCTCGATCACGTGTGTACCTCCAAGAATGATGCCCCCAAGGGAGGAACGACACCAGAGTGCCGCCGTCATCCGATCATCCGATCTAGGGTTTCCCCCGGAGATAGCAGAGAGTGGCCTGCAACTTCTCCGCGGTGATGCCTTCAAGAAGGGAACGACGCAGATAGCGCCGCCACCGCCGGCCTTAGCAGAAGCCGAAGGAAAGTTTTCATCCATATCAGTTCGAAGGGATCCAACTCTCGTGCAAGGGCTGCCGTCACTACCAGCACCACCAGGCAGACCCTGGAATACCGGCAGATCAGCGAGCCGCCGGCACCACCGCATCCAGATCGCTGGCCACGTCGGGCCGCCGCCATCCCCCACGCCGTCCGGGTCAGAGACGGAGCCGCCGACCGCGCACAGGGACCGCCGTCGCCTGCACACGCTGGAGCGCCGCCGAGAGACCAGCGCCCGCCACCGCTTGCCGAAGCCAACCTCCGCCCGAGCACTGGCGCCACCGTGGAGCCATCAGATCGAGGAGGAAGACGTCGCGCGCCGATCACCCTCGCGGACCCCGCCGCACGCCCGAGCGCCGGCGCCACCACGGTGCCATCAGATCGGGAGGAGGAGGTGCCCGCGCCTCGCCGCCCCGCGCGGACCACGTCGCCGGCAGCGCCGCGCAGGGGAGCCCCGCCTAGATCCGCCGGCGGCCCGACCTGCCGCCGAGCCGAGCGCCGCTGCGAGGGCCGGCCGTCCCGCGCCGCCCAGGAGAACCTCGCGAGGAGGGAGGGAGCCCCGCCGCCACTGACGCACGCGCGGGCTTTGCCCAGTGGCGTCCCCTGGCGGCGGCGAGGGAGAAGGAAGGCGAGAAAGGGGAGCGGCGGCGGTAAGGTTCCGCCCGGGCCGCTCGCAGGAGCCTGCAAACTCAATATGCTGTACCAGGAGACATAGATCTCTTCAATATCTATGAACGGAGAGATGAACTGTATGAAACACTGCAAAGCTTCAAGGGATATCAAGAGGAAGTCAACAGAGAGCTCCGCAGGTGTCCTTGTTGCAAGCTCCGCGCCAGTGAATCAGCTCAATGCGGTTCACAAAGAACCACCATATAACTACAAAATGGACATGCAGGTACGAAGAACCTGCTGACAGGGCAGAATTTTTAATTTGTTCCAAAGTAAAATCCGTAAATATGTTAGATGGTCGAAAGTCCTGTTCTGATCCTGAGCTCAACCATCTATATTTAAGATGACTGAGATTTTTCGTATGTCTTGGTCGTTCAAGAGAAGTGCAGCTGTAGTTTGGTGTGAGGTGCAACTTGCACTTCTCACATGGTTGTTTCTCAACTGATATCGCACTTTTCAAAAGAAAAAATACATGAGAAAATCTTAGACAACTTAATAGTATTAACAAAGGTGTGGCTAGGTCTCTCAGTCAAGTGACATAGTATGCAAGCGAGGAAAAGAAAAGACTAAAAAAATTAACACGGATCTCAATGCACAATTCACGGATATAGCATCGACTGGGATTTAACGGAGTCTCAGTCGACCGAGACTTAGCAAAACAAATCCAACTTACACTGTCTAATAGACACATACCCCTCCTCCCACACGTTCTCAAGAATATTAGCCGCTTTAGCATGTTATTTTCTGGTTTGTAGGCACTTTGCCTCAAGATCACTAGAGACATGTTATGGAATAGCTAGAGCACAGGCACAAATATGGTGATCATTTGAGGTCATGATTTAAATATTTGTGACCACGGCTAAATGACCAATTGTAGTACGTTAGTAGCATAGCAAGGATGATGGATGATGCACAGAGAGCTATGGGAACCAGATGCATGGGTCAGTGGCCTACTAGAACTGTAGGACATGGCTGCACTTGCATTGCACACATACCCAAACATACCATACCATATCTTATCTTCCTTGATGATGAGCAGTCGTAGCAGCACATTAAATATGACAGTCGTAGTATATTTGTATAAGGTTGGGTTTGGCCAAATGCAATAAGGAGACGAACTACTGTACTGGTATTGCATCCCTAGGAGAATGTTTTTGTGGGCTCCAAAGAATTGGAGCACTTGTTTTATATAGTAAAAATGGTACTCCTAGAATTCAAGGAAAACAAAAGTTAGAAAAGAGGCCAGGTACTCTGGGCAGGATGCAAGGGGCGTGCAAGATGGTGATGAGGATAGGATGTGGTACCTACTGGCTTAGAAAAATGCCATGGTCTCATGGATCGTACAAACGAGCACGCCATGCACTCACAAATGATCTAGCATATGATAATGTCTCGTGTGTGTGTCTAGAGAGAGAGAGAGAGAGAGAGAGAGAGAGAGAGAGAGAGAGAGAGAGAGAGGGTGAAGGTGCTTGTCATACATACATATTCTCTCTTTCTCCATTCCGCTGCTTTTCTCCTCCTACCGCTAGTGCTTTTCATGGCTGGAAGATTCTTGGCTTTGGGATGATGGCGAGATACGACATCTCAGAGGTAGCCTGCCTGCTACAAGCAAAGAGCACACAAGGAGGGGGTAGATATGTGTCGACAGGTATGCAGGGAAAAAAATACATATTGCGAATGATGAGGGAAATATGTCTATATTTTAATGTATTTTGTATAATATAAACAACAATAAAATACACATTACAAGTTGTTCTAAGCCCTGGATTAATCAGGAATCACGATGTGAATGAACAAATCAAGAAAACACGCCTGCTACTAGGTCAGCACAGCAAACCGATCTAGTATATCTCATTATCTCTTGCACGGACTCTGCAGCCTGCACAGTGTGTCAAACCGACTGTAGAGCAATGCGTTGAGTGTTGACTGACTGACGAGTCATGATGCCAATCTTCCATGCATTGAATGAACCTTTGCAACATCCATTCACCCACATACTACTGCATGGTCCGATGCATGCATGCAAAATCCGAAGACAAAACAAGAGTCTGGCCAATGCCAGTCTACTTGTATTCAACCCGAACGATGTACAAAAAAGAAGGTGCATCCGTGCAGATTCTACATGAACAACTTCATATGAAATTCACACAAGGAACACCCTCGGAAACGAGAGATTCAATTGGAGAAGATAAATAGTTACTTAATCTGTGTACTCAGCTGTGTTAGCCCCCCAAGTCTGATCACCACACACATGAACAAACACCAAGAAATTAAGAAGAAGGAAGGCCAAGAACAGTAGAAAAACCAAACGCAACCAAAAGAGAGATCAAACGCCATATGTAACACTAATCACCAACACCGCTTATTAACTCCCTTGTCTCTACCCCTATCATCTCCACATGCTGACAACCGCGTGTGCATGAGCCATGCATGCATGTACGGCGGCTGGGCTAGCTGTTGCCATCCTACCACGAACCACCGCCGCCGCCGCCACCGCCACCGCCGGCGTCATTGCTGCTGCCATTCCCGATCATGCTGTTATTCCAGAACCCCAGGGTCTCATGGCCACCGCCGCCGCCGCCTTGGTCTTTGCTGTGCTCAAACTGATCACCGCCACTTGCACCTCCTCCACTTGGGTTCGCACCCGGCTTCAAGTCCTCGAACGGGAACAGCATCCTTCCCGTTGCGCTCTCCTGCGCCCCCTGCAACCCAGCGCCGTATCCCCCGGCGTCGCCACCTCCTCCCGTGTCCAGCGAGAACCCCAGCATGTTCTGAACCTGCTGCTGCTGTTGCTGGTGGTGGTGGTGCTGCTGCTGCTGTTGATGATGCTGATGCTGCAGCGGCATGCGGAACTCGCCAAGCGCGAACCCCGCGGCCGCGTACTCCGGCGGCATCCCGAGCTGCACCTGCGGCATCGGTACGTAGCAGCCGGTGCTCCTCAGCAGCTCCATCGCCGAAAACGCGCCCATGCCCCTCCCGCCACCCGCGCCGTTGGCCGCCATGGCGCCTCCCGGGTTGCAGACGCTGCTGCTCTCCAGGCTAGGGAACGCCGCGAACTCGGACGGGTGCAAGACGCGGCCGTGGTGGTGCGGGAACGCCAGGTTGAGGTCGTGCGCGCCCTCGTGCATCAGCTTCGGGTTCTTGGCCGCCATCCCGCCGACGGGGACCGTCCCGGACGACGCCGCCGAGGTGGAGACGGCGCCCGCCGCGGACGACACCACCGAGGACGATGATCTCTTGTTCTTCCGTGAGCCGCCGCCGACGGGCACGTTCCGGAGCGAGCCGCCCTCGGTCCAGTAGCGGCGGCACGTCTTGCAGAAGTAGCGCGGCTGCTGGAGGCTGTAGTTGTTGTAGTAGCAGAACTTGGTGTTGGTGGAGTTGCACCTCGGGCAGTTGATGGCCTTCTCCTTCTGCGGCCGCGCCGCCTTCCGCTCGGTGGAGCCCGTCCCGGCCGCCGCGCCAGCTCCTGCTGCCGGCGGGCCAGGAACGGGAGCCCTCTGGGCTTCTGCGCCAGACGGCGGCGCCGGCTGTGGGTTCGGGTTCCCATTAGAATTAGGATTAGGATTTGGGTTTCCAGCCATGATCATCTCCTCCATGGGCTTCACGAGCCCTAGCCCCTGTTGACGAACACATATTGCACCTCATTAGTAGATATCACAAAGGCAAACCCCAGACGTTAGGGCAAGTAAGAACTACTAGTAATAAGCCAAGAACATGCTGTATATGGGAAAATGGATGGGGGTATGACATGACTATGAGAGCCTGAGGTGTGAGGATGATTCTTATGGTTATGGTACAACAAAGAACCAAGCAAATGGATACAAAGTGAGATTAAAGGGAGGGGAAAAGGAGAATGAAAAAGGTTTGGGGAAAAAGGAGACGAAAAGATGAGAGAGAAACACACCACCACCACCACACAAAACTCAACTTTGTTTGTAGGGTTGCGCTTGTGGCAGTACTGCTGCTGCTGCTACATCATCCAAGACATGGCTGCTCTTTTGATGCAAGGCGCCGGAGGAAAGAGAAGGGGAAAGAAAGCTAGGGGAAAAGAGAGATGAAAAGATGAAAAGGATGAGGGGAAAGGATAAGAAAGAAAGGCAAAGAAAAGCGGTGCGTGCCCGTGTATGCGCCTTTCGAGGATTAAAAGCGGAGGCAGGGGAGAATTAAAGGCCCCGAGCCCTGAGCTCGACGCCAACGGAGAAGACAACACGCGGACAGAAGAGAAGGGGGGAGAAGAGAGACATAGATGGCCATACATGGATAGATCTGCGCCAGAAACAAAAGGTTGGCCATGGCGGTTCCCAAGAAGAGAAAAGGCGCCCAAAATCGTCATATCCCATCAGGGAAAGCGAGCGTGAAGATCAAGGGCACGGTAAAAAGATAGTCGACCAAGAAGGCAAGAACACAGCAGCAAGATCCACAAGAACAGAAGCGATCCGGCCAGCCCGAGGCGGGAGATCTTGCATGCATCGCATGGCCCTAGATGCGTACCGATGTTGTAGTAACCTGAATTTGAGGTGCTCGTCTGTATCAGCTTACCTGGTGCCACTGGGCAGCATCCATCCAAGGATCGATCCCAATTGCTGCTCCTGCTCAACAAAAATCCTCGCCGATCAGGAGGAGAGAGCGACGAGCGGGGCGAGGAGAGGAGGAGCAGCTAGATGTCGTCCGGAGCACACGGAAGAGAGAGAGGAAGGAATGTCTTGTGGATGACCGTAGTGGGATTGCTCGCCCTTCTCTCTCCTCCATATGTCATGAGATAGTGGGATTCTTTTTCTCAGTAGTTGTATTTTTTATGTCTCCGGACTAGAGAAGAGCAGGGGAGGAGGAGGAAGAGGGAGGGAAATTGCTGCGCGGCTAGCATGTTTTTTTGCCTTCTGAATGACGCTGATGAGCGCTGTTGTCCTTCGTTGGTCGCGGAAGTTTGTCCGCGTGTAGGCTTCCAAGTGTGTTTTGTGTTGTTGCGAGTTTTGGTGCCGTTCGCAGAGGACTTCGGAGTTCGGACGAGTCGGTGAGAAACTAGTCAACCCAAGGGCAGGGGGCAGGGCCAGGGGCGCGGCTCTGATCGGCGTTATCGTCCTTGGGGCCACGCACGTGCGTGGGACGCCCTGCCACGTGCGGGCAACTAACCAGTGTGTTTCTAGTGTTTAGCAGTGAGTGTGAGCAGCGTAGGTACTGGACTGACCGGCTTGGACTCCACCTCCTTCATTTCGAATGCGTAGCAAATATTAACAAATTTTAAGTGCAGTGTTCGTAAAAGTTAGAGCAATTTTAATGGAACGACCCATTCCATCCATTCGCTTCCGTTTGGATACACGCGGACAAAAGTGAAGGCCCAACACGCCGATCCAAAATCAAATCGTATCCGTTTCGTGTCCGCGCCGATCCATTTTTGGCTTAAAATTGCGCCTGGAATGCGTCGGTGCGGACACGCCGCGCGCCTCCTCGCTGTCTGTCGCGTCCCCACCTGGCGGCCGTCCAACTATCACGGTCAACATTATTTATGACGACCGCCCACCTTGAACCCACGCGTCAGCGACAGCGGTCGTCCTTTTTTAAGCCAGGCGTGCGGCGGGGCCGTCCTCATCCAGTGCCACTTGCCCCCGTCCCCATCTGGCCACCCATGCCCCCACGTCGGCGACAACCCTAGCCACCGCCAGCATGGGCTTCTTCTCCGGCATCGGCAGCAACGGAAAGGGCAAGGCCCCCGCCGCCATTCCCCCTCCCTCCCCGCCCTCCCCGCCCTCCCCGCGCCGCCGCGCGCTCCCCGGCAGAGGCAGCACATCAGTGTGCCGGTGCACCGGACCGAGTAGCGCTGGCAGCACCGCGTGCCTCTGTCGTACCCCGACGCGACGCTGCCGCATGACTGGCATTTGGATCCGGAGAGGATCCTAGTGCCGCCGGCGCCGCGGACGGCAAGGGCCCATGCGGAGGAGGTGCGGCGCCGGCGGGCGTTGCTGAAGCCGGAGCAGCGCGACGAAGCGCACTACGCCGTCGACTCGCCCAGCTGGGCTCGGTGGTTCGCCTTCGAGGACGAGGAGGCGAGGCGACACGGCGTCCGTGGCGTCGACCGCAGCCTGCCGCCGCCCCTGCTCGTCGTCTGCGACGAGAACCAGGAGGCCGAGGCCGCCTATCAGGCGGCAATTAAGGAGAGCGAGGAGGAGGAGCGGTGGAGGGAGGCAGATGAGGCGGCTTTTCAGGCTGCCATGGCGGAGGCCATAGTCCTCTCCGCGGCGGGCGACTGCGTCGTGCCGCCGGTGACCCCGCCCAAAGCCGAGCCGGAGGAGCCGGCCCCCTCGAGCGTTACTCCTGGACCGGAGTAATGCGTGAGTGGGTCAGCGCTCCACCGATCTGGCTCGGTGCGACGGAGAAGCAGGAGGCGGCCTACCTCGACCACTGGCGCCACGTTCGGCTCGCCGAGAAGCGCTAGGAGAGCGAGCGCCTGCAGATGCTCGAGCGCGAGGCCGAAGAGGAGGCACGCCAGGTGCAGGCAGCGGCGGCGCAGCCTGACATCGCCGCCCTCTGGAACACGGCGTTCCCCTGGGCCGGTGCTACGCCGACGCTGATCGACCTCATCGGCCCCGACGCAGACGCCGCCGCCGACGAGGACGCCTAGGGCAGCGCGTCGTCTAGTTTTTAGTTTTTTATGTTAACTAATGTAATGTGGACTTTCGCCGGCCTTCATGGCCGGCTTTTATGTTTAATTAAATGCATGTGTTTATTTTTAAAATGCTTTTAAATTTTTTTTGGCACGTCAACAAAATGGGTCGGACCAGCATTGGGCGCTCGCGCCGACCCAAACACAGCTCCGGACGTTTGTGTCCGCCGGGCCGACCCAAACAAACAAAAAGCAGACAAAATCGCCATCCGTTTGGGTCAGCCTGTTGGAGTTGCTCTTACAAGCCGGTGGCTTGGGCTCTTCATAGTTTTTTTTTTGAAATATCCAGCTGTTGGAAATATGCCCTAGAGGCAATAATAAAAGCATTATTATTATATTTCCTTGTTCATGATAATTGTCTTTATTCATGCTATAATTGTGTTATCCGGAGATCGTAATACATGTGTGAATAACAGACACCAACATGTCCCTAGTGAGCCTCTAGTTGACTAGCTCGTTGATCAACATCTAGTCATGGTTTCCTGACTATGGACATTGGATGTCATTGATAACGAGATCACTGTTGGGGAACGCAGTAATTTCGAAAAATTTCCTACGCACACGCAAGATCATGGTGATGCACAGCAACGAGAGGGGAGAGTGTTGTCTACGTACCAACGCAGACCGACTGCGGAAGCGATCACACAACATAGAGGAAGTAGTCGTACGTCTTCTTCCCGATCCGACCGATCCAAGCACCGTTACTCCGGCACCTCCGAGTTCTTAGCACACGTTCTGCTCGATGACGTTCCTCGGGCTCCGATCCAGCAAAGCGTCGAGGAAGAGTTCCGTCAGCACGACGGCGTGATGACGATCTTGATGTACTACCGACGCAGGGCTTCGCCTAAGCACTGTAACGGTACGATCGAGGTGGAATTTGGTGGCAGGGGGCACCGCACACGGCTAAGGAACGATCTCAAGGATCAACTTGTGTGTCTTGGGGTGCCCCCTGCCCCCGTATATAAAGGTTGGAGGAGGGGGAGCCGGCCGGCCAGGGAGAGGAGGCGCAGGGGAGTCATACTCCCACCGGGAGTAGGACTCCTCCCTCTAATCCTAATCCTATTAGGACTCCCGGGGGGAAAAGGAGAGAGAAGGGGGGCCGGCCCCCTATCCTAGTCCTACTAGGACTTGGGGAAAGGGGGGGGGCGCCGGCCAGCTTGTGGGCTTCCCTTTTCTCTTTTCCACTAAGACCCAATAGGCCCATTAGTCTCCCGGGGGGTTCCGGTAACCCTCCCGGTATTCCGGTAAAATCCCGATTTTACCCGGAACACTTCCTATGTCCAAACATAGGCTTCCAATATATCAATCTTTACGTCTCGACCATTTCGAGACTCCTCGTCATGTCCGTGATCTCATCCGGGACTCCGAACAACCTTCGGTACATCAAAATGCATAAACTCATAATAACTGTCATCGTAACGTTAAGCGTGCGGACCCTACGGTTCGAGAACAATGTAGACATGACCGAGACACGTCTCCGGTCAATAACCAATAGCGGGACCTGGATGCCCATATTGGCTCCTACATATTCTACGAAGATCTTTATCGGTCAGACCGCATAACAACATACGTTGTTCCCTTTGTCATCGGTATGTTACTTGCCCAAAATTCGATCGTCGGTATCCAATACCCAGTTCAATCTCGTTACCGGCAAGTCTCTTTACTCGTTCCGTAATACATCATCTCACAACTAACATATTAGTTGCAGTGCTTGCAAGGCTTATGTGATGTGCATTACCGAGAGGGCCCAGAGATACCTCTCCGATAATCGGAGTGACAAACCCTAATCTCGAAATACGCCAACCCAACATCTACCATTGGAGACACCTGTAGTACTCCTTTATAATCACCCAGTTACATTGTGACGTTTGGTAGTACCCAAAGTGTTCCTCCGGTAAACGGGAGTTGCATAATCTCATAGTTATAGGAACATGTATAAGTCATGAAGAAAGCAATAGCAACATACTAAACGATCGGGTGCTAAGCTAATGGGATGGGTCATGTCAATCAGATCATTCAACTAATGATGTGACCTCGTTAATCAAATAACAACTCTTTGTTCATGGTTAGGAAACATAACCATCTTTGATTAACGAGCTAGTCTAGTAGAGGCATACTAGTGACATTCTGTTGGTCTATGTATTCACACATGTATTATGTTTCCGGTTAATACAATTCTAGCATGAATAATAAACATTTATCATGATGTAAGGAAATAAATAATAACTTTATTATTGCCTCTAGGGCATATTTCCTTCAGTCTCCCACTTGCACTAGAGTCAATAATCTAGATTACACTGCAATGATTCTAACACCCATGGAGCCTTGGTGCTGATCATGTTTTGCTCGTGGAAGAGGCTTAGTCAACGGGTCTGCAACGTTCAGATCCGTATGTATCTTGCAAATCTCTATGTATCCCACCTGGACTAAATCCCGGATGGAGTTGAAGCGTCTCTTGATGTGTTTGGTCCTCTTGTGAAATCTGGATTCCTTTGCCAAGGCAATTGCACCAGTATTGTCACAGAAGATTTTCATTGGACCCGATGCACTAGGTATGACACCTAGATCGGATATGAACTCCTTCATCCAGACTCCTTCGTTTGCTGCTTCCGAAGCAGCTATGTACTCCGCTTCACATGTAGATCCCGCTACGACGCTTTGTTTAGAACTGCACCAACTGACAGCTCCACCGTTTAAAGTAAACACGTATCCGGTTTGCGATTTAGAATCGTCCGGATCGGTGTCAAAGCTTGCATCAACGTAACCTCTTACGGTGAGCTCTTTGTCACCTCCATATATGAGAAACATATCCTTAGTCCTTTTCAGGTATTTCAGGATGTTCTTGACCGCTGTCCAGTGATCCATTCCTGGATTACTTTGGTACCTCCCTGCTAAACTTATAGCAAGGCACACATCAGGTCTGGTACACAGCATTGCATACATGATAGAGCCTATGGCTGAAGCATAGGGAACATCTTTCATTTTCTCTCTATCTTCTGCAGTGGTCGGGCATTGAGTCTTACTCAATTTCATACCTTGTAACACAGGTAAGAACCCTTTCTTTGCTTGATCCATTTTGAACTTCTTCAAAATCTTGTCAAGGTATGTGCTTTGTGAAAGTCCAATTAAGCGTCTTGATCTATCTCTATAGATCTTTATGCCTAATATGTAAGCAGCTTCCCCGAGGTCTTTCATCGAAAAACTTTTATTCAAGTATCCCTTTATGCTATCCAGAAATTCTATATCATTTCCAATTAGCAATATGTCATCCACATATAATATCAGAAATGCTATAGAGCTCCCACTCACTTTCTTGTAAATACAGGCTTCTCCAAAAGTCTGTATAAAGCCAAATGCTTTGATCACACTATCAAAGCGTTTATTCCAACTCCGAGATGCTTGCACCAGTCCATAAATGGATCGCTGGAGTTTGCATACTTTGTTAGCTCCCTTTGGATCGACAAAACCTTCTGGTTGTATCATATACAACTCTTCTTCCAGAAATCCATTCAGGAATGCAGTTTTGACATCCATCTGCCATGTTTCATAATCATAAAATGCGGCAATTGCTAACATTATTCTGACGGACTTAAGCATCGCTACGGGTGAGAAGGTCTCATCGTAGTCAACTCCTTGAACTTGCCGAAAACCTTTCGCGACAAGTCGAGCTTTATAGAAAGTAATATTACCGTCAGCGTCAGTATTTTTCTTGAAGATCCATTTATTCTCAATTGCTTGCCGATCATCGGGCAAGTCAACCAAAGTCCATACTTTGTTTTCATACATGGATCCCATCTCAGATTTCATGGCCTCAAGCCATTTTGCGGAATCTGGGCTCACCATCGCTTCTTCATAGTTCGTAGGTTCATCATGATCTAGCATCATGACTTCCAGAACTGGATTACCGTACCACTCTGGTGCGGATCTCACTCTGGTTGATCTACGTGGTTCAGTAGTATCTTGTTATGAAGCTTCATGATCATCATCATTAGCTTCCTCACTGATTGGTATAGGTGTCGCAGAAACAGTTTTCTGTGATGTACTATTTTCCAATAAGGGAGCAGGTACAGTTACCTCGTCAAGTTCTACTTTCCTCCCACTCACTTCTTTCGAGAGAAACTCCTTCTCTAGAAAGTTTCTGAACTTAGCAACAAAAGTCTTGCCTTCGGATCTGTGATAGAAGGTGTATCCAATAGTTTCCTTTGGATATCCTATGAAGACACACTTCTCCGATTTGGGTTCGAGCTTATCAGGTTGAAGTTTTTTCACATAAGCATCGCAGCCCCAAACTTTAAGAAACGACAACTTTGGTTTCTTGCCAAACCATAGTTCATAAGGTGTCGTCTCAACGGATTTTGATGGTGCCCTGTTTAACGTGAATGCGGCCGTCTCTAAAGCATAACCCCAAAACGATAGCGGTAAATCAGTAAGAGACATCATAGATCGCACCATATCTAGTAAAGTACGATTACGACGTTCGGACACACCATTACGTTGTGGTGTTCCGGGTGGCGTGAGTTGCGAAACTATTCCACAATTTTTCAAATATACACCAAACTCGTAACTCAAATATTCTCCTCCACGATCAGATCGTAGAAACTTTATTTTCTTGTTACGATGATTTTCAACTTCACTCTGAAATTCTTTGAACTTTTCAAATGTTTCAGACTTATGTTTCATTAAGTAGATATACCCATATCTGCTTAAATCATCTGTGAAGGTGAGAAAATAACGATATCCGCCACGAGCCTCAATATTCATCGGACCACATACATCGGTATGTATGATTTCCAATAAATCTGTTGCTCTCTCCATAGTACCGGAGAACGGTGTTTTAGTCATCTTGCCTATGAGGCACGGTTCGCAAGTACCAAGTGATTCATAATCAAGTGGTTCCAAAAGCCCATCAGTATGGAGTTTCTTCATGCGCTTTACACCGATATGACCTAAACGGCAGTGCCACAAGTAAGTTGCACTATCATTATTAACTTTGCATCTTTTGGCTTCTACATTATGAATATGTGTATCACTATCTTCGAGATTCAACAAGAATAGACCACTCTTCAAGGGTGCATGACCATAAAAGATATTATTCATATAAATAGAACAACCATTATTCTCTGATTTAAATGAATAACCGTCTAGCATTAAACAAGATCCAGATATAATGTTCATGCTCAACGCTGGCACCAAATAACAATTATTTAGGTCTAATATTAATCCCGAAGGTAGATGTAGAGGTAGCGTGCCGACCGCGATCACATCGACTTTGGAACCGTTTCCCACGCGCATCGTCACCTCGTCCTTTGCTAGCGTCCGCTTATTCTGTAGTCCCTGTTTCGAGTTGCAAATATTAGCAACAGAACCAGTATCAAATACCCAGGTGCTACTGCGAGCTCTAGTAAGGTACACATCAATAACATGTATATCACATATACCTTTGCTCACTTTGCCATCCTTCTTATCCGCCAAATACTTGGGGCAGTTCCGCTTCCAGTGACCAGTCTGCTTGCAGTAGAAGCACTCAGTTTCAGGCTTAGGTCCAGACTTGGGTTTCTTCTCCTGAGCAGCAACTTGCTTGCTGTTCTTCTTGAAGTTTCCCTTCTTCTTCCCTTTGCCCTTTTTCTTGAAACTAGTGGCCTTGTTGACCATCAACACTTGATGCTCCTTCTTGATTTCTACCTCCGCAGCTTTCAGCATTGCGAAGAGCTCGGGAATAGTCTTGTTCATCCCTTGCATATTATAGTTCATCACGAAGCTCTTGTAGCTTGGTGGCAGTGATTGGAGAATTCTGTCAATGACGCAATCATCTGGAAGATTAACTCCCATCTGAATCAAGTGATTATTATACCCAGACATCTTGAGTATATGCTCACTGACAGAACTGTTCTCCTCCATCTTACAGCTATAGAACTTATTGGAGACTTCATATCTCTCAATTCGGGCATTTGCTTGAAATATTAACTTCAACTCCTGGAACATCTCATATGCTCCATGACGTTCAAAACGTCGTTGAAGTCCCGATTCTAAGCCGTAAAGCATGGCACACTGAACTATTGAGTAGTCATCAGCTTTGCTCTGCCAGACGTTCATAACATCTTGCGTTGCTCCAGCAGCAGGCCTGTCACCCAGCGGTGCTTCCAGGACGTAATTCTTCTGTGCAGCAATGAGGATAATCCTCAGGTTACGGACCCAGTCCGTGTAATTGCTACCATCATCTTTCAACTTTGCTTTCTCAAGGAACGCATTAAAATTCAACGGAACAATAGCACGAGCCATCTATCTACAATTAACATAAACAAGCAAGATACTATCAGGTACTAAGTTCATGATAAGTTTAAGTTCAGTTAATCAAATTACTTAGGAACTCCCACTTAGATAGACATCCCTCTAATCCTCTAAGTGATCACGTGATCCAAATCAACTAAACCATAACCGATCATCACGTGAGATGGAGTAGTTTTCAATGGTGAACATCGTTATGTTGATCATATCTACTATATGATTCACGCTCGACCTTTCGGTCTCCGTGTTCCGAGGCCATATCTGTATATGCTTGGCTCGTCAAGTATAACCTGAGTATTCTGCGTGTGCAACTGTTTTGCACCCGTTGTATTTGGACGTAGAGCTTATCACACCCGATCATCACGTGGTGTCTGGGCACGACGAACTTTGGCAACGGTGCATACTCAGGGAGAACACTTCTTGATAATTTTAGTGAGAGATCATCTTATAATGCTACCGTCAATCAAAGCAAGATAAGATGCATAAAAGGATAAACATCACATGCAATCAATATAAGTGATATGATATGGCCATCATCATCTTGTGCTTGTGATCTCCATCTCCGAAGCACCGTCATGATCACCATCGTCACCGGCGCGACACCTTGATCTCCATCGTAGCATCGTTGTCGTCTCGCCAATCTTATGCTTCCACGACTATCACTACCGTTTAGTAATAAAGTAAAGCATTACATCGCGATTGCATTGCATACAATAAAGCGACAACCATATGGCTCCTGCCAGTTGCCGATAACTCGGTTACAAAACATGATCATCTCATACAATAAAATCAGCATCATGCCTTGACCATATCACATCACAACATACCCTGCAAAAACAAGTTAGACGTCCTCTACTTTGTTGTTGCAAGTTTTACGTGGCTGCTATGGGCTTAAGTAAGAACTCATCTCACCTACGCATCAAAACCACAACGATAGTTCGTCAAATAGACTCCGTTTTAACCTTCTCAAGGACCGGGCGTAGTCACACTTGGTTCAACTAAAGTTGGAGAGGCAGTCTTCCGCAAGCCATCTGTGTGCAAAGCACGTCGAGGGAACCGGTCTCGCGTAAGAGTACGCGTAAGGTTGGTCCGGATCGTCTCACCCAACAATACCGCCGAACCAAACTATGACATGCTGGTAGGCAGTATGACTTGTATCGCCCACAACTCACTTGTGTTCTACTCGTGCATATAACATCAAACCATAAAACCTAGGCTCGGATGCCACTGTTGGGGAACGCAGTAATTTCGAAAATTTTCCTACGCACACACAAGATCATGGTGATGCACAGCAACGAGAGGGGAGAGTGTTGTCTACGTACCAACGCAGACCGACTGCGGAAGCGATCACACAACGTAGAGGAAGTAGTCGTACGTCTTCTTCCCGATCCGACCGATCCAAGCACCGTTACTCCGGCACCTCCGAGTTCTTAGCACACATTCTGCTCGATGACGTTCCTCGGGCTCCGATCCAGCAAAGCGTCGAGGAAGAGTTCCGTCAGCACGACGGCGTGATGACGATCTTGATGTACTACCAACGCAGGGCTTCGCCTAAGCACTGTAACGGTACGATCGAGGTGGAATTTGGTGGCAGGGGCACCGCACACGGCTAAGGAACGATCTCAAGGATCAACTTGTGTGTCTTGGGGTGCCCCCTGCCCCCGTATATAAAGGTTGGAGGAGGGGGAGCCGGCCGGCCAGGGAGAGGAGGCGCAGGGGAGTCCTACTCCCACCGGGAGTAGGACTCCTCCCTCTAATCCTAATCCTATTAGGACTCCCGGGGGGAAAAGGAGAGAGAAGGGGGGCCGGCCCCCTATTATAGTCCTACTAGGACTTGGGGAAAGGGGGGGGGGGCGCCGGCCAGCTTGTGGGCTTCCCTTTTCTCTTTTCCACTAAGGCCCAATAGGCCCATTAGTCTCCCGGGGGGTTCCGGTAACCCTCCCGGTATTCCGGTAAAATCCCGATTTTACCCGGAACACTTCCTATGTCCAAACATAGGCTTCCAATATATCAATCTTTACGTCTCGACCATTTCGAGACTCCTCGTCATGTCCGTGATCTCATCCGGGACTCCGAACAACCTTCGGTACATCAAAATGCATAAACTCATAATAACTGTCATCGTAACGTTAAGCGTGCGGACCCTACGGTTCGAGAACAATGTAGACATGACCGAGACACGTCTCCGGTCAATAACCAATAGCGGGACCTGGATGCCCATATTGGCTCCTACATATTCTACGAAGATCTTTATCGGTCAGACCGCATAACAACATACGTTGTTCCCTTTGTCATCGGTATGTTACTTGCCCGTGATTCGATCGTCGGTATCCAATACCCAGTTCAATCTCGTTACCGGCAAGTCTCTTTACTCGTTCCGTAATACATCATCTCACAACTAACATATTAGTTGCAGTGCTTGCAAGGCTTATGTGATGTGCATTACCGAGAGGGCCCAGAGATACCTCTCCGACAATCGGAGTGACAAACCCTAATCTCGAAATACGCCAACCCAACATCTACCATTGGAGACACCTGTAGTACTCCTTTATAATCACCCAGTTACGTTGTGACGTTTGGTAGTACCCAAAGTGTTCCTCCGGTAAACGGGAGTTGCATAATCTCATAGTTATAGGAACATGTATAAGTCATGAAGAAAGCAATAGCAACATACTAAACGATCGGGTGCTAAGCTAATGGGATGGGTCATGTCAATCAGATCATTCAACTAATGATGTGACCTCGTTAATCAAATAACAACTCTTTGTTCATGGTTAGGAAACATAACCATCTTTGATTAACGAGCTAGTCTAGTAGAGGCATACTCGTGACATTCTGTTGGTCTATGTATTCACGCATGTATTATGTTTCCGGTTAATACAATTCTAGCATGAATAATAAACATTTATCATGATGTAAGGAAATAAATAATAACTTTATTATTGCCTCTAGGGCATATTTCCTTCAATCACATCATTAGGATAACGATGTGATGGACAAGACCCAATCCTGAACATAGCATAAGATCGTATAGTTCGTTTGCTAGAGTTTTTCCAATGTCAAGTATCCTTTCCTTAGACCATGAGATCGTGTAACTCCCGGATACCGTAGGAGTGCTTTGGGTATACCAAACGTCACAACGTAACTGGGTGACTATAAAGATAGACTACGGGTATCTCCGAAAGTGTCTGTTGGGTAGACACGGATCAAGACTGGGATTTGTCACTCTGTATGACGGAGAGGTATCACTGGGCCCACTCGGTAATGCATCATCATAATGAGCTCAAAGTGACTAAGTGTCTGGTCACGGGATCATGCATTACGGTACGAGTAAAGTGACTTGCAGGTAACGAGATTGAACGAGGTATTGGGATACCGATGATCGAATCTCAGGCAAGTAACATACCGATTGACAAAGGGAATTGTATACGGGGTTGCTTGAATCCTCGACATCGTGGTTCATCCGATGAGATCATCGTGGAGCATGTGGGAGCCAACATGGGTATCCAGATCCCGCTGTTGGTTATTGATCGGAGAGTCATCTCGGTCATGTCTGCTTGTCTCCCGAACCCGTAGGGTCTACACACTTAAGGTTCGGTGACGCTAGGGTTGTGAAGATATGTATATGCAGTAACTAGAATGTTGTTCGGAGTCCCGGATGAGATCCCAGACGTCACGAGGAGTTTCGGAATAGTCCGGAGGTAAAGAATTATATATAGGAAGTGTTGTTTCGACCATTGGGACGAGTTTCGGGGTCACCGGTATTGTACCGGGACCACCGGAAGGGTCCCGGGGGTCCACCGGGTGGGGCCACCCATCCCGGAGGGCCCCATGGGCCAAAGTGGGGAGGGGAACCAGCCCATAGTGGGCTGGTGCGCCCCCCTAGGCCCACCCCATGTGCCTAGGGTTGAAACCCTAGGGGTGGGGGGGCGCCCCACCTTGGCTTGGGGGCCACTCCAGCCCTAGCCGCCGCCCCCCTAGGAGATCCCATCTCCTAGGGCCGGCGCCCCCCCCCTAGGGGGCCTATATAAAGGGAGGGGGAGGGGGGCAGCCGCACCCTGTATCCTTGGCGCCTCCCTCTCCCCTGCTACACCTCTCTCTCGTAGTACACGGCGAAGCCCTGCTGCCGTGACGCCCTGCATCCACCACCACGCCGTCGTGCTGCTGGATCTTCATCAACTTCTCCTTCCCCCTTGCTGGATCAAGAAGGAGGAGACGTCATCTGCTCCGTACGTGTGTTGAACGCGGAGGTGCCGTCCGTTCGGCGCTTGGTCATTGGTGATTTGAATCACGACGAGTACGACTCCGTCATCCACGTTCTAGTGAACGCTTCCGCTCGCGATCTACAAAGGTATGTAGATGCAATCCAATCACTCGTTGCTAGATGAACTCATAGATGGATCTTGGTGAAACCGTAGGAAAAGTTTTGTTTTCTGCAACGTTTCCCAACAGTGGCATCATGAGCTAGGTCTATGCGTAGTTCTTCTTGTGCGAGTAGAACACAATTTGTTGTGGGCGTAGATGTTGTCAACTTTCTTGCCGCTACTAGTCTTATCTTGCTTCAGCGGTATTTTGGGATGAAGCGGCCCGGACCAACCTTACACGTACGCTTACGTGAGACCGGTTCCACCGACTAACATGCACTAGTTGCATAAGGTGGCTAGCGGGTGTCTGTCTCTCCCACTTTAGTTGGAGCGGATTTGATGAAAAGGGTCCTCATGAAGGGTAAATAGAAGTTGACAAATCTCGTTGTGGCTTTCACGTAGGTAAGAAAACGTTCTTGCTAGAACCCTAATTCAGCCACGTAAAACTTGCAACAACAATTAGAGGACGTCTAACTTGTTTTTGCAGCAAGTGCTTTGTGATATGATATGGCCAAAGTTGTGATGAATGATGAATGATCTATATGTGATGTATGAGATGTTCATGCTATTGTAATAGGAATCACGACTTGCATGTCGATGAGTATGACAACCGGCAGGAGCCATCGGAGTTGTCTTTATTTTTTTGTATGACCTGCGTGTCATTGAGAAGCGCCATGTAAATTACTTTACTTTATTGCTAAACGCGTTAGCCATAATAGTAGAAGTAATAGTTGGCGAGCAACTTCATGGAGACACGTTGATGGAGATCATGATGATGGAGATCATGGTGTCAAGCCGGTGACAAGATGATCATGGAGCCCCAAGATGGAGATCAAAGGAGCTATGTGATATTGGCCATATCATGTCACGTTTGTTATTTGATTGCATGTGATGTTCATCATGTTTTTGCATCTTGTTTACTTAGAACGACGGTAGTAAATAAGATGATCCCTCATAATAATTTCAAGAAGTGTTCCCCCTAACTGTGCACCGTTGCGACAGTTCGTTGTTTCGAAGCACCACGTGATGATCGGGTGTGATAGATTCTAACGTTCACATACAACGGGTGTAAGACAGATTTACACATGCAAACACTTAGGTTGACTTGACGAGCCTAGCATGTACAGACATGGCCTCGGAACATAGAAGACCGAAAGGCCGAGCATGAGTCGTATAGAAGATACGATCAACATGAAGATGTTCACCGACGTTGACTAGTCCGTCTCACGTGATGATCGGACACGGCCTAGTTAACTCGGATCATGTTATACTTAGATGACTAGAAGAAGGATGTCTATCTAAGTGGGAGTTCATTAAATAATTTGATTAGATGAATTTAATTATCATGAACTTAGTCTAAAATATTTACAATATGTCTTGTAGATCAAATGGCCAACGTAGTCCTCAACTTCAACGCGTTCCTAGAGAAAACCAAGCTGAAAGACAATGGCAGCAACTACACGGACTGGGTCCGGAACCTGAGGATCATCCTCATAGCTGCCAAGAAAGATTATGTCCTACAAGCACCGCTGGGTGACGCACCTGTTCTCCCTGCTGAACAAGACGTTATGAACGCTTGGCAGGCACGTACCAATGACTACTCCCTCGTTCAGTGCAGCATGCTTTACAGCTTAGAGCCGGGGCTCCGAAAACATTTTGAGAGACACGGAGCATATGAGATGTTCGAAGAGCTGAAAATGGTTTTCCAAGCTCATGCCCGGGTCGAGAGATATCAAGTCTCCGACAAATTCTTCAGCTGTAAGATGGAGGAAAATAGTTCTGTCAGTGAGCACATACTCACTATGTCTGGGTTGCATAACCGCTTGACTCAGCTGGGAGTTAATCTCCCGGATGACGCGGTCATTGACAGAATCCTTCAGTCGCTTCCACCGAGCTACAAGAGCTTTGTGATGAACTTCAATATGCAGGGGATGGAAAAGACCATTCCTGAAGTATTTGCTATGTTGAAATCAACAGAGGTAGAAGTCAAGAAGGAACATCAAGTGTTGATGGTGAATAAAACCACTAAGTTCAAGAAGGGTAAGGGTAAAAAGAACTTCAAGAAGGACGGCAAGGAAGTTGCCGCGCCCGGCAAGCAAGCTGCCGGGAAGAAGCCAAAGAATGGACCCAAGCCTGAGACTGAGTGTTTTTATTGCAAGGGAAGTGGTCACTGGAAGCGGAATTGCCCCAAATACTTAGCGGACAAGAAGGCCGGCAAAATAAAAGGTATATGTGATATACATGTAATTGATGTGTACCTTACCAGTACTCGTAGTAGCTCTTGGGTATTTGATACCGGTGCAGTTGCTCACATTTGTAACTCAAAGCAGGAGCTGCGGAATAAGCGGAGACTGGCGAAGGACGAGGTGACGATGCGCATCGGGAATGGTTCCAAGGTCGATGTGATCGCCGTCGGCACGCTACCTCTTCATTTACCTACGGGATTAGTTTTGAACCTCAATAATTGTTATTTAGTGCCAGCTTTGAGCATGAACATTGTATCGGGATCTCGTTTAATTCGAGATGGCTACTCATTTAAATCCGAGAATAATGGTTGTTCTATTTATATGAGAGATATGTTTTATGGTCATGCTCCTATGGTGAATGGTTTATTCTTGATGAATCTCGAGCGTAATGCTACACATGTTCATAGTGTGAGTACCAAAAGATGTAAGTTTGATAATTATAGTCCCACATACTTGTGGCACTGCCGCCTTGGTCACATAGGTGTCAAACGCATGAAGAAGCTCCATGCAGATGGACTTTTAGAGTCTCTTGATTATGAATCATTTGACACGTGCGAACCATGCCTCATGGGTAAAATGACCAAGACTCCGTTCTCAGGAACAATGGAGCGAGCAACCAACTTATTGGAAATCATACATACTGATGTGTGCGGTCCAATGAGTGTTGAGGCTCGCGGTGGCTATCGTTATGTTCTCACCCTCACTGATGACTTGAGTAGATATGGGTATATCTACTTAATGAAACACAAGTCTGAAACCTTTGAAAAGTTCAAGGAATTTCAGAGTGAGGTTGAGAATCAACGTGATAGGAAAATCAAGTTTCTACGATCAGATCGTGGAGGAGAATACTTGAGTCATGAATTTGGCACACACTTAAGAAAATGTGGAATAGTTTCACAACTCACGCCGCCTGGAACACCTCAGTGTAATGGTGTATCCGAACGTCGTAATCGCACTCTATTAGATATGGTGCGATCTATGATGTCTCTTACCGATTTACCGCTATCTTTTTGGGGCTATGCTTTAGAGACTGCCGCATTCACTTTAAATAGGGCTCCGTCGAAATCCGTTGAGACGACACCGTATGAATTATGGTTTGGGAAGAAACCTAAGCTGTCGTTTCTAAAAGTTTGGGGATGCGATGCTTATGTCAAGAAACTTCAACCTGAAAAGCTCGAACCCAAGTCAGAAAAATGCGTCTTCATAGGATACCCTAAAGAAACTATTGGGTATACCTTCTACCTCAGATCCGAAGGCAAGATCTTTGTTGCCAAGAATGGATCCTTTCTAGAGAAAGAGTTTCTCTCGAAAGAAGTAAGTGGGAGGAAAGTAGAACTTGATGAAGTATTACCTCTTGAATCGGAAAAGGGCGCAACTCAAGAAAATGTTCCTGAGGTGCCTGCACCGACTAGAGAGGAAGTTAATGATGATGATCAAGATACTTCTGATCAAGCTCCTACTGAAATTCGTAGGTCCACAAGGACACGTTCCGCACCAGAGTGGTACGGCAACCCTGTCTTGGAAATCATGTTGTTAGACAATGGTGAACCTTCGAACTATGAAGAAGCGATGGCGGGCCCGGATTCCGACAAATGGCTAGAAGCCATGAAATCCGAGATAGGATCCATGTATGAAAACAAAGTATGGACTTTGACTGACTTGCCCGTTGAACGGCGAGCCATAGAGAATAAATGGATCTTTAAGAAGAAGACAGACGCGGATGGTAATGTGACCATCTATAAAGCTCGGCTTGTCGCTAAGGGTTATTGACAAGTTCAAGGGGTTGACTACGATGAGACTTTCTCACCGGTACCGAAGCTAAAGTCCGTCCGAATCATGTTAGCAATTGCCGCATTTTACGATTATGAGATATGGCAAATGGACGTAAAAACGGCATTCCTTAATGGTTTCCTTAAGGAAGAATTGTATATGATGCAACCGGAAGGTTTTGTCGATCCTAAGAATGCTGACAAGGTGTGCAAGCTCCAACGCTCAATTTATAGGCTGGTGCAAGCATCTCGGAGTTGGAACATTCGCTTTGATGAGATGATCAAAGCGTTTGGGTTTACACAGACTTATGGAGAAGGCTGCGTTTACAAGAAAGTGAGTGGGAGCTCTGTAGCATTTCTCATATTATATGTAGATGACATACTTTTGATGGGAAATGATATAGAACTCTTGGACAGCATTAAGGCCTACTTGAATAAGAGTTTTTCAATGAAGGACCTTGGAGAAGCTGCTTATATATTAGGCATCAAGATCTATAGAGATAGATCAAGACGCCTCATAGGTCTTTCACAAAGCACATACCTTGATAAGATATTGAAGAAGTTCAATATGGATCAGTCTAAGAAGGGGTTCTTGCCTGTGTTGCAAGGTGTGAAATTGAGCTTAGCTCAATGTCCGACCATGGCAGAAGATATAGAAGAGATGAGTGTCATCCCCTATGCCTCAGCCATAGGTTCTATTATGTATGCCATGCTGTGTACCAGACCTGATGTAAACCTTTCCGTAAGTTTGGTAGGAAGGTGCCAAAGTAATCCCGGCAAGGAACACTGGACAGCGGTCAAGAATATCCTGAAGTACCTGAAAAGGACTAAGGAAATGTTTCTCGTTTATGGAGGTGACGAAGAGCTCGTCGTAAAGGGTTACGTCGACGCTAGTTTCGACACAGATCTGGATGACTCTAAGTCACAAACCGGATACGTGTATATTTTGAATGGTGGGGCAGTAAGCTGGTGCAGTTGCAAGCAGAGCGTCGTGGCGGGATCTACATGTGAAGCGGAGTACATGGCAGCCTCGGAGGCAGCACATGAAGCAATTTGGGTGAAGGAGTTCATCGCCGACCTCGGAGTCATACCCAATGCGTCGGGGCCGATCAAGCTCTTCTATGACAACACTGGAGCTATTGCACTTGCCAAGGAGCCCAGGTTTCACAAGAAGACAAGGCACATCAAGTGTCGCTTCAACTCCATTCGTGAAAATGTTCAAGATGGAGACATAGATATTTGTAAAGTACATACGGACCTGAATGTAGCAGATCCGTTGACTAAACCTCTCCCTAGAGAAAAACATGATCAACACCAGAATTCCATGGGTGTTCGATTCATCACAATGTAACTAGATTATTGACTCTAGTGCAAGTGGGAGACTGTTGGAAATATGCCCTAGAGGCAATAATAAAAGCATTATTATTATATTTCCTTGTTCATGATAATTGTCTTTATTCATGCTATAATTGTGTTATCCGGAGATCGTAATACATGTGTGAATAACAGACACCAACATGTCCCTAGTGAGCCTCTAGTTGACTAGCTCGTTGATCAACATCTAGTCATGGTTTCCTGACTATGGACATTGGATGTCATTGATAATGAGATCACATCATTAGGATAACGATGTGATGGACAAGACCCAATCCTGAACATAGCATAAGATCGTATAGTTCATTTGCTAGAGTTTTTCCAATGTCAAGTATCCTTTCCTTAGACCATGAGATCGTGTAACTCCCGGATACCGTAGGAGTGCTTTGGGTATACCAAACGTCACAACGTAACTGGGTGACTATAAAGGTAGACTACGGGCATCTCCGAAAGTGTCTGTTGGGTTGACACGGATCAAGACTGGGATTTGTCACTCCGTATGACGGAGAGGTATCACTGGGCCCACTCGGTAATGCATCATCATAATGAGCTCAAAGTGACTAAGTGTCTGGTCACGGGATCATGCATTACGGTACGAGTAAAGTGACTTGCAGGTAACGAGATTGAACGAGGTATTGGGATACCGACGATCGAATCTCGGGCAAGTAACATACCTATTGACAAAGGGAATTGTATACGGGGTTGCTTGAATCCTCGACATCGTGGTTCATCCGATGAGATCATCATGGAGCATGTGGGAGCCAACATGGGTATCCAGATCCCGCTGTTGGTTATTGATCGGAGAGTCGTCTCGGTCATGTCTGCTTGTCTCCCGAACCCGTAGGGTCTACACACTTAAGGTTCGGTGACGCTAGGGTTGTGAAGATATGTATATGCAGTAACCCGAATGTTGTTCGGAGTCCCGGATGAGATCCCGGACGTCACGAGGAGTTTTGGAATAGTCCGGATGTAAAGAATTATATATAGGAAGTGCTGTTTCGGCCATCGGGACGAGTTTCGGGGTCACCGGTATTGTACCGGGACCACTGGAAGGGTCCCGGGGGTCCACCGGGTGGGGCCACCCATCCCGGAGGGCCCCATGGGCCAAAGTGGGGAGGGGAACCAGCCCATAGTGGGCTGGTGCGCCCCCTAGGCCCACCCCATGCGCCTAGGGTTGAAACCCTAGGGGTGGGGGGGCGCCCCACCTTGGCTTGGGGGCCACTCCAGCCCTAGCCGCCGCCCCCCCTAGGAGATCCCATCTCCTAGGGCCGCCCCCCCCTAGGGGGCCTATATAAAGGGAGGGGGGAGGGGGCAGCCGCACCCTGCATCCTTGGCGCCTCCCTCTCCCCTGCTACACCTCTCTCTCGTAGTACACGGCGAAGCCCTGCTGCCGTGACGCCCTGCATCCACCACCACGCCGTCGTGCTGCTGGATCTTCATCAACTTCTCCGTCCCCCTTGCTGGATCAAGAAGGAGGAGACGTCATCCGCTCCGTACGTGTGTTGAACGCGGAGGTGCCGTCCGTTCGGCGCTTGGTCATCGGTGATTTGAATCACGATGAGTACGGCACCGTCATCCACGTTCTAGTGAACGCTTCCGCTCATGATCTACAAAGGTATGTAGATGCAATCCAATCACTCGTTGCTAGATGAACTCATAGATGGATCTTGGTGAAACCGTAGGAAAAATTTTGTTTTCTGCAACGTTCCCCAACACCAGCATCGCCGGCATTCATTGATAATAGCAGGAAGCAATGGAAAACAACAAGGTGGCGAGGGTCCTAGGACCAAAAGATCCAAAGATCAAAAGAAAAGGAAAAAACAACAGCCCTAATAGCTGCAGCACAATGCTCCATACAATCCAACCTAGACAACGCAGCTCTAACATGAACGATGAACTACAAAGAAATTAGGCAAGGTTGGCGTCACGGAGGATCACCGAACAAACCACCTGTCACGCGTCATCGTATACCACCGGCCCTCCACCGCGGCTTCGACTTCACAGGAATAGGCAGTCGAGGCACTCCCACGGACACGTCGGAGAAGAAGAGCCGACTACCATGACCAAGGCCACGCCTTCGACATTGCTCACCGCCGTCATCGTTGCCACAGAAGTCACCGTGCACGTCCAGTCGTAGGAAGCACCAAAGGGATCAAAGTCTTCAAGACGGCACCCTAAAGAGGGGAACGACGTTGAAGACGACGCCACTGCCCGACCCTGCAGCAGGATCTGGGTTTTCACCCGAAGGACTTGATCCGAGAGTAGTGGCTTGGAGATCCCCGACGATGCCTCCAAGGAGGATAGCGACACCCACGGGCGCCGTTGCCGCCGGCCGGTCAGCACCGGCTAGGCTTTCACCCGGAGCAGCCACTCTCCCGCGCGGTAGGCCAAGGTCGACCCGTACCTCCATTGGACCGCGCACCCCCACACAGCGAGCACGCCATTGCTGTGCAGGGCCACCAGCTAGCCTCCCCAACGACAGGCCTGCAGAGACCAAATCGGGTCCTGCATCCCGTATTCGACCGCGGCCAGAGCCTCCTTGCTTCAACAGGTAGCCAGTCACCACCAGCAGTGCCCCTCCAGGGCCGCCAGCCATGGATGACCTGGCAGATCCAGGCCACCCGACACTTGGCTGCCCCCTCGCACCCTTGATGCGCCCGCAACATCCCCTTGCGTGGCCACGCCCGCCGCAACCCTCATGTGCCGTCCCTCTCCTTCCAGCACCAGATCCCGCGCACCTGAGCCCGGATCCGCAGCCTCCCCGTCACAGCCATGCGGAGCCTCCGGGACGTCCTCCTCAACGCGCCAGATCTGTGCGCAGGCCCAACCACGCCGGCGCCCACGCAGTCACACAGGCCCACCGCTTCACGGGAGCGAGCAGCCTCGCGCCGCCCGACACGCGCTCACCACCACGCCCGCCCGCCCCTGCAGCACGGCTCCTCCCCTCCGTCGCGTGCAGGCCAGATCCATGCGCGACCCGCGCGAGCAGCCGCGCCACATCCTTCTTCCGTCACGCAGGCCGACGACCGCGCCGCCCGTGCGCCCGACTGGCGCGTCGGCCCGCCTCCCGCACAGCCGCCGCAGCCAGCCACTCGCCGCGAACTGCCGCCGCAGCAAGCCTCCCTCCAGGCGCCGCCCCGGGCCGCCGTGTCGCGCACGCGAGCCACCGCGCTGCCATGGCCCCGCCTTATGCCACCCTTGGCAGCCTCCTCGCCAAATTTGCAGACGAGGGAGATGAGAGGGCCCCGCCGCCACCTTCACCGGAGCCGGCGCGGCCTTTGCCGGCCGCTCCTCCGGTGGCGGCGAGCCAAGGGGAGGGTGGAAAGGGGGGGTGGCGGCGCCGATCTAGGGTTTCCCCCGTGTCGCCAGCTCTTCATAGTTTTATATACGACTGGTCATAAAAGTTACAATTCGGTGGCTTAGGCTATGTGGAAGCAGCAAAACGCAAGGGTGTTTAATCGAACATACCAAGTGCTACCGGCACACGACCTCATACACCTGATTTTGCAAGAGATAGAGGAATGACGGAGTGCAGGAGTAGGAGTGGTAGGGTTACAACGTTTTGTGAGAGAGTAGGTTTTGAGTTGGTAGTTGGTTGTGGGTGTGTTGTATGCCTTGAGGAATGTTCGCATGTCCTTAATCTTCTTGTCAATACATTTACTTCCTTCTATAAAGATAAGGTACACTAATGGCGTACTCTCAAAAAAACAATTCGATGGTCCGTGAGAACAGAATTTTGCCCTCCCAGATCGATAGTCCGAGCCTCCGCGCACACTCTGTCACCGGCTCATCCTCACCGGTCGCATCATTCTCCGTTGTCTTCATGTCAGCTGCCAAGCGCTTCAACATCCTAACACAGATGATGCGTACGATCATCGCCGCGTCAGGATCCAACTGCTCCATCGTCATGATTAGTATCCTCTAAAGCGGCCGCGAGCTCAATGATGGGGTCACCTACCACTGGTAGAGTCAAGTACTTGGCATCTAAGGCCCACCTAGGGTCCCACGCCATCATTGATAGGTCCCTGGACCGTAAGCACGTTCGGATGCATGTAACCAAACCTCCACTCGGATACATCAACAACACTCGGACGTCTTCTCGCTAAGCGGCCCGGCCACCACCACTCGAACAGGGCAGGCAGAGGGGCGACGTGGGAGCAGCAATGGTCGAGCAGTCTTAAGTCGAGCTTTAAGCAGAGTCATAGCTATTATTACCTATAATTGTCATAGTTGTGACCATTTACACCTGTAACAGCTGTAGTTACGGGCATTAATCACCCTTGCGACGTTGGAGTGAAGGGGGTTGCGGCCACTATACATAAGCCGCCCTCCTCCTCCTAAGCAAGGGTTAAGCACTCTCTGTAATTGTATCTCCCAAGAGAAAACAAGCCTTAGGGCACAAGACGTAGGGTTGTTACCTCCTCTAAGAGGGGCCTAAACTCATAAACGCCGAGTGTTACATCTGCGTCGTAGCTACGCTCTGCCCCTCTTTCATACCCCTAGTACTCATTGTCACTATTGTAACCCCGATTATTGGAGCCCACCGCAGGGCTACGTGTCTAGCGATTATCTGGCGTAGGGGGAATTTATCATCGTCATCCTCATGATTCTCGGCGGCAAAATCCGTTTTGAAGCACTCAGCTTCATCATCGACGATTCGGCGTGGCTCCAGCAAGCCCTGTTGGATGTGGAGTCGTTGCCCGTCCTTGACACGGCGCACTTTCACGCATCTTCATTCGGAGTCCTACTCCGACAGCCATCGGTCCCATACCGAGTGGCTCCCCTCCTTTTCGCTGGACGTCATCGTAAGCTCTTCGGGCGCTCACAGCTGAGACGACTGATCAAGCACGTCGTGGCCCTTCAGGCCACCATGAGGCATGTGACGGCTCTCGAGTCTGATGAGCCCGCCCTTGACCCTTCCGGCGGACTCCACGAGGTCTCCACAGATGAGTCCGAGTGTGAGAGCGTTGAGTCCACGGCTGAGGTTCTCATGGCTGACAACTGTTGGGGAACGTAGTAATTTCAAAAAAAATCCTACGCACACGCGCAAGATCATGGTGATGCACAGCAACGAGAGGGGAGTGTGTGATCTACGTACCCTTGTAGATCGACAACGGAAGCATTTGGTTGATGTAGTTGTACATCTCCACGGCCCGACCGATCAAGCACCGAAACTACGGCACCTCCTAGTTCTAGCACATGTTCAGCTCGATGACGATCCCCGGACTCCGATCCAGCAAAGTGTCGGGGAAGAGTTCCGTCAGCACGACGGCGTGGTGACGATCTTGATGTACTACTGTCGCAGGGCTTCGCCTAAGCACCGTTACAATATTATCGAGGACTATGGTGGCAGGGGCACCGCACACGGCTAAGAATATGATCACGTGGATCAACTTGTGTGTCTCTGGGGTGCCCTTGCCTCCGTATATAAAGGTTCAAGAGGGGGAGGCCGGCCGGCCATCATAGGGCGCGCTAGGAGGAGTCCTACTCCCTCCGGGAGTAGGACTTCTCCCCCAATCCTAGTTGGAATAGGATTCGTGAGGTGGGAAAAGAGGGAGATAGAAGGAGAGGGCGCCGGGCCCCTCTCTCCTTGTCCTATTCGGACTAGGGGGGAGGGGCGCGCGTCCCAGCCCTGGCCGCCTCTCCTCTTCTTCCACTAAGGCCCACTAAGGCCCATATAGCTCCCGGGGGGTTCCGGTAACCTCCCGGTACTCCAGTAAAATCCCGATTTCACCCGAAACACTTCCGATATCCAAACATAGGCTTCCAATATATCAATCTTTATGTCTCGACCATTTCGAGACTCCTCGTCATGTCTGTGATCACATCCGGGACTCCAAACAACCTTTGGTACATCAAAACGTATAAACTCATAATATAACTGTCATCGAAACCTTAAGCGTGCGGACCCTACGGGTTCGAGAACAATGTAGACATGACCGAGACATGTCTCCGGTCAATAACCAATAGTGGGACCTAGATGCCCATATTGGCTCCTACATATTCTACGAAGATCTTTATCGGTCAGACCGCATAACAACATACGTTGTTCCCTTTGTCATCGGTATGTTACTTGCCCGAGATTCGATCGTCGGTATCCAATACCTAGTTCAATCTCGTTACTGGCAAGTCTCTTTACTCGTTCCGTAATACATCATCTCGCAAATAACTCATTAGTTGCATTGCTTGCAAGGCTTAAGTGATGTGCATTACCGAGAGGGCCCAGAGATACCTCTCCGACGATCGGAGTGACAAATCCTAATCTCAAAATACGTCAACCCAACATGTACCTTTGGAGACACCTCTAGAGCACCTTTATAATCACCCAGTTACGTTGTGACATTTGGTAGCACACAAAGTGTTCCTCCGGCACACGGGAGTTACATAATCTCATAGTCATAGGAACATGTATAAGTCATGAAGAAAGCAATAGCAACATACTAAACGATCGGGTGCAAAGCTAATGGAATGGGTCATGTCAATCAGATCATTCAACTAATGATGTGATCTCGTTAATCAAATAACAACTCTTTGTCCATGGTTAGGAAACATAACCATCTTTGATTAACGAGCTAGTCAAGTAGAGGCATACTAGTGACACTCTGTTTGTCTATGTATTCACACATGTATTATGTTTCCAGTTAATACAATTTTAGCATGAATAATAAACATTTATCATGAAATAAGGAAATAAATAATAACTTTATTATTGCCTCTAGGGCATATTTCCTTCAGTCTCCCACTTGCACTAGAGTCAATAATCTAGTTCACATCACCATGTGATTTTACACCAATAGTTCACATCATCATGTGATTAACACCCATAGTTCACATCGTCATGTGACCAACACTCAAAGGGTTTACTAGAGTCAATAATCTAGTTCACATCGCTATGTGATTAACACCCAAAGAGTACTAAGGTGTGATCATGTTTTGCTTGTGAGAGAAGTTTAGTCAACGGGTCTGCCACATTCAGATCCGTATGTATTTTGCAAATTTCTATGTCAACAATACTCTGCTCGGAGCTACTCTAGCTAATTGCTCCCACTTTCAATATGTATCTAGATTGAGACTTAGAGTCATCTAGATTAGTGTCAAAACTTGCATCGACATAACCCTTTACGACGAACCTTTTTGTCACCTCCATAATCGAGAAACATATCCTTATTCCACTAAGGATAATTTTGACCGCTGTCTAGTGATCTACTCCTAGATCACTATTGTGCTCCCTTGCCAAAATTAGTGTAGGGTATACAATAGATCTGTTGGAAATATGCCCTAGAGGCAATAATAAATTGGTTATTATTATATTTCCTTGTTCATGATAATTGTTTATTATCCATGCTAGAATTGTATTGATAGGAAACTTAGATACATGTGTGGATACATAGACAACACCATGTCCCTAGTAAGCCTCTAATTGACTAGCTCGTTGATCAATAGATGGTTACGGTTTCCTGACCATGGACATTGGATGTCGTTGATAACGGGATCACATCATTAGGAGAATGATGTGATGGACAAGACCCAATCCTAAGCATAGCACAAGATCGTGTAGTTCGTATGCTAAAGCTTTTTTAATGTCAAGTATCATTTCCTTAGACCATGAGATTGTGCAACTCCCGGATACCGTAGGAGTGCTTTGGGTGTGCCAAACGTCACAACGTAACTGGGTGGCTATAAAGGTACACTACAGGTATCTCCGAAAATGTCTGTTGGGTTGGCACGAATCGAGACTAGGATTTGTCACTCCGTGTGACGGAGAGGTATCTCTGGGCCCACTCGGTAGGACATCATCATAATGTGCACAATGTGATCAAGGAGTTGATCACGGGATGATGTGTTACGGAACGAGTAAAGAGACTTGCCGGTAACGAGATTGAACAAGGTATAGGGATACCGACGATCGAATCTCGGGAAAGTATCGTACCGATAGACAAAGGGAATTGCGTACGGGATTGATTAAGTCCTTGACATCGTTGTTCATCCGATGAGATCATCATGGAACATGTGGGAGCCAACATGGGTATCCAGATCCCGTTGTTGGTTATTGACCGGAGAACGTCTCGGTCATGTCTGCATGTCTCCCGAACCCGTAGGGTCTGCACACTTAAGGTTCGATGACGCTAGGGTTATAAAGGAAGTTTGTATGTGGTTACCGAATGTTGTTCGGAGTCCCGGATGAGATCCCGGACGTCACGAGGAGTTCCGGAATGGTCCGAAGGTAAAGATTTATATATGGGAAGTCCTGTTTTGGTCACCGGAAAAGTTTCGGGTTTTATCGGTAACGTATCGGGACCACCGGGAGGGTCCCGGGGGTCCACCAAGTGGGGCCACCAGCCCCGAAGGGCCACATGGGCTGTGGGGAGTGCTCCTTGGCCTACATGGGCCAAGGGCACCAGCCCCAATAGGCCCATGCGCCTAGGGAAACCCTAAAGGAAGAGTCCTACTAGTGGAAGGCACCCCTAGGTGCCTTGGGGGGGAGGGAAACCTCCCTTGGCCGCCGCCCCTAGGAGATTGGATCTCCTAGGCTGGCGCCCCCCTCCCTTGGCCCTCCTATATATAGTGGGGGAAGGAGGGCTCTTGAGATATGCCTTTGGTTGCCTCCTTCTCCCTCTCCAACATATCCTCCTCTCCCGTGGTGATTGGGGAAGCCCTGCAGGATTGCCATGCTCCTCCACCACCACCACGCCGTTGTGCTGCTGCTGGATGGAGTCTTCCTCAACCCCTCCCTCTCTCCTTGCTGGATCAAGGCGTGGGAGACATCATCGGGCTGTACGTGTGTTGAACGCGGAGGTGCCGTCCGTTCGGCACTAGGATCATCGGTGATTTGAATCACGACGAGTACGACTCCATCAACCCCGTTCACTTGAACGCTTCTGCTTAGCAATCTACAAGGGTATGTAGATGCACTCTCCTTCCCCTCATTGCTAGTTTCTCCATAGATAGATCTTGGTGACACGTAGGAAAATTTTGAATTTCTGCTACGTTCCCCAACAATGGCATCATGAGCTAGGTCTATTGCGTAGATTCTATGCACGAGTAGAACACAGAGTAGTTGTGGGCGTTGATTTTGTTCAATATGCTTACCGTTACTAGTCCAATCTTGTTTCGACGGCATTGTGGGATGAAGCGGCCCGGACCAACCTTACACGTACGCTTACGTGAGACCAGTTCCACCGACAAACATGCACTAGTTGCATAAGGTAGCTGGCGGGTGTCTGTCTCTCCCACTATAGTCGGATCGGATTCGATGAAAAGGGTCCTTATGAAGGGTAAATAGCAATTGGCATATCACGTTGTGGTCTTTGCGTAGGTAAGAAACGTTCTTGCTAGAAACCCATAGCAGCCACGTAAAACATGCAAACAACAATTAGAGGACGTCTAACTTGTTTTTGCAGGGTATGCTATGTGATGTAATATGGCCAAAGGATGTGCTGAATGATATATGTGATGTATGAGATTGATCATGTTCTTGTAATAGGAATCACGACTTGCATGTCGATGAATATGACAACCGGTAGGAGCCATAGGAGTTGTCTTGATTTATTTATGATCTGCGTGTCAACATAAACGTCATGTAATTACTTTACTTTATTGCTAAAGCGTTAGCCATAGTAGTAGAAGTAATAGATGACGTGACAACTTCAAGAAGACACGATGATGGAGATCATGGTGTCATGCCGGTGATGATGATGATCATGGAGCCCCGAAGATGGAGATCAAAAGGAGCAATATGATACTGGCCATATCATGTCACTATTTGATTGCATGTGATGTTTATCATGTTTATACATCTTATTTACTTAGAACGACGGTAGTAAATAAGATGATCCCTCATAAACAATTTCAAGAATGTGTTCCCCCCTAACTGTGCACCGTTGCTAAAGTTCATCGTTTCGAAGCACCACGTGATGATCGGGTGTGATAGATCCTTACGTTCACATACATTGGGTGTAAGACAGTTTTACACATGCAAAACACTTAGGGTTAACTTGACGAGCCTAGCATGTGTACAGACATGGCCTCGGAACACAGAAGACCGAAAGGTCGAGCATGAGTCGTATAGAAGATACGATCAACATGAAGATGTTCACCGATGTTGACTAGTCCGTCTCACGTGATGATCGGACATGGCCTAGTTGACTCGGATCATGTAATCACTTAGATGACTAGAGGGATGTCTATATGAGTGGGAGTTCATAAGATGAACTTAATTATCCTGAACATAGTCAAAAGGATTTTGCAAATTATGCCGTAGCTCGCGCTTCAGTTCTACTGTTTAGATATGTTCCTAGAGAAAATTTAGTTGAAAGTTGATAGTAGCAATTATGCGGACTAGGTCCGTAAACTGAGGATTGTCCTCATTGCTTCATAGAAGGCTTATGTCCTTAATGCACCGCTCAGTGTGCTGAACCTCGAACGTGGTCTGTGGATGTTGCGAACATCTGACATACACGTTTTGATAACTACGTGATAGTTCAGTTAAACGGTTTAGAGTTGAGGCACCGAAGACGTTTTTGAAACGTCACGAAACATATGAGATGTTTCGAGGGCTGAAATTGGAGTCTCAGGCTCGTGCCCACGTCAAGAGGTATAAGGCCTCCGACGATTTTCTTAGCCTACCAACTAAGGAGAAAAGCTCAATTGTTGAGCTTGTGCTCAGATTGTCTGAGTACAACAATCATTTGAATCAAGTGGGAGTTGATCTTCCAGATGAGATAGTGATGTTTTCTCCAAAGTCATTACCACCAAGCTGCTAGAGCTTCGTGATGAACTATAATATATCAGGGACATATATGATGATCCTTGAGATATTCGCGATGTTTGACACCAAAGTAGAAATCAAGAAGGAGCATCAATTTTTTATGGTTGGTGAGACCACTAGTTTCAAGAAGGGCAAGGGCAAGAAGGGATACTTCATGAAACGGCAATTCGGCTGCTGCTCTAGTGAAGAAACCCAAGGTTGAACCCAAACCCGAGACTAAGTGCTTCTGTAATAAGAGGAACAGCCACTGGAGCAGAATTACCCTAGATACTTGGTAGATGAGAAGGCTGGCAAGGTCGATAGAAGTATATTGGATATACATTGTGTTGATGTGTACTTTACTAGTACTCCTAGTAGCACCAGGGTATTAGATACCGGTTCGGTTGCTAAGTGTTAGTAACTCGAAATAAAAGCTACGGAATAAACGGAGACTAGCTAAAGGTGAGCTGACAATATGTGTTGGAAGTGTTTCCAATGTTGATATGATCAAGCATCGCACGCTCCCTCTACCATCGAGATTGGTGTTAAACCTAAATAATTGTTATTTGGTGTTTGCGTTGAGCATAGACGTGATTGGATTATGTCTATCGTGATACGGTTATTCATTTAAAGAGAATAATGGTTACTCTGTTTATTTGAATAATACCTTCAAAGGTCTTGCACCTAAAATGAATGGTTTATTGAATCTCGATCGTAGTGATACACATGTTCATGCCAAAACATATAAGATAGTAATGATAGTACCACCTACTTGTGGCACTGCCACGTAAGTCATTTCGGTATAAAACGCATGAAGAAGCTCCATGTTGATGGATCTTTGGGCTCACTCGTTTTTGAAAAGTTTGAGACATGCGAACCATGTCTATTGGTGTATATGCATGAAGAAACTCCATGCAAATGGACCGTTTGGACTCACTTGATATTTGAATCACTTGAGACATGCAAATCATACCACATGGGCAAGATGACTGAAAGCCTCGTTTTCAGTAAAATGGAAAGCAACTAGTTGGAAGTAATACATTTTGATGTGTGCAGTCCAATGAGTGCCGAGGCATGTAGTGGATATCATTATGTTCTTACTTCACAGATGATTTGAGTAGATGTTGAGTATATTTACTTGATGAATCATGAGTCTGGATTATTGAAAAGGTTTCAAGTAATTTTAGGGTGAAGTTGAAAGATCGTCGTGACAAGAGGATAAAATATCTATGATATGATCGTAGAGATGAATATCTGAATTACGAGTTTGGTACAGAATTAAGACATTGTGGAAATTGTTTCACAACTAATACAGCCTGGAACACCATAGTGTGATGGTGTGTCCGAACATCATAACTGCACCCTATTGGATATGATGCATACCATGATGTCTCTTATCGAATTACCATGATAGTTTATGGGTTAGGCATTAGAGACAACCACATTCACTTTAAATAGGGCACCACGTAATTCCGATGAGATGACACCGTATGAACTATGGTTTAGAGAAACCTAAGCTGTCATTTCTTAAAAGTTTGGGGCTGCGACGCTTATGTGAAAAAGGTTGCAGGCTGATAAGCTCGAACCCAAAGCGGATAAATGCATCTTCATAGGACACCCAAAACAGTTGGGTATACCTCCTGTCTCAGATTCGAAAGCAATAAGGGATTGTTTCTAGAATCGGGTCCTTTCTCGAGGAAAGGTTTCTCTCGAAAGAATTGAGTGGGAGGATGGTGGAGACTTGATGAGGTTATTTAACCGTCTCTTCAACTAGTGCGTGGCAGGGCACAGGAAGTTGTTCCTGTGGCACCTACACCAATTGAAGTGGAAGCTTATGATAGTGATCATGAAACTTCAGATCAAGTCACTACCAAACCTCGTGGGATGACAAGGATGCGTGCTACTTCAGAGTGGCACGTAATCCTGTCTTGGAAGTCATGTTGCTAGACAACAATGAACCTACGAGCTATGGAGAAGCGATGGTGGGCCCGGATTCCGATAAATGGCTCGAGGCCATATAATCCGAGAGAGGATCCATATATGAAAACAAAGTGTAGACTTTGGCGGAATGGCTCGATGGTCGTAAGGCTGTTGAGTATAGATGGATTTTAAAAGGAAGACAGACAATGATGGTAAGTATCACCATTAAGAAAGCTCGACTTGTCATTAAGATGTTTTCCGACAAGTTCAAGGAGTTGACTGCGATGAGACTTTCTCACTCGTAGTGATGCTAAGAGTCTGTTGGAATTATATTAGCGATTACTGCATTATTTATGAAATCTTGCAGATAGGATGTCAAAACATTGTTTCCTCGATGATTTTCTTGAGGAAAGGTTGTATGTGATACAACCGGAAGGTTTTGTCAATCCTGAAAGATGCTAATAAGTATGCAAAGCTCCAGCAATCCTTCTAAGGACTGGAGTAAGCATCTCGGAGTTGGAATGTATGCTTTGATGAGATGATCAAAGATTTTGGTGTATACAAAGTTTATGAGAAACTTGTATTTCCAAAGAAGTGAGTGGGAGCACTATAGAATTTCTGATGAATATATGTTGTTGACATATTGTTGATCAGAAATGATGTAGAATTTCTGGAAAGCATATAGGGTTATTTGAAAAGTGTTTTTCAATGTAAAGCCTGGATTAAGCTACTTGAGCGTTGAGCATCAAGATCTATAAGGATAGATCAAAACGCTTAATGGTACTTTCAAATGAGCACATACCTTGACATGATCTTGAAAGTGTTCAAGATGGATCAGTCAAAGAAGGAGTTCTTTCCTGAGTTGTAAGGTATGAAGTTAAGACTTAAAGCTCGACCATGGCAGAATAGAGAGAAAGGACGAAGGTCGTCCCCTATGCTTAAGACATAGGCTCTACAGTATGCTATGCTGTGTACCGCACCTGAAATGTGCCTTGCCATGAGTCAGTCAAGGGGTACAGGAGTGATCCAAGAATGGATCACAGGACAGCGGTCAAAGTTATCCTTAGTAACTAGTGGACTAAGGATTTTTTTCTCGATTATGGAGGTGGTAAAAGAGTTCGTCGTAAAGGGTTACGTCGATGCAAGCTTAACACCTATCCGGATAGCTCTGAATAGAGATACCGGATACATATAATGGAGCAACAATTTGGAATAGCTCCAAGTAGAACAGTTATTTGAAATGGCTCCAAATGTAGCGTAGTAGTTGCATCTATGAGATGACATAGAGATTTGTAAAGCACACACGGATCTGAAAGGTTCAGACCCGTTGACTAAAACCTCTCTCACAAGCAACATGATCAAACCCAGAACTCATTGAGTGTTAATCACATAGTGATGTGAACTAGATTATTGACTCTAGTAAACTCTTTGGATGTTGGTCACATGGCGATGTGACCTATGAGTGTTAATCACATGGCGATGTGAACTAGATTATTGACTCTAGTGCAAGTGGGAGACTGTTGGAAATATGCCCTAGAGGCAATAATAAATTGGTTATTATTATATTTCCTTGTTCATGATAATTGTTTATTATCCATGCTAGAATTGTATTGATAGGAAACTCAGATACATGTGTGGATACATAGACAACACCATGTCCCTAGTAAGCCTCTAATTGACTAGCTCATTGATCAATAGATGGTTACAGTTTCCTGACCATGGACATTGGATGTCGTTGATAACGGGATCACATCATTAGGAGAATGATGTGATGGACAAGACCCAATCCTAAGCATAGCACAAGATCGTGTAGTTCGTATGCTAAAGCTTTTTTAATGTCAAGTATCATTTCCTTAGACCATGAGATTGTGCAACTCCCGGATACCGTAGGAGTGCTTTGGGTGTGCCAAACGTCACAACGTAACTGGGTGGCTATAAAGGTACACTACAGGTATCTCCGAAAGTGTCTGTTGGGGTGGCACGAATCGAGACTGGGATTTGTCACTCCGTGTGACGGAGAGGTATCTCTGGGCCCACTCGGTAGGACATCATCATAATGTGCACAATGTGATCAAGGAGTTGATCACGGGATGATGTGTTACGGAACGAGTAAAGAGACTTGCCGGTAACGAGATTGAACAAGGTATCGGGATACCAACGATCGAATCTCGGGCAAGTATCGTACCGATAGACAAAGGGAATTGCATACGGGATTGATTAAGTCCTTGACATCGTGGTTCATCCGATGAGATCATCGTGGAACATGTGGGAGCCAACATGGGTATCCAGATCCCGCTGTTGGTTATTGACCGGAGAACATCTCGGTCATGTCTGCATGTCTCCCGAACCCGTAGGGTCTACACACTTAAGGTTCGATGACGCTAGGGTTATAAAGGAAGTTTGTATGTGGTTACCGAATGTTGTTCGGAGTCCCGGATGAGATCCCGGACATCATGAGGAGTTCCGGAATGGTCCGGAGGTAAAGATTTGTATATGGGAAGTCCTGTTTTGGTCACCGGAAAAGTTTCGGGTTTTATCGGTAACGTACCGGGACCACCGGGAGGGTCCCGGGGGTGCACCAAGTGGGTCCACCAGCCCCGAAGGGCCACATGGGCTGTGGGGAGTGCTCCTTGACCTACATGGGCCAAGGGCACCAGCCCCAAGAGGCCCATGCACCTAGGGAAACCCTAAAGGAAGAGTCCTACTAGTGGAAGGCACCCCTAGGTGCCTTGGGGGGAGGGAAACCTCCCTTGGCTGCTGCCCCTAGGAGATTGGATCTCCTAGGCCGGCGCCCCCCCTCCCTTGGCCCTCCTATATATAGTGGGGGAAGGAGGGCTCTTGAGATATGCCTTTGGTTGCCTCCTTCTCCCTCTCCAACATCTCCTCCTCTCCCGTGGTGCTTGGCGAAGCCCTGCAGGATTGCCATGCTCCTCCACCACCACCACGCCATTGTGCTGCTGCTGGATGGAGTCTTCCTCAACCTCTCCCTCTATCCTTGCTGGATCAAGGCGTGGGAGACATCATCGGGCTGTATGTGTGTTGAACGCGGAGGTGCCGTCCGTTCGGCACTAGGATCATCGGTGATTTGAATCACGACGAGTACGACTCCATCAACCCCGTTCACTTGAACACTTCCGCTTAGCAATCTACAATGGTATGTAGATGCACTCTCCTTCCCCTCGTTGCTAGTTTCTCCATAGATAGATCTTGGTGACACGTAGGAAAATTTTGAATTTCTGCTACGTTCCCCAACAAGATCTGGTACACAGCATGGCATACTTTATAGAACCTATGGCTGAGGCATAGGGAATGACTTTCATTCTCTTTCTATCTTCTGTCGTGGTCGGGCTTTGAGTCTTACTCAATTTCACACCTGGTAACACAGGCAAGAACTCTTTCTTTGACTGTGCCATTTTTAACTACTTCAAAATCTTATCAAGGTATGTACTCATTGAAAAAAAACTTATCAAGCGTTTTGATCTATATCTATAGATCTTGATGCTCAATATGTAAGCAGCTTCACCGAGGTCCTTCTTCGAAAAACTCCTTTCAAATACTCCTTTATGCTTTGCAGAATAATTCTACATTATTTCCGATCTACAATATGTCATTTACATATACTTATCAGAAATGCTGTAGTGCTCCCACTCACTTTCTTGTAAATACAGGCTTCATCGCAAGTCTGTATAAAACTATATGCTTTGATCAACTTATCAAAGCCTGTATTCCAACTCCGAGATGCTTGCACCAGTCCATAGATGGATCGCTGGAGCTTGCATATTTTGTTAACACCTTTAGGATTGACAAAACCTTCTGGTTGCATCATATACAACTCTTCTTTAAGAAATCCTTAAGGATTGCAGTTTTGTTATCCATTTGCCAGATTTCATAAAATATGGCAATTGCTAACATGATTCGGACAGACTTTAAGCATCGATACGAGTGAGAAAATCTCATCATAGTCAACACCTTGAACCTTGTCAAAACCCTTTTTCGACAAGTCTAGCTTTGTAGAGAGTAACACTACTATCAGTGTCCGTCTTCCTCTTGAAGATCCATTTAATCTCAATGGCTTGCCGATCATCGGGCAAGTCAATCAAAGTCCATACTTTGTTCTCATACATGGATCCTATCTCAGATTTCATGGCCTTAAACCATTTAGCGGAATCTGGGCTCATCATCGCTTCCTCATAGTTCGCAAGTTCATCATGGTCTAGTAACATGACTTCCAGAACAGGATTACCGTACCACTTTGGTGTGGATCTCACTCTGGTTTACCTACGAGATTCGGTAGTAACTTGATCTGAAGTTACATGATCATCATCATTAGCTTCCTCACTAATTGGTGTAGTAGTCACAGGAACAGATTTTTGTGATGAACTACTTTCCAATAAGGGAGAAGGTACAATTACCTTATCAAGTTTCTACTTTCCTCCCACTCACTTCTTTCGAGAAAACTCCTTCTCTAGAAAGGATCCATTCTTAGCAACGAATGTCTTGCCTTCGGATCTGTGATAGAAGGTGTACCCGACAGTCTCCTTTGGGTATCCTATGAAGACATATTTCTCCGATTTGGGTTTGAGCTTATCAGGATGAAACTTTTTCATATAAGCATCACAATCCCAAACTTTAAGAAACGACAACTTTTGTTTCTTGCCAAACCACAGTTCAGATTGTGTCATCTCAACGGACTTAGATGGTGCCCTTTTTTAACGTGAATGTAGTTGTCTTTAATGCATAACCCCAAAAACGATAGTGGTAGATCGGTAAGAGACATCATAGATTGTACTATATCCAACAAAGTACGGTTATGACGTTCGGACGCACCATTATGCTATGGTGTTCCAGGTGGCATGAGTTTGTGAAACTATTCCACATTGTTTTAATTGAAGACCAAACTCGTAACTCAAATATTTTACCTCTGCGATCATATCGTAGAAACTTTTATTTTCTTGTCACGATGATTTTCCACTTCACTCTGAAATTCTTTGAACTATTCAAATGTTTCAGACTTATGTTTCATCAAGTAGATATCCCCATATCTGCTCAAATCATCTGTGAAGGTCAGAAAATAATGATACCTGCTGCAAGCCTTAATATTCATCGGACCACATACATCAGTATGTATGATTTCCAACAAATCTATTGCTTGCTTCATTGTTCCGGAGAACGGCATTTTAGTCATCTTGCCCATAAGGCATGGTTCGCAAGCATCAAGTGATTCATAATCAAGTGATTCCAAAAGCCCATCAGCATGGAGTTTCTTCATGCGCTTTACACCAATATGGCTTAAACGGCAGTGCCACAAATAAGTTGCACTATCATTATTAACTTTGCATCTTTTGGTTTCAATATTATGAATATGTGTATCACTACGATCGAGATCCAACGAACTTGTTTCATTGGGTGTATGGCCATCGAAGGTTTTATTCATGTAAACAGAACAACAATTATTCTCTGACTTTAATGAATAGCCGTATTGCAATAAACATGATCAAATCATATTCATGAAAAAACCAAATAACACTTATTTAGGTTCAACACTAATCCCAAAAGTATAGGGGAGTGTGCGATGATGATCATATCAATCTTGGAACTACTTCCAACACACATCGTCACTTCACCCTTAACTAGTCTCTGTTTATTCTACAACTCCTGTTTCGAGTTACTAATCTTAGCAACTGAACTAGTATCAAATACTGAGGGGTTGCTATAAACACTAGTAAAGTACACATCAATAACATGTATATCAAATATACTTATGTTCACTTCGCCATCCTTCTTTTCCGCCAATCACTTGGGGTAGTTCCGCTTCCAGTGACCAGTCCCTTTGCAGTAGAAGCACTTAGTCTCAGGCTTGGGACCAGACTTGGGCTTCTTCACTTGAGCAGCAACTTGCTTGCTGTTCTTCTTGACGTTCCCCTTATTCCCTCTGCCCTTTTCTTGAAACTAGTGGTCTTGTCTACCATCAACACTTGATGTTTTTCTCGATTTCTACCTTCGTCAATTTCAGCATTACGAAGACCTTGGGAATCGTTTCCGCTATCCCTTGCATATTATAGTTCATCACGAAGTTCTACTAACTTGGTGATGGTGACTAGAGAATTCTGTCAATCACTATTTTATCTGGAAGATTAACTCCCATTTGATTCAAGTGATTGTAGTACCCAGACAATCTGAGCACATGCTCACTGCTTGAGCGATTCTCCTCCATCTTTTAGCTATAGAACTTGTTGGAGACTTCATATCTCTCAACTCGGGTATTTGCTTGAAATAGTAACTTCAACTCCTGGAACATCTCATATGGTCCATGACGTTCAAAACGTCTTCGAAGTCCCGATTCTAAGCCGTTAAGCATGGTGCACTAAACTATCAAGTAGTCATCATATTGAGCTATCCAAACGTTCATAACGTTTGCATCTGCTCCTGCAATAGGTCTGTCACCTAGCGGTGCATCAAGGACATAATTCTTCTGTGCGGCAATGAGGATAAGCCTCAGATCACGGATCCAATCCGCATCATTGCTACTAACATCTTTCAACACAATTTTCTCTAGGAACATATCAAAATAAACACAGGGAAGCAACAACGCGAGCTATTGATCTACAACATGATTTGCAAAATACTACCAGGACTAAGTTCATGATAAATTTAAGTTCAATTTAATCATATTACTTAAGAACTCCCACTTAGATAGACATCCCTCTAATCCTCTAAGTGATCACGTGATCCAAATCAACTAAACCATAACTGATCATCACGTGAAATGGAGTAGTTTTCAATGGTGAACATCGCTATGTTGATCATATCTACTATATGATTCACGCTCGATCTTTCGATCTCAGTGTTCCGAGGCCATATCTGCATATGCTAGGCTCGTCAAGTTTAACCTGAGTATTCTACGTGTGCAAAACTAGCTTGCACCCGTTGTAGATGGACGTAGAGCTTATCACACCCGATCATCACGTGGTGTCTGGGCACGACGAACTTTGGCAACGGTGCATACTCAGGGAGAACACTTTTATCTTGATAATTTGTGAGAGATCATCTTAAAATGCTACCGTCAATCAAAGCAAGATAAGATGCATAAAAGATAAACATCACATGCAATCAATAAAAGTGATATGATATGGCCATCATCATCTTGTGCTTGTGATCTCCATCTCCGAAGCACCGTCATGATCACCATCGTCACCGGCGCGACACCTTGATCTCCATCGTAGCATCGTTGTCATCTCACCAATCTTATGCTTCCACGACTATCGCTACCGCTTAGTGATAAAGTAAAGCATTACAGCGTGATTGCATTGCATACAATAAAGCGACAACAATATGGCTCCTGCCAGTTGCCGATAACTCGGTTACAAAACATGATCATCTCATATAATAAAATTTAGCATCATGTCTTGACCATATCACATCACAACATGCCCTGCAAAAACAAGTTAGACGTCATCTACTTTGTTGTTGCAAGTTTTACGTGGCTGCTACGGGCTTAAGCAAGAACCAGTCTTACCTACGCATCAAAACCACAACGATAGTTTGTCAAGTTGGTGCTGTTTTAACCTTCGCAAGGACCGGGCGTAGCCTTACTCAGTTCAACTGAAGTTGGAGAAACTGTCACCCGCAAGCCACCTATGTGCAAAGCACGTCGGGAGAACCGGTCTCGCGTAAGCGTACGCGTAATGTCGGTCTGGGCCGCTTCGTCCAACAATACCGCCGAACCAAAGTATGACATGCTGGTAAGCAGTATGACTTATATCGCCCACAACTCACTTGTGTTCTACTCGTGCATATAACATCAACACATAAAACCTAGGCTCGAATGCCACTGTTGGGGAACGTAGTAATTTCAAAACAAATCCTACGCACACGCAAGATCATGGTGATGCACAAAAACGAGAGGGGAGAGTGTGATCTACGTACCCTTGTAGATCGACAACGGAAGCGTTTGGTTGATGTAGTCGTATGTCTCCACGGCCCGACTGATCAAGCACCGAAACTACGGCACCTCCGAGTTCTAGCACACGTTCAGCTCGATGACGATCCCCGGACTCCGATCCAGCAAAGTGTCGGGGAAGAGTTCCGACAGCACGACGGCGTGGTGACGATCTTGATGTACTACTGTCGCAGGGCTTCGCCTAAGCACCGCTACAATATTATCGAGGACTATGGTGGCAGGGGGCGCCACACACGGCTAAGAATATGATCACGTGGATCAACTTGTGTGTCTCTGGGGTGCCCCTGCCTCCGTATATAAATGTTCAAGAGGGGGAGGTCGGCCGGCCATCATAGGGCGCGCCAGGAGGAGTCCTACTCCCTCCGGGAGTAGGACTTCTCCCCCAATCCTAGTTGGAATAGGATTCGTGAGGTGGAAAAAGAGGGAGAGAGAAGGAGAGGGCGCCGGCCCCCTCTCTCCTTGTCCTATTCGGACTAGGGGGAGGGGCGCGCGGCCCAGCCCTGGCCGCCTCTCCTCTTCTTCCACTAAGGCCCACTAAGGCCCATATAGCTCCCGGGGGGTTCCGGTAACCTCCCGGTACTCCGGTAAAATCCCGATTTCATCCGGAACACTTCCGATATCCAAACATAGGCTTCCAATATATCAATATTTATGTCTCGACCATTTCGAGACTCCTCGTCATGTCCGTGATCACATCCGGGACTCCGAACAACCTTCGGTGCATCAAAACGTATAAACTCATAATATAACTGTCATCGAAACCTTAAGCGTGCGGACCCTACGGGTTCGAGAACAATGTAGACATGACCGAGACATGTCTCCGGTCAATAACCAATAGCGGGACCTGGATGCCCATATTGGCTCCTACATATTCTACGAAGATCTTTATCGGTCAGACCGCATAACAACATACGTTGTTCCCTTTGTCATCGGTATGTTACTTGCCCGAGATTCGATCGTCAGTATCCAATACCTAGTTCAATCTCGTTACTGGCAAGTCTCTTTACTCGTTCCGTGATACATCATCTCGCAACTAACTCATTAGTTGCATTGCTTGCAAGGCTTAAGTGATGTGCATTACCGAGAGGGCCCAGAGATACCTCTCCGATGATCGGAGTGACAAATCCTAATCTCGAAATACGTCAACCCAACATGTACCTTTGGAGACACCTGTAGAGCACCTTTATAATCACCCAGTTACGTTGTGACATTTGGTAGCACACAAAGTGTTCCTCCGGCACACGGGAGTTACATAATCTCATAGTCATAGGAACATGTATAAGTCATGAAGAAAGCAATAGCAACATACTAAACGATCGGGTGCTAAGCTAATGGAATGGGTCATGTCAATCAGATCATTCAACTAATGATGTGATCTCGTTAATCAAATAATAACTCTTTGTCCATGGTTAGGAAACACAACCATCTTTGATTAACGAGCTAGTCAAGTAGAGGCATACTAGTGACACTCTGTTTGTCTATGTATTCACACATGTATTATGTTTCTGGTTAATACAATTCTAGCATGAATAATAAACATTTATCATGAAATAAGGAAATAAATAATAACTTTATTATTGTCTCTAGGGCATATTTCCTTCAAACGTGGAGCGTCACGTACCCCCGGGGTTTACAGGTCCCCGGGATGGCCACGCGGGTACCTCGTGCGGCCAACGACGACGAGGGAGACGACCGTTCACCCGCCACGAGTCGTACGTTCCCCGAGCTCTCACTCAGGAGCAGTGTGAGGAGCTCCGTCAGAAGAATAAGCGGGCCTTGCACACCCCCATCGTCGGGACGACGAGAGTGCTACATGTGAGCTGCGTTGAGATTTCCTCAAAGAGGAAAGGATGATGCAGTATAACAGAGATAAGTCTTTCCCTCAGTTAAGAACTAAGGTTATCAATCCAGTGGAAGAACCACGCAACACCTCGTTAGCAGTACATGCATACAAAATAACAAATATTTGCGCGCAATGCAAACAAGGGGTTGTCAATCCCTTGGCGGTTAATTGCAAAGATCAAATCTCATAGTGATAGATAGATAAACAAAAACAAAAACACAAAATAAAATAAAGTAAATAAAATTGTAGGAAGGTATTTTTGGAATTTAATATATGATAAAGATAGACCCGGGGGTCATAGTTTTCACTAGCTTCTCACTTGAACATAGCATACGGCGGGTAAAAAAATTACTATTGAGCAATTGATGGAAAAGCGAAACCCCTCGGTACTCCGATAAATATCTGAAACGTCCCGAAACCATTCCGGTGTTCAAATACTATTGTCCAATATATCAATCTTTACCTCTCGACCATTTCGAGACTCCTTGTCATGTCCGTGATCTCATCCAGGACTCCGAACAATCTTCGGTTACCAAAACACATAACTCATGATACAAATCGTCATTGAACGTTAAGCGTGCGGACCCTACGGGTTCGAGAACTATGTAGACATGACCGAGACACATCTCTAATCAATAACCTACAGCGGAACCTGGATGCTCATATTGATTCCTACATATTCTATGAAGATCTTTATCGGTCAAACCGCAATAACAACATATGTCATTCCCTTTGTCATCGGTATGTTACTTGCCCGAGATTCGATCGTCGATATCCTCATACCTAGTTCAATCTCGTTATCGGCGAGTCTCTTTACTCGTTCCATAATGCATCAACCCGTAAATAACTCATTAGTCACATTGCTTGTAAGGCTTATAGTGATATGCATTACCGAGAGGGTCCAGAGATACCTCTCCGGTACACGGAGTGACAAATCCTAATCTTGATCTATGCCAACCCAACAAACACCTTCGGAGGCACCTTTAGAGCATCTTTATAATCACCCAGTTACGTTGTGACATTTGATAGCACACAAGGTGTTCCTCCGATATTCGGGAGTTGCATAATCTCATAGTCAGAGGAATATGTATAAGTCATGAAGAAAGCAATAGCAATAAAACTTAATGATCACTATGCTAAGCTAACGGATGGGTCTTGTCCATCACATCATTCTCCTAATGATGTGATCTCGTTCATGAAATGACAACACATGTCTATGGTTAGGAAACTTAACCATCTTTCATTAATGAGCTAATCTAGTAGAGGCTTACTAGGAACACGGTGTTTTGTCTATGTATCCACACATGTATCAAGTTTTAAGTTAATACAATTCTAGCATGAATAATAAACGTTTATCATAATATAAGGAAATATAAATAAAAACTTTATTATTGCCTCTCCTTCAGCGCAGGATGTGGGATGCCCGTTGTAGGGTGTTGCAATACGTTCATGATTCGCTTATAGTGGGTGGCGAGAGTGACAGAAGATTATACCCGAGTAAGCGGGTTGTTGCATATGGGAGTAAAGAGGACTTCTTACTTAATGCTATGGTTGGATTTTATCTTAATGATCTTTAGTGATTGCGGATGCTTGCTAGAGTTCCAATCATAAGTGCATATGATCCAAGTGTGAAAAGTGTGTTAGCGTATGCCTCTTCTTCATTGCATATGATAAGTATTTATCATGTTATATTCAATTGCATATGGAAAATCTTTCTCGTCGTTCTATAGAAAGCTCGCTACTAAAACAAACTAACTTTTATTATCTCGCAAAGTACTCCTAATTTTATTCTTGCAAAATAGTTATAGTTTTATTCTCACAAATTAGTTTCATACTTGTTCTAGGTAAAGGAAATGTCGATATGCGTAGAGTTGTATCGATGATCGATAGAATTTGAACAGAATATAAATTCTACCTTTAGCTCCTCGTTGGATCCAACACTCTTACTTATCGAAAAGGCTACAAACGATCCCCTATCTCTACTCCTAATGGACGAATTGGTTGAATAGTCCCCCCCCCCCCACTTTCAACCGGTTTATTTTCAACCGGTTTATTTTCAACCGGTTTTTCTTCGTCCCACCTCCCACCAGCCCCTCCCACCGGTTTTTCTCTTTTCTCGTCTGACCGGCAATACCCAACGTATTTGTGGTAATCAATCATAATTAATCCACATATAGTAATAAATCAATCCAGGTATGGTAAGGTCATAACTCAGGAAATTTTGAATATGGTAATTATATGGTAATAAATTTAAATTACCCCAAAGGCTATCAATCCAGGTATGGTAAGGCCATAACTCGAGAAATATCGAATATGGTAATAAATTTAAATTACCACCAGGTATGGTAAGGCTATCGATTCAGGTATGGCACGCCCTCACCTGATCACCTATCACAATCTCCAGCCCCACGCACGCACCAACGTATTTATGGTAATCAATCATAATTAATCCACGTATAGTAATAAATCAATCCAGATATGGTAAGGTCATAACTCAGGAAATTTTGAATATGGTAATTATATTGTAATGAATTTAAATTACCCCAAAGGCTATCAATCCAGGTATGGTAAGGCCATAACTCGGGAAATATCGAATATGGTAATAAATTTAAATTACCACCAGGTATGGTAAGGCTATCGATCCAGGTATGGCACGCCCTCACCTGATCACCTATCACAATCTCCAGCCCCACACACGCACCAACGTATTTATGGTAATCAATCATAATTAATCCATGTATAGTAATAAATCAATCCAGGTATGGTAAGGTCATAACTCAGGAAATTTTGAATATGGTAATTATATGGTAATAAATTTAAATTACCGCAAAGGCTATCAATCCAGGTATGGTAAGGCCATAACTCGGGAAATATCGAATATGGTAATAAATTTAAATTACCACCAGGTATGGTAAGGCTATCGATCCAGGTATGGCACGCCCTCACCTGATCACCTATCACAATCTCCAGCCCCACGCACGCACCAAAGAACCCACCCGGCACCAAATGCAGCTCCTCTCGATCCCCTCGAGTAAACGCCGCCACCGTCGTGCGATCTTCCTGACACAGACGCCGTCGCCGCCTCCTTCCCACCTACGGCATCCCCCACGTCCATGGTGACGGCGCTCGCGTCCTACACTGACCCTCCGCCTCATATAGGTTGGTCGTTGATGGAGTGGGATGTGCCGCTGCGGTTTGGGAGGCGCAATCACGATCTGGTTGGGATCTCAGTGTAGACTCGTTCTCTGCGATGAAGGATGGCGCTGCCTCCCTGGCAAATGGGATCGGAGGAAGGGGCTCTACGTCGTGAATGTCGGGTCTTGACTTTGTTAGGCTGGGATTGGATGGTTGCGGAGGGTGGTGTGGTTGGTTGGGTTCCCATGGAAGAATGTGGCCTCCTCGTGGATCTGGTCATGCCCAGCCTAGAGAACATTGTGTCCCTAGCTCCCTCGAGGAGCAAGGACAGTGCAAGCGGCAGCAGGGGGTAGGGGTAGATGTGGGGGGATGTCGGCGGCTGCTCAAGGTCATCATGATGAAACCCTTGACGTCCCATCTTCATCAATGGAAGTGGAAGAGCACGAAGTCGAGATTGGATAGGAGTTTGAGTTCTTTTTGGCACCGATCGGTTCCCCATTTAGAGATGTATTTTTTTTGCGTGCGAGCAAACAGTGGGTTGATTCTAAAAGGGATAGGCACTTTTCAACAGAAGTGCATGACGGACCAAAAATATGACCTCATTTTATTCGTTTGATAGATATCGTATTATTCGTTGTTGTTCGTTCGGTGAAATTTCCTAATATTTGATTGTTGTGTTTCTAATTAGAGCACCCCATAATCACCCAATATGAGGGGATGATAAGTGAAAGATACTGATTATAAATTTTGAAGAGCCCGTGGCAATGCACGGGCGTTATACTAGTACTTGTGGGTTATCAAGACCTTTTTCTGATGCTGTTTTTTTGTCGGGGAGCAATAGCGTGGGGGTGAATATTCTCATGTGCGCTTCTTGGCTTTATCTCTAAATAATTTTTATTTTGTGCTCTTCTTTTCTATCTTTAGTTATGAATAGGAAACGCAAAACATAAAAAATAGTTGTACTTGCTAACCCGGTGGTTGAGGAACCACCCAAAATCTACCATACTATTGAAGCTTTTTTACTTGGATCATGTTCAATCCATTTATGCTCGTGCTGAAAACCCAACTAGCTTAGTTGAGGGAAAATCATTAGATGAGCAGGCTTATTTTGTGCAACACCGCTTGTCTAACAAAGGAAAACTTCTATGGCATCAAATTAATTGTTTGCATTACTATGCTTGGAATTTATGTGAAATACCTGATTTTACTTGTTGTTCTGAGGACCCTAAAAAATACCTTCCCTACCAACGTGAGTTTAGGCCTCCTTTGGTTTAGGGGAATTTCATAGGAATTCTAGAGGATAGGATTCTTATAGGATTTTTTCCTTTAGAGTCCTTTGGTTCATAGGAATGGATTCCTATTCCTACATAGGATTGGTTCCTATCCTCCACATTTTATAGGAAAATAAAAAAGAGCCTAGACTCAATGGAAAAATTCCTTTGGTGTCAATCAAATGACATCTTGTTTCCTATTCCTACTCATAGGATTTGAGATACATGTCATCTCATTTCCTACAAGATTCCTATTCCTATGATAATCCTATCCTATGAACCAAAAGAGGCCTATGATAATGAAGTCTTATATTCTTATACCAAGAGTGTTTATAGTTACTATGATATTGAGCAAATTGAAGAATTTATTGCTTTTAAGGATGCATATGAAATTGCTTCTTTGATTGAAAAGTATTATGCTATTCTTTACAAATCTGAAAATTTTGTCATCTTAAATATTGCTACAAAAATTATGCTTCTAATGCTTATGTTAAAGAATTTATTGAGAGAATGCCTGTTGCCTTGAAAGAGACTAATATTTTGCAAGAATCTAAGAAAAAAGAAATTGTTGAAACTGTGAGCTCGTTAGATGAGAAAGATGAGGAGGAGAGCGAATAACAAAAGGAGGAAGAAGAGCGGATTGGTCTCCCATGCCCACCTTCTGATGAGAGTAACTCTTCAACTCATACATTGTTTAATTTCCTTTCTGAAGGAAATATGCCCTAGAGGCAATAATAAAGTTATTATTTATTTCCTTATATCATGATAAATGTTTATTATTCATGCTAGAATTGTATTAACCGAAAACATAATACATGTGTGAATACATAGACAAACAAAGTGTCACTAGTATGCCTCTACTTGACTAGCTCGTTGATCAAAGATGGTTATGTTTCCTAACCATAGACATGAGTTGTCATTTGATTAACTGGATCACATCATTAGGAGAATGATGTGATTGACTTGACCCATTCCGTTAGCTTAGCACTTGATCGTTTAGTTTGTTGCTATTGCTTTCTTCATAACTTATACATGTTCCTATGACTATGAGATTATGCAACTCCCGTTTACCGGAGGAACACTTTGTGTGCTACCAAACGTCACAACGTAACTGGGTGATTATAAAGGTGCTCTACCGGTGTCTCCGAAGGTACTTGTTGGGTTGGCGTATTTCGAGATTAGGATTTGTCACTCCGATTGTCGGAGAGGTATCTCTGGGCCCTCTCGGTAATGCACATCACTTAAGCCTTGCAAGCATTGCAACTAATAAGTTAGTTGCGGGATGATGTATTATGGAACGAGTAAAGAGACTTGCCGGTAACGAGATTGAACTAGGTATTGAGATACCGACGATCGAATCTCGGGCAAGTAACATACCGATGACAAAGGGAACAACGTATGTTGTTATGCGGTCTGACCGATATAGATCTTCGTAGAATATGTAGGAGCCAATATGAGCATACAGGTTCCGCTATTGGTTATTGACCGGAGACGTGTCTCGGTCATGTCTACATAGTTCTCGAACCCGTAGGGTCCGCACACTTAAATTTCGGTGACGATCGTAATTAGGGTTTTTGTGTTTTGATGTACCTTAGGTTGTTCAGTGTCCCGGATGTGATCACGGACATGACGAGGAGTCTCGAAATGGTCTAGACATAAAGATTGATATATTGTAAGCCTATATTTGGATATCGGAAATGTTCCGGGTGAAATCGGGATTTTACGAGAGTATCTGGGGGTTACCGGACCACCCCCCCCGGGGGGGGTGTTATTGGGCCTACATGGGCCATAAGGGAGAAGAGGAGGGCCGGCCAGGGCAGGCCGCGCGCCCCCTCCCCCCTAGTCCGAATAGGACAAGGAAGGGGGGCGCCCCCCTTTCCTCTTTCTCCCTTCCCCCTTCCTTTTCCAACAAGGCAAGAGGGGGAGTCCTACTCCCAGTGGGAGTAGGACTCCTCCAGGCGCACCCCTAGGGCCGGCCGCACCTCCCCCTCTCCCTCCTTTATATACGGGGGCAAGGGGGCATCCCATGACACACGAGTTGATCTTCGTGATCGTTCCTTAGCCGTGTGCGGTGCCACCTTCCACCATATTCCACCTCGGTCATATCGTAGCGGTGCTTAGGCGAAGTCCCGCGTCGGTAGAACATCATCACCGTCATCACGCCGTCGTGCTGACGAAATCTCCCTCAACGTTTTGCTGGATCGGAGCTCGAGGGACGTCACCGAGTTGAACGTGTACAGAACTCGGAGGTGCCGTACGTTCGGTACTTGGATCGGTCGGATCGGGAAGACGTACGACTACTTCCTCTACGTTGTGTCAACGCTTCCGTTGCCGGTCTACGAGTGTACGTAGACTACACTCTCCCCTCTCGTTGCTATGCATCACCATGATCTTGTGTGTGCGTAGGATTTTTTTTTTGAAATTACTTCGTTACCCAACACTTTCATGATTATCGGAGGATGAATGCTATGATAATTGCTATGACTCCTTGGATTTGTTTGAAATATCCCTTTTCGATGAACTTGATGCTTGCTATGTTTGTGGCTATGATGTCAATATGAAATATGCTTATGGAGATGAACTTGTTATAGTTCCTTTTGTTAAATATGAAAACGTTGTTATTGCACCCACATATGATAGTTCTATCATCTTTTCAAATTCTTTCAGCTACACTATATCGGAGAAGTTTGCTCTTATTAGAATTATATTGATGGATTGCGTTTTACCGTTGCACATGATAATTTTGATGAATATAATATGTATGTGCTTGCTGCTCCTATTTGCAATTATTATGAGAGAGGAACTACGTCTCCACCTCTCTACTACAATAAGTTTTGACCGGCTCCGACGATGGAGGGGCGATCACGGCGACACGCCTTCGGCTTGTTTCATTTCTTATAGTCGCCGTTAGGTGGTCTATAAATCTGTATATAATTTTTATTATCTTTGGTATTCGTTGTACTGACATAATTAAATATGAATAGATTGAAAGTTCTCTTGATAAATGCGCACATAGGATTTAGGCCATGTAGGTGGCTCGATCAGTGGGGTTGGACAGAAGCATGGGATGCCATCTCGAACGGAGGACATTTGCCATGCCAGTGACAAGTGATACATAGCATTAGGACATGCGGACGTGTGCTAGGTAATCATTGGGGGAGGGCTTCTTTATTGGTGTTGTTATGCCAATTTTCTGGCCCCGTTTGGAATTACAAGGCCTCTTTAGTCTTTAATTCTCAGGATTTGAAAAATACAGAAATATAAAAAACACAAGTTCACTATGTCATGTCCATTTGAATTCTACATAAGTATGGATTTCTTGCATTGCAGGAAATATTTATGATTATTTCAAAGAGGATCGAGTGCATGTTAAAAATTCCTATGAAATGCAGTACAAAAAATTGCCTAGAGAAAAAAATCATATAGCATTAATCCGACAAAATCAAATGACAAAAGTAGGAAAAAATTCTAATCACATAAAAAAAGAAATAATTCTAAAGATTTCAATCCTTTAAATTCGTGCGAGAATCCTTTGGATCAAAGAAGCCCCAGAATTCTATGAATTTCGATGGCATGCCTCTCAAATCTCTCAGAATAGAAGAACACGGGAATAAAATCATCATGTCAAACAAGCCCTTGTACTTCTCTGATAAAGTTCAAATCACATCATTCGGTTTAGGTTCGGGGGTAAAGGATTTGGTCCACCTTAGATTTTGCGTGTACTAACCGTGTCACACATTGCTACACCACTGGTTAAATTTCCAAGTCACCAGTGCAGAGGCCACGCTGGGGTTTGAACCTCGTTTTCAAAAAGAAAAGAAAAATCCCATGTGTTAGTAAAGTACTCCATCCGTTCCACAATATAAGAACGTTTTTGCCACTACATTAGTGGCAAAAATGTTCTTATATTATGAAATGGAGGAAGTTGTATTTATTTTGATCGCCTATAAATTAACCATGTTTTCCCCATGTATGTACAGTAGGAGTATCTTAAGATGGTTGGTTAAAAGGTAGTAGTACGAGAAGTGTCTTTTCGCGCTCAAGTTGTGTTGATCAGATGATGGCTCCAACGTGGAAAATGGTAGCCGGGTCCCATTGTCGCCGAAACGAGCCGGATAGCGGCATAGGCACGCAGCGGGCCGGTGAGACGAGGGCGGCAGGAATGCGCGCGCCGACTGCCTCTGCCAACAACTATCGGCGGTGACAAATCGCACTCGATCATCACTGGGATCAGGAACCGATGGGGCAAAGCCTGCGTGCATGCCGAGGCGCGGGGCCCCGCCGCTCCGACAAGAGGTAAAGCGGCCGCGCACGCCTGTGCGCTGTGTGGCCGCCCACCGCAGCCGGCCGGGCCCTCCTCTCTCGCTAGTGCGCGCGGATGGGGTGGGAACTGCTCCTGCCGCTGCCGCGCTGCACCTGCACGCACGCCTCCTGCCGCTGCCGCTGCCGCCGAACGAACGGTACTGATCGACGCGAGTAGCCACAGGGCGGGAGGATGTGCGGGGTGGGGGCGCGTGATATGGGCGCCTGCCATTATTGCCGGGCCGGCAAGCGCCAACGGCGATCGATCGAAATTCCTTGGCCGTGTCCACATTCACCTACGACGCCCATGCATCCATCCATGGAGCCACCCTCCGCGCGCGCCGGCCACGTACTCCTTTTATACGGTGGCTAGCCCGGCTCCGACGATGCCCCCTCCGGGGGGAGGTGAACTCCGGCCGCTTCTTTCGTCCCAGGCCCCAAAGCCCGAAAAGCTAGTTCGTTTCGGCTAGGTAACAACAAAAATTCTGGGAAAGGTGGAAGACGAAGCTGGATAGAGACGCAGAAAGAAACCGAGCTTCTTTTTCTTGGATCATCATCTCGGCTTCCTCCCCTTTTCATCTCCTTTCCGCTGTCTCTTCTGTGAATTCGTTCGTGGTCGATCACGCGAGAGCCTTTTAGAGCGCTTTAAACTCGTCGGTTTCTTCGGTTACGTCTCGGCTTTCATGGGCACGTACTACGCAGTTAGCAGCAGCAGGACAAACGAGAAGTAGCACGATCGAGGAGGGGAGCCGCTAATCAAACCAATCCCGCTTTACTCAAAAGCCAGAAGATGGGAGGAAACCCCTTTTGCCGTATGATCACAAGCTCCCTCCACTAATGTCTGCCCAGGTAGGTTTAACTAGTCGCAAAGCTGGTGACAAAGTGTGCCGGGGAATAAAGCTGCCGCCGGTACGTCGATTACGCGGTCGCCTTTGAGATTGGTCGAGGGGATGGATAAGCTATTTTATCAAACCCGTGGCATCGCATCGCATCATGACCAGCATCACCGTGGGTTTACGCAGGTCGCCCGCGCTTATGTATGATACTCGTTTGTTAGGTCGATTAAGCACTCATCGCCCCTGGTCGGTTCGAAATTCCTCTACGTGGCCCATGCATTCGAAACGCGAATAACTTTGCTCGACTTGTTAACAATTTCCCGCTTGCACAATTCGCGCGTCAAGATCTGCCCGCCCTCCGCCCGATCTCTCTGCTGGTGCTCCGAAGTCACCTCGCCGCATCATAACCTGGGTTGGTACGCGCTCCGGTGAACTGCTTCGGCGCAAAGTGGCACTGGATTGTGAACCGGAAGAGGTAATTGAGCGAATGCATGCAGCGTTGGCGGGAAGAAGCAAGGCACGATGATGGCGCGCACATGCATATGATTCCGTGAGCAAGGAGGGAAGGGGGAGGCAGGGGCGTGCGCCGAGCTTCCACTATGCCGAGACAGATCGAGAGGGACACCATCTTTACGAATTTAATGGAGCTGCCCCCTCGTCCTCGATCGTCCTGGTGAAAAAGGCTGCACGCTAGGACGGCTTTCTACTCTCCCATGGGCATAGTCCCCGTCGGCCCGTCCGCTCTGGCTATCATCGCGCCCCCGACCGCGAACGAACCGTAGTGAGCTAGCGCAGCCGCGCAGTAGCGTTCCTAGGTGTTGTTGGCCTGTCAACCGGCGCCGATCTACGGAGCATTGTCACTGGTCAGCCGGGGACGACTCGCGGGGTTTCAGGCGCATGCATGTGCTGCACCACCCGGGGACGACTCGCGGGGTTTCAGGTTTCATGGTGGGTTTTGACTTTTCAACTCCGGCGCATATACTAGCACTACTAATTCAAGAAATGAATTTTCCAATTATGCATGCGTGCCACTCCATTTTTTTCTTCGAAATACTCCCACCGTTTCTGCTTTTTACACTACGTGTTAGATTTCTGAAGTCATACTTTGTAAAGTTTGATCAAATTTACATTAAAATTTATCAACATCTACACCACCAAACAAATATAATGTGAAGATATATTTCATGATGGATCTAATGATATTGCTTCTGTATAATGAATATTAACATCTTTTGTATAAATTTGGTAAAAAGTGGAGAGTTTGACTTCAGACGAATATGATACGCGGAGTTAAAAGAAACATAGGTGGTATAGAACCATTACATGCTAAAAATACGGATTCAGTGAATAACAAATGGAACTACTATGCGTATGCCAGTTGGTGTTCGAACTTTGTATGACGGATGATTGAATGGTGTCGTATAATTTTGCTCCATGCACCAACGACGACTTGATTTGTTGCATCATATGAAAATCACACAGAAATTGTCATGTGTATGTCATCATTCAATAACAATGTCCAAACCTTTAGAAAAATCATATTACATGTTGATAAAAAAATCACATTACCTTATGGTCTACACCTAGATTTGTCTTTTGTAGAGTTTGTCAGTTTCCTTTCGGTCTTGAGGATAGGTTAATATGCATTTTGGGGTACTTTTGTTGTTAGTTCCATGTGTATTGGAAGTCCGAGAACAAAAAAAACTAATTATGCTAAGTTTTTTTTTGGAATGAACAAAGAAATTGTGTTTTCATGCTGCTGGGAAAACACACGATTGTTTAGAATGGTTTTATGGTAGTTTCAAAAGTGCATAGAAAAAAATACAAACAACATTTGCAAAGCCACATATATATGTTTGTCTTGTCATATATCACAGCCTATAGGTAGTCACGTTTGAAGGCAATAACAATCTAGGCATACTAATGAGTTCACGTGAGTTGTGAGATATCGTTACAACACAATGTTAACAGACAACTGACACTTACATATTACGTGCATGAAGTTCAAGATACAAATTTGTTACTAATGATAGCTAAACCCATTGAAAAAGGAAACCTTAGCTGCATAGTGCTTCAATATGTGTATATAACACATTATATGTATGGACATTAAGGGTTTAATTTCATGAATATGCTAAGATAGTGTTGCAGCATTTGGTTGAAATCCTCTGAAAAGATATACGAACTGTAACAAATGGTTGATCATAAGACTTTCACATTGACTAAAAATTTACAAATAATCTCATAAATGGATACACTTTTATTAAGGCAAGAAACTCTAATGGAGCAAGAGCATGCATGAAAGATTCTAGACTAAATCATAAATGGATACACTTTTATTCAATCGAGAAACTCTACTGGAGCAAGAGCATGCATGGAAGATTCTAGAATAAATGGGAAGTGTGTAAAGATAGTATATGCAATAAGTACGAGGGCATACTAAGTTTTTAATTATTGGAAACTTTTAGATAGTACACATGACAAAATCTGATGTAATTGATAGGAAATCAAATGGTCAGCAACGCTCGGATTTGCCACCTCTTGACCGTCAGATTGAGTTCATCTAACGATCCATATTCCAACTTATTCGCACACTGTATAGTCATATAGAAACTTCATTTTATAACTTAGCATTGCAAATGTTTTTAAAAAAATTACACATTTTTTTGGTGAATCTGTTTTCAACTGGGAGCAGTTGCTCCCATGATTAGAGGGCGGAGCAAATCAAGGGACTAGGCTACGATCGTGTGTGCATTATCTGCTTGTGGGTCCTTCGATTGTAGCTTAGTCCCACTATTTGCTTGGCATAGGCCATGATCGTGGGACTAGTACGTCTAGGTCACGACCGTGAGCTGCCATCCCACATTTTGCCTGGTAACACTCATTGTGAGACGGATCTCTGATCTATCTTCTCCAATCAACTTTACATGACTAGTCCGACTCCTCCTCGAAATAGAAAACACGTATTTGATTTGTACATGTGGGTTGCAATCCTACAACTAGTCTTTGTAGTAGGTCACTAAACCACCTCTATTTTGCTACAAATGTCACCATTTATTTCACTTCATCTTGAAAAGCAATTGCACTACTGGAGAGCCCTCTCCACAACCAATCGTGCGATGGTTTTACCATATCCGGTAGTATTTAGGTAAGAGGTAGTGTCAATTTCTAAGTTGTCCAAAATCGACTCGGCTTTATGATTCATAGCCTAATGTCCCGGTGAACCTAGATATGGAGACATCCACATGTGGACTTTTTAGTTATGAAAACTTTTAGGTAATGGTGGCATGGAACACACATAACCAACTAAGATGCCAACCACCCTTTCCCTGAAGGTGAAATTATCCGAATACATAGATCTTACTTGAAATGTCGTCTGATTTATAGCCATTTCTGTCTTTGGTAGGTGACTTAACTCCTAGGAACTTAAGGCTTGCTTTGATAGTAAAAGAGTCTTCAATAGATATAGTAGTCCAAGCATGCTCTATCAACCACATTAGTAGAAATAGTTAGAACACCTTTTTGTGACAGTTTAGAAACACATGCCCGTACCTTTTTTTAGGTAGCCTGGCAAGATTTAACCTCTCTATTGGTTCTCATGCACTAATGAAATCAATATTTGGGCATTTTGTGTTTTTACCTAAAAGATTACGAGCATCTTTGATTCATGGGATTTTCAAAACATAGAAATAAAAAAAAACATGATTGGAGTGGCATGTCATGTTGAATCTTATAGGGTTTGGTATAACCACAAGAATTTAGAGCAACAAGTGTTTGATGTCACGAAAAAACCAAATGAGTTGAAAAAAAAAGTTTGAGTGGATGCAAATTTCCCTCCAAAGTAGAGTGCAAAGCGATCTTATGAATTTTTTCTAAGGATTCCAATCATACAAAACAAACCGTTTGTGTATTAAAAAATTACCAAGGAAACAAATCCTTCAAAATTCCTAGGAAGTTTCTTTGAATCAAAGAGGTCTACACGTGCATGTTTCCATGGTCTAAGAACATGTAAAATTTGTGGAAACGTGTGCGTTTTTCCAAGCGTTGAAGAAAACGTAGTACATCCAAAGTACTACAAAACTCGCCATATTACCCATTTTTCTTCTTAATAATGGCAACAAATAAAACCAGTGTCAATTTTGTGAAGCATTGCTAACTAAAAATGAAATGCTATGTACGCCTAAGCTATTCTAGTCTAGAAAAAAAAAATCCTGTGGAGTTTTCGTAGTTAAACAATTTGGTGAGTGCGGCGTGTGGAAATGCCGGTCGATGACGTGTCCCGATGACGCCGAATCCATGCGCGGCCGTTGCAGTAGACTCGGTAGCAGCGGTGGCAAAATTTTCACCGCAGTCGAAGGATCCGGGAAGAAATCCGGACGGGGCCCAGGCGCTGTCCAGTCCCTGGCATCTCGACGTGGACTGCACGCCTCCTCCCAGCGTAGTGGATGCTGGCGTCACCCGAATCCAGCGCCTTTCGACCCAGGCAGAGGCAGGCCAACTGCCACTTTCACCCCGAGCATATTTTAACTTGCCCTATCAAGTTAGTAGTACTGCCATAACCATGCCGCATGCACCCACCCGACCCGAGCATAGTGCTTTATTTGTTTCTCATGTTATCGTTGTCAGATTATGCTCCGTTCTTCCTTTTGTTTTTCTTGCTCTTGGTGTTGTCCCTTGCTATTCGGGATGACGGGTTGATGGGGATAGAAACTCATGGAGTGGCGGCCGGAGCAAGTGGTAGAATGAGAGGGGTGGCAAGAAGACAAGAGCGGTTTTGTTTTTGTGATAGCTGGGAAAGTATTGTTGGTTGGTCAAACGTGACGGTCGGGCTCGAGGTCAAGCATGGTCCAAGCACGGTCAATAATTTTCCACCAAAACTCGTTTTAACTTGCATTTGTTTTCTGAAACAAATCGGCACTGTGCTTCAGAGAGAGAGAGAGAGAATATAAGCAAAGAAAGTAATTACTCTTGGTCTGAGCTGGTTTATGGCGTTGAAAAACGTGCGTGCCGGAGGTGGAAGCCCCCGATCGTGATCTTGCAAAAGCAACTGCCCTCGAATCAAGAAGGCCCAACGAACCACCCCCTATGTCAATTATAGAGGAAGAGCCAGGGCGATCTGCTCAGCTCAACAGGTTTAACAATTGCATTGCAGTGTAGCGGTATATGGTTACAAAAGGCACGGAGACGTTTGAAGGCATGCGCCCTTGTCTTCCCCAGATCGAGGGCAAGCGTACGTAGCGAAGCATTGAGATGGAGACACACATCTGAACAGGACTGGAGACAGGCGCAACGCGACGCACAACCTCGCGGAGAATGTGCAGGCGAAAGTGCCAGAAATCTGCTAACTTTCATGGCGACTTTGTAAAGGTTATGGGTTGTAGGCTGGGCCCGGAGCCGGTTGCTAGGGAAGTTGCGAAATAATTCGTCAGTTCCAGCAAATGTCCAGTACGTACTCGTGTGTCATCATTTGCTCGCTTTATGGCCATCTCCTTTGTAAACTCCCGGCCTTTCCACGGCCACGGTGAAAATAATCTCCGTTTTAGATAGGCGGTTCCATTTTATTTCTTTGCGCAACCGAGACGTCTGGGGTACGAATATTTTCATGAAATCAGCATAGTGTATTCCATAGAACAGTGGAATTAATCCATCAATTTCAGACAGGTGCAAGGCCTAGTTTGCTATTGGTGGTTTGATCGATATGCCCGGTAAAAAAAGCATCATGGGCTCATGGCCACGAATATCGACGTGAACTTTCATCATGTGGAATTTCTAAAGGTAGCGCTTCCACTTGGCCAGTTGTGTGCATATCCACTGAACCATGCTTGTATTCCCATGCTGCATCTTTTCTCTCTATTATTAAATAATAATAAAACTGGCCGTGCACCAGTGTCACGTCAACAAAGAGACGATGACGTGCATTTCCTCACCATGAAACTTCCATGGGGACGAACGGAAACCCACTCCGTATTTTAACATTGTTACCGTTGCTATACCATAGGCATAGGGTGACAATGAAATTTGGTTGAGACCTGGTCTTCCCCGTCACCTCACCATCTCCACTAGCTTTGGTTTTTGTTGAAACAAACCTCCACTACGTGTGTGGACTAGCAAACTTAGTCCTCAGGTGCATCAAAGGAATGATGCGGCATGTCAATCAAATCCCCCGCATATCTCACCAAACACGCATACTCGGACCATCATCCCCGTATATTTATCATCGTCCATCATTACGAGTGCTTTAAAGTTTAAACTAACTCCTGTAGCATGTACTCAAACATTCTCATGAGTGCTATGTGACTGCTCTACGTAATCTACACAGGCAACGGCGAAAACCGGGGCTCTAGAAACGTCCATGTGTACATCATGTTTCGTGTCTATGAATTCCACGGGAAACCGTCGTATTCACGCGGATACAATGGAAATATATGATTTGCTTTACCCTGTGCAGCGTGAAGAAATGATATTTTTTTTGTCTCCGGAAGCGACTAATGACAGGCAAATAACAGCACTAACTTGTGGTGTAATGCAAAGGCGCAGCCAAAGGAGACAAAACAAGAGAAGCATCGCCATCGCCGGACGTACGCATCAGCCCCAAATCTCAGTGGACGGTGGGCCTGCCCATGCTACCTGGCTAGCTCCTTGGCAGTTCCACACCACGGCCCAAATGATCATGCTAAATGGACCAAACGTATGTTAATAATGTTCAGACAAGCGCGCCAGCCAAAAAGGCAGGCAGATAAACGTATGCTAAAAGCATGGTAGGAGCACTGTATTATGCCCACGCGCCAGGCAGGAATGCCAGATGAATGAATGAATGGCCCATGGACGTACCACTGTAGTAGTACTGAATAGCTGGTAGAGTGTGTGATGGCTCCAAGAATTGGAGGTCAACACTGACGTGGACGTGAATGTAGGAGTGGTTAGGTCGCACGGACTTGGAGGCTTCTCTGATTAATTTGTGCTTCACCATGTGACTCCCTGCTAAGAATATCTTGCCTCAAGTCAAGCGCAAACCTTGTCGTTGCTCATCTGCCCCGTTGACAATCCTATCAAATGGCCTGGATAGTGGCACTACTGTACGTGATTTGGTCCAATAGTGACTGGCATTGTAAGCCCCGAGTGGCTAGAGCACAGCGGTAAGGACAGAGAAGTTGACGGTTGTGCGTACGTGTTTTAGGTTTTCAAGCAGTTGGCACTTCAGACTTTCGGAGGACCATGCATGCATGCATGCTACTCGTAGGTGTCAACCTAGGTTGACTTGGGCAGATTATTCGGACGAAGACAAAGACACATCGACATTATTGTACGCGCTGGGCCGCTTGGGTCATGTGGTGCTGTCTGTCCTTTGATGACTTGCCAAACATAAGCTCCAATTCCTGACGATTAGGGTGCCACTGTCGCTGACATGGACATGCATGGCACGGAAAGGCTCCGTTCTTGTGCGGTTCTCGGGTTAGCCCGATACCAAGGATCAACGAGGAGGCAAGTGCCTGATTTCCATCAGCCCGGTTAGTTTGCAAAAAAAAAAGTCGACGGGTGCCAGATAGTCCGTGGCAGATAGTCCGTGAAGAAGTCGCGCAAACTCCGGATCGAACCACGTTGGCTATCCAAGCACTAGCCATGAATTTTGTCTGTGCGATGGGAGATCCTGTGCCTTACATCAAATATTGTACATGTATGCTACGTTCATTGAGGATGATAATTCAGGTGCTTGTTTGGGCGGGAGTTCGTGATCACAGGGTGATCATCAGTGTAGTGAATGTAAGAGTTGAATATTTAGTTGATGCAGTTGCTTCAAAAGATGCAGCTCTCCCGGAAGATTTGGCTAGCCCGGGCTATAACCGCGACTGCGCAGGTGGATAACATGATTGTGGCAGGGATGATAAACTTTAACCATGGAGATTCTATGGAGGCGGCCCAATACTAGATCAATGCTTGATTTTGTTGAAATATTTTGGTAAGATCTTTACTGAACATTGTAATAGAGAATCATACATGGTTGCACGGCTCATGTAGGGCATCGTAATTCACCATCTATGTGGTTGGATACACCCCTTGATTTTATTCCTAAGCTATTAGTGCATGATTAAGTGCCATCTAGTATGACTTTCCCGTAAACATAAAAGCTTTTCTCTATAAAGTTCACAAAATTTAAAAGAAAGTTCATGGGTTAAGAATTTGAAGAAAAGAGGGGGGGGGGGGGGGGGGGGTGAAAAGAAGCTAGTTGGAAACCTGAATAAGAAGATATAGAAAAATAAATAACGAAAAGCCCCTTGTAAAAACCAAACAAAGTTTGTTTGAAAACATGGTGAACTGAGAAAAAGGAGAAACCCATAGAAGAAAACCGGACAGACAAAAGACAAATCACATTTTTTAAGCGCTAGGATGTGGGAAGCATGACGCCCCCCCCCCCCCCCCCCCTGCTATTCGACGCACCTTACCGTCAAATACTCAACCCAACACTGAAGCGGGGCGCAAAAGGGCCGGCCCACTCTGCCGAGTTCACTTCAGTTGTTTTCCTTCCTTTTTTTTCTCGGCCGCTTTCATGCCTTTTATGGATTTGTTTACATAGCTAAATATTTTAAAATTTACTCCCTCCGTAAACTAATATAAGGGTGTTTAGATTACAATTTTAGTGATCTAAACGCTCTTTGCAGAGGGAATACTTAGGAAAATATAAAAATATACATAACTAAAATGTTCAGCATGTGTTTAAAAACATTTTAGTCTGCACTATACATATACTCATTGTAAGTTATAAAATTCACTATGTAAAAAAGTTCAGTATGTATTAAAACAATGTTCGTTATATATTAAAAAGATTCACCATACATTAAAAAAAGGTTCCTTGTATTAATTAAATGTTCATCATACATAAGAAAAATGTTCATAGTACAAAAGACTAAAAATAATAATAAGTGAAGAAACATTAAAAAATTAAAAAAATAGAATGAAAGGAAATAATTGAATAAAATGAAAGAAAAGAAAATCAAAAGAGAAACAGGAAAATAAAACCACAAACAGAAAAAACGGAAGGAAAAAGGGGAATGACTAACTGATGGGCACTCATTTTGGGGGAGACCCAGACGGCAGTGCGGGGAGCCCTCTTGCACTTTTCTTGTGTTTCTAGCGAGTGTTCATTATAACTGATGCAAAACATGGCCATTTTCTCAAAAAATCGTTTAATTTAAAAAGATGTCAAAGCATGAAAATATTCCATATTTAAAAATATGAATATAATTTTCATTTATTTTGAAAAATCCATATAACTAAATAAAGTGTTCAACCCATTATTATAACAAAACTATTGAAAAGGTCACAAATTTTTCATATTTATAGTATGATCTAAAAGTACTCAAGTAATATTTAGCAAAGTGTTTTTCAAATATTTATCAAAAAATGGTTTTTTATTAACAAATATTTACAAAAGATTAACCGACGAAAAAAAAACCAAGAGCACGACAGAGAACAAAAATAAAAAAATGAAAAAAAGAACGAAACAACAGCTAATAAAAAATAAGTCTATAACTAATAAACTGAAAAATAAAATAAATACCTTTTTAGAAACTAACGAAATGAAAAAATAAAACAAATACCTTTCTTTAGCAGATAAAAAAAGAAAAAAGAAAACAAATACATAAATAGAAAAGGAAAAGGAAAAAGAATAGGGAAAACGATATAGGCCTCTAATAGGGGCGCCAGAGGTGATGACTAGCTATATCGCGCGGAAGACGGGATATTTTACTACCGTCTTTTTTAAGCAACATGTGATATAGTCGAGTGTGACTCACATTTGTAGGTAATTTGGGTCGTCCACCTCTGCGGCCTATTAATGTTAAAAAAAATTCTTTCAATTTTTTTGTTTATTTTGGGTGGCTTTTTTTTATTCTCCTGTATTTTTTTTCTTGTTTGTTATTTTAAGTAGTTTACTTATTTTTGGATATTTTTAGGATTTAAAAGTACTAGACATAAGGTTCATATACCTTTTGAAAATACAAGTAAATTTACAATTTTATTTTGGAAAAATGTGTGACATTTTTTGAAATAGTTTGACTGGACTTCTTATCAAAATCTGAAAGTAATACCAGCAATACAAATTATTGGGCCACTCTTTAAGCGCCGAATAGGCACGACATCGCTTTAAAAGAGGAGTCGAGCGCTAAACTTCCTCGCTCGCTAAAACTGGATGCTTTGCATGAGTAGAAATTAGTTGTTCGCATGCTGGATAAGAAAACGGCTCGCTACTTGGTCAGGACAAAAAAAAATTGCTTCATTCTTTTTAAAATCGAAAATGTTTGATTTTTTTGTATATTTAGAAAAAATATTCAAGATTTCATAAAATATTCATAAATTTTAAAAATCGTGAAGAATTATAAATGTTAATGATTTTATTAGTCAAGCCCGTGGGAAGATGAACTGAGTTATTTAATAAGGAGCTTCTGCTACTAATTAATTGGAGATCCTTTTCACAAATCTCATTTTTTTATTCTCTTTTCTTATAGAATATTTTTTATGCTCTTGCAGGAAATGTAAGCATGAAATATTCGCTGTTTTTATGCTCTTGCAGTCTATTCTTATACTATTTTCCTTACCTTTAAGTATTCTTTTGGTGAATAATTGTCTTCAATTTTTTATTTTGACTTGATTGAAATTAATTGGATGCAATGTTCACGAAAGTTAAAAAATGATTGTGAAATTCTAAAAAAATTGACAGGTTTGAAAATTGTCAATTCTTAGAAAATGTTAATGCAATTGAACTCTTTCGATATTTTTGAAATAATCAATTTTCAGGATTTGAATAAATTTTGAAAACAACAAAACAGAAAATAGCAAAACCAACATGAAAAAATAGAAGGAAATAACTGGAACGTAACGTAAAAATAAAATAGGAAAGGGAAAACCATGATAAAACTAAAAAAATGAGAAATATGAACTGAAGAGAAGATAACCGCTAGGAAAAAAAGGTGGTAGGCTCATCCCGTAGAAAACAGCGACACATACATGAAACCTTTTTGCATACAAAGATTTGTAACAAAAAAATTATGAAGAGTGAACATTTATGTAATATGTGTGAAAAGTTTTCTTGCAACACATGAGCATTTTTAAAAACAATGTTCATATAATTTCAAAAGAGTTCAAAGCATAAAAAATGTTCCATACTTTTTAAAGCATTACTATAATCATCATACATTGTAAAACTTACATATTTAAGGAAAGTATGTGTTACTAAATGAAGTTTCAAACCAGATTTTGGAAAAGGTTAGTCTAAATAAAAAAAGTTCACATACTTTAAAAACTTATATTATGTTTGAAAAGGGTTTATGCCTTTTACTGAAACCTTCAACTAATATTAAATAAAGTTGTTTCAAAGGCTCATTAACACTAGATTTTCCATTTGTTTATATTTGCCTTTCTGTTTTTATGAATTTTTTGCCGAGTTCTTCCGGTTTTGTTTTGTTGTTTTGTTCTTTTTTATTCTTAAAAAAACTATTTTAAAAAATCTGTGTAGATATTAAAAATTGAGAACATTTTTCATGTTCATACACATTTATAAAAATTCAAAAACTTGTGAACATTTTTTGAAATAGTTTGATTGGATTTCTTATCAGCATGACAGCATCAGAAAATAATATCAGCAATGCTAAGTATTGGGCCACATTCTTTTGGATCTTCCAGTCCACTCCAAATAGGCGCTATGTCGTGCTATGGGCCAGTCCAAAAGAGAGTTTGACCACGAAACCTCTTCGCTTGCTAGAAAACCAGATGCTTTACCCGGAAAAATAAACTAGTTGCTCACGCCCTTGATAAGAAAACCGCCAAAAAATGGCTTCATTTTTCTTTTAATTTAGAAGGATTTGTTTTTAGAAAAACTATACATATGTTTAGAAAAATGCCCACAGATTTAAAAATATTTGTTAATTTTGAAATGTTGAAGAACTAAAAAAAGGTCATAGGTTTTGAAATATTCACTCTTCGAAAAATGTTAATGATTTTTTGAAAACTATCGTACATTTTTAATAATTGTTCTTATTTGAATTAAGTTTGAAAACAAAAAATAGCTTGAAAATAAATGAAACTGAACAAACAGAAGAAAATCAAGAATAAATAAAACTGAGAAAGGAAACCCATGAAAAAACTGGAAAATGAGGGAAATAATAATAGAAGTGAAAATAGATTTTTAGAAAAATAACTAGAAAAAAAATCCTGACAAATATCGATAGGTAAAAGGAAAAAGGAGCTATGCTCATCCCAAAGAAAACAGCCCCGCAGCGAAGAAAATCAGTCTAGTTGGGCTGGCCAAAGTGTGTGTTCCCTTGTGCGTTAGAACAGGAAATTCCGCATTGTTTTGCTTAGTGATTACAGTCTTATTCCCATGCTGATAACCTTACTAAAATATATTGCACTGCGTTGCGTAGCAACCACGAACCGATTGGCAAGTTTATGGAAAAGATCCGCATAGTTGCATAAATATCATGCATATGGTGAGCAACGGACACATTTTACGAAGAGAGCTTCTTAAGATAACTGAAGATGAACTAGCGCATCACCAACATGCACACCATGCCCCGCCATGAAAGACACATTGACATAGACAAATATCTGCATGGCTGCACAGATCTATTCCCTCCGTTTCTAAATATAAGTCCTTTACATTTCAAATGAACTATAACATACGGATGTATATAGACATATTTTAGAATGTAGATTCATTTATTTTGCTCCGTATGTAGTCACTTGTTGGAATCTCTAGAAAGACTTATATTTGGGAACGGAGGGAGTAGAAATGAAACTGATTCACGGACGATATTTCCGCACGATCTGCGGCCGAAGCTTGGGCTTGGCTTGTAGGTGAGCTGTAACGCCCCGGATACAACTTTCCATATTTATAACTCCGACTCTTGCCTTTTCCGGAGATGTGTTGGTGAGTTTCCCTTCGTAGTTGGGTTTCGTCTTTGTTTTGCATTTGGTTCATGTCATGCATTTCATATCATGTCATCATGTGCATTGCATTTGCATATCTGTTCGTCTCATGCGTCCGAGCATTTTCCCCATTGTCCGGTTTGCAATCCGACATTCCTACGTCCTTCGGTGCCCCCTTTTGCCTCTTTTCGTGTGCGGGTGTTAAACTTTCTCGGAATGGACTGAGATTTGCCAAGCGGCCTTAGTACACCACCGGTAGACCGCCTGTCAAGTTTCGTGCCATTTGGAGTCCGTGTGATACTCCAACGGTTAACCGGGGAACCGTATAGGCCTCGTGTGTGTTGCAGCCCAACACTCCTCCAAAACGGTCCAATAACCCATCCAAACAACTCCCATGTCCTCCGTCGTCGGATCACGATCACGTGGTCGAAAACTACACCTCATTTGGACACTCCTACCTCCTCATAGCTATAAATATGTGCTCCCCTTCAAATTTCGCGGATGAACCCTAGTCTTCTTCCACCTCCCGCCGCCGGACATGTCCATCCCGAGCCGGACGTGTCCGCGCCGCCGCCCCCGTCGAATTCGCCGCTGCCACGTGGCCTGCCCCACGACCGCCGCGGCCCGAGGGAGCCCAGATCGGGCCCGCCTTGGGCGAGATCGGGCCCGCCGCTGATACTGGCGCCTCTCGTCGCCCGCTCTTCTCCGCCGTCACGCGCCTCGGCCGCCGCCCCGCCGCCTGCACGGACCTCGCCGCCGGCGACCCGTGCCACCGCAAGCTGCCGCCGAAGCTCGTGGCTCCTCCGCCCGTCCGCCGCCCGCGCCCCTGCGCCTCTCCCCTCACCGTGGCGCCGCGCCTCACCACCGGCCACCTCGCCGCCCGGTGCCTGCGCTCGCCCCGCCGCCGTGTGAGCTCGCCTCCGCCCGCGCCGGCAACCGCCTTCCCGCGCCGCCTTGTCGAAACCCGCCGGATCCGGCCAGATCCAGTCCGGATCCGTCAAATCCGGCCAGACCTCGCCGGACCGTCCCAAGCTCGCCGGAGTTCCCTCTTCGGTGGATCTGGAAAAGGTGGACCAGATCCACCCATTCATCGAACCAAACACGCCGCGCCGTCCTTGGTTCCCTCCATCCCGTACATCCCCGTCCAGTTTCGGAGGGTATATTTTTCTTCTAAGTCCCTAGTCTGTAACATTCTGGTGCCCTGTTCATCATGCCATAACTTGTTGCATACTGCTTCGTTTCATGCGCACGACATATCAAAATGTTCATCATGATGTGCTCTTCATTTCATTACATTGTGACATACTTGTTTGAGTACATCTTGATGCACAAATCGTTGATGCAAGAGTGCTATAAAATGTTAGATGATGATTCTTAGCAGAGTATGAGGCTTTGTCATTTTTGCTACATTTGTTGTGTGTTGCATATGGGCATGAGCTCTACATGTGTTTTGGTCTATGCCATGCCATCTTTACAGGGGGGGTATGTCATGTATTTTTGTGATCTTTGTGGTGACTAGCACAAGCATGCAAAGTAGCCTTCGTGATATTGCTGATTTCAGGGAATTAGGATTTTGCTAAGTCCTTGTTCTGCTGTTATTTTTATGCCATATAAACATGATGCTACAGTGAGACCCATGCTTGTTTTGAGTTGCTTCAGTAAGGATAATTTGGACATTGGTTATGCTCTATCCATCCATGCCCCTGTTTGCAATTATGGAGTGCCCTGGTATGACTTAATCTTGCTCTACTTTTGCTATAAAATGTTCCTGGCAGATTGTTTACATGTTAATCAGTTTTGCCATGGTTGTTGTAGTTGATCCAAGCATGCTATAAACTTGCTCTTGACTTGGTTAGCTTCTTGAACATGTCTTCTTGCTGATGCTATGCTTATCTTGTCATGCAATGCCTTATGTTGAGTGAATCGAGCTCACAAAGATGCCTTCATAACTCTGTTTTGCTATGCCCAGTTTTCTGTTAAGTCTGAATCTGTTATCGAAACTTGCTATGTTTACATGGGTGCCATCATATCTTCTGTGCCTTTTTGGCTTATGGTCAGTAAGGGACTTTTGTTCTATGCTTTGAGTAGATTCATGCCATGCCTTTGTTTTCTATGATAAGTTCTTGTAGCTTGTTGTTTGCTAGCTCTAAACATGGCTTCCTGATGTTAATTCCTGACATGTTGACATTTTCACTAAGTCTGTGAAGCTGATATCTTTTGCACTTTTGCCATGCTTGTTTGAACCTGATCTTGTGTGATTTAGCCGTAGCTCAGGGTTCATTTTTTGTCAATCATCTTGAGTAGATCACTTCCATGTACTTTGTTGCTATGTTGGAGTGCAATAGCTTAGTTTCTTGTTGCATTCTAGATGGCATCGTGCTGTTAATTGTAGATTTGTGACATTCTTGTTTTGCTTGCCATTTGCAAACCGTGCATCCGATTCCGGTGATCTTTATATCGATTTCAACCGAAATTATCTCATCTTTCAAGCGGCACACTTGGTTTGCCAAGTTGATGCCGTGTTCATCCTTTTCCTTCCGGAGCACGCATATGCATTGCATATCACATCTCACATATCATGTCATGTTTTGCATCATGTTGTTTGTGCATTGCACCGTGGTTGATTGTTGTTTCCTTTGCTTGTGTTCTTGCCTTGGGTAGAGTCGGGAGACGAGTGCGTGATCGAGGAACCCGTTGAGTACGCTAACGAGGATCAAGCTTTCGCCAACTCTGAGAACTTTGCAGACAAGATGACCATACCCTCAAAATCACTTCTATATTTGCTTGCTAGTTGTTCACTCTATTGCTATGCCGCGATACCTACCACTTGCTATATCATGCCTCCCATTTTGCCATGACAAGCCTCTAACCCACCTTTCCTAGCAAACTGTTGTTTGACTATGTTACCGCTTTGCTCAGCCCCTCTTATAGCGTTGCTAGTTGCAGGTGAAGATGTAGTTTGTTCCATGTTGGAACGTGGATAGTGTTGGGATATCATTATTATATCTTATTTACTTTAATGCATCTATATACTTGGTAAAGGGTGGAAGGCTCAGCCTTATGCCTGGTGTTTTGTTCCACTCTTGCCGCCCTAGTTTCCGTCATACCGGTGTTATGTTCCTTGATTTTGCGTTCCTTACGCGGTTGGGTGCTATGGGAACCCCTTGACAGCTCTCTTTGAATAAAACTCCTCCAGCAAGGCCCAACCTTGGTTTTACCATTTGCCTACCTACCACCATATACCTTCCCTTGGGTTCTGCAGACTCAAGGGTCATCTTATTTTAAACCCCCCCTGGCCAGTGCTCCTCTGAGTGTTGGTCCGAACCGAGCTGCCTGCGGGGCCACCTCGGGGAAACTTGAGGTTTGGTTTTACTCGTAGCTAGTCTCATCCGGTGTTGCCCTGAGAACGAGATACGTGCGACTCCTATCGGGATTTTTCGGCACATCGGGTGGCTTTGCTACTCTTGTTTTACCATTGTCGAAATGTCTTGTAACCGGGATTCCGAGACTGATCGGGTCTTCCTGCTAGACGGAATATCCTTCGTTGACCGTGAGAGCTTGTGATGGGCTAAGTTGGGACACCCCTGCAGGGTTTTGAACTTTTGAAAGCCGTGCCCGCGGTTATGGGCAGATGGGAATTTGTTAATATCCGGTTGTAGAGAACTTGACACTTAACATAATTAAAATGAATCAATTGCGTGTGTAGCCGTGATGGTCTCTGATGACCCACAAGTATAGGGGATCTATCGAAGTCCTTTCAATAAGTAAGAGTGTCGAACCCAACGAGGAGCAGAAGGAAATGATAAGCGGTTTCCAGCAAGGTATTCTCTGCAAGTACTGAAATAAGTGGTAACAGATAGTTTTGTGATAGGATAACTTGTAACGGGCAACAAGTAACAAAAGTAAATAAAGTGCAGCAAGGTGTCCCAATCCTTTTTGTAGCAAAGGACAAGCCTGGACAAACTCTTATATAGAGAAAAGCACTCCCGAGGACACATGGGGATATCATCAAGCTAGTTTTCATCACGTTCATAAGATTCGCGTTCGGTACTTTGATAATCTGATATGTGTGTGGAACGGTGCTTGGGTGCTGTCCTTACTTGAACAAGCATCCCACTTATGATTAACCTCTATTGCAAGCATCCGCAACTACAACAAAAGTATTAAGGTAAACCTAACCATAGCATGAAACATATGGATCCAAATCAGCCCCTTACGAAGCAACGCATAAACTAGGGTTGTCACGCCCTCGATGCGGCTATATCTCCCACGTGTCGAAGCACGACTTAGAGGCATAACTGCATTGAAAGCAATGTCGCAAGTGAGGTAATCTTCACACAACCCATGTAATACATAAGGGAAAGAGATACATAGTTGGCTTACAATCGCCACTTCACACAAATACAGGAATAAAGCATTACATCATCCAGATACAATCAAGGTCCGACTACGGAACCAAAATAAAAGAAGAACTCCAAATGCGACACGGTCCCCGATCGACCCCAACTGGGCTCTACTACTGATCAACTAGAACGAAACAACACAACGGACAAAGTCTTCATCGAGCTCCTCCTGAGCTTGGTTGCGTCATCTGCACGGACTCATCGGCACCTGCAAGCTGGTTTTGGAAGTATCTGTGAGCCACGGGGACTCAGCAATCTCGCACCCTCGCGATCAAGACTATTTAAGCTTATGGGTAAGGTAAAGGTATGAGGTGGAGCTGCAGCAAGCGACTAGCATATATGGTGGCTAACATACGCAAATGAGAGCGAGAAGAGAAGGCAAAGCACGGTCGATAAAAGTATGATCAAGAAGTGATCCTGGACTACCTACGTCAAGCATAACTCCAACAACCGTGTTCACTTCCCGGACTCCGCCGGAAAGAGACCATCACGGTTACACACGCGGTTGATTCATTTTAATTAAGGTCAACTTCAGGTTTTCTACTACCGGACATTAACAAATTCCCATCTGCCCATAACCGCGGGCACGGCTTTCAAAAGTTCAAATCTGTAACGCCCTCGATGCGGCTATATCTCCCACGTGTCGAGGCACGACTTAGAGGCATAACCGCATTGAAAGCAATGTCGCAAGTTAGGAAATCATCACACATCCCATGTAATAAATAATATAAAGGGGAGGTACAATAGTTGGCTTACACTCGCCACGTCACATCAAAGTACATAAATAACATACATCATCCAAACACTCATGGCCCGACTACGGCGCCAAAATAAAAGACAACCCAACAAGCGACATAGGTACCGATCACCCCAACTGGGCACCACTACTGATCATCAGGAAAAGACACATAGTAACGCTAAGAATCCTCGTCGTACTCCCACTTGAGCTCAAGCGCGCCATCTGGAGCTGTATCATATGTCCCTACATCTGGTGTAATAGTAATCTATGAGCCACAGGGACTCAACAATCTTGCACCCTCGCGATCAAGACTATTTAAGCTTAATAGGTAGGAAGGGGGTAAATGTAAGTGGAGCTGCAGCAAGCGACTAGCATATATGGTGGCTAACTTATTCGCAAAAGAGAGCGAGAAGAGGAGGCAAAGCACGAGCGGGAAACTAGAGAGCAACCTGCGCAAACATAACTCCAACACCGTGTCCACTTCCCGGACTCCGCCGAGAAGAGGCCATCACGGCAACACACTCAGTTGATTCATTTTTAATTAATTAAGGTTCATGTTATCTACAACCGGACATTAACAAATTCCCATCTGCCCATAACCACGGGCACGGCTTTCGAAAGATCAATCCCTGCATTGGGGTCCCAAATTAGCCCATAACAAGCTCTCATGGTCAACGAAGGAACAGACCTCCACCCAAGACACACAGATCAGACTCGGTATCTCGGTACAACAAGATGATTCGACAGGTTAAAACAAGTCCAGCAACACCGCCCGAATGTGCCGACAAATCCCGATAGGAGCTGCACATATCTCGTTCTCAGGGCACACTTAGATGAGACATCCTACGAGTAAAACCAACCTCAAGTTGCCCCGAGGTGGCCCCGCAGTCTACTCGGTCGGACCAACACTCAGAGGAGCACTGGCCCGGGGGGGGGGGGGGTTAAAATAAAGATGACCCTCGGGCTCCGGAAACCCAAGGGAAAAAGAGGCTAGGTGGAAAATGGTAAAACCAATGTTGGGCATTGCTGGAAAAGCTTTAATCAAGGCGAACTATCAAGGGGTTCCCATTATAGCCCAACCGCGTAAGGGACGCAAACTCCGGGAACATAACACTGATATGACGGAAACTAGGCGGCAAGAGTGGAACAAAACACTAGGTGAGAGGCCGAGCCTTCCACCCTTTACCAAGTATATAGATGCATTAAGATAACATGGCAATATAATGATATCCCAACAAGTAAAATAATTGTTCCAACAAGGAACGGCTCCAATCTTCACCTGCAACTAACAACGCTATAAGAGGGGCTGAGCAAAGCGGTAACATAGCCAATCAACGGTTTGCTAGAACAATGGTGGGTTAGAGGTTCAACATGGCAATTGGGAGGCTGACAAGCAAGTGGTAGGCATCGTAGCATTGGCATAGCAAAAGAGCGAGCAACTAGCATAGCAAAGATAGTAGTGATTTCGAGGGTATGATCATCTTGCCTGCACAGTTGTCAGAGTTGACTGGATCCTCACAAGCAAACTCAGCGGGCTCCTTGTTAGCGAACTCGTCTCCCGGATCTACCCAACAACACAAACAAGCAACAAGGATACAATCAACCACGTGCAAACTCAAGCAATAAGATGCAATGATGGTATGCTATGCGGGATGCGATGCGGGATGCAAAATACAAGACGTGACAGGAAATGCATGAACCTGGCCTCAACTTGGAAAACCAAGTGTGCACTGGATAGAGGGGATGAAATCACTTGAAAACGATATAAAGATCATAGGAATCGGAGCTACGGTTTGGAAATGACAAGCGTTTTAAGAAATGAACCGGTCTGCGATTTACAGCAAGTAGGCTCCTAAATGCAACGAAATGAACATGCTACAGCCACCAAACATGACAACAAAAGACATGGCAGGGATGTACACAAGATGCTTATCAAAACACTAGCACTGAGCCACGGCCAAATTCATCCATTATGAGGTTCAAACAAGCATGGCAAAAACGCAAACGCAAAACAAATTTCAGACTTAGTGAAATTTGACACTAGTCTGAAATTTCAGACCACGATGCTATCTTCAGAGCAGCAAAACAACATGATACATGACCTGATTATGAAAAGTAAGAACATGGCATGGAGCTACTCAACAAGCTTATCAAAATCCCAAAGTGACCTGGGGCCAAAAAGGACCACAAAATACTCTAACGAGCACACGAACATAGCTCACGCACAAACAGTTTTCAGACTTAGTGAAAACTGGGACATGCTGAAAATTTAACTCACGAAGGCATGTAAACGAGCTCGATGCACTTACTACGGTGCAAGTCATGGAAAGGCAAGCATATATCCATAAAGAAGGCACAAAATTCTGGCTAGACATGGCAAGAACAATGGCATAGCATCCACGGATCACTAACAATAGCATCGGCAAAATCGCAAACAAGTTGACGATCTGCCCAGATTTACCACGAAGCAAAAGTAGAGCTCGATTGGCTCAAGCTAGTTCACTCCACATATGCAAACAAAGACATGGATGGATAGAGCATAACATGAATAACAAAACTCCCTTACTGATCATCCTCAAAAGAGGCACGGATCACTAGGAAACAAGCTGAACATATGGCATCATGAACTAAAATATCCCAGACTTAGTGAAATCCACTAAGTCCCTTAAACAGATCTACCAAGTGCCTCACTTGGCAAGCTTGCACAAGTCACCACACACATCCTAAAAATGCATGGGTTGCACCTCTGGAAAGAAGACAAAATGCTTAACAATTCATCCCAAAGACTCACAGGCATATCATGCACACAATAATCATGGCAAAAATGACAAAAGTCTAAGATGAACTAACGGATCTGCAATTTAACTCACGAAGCCTCCTTCTAGCAGCATTTCAGGCATCAAGGTGAACTCAAATGCAAATGATGCAATGGACTGAAATGATGTACATGTCGAGTCGAAGATTTTGATATATTATATGCCCCAAACGGAGCTACGGATGCGGAGATATGATCAGTCAAAGTATGCTCGGAAATTAGGGTTTCGGGAGGAGAAGTCAACCGAAACAATGTCCAGATCTAGATCTGGCTGGGTACTGTAGCAGCGGCACGGACTTCGAGGATCGTCGCCGGACTTGGAGCTCTCGCCGGAGTTCGTCGTTGCCGGGGAAGGAGAGGGGGGCTCCGGACTTGGAGAGGCCGGGCGGCGCCGGACTTGAAGCGGGGCGGCGCGGCGGGGTCGGCGGCGGCCGACGCGGCGACCCGGCGATGGAGGCGGCGGTCGCCGGCGAGGAGGCGGGCGGCGGCCGGCCGGGCGAAGGGCGGCGGGGTCGGGCGCGGGGAGGCGGCGCGGAGACGGGCCGCGGGGGTCGGCCTCGGGCCTCGGCGGGCCTGGCGGCGGGGACGGCGGCCGCACCAATGAGGCGGCGACACGTGGCGGCGGCGGGACGAGTCGGACACGTCCGGCCCGAATCGGACGTGTCCAGCGGCGGGAGGTGGAAGACGACTAGGGTTTCGGGGAGGGGATCCGGGATTTGGAATGGGGGGTCTATTTATAGAGGTAGAGGGAGCTAGGAGTGTCCAAATGAGGTGCGGTTTTCGGCCACGTGATCGTGATTGAACGCTCTAGGACATGGAGCAGAGTTTGGTGGGTTTTGGGCCAAATTGGAGGGGTGTTGGGCTGCAACACACACGAGGCCTTTTCGGTCCCTCGGTTAACCGTTGGAGTATCAAACGAAGTCCAAATGGTACGAAACTTGACAGGCGGTCTACCGGCAGTAAACCAAGGCCGCATGGCAAGTATCGGTCCAATCCGGAAATGTTTAATCCCCACACACGAAAGAAAGCTAGAAATGGCCACCGGAGGAGAACAGAGCGCCGGAATGGAAAATGGACAACGGGGAAAAAGCTCGAATGCATGAGATGAACACGTATGCAAATGCAATGCACATGATGACATGATATGAGATGCACGCAAACGAAAACAACCCACGGAGACGAAGAACCGAACCCGAGAAATAAATATAACTTAATGCCGGAAACGGCAAGAGTTGGAGTACAAATTGGGAAAGTCGTATCTGGGGCGTTACAACACTCCACCACTACGAAAAGATCTCGTCCCGAGATCTAGGACTGAAAGAACTCCGGGTACTCAGAACGGAGGTGATCCTCGCGTTCCCAGGTAGCTTCATGGTCGGAATGGTGTGACCACTTGACTTTGAGAAATTTGATTGACTTGTTGCGAGTCCTGCATTCAGTCTCTTCAAGGATTGCAACTGGGTGCTCACGATAGGAGAGATCTTCTTGGAGCTCAATGTCCTCGAAGTTGACGGTGTGTTCAGGCGTCTTGAAGCACTTTCGGAGTTGGGAGACATGGAACACATCATGAACATTTGCAAAGTTTGAAGGAAGCTCGAGTTGATAGGCGAGGTCGCCTCTCTTGCTGACAATCTTGAAAGGTCCGACGTATCTAGGGGCAAGCTTCCCTTTGATACCGAAGCAACGAGTCCCTTTCATAGGGGAGACGCGGAGGTAAACATGATCTCCGATCTCGAAAGCCAAATCACGGTGCTTACTATCATAGTAGCTCTTCTGGCGGGATTGGGCTGCTTTGAGGTTATCACGAATGACCTTGCACATTTCTTCTGCCTTTGTGATAAGGTCATTACCCAGCAGCTGACGTTCACCGGTTTCAGACCAGTTGAGAGGGGTACGGCATTTCCTACCATACAGAATTTCAAATGGGGCCTTGCCTGAACTTGCTTGAAAACTGTTGTTATATGAGAATTCAGCATAAGGAAGACAATCCTCCCACTTCATGCCGAAAGAGATAACACAAGCCCTGAGCATATCTTCAAGAATCTGGTTGACACGCTCGACTTGACCGCTTGTTTGAGGATGGAAAGCAGTGCTGAAGCGGATGTTGGTGCTCATGGCCTTCTGAAAAGAATCCCAAAACTTGGAGGTAAAGATGCTGCCACGGTCTGAAGATATCACTTCAGGAATACCGTGAAGAGAGACAATTCGAGAGGTGTAGAGTTCCGCCAATTGAGCTGCAGTGATTGACTCTTTGATAGGCAGAAAGTGAGCCACTTTGGTGAGCTTGTCGATGACAATGAATATAGCATCATTGCCAAGCTTGGACTTTGGAAACCCAGTCACGAAGTCCATTTCAATGTGGTCAAACTTCCATTCTGGAATGGCAAGAGGTTGGAGGAGACCTGCTGGCCTTTGGTGTTCTGCCTTCACTCTTCTGCAGACATCACATTCATTCACGAATTGAGCGATCTCGCACTTCATTCGAGTCCACCAATAAGTTTGCTTGAGATCCTGATACATCTTCGTGTTCCCAGGGTGGATGGAGAGGAGAGAATTGTGAGCCTCGTTCATGATCACTTTACGAAGTTCACCTTTGGGTACCACAATTCGATCCTCGAAGAAGAGAGTGTCCTTGTCATCAAGGCGGTAGCACTTGTACTTGGACTGACTCTTTGCGATACCAATCTTCACCTTTTTCACCATAGCATCAAGAAGCTGGGCTTGGCGAATCTGGTCTTCCAAGGTAGGAGAAACTCGAAGGTTGGCAAGGAAACCTTGAGGAACAATTTGCAGATTAAGTTTGCGGAAAGCTTCACAAAGCTCGGGTTGATAGGGCTTGAGAATCAGACTGTTGCAATATGCTTTCCTGCTCAAAGCGTCAGCAATCACATTGGCCTTGCCTGGAGTATACTCGATACTCGGATTATACTCTTGAATCATTTCGACCCATCGAGTTTGCCTGAGGTTGAGATTAGGCTGAGTGAAGATGTACTTGAGACTCTTGTGATCAGTGAAAATATCCACTTTCCTTCCCAATAGAAGATGTCTCCAAGTCAACAAAGCATGCACAACTGCCGCCAACTCGAGATCATGAGTGGGGTAGTTCTTCTCATTAGGCTTCAACTGGCGAGAGGTATAAGCAACAACTTTCTTCTCTTGCATCAGTACAGCACCGAGACCTTGGAGAGAGGCATCACAAAAGACCTCGTACGGCTTGGTTTCATCAGGCGGAGTCAGAACTGGAGCAGTGATCAACTTCTCTTTCAAAGTGTTGAAAGCAATATCACACTCCGAAGACCAAACGTACTTGACGTGCTTCTGAAGAAGATTTGAGAGAGGCTTCGCGATCTTAGAAAAGTTTTCAACGAATCTTCGGCAGTAGCTTGCGAGACCGAGGAAGCTACGGAGTTGCTTCACGTTCTGAGGAGGTTCCCAATTAACAATTGCAGCCACCTTCTCAGGATTCACGGCAATGCCCTTGGCAGAGATGATATGACCAAGATAAAGAACCTCATCGAGCCAAAATTCACACTTGGAGAACTTGGCGTAGAACTGATGTTCCCTGAGCTTGTCAAGAACCAAACGCAAGTGCTTGGCATGATCTTCCTTGTTCTTGGAGAAAACCAGAATGTCATCGAGATAGACTAAAATGAAGTCATTGGTGTAGGGGTTGAAGATGAAGTTCATCATGCGAGAGAACGTCGGAGGAGCGTTGGCGAGGCCAAAAGACATGACAGTGTATTCATATGACCCATAGCTTGTCCTGAAGGCCGTCTTGGGAATATCTTGCTCACGGATTCGAATCTGATGATAACCCATACGGAGATCAAGCTTGGAGAATACTTGGGCACCCTTGAGTTGTTCGAACAGCTCATTGATGTTGGGAAGTGGGTATTTGTTCTTGATGGTCTTCTTGTTCAATGGACGATAATCAACACAAAGTCGGTCCGTTCCATCCTTCTTCTTCACAAAAAGAACACCACAACCCCACGGAGAAGAACTAGGCCGAATGAGACCCATTCTCTCTTGAACATCGAGTTGTTTCTTCAACTCCTTCAACTCTTCAGGGCCGAGCTTGTAGGGACGTTTGCACACAGGTTCCGTACCGGGCTCAAGTTCAACAACAAATTCAACGGGCCGGTGCGGAGGCATTCCTGGGAGTTCTTCTGGGAAGACATCTTGATACTCACAAACAACTGGGATTTGCGAAATAGCATCCAATTCACCCTTCTCATTGAGAGAAAACGACCGGATTGTATCATCACGAGCGGCAAAGACAATGACATCCTCAGATGAATGAGTCAATTGAATCTGCTTGGCTGCACAATCGAGGTGAGCCTTGTGCTTAGAGAGCCAGTCCATCCCAAGAATAAGATCGATGTCCAAATTACCAAGAACCACCGGAGAAGAGAGAAACTTGTAATCGCCCAACGTGATAGAGATATCGGGAGCAACCAAACTTGAAGTCAAAAGCTTGCCCGGAGAAACAACTTGCATGGCTTTGGGCATAATCTTAGTATCAACATTGTGCTTCGATGCAAACGGGCATGACAAGAAAGAATGCGATGCACCAGTATCAAAAAGTACTTTTGCGAGAACATCGTTAACAGGAAGGTTACCCATGATGACATTTGACGAATCCTCTGCCTGAGCTGCGTTCATCAAGTTGACCTTGGCGGACTTGGGGTTATGCTTGACCACAGCTGTACTTGCCGATCTCACAGGAGGAGGAGGATGAGGAGGAAGACGCCTCTGGTTGAAACACATGTTGGCGTAGTGACCCTTCTGTTGGCACTTGTTGCACGTGACCTCTGAAAGCGGACGGTGGTACGGAGCACTTGATCTTGGAGCTTGAGACGAAGCCTTGTTCTGAAAGCCTGGGTTGGGTGGGTGGGAAGAACCACTGCCACCTTTGCTCTTCTGCTGATACGGCTGACGGAACGGAGGAGGAGGAAGCCAATACTTCTGCTGCTTGGCCACTTGAGTAGAGGAAGAAGGCGTAGTGTCCCTGACTCGCTTCCTGGAAGCATCACACCTCAACTGAGCAGCCTCTTACTTCAGTGCCATGTTGTAGAACTCATCGTACCTCAACGGCTCAAAGAGGACAAGTGCGAGCTGAATTTCTTCTCTGAGACCACCCCTGAACTGGTAGATCATGCTCTTCTCATCACGAACATCCTACTTGGCAAAACGGGCAAGCTTCTGGAACAACTTGTTGTAGTAATAGACAGACAAAGAGCCTTGCTTCAGATTGCGGAATTCTTCACGTTTGCTTTCAGTCACACTCTGAGGGATGTGATGAGCTCGGAAATCTCGACGGAAATCATCCCAAGTGATCAAACGTCCACCTCTAGAATCCTTGTACTGCTGGAACCACTCTGCAGCCTGATCTTTGAGCTGGAAGGAAGCGAACTTGACGAAATCTTCAGGCGTGACGTTGCTGCATTCAAAATGCTTGCCCAGATCCACTAGCCAATCGTCAGCATCGGTAGCCTCAACACAATTGCTGAACGTCTTTGGACCATTAGCGAGGAACTGGTTCAGAGTAGCAAAATGGTTCTGATTGTTGCCTTGATTCCCTTGACTGCCTTGATTGCGCTCTTGGAGGATTTGCATGATCAACTGTGTATTTGCATTGGTTGCGGCCATCACAGCTTGCCAAGCCTCCGGAGGAGGTGGAGGTGGTGGCGGATCAGGATTCGGAGTCGTGCGTGTTGGGGGAGCCATCCTGAAGAGGTTGACCACCATTAGCACATAGACAAAATATTGAAGGTGAATCCAACGGAATGAAAATTGCAACATAAAGTCTTCACATCCGAACAAAATGAACGAATGGACTTCTCTTGAAGTGGTCACATATTCCTAAATTGCGAAGCCACGTAGAATTAGGTAGAAGAGGTAAATCAACAAGGGGTGGAATCAACATAAGACTTCGAAGCAACTCGAATACCAGAACTCAAAATAAAAACCAAGGATTGGCTTGCGGAATAAGCCGGAACAAACATATGATAGAGATTTCGTCCAAAGTTTTCGTGGTGGGACCTACACGGGCTCGATCGTACAGCACCATCATGTACAAGGCAGTGCACATGACATACGAAGCGTCCCCGAGTCAGCATAGCCAAGGACTCTTTAAGACACAACGAGACCACTGTAAAATCGACCTGAATAGGCGAAGCACTAGACATCGAACCCCAATTTCATATCATACATCTGTCGGAAGGATATCCTAAGAGCTACTTGAATTCCCACCTATGAAACTCCCGAAACTTTCCGGTTATGCAATCAGGTGTTGGGGATACAGGGGAAGCATAATATCTCACCCAAACTAGCAATACCTACATCCAGCTGTATCCATCCTTCAACACATAACCAAGAAACCTTCGGAAACCATCTACCTCAACCTTCAAAAAGCATCCGTTATACAAGTTATGGTGATACTCCCGAACTCCCGCCCCAGTACTGGGTGGCGTCGAGGTTATCTCACCAACGAACTGCATAAAGGAGATTTTCGATGTCGGCGAACATATCTCAAGTATACCAGAATTGCAACGATAAAATTATGATGACAACACCTCAGAGCTCAACTCCCCGGGACACTTCCACTAAACCCCTGACAGGAGGCACCAAGACAGTATTCTCATCATAAGTCATCGGAACAAATCCAAGATACTCGCGTGATCCTAAATTTTTTTTAGTGAAATTTGAGAAGAGAAGAGTCAAAACTCTACGTCAGGATGCCTTACCAGAGCGATGAGGAGACTGGGAAGTAAAAAGAATTCCTAAGCTCTCCGATATATAATTCCTAAATGACTCAAAACATTTTTCTAGACACAACTCGGCTGCTAAAAACGATCAAGTAATGGGGGCTCCTAAGGTCGGGGAAGGCTCTGATTACCAACTTGTAACGCCCTCGATGCGGCTATATCTCCCACGTGTCGAGGCACGACTTAGAGGCATAACCGCATTGAAAGCAATGTCGCAAGTTAGGAAATCATCACACATCTCATGTAATAAATAATATAAAGGGGAGGTACAATAGTTGGCTTACACTCGCCACGTCACATCAAAGTACATAAATAACATACATCATCCAAACACTCATGGTCCGACTACGGCACCAAAATAAAAGACAACCCAACAAGCGACATAGGTCCCGATCACCCCAACTGGGCACCACTACTGATCATCAGGAAAAGACACATAGTAACACTAAGAATCCTCGTCGTACTCCCACTTGAGCTCAAGTGCGCCATCTGGAGCTGTATCATCTATCCCTGCATCTGGTGTAATAGTAATCTGTGAGCCATAGGGACTCAGCAATCTTGCACCCTCGCGATCAAGACTATTTAAGCTTAATAGGTAGGAAGGGGGTAAATGTAAGTGGAGCTGCAGCAAGCGACTAGCATATATGGTGGCTAACTTATTCGCAAAAGAGAGCGAGAAGAGGAGGCAAAGCACGAGCGGGAAACTAGAGAGCAACCTGTGCAAACATAACTCCAACACCATGTCCACTTCCTGGACTCCGCCGAGAAGAGGCCATCACGGCAACACACTCAGTTGATTCATTTTTAATTAATTAAGGTTCAGGTTATCTACAACCAGACATTAACAAATTCCCATTTGCCCATAACCGCGGGCACGGCTTTCGAAAGATCAATCCCTGCAGGGGGGGTCCCAACTTAGCCCATAACAAGCTCTCACGGTCAACGAAGGAATAGACCTCCACCCAAGACACACCGACCAGACTCGGTATCTCGGTACAACAAGATGATTCGACAGGTTAAAACAAGTCCAGCAACACCGCCCGAATATGCCGACAAATCCCGATAGGAGCTGCACATATCTCGTTCTCAGGGCACACTCAGATGAGACATCCTACGAGTAAAACCAACCCTCAAGTTGCCCCGAGGTGGCCCCGCAGTCTACTCGGTCGAACCAACACCCAGAGGAGCACTGGCCCCGGGGGGGGGGGGGGGGGGGGGTTAAAATAAAGATGACCCTCGGGCTCCGGAAACCCAAGGGAAAAAGAGGCTAGGTGGAAAATGGTAAAACCAATGTTGGGCATTGCTGGAAAAGCTTTAATCAAGGCGAACTATCAAGGGGTTCATTATAGCCCAACCGCGTAAGGGACGCAAACTCCGGGAACATAACACCGATATGACGGAAACTAGGGCGGCAAGAGTGGAACAAAACACTAGGCGAGAGGCCGAGCCTTCCACCCTTTACCAAGTATATAGATGCATTAAGATAACATGGCAATATAATGATATCCCAACAAGTAAAATAATTGTTCCAACAAGGAACGGCTCCAATCTTCACCTGCAACTAACAATGCTATAAGAGGGGCTGAGCAAAGCGGTAACATAGCCAATCAACGGTTTGCTAGGACAATGGTGGGTTAGAGGTTCAACATGGCAATTGGGAGGCTGACAAGCAAGTGGTAGGCATCGTAGCATTGGCATAGCAAAACAGCGAGCAACTAGCATAGCAAAGATAGTAGTGATTTCGAGGGTATGATCATCTTGCCTGCACAGTTGTCAGAGTTGACTGGATCCTCACAAGCAAACTCAGCGGGCTCCTCGTTAGCGAACTCGTCTCCCGGCTCTACCCAACAACACAAATAGGCAACAAGGACACAATCAACCACGTGCAAACTCAAGCAATAAGATGCAATGATGGTATGCTATGCGGGATGCGATGCGGGATGCAAAATGCAAGATGTGACAGGAAATGCATGAACCTGGCCTCAACTTGGAAAACCAAGTGTGCCATTGGATAGAGGGGATGAAATCACTTGAAAACGATATAAAGATCATAGGAATCGGATCTACGGTTTGGAAATGGCAAGCGTTTTAAGAAATGAACCGGTCTGCGATTTACAGCAAGTAGGCTCCTAAATGCAACGAAATGAACATGCTACAGCCACCAAACATGACAACAAAAGACATGGCAGGGATGTACACAAGATGCTTATCAAAACACTAACACTGAGCCACGGCCAAATTCATCCATTATGAGGTTCAAACAAGCATGGCAAAAACGCAAACGCAAAACAGATTTCAGACTTAGTGAAATTTAACACTAGTCTGAAATTCCAGACCACGATGCTCTCTTCAGAGCAGCAAAACAACATGATACATGACCTGATTATGAAAAGTAGGAACATGGAATGGAGCTACTCAACAAGATTATCAAAAGTCCCAAAGTGACCTGGGGCCAAAAGGGATCACAAAATACTCTAACGAGCACACGAACATAGCTCACGCACAAACAGTTTTCAGACTTAGTGAAAACTAGGACATGCTGAAAATTTAACTCACGAAGGCATGTAAACGAGCTAGATGCACTCACTACGGTGCAAGTCATGGCATGCAAGCATATATCCATAAAGAAGGCACCAAATTCTAGCTAGACATGGCAAGAACAATGGCATAGCATGCACGGATCACTAACAATAGCATCGGCAAAATCGCAAACAAGTTGACGATCTGCCCAGATTTACCACAAAGCAAAAGTAGAGCTCGATTGGCTCTAGCTAGAGCACTCCACATATGCAAACAAAGACATGGATGGATAGAGCATAACATGAATAATAAAACTCCCTTACTGATCATCCTCAAAAGAGGCACGGATCACTAGGAAATAAGCTGAACATATGGCATCATGAACTAAAATATCCCAGACTTAGTGAAATCCACTAAGTCCCTGAAACAGATCTACCAAGTGCCTCACTTGGCAAGCTTGCACAAGTCACCACACACATCCTAAAAATGCATGGGTTGCACCTCTGGAAAGAAGACAAAATGCTTAACAATTCATCCCAAAGACTCACAGGCATATCATGCACACAATAATCATGGCAAAAATGACAAAAGTCTAAGATGAACTAACGGATCTGCAATTTAACTCACGAAGCCTCCTTCTAGCAGCATTTCGGGCATCAAGATGAACTCAAATGCAAATGATGCAATGGACTGAAATGATGTACATGTCGAGTCGAAGATTTTGATATATTATATGCCCCAAACGGAGCTACGAATGCGGAGATATGATCAGTCAAAGTATGCTCGGAAATTAGGGTTTCGGGAGGAGAAGTCAACCGAAACAATGTCCAGATCTAGATCCGGCCGGGTACTGAACAGCGGCACGGACTTCGAGGATCGTCGCCGGACTTGGAGCTCTCGCCGGAGTTCATCGTTGCCAGGGAAGGAGAGGGGGGCGCCGGACTTGGAGAGGCCGGGCGGCGCCGGACTTGAAGCGGGGCGGCGCGGCGGGGTCGGCGGCGGCCGACGCGGCGACCCGGCGACGGAGGCGGCGGTTGCCGGCAAGGAGGCGGGCGGCGGCCGGCCGGGCGAAGGGCGGCGGGGTCGGGCGCGGGGAGGCGGCGCGGAGACGGGCCGCGGGGGCCGGCCTCGGGCCTCGGCGGGCCTGGCGGCGGGGACGGCGGCCGCACCAACGAGGCGGCGACACGTGGCGGTGGCGGGACGAGTCGGACACGTCCGGCCCGAATCGGACGTGTCCGGCGGTGGGAGGTGGAAGACGACTAGGGTTTCGGGGAGGGGATCCGGGATTTGGAATGGGGGGTCTATTTATAGAGGTAGAGGGAGCTAGGAGTGTCCAAATGAGGTGCGGTTTTCGGCCACGCGATCGTGATCGAACGCTCTAGGACATGGAGCAGAGTTTGGTGGGTTTTGGGCCAAATTGGAGGGGTGTTGGGCTGCAACACACACGAGGCCTTTTCGGTCCCTCGGTTAACCGTTGGAGTATCAAACGAAGTCCAAATGGTACGAAACTTGACAGGCGGTCTACCGGCAGTAAACCAAGGCCGCATGGCAAGTCTCGGTCCAATCCAGAAATATTTAATCCCCACACACGAAAGAAAGCTAGAAATGGCCACCGGAGGAGAACGGAGCGCCGGAATGGAAAACGGACAACTGGGAAAAAGCTCGAATGCATGAGATGAACACGTATGCAAATGCAATGCACATGATGACATGATATGAGATGCACGCAAACGAAAACAACCCACGGAGACGAAGAACCGAACCCGAGAAATAAATATAACTTAATGCCGGAAACGGCAAGAGTTGGAGTACAAATTGGGAAAGTTGTATCTGGGGCGTTACAAAATCCCTGCAGGGGTGTCCCAACTTAGCCCATCACAAGCTCTCACGGTCAACGAAGGAATAGACCTCCTCCCGAGACATTCCGATCAGACTCGGTATCCCGGTACAACAAGACATTTCGACAGGGTAAAACTAAACCAGCAACACCGCCCGAATGTGCCGACAAATCCCGATAGGAGCTGCACATATCTCTTTCTCAGGGCACACTCAGATTGTCTTAGGTACGAGTAAGCCAGCCCAGAGTTGCCCCTGATGGCCACCGGCAGCTGACAGGTGGACCAACACTCAGAGGAGCACTGGCCCGGGGGGGGGGTAAAATAATGATGACCCTTGGGCGCGTGACCCCCAAGGGAAAAGAAAAGGCTAGGCGGCGAATGGTAAAACCAATGTTGGGCATTGCTGGAGGAGCTTTACTTAAGGCGAACTGTCAAGGGGTTCCCATTATAGCCCAACCGCGTAAGGAACGCAAAATTCGGGAATAGAACACCGATATGACGGAAACTAGGGCGGCAAGAGTGGAACAAAACACCAGGCATAAGGCCGAGCCTTCCACCCTTTACCAAGTATATAGATGCATTAATTAAATAAGATATATAGTGATATCCCAACAAGTAAACATGTTCCAACAAGGAACAACATCTCCATGTTCCAACAAGGAACAAACTTCAATCTTCACCTGCAACTAACAACGCTATAAGAGGGGCTGAGCAAAGCGGTAACATAGCCAATCAACGGTTTGCTAGAACAAGGTGGGTTAGAGGCTTGGTTCAATAATATGGGAGGCATTATAAGCAAGTGGTAGGTATCGCAGCATAGGCATAGCAAAAGAGCGAGCAAACTAGCATAGCAAAGATAGTAGTGATTTCGAGGGTATGATCATCTTGCCTGAGATCATGCAAGGAAGAAGAACGAGTCCATGAAGAAGACAAGCGGACGCAGACGAACGAATCCTCACAAACGCGACGTTACCGGAACCAACCCGAAGAAGCAAACACCGGAAAGGAAGCACACAACATAGTAAACAACCACGACATGAACATGGCACGATGCACAATCAAGTATGATGCATGTCCGGTATAATGAGGCATGACATGGCAAAGTGCACAAACAAACCTACAAATTTAAGTGGAGCACAATATGCAACGGAGTTGCATATTGAAGAAAACACCACATGGCTTATTTAGTTCTCTCTCGTTTAGGTACCCAACAATGTTAAATGTTGTTAAACATGGCAAGAGGGTGAAGCAAAAGAAACCTACCCATCTAGTCAAGTTTAAATGAGGCCAGGAACAACAAACAACAAATCCGGAAACTCCTCATGTGCATATATATTAGGTTAGGTCCTGTTCTGCCCTAAACCATATTTTAGAGTTGTTTAACATGCAAGATGAGTGCACCATGTTAAACTAGGCAAAATTCTACCCCATTTACATATAAAGTTTGTTAGATTCGGAGCTACGGTTAATTAGTTATGAATTAAATCATTTTAACATGGCATAGGAGCAAATTTAATCAAACATCATTTTAAGCATTTTAAACATGGACGAAAAAGACATATTATTAAACTAGATGAAAAACTAAGCAAGTTTCATATATAATTCATTTTAATCCGATGCACCAATTGTGAGTTATTATATGCATGATCCACAAGGGCTTTTCTGTAAACTGCAAAACCTGAGATAAATAGCTAAATTCGCAGAGCCAAAAAAATAGATACAGGCCAAATCCTGTTGGCCCAACGGGAAGAGGGGATCTGGAGGGCGGCTCACATCGGGCTTGGCCCGGTTGGCGCTGCGGATCTGGACCGGGGTGAACTGGGCCTTGGCGTTGGAGGAGGTCTATGTTGTGGCTGGATTTGGGCCAGGGTGAGGCCACGGTCAACGAAGGCTCGAGGCAGGGGCGTCTCCCTCCTACTCGACTGCAGAAGCAGAGGCGTGGCAGGGAGCCTGCAGCGGCGCAAGGCTGCGATGGCGCTGGAGGCGATCGAGGCCTGCAGCGGTGTGGTCCACCCAGTGGATCTGGAGGTCAACGCGGCGCGGAGCTGGGCCAATTCCCGATCGAAGCGAGGCGGTGGACCGGGCGCGGGGTCAGCAGGAACTCCGGCGGCCATGGGGGGCCTGAACATGGCAGGAGAGAGAGAGGTTAGAGGGAGGAGGAGAGGGAGACGGCCAGGGAAAAGAGCAGTGCGGCGGGGTACTGGCCTGGTCGGTTTGTCCGACAGCGGCGCCCGCCGGCGACGAGGTAAGGAGGAGGAGGAGGTTCGGCCGGCGCGGGGATGCACCAGATCGAGCGGGAGGAGCTTGATGCGGCGTACGGGCGATGCGGCGTTGTTCGGTTCCTGCAGGGGAGGCGAGGTGATGGTGACTCCGGCAGTACAACTGCTACGGGTTGGAGCTAGGACCTCCACGGCGGCGCTGCGAGACAACAGAGAGAGAGTAGCGTGAGAGAGAGAGAGAAAAGAGAGAGCAGGTGGGGAATGAAGGGAGCAGGGCACGGCGGGGAACTCATCTCCGGCGAGGTCCGATCTCCCGCGGGGATGAGAAGGCGTCGGGGTCCTCACCCGCTTGGGATTGAGCGAGGAGGCAGAGGCGGCCCTCATGTCTGTTGGATGGATGGATTTGTGGATGGCTGTGAGCTGGTTGGGTGGATCAGGCAGGGGAGATCCCGATGAGGATTTGGTGGAGAGGCGGCGCTGCGATGGGACAAACCTCCTAGAAATTAGGGTTGGGTTGATTTGGTAGGTGGTGGGCTTATAAATAGTAAGAAGGTCCAAAAGAGGCTAGATCGGACCCTCCGATTTAAATCGGGCGGTCGAGAAAAACAGGCTAGGGAGTCCAATTAACAAAAAGGAGACGTTTTGTAGATGTTTGGGGATGATCCAGACACGACGATGACGACTGCTCGGGTCGGGTCTGGGACAATTTTCGGATGCGCGCGTGAGGGGTTCGATGCACTGTGCAGAGAGGGTTTCAGACCGTGCGGTCGCATCGGACAACTCCGGAAGCGAAGAGGGGAAGGATGATGGACTAGGTGGGCTGCAAGTGGGTTGTGAAAAGAGGTTGGGCTGAGATGAGAGGAGAGGAGTGCAGCCCGGCAACTGTTTCCGGAGACCAAAAACGTCCGATGTTAGACCGGCTATATTGCTGTTATAGTTTAATGGTTGGGCTATCAAACGAACTCCGAATGCGATGAAACTTGACAGGCGGTCTGGCTACACTAAAATAAGACCACACGTCAACTCTCATCCCATTCTGAGAACATTTTCCGGCCACTTATAAAATACTATTTCGGACATGCCGTGGGTGCGTGCAAGTGTTGTTGGGCTCAGAACGGACAACGGGCGGAACAAGGAGGCCCGGACGGATGCAAGTTTTAAAACATGATGATTCAATGCACATGATGACATGACATGATGCAACACGCAAGCACATGACAACGCAACAACATCGAATAACTGCACGACACCTGGCACATCGGTCTCGGGGCGTTACAAGGGTTTAAGCTTCTGTCACTCTAGCAACCCATCATCTACTTATTACTCCCCAATGCCTTCCTCTAGGCCCAACTAATGGTGAAGTGTTATGTAGTCGACGTTCACATAACACCACTAGAGGGATGACAACATACATCTCATCAAAATATTGAATGAAGACCAAATTCACATGACTACTAATAGCAAGACTTCTCCCATGTCCTCAGGAACAAACGTAACTACTCACAAAGCATATTCATGTTCATAACCAGAGGGGTATTAATATGCATAAAGGATCTGAACATATGATCTTCCACCAAATAAACCAACTAGCATCAACTACAAGGAGTAATTAACACTACTAGCAACCTACTAGCACCAATCCCGGACTTTGAGACAAGAATTGGATACAAGAGATGAACTAGGGTTTGAGAGGAGATGGTGCTGATGAAGATGTTGATGGAGATTGCCCTCTCCCGATGTGAGGAGCATTGGTGATGACGATGGCGACGATTTCCCCCTCCCGGAGGGAAGTTTCCCTGGCAGAACAGCTCCGCCAGAGCCCTAGATTGGTTCCGCCTCGTGGCGGTGGAGTTTCGTCCGAGAAGATGGCTTATGATTTTTTTCCCATCAAAATACTTCATATAGCAGAAGATGGCCACCGGAGGGCCACCAGGGGGCCCACGAGGTAGGGGGCGCCCCCCACCCTCGTGGGTAGGGTGTGCCCCCCCGGTGAACTTCTTCCGCTGAGTATTTTTTATATATTCTGAAAACATCTTCCGTGAAGTTTCAGGACTTTTGAAGCTGTGCAGAATAGGTCTCTAATATTTGGTCCTTTTCCAGCCCAGAATCCCAGCTGTCGGCATTCTCCCTCTTTATGGAAACCTTGTAAAATAAGAGAGAATAGGCATAAGTATTGTGACATAATGTGTAATAACAGCCCATAATGCAATAAATATCGATATAAAAGCATGATGCAAAATGGACGTATCAACTCCCCCAAGCTTAGACCTCGCTTGTCCTCAAGCGAAAGCCGAAATCAAAAAATATGTCCACATGTTTAGAGATAGAGGTGTCGATAAAAATCAAACACGGACATGAGGGCATCATGATCATTCTTAGAACAACAACTTATATAATTCTTGTCGTATAATTTCTTATGCTAGAGTAATAATTCAATCACGATTTCAATTATGAATCGTAACTTCATTGAAAACCAACAAACTATAATCTCAGTCATTGAAGCAATTGCAATTTATCATAACATAGGAAAGAGTCAATGTATAAGAGCTTTTCAGCAAGTCCACATACTCAACTATCATATAGTCTTTCATGATTGCTCACACTCACGCAATACTTATGGGTATGGAGTTTTAATCGGACACAGAGAAAGATAGGGGCTTATAGTTTTGCCTCCCAACGCTTTACCTCAAGGGTAATATCAACAATAATAGTTCATGAAAACTCACATCCAATTAGCCATATATACCAGGATCTTTCCAACATAATGTGCTTGCCAAAGGATAAAATGTAAAAGGAAGGGTGAAGATCTCCATGACTCTTATGCAAGGTAGGAGATAAAAGTAAAAGATAGGCCCTTTGTAGAGGGAAGCAGAGGTTGTCATGCACTTTTATAGTTGGATGCACAGAATCTTAATGCGAAAGAACGTCACTTTATATTGCCACTTGTGATATGAACCTTTATTATGCAATCGGTCGCTTTTATTTCTTCCATATCACACGATCGTATAAAGTTTATTTTTCCCACACTAATAAGTCATACATATTTAGAGAGCAATTTTTATTGCTTGCACCGATGAAAACTTACTTGGAGGATCTTATTCAATCCATAGGTAGGCATGGTGGACTCTCATGGCAAAACTGGTTTAAGGATATTTGGAAGCACAAGTAGTATTTCTACTTGGTGCGATGAATTTGGCTAGCATGAGAGGGAAAGGCAAGCTCAACCATGTTGGATGATCCATGACAATATAATTTATCTCAGATGTAAGAAAACATAACCCATTACGTTGTCTTCCTTGTCCAACGTCAACTCTTTTAGCATGTCATATTTTAATGAGTGCTCACAATCATAAAAGATGTCCAAGATAGTATATCTATATGTGAAGACCTCTCTTTCTTTATTACTTCCTATTAATTGCAACGATGACCAAAACTATGTTTGTCAACTCTCAACAACTTTTATTCATCATACTTTTTCTATGTGAGCTCATTACTCTCCATGAGATCCATATGATCCCTTTGTTTCTTTTTATTTCTTTCTCTTTTCTTTTATTCACTTAGGATCATGGCAAAAGAATCAAGCCCTTGACTCAACACTAATCTTTATTATATATAGCTCACGGACTCGATTACATGGAGGAATTATAAAGCAAAACTCACAACTAGATCATACTAAGAACTTTTATTCTACTAGATCAAGATATTACCAAAAGGATCGAACTAAGAAAAACGGTAAAGATAAAAGTGATGGTGATACGATATCGGGGCACTCCCCCAAGCTTGGCAGTTGCCAAGGGGAGTACCCATACCATATACTCAATTCTTCTTTGTTGGTGGAGAAGGTGATGGTTTTGTTGATGGCGTAGGTTTCTTCCTTAATTTACGCTTGAGGACAGAATTTTGGTCCCTTAGGTCCTCGATCTCCTGCTCCAGGCTCAGTATCTTTTTGCATAGTTCATGTTTTTTTCCTGCAAGAGGCGAAAAGGGATAAACTCGATCTTAGGTTTCTTTACTCTATCAGAGAGGCTTGACTTTTTGAACTCCACATGCATGTCGCCAGGTTGAGGTAGTGGGACTTCATCTTCATCTGAGCTCGTCTCCTCCTTTCCCTTAGGTTCATAGTCCTCTTCTTCTTCCGTAGTTCAACCATAATGCTCCACATCCCCATAGACTTTAGGATCTGCAAGGTAATCAGCCACATAGCTCTCTCCTTCCGAATCCTGGGACGACATGTTGCTCAAATCTGCAGCAGGACAGCTCGAAACAAAGAAAGGATATTTTGCGTGATACGGGAGTCAAAACCTTCGGGAGATTATATAATGAATTTTTACCGACCAAAATACGTGTCATGTAAGAAAACGGAGTCCGGAGGGCACACGAGATGCCCACAAGGTAGGGGGGCGCACCCTCCACCCTCGTGGAGGCCTCGTGTCCTTCCCGAACTGCTACTTATTTTTCTATTTTTCTAAATATTCCAAAACGGAGAAATATTGCCTTCAAAACTGTTTTGGAGTCGGTTTACTTACCGTACCACATACCTATTCCTTTTCAGAGTCTAAAACGTTTCGGAAAGTGTCCCTTATGTATTCCTCTGGGGTTACGGTTTCAATAACATTGGTTTCAACATTGATGGGATTACCTGAGATATAATGTTTGATTCTTTGACCGGTCACCACCTTCGGATTTGTGCCTTCGAAGTTGTTGATTTTTATGTCACCGGAACGATAGACCTCCTCGATAACGTAAGGACCTTCCCATTTAGAGAGAAGTTTTCCTGCAAAAAATCTTAAACGGGAGTTGTATAGCAATACATAATCACCTACATTAAACTCACGCTTTTGTATCCTTTTATCATGCCATCTTTTAACTTTTTCTTTAAACAACTTGGCATTTTCGTAGGCTTGGGTTCTCCATTCATCGAGTGAGCTAATATCAAATAACCTCTTCTCATCGGGAAGTTTAAAATCATAATTGAGCTCTTTAATAGCCCAATATGCCTTGTGTTCTAGTTCGAGAGGTAAGTGACATGCTTTTCCATAAACCATTTTATACAGAGACATACCCATAGGATTTTTATATGCAGTTCTATAGGCCCATAATGCATCATCAAGTTTCTTGGACCAATTCTTTCTAGATCTATTAACAGTCTTTTGCAAAATTAATTTGAGTTCTCTATTACTCAATTCTACTTGACCACTAGACTGAGGGTGATAAGGAGATGCAATTCTATGATTAACATCATACTTAGCAAGCATTTTATGGAAAGCACCATGAATAAAATGTGAACCACCATCAGTCATTAAATATCTAGGGACTCCAAACCTTGGAAAAACAACTTCTTTAAGCATTTTAATAGAAGTGTTATGATCAGCACTACTAGTTGGAATAGCTGTAAGGGCATATTTATCCCTAAGGTGTTTTGGTGATTGATGACACTGCGTTTGCAGACTAATCGTGTGCCTTGAGTATCCCAGACGTTTCATCGCCAGGCACAAGACGGTTGGGTGCCCCTCGAAGACTGTTGAAGACGGCATCTTTTCTACGTTTCTTTTTGGTGGATTTGAGTCATAGGAAAGCCGTACTATTAAGGGGGGGGGGGGGTCCGCGTCGGAAAGGTTTGGGTGGAATCATCACATACACGTTTCTTCCTAGTCCCCTCCTTTCCTCTGCACCTTGGAGCTTCCTCCGTTGTTATCTCGTCACCTTGTTTCTGGCTGTTGTGTTGGCTCGCGGTAGTACTGCTCCCAGGTGAGCGGTAGTACCGTGCTGCGGCGCGGTAGTACCGCTCCTCTCGAGCTGCACTACCGTGGCCCACCAGGCTAGTACCGCTCCCTCGCGGTAGTAGGGGCGGATGTAATTTTTTACATCCGCGCCTACCACGGTAGTACCGCATCCCTTCCGCGGTAGTACCATGCTCAGCTGTCAGGCGGTAGTACCGCCCCTCTGCGGTAGTACTGTGTCAGGTTTTTGCTTCTTCCGTTTTTCAGCGGAAGTAGGCACGGCTGTTTCCTTATCCGCACGCTTCCCTGGCTAGGGGGTTCCTGCCTTGCGGTAATACCGTACGGGGGAGCGGTAGTACCACACCCACGAAAGTACCGCCCTCAGCACTTGTGCTACAGGTCTGCCCTAGCTGTTGCTGGTGCAGCGGTAGTACCGCGGGCCTGCACGGTTGTACCGTGTGACCTTGTGGTAGTACCGCTTGGCAGCAAGTGGAAGTACCACGTGGCCCTGCGGTAGTACCGCTGGCCTAGTGCGGTAGTACCGCTGGCCACGGGCTGGTAGGTGGATAACGGTTGGGTCTTTGTCCCTCACTATAAAAGGTGTCCCCTTCTTCCCCGTTGACTCATCTCTTTCAACCCTAAGCTCCATTGTTGCTCTAAGCTCCATTTTTGCCCGATCTCACTCCCTAGCCAATCAAACTTGTTGATTTGCCCGGGAGTGGTTGAGAAGGCCTCGATCCACACTTCCACCAAGAGAAATTTGATTCCCCCCACTAATCCCTTGCAGATCTTGTTACTCTTGGGTGTTTGAGCATCCTAGATGGTTGAGGTCACCGCGGAGCCATAGTCCATTGTGGTGAAGCTTCGTGGTGTCGTTGGGAGCCTCCAATTGAGTTGTGGAGATTGCCCCAACCTTGTTTGTAAAGGTTCGGTCGCCGCCTCCAAGGGCACCAATAGTGGAATCACGGCATCTCGCATTGTGTGAGGGCGTGAGGAGAATACGGTGGCCCTAGTGGCTTCTTGGGGAGCATTGTGCCTCCACACCGCTCCAACGGAGACGTACTTCCCCTCAAAGGGAAGGAACTTCGGTAACACATCCTCGTCTCCACCGGCCCCACTCTTGGTTATCTCGTGCCTTTACTTGTGCAAGCTTATTTGTGTTATGTGTCTTACTTGCTTGTGTTCCTATCCTTGTTGCATCATATAGGTTGCTCACCTAGTTGCATATCTAGGCAACCTACTTTGATGCAAAGTTTAAATTGTTAAAGAAAAGCTAAAAATTGTTAGTTGCCTATTCACCCCCCTCTAGTCAACCATCGATCCTTTCAATTGGTATCAGAGCCTTGTCTCTTTATTAAGGACTTTACCGTCCGAAGAGTATGGTTGATACCATAGACGGTGTGGAGGAACACTCTGGTGTGAATCCGATCTCGTCTACGGGTGATGGGGGAACCTCGGTCTCTCGTGAGGAGTTCAATGTGGCCTTGGAGACATTGAAAACCTCCATGACGACCGAGGTTGAAAGCATGTTTACTAAATTCCTTGAAGGGCTTAAACTATCCACTGCACCGTTGAAAGTGGGTAATCCCACCGACAAGGTGACAGATGCTACCTCCGATGAGGGGGAAGCTAGTAGTGAAAAGGCTCCTTCTTCTAGTGGTAAGAATGGCACCAACATCTTTGCTCATGTGGAACCACCACTTGTTTATGGTGGACCGGTTCCTTCCACTCATTTGAATCATGCGGGTCCTCCCCCTAAGATTGTGAAAAATGAGGACTTTGATTCTTGGGTTTACCGCTTTAAACGTCATTTAAATCATGTGAACAGTAATCTTTGGAGAATCATTGAAGAAGGTTTCTATCCGCATGATCCAAGCAACTTCACTCCTCGAGAAGTCGCGGATAATCAATTCAATGAGAATGCTCTCTTCATCATTCAAGATGCAATTCCACCCGAAGACCTACCTCATCTTCGGCCCTTCGCCTTGGCCAAATACGCATGGCTTTGTGTTGTCTCTCTCTACCGGGGAAGCGCAAGCATTCAACACTCCAACTATGAAGTGGTTCAAGATGAGGCTGATGAGTTTGCAATGAAAGAAGATGAAGAACCTCGTGAGCTTTATCGGAGAGTAACCAAACTCACGGTCTCACTCCGAGATCACGGGAGCAAGGACACGGATGACAATTGGATCAAGCGCAAATTCCTCAAGGCAATGATGCCCTACCACAAGGCCATGTCCTCTATCATTCGTCAAAGGCCGGACTTCCACACTTTGACCTCAAGCGAAGTGTTGGATGAGTTTGTGGCCATGAACATTTTGGACAAGACAGCCGATAATGCGGTGCTTCATTCTCAAAGGGCAAAGAAGCCCAACCTTGCATTGAAGGCCAAGCTCTACATTGAAGAAGAAGAAGAGGAAGAAGAGGAGAGCAACCCTGAAGATACAAAGTATGCATATCATGAACACATGGCACTCACTTCAAGGCAATTTTGGAGCAAGAAAAACTTGAGGCCAAACTTTAACAAAAACAACTCAAGTGGCACGAAGAGCAAGCAACGTGTAAGAACTTTCTACAATTTTGGCAATGTGAGTCGTTTTGTTGCGGAGTGCCCGTATGATAAGAGGGAAGACAATGGTGGCAAGCTCATCCGAAAGGACAAGGCCAAGTCGTTCCCCAACAAGAGCAACTTCACCAAGAAGACTCCTCCCAAGGCATTGGTGGTACAAGAAGAGTACAATGAGGATGATGACGATGATGAAGATGGTGAGTTGGCTGCCATGGCCTCAGTTCCCATTGCGACGACTCCACGGGTGTCTCTCTTCGACTCACCCAATGAGAGCATCACCGCCAAGTGCCTCATGGCTAAAGCCACCAACAAGGTAACCCCCAACATCAAAACTACCTTCATTAATCATCCTTCTTCGACGAATAGCATTGATGAACATGAGGGAGAGAATGTGGAGGCGAATGAGTTTGAGGCCTTTATGGGCAAACTTAAGGGTAAATCCAAGAAGCACTTTGTTGCTCTCTTGGAACAACTTGGTGAAGCCAATGACATGATCGAGGCTCACGAAGATACCATCACTAAGATGGAAGGGCATAGTCGTGACTATGCCGATGAGATTTTGGATCTTTCCAATGCTCTTGAGGAAGAGCGTGGTCTTCGTTTGGCTCTTGAAGAGTCACACAATGTTGAACAAGCTAAGTTAAAGAAAGATTATGATCGTGTTCTCATTGTTTCTCATGTGCTAAACTCCGAGAAGGCTGAACTTGAGGTTGATCTTGCTAGACTCAAAGAGGAGTTTGATCTACTTGACAAGGCTCACAAGGTCTTGAAGGGTGCTCATGCTAGCCTCAAAGAGTCTCATGATCAACTTCAAGTAAAGCTAACCAAGGAAAAATCCACTTTTCCTCGTATGATGTTAATTGATAATGCAAATGCTACTAACCCGTGTTGTGAGCATGTGCATCTTGTTGAGGAGAACGCTAAGCTAAAAGTGCAACTTGAGAGAGGTCTTGCGACTTGCATACAAGGCAAGAATAACCTCAACGACCTCTTGATCAGCCAAAAGGGAGTTGTGGCCAAGGAAGGGGTTGGGTACGTGCCCGAGTCCAAGAACAAGAAGAAGAATGACAAGACCAAATGACCTCCTCCTCTCATGCAAACCTTTGTGAAGGACGGAGAGAGTGCTTCCAAGGATAAGAAGAACAATGCGAAGGGTGGCGTTGTAAAAAAGGGCAATGCCACTCCTCTCATCAAAGCGGGCGACTTTAATTCTTCTTATATGTTATGTCGTGCTAGTGATGGGCATGTCTATGCCAAATTCGTTGGTTCTCCTCATGAGTACATTGAATGGTCTATTTGGGTTCCAAAGACCCTTGTTACTAACATCAAAGGACCCATTACAAAATGGGTACCTAAAACCAAGCATTGATCTCTTGTAGGTGTTTGCTTCCGGTGGGGGGTCATGGTTGCTCGATAGCGGAGCTACAAATCATATGACCGGAAGCAAGGACTTGGTGGTGGACATGCACAAGATTCCATCTATGCCCACCAATGTCGAGTGGGGTGACGCCTCATCTTCTAAGGTATTGGGACTTGGCAATGTAGTCATATCTCATGATCTCACGATCGAGAAGGTCATGCTTGTTGAGTCCCTTGCATACAATTTACTTTCCGTTCGTCAACTTGCAATCATGGGCTGTGCCACCTTCTTTGATATCGATATCGTGGCCCTCTTGTGGAGCAAGACTCTTAAAGTAGCCTTTGTTGGGCATGTCGAGAACGGTCTATATGTGATTAACTTTTCGGAGCGACCCACTAAGACCGCGACATGCCTAATGGCTAAAGTTGATGTGGGATGGCTTTGGCATCGCCGTCTAGCCCATGTTAATATGAGATCTTTGCAAAGTATTCTCAAGGGGGACCATGTCCATGGACTAACGAATGTTAGTTTTGCTAAAGATCGTGCTTGCAGTGCTTGTATCGAAGGGAAGCTACATGAGAAGGCTCACCCTCCCACGACTATCATTTACTCAAAGAGGCCTTTGGAGCTCCTTCACTTGGATCTCTTTGGGCCTACATCCTTCGATAGTCTTGGGGGTAGGAAGTATTGCTTGGTGATTGTGGATGACTACTCAAGATACACTTGGGTGTATTTATTCAAGAGGAAGAGCGAGACCCAACAAACCGTCATTGACTTTGCAAATGAAGCACAACATCAACACAATGCAAAGATCTTGACAATAAGAAGTGACAACGGCACCGAGTTCAAGAACTACACCTTGGATGAGTTTCTTAGTGATGAGGGGATCAAGCATCAATATTCCGCACCTTACACCCCTCAACAAAACGGTGTTGCGGAGAGGAAGAACCGGACGTTGATGGATGCGGCAAGGACCATGATGGCGGAGTTCAAGTCTCCATACAACTTTTGGGCCAAAGCCATCAACACCGCGTGTCATGCATCCAATCGGCTCTACCTCCGCAAGGGCTTGAACAAGACTCCATATGAGATACTCACCGGTAACAAGCCCAACCACAAGTACTTTCATGTGTTCGGGTGTAAGTGTTTCATTCTCAAGAAAGGTGTTCAGTTGTCTAAATTTGAGGCTAGAGCTTATGAGGGCATTTTTGTTGGTTATGCTACAAACTCTCATGCTTACCGTGTCCTCAATAAATCCACGGGGCTTATTGAGGAGACGTGTAACATGGAGTTTGATGAGAATAACGGATCCCAAGTGGAGCAAAGTGGCACTTGTGATGTAGGTGATGAAATTCCTCCTCAAGCCATAAGAAGAATGGGTGTTGGTTTTATCCTACCCATTGAGGAACCCCTTGTGGCCGAAGGAGAAGGACAATGCTCCACTCAAGTGGAGCCATCACCAACCCAAGGCCCACACGCTTCCAAAGAACAACATGAAGGCCCTCATCCTCAAGAACAAGACCAAGGGCAAGATCATGCTCAAGACGGTGTTGACACACCAAGTGATGCCCAAGGTCAAGTTCTCCCCTCCGAGCAAGTTCAAGAACAAGAACAAGCTCAATACAACGCTCAAGATGATCAAGTGACCACTCCTCGCCTCACCCCCGAGGAGGAATTGGAGCGTCATGCCACCAAAGTTGCTTCCAAGCTCTCCACCAAGGATCATCTCATGACGAATGTGCTTGGAAGCTTAAGAAAGGGGGTAAGCACTCGTAGACAATTAGCAAACTATTGTGAGCATCACGCATTTGTCTCTTGTGTCGAACCCCGCAAGGTCTATGAGGCACTCGAAGATTCGGATTGGCTCAATGCCATGCATGAAGAACTCAACAACTTCGAGCGCAACAAAGTGTGGAGATTGGTGCCAAGACCGATGGGGAACCACAATGTCATTGGAACCAAGTGGATATTTAAGAACAAGCAAGATGCCCATGGGATTATCATTCGCAACAAGGCCATTTTGGTAGCACAAGGCTGCTTCCAAGTCAAGGGTATCGACTACGGTGAAACCTTTGCTCCCGTTGCTCGTCTTGAATCCATTCGCATGTTGATTGCATATTCTTCTCATCATAACTTTAAGTTACAACAAATGGATGTGAAGAGTGCTTTTCTTAATGGTCCTATTAATGAATTGGTTTATGTCAAGCAACCCCCGGGTTCGAGGATCCCTACTTTCCCGATCATGTGTATCAACTCGATAAGGCACTCTATGGCCTTAAACAAGCCCCACGTGCGTGGTATGACCACCTTACCGAGTTGTTACAAGACCGTGGTTTTGAAGTTGGGCTAATCGACCCCACTCTTTTTACTAAGAAGGTCAAAGGGGAGTTGTGTGTGTGCCAATTATATGTTGATGATATTATCTTTGGTTCCCCTAACAAAGCTTTCAATGAGGAATTTGCCGCTCTCATGACCTCAAAGTTTGAGATGTCTTCCATGGGAGAGTTGAAGTTCTTTCTAGGGTTCGAAGTGAAGCAAAGAAGAGAAGGAACCTTCATCAACCAAGCCAAATACACTCAAGACATGCTCAAGAGATTCAAGTTAAGTGATGTCAAGCCGGCTTCCACTCCAATGCCCACCAAGTGCCAACTTGACATAGATCCCAATGGTAAAGCGGTGGATCAAAAGGTATATCGTTCCATGATAGGCTCCTTGCTTTACCTTTGTGCATCTAGACCGGATATCATGTTGAGTGTGGGAATTTGTGCACGGTTTCAAGCCGCACCTAAGGAAAGTCACTATGTGGCGGTCAAACGAATCTTTCGATATTTGGCTCATACCCCAAACTTTGGCTTATGGTACCCAAGAGGAGCAAACTTCAAGCTTGTAGGGTATTCGGATTCTGATTGGGCGGGAGACAAAGTGGATAGGAAGTCCACTTTCGAAGGGTGCCAATTCCTTGGTTGCTCTTTGGTAAGTTGGTCTTCCAAAAAGAAAATTTGTGTGTCTCTCTCGTCCACCGAAGCGCAGTATGTGGTGGCTGGTAGTTGTTGTGCACAACTCTTATGGATGAGGCAAACTTTAAAGGATTACGGTGTCATTTGTGACAAAGTGCCTCTTTGGTGTGACAATGAAAGTGCCATCAAGATCTCTCTCAACCCGGTGCAACACTTCAAGATGAAGCATATTGAGATTCGGTATCACTTCATCCGGGATCACATTAGGCGAGGAGAGATCGAGCTCAACTGTGTCAACACTCATGATAACCTTGCAGATATTTTCACGAAGCCCTTGGATGAAGCAAGATTTCGCGAGTTAAGGCATGAGCTAAATATCATTGATTCGAGCAATGTTGCTTGAACCCTTGCACACCCCACCATACTCAACTTGTTGTCTTGTTTAGATGTAGGCATGGACATAGGTGGAGTGTTGTTCTCTCAATGAACTCTCCTTTCCCCCCATTATGCATAAATTGATCAAGTCTTTCACATTAGCCATGTTTGATGGTACTTGTGCTTCAAAGACGAGTTTTGGTCATGTGCCCAAGGATAATTCTTTGCGATGCCATACCAATTGACTCAAACATAGGTGGCTCCGGCCACCGCCCTCTCTTTGGAGAGGTGGTGTCTCATGGTTGTTTCGTGTTGTCGTTTACCCTTCTGCCTTCGTGTGTCGCGTGGTCTTATGGTGTCGTGTTGCCTCGAAGTTTTCGTGCAAAGACCTCTTTTTCGTGTGCTTGAAACATGCAACTTCTTGAGCCCACGGCACTACCGCGACTTGCCGCGGTACTACCGCGTTGAGAGGGCACGGTACTACCGCGCTGGAGAGCGGTACTACCGCTCAGGTGCGGTACTTCCGCCGAGCGGTACTACCGCGATGACGCACGGTACTACCGCACCATCGAGTGGGCGTGGGGGTTATGACTCGGGCAGGGGAGTTCCAACTCCCCATACCCATTCACTTGTCTCTCTCCCCACGTCTCTCTCTCTCTCTCTCTCTCTCTCAAGAACGGCGCCGGAGGTCCTCGCCGGATCTCCGTCTCTGGCCACTCTCCTCGGATTCCGACCGGTGGGATCGTTCCCCACCACTTCCTCTTGCCATGGAACAAGGTTTTTCCCCAAATCCCTCTCTTTCTTGGTTGTTCTCTCGCTTCTAGGTTTTTGGGGAGATGCATGTTGTTCTTGAGATTTTAGGCCAAATCTGTGCAAGAGTAGGATGTAGGAGAGTCGTGTTGCGTAGGAATTATACTTGCTATGTTGTCCTGTGATAGATTTGTCCAACTGTAGTACCGCCGTGGTTTCGCGGGCTTTCTCAGATTTGAACTTGTTCGGATCTGACGCGGAGCGGTACTACCGTGTCTCTCGTGCGGTACTACCGCTCGTGCGGTACTACCGCCCATCAGTGCGGTACTATCGCGCTAGCTGTGGCACTAAGATCCTACTACCGCTCCCAGACCCGGTACTACCGTGACCTTACACGGTACTACCGCGACTAGGAGCGGTACTACAATCTTAGTACCGCAGCACTTGGTTGTTCTACCGTAGGGGTCAAATCTCTCTCATGGCAATTATCTTGTGTGCTTCCTACATGTTTCTTTTGCTTTTCTGTGGTCTTTCCATTGATCCTTCTTGCTTGTCGTGTGTGTTTTGCGCTTTGTGTCTCAGGTGGTGGCTCTCGCCGTTCCAATCCCAGTCGTGACATTGGCTCCAAGCGCCTGTGCAATCCCCAAGATGAAGCACCAGAGGGCTCCAATGCCCCCAAGCGCAATGTCAAGACCACTGCCAGCAAGCAAAAGGAACCTGCTAAGGGCATGGACGAGATTTCCCTTAATGAGTATGTCGAACGTCGGAAGATCAACCCCTATGTGAATCCTCGTGCTGTCCTCAGAGGCACTGAGTTGTTTTGGACCAAGCAGTAGGCTCTCATTTATCTGGATGTGATCAAGAACAAGCAGAATACCTTCGTGGATGTCAAGTGGATAGACACGAATCACATGAGGAAGGACAAGTTTCGTGACTATTTTAGAGAAGCTCTGGACTTGGTGGAGCAGTTTGCTATTGAGCCTGTGATCTCCTTTCACCTTGACTATGACCCTGAGCTTGTTTGTCAGTTCTTTGCCTCAGTTTACTTTCACCCCGGGGATGAGCGGAGGATGACCTGGATGACCAATGACCGTCAGCTGTCTGCTACATGGACGAAGTTCATGGATCTGCTTCACATTCCTGATGACGGGCTTCACACACCCGTTGGTGTTCGCCCCCACGCCAACTTTGAGTCTGCTAACAAGAACTTGCTTCAGCCATTCCTTATTGAGAAGGTGCTCCCCAATGGCAAGTAGACTTGGGTGCTGAACTCCTTTCTGGATATCATGCATCGCATCTTCCGCAACACTCTATTCCCACACATTGGCGACAAGGACAAGGTTCATTCCTATCTAGTGGACATGTTGCTCCTGTGTTCGGAGGCACGTTCATCTCAGACTCAGCCACTTGATGTCTCACACATCAAGTGGTGTGAGCTTTGGTTTGCGGTGTTCACCCGCAAGGTACCTATCTATGGACCGTACCTATTTCTGTTGCTCTCCACAACTTGGGAGAAGATGTACCCTGGTGATGAGTTCCTTGCTCCAGAATGGATTCGGCATGAGTCCATCAGTCTCCGTGTCAAGCCCAACTGGGCCAACACCACTACCCGTGCTGAGGCATCTACTGCTAGGAGGGCTGGTGGTAAGGAGGAGGCTGCTGCAGAGAATGTTGCTGAGGACCGTGTTGCTAGGTCTACCACACCTTCCTCTAAGCTGTCGTGGGCCAAGAAGTTAAAGGACAAGATGAAGACTCTCTTCTATATGCAGGCAAAGGGAAAGTATAGGACTCATGTGGCAGACAAGGAGAGTCGCCGCCGTGACAAGAAGGTCATGAGGCTCTTTGGAGAGGATGTCTCTGGCGGTTCTGAGGATGTTATCACGCTAGAGGCTGCATGGATGGCGAAGCAGGGGTACAAATGGACTAGTTCTAAGGAGGACATCGAGGAGTTCGTCCCCGCCGCTGAGTCTGATGAGGAGCACGAGGAGCAGTGGGATGACTTCTCTGCCTGAGTCACCCCGTGTGTGTAGGTGTCCTCTATGCCTTTTTGGCGTCTCGATGCCAAAGGGGGGGAGAGTGTAGGGATTTGCGTTGTGTCGTGCTTGGTGTGTTTGCTTTGTCATTTGAACCTCGTTTGCTTTTGTTTGGTTTGGGCCTTCGAGACTTATCCTACATATGGTGTAAGACATATGCACTCTAGTCTATCTTAGTTAACTTATGTTTGTGCTATCTTGTCTAGTGTTAGCCTTTCTATTGCAAGATATGCCTTGTCTCTATAATATAGGGGGAGCTTTGATCCTAGTATGTGTGACGTGCAGTCCAAAGCACCCATCTAGTTGGCACACATCTAGGGGGAGCTCGTCTATATTCTAGAGAGGAGGGGTTTGCGTTTGCTTAATATTATTTCCCTTGTGCAAATCCCGTATTGTCATCAATCCACCAAAAAGGGGGAGATTGTAAGGGCATATTTATCCCTAAGGTGTTTTGGTGATTGATGACAATGCGTTTGCGGACTAATCGTGTGCCTTGAGTATCCCAGACATTTCATCGCCAGGCACAAGACGGTTTGGTGCCCCTTGAAGACTGTTGAAGACGGCGTCTTTTCTATGTTTCTTTTTGGTGGATTTGAGTCATAGGAAAGCCGTACTATTAAGGGGGGTCCGCATCGGAAAGGTTTGGGTGGAATCATCACGTACACGTTTCTTCCTAGTCCCCTCCTTTCCCCTGCACCTTGGAGCTTCCTCCGTTGTTATCTCGTCACCTTGTTTCTGGCTGTTGTGTTGGCTCGCGGTAGTACTGCTCCCAGGTGAGCGGTAGTACCGTAGGCACCAGCGGTAGTACCGTGCTGTGGCGCGGTAGTACCGAAGGTGCCCAAGGTAGTACCGCTCCTCTAGAGCTGCACTACCGTGGCCCACCAGGCTAGTACCGCTCCCTCACGGTAGTAGGGGCGGATGTAATTTTTTACATCCACGCCTACACGATAGTACCGCATCCCTTTCGCGTAGTCCATGCTCAGCTGTCAGGCGGTAGTACCGCCCCTCTGAAGTAGTACTATGTCGGGTTTTTGCTTCTTCCGTTTTTCAGCGGAAGTAGGCACGGATGTTTCCTTATCCGCACTCTTCCCTGGCTAGGGGGTTCCTGCCTTGCGGTAGTACCGCACGGGGGAGCGGTAGTACCGCGCCCACGGAAGTACCGCCCTCAGCACTTGTGCTACAGGTCTGCCCTAGCCGTTGCTGGTGCAGCGGTAGTACCGCGGGCCTGCACGGTTGTACTGCGTGACCTTGCGGTAGTACCGCTTGGCAGCAAGTGGAAGTACCGCTGGCCTGGTGCGGTAGTAACGTTGGCCGCGGGCTGGTAGGTGGATAATGGTTGGATCTTTGTCCCTCACTATAAAAGGTGTCCCCTTCTTCCCCGTTGACTCATCTCCTTCAACCCTAAGCTCCATTGTTGCTCTAAGCTCCATTTTCGCCCGATCTCACTCCCTAGCCAATCAAACTTGTTGATTTGCTCGGGAGTGGTTGAGAAGGCCTCGATCCACACTTCCACCAAGAGAAATTTGATTCCCCCCACTAATCCCTTGCGGATCTTGTTACTCTTGGGTGTTTGAGCATCCTAGACGGTTGAGGTCACCGCGGAGCCATAGTCCATTGTGGTGAAGCTTCGTGGTGTCGTTGGGAGCCTCCAATTGAGTTGTGGAGATTGCCCAAACCTTGTTTGTAAAGGTTCGGTCGTCGCCTCCAAGGGCACCAATAGTGGAATCACGGAATCTCGCATTGTGTGAGGGCGTGAGGAGAATACGGTGGCCCTGGTGGCTTCTTGGGGAGCATTGTGCCTCCACACCGCTCCAACGGAGACGTACTTCCCCTCAAAGGGAAGGAACTTCGGTAACACATCCTCGTCTCCACCGCCTCCACTCTTGGTTATCTCGTGCCTTTACTTGTGCAAGCTTATTTGTGTTATATCTCTTGCTTGCTTGTGTTCCTATCCTTGTTGCATCATATAGGTTGCTCACCTAGTTGCATATCTAGACAACCTACTTTGATGCAAAGTTTAAATTGTTAAAGAAAAGCTAAAAAAATTTAGTTGCCTATTCACCCCCCCTATAGTCAACCATATCGATCCTTTGAATAGCTTCTACCCACTTAGTAACATAATCAACATCAACTAAAATATGTGTATATCCATTAAAGGAAGGAAAAGGTCCCATATAATCAAAGCCCCAAACATCAAATGGTTCAATAACGAGTGAATAGTTCATAGGCATTTCTTGACGTCTACTAATATTACCAATTCTTTGACATTCATCACAAGATAAAACAAACTTACAGGCATCCTTGAAGAGAGTAGGCCAATAAAAACCAGATTGCAATACCTTATGTGCAGTTCTATCTCCAGTATGGTGTCCTCCATAAGCTTCAGAGTGACACTTGTGTAGGATCTGTTCCTGTTCATGCTCAGGTACACAATGTCTAATAACACCATCTACTCCTTCTTTATAAAGATGTGGGTCATCCCAAAAGTAATGCCTCAAATCATAGAAGAACTTTTTCTTTTGTTGGTATGTGAAACTAGGTGGTATGAATTTAGCAACAATATAATTAGCATAATCAGCATACCATGGAGCAGTATGAGAAGTATTTATGACATTTAATTGCTCATCAGGAAAGCTATCATCAATAGGTAGTGGGTCATCAAGCACATTTTCTAACCTAGACAAGTTGTCTGCAACGGGGTTCTCAGCTCCCTTTCTATCAACAATATGTAAGTCAAATTCTTGTAGTAAGAGAACCCATCTAATAAGTCTAGGTTTAGCATCTTTCTTTTCCATAAGATATTTAATAGCAGCATGATCAGTGTGAATAGTTACTTTAGAATCAAGAATATAAGGTCTGAACTTACCACAAGCAAAATACAACTGCTAAGAATTCTTTTTTAGTAGTAGCATAATTTCTTTGAGCATTGTCTAGAGTTTTACTAGCATATTGAATAACATTTAATTTCTTATCAACTCTTTGTCCTAGAACAACACCTACAGCATAATCACTAGCATCACACATGATTTCAAAAGGTAAATTCCAATCAGGTGGCTGAACAATAGGTGCAGAGATCAATGCTTTCTTAAGTATTTCAAATGCTTCTACACAATCATCATCAAATACAAATGGTATATCTTTTTGTAATAAATTAGTCACGGGCCAAGAAATTTTTGAGAAGTCCTTAATGAACCTCCTATAAAATCCGGCGTGACCAAGGAAACTTCTTATACCTTTAATGTCTTTGGGACATGGCATCCTTTCAATAGCATCAACCTTGGCTTTATCAACCTCAATACCTCTTTCAGAAACTTTATGCCCCAGGACAATGCCTTCATTAACCATAAAGTGGCACTTTTTCCAATTCAAGACAAGATTAGTTTCTTCACATCTCTTTAAAGCTCGATCAAGGTTGCTTAAGCAGTCATCAAAAGAGGATCCATAGACGGAGAAATCGTCCATGAAAACCTCACAAATCTTTTCACAAAAGAATATAGCCATCATGCATATTTGAAAGGTAGCAGGTGCATTACATAAACCAAGAGGCATACGTCTATAAGCAAAAGTACCAAAAGGGCAAGTAAAAGTAGTCTTTGATTGATCTTTGGCCGACACAGGTATTTGAGAGAAACCAGAATAACCATCTAGAAAGCAAAAATGTGTATGTTTGGATAATCTTTCTAGCATTTGATCGATAAAAGGTCAGGGGTAATGATCCTTTTTAGTAACCTTATTTAATTTGCGGAAATCAATTACCATCCTATAACCTGTAATAATTCTTTGAGGGATCAATTCATCTTTATCATTAGGAACAACAGTAATACCTCCCTTCTTGGGGATACAATGGACATGACTTACCCCCTGACTATCAGCAACGAGATAAATTATACCTGCCACAAGGAGCTTTAGTATTTCCTTTCTTACCACTTCTTTCATTTTAGGATTCAGCCGCCGTTGATGATCACAACTGGTTTAGCATCTTCTTCCAAATTTATTTTATGTTGACATAGAGTGGGACTAATTCCCTTTAGATCATCAAGAGTATACCCAATAGCAGCACGGTGCTTCTTCAGAGTTTTCAATAATCTCTCTTCCTCATGCTCTGAAAGGTTAGCACTAATAATAACAGGATACATCTTTTTTCATCAAGATAAGCATATTTAAGAGTATCAGGCAATGGTTTAAGCTCAAACACAGGATCACCCTTGGGTGGAGGAGGATCCCCTAGGATTTCAACAGGAAAATTGTGTTTCAGAATAGGTTCCTGTTTAAACAATACTTCATCTATTTCCCTTCTTTCATTCATAAACATATCATTTTCATGGTCTAGCAAATATTGTTCTAAAGGATCACTAGGAGGTACGGCAATAGAAGCAAGACCAATAATTTCATCCTTACTAGGCAATTCTTCTTCACGGTGTTGTCTACCAAATTTAAAGAAATTAAATTCATGAGACATATCATCCAAACCGATAGTAACAACATCCTTTTTGCAATCTATCTTAGCATTAACAGTGTTTAAGAAGGGTCTACCAAATATAATGGGACAAAAGCTATCTTGTGGGGAACCAAGAACAAGAAAATCAGCAGGATACTTAGTTTTCCCACACAAGACTTCAACATCTCTAACAATTCCCATTGGTGAAATAGTATCTCTATTGGCAAGTTTAATTGTGACATCAATCTAACTCAACAGGTGCAATATCATGCATAATTTCTCTATAAAGGCTAATAGGTATTGCACTAGCACTGGCACCCACATCACATAAGCCATGATAACAATGATCTCCTATTTTAACAGAAATAACAGGCATGCCTGCCACATGTCTAGGTTTATCTTTAGCACATGGTTTAGCAATTCTAGCAGTTTCATCACAGAAATAAATAACATGCCCATCAATATTATCAGACAAGAGATCTTTAACAATAGCAATATTATGTTCAACCTTAACTTGCTCAAGAGATGTATACGTTTTAATATTGCTTTTATGAACCACAGTTGAAGCTTTAGCATGATCCTTTATCCTAACAGGGAAAGGTGGTTTCTCAACATAAGTAGTAGGAACAATAGGATCATTATAAGTGACAATCTTTTCTTCAACTTTAATAGGTGCAGCTACTTTTACTTCTATGGGAGGATGATATTTAAACCACTTCTCTTTGGGGAGATCTACATAAGTAGCAAAAGATTCACAGAAAGAAGCTACTATCTCAGAGTCAAGTCCATATTTAGTGCTAAATTTACGGAAAACATCAGTATCCATAAAATATTTAACACAGTCAAACTTAGGTGTCATACCTGACTCCTTACCTTCATCGAGGTCCCAATATTCAGAGTTGCGTTTAATTCTTTCTAATAAATCCCATTTGAATTCAATAGTCTTCATCATAAAAGAGCCAGCACAAGAAGTATCAAGCATGGTGCGATTGTTATCAGAAAGCCGAGCATATAAATTTTGAATAATCATTTCTATTGAGAGCTCATGATTGGGGCATGAATATAACATTGATTTAAGCCTCACCCAAGCTTGAGCGATGCTTTCTCCTTTGCGAGGCCAAAAATTATATATATAATTGCGATCACGATGAACAAGATGCATAGGATAAAACTTCTGATGAAATTCCAATTTCAATTGTTTGTAATTCCAAGACCCCATATCATCACATAGCCTATACCATGTCGATGTATCTCCCTTCAAAGATAAAGGGAAGACCTTCTTCTTAACAACATCTCCGGTTACACCTGCAAGCTTAAATAATCCACAAACTTCATCCACATATATGAAGTGCTCATCAGGATGCTTTGTTCCATCTCCTACAAAAGGATTAGCTAGCAGTTTTTCTATCATACCCGAAGGAATTTCAAAGCAGACATTTTCATTTTCATTTTCAGTAGGTTCAGTAGGTTGAGGAGCAACTCTTTGCTCTACTGGTCGGGGTGAAGATACCCCGAACAAGCCCCTCAGAGGATTACTTTCCATATTAATAAGTTGAAGGAAATATGCCCTAGAGGCAATAATAAAGTTATTATTTATTTCCTTATATCATGATAAATGTTTATTATTCATGCTAGAATTGTATTAACCGGAAACATAATACATGTGTGAATACATAGACAAACAGAGTGTCACTAGTATGCCTCTACTTGACTAGCTCATTGATCGAAGATGGTTATGTTTTCTAACCATAGACATGAGTTGTCATTTGATTAACGGGATCACATCATTAGGAGAATGATGTGATTGACTTGACCCATTCCGTTAGCTTAGCACTTGATCGTTTAGTTTGTTGCTATTGCTTTCTTCATAACTTATACATGTTCCTATGACTATGAGATTATGCAACTCCCGTTTACCGGAGGAACACTTTGTGTGCTACCAAATGTCACAACGTAACTGGGTGATTATAAAGGTGCTCTACAGGTGTCTTCGAAGGTCTTGTTGGGTTGGCGTATTTCGAGATTAGGATTTGTCACTCCGATTGTCGGAGAGGTATCTCTGGGCCCACTCAGTAATGCACATCACTTAAGTCTTTCAAGCATTGAAACTAATGAGTTAGTTGCGGAATGATGTATTACGGAATGAGTAAAGAGACTTGCCGATAACGAGATTGAACTAGGTATTGGAATACTGACGATCAAATCTCGGGCAAGTAACATACCGATGACAAAGGGAACAACATATGTTGTTATGCGGTTTGACCGATAAAGATCTTCGTAGAATATGTAGGAACCAATATGAGCATCCAGGTTCCGCTATTGGTTATTGGCCGGAGACGTGTCTCGGTCATGTCTACATAGTTCCCGAACCCGTAGGGTCCGCACACTTAAAGTTCGGTGACGATCGTAATTAGGGTTTTTGTGTTTTGATGTACCGAAGGTTGTTCGGAGTCCCGGATGTGATCACGGACATGACGAGGAGTCTAGAAATGGTCGAGACATAAAGATTGATATATTGGAAGCCTATATTTGGATATCTGAATCGTTCCGGGTGAAATCGGGATTTTACCGGAGTACCGGGGGGTTACCGGAACCCCCCCGTGGGTTAATGGGCCTACATGGGCCCGAAGGGAGAAGAGGGGGGCCGGTCAGGGCAGGCCGCGCGCCCCCTCCCCCCTAAGTCCGAATAGGACAAGGAAGGGGGGGCGCCCCCCTTTCCTCTTTTCCCATTCCCCTTTCCTTCTCCAACAAGGCAAGAGGGGGGAGTCCTACTCCCGGTGGGAATAGGACTCCTCCAGGCACACCCCTAGGGGCCGGCCGCACCTCCCCCCTCCCTCCTTTATATACGGGGGCAAGGGCACCCCATGACACACAAGTTGATCTTCGTGATCGTTCCTTAGCCGTGTGCGGTGCCCCCTTCCACCATATTCCACCTCGGACATATCATACCGGTACTTAGGCGAAGCCCTGCATCGGTAGAACATCATCACCGTCATCACGCCGTCGTGCTGACGAAACTCTCCCTCAACACTTGGCTGGATCGGAGCTCGAGGGACGTCACCGAGTTGAACGTGTGCAGAACTCGGAGGTGCCGTATGTTCGGTACTTGGATCGGTCGGATCAGGAAGACGTACAACTACTTCCTCTACGTTGTGTCAACGCTTCCGTTGCCAGTCTACGAGGGTACGTAGACAACACTCTCCCCTCTCGTTGATATGCATCACCATGATCTTGCGTGTGTGTAGGATTTTTTTTGAAATTACTATGTTCCCCAACAGTGGCATCCGAGCCAGGTTTTATGTGTTGATGTTATGCATGAGTAGAACACAAGTGAGTTGTGGGCGATATAAGTCATATAGCTTACCAGCATGTCATACTTTGGTTCGGCGGTATTGTTGGATGAAGCGGCCCGGACCGACATTACGCGTACGCTTACGCGAGACTGGTTTCACCGCCATGCTTTGCACATAGGTGGCTGGCTGGTGTCAGTTTCTCCAACTTTAGTTGAACCGAGTGTGGTTACCCCTGGTCCTTGCGAAGGTTAAAACAGCACCAACTTGACAAACCATCGTTGTGGTTTTGATGCGCAGGTAAGAACGGTTCTTGCTAAGCCCATAGGAGCCACGTAAAACTTGCAACAACAAAGTAGAGGACGTCTAACTTGTTTTTGCAGGGCATGTTGTGATGTGATATGGTCAAGACATGATGCTATATTTTATTGTATGAGACGATCATGTTTTGTAAACGAGTTATCGGCAACTGGCAGGAGCCATATGGTTGTCGCTTTATTGTATACAATGCAATCGCCCTGTAATGCTTTACTTTATCACTAAGCGGTAGCGATAGTCGTTGAAGCATAAGATTGGCGAGACGACAACGATGCTACAATGGAGATCAAGGTGTCACGCCGGTGACGATGGTGATCATGACGGTACTTCGGAGATGGAGATCACAAGTACAAGATGATGATGGCCATATCATATCACTTATATTGATTGCATGTGATGTTTATCTTTTATGCATCTTATCTTGCTTTGATTGACGGTAGCATTATAAGATTATCTCTCACTAAATTTCAAGATAAAAGTGTTCTCCCTAAGTATGCACCGTTGCCAAAGTTTGTCGTGCCCAGACACCACTTGATGATCGGGTGTGATAAGCTCTACGTCCATCTAGGTGCAAGCCAATTTTGCACACGCAGAATACTCAGGTTAAACTTGACGAGCCTAGCATATGCAGATATGGCCTCGGAACACTGAGACCGAAAGGTCGAGCATGAATCATATAGTAGATATGATCAACATATTGATGTTCACCATTGAAAGCTACTCTATTTCACGTGATGATCGGTTATGGTTTAGTTGATTTGGATCACGTGATCACTTAGAAGATTAGAGGGATGTCTTTCTAAGTGGGAGTTCTTAAGTAATATAAATTAATTGAACTTAAATTTATCATGAACTTAGTACCTGATAGTATCTTTCTTGTCTATGTTTGATTGTAGATAGATGGCCCGTGTTGTTGTTCCGTTGAATTTTAATGCGTTCCTTGAGAAAGCAAAGTTGAAAGATGATGGTAGCAATTACACGGACTGGGTCCATAACTTGAGGATTATCCTCATTGTTGCACAGAAGAATTACGTCCTGGAAGCACCGCTGGGTGCCAGGCCTGCTGCTGGAGCAACACCAGATGTTATGAACGTCTGGCAGAGCAAAGCTGATGACTACTCGATAGTTCAGTGTGCCATGCTTTACGGCTTAGAATCGGGACTTCAACAACGTTTTGAACGTCATGGAACATATGAGATGTTCCAGGAGTTGAAGTTAATATTTCAAGCAAATGCCCGGATTGAGAGATATGAAGTCTCCAATAAGTTCTATAGCTGCAAGATGGAGGAGAATAGTTCTGTCAGTGAACATATACTCAAAATGTCTGGGTATCATAATCACTTGACTCAACTGGGAGTTAATCTACCTATTGATAGTGTCATTGACAGAGTTCTTCAATCACTGCCACCAAGCTGCAAGAGCTTCGTGATGAACTATAACATGCAAGGGATGGATAAGACGATTCCCGAGCTCTTCGCAATGCTAAAGGTTGCGGAGGTAGAAATCTAGAAGGAGCATCAAGTGTTGATGGTCAACAAGACCGCCAGTTTCATGAAAAAGGGCAAAGGGAAGAATAAGGGGAACTTCAAGAAGAACAGCAAGCAAGTTGCTGCTCAAGAGAAGAAACCCAAATCTGGACCTAAGCCTGACCCTGAGTGCTTCTACTGCAAGCAGACTGGACACTGGAAGCGAAATTGCCCCAAGTATTTGGCGGATAAGAAGGATGGCAAGGTGAACAAAGGTATATGTGATATACATGTTATTGATGTGTACCTTACTAGAGCTCGCAGTAGCACCTGGGTATTTGATACTGGTTCTGTTGCTAATATTTGCAACACGAAACAGGGACTACGGATTAAGCGAACACTGGCGAAGGACGAGGTGACGATGCGCGTGGGAAATGGTTCCAAAGTCGATGTGATCGCAGTCGGCACGCTACCTCTACATCTACCTTCGGGATTAGTATTAGACCTAAATAATTGTTATTTGGTGCCAGCGTTGAGCATGAACATTATATCTGGATCTTGTTTGATGCGAGACGGTTATTCATTTAAATCAGAGAATAATGGTTGTTCTATTCATATGAGTAATATCTTTTATGGTCATGCACCCTTGAAGAGTGGTCTATTTTTGATGAACCTCGATAGTAGTGATACACATATTCATAATGTTGAAGCCAAAAGATGCAGAGTTGATAATGATAGTGCAACCTATTTATGGCACTGCCATTTAGGTCATATCGGTGTAAAGCGTATGAAGAAACTCCATACTGATGGACTTTTGGAATCACTTGATTATGAATCACTTGGTACTTGCGAACCGTGCCTCATGGGCGAGATGACTAAAACGCCATTCTCCGGTACTATGGAGAGAGCAACAGATTTGTTGGAAATCATACATACAAATGTATGTGGTCCGATGAATGTTGAGGCTCATGGCGGATATCGTTATTTTCTCACCGTCACAGATGCTTTAAGCAGATATGGGTATATCTACTTAATGAAGCATAAGTCTGAAATATTTGAAAAGTTCAAAGAATTTCAGAGTGAAGTTGAAAATCATCATAACAAGAAAATAAAGTTTCTACGATCTGATCGTGGAGGAGAATATTTGAGTTACGAGTTTGTTCTACATTTGAAACAATGCAGAATAGTTTCGCAACTCACGCCACCTAGAACACCACAGCGTAATGGTGTGTCCGAACATCGTAATCGTACTTTATTAGATATGGTGCGATCTATGATGTCTCTTACTGATTTACCGCTATCGTTTTGGGGTTATGCTTTCGAGACGGCTGCATTCACGTTAAATAGGGCACCATCGAAATCCGTTGAAACGACGCCTTATGAACTGTGGTTTGGCAAGAAACCAAAGTTGTCGTTTCTAAAAGTTTGGGGCTGCGATGCTTATGTGAAAAAGCTTCAACCTGATAAGCTCGAACCCAAATCGGAGAAATGTGTCTTCATAGGATACCCAGAGACTGTTGGGTACACCTTCTATCACAGATCCGAAGGCAAGACATTCGTTGCTAAGAATGGATCCTTTCTAGAGAAGGAATTTCTCTCGAAAGAAGTGAGTGAGAGGAAAGTAGAACTTGATGAGGTAACTGTACCTGCTCCCTTATTGGAAAGTAGTACATCACAGGAACCGATTTCTGTGACACCTATACCAATTAGTGAGGAAGCTAATGATAATGATCATGAAACTTCAGATCAAGTTACTACCGAACCTTGTAGATCAACCAGAGTAAGATCCGCACCAGAGTGGTACGATAATCCTGTTCTGGAAGTCATGCTACTAGATCATGATGAACCTACGAACTATGAAGAAGTGATGGTGAGCCCAGATTCCGCAAAATGGCTAGAAGCCATGAAATCTGAGATGGGATCCATGTATGAAAACAAAGTGTGGACTTTGGTTGACTTGCCCGTTGATCGGCAAGCAATTAAGAATAAATGGATCTTCAAGAAGAAGACTGACGCTGACGGTAATGTTACTGTCTACAAAGCTCGACTTGTTGCGAAAGGTTTTCGACAAGTTCAAGGGATTGACTACGATGAGACCTTCTCACCCGTAGCGATGCTTAAGTCTGTCCGAATCATGTTAGCGATTGCCGCATTTTATGATTATGAAATTTGGCAGATGGATGTCAAAATTGCATTCCTAAATGGATTTCTGGAAGAAGAGTTGTATATGATGTAACCAGAAGGTTTTGTCGATCCAAAGGGAGCTAACAAAGTGTGCAAGCTCCAGCGATCCATTTATGGACTGGTGCAAGCCTCTCGGAGTTGGAATAGACGCTTTGATAGTGTGATCAAAGCATTTGGTTTTGTACAGACTTTTGGAGAAGCCTGTATTTACAAGAAAGTGAGTGGGAGCTCTGTAGCATTTCTGATATTATATGTGGATGACATATTACTGATTGGAAATGATATAGAATTTCTGGATAGCACAAAGGGATACTTGAATAAGAGTTTTTCAATGAAAGACCTCAGTGAAGCTGCTTACATATTGGGCATTAAGATCTGTAGAGATAGATCAAGACGCTTAATTGGACTTTCACAAAGCACATACCTTGACAAAGTTTTGAAGAATTTCAAAATGGATCAAGCAAAGAAAGGGTTCTTGCCTATGTTACAAGGTGTGAAGTTGAGTAAGACTCAATGTCCGACCATCGCAGAATATAGAGAGAAAATGAAAGATGTTCCCTATGCTTCAGCCATAGGCTCTATCATGTATGCAATGCTGTGTACCAGACCTGATGTGTGCCTTGCTATAAGTCTAGCAGGGAGGTACCAAAGTAATCCAGGAGTGGATCACTGGACAGCGGTCAAGAACATCCTGAAGTACCTGAAAAGGACTAAGGATATGTTTCTCGTATATGGAGGTGACAAAGAGCTCATCGTAAATGGTTACGTTGATGCAAGCTTTGACACTGATCCGGACGATTCTAAATCGCAAACCGGATACGTTTTTATACTGAACGGTGGAGCTGTCAGTTGGTGCAGTTCTAAACAAAGCGTCGTGGCGGGATCTACATGTGAAGCGGAGTACATAGCTGCTTCAGAAGCAGCAAATGAAGGAGTCTGGATGAAGGAGTTCATATCCGATCTATGTGTCATACCTAGTGCATCGGGTCCAATGAAAATCTTTTGTGACAATACTGGTGCAATTGCCTTGGCGAAGGAATCCAGATTTCACAAGAGAACCAAGCACATCAAGAGACGCTTCAATTCCATTCGGGATTTATTCCAAGTGGGAGACATAGAAATTTGCAAGATACATACAGATCTGAATGTTGCAGACCCGCTGACTAAGCCTCTTCCACGAGCAAAACATGATAAGCACCAAGGCTCCATGGGTGTTAGAATCACTACTGTGTAATCTAGATTATTGACTCTAGTGCAAGTGGGAGACTCAAGGAAATATGCCCTAGAGGCAATAATAAAGTTATTATTTATTTCCTTATATCATGATAAATGTTTATTATTCATGCTAGAATTGTATTAACCAGAAACATAATACATGTGTGAATACATAGACAAACAGAGTGTCACTAGTATACCTCTACTTGACTAGCTCGTTGATCGAAGATGGTTATGTTTCCTAACCATAGACATGAGTTGTCATTTGATTAACGGGTTCACATCATTAGGAGAATGATGTGATTGACTTGACCCATTCCGTTAGCTTAGCACTTGAAAGTTTAGTTTGTTGCTATTGCTTTCTTCATAACTTATACATGTTCCTATGACTATGAGATTATGCAACCCCCGTTTACCGGAGGAACACTTTGTGTGCTACCAAATGTCACAACGTAACTGGGTGATTATAAAGGTGCTCTACATGTGTCTCCGAAGGTACTTGTTGGGTTGGCGTATTCCGAGATTAGGATTTGTCACTCCGATTGTCGGAGAGGTATCTCTGGGCCCACTCGGTAATGCACATCACTTAAGTCTTGCAAGCATTGCAACTAATGAGTTAGTTGCGGAATGATGTATTACAAAACGAGTAAAGAGACTTGTCGGTAACGATATTGAACTAGGTATTGGAATACCGACGATCGAATCTCGGGCAAGTAACATACCGATGACAAAGGGAACAACGTATGTTGTTATGCGGTTTGACCGATAAAGTTCTTCGTAGAATATGTAGGAACCAATATGAGCATCCAGGTTCCGCTATTGGTTATTGACCGGAGACGTGTCTCGGTCATGTCTACATAGTTCTCGAACCCGTAGGGTCCGCACGCTTAAAGTTCGGCGACGATCGTAATTAGGTTTTTTGTGTTTTGATGTACCGAAGGTTGTTCGGAGTCCCGGATGTGATCACGGACATGATGAGGAGTCTCGAAATGGTCGAGACATAAAGATTGATATATTGGAAGCCTATATTTGGATATCGAAATCGTTCCGGGTGAAATCGGGATTTTACCGGAGTACCGGGGGGTTACCGGACCCCCCCCCCCCCCCGAGGGGGGGGGGGGTTAATGGGCCTACATGGGCCCTAAGGGAGAAGAGGGGGTCCGGCCAGGGCAGGCCGCGCGCCCCCTCCCCCCTCCCCTAGTCCGAATAGGACAAGGAAGGGGGGCAGAGCCCCCCTTTCCTCTTTTCCCCTTCTCATTTCCTTCTCCAACAAGGCAAGAGGGGGGAGTCCTACTCCCGGTGGGAATAGGACTCCTCCAGGCGCACCCCTAGGGGCCGGCCGCACCTCCCCCCTCCCTCCTTTATATACGGGGGCAGGGGGCACCCCATGACACACAAGTTGATCTTCGTGATCGTTCCTTAGCCGTGTGCGGTGCCCCCTTCCATCATATTCCACCTCAGTCATATCGTAGCGGTGCTTAGGCGAAGCCCTGCGTCGGTAGAACATCATCACCATCATCATGCCGTCGTGCCGACGAAACTATCCATCAACACTCGGCTGGATCGGAGCTCGAGGGACGTCACCGAGTTGAACGTGTGCAGAACTCGGAGGTGCCGTACGTTCGGTACTTGGATCGGTCGGATCGGGAAGACGTACGGCTACTTCCTCTACGTTGTGTCAACGCTTCCGTTGCCGGTCTACGAGGGTACGTAGAACACTCTCCCCTCTCGTTGCTATGCATCACCATGATCTTGCATGTGCGTAGGATTTTTTTTGAAATTACTACGTTCCCCAACACAAGTGACACTAAATTTCAGCACACTATATAAATTTTTCCTTACCAAATTCCACCTACCAAAGGCGCTTCACTCCCCGGCAACGGCGCCAGAAAAGAGTCTTGATGACCCACAAGTATAGGGGATCTATCGTAGTCCTTTCGATAAGTAAGAGTGTCGAACCCAATGAGGAGCAGAAGGAAATGATAAGCGGTTTCCAGCAAGGTATTCTCTGCAAGTACTGAAATAAGTGGTAACAGATAGTTTTGTGATAGGATAACTTGTAACGAGCAACAAGTAACAAAAGTAAATAAAGTGCATCAAGGTGGCCCAATCCTTTTTGTAGCAAAGGACAAGTCTGGACAAACTCTTATATAGAGAAAAGCGCTCCCGAGGACACATGGGGATATCGTCAAGCTAGTTTTCATCACGTTCATAAGATTCATGTTCGGTACTTTGATAATCTGATATGTGGGTGGACCGGTGCTTGGGTGTTGTCCTTACTTGGACAAGCATCCCACTTATGATTAACCTCTATTGCAAGCATCCGCAACTACAACAAAAGTATTAAGGTAAACCTAACCATAGCATGAAACATATGGATCCAAATCAGCCCCTTACGAAGCAACGCATAAACTAAGGTTTAAGCTTCTGTCACTCTAGCAACCCATCATCTACTTATTACTCCCCAATGCCTTCCTTTAGGCCCAACTAATGGTGAAGTGTTATGTAGTCGACGTTCACATAACACCACTAGAGGGATGACAACATACATCTCATCAAAATATCGAACGAAGACCAAATTCACATGACTACTAATAGCAAGACTTCTCCCATGTCCTCAGGAACAAACGTAACTACTCTCAAAGCATATTCATGTTCATAATCAGAGGGGTATTAATATGCATGAAGGATATGAACATATGATCTTCCACCAAATAAACCAACTAGCATCAACTATAAGGAGTAATTAACACTACTAGCAACCTACTAGCACCAATCCCGGACTTGGAGACAAGAATTGGATACAAGAGATGAACTAGGGTTTTGAGAGGAGATGTGCTGATGGAGATTGCCCTCTCCCGATGAGAGAAACGTTGGTGATGACGATGGCGATGATTTCCCCCTCCCGAAGGGAAGTTTCCCCGGCAGAACAGCTCCGCCAGAGCCCTAGATTGGTTCCGCCAAGGTTCTGCCTCATGGCGGTGGAGTTTCGTCCGAGAAGATGGCTTATGATTTTTTCCCATCGAAAGACTTCATATAGCAGAAGATGGCCACCGGAGGGCCTCCAGGGGGCCCACGAGGTAGGGGGCGCGCCCAGGGGGGTAGGGCGCGCCCCCCACCCTCGTGGGCAGGGTGTGCCCCCCCCGGTGAACTTCTTCCACTGAGTATTTTTTATATATTCTGAAAACATCCTTCGTGAAGTTTCAGGACTTTTGGAGCTGTGCAGAATAGGTCTCTGATATTTGCTCCTTTTCCAGCCCAGAATCCCAGCTGCCGGCATTCTCCCTCTTTATGGAAACCTTGTAAAATAAGAGAGAATAGGCATAAGTATTGTGACAAAATGTGTAATAACATCCCATAATGCAATAAATATCGATATAAAAGCATGATGCAAAATGGACGTATCAGTCTCTTCTCGGCGGAGTCCGGAAAGTGAACACGGTCTTGTGTTATGCTTGAACGTAAGTAGCTTTCAGGATCACTTCTAGTTCACGGCCGTTGCTTTGCTTCTCTTCTCGCTCTTATTTGCGTATGTTAGCCACCATATATACTTAGTGCTTGCTGCAGCTTCACCTTACTACCCCTTTCCTACCCAAAAGCTTAAATAGTCTTGATAGCGAGGGTGTGAGATTGCTGAGTCCCCGTGACTCATAGATACTTCCAAACAGTTGCAGGTGCCGATGATACCAGTGCAGGTGACGCGACCCAGCTCAAATGGGAGCTCGATGAAGTTCGTGTTCGTTGTGTTGTTTCATTTCCTTTTGTTCAGTAGTGGAGCCCAGTTGGGGCGATCGGGGATCTAGCATTTGGGGTGGTCTTTCTTTATTTTGGTTCCATAGTCGGACCTTGATTGTATTCTGGATGATGTATGATATATTTATGTATTATATGAAGTGGCGATTCTAAGCCAACTCTTTATCCCTCTCATATTCAGTACATGGGATGTGTAAAGATTACTCCTCTTGTGACATGCCTACTATGCGGTTATGCCTTTAAGTCGTGTTCCGACACGTGGGAGATATAGCCACATCGTGGGTGTTACATGAACAGAGTCCTCAATTGCCTCGTGCGTGCATGCTCGCTATGACGCTGCCATGTACTCTCTCCATTCCGAATTACTTGTCTCAGGTATGGATGTATCTAGATGTATTTTAGTTCTATATACATCCATTTATGCGACGAGTAATTTGGAACGGAGGGAATAAGATTGTTAAGGGGACAGGTGCAAATATGTCATGTGTATAGCAGCGCTCATCTGAAAAACACCAATTTCACTGTGACACATACAAGAACTTTGGACTTTTGAAGGCTAGCTAGTTGACTTCAGATTCACGAGACACAACCTACAAATCACATAGAGCAAAAACAGAAATAGAGATGTCAGTACTTTTTCCCGAAACATGTCTTCTTTTACGATCTACTCCCTCCGTTTGAAAATAACAGTCTGTCAAATGGATTTATCTGCCGTTTGAGCGACAATTATTCCAGTGCAAGATACATCTGTTTGAGCGTCAGTTATTTTCGAACAAAGAAAGTGTTCAATTTTGATGCAACGTTATGAGTCAATAAAAACACTGTTTGTTGAAATTATTTTGAATGGAGAAACAAATCTACATGTAATTTTAGAAAGTGTTCAATTTTTTTTAGAATTTCCATGGAATTTCAAAATGGCTCGCACTATGTTTAGAAAAAAATGTATAATTTGAAGTTTTAAATAAGTAACCAAAAAAATCCACTTCTCCACTTCTTTTAAAACAATGGTCAGATAATCATGAAAGGGGTTAACTCATTCAAAATAATGTCCATACAATATGATAATTTTATTTTAGCATATCTTACGAACATGTGAACATTCTTGTTAAAAAAACATCTTGTATGAGATTTTAATTTTAAAAGAGCTTAAAGCATGAAAATATTCCATTTAAAAATGGTATGAATATAAATATCATTTACTTAAAATATACAAGTATTAAAAAAGTTCATGTAACTAAATAAAGTCTTCAACCCATTTTTATAAAAAAATAGTGTAATTTTAAAAGGTCACATATTTTCAAAATTTATAGTATTGTCTAAAAAGTGTTCACACTATTTAATAAATATTCAAGTAATAGTTAGCAAAGTTTTATTCAAATATTTATAGAAAAATGGTTTGTTCGTTTAAATGTTTAAAAAAATAAGAGAATAAATTATAAAAAATAACCTAGAGCACAACAAGGAACAAAAACCCAAAAATGTAAAATTAAACGAAACAACAGGTAATGAAAAAAATAAGTCTACAACTAAAAAATGAAAAATAAAATAAATCCATATTTAGCAACTAACAAAAAAATGAAAAAATATATAAACAGATAAACCGCTTGTTACTTGGCCACAACAACAAATAAAAAGCTTCATGTTTTTAAAATTGAAACAATATACGTCGATTTTTTTTGTATGTCTAGAAAAAGTGCCCACAAATTTTAAAAATATTAAAGATTTTAGAAAATATTCGCAAATTTTAAAATCGTGAAGAATTAAAGAGGTTCAAGATTTTATTAGTCAAGACCGGGGGTCATTGAGCTAAGTTATTTAATAAGGGGATTTCCTAAAAAAATAATTGGAAATCCTTTTAACAAATCTCATTTATTTTAAACTCTTTCTTTTTCTTAAGATAATTTTTATGCTCTTTGAAATATCTCACGGGATATTTATGCATGAAAGGTTCACTGGGTTTTTTCATTTACTTTTACTCTAATTTGTTTTTATATTTTTTTCTTTCCTTTTAAAGATTCGTCGGTCACTAATTGTCTTCAATTTCTTACTTTGACTTTATTGATATTTAGTGCATGCAATGTTCACGAAAGTTATAAAATGACTGTGATTTAAAAAAATCATAGGTTTAAAAGTGACAACCTCTTAGAAAATGTTCATGCATTTTAAAAAACATTCACAAGTTCTAAAAAAATATGCGAAAATTTTAAAATAATCAAATTTCACCATTTTAATATTTTTAAATAAAAACAGAAAATAGTAAAAACAACATGGGAAAATATAAGAAAAGAAACAGAACATAACTTTAAAAGTAAAAATAAAATAGAAAGGGAAAACCATGATAAAACTAATAAAAATGAGAAATAGGAATTTGTGTGAAAATAGAGAAATAAAATAAAATAAAATGCAACTGGGAAAAACACCAACCAAAATCCGTTAGAAAAAAAGGAGCTAGGCTCATCCCATAGAAAACAGCCCCACATACATGAAACATTTTTTTCATGCAAATATTTTTTAGCAAAAAAGATTAGGAACAGTGTTATTTTATGTTAATACGTGTGAAAAGTTTTCTTTCAATACATGTACATTTTCGAAAACAATGTTCATATACTTCTAGAAGAGTTCAAAGAATAAAACATGTTCCATATTTTTAAATTTTTAATATAATTAGCATTCATTGAACATGTTCACATATTTTTAAAAAGTATGTGTTAGAAAATGAAGTGTTCAACCCAGTTTAGGAAAAGGTTAGTCCAACTAATAAAAGTTCAATTTTTTTAGAAAACTTATATTATGTTTGAAAAGTGTTTATGCCCTTTAGTTAAGAAAAATGTGTTTATAAAAATATTTTAAAAATAAGTAAATAAAAATGAAATTGAAAAATGAAAAACGAATGAGAAAATAAAACAATACCGAAATAGAAAATGTAAAAGGAAAAAAAATCAAGAAAAGGGCGTTCGCCCATCCGAGGAGCACCTGAGGTGACCGCTCTCTGTATGTCGGATTAGGCAGATATAGCATTTGTGATCACTATGTCATATAGTAGTAGTGGATTACTGGGGTGACTCACACTTGTGTAGGTTATTACCCTCTCTTACCCCTAAAAAAAGGTAATTTCGGCCAGCCACATGTGCGGCTCATTGACGTTAGGTTTTTCATCTGGTTATATTTTCCTTTTTATGGCTTTTTGGGTGGGTTTTTCCTGTTTTGTTCATTCCTCTAATTTTTCTTGTTTCTTCTTTAAAATATTTACGTGTTTTTAAATCTGTGTAGATATTAAAAACTCAGGACATTTTATGGTTCATAAACATTAAAAAAATCAAAATTTGTGAATTTTTTAATACTTTTATTTGACTTCTTATCAGCATAGAGAATAATACCAGGAACACTAAGTATTGGGCCAAATTCTTTTGGATCTTCTAGTCCGCTCTTTGAGCGCTGAATAGGCCAGGCTAAAATAGAGCTTGAGCGTGAAACCTCTTTGCTCGCTAGAAAAGCGATGCTTTACCCGGCAAATAAACTACTTGCTTGCACCCTTCATAAGAAAACCGCTTGCTACTTGGCCAGAATACATAAATGGCTTCATTTTTATTTTAACTAAAAAGGTATTTTTGAAAAAATATACTTCCTCCTTCCGGAAATAATTATCGGAGATATGGATGTATCTAGACGTATTTTAGTTCTAGATATTTTTATTTTTTTATCGATTTCTCTGACAAGTTGGCGGAGGGAGTGCATATGTTTAGAAAATATCCACATATCCAAAATTATTCAAGAATTTTCAAAATATTCACTTATTTTGAAATGTTGAACAATTATAAAAAATTCATAGGTTTTGACAATATTCGCATCTCTGAAAAATGTTAATAATTTTTAAAAAACTTCTTTTGTTAAAAATTACTTTTTTTGTATAGTCTATTTTTATTTTATTTGAATTAACGATAAAACAGAAAATAGTAAAAACAGCTTGAAAACTAGAAGAAACAAATTGAACAACAGAAAAAAAACAAAATAAACAATACCGAGAAAGGAAAACCTTGAAAATACTGGAAAATGAGGAAAAAATAATATAAGCGAAAATAGAAAAAAAGAGAAAAAATAACTAGAAATATGCTGGCAAATATCAATAGGAAAAGGGCAAAATGAGCTATGCTCATCCCAAAGAAAACAGCCCCGCAGTGAGGAAAATCGGCCTAGTTGGGCCGGCCAAACAATGCGTTCTCGTGTGCGTTGGAACCGGAAATTCCACATTATTTTGCTTAGTGATTACAGTATTATTCCCTTACTGATAACCTTATTGAAATACTTCCTCCGTCCCAAAATTTTTGTCTTAGATTTGTCTAAATACAGATGTATCTGTTGGAATTTTGCTAGTAGGCCTTTGGCCCAAAGCCCAACTAAAATTCTGAAATTCTCTTGGCCCATTCATACACACATGTGAGTGTTGTGAGTGAGACTAAAGTTTAGTCCCACCCCGGAAGTTGAGAGAGAGTTGCACCTCTTCATAAGGTGAGCTCTTCTACCATTTGTATGAGCATGAGAAGAGGAGACCTACACGCGCGCTCCTCCTCGCTCGCCTCGGCGTGGCCGCGCCGCGCCGCGGGTTGCGGGATTGAGCTAAGGACAGAGTTATGCACGTTGTCTATATTTTGCTGCTCGGGAAAAATTAATGAGTCATTAATTAATAATTAATGGACGCGTTAATTACTGAACCGTTTCCGATTCTTTTGGATCGTGACGACTCGGACGTGGGGTTTACTCCCACGACCTACCCGGCCCGCACTATATAGTCAGGCAGACGTCTACCCTAGCCGCCGCCGCTTCGTATGCTTTCTCACCACCGTTCCAGATCATTGCGCCGCCAAGCAAGTCTTCTCCATCCCTCCTTTCGGCGTGCACCGGGAGAAGGGACAGCAGGCCTCTGAAACCCGACCTCTCGTGATCCTGTACGGGAGAGGGGCGATCAGGTTTTTGAGGAGCGCACTCGCGCGACTGCTAGCAGCGACGACTTCGCGAACGACGACTTCTTCCCCGACCTCGGCAACCTCATCCTCGATGGCATGGGCGACAACGTCAACACCGGCGGTGCTGCTCCCGCTGCACCGTATGTGATTCTATCCTTCCTGTTCGAGATCATGGTAGAATTCATGTTTCTAGTATGTGCCCTAGATGTGATCTGTTCATACACTATGCTACTTCGCATGATTAGTTTAATCTCTGCTATTGATGTCATGATCTATTTCCTATTTATTCAGATTAAATTCGTAGTAATTTGCTCAGTTTTCCAACAATCCAAAAACCTGATTATATGCAATTTACTTCGAGTGGTTTTGCTGCGCATCTGAAGCCGTCTGCCTTTAAAGGGGTGCAATATAAGAGGTGGCGCACGAGAGCAGTCTACTCGTTTCAGACCATGGGCTGCTATGACGCCACCAAGGGCAAGCCTGAGGGCGATCTTAATCCAGCACAGCTGGAAGCTTTTGAGAAGATCGATACCCTCTTTAAAGGCGCTCTTCTAAGTGTTCTTGATGACTCCATTGTGGATTCGTATATGTAATTTGACAACGGCAAGGACATGTGGGCTGCGCTCGAGGCCAAGTTTGGTGCCTCGGACGCCGGCAGTGAGTTGTACGTCATGGAGCAATTCTATGACTACAAGATGACTGATGAGCGCCCTGTTGTACAGCAGGCTCATGAGATACAGTCGCTCGCAAAAGAATTTGAGTACTTCAAGTGTGTGTTGCTGGACAAATTTGTTGCCGGAGGCATCATTGCCAAGCTTCCACCTTCGTGGAACAATTTTGCTACTTCCCTGAAACACAAGAGACAGGAGTTTTCCGTTGCGGGTCTCATTGGTACTCTTGATGTTGAAGAGAAGGCGAGAGCAAAGGACACACGTGCTCGAATTGCTGAGGGAGGTTCTAGTGCCCACATGGTACATAAGAAGAACTCTCAGCCCAACAAGTTCAAAAACAATAAGAACAAAACTCAGGGCAAAGGCAAGTTTGATAGAAAGAACAAGCCATCACATTCTACCAACTTCAAGAAGAATTCTCATAAGAAGGGGAAAGGACTTTGCCATGTCTGCGGTGATCCTAATCACCGGGCTCCGGAGTGTCCTAACCGCTTTGAGGAGCGCGGACATGAGAAGAGCGGCAAGTCCGCTAATGTTGTCATCGGTGATATTGATATGAAAGAATCAGGGTACGGTATTTTACCTACCATCCTTTCAGTATTTCAATCCCCTGATTGGTTAATTGATAACAGTGCCAATGTAGATGTTTGTGCTGACGCCTCCATGTTTTCTTCTTACCGGGCAACAGGGACTTCACCCGTGCTGATGGGGAATGGGTCACATGCCATCGTTCGGGGTGTTGGTATGGTCGATCTGAAGTTTACTTCGGGGAAGACTGTGCGTCTGAAGAACGTTCATCATGTGCCGTCCATAAATAAAAATCTTGTTAGCGGTTCCCGTTTATGTCGAGATGGTTTTAAGTTGGTTTTCGAATCCAATAAAGTTGTAATTTCTAAGTATGGACAATTTGTTGGAAAAGGCTATGAGAGCGGAGGCTTGTTCCGCCTGTCTTTGTCAGATATTTGCACTAAAGTTATTAATAATGTTTGCCACAACAATGAGTCTGATATTTGGCATTCACAACTTTGTCACATTAACTTTGGTTGCATGACGCGGCTAGCCAATATGAATTTAATTCCAAAAATCTCTACTGTCAAAGGCTCTAAGTGCCAAGTATGTGTGCAAGCTAAGCAACCTCGCAAGTCCCATAAGACTGCAGAGGCAAGAGACTTGGCGCCACTAGAGCTTATAGATTCTGATATTTGTGAGATGAATGGCGTGTTGACAAAAGGTGGAAAGAGATACTTCATGACGTTGATTGATGACTCCACTAGATATTGTTATGTGTATCTTCTGAATCAAAAGATGAGGCTTTGACTTTCTTCAAAAACTATAAAGCTGAGGCAGAGAACCAACTTGATCGAAAAATTAAACGGCTTAGGTCCGATCGTGGTGGAGAGTATTTTTCCAATGAATTTGATCTGTTTTGTGCGGAACATGGTATAATCCATGAGAGGACGCATCCCTACTCACCCCAGTCAAATGGGCTAGCCGAAAAAAAGAACCGAACTCTAACTGATATGGTTAACACCATGTTAGACACTTCGGGTCTATCCAAGGAATGGTGGGGGGGAGGCGCTAATGATTGCGTGTCATGTCCTAGACCGAGTTCCCACAAAGCATAAGACCATGACTCCATTTGAGGAATGGGAAAGGAAAAGGTTGAAACTCTCTTACCTACGTACTTGGGGTTGTTTGGCGAAAGTCAATATACCAATTCCCAAGAAGCGCAAGCTTGGACCAAAAACCGTGGATTGTGTTCTTCTGGGCTATGCTTTTCATAGCATCGGCTATAGATTTTCGATAATAAAATCTGAGGTATCCGACATGCATGTTGGTACGGTTATGGAGTCGAATGATGCAACTTTCTTTGAGGACATATTTCCTATGAAGGATATGTCGAGTTCATCAAATCAGGAGATACCTACTCCATCTAGTGAGGAATTCACTGTAATTTTTGAACCCACCATTGCGATGGAACACGTTGAGAATCCTGTGGAGGGTGACAATGGAACTCCCGTGAGGAGTAAGAGACAGAGGACTGCAAAGTCCTTTGGTGATGATTTCATTGTGTACTTCGTGGATAACACATCCAGGACTATTTCAGAAGCCTATGCATCTCCTGATGCTGACTACTGGAAGGAAGCTGTACGTAGCGAGATGGATTCCATCTTAGCTAACGGTACCTGGAAGATCACTGACCGTCCTTATGGGTGCAAACCTGTAGGATGTAAGTGGGTGTTCAAGAAGAGGCTTAGACCTGATGGTACGATTGAAAAGTACAAGGCACGGCTTGTGGCCAAGGGTTATACCCAGAAAGAAGGTGAAGACTTCTTTGATACTTACTCACCCGTGGCTAGACTGACCACAATTTGGGTGCTACTATCACTGGCTGCCTCACATGGTCTCCTCGTTCATCAATGGACGTTAAGGCAGCTTTCCTCAATGGAGAGTTGAAGGAGGAAATTTACATGGATCAGCCAGATAGTTTTGTAGTACCTGGTCAGGAAGGAAAGGTGTGCAAGTTATTAAAGTCTTTATATGGCCTTAAACAAGCTCCTAAGGAGTGGCATGAGAAGTTCGAAAGAACATTAACTGCTGCCGGCTTTGTAGTAAACGATGGTGACAAGTGCGTGTACTATCGCTATGGTGGGGGCGAAGGAGTTATTCTTTGTCTGTATGTCAACAACATATTGATCTTTGGAACCAAACTTGATTTAATCAAGGAGGTTAAGGATTTCTTATCTCGCTGTTTTGAGATGAAGGATCTAGGAGTAGCTGATGTTATCTTAAACATCAAGCTGTTGAGAGATGAGAATGGTGGGATCACACTGCTTCAGTCTCACTATGTGGAAAAGGTCTTGAGTCGTTTTGGGTATAGCGACTGCACACCTTCTCCAACTCCGTATGATGCTAGTGTGTTGCTTTGAAAGAATTGACGGATTGCTAGAGATCAACTAAGGTATTCTCAGATTATTGGCTCGCTTATGTATTTGGCGAGTGCCACGAGTCCTGACATCTCGTTTGCTATTAGCAAGCTGAGTCGGTTTGTGTCAAAACCGGGAGATGATCATTGGCATGCGCTTGAGAGAGTTATGCGCTATTTGAAAGGCACCGCGAGCTATGGGATTCACTACACCGGGTATCCAAAGGTATTGGAGGGTTATAGTTGTTGGAAATATGCCCTAGAGGCAATAATAAATAAGTTATTATTATATTTCCTTGTTCATGATAATCGTTTATTATCCATGCTATAATTGTATTGATAGGAAACTCAGATACATGTGTGGATACATAGACAACACCATGTCCCTAGTAAGCCTCTAGTTGACTAGCTCGTTGATCAATAGATGGTTACGGTTTCCTGACCATGGACATTGGATGTCGTTGATAACGGGATCACATCATTAGGAGAATGATGTGATGGACAAGACCCAATCCTAAGCATAGCACTAGATCGTGTAGTTCGTATGCTAAAGCTTTTCTAATGCCAAGTATCATTTCCTTAGACCATGAGATTGTGCAACTCCCGGATACCATAGGAATGATTTGGGTGTGCCAAACGTCACAACGTAACTGGGTGGCTATAAAGGTGCACTACGGGTATCTCTGAAAGTGTCTGTTGGGTTGGTACGAATCGAGACTGGGATTTGTCACTCCGTGTGACGGAGAGGTATCTCTGGGCCCACTCGGTGGGACATCATCATAATGTGCACAATGTGGTAAAGGAGTTGATCACGGGATGATGTGTTACGGAACGAGTAAAGAGACTTGCCGGTAACGAGATTGAACAAGGTATCGGGATACCGACGATCGAATCTCGGGCAAGTATCGTACCGATAGACAAAGGGAATTGTATACGGGATTGATTAAGTCCTTGACATCGTGGTTCATCCGATGAGATCATCGTGGAACATGTGGGAGCCAACATGGGTATCCAGATCCCGCTGTTGGTTATTGACTGGAGAACGTCTCGGTCATGTCTGCATGGTTCCCGAACCCGTAGGGTCTACACACTTAAGGTTCGATGACGCTAGGGTTATAAAGGAAGTTTGTATGTGGTTACCGAATGTTGTTCGGAGTCCCGGATGAGATCCCGGACGTCACGAGGAGTTCCGGAATGGTCCGGAGGTAAAGATTTATATATGGGAAGTCCTGTTTTGGTCACCGGAAAAGTTTCGGTGTTTATCGGTAACGTACCGGGAGCACCGGAAGAGTCCCGGGGGTCCACCAAGTGGGGCCACCAGCCCCGGAGGGCTTCATGGGCCAAGTGTGGAAGGGGACCAGCCCCAGGTGGGCTGGTGCGCCCCCCCCCACAAGGGCCCAAGGCGCAAGGGAAGAGGAGAGGGGGCAAACCCTAGGGCAGATGGGCCCTAAGGCCCATCCTGGTGCGCCTCCCTCTCCCCCTCCCCCTTGGCCGCCTCCCTTAGATGGGATCTAGGCTGGCCGCCACCCCTAGGGGTGGAAACCCTAAAGGGGGCGCAGTCCCTCCCCTTCCCCTATATATACTTGGCCTAGGGGCTGCCCAATACACGCGATTTGATCTCTCCCAGTTGGTGCAGCCCTCCCTCTCTTTCTCCTCATATCCCATGGTGCTTGGCGAAGCCCTGCAAGATTGCCACGCTCCTCCATCACCACCACGCCGTTGTGCTGCTGCTGGATGGAGTCTTCCTCAACCTCTCCCTCTCTCCTTGCTGGATCAAGGCATGGGAGACGTCATCGGGCTGTACGTGTGTTGAACGCGGAGGTGCCGTCTGTTCGGCACTAGGATCTCCGGTGATTTGGATCACGATGAGTACGACTCCTTCAACCCCGTTCTCTTGAACGCTTCCGCTTAGAGATCTACAAGGGTATGTAGATGCACTCTCCTTCCCCTCGTTGCTAGTCTCTCCATAGATAGATCTTGGTGACACGTAGGAAAATTTTGAATTTCTGCTACGTTCCCCAATAGTGGTATCAGAGCTAGGTCTATTGCGTAGATTCTATGCACGAGTAGAACACAAAGTAGTTGTGAGCGTTGATATTGTTCAATATGCTTACCGTTACTAGTCCAATCTTGTTTCGACGGCATCGTGGGATGAAGCGGCCCGGACCAACCTTACACGTACGCTTACGTGAGACCGGTTCCACCGACTGACATGCACTAGTTGCATAAGTTGGCTGGCGGATGTCTGTCTCTCCCACTTTAGTCGGAACGGATTCGATGAAAAGGGTCCTTATGAAGGGTAAATAGCAATTGGCATATCACGTTGTGGTTTTGCGTAGGTAAGAAACGTTCTTGCTAGAAACCCATAGCAGCCACGTAAAACATGCAAACAACAATTAGAGGATGTCTAACTTGTTTTTGCAGGGTATGCTATGTGATGTGATATGGCCAAAGGATGTGATGAATGATATATGTGATGTATGAGATTGATCATGTTCTTGTAATAGGAATCACGACTTGCATGTCGATGAGTATGACAACCGGAAGGAGCCATAGGAGTTGTCTTAATTTATTTATGACCTGCGTGTCAACATAAACGTCATGTAATTACTTTACTTTATTGCTAACCGTTAGCTGTAGTAGTAGAAGTAATAGTTGGCGAGACAACTTCATGAAGACACGATGATGGAGATCATGATGATGGAGATCATGGTGTCATGCCGGTGACGATGATGATCATGGAGCCCCGAAGATGAAGATCAAAAGGAGCAATATGATATTGGCCATATCATGTCACTATTTGATTGCATGTGATGTTTATCATGTTTATACATCTTATTTGCTTAGAACAACGGTAGTAAATAAGATGATCCCTCTTTAAAATTTCAAGAAAGTCTTCCCCCTAACTGTGCACCGTTGCGACAATTCGTTGTTTCGAAGCACCACGTGATGATCGGGTGTGATAGATTCTAACGTTCACATACAACGGGTGTAAGACAGATTTACACACGCGAAACACTTAGGTTGACTTGATGAGCCTAGCATGTGTACAGACATGGCCTCGGAACACAGAAGACCGAAAGGTCGAGCATGAGTCGTATAGAAGATACGATCAACATGAAGATGTTCACCGACGTTGAATAGTCCGTCTCACGTGATGATCGGACACGGCCTAGTTGACTCGGATCGTGTAATCACTTAGATGACTAGAGGGATGTCTATCTGAGTGGGAGTTCATAAGATGAACTTAATTATCCTGAACATAGTCAAAAGGTCTTCGCAAATTATGTCGTAGCTCGCGCTTCAGTTCTACTGTTTAGATATGTTCCTAGAGAAAATTTAGTTGAAAGTTGATAGTAGCAACTATGCGGACTAGGTCCGTAAACTGAGGATTGTCCTCATTGATTCATAGAAGGCTTATGTCCTTAATGCACCGCTCAGTGTGCTGAACCTCGAACGTCGTCTATGGATGTTGCGAACATCTGACATACACGTTTTGATAACTACGTGATAGTTCAGTTAAACGGTTTAGAGTTGAGGCACCAAAGACGTTTTTGAAACGTCGCGAAACATATGAGATGTTTCGAGGGCTAAAATTGGAATTTCAGGCTCGTGCCCATGTCAAGAGGTATAAGACCTCCGACGATTTTCTTAGCCTGCAAACTAAGGGAGAAAAGCTCAATTGTTGAGCTTGTGCTCAGATTGTCTGAGTACAACAATCATTTGAATCGAGTGGGAGTTAATCTTCCAGATGAGATAGTGATGTTTCTCCGAAGTCATTGCCACCAAGCTGCTAGAGCTTCGTGATGAACTATAATATATCAGGGACATATATGATGATCCTTGAGATATTCGCGATGTTTGACACCACAAAAGTAGAAATCAAGAAGGAGCATCAATTGTTGATGGTTGGTGAAACCACTCGTTTCAAGAAGGGCAAGGGCAAGAAGGGATACTTCATGAAACGGCAATTCAGCTGCTGCTCTAGTGAAGAAACCCAAGGTTGAACCCAAACCCGAGACTAAGTGCTTTTGTAATAAGGGGAACAACCACTGGAGCAGAATTACCCTAGATACTTGGTAGATTAGAAGGCTGGCAAGGTCGATAGAAGTATATTGGATATACATTGTGTTGATGTGTACTTTACTATTACTCCTAGTAGCACCAGGGTATTAGATACTGGTTCGGTTGCTAAGTGTTAGTAACTCGAAATAAAAGCTACGAAATAAACGGAGACTAGCTAAAGGTGAGCTGGTGATATGTGTTGGAAGTTTTTCCAAGCTTGATGTGATCAGGCATCGCACGCTCCCTCTACCATCGAGATTGGTGTTTGCGTTGAGCATAGACATGACTAGATTATGTCTATCGCCATACGATTATTCATTTAAGGAGAATAATGGTTACTCTGTTTATTTGAATAATACCTTCAATGGTCTTGCACCTAAAATGAATGGTTTATTGAATATCGATCGTAATGATACACATGTTCATGCCAAAAGATATAAGATAGTAATGATAGTACCACCTACTTGTGGCACTGCCACTTAAGTCATATCGGTATAAAACGCATGAAGAAGCTCCATGTTGATGGATCTTTGGGCTGACTCGTTTTTGAAAAGTTTGAGACATGCGAACCATGTCTATTGGTGTATATGCATGAAGAAACTCCATGCAAATGGACCATTTGGACTCACTTGATTTTGAATCACTTGAGACATGCAAATCATACCACATGGGCAAGATGATTGAAAGCCTCAGTTTCAGTAAAATTGAACTAGAAAGCAACTTGTTGGAAGTAATACATTTTGATGTGTGCAGTCCAATGAGTGCTGAGGCGTGTAGTGGATATCGTTATGTTCTTACTTCACAGATGATTTGAGTAGATGTTGAGTACATTTACTTGATAAATCACGAGTCTGAATTATTGAAAGGTTCAAGTAATTTCAGGGTGAAGGTGAGAGATCGTCGTGACAAGAGGATAAAATGTCTATGATATGATCATAGAGATGAATATCTGAATTACGAGTTTGGCACAGAATTAAGACATTGTTTCACAACTAATGCAGCCTGGAACACCATAGTGTGATGGTGTGTCCAAACATCATAACTGCACCCTATTGGATATGATGCATACCATGATGTCTCTTATCGAATTACCATGATAGTTTATGGGTTAGGCATTAGAGACAACCACATTCACTTTAAAAGGGCACCACGTAATTCCGATGAGATGACACCGTATGAACTATGGTTTAAAGAAACCTAAGCTGTCATTTCCTAAAAGTTTGGGGCTGCGACGCTTATGTGGAAAAGTTTTCAGGCTGATAAGCTTGAACCCAAAGCGGATAAATGCATCTTCATAGGACACCCAAAACAGTTGGGTATACCTCCTGTCTCAGATCCGAAAGCAATAAGGGATTGTTTCTAGAATCGGGTCCTTTCTCGAGAAAAAGTTTCTCTCGAAAGAATTGAGTGGGAGGATGGTGGAGACTTGATGAGGTTATTGAACCGTCTCTTCAACTAGTGTGTGGCAGGGCACAGGGAGTTGCTCCTGTGGCACCTACACCAATTGAAGTGGAAGCTTATGATAGTGATCATGAAACTTCAAGTCACTACCAAACCTTGTGGGATGACAAGGATGCGTACTACTTGAGAGTGGTACGTAATCCTGTCTTGGAAGTCATGTTGCTAGACAACAATGAACCTACGAGCTGTGGAGAAGCGATGGTGGGCCTGGATTCCAAAATGGCTCGAGGCCATATAATCCGAGAGATGATCCATATATGAAAACAAAGTGTAGACTTTGGAAGTACTACTTGATGGTCGTAAGGCTGTTAGGTACATATGGATTTTAAAAGGAAGACGGACAATGATGGTAAATGTCACCATTAAGAAAGCTCGACTTGTCGTTAAGATGTTTTCCGACAAGTTCAAGGAGTTGACTACGATGAGACTTTCTCACTCGTAGCGATGCTAAGAGTCTGTTGGAATTATATTAGCGATTCCTGCATTATTTATGAAATCTTGCAGATAGGATGTCAAAAACATCATTTCCTCGACGATTTTCTTGAGGAAAGGTTGTATGTGATACAACCGGAAGGTTTTGTCAATCCTGAAAGATGCTAATAAGTATGCAAAGCTCCGGCAATCCTTCTGAGGACTGGAGTAATCATCTCGGAGTTGGAATGTATGCTTTGATGAGATGATCAAAGATTTTGGGTGTATACAAAGTTTGTTAGAAACTTGTATTTACAATAAAGTGAGTGGGAGCACTATGACATTTCTGATAAGTATATGTGGATGACATATTGTTGATCCGAAATGACGTAGAATTTCTGGAAAGCATATACGGTTATTTGGAAAGTGTTTTTCAATGGAAAGCCTGGATTAAGCTACTTGAACATTGAGCATCAAGATCTATAAGGATAGATCAAAATTGCTTAATGGTACTTTCAAATGAGCACATACCTTGACATGATCTTGAAGGTGTTCAAGATGGATCAGTCAAAGAAGGAGTTCTTGCCTGAGTTGTAAGGTATGAAGTTAAGACTTAAAGCTCGACCACGGCAGAATAGAGAGAAAGGACGAAGGTCGTCCCCTATGCTTAAGACATAGGCTCTACAGTATGCTATGTTGTGTACCGCACCTGAAGTGTGCCTTTCCATGAGTCAGTCAAGGGGTGCAAAAGTGATCCAAGAATGGATCACAGGACAGCGGTCAAAGTTATCCTTAGTAACTAGTGGACTAAGGAATTTTATCGATTATGGAGGTGGTAAAAGAGTTCGTCGTAAAGGGTTACGCCGATGCAAACTTTGACACTAATCCAGATTATTCTGAGTAGTAAAATGGATTTGTATAGTAGAACAGTTATTTGGAATAGCTCCAAATGTAGCGTAGTAGTTGCATCTACAAGATGACATAGAAATTTTGCGAAGTACATACGGATCTGAATGTTGCAGACCCGTTGGCTAAAACCTCTCTCACAAGCATAACATGATCAAACCCAGAACTCATTGAGTGCTAATCACATAGTGATGTGAACTAGATTATTGACTCTAGTAAACTCTTTGGATGTTGGTTACATGGCGATGTGATCTGTGAGTGTTAATCACATGGCGATGTGAACTAGATTATTGACTCTAGTGCAAGTGGGAGACTGTTGGAAATATGCCCTAGAGGCAATAATAAATAAGTTATTATTATATTTCCTTGTTCATGATAATCGTTTATTATCCATGCTATAATTGTATTGATAGGAAACTTAGATACATGTGTGGATACATAGACAACACCATGTCCCTAGTAAGCCTCTAGTTAACTAGCTCGTTGATCAATAGACGGTTACGGTTTCCTGACCATGGACATTGGATGTCGTTGATAATGGGATCACATCATTAGGAGAATGATGTGATGGACAAGACCCAATCCTAAGCATAGCACTAGATCGTGTAGTTCGTATGCTAAAGCTTTTCTAATGTCAAGTATCATTTCCTTAGACCATGAGATTGTGCAACTCCCGGATACCGTAGGAATGCTTTGGGTGTGCCAAACGTCACAACATAACTGGGTGGCTATAAAGGTGCACTACGGGTATCTCTGAAAGTGTCTGTTGGGTTGGTACGAATCGAGACTGGGATTTGTCACTCCGTGTGACGGAGAGGTATCTCTGGGCCCACTCAGTAGGATATCATCATAATGTGCACAATGTGGTCAAGGAGTTGATCACGGGATGATGTGTTACGGAACGAGTAAAGAGACTTGCCGGTAACAAGATTGAACAAGGTATCGGGATACCGACGATCGAATCTTGGGCAAGTATCGTACCGATAGACAAAGGGAATTGTATACGGGATTGATTAAGTCCTTGACATCATGGTTCATCCGATGAGATCATCGTGGAACATGTGGGAGCCAACATGGGTATCCAGATCCCGTTGTTGGTTATTGACCGGAGAACGTCTCGGTCATGTCTGCATGGTTCCCGAACCCGTAGGGTCTACACACTTAAGGTTCGATGACGCTAGGGTTATAAAGGAAGTTTGCATGTGGTTACCGAATGTTGTTCGGAGTCCCGGATGAGATCCCGGACGTCACGAGGAGTTCCGGAATGGTCCGGAGGTAAAGGTTTATATATGGGAAGTCCTGTTTTGGTCACCGGAAAAGTTTCGGGGTTTATCGGTAACGTACCGGGACCACCGGGAGGGTCCCGGGGGTCCACCAGGTGGGGCCACCAGCCCCGGAGGGCTTCATGGGCCAAGTGTGGAAGGGGACCAGCCCCAGGTGGGCTGGTGCGCCCCCCCCCCACAAGGGCCCAAGGCGCAAGGGAAGAGGAGAGGGGGCAAACCCTAGGGCAGATGGGCCCTAAGGCCCATCCTGGTGCGCCTCCCTCTCCCCCTCCCCCTTGGCCGCCTCCCTTAGATGGGATCTAGGCTGGCCGCCACCCCTAGGGGTGGAAACCCTAAAGGGGGCGCAGTCCCTCCCCTTCCCCTATATATACTTGGCCTAGGGGCTGCCCAATACACGCGATTTGATCTCTCCCTGTTGGTGCAACCCTCCCTCTCTTTCTCCTCATATCCTGTGGTGCTGGGCGAAGCCCTGCAAGATTGCCACGCTCCTCCATCACCACCACGCCGTTGTGCTGCTGCTGGATGGAGTCTTCCTCAACCTCTCCCTCTCTCCTTGCTGGATCAAGGCATTGAGACGTCATCGGGCGGTACGTGTGTTGAACGCGGAGGTGCCGTCCGTTCGGCACTAGGATCTCCGGTGATTTGGATCACGATGAGTACGAATCCTTCAACCCCGTTCTCTTGAACGCTTCCGCTTAGCAATCTACAAGGGTATGTAGATGCACTCTCCTTCCCCTCGTTGCTAGTCTCTCCATAGATAGATCTTGGTGACACGTAGGAAAATTTTGAATTTCTGCTACGTTCCCCAACAGTGGTATCAGAGCTAGGTCTATTGCGTAGATTCTATGCACGAGTAGAACACAAAGTAGTTGTGAGCGTTGATATTGTTCAATATGCTTACCGTTACTAGTCCAATCTTGTTTCGACGGCATCGTGGGATGAAGCGGCCCGGACCAACCTTACACGTACGCTTACGTGAGACCGGTTCCACCGACTGACATGCACTAGTTGCATAAGGTGGCTGGCGGGTGTCTGTCTCTCCCACTTTAGTCGGAACGGATTCGATGAAAAGGGTCCTTATGAAGGGTAAATAGCAATTGGCATATCACGTTGTGGTTTTGCGTAGGTAAGAAACGTTCTTGCTAGAAACCCATAGCAGCCACGTAAAACATGCAAACAACAATTAGAGGATGTCTAACTTGTTTTTGCAGGGTATGCTATGTGATGTGATATGGCCAAAGGATGTGATGAATGATATATGTGATGTATGATATTGATCATGTTCTTGTAATAGGAATCAGGACTTGCATGTCGATGAGTATGACAACCGGCAGGAGCCATAGGAGTTGTCTTAATTTATTTATGACCTGCGTGTCAACATAAATGTCATGTAATTACTTTACTTTATTGCTAACCGTTAGCTGTAGTAGTAGAAGTAATAGTTGGCGAGACAACTTCATGAAGACACGATGATGGAGATCATGATGATGGAGATCATGGTGTCATGTCGGTGACGATGATGATCATGGAGCCCCGAAGATGAAGATCAAAAGGAGCAATATGATATTGGCCATATCATGTCACTATTTGATTGCATGTGATGTTTATCATGTTTATACATCTTATTTGCTTAGAACAATGGTAGTAAATAAGATGATCCCTTTTTAAAATTTCAAGAAAGTGTTCCCCCTAACTGTGCACCATTGCGACAGTTCGTTGTTTCGAAGCACCACATGATGATCGGGTGTGATAGATTCTAACGTTCACATACAACGGGTGTAAGACAGATTTACACACGTGAAACACTTAGGTTGACTTGACGAGCCTAGCATGTGTATAGACATGGCCTCGGAACACGGAAGACCGAAAGGTCGAGCATGAGTCGTATAGAAGATACGATCAACATGAAGATGTTCACCGACGTTGACTAGTCTGTCTCACGTGATGATCGGACACGGCCTAGTTGACTCGGATCGTGTAATAACTTAGATGACTAGAGGGATGTCTATCTGAGTGGGAGTTCATAAGATGAACTTAATTATCCTGAACATAGTCAAAAGGTCTTCGCAAATTATGTCGTAGCTCGCGTTTCAGTTCTACTGTTTAGATATGTTCCTAGAGAAAATTTAGTTGAAAGTTGATAGTAGCAACTATGCGGACTAGGTCCGTAAACTGAGGATTGTCCTCATTGCTTCATAGAAGGCTTATGTCCTTAATGCACCGCTCAGTGTGCTGAACCTCGAACATCGTCTATGGATGTTGCGAACATCTGACATACACGTTTTGATAACTACGTGATAGTTCAGTTAAACGGTTTAGAGTTGAGGCACCAAAGACATTTTTGAAACGTCGCGAAACATATGAGATGTTTCGAGGGCTGAAATTGGAATTTCAGGCTCGTGCCCATGTCAAGAGGTATAAGACCTCCGACGATTTTCTTAGCCTGCAAACTAAGGGAGAAAAGCTCAATTGTTGAGCTTGTGCTTAGATTGTCTGAGTACAACAATCATTTGAATCGAGTGGGAGTTAATCTTCCAGATGAGATAGTGATGTTTCTCCGAAGTCATTGCCACCAAGCTGCTAGAGCTTCGTGATGAAATATAATATATCAGGGACATATATGATGATCCTTGAGATATTCGCGATGTTTGACACCACAAAAGTAGAAATCAAGAAGGAGCATCAATCGTTGATGGTTGGTGAAACCACTAGTTTCAAGAAGGGCAAGGGCAAGAAGGGATACTTCATGAAACGGCAATTCAGCTGCTGCTCTAGTGAAGAAACCCAAGGTTGAACCCAAACCCGAGACTAAGTGCTTTTGTAATAAGGGGAACAGCCACTGGAGCAGAATTACCCTAGATACTTGGTAGATTAGAAGGCTGGCAAGGTCGATAGAAGTATATTGGATATACATTGTGTTGATGTGTACTTTACTATTACTCCTAGTAGCACCAGGGTATTAGATACTGGTTCGGTTGCTAAGTGTTAGTAACTCGAAATAAAAGCTACGGAATAAACGGAGACTAGCTAAAGGTGAGCTGGTGATATGTGTTGGAAGTTTTTCCAAGCTTGATGTGATCAGGCATCGCACGCTCCCTCTACCATCGAGATTGGTGTTTGCGTTGAGCATAGACATGACTAGATTATGTCTATCGCCATACGGTTATTCATTTAAGGAGAATAATGGTTACTCTGTTTATTTGAATAATACCTTCAATGGTCTTGCACCTAAAATGAATGGTTTATTGAATCTCGATCGTAATGATACACATGTTCATGCCAAAAGATATAAGATAGTAATGATAGTACCACCTACTTGTGGCACTGCCACTTAAGTCATATCGGTATAAAACGCATGAAGAAGCTCCATGTTGATGGATCTTTGGGCTGACTCGTTTTTGAAAAGTTTGAGACATGCGAACCATGTCTATTGGTGTATATGCATGAAGAAACTCCATGCAAATGGACCATTTGGACTCACTTGATTTTGAATCACTTGAGACATGCAAATCATACCACATGGGCAAGATGACTGAAAGCCTCGGTTTCAGTAAAATTGAACTAGAAAGCAACTTGTTGGAAGTAATACATTTTGATGTGTGCAGTCCAATGAGTGCCGAGGCGTGTAGTGGATATCGTTATGTTCTTACTTCACAGATGATTTGAGTAGATGTTGAGTACATTTACTTGATAAATCACGAGTCTGAATTATTGAAAGGTTCAAGTAATTTCTGGGTGAAGGTGAGAGATCGTCGTGACAAGAGGATAAAATGTCTATGATATGATCATAGAGATGAATATCTGAATTACGAGTTTGGCACAGAATTAAGACATTGTTTCACAACTAATGCAGCCTGGAACACCATAGTGTGATGGTGTGTCCGAACATCATAACTGCACCCTATTGGATATGATGCATACCATGATGTCTCTTATCAAATTACCATGATAGTTTATGGGTTAGGCATTAGATACAACCACATTCACTTTAAAAGGGCACCACGTAATTCCGATGAGATGACACCATATGAACTATGGTTTAAAGAAACCTAAGCTGTCATTTCCTAAAAGTTTGGGGCTGCGACGCTTATGTGGAAAAGTTTTCAGGCTGATAACCTCGAACCCAAAGCGGATAAATGCATCTTCATAGGACACCCAAAACAGTTGGGTATACCTCCTGTCTCAGATCCGAAAGCAATAAGGGATTGTTTCTAGAATCGGGTCCTTTCTCGAGAAAAAGTTTCTCTCGAAAGAATTGAGTGGGAGGATGGTGGAGACTTGCTGAGGTTATTGAACCGTCTCTTCAACTAGTGTGTGGGAGGGCACAGGGAGTTGTTCCTGTGGCACCTACACCAATTGAAGTGGAAGCTTATGATAGTGATCATGAAACTTCAAGTCACTACCAAACCTTGTGGGATGACAAGGATGCGTACTACTTGAGAGTGGTACGTAATCCTGTCTTGGAAGTCATGTTGCTAGACAACAATGAAGCTACGAGCTGTGGAGAAGCGATGGTGGGCCTGGATTCCAAAATGGCTCGAGGCCATATAATCCGAGAGACGATCCATATATGAAAACAAAGTGTAGACTTTGGAAGCATTAATTGATGGTCGTAAGGCTGTTAGGTACATATGGATTTTAAAAGGAAGACGGACAATGATGGTAAATGTCACCATTAAGAAAGCTCGACTTGTCGTTAAGATGTTTTCCGACAAGTTCAAGGAGTTGACTACGATGAGACTTTCTCACTCGTAGCGATGCTAAGAGTCTGTTGGAATTATATTAGCGATTCCTGCATTATTTATGAAATCTTGCAGATAGGATGTCAAAAACATCATTTCCTCGACGATTTTCTTGAGGAAAGGTTGTATGTGATACAACCGGAAGGTTTTGTCAATCCTGAAAGATGCTAATAAGTATGCAAAGCTCCGGCAATCCTTCTGAGGACTGGAGTAATCATCTCGGAGTTGGAATGTATGCTTTGATGAGATGATCAAAGATTTTGGGTGTATACAAAGTTTGTTAGAAACTTGTATTTACAATAAAGTGAGTGGGAGCACTATGACATTTCTGATAAGTATATGTGGATGACATATTGTTGATCCGAAATGACGTAGAATTTCTGGAAAGCATATACGGTTATTTGGAAAGTGTTTTTCAATGGAAAGCCTGGATTAAGCTACTTGAACATTGAGCATCAAGATCTATAAGGATAGATCAAAAATGCTTAATGGTACTTTCAAATGAGCACATACCTTGACATGATCTTGAAGGTGTTCAAGATGGATCAGTCAAAGAAGGAGTTCTTGCCTGAGTTGTAAGGTATGAAGTTAAGACTTAAAGCTCGACCACGGCAGAATAGAGAGAAAGGACGAAGGTCGTCCCCTATGCTTAAGACATAGGCTCTACAGTATGCTATGTTGTGTACCGCACCTGAAGTGTCCCTTTCCATGAGTCAGTCAAGGGGTGCAAAAGTGATCCAAGAATGGATCACAGGACAGCGGTCAAAGTTATCCTTAGTAACTAGTGGACTAAGGAATTTTATCGATTATGGAGGTGGTAAAAGAGTTTGTCGTAAAGGGTTACGCCGATGCAAACTTTGACACTAATCCAGATTATTCTGAGTAGTAAAATGGATTTGTATAGTAGAACAGTTATTTGGAATAGCTCCAAATGTAGCGTAGTAGTTGCATCTACAAGATGACATAGAAATTTTGCGAAGTACATACGGATCTGAATGTTGCAGACCCGTTGGCTAAAACCTCTCTCACAAGCATAACATGATCAAACCCAGAACTCATTGAGTGCTAATCACATAGTGATGTGAACTAGATTATTGACTCTAGTAAACTCTTTGGATGTTGGTTACATGGCGATGTGATCTGTGAGTGTTAATCACATGGCGATGTGAACTAGATTATTGACTCTAGTGCAAGTGGGAGACTGTTGGAAATATGCCCTAGAGGCAATAATAAATAAGTTATTATTATATTTCCTTGTTCATGATAATCGTTCATTATCCATGCTATAATTGTATTGATAGGAAACTCAGATACATGTGTGGATACATAGACAACACCATGTCCCTAGTAAGCCTCTAGTTAACTAGCTCGTTGATCAATAGACGGTTACGGTTTCCTGACCATGGACATTGGATGTCGTTGATAACGGGATCACATCATTAGGAGAATGATGTGATGGACAAGACCCAATCCTAAGCATAGCACTAGATCGTGTAGTTCGTATGCTAAAGCTTTTCTAATGTCAAGTATCATTTCCTTAGACCATGAGATTGTGCAACTCCCAGATACCGTAGGAATGCTTTGGGTGTGCCAAACGTCACAACATAACTGGGTGGCTATAAAGGTGCACTACGGGTATCTCTGAAAGTGTCTGTTGGGTTGGTACGAATCGAGACTGGGATTTGTCACTCCGTGTGACGGAGAGGTATCTCTGGGCCCACTCGGTAGGATATCATCATAATGTGCACAATGTGGTCAAGGAGTTGATCACGGGATGATGTGTTACGGAACGAGTAAAGAGACTTGCCGGTAACGAGATTGAACAAGGTATCGGGATACCGACGATCGAATCTTGGGCAAGTATCGTACCGATAGACAAAGGGAATTGTATACGGGATTGATTAAGTCCTTGACATCATGGTTCATCCGATGAGATCATCGTGGAACATGTGGGAGCCAACATGGGTATCCAGATCCCGTTGTTGGTTATTGACCGGAGAACGTCTCGGTCATGTCTGCATGGTTCCCGAACCCGTAGGGTCTACACACTTAAGGTTCGATGACGCTAGGGTTATAAAGGAAGTTTGTATGTGGTTACCGAATGTTGTTCGGAGTCCCGGATGAGATCCCGGACGTCACGAGGAGTTCCGGAATGGTCCGGAGGTAAAGGTTTATATATGGGAAGTCCTGTTTTGGTCACCGGAAAAGTTTCGGGGTTTATCGGTAACGTACCGGGACCACCGGGAGGGTCCCGGGGGTCCACCAAGTGGGGCCACCAGCCCCGGAGGGCTTCATGGGCCAAGTGTGGAAGGGGACCAGCCCCAGGTGGGCTGGTGCGCCCCCCCCCACAAGGGCCCAAGGCGCAAGGGAACAGGAGAGGGGGCAAACCCTAGGGCAGATGGGCCCCAAGGCCCATCCTGGTGCGCCTCCCTCTCCCCCTCCCCCTTGGCCGCCTCCCTTAGATGGGATCTAGGCTGGCCGCCACCCCTAGGGGTGGAAACCCTAAAGGGGGTGCAGTCCCTCCCCTTCCCCTATATATACTTGGCCTAAGGGCTGCCCAATACACGCGATTTGATCTCTCCCTGTTGGTGCAGCCCTCCCTCTCTTTCTCCTCATATCCCGTGGTGCTTGGCGAAGCCCTGCAAGATTGCCACGCTCCTCCATCACCACCACGCCGTTGTGCTGCTGCTGGATGGAGTCTTCCTCAACCTCTCCCTCTCTCCTTGCTGGATCAAGGCATGGGAGACGTCATCGGGCTGTACGTGTGTTGAACGCGGAGGTGCCGTCCGTTCGGCACTAGGATCTCCGGTGATTTGGATCACGATGAGTACGAATCCTTCAACCCCGTTCTCTTGAACGCTGCCGCTTAGCGATCTACAAGGGTATGTAGATGCACTCTCCTTCCCCTCGTTGCTAGTCTCTCCATAGATAGATCTTGGTGACACGTAGGAAAATTTTGAATTTCTGCTACGTTCCCCAACAGCGGTATCAGAGCTAGGTCTATTGCGTAGATTCTATGCACGAGTAGAACACAAAGTAGTTGTGGGCGTTGATATTGTTCAATATGCTTACCGTTACTAGTCCAATCTTGTTTCGACGGCATCGTGGGATGAAGCGGCCCGGACCAACCTTACACGTACGCTTACGTGAGACCGGTTCCACCGACTGACATGCACTAGTTGCATAAGGTGGCTGGTGGGTGTCTGCCTCTCCCACTTTAGTCGGAACGGATTCGATGAAAGGGTCCTTATGAAGGGTAAATAGCAATTGGCATATCACGTTGTGGTTTTGCGTAGGTAAGAAACGTTCTTGCTAGAAACCCATAGCAGCCACGTAAAACATGCAAACAACAATTAGAGGATGTCTAACTTGTTTTTGCAGGGTATGCTATGTGATGTGATATGGCCAAAGGATGTGATGAATGATATATGTGATGTATGATATTGATCATGTTCTTGTAATACGAACCACGACTTGCATGTCGATGAGTATGACAACCGGCAGGAGCCATAGGAGTTGTCTTAATTTATTTATGACCTGCGTGTCAACATAAACGTCATGTAATTACTTTACTTTATTGCTAACCGTTAGCTGTAGTAGTATAAGTAATAGTTGGCGAGACAACTTCATGAAGACACGATGATGGAGATCATGGTGTCATGCCAGTGACGATGATGATCATGGAGCCCCGAAGATGAAGATCAAAAGGAGCAATATGATATTGGCCATATCATGTCACTATTTGATTGCATGTGATGTTTATCATGTTTATACATCTTATTTGCTTAGAACAACGGTAGTAAATAAGATGATCCCTCTTTAAAATTTCAAGAAAGTCTTCCCCCTAACTGTGCACCGTTGCGACAGTTCGTTGTTTCGAAGCACCACGTGATGATCGGGTGTGATAGATTCTAACGTTCACATACAACGGGTGTAAGACATATTTACACACGCGAAACACTTAGGTTGACTTGACGAGCCTAGCATGTGTACAGACATGGCCTCGGAACACAGAAGACCGAAAGGTCGAGCATGAGTCGTATAGAAGATACGATCAACATGAAGATGTTCACCGACGTTGACTAGTCCGTCTCACGTGATGATCGGACACGGCCTAGTTGACTCGGATCGTGTAATCACTTAGATGACTAGAGGGATGTCTATCTGAGTGGGAGTTCATAAGATGAACTTAATTATCCTGAACATAGTCAAAAGGTCTTCGCAAATTATGTCGTAGCTCGCGCTTCAGTTCTACTGTTTAGATATGTTCCTAGAGAAAATTTAGTTGAAAGTTGATAGTAGCAACTATGCGGACTAGGTCCGTAAACTGAGGATTGTCCTCATTGCTTCATAGAAGGCTTATGTCCTTAATGCACCGCTCAGTGTGCTGAACCTCGAACATCGTCTATGGATGTTGCGAACATCTGACATACACGTTTTGATAACTACGTGATAGTTCAGTTAAACGGTTTAGAGTTGAGGCACCAAAGACGTTTTTGAAACGTCGTGAAACATATGAGATGTTTCGAGGGCTGAAATTGGAATTTCAAGCTCGTGCCCATGTCAAGAGGTATAAGACCTCCGACGATTTTCTTAGCCTGCAAACTAAGGGAGAAAAGCTCAATTGTTGAGCTTGTGCTTAGATTGTCTGAGTACAACAATCATTTGAATCGAGTGGGAGTTAATCTTCCAGATGAGATAGTGATGTTTCTCCGAAGTCATTGCCACCAAGCTGCTAGAAGTCATTTCCTCGACGATTTTCTTGAGGAAAGGTTGTATGTGATACAACCGGAAGGTTTTGTCAATCCTGAAAGATGCTAATAAGTATGCAAAGCTCCGGCAATCCTTCTGAGGACTGGAGTAATCATCTCGGAGTTGGAATGTATGCTTTGATGAGATGATCAAAGATTTTGGGTGTATACAAAGTTTGTTAGAAACTTGTATTTACAATAAAGTGAGTGGGAGCACTATGACATTTCTGATAAGTATATGTGGATGACATATTGTTGATCCGAAATGACGTAGAATTTCTGGAAAGCATATACGGTTATTTGGAAAGTGTTTTTCAATGGAAAGCCTGGATTAAGCTACTTGAACATTGAGCATCAAGATCTATAAGGATAGATCAAAAATGCTTAATGGTACTTTCAAATGAGCACATACCTTGACATGATCTTGAAGGTGTTCAAGATGGATCAGTCAAAGGAGTTCTTGCTTGAGTTGTAAGGTATGAAGTTAAGACTTGAAGCTCGACCACGGCAGAATAGAGAGAAAGGACGAAGGTCGTCCCCTATGCTTAAGACATAGGCTCTACAGTATGCTATGTTGTGTACCGCACCTGAAGTGTGCCTTGCCATGAGTCAGTCAAGGGGTGCAAAAGTGATCCAAGAATGGATCACAGGACAGCGGTCAATGTTATCCTTAGTAACTAGTGGACTAAGGAATTTTCTCGATTATGGAGGTGGTAAAAGAGTTCATCGTAAAGGGTTATGCCGATGCAAACTTTGACACTAATCCAGATTATTCTGAGTAGTAAAATGGATTTGTATAGTAGAACAGTTATTTGGAATAGCTCCAAATGTAGCGTAGTAGTTGCATCTACAAGATGACATAGAAATTTTGCGAAGTACATACGGATCTGAATGTTGCAGACCCGTTGGCTAAAACCTCTCTCACAAGCATAACATGATCAAACCCAGAACTCATTGAGTGCTAATCACATAGTGATGTGAACTAGATTATTGACTCTAGTAAACTCTTTGGATGTTTGTTACATGGCGATGTGATCTGTGAGTGTTAATCACATGGCGATGTGAACTAGATTATTGACTCTAGTGCAAGTGGGAGACTGTTGGAAATATGCCCTAGAGGCAATAATAAATAAGCTATTATTATATTTCCTTGTTCATGAAAATCGTTTATTATCCATGCTATAATTGTATTGATAGGAAACTCAGATACATGTGTGGATACATAGACAACACCATGTCCCTAGTAAGCCTCTAGTTGACTAGCTCGTTGATCAATAGATGGTTACGGTTTCCTGACCATGGACATTGGATGTCGTTGATAACGGGATCACATCATTAGAAGAATGATGTGATGGACAAGACCCAATCCTAAGCATAGCACTAGATCGTGTAGTTCGTATGCTAAAGCTTTTCTAATGTCAAGTATCATTTCCTTAGACCATGAGATTGTGCAACTCCCGGATACCGTAGGAATGCTTTGGGTGTGCCAAACGTCACAACATAACTGGGTGGCTATAAAGGTGCACTACGGGTATCTCTGAAAGTGTCTGTTGGGTTGGTACGAATCAAGACTGGGATTTGTCACTCCGTGTGACGGAGAGGTATCTCTGGGCCCACTCGGTGGTACATCACCATAATGTGCACAATGTGGTAAAGGAGTTGATCACGGGATGATGTGTTACGGAACGAGTAAAGAGACTTGCCGGTAACGAGATTGAACAAGGTATCGGGATACCGACGATCGAATCTTGGGCAAGTATCGTACCGATAGACAAAGGGAATTGTATACGGGATTGATTAAGTCCTTGACATCGTGGTTCATCCGATGAGATCATCGTGGAACATGTGGGAGCCAACATGGGTATCCAGATCCCGCTGTTGGTTATTGACCGGAGAACGTCTCGGTCATGTCTGCATGGTTCCCGAACCCGTAGGGTCTACACACTTAAGGTTCGATGACGCTAGGGTTATAAAGGAAGTTTGTATGTGGTTACCGAATGTTGTTCGGAGTCCCGGATGAGATCCCGGACGCCACGAGGACTTCCGGAATGGTCCGGAGGTAAAGATTTATATATGGGAAGTCCTGTTTTGGTCACCGGAAAAGTTTCGGTGTTTATCGGTAACGTACCGGGACCACCGGGAGGGTCCCGGGGGTCCACCAAGTGGGGCCACCAGCCCCGGAGGGCTTCATGGGCCAAGTGTGGAAGGGGACCAGCCCCAGGTGGCCTGGTGCGCCCCCCACAAGGGCCCAAGGCGCAAGGGAAGAGGAGAGGAGGCAAACCCTAGGGCAGATGGGCCCTAAGGCCCATCCTGGTGCGCCTCCCTCTCCCTCTCCCCCTCCCCCTTTGCCGCCTCCCTTAGATGGGATCTAGGCTGGCCGCCACCCCTAGGGGTGGAAACCCTAAAGGGGGCGCAGTCCCTCCCCTTCCCCTCTATATACTTGGCCTAGGGGGTGCCCAATACACGCGATTTGATCTCTCCCTGTTGGTGCAGCCCTCCCCTCTCTTTCTCCTCATATCCCGTGGTGCTTGTCGAAGCCCTGCAAGATTGCCACACTCCTCCATCACCACCACGCCGTTGTGCTGCTGCTGGATGGAGTCTTCCTCAACCTCTCCCTCTCTCCTTGCTGGATCAAGGCATGGGAGACGTCATCGGGCTGTACGTGTGTTGAACGCGGAGGTGCCGTCCGTTCGGCACTAGGATCTCCGGTGATTTGGATCACGATGAGTACGAATCCTTCAACCCTGTTCTCTTGAACGCTTCCGCTTAGCGATCTACAAGGGTATGTAGATTCACTCTCCTTCCCCTCGTTGCTAGTCTCTCCATAGATAGATCTTGGTGACACGTAGGAAAATTTTGAATTTCTGCTACGTTCCCCAACAATGGTATCAGAGCTAGGTCTATTGCGTAGGTTTTATGCACGAGTAGAACACAAAGTAGTTGTGGGCGTTGATATTGTTCAATATGCTTACCGTTACTAGTCCAATCTTGTTTCGACGGCATCGTGGGATGAAGCGGCCCGGACCAACCTTACACGTACGCTTACGTGAGACCGGTTCCACCGACTGACATGCACAAGTTGCATAAGGTGGCTGGCGGGTGTCTGTCTCTCCCACTTTAGTCGGAACGGATTCGATGAAAAGGGTCCTTATGAAGGGTAAATAGCAATTGGCATATCACGTTGTGGTTTTGTGTAGGTAAGAAACGTTCTTGCTAGAAACCCATAGCAGCCACGTAAAACATGCAAACAACAATTAGAGGATGTCTAACTTGTTTTTGCAGGGTATGCTATGTGATGTGATATGGCCAAAGGATGTGATGAATGATATATGTGATGTATGAGATTGATCATGTTCTTGTAATAGGAATCACGACTTGCATGTCGATGAGTATGACAACCGGCAGGAGCCATAGGAGTTGTCTTAATTTATTTATGACCTGCGTGTCAACATAAACGTCATGTAATTACTTTACTTTATTGCTAACCGTTAGCTGTAGTAGCAGAAGTAATAGTTGGCGAGACAACTTCATGAAGACACGATGATGGAGATCATGATGATGGAGATCATGGTGTCATGTCGGTGACGATGATGATCATGGAGCCCCGAAGATGAAGATCAAAAGGAGCAATATGATATTGGCCATATCATGTCACTATTTGATTGCATGTGATGTTTATCATGTTTATACATCTTATTTGCTTAGAACAATGGTAGTAAATAAGATAATCCCTTTTTAAAATTTCAAGAAAGTGTTCCCCCTAACTGTGCACCGTTGCGACAATTCGTTGTTTCGAAGCACCACATGATGATCGGGTGTGATAGAGTCTAACGTTCACATACAACGGGTGTAAGACAGATTTACACACGCGAAACACTTAGGTTGACTTGACGAGCCTAGCATGTGTATAGACATGGCCTCGGAACACGGAAGACCGAAAGGTCGAGCATGAGTCGTATAGAAGATACGATCAACATGAAGATGTTCACCGACGTTGACTAGTCTGTCTCACGTGATGATCGGACACGGCCTAGTTGACTCGGATCGTGTAATCACTTAGATGACTAGAGGGATGTCTATCTGAGTGGGGGTTCATAAGATGAACTTAATTATCCTGAACATAGTCAAAAGGTCTTCGCAAATTATGTCATAGCTCGCGCTTCAGTTCTACTGTTCGTAGCGGGATCTACATGTGAAGTGGAGTACATAGCTGCTTCGGAAGCAGCGAACGAAGGAGTCTGGATGAAGGAGTTCATATCCGATCTAGGTGTCATACCTAGTGCATCGGGTCCAATGAAAATCTTTTGTGACAATACTGGTGCAATTGCTTTGGCAAAGGAATCCAGATTTCACAAAAGGACCAAACACATCAAGAGACGCTTCAACTCCATCCGGGATCTAGTCCAGGTGGGAGACATAGAGATTTGCAAGATACATACGGATCTGAATGTTGCAGACCCGTTGACTAAGCCTCTTCCACGAGCAAAACATGATCAGCACCAAGGCTCCATGGGTGTTAGAATCATTACTGTGTAATCTAGATTATTGACTCTAGTGCAAGTGGGAGACTGAAGGAAATATGCCCTAGAGGCAATAATAAAGTTATTATTTATTTCCTTATATCATGATAAATGTTTATTATTCATGCTAGAATTGTATTAACCGGAAACATAATACATGTGTGAATACATAGACAAACAGAGTGTCACTAGTATGCCTCTACTTGACTAGCTCGTTAATCAAAGATGGTTATGTTTCCAAACCATGAACAAAGAGTTGTTATTTGATTAACGTGGTCACATCATTAGTTGAATGATCTGATTGACATGACCCAGTTCATTAGCTTAGCACCCGATCGTTTAGTATGTTGCTATTGCTTTCTTCATGACTTATACATGTTCCTATGACTATGAGATTATGCAACTCCCGTTTGCCAGAGGAACACTTTGGGTACTACCAAACGTCACAACGTAACTGGGTGATTATAAAGGAGTACTACAGGTGTCTCCAATGGTAGATGTTGGGTTGGCGTATTTCGAGATTAGGGTTTGTCACTCCGATTGTCGGAGAGGTATCTCTAGGCCCTCTCGGTAATACACATCACATAAGCCTTGCAAGCATTATAACTAAGATGTTAGTTGTGAGATGATGTATTACGGAACGAGTAAAGAGACTTGCCAGTAACGAGATTGAACTAGGTATTGGATACCGACGATCGAATCTCGGGCAAGTAACATACCGATGACAAAGGGAACAACGTATGTTGTTATGCGGTCTGACCGATAAAGATCTTCGTAGAATATGTAGGAGCCAATATGGGCATCCAGGTCCCGCTATTGGTTATTGACCGGAGACGTGTCTCGGTCATGTCTACATTGTTCTCGAACCGTAGGGTCTGCACGCTTAACGTTACGATGACAGTTATTATGAGTTTATGCATTTTGATGTACCGAAGGTTGTTCGGAGTCCCGGATGTGATCACGGACATGACGAGGAGTCTCGAAATGGTCGAGACATAAAGATTGATATATTGGAAGCCTATGTTTGGACATCGGAAGTGTTCCGGGTGAAATCGGGAATTTTACCGGAGCACCGGGAGGTTACCAGAACTCCCCGGGAACCAAATGGGCCTTATTGGGCCTTAGTGGAAAGGTGAAAGGGGTAGCCCAAGGTGGGCTGCGCGCCACCCCCCTCCCCTAGTCCTATTAGGACTAGGAGAGGTGGCCGGCCACCTCTCTCCCTCTCTTTCCACTTGGGAGTCCTATTAGGAATAGGATTAGGGGGGGAGTCCTACTCCCGGTAGGAGTAGGACTCCTCCCGCGCCTCCTAGCTTGGCCGGCCAGCCCTCCCCCTCTCAACCTTTATATACGGGGGCAGGGGGCACCTCCAGACACACAAGTTGATCCTTGAGATAGTTCCTTAGCCGTGTGCGGTGCCCCCTGCCACCAAATTCCACCTCGATCATACCGTTGTAGTGCTTAGGCGAAGCCCTGCGTCGGTAGTACATCAAGATCGTCACCACGCCGTCGTGCTGACGGAACTCTTCCTCGACGCTTTGCTGGATCGGAGCCCGAGGATCGTCATCGAGCTGAACGTGTGCTAAGAACTCGGAGGTGACGGAGTAACGGTGCTTGGATCGGTCGGATCGGGAAGAAGACGTACGACTATATAACACCCTCGATGCGACTATATCTCCCACGTGTCGAGGCACGACTTAGAGGCATAATCGCATTGAAGGCATATGTCGCAAGTGAGGTAATCTTCACACAACCCATGTAATATAATAAGGAATAAGAGATACATAGTTGGCTTACACTCGCCACTTCACACAATTACATGAATAAAGCATTACATCAACCAAATACACTCATGGTCCGAGTACGGAACCAAAATAAAAGAAGAACCCCAAATGCGACAAAGGTCCCCGATCGACCCCAACTGGGCTCCACTACTGATCAACTAGAACGAAACAACACAAATGAACAAGGTCTTCAACGAGCTCCTCCTGAGCTGGGTTGCGTCATCTGCACGGACTCATCGGCACCTGCAAACTGGTTTTGGAAGTATCTGTGAGCCACGGGGACTCAGCAATCTCGCACCCTCGCGATCAAGACTATTTAAGCTTATGGGTAAGGTAAAGGTATGAGGTGGAGCTGCAGCAAGCGACTAGCATATATGGTGGCTAACCTATTCGCAAATGAGAGCGAGAAGAGAAGGCAAAGCACGGTCGATAAAAGTATGATCAAGAAGTGATCCTGTACTACCTACGTCAAGCATAACTACAACAACCGTGTTCACTTCCCGAACTCCGCCGGAAAGAGACCATCATGGTTACACACGCGGTTGATTCATTTTAATTAAGGTCAACTTCAGGTTTTCTACAACCGGACGTTAACAAATTCCCATCTGCCCATAACCGCGGGCACGGCTTTCGAAAGTTCAATCCCTGCAGGGGTGTCCCAACTTAGCCCATCACAAGCTCTCGCGGTCAACGAAGGAATAGACCTCCACCCGAGACATTCCGATCAGACTCGGTATCCCAGTACAACAAGACATTTCGACAGGGTAAAACTAAACCAGCAACACCGCCCGAATGTGCCGACAAATCCCGATAGGAGCTGCACATATCTCTTTCTCAGGGCACACTCAGATTGTCCTAGGTACGGGCAAGCCAGCCCAGAGTTGCCCCTGGTGGCCACCGGCAGCTGACAGGTGGACCAACACTCAGAGGAGCACTGGCCTGGGGGGGGGGGGTAAAATAATGATGACCCTTGAGTCTGCAGAACCCAAGGGAAAGAAAAGGCTAGGTGGCAAATGGTAAAACCAATGTTGGGCATTGCTGGAGAAGCTTTACTTAAGGCGAACTGTCAAGGGGTTCCCATTATAGCCCAACCGCGTAAGGGACGCAAAATCCGGGAACATAACACCGATATGACGGAAACTAGGGCGGCAAGAGTGGAAAAAACACCAGGCATAAGGCCGAGCCTTCCACCCTTTACCAAGTATATAGGTGCATTAATTAAATAAGATATATAGTGATATCCCAACAAGTAAATAAATGTTCCAACAAGGAACGGCTCCAATCTTCACCTGCAACTAACAACGCTATAAGAGGGGTTGAGCAAAGCGGTAACATAGCCAAACAACGGTTTGCTAGGACAACGGTGGATTAGGGGCTGAACATGGCAATTTGGGAGGCTGACAAGCAAGTGGTAGGCATCGTAGCAATGGCATAGCAAAAGAGCGAGCAAACTAGCATAGCAAAGATAGTAGTGATTTCGAGGGTATGATCATCTTGCCTGAAATCCCGCAAGGAAGAAGAACGAGTCCATGAAGAAGACAAACGGACGTAGACGAATGGATCCTCACAACACGACGTTACCGGAATCAACCCGAAGAAGCAATCACCGGAAAAGAAGCACACAATATAGTAAACAACCACGACATGAACAAGGCATGATGCACAATCAAGTATGATGCATGTCCGGTTTAAAGAGGCATGGCATGGCAAAATGCACAAACAATCCTACAAATTAAGTGGAGCTCAATAGCAACGAGCAGCATATTAACGGAGCACCACATGACTTATTTAGTTTGATCTCGTTTATGTACCCAACAATATTAAATGTTGATTAACATGGCAAGAGGTGAAACATGATGAAACTATCTAATCTAGGCATGTTTAAATGAGACCGGTACAACAAAACAACAAGTCCGGAAAATCCCCATGTGCAAATATTAGGTTTGGTCCTGATCTGTCCTAAACACAGTTTTAGAGTTGTTTAACATGCAAAGTGATGCCACCATGATGAACTAGGCAAAATTCTACCCCATTTACATATAAAGTTTATTTAAATCGGAGTTACGGTTATTTAGTTATGAATTAAACCGTTTTAGCATGGCATAGGGAAAATTAATGCAAACAACATTTTAAATATTTTAAACATAGGTGAAAGTTGGATATTATGAAACTAGACACAATTTTAAGCAAGTTTTAAATTAAGTTTGTTTAGATCCGATGCACGGTTCAACAGTTATAAAATGCATGATGCTCGGGGACTTTTCTGCAAATCTGTCGTCTCAGGATAAAAGGAAAAACATTCAGGCAGGAAAAAAAATAGAGCTGGGCCGAATCTGGGGCAAGCCCACAGCAGCAAGGGGAAAAAACAAAGGCGGGCGCTGGGGGCTGCTCACCCTGGGCCTGGCCCGGTTCGGTGAGGAGGAGGAGGCAGGCTGAGGCGGGGCTGCGCGCTAGGCCTTGGCGCGGATCTGGCCCAAGGGGAGGTGAAGCGGGTCAATGCAGCAGAGGCTCGATCGGGCCACGCTTTGCCTTGGAACAGGACGACGGCGCCGGCCTAGCGCAGCTCCGGCGAGATCCAGGGCGCGGGACGGCTGGGGAGGCGGATCCGCAGCGGTGGAGACCGGATCCAGGCATGGGGTGCCCATTCCTGGTGTTGGACAGCACCGGCGACAACGTCCGCAAGCGGCGGCGGTGGCTCCTGTAGAACTGAAGGGAGAGAGCGATGAGCTTGATATGCAGGGAGAAGAAGGACGGCAAGGTCGGGGCTCACCATGGCAGCGGTGGTCGCCGGCGGGAGGCCAGGCGGTGGAGGCGGCTGGAACGCGGGTGAGGGGATCGGGGCTCTCCCGATCCGGATCGGAGGCGGCGGCGCGCATGCTGGAGCAGGCGAGGGATCTCGGGCGCTGGACGGGCGGTGGCGGCTCGGGCCCATCTCGGCCCAGGGCGGGCCTCGGATGGGCCTGGCATGGCCACGGCGAAGTGGGGCGCGGGAGGAACGCGTGGCGCCTTCTCGTTGGCTGCGGGCGCCCTGCGTGGCGGCGGCTGGCCACTAGGGTGGCGCCATGTAGCGACGGCGAGGTGGCGGCGCTGGAGGAGGCCAAGTGGCGGCGGCGGGGCAGATCTGGCGGCGACAAGTGGCGGGTGGAGGCTGGGGCTGCGCGGAAAAAGAGGAGGAGAGTGGAGGAAAGTCCAGATTTGGAAGGGGGGTTCCCTTTTATAGCAAAATGGCTAGGGTTGGGGTTCTAGGGGGTTTTAGGAGCGTTTCGGAGCCTCCGATCGCGATCTGACGGTCCGAAACGGAGGGGGGTTTAGGTTGGAGCTTGTGGTCTGTGCAGAGAGGTTGGCCTGAGATGAGAGGAGAGGAGTGCAGCCCGGCAACTGTTTCCGGAGACCGAAAACGTCCGACGTTTTGATCGACTACTATTGCCGCTATATTTATCCGTTGGGGCTTCAAACGAACTCCGATTGCGATGAAACTTGACAGGCGGTCTGTCTACACTATAATAAGACCACATGTCAAATCTCATCCCATTCCGAGAAAATTTTCCGGCCACTTATAAAATAATTTATCGGACATGCCGCGGGCGCAGTGCAAGTGGGGTTGGGCTCAGAACGGACAACGGAGAGAACGAGGAGGCCGGGACGAATGCAAGTTTTGAAAACATGACGATGCAATGCACATGATGACATGATAAGATGCAACACGCAAGCAAACGACAACGCAACAACAACGAATCACTGGAGGACAGCTGGCACATCGGTCTCGGGGCGTTACAGACTACTTCCTCTATGTTGTGTGATCGCTTCCGCAGTTGGTCTGCGTTGGTACGTAGACAACACTCTCCCCCTCGTTGCTATGCATCACCATGATCTTGCGTGTGCGTAGGAAATTTTTTGAAATTACTACGTTCCCCAACAGTGGCATCCGAGCCTAGGTTTTATGGTTTGATGTTATTTGCATGAGTAGAACACAAGTGAGTTGTGGGCGATACAGGTCATACTGCCTACCAGCATGTCATACTTTGGTTCGGCGGTATTGTTGGATGAGACGACCCGGACCAACCTTACGCGTACGCTTACGCGAGACCGGTTCCCTCGACGTGCTTTGCACATAGATGGCTTGCGGGCGACTGTCTCTCCAACTTTAGTTGAACCGAGTGTGGCTACGCCCGGTCCTTGAGAAGGTTAAAATGGAGTCTATTTGACAAACTATCGTTGTGGTTTTGATGCGTAGGTGAGATGAGTTCTTGCTTAAGCTCGTAGCAGCCACGTAAAACTTGCAACAACAAAGTAGAGGACGTCTAACTTGTTTTTGCAGGGCATGTTGTGATGTGATATGGTCAAGGCATGATGCTGATTTTATTGTATGAGATGATCATGTTTTGTTATCGGCAACTGGCAGGAGCCATATGGTTGTCGCTTTATTGTATGCAATGCAATCACGATGTAATGCTTTACTTTATTGCTAAGCGGTAGTGATAGTCGTGGAAGCATAAGATTGGCGAGACGACAACGATGCTATGATGGAGATCAAGGTGTCGCGCCGGTGACGATGGTGATCATGACGGTGCTTCAGAGATGGAGATCACAAGCACAAGATGATGATGGCCATATCATATCACTTATATTGATTGCATGTGATGTTTATCTTTTATGCATCTTATCTTGCTTTGATTGACGGTAGCATTATAAGATGATCTCTCACTAAATTATCAAGAAGTGTTCTCCCTGAGTATGCACCGTTGCCAAAGTTCGTCGTGCCCAGACACCACGTGATGATCGGGTGTGATAAGCTCTACGTCCATCTACAACGGGTGCAAGCCAGTATTGCACACGCAGAATACTCAGGTTAAACTTGACGAGCCTAGCATATGCAGATATGGCCTCGGAACACAGAGACCGAAAGGTCGAGCGTGAATCATATAGTAGATATGATCAACATAACGATGTTCACCATTGAAAACTACTCCATCTCACGTGATGATCGGTTATGGTTTAGTTGATTTGGATCACGTGATCACTTAGAGGATTAGAGGGATGTCTATCTAAGTGGGAGTTCTTAAGTAATTTGATTAACTGAACTTAAACTTATCATGAACTTAGTACCTGATAGTATCTTGCTTGTAGATAGATGGCTCGTGCTGTTGTTCCATTGAATTTTAATGCGTTCCTTGAGAAAGCAAAGTTGAAAGATGATGGTAGCAATTACACGAACTGGGTACGTAACCTGAGGATTATCCTCATTGCTGCACAGAAGAATTACGTCCTGGAAGCACCGCTGGGTGCCAGGCCTGCTGCTGGAGCAACACCAGATGTTATGAACGTCTGGCAGAGCAAAGCTGATGACTACTCGATAGTTCAGCGTGCCATGCTTTACGGCTTAGAATCGGGACTTCAACGACGTTTTGAACATCATGGAGCATATGAGATGTTCCAGGAGTTGAAGTTAATATTTCAAGCAAATGCTCGAATTGAGAGATATGAAGTCTCCAATAAGTTCTACAGCTGCAAGATGGAGGAGAACAGTTCTGTCAGTGAGCATATACTCAAAATGTCTGGGTATAATAATCACTTGATTCAGATGGGAGTTAATCTTCCTGATGATTGCGTCATTGACAGAATTCTCCAATTACTGCCACCAAGCTACAAGAGCTTCGTGATGAACTATAATATGCAAGGGATGAACAAGACTATTCCCGAGCTCTTCGCAATGCTGAAAGCTGCGGAGGTAGAAATCAAGAAGGAGCATCAAGTGTTGATGGTCAACAAGACCACTAGTTTCAAGAAAAAGGGCAAAGGGAAGAAGAAGGGGAACTTCAAGAAGAACAGCAAGCAAGTTGCTGCTCAGGAGAAGAAACCCAAGTCTGGACCTAAGCCTGAAACTGAGTGCTTCTACTGCAAGCAGACTGGTCACTAGAAGCGGAACTGCCCCAAGTATTTGGCGGATAAGAAGGATGGCAAGGTGAACAAAGGTATATGTGATATACATGTTATTGATGTGTACCTTACTAGAGCTCACAGTAGCACCTGGGTATTTGATACTGGTTCTGTTGCTAATATTTGCAACTCGAAACAGGGACTACGGAATAAGCGGACACTAGCAAAGGACGACGTGACGATGCGCGTGGGAAACGGTTCCAAAGTCGATGTGATCGCGGTCGGCACGCTACCTCTACATCTACCTTCGGGATTAATACTAGACCTAAATAATTGTTATTTGGTGCCAGCGTTGAGCATGAACATTATATCTGGATCTTGTTTAATGCGAGACGGTTATTCATTTAAATCAAAGAATAATGGTTGTTCTATTTATATGAGTAATATCTTTTATGGTCATGCACCTTTGAAGAGTGGTCTATTCTTGTTAAATCTCGATAGTAGTGATACGCATATTCATAATGTAGAAGCCAAAAGATGCAGAGTTGATAATGATAGTGCAACTTATTTGTGGCACTGCCGTTTAGGTCATATCGGTGTAAAGCGCATGAAGAAACTCCATACTGATGGGCTTTTGGAACCACTTGATTATGAATCACTTGGTACTTGCGAACCGTGCCTCATAGGCAAGATGACTAAAACACCGTTCTCCGGTACTATGGGGAGAGCAACAGATTTATTGGAAATCATACATACCGATGTATGTGGTCCGATGAATATTGAGGCTCGTGGCGGATATCGTTATTTTCTCACCTTCACAGATGATTTAAGCAGATATGGGTATATCTACTTAATGAAACACAAGTCTGAAACATTTGAAAAGTTCAAAGAATTTCAGAGTGAAGTTGAAAATCATCGTAACAAGAAAATAAAGTTTCTATGATCTGATCGTGGAGGAGAATATTTGAGTTACGAGTTTGGTGTACATTTGAAAAATTGTGGAATAGTTTCGCAACTCACGCCACCCGGAACACCACAGCGTAATGGTGTGTCCGAACGTCGTGATCGTACTTTACTAGATATGGTGCGATCTATGATGTCTCTTACTGATTTACCGCTATCGTTTTGGGGTTATGCTTTAGAGACGGCCGCATTCACGTTAAATAGGGCACCATCAAAATCCGTTGAGACGACGCCTTATGAACTATGGTTTGGCAAGAAACCAAAGTTGTCGTTTCTTAAAGTTTGGGGCTGCGATGCTTATGTGAAAAAGCTTCAACCTGATAAGCTCGAACCCAAAGCAGAGAAATGTGTCTTCATAGGATACCCAAAGGAGACTATTGGGTACACCTTCTATCACAGATCCGAAGGCAAGACATTCGTTGCTAAGAATGGATCATTTCTAGAGAAGGAGTTTCTCTCGAAAGAAGTGAGTGGGAGGAAAGTAGAACTTGACGAGGTAACTGTACCTGCTCCATTATTGGAAAATAGTACATCACAAAAAACTGTTTCTGCAACACCTATACCAATTAGTGAGGAAGCTAATGATGATGATCATGAAACTTCAGGACAAGATACTACTGAACCACGTAGATCAACCAGAGTGAGATCTGCACCAGAGTGGTACGGTAATCCAATTCTGGAAGTCATGCTACTAGATCATGATGAACCTACGAACTATGAAGAAGCGATGGTGAGCCCAGATTCCGCAAAGTGGCTTGAAGCCATGAAATCTGAGATGGGATCCATGTATGAGAACAAAGTATGGACTTTGGTTGACTTGCCCGATGATAGGCAAGCAATTGAGAATAAATGGATCTTCAAGAAAAAGACTGACGCTGACGGTGATATTACTGTCTATAAAGCTAGACTTGTCGCAAAAGGTTTTCGACAAGTTCAAGGGGTTGACTACGATGAGACCTTCTCACCCGTAGCGATGCTTAAGTCTGTCAGAATCATGTTAGCAATTGCCGCATTTTATGATTATGAAATATGGCAGATGGATGTCAAAAACTGCATTCCTGAATTGATTTCTGGAAGAAGAGTTGTATATGATGCAACCAGAAGGTTTTGTCGATCCAAAGGGAGCTAACAAAGTGTGCAAACTCCAGCGATCCATTTATGGACTGGTGCAAGCATCTCGGAGTTGGAATAAACGCTTTGATAGTGTGATCAAAGCATTTGGCTTTATACAGACTTTTGGAGAAGCCTGTATTTACAAGAAAGTGAGTGGGAGCTCTATAGCATTTCTGATATTATATGTGGATGACATATTGCTGATTGGAAATGATATAGAATTTCTGGATAGCATAAAGGGATACTTGAATAAAAGTTTTTCGATGAAAGACCTCGGGGAAGCTGCTTACATATTAGGCATAAAGATCTATAGAGATAGATCAAGACGCTTAATTGGACTTTCACAAAGCACATACCTTGACAAGATTTTGAAGAAGTTCAAAATGGATCAAGCAAAGAAAGGGTTCTTGCCTGTGTTACAAGGTGTGAAGTTGAGTCAGACTCAATGCCCGACCACTGCAGAAGATAGAGAGAAAATGAAAGATGTTCCCTATGCTTCAGCCATAGGCTCTATCATGTATGCAATGCTGTGTACCAGACCTGATGTGTGCCTTGCTATAAGTTTAGCAGGGAGGTACCAAAGTAATCCAGGAGTGGATCACTGGACAGCGGTCAAGAACATCCTGAAATACCTGAAAAGGACTAAGGATATGTTTCTCGTATATGGAGGTGACAAAGAGCTCGCCGTAAGGGGTTACGTTGATGCAAGCTTTGACACTGATCCGGACGATTCTAAATCGCAAACCGGATACGTGTTTACTTTAAACGGTGGAGCTGTCAGTTGGTGCAGTTCTAAACAAAGCGTCGTAGCGGGATCTACATGTGAAGCGGAGTACATAGCTGCTTCGGAAGCAGCGAACGAAGGAGTCTGGATGAAGGAGTTCATATCCGATCTAGGTGTCATACCTAGTGCATCGGGTCCAATGAAAATCTTTTGTGACAATACTGGTGCAATTGCTTTGGCAAAGGAATCCAGATTTCACAAAAGGACCAAACACATCAAGAGACGCTTCAACTCCATCCGGGATCTAGTCCAGGTGGGAGACATAGAGATTTGCAAGATACATACGGATCTGAATGTTGCAGACCCGTTGACTAAGCCTCTTCCACGAGCAAAACATGATCAGCACCAAGGCTCCATGGGTGTTAGAATCATTACTGTGTAATCTAGATTATTGACTCTAGTGCAAGTGGGAGACTGAAGGAAATATGCCCTAGAGGCAATAATAAAGTTATTATTTATTTCCTTATATCATGATAAATGTTTATTATTCATGCTAGAATTGTATTAACCGGAAACATAATACATGTGTGAATACATAGACAAACAGAGTGCCACTAGTATGCCTCTACTTGACTAGCTCGTTAATCAAAGATGGTTATGTTTCCAAACCATGAACAAAGAGTTGTTATTTGATTAACGTGGTCACATCATTAGTTGAATGATCTGATTGACATGACCCATTTCATTAGCTTAGCACCCGATCGTTTAGTATGTTGCTATTGCTTTCTTCATGACTTATACATGTTCCTATGACTATGAGATTATGCAACTCCCGTTTGCCGGAGGAACACTTTGGGTACTACCAAACGTCACAACGTAACTGGGTGATTATAAAGGAGTACTACAGGTGTCTCCAATGGTAGATGTTGGGTTGGCGTATTTCGAGATTAGGGTTTGTCACTCCGATTGTCGGAGAGGTATCTCTGGGCCCTCTCGGTAATACACATCACATAAGCCTTGCAAGCATTATAACTAAGATGTTAGTTGTGAGATGATGTATTACGGAACGAGTAAAGAGACTTGCCAGTAACGAGATTGAACTAGGTATTGGATACCGACGATCGAATCTCGGGCAAGTAACATACCGATGACAAAGGGAACAACGTATGTTGTTATGCGGTCTGACCGATAAAGATCTTCGTAGAATATGTAGGAGCCAATATGGGCATCCAGGTCCCGCTATTGGTTATTGACCGGAGACGTGTCTCGGTCATGTCTACATTGTTCTCGAACCGTAGGGTCCGCACGCTTAACGTTACGATGACAGTTATTATGAGTTTATGCATTTTGATGTACCGAAGGTTGTTCGGAGTCCCGGATGTGATCACGGACATGACGAGGAGTCTCGAAATGGTCGAGACATAAAGATTGATATATTGGAAGCCTATGTTTGGACATCGGAAGTGTTCCGGGTGAAATCGGGAATTTTACCGGAGTACCGGGAGGTTACCGGAACCCCCCGGGAACCAAATGGGCCTTATTGGGCCTTAGTGGAAAGGTGAAAGGGGCAGCCCAAGGTGGGCTGCGCGCCACCCCCCTCCCCTAGTCCTATTAGGACTAGGAGAGGTGGCCGGCCACCTCTCTCCCTCTCTTTCCACTTGGGAGTCCTATTAGGAATAGGATTAGGGGGGGGAGTCCTACTCCCGGTAGGAGTAGGACTCCTCCTGCGCCTCCTAGCTTGGCCGGCCAGCCCTCCCCCTCTCAACCTTTATATACGGGGGCAGGGGGCACCTCCAGACACACAAGTTGATCCTTGAGATCGTTCCTTAGCCGTGTGCGGTGCCCCCTGCCACCAAATTCCACCTCGATCATACTGTTGTAGTGCTTAGGCGAAGCCCTGCGTCGGTAGTACATCAAGATCGTCACCACGCCGTCGTGCTGACGGAACTCTTCCTCGACGCTTTGCTGGATCGAAGCCCGAGGATCGTCATCGAGCTAAACGTGTGCTAAGAACTCGGAGGTGCCGGAGTAACGGTGCTTGGATCAGTCGGATCGGGAAGAAGACGTACGACTACTTCCTCTATGTTGTGTGATCGCTTCCGCAGTCGGTCTGCGTTGGTACGTAGACAACACTCTCCCCCTCGTTGCTATGCATCACCATGATCTTGCGTGTGCGTAGGAAATTTTTTGAAATTACTACGTTCCCCAACAGCTCCTCCATCACCACCACGCCGTTGTGCTGATGCTGGATGGAGTCTTCCTCAACCTCTCCCTCTCTCCTTGCTGGATCAAGGCATGGGAGACGTCATCGGGCTGTACGTGTGTTGAACGCGGAGGTGCCGTCCGTTCGGCACTAGGATCTCCGGTGATTTGGATCACGATGAGTACGACTCCTTCAACCCCGTTCTCTTGAACGCTTCCGCTTAGCGATCTACAAGGGTATGTAGATGCACTCTCCTTCCCCTCGTTGCTAGTCTCTCCATAGATAGATCTTGGTGACACGTAGGAAAATTTTGAATTTCTGCTACATTCCCCAACAATAGTGACTCAAACTAGATATCTGATGCTGATGAGATTAAGGCCACAAATGGTTATATTTTTACACTTGATGGTGGCATTGTTTCTTGGAAGTCTTGCAAGTAGACCATCTTAACGAGGTCAACTATGGAAGCAGAACTCACATCATTAGACACTGCCACTGTTGAAGCAGAGTGGCTTCGTGAGCTCTTGATGGACTTACCTATGGTTGAAAAACCAATACCCCCTATCCTGATGAACTGTGATAATCAAACTGTGATCGTCAAGATAAACAGTTTTAAGGACAATATGAAGTCCTCAAGGCATGTGAAGAGGAGACTGGAATCTGTTAGAAAATTAAGAAACTCCGGAGTTATTACGTTGGATTATATCCAAACGTTGAAAAATTTGGCAGATCCCTTCACAAAGGGTCTATCACGTAATGTGATAGATAATGCATCGATGGAGATGGGTCTGAGACCCACCGCATGAGTTGTCCATAGTGGTAACCCACTCTATGTGATCGGAGATCCGGTGAAGTAGAAGTGAGAGACAAGTTGTTGGTCAGCTGGGAGGAGAGTATCCCTATATTACCTATCCTACTCCATGAAGATGCAATACTCTCCTGATCTGCATGGCAGGTTGATACTTATCTTAATGTGTTCCAAGTGGCTTATTCGGGTAAGCAGAGATGTTGTACTGCAGAACATCTTCTGAGGAACACACCTATATGAATTTGACTGTTAATGTCGCAGTCTGTGAGAATTGGGTGTTCTCTAATAAATTCATGAAAAGGCCCTGTAGTATGACGTATACGCTCCACCCGCGGGGAAGCCTTGCGGCAGCCCGGTATCGGTCAAGAATTTGTGTGAAACTAGTCTCGCAGAAAACTTGTAGTTCAAGGTATAGTCCACTATTCAAGTTGTGATCTAGTGTAGCATAAATCTCTAAGTGGAAGTTCAACTTCACAGTCTTCACTAAGCACCGGTATATAAACAATGTTTTGAAACTAAATGATGAGATGTGCCAATGAGACTTTATGGGAAATTGTTGGAATGTTGCTAGTAGGCCTTTGGCCCAAAGCCCAACTAAAATTCTGAAATTCTCTTGGCCCATTCATGCACATATATGAGTGGAGTGAGTGAGACTAAAGTTTAGTCCCACCTCGGAAGTTGAGATAGAGTTGCACCTCTTTATAAGGTGAGCTCTTCTACCACTTGTATGAGCATGAGAAGAGGAGACCTACACGCGCGCTCCTCCTCCTCGCTCGCCTCGCCTCGCCACGCCACGCCACGCCACGCGAGATTGAGCCGAGCCGAGCCGAGGACAGAGCTATGCACGTTGTCTATATTTTGCTGCTAATTAATGGACGTGTTAATTACTGAACCGTTTCCGATTCCTTTGGATCGTGACGACTCGGATGTGGGGTTTACTCCCACGACCTACCCGGTCCGCACTATATAGTTAGGCAGACGTCTACCCTAGCCGCCGCCGCTTCGTATGGTTTCTCACCACCATTTCAGATCATTGCGCCGCCAAGCAAGTCCTCTCCATCCCTCCTTTCGGCGTGCACCGGGAGAAGGGACAGCAGGCCTCCGGAACCCCGTCTCTAGTAGGTTTTTGGGGAGCGCACTCACGCGACTGTTGGCAGCGACGACTTCGCGAACGACGACTTCTTCCCCGACCTCGGCAACCTCATCCTCGACGACATGGGCGACAACGTCAACGCCGGCGATGCTGCTCCCGCTGCATCGTATGTGATTCTATCCTTCCTGTTCGAGATCGTGGTAGAATTCATGTTTCTAGTATGTGCCCTAGTTGTGATCTGTTCATATACTATGCCAGTTCGCATGATTAGTTTAATCTCTGCTATTGTTGTCATGATCTATTTCCTATTTATTCGGATTAAATCTCATAGTAATTTGCTCATTTTTCCAATAGTATCAAGTCACATTTTAGTATTAGATACATCCGTATCTAGACTAATCTAAAACAACAATTTTGGAACGGAGAGAGTATATTGCAGCACGCTGCATAGCAACCACGAACCGATTGGCAAGTTTATGGAAAATATCTGCACGGTTGCATAAATATCATGCATATCGAAAGCAACAGACACATTTTATGAAGAGAGCTCCTTAAGATAAATGAAGATGAACTAGTGCATCACCAACATACACACCATGCCCCGCCATGAAAGGCACATTGACAAGGACAAATATCGGCGTAACTGCACAGATCTGGAAAACATCACTCCCACTGCGACGCATACAACTTTGGACTTTGGAGGCTACGATCCTAGAAGGAAATTTATCACTCTAGCTAGCTTGTTAACTTCAGATTCATGAGACGCAACCTGCAAATAGGGCAAAAACGAAAATAGAGATGTCAGTACTTTTTTTTCCGAACCATGTTTTCTCTTACGATCTACTTCCTCCATCCGGAAATAACTATCGCTCAACAGATTTATCTAGACGTATTTCAATGTTAGATACACACGTTTGAGCGACAGTTATTCTACTGCTAGATACATCCGTTTGAGCGGCAGTTATTTCCGGACGGATGAAGTAGATGTGTATAATCTTGATGCAACGATATGAGTGGGTCAAAACCCTGTTTGTTGAAATTATTTTGGATGGAGAAACAAATCTACATGCAAATTGTAAGAGACACATCATGTTATGGTACTATATATGCAGAGGCATGCATGATATAGGTTCTTCTTTTTATTGTTGCAAAAAGCATGTTGTACGTTCTAGAGCTTGAATGAGGAAATGAACCTACCGTGACACCCCTATTTGTGAAGTTTAGCCCATGACTATATTTTTTTTAGGGAGCCCATGACTATACTATGGTGGAAAAGGTAAACGGAACAAGTCATGCGCGAGCAGACGCTCACCATTGTACTGAACGTCACGTGCAACGAGTACAGCTGTGTGGATGAGAGACGTGTTGACGTTCTTTGCGGCGGAGTTGTATGACCGGCGTGCTTGCTGCGGAAGGAAAGAATGATCGTAGCCATAAATCGACCAACCTGCGTCATTTAGCGTCGCGGGCTGCAGGCCGGGAGGGTCCCCGGCGGTTGGACTCCACGGCGCTGTCAGGGAGGGGCCGATCCAGCGGGAGCTGGCCGCGGCCGCCGGCGGGCGGCGGACCCCGGTGGCAGAGCCTGCGCGACGCCCGCCGCTCCTCGCTGACGCCGGCCGCGCCCACGAGCACCTCCTGGACGAAGGAGCGCTCCACGCCGTCGAGGAACGCCGCGTGCCGCTCCTCCGTCCACCCCTCGCCGCGCGCCAGCACCGCCAGATGATCGTCCATCCGATCCACGGCCACGCACGGCCCGAGGGTAGCGGAGGACGTACGCAGGCCCGCTCTCCTCGACGACGGCCGAGGGCGAACGTTATATGGGGCCAGACGAAATAAATATCTAGCCAGCCGACAAGGCCGTATGTAAACGCGCGGCGTGCGTATACTCGTCACAAACTTATACCAGCACTGATCCTGCTTGTCACTAGCAGTACGTATTCGCTAGGTATATCTAATGGCCGTGTCAAGGCGTATCATACCAGCATGGCGAGGCTGGGCTGGCGGGCCAGGAGGAATGTGACGTGCGGCGTGTCGCATGCACCGTTGAGGGCTTGAGGCCTTATCTCCTGCAGATATTTTGTCTGCGTGACGCGACACGCGAGTGAGTGTTACGGGCGGGCGGCTACGCAGCAAAGTCCTTGGGGACAAAAAGTGTGCCGCGCTTTAAACAAAAGTTCTGCGCTTTTCCTGATCCACTCCACTGCATATGCCGTGTTCAAAACGGCGCGAGAAATATCTTGAGCAAACTAGTACGTATATGGAACCCCCAAAAAACGATATGGAACCCTAAGTTTAAGAAAACTTATGTCGAAATTTATAAGTTTTCTTTCGTTGCATAATCGCAACTTTTGCGCTAATAATTGTCACCTCATCCAAATTATCCATATACCGCAAAAACTGACCAACAACCATGGATGTAGGAGGAACAAGACGTCGGTATTCATAGACTTGGATGCATTTTTCAGCTTCTGTAAGGGTGTTTTGTTAAGGCATGTGCTACTTAACATATGGCCTTTGAACTTTTCGCAAATATTTTGGATGAAAATTCAAAGTTCCGCCCACATGTTGACCAAATTTTGACTGTAATTCAAAGTTTCCAAAATTATTTTAATCAATTCTAGAAAACAATAAATTTTAGAAAATTTTAAACAATGGATATTCTGGAAAAGTTTTGGCTCAACTGGATAAGGAGTTTGAGAGATAATTATTCTAAAGTTTGTGGTTGGCCCAATTATGGAAAAGTTGTAACTCTCCAAATAAATGAGAAAATATAGAAAATCATAAATAGTTCATGGACCCCAATAATGCCCGGATGTTTGGGATTTGGCTATGGCAAATCGAATGTTTTCAATGACTATTTTAGTGACTCGAGGATGGCAATTTTAGTTGGCAAGCATGACAACACCGTGCTCAGTGTTTTTTTTTCCTAGAAAATTGCCCTACGTGTCAACTAAACTTGTCATTCTCGCGTCACAAAAATTGCCATCCAAACATTCGATTTGCCATGGTCAAATCCCGAACGTTCTAGCAAGTGACCAGGTCAGATAAATCAAGGAGATCAAACATGAATTCTTGACATGGTTTCACTAATGGGCATTTACAAGATTACAACGCTATGGTATTGTGTAACAAACAATTTTAGCTGATATACACCACAATGTGTAACTTCAATACACAATGACTACCATGACCATATAAAAATACACAAATTAACATGAATCATACTTCCTTTGTTATATTAGCTAGGGCGCTCAAATTCACAATCAGGAGTTTATCATGGATAAGTACCATTGTCGTGACATGAGTCGCCTGTCAAATACTTGGATTTTGGAGATTTATACTTCTTCACTACCACTGCTGCTGCTGTTTTTCCGCACATTCAACTTGCACAAAGGGCAAGTTGCATTGATGTGAAGCCACTTGTCAATGCAAGCGCAGTGGAAATGGTGGCCACAAGGGAGTTCACGCAGCTCTGCGCCATCATCATACACTGAAAGGCAGATGCAGCACTCCTGCATCGACCAAGCAGATGATGAATCATTTAAAAATAAAGTTAGTATATGAGCTCATAGAAAAGCAGAAGCAATGCACAGATAAAGCACTTAAGCTGAAACAGGACCAACAGGCTCAGGATGATGGTGCTAAAAGAAATGCATTTGAGCTAAAGAGCTGATAATTCATTAATCTGGTTTCTAGTACAACAAAAAACCATTCGGAACAAAGTAATTTCGACGCTAAAACCTATGTGTATGTGCAAGGATTTGTTACGTGCACAAAGAAAAGCAATCGCTACAAAGACTATAAACATGTTTTGTCAAAATGCACAAGTCAATTAATAGTAAGCACACGTTCATTTGTTTATGACTAGATAATTGCCCGTGCGTTGCAATTGGACCACAAATATTTAGTACACGGTCACCGTGATTTACCTTCTATTTTATTAGCAACGTGACTTCGTACCAAAAAAGTATTTTGACTGCCAACTGAATCAGTACTTATTGACTCACCAAAGATAACATGATTTTATTTGGTGAGCCAATAAGACGTGCAGAAGTTGAGGCGGTTTTCAAGAAAAAACAGCAAAACCGAGAACGGAGGTGGAGCAGGAAGGGAGGACGAAAAAAACGACGTAAGACGGAAACTTGCATATTTTTAAGTAGGAAGAGAATCAGTACTTGTTGGCTTGCCAAAGAAAACATGGGTTTATTTGGTAAGCCAATAAGACGTGGGGCAGTTGAGGTGGTTTTACTTCGGCAAAACCGAAAACGGAAGTGTGGTGGGGAGGCAGCACGAAAGAAACGAATGTAAGACAAGACCTTGCGTATATTTTTATTTCTTTATGATTTCTGACATCAAATTTAGACTCAGATACCATGTTAATGGGATAAATCAGTTCCACAGTTCAAGTGGGCCCACCACACTACAGCTTGAAATTCCTCTCCATCTGGATATTTGCAGTGAGGATTCACAGCAGAACACCTTTTTGCATTTCCCAATATTTACAGGGAAATATTTCGTAGTTTTGTAGCTAAGCTGCCCATGACCATGAAAAACTGTGATATACACCCTCCTTTTGGTCTTGTCTTCAGTCAAACTGTTCTAAGTTTGACCAACTCTATAGAAAAAAGTATCAACATATACAATACCAAATAAATTTTATACTGAAAAAAAAATCCTGATAGATCTCGTGATACTGATTTGGTAGTGTAGATGTGAATATTTTTTCTACAAACTTGGTCAAACTTAAAACAATTTGACTTAAGAGAAGACTGAGTAGCTTTGTATAGACGAAAGGAGGGAGTACCAAATATTTTTTCTACCAAGTTCCATACATGTAAATGTATCATATAAAATTACGGAGTAAGTTGGTATAATAAAGTAGGTTCACATAAGCAGGAACCAGTTTGGCAAATAAATTTATACATTTCAAGGACAAAATGCGGCGAACTTACTGCATCTTCAGCTGCAAGTACTTTCTCAATAGGTTGGTTAGTACCACACTCTATCATTATTCCACCAGAAGATTCAGTTGTGGTGAGAGATTGCTTTTCAGGCTCTTCCATCCTCCGAAATTTGTATTTCGGAATTTGGCGAATGTCATCTTCGGAAGCTCCCTCCTAGTATAAACAGATTGTGAAAAAAAGTGTATCCGTCTACTCGATGAAAAAGGTTTATGCTTTATTTTTGTGTAGGCAGACTATACAAATGTAATGCAAGCCCAAAAAGTATTAAGAGAAGCTAGGAAACAGAACTATCAGTCTGCAATTAAACAATATCAATATAAGTTCAGAAGACATTTATCAGGGAACTAGTACCCATATGCCAACCAGACTCAGTTGAGACAGGTGGCACACCTGCACTTCCACTTATCATTGGGATTCATCAACAGGATTCAGAAGTGGGCAACAGTTGGACAACAATAACAAAAACTATTCATAAGACATACCAACACAACAGAAACCACTTTAACATTTCAATTTCCTGATTCAAAAGACAGCTCTGGTTTTAACAATTTGCCAACATCTATAACTTGTAAAGTAGCTGAGTAAGACTTGGTCGGCTAAATCAGACCATAAATATAGCTTACACTATTTAATCTAATTACACGGCACTTTTGAAATGCTAGACCACGTGTTCCGTGTATATGGCCAATAACAATTAACAATGCCTAACCAGTTGACTTTTAGAACAAATTGTGCATTGGCTGGTTACTGGTATAGTCATGACTAGGTATAGTGTTATGAGAACCACCAGCATAAGAATACACGAGAACAAATAGTGAAACTAGCATATGTTGGCACCAGATAAACTGTAACTTAACGGGCATTTATAAAACACACACTTGAGAAGCCATACCTGATCTGATACTGCATATAAAATTGCTATGATACAAGGGAGGCAGCAACAAACAGCAATACCAATGATGCAAGCCAGAGCAACACAAAAGACGACAAAGAAAACATCAAATGCCAGAAATACGATGCAAAGCCTGCAGGAAGTTGTAAGGAAATATGTTCATAGTGTCAAACAAATAAAATGAAAATCCATACAAAAAGGTCCAAGCATATCTTATCAAACTATATGTACCAGTAGAGCTGAGGTGCATCATGGGTAAGAACTTGTCCACCAGCAGATACCCAGTAAAATCCAATTATCCACCATATAAAGGAGAACATTGTATTAGCAGATTCCAGATGTTTTGCTACACTGCAATGGTACATATAACTCCAATCAGGAAATAAGACATGGTGGAAATTAACATATTGCAAAGAATACACAAAACTCTAATGTAAGGGCAGCAAAACAAGAAGAAAAGTGTGAAATGAATTCAACACCAAACTACAGTTACTTAATTGAAATGAAGAAAGTGAACACTGGTAAAATATAATTGCAAGGAAACTTGCATACAAGCATAGGAGGTAAAAGCACAAATTCATATTGTCAATGAAAATAGAAATGCCTAACCACCAGGCTGGTGCTTATATAACCAGAGATGCAGAATAGAACAATTACAGACATATTTCTCCAAGAAGTCGTATACAGCCTTACATCATAATACAAATCAACGTGTTAGTTGTCTGTCCAAACCACATATATGGATAAAATTGTTCAAGATTTAGGATGGTATGGGGAACTTCTAATAACACTAGTATTTGATATTCACAGGAAAATGCATGTGTTCAAATTTTGTGTTCCGTAATAGGCTCACACCCAGATAAACCGGCATAACTCAGCATGCATTAGCAAAAGCAAGGTGGACGAAGACCAATATAATGAAGATTGCCAAAAATGAAGGGAACACAGGAAACAACTGGAGTTGTCTAATCCAATTAGCTTCACAGCTAAAGTAACTCGATTTCAACAATTAGCTTCACAGCTTCAAATACTCAGTTTGTCAGGAAATAACAGAGTAACGACAAATAAATATACCACATAATTAATTCTACCTCCATAATATTCCTATATGGTACTCCCTATTATGTTCCGCTCAGAATGAAAGTACACCCACGCAGGGAACAAGTCAAGGAAAGAACATTAGGATACAGCTAGTCATGAACTCCTAGTACAAATTTATAGGGAACAGAGGAACATAATTGTGCTTAAGTTAAAGGACAGCAATGGTATTCACAAAATTACCTGACGAAGTCGCCAGTGCGTCCATGGGGACCGCTCTCTCCGGCGTCGTCTATGGACGAGGATGATCCATCAGTGCCCCTCTCCTCGTCGGCGGCCGTAGAGGACCCGCCACGCTGGCCGTGACGCACACGATACTCCATGGCAACACAGACCATGTGCAGGACGCACTGAACGGCATACCCGGCTACCCAAATACGGAGCGGCACAGACGGGCTTTCGTCGCCGCTGAGCACGAGCACGACGGCGGTGGTGAGGATGAAGGCGAGGTTCCAGAGGAGGTCGAGTGCCACGACAGGGCGGGAGTACGCCCAGTCGGCCTGGCGCTCCTCTAGCTGCTCCGCCGCAGTCTCCCGCACGAGCAGGGACGGCTCCCGCATCGCCCGCCGACCGCCCTGCCGCAGCAGCCGCGCCGTCCCACGGAGCGATGGCCGGCGCAGCGCGCCACGGCGCCGCCCACCGCCGCCGAGCAGCGGCGCTGAGTCAAGGAGCTCGTCGCCGCGAGGACTCGGGGATCGTGGGGTCGCCATCGCAGGAACCCTGGCGAAATGGGGAGGAGGTGTGTGCGTCTTTGTTACCTTCTCCCCTGCGGAAATGGGAGAAGACTCGGGTTTTCCTTCCAAGGGGACTACGGCGCGTGATTCATTTCTTTCTTTCTTTCTTGAGCACCAAGTACTAGTAGTTTTTTTTAGCACTAAAACTTTATTCCTCACATAACTGTCATATCCTTGTCCAATTAGCAAAGATTTTGGTTCGAAATGCTTTCATTTAATTAATCAGCCCCACCTTTTTCTATGCTCTGATCTCTGAGCCCTTATTTAGCTTGGGTATCCCTTTAAATTAAATTTCTATTTTCAAAAACGGGTTTTAGCATTGATAGTTTGATACCAAACCGTGGGTGGATTTCCCCTTTTCAAGAACACATTCCAGGTAGACTTTTTTTTAATACGATTTAGGTTTTTTATGTGATTTTAGGTGGACTTTGAAATTGGGCTCTTTGGAGATATAGAGAGAGAGAGAGAGAGAGAGAGAGAGAGACTAGGCTAGTTTTAGCAGATCACATGTAATTCTAGTGTTCTGGCAAAAAATAACAAGCAACTTAAGTGAAGGGATGTCAAAAAAATGGAACCCCACTCTTCATATAGTGGACCCGTGTTGCTTCCTTGAGGGTCATTCGGGAGGCAACCCAAACCAGTGAGAATGTCCCCAGGAAAAACTCGTGCAATTGATGACGGCGGGGTCCTTTCTATTAGTAGTGGTGGAGTGTGGCGTTGCATTGCGATGATGGTTGGGTCGTGATGGGTGTCACATACCGGATTTAAAATTTCAAATCGGGTATATTAAAAAATTCACAGGGAATTATATTTCTTGCAGAAAATTGTTGCTTGTTTGCCTCTAGCTGGAAAATTGCATAGAAATTGCCTAGGATATGCTTGTTGATTGATTATGTTGCCTTGTGTGATGCACCTAGAGAGTCAAAGGCCCTATGCCAACTTTCAAACCCTTGTTTGAAACTTGGAAAAACAGAATAAACCTCAAAAGTTTTGGGGAATAATTTTGAAATCCCAAATAGGGCGACCAATTAAAATGTTTATTTTGGGCATAAGGCTATCCCTAATAAGTCATTCAAGCCCTAATGAATTTTCCCTAAATGGTTGAAATGGATTGGTTTGGAATCAATTCAAAAATCAAAGGAAATGTTATTAAAAGGGACTTTGCATTCTTTTGGCAAGAAAGTGAATTTCATAAGTCCAACAAGCCGCCCGTCGGCGACCCCACCTACTCCGTCACTAACCTAACCACCTCTGGCGGGATTTGGCGAGGCTAGAGCTCCTCTTGACCCGCCATTGCCACCGCTGCAGTCTAGGACACCGTGCACATCCACTAGACATCGCCGCCTTGACTAGAGCGTCGATCCCGACGAAGGTCGAGCCCCACCGCTGCTTCACCATTGATAGCGATGAGGTGAGCACACGCCTGAGCCACACACCATGTCCTCGATCATAGGAGCTCATTTTTGTTGTGTGCATCCTCACCCGAGAGCTCCACCGCCTCGGTCACCTTCGGCGAGCCTCCCTGAGGCCGTCTCCATCGTCCCTAGCCGCGGCCAGCACCACCATCGTCAGCCGCGTCCACCTGTGTCCTTTGTTGCCGCCGGCGACCACGGGAATGACCGGAGCGTCCACTCCCGAAGCCTGCGCCGCCGTACTCGCATTTTCTCGCAAGACCCCGGTGAAATTCTGGTGACCTAGTGTCACCCCTCGGTGAGGATCTAATCTCGTCCATTGACCTCAATCCAGTGGCTTACGTGCACACACTTAAATCCAAACAGTATCGACTAAGCACACACTACCATGCCACCAACTTTATTCGAAACATTATTCACTCGTTATGTTAATTAAAAAATAGTTTTGCAGAAAACCCCCTAGATGTTAAAACTATCATAACTCTTTATCCATAAATCCAAATTTAGTGATTCTTTTTTTTGCAAAATGACCCTTAGAAAATGCAATTTCACCTGGACTAATAAAATTTAGAATTTGAATAGTTTCAAATTCAAATAGAACAAGTTTAAATTTGAGTAGGGCATAACTTGCATTTTAGAAATCCTATTTAGTTGATTCTTTTTGCAGAATAAACCTAGTAACATATAGTTCCAACTTAGCTCACTCTAGTTTAATATTATATAATTTAATATTTTAATTTTAATATAGTTTAAGTAGTAGCTATAATTCAAATAGTATTGAACCCAAAACTAGTTTAATCTTGAAACAAAAATGTTTGTTAGAATAATTATTTTGCAACTAAGTTCGGAAACTTAAAATGAAATGTAGTAAATATTTTGGGGATTATTATTTGACTTTAGGGAATTTAATTTGAATTAAATTCAAACTTAGATTGGAACTAACTTCGAAACCATAGGTTTAATTTGAATAAAACTTTTGCAATATGATTTAGTAATTTGAATTGAACCTAGTAATTTTTTGGGGTATAATTGACTTTAGGGAATTAATTTAAATCGAATTTAGTCAGACTTAAATAATTTTTGAAAAACTAATTGAACTTAGCAAATGAATTTGGATTTAAACTTGACTTTAGTTTAAACTTGATTCTAAATAAATAAAGTTTAGTAATTATATCGAATTGTTTTGACTTAGGGAAGACAATAAATATATTTGAGTTGTGAACTGACTTAGTCAATTATGAAATCATTCACAATCCAATTTATGGTAAACTCAAACTTAAGGAAATCAAATCAAATTGTGAACTCAATTCAACTTGAATTCAAATGAGATGAACCCTAATTTAAATCCAAATTGAAATTGGAAGCCATGCCAAGTTATTATTTTTAGACCTTAGTCTATCCAAGCTCATGAAAGGTTGATGATGACCCACAAGTATAGGGGGTCAATCATAGTCCTTTCAATAAGTAAGAGTGTCGACCACAACAAGGAGCAAAAGGAAATGACAAGCGGTTTTCAGAAAGGTATTTTCTGCAAGCACTGAAATTGTCGGTAATAAATAGTTTAATAGCAAGATAATTTGTAACGAGCAATAAGTAGTAACGGTAACAAAAGTGCAGCAAGGTAGCTCAATCCTTTTTGTAGCAAAGGATAGGATGGACCGGTCTCTTATAATAAGCAAAGTGTTCTTGAGGACACAAGGGAATTTTATCTAGTCACTTTCATCATGTCTGTTTGATTCACGTTCACTACTTTGATAATTTGATATGTTGGTGGACCGGTACTTGGGTGCTATTCTTACTTGAACAAACCTTCCACTTATGATTAACCCCTCTCGCAAGCATCCGCAACTAAGAAAGGAGAATTAAGATAAATCTAACCACAACATTAAGCATATGGATCAAAACCAGCCCCTTACAGAATAGCGCATAAACTAGGGTTTAAGCTTCTATCACTCTAGCAACCCATCATCTAATTACTAATCCACAATGCATTCCCTTAGGCCCAAAAATGGTGAAGTGTCATGTAGTCGGCGTTCACATAACATCACTAAGGGAAACAACAACATACATATCATCAAAATATCGAACGAATGCCAAATTCACATGATTAATATGACAAGACTTCTCCCATGTCCTCAAGAACAAAAGTAACTAGTCACAAATCATATTCATGTCCAAGATCAGAGGGGTATTGACTAGCATAATGGATCTGAACATATAATCTTCCACCAAATAAACCAACTAGCATCAACTACAAGATGCAATCAACACTACTAGCAACCCACAGGTTCCAATATGAGGTTTTCATAGAAAGATTGAATACAAGAGATGAACTAGGGTTTGAGATGTGTAGGATCGAAAGTATGTCTAGAGGGGGTGATTAGACTACTTGACCAAAAAAAACTATCATTTTCCCAATTTTAGTTGTGGGCAGATTTTAGCAATTATGACAAGTCAAGTAACACCCTACACATGCAAGTCTAAGGGTATAGCAGCGAAATGTAAAACATTGCACATGTAAGTAAAGGGAAGGGTTTGGAGAAGGCAAACACAATGGAGACACAAAGGTTTTTGGCATGGTTCCGATAGGTGGTGCTATCGTACATCCACGTTGATGGAGACTTCAACCCACGAAGAGTAACGGTTGTGCAAGTCCACAGAGGGCTCCACCCACGAAGGGTCCATGAAGAAGAAACCTTGTCTATCCCACCATGGTCATCGCCCATGAAGGACTTGCCTTATTCGGGTAGATCTTCATGAAGTAGGTGATCTCCTTGCCCTAACAAACTTCTTGGTTCAACTCCACATCGTGTCAGAGGCTCCCAAGTGACACCTAACCAATCTAGGAGTCACCACTCTTCAAAAGGTAATAGACGATGTGTTGATGGATGAACTCCTTGGTCTTGTGCTTCAAATGATAATCTCCCCAACACTTAACTCTCTCTCTCATAGATTTCGCTATGGTGGAAGACGGATTTGAGTGGAAAGCAACTTGGGGAAGGCTAGAAATCAAGGTTCAAATGGTAGGAATGGAATCTCTTGATCTCAACACATGAGAAGGTGGTTCTCTCTCATAAAATGAGTGGTGGAAGTGTAGGCACATTCTGATGGCTCTCCTCAATGAGGAAGAAGGGGTGGAGGGTGATACGTCTCCAACGTATCTATAATTTTTTATTGTTCCATGCTATTATATTATCTGTTTTGGATGTTTAATGGGCTTTATTATGCTATTTTATATTATTTTTGGGACTAACCTATTAACCGAAGGCCCAGTGCCAGTGCCAGTTTTTGTTTTGTGTGTGCCTATGTTAGAGTTTCGCAGAAAAGGAATACCAAACGGAATGAAACCTTCGCGATGATCTTTCTTGGACCGAAAGCAATCCAGAAGACTTGGAGTTGAAGTCTGGAACTTCATGAGGCGGCCATGAGGCAGGAGGGCGCGCCCAGGGGGGTAGGCGTGCCCCCACCCTTGTGGGCCCCACGTAGCTCCGCCGACGTACTTCTTTCGCCTATATATACTGTTATACCCTAGAAACATTAGGGGGAGCCACGAAACCACTTTTCCACCGCCGCAACCTTCTATACCCATGAGATCCCATCTTGGGGCCTTTTCTGGCGATCTGCCGGAGGGGAATCGATCTCGGAGGGCTTCTACATCAACACCATAGCCTCTCCGATGAAGCATGAGTAGTTTACCACAAACCTTCGGGTCCATAGTTATTAGCTAGATAGCTTCTTCTCTCTCTTTGATCTTCAATACAAAGTTCTCCTTGATGTTCTTGGAGATCTATTCGATGTAATACTCTTTTGCGGTGTGTTTGCCGAGATCCGATGAATTGTGGATTTCTGAACTTGATTATCTATGAATATTATTTGGTTTTTCTATGAATTCTTATATGCATGATTTGATATCTTTGCAAGTCTCTTCGAATTATCGGTTTAGTTTGGCCTACTAGATTGATCTTTCTTGCAATGGGAGAAGTGCTTAGCTTTGGGTTCAATCTTGCGGTGTCCTTTCCTAGTGATAGTAGGGGCAGCAAGGCATGTATTGTATTGTGGCGATCGAGGATAAAAAGATGGGGTTTATATCATATTGTTTGAGTTTATCCCTCTACATCTTGTCATCTTGCTTAATGTGTTACTCTATTCTTATTAACTTAATACTCTAGATGCATGATCGATAGCGGTCGATGTGTGGAGTCATAGTAGTAGATGCAGAATCGTTTCGGTCTACTTGACACGACGTGATGCCTATATTCATGATCATTTCCTTAGATATCTTCATAACTATGCGCTTTTCTATCAATTGCTCGGCAGTAATTTTTTCACCCACCATAATACATGCTATCTTGAGAGAAGCCACTAGTGAAACCTATGGCCCCCCGAGTCTCTTTCTTATTATATTGCATCTCTTTTATTTACATCGCATCTCATTTACTATTTTGCAATCTTTACTTTCCAATCTATACAACAAAATACCAAAAATATTTATCTTACTATCTTTATCAGATCTCACTTTTGCGAGTGACCGTGAAGGGATTGACAACCCCTTTACCGCGTTGGTTGCAAGGTTCTTGATTATTTGTGCAGGTACTAGGTGACTTGTGTGTGTCTCCTACTGGATTGATACCTTCGTTCTCAAAAACTGAGGGAAATACTTACGCTACTTTGCTGCATCACCCTTTCCTCTTCAAGGGAAAACCAACACATGCTCAAGAGGTAGGAAGAAGGATTTCTGGCGGCATTGCCGGGGAGATCTATGCCAAGTCAAGACATACCAAGTACCCATCATAAACTCTTCTCCCTCGCATTACATTATTTGCCATTCGCCTCTCGTTTTCCTCTTCCCCACTTCTAAAACAATTTTTGAAAACCTTTGCCTTTTATTCACCCCTCTTCCGTTCGTCTCCTTTTGCTTGCTTCTTGTGTGCTTGTGTCTTGGATTGATTGTTTGTCACGATGGCTCAAGATAATACTAAATTGTGTGACTTTTCCAATACCAACAACAATGATTTTATTAGCACTCTGATTGCTCCTACTATCGATGCTGAATCTTGTGAAATTAATACCTCTTTGTTGAATCTTGTTATGAAAGATCAATTTTTTGGCCTTCCTAGTGAAGATGCAGCTACCCATCTAAACAACTTTGTTGATTTGTGTGATATGAAAAAGAAGAAAGATGTGGATAATGATATTGTTAAATTGAAGCTATTTCCGTTTTCGCTTAGAGATCGTGCTAAAACTTGGTTCTCTTCTTTGCCTAAAAATAGTATTGATTCATGGAATAAGTGCAAAGATGCTTTTATCTCTAAGTATTTTCCTCCCGCTAAGATCATCTCTCTTAGGAACGATATTATGAATTTTAAGCAACTTGATCATGAGCATGTTGCACAAGCTTGGGAGAGGATCAAATTAATGATACGTAATTGCCCTACACATGGTTGGAATTTGTGGATGATTATACAAAAAATTTATGCCGGATTGAATTTTGCTTCTAGAAATCTTTTAGATTCGGCCGCGGGAGGCACTTTTATGGAAATCACTTTGGGAGAAGCTACTAAACTCCTAGACAATATTATGGTTAAGTTTTCTCAATGGCACACCGAAAGATCCACTAGTAAAAAAGTTCATGTAATTGAAGAGATTAATGTCTTGAGTGGAAAGATGGATGAACTTATGAAATTGTTTGCTAATAAAAGTATTTCTTCAGATCTTAATGATATGCCTTTGTCCACTTTGATTGAGAATAATAATGAATCTATGGATGTGAATTTTGTTGGTAGGAACAATTTTGGTAACAACGCGTATAGAGGAAATTTTAATTCTAGGCCGTTTCCTAGTAATTCCTATAATAATTACGGTAATTCCTACAAAAAGTCTTATGGAAATTTTAATAAGATGCCCTCTGATTTTGAGACTAGTGTTAAAGAATTTATGAATCCGCAAAAGAATTTCAATGCTTTGGTTGAAGAAAAATTGCTTAAGATTGATGAATTGGCTAGGAACGTGGATAGAATTTCTCTTGATGTTGATTCTTTGAAACTTAGATCTATTCCACCTAAGCATGACATCAATGAGTCTCTCAAAGCCATGAGAATTTCCATTGATGAGTGCAAATAAAGAACCGTTAGGATGCGTGCTAAAAAAGATTGCTTTGTGAAAGCGTGTTCTTCTAGTTTTCATGATAATAATGATGAAGATCTAAAAGTGATCGATGAAACTCCTATTAAATATATTTTTTCCAATATGAATATTAATAAATATGGGACTGGAGATGAGTCAACTTTAGTTAAAAGACGTCCCAATGATTCAGAGTTTTTAGATCTTGATGCAAACATTAATAAAAGTGGGATTGAAGAGGTCAAAACTTTACATAGCAATGAACCCACTATTTTGGATTTCAAGGAATTTAATTATGACAATTGCTCTTTGATAGATTGTATTTATTTGTTGCAATCCGTGTTAAATTCTCCTCATGCTTATAATCAAAAATAAAACTTTTACTAAACATATCGTTGATGCTTTAATGCAATCCCATGAAGAAAAGCTTGAACTAGAAGTTTATATCCCTAGAAAAATTTATGATGAGTAGGAACCTACTATTAAAATTAAGATTAAAGATTATGAATGCTATGATTTATGTGATTTGGGTGCTAGTGTTTCCACGATTCCAAAAACCTTGTGTGATGTGCTAGGTTTCCGTGAATTTGATGCTTGTTCTTTAAATTTGCATCTTGCGGATTCCACCATTAATAAACCTATGGAAAGGATCAATGATGTTCTTATTGTTGCAAATAGGAACTATGTGCCCGTAGATTTCATTGTTCTTGATATAGATTGCAATCCTACATGTCCTATTATTCTTGGTAGACCTTTCCTTAGAACGATTGGTGCAATTATTGACATGAAAGAAGGGAGTATTAGATTCCAATTTCCGTTAAGGAAAGGCATGGAACACTTTCCTAGGAAGAAAATTAAATTTCCTTATGAATCTGTTATGAGAGCCACTTATGGATTGCATACCAAATATGACAATACCTAGATCTATTCTTGTTTTTTTGCCTAGCTAGGGGCGTTAAACGATAGCGCTTGTTGGGAGGCAACCCAATTTTATTTTTGTTCTTTACTTTTTGTTCCTGTTTAGTAATAAATAATTTATCTAGCCTCTATTATGATTGTGTTTTTTATGTTTTAATTAGTGTTTGTGCTAAGTAAAGCCTTTAGGATCTTCTTGGGTGATTGTTGTTTGATCTTGCTGATAAAAATAGAAAGTGTGTGCTCACGAAAATAATTTTCATTTTTTACCAGAGAGTGATAAAATACCAATTCCAACTGCAGTAGGTCAATATACAAATTTTCCTGGTCGTCCTAATTTTTCAGAATTTTTGGAGTTACAGAAGTAGTCGAAACATCCAGATTGCTACAGACTGTTCTGTTTTGACAGATTCTGTTTTTCATGTGTTGTTTGCTTATTTTGATTAATCTATGGCTAGTATCGAGGGGTATGAACCATAGAGAAGTTGGAATATATTAGGTTTAACACCAATATAAATAAAGAATGAGTTCATTACAGTACCTTAAAGTGGTGGTTTATTTTCTTATACTAACAAAGCTCATGCGATTTTCTATTGAGTTTTGTGTTGTGAAGTTTTCAACTTTTTGGGTAAAGATTTGATGTATTTTGGAATAAGGAGTGGCAAGAGCCTAAGCTTGGGGATGCCCAAGGCCACCCAAGGTAAAATTCAAGGACAACCAAAAGCCTAAGCCTGGGGATGCCCCCGAAGGCATCCCCTCTTTCGTCTTCGTCTATCGGTAATTTTACTTGAGGCTATATTTTTATTCACCACATGATATGTGTTTTGCTTGGAGCGTCTTGTATGATTTGAGTCTTTGATTTTTAGTTTACCACAATCATCCTTGCTGTACACATCTTTTGGGAGAGACACACATGAATCGGAATTTATTAGAATACTCTATGTACTTCACTTATATCTTTTGAGCTAGATAATTTTGCTCTAGTGCTTCACTTATATTTTTTAGAGCACGGTGGTGGTTTTATTTTATAGAAATTATTGATCTCTCATGCTTCACTTATATTATTTTGAGAGTCTTTTATACCAGCATGGTAATTTGCTTTGGCTATAAAACTAGTCCTAATATGATGGGCATCCAAGATGAGTATAATAAAAAGTTTCATATAAAGTGCGTTGAATACTATGAGAAGTTTGATGCTTGATGATTGTTTTGAGACATGAGGATGGTGATATTAGAGTCATGCTAGTAAATTAATCGTGAATTTGAGAAATACTTGTGTTGAGGTTTGGAAGTCCCGTAGCATGCACGTATGGTAACCATTGTGTAACAAATTTGAAGTATGAGATATTTCTTTGATTGTCTACCTTATGAGTAGTGGTCGGGGACGAGCGATGGTCTTTTCCTACCAATCTATCCCCCTAGGAGCATGCGTGTAGTGCTTGGTTTTTGATGACTTGTAGATTTTTGCAATAAGTATGTGAGTTCTTTATGACTAATGTTCAGTCTATTGATTATACGCACTCTCACCCTTCCACCGTTGCTACACTAGTAGAAAACGGAGCTTTAAAACCGGTTTGTAAGGGCCTTTAGTGCCGGTTCCATAACCGGCACTAAAGGGTGGGCACTAAAGGCCCCCCCTTTAGTACCGGTTCGGCACGAACCAGCGCTAAAGTGCCACTACGTGGCGTTAGCTCGCGCCCTGGTATGGGGGACCTTTAGTACCGGTTGGTGTTACCAACCGGTACTAAAGGTTTTTTTTTTGAAAATTTTGGATTTTTTTATTTTTTAATTTTTCTGAATTATTTGGTGATTTAGTCTCTAATCACCTCTCTTAACTGCTCAAGTGTGGATCACTCATTCCAAATCATCTAACTTCCCGACCGGTCACCCATCCCTCTCACTACTCCAGTCCGAGCACGCTTAACTTTCGGGTTCTAGTCTCCTTCGTTTTCAAGTCTGCACTTGTTGTTTTCCTGACAATAGTAAGATGCCAATCCTATTAACCTTGAGGAGTTTAGCTTGAGCATGAAGTCACACATTTCACTGTTTGAGTTTAAAACTATTATTCTAAAAACAGTAATTATTTAGTAACACTAATATTTCTTGAATAAGTTTGACCATAGTTTGACCAGATTTGACCAAAAATCAAAAAATTGAAATACTTATTTAGTAACACTAATATTCTTGAATAATTATGTAGTAACATTAATACTTCTTGAATAAGTAGTTTGACCAGATTTAACCAATTTTTTTTTTAAAAACTGAAATTTGACCATATCTTTTTTTCCTTTTGGAATTTGAGGATTCTAAAAAATTGCAAACAGGGTGTAGGCCATCTCCATCGGATGCGGATTTTCGTGCTGAATTTTTTGATATATTATACGTTTTTTTTTCCGACATCGTATGCAAAAGTTATAGCCGTTTTACATTTTCTCTACACTTTTTGCAAAACATGTCTTAATTTAAGTTTTCAAATTTTCCTAACTAGTAGATGTAGTAATATAACAACCTCTCGAAGGATTTTATTTTTTGAAGTTTTTATCATTTTCTTTTGATTTTTTCAAAACTGAAATGGCGATACACGGGGGGGGGGGGGGGGAGTTTGAAAATTGGCCTATAGTGCCGGTTTCTGTCTTCAACCGGGACTATAGGTTAAGACTTTTTAGTGCCGGTTGGTGACACAAACCGGTACTATATGTTAGACCTTTAGTACCGGTTTGTGTCACAAATCGTCACTAAAGGGGCTCGTGGGGCCCTGGCCTGACGCCAGCCTGCCACCACCCCTTTAGTACCGGTTCGTGGCACGAACCGGTACTAAAGGTTCATTACGAACCAACAATAATGCATAGCCATTCGAACCGGCACTAATGGTCACATTAGTGCCGGCTCAAATTCAAACCGGCACTAATGTGCTTCACATTTGACCCTTTTTCTACTAGAGCCTCTCTAGTACCACACAACTTTCGCCGGTACCGTAAACCCACCATTTACCTTCCTCAAAACAACCACCATACCTACCTATTATGGCATTTTCATAGCCATTCCGAGATATATTGCCATGCAACCTTCCACCGTTCCGTTTATTATGACACGCTCCATCATTGTCATATTGCCTTGCATGATCATGTAGTTTACATCGTATTTGTGGCAAAGCCACCATTCATAATTTTTTCATACATGTCACTCTTGATTCATTGCACATCCCGGTACATTGCCGGAGGCATGCATATAGAGTCATATTTTTGTTCTAAGTATCGAGTTGTAATCTTTGAGTTGTAAATAAATAGAAGTGTGATGATCATCATTATTAGAGCATTGTCCCATGTGAAGAAACAAAAAAGAAGAGAAAATAGGCCAAATAAGCCAAACAAAAAAAGAGAGAAAAAGAGAGAAGGGACAATGCTACTATCCTTTTCCACACTTGTGCTTCAAAGTAGCACCATGATCTTCATGATAGAGAGTCTCTTATTTTGTCACTTTCATATACTAGTGGGAAATTTTCATTATAGAACTTGGCTTGTATATTCCAATGATGGGATTCCTCAAATGCCCTAGGTCTTCGTGAGCAAGCAAGTTGGATGCACACCCACTTAGTTTCTTTTGTTGAGCTTTCATACATTTATAGCTCTAGTGCATCCGTTGCATGGCAATCCCTACTCACTCACATTGATATCTATTGATGGGCATCTCCATAGCCCATTGATATGCCTAGTTGATGTAAGACCATCTTCCTCCTTTTTATCTTCTCCACAACCACCACTCTATTCCACCTATAGTGCTATGTCCATGGCTCACGCTCATGTATTGCGTGAAAGTTGAAAAAGTTTGAGAATACTAAAGTATGAAACAATTGCTTGGCTTGTCATCGGGGTTGTGCATGATTTGAATATTTTGTGTGATGAAGATGGAGCATAACCAAACTATATGATTTTGTAGGGATGAACTTTCTTTGGCCATGTTATTTTGAGAAGACATAATTACTTTGTTAGGATGCTTGAAGTATTATTATTTTTATGTCAATATTAAACTTTTGTCGTGAATCTTTCGAATCTGAACCTTCATGCCATAATAAAGAAAATTACATTGATAAATTTTTTAGGTAGCATTCCACATCAAAAATTCTGTTTTTATCATTTACCTACTCGAGGACGAGCAGGAATTAAGCTTCGGGATGCTTGATACTTCTCCAATATATCTATAATTTTTTATTGTTCCATGCTATTATATTATCTGTTTTGGATGTTTAATGGGCTTTATTATGCTCTTTTATATTATTTTTGGGACTAACCTACTAACCAGAGGCCTAGTGCCAGTTTTTGTTTTTTTTTTTGCATATTTTAGAGTTTCGCAGAAAAGGAATACCAAACAGAATCCAAACGGAATGAAACCTTTGCGATGATCTTTCTTGGACCGAAAGCAATCCAGAAGACTTGGAGTTGAAGTCTGGAACTCCATGAGGCGGCCACGAAGCAGGAGGGCGCGCCTAGGGGGTAGGCGCGCCCCACCCTTGTGGGCCCCACGTAGCTCCGCCGACGTACTTCTTTCGCCTATATATACTCTTATACCCTAGAAACATCAGGGGGAGCCACAAAACCACTTTTCCACCGCCGCAACCTTATGTACCCGTGAGATCCCATCTTGGGGCCTTTTCCGGCGATCTGCCGGAGGGGAATCGATCACGGAGGGCTTCTACATCAACACCATAGCCTCTCCGATGAAGCGTGAGTAGTTTACTATAGACCTTCAGGTCCATAGTTATTAGCTAGATGGCTTCTTCTCTCTCTTTGATCTTCAATACAAAGTTCTCCTCGATGTTCTTGGATATCTATTCGATGTAATACTCTTTTGCGATGTGTTTGCTGAGATCCGATGAATTGTGGATTTATGAACTTGATTATCTATGAATATTATTTGGTTCTTCTCTGAATTCTTATATGCATGATTTGATATCTTTGCAAGTCTCTTTGAATTATCGGTTTAGTTTGGCCTACTAGATTGATCTTTCTTGCAATGGGAGAAGTGCTTAGCTTTGGGTTCAATCTTGCGGTGTCCTTTCCTAGTGACAGTAGGGGCAGCAAGGCACGTATTGTATTGTGGTCGTCGAGGATAAAAAGATGGGGTTTATACCATGTTGTTTGAGTTTATCCCTCTACATCATGTCATGTTGCTTAATGCGTTTCTCTGTTCTTATGAATTTAATACTCTAGATGCATGTTGGATAGCGGTCGATGTGTCGAGTAATAAATAGAGATGCAGAATCGTTTCGGTCTACTTGACACGGACGTGATGCCTATATTCATGACCATTGCCTTAGATATCTTCATAACTATGCGCTTTTCTATCAGTTGCTCGGCAGTAATTTGTTCACCCACCGTAATACATGCTATCTTGAGAGAAGCCACTGCTACCTCTTGAGCACCGCGTTGGATTTCCTTGAAGAGGAAAGGATGATGCAGCAAAGTAGCGTAAGTATTTCCCTCAGTTTTTGAGAACCAAGGTATCAATCCAGTAGGAGGCTACGCGCGAGTCCCTCATACCTGCACAAAGCAAATAACTCCTCGCAACCAACGCGATAAGGGGTTGTGAATCCCTTCACGGTCACTTACGAGAGTGAGATCTGATAGATATGATAGGATAATATTTTTGGTGTTTTTGTGATAAAGATGCAAAGTAAAATAAAAGCAAAGGAAAAAGCAAAGGAAATAACTAAGTATTGGAAGATTAATATGATGAAGATAGACCAGGGGCCATAGGTTTCACTAGTGGCTTCTCTCAAGAGCATAAGTATTTTACGGTGGGTGAACGAATTACTGTTGAGAAATTGATAGAATTGAGCGTAGTTATGATAATATCTAGGTATGATCATGTATATAGGCATCACGTCCGAGACAAGTAGACCGATTCGTGCCTGCATCTACTACTATTACTCCCCTCATCGACCGCTATCCAGCATGCATCTAGAGTATTAAGTTCATGAAAACAGAGTAATGCCTTAAGCAAGATGACATGATGTAGAGGGATAAATTCATGCAATATGATAAAAAACCCATCTTGTTATCCTCGATGGCAACAATACAATACGTGCCTTGCTGCCCCTACTGTCACTGGGAAAGGACACCGCAAGATTGAACCCAAAGCTAAGCACTTCTCCCATTGCAAGAAAGATCAATCTAGTAGGACAAACCAAACTGATAATTCGAAGAGACTTGCAAAGATAATCAATCATACATAAAAGAATTCAGAGAAGATTCAAATATTGTTCATAGATAATCTTGATCATAAACTCACAATTCATCAGTCTCAACAAACACACCGCAAAAAGAAGATTACATCGAATAGATCTCCACAAGAGAGGGGGAGAACATTGTATTGAGATCCAAAAAGAGAGAAGAAGCCATCTAGCTAATAACTATGGACCTGAAGGTCCGAGGTAAACTACTCACACTTCATCGCAGGGGCTATGGTGTTGATGTAGAAGCCCTCCGTGATGGATGCCCCCTCCGACGGAGCTCCGAAACAGGCCCCAAGATGGGATCTCATGGATACAGAAAGTTATGGCGGTGGAATTAGGGTTTTGTCTCCATATCTAATCGTTTGGGGGTACGTAGGTATATATAGGAGGAAGGAGTACGTCGGTGGAGCAACAGGGGCCCCACGAGGGTGGAGGGCGCGCCTGGGGGGGGGGGGGTAGGCGCACCCCCTACCTCGTGGCCTCCTCCTTTCTTTCTTGACGTAGGGTCCAAGTCTCCTGGATCATGTTCGGTGAGAAAATCACGTTCCCGAAGGTTTCATTCCGTTTGGACTCCGTTTGATATTCCTTTTCTTCGAAATCCTAAAATAGGCAAAAAAACAGTAATTCTGGGTTGGGCCTCCAGTTAATAAGTTAGTCCCAAAAATAATATAAAGTGGATAATAAAGCCCAATAATGTCCAAAACAGTAGACAATATAACATGGAGCAATCAAAAATTATAGATACGTTGGAGACGTATCAAGCATCCCCAAGCTTAATTCCTGCTCGTCCTCGAGTAGGTAAATGATAAAAACAGATTTTTTGATGCGGTGTGCTACTTGGCATAATTTTAATGTAATTCTTCTTAATTGTGGTATGAATATTCAGATCCGAAAGATTCAAGATAAAAGTTCATATTGACATAAAAATAATAATACTTCAAGCATACTAACTAAGCAATTATGTCTTCTCAAAATAACATGGCCAAAGAAAGTTCATCCCTACAAAATCATATAGTTTAGTCATGCTCCATTTTCGTCACACAAGAATGCTCTCATCATGCACAACCCCGATGACAAGCCAAGCAATTGTTTCATACTTTAGTAATCTCAAACCTATAAACTTTCACGCAATATATGAGCGCGAGCCATGGACATAGCACTATGGGTGGAATAGAATATGATGATGGGGGTTATGTGGAGAAGAGGAAAAGGAGAAAGTCTCACATCAACGAGGTGAAGGAAATATGCCCTAGAGGCAATAATAAAGTTATTATTTATTTCCTTATATCACGATAAATGTTTATTATTCATGCTAGAATTGTATTAACCAGAAACATAATACATGTGTGAATACATAGACAAATAGAGTGTCACTAGTATGCCTCTACTTGGCTAGCTCGTTAATCGAAGATGGTTATGTTTCCCAGCCATAGACATGAGTTGTCATTTGATTAACGGGATCACATCATTAGGAGAATGATGTGATTGACTTGACCCATCCCATTAGCTTAGCACTTGATTGTTTAGTTTGTTGCTATTGCTTTCTTCATAAATTATACATGTTCCTATGACTATGAGATTATGCAACCCCCGTTTACCGGAGGAACACTTTGTGTGCTACCAAACATCACAACGTAACTGGGTGATTATAAAGGTGCTCTACAGGTGTCTCCGAAGGTACTTGTTGGGTTGGCGTATTTCGAGATTAGGATTTGTCACTCCGATTGTCGGAGAGGTATCTCTGGGCCCTCTCGGTAATGCACATCACTTAAGCCTTGCAAGCATTGCAACTAATAAGTTAGTTGCGGGATGATGTATTATGTAGCGAGTAAAGAGACTTGCCGATAACGAGATTGAACTACGTATTGAGATACCGACGATCGAATCTCGGGCAAGTAACATACCGATGACAAAGGGAACAACGTATGTTGTTATGCAGTCTGACCAATAAAGGTCTTCGTAGAATATGTGGGAGCCAATATGAGCATCCAGGTTCCGCTATTGGTTATTGACCGGAGACATGTCTCGGTCATGTCTACGTAGTTCTCGAACCCGTAGGGTCCGTTCGCTTAAAGTTTCGGTGACGATTATATTATGAGTTTATGTGATTTGATGTAACGAAGGTAGTTCAGAGTCCCGGATGAGATCGGGGACATGACGAGGAGTCTCGAAATGCTTGAGACGAAAAGATCGATACATTGGACGACTATATTCGGACATCGGAAAGGTTCCGAGTGATTCGGGTATTTTCGGGGGTACCGGGGAGTTACGGGGATACGAGGAAGAAGTAATGGGCCTCATGGGCCAAGTGGTGGAAGAGAGGAGGTAGGGCGCACGCCCCCCCTAGCCCAAACCGAATTGGACTAGGGGGCCAGCCCCCCTTCCCTCCTTTTCCTCCTTCTCCTTCCTTCTCCTTCTCCTCCTTCCTTTCCTCCTCCTAGTAGGAGTAGGAAAGGGGAGTCCTACTCCTACTAGGAGGAGGAGGACTCCTCCTGGCGCGCCCATAGAGGGCCGGCCGGCCTCCCCCCTTGCTCCTTTATATACAGGGGCAGGGGGGCACCTCTAGACACACAAGTTGATCAGTTGATCTCTCCCAGCTGTGTGCGGTGCCCCCCGCCACCATATTCCACCCCGGTCATATCGTAGCGGTGCTTAGGCGAAGCCGTGCGTCGGTAGCAACATCATCACTTTCACCACGCCGTCGTGCTGACGGAACTCTCCCATGAAGCTCTGCTGGATCGGAGTTCACGGGATGTCATCGAGCTGAACGTGTGCTGAACTCGGAGGTGCCGTGCGTTCGGTACTTGGATCGGTCGGATCGTGAAGACGTTCGACTACATCAACCGCGTTGTGCTAACGCTTCCGCTTTCGGTCTATGAGGGTACGTGGACAACACTCTCCCCTCTCATTGCTATGTATCACCATGATCTTGCATGTGCGTAGGAATTTTTTTGAAATTACTACGTTCCCCAACAGTGGCATCCGAGCCTAGGTTTTATGCGTTGATGTTGTGCACGAGTAGAACACAAGTGAGTTGTGGGCGATATAAGTCATACTGCTTACCAGCATGTCATACTTTGGTTCAGCGGTATTGTTGGATGAAGCGGCCCGGACCGACATTACGCGTACGCTTACGCGAGACTGGTTCTACCGACGTGCTTTGCACACAGGTGGCTGGCGGGTGTCAGTTTCTCCAACTTTAGTTGAACCAAGTGTGGCTACGCCCGGTCCTTGCGAAGGTTAAAACAACACCAACTTGACAAACTATCGTTGTGGTTTTGATGCGTAGGTATGAACGGTTCTTGCTAAGCCTGTAGCAGCCACGTAAAACTTGCAACAACAAAGTAGAGGACGTCTAACTTGTTTTTGCAGGGCATGTTGTGATGTGATATGGTCAAGACATGATGCTAAATTTTATTGTATGAGATGATCATGTTTTGTAACCGAGTTATCGGCAACTGGCAGGAGCCATATGGTTGTCGCTTTATTGTATGCAATGCAATTGCGTTGTAATGCTTTACTTTATCACTAAGCAGTAGCGATAGTCGTGGAAGCATAAGATTGGCGAGACGACAACGATGCTATGATGGTGATCAAGGTGTCGCGCCGGTGACGATGGTGATCGTGACGGTGCTTCGGAGATGGAGATCACAAGCACAAGATGATGATGGCCATCTCATATCACTTATATTGATTGCATGTGATGTTTATCTTTTATGCATCTTATCTTGCTTTGATTGACGGTAGCATTATAATATGATCTCTCACTAAATTTCAAAATAAAAGTGTTCTCCCTGAGTATGCACCGTTGCCAAAGTTCGTCGTGCCCAGACACCACGTGATGATCGGGTGTGATAAGCTCTACGTCCATCTACAACGGGTGCAAGCCAGTATTGCACACGCAGAATACTCAGGTTAAACTTGACGAGCCTAGCATATGTAGATATGGCCTCGGAACACTGAGACCGAGAGGTCGAGCGTGAATCATATAGTAGATATGATCAACATATTGATGTTCACCATTGAAAGCTACTCCATTTTAGGTGATGATCGGTTATGGTTTAGTTGATTTGGATCATGTGATCACTTAGAAGATTAGAGGGATGTCTTTCTAAGTGGGAGTTCTTAAGTAATATGAGTAATTGAACTTAAATTTATCATGAACTTAGTACCTGATAGTATCTTGCTTGTCTATGTTTGATTGTAGATAGATGGCCCATGCTGTTGTTCCGTTGAATTTTAATGCGTTCCTTGAGAAAGCAAAGTTGAAAGATGATGGTAGCAATTACACAGTCTGGGTCCGTAATTTGAGGATTATCCTCATTGCTGCACAGAAGAATTACGTCCTGGAAGCACCGCTAGGTGCCAGGCCTGCTGCTGGAGCAACACCAGATGTTATGAACGTCTGGCAGAGCAAAGCTGATGACTACTCGATAGTTCAGTGTGCCATGCTTTACAGCTTATAATCGGGACTTCAACGACGTTTTGAACGCCATGGAGCATATGAGATGTTCCAGGAGTTGAAGTTAATATTTCAAGCAAATGCCCGGATTGAGAGATATGAAGTCTCCAATAAATTCTATAGCTGCAAGATGGAGGAGAATAGTTCTGTCAGTGAACATATACTCAAAATATCTGGGTATCATAATCACTTGACTCAACTGGGAGTTAATCTTCCTGTTGATAGTGTCATTGACAGAGTTCTTCAATCACTGCCACCAAGCTACAAGAGCTTCGTGATGAACTATAACATGCAAGGGATGGATAAGACAATTCCCGAGCTCTTCGCAATGCTAAAGGCTGCGGAGGTAGAAATCAAGAAGGAGCATCAAGTGTTGATGGTCAACAAGACCGCAAGTTTCAAGAAAAAGGGCAAAGGGACGAAGAAGGGGAACTTCAAGAAGAACAGTAAGCAAGTTACTGCTCAGGAGAAGAAACCCAAATCTGGTCCTAAGCCTGAAACTGAGTGCTTCTACTGCAAGCAGACTGGACACTGGAAGCGGAACTGCCCCAAGTATTTGGCGGATAAGAAGGATGGCAAGGTGAACAAAGGTATATGTGATATACATGTTATTGATGTGTACCTTACTAGAGCTCGCAGTAGCACCTGGGTATTTGATACTGGTTCTGTTGCTAACATTTGCAACTCGAAAAAGGGACTACGGATTAAGCGAACACTGGCAAAGGACGAGGTGACGATGCGCGTGGGAAATGGTTCCAAAGTCGATGTGATCGCGGTCGGCACGCTAGCTCTACATCTACCTTCAGGATTAGTTTTAGACCTAAATAATTGTTATTTGGTGCCAGCGTTGAGCATGAACATTATATCTGGATCTTGTTTGATGCGAGACGGTTATTCATTTAAATCAGAGAATAATGGTTGTTCTATTTATATGAGTAATATCTTTTATGGTCATGCACCCTTGAAGAGTGGTCTATTTTTGATGAATCTCGATAGTAGTGATACACATATTCATAATGTTGAAACCAAAAGATGCAAAGTTGATAATGATAGTGCAACTTATTTGTGGCACTGCCGTTTAGGTCATATCGGTGTAAAGCGCATGAAGAAACTCCAGACTGATGGACTTTTGGAATCACTTGATTATGAATCACTTGGTACTTGCGAACCGTGCCTCATGGGCAAGCTGACCAAAACGCCGTTCTCCGGTACTATGGAGAGAGCAACGGATTTGTTGGAAATCATACATACAGATGTATGTGGTCCGATGAATATTGAGGCTTGTGGCGGATATCGTTATTTTCTCACCTTCACAGATGATTTAAGCAGATATGGGTATATCTACTTGATGAAACATAAGTCTGAAACATTTGAAAAGTTCAAAGAATTTCAGAGTGAAGTTGAAAATCATCGTAACAAGAAAATAAAGTTTCTACGATCTGATCGTGGAGGAGAATATTTGAGTTACGAGTTTGGTCTACATTTGAAACAATGCGGAATAGTTTCGCAACTCACGCCACCCAGAACACCACAGCGTAATGGTGTGTCCAAATGTCATAATCGTACTTTACTAGATATGGTGCGATCTATGATGTCTCTTACAGATTTACGGCTATCATTTTGGGGTTATGCTTTAGAGACGGCTGCATTCACGTTAAATAGGGCACCATCAAAATCTGTTGAGACGACGCCTTATGAACTGTGGTTTGACAAGAAACCAAAGTTGTCGTTTCTGAAAGTTTGGGGCTGCGATGCTTATGTGAAAAAGCTTCAACCTGATAAGCTCGAACCCAAATCGGAGAAATGTGTCTTCATAGGATACCCAAAGGAAAATATTGGGTACACCTTCTATCACAGATCCGACGGCAAGACTTTTGTTGCTAAGAATGGATCCTTTCTAGAGAAGGAGTTTCTCTCGAAAGAAGTGAGTGGGAGGAAAGTAGAACTTGATGAGGTAACTGTACCTGCTCCCTTATTGGAAAGTAGTAGATCACAGAAACCGGTTTCTGTGACACCTACACCAATTAGTGAGGAAGCTAATGATAATGATCATGAAACTTCAGATCAAGTTACTACCGAACCTCGTAGATCAACCAGAATAAGATCCGCACCAGAGTGGTACGGTAATCCTGTTCTGGAAGTCATGCTACTAGATCATGATGAACCTACGAACTATGAAGAAGCGATGGTGAGCCCAGATTCCGCAAAATGGCTAGAAGCCATGAAATCTGAGATGGGATCCATGTATGAGAACAAAGTGTGGACTTTGGTTGACTTGCCCGTTGATCGGCAAGCAATTGAGAATAAATGGATCTTCAAGAATAAGACTGACACTGACGGTAATGTTACTGTCTATAAAGCTCGACTTGTTGCAAAAGGTTTTCGACAAGTTCAAGGGATTGACTACGATGAGACCTTCTCACCCGTAGCGATGCTTAAGTCTGTCCGAATCATGTTAGCAATTGCCGCATTTTATGATTATGAAATTTGGCAAATGGATGTTAAAATTGCATTCCTGAATGGATTTCTGGAAGAAGAGTTGTATATGATGCAACCAGAAGGTTTTGTCGATCCAAAGGGAGCTAACAAAGTGTGCAAGCTCCAGCAATGCATTTATGGACTGGTGCAAGCCTCTCGGAGTTGGAATAAACGCTTTGATAGTGTGATCAAAGCATTTGGTTTTGTACAGACTTTTGGAGAAGCCTGTATTTACAGGAAAGTGAGTGGGAGCTCTGTAGCATTTCTGATATTATATGTGGATGACATATTATTGATTGGAAATGATATAGAATTTCTGGATAGCATAAAGGGATATTTGAATAAGAGTTTTTCAATGAAAGACCTCGGTGAAGCTGCTTACATATTGGGCATTAAGATCTATAGAGATAGATCAAGACGCTTAATTGGACTTTCACAAAGCACATACCTTGACAAAGTTTTGAAGAAGTTCAAAATGGATCAGGCAAAGAAAGGGTTCTTGCCTGTGTTACAAGGTGTGAAGTTGAGTAAGACTCAATGTCCGACCACCGCAGAAGATAGAGAGAAAATGAAAGATGTTCCCTATGCTTCAACCATAGGCTCTATCATGTATGCAATGCTGTGTACCAGACCTGATGTGTGCCTTGCTATAAGTCTAGCAGGGACGTACCAAAGTAATCCTGGAGTGGATCACTGGACAGCGGTCAAGAACATCCTGAAGTACCTAAAAAGGACTAAGGATATGTTTCTCATATATGGAGGTGACAAAGAGCTCATCGTAAATGGTTACGTTGATGCAAGCTTTGATACTGATCCGGACGATTCTAAATCGCAAACCGGATACGTGTTTATATTGAACGGTGGAGCTATCAGTTGGTGCAGTTCTAAACAAAGCGTCGTGGCGGGATCTACATGTGAAGCGGAGTACATAGTTGCTTCGGAAGCAGCAAATGAAGGAGTCTGGATGAAGGAGTTCATATCCGATCTAGGTGTCATACCTAGTGCATCGGGTCCAATGAAAATCTTTTGTGACAATACTGGTGCAATTGCCTTGGCAAAGGAATCCAGATTTCACAAGAGAACCAAGCACATCAAGAGACGCTTCAATTCCATTCGGGATTTAGTCCAAGTGGGAGACATAGAAATTTGCAAGATACATACGGATCTGAATGTTACAGACCCGCTGACTAAGCCTCTTCCATGAGCAAAACATGATCAGCACCAAGGCTCCATGGGTGTTAGAATCATTACTGTGTAATCTAGATTATTGACTCTAATGCAAGTGGGAGACTGAAGGAAATATGCCCTAGAGGCAATAATAAAGTTATTATTTATTTCCTTATATCATGATAAATTTTTATTATTCATGCTAGAATTGTATTAACCGGAAACATAATACATGTGTGAATACATAGACAAACAGAGTGTCACTAGTATGCCTCTACTTGACTAGCTCGTTAATCGAAGATGGTTATGTTTCCTAGCCTTAGACATGAGTTGTCATTTGATTAACGGGATCACATCATTAGGAGAATGATGTGATTGACTTGACCCATTCCATTAGCTTAGCACTTGATCGTTTAGTTTGTTGCTATTGCTTTCTTCATAACTTATACATGTTCCTATGACTATGAGTTTATGCAACTCCCGTTTACCGGAGGAACACTTTGTGTGCTACCAAACGTCACAACGTAACTGGGTGATTATAAAGGTGTTCTACAGGTGTCTCCGAAGGTACTTGTTGGGTTGGCGTATTTCAAGATTAGGATTTGTCACCCCGATTGTCGGAGAGGTATCTCTGGGCCCTCTCGGTAATGCACATCACTTAAGCCTTGCAAGCATTGCAACTAATAAGTTAGTTGAGGGATGATGTATTACGGAACGAGTAAAGAGACTTGCCGGTAACGAGATTGAACTATGTATTGAGATACCGACGATCGAATCTCGGGCAAGTAACATACCGATGACAAAGGGAACAACGTATGTTGTTATGCAGTCTGATCGATAAAGATCTTCGTAGAATATGTGGGAGCCAATATGAGCATCCAGGTTCCGCTATTGGTTATTGACCGGAGACATGTCTCGGTCATGTCTACATAGTTCTCGAACCCGTAGGGTCCGCAAGCTTAAAGTTTCGGTGACGATTATATTATGAGTTTATGTGATTTGATGTACCGAAGGTAGTTCGGAGTCCCGGATGACATCGGGGACATGGCGAGGAGTCTCGAAATGGTTGAGACATAAAGATCAATATATTGGATGACTATATTCGGACATCGGAAAGGTTCCGAGTGATTCGGGTATTTTCGGGGGTACCGGGGAGTTACGGGAATACGAGGAAGAAGTAATGGGCCTCATGGGCCAAGTGGTGGAAGAGAGGAGGCAGGGCGCGTGACCCCCCTAGCCCAAACCGAATTGGACTAGGGGGTCGGTCCCCCTTTCCTCCTTTTCCTCCTTCTCCTTCCTTCTCCTTCTCCTCCTTCCTTTCCTCCTCCTAGTAGGAGTAGGAAAGGGGAGTCCTACTCCTACTAGGAGGAGGACTCCTCCTCCTGGCGCGCCCATAGAGGGCCGGCCGGCCTCCCCCCTTGCTCCTTTATATACAGGGGCAGGGGGGCACCTCTAGACACACACGTTGATTAGTTGATCTCTCCCAGCCGTCTGCGGTGCCCCCCTCCACCATATCCCACCTCGGTCATATCGTAGCGGTGCTTAGGCGAAGCCCTGCGTCAGTAGCAACATCATCACTATCACCACGCCGTCGTGCTGGCGGAACTCTCCCGTGAAGCTCTGCTGGATCGGAGTTCGCGGGACGTCATCGAGCTGAACGTGTGCTGAACTCGGAGGTGCCGTGCGTTCGGTACTTGGATCGGTCGGATCGTGAAGACGTTCGACTACATCAACCGCATTGTGCTAACGCTTCCGCTTTCGGTCTACGAGGGTACGTGGACAACACTCTCCCCTCTCGTTGCTATGCATCACCATGATCTTGCGTGTGCGTAGGAATTTTTTTTGAAATTACTACGTTCCCCAACACGAGGCTAATCAATGGGCTACGGAGAATCCCATCGATTGATGTTAATGCAAGGAGTAGGGATTGCCATGCAACGAATGCACGAGAGCTATAAATGTATGAAAGCTCAACAAATGAAACTAAGTGGGTGTGCATCCAACTTGCTTGCTCACGAAGACCTAGGGCACTTGAGGAGGCCCACTATTGGAATATACAAGCCAAGTTCTATAATGAAAAATTCCCACTAGTATATGAAAGTGACAAAATAAAAGACTCTCTATCATAAAGATTATGGTTCTACTTTGAAGCACAAGTGTGGCAAAGGATAGTGACATTGTCCCTTCTCTCTTTTTCTCTCTCTTTTTTGGGGCCTTCTCTTTTTTTATGGCCTTTCTCTCCCTTTTTTTAATTCCTCACTTGGGACAATGCTCCAGAAAATGATGATCATCACACTTCTATTTATTTACAACTTAATGATTATAACTCGATGCTAGAACAAAAGATGACTCTATATGAATGCCTCCGGCGGTGTACCGGGATATGCAATGAACCAAGAGTGACATGTATGAAAGAATTATGAACGGTGGCTTTGCCACAAATACTATGTCAACTACATGATCATGCTAAGCAATATGACAATGATGAATGTGTCATGATAAACGGACTGGTGGAAAGTTGCATGGCAATATATCTCGGAATGGCTATGGAAATGCCATAATACGTAGGTATGGTGGATGTTTTGAGGAAGATATAAGGAGGTTTATGTGTGAAAGAGCGTATCATATCACGGGGTTTGGATGCACCGGCAAAGTTTGCACCAACTCTCAATGTGAGAAAGGGCAATGCACGGTATCGAAGAGGCTAGCAATGATGGAAGGGTGAGAGTGCATATAATCCATGGACTCAACATTAGTCATAAAGAACTCACATACTTATTGCAAAAATCTACAAGTCATCAAAAACCAAGCACTACGCGCATGCTCCTAGGGGGATAGATTGGTAGGAAAAGACCATCGCTCGTCCCCGACCGCCACTCATAAGGAGGACAATCAAAGAACACCTCATGTTTCAAATTTGTTACATAACATTTACCATACGTGCATGCTACGAGACTTACAAACTTCAACACAAGCATTTCTCAAATTCACAACTACTCAACTAGCACGACTTTGATAGTATTACCTCCATATCTCAAAACAATCATCAAGCATCAAACTTCTCTTAGTATTCAAAACACTCATAAGAATTTTTTTACTAATCTTGAATACCTCGTATATTAGGATTATTTAAGAAAACCACCATGATATTTAAGACTCTCAAAATAATCTAAGTTAAGCATGAGAGATCAATAGTTTCTATAAAACAAATCCACCACCGTGCTCTAAAAGATATAAGTGAAGTACTAGAGCAAAACTATATAACTCAAAAGATATAAGTGAAGCACATAGAGTATTCTAACAAATTCCAAATCATGTATGGATCTCTCAAAAGGTGTGTGCAGAAAGGATGATTGTGGTAAACTAAAAAGCAAAGACTCAAATCATACAAGACGCTCCAAGCAAAACACATATCATGTGGTGAATAAAAATATAGCTCCAAGTAAAGTTAGCGATAGAAGTAGACGAAAAGGGGGATGCCTTCTGGGGCATCCCAAAGCTTTGGCTTTTAGGTGTCCTTAGATTATCTTTGGGGTGCCATGGGCATCCCCAAGCTTAGGCTCTTGCCACTGCTTGTTCCATAATCCATCAAATCTTTACCCAAAACTTGAAAACTTCACAACACAAAACTTAAAGTAGAAAATCTCGTGAGCTCCATTAGCGAAAGAAAACAAAAGACCACTTCAAGGTACTGTAATGAACTCATTATTTATTTATATTGGTGTTAAACCTACTGTATTCCAACTTATCTATAGTTTATAAACTATTTTACTAGCCATAGATTCATCAAAATAAGCAAACAACACACGAAAAACAGAATCTGTCAAAAACAGAGCAGTCTGTAGTAATATGTAACTAGCGCATGATATGGAACCCCAAAAATTATAAAATAAATTTCTGGACGTGAGTAATTTATCTATTAATCATCTTCAAAAATAATTAACTAAATAGAACTTTCCAAATAAAAATGGCAGCAGTTCTCGTGAGCACTAAAGTTTCTGTTTTTTACAGCAAGATATCAAGACTTTCCCCAAGTCATCCCAATGGTTCTACTTGGCACAAACACTAATTAAACACAAAAAACACAACCAAAACAGAGGCTAGGTAAATTATTTATTACTAAACAGGATCAAAAATCTAGGAATAAAAATAAAATTGGGTTGCCTCCCAACAAGCGCTATCGTTAAACGCCCCTAGCTAGGCATAAAAAGCAAGGATAGATCTAGGTATTGCCATCTTTGGTAGGCAATCCATAAGTGGCTCTCATAATAGATTCATAAGGTAATTTAATCTTCTTTCTAGGAAAGTGTTCCATGCCTTTCTTAACGGAAATTGGAATCTAATATTTCCTTCCTTCATATCAATAATTGCACCAATCGTTCTAAGGAAAGGTCTACCAAGAATAATAGGACATGAAGGATTGCAATCTATGTCAAGAACAATAAAATCTACGGGCACATAATTCCTATTTGCGACAATAATAACATCATTGATTCTTCCCATTGGTTTCTTAATAGTGGAATCTGCAAGGTGCAAGTTTAAAGAGCAATCATCAAAATCATGGAAACCTAACAAATCACACAAAGTCTTTGGAATCGTGGAAACACTAAAACCCAAATCACATAAAGCATAGAACTCATGATCTTTAATCTCAATTTTAATAGTTGGTTCCCACTCATCATAAAGTTTTCTAGGGATAGAAACTTCCAACTCAAGTTTTTCTTCATAAGATTGCATCAAGGCATTAACGATATGTTTAGTAAACGCTTTATTTTGACTATAAGCATGAGGAGAATTTAGCACGGATTGCAACAAGGAAATACAATCAATCAAAGAGCAATTTTCATAATTAAATTCCTTGAAATCCAAAATAGTGGGTTTAGCAACATCTAGGGTTTTAATTTCTTCAGTCCCACTTTCATCAAATTTAGCATCAAGATCTAAAAACTCTGAATTTTTGGAACGCCTTCTAGGTAAAGGTGGATCATATTCAGTCCCATCATTATCAAGATTCATATTGCAAAAAAAAGATTTAATAGTGGACACATCAATAACTTTTATATCTTCATCTTTATTTTCATAGGAACTAGAAGAACATGCTCTTATAAAGGCATCTTTCTTAGCACGCATCCTAGCGGCTCTTTCTTTGCACTCATCAATGGAAATTCTCATGGATTTGAGAGACTCATTGATATCATGCTTAGGAGTAATAGATCTAAGTTTCAAAGAATCAACATCAAGAGAAATTCTATCAACGTTCCTAGCCAACTCATCAATCTTAAGCAATTTTTCTTCAATCAAAGCATTGAAATTCTTTTGCGAAGTAATAAATTCTTTAATATTAGATTCAAAATCGGAGGGCATCTTATTATAATTTCCATAAGAATTGTTGTAGGAATTACCATAATTATTAGAGGGATTACTAGGATAAGGCCTATGATTAAAATTTCCTCTATACGCGTTGTTACCAAAATTGTTCCTACCAACAAAATTCACATCCATAGATTCATTATTATTCTCAATCAAAGTAGACAAGGGCATATCATTAGGATCAGAAGAAACACTCTTACTAGCAAATAATTTCATAAGTTCATCCATCTTTACACTCAAAACATTAATTTCTTCTATCACATGCACCTTTTATTAGTAGATCTTTCAGTATGCCATTGAGAATAATTAACCATAATATTATCTAGGAGTTTAGTAGCTTCTCCTAAAGTGATTTCCATAAAAGTGCCTCCCGTGGACGAATCTAAAAGATTTCTAGAAGCAAAATTCAATCCGGCATAAATTTTTTGTATAATCATCCACAAATTCAAACCATGAGTAGGGCAATTACGTATCATCAATTTCATCCTCTCCCAAGCTTGTGCAACATGTTCATGATCAAGTTGCTTAAAATTCATAATATCGTTTCTAAGGGAGATGGTCTTAGCGGGAGGAAAATACTTAGAGATAAAAGCATCTTTGCACTTGTTCCAAGAATCAATACTATTTTTAGGCAAAGACGAAAACCAAGCTTTAGCACGATCTCTAAGCGAAAAAGAAATAGTTTCAACTGAACAATATTGTTGCCCACATCTTTCTTCTTTCCATATCACACAAATCAATGAAGCTATTTAGATGGGTAGTGGCATCTTCACTAGGAAGGCCGGAAAATGGATCTTTCATGACAAGATTCAGCAAAGCGGCATTAATTTCACAAGATTCAGCATCAGTAAGAGGAGCAATCGGAGTGCTAATAAAATCATTGTTGTTGGTATTGGTAAAGTCGCACAATTTAGTGTTATCTTGAGCCATCATGACAAGCAAGCAATCCAACACACAAGCAAACAAAAAGCAAGCGGGAAAAAAGAGGCAAATAGAGAAAGAGAGGGAGGATAGAGAGAGAGAGAGAGGGCGAATAAAATGGCAAGGGTGAAGTGGGGGAGAGGAAAACGAGAGGCAAATGGCAAATAATGTAATGCGGGAGATAAGGGTTGTGATGGGTACTTGGTATGTTGACTTTTGCGTAGACTCCCCGACAACGGCGCCAGAAATCTTCTTGCTACCTCTTGAGCACTGCGTTGGATTTCCTTGAAGAGGAAAGGATGATGCAGCAAAGTAGTGTAAGTATTTCCCTCAGTTTTTGAGAACCAAGGTATCAATCCAGTAGGAGGCTACGCGCGAGTCCCTCGTACCTTCACAAAGCAAATAACTCCTCGCAACCAACGCGATAAGGGGTTGTCAATCCCTTCATGGTCACTTACGATAGTGAGATCTGATAGATATGATAGGATAATATTTTTGGTGTTTTTGTGATAAAGATGTGAAGTAAAAAGCAACGGAAATAACTAAGTATTGGAAGATTAATATGATGAAGATAGACCCGGGGGCCATAGGTTTCACTAGTGGCTTCTCTCAACAGCATAAGTATTTTACGGTGGGTGAACGAATTACTGTTGAGAAATTGACAGAATTGAGCATATTTATGAGAATATCTAGATATGATCATGTATATAGGCATCACGTCTGAGACAAGTAGACCGACTCCTGCCTGCCTCTACTACTATTACTCCACTCATTGACCGCTATCCAGCATGCATCTAGAGTATTAAGTTCATGAAAACAGAGTAACGCCTTAAGCAAGATGACATGATGTATAGGGATAAATTCATGCAATATGATAAAAAAACCATCTTGTTATCCTCTATGGCAATAATACAATACGTGCCTTGCTACCCCTACTGTCATTGGGAAAGGACACCGCAAGATTGAACCCAAAGCTAAGCACTTCTCCCATTGCAAGAAAGATCAATCTAGTAGGCCAAACCAAACTAATAATTCGAATAGAGTCGCAAAGATAACCAATCATACATAAAAGAATTCAGAGAAGATTCAAATATTTTTCATATATAATCTTGATCATAAACCCACAATTCATCGGTCTCAACAAACACACCGCAAAAAGAAGATTACATCGAATAGATCTCCACAAGAGAGGGGGAGAACATTGTATTGAGATCCAAAAAGAGAGAAGAAGCCATCTAGCTAATAACTATGGACCCGAAGGTCTGAGGTAAACTACTCACACTTCATCGGAGGGGCTATGGTGTTGATGTAGAAGCCCTCCGTGATGGATGCCCCCTCCGGCGGAGCTCCGGAATAGGCCCCAAGATGGGATCTCGTGGATACAGAAAGTTACGGTGGTGGAATTAGGGTTTTGGCTCCGTATCTGATCGTTTGGGGGTACGTAGGTATATATAGGAGGAAGGAGTACGTCAGTGGAGCAACAGGGGGCCCACGAGGGTGGAGGGCGCGCCGGGGGGGGGGGGGGGGTAGGCGCGCCCCTACCTCGTGGCCTCCTCCTTTATTTCTTGACGTAGGGTCCAAGTCTCCTGGATCATGTTCGGTGAGAAAATCACGTTCCCGAAGGTTTCATTCCGTTCGGACTCCGTTTGATATTCCTTTTCTTCGAAACCCTAAAATAGGCAAAAAATAACAATTCTGGGCTGGGCCTCCGGTTAATAGGTTAGTCCGAAAAATAATATAAAAGTGGATAATAAAGCCCAATAATGTCCAAAACAGTAGATAATATAGCATGGAGCAATCAAAAATTATAGATACGTTGGAGACGTACCAGCCACTAGTGAAACCTATGGCCCTCGGATCTCTTTCTTATTATATTGCATTTCTTTTATTTACATCGCATCGCATTTACTATTTTGCAATCTTTACTTTCCAATCTATACAACAAAAATACCAAAAATATTTATCTTACTATCTTTACCAGATCTCACTTTTGCGAGTGACCGTGAAGGGATTGTTTATTGCGTTGGTTGCAAGGTTCTTGATTGTTTGTGTAGGTACTAGGTGACTTGTGCGTTGTCTCCTACTGGATTGGTACCTTGGTTCTCAAAAACTGAGGGAAATACTTACGCTACTTTGCTGCATCACCCTTTCCTCTTCAAGGGAAAACTAACGCATGCTCAAGAGGTAGCAGAGGGGTATATATAGCCTCCACACAAAATCCAACAGCTACACACTTTTGATCCATCTCGGTGGCACCGATCTGTGTAAAAATATGAATGTTAGGAATCTCGGCGGGACCGACAGGACCAGCTCGGAGGGACCGATGTGCAAGGGCTTAGGGCAAACCTTATCTCGGTGGCACCGATTGCATCATCTCGGGGGGATCGAAGTGAAGCAACAAGGCAATAGAGAATCGGTCAAGCCATCTCAGTGAGACCGATTGCAATTCTCGGTGGGACCGAAATAATTGCAACAACCAACAGAGAGCTGGCAAGGCCATCTCGGTGGGACCAAGATTCATATCAGTGGATCCGAATTGTTGGGGTTTTGGCAGTGGCTATGTTCAGATGAACTCGGTGCCTCCGGGTAGGAAATATCGGTGTGGCCGAGTTGGAGTTTAGGGTTTGGACATATTTGAATGGAGAAAGTGGTTGAGGATTTTGGAGCAATATCATTAAGCACTTGAGCAAAAAGATCATTAAGCAACACCTCATCCCCTTCTAATAGTATTGGCTTTCCTATGGACTCAATGTGATATTGGATCACTTAAACAAAAAATGTAGAGTCTTGAGCTTTTGCCAATCTTTGTCCTTAGCATTTTGAGGGGTCCACATCTCTAGTCCTTGCCATGCCAATTATTGAACATCCTAAAATATTTATCTTGAATAGACATTAGTTCAATGAGGTATATGTTGTTATGAATTACCAAAATCACCCGGGGATTAGTTGCACTTTCAATCTCCCCCTTTTGGTAATAGATGACGACATATAGATTAAAGGTTTGACACGTGATTAAATGAATGAAATACATCATCGCTTTGAGTAGTGTGTGATAAGAAAGAGCTCCCTGTCTTGGAATTGTCACGCCAGATGTCCCAGTGAAAGGACTTAGTCGTGGAGCCATCGCAACTAGGAAGCTTAAAGGGGTTAATCGGGACAAAGGACACGAGAGGTTTATACTGGTTCGGCCCCTTGCGGTGAAGGTAAAGCCTATTCCAGTTGTTGTGGTATTGCTAGGTTTCGATGACCAAGGAGCGAAATATGCTAGCCTGGCTCTCAATCTGTTGTTTCTTACCCTAAGCCGCCACCGGGTTGTCCCCTTATATACACGGGTTGACGCCTGGGGGCCTACAGAGTCCCAGCCAGCTCATACAATGTGTCTGGCTTGGTAACTTCTTTTACATGCCTTACTTTACAAGTCTTACTCATACATGGCGGTTTATAATTATGGGCCTTGAGCCGCCTCTGGGCTTGGGCCTGCTACAAGTCTTATAATGAACCGTCGCCTTGTATACTCGTCGAGCTTCTTTGAGTAACCCGCCATTAAGATTGACCTGGCCCCTCCTGGGCGGGTCATACCTGGTAGTTATGTCCCCAACATTAGGCCCCAAGTTGATTTGAACTTTGTTCTTATCAATCTCCAACACTTAGACGAAATCCATATTCCACTGTTTGTAAAAGCTCTGTAACCCGCCATGACGTCATCTTCAGAAAATTTGGAAATCTGCCTTGACGTCATCTTTAAAGGATCCTTATCTTTAAATGCTTTCTGAGAATCGAGGTGTCCATTTAGCTGGATAATCATTACTTTGGTCTCCCTCGATTTTCGCATCTGCCCATTCACCCATTTCCTTATAAATAGGCACGACTGGCCTTTCTTCATTCTCCCCCTTTTCCATCGTCTTCTTCCTCTCTCGAAACCCTTCTGTCGCTCGAGCTCCGCCGCCGCCCCAACGCTCATCGTCGTCCTCAAGCTCAGCCATTGCATCACCCTGAGCTGTCCAGAGAAACGGCGACGACCCTCCGCAACAGATCCGCATCCGTAAGTTCTTGCTTTCTCACACCTTAGATCTGCATTTAGGGTTTGCGAGTCCTTTCTTGTGTTCTTCACTGTTCATCACATATTCCTGTCAGTTTCTCCACCGCACCCTCCTTTGATCTAAAAGAAGTATAGAATCTACGCGGTAGCTGTTTTGCATCCATTTCAGATGCTAGTAGATCCCTTTCTCCTGTACAAAGGCTTCTTTAGAACTGACAAACTCCTTTGTGCTGGTTTTTAGGTCTAGATTTATTTTCCCTTTTGAACCATCTTGATCTAAAATAATAGCAACAACTTGTGAAACTTGTTTATCTCAGCACTTAGCCAATTCTGACTCAGACAACCTTTGAACATCTTTAGTCATGACGGCTTATCATGCCAGCTCATTTTTCCTTTATATATCATTAGCCCCTACTTAAGCCGCCATTACTCATTTGTACTATCATCATTTAACCTATAATTCCACCAATAATTTGAATCGACACATTGCTTTCTTTTCAGTTTGCCCTTTTTCATCATGCCGTCAAAAGCGCCAATGGTCTGCAACGGGTTCCTTCCACAGTTACCGAGGACACTTTGAAGGAATTCGTCACCATTGGATTTTTGCCAGAGAAAAACATTATGTCTTATCGTGCCCCTGACCCAGATGAAGAACGTCCTAAGCCCAAAGACGGTGAAGTTATCATGTTTACTGACCACATGAATCGGGGCTTCTCACCACCCGGCTCAAAGTTCTTCCGAGACGTTTTGCATTTTTTCAAGCTTCATCCACAAGACCTTGGACCCAACTCCATATCCAATATCTGCAATTTTCAAGTTCTTTGTGAGGTATATCTCCAAGAAGAACCGACTATGGAGCTCTTCAGAGAATACTTTTATTTGAACTACCAGAATGAGTGTACCAATGGCCCTAGCTTGGAACTTGGCGGAATCTTGATTCAGCACCGATAGGGTGCTGTCTTACCTTTAGTGGTATTACAAAGCCATCCCAAAGATTGGAACCAAACTTGGTTCTATTGCCAAGACATATCACCAGCTGATGAAAAACCACTACCGGGTTATCACGCGGAGTGTCTTGATTCTAAGTTTGTGCTCCCTGACAAGCTTACTGCTGCTGAACACAAGAAGCTTATCCCATCTATCAAAAGTATTCAAGCCTTATTGGGAAATGGCTTAACCGGAGTTGACATGATCCGTTACTGGATCGCATGGCGGGTCATCCCTCTAAGCCGCCGATCCAAGTTGATGTATAAATATGGCGGAGGCCTAGATGATTCTCTATGTCATAGCTCTGAACAACTAACTGAAGAGGACATTGTTGCAATGTCAACCATCCCCGTGAACGGCAAATACGAGGACTGCAGTAAGGTTGATTAAACCCCTTCTACAAACTTAACCCGACACCAGAGGTGAACCCCCTTGACCTCCTTTTTTGTTTTCTTCAGTAGTTAAATACTTGCATGGCTTTTTAACCTGTTATTTGCTTACAGGCCAAATCTGATTTCTGGAAGGCCAAATATGACCATGAAGCTGCCAAGAAGGCTAGAGCCGCTGCCATAGCCGCCAGGAGAACGACCCGGAAGCCCAAGAAGAAGAAGAATGCATCTGACATATTCCAGTTGGATGATGTTTCTGAGTCGGAGGTAGCCCTTGACTCCCTTGGCCAGTTTTTTTAACAACCTTATTGACACTGACTATTACCAGGACGACACGGGGGCCAGCCAGGCCGTAGAAGAAGAGGTAACTATTTCCTCCAACTCAGCCCCTTTGCCAAGACAGAAACTTCGATTGGTAACCCAGAAAGTAAGGTTTTCGCACCCTTTGGCTTATTTGGACCCTCATTTTCTTTTGAAAAAGCAACTACATGAGAGCCGCCGTCAGGCCCGAACTAATGACGACAATGATCTGCTCTCCGACTTACAAGAAACTCCTCAAAAACGCCAGAATGAGGTTTCTTTCGCCTTTGTCTTTTGCTTTTATCCATGAATCTATTTCCTTACTCTTTTAACTTTATTTTACCTTTGCAGGAGGTTTCTCGCTCTTCTGGCGACTCGTCACAAACTCAATTTCCGGCTTTCAAGACTGCCCCTGGGTAAGGAAAATCATCTTTCTTCTGCATCTTTAAAATTGCATCATTATACTAACCGTCTCATAAAAATCTTTCTTAGCAGTCAAGCAGAGTCCAAGGAAGCCAAGGTGACTAAACCGGCAGAAGACCCAAAAGATCTTGCACCTGAACCAGCAATACCAACTCCTCCTGATCAATCTGAAGCGCTAGAAGATCCGGCTGTCCACGTTCAATCGGACCCTCCTGAGCCGTCAGCTGATGAGACCATTCTTAATCCGGCTACCACTGAACCATCTAGCTCAACTAACCCGCAGACGACTTCTGACAATGGTGTCTTAATTACTGGTAGTCGATTCCTTGAGCTGGGCAACCCAACTGTATTGGCCCGGCACTCTGCTAAGCAAGAGGCTTTAGAGAGGCAGAAGGTGCGGTTTGATGTCTCTCATTACGCTCACCTAAACGTTAGTGACGTGCTGTCTGGCTACCTCAATCATGTGCATTCCAGCCATGACTCGGAAATTGAGATGGTCAAGCAACTGTAGCTGAAATATGAGGTACGTTTCACCGGCTTTCACTATCTTATATATGCTCTGCCAGCCCCCAAGTCTCCGAATTATGATGAACCTGAATGATCTATAGACTTGTGATATAAGTTGATGCTCTGTCTTAGATTTTCCTTAAATCCAGCCTAAATTTCACTTGTAGTCCCCAAGGGCTGACTCAATTTATCACAAATGAGCCGGTACTTAACTTCATAACTGTCTTGAATCAGTCGAAACAAATAGTGTGATCCTGCTCAACATGAAAACACTTTCTTAATATCATGCATTAGCCCCCAAGTACCAAGTGTTGTTACTTGTAAAACACTTGGGATTTAATCATAGAAGAGCCATTTTGCATTAAAAAATTGCTTTGGTAGACATTAGCCCCCAAGTGCCGAGTGGTGTTGCATCGCAAAGCACTTGGGACTTTAATCATGATAACCTTTATTGAAATACACTTTAACATACCCCTGCATGTTGGCAAACCGCCTTGACTGAATTGGGGTCTCAATTAACTGATGCAAAGACCCAGCTGGTGGATCAAGAGGCGGAGATAAAGAACGCTGACTCCAAACTCCAGTTGAGCCTTTCTGAAGCTGAAAAACTGAAGACCAGTTTTGATGCGAAGAAGAAATCCTGGGCTGACGAGAAAACCTTGCTAACACAGCGTGCTGAGACAGCGGAGGCGGCTCTCAAGGAGGTTACCACGGAGCTCACCGGCTTAAAAAACCGTGTGTCCCAGATGGTCTCCGCAATCTTTGGTGAGTTATTTGCCTTTAGTTACTTACACTCTATTTTTGCCAAAAGTATAAGCCGCCTTAACCTTTTAAAACACCCGCAGGTCCCCGGAGCAACAATCTGAGCCAAAACAGTTTAATAAAACTCAGGGCGGTTTACAGCCTGGTGGAGCAGCTGTACACTGGAGCTCAACGGGCGCTTGCCAGTATATCCCCAGCCAACCAAGGACCAAACCTCTTAAGTGACATCTTGAAGAAATTGTCAATTTTACCCGCCAGATTCCAAGAGGTCAAGCGGTCTTGCGCAAGAGCCGGAGCCCTAACCACACCGAGCCGTTCCAAAGCCTGGGTGCTGGAACTTGACCTGATGGATGTAGCCAAGGGGTACCCCCCTTTGAAAGAAGATGGGACTCCGTTTGATCAAGACGATTTCGTTGCTTGTGTGAGGGAAGTTCGTCCTCATGCTACCATCCTTGGCGAGGAAACCAACATTGATAAATATCAGCCAGGTTTTGGTGTTGAAAATAAGAAGATGGCAACTCCCTCTTATAAAGTGACAGATCTTATCCCACCGGTTCGCCAACACACTTTTGCCCCGAAAATTGACCCGGTCGGCCTAATTGACGATGAAGCTGAGTTCATTGCTCTGAACGGCTTTGACTGGTCCAATCCCAGCTTCCAACCAGTGGAGGGAGGTGAACCGGCGAGGGAGGAGTCATAACCGTCTGAATAATCCAGCCTTTTAGCTTAAGATCTGCTTAAGAGAGAAAACAATCTAACCTTTTGGGCTCTCAATCCCTTGTAATAGGTTAGTTTGAAAACTGCATGTTTTGCCTATGCCGTCGTGCATAGGATGTTGCATATGACTTTTTACCCGTGATGTCAATATATGTATTATATCTGTGCTCACATCTACAGTGTTTAAATTTGTTCCTTTATGCAAAAGATGAAAAAACTGTCCTGGCGGTTTATCGCTGAACGGGTCAAAACACCCGATACATAACTATGAAATCATCATAGTGGAAAAAACATGACCAGATGTAAGATAACCAAGGCTGAAAAAACCTTTGATTAACGAAAAGACATAGATACGTCTGTTTATGAACGACAATGTCATACCTATGTTCTTTGATTCTGAACTGCCGGCTTATATGACCCGGACAATAAGGTTGATGACCCTAATCTTTGTAGAAGTCAATACCTTGATATGCCTGATGATTGTTATACCTTGGCAATTCATTGTCAAATAACCGAGCCGGTTTAAATTGAAACCATACGTGCATTTAGATTTGAGACAACAAAAAACCAGTAAAACAAAATAGTATGTTTCAAACAATGTAAATCAAGCATTAAGAGTAATTTGGAGGCTTCTGATTCGAATACGATCGGTAAACCGGACCAAAGGGGTTAAGCTAGGATTCGAATACGATCATGTAGCCCCCAGTGGCTTTGGCGTTGTGCCGATCAAAAGGGTACCGACAGCTATGTTCTCTTTGGTTCGAATACGACCTATGTTTGAACAGGAAGCCCCCAAATGACCTTGAGAGGTTTTTAACGACCCTGATTCGAATACGATTCAAGTCGGACCCAAAAGGGGTTAAGCTATGATTCGGATATGATCAAGAAGCCCCCTAGTGAGTTTGGCTTTGCGCCGATCAAGAGGGTTACGACAGCTATGTTCTCTTTGGTCCGAATACGACCTATGTTTGAACAGGAAGCCCCCTAGTGACCATGAGGTTTACGGCTAGATTAGAATACGATCATGAGCTGGACCAAAAGGGTTAAGCTAGATTCGAATACGATCACCCCCCTAATGGTCGTTTGAATAATTAGAATAATAAAGATATATGATCATTGAAAATGAAAAGGACAGAGGTCCTGCTTTATTACTTATCATAAAATATACAATGCCACAATATGTACATTATGAGAGCCGGTGGCTCAAGTATAGTACGGCCGAAGATGAGCCATATTCCATGGCCGGCGGGTCTCCTCCTCCGACTTACATGAGTCTTTGTGCTCTCGAATGCCGATAAGCTAATACGGCCCATTGTTCAAGTTCTTGCTGACCACAAAGGGTCCTTCCCAAGGTGGGGATAGCTTTTGTGCATCAGACTGATCCTGGATGAGCCGGAGCACCAGGTCACCTTCTTGAAAGGTTCTGGACCTAACCCGACGGCTGTGATAACGATGCAGGTCCTGTTGATAAATTGCTGATCGGGCTGCTGCCAAATCTTGCTCCTCATCTAACAAGTCAAGTGCATCTTGTTGGGCTTGTTCATTATTAGCTTCAACGTAAGCCACCACGCGGGGCGAGTCATGATGAATATCACTAGGCAGGACTGCTTCTACTCCATAAACCATGAAGAAAGGCGTATAGCCCATAGACCTGTTAGGAGTGGTATTGATGCTCCATAGCACTGAGGGTAACTCCTCTACCCAACAACCCGGCGTCCGTTGTAAAGGAACCATAAGCCAGGGCTTGAGACCTTTTAAGATTTCCTGATTTGCTCTCTCAGCTTGACCATTGGATTGTGAGTGAGCTACTGATGAAACATCAAGCCGGATATGCTCACGTTGACAAAACTCCTCCATAGCGCCTTTGGACAGATTAGTACCATTGTTAGTTATAATGCTGTGTGGAAAGCCAAAACGAAGGATCACCTTTTTCATGAACTGAACCGCCGTGGCTGCATCACACTTACTAACCGGCTCTGCCTCAACCCATTTTGTGAATTTGTCAATTGCCACCAAAAGATGTGTCTTTTTATCCTTGGATCTTTTGAAAGGTCCAACCATGTCAAGCCCCCAGACTGCAAACGGCCAAGTGATTGGAATCATCCGCAATTCTTGAGCCGGCACGTGCGCTCGTCGTGCAAATTTTTGACACCCATCGCACCTACTGACCAGATCCTCTGCATCAGCGTGAGCCGTTAGCCAGTAAAAACCATGACGAGAAGCTTTGGCCACAAGAGACTTTGAACCGGTGTGATGGCCACAATCCCCTTCATGGATCTCACGAAGAATTTCTTGACCTTCCTCAGGAGAGAGACAACGTTGAAACGCTCCAGTGACGCTGCGATGATACAACTCACCATTGGAAATTGTCATTGACTTAGACCTCCGAGTTATCTGTCGAGCCAAGGTCTCATCCTCTGGCAACTCACCCCGGGTCATGTAAGCCAAATACGATACTATCCAATCTGGAATGACATGAAGAGCCGCCACCAACTGTGCCTCCGGGTCTGGAATGGCCAAATCTTCCTCTGTAGGTAATTTGATAGAAGGGTTATGCAGAACATCTAAAAAAGTGTCAGGTGGCACCGGATTACGCTGAGATCCCAACCGGCTTAAAGCATCGGCCGCTTTGTTTTTCCTGCGGTCAATGTGCTCCACTTGATAACCCTTGAAGTGTCCAGCAACAACGTCAACCTCCCGGCGATAAGACGCCATGAGAGGGTGCTTGGAGTCCCACTTGCCTGATACCTACTGAGCCACCAAATCTGAGTCGCCAAGGCACCGTACCCGGCTTAAACTCATCTCTTTAGCCATTCGAAGAACATGGAGTAAGGCCTCATATTCTGCTGCGTTGTTAGTACAAGGAAACATCAATCACAACACATAACAAAAATTGTCACCTCGAGGAGAATTTAAAACAACTCCAGCCCCCGAGCCTTCTAACTGTCTAGACCCATCAAAATGAATCGTCCAATATGTGTTGTCTGGCTTCTCTTCAGGTATCTGCAACTCCGCCCAATCGTTAATGAAGTCCACCAGTGCTTGAGACTTAATGGCTGTACGTGGCACATACTTTAAATTATGAGACCCAAGCTCAATGGCCCACTTGGCGACTCGTCCTGTGGCTTCTCTATTTTGAATAATATCTCCTAAAGGAGCAGAGCTAACCACAGTGATAGGATGACCCTGGAAGTAATGCTTAAGCTTCTGGCTTGCCATGAACACCCCATAAACAAGCTTCTACCAATGTGGATATCTTTGCTTGGATTCAATGAGCACCTCACTGACGTAGTAAACCAGCCGTTGAACCGGATGTTCCTTGCCAACCTCCTTGCGCTCCACAACAATGGCCACACTGACGACCCGTGAGTTAGCAGCCACATATAACAACAACGGCTCCTTCTCAACGGGGGTAGCAAGAACCGGCGGCTCAGAAAGCTGTCTTTTCAAATCTTCAAAGGCGGCGTTGGCAGCGTCACTCCAGAAAAAGTCATCCATCTTTTGCATCATTTGATACAATGACATAGCCTTCTCACCCAACCGGCTTATGAACCGGCTCAAAGCTGCAACACGACCCGCCAGCCGCTGAACGTCATTGATGCACGCCGGTTTAGCCAAAGATGTAATCGCCTTAATTTTTTCTGGGTTAGCCTCAATGCCTCTATTAGACACCAAAAAGCCCAAAAGCTTGCCAGCTGGGACTCCAAAAACGCACTTGGCCGGGTTAAGCATCATCTTGTAGACCTGGAGGTTATCAAAGGTTTCCTTCAGATCGGCTACCAAGGTTTCCTTCTCTCTGGATTTCACCACTATATCATCCACGTAAGCATGAACATTACGCCCAATCTAATTATGAGGGCAATTTTGTACACACCAGTGATACGCCGCCTGGGCACTCTTAAGTCCAAAAGGCATAGACACATAGAAGAAGGCTCCAAACGGAGTAATAAAAGCCGTCTTCTCCGGGTCCTTAACTACCATTTTGATATGATGATAACCAGAATAAGCATCCAAAAAGCACAGACGCTCACAACCCGCCGTAGCATCAATGATCTGATCAATACGAGGGAGAGCAAAAGGATCAGCCGGGCAAGCTTTGTTTAAATCCGCGTAATCCAAGCACATACGCCAAGTGCCATTCTTTTTGAACACAAGCACTGGGTTAGACAACCACTTTGGGTGAAAAACTTCAACAATAAACCCAGCTGCCAAAAGCCGGGCCACCTCTTCTCCAATAGCCTTGCGCCTTTCCTCATTAAACCGCCGAAGAAACTGCGTGACCGGCTTAAACTTTGGATCAATATTAAGAGTGTGCTCAGCGAGTTCTCTCGGTACACCCGACATGTCAGATGGCTTCCATGCAAAGATGTCCCGGTTCTCACGGATGAACGCGATGAGCGCGCCTTCCTATTTTGGATCCAAGTTAGCACTGATAATGAACTGTTTGGATGAGTCGCTGATGACCCACAAGTATAGGGGATCTATCGTAGTCCTTTCGATAAGTAAGAGTGTCGAACCCAACGAGGAGCAGAAGGAAATGATAAGCGGTTTTCAGCAAAGTATTCTCTGCAAGCACTGAAATTATATGTAACAGATAGTTTTGTGATAAGATAATTTGTAACGAGCAACAAGTAACAAAAGTAAATAAAGTGCAGCAAGGTGGCCCAATCCTTTTTGTAGCAAAGGACAAGCCTGGACAAACTCTTATATAGAAGAAAGCGCTCCCGAGGACACATGGGAATTATCGTCAAGCTAGGTTTCACCACGATCATATGATTTGCGTTCGGTACTTTGATAATTTGGTATGTGGGTGGACCGGTGCTTGGGTGCTGTCCTTACTTGGACAAGCATCCCACTTATGATTAACCTCTATTGCAAGCATCCGCAACTACAACAAAAGTATTAAGGTAAACCTAACCATAGCATGAAACATATGGATCCAAATCAGCCCCTTACGAAGCAACGCATAAACTAGGGTTTAAGCTTCTGTCACTCTAGCAACCCATCATCTACTTATTACTTCCCAATGCCTTCCTCTAGGCCCAAATAATGGTGAAGTGTCATGTAGTCGACGTTCACATAATACCACTAGAAGAGAGACAACATACATCTCATCAAAATATCGAACGAATACCAAATTCACATGACTAATAATAGCAAGACTTCTCCCATGTCCTCAGGAACAAACGTAACTACTCACAAAGCATATTCATGTTCATAATCAGAGGGGTATTAATATGCATATAGGATCTAAACATATGATCTTCCACCAAATAAACCAACTAGCATCAACTACAAGGAGTAATCAACACTACTAGCAACCCACAGGTACCAATCCCAGACTTGGAGACAAGAATTGGATAGAAGAGATGAACTAGGGTTTGAGAGGAGATGGTGCTAGTGAAGATGTTGATGGAGATTGACCCCCTCCCAATGAGAGGATCGTTGGTGATGACGATGGAGATGATTTCCCCCTCCCGGAGGGAAGTGTCCCCGGCAGAACAGCTCCGCCAGAGCCCTAGATTGGTTTCGCCTGGTGGCGGCGGAGTCTCGTCCCGAAAGCTTGCTTATGATTTTTTCCTCAACGAAGGACTCCATATAGTAGAAGATGGGCATCGGATGGCCACCAGGGGGCCCACGAGGCAGGGGGCACGCCCAGGGGGTAGGGCGCGCCTCCACCCTCGTGGCCAGGGTGTGGCCCCCTCTGGAAATTCTTGCGCTCAATATTTTTTATATATTTTGAAAATGACTTCCGTGAAGTTTCAGGACTTTTGGAGCTGTGCAGAATAGGTCTCTAATATTTGCTCCTTTTCCATCCCAGAATCCCAGCTGCTGGCATTCTCCCTCTTTATGTAAACCTTGTAAAATAAGAGAGAATAGGCATAAGTATTGTGACATAATGTGTAATAATAGCCCATAATGTGATAAATATCGATATAAAAGCATGATGCAAAATGGACGTATCAGTCGCCAGGCACAAAATCAACCATCTTGGTATCATGAGCTGGCTTAAATTTCAGTGCCGACTCATGCTCCGTAGTTGGTTTCTTCAAAGACGCCATGTCTGCCGGGTCAACATTATCCTTATAAAACTTCAATTCCTCTGTTGCACAAACAGACTCGGCATAAGCAGCATCACCTTTTTTCACATTCCAGGGCTATCTTCCGGCTTCCGTGCACTGTGATGGTGCCCTTATAACCCGGCATTTTGAGTTACAGATAAACATAACACGGTCGTGCCATGAACTTAGCATAAGCCGGCCATCCAAATAGAGCGTGATACATGCTTTTGATTTTAACCACTTTAAAAGTTAACTTCTCAGCCCTAGAATCATACTCATCCCCAAAGGCTACTTCCAGCTCAATCCTACCAACTGGGTATGTCGACTTACCAGGCACAACTCCATGAAAACAGTATTGGACGTTTTAAGACTTTTGTCAGTCAACCCCATGTGACAGAACGTCTCATAATAAAGGATGTTGATGCTATTGCCTCTGTCCATGAGCACTTTAGTGAATTTGTATCCGCCAACCTGAGGTGCTAGCACCAAAGCCAGATGACCCGGATTATCAACCCAGGGAGGGTGGTCTTCCCTACTCCATACGATAGGCTGCTCAGACCATCTTAAATAACATGGAACTGCCGGTTCAACAACATTTACAGCCCTCTTATGAAGTTTTTGGTCCCTTTTGCACAAACTGGTGGTGAACACGTGATACTGCCCACTATTCAACTGCTTTGGATTACTCTGATACCCAGACTGTTGTTGCTACTGATTACCTTGGCAGGATTGTTGATTATAGCCGCCCTGACTGCCTTGAGGGACCTGGCCGTGAAAACTGCCACCGCCTGAGCCGGCGCCCGGGCCATGAAAGCCGCCACCGCCTGAGCCGCCGCCAGGTCCGTGGTTACCATCAAATATGTTGGAATTCTTAAAAGCCTTCATGATAGTATAGTCTTTCCACAGATGGGTAGCTGGCTTCTACCGGGTGCCGTGTCTTGGACAGGGTTCATTTAGCAGCTGCTCAAGGGTGGGACCTGACCCGCCAGACTGAGGAGGTGGCCTCCCCTTGCGCCGTTGATTATTGCCCTGTGCATTGGTGTTAGCTACAAACTCCTGACTACCGTCGACCTTACGTTTATTGCCTCCTTGATTCGCCAGGTTGTGCTGGTGACCTTTGCCGTTGCCATTCTTCTTTCCCTTCCCTGTCTTCTCTTCATCAGACACGGGGTCTTTGGTACTGTCAGAATCGGTGTACTTGACCAGAGCCGCCATCTGCTAGCCAATGTCATTACAATCATGCTTGAGCCACCCCAGCTTCTGTTTTAGAGGTTCAAAACGGCAATTTTTCTCCAACATTAAGACCGCGGAGCCGGCATCCATCTTATCAGATGAATGTATTATTTTTTGACCCGGCACACCCAATGGGTCGTGGATTCGCCTTCCTCTTGTTTGCAGTTAGTCAAGTCCACGATTGACATGGGTTTCTTACAGGTATCTTTGAAGTTCTGAATGAACCGGGCTTTTAACTCCGCCCATGAGCCGATGGAGTTGGGTGGCAACCCCTTCAACCAAGTGCGAGCTGTTCCATCCAACATCATAGTGAAGTATTTGGCCATTGCTGCGTCACTGACCTCCAACAACTCCATGGCCATCTCATAACTTTCGATCCATGCCCCGGGTTGTAAGTCAGCTGTGTAATTAGGCACCTTCCGAGGACCCTTGAAATCCTTTGGTAAACGCTCATTACGTAGAGCCGACACCAAGCAAGGGACTCCTCCTGTCCTTGTGGCCACACTTGCTTCAACAAAGGTCGTTGGATAAACCGGAAAAGCCTGGTGAGCCATCTGCTCCGCTGCCTGTTTAACTGCCCGCTCAGCCTCTTGGCAGATCCTCTCCTGGTCCACCAAGTTAAGAGCTCCATCATGCATCGGGTTATACCTGCATGGCTGGTTATGGCGCTGAGCATTGCTTGACATGGCTGCTGAATCCATATGCCTGCTATAGCTTGGGCTCCGGCTTAGGCGAGGGGTTGAATGGATCCTGTATCGACTATAAGAGTATGACTCCTGCTGTGCCAGAGCTGTCTGAACAAGATCTCTGCCCCTTCGCGTTTTGATCGCTGTCGGGGAATCGCCTTCCATTAGGAGAGCTGCCAGGCGTGCTGATGCAGCAATCAGATTCTCCAAAGGGTTAGAAAAATGACCCAGCGGTGTTGGTGTGTGATGAGGCGGAGCCGTATTCACCCGAGGGGGTTCCATAGCTCGCGGCTGACCCGGTGCCCCAACCCCGGGTGTTGTAATCCGGTTGGCCTCCGGCAGGTTACTGGGACCAGCGCGGGTGTGTGGAAGAGATTCCTAGGATCATAAGTTAGGGGCAAACGTGATTGAGTCTTCTGGTGCCTTCTTCTTATGACCTCGTTTGACGCATTTAGATTCATCGAAAGCTGAAAAGCCTCTGATTGAATTTGTTGAGCCCGGGCGTCCGAAGCCACCCGTTCCGCAGCCATCCGGACGTCCTCCACCGTCAAGTTCTTCTTGGCTTGATCTATCTCCTCACGTAGCCGTGCCACCTCCGCATCATGCTAAGCCTTATCCGCCAGTTCAACCACGGCGGTCAACAAGGCCGTCATCTTATCCATAAGATCCATCAGCATCTGAGCTGGCGGGCGCGCAGGGTCTCCTAACCCGGTCGCGGCCGTCCCGGAGGTTATTGCTGCCGTAGCTGTAGAGTTTTGTGCGGGCTGTGTACCAGTCACGAAGACCCCTGCTCTGTTCGGCGGCTCAAAGGGGTCCGGAATACTGCTGCCATCGGAACAGCCCCCAAGCCCGCCATCTGGTAGTTGATACAATGAATCCGTCTCGCCTGTGGACGACTCACCGTCAGAATAGATGGCCGTCTCACCACCATCCATAGATCCTTTAGAGAACTCCCCTCCATGGATGCAACCCACGAAGGCACGCTTCACGGCGGGCTGAGTCCGGGCGGGTCTCGCACGTTGAGCCATCTCGACGAGGTCCATGCAGATGTCCGGCTCAGGGCCCGGCTCACCAATCCGGCCGATGAAGACGTGGATTCCGCTGAAGGGGACCCGGTACCCATACTCAATTGAGCCGGCGTCGGGGCCCCAGCCTTCGTCGTCGATGTAGAGCTTGCCGCGACAACTCTTGGTCATTCGGCCCGCAACGTATCCCTTGAGCCCTTCGAAGCTGCCCTTCAAGAACTCAAATCCACCATGCACTGGCCCCATGGTGGGCGCCAACTGTCATGGAATTGTCACGACAGATGTCCTAGTGAAAGGACCTAGTCATGGAGCCATCGCAACTAGGAAGCTTAAAGGGGTTAATCGGGACAAAGGACACGAGAGGTTTATACTGGTTCGGCCCCTTGCGGTGAAGGTAAAGCCTAGTCCAGTTGTTGTGGTATTGCTAGGTTTCGATGACCAAGGAGCGAAATATGCTAGCCTGGCTCTCGATCTGTTGTTTCTTACCCTAAGCCGTCGCCGGGCCGTCCCCTTATATACACGGGATGACGCCTGGCGGCCTACAGAGTCCCAGCCGGCTCATACAACGTGTCCGGCTCGGTAACTTCTTTTACATGCCTTACTTTACAAGTCTTACTCATACATGGCGGTTTACAATTATGGGCCTTGAGCCACCTTTGGGCTTGGGCCTGCTACAAGTCTTATAATGAACCTTTGCCTTATATACTCGTCGGGCTTCTTTGAGTAACCCGCCATTAAGATTGACCTGGCCCCTCCTGGGCGGGTCATACTTGGTAGTTATATCCCCAACACTCCCCCTAAATTTGTGCACTAAAAATTTGCGTTTGAATGCAAATGCACAATCGATTAGGATCATGGGTCACTCTTCCATGTCACATACAACTTGGTGGAGTGCGCAAAATGATATGAATGGAATAGTAAGCACACACACCGAAAACATAAGTGAATGATCATACACAAATAATGATAGAGATAAGAATAAAGCATAATATGATCAATCACACATAACTAACATAGTATCTCACACACATAAAGAACAAAGTAGCACAAATCAAATGGAAATAGTAGCAAGAACCCAAGAAAACCCAACGAGCAAAAGCGAGACACTCACTCTCGAAGCCTAATGATCTATACAAATTCCCCCTGGCAACAAGTACCAGAAAGTTCGAATAGGTATAGAGCTATACGTATCTCTAGGCATGGTCCTCGACAGCTCCTGAAGGTTACTTCTGGCTGGTGGCTCCGGTGCATAGATGGCATGGAGAGAAGTGCATCCACGAAGGCTTCATCTGATGTCCGATGAGCTAGGGGCGTAGAGACTGGAGGTGGCACAGTAGCAGTGGCAGCAGGTGCAGAGTGAGTAGTCCTCATGTTTGCAACTAGCACAGCAGCAGATCTGGGTGCCCTGGGTACTACCCGGTATCTCTCTGTTGTGGCTCTCTCATCTCCACTGTCATAAGCTCTGACTGCGTCAACATCATCTCTGAGCTTCTCCACAATGGTAGATGAAGGAAATATGCCCTAGACGCAATAATAAAGTTGTTATTTATATTTCCTTATATCATGATAAATGTTTATTATTCACGCTAGAATTGTATTAACTGAAAACTTAGTACATGTGTGAATACATAGATAAAACAGAGTGTCCCTAGTATGCCTCTACTTGACTAGCTCGTTAATGAAAGGTGGTTAAGTTTCTTGACCATAGACATGTGTTGTCATTTGATGAACGGGATCACATCATTAGAGAATCATGTGATGGACAAGACCCATCCGTTAGCTTAGCATAAATGATCGTTTAGTTTTGTTGCTATTGCTGTCTTCATAACTTATACATGTTCCTATGACTATGAGATTACGCAACTCCCGAATACCGGAGAACACTTAGTGTGCTATCAAACGTCACAACATAACCGGGTGACTATAAAGATGCTCTACAGGTGTCTCCGATGGTGTTTGTTGAATTGGCATAGATCAAGATTAGGATTTGTCACTTCGATTATCGGAGAGGTATCTATGGGCCCTCTCGGTAATGCACATCACTATAAGCCTTGCAAGCAATGTGACTAATGAGTTAGTTGTGGGATGATGCATTATGGAATGAGTAAAGAGACTTGCCCTTAACGAGATTGAACTAGGTATTGAGATACCGATGATCGAATCTCGGGCAAGTAACATACCGATGACAAAGGGAACAACGTATGTTATGTGGTTTGACTGATAAAGATCTTCATAGAATGAGTCCCGGATGTGATCATGGACATGACAAGCAGTATCGAAATGGTCGAGACATAAAGATTGATATATTGGAAGGGTATGTTTGGACATCGGAATGGTTTCGGATGAGTTCGGGTATTTACCGGAGTACCGGGGGGCTACCTGTAACACCCCGGATGTAACTTGCCATATTTGTAACTCCAACTCTTGCCATTTCGGCTTTAAGTTATGAGATTCCCTTTGTAGTTGGGTTTTTGTCTTCGTTTTGTATTTTGTTCATGTCATGCGTCTCATATCATGTCATCATGTGCACCGCATTTGCATTCGTGTTCGTTTCATGCATCCGAGCGCTTTCACCGTTGTCCGTTTCGCAATCCGACACTCCCACATGCACCGGCGCACCCCTCTTGTCTCTTTTCGTGAGCGGGTGTTAAATGTTCTTGGAATGGACCGGGATTTGCCAAGTGGCCTTGGTACCCCACCGGTAGACCGCCTGTCAAATTTCGTTCCATTTGGAGGCCGTTTGATGCTCCAACGGTTAACCGGGTAACCGCAAAGGCCTCTTGTGTGTTGCAGCCCAACACCCCTCCAAAACAGCCCAATAACCCATTTAAACCACTTCCATGTCCCTCGTCGTCGGATCACGACCATGTGGGCGAAAACTACACCTCATTTGGATACTCCAAACTCACTCTACCTATAAATATGTGATCCCCTCCAAAAATCTCGCAGTCCAAACACTAGCACCGCTCCCCTCGCGCCGCCGGACATTTTCTTCCCCACCAACGGACGTGTCCGCCGCCTCCACCGCCTCCATGTGTCAGCCTCCGATTCACCGGGCAGCTGCGCCCACATCCCCACGCGCTGGCCCACCGGGGCCCAGGCGGGGCCCTCCCGGCCCACTCGCCGCTCGCCGCCCGCCGCCAACCACTTCGGCTGCCCCGCTCCGCCGCCCGCGCCTCCCCGGATCCAGCCTCCCCATCACTCCAGTCACTGCCCCCTCGAGCTCTCTGGCGAGCCCGCCTACTCCGGCCACCTCCTCCCCAAGCTCCGGCGAAGATCCCGGTGATCCTCGGAAAACATGCACGAACCCTAGATCCAGATCTAGGTGAGGTGAAATTCCACTAAGTCTTTCCCCTGTGAGGGGCCCTGTTCATCATGTTGTATCTCGGTGACCGTAGCTTCATTTCATGCATATGATATGTCGAATTGTTCATCTCGTTGAGCTCTTCACTTTAGAAGCACTTCCATGCGTGTTCATGCCCATTTTGATGCCATTTTCATCGATGCAAGAGTGCTATAAAATGTTAGTTGTTGGTACTTATCAAATCATGAGGTTTTGTCATTTTTGTTGCATTTTAGGTGTGCATCATATGAGCTTGAGGTCTACGTGTGTTTTGAACTACACGATGTCATCTTTACAGGGGTGCTTGTCTTGTATTTTTGTGATCTATGTGGCGACTAGCACAAGCATGCAAAGTAGCCTCCGCAATGTTGCTGTTTTCAGGGACTTAGGATTTTGCCAAGTCTTTTCCTGCTGTTATTTTGATGCCATGTAAACATGATGCTACAGTGAGACCCATGCTTGTTTTGAGTTACCCCAGCAAGGATGTTTTGAACATGTGGTTATGCTCTATCCATACATGCCCCTGTTTTCAATTATGGAGTCGTCTAGCATGTCTTGTTCTTGCTCTACTTTTGCTATAAAATGTTCTTGGCAGAATGTTATCATGTTAATCAATTTTGCCATGGTTGTTGTTAGTGATCCATGCATCCTATGAACTTGCTCTTGCCATGGTTAGCTTCATGAACATGTAATATTGTTGTTGGTATGCTTGTTTTGTCATGCAATGCTTTGTGGTGAGTGATTTGAGCTCGCAAAGTTGCTATCATAATTCTGTTTATGCCATGCTCTGTTTTTCTGCTAAGTTTGAAACTGTTAACAAAACTTGCTATGTTTACATGGTTGCCATCATATCTTTTGTGCCTTTTTGGCTCATGTTCAGTAAAGGACTTTTGATCTATGCTTTTAGTAGTATCATGCCATTCCTTGGTTTGCTATGATATTTTCTTGTAGCATGTTGTTTACTTGCTCTAAACATTGCTTCCTGATGATGTTTTTGACATGTTAGTAATTTCTCTAAGTCTGTGAAGCTGATATCTTTTGCACTTTTGCCATGCTTGTTTGAACCTGTTCTAGTGCGATTTAGCCATAGCTTAGTGTTCATGTTTTGTCAAGCATCTCTTGTACATTACCGCCATATGATTTATTGTTATGTTGGTGTGCGGTAGCTTAGTTTCTTGTTGCATTCTAAGTGGCATCGTGCTGTTAATCGCAGAATAGCACCATTCTTGTTTTGCTTGCCATTTGCTAACCGTGCATCCGTTTCCGGCGATCTTTATATCGATTTCAACCAAAATCATCTAATCTTTCCAGTGGCATACTTGTTTTGCCAAGTTGATGCCTTGATCATTCTTTCCCTTCTGGAGCACGCATATGCATTGCATATCATGTCTTGCATATCATGCCATGTATTGCATCATGTTGCTTGTGCATTGCACCGTGATTGATTGTTGGTCCTTTGCTTGTGTTCTTGCTTTGGGTAGAGCCCGGAGACGAGTACGTGACTGAGGAACCTATTGAGTACGCTAAGGAGGATCAAGCTTTTGACAACTCTGAGAACTGTGTAGGCAAGATGACCATACCCTCGAAATCACTTCTATTTTTGCTTGCTAGTTGTTCGCTCTATTGCTATGTCGCGCTACCTACCACTTGCTTATCATGCCTCCCATATTGCCATGTCAAGCCTCTAACCCACCTTTCCTAGTAACCCTTGTTTGGCTATGTTACCGCTTTTGCTCAACCCCTCTTATAACGTTGCTAGTTGCAGGTGAAGATGGAGCTTGTTCAATGTTGGAACATGGATTTTGTTGGGGTATCATTATTATATCTTATTTACTTTAATGCATCTATATACTTGGTAAAGGGTGGAAGGCTCGGCCTTATGCCTGGTGTTTTGTTTCCTTACGCGGTTGGGTGTTATGGGAACCCCTTGACAGTTCGCTTTGATTAAAACTCCTCCAGCAAGACCCAACCTTGGTTTTACCATTTGCCTACCTACCACCATATACCTTTCCCTTAGGTTCTGCAGACTCAAGGGTCATCTTTATTTTAACCCCCCAGGCCAGTGCTCCTTTGAGTGTTGGTCCAAAACGGGCAACCTGCGGGGCCACCTCAGGGCAACTTGAGGGTTGTTTTTACTCGTAGCTTGATCTATCCGGTGTGCCCTGAGAAAGAGATACGTGCGACTCCTATCGGGATTTGTGGGCACATCAGCTTTGCCGGTCTTGTTTTACCATTGTCGAAATGTCTTGTAACCGGGATTCCGAGATTGACTGGGTCTTCTCGGGAGAAGGAATATCCTTCATTGACCGTGAGAGCTTGTGATGGGCTAAGTTGGGACACCCCTGCAGGGTATAAACTTTCGAGAGCCGTGCCCGAGGTTATGTGGCAGATGGGAATTTGTTAATATCCGGTTGTAGAGAACTTGACACTTAACTTAATTAAAATGAATCAACCGCGTGTGTAGCCGTGATGGTCTCTTTTCGGCGGAGTCCGGGAAGAGAACACGGTCTCGTGTTATGCTTGAACGTAAGTAGCTTCAGGATCACTTCTTGATCACTTATAGTTTCTCGATTGTGTGTTGCTTCTCTTCTTGCTCTCATTTGCGTATGTTAGCCACCATATATGCTTAGTGCTTGTTGCAGCTCCACCTCACTACCCTTTCCTACCCTTAAGCTTAAATAGTCTTGATCTTGCGGGTGTGTTATTGCTGAGTCCTCGTGACTCATGGATACTTCCAAACATTTGCACGTGCCGACGATACCAGTGCAGGCGATGTTACCGAACTTAAGTGGGAATTCGACGAGGATTCGGGCCGTTATTATGTTTCTTTTCCTGATGATCAGTAGTGGAGCCCAGTTGGGATGATCGGGGATCTAGCATTTGGGGTTGTCTTTCTTTATTTTGGTTCCGTAGTCGGACCTTTGATTGTACTTTGGATGATGTGTGGAGTATTCATGTATTGTGTGAAGTGGCAATTGTAAGCCGACTTTTTATCCCTTTCTTATTCAGTACATGAGATGTGTAAAGATTACCCCTCTTGCGACAAGCCTACCATGCGGCTATGCCTCTAAATCGTGCCCGACACGTGGGAGATATAGCCACATTATGGGTGTAACAAGTTGGTAATCAGAGCCTTCCCCGACTTAGGAGCCCCCTGCTTGATCGAATCACTGACGTTGTTGAGTCTAGCATTTGGGGTTGTCTTTCTTTATTTTGGTTCCGTAGTCGGACCTTTGATTGTACTTTGGATGATGTATGGAGTATTCATGTATTGTGTGAAGTGGCGATTGTAAGACAACTTTTTATCCCTTTCTTATTCAGTACATGGGATGTGTAAAGATTACCCCTCTTGTGACAAGCCTACCATGCGGCTATGCCTCTAAGTCGTGCCCCGACACGTGGGAGATATAGCCGCATTGTGGGTGTAACATTACCGAAACCCCTCGAGGAGTCAATGGGCCTTATTGGGCCTTAGTGGGAGAGAAGAGGAGGCGACCAAGGTGGAGAGCGTGCCCCCAAGCACAATCCAAATTGGATGGGGCCCTCCCCCCTTTCCTTCCCTCTATCTCCACCTTCCTTTCTCTCCTACTCCAACAAGGGAAGGGGGAATCCTACTCCCACCGGGAGTAGGACTTCCCCCTTGGGCTCGCCATGAGAGGGCCGGCCCTCCCCTCCTCCACTCCTGTATATACGGGGGAGGGGGCACCCCATAGACACACAAGTTGATTGTTTAGCCGTGTGCGGTGCCCCCCTCCACAAATTTCCACCTCGGTCCCATCGTTGTAGAGCTTAGGCGAAGCCCTGTGTCGGTAACTTCATCATCACCATCATCACGCCGTCGTGCTGACGAAACTCTCCCTCGACCTCAGCTGGATCTAGAGTTCATGGGACGTCACCAAGCTGAACTTGTGCAGATCGCAGAGGTGCCGTACCTTCGGTGCTAGGATCGGTCGGATCATGAAGACGTACAACTACATCAACCGCGTTGTCATAACGCTTCCACTTACGGTCTACGAGGGTACATGGATAGCACTCTCCCCTCTCGTTGCTATACTACACCTAGATGGATCTTGCATGTGCGTAGGATTTTTTTTGAAATTACTGCGTTCCCCAGCAGTGGCATCAGAGCCAGGTCTATGCGTAGAAGTTATATGCACGAGTATAACACAAAGGAGTTGTGGGCATGGGTATATACATATTGCTTGCTATCACTAGTTGATTCTTGATTCAGCGGTATTGTTGGATGAAGCGTCTCAGACCGACATTACGCGTACGCTTACACGAGACTGGTTCTACCGACGTGCTTCGCACAGAGGTGGCTAGTGGGTGTTTATTTCTCCAACTTTAGTTGAATCAGATTCAATGAACAGGGTTCTTTCTGAAGATCAAAAAGCAATCACTATACCGCGTTGTGGTTTTTGATGCGTAGGTAAGAACGATTGTTGGTAAGCCCGTAACAGCCACGTAAAACTTGCAACAACAAAGTAGAGGACGTCTAACTTGTTTTTGCAGGGCATGTTGTGATGTGATATGGTCAAGACATGATGAGATATAAATTGTTGTATGAGATCATCATGTTTTGTTAAAGTTATCGACAACTGGAAGGAGCCTTATGGTTGTCTCTTTATTGCATAAGATGCAAGCACCATATAATTGCTTTACTTTATCGCTATGCGATAGCAATAGTTGCAAAAGAAATAGTTGGCGAGATGACCATGTGATGACACGTTGATAAAGATCAAGATGATGGAGATCATGGTGTCATGCCGGTGACGATGGAGATCCTGACGATACTTTGGAGATGGAGATCAAAGGCACAAGATGATGATGGCCATATCATGTCACATATTTTGATTGCATGTGATGTTTATATTTTATGCATCTTATTTTGCTTAGTACAATGGTAGCATTATGAGATAACCCCTTACTAAAATTTCAAGGTATAAGTGTTCTCCCTGAGTATGCACCGTTGCGACAGTTCTTCGTGCTGAGACACCACGTGATGATCGGGTGTGATAAGCTCTATGTTCACATACAATGGGTGCAATCCAGTTTTGCACAAGCAGAATACTCAGGTTAAACTTGACAAGCCTAGCATATGCAGATATGGCCTCGGAACACTGAGACCGAAAGGTCGAGCATGAATCATATGATAGATATGATCAACATAGTGATGTTCACCATTGAAAACTACTCCATCTCACGTGATGATCGGACATGGTTGAGTTGATATGGATCACGTGATCACTTAGATGATTAGAGGGATGTCTATCTAAGTGGGAGTTCTTAAGTAATATGATTAATTGGACTAAAATTTATCATGAACTTAGTCCTGATAGTATTTGCATATCTATGTTGTAGATCAATTGCTCGCGTATAGCTTCCCCGTTTTATTTGTGATATGTTCCTAGAGAAAACTATGTTGAAAGATGTTAGTAGCAATGATATGGACTAGCTCTATGATCTGAGGATTATCCTCATTGCTGCACAGAAGAATTATGTCCTTGATGCACCGCTAGGTGACAGACCTATAGCAGGAGCAGAGGCAGACGTCATGAACGTTTGGCAAGCTCGGTATGATGACTAGTTGATAGTTTAGTGCACCATGCTTTATGGCTTAGAACTGGGACTTCAAAAACGTTTTGAACGCCACATAGCATATAAGATGTTCCAAGACTTGAAATTAGTATTTCAGACTCATGCCCGTGTCGAGAGGTATGAGACCTCTGACAGTACTTTGCCTACAAGATGGAGGAGAATAGCCTAGCTAGTGAGCATGTGCTCAGAATTTCTGAGTACTACAATCACTTGAATCAAGTGGGAGTTAATCTTCTAGATAAGATAGTGATCGACAAAGTTCTCTAGTCACTATCACCAAGTTACTAGAACTTTGTGATGAACTACAATATGTAAGGGATAACAGGCACGATTCCCAAGCTCTTCGCGATGCTGAAATTGGTGAAGGTGGAAATCAAGAAAAAGCATCAAGTGTTGATGGTTGACAAGACCACTAGTTTCAAGTAAAAGGGCAAGGGAAAGAAAGGGAACTTCAAGAAGAATGGCAAGCAAGTTTCCACTCCCGTGAAGAAGCCCAAAGCTGGACCTAAGCCTGAAACTGAGTGCTTCTACTACAAAGGGAATGGTCACTGGAAGCAGATCTACCCCAAATACTTGGCGGATAAGAAGGATGGAAAAGGGAACGAAGGTGTATTTGATATACATGTTATTGATGTGTACTTTACTAGTGTTCATAGTAACCCCAGGGTATTTGATGCCGGTTCAGTTGCTGTGATTAGTAACTCGAAACATGAGTTGCAAAATGAATAGAGACTAGTTAAAGGCGAGGTGACGATGTATATTGGAAGTGATTCCAAGGTTGATAAGATCACCATCGCATACTCCCTCTACCTTCGGGATTAGTATTGGACCTAAATAAATGATTTTTGGGGTTTTCATTGAGCATGAGTGTGATTGGATCATGTTTATTGCAATACAGTCATTCATTTAAGTCAGAGAATAATTGTTGTTCTATTTATATGAATAAAACCTTCTATGGTCTTATATCCAATGTAAATGGTTTACTGAATCTCGATTGCAGTAATACACATATTTATAATATTGATGCCAAAAGATGCAAAGTTAATAATGATAGTGCATCATGTTTGTGGCACTGCCATTTAGGTCATATTGGTGTAAAGCACATGAAGAAACTCCATACTGATGGGCTTTTGGAATCACTTGATGCTTGCGAACCAAGCCTCATGACTAAAACTCCGTTCTCCGGAACAATGGAGCGAGCCACTGACTTATTGGAAATAATACATACTGATGTATGCAGTCCGATGAGTGTTGATGCTCGTGGCGGGTATAGTTATTTTCCGACCTTCACAGATGATTTGAGCAGATATGGGTATATGTATGAAACATTTGAAAAGTTCAAAGAATTTTAGAGTGAAGTGGAAAATCATCATAACAAGAAAATTAAGTTTCTATGATCTGATCGTGGAGGTGAATATTTGAGTTATGAGTTTGGTCTTCATTTGAAACAGTGCGGATAGTTTCGCAACTCACGCCACCTAGAACACCATAGCGTAATGGTGTGTCCGAACATCGTAACCGCACTTTATTAGATATGGTGCAATCTATGATGTCTCTTACTGATTTACCGCTATCATTTTGGGGGTTATGCATTAGATATAGCTACATTCACGTTAAATAGGGCACCATCTAAATCCGTTGAGATGACATCGAATGAACTATGGTTTGGCAAAAACCCCACATTGTCGTTTCTTAAAGTTTGGGATTGTGACGCTTATGTGAAAAAGTTTCAACCTGATAAGCTCAAACCCAAATCGGAGAAGTGCGTCTTTATAGGATACCCAAAAGAAATTGTTGGGTACACCTTCTATCACAGATCCGAAGGCAAGATCTTTTTTGCTAAGAGTGGATCCTTTCTAGAGAAGGAGTTTTCTCTTGAAAGCGGTGAGTGGGAGGAAAGTAGAACTTGATGAGGTAATTGTACCTTATCCCGAATTGGAAAGTAGTTCATCACAGAAATCAGTTCCAGTTATGCCTACACCAATTAGTGAGGAAGTTAATGATGATGATCATGAAACTTCAGATCAATTTACTACCGAACCTCCTAGGTCAACCAGAGTATGTTCCGCACCAGAGTGGTACGGTAATCCTGTTTTGGAAGTCATGTCACTAGACCATGATGAACCTACAAACTATGAGGAAGCGATGATGAGCCCAGATTCCGCGAAATGGCTTAAGGCCATGAAATCTGAGATGTGATCCATGTATGAGAACAAAGTATGGACTTTGATTGACTTGCCCGATGATCGGTGAGCCATTCCGAATAAATGGATCTTCAAGAGGAAGACGAACGCTGATAGTAGTGTTACTATCTACAAAGGTCGAATAGTCACAAAAAGGTTTTCGACAAGTTCAAGGTGTTGACTACGATGAGAATTTCTCACATGTATCGATGCTTAAAAGTCTGTCCGAATCATGTTAGCAGTTGCCGCATTTTATGAAATCTGGCAAATGGATATCAAAACTACATTCCTTACTGGATTTATTAAAGAAGAGTTGTATATGATGCAACCAGAAGGTTTTGTCAATCCTAAAGGTGCTAACAAAGTGTGCAAGCTCCAGCGATCCATCTATGGACTGGTGCAAACATCTCGGAGTTGGAATATACGCTTTGATGAGTTGATCAAAGCATATAGTTTTATACAGACTTGAAGTGAAGCATGTATTTACAAGAAAGTGAGTGGGAGCACTACAACATTTCTGATAAGTATATGTGAATGACATATTGTTGATCGGAAATAATGTAGAATTTTCTGGAAAACATAAAGGAGTGTTTGAAAGGAATTTTTCAAAGAAAGACCTTGGTGAAGCTGCTTACATATTGAGCATCAAGATCTATAGAGATAGAACAAGACGCTTGATAATTTTTTTCAATAAGTACATACCTTGACAAGTTTTTGAAGTAGTTCAAAATGGAATAGTCAAAGGAGTTCTGCCTGTGTTGCAAGGTGTGAAGTTGAGTAAAGACTCAAAACCCGACCACGGCAGAAAATAGAAAGAGAATGAAAAGTCATTCCCTATGCCTCAGTCATAGGTTCTATAAAGTATGCTATGCTGTGTACCAGACTTATTGTGTACCTCACCATGAGTTTGGCAAGAGGGTACAATTGTGATCCAAGAGTGGATCACTGAACAGTGGTCAAGATTATCCTTAGTGGAATAAGGAAATGTTTCTTGGTTATGGAGGTGACAAAGGGTTCGTCATAAGGAGTTACGTCGATGCAAGCTTTGACACCAATCTGGATGACTCTAAGTATCGATCTAGATACATATTGAAAGTGGGAGCTATTAGCTAGAGTAGCTCCGCGCAGAGCATTGTAGACATAGAAAATTTGCAAAATACATACGGCTCTGAATGTGGTAGACCCGTTGACTAAACTTCTCTCACAAGCAAAACATGATCACTCTTTGGGTGTTAATCACATAGCGATGTGAACTAGATTATTTACTCTAGTAAACCCTTTGGTTATTAGTCACATGGAGATGTGATGTAGCGACCCGACCTCAAATGGCCAAGCCTCTGTGTATCTGTGCCATCCCTGGATCGGTATGCTGGCACATACAGTACAACAATGTATATATCAAAGTGCAATCACATGTATAAATAACGCAAAACTGACCTATACCTCATAAGTCTCAGCGGAAACAATCGAACGGGTGTGGAGTCCCATCAACGCCAACGGCAAGTTGAGTGTAGACCGTAACCCTACAACGTAACTCTTACTCGTCGTAGAAAATTCCTGCAACATAAGACGTTGCAGCCCTGTAGGTCAGTACATTGAATGTACTGGCAAGTCACATCATAAGAATAATGAACCTATTTGTACATGCAATTTGGCTGGTGGAAAGCTCTAAGTTTAGTTTTTGCATAAAGCTAGTTTTCCCTAGAATAAAAGATATCATTCTACCACTACTGTATAGCATAGGATGAGTTGGTAAACCCAACTCAATCCATTCCCAAAGTTTCATTTAAACCCAACTGTTTAAATTAAGAGTGATGAGTTCTCCCAGCATTTCCACTACTAGATGCTCAAGTTGTCCGTAACCGCGGACACGGCTAATCGATTAGGTTTTAACACTCTGCAGAGGTTTGCGCACTTTTCCCCACAAGACTCGATCGCCTCCCTTGAAGTTCTCGCACTGCCTGGCGTTTGAGAACAGGATGACCGAGACATAGTCTTTCGGAAATGGTCCCCCTTAACCCACGGATAGGCCGGTACACCTACATCATTCTACATCTACTAGCCCATCCAGGAAGGGGTCACACTAACTACTCAACTAAGCCAGAGCCCATATTGGCTTGTGGCTGCACACGTAAGCTTCTAGACATGAGAATACGATTGATCTCTTTGAGCCTGGGCGGACGGACCACTAGTGGTGCACCACCATGGATTTCCCATGCATGCTCCCACTGTACTTCGCCACCATTCAAACCAAACCTCCGCCCAGATAGTTCATTTATAAGTCTTGGTCCTGATTACTACTTTGTCACTCATGTCTCACCATGAACACTTCCCAATTCCACGTCTACATTTGCGAGGCGGAAATAAACTTACACGGTGGTGACAAGGTTGTATAGATCAGACCTACCTCAAATGAACTACTAGGTAACGGCATAGCCATCTGGCAACAATAAATCCTACCATGCAATCCTACCACAAAAGGACTAAGTGCATAATATAAAACATAGGTGATTTGAAGAATGGTCAAATGTGAACTTGCCTGGTAACAATTGATGAAGATTATATCACTCTCAGAAATTTACTCAATACAACTATTCGTCACTCTCCGATGAAAATCTATAAAGTCAAACATTGCATTCACATAAGCAATCATTTCAGAGAACCAAATAACATGCAACATGAAAAGACTCAAAAAATCCAAAGGAACACACACCAGACTTAACTATCGAAAGTAAATACTAAGTGCAAAACAACATAGGGCATGGGTGCCAAAAATTGTGACATGGACCACAGTGCCTACTAGGCATACGATTAAAACTACTATGGACAGATCCTAATGTGTGAAAAAATATCGTGAGATAGGTCCAAGTGATAGGGTTTGGCAACGGTGACATGGTGCAAAAAGAATCACATCAATCAGAGCTACGGTTTAGGAGATATGGTCAATTGAAGTTTGAATTCAAATCTGAATAAAGTTCAAATTTGAATTTGGCCAAAAGTTTTCAAAGTTGGTTTTCTGGATAAAGCTATTCGAGACGAACATTTTGCCGCTGGTTTTGTCAAATTTGGAGTTACAGTTAAAAAGATACAACCATTTGAAGTTTAGGGGCTAAACTAAAATTTATAGGGACTTGACTATGAAAATTTTATTCGCGACCAGGTCCCTGGCCACGTGGCGGCTTCCTACTGGCCGAGCAGCATTCGCCGCGGAAGCTATTCAGCGAACGGCCGCTACCTAAGCAAAACAGCTACCATGGCAAAAAAAATGAAAACCGGAGACCGGGTTTATTTTAACTAAACCGCATGGTTTATTTAAAACCGTGGTTAACCGAACTAAAACAAAACCGAGCTAATACAAAAAAAACTAAACGAATGGGAAGAAGCGGGCGGCTTACGGCGAGCGAGGACGGCGAACAGAGGCGGCGACGCTGGCGTCAGGCGGCGAACGGGCTGTGGCGGCGGTGCTCCTCGGCGGCGGGGGAGGAGACAAACGGGACGGGCACGACGTGGGCAGTCCGGTGGTGGCGACGGCGCGCATCGGGGTGACCCGGACGGGTGGAGTGAAGTGCGGCGTCTCCATGCTCCGGCGAGGACGCAGGTCGTGGGGACAGCGTCTCTGGCGAACCTAGGGGCAAAATGAGATGTCAACTAGGTGCGGAAGAACATGGGGAGTAGTTTGACGGAGTTTGAGGCCTCGGGGTGGCTTACGGTCGTCGAGCTCCTCCGGCGAACGGAGCTCCAGCCGGCGAGATCCAACTGACGAAGGCGGCACCTGTGATGTGCGAGAGGACGAGCGAATTGGCAGAACGGAGAGAGGGGGTCTTGGGGGTTTTATAGGCGCGGTCAGGAGCTCGGGGAGCGAGGGATAAGCTCTATCCCTAGAGCTTCGACCGGCAGGTTCGAGCGTGCGTGTGCTCATCCAGCGGGGTCTGCGGGAGGTTAGGGACGATGGGCGGGCCCTATGCGTCAGCGGCAACAGCAGGTAGCGAGCGAAGGGAGGAGCTGGCGGCTCGTGCATGCGGCCCTAGGGTGCTTGCCGCTGGCTGCCCTAGCGCTACAGCTGGGCCTTGGCCTAGCTGGCCTATGGCTAGGCCGGTCGGTGCGGCCCTGGGCCGGAGTGGCCTCGGTCGAGGTAGTGCGGTGTGCGTGCGTGCGTGTTTTTTTGTTACAGAAAACGTCATGAGGTCAAAAACAACTCCAACGAATTCATAAAAATTTCATAGTAATTCCTAAAATCACTATTGATAATATATAGACTAATGAACATTAATCCCAGCACATATAATTTTGAATTTTTTTATCTAATGCAGTAAATGCACTTTTTGCCAAGAAAATAAATACCAAATAAACTCCAATAAACCAAATAATATTATAATGAATTCTCCAGCTCCTTTTTGTTTGAGGAAGTCATTCTATCCTCTCTCCTTTATTTCTCTTGAGTGGAAAATAATATTTGAATATCCCAGAAAACTCCAAAATGCAATAAATCATGAGATGCAAATGATTTCAAATATTGTTAAAATAACTTCTATTGGTTTCATAATCCATTTCCATATTTTCTTTCTGATATTTGAAGGAGTCCTATTTCCTTCTCTCTTTATTTTATTTGAATGAATGGAAATGTTTTTGAAACTCAAAACGAAAAACTTTCCAAAAGTGAACCAAATGAAATTCAAAAGTGCTCCTCATCACTTCCCACTCTATTTCATATATTTTAAAGAAGTCCTATTATCTTCTCTCATGAAAATCCTTGAGTGGCATAAAGTCTCTGAGTTGGACTATTGTTCAAATGGAATTCAAATCTACTTCAAAACCCCTTTTTTCATTTCTTTAAATGGAAGAAGTCATACTATCTCCACTCTAGGGTTTTGTGATGAAATGAATTTGAATTCATGGAGATCAAAATTCAAAATGAAAAGTTTTGGGAAAGTGCTTTTATTCCCTCTCATTCAACTTTCAAAAAACATTTCTATTTCCACTCAATTTCACACAATCAACCACACAACAATCACAATTATTTATTTAATATAACATTCCAAAATTTAGAATTTTGGGATGTTACAAACTACCACCCTTAAAATGAATCTTGTCCTCGAGATTCGGAGAGGCTAGAAAGAAGGTTAGATTTGGGGGGGTCTCCTTGAAAATCCATTCATCAACACAAGGTATGGGGTGCTACCACCCTTAGAAGCGTGGTTACGGTTCCAACAAAACTCATGTACTCCATCCTTTGCGTTGACGGTGTCGGTCTTCTCATATTCTCAGGGATCGCTCCTTCGTTGGTGTTCTTCCGGTAAGGGCATAACCATTTTTTTCCTCAAAAACTTGAGTCCTTTCATACAAATAAGATCCTCCCGAGACTGAGTCTTCTTAGGTGATAGGTCTGTCGCCAATGCTAAACAACTATCGAAAATCTCATGGTGGTCAACAATTTTTGGTTTCTCCTGCAGGAAATGGGTCTGGGTTGAACCTCACCGCATAACCTACTATTGGCAAAAGGTGCCTGTACAGGGTTTCCATCGTCCTGCCATTCTAAGGCTTTTGATTTGTCGTGTCGACACTCTTCTAGGGTTTTCAAGCTCTCTGATTTTCCATCAACATATGATAGTTCATGATAGAAGTCTCCGGTATGGGGGCCAATCCATACCGTACTTGAATCATTACCACATACGTAGATAGTGAATCACGTATTCTAACACTTGGGCATCCTCACAAGCATTGCAGAACTTCTCTTCCCCATGAACTGGGTTTGGGTAATCCATTGGTTCTGCAAGCCAAAAAACACCTCTATCGTTTCTTCACAACTCTCGGGTTTACATAACCTCCTATGAAACGTATGCTGATGAAATCACAGCTTCCTTCAGAATTCTTTTCTTCAACAAGATTGTGCTTGTTTCCTTATCAAATCCTGGGTCCTGTGGGTTATGGCCCACTTCAACACTTGTATATCTTTAACTCATCCTTGGAGTTACTATTGTTCCATATTCCAACATTACATCTCATTTAAATCCAATAGTACTTCATTACTTCATACTCTCGGGGTAACCATCATAACTAAAACCAAACTCCAACTCATTTGTCCAAACTCCACTCTATGGAATACATTTCCTATTCCATTGGTCAAGTGTTCACACAGACAAGTATCGCAAAAAAAATGCACTGGTTCATCCATAATTCATATTCTCTTCATATCAAATCTTTTATTACATCCTTAACCACCACTCAAAACTCAAATTGCAAAAGTACTCTGTTACAAAAGCTGCCACCCACATAGTTTGGTATGGTCAAGCATTACTTCCATCTTTATTCATTTGTCCTTCTTGAAGATACTTCAGTCCCACTAGAATTGTGCAATGCGATCCTTCAAATCATCAATGTTTTGCTTCATCATGGTGGCCATTAGCTTCATCTCCATCATCTCTGCATGCACCTCCCTCAGGTATTCCTGAGTGTGACGGAGTCTTACTTCTAGCATTTCTCCAATCTGACGTATGGCTTCCATAGCAGCTTCACTAACAGAGTCGAAGAATGTTGTTCGTGGTACTCGAGAAATGAAAAAGTATTGCCCCATACTCTTTGGGCAAACTCCCTTCACACGATGGAGGTGTACCTCCACATACCAGAGTTCAACTCCCTTCTCCATGAAAGGATAACCCTTGTAAACTGCATCTCCTTCAAGTTGAATATGCTTCATCATGTCCTTCAGGATCTTCGGGTAATCCTGATCACTGGTCAGGGTCATGATCTTTTCCGGGCCCTTCAGAAAAGACTCGTAAAGGGTTGTCATCTGCAGGCATAAGATAGAAGGGGTATTCAGGATACTATATGTATTTCCTTGGGTGAAATGTGGTTGTTTTTCTGGGAAAAGTTGGGGTCTGCTTGTCCATGGGTTCGAGGTTTTAGTCTGGGTGAGATAGCGAGAGAGGTACTCACAATCAACAAACAACTCATGACACCTCATATGAGATTCCAGCCACATCAACTTTTATTGCCTCATGAACCATTACAATTCCCATTTCACAACTCAACTCAACATTCCCAACAAAAATAAAAGTGCATCCCATATTTATTACATGCTTTATTCCCATATCAAGATCTCAACTACTTTGCTCAAGCTCTCCTCGGGTCTAAACATTATCTGGCAAAATGTCCTACTCCTTTGCAGCATAAACAAATGACTTCAGACAAATCCAGGGGCTTCCCTGTGGTTATCTTGGCTCCTTGGGTTCTTGGCTTCCTTGTTGGGCATTTGCTAGCGTAATGACCTAAATCCTTGCACCTGTAACAAGTGATTTGACTCAGGTCCTTTTCTGCAGAAATTGGGTTATTCTGGGGATACATGCTCTTTCTCTTCCTCGACTTCTTCGTTCCGATCAATTCCTCTATCTCTTGTCGATCAAACTCCACTTATTCCGTCGGGAAGTTTCCCAGATACTCTTGGCTTTCCTTCGTGCAATACTGTGAAAAATGTCCTTCTTCTCCACATGAATAGCAAGCATTGGAGTAAAATCTGTTTAGGCTTTCTCCATCAGGGTCGTTAGCATCTTCCTTCATCACAGGTTCTTTTAAAATTTCCCCGAGGGCTTCTTTCACTGCCTCCTTCTGCTGCTTGGTAATTTCTTGTACCTTGGGATAAATATGACACTGGACAGGGTAGTGCGTAGTTCCTCCACACAAGAAACAAGTAACCTACCTAGTTGGACATTCTTCACCTTGGTGATTTCCTTCACAATGAGGGCATCCATCCTTGTGTTCTTCATGGGTATGTCCTATCTCACCACAAATCTTGCATGCACAAGGTTTCTTCATTTTATTGCCATAGGGCTTCTGAATAAGATGAGCCCTCAGTAGAGTCATCTTGAATTCCTCCCAAGTTTTTGCTCCGTTACATCCTTGTATGGCCTGATGCATTTTCCACCAGGTTGCATCACTTTTTGCAAAGTACTGAAGAGCGTATTGAACCTCATACTTCCTTGCAACCAAATTGCTCCTGAAGTGATTCTCCATATTTTGAATCCATAGCTCTGCCTCCAACTGAGTGATCGGTTCAGAGAATGCAAGTCCATCTTCATTCATCATCTATTGGGTCCAAGGGTTTTCGGGATGAGATAAGAGGGATAGAGAGATACACACAATACACACAATATAGTTTTGAAAATAAGTTTTATTTGTGGCTGTTAGGAAAAACATCAAACAATGATAGCTCACAAACATCGCATCTAACGTAAGTATACAACAGGGGGTTGGTCCTCTAAAGTTCATATAAATCTTGGTATTCTTCAGTGTCTTCAAATTCTTCAATTCTTCGGAGGCTTCGACTATTGTAGCGTCAACTCTTCTAATGTATGGTGAAGTCTGATATCTTATCGTTCTCGGAGTGGCTTCAGTTCATTCTCCGTGTGGTCCAAAGTGAACGGGGTATTGTCTAACTATTTGAGGTAAAAGGAAAGATTTGATAAAGCTCAGAAAAGAAGAGACGTAAAGGACCTTTTTCAAAATAAAGTGTAAGAGAAATCTTAAGGGCTTTCCAGTTTCTAGGGTCACGTCCTACAGTCAACATGTGCTCTGATACCATATCTGTAGCGACCCGACCTCAAACGGCCAAGCCTCTATGTATCTGTGCCATCCCTGGATCGGTATGCTGGCACACACAGTACATCAATGTATATATCAAAGTGCATTCACATGTATAAATAACGTAAAACTGACCTATACCTCATAAGTCTCAGCGGAAACAATCGAACGGGTGTGGAGTCCCATCAACGCCAACGGCAAGTTGAGTGTAGACCGTAACCCTACAACGTAACTCTTACTCGTCGTAGAAAATTCCTGCAACATAAGACGTTGCAGCCCTGTAGGTCAGTACATTGAATGTACTGGCAAGTCACATCATAAGAATAATGAACCTATTTGTACATGCAATTTGGCTGGTGGAAAGCTCTAAGTTTAGTTTTTGCATAAAGCTAGTTTTCCCTAGAATAAAAGATATCATTCTACCACTACTGTATAGCATAGGATGAGTTGGTAAACCCAACTCAATCCATTCCCAAAGTTTCATTTAAGGGACAATTGCATTTTTACCCCTAATTGGTTCCTACCCACGGGTTTTGCCCTTACTTTTCGAGCTTGCTCAGTTTTGCCCTTACCTTTTCCGTCGAGGTCCCTCGAATGCCCTTTGACCGTTTGACCAAAACTTTGAAAATTCATAACTAATTCATATGAACTCAGAAAAATGCAAATAAGATATCAAAATGTTTAGATAAACATTACCCTTATGTGCATATCATTTGCATTTAGGACAAAAGCACCCTTTAAACTACCTGAGGTGATTAATGTTATTAACATTATTAAAACTAAAAAGGTATAAACAATATTTTTTTCATGAATAAAATTACATGCAAATGTAGGTGATGTTTTCTGAACATCCAGATATCTTATTTGCATTTTTCCGAGTTCGTATCATCTTGTTAAGAATGTACTAACGACTTTGAACATTATTTGGAAACTTCATAACAAGTTGAAATAAACTAAGGAAAATGCAAATAAGATATCAGGATGTTCACAAAACATCACCTACATTTGCATGTAATTTTTATTCACGAAAGTAATATTGTTTATACCTTTTTATTTTTAATAATGTTAATAACATTAATTACCTCACGTAGTTTAAAGGGTGATTTTTTCCTGAATGCAAATGATATGCACATAAATGTAATGTTTATCTAAACATTTTGATATCTTATTTGCATTTTTCTGAGTTCATATGAATTAGTTATGAATTTTCAAAGTTTTGGTCAAACGGTCAAAGGGCATTCAAGGGACCTCGACAGAAAAAGTAAGGGCAAAACTGAGCAAACTCGAAAAGTAAGGGCAAAACCCGTGGGTAGGAACCAACTAGGGGTAAAAATGCAATTGCCCCTTCATTTAAACCCAACTGTTTAAATTAAGAGTGATGAGATCTCCCAGCATTTCCACTACTAGATGCTCAAGTTGTCTGTAACCGGGGACACGGCTAATCGATTAGGTTTTAACACTCTGCAGAGGTTTGCACACTTTTCCCCACAAGACTCGATCGCCTCCCTTGAAGTTCTCGCACTGCCTAGCGTTTGAGAATAGGAGGACCGAGACATAGTCTTTTGAAAATGTTCCCACTTAACCCACGGATAGGCCGGTACACCTACATCATTCTACATCTGCTAGCCCATCCCAGAAGGGGTCACACTAACTACTCAACTAAGCCAGAGCCCATATTGGCTTGTGGCTGCACACGTAAGCTTCTAGGCATGAGAATATGATTGATCTCTTTGAGCCTGGGCGGACGGACCACTAGTGGTGCACCATCATGGATTTCCCATGCATGCTCCCACTGTACTTCGCCACCATTCAAACCAAACCTCCGCCCAGGTAGTTCATTTACAAGTCTTGGTCCTAATTACTACTTTGTCACTCATGTCTCACCATGAACACTTCCCAATTCCACGTCTAGATTTGCGAGGCGGAAATAAACTTACACGGTGGTGACAAGGTTGTATAGATCAGACCTACCTCAAATGAACTACTAGGTAACGGCATAGCCATCTGGCAACAATAAATCCTACCATGCAATCCTACCAACAAAGGACTAAGTGCATAATATAAAACATAGGTGATTTGAAGAATGGTCAAATGTGAACTCGCCTGGTAACAGTTGATGAAGATTATATCACTCTCAGAAATTTACTCAATACAACTATTCGTCACTCTCCGATGAAAATCTATAAAGTCAAACATTGCATTCACATAAGCAATCATTTCAGAGAACCAAATAACATGCAACATGAAAAGACTCGAAAAATCCAAAGGAACACACACCAGACTTAACTATCGAAAGTAAATACTAAGTGCAAAACAACATAGGGCATGGGTGCCAAAAATTGTGACGTGGACCACAGTGCCTACTAGGCATACGAGTAAAACTACTATGGATAGATCCTAATGTGTGAAAAAATATCGTGAGATAGGTCCAAGTGATAGGGTTTGGCAACGGTGACACGGTGCAAAAAGAATCACATCAATCAGAGTTACGGTTTAGGAGATATGGTCAATTGAAGTTTGAATTCAAATCTGAATAAAGTTCAAATTTGAATTTGGCCAAAAGTTTTCAAAGTTGGTTTTCTGGATAAAGCTATTCGAGACGAACATTTTGCCGCTGGTTTTGTCGAATTTGGAGTTACAGTTAAAAAGATACAACCATTTGAAGTTTAGGGGCTAAACTGAAATTTACAGGGACTTGACTGTGAAAATTTTATTCGCGACCAGGTCCCTGGCCACGTGGCGGCTTCCTATTGGCCGAGCAGCATTCGCCGCGGAAGCTATTCGGCGAACGGCCGCTACCTAAGCAAAACAGCTACCGCGGCAAAAAAATGAAAACCGGAGACCGGGTTTTTTTAACTAAACCGCACGGTTTATTTAAAACCGTGGTTAACCAAACTAAAACAAAACCGAGCTAATACAAAAAAAACTAAACGAACGGGAAGAAGTGGGCGGCTTACAGCGAGCGAGGACGGCGAACAAGGGCGGCGGCGCTGGCGTCAGGCGGCGGACGGGCGGTGGCGGCGGTGCTCCTCGGCGGCGGGGGAGGAGACGAACGAGACGGGCACGACGTGGGCAGTCCGGTGGTGGCGACGGCGCGCATCGACGTGACCAGGACGGGCGGAGCGAAGTGCGGCGTCTCCGTGCTCCGGCGAGGACGCAGGTCGTGGGGACAGCGTCTCTGGCGAACCTAGGGGCAAAATGAGATGTCAACTAGGTGCGGAAGAACATGGGGAGTAGTTTGACGGAGTTTGAGGCCTCGGGGTGGCTTACGGTCTTCGAGCTCCTCTGACGAATGGAGCTCCGGCCGGCGAGATCCAACTAACGAAGGCGGCGCCTGTGATGTGCGAGAGGACGAGCGAATTGGCAGAACGGAGAGAGGGGGTCTTGGGGGTTTTATAGGCGCGGTCAGGAGCTCGGGGAGCGAGGGATAAGCTCTATCCCTAGAGCTTCGACCGGCAGGTTCGGGCTTGCGTGTGCTCATCCAGCGGGGTCTGCGGGAGGTTAGGGACGATGGGCGGGCCCCATGCGTCAGCGGTAGCAGTAGGTAGCGAGCGAAGGGAGGAGCTGGCGGCTCATGCGTGCGGCCCTAGGGCGCTTGCCGCTGGCTGCCCTAGCGCTATAGCTGGGCCTTGGCCTAGCTGGCCTGTGGCTGGGCCGGTCGGTGCGGCCCTGGGCCAAAGTGGCCTCGGTCCAGGTAGTGCGGTGTGTGTGCGTGTTTTTTTTGTTACAGAAAACGTGGCGAGGTCAAAAACTAGTCCAACGAATTCATAAAAATTTCATAGTAATTCCTAAAATCACTATTGATAATATATAGAATAATGAACATTAATCCCAGCACATATAATTTTGATTTTTTTATCTAATGGAGTAAATGCACTTTTTGCCAAGAAAATAAATACCAAATAAACTCCAAAAAACCAAATAATATTATAATGAATTCTCCAGCTCCTTTTTGTTTGAGGAAGTCATTCTATCCTCTCTCCTTTATTTCTCTTGAGTGGAAAATAATATTTGAATATCCCAGAAGACTCCAAAATGCAATAAATCATGAGGTGCAAATGATTTCAAATATTGTTAAAATAAATTTTATTGGTTTCATAATCCATTTCCATATTTTCTTTCTGATATTTGAGGGAGTCCTATTTCCTTCTCTCTTTATTTTATTTGAATGAATGGAAATGTTTTTGAAACTCAAAACGAAAAACTTTCCAAAAGTGAACCAAATGAAATTCAAAAGTGCTCCTCATCACTTCCCACTCTGTTTCATATATTTTAAAGAAGTCCTATTATCTTCTCTCATGAAAATCCTTGAGTGGCATAAAGTCTCTGAGTTGGACTATTGTTCAAATGGAATTCAAATCTACTTCAAAACCCCCCTTTTTTCATTTCTTTAAATGGAAGAAGTCATACTATCTCCACTCTAGGGTTTTGTGATGAAATGAATTTGAAGTCATGGAGATCAAAATTCAAAATGAAAAGTTTTGGGAAAGTCCTTTTATTCCCTCTCATTCAACTTTCAAAAAATATTTCTATTTCCACTCAATTTCACACAATCAACCACACAACAATCACAATTATTTATTTAATATAACATTCCAAAATTTAGAATTTTGGGATGTTACATGTGAACTAATGACATAAAGATGTGAACTATTGGTGTTAAATCACATGGCGATGTGAACTAGATTATTGACTCTAGTGCAAGTGGGAGACTAAAGGAAATATGCCCTAGAGGCAATAATAAAGTTGTTACTTATATTTCCTTATATCATGATAAATGTTTATTATTCATGCTGGAATTGTATTAACCAGAAACTTAGTACATGTGTGAATACATAGACAAAATAGAGTGTCCCTAGTATGCCTCTACTTGACTATCTCGTTAATCAAAGATGGTTAAGTTTCCTGACCACAGACATGTGTTGTCATTTGATGAACGGGATCACATCATTAGGGAATGATGTGATGGACAAGACCCATCCGTTAGCTTAGCATAAATTGTCGTTTAGTTTTGTTGCTATTGATTTCTTCATAACTTATACATGTTCCTATGACTATGAGATTATGTAACTCCCGAATACCGGACGAACACTTAGTGTGCTATCAAACATGACAACGTAACTGGGTGACTATAAAGATGCTCTACAGGTGTCTCTGATGGTGTCTGTTGATTGGCATAGATCAATATTAGGATTTGTCACTCTGATTGTCGGAGAGGTATCTCTGGGCCCTCTCGGTAATGCACATCACTATAAGCCTTGCAAGCAATGTGACTAATGAGTTAGTTGCAGGATGATGCATTATGGAACGAGTAAAGAGACTTGTCAGTAACGAGATTGAACTAGGTATTGAGATACCGACGATCGAATCTCGGGCAAGTAACATACCAATGACAAAGGGAACAACGTATGTTGTTATGCGGTTTGACCAATAAAGATCTTTGTAGAATATGTAGGAACCAATATGAGCATCCAGGTTCCGCTATTGGTTATTGACCGGCAATGAGTCTCGGTCATGTCTACATAGTTCTCGAACCCGTAGGGTCCGCACGCTTAACGTTCGATGACGATTGGTATTATGGGTTTTTGTGTTTTGATGTACCGAAGGTTGTTTGGAGTCCCGGATGTGATCACGGACATGACGAGGAGTCTCAAAATGGTCGAGACATAAAGATTGATATATTGGAAGGCTATGTTTGAACATCGAAATGGTTCCAGATGAGTTCAGGCATTTACCGGAGTACCGGGGGTTACTGGAACCCCCCGGGGAGTCAATGGGCCTTATTGGGCCTTAGTGGGAGAGAGGAGGAGGCGGCCAAGGTGGAGGGCGTGCCCCCCAAGCCCAATCCAAATTGGGTGGGGGGACGGCCCCCCTTTCCTTCCCTCTCTCTCCCCCTTCCTTTCTCTCCTACTCCAACAAGGGAAGGGGGAATCCTACTCCCATCGGGAGTAGGACTCCCCCTTGGGCGCGCCATGAGAGGGCCGGCCCTCCCCTCCTCCACTCCTTTATATACGGGGGAGGGGGGCACCTCAGAGACACACAAGTTGATTGTTTAGTCGTGTACGGTGCCCCCCTCCATAGATTTCCACCTCGGTCATATTGTTGTAGAGCTTAGGCGAAGCCCTGTGTCGGTAACTTCATCATCACCGTCATCACGCCATCGTGCTGATGAAACTCTCCCTCGACTTCAGCTAGATCTAGAGTTCGTGGGACATCACCGAGCTGAATATGTCAGATCGCGAAGGTGACGTACATTCAGTGCTAGGATCGGTTGGATCGTGAAGACGTACGACTACATCAACCGCTTTGCCATAACGCTTCCGCTTATGGTTTACGAGGGTACGTGGACAACACTCTGCCCTCTCGTTGCTATACATCACCTAGATGGATCTTGTGTGTGCGTTGGATTTTTTTTGAAATTACTGCATTCCCGAACAGTATATACCTCAGTGATCTTCACATCAAGATCATGAACTTTAGTCTTGACTATCCGTTGTAGGCTCTCCTGGTTCTTGGTGAGGTTGGCTAGACTTCACTCAATCCTCAGGGTAGCTTCTAGCAGATAAGTCATATGGTCATTCTTGGACTTGAGGTTGGCAATGGGTGCATTAGGAGCAGAGGCCTTCTATGCTTCTTTTACCGCTGCAGATGCCTAAATTTCCTCTTGAGCTCGAGTAGATGTAGGATGTGAAGGGTCCATAATTACAACATTGTCCTCAAACTCAGGCTGCAATGGGAGATGCTCACCATCAAGTAGATAAGTGCTCGTTCCAACCTTGAAGTTGATGAGCAACTAAATCTGTGGAGCAAATCCACATGATCTCTTCTGGTAAGTTGCGGTCCTCTTGATTGTTGCAACTATAAGGCTCATGACTTTGAATTTCTAGGTGTGTCAAACAAATGTAGCAACTTGATGGAGTGGCCACGGATCATCTTGTCATCTCCAGACTTGGGCAAAAGAGTGTGCCTCAATATAGTGTTGGTGGTGGCCAAACCAACAAGCAAGTGCTTTAGAGATCCAAGCTTATGCATGTCGAGATCTTTCTTGGGCATGGGCTTGTACAAGTTTGCCATTGAATTATGATCCATCACGGGTTTTCCATAGACATCAATGTCATCTTATTCTTCCTTTGGGGCACCAAGGATCTCAACCCATTCCGAGATGGTTGACTCGTATTTGGATCCCTCGGTCATCCATACAATTCTGCCATCTGGATAGAAATGTGTTGTGGAATAGAATTGCATGATCATCTCATCATTCCACTTGGTGAGCTTCTTCCCAATAAATGCATCAACTCCTGCAAGCTTGAAGCTCTCATGAACATGGGGGAAGTGATCCTCATTAGCATCAATGTACTTCTAGTCCACCCACTTCATGTCACCGATTATGGGCTTCTTGTCAGGCAGTACAGTCTCATAGAAATCATGTTGCTCTTGTGTGTGGAAACGATAGTCACATGCAGTCCTCCTCCTCAAAGAATATGGATCAGACATCCTCCACTCTCGCAGACCTTTGTCCTTTCTGAGCATCATGTTCTCAGCAGCTGGATGAGAGTTGTCATGGTCTGGAATCTTTGGCTTCAGCTTCCTAAGCACTAGTGGCTCATCATCAATTTAAGCCTCATGCACTAGGGCTTTGTTCTTCTCACTAGCAGAGATGTTCCTGGTAGACCTCTTGGGAGCTGGTGCTTTGGGCTTGGACTTGGGCCTGGAGGGGGCAGCAGACTTCATAGCATCTGACATAAGCTTTTGTGTCTTGGCTGAAGGTGCATCAGTAGTTGGTTCCTCCTCCTCCTCATCGTCATCATGATCATCAGCAACCATGAGGGGTTTTCCAATAACACGAGCCGTTGTCTTCCTTGGCTTTTCCTCCTCTTTCTTGCATCTGATGTCTTTGAATCACTTGGATCCTCAAGTGTAAATGTCATGGCCTCTTTGGGAGTTGTGGCTTGTTCTGCCTTGGAGATTAGGACTTTCCTCACAACCAATCTCTCCTTGGCATTGCCTGAAGGTCTTGTGCTGGCCGCTGTGCCATACTCCTTAGCTAGAACCTTCTTCTTCTTGGATGTGGCCTCACTAGCCACAACATCCTCATCCTCATCATCCGTGGTTCTCTTCTTCCTGGTGTTTGTGGTAGCCTAGGGCAGTTCAGGTGAGATCCTCATCCTTCATAATAGTTGCCCTCAGGACTGTATCCCTCACTGAGATCCTCATGCTGCTATGACATGTTCTAGCTGTCACTAGCACTAGTCATCTTGCAAACAGACCCTGTGAATAGATAGGTATGGGCAGAGTAGATCAGTCATCACAAAAAGCACATAGTTTTCATGAAAATTGAGTTCAAATCTTAGTGTTAAGTTTTCACAGGCTACATTTCGGATCCACCGAGTTGGTAGTCTAGGTGATACCGAAACACTCAATAGAACCTAAACACACCATTTCGGGCAGACCGAGATGTGATTCGGTGTCTCCGAGATGCTAGGGTTTCACAAAAATGTTACTTTCGGTCTCACCAATTCGTACTTCTCGACGGCACCAAGACGTACTAGTGCAATGGCCAGGGCCCAATCGGTGGCATCAAAATATCCTATTCGGTCGGTCCGAGATGCTTTCAGAGAAGACCTAAAATTTTAACCTATATCTTATCTATGGAATCGATCTGGTGGATAGAAGTGTTTCATATGTAGCATGATACATGACAAATCCCTAGTGCATTGAATCGGAGAAAATTAAGAACAAGGGGGTGGTATTTTTACCCTAACTTGGTGCAAATCCCCTACGGCAACGGCGGGAGATCAACCCGTTGACGATGGTAGAGTCTAATGGCGAGGGCGCGCTGGACGCGACAAAGAAGTCCGGAGACGAGGGCAACGGCAACAGTGGGGGTGCGGGCATGTGACATTTGAGGAATTTCAACCATACGGGGTGTCGGTGTCAAAACCAGCGGATCTCGGGTAGGGGGTCCCGAACTGTGCGTCTAGGTCGGATGGTAACAAGAGGCAAGGGACACGAAGTTTTACCCAGGTTCGGGCCCTCTTGATGGAGGTAAAACCCTACGTCCTGCTGGATTAATATTGATGATATGGGTAGTACAAGAGTAGATCTACCACGAAATCGGAGAGGCTAAACCCTAGAAGCTAGCCTATGGTATGATTGTTGTTCTATATGTTGTCCTACGGACTAAAACCCTCCGGTTTATATAGACACCGGAGAGGGTTAGGGTTACACAAAGTCGGTTACAATGGTAGGAGATCTACATATCCTTATCGCCAAGCTTGCCTTCCACGCCAAGGTAAGTCCCTTCCGGACACAGGACGAAGTCTTCAATCTTGTATCTTCATAGTCCAGGAGTCCGACTGAAGGTATAGTCCGGCCATCCGGACACCCCCTAATCCAGGACTCCCTCAGTAGCCCCTGAACCAGGCTTCAATGACAACGAGTCCGGCACGCAGATTGTCTTCGGCATTGCAAGGCGGGTTCCTCCTCCAAGTACTTCATAGAAGATTTTGAACACAAAGATAGTGCCCGGCTCTGCAAAATAAGTTTCCACATATTGCCATAGAGAGAATAATATTTACACAAATCTAATCTGCTGACGTATTCTGTAGTGTGACATCACACCACGGCCAAGCCTTTATTCAAATCGTTTTACTGTCCCACCTCAGCATGTCACGCGAGGCGGTTTCCTTGGCACGTCTTGTTAAAGCAGAGATCGTATCCCCTTATTTTGGGATTCTCATCAATACGGGTGTGGGTAACCCAACCGCGCCATTGATTATGGCGCTTGGAGATAAGCGAGTTTTACCAGGCTGGTGGAGGCACGTAGTTGCGTCCACCCATATAAGGGGATAAGGACCCACCTTTTCACCTAGGCCTTCTTCCTCCTTTGCCTATCCATTTTCGCGTACTCGAGCTCCAGCGCCCAAGTCCGCACTCCCCACCTCAACCTTCTCCAGCCATGTCCGGAGTGGGAGGCAAGTGGATGGTCTCCTCCGTCACGGAGGGACACATCAAAAAACTGAGGAAGGCCGGATACTTGTCTAACGACATCGCGTACCGACTTCCTGAAGAGGGGCAGCTCCTCCCCACCCCAAGGCCCCATGAGATGGTAGTGTTCCTTCCCCACTTCCTCCACAGACTGGGCTTTCCTATCCACCCATTCGTCCGGGGACTCATGTTCTACTACGGCCTGGATTTCCATGATCTGGCCCCGAATTTCATCCTCAACATCTTGGCATTTATCGTCGTGTGCGAGGCTTTCCTCTGCATCCGCCCCCATTTCGGCCTATGGCTCAAGACTTTCAATGTCAAGCCGAAGGTGGTGCGCGGCAACCAGGCGGAGTGCGGAGGCGCCATGGTGGGCAAGATGCCCAATGTCTTATGGCTCAAGGACTCCTTTGTGGAGACCCTGAAAGGGTGGCAATCGGGGTGCTTTTACATCACCGAGCCGCGCGACCCTGAGTCGGTCGCAGCCCCCGAGTTTCGGTCTGGACCCCCAACGCGGCTCACGTCCTGGAAAGAGACGGGCCTGCCGTGGGGCAGCAATGGAGAGGTGACTGGACTGCAAACATGCATCCAAACCCTGGCGGACAAGCAGCTCAAGCTTGTCAACGTAGTCCAGGTCATGCTCATCCGCCGGATCCTCCCGTGTCAACAACGGGCCTTCAATCTGTGGGAGTTCAACCCGGCGCAGCACCGAACTCTGAGTAGGCTCTTCGACACGACGTACGAAGATGTCTGGAAGGTGCTTTTCAAGGGCGCCGAGGCTCCCGCATTCGCTACCGAGGATCGCAGATTCAGCGCGCAGTGTCACGCTAGCGCGGTAAGTTGTTTGTGCCTTTTACAGGGTATTAGTTTTTCATAGTTTAACTCTATGCGGGATCTAAGCTCCCTTACCTTTGACAGGTTTGGCAGGCAAAGTCCGGACAGATCGACTGTCCGGCTCCTTTGCCCGAAGACCCATCCGATGCCCGCTTGGCGAAGTTGCTGGTTCCGGCACCCTATGTGGTGCCGGAGAAGAAGGCCACGGGGACTCGAAAAAGTGCCCGGCGCAGGGAGGTGTCGGGTTCATCATCCGACGGCTCCAAGGCGCATTCCTCCCGTGAAGATGAGGAGGAGGAAGAAGAGACCTCTCCCCCTCCAGCGGGGGGAGAGAAGAAAAGGAAGGCCGCCCTCACTGAGGAGGCCGAAGGGTCTAAGAAGGGGAAAACCCTTCCTCCGGACTACTCCACCGACGCCGACGACGGCAGAGAGGAGTGGCCGCTCAGGGCCAAGCCCCTGGCGAAATCGTAAGTATCCGGATACCAGAGTAATTCATAGTATTCCTTTATTGCACAACTTTCCCTTATGTCGGATATGTTTATGCAGCCCACCCAAAGACCGGCTCGACGCATCGTCGAGCGGTTCACTGGACTCGTCGGATGTGAATTCGCTTCCGACGGCTTCCTCCCCCCGCCCTACGGATGACGCTGAAGTGTTGTCCCAACAGGTTCCAAGCCAGGAGGAGGTGGTCCTGGAGGCGCCGCAAGGCGACCTCCCGGACTCCAGGAGTAAAGGGGATAAAACTCCCCAGGGATCCAAGTCCGGCTCTAGGCCGGACACCGCTTCGGAACCTTCAAAGGTTCCAGAGTCCGGCGGGCGACCTCCTTCCAAGAGGAGCAAGCCCACCGTGCCGGTGACCCCCGTCCGACCGGAGGCGCCGGACAATCTGTTGGAGGTGCTCAAAGGCGCCTCCATCAACAAGGAGCACCGCACCATTATGAGTGCGGTGGTCCAGAAGGTTAAGTCCGCCAAGAGCGGACTGACTGAAGCTTGTACTAGCCTTTTAACAGGCTTTGAGGTAAGTAAAGAATATGTAAATAATATTGCCGCATAGACAGTAGCCCCTGATGCTCTGTTTGGCGTTCGGGAAGAAAAGATGAAGAGAGGATCAAATAAAATTCATAGGAGTCTAACAAAAAGGAGTTAATATGCGTATGCAGGCTTCTCTGCTGGCATCCGCCGCACTAACTGCGGAAGTGGACACGCTAAAGCAGAACCTCGAGCAGCCCGAGCAAGAGCTCGGGCGTGCCAAGAAGCATCTTGAGGACAAGGAAGGTAAGAAATACCTTGTTTAAATATATATACAAAAAGGTGCAATTGCAAAAAATGACAGGATTATCCTGGCTATTGTAGGGGCCACGTCTGAGGTGGCGACCCTTAAGCAAGCGCTGGTCGAGGCCGAGAAGAGGGCGGCCACGGAGCGCACCGAGCGGGAGAAGTATGAGGCCCAGGTTGGCAAGGTGCAGCAAGAGCTCCAGGCTCTCATGAAAAAACATGAGAGTTTGGAGCTTGACTCAAAGACGCGAGCGTCCGAGCTCGCGATGGCTACTGAAAATGCCAAGTCTGCCAAGGCCGAGTCCCAGAAGACCCTCCAGGAGTTGGATGCGGTGAAAAAGATAGCGGCGGGTAAGGCATTCTTTATGCAAAGCAAACACATAAGCGTGAGCTACTTGTTACTTACCTGAATCCGGAGCTCTCCAGGAGCATTCGCAGATCTTTCCCGTAGCGTGTCCAATGCTGCCGCATTCTATCGAGCCGAAGAGGGCAACTCGACAGAGAATGTGTTCTGGTCTCAGTATGCTGAGGCCGGACACCCCGTGCCCCTGAGCGACCAGCTGAAGCAACTGGTCGAGCTCCACAAGGCGTCCGAACAGGCCATGAAGGGCCTCATAGTTCGGCTGTGGCCTGGAGAGGCTCTGCCTGGGAGCTATTTTTGGCTGGTGCGGCGGCTGGTGGGGGCCTGTCCAAGGCTTGAAGTCATCAAGCGCTCCGTCTGCATTGAAGGTGCCCGTAAGGCCCTTGCTCGTGCTAAGGTGCACTGGGGCAAGCTGGATGCTGAGAAGCTTGTGAAGGACGGGCCACCGTCAGGGAAAGAGCATCGCAAGCCTGAGAATTATTATACGGATGTTCTGAAGGGTGCCCGCCTTGTGGCGGATGAATGTTCTAGGGATGTAATTTTTGAGTAAAACTCGCTCGTTTTGTCCTGTGCGTTGAAAACTTGTTCATATGCGCTAAGCAATGCTGTTGGAATTTAAAATATTACCTTCTGTGCGGCTGTTTATCAATTCTGAGAGATGGCGAGTCGTCGGCTTCTGCCCCCGTGCCGCTAGTACTGGGGTGTTTGGGGATAAACCTGAGCGCTCTTTTCCCCATGTTTGGGTCCTTCGAGGGAGGCACTCAGCACAATGAACAAGGCAATCGGACTATAATGCGTGAACACTCTCACTTAGCCATAGAATTCTATAATTTTAAATTTCGGCGAAGCCCCTGGTATTCGGAAGACCGAGTTCGGGGCACTATCCACGCCTTGGCCGGGCCGAGCCGACTCCTCGCTCTAAGCGGCATAAGTCTTTAGGGCCTCGAAAAACCTCTCGAACAGCGACCGGCTCTCGCTTCATCATGACAGTCAGTTTTAGCTTTCTCTACTGAGGTGCTCGACCCAGCTCAACTGGGGCACAATCGCAGTAGTTCTTCTAGTGCTACCTTAGCCGATATAGTGGAACGTAAGGCACCAAAACATAGGAGCCGGACAAACCCAAGTATTGACCCAAGACATGATTCGGAGCCGATGCATATAATGCTATAAGTTCGGGGTGCCGGACTTGTTAAAGTGTTCGGACTTCTCACACCATATTGAGGGGTACTAAAGCCCCTGGCGTATTTTGGCCGTACCAAAGTGTACGGGTGCAACATGTCGTTAAGGAACATATATTTGTAAAAAAAAGAGTAATGCAAAAAGAGACAAAAGCTATGCATTGTTTATTAAAAAGGGATGTGATCAAAGCGGAATGATACAAATAATGCGATAAGCAAAAGGTTGGACTATTTAACATGTCCGTTCCAGGGGCAGGCTGCGGAGTGGTATGCGAAACAGGTATACTACCCGTGATAGAGACCACCTGGGAGTTCCGTAATGCGACATGGCTTGTCTGCTTCCCTGGTTCTTGCATCATTTGTGCGGCAATTGAACTGCTGAACAGGCCTTCCGAAGAGTGGAGTCCTGAAAGTAAGAGAAAAATTTAAAAAATCGGCAGCCCCTGGTGCGGTTTAAGCCGTGTTTCAGGCGTGCCGTGATGGTGCCCCTCCCCCTGTACCCATGCTATTTCTAGAGCGTAGTGATGTACGTGAAGTACCGGTGTCGCATTTTTGCGAGGGCTGGGGTTGGGGCCGCATTGCTACGCCTGCTCGGAACGTGCCATGCGGTCTTGTTGTAGGTTACTCCGGGTGCGCTTGACAGTGTTCGAACGTTTAATGGCCGGATTGGAGAACTGCCTGGAGAAGCTGCTTTGTACTTCCGCAGCAAGGGCCGCCGTGTGCTCCTCCGTTCGGAGAGAGCGTTCGATGTTTCCATTGACCATAATTACTCCTCGAGGGCCTAGCATCTTGAGCTTAAGGTATGCATAGTGCGGTACTGCATTGAACTTGGCGAATGCGGTTCGCCCGAGCAGTGCGTGATAGCCACTGCGGAATGGGACTATGTCGAAGATTAACTCCTCGCTTCGGAAATTATCCGGAGATCCGAAGACCACTTCAAGTGTGACTGAGCCTGTACAGTTGGCCTCTACACCTGGTATTACGCCTTTAAAGGTCATTTTGGTGGGCTTAATCCTCAAGGGATCTATGCCCATTTTCCGCACTGTATCCTGGTAAAGCAGGTTCAGGCTGCTGCCGCCGTCCATAAGGACTCTAGTGAGATGAAATCCGTCAATGATTGGGTCTAGAACCAATGCGGCGAATCCGCCATGATGAGTGCTAGTGGGCTGGTCCCTTCGATCAAAGGTGATCGGGCAGGAGGACCATGGGTTGAACTTTGGGGCGACTGGCTCTACCGCGTATACGTCCCTTAACGCGCGCTTCCCCTCCCTCTTGGGGATGTGGGTTGCGTATATCATGTTCACCATCCGCACTTGTGGGGGAAAACCCTTCTGTCCACTGTTGTTCGACGGCCGGGGCTCTTCGTCGTCATCGCTATGCAGCCCCGTGTCTCTATTTTCGGCATTTAAGTTGCCTGCCTGCTTGAACACCCAACAATCCCTGTTGGTGTGATTGGCCGGCTTTTCGGGGGTGCCATGTATCTGGCACAAGCGGTCGAGTATTCGGTCCAAACTGGACGGGCCCCTAGGATTTCTTTTGAATGGCTTTTTCCGCTGATGGATTTATAGCCTCTGAATCCGGCATTAACTGCCGTATCCTCAGCATTGTCGCCGTTAATGCGGCGCTTCTGCTTGTTGCGACGCGACCTGCCACTACTGTCCCTGGTATCCGAATTACTAGGGTTCTTGGTCATATTGTTGCTACGAGCAAGCTAGCTGTCTTCTCCCGCGCAAAAGCGGGTCATGAGTGTCGTGAGTGCTGCCATAGATTTCGGCTTTTCCTGTCCAAGGTGCCGGGCAAGCCACTCGTCACGGATATTGTGCTTGAAGGCTGCTAGGGCCTCTGCATCCGCACAGTCGACTATTTGATTTTTCTTTGTTAGGAACCGTGTCCAGAATTGCCTGGCCGATTCCTTTGGCTGCTGAATTACGTGGCTTAGGTCATCGGCGTCTGGTGGTCGCACATAAGTGCCCTGGAAATTGTCGAGAAATGCGGCTTCCAGGTCCTCCCAACAACTGATTGATCCTGCTGGAAAGCTGTTAAGCCAATGCCGAGCTGGTCCTTTAAGCTTGAGTGGGAGGTATTTGATGGCGTGGAGATCATCGCCGCGGGCCATGTGGATATGAAGGAGATAATCCTCGATCCATACCACAGGATCTGTTGTGCCATCATATGATTCGATGTTTACGGCTTTGAAACCCTCGGGGATTTGATGATCCATTACTTCATTTGTGAAGCATAGTGGGTGTGCGGCGCCTCTGTACTGGGCTATATCACGACGTAGCTCCAATGAGTTTTGTCTACTTTGTTCGGCCCTACCAGATTTGTGTTTGGCGTGACGGTTACCGTCTCGAGTCGTGGGGCGCCCACGCGATCCGTAGATTGATCTTGTTTGCCTTGCCTTGTCCTCCAACATATCTCGCAGGTCTGGCGCATTTTCTGGTGCCTTGGGACGGGGTGCGGCTTGAGTGGAGGGCCGAGAGGCCTCTCTGTCGCGGCCACAAGGTGGCCGGTCGGCCGTATCAAGTGCTGGTGATGTAGGTTTAAGTGCTTCCTCCTCTAATCGGGGTAGCAACCTGCGCTTTGGGTATCTCTTGGAGGGGCGTTCGAGTTTATGCTCTTCGGCCGCAAGGACTTCAGTCCATCTGTCAACTAGCAAATCTTGATCAGCTCTAAGCTGTTGTTGTTTTTTCTTGAGGCTTCTTGCCGTGGCCATAAGCCTGCGTTGAAAACGCTCTTGCTCGACGGGATCCTCTGGCATGATGAATTCGTCGTCATCGAGGCTTGCCTCGTCTTTGGAGGGAGGCGTATAATTATCATCCTCGACCTCTCTGTCTGCCGCTCTCTCATGACGGCTGGCTTCTCCATCTTCCTGTGCTGAATCTTGCTAGAGGGGGTTTTCTTCGGCACTCTCCGGAGTATTATTATCTCCCGTGCTAGAATTGCCGTATTTGCTTTGGCGAGATTTTGAGCGGCGCCACTGACGCCGACGCTTAGGCTGTTTCTTGGAGGGGTCATCCTCCGCTGTTCCATCGCCATCTCCTTCTTTTGGGGTGTCCACCATGCATATGTCATATGACGAGGTGGCTTTCCGGGGCCCAATAGGCGCTGGTTCTTCATCGTCTCCTGCATCGGCGTCCATACCATCGATGTCTTCGGAGTCGAAATCGAGCATGTCGGTTAAATCATCGACAGTGGCTACAAAGTGGGTGGTGGGTGGGCTTTGAATTTCTTCATCGTCCGTATCCCAACCTTGCTGACCGTAGTCCGGCCAGGGCTCTCCTGATAAAGAGAGAGACTTTAGCATCTTCAGAATATCGCCGAAAGGCGAGTGCTGAAAGATGTCCACGATAGTAAACTCCATGATCGGCGCCCAATCGGATTCGATCGGCAGGGGCGCAAAGGGTTCGGAGTCCGGAGAAGAGTCCTGCTCCTTGGAGCCGCGAGTCTCGCGGAGTGCGGGGATGGTGTTCGGCTTGATCGCCGTTGAGATCGCAGCCCCCGAGGCGGCGTCCAACCACCCATCCTCGATCAGCGCAGTTGGTTCCAAATTAAGGGTCGAAGCCGATGCAGGTGCGGCCTCCAGGGCACTGTTTAGCGGCAGAGCTAGATCATGCTCGTCGTGATAGTGAGGCGCGCTCGGCAGTGGCTCGAATCCGTCGAGGATCAAGTCCTCACGGATGTCAGCCATGTAGTTTAAACTTCCAAATCTGACCTGACGGCCAGGGGCATAGCTTTCGATCTGCTCCAGATGGCCAAGTGAATTGGCCCGCGGTGCAAAGCCGCTGAAGACGAAGATCTGTCTGGGCAGGAAAGTCTCACCCTGGACTGCATCTCTATTGATGATCGTAGAAGCCATCAATCCTAACAGCGACGACACAGAGGAACTCTCAATGAAAGCACCAATGTCGGTGTCAAAACTGGCGGATCTCGGGTAGGGGGTCCCGAACTGTGCGTCTAGGCTGGATGGTAACAGGAGGCAAGGGACATGAAGTTTTACCCAGGTTCGGGCCCTCTTGATGGAGGTAAAACCCTACGTCCTGCTGTATTAATATTGATGATATGGGTAGTACAAGAGTAGATCTACCACGAAATCGGAGAGGCTAAACCCTAGAAGCTAGCCTATGGTATGATTGTTGTTCTATATGTTGTCCTACGGACTAAAACCCTCCGGTTTATATAGACACCGGAGAGGGTTAGGGTTACACAAAGTCGGTTACAATGGTAGGAGATCTACATATCCGTATCACCAAGCTTGCCTTCCACGCCAAGGAAAGTCCCTTCCGGACACAGGACGAAGTCTTCAATCTTGTATCTTCATAGTCCAGGAGTCCGGCTGAAGGTATAGTCCGGCCATCCGGACACCCCCTAATCCAGGACTCCCTCATGGGGCCTGCGGGATATATATACCCAACTGCTATCGGTGACACTGAAAGGAACAAAATTGGTGGCACCGAGACATGTAACTACGTGCAGTTACAGCAAATCAGTGATGCCGAGTTGGTCTAATCGATATCATCGAGATTGAAAACCTAGATTAATCAAACCATTTCGGTGAGTCCGAGTAAGAGTTAATTGGTCACACCTACATCAATTTGAAGGTTTTGGAGGCATCTCTTTCAGATCGGTGGCTCCGAGTGCGCCTCACCCAAAGGGTCCGAAACAGACTTGTTCAGTTTTTGTGATGTAGCATGAAGAAAATTTGAGACAAGAAAGCATATATAGCGAGATAAGGTTCTTAGGCACTCTTGTACACCCACTTGGACAGAAATACCAATATGATCAAAACAACAAATGGATGTCCTCGAATGGACAAGCTATGCAAACCAACATGCTCACTAATGTCGCTTGAACTATGTCGGTATTTCCCCAAAGAGGGAGCTATGACGCAACACAGCTACGATAGGTATTTCCCTTAGTTATGAAACCAAGGTATCAATCCAATAGGAGAACCAAGCAACACTATGTAAACGGTACCTGCACACAAAGAACAAATACTTGCAACCCGACGATTAGGAGGGGTTGTCAATCCCTCTATGGGTAAAAATATAGATAAATTTGTGGTAGATTGGATAAATAGATCTCGATAAAACATGAAATAAAAGATGCAAATAAAAAGTGCAGCAAGGTATTTTGGGGTTTTTGGAATAATAGATCCGAAAATAAAAGTGGCAAATAATAGATCGGAAAGCAAATATGATGAAGAATAGACACGGGGCCCGTAGATTTCACTAGTGGCTTCTCTCAAGAAATAACACATGGTGGGTGAACAAATTACTGTTGGGAAATTGATAGACCTCAAATAATTATGAAGATATCCATGCAATTTTCATTATATAGGCATCACGTCCAAGATTAGTAGACCGACTCCTGCCTGCATCTGCTACTATTACTCCACACATCGACCGCTATCCGGCATGCATCTAATGTATTAAGTTCATGGAGAAATGGAGTAATGCAATAAGAACGATGACATGATGTAGATGAGATCTATTCATGTAGGAATAGCCACCATCTTTTTATCCTTAATAGCAACAATACATGCAGGTCTTGCTGCCCCTTGTGTCACTTGGAAAGAACACCGCACGATCGAACCCATCACAAAGCACCTCTTCCCATGGCAAGAAAATTTGATCTAGTTGGCCTAACTAAACCAAAAATTCGAAGAAGAAATACAATGCTATAAATAATCATGCATATAAGAGATAAAAAGAAGACTCAAATAATATTCATGGATATATATCTGATCACAAACTCAAAGTTCATCGGATCCCAAAAAGCACACCGCAAAAAGAGTTACATCAAATAGATCTCCAAGAGACCATTGCATTGAGAATCAAAAGAGAGAGATAGGAAGCCATCTAGCTACTCACTATGGACCCGTAGTTCTATAATGAACTACTCACGCATCATTGGAGAGGCACCAATGAGGATGATGAACCCCTCCGTGATGGTGTCTAGATTGAATCTCGTGGTTCTGGAACTTGTGGCGGCTGGAATTGTGTTTCATCGTCTCCCCTAGGGTTTTTGGAATATTGGGGTTTTTATAGAGCAAAGAGGCGGTGCGGGAGGCCACCGAGGTGGGCATAACTCACCAGGGCCCGCCTGGGCCCCCAGGCGCACCCAGGTGGGTTATGCCCCCTTCGGGGCACCCTTCTAGCACTTCTTTGGCCCATCTTATGTCTTCTGGTCCAGAAAAATTCTCCAAAAAGTTTCGCTACGTCTGTACTCGGTTTGGTATTGATTTTCTGCGAAGTAAAAAACAAGCAAAAAACAACAACTAGCACTGTGCACTATGTCAATAGGTTAGTCCCAAAAATGATATAGAGTTGCTATAAAATGATTGTAAAACATCCAAGAATGATAATATAACAACATGGAACAAGCAAAAATTATAGATATGTTCGAGACATATCAGCATCCCCAATCTTAATTCCTAATCGTCCTCAAGTAGGTAAATGATAAAAATAGAATTTTTGATGTGGAATGCCGCCTAACATGTTCAGCACATATTATTTTCTTTTGTAGCATGGACATTTGGACTTTTATATGATTCAAATCAATAGTCTAGTTTTGACATGAAGATTTCAATACTCAAGCATATCAATAAGCAACCATGTCTTTCAAAATATCAACACTAAAGGAAGTTATCCCTAGCCCATCATGCTCAGTCATTGATCCATTCATGAAACACACTCGCATATTAGCTATACCCAATGCTCAAGTATGATCATACTGCCCTTTAGTTGGTGCTTTATAAGAGAAGATGGAGACTCAAATAAAAATAAAAATTGCATAAAGTAAATAAAAAGGCCCTTCGTAGAGGGAAGTAGGGATTTGTAGAGGTGCCTGAGCTCGAAGCTAAAATTGAGAGATATTTTTTTGAGAGGCATACTTTTCCTGTCAACGAAAACGACTGAGTAATTCCCAACACTTTCCATGCTAGATATATCATAGGCGGTTCCCAAATAGAAAATAAAGTTTATTCCTTTTTCCACCATTCTTTCACTTTCCATGGCTAGCTGTATCCACGGGTGTCTTCCATACCAACACTTTCCAAGGAATTTATTATTTGACAACATAAAGTAAATTTCTTTTTCATTTCGGGATTGGGAATCCCTATTACCGCTGCACTCTCGTGCAATGACACGTGAATAAACACTCATCTTGAGAATAAACACATCTAGCATGGAAAATATTGGCCACCCCCTGCCGCTTCATGAGCGGTACGAGCACACAAAAAGGAAATTTATTTTTAAAATTAGAGATGGCACATGCAAATTTTCTTAGAACGGGATGGGAATACCGCATATAGGTAGGTATGGTGAACTCATGTGACAAAACTGGTTTAAAGGATTTTGGATGCACAAGTAGTATTTCTACTTAGTACAAGTGGAGGCTAGCAACTAGATTGAGAAGCAACCAACCAAGAAACAAAAAATCACATAAGCGAGCATTAAGCATAACTAACACCGAATAATGCACCACAAGTAGGATGTAATTTCATTGGATAACTATTGACTTTCGTGCTTGCATAGAGAATCACAAACCTTAACACCAATATTATTACTAAAGCATAATTACTCACCAACATGACTCACATATCACTATCATCATATCTCAAAACTATTACAAAGAATCAAGTTTACTTTGTCCAATGATCTTCATGAAAGTTTTTATTATATCCCTCTTGAATATTTATCACATTGGGACTAGTTTAATATATTGCAATTGCTTTTGACAAGCTCAAACAAATCTAATTGAAGAACATGGGCATAAAAAATTTCGTGTGTGAAAATAATATAAGTGAAGCACGAGAGAATTTCTTCAAAAATTTACTAACTCTCAAATAAATCTAAGTGAAGCATGAGAGCATTTCTTAAAAAATATTAAAGCACACCGTGCTCAAAAATATATAAGTGAAGCACTAGAGCAATTCCATAGCTCAAAAAATTTAAGTGAAGCACATAGAGCAATTCTATTAAATCATAGCATAATTTTGGCTCTCTCAAATAGGTGTGTCTAGAAGGGATACTTGTGACAAACTAAAAGCAAAACAAGCAAAGACTCATATAATATAAGATGCTCCCAGCAAAACTCATGATATGTGACGAACAAAAATATAGCTCCAAGTAAAATACCGATGGTCGTTAGAAGAAAGAGGGGATGCCACTCGGGGCATCCCCAAGCTTAGTTGCTTTTTTTCTCCTTGAATATTAACTTGGGGTGCCATCGGGCATCCCCAAGCTTAGGATTTTCTTACTCCTTATTCCCTCATCCATCGTGATCTCACCTAAAACTTGAAAACTTCAATCACACAAAACTTAACAAAATCTTCATGAGATCTGTTAGTAATAACAAAGCAAATCACCACTCTAAGTACTGTTGCAAACCCATTCATATTTTATATTGCATTATATCTACTATATTCCAACTTTGCTATGGCTCATACCCCCCGATACAACCCATAGATTCATCAAAATAAGCACACAATGCAACGAAAACAGAATATATCAAAAATAGAACAGTCTGTAGCAAACTAGCAATATGAAAACTTAGTATATTTATGTAGCTCCAAAAATTCTAAAAAATTAGGACAACATGGGAAATTTGTATATCAATCTTGTGTAAAAGTTCAAAATTTTTCGTCGCTTCTGTGATGTTTAAAATTATTTTACTGGACGCGAAAGTTTTTGTTTTTCAACAAGATCAAATCAACGATCACCCAACATGACCCCAAAGGCTTTGCTTGGCCCAAACACTAACTAAAACATAAAAACACAATCATAACTTAGGCATGATTGCGCAAACACTCAAGAACAGAAAGAAAAGGTCAAAAATAAATTTTATTCATTGGGTTGCCTCCCAACAAGCGCTATCGTTTTATGCCCCTAGCTAGGCATAATGCATAGATCTAAGTATTGTCATCTTTCGTTTTAGATCCATAGGATGCCCTCATGATTGATTCATATGGTGGCTTAATTATTATTCTAGGGAAGTGTTCCATTCTCTTTCTTAGTGGAAATTGAAATTTAATATTGTCTTCTTTCATATCAATCACGACACCTATAGTGCGTAAAAAGGGTCTACCAAGTATAATTGGACAAGACAGATTGAATCAATATCAAGAACAATAAAATCTATGGGCACATAATTCCTATTTGCAAGAATAAGAACATCATTAATTCTTCGCATAGGCTTTTTAATAGTAGAATCCACCAAATGTAAATTGAAGAACACACTATTACGTGTCGGTGCACAAACGGTTTTTGACCCCTTCCCACAACGGCATTTGGAACCGTCACCTAGTGAGTGACGGTGATAGGGGGTCCTTCCCACACAACCCAGAAACCGTCAGGGATATGCCCTCCTGGCACACACGCTCGGCAAAATGAGGTCGTGTGCGACCGGCGGGCGCTCAAATATAGAAATACGTAAAATAGAGCTAAAATACAATTATACAGGCGAAATTGTTTCCGGTCGCAAGTACATCCCACATAGTCATTCCCCGCTAAACGTCTCCGTTCGTATGTACATCCTACATAGTCGCTCCAAGGAAAACATTTCCGTTCATGTGTACATCACATACAGTTTTCCCCGTTAAATCATTTGTGATAGTGTTGCCATTGCACACGATATTAAAATTTTTATCATTTGCGTTATTGAATGCATCACACACGGTGCGTAGAAGAAACTGTGTGGCAAAGGCTGTCCATCACACACAGTGTTTATGTGGTAAACGTTTGCGCAAGGTGGCCTAACACAAACAGTTTTCAAGAGGATGTCGTGTGTGATTGTTCATTCATCCAACACGGTTTATTACTAGAAATTGTGTGCATTGCCTAAGGTCATCGCCGACGGTATTTTCTGAATAATCGTGTGCAATAGCAAAACCCAATTAGCAGGCTAATTCGCCATTAGCAGGCTAATTGCCATATTATTAATAATCTATTTATTAGTCTAATTGACATTCATATTAAGCACATAATATATTTCATTTCCATATTAAGGAAGCGGGATTTCATAATTGAAATACACCAGAGTACAACATGATAAAGCTTCAGCACTCAGCTACCCCATTACACAACTGCACCAGCACCAAGTTTTACATGCAACATGTAGAACCTTTAGAAATTAGCATCATAGACGGTATATAGACAGATGCATCTCATCTGGAAAACTGCTGAAGTGGAAGGCGAATATTGAGCCTTCATTCATGTTGAAGGTCTTTGCAACTTTAGACTAGTGCCTGTGGATGATTGGCCGTCCGTCCTTCGTCCTCTTCAGAAACACTTCAATATTAATTGAACCGTGGGTGTTGTATGAAAACCTTCCTCGCCTCCTGACCATAGAGTTTGTCAAGGTGTGGGGTTCCGGTAAACCCTTAAGGTTCGAACACTAGGGTGCACACGAAGTCTTTCCCTCCAACTGATCTACGCTCTAGCTCGCTAAGATCTTGCGGACGAACTCGACGAACTCACAACACAGAAGGACATGGGGTTTATACTGGTTCAGGCCACCGTTGTGGTGTAATACCCTACTCCAATGTGGTGGTGGTGGATTGCCTCTTGGGCTGATGATGAACAATATAAGGGAAGAACGGCCCCCTGAGGTTGAGGCGTTCTTGAGCTCGGTGAGCTTGTGTGTGTGGGGTGGTCTCTCTCTCGAGCCAAGATCTGATCCCCTGACTATAGTGGTGGCTAGTCCTATTTATAGAGGCCCTGGTCCTCTTCCCAAATATCGAGCGGGAAGGGAGCCAACAATGGCGGGCTAATTTGAAGGGGGACAGCTAGTACAAGCTATCCTGACAAAAGTAGTCTTCGCCTGCACAAAGTTCTGGTGGTGACGCTGTTCTGGGCTCCACGATGACCTCCGTCTTGCAGTCCATGGTCTTGGTCTTGTTGCACCGAAATGGCAACCTTTGCTTGAGGCATCGGTACTCCGCGGCTGCGCTTGCCCCCTTTGCACCAAAGAGGAAACAAGGACGTTGTGCGCGCTGGCGCCCGCTTGGTGCCTGCCTGGTGTCGATCGTCACGGCTCACGTCACGAGAGCCTCATGAGGTGCGCCCCACCTTGATATCTTCGCTCCTCGTGAGCCTGCCTAACTAGGCCACTCCAGAGGAGGTATTGCGTCATCTGCCTCGTGAGGCTTGGCCCCTCGTGAGGGTCTTGGGTGCTTTGTTGTTGAAGATGGGCCGTACGGCCTACTGGCTCAGCCACGCCGCGGGCCTTAGGCAGGCAAGTCTGGGACCCCCGTTCCTAGAACGCCGACAGTAGCCCCCGGGCCCAAGGTGCGCTCGGAGTTGGCTTCACGGCAAGGCCAAGGGTCAAGTTCGGAGCACCGCGGGCCCCGAAAGCCTGCGACCTCGGTTGACGCGTGGCGGTTGATTGGATGTGGGTGTCTCCGCTTCCCCACGTTGCTTCGGCGACTGCACGACTTGACAAGTCCCTCCGACATGCAAGGGAAACCATCATTACCTGCGATCGTGGGAGACGTTGGTTGGCCTTTTCTTGATATAAATGGGGAGGGGGGGGGGCAGAGCCCCCGTTACCCATATCTTCCTTGCTTGCTTCCTCCTTCTTGCTCCATTGCTTGCAGTGCCTCCGATGGCGCCTCAAAGGAAGTTCTCTGCCGCCGAGAAGGGAAAGGCCCCTCGCGAGGGCCCTGGTTCCCCGGTGCCCAAGCGCGGTCGCAGCCTCCCGCGCAAGCACGCTGCGACCCCTGCCGTGGCCCAGCGTCGAGGCGGCGCCACGGCATGCGGAGGGGGCCGTCCCAACCATGGCGGTCCAGTTGATGGGGGGAGGTGCGCGATGGTGGCGAGGCCTCCCCGCCCGCGCTTCCATTCAGCGGAGGCGTCGCCGGAGTTTGTTGTTTGGTCGGAAAACCCGGCCGGCAACTGGCTCCAGCTTCCGCGCTTCCTTGTCGATGAGCTGCCGGCCCCTGGTCCAAGGGGGCTCTGGTTGCAGGCGGATGGTTGTTGCAGCAAGGCCTCCTAGGTCGCGGTCGAGACTTCTACCGCAGGCAACATAGCCCTGGCCCGCGGCTGGCAGACGTTCACCCGCGCGTGTGGCCTGGGCAGGCGGTGCATGCTCCACTTCAAGTATGACGGCGGATCGACCCTCTATGTGAGGGTGTTCGGGGAAGATGGCCGCCGCGCCGGGTGCTGCCCCGAGACGAACGACGGTGAGGAGGTGCTCGGCCTTGGCTCGAACAAGGGTGACCCGCGAGAAGGCAGAGAGAAGGAAAAGCTCGCGAGGGCACCTGCCTAGCCCCCTCGCGAGGTATGCAAGAGAGAGATCACGGGTAAACTAGAGCCGAAAAAAGCGGTAAAAGGGGAAGGAACGAAATCAGCAAGGAACGCCAAAGGCAAGCTCGATTAAGGAAAAGCAAGCCAACTACAGAAAGCAAACGAAAAGCTGTGTCCGACACCTAATCTAGTCTTCAAGTCTTCTCACCAGCGCGGAGCTAAGTGCTGTCCACTAGGCATGGGAGGGAGCCCCAGGGCCTGAGGCCGGCGCTCCTGAGACTCCGGGGCGTGTACAACCCCAACTCATTATTACGTGAGAGTGCCAAGGGCGGCGATTCTTCACAGGCACCGGGCCTTGCTTGACAGGCTCTGGGCCTTGCTTCACAGGCACTGGGCCTTGCTTCTCAGGCTCTGGGCCTTGCTTCACAGGCTCTGGGCCTTGCTTCTCAGGCACTGGGCCTTGCTTCTTAGGCACTGGGCCTTGCTTCATGGGTAGAGCTTTCGGAGGTGTTGGATGTTCCAGGCATTTTGGATAGGTGTCCCCTCTTGCGTCTCCAAGCGCATGGCGCCAGGCCTGGTGATGTGGACGACCCTGAACAGGCCCTCCCACATGGGTGAGAGCTTTGGGAAGCCTTCCCTGGAGAGGACCCACCTCAGGACCAGGTCACCCGTCTCGAGCGTCCTGGAGCGAATGTTGCGGCAATGGTAGCGCCGCAACGCTTGCTGGTACCTTGCCGCCCTTAATGCAGCTTCACGACATCATTCCTCCCCCAGCACGAGATCCATCCCCCACATGGCATCCTGCTGCGTTTCGTCGAACGCCAGGACCCGCGCGGAGCGATGCCTGACCTCGTGAGGGAGGACTGCTTCAGCTCCGTAGATGAGGAAGAATGGAGTCTCGCCCGTTGGCTTGGTAGCGGTGGTGCGGATGGACCACAGCACGGGCTGGAGCTCGTCGTGCCAGCCCCTACCGCAGGCCTCCAGCTTCTTCTTGAAGGTCCTGTACTTGAGGCCCGTCAGGACCTCAGCGTTGGCGCGCTCGGCCTGACCATTGCTCCTGGGGTGGGCTACCGAAGCGTAGCAGATCTGCGTTCCAAGGTTAGCATAGTAGGTTTTAAAGAGGTTACTAGTAAACCGCGAGCCGTTATCTGTGATAATGCGGTTGGGGACCCCAAAGCGGCAAACGAGGCCCTTGATGAACTTGACAGCGGAGCCGGCTGGAATGGTTCGGACGGCTTCCACCTCTGCCCACTTGGTGAACTTATCGATGGCGACGTAGAGATAGCGGTAGCCCCCTGGCGCTCGTGGGAATGGGCCTAGGATGTCTAGCCCCCAGACCATGAACGACCACATGAGCGGGATGGTTTGGAGGCCCTGAGCAGGCTGGTGGATTTGCTTAGCGTGGAATTGGCAAGCTTCGCAGGACTTCACCAGCTCACCTGCATCGTTGAGTGCTGTAGGCCAATAGAATCCACTGTGGAAGGCCTTGCCAACGAGGGTCCGTGATGATGAGTGGTGTCCACAGTCCCCATTGTGTATGTCAGTCAGCAGCTCCCTCCCTTGATCACTGGAGATGCAGCGCAGCGTGACGTCGTTCGGTCGTTTCCTGTACAACTCGCCGTCTTGAATGCAGTATGCCGTGGCCTGTCAGGACACGCACTCCACATCCTCTTCTTTCTCCGGTAGTGTCTCGTAAATCAGGTACTCCCTGAACTCCTTGGTCCAACACTCCTCCTGGGGCTCGAGCGCCAAGAGAAGTCGAGCTCCTGAGGTTAGGCCGCAATCTGGGGCTCTCGAGGCCGGGGGCTGAGGGAGCTCCTCCCGAGGTTGAGTCGTGCTTGAAAGAGGCGGTGTAGCTGATGGCTTGAAGATCCGCTCTTCGAAGACGCCGGGCTCTTGCAGTTGCCGCTTGGATGCTCTCTTGGCGATGTCATCGGATTCCTTGTTGGTGCCCCGGGGCACGTGCTGCAGCTCCAAGCCTACGAACTGCTTTTCCATTTTGCGCACCTCAGTAAGGTAGGCCTCCATGTGCTCGTACTTTGGCTCGTACACTTTGTTGGAGAAGTTGACGAGGAGCTACGAGTCACCCTTGACGGTAAGGCGCCTCACCCCCATAGCCGCCGCAGCCTTCAGGCCGGCTATGAGGCCCTCTTATTCTGCGATACTGTTGGAGACCTTCTCGCCGTGCTGAAAGCAGAGCTGCAGAGCGTAGCAAAGCTTGTCCTGAGTGGGCGAGATGAGCACTTGTCTAGGCCCCGCGCCCTGATGCACAAAGGCGCCATCAAAATACATGACCCAGCCGTCTGGTGCCTCGCTTCCTGGGAAGGTGGACCTGCCTTCTCCTTCCTCGAGACCCGGGGCATCTATCCATTCTGCCACAAAATTGGCGAGCGCGGCTCCCTTGATGACCCTGTTGGTGCTAAACTCCAGCTGAAATGCTTGCAGCTCGATGTTCCATTCAGTGACCCTTCTGGCTGAGTTTGGGCTCCTGAGTATCCTCTCCAACGGGTAAGACAAGATGACCTTGATGGGGCGCCCCTGGAAGTAGTGCCGCAGCTTGCGCGAGGCCACCAAAAGTGCGAGCAGGAGCTTCTGCGGCATGGGGTAGCGCGCCCTCGCGTCCCGCAGTACAATGCTGACAAAGTACACCGGGTGCTCGACGAGGGCCGGTACACTGTCGAGGCTCGGGTCCCGCGTAGATTGTGGCATATCCTGAGGTGATGGGTCTCCTGAGACCTGACCGCCCTCAGGAGCTTCCGTGATGTTGCTTTACTGAGCTAGGTCCTCCGCCGCTGATGGCTTTGCTGCACCTCTCTGTCCCGGTCCTGCATCATCTCTACCCTTGTCTTGACGCTCCTCCTGAATCGCCACCAGCACAGCGCTGGCAGAGTACGGGGTGGCGGCAAGGTAGAGAAAAAGAGGCTCGAGATGCCGCGGTGCCACCATCATCGGGGGCTGGTGAGGTATTTCTTGAGGTCTCAGAAGGCCTGGTCGGCTTCCGGGGTCCACTCAAAGGGGCCTTTCTTCTTCATGAGCTTAAAGAAGGGCAAGGCGTGCTCGCCTAGCTTAGAGATGAAACGCCCTAACGTGGTCACCCGTCCTGCCAGCTTTTGCATCTCCTTGAGGGTCTGTGGTGGGCTCATGTCTTCGATGGCCTTGATCTTTTTCGGGTTCGCCTCGATCCCTCTGTGGGATACGAGAAACCCTAGCAGCTTGCCGGATGGGATGCCAAGCACACACTTTTCCGGGTTAAGCCTCAAGTTTACTTGGCGCAAGCTCTCGAAGGTCTCCTCCAAGTCTTGAATCAATGTCCTCGCCTCGCGAGATTTGACCACTATGTCATCAACGTAGGCCTCTGTGTTCCTGCTGAGCTGCCGCCCAAGGCGATGTGCATCAGCCGCTGAAAGGTCGCGCCCGCGTTGTGAAGGCCGAAAGGCATGCAGGTGTAGCAGTACACCCCACATGGTGTCAAGAAGGCCGTCTTCTCCACATCCTCCACCACCATCTTGATCTGATGGTATCCAGAGAACGCATCCAAGAAACACAGCAAATCGCACTTGGCAGTGGAGTCGACGATTTGATCGATGCGCGGAAGGGGGAACGGGTCTTGGGGGCAGGCTTTGTTTAGGTTGGTGAAGTCGACGCACATCCGTTCCTTCTCGCCTTTCTTCGGTACTACAACGGGGTTCGCCGGCCATTCGGGGTATCGAACTTCTCGGATTGTACCTGCCGCCTCCAGCTTGCGTGTCTCTTGGACGATGAAGGCCTGCTTCTTAGTGGACTGCCGTCTTGCTTGCTGCTTCACGGGGCGTACGTTGGGGCACACCTTTAGATGATGTTGGATTACCTCTCTCGGGACCCCTACCAGTTGATCGGGCTCCCACGCGAATATCTCCTTGTTCGCGTGCAAAAACCTCACCAAAGCTTCTTCTTGCCCCGGGTTAAGGCCGGTTCCTATGGTGAAGGTGGCTCCTGAAGACCCATCCTCGTTGACAGGCACCTGCTTGGTCTCCGCCTTGTCTTGGGTGAACAATTGCTTTTTCTTGGTGGGAGCGGCCTCCTTGGCCTCCGGCGCACCGGCGCTGGCTGGCTGCGCTGTTGCCGCGGTCTTGAAGGCGAGCCTGAGCGCCATCACGGCCTCCTTAGCGTCCTCTTGGATGGTGAGGACGCCCTTGCTCCCTGGCATCTTCATGAGGTTGTAGGCTGGGTGAGTTGCCGCCATGAACTGAGCGAGGGCCAGGTACCCAAGGATGGCATTGTACGGGAGTCCGATGCGGGCGATGTCAAAGTCCACCAGCTCAGTGCGATAGTTATCCCGCGTGCCAAAGGTGACAGGGAGGCGGATCTGCCCTAAGGGGTGAGTAGCTCCACCGCCCACCCCTGTGAAGGGCTTGCTGAGGCCGAGCCATTCTAGCGGCACATGAAGAAGGCTGAAAGCTTCCACGGAGAACAGGTTGAGACCGGCGCCGCCGTCGATGAGGGTCTTGGTCACGGCCACGTTGTAGATGGTGGGCGTGCAGAGCATCGGAAGCATCCCTGAGCCGGCGGTGGAGCCGGGGTGGTCTTCCAAGTCGAAGGTGAGGTCGGCTTCCGGCGCGGACCAACCCGGCGGAGCCCTCGGGCGCTTGCAGGCGGCCCAAATCTGATGGAAGAAAGGCTTGACGTGGCGATCTGAAGGAGGTGCTTGGGAGCCGCCCAGTAGTGCCGCGACTGTGTGGTGTGCCAGCGCCGCATAGCACACAGTGAAGAGGTCGCGGAGTTCCCCCCAAGACGTCACCATGGATCCCGGGAGGTCGAGCAGCCAAGCGCGCGGCTCATCGGCGAGGGCCAGGGGAACAAGTTTGCCATGATCTTGTCATCACCTCCGGCTTCGAGGACGACCTCACCTTCGAGTCTGCCGCGCCGTCGTAACGCAGGAACAGCGCCGAGTCTGCCGCGCCGTCGTAACGCGGCGGCATCTCCAGCCTGAACTTGACCGGCCACTGCACTCGCCGCAGAGCGGGGGCCAGTGCTCGGTACCCAGACTCCCTACTGCTGGCGTCGGCCGAGGAGGTCGGTGGCGGGGCACCTGTCATGGATGCGCAGTGCAGCGGTATGGGGCGCTGGTTGATGGAGAAAAGCTCCGACGCACCCCTACCTGGCGCGCCAAATGTCGGGGTGTGGGGTTCCACTAAACCCTTAAGGTTCTAACACTGGGGTGCGCGTGAAGTCTTTCCCTCCAACCGATCTACGCTCTAGCTCGCTAAGATCTTGCGGACGAACTCGACGAACTCCAACACAGAAGGACACGGGGTTTATACTGGTTCGGGCCACCGTTGTGGTGTAATACCCTACTCCAATGTGGTGGTGGTGGATTGCCTCTTGGGCTGATGATGAACAATACAAGGGAAGAATGACCTCCTGAGGTTGAGGCGTTCTTGAGCTCGGTGAGCTTGTGTGTGTGGGGTGGTCTCTCTCTCGAGCCAAGATCCGATCCCCTTACTATAGTGGTGGCTAGTCCTATTTATAGAGGCCCTGGTCCTCTTCCCAAATAGCGAGCGGGAAGGGAGCCAACAATGGCATGCTAATTTGAAGGGGGACAACTAGTACAAGCTATCCTGACAAAAGTAGTCTTCTCCTGCACAAAGTTCTGGTGGTGACGCTGTTCTGGGCTCCACGATGACCTTTGTCTTGCAGTCCATGGTCTTGGTCTTGTTGCACCGAAATGGCAACCTTTGCCTGAGGCCTCGGTATTCCACGGCTGCGCTTGCCCCCTTTGCACCAAAGAGGAAACAAGGACGTTGTGTGCGCTGGCGCCCGCCTGGTGTCGATCGTCATGGCTCACGTCATGAGAGCCTCTTGAGGTTCGCCTCGCCTTGATATCTCCGCTCCTCATGAGCTTGCCTAGCTAGGCCACTCCAGAGGAGGTCTTGCGTCGTCCGCCTCGCGAGGCTTGGCCCCTCGTGAGGGTCTTGGGTGCTTTGTTGGTGAAGATGGGCCGTACGGCCTGCTGGCTCAGCCACGCCGCGGGCCGCAGGCAGGCAAGTCTGGGGACCCCCGTTCCCAGAACGCCGACAGAGTTGGTTTGAGAGGTAATCACTAGTGAACTGCTTTGGAAAGGCCTGAAAAAAGGATGTGCATAAATATCTTCTCTATATTGGAAATGGGGCAAAGGAATAAAAAAAGGCAAGGTATAATAGTTAGTACCATCTTGTAGTGAACTGATGTCTTCTTCATTATGCAGACAAAGATTTTGTTGTTTTTTGTCGCTAATTTGTTTATCCTAACAATCTTTCTGAGTTTCTTGACTTGATTGATATTCATGTACAACTCATTTCCCCGTATGCAAAAAGGGCCGAACAGTGGGTCAAAACCTCTCACAGTAGGACCTACATGTGCAAGACCAAATTGTTAAAAACCTAAATATTAGAATGGTTCCTCCAATTGAACAATAATGTTGTATTAGAAAACGGACCATGCATGTGCAGTTAACTAAACACCACAACAAATGAACCAAACGTTAACTGAGCACCACATTGCACAATATAACATATCCCAATAGAAGATCAGACAATTAACCAAACTAAGCATGCTTAACAACTTGGAAATATAGCAATTGTATTTGTTTCTTGTTTATTTATTATAGCCAAATTCGATTTATTTCTCACATGGTATACAATAACAGAATGCACCCACAACAACTGAACATCGCATTACAGAATTGAACCAAGCAGTTAACTAAACACCACAACAAATGGACCAAACGTTAACTGAGCACCACATTGCATAATATAACATACTCCTAATAGAAGATCAGGGAGTTAAACAAACCAAGCATGCTTAACAACTTGGAAATATAGCAATTGTATTTGTTTCTGATGTATTTAGTACATCCAAATTCAATTTATTTCTCACACGGTATACAATAACAGAATGCACCCACAACAATTGAACATCACATTGCAGAATTGAACCAAACAGTTAACTAAACACCACAACAAATGAACCAAACGTTAACTAAGCACCACATTACACAATATAACATACTCCTAATAGAAGATCAAATAGTTAACCAAACCAAGAATGCTTGACAACTGGGAAAATTGTACCCTAAAGAATTGAACATCACATTTGCAGAATTGAACCAAATAGTTAACTGAACACCACATTGCATGACATATAGAACATATACAGTAGAGCAGAAGATTACATGGTAAAAGGTGATAGCACAATTCACTAGAATTTGTTAAGGAATGGCAGTAGCTAGCAAACTGAACATGGGTCCTTATAGTGAGCTAATAAGACAAGTTACTCCTCATTATCGAAGATATCGATGGCGATTGGCTCCTTGGACATGGAAGAGGGCAAGGCCTCCGCATCGTGGGTGCCCTCGTCATAGTGGTGAGTTGCCTGAGCCGCTCCGGGCACCAACCTGCTGGCTCTCGAGATGAGGTAAGCACGTGCACACTGAGAAAACACCTCATAGTCTTCATCGAAGGCACCGAGGGTGGCCTCGAGAAAATGCCACAAACTGTCATTTAATGCAGCCAACCGCGTCACGGCGTCGGTGCGTGAGGCCTCGATGGTGTCCTCGACAGCGAGGTGCTCCTCCAAGATCTTGGGGTCAGCACAAATGGCAGCCATCGCGACCTCATCTGTGCATGTGACCGCGATTTGCTTCTCCGCTGCCAAATGCTCCTTGAGATCCTGGCTATACTGGGTGCACCATGGCTTAGGGAGGCGCTTATTTGGTGGAGGGGTCGGTGATTTGGGTGGAAGGTGTCGCGCTCGTTTCGGCGGTCGGGTGTGGACTACCTGCCTGGATAGGCGAGACCGAGCATCATGAAGGAGGGTCATCGGTAAGGAGGCGGCGCTGCAAGCAAGGAGTGAAGGTTTGAACTTGGAAAGGAAGGCAGAAATAGGGGAAATGTGGCTTTTGGTAAGGGGAGGGGGCGGGGAGGTAGATATTTCCGCAGAAGCCAAGAATTTGGAATCGCTTTAGCGAAAAAACTGGCGCTCAAAGTGTCATCAGACATGGTCCCTTATTTTGAGTGGGCTATGGAGTATAGCCGTCACACCTTCTCTCGCAAGATGTATGCGTACTATAATTCGATGATGCTCCAAGATATTTTGTGCTGCATCTCACATGGTTGGTGATAATAAACTGTGTTGGTTAGACTTCATTTTTCGTCTTGATTTGAATTACATAATGGGGTCACAGCGGTAATGGACGGTGTTTGAATTGCTAGACCTTTTATCTGCAGTGAACATGCAACTATATGTGTGTCGTAATAAAATTGGAATTATTCAGGGTTCGTTTGGAAATTCTATACATTAAATTGGTTTTCTAGCCATTTCAGGTGCATAATTCAAAATTGAAGCACATGCACATGCTCCGGTGCACCAACATGGGTTGTCAAATCATATATGTGACCATGGGTTTATGCTTATGTCCCATGCATGAAATGGGGATGAATTTCGAACACCATGGCACCGGGGCTCTCCGGCAAATGTTGAGGTACTTGCTTTTGTAATTCTAGTAAATCCAAAACCCGTCTGAAATTCATGAACCTTGGCATGCTATCATGGAATGGCATCAACATGCTGGGGTAAACATATTGTCCCATTTGGGGCAGGTTGTGGTACAATCTTCTCACAAACCCGAGCTTCTCACAAGAAAGCCTCATGGTTCCGTTAGGGAAACATGTCACCTTTGTGGACAAAACGATATTCATCGCCTCTTCTTCCACTCAAAATTTTTCCTGGTGTCCACATAGAACAACACGAGTGTCGTTTTAAATTTTGGATTTTTTCGGGGATTGTTTGGACATTTTTATATGTTAATTGAGTTTTCTAGGCATTTATGTGCATAATTCAAAATTGAACAACATGCACATGCTCCGTCCATAAAAACGGGTTGCAAAATCAAATGTTTGTCCTTGGTTGCAAGATTAGGTCACATGCAAGAAATGAGAACAAATGTCAAACACTGTCGGATTTCGGGTTCCGGCAAAACCCTTGAGGTTCGAACACTGGCGTGCTTACAAAGATCTCTCCCCCCTCTAGCTCGCACTCTGTATGATCTCACGGCCTAGCTCGACGAACCCAAAGAACGAGCGACACAAGATTTATACTGGATCCGGCCACTGTTGTGGTGTAATACCCTACTCCAGTGTGGTGTGGTGGATTGCCTCTTGGGCTGAGGATGAACAGTTACACGTGAAGAACAGCCTCCTGAGGAGAGGTGTTCTTGTGCTCGGTGAACTTGAGTGGTTGGGGATGATCTGTGATCAGATGAGCCGATCCCTTTCTATGGTGGTGGCTAGTCCTATATATAGAGGCCCGGGTCCTCTTCCCAAATATTAGGCAGGAAGGGATCCCACAACGGCCAATTCAAAGGGGGACAACTAGTACAAGCTATCCCGACAAAAGTAGTCTTCGCCTGCCAAAGGCTCTGGTGGTGACGCCATCTTGGGCTCCACGGTAACCTTCTCCTGCTGTTCTGCTGGTCTTGGTCTTGTTGCACCGATATGGAAACCTTTGCATGGTGCCTCGGGACTCCTCGCCTACTCTTGCCTCTTTAGCACCAAAGAGGAAACGAGGACACTACGCGTGCTGGCGCCCACCTGGCTCCAGTCATCATGGCTTGCGTCACGCAAACCTCGGGCGGTGTCGCTTGCCTTGATCTCTCTGCCCCTCGTGAGCCAACCTGGTGAGACCGCCCCTGAGGAGGTCTTGCGTCGTCCGCCTCGCGAGGCTTGGCCCCTAGCGAGGGTCTTGAGTGTTCGCTGGTGAAGACGGGCCGTACAGGGCTGCTGGTGGAGCCACGCCGCGGGCCGCAAGCAGGCAAGTCTGGGAACCCCCATTCCTAGAATGCCAATAGTAGCCCCCGAGCCCAAGGCGTGCTCGGGCTTGGCTTCGAGGCGAAGCCAAAGGGCAAGCGCGGAGCGCCGCGGGCCCCAATAGCCTACGGCCCCGCTAACGCATGGCGATTGATTGGACGTGGGCGGCCCCGCTTCCCCATGTAGCCTTGATATACGCCTGGCTAGGCGGCCACGGTGTCCTACAGAGTTATTTCCCCCTTGCTGGCAACGCACTCCCCGACTCCTCTGCTTCTTCAAACCTCAGCCTCCTCTCCATTCGACCTGAGCTCAATCCTCTCCATCGCCATGGCACCGAACCAGACGGAGAAAGGGAAGAAGCCCCTGTCCTCAGCCAGCCCGCCTTTGGCCGTCGAGCCTGCCGTCGGCCGATCGTGGGTGCTCAATGAGGAGGCCATGGACAAGGTTTGCCTTGTGCTCGCCACCAGCTTCAACGAATGGGGAGGGAAGACGGCCTTGCCTGCGTCCCGAGCTTCTGTCGATAGAACAGCCACCGAGGTCCAGTTCTTCATCGACACCCTGTGGGACGGTCTGCCCCCCTTCTCCACCTTCTTCAATGCCGTGCTTTCCCATTACCAGATTCATCTACCGCACCTAGATCCCCAATCTATCGCTCTTCTCGCCGTCTTTGCCTTTTTCTGCGAGGCCATGGTGGGCATCGCCCCCTCCGTGGCCCTTCTGCGCCATTTCTTCTCGCTGCACCTGACCGACCCCCGGCAATGCTCGGGGTGCCTGAGCTTCCAGGCCGTGGCGGCGACGGCCGGCTCGGGGATTGACTTTGAAATCCCGCCGTCCGCGAGCGGGTTCCGGATGCGGTAGGTGTATGTGGATGTCGGAGTGCTCAGCCCTTTGCTCTTGCCTCTGTCTACGCCCGCCGTCCCCAACTCCGGCTGGGCTCACGAGAAGCTTACGAGCCCCCGCCTTGCCTTCGTCTGGCTCCGGCTAAGGAGGTTGAAGGACCTTGGCTTGACCATGCCCATGGTGATGAAGGAGTTCCTCCGATGCCATGTTGCCCCACTCCAGCGCCATTCCCAGCCGATGTGGGCCCTATCCATCGGCCAGGATCGCATGAGGCTTTAGGAGTTAGAGCTTCCGCTCGAGGCCCGAAGAATGGTGCTTGAGGTCCTGGCGGGCGACCCCTCACCAGCCGATATGCCACCGAAGGGCTGTCTCCTGTACTGTTGCTCAAACATGGTAGAGTTCACGAGGCAGATGCCCCCTTTGACGAATGGGGGTTGCATCCGGTTGGCCTTGAGGGGTCCTGAGAGAACCCAGTCGCCGTGGTTCCCCTCCTTGTCGCCGGCACCAAACTTTCCCCAAGAGTGGACGCAGGAGGGCAAGCACCACCGGAGGCCGGAGGCGCGGGTGCCGAGGTGTCGAAGCCGCCCGCGGTTCCTGAGGCACCATCTTCGGGAGCCCGTAACTCTCACGCTGAGGTGGCAGTTGAGGGGGTGACGCAACCCGCTGCTCCTGAGGCTGAAGCTCCCGAGGCCTCTGGAGGCCGTCACGAGGCGGAACTTGATGGCTCTCCCCAGCTTGGCGCTCCTGAGGTCACCTCCTCGGGCGCTTCACCAGCCGTGCCCTGCGATGGTCGCCACGTCCAACACTTCGGTTGGCTCCATGTAGACTTCGATGTGCTCCGCAAGAGGAAGGGGTCCCCAAGCTGCAGTAGCGGCGCCTTCCGGCCATTGAAACAGAGGAAGTACATCGCCATAGATGAGTAAGTACCTTATCTCTGTAATTCCTCGAGTGCTGCTTCCCTTCCTGATGGTGTCTCTTCAGGACCCCATATGCTAAGGCCGTGAAGCCTCCCAGGGAGCAACCTCCTCCTGCATCGAGTCTCCCATTGGCCTTGAGCGTCCCAGGCCAGCATGCTGCCTCCGGCGCGAGGTCGGCCGGAGAGGCAGATGCGCAAGCCTGGCGCCTTGAGCCCGCGCTCCTGCCTTCTCCTCTTCGTGGCCTTGTCGGGGTGCGATGAGCGTGCCAAGGGCTCCTCCTCTGGTCATGGGCGGAGGTTGGATGGCTTCGGTCTTGGTTCCTTCTTAGAGTAGCGAGCCTCAACCCCACCGGGCTCCTGCTGAAGCCCAGTCGGCAACCGGGGGGCGCCAGCCCCCAGCCCCCTGCGGGAAGGGAGCGAGCCGCTTCAGATCTTGTCGGCGGCCCCCGCTGTGGAGGAAGGAATCAGCCACGTGCTCAAGTTTGCACACGAATGGAGTGTCGTCCGCCACGAGATCTTTCGGGAGGCGATGGGCGCGATGAGCCGGCTTGGCAGAGAGCTCGCGGATGTAGACGCGTGCCTCGAGGCCAAGGGTCTTCGGTTGATGGAGGAGCGGCACAAACTGAAGGTGGCCATCAACCTTGGGCGCCACCAGCGCGAGCTTGATAATGCGAAGGCCGAGGCGTCTCTTGCGACCTCGCGTGAGGCCTACGCTCGAGCCTTGGAAGAGGCCCGAGAAGCCGATCGCCACCGCAAGATCGCAGAGAACCGCGCGTGGGAGCTCCAGGCCTGGAGCAGCAAGTGGAGGCATGCAAGGCAGCCCTAGCGTCGATGAAGGGGACGCCTACGGAGGAGGAAGAGGTCCTGAAGCGCGAGGAAGCGCTGGGCTAGAAGCCACAGAGTGCAGCCTTGAGCTTGAGCAGTTGGAGACGAGGGAGCGCCAAGTCGCCCAAGCGGAGGACGTTGTCGGTGCGCGCGAGGCCAAGGCTCAGGAGGAGGTCGACCGCCGCGTGGCCGAGGCTCGCGCGGATCTTGTGGGCAGGTACGACCTGAAGTTGAAGCTCGTGGAAGCTGAAGCTGTGGGTGGGACTAATGCCCTCAGGTTGGGGTTGGCTGAGGCGAAACATCACGAGAAAGCCGCCGCTGCCACCTTGACCTCAGTGCAAGCTGAGCTGGCTTCCGCTTGTGCTGAGCTGCCTTCCCTTCAGCAGCGGCTCGCCAGCGCCGAGTCCTCAGCGCAACAGTGCAGGGAGGAAGCGCTCCGGCGGCGGACGCTGGAGCGCGAGCGCGCCCCCATGCTCCAAAGCCTCAGGATCAGAGCCAATGCAGCGTTGGGCGCGCATCTACGATGAAGATGCACCTCATCCCCACCCGAACGACTACGCCAGTCACCTCCTTTTCTTCACCGACATGGTGACACGACTGGAGAATCGATCTGAGAGGGCTCGCGTGCTCATTGAGGAGAGGAGCCGCGGCCTTCTCAAGCGCGCGTTCTCCCATGTCTTCAGCCACCTCCAAAACACTTACCCCAACTTCGACTTCGATGTCGTCATTGTCCCTGTGCTCGAGACCATCCGGGGTGACCTGGCGCGCTGGGTAGAGGACAATGTGGATGCTCTAGTCAGGGCCTTCACCTCCGAGGATGATGCGGTGGTGGTCGCCGCAGATGAAGGAGACGTGGCGGGCGATGGTGAGGGCGGCGCCGACAATGGTGACGGTGATGCCGACGATGGTGATGGTGATGCCAACAATGGTGATGGCGACGCCAGCGACGCGTCTGAGGGCGATCCGAAGGACACAGCGAACGATATGTCCGATTGAGACCGTGCTTCCTTTTCGTTCACCCTGCATGTGAAAGCTTGGGCACGGCCCTGAAAGTTGTAAGAGCATTTTGGGAGGGGGAGACCCTCGTGTAAACAGATTATTGCTTCTATTCCTAAGGCCAAGCCGGAGGTGTGTTTTTTGTGTCCGCGAGTCCCGCCGCGAACTTACTGCTGCAGTTTACCTTGGTTAGGGCTAGTTCCCAACCGGCTTGTGAGGTCGCGAGCTTCTGAGGGGCCTGCCGATCCGCCCGAGAGGGCCTCGCGAGGAGCAAGCGCCAGCCATGGAAGGGCGTGCGTGCAGCGCGCGCGTGTCGCGCCCAGCCCCCGCTCGGGAGGGGGGAGGCAGCAGGTGCGAACACTGAGTCAGAGCAAGGAACCAGATGGCAAGAAATCTAACGGACGAGAAAAGTCACCCCCGCACATACCAATGAAAAATCAGCCTCAACTTAAATCCAAAGCCAGAAACAGGGCTACAAAAAAGAGGTTAAAAGCAAATGGCCGCGTCCGGCACCTAGTCTAATCTTCTTGTCTTCTCACCAGCGCGGAGCTAAGACTGCCACTTGGACGTGGGAGGGAGCCCCCGAGGCCCGAGGGCGGCACTCCTGAGACTCCCGGGTGTGCACAACCCCACTCATTTTTACATGAGAGTGTCACGAGCAGAGATCTTCACAGGCGCGAGCCTTACTTCATATCGCCAGATGAGGGCCCCGCCTTGCGCCGCCCTTGACCACCGTTGGTGCGACTGGAAACCCGAACGAAGCCAAGGGGCAAAGGGAACGCCAGCGGCGCCCTCGGCGACCACGGGTCCCTTGCCGGGGGAAGGCTCACCGGCACCTCCCCGACAGAGGGCCTACCTTCGGGGAACGCTCTGCTCCACGTGATGCGGGGAGGGACCTAGCTCCCGGCCCATCCTTGCAGCCCCCAATGCGCTCCTCTTGGTGGGAGGGAGGCTGTTGAGCTGGGGCCGCCGTCCGCCGTTGTGACCCAATCCTCCTGCGACCCATGGTTAGCATAAGCTTGCTCCTGAGAGATTAGTGGTACCTTGTAGCTGTTGTCGCAGGCATGGTTGGCGAGGCTCTTGGGGGGCTCCTGCAAGGCCTCAGCTTCTAGCGCCTCCTGCTCCTAGCCTGGCTCGAGGAACGAGCCAAGGTCGTCTTCCAGCGCATAATCCTGGTCCATCATGCAGGGCACGTAGGCCTCCGAGGCTGTTGCCCTGAAGACCTTGCCGAAGCGCCCCACGCTCCATGTTGCCAGGCCTAGCGTGCTGCCTTGAGGATGGTAGGGTGGCACCCCGCTGGGGCCGCGGGTGTCAACGCTCGTGCCCGCGCCCATCGGAGGTGGCGTAGGTGCAATTGGGGGTCCGATGCTGTTGGTCGCGCCGATGCCGATGAAGCCTCCTAGCGCTCCTGGGGGCACGCGGGCGTGGCGAGGCCCACCATGCGATCCGGCCATTACCTGAGGTGTAAGCAGGGAGCAGAAGGGCGGTACTCCCGAGGCCGCGGCATCCAGTAGCTTGGCGATGCGCTCCGGCAATGCATCCTGACCGCTCTCCATCAGTCGGCATTGCAGCAGCTCCTGAGCAACCGTGTTCGCGGCCCTCATGTTTTCTTATTCCTGTCGGCTGTGCGGCGTCATGGCCGCAGCGTGGCTTGAGGCCCTTGCGGCCGCCCATGCTTGTCATGTAGTGAGGGTAGACGGCATTTGACCGCGCCGCCCGCGCCCCACAGCATTTGGTGGTGCACGTACCGCCTGGGGCGCAGGGTTGAGCTCTTCTTGGGCACATGGCGCAGCCCAGGCCGGCCAAGCTGCCGCGTGGTCGGCACTGGTCCTCGGGTCGCTGGACATTGGAACTGCGGAGTGTCGGCGGATCAACTGGCGGAAGAGAAGCTCCAACGCACCCCTACCTAGCGCGCCAAATGTCGGATTTCGGGTTCCGGCAAAAGCCTTGAGGTTTGAACACTGGGGTGCGCACAAAGATCTCTCCCCCTCTAGCTCGCACTCCGTATGATCTCACGACCTAGCTCGACGAACCCAAAGAACGAGCGACACAAGATTTATACTGGTTCGGGCCACCATTGTAGTGTAATAGCCTATTCCAGTATGGTGTGGTGGATTGCCTCTTGGGCTGAGAATGAACAGTTATAAGGGAAGAACAACCTCCTGAGCAGAGGTGTTCTTGTGCTCGGTGAACTTGAGTGGTTGGGGATGATCTGCGATTAGATGAGCCGATCCCTTTCTATGGTGGTGGCTAGTCCTATATATAGAGGCCCGGGTCCTCTTCCCAAATATTAGGCGGGAAGGGAACCCACAACGGCCAATTCAAAGGGGGACAGCTAGTACAAGCTATCCTGAAAAAAGTAGTCTTCGCCTACCAAAGGCTCTGGTGGTGACGCCGTCTTGGGCTCCACGGTGACCTTCGTCCTGCTGTCCTGCTGGTCTTGGTCTTGTTGCACCGATATGGAAACCTTTGCCTCATGCCTCGGGACTCCTCGCCTGCGCCTGCCTCTTTAGCACCAAGGAGGAAACAAGGACACCGCGCGTGATGGCGCCCGCCTAGCTCTAGTCGTCATGGCTTGCGTCACGCAAACCTCGCGAGGTATCCCTTGCCTTGATCTCTCCGCCCCTCGCGAGCCAGCTTGGTGAGGCCGCCCCTGAGGAGGTCTTGCATCGTCCGCCTCGCGAGGCTTGGCCCCTCGCGAGGGTCTTGAGTGTTCACTGGTGAAGATGGGCCGTATAGGGCCACTGGTGGAGCCACGCCGTGGGCCGCAGGCAGGCAAGTCTAGGGACCCCCATTCCCAGAACGCTGACAAACTCCTTGAAACTATCGCTCGGCCGCTAACATTGAGATACATGGTTTTAAAATTCTAGTAAATCGAAAACTCGTCTAAAATTCATGAAACTTGACATGATATGATGGAATGGCAGCGACATGCCGTGGTAAAAATATTGTCCCATTTGGGCCAGGTGTGGGTATAAGCTTCTCGCAAACCAGAGCTTCTCTCACAACAAGCCTGATGGTTTCGGTAGGGTACGTGCCACGTTGGGGACGAAACGATATCTGTTGCCTCTTCTTACTTTCAAAATGTTTCTCATGTCAACATAGAACACCACGAGTGTTGTGTTAATTTATGGGATTTTTCGGGGTTCGCTTGGACATTTTTATGCATTAACTGAGTTTTCTATGCATTTATGTGCATAATTCAAATTTGAACTATAGGCACATGCTCTAATGCATATAAATTAGTTGAAAATTCAAATTTGTTCCCTTGGTTGCATGCTTAGGTCCCATGCAAGAAATGGAAATGAATGTCAAACACCCTGCCACCGTCACTCGGGCGCAAACATTGAGATACCTGGTTTTTAAATTCTAGTAAATCCAAAGCTCGTATGGAATTCATGAAACTTGGCATGCTATCATGGAGAGGCATCAACATGCCGTGGTAATTTTTTGTCCCATTTGGGGCAGGTTTGGGGATATGCTTCTCACAAACCAGAGCATCTCACAACAAGCCTGATGGTTTCAGTAGGAACGTCCCACTTTTGGGGACGAAACGATATCCATTGCCTCTTATTTCTTTCAAAAAATTTCTCGTGTCAACATAGGACAACAGGAGTAGTGTGTCAATATTTGGGATTTTTAGGGTTCATTTGGACATTTTTATGCATTAATTGAGTTTTCAATGCATATATGTGCATAATTCAAATTTGAACTACATGCACATTCTCTAATGCATATAAATTGGTTGAAGAATTCAAATTTGTGCCCTTGGTTGCATGCTTAGGTCCCATGCAAGAAATGAGAATGAATGTCAAACACCCTGCCACCGTCACTCGACCGCAAACATTGAGATAACTAGTTTTTAAATTCTAGTAAATCCAAAGCTCGTTTGAAATTCATGAAACTTGGCATGCTATCATGGAGCGGCATCAAGATGTCGTGGTAATTTTTTGTCCCATTTGGGGCAGGTTTGGGGATATGCTTCTCACAAACCAGAGCTTCTCACAACAAGCTTGATGGTTTCGGTAGGGAACGTCCCACCTTTGGGGACGAAACAATATCCATTGCCTCTTATTGCTTTCAAACTTTTTCTAGTGTCAACATAGAACAACAGGAGTGTTGTGTCAATTTTTGGGATTTTTCGAGGTTCTTTTGGACATTTTTATGCATGCATTGAGCTTTCAATGCATTTATGTGCATAATTCAAATTTGAACTACATGCAGGTGCTCTAATGCATATAAATTGGTTAAAAATTCAAATTTGTGCCCTTGGTTGCATGCTTAGGTCCCATGCAAGAAATGGGAATGAATGTCAAACACCCTACCACCGCCACTCGGCCGCAAACATTGAGATGCCTGGTTTTTAAATTCTAATAAATCCAAAGCTCGTCTGGAATTCATGAAACTTGGCATGCTATTATGGAGCGGCATCAGCATGCCGTGGTAATTTTTTGTCCCACTTGGGGGAGGTTTGGGGATATGCTTCTCACAAACTAGAGCTTCTCACAACAAGCCTGATGGTTTCGGTAGGGAACATCCCACCTTTGGGGATGAAACGATATCCACTGCCTCTTATTGCTTTCAAAATTTTTCTAGTGTCAACATAGAACAACAGGAGTGTTGTGTCAATTTTTGGGATTTTTCGGGGTTCGTTTGGACATTTTTATGCATTAATTGAGTTTTCAATGCATTTATGTGCATAATTTGAATTTGAACTACATGCACATGCTCTAATACATATAAATTAGTTGAAAATTCAAATCTGTGTCCATGGTTGCATGTTTAGGTCCCATGCAAGAAGTGGGAATGAATATCAAACAACCTGTCACGGTCACTCAGCCGCAAACATTGAGATACCTGGTTTTTAAATTCTAGTAAATCCAAAACTTGTGTAAAATTCACGAAACTTGCTATGCTATCATGGAGCAGCATCTACATGCCGTGGTAAATTTTTTGTCCCATTTGGTGCAGGTTTGGGTATAAGTTTCTCGCAAACCAAAGCTTCTCACAACAAGCTTGATGGTTTCATTAGGGAACGTCCCACCTTTGGGGACGAAACGATATCCGCTGCCTCTTATTGCTTTCAAAAATTTTCTAGTGTCAACATAGAACAACATGAGTGTTTTGTTAAAATTTGGATTTTTTGGGGTTCGTTTGGACATTTTTATACATTAACTGGGTTTTCTAGGCATTTTATGTGCATAATTCAAATTTGAACTACATGCACATGCTCCAGTGCATATAAATTGGTTGGAAAATCAAATCTGTGTCCTTGGGTGCATGCTTAGGTCCCATGCAAGAAATGGGAATGAATTTCAAACACCAGGGCACCATTGATTACCGGCAAAACGTTGAGATACTTTGTTTTTAAATTCTAGTAAATCCAAAACTCGTCTGAAATTCATGAAACTTTCCATGCTATCATGGAATGGCACCCGACATGGTGTGGTATTTTTCATGTCCATTTTGAGAGAAGGAGCACTCGAATAACAGCCAACAAAGGCATTTTGAAAAATAGCTGCCACTTTAATATCTCAAACATTTGTATAATTCAAATCGTGTGTGTTCTGTTAACCATTCACGTGATGTCGCGTGTCTTCGATTTAATGGTTATTGATGCAGACAACTCCTTGACCTTGACTGAACGGGAGGCATGCAAGCAGAGTCCGATGCGCAGGCTGACCGAGAGGCGTGCAAGCTGTCCTGCAATGCGCAGGCTCACCAGGAAGCGTGTGAGTTGTCCGCTACACAGGCTCACTGGGAAGCGAGCCCTTTGACTTCCATGGCCGCCCGCCTTCCTCTCCATTAATGACGCCCAATCCGCTATTTAATACGGGCGGCCTTACTATTCACCTCCCATTCCCCTCCCTCCGACAGACCTCCACCAACGCCATGACACAGAATGATCATATGCCACTAGTCTTCAAGTTTGGTGAAGTCGACTCTGAGCCGGAGGAGATAGAAAATAAGGAGGAATGGGGCCTCATGGAAATGGCCCTGAACGATCTGGCCGTGGCAGTTGCTGCCCCCGCTCCCGTCCTAGCTCCCATCCCCGCGCCCGCGCTAGAGACCATCCCCGTAGCATTAACAGGCTGGTCGCCGAGCACTATCGCAGAGCTGGAAGCTGCGGGCGTCAGCGAGGTCTCCGCGGACCCGCGCGAGCTCGTGTACATGCCAGCGCCAACGCCCGTGCCCATGCCCGTGCGTGCCCCTCCACCCACCGTGGCACCCCCCCCCCCCCCCCCGCGTTTGGCTGGACCCGTCGTGCCCGTGCCCCTGCCTGTGCGCGCCCCTCCACCCACCGCAGCGCCGGTCCCTGTGCGTTTGGCTGCACCCGCCGTGCCCATGCCCATGCGCGCGCCCCCTCAGCGGCATGGGACGCTGCCATCGACTGCTACCTCTCAGCGGCGCCAGTTCCCGTCCTCCCATGCCTCGCCCGTCGATCGGGCGATGACATGCTGTTTGATTTACAAGTGAAGAACATTTTGTGCTACCTTGAAGACTTCAACAACGGTGCCCTGGAGGACGACAATGAGAATGACAGCATGGCACGCCGCCTCCGCTGCCGCCAGAAATAGTTTTTTTGGGTTTAATACTGTATCTCGAATTCTCGATCATATGAATATAAATTCGCAGTGTGACTGAATGAAAGATATGGTTTGAACGAACTTGCGTTTTTATCTCTTAATGTCTAGACTTATCAAACAATTTTCTTTTGAAAATAAGGTCAATGGTTTTTAAATATAAAACACTCATCGCAAATATTTTAGTTAGAACACCCATGTGCAAATCGACAACTTCCCTAGGAAGCCAAGGGAAAATGTGCCGAGTAGGATTTGTGCAGCTCTTGATCGCAAACGTTTTAGATCGAACACCCATATGCAAAGTGAGAGGTATGGTATTCCCCCTTAAGTTAAGGGAAAATTCGCAGTGCAGGATTTGTGCATCCCCTCAACGCAAATAGTTGTTTTGGATGACCCGTGTGCAACCACGTAGAAACAATTGGGTAAGATTTGCATCTGTCATATTGGGTATGTTGCCATTTGTCAAACAGGAAAGATTGGCATTTGTTTATCTAGTAACATTGCCATTTGTCAACCTTGTAACACAACGATTAGTCAAAATATGTAGCTAAAAATCACTAGCACTATCTAATTTTTGCAACTAAAATCACTAGCACTGTTCATATGGACACCACTAGCAGGCGTGAATTGATGGACACATATGCAAATGTACCATTGATTACATACAACAAGTCATCAACCCACAACGACAACGAGGATACATGTTGGATTATAGATCATTTCCAACAAAACATTCTAGGAAATGTGCCGAGTGAACTGCATGCTGTATATCACACACACCTTGATCTGGCTGACCGTTTCTTTTGTGTTGCCTAATCACAAACAGTTCATCCAAGTGAACCATATGCTCTATATCGCACACACCTTCATCTGGCTGCCCGTTTCTTTTGTGTTGCCTCATCGCAAACAGTTAATTGAACTGAACCGTATGCCCTGCATCACACATGCAACTAAAATCTGAACCGTGTTTGATGCATCCGTCATCGCAAATGTTTTGCACCTTTTTGACAGTTTTTACACCACCTTTTGCGATTGTTGCATCGCACACAGTTTCATCGAAGGGTCTCTGATCATAGTGTCGCATTAGCAGCATCCTGTAGTAGTGACATTCTTCAATATCAGTAAGAGCAAGCACATCACATAAATATTTTGGAATTTTGGAAACACTAGCACCCAAATCACATAAAAGCAAAACACTCATAATTTTTAATCTTGACTTTAATGGTAGGTTCCCATTCATCATGTAATTTTCTAGGAATTAAGATCTCTAATTCCAACTTTTGTTCCAAAGCTTTCATCATGACATCTACGATATGTTTAGTAAAAGCTTTATTTTGTTCATAAGCATGGTGTGAATTAATCATGGATTGCAACAAAGAAATACAATCAACCAAAGAGCAATTATCATAATTAAAGTCTTTGTAATCCAAAAGAGTGGGCACCTCACTAGTTAAAGTTTTGACCTCTCCAAACCCACTTTTATCATTTTTCATCAAGATTCTCACCCTCCAAATTATCGGGACGCCTTATAAATAAAGTTGACTCTTCTCCTGTCCCTTTATTATCAATTTTAATTTTACTAAACAAGGAATCAATAGAAGAAACACCAACCACTTTAAGATTTTCATCACTTCTATGAAAAACAATCACTAGAAAACGCTCTTTCTAAAAATTCTCTTTTAGCTCCAAGCATAGAGGTTCTTTTCTTACTTTCATCCATAGAAACATATAAAGCTTTAATTGATTACTCTATCGCGAGAAATCCTATCAATGCTTCTAGACATATCATCAATCTTATTCAACTTTTCTTCCATCGTAGTGGTGAAAACTATTTGAGCATTGATAAATTCTTTAATGTTATTCTCAAGATCGAAGATGTTACTATTATTATTATTATAAGAAGGATTACCATAGGAATTACCATAATTATTAGAGTAATTTCCAGGAAAAGGCCTAGGATTAAAATTACCTCTATAAGCATTGTTATTAAAATTGTTTTGTGAGACAAAATTAACATCTACGGAATCACTATTTTGCTCAATCAAAGTAGACAGAGGCACATCATTAATATCAATAGGAGCACTTTTATTAGACTCCAATTTCATAAGAGGATCAATTTTTTCACTCAAAGTACAAATTTCTTCAACCGAATTAACATTTTTACTAGTAGGTGCTCTTTCAGTATGCCATTGTAAATGATTTTCCATAATATTATCAAGCAATTTAGTAGCTTCACCCAAAGTAATTTCCAGAAAAGTACCACCCGCATCGGAATCTAAAAGATTTCTAGAAACAAAGTTCAATCCCGCATAAATTTTTTGTATGTGTCGGATTCAGGGCTCCGGAGACCCAAGAAAGGTTCGAACTCTGGGCCGTGTGCGAAGGACTCAACCTCTTTAGCCAACCAGTTCGTCACCCCTATGGCCTAGCTCGATGAACGAGGTAGAAGATGGAACCGACAGTTTTACCTATGTTTGGGCCACCTTGCGGTGTAAGACCCCACTCCTGCTTTGTGGTGGATTAGCCTCACGAGGGGCTGAGGATGAACTAGTACAAGGGAAGAACAACCTCGCGAGGTTTGCTCTGGTGAGGGAATGATCTGAGAGGTTCGGACCCGGATCCCTCCATTCGTGGTGGCTAACCTATATTTATAGTGGCCTCGGTCCTCTTCCCCCCCCAAAGCGTAGGCGGGAAGGGATCCCATAGTGGCCAATTTGAAAGGGGAAAAGTAGTACATCTTATCGTGACGAAAGGTGGTCTTCACCTGCAAAGCTTCTAGTCGTGACGCTGTGGTGGGCTCAGTGATGACATCCGTCCTGCCGTCCTGGCGGTCTTGGTCTCGCTGCACGGGAATGGAAACCTTTGCCTGATTCCTCAGGGCCCCGCACCTGCGCTTCCCTCCTTAGCACCAAAGAGGAAACTGGCTCCTCTATGCTTGCTGGTGCCTGCCTGGCCTTGGTTGTCATGGCTTGCGTCACCCCAACCTCGTGAGGTTGGGCACATGCATAGAAATCTCCGCTCCTCAGGAGGCAGCCAGGGGAGTCTGCTCCCTCCGAAGGTCTTCATGTCGCCCACCTCATGAGGCTTGTCCCCTCGCGAGGCTTGTCTTGATGGTGTTGTAGATGGGTCATACCAGACCGTTGATGGAGCCACGCCATGGGCCACAGGCAGGAAATTTTGGGTACCCTGGTTCCTAGAACACCGACAGTAGCCCCTGGGCCCAAGGCGTGCTCGGACTTAGCTTCAAGGTGAAGCCAAAGGCCAAGGGCGGAGCACCGAGGGCCCCAATCGCCTGGAGGCCTGGCTGACGCGTGGTGCTCGATGAGATGTGAGCATCTCCACTTCACCATGCCGCCTCGGCAACTGCCCGACTTGACAACTGCCTGGCGCATGCAGAAAGGCCATCATTGCTCGGAGCATGAGAGGCCGACGGTTAGCCTTCATCTAGCTATAAATGGGAGAGGGGGCAGAGCCCCCAGTTCATCTTCATCTTCTCGCCTCTTGGCCCTCCTTCTTCTTCGTTCCACCGTCTTGCCATAGCGTCCATCGCGCCAGTGAGGAGGTTCCGCCGCGGAGAAGGGAAAGGCTCCCAAGAAAGGACCAGGCTCGCCGCTGCCCAAGAGAGGCCGCGGGCGTCGCCATAAGTACACCGCGACACTGGTGGTGGCTCCCTGAGGGCATGGGCGCACCCCTCGAAGGCTGGCCCGCCTTCGGCAGCTGTGGGGGTCCCCCTTCTCGCGATAGAAGTTGCCGCGGCCGGGTTGGCTGCGGCGACGGGGTGAGGCATGCAGCAGCCATTCGGCCACCGTGTCCGCGATCCCACTCGGCCGACGCGTCCTCGGATTCATGGTGTGGGCAGAGAGGCACGCATGCGTCTGGTTCTAGTTCCCGCGCTTCTTTGCAGGCGCACTGCCAACCGGGGGACCCGATCGCCTCTGGCTGCTGTAAGAGGGCCTCATAGGTGGAGGTCATGGTCACCCCCGGCAACATGTTCCTAAACCGCGGGTGGCAGTAGTTCATCCGTGCACGCGGCCTACAGGGGAGTTGTACCCTCCACTTCAGGTATGACAGTGCCGCGACCCTCTACGTTAGGGTCTTCTGGGAGAATGGCAGGCGCCTGGGGTGCTGTCCGGAGAGCAACAACGACGACGACGATGTCCACCCTTCCAATGACGACGACCAAAGGGGCGGTAGAATCTCCGGCGGCGAGCTTGCTCTCGGCGACGATTGCAAGGCCTCCAGCGGTGGCGGCTCCCCCTCCGGGGATACCACAAGCGACAACAACTATGACAAGCCGCCACACCGCCGAGATCGGACCGGGGAGGGCGACGAGCTGTCTCACCGGCGAGCCACAGTGAAGTAGGAGGAAGACTCCGATTGAGCTCGGGTGCTGCTAGAGCCAAGTCTCAGCAGCCGGGTCTCGGGAGCCGCTGTAGTCACGCGGCTGCTTTTGCTTCTTTCTTTCTCCTGCATCAGAAAAGTAGAATGCCCTATCGGGGCATGTAATGAACAATGGCACTTGCGCCATTATATTATCGTTTTTATATTGTGTCATGATATCCGTGTTGCTGCTGATTTTTATTGGGATGAATTAGCTTAATGTGCTTGCGGTAGACTGCTGTGCCGCGAGAGTGTGCCTCTCTCGAGCTTGGACTTCCTATGACTATGAGATTATGCAACTCCCGTTTACCAGAGGAACACTTTGTGTGCTACCAAATGTCACAACGTAACTGGGTGATTATAAAGGTGCTCTACAGGTGTCTCCGAAGGTACTTGTTGAGTAGGCGTATTTTGAGATTAGGATTTGTCACTCCGATCGTCGGAGAGGTATCTCTGGGCCCACTCGGTAATACACATCACTATAAGCCTTGCACGCATTGTAACTAATGAGTTAGTTGCGAGATGATGTATTACAGAACGAGTAAAGAGACTTGCTGGTAACAAGATTGAACTAGGTATTGAGATACCGACGATCGAATCTCTGGCAAGTAACATACCGATGACAAAGGGAACAACATATGTTGTTATGCGGTTTGACCGATAAAGGTCTTCATAGAATATGTAGGAGCCAATATGAGCATCCAGGTTTCGTTATTGGTTATTGACCGGAGATGTGTCTCGGTCATGTATACATAGTTCTCGAACCAGTAGGGTCCGCGCGCTTAACATTCGGTGACGAATTGTATTATGAGTTTATGTGTTTTGATGTACCGAAGGTAGTTCGGAATCCCGAATGAGATTGGGGACATGACGAGGAGTCTCGAAATGGTCGAGATGTAAAGATCAATGTATTGGACGACTATATTCGGACATCGGAACTGTTCTGAGTGATTCGGGTATTTTTCGAAGTACCGGTGAGTTACGGGAATTCGTCGGGGAGTATATGGGCCTTACTGGGCTTTTGGGGAAAGAGAGAGGAGAGGCTACACGCCCCCAATGTTTAGTCCGAATTGGACTAGGGGGAGGGGCGGCGCCCCCTCCTTCCTTCTCTCCTACTCCTACTACTTGGAAGGGCTCCTAGTTCTACTAGGAAAGGGGGAATCCTACTCCCGGTGGGAGTAGAACTCCCTTAGGGTGCGCCATAGAGAGGGCCGACCTTCCCCTCCTCCACTCCTTTATATACAGGGAGGGGGGAACCCCTTGGAGACACAACAACTGATCAATGATCTTTTAGCCGTGTGCGGTGCCCCCTCCACCATAATCCACCTCGGTCATATCGTAGCGGTGCTTAGGCGAAGCCCTGCATCGGCAGCATCATCATCACCGTCATCACACCGTCGTGCTGACGGGACTATCCCTCGAAGCTCTGCTGGATCGGAGTTCGTGGGATGTCATCGAGCTGAACGTGTGCTGAACTCGGAGGTGCGTGCGTTTGGTACTTGGATCGGTCGGATCGTGAAGACGTACGACGACATCAACCGCGTTGTGCTAACGCTTCCGCTTTCGGTCTACGAGGGTACGTGGACACACTCACCCCTCACATTGCTATGCATCACCATGATCCTGCGTGTGTGTAGGAAATTTTTGAAATTACTACGTTTCCCAACAGTTGTATCAGAGCCAGGTTTTATGCGTAGATGTTATATGCACGAGTAGAACACAAGTGAGTTGTGGGCGATACAAGTCATACTGCTTACCAGCAAGTCACACTTTGGTTCGGCGGTATTGTTGGATGAAGCGGCACGGACCGACATTACGCGCACGCTTACGCGAGACTGGTTCTACCGACATGCTTTGCACACAGGTGGCTGGCGGGTGTCAGCTTCTCCAACTTTAGTTGAACCGAGTGTGGCTACGCCCGGTCCTTGAGAAGGTTAAAACAACACTAACTTGACGAACTATTGTTGTGGTTTTGATGCATAGGTAAGAACGGTTCTTGCTCAGCCCGTAGCAGCCATGTAAAACTTGCAACAACAAAGTAGAGGACGTCTAACTTGTTTTTGCAGGGCATGTTGTGATGTGATATGGTCAAGACGTGATGAGATATAAATTGTTGTATGAGACGATCCTGTTTTGTTGAAGTTACCAGGAACTGGCAGAAGCCTTATGGTTGTCACTTTATTGCATAAGATGCAAGTGCCATGTAATTGCTTTACTTTATCGCTATGCGATAGCAATAGTTGCAAAAGCAATAGCTGGTGAGATGACCATGTGACGACATGTTGATAAAAGATCAAGATGATGGAGATCATGGTGTCATGCTGGTAACAATGGAGATCATGACAGTACTTTGGAGAGATCAAAGGCACAAGGTGATGATGGCCATATCATGTCACATATTTTTGATTACATGTGATGTTTATCTTTTATACATCTTATTTTGCTTAGTTCGACGGTAGCTTTATAAGACGATCTCTCACTAAATTTCTAGATAAAAGTGTTCTCCCTGAGTATGCACCATTGCCAAAGTTTGTCGTGCCGAGACACCACGTGATGATCGGGTGTGATAAGCTCTACGTTCATCTACAATGGGTGCAAGCCAGTTTTGCACACGCAGAATACTCAGGTTAAACTTGATGAGCCTAGAATATGCAGATATGGCATTGGAACACTAGAGACCGAAAGGTCGAGCATGAATCATATAGTAGATATGATCAACATAGTGATGTTCACCATTGAAAACTACTCCATCTCACGTGATGATTGGTACGTCTCCAACGTATCTATAATTTTTGATTGCTCCATGCTATATTATCTACTATTTTGGACTATATTGGACTTTATTTTCCACTTCTATATTATTTTTGGGACTAAACTATTAACCGGAGGCCCAGCCCAGAATTGCTATTTTTTTGCCTATTTCCGTGTTTCGAAGAAACGGAATATCAAATGGAGTCCAAATAGAATAAAACCTTCGGGAACGTGATTTTCTCACCGAACGTGATCCAGGAGACTTGGACCCTACGCCAAGGCATCAGAGAGGCGGTCACGAGGGTGGAGCGCGCGCCCCCCTAGGGCGCGCCCCCTGCCTTGTGGCCCCCTCGGAGCTCCACCGACATACTTCTTCCTCCTATATATACATACATACCCCCAAAAGATCAGAATAGGAGCCAAAAACCTAATTCCACCGCCGCAACTTTATGTATCCACGAGATCCCATCTTGTGGCCTATTCCGGAGCTCCGCCGGAGAGAGCCGTCATCATGGAGGGCTTCTACATCATCATAGCCTCTCCGATGAAGTGTGAGTAGTTTACCTCAGACCTTCGAGTCCATATTTAGTAGCTAGATGGCTTCTTCCCTCTTTTTTGATCTCAATACAAAGTTCTCCCCCTCTCTTGTGGAGATTTATTCGATGTAATCTTCTTTTTGCGGTGTGTTTGTTGAGACCGATGAATTGTGGGTTTATGATCAAGTCTATCTATGAATAATATTTGAATCTTCTCTGAATTATTTTATGTATGATTGGTTATCTTTGCAAGTCTCTTTGAATTATCCGTTTAGTTTGGCTAACTAGATTGGTAGTTCTTGCCATGGGAGAAGTGCTTAGCTTTGGGTTCGATCTTGCGGTGTCCTTTCCCAGTGACAGAAGGGGCAGCAAGGCACGTATTGCATCGTTGCCATCGAGGATAACAAGATGGGGTTTATTTCATATTGCATGAATTTATCTCTCTACATCATGTCATCTTGCTTAAGGCATTACTCTATTTTTAACTTAATACTCAGATGCATGCTGGATAGCGGTCGATGAGTGGTGTAATAGTAGTAGATGTAGAATCGTTTCGGTCTACTTGTCACGGACGTGATGCCTATATACATGACCATGCCTAGATATTCTCATAACTATGCTCCATTCTGTCAATTGCTCAACAGTAATTTGTTCACCCACTGTAGAATACTTATGCTCTTGAGAGAAGCCACTAGTGAAACCTATGGCCCCCGGGTCTATTCTCATCATATCAATCTCCATCACTTTAATCTTGCTTTGCTTTTAACTTTTACTTTGCATATTTATACCAAAAATACCAAAAATATTATATCTATCAGATCTCACTCTCGTAAGTGACCGTGAAGGGATTGACAACCCCTAATCGCGTTGGTTGCGAGTAGCTATCGCTTTGTGCAGGTACGAGGGACTTGAGCGTGGCCTCCTACTGGATTGATACCTTGGTTCTCAAAAACTGAGGGAAATACTTACGCTACTCTGCTGCATCATCCCTTCCTCTTCGGGGAAAACCAACGTAAGCTCAAGACATAGCAAGAAGGATTTCTGGCGCCGTTGCCGGGGAGTCTACGCAAAAAGTCAACATACCAAGTACCCATCACAATCCCTATCTCTCGCATTACATTATTTGCCATTTGCCTCTCATTTTCCTCTCCCCCACTTCACCCTTGTCGTTTTATTTGCCCTCTCTCTCTCCATCCTCTCTCTCTCTATTTGCCTCTCTTTGCCCGTTTCTTATTTGCTCGTATGGTTGGAATAGTTGTTTATTTATTACTAAACAGAGAACCTAAGATCTATGGATCCTCATCTGCTTGCCAATCTTTTTAAGAGATCCAATTATGATGAACCAATTCCTAGTGATTTGGATGCACTAGATTATCTTTATAAGCTTTTGCCTGAAATCCGTAAATCTAAAAATTGTGATGAAGTGCTTCACGATAGATCTTTGAATAAAAAGCATGATTGGAATGATTTTATTATAAATTCTCTTGATGTCAATTGTGCTAATAATATGCAAAACCCTAAGCTTGGGGATGCTAGTTTTGCTATGTCCTCTACTTGTTGCAATGATCATGATTGGGGTGATTCTTCTTTTGATCTTGAAAATTTATTTAAACCCCATGATGAATATGAGATTGATTATAATGTTTGCAATAATATTAAAAGTGGGTTTGGAAAGGTCATGACTTTAGTTAATGTTAATCCCACTATTTTGGAAGAGTGTCAACTTTGCATGCATGTGTATCGTGTTGAAAATATTTTATGTGATAGCTATTTTGTTGAATTTTCTTATGATCCTACATATAATTATTATGAGAGAGGAAAATATGGTGGTAGAAATTTTCATGTTACTAAATTACCTCTCGTTATGTTGAGATTGCTATTGTTTCTTTCCACTTCCTTGCATATGCTAGTTTTTGCTTACCTTGATAATTTGTTAGCCTATAAGATGCCTATGCGTAGGAAGTATGTTAGACTTAGATGTGTTTGTCACGTGTTTTATGATGCTCTCTTTGTGCTTCAATTCTTGTCTTTCATGTGAGCATCATTGAAATATTATGCCTAGCTATAAGGCTTTAAAGAAAAGCGCTTGTTGGGAGACAACCCAATATTATTCCTTTCTGTTATTTAATAAATAAATTATCTAGCCTCTGTTTTGGTTGTGTTTTGGTTGTGTTTAATTAGTGTTTGTGCCAAGTAGAACCGTTGGGAAGACTTGTGGAAAGTCTTGTTGAACTTGCTGTAAAAAAACACAAACCTTAGTGCTCACAAGAATTGCTTTCATTTTTATTTGAAGAGTGCTATTTAGTTAATTATTTTTGAGTATGATTAATAGATAAATTCGTCACGTCCAGCAATTTATTTTAGAATTTTTTGGGTTCCAGATCTTGTGCTAGCTACAGATTACTACACACTGTTCTGTTTTTGACAGATTCTGTTTTTCGTGTGTTGTTTGCTTATTTTGATGAATCTATGGCTAGTAAAATAGTTTATAATCCATATAGAAGTTGGAATACAATAGGTTTAACACCAATATAAATAAATAATGAGTTCATTACAGTACCTTGAAGTGGTCTTTTGTTTTCTTTCGCTAACGGAGCTCACGAGTTTTCTACTTTAAGTTTTGTGTTGTGAACTTTTCAAGTTTTGGGTGAATTCTTGTGATGGATTATGGAACAACGAGTGGCAAGAGCCTAAGCTTGGGGATGCCCATGGAACCCCCAAGATAATCCAAGGACACCAAAAAGTCAAAGCTTGGGGATGCCCTGGAAGGCATCCCCTCTTTCGTCCACTTCCACCGGTAATTGACTTGGAGCTATATTTTTATTCACCAACATGATATGTGTTTTGCTTGGAGCGCCTTGTATTATTTGTGTCTTTGTGTTTTAGTATGCCACAATCATCCTTGCTGTACACACCTTTTGAGAGAGCCATACATGAATTAAAATTTGATAGAATACTCTATGTGCTTCACTTATATCTTTTGAGCGTTATAATTTTCCTCTATGTGCTTCACTTAGATCTTTTAGAGCACGGTGGTGGATTTGTTTTAAAGAAACTATTGATCTATCTTGCTTCACTTAAATTATTTTGAGAGTCTCTTAATAGCATGGTAATTTGCTTAATAATAATATGCTTGGTATTCAAGATTTGTGCTACTTTCTTTTGAGTGTGTTGAATACTAAGAAAAGATTGAAGCATGATAATTGTTTTTAGATATGGAGGTGATAATATTAAAGTCATGCTAGTTGAGTAGTTGTAAATTTAAAGAATACTTGTGTTAAAGTTTGTGATTCTCGTAGCATGCACGTATGGTGAACCATTATGTGATGAAGTCAGAGCATGATTTATTTATTGTTTGTCTTCCTTATGAGTGGCGGTTGGGGACGAGCGATGGTCTTTTCCTACCAATCTATCCCCCTAGGAGCATGCGCGGAATACTTAGCTTTGATAACTTCTAGATTTTTGCAATAAGTATATGAGTTCTTTATGACTAATGTTGAGTCCATGGATTATACGCACTCTCACCCTTCCACCTTTGCTAGCATCTCTAATACCGCGCACTTTTCACCGGTATCATACATCTACCATATACCTTCCTCAAAACACCCACCATACCTACCTATTATGGCATTTCCATAGCCATTCCGAGATATATTGCCATGCAACTTTTCATCGTTCCGTTCATGACACATTCATCATTGTCATATTGCATATCCTGGTACACCGCCGGAGGCATTCATATAGAGTCATATTTTGTTCTAAGTATCAAGTTGTAATTGTTGAGTTGTAAGAAAAATAAAAGTGTGATGATCATCATTATTAGAGCATTGTCCCAGTGAGGAAAGGATGATGGAGACTATGATTCCCCCATAAGTCGGGATGAGCCTCCGGACGGAAAATAAATAAAAAAGAGGCCAAAGAAGCCCAAATAAAAAGAGAAAGAAAAGAGGCCATAAAAAAAGAGAAAAGGCCCAAATAAAAAAATGAGAGAAAAAGAGAGAAGGGACAATGTTACTATCCTTTTACCACACTTGTGCTTCAAAGTAGCACCATGATCTTCATAGTAGAGAGTCTCTCATGTTATCACTTTCATATACTAGCAGGAATCTTTCATTATAGAACTTGGCTTGTATATTCCAATGACGGGCTTCCTCAAATTGCCCTAGGTCTTCATGATCAAGCAAGTTGGATGCACACCCACTTAGTTTCTTTTGATGAGCTTTCATATACTTATAGCTCTAGTGCATCCATTGCATGGCAATCCCTACTCACTCACATTGATATCTATTGATGGGCATCTCCATAGCCCGTTGATACGCCTAGTTGATGTGAGACTATCTTCTCCTTTTTGTATTCTCCACAACCACCATTCTATTCCACCTATAGTGCTATATCCATGGCTCACGCTCATGTATTGCGTGAAGATTGAAAAAGTTTTGAAAAAGTTAGAGTATGAAACAATTGCTTGGCTTGTCATTGGGGTTGTGCATGATTTAAATACTTTGTGTGGTGAAGATAGAGCATAACAAGACTATATGATTTTGTAGGGATAGCTTTCTTTAGCCATGTTATTTCGAGAAGACATAATTGCTTTGTTAGTATGCTTGAAGTATTATTATTTTTATGTCAATATAAACTTTTGTCTTGAATCTTTCGAATCTGAATATTCATATCACAATTAAGAATATTTGCATTGTAATTATGCCAAGTAGCACTCCGCATCAAAAATTATCTTTTTATCATTTACCTACTCGTGGACGAGCAGGAATTAAGCTTGGGGATGCCTGATACGTCTCCAACGTATCTATAATTTTTGATTGCTCCATGCTATATTATCTACTATTTTGGACTATATTGGACTTTATTTTCCACTTCTATATTATTTTTGGGACTAACCTATTAACCGGAGGCCCAGCCCAGAATTGCTATTTTTTGCCTATTTCCGTGTTTCGAAGAAACGGAATATCAAATGGAGTCCAAATAGAATGAAACCTTCGGGAACGTGATTTTCTCACCGAACGTGATCCAGGAGACTTGGACCCTACGCCAAGGCATCAGAGAGGCGGTCACGAGGGTGGAGCGCGCGCCCCCCTAGGGCGTGCCCCCTGCCTTGTGGCCCCCTCGGAGCTCCACCGACATACTTCTTCCTCCTATATATACATACGTACCCCCAAATGATCAGAATAGGAGCCAAAAACCTAATTCCACCGCCGCAACTTTATGTATCCACGAGATCCCATCTTGTGGCCTGTTCCGGAGCTCCGCCGGAGAGGGCCGTCATCACGGAGGGCTTCTACATCATCATAGCCTCTCCGATGAAGTGTGAGTAGTTTACCTCAGACCTTCGGGTCCATAGTTAGTAGCTAGATGGCTTCTTCTCTCTTTTTGGATCTCAATACAAAGTTCTCCCCCTCTCTTGTGGAGATCTATTCGATGTAATCTTCTTTTTGCGGTGTGTTTGTTGAGACCGATGAATTGTGGGTTTATGATCAAGTCTATCTACGAATAATATTTGAATCTTCTCTAAATTCTTTTATGTATGATTGGTTATCTTTGCAAGTCTCTTCGAATTATCCGTTTGGTTTGGCCAACTAGATTGGTAGTTCTTGCCATGGGAGAAGTGCTTAGCTTTGGGTTCGATCTTGCGGTGTCCTTTCCCAGTGACAGAAGGGGCAGCAAGGCACGTATTGCATCGTTGCCATCGAGGATAACAAGATGGGGTTTATTTCATATTGCATGAATTTATCTCTCTACATCATGTGATCTTGCTTAAGGCGTTACTCTGTTTTTAACTTAATACTCTAGATGCATGCTGGATAGCGGTCGATGAGTGGACTAATAGTAGTAGATGTAGAATCGTTTCGGTCTACTTGTCACGGACGTGATGCCTATATACATGATCATGCCTAGATATTCTCATAACTATGCTCAATTCTGTCAATTGCTCAACAGTAATTTGTTCACCCACTGTAGAATACTTATGCTCTTGGGAGAAGCCAATAGTGAAACCTATGGCCCCCGTGTCTATTCTCATCATATCAATCTCCATCACTTTAATCTTGCTTTGCTTTTTACTTTGCTTTTACCTTTTACTTTGCATCTTTATACCAAAAATACCAAAAATATTATATCTATCATATCTCACTCTCGTAAGTGACCGTGAAGGGATTGACAACCCCTAATCGCATTGGTTGCGAGTAGCTATCGCTTTGTGCAGGTACGAGGGACTTGAGCGTGGCCTCCTACTGGATTGATACATTGGTTCTCAAAAACTGAGGGAAATACTTACGCTATTCTACTGCATCATCCCTGCCTCTTCGGGGAAAACCAATGCAAGCTCAAGACATAGCAATGATCGGACATGGTTTAGTTGATTTGGATCACGTGATCACTTAGATGATTAGAGGGATGTCTATCTAAGCGGGAGTTCTTTAGTAATATGATTAAATTGAACTTTAATTTATCATGAACTGAGTCCTGATAGTATTTGCATATCTATGTTGTAGATCAATTGCTTGCGATGTAGCTCCCTGTTTATTTTTGATATGTTCCTAGAGAAAAAGAAGTTGAAAGATGTTAGTAGCAAAGATGCGGACTAGCTCCGTGATCTGAGGATTATCCTCATTGCTACACAGAAGTATTATGTCATTGATGCACCGTTAGGTGACAGAACTATTGCAGGAGCAGATGCAGACGTCTTGAACATTTTGACAAAAGCTCGGTATGATAACTACTTGATAGTTTAGTGCACCATGCTTTACGGCTTAGAAACGAGACTTCAAAAATGTTTTGAACACCACGGAGCATATAAGATGTTCCAAGAGTTGAAATTGGTATTTCATACTCATGTCCGTGTCGAGAGGTATGAGACCTCTGACATTACTTTGCCCACAAGATGGAGGAGAATAGCTCAACCAGTAAGCATGTGCTCAGATTGTCTGAGTACTATAATCACTTGAATCAAGTGAGAGTTAATCTTCCAGATAAGATAGTGATTGACAGAGTTCTCTAGTCACTATCACCAAGTTGCTAGAACTTCGTGATGAACTATAATATGCAAGGGATAACGGAAACGATTCCCAAGCTCTTCGTGATGCTGAAATCGACGAAGGTAGAAATCAAGAAAAGCATCAAGTGTTGATGGTTAACGAGACCACTAGTTTCAAGAAAAGGGCAAAGGGAAGAAGGGGACCTTCAAGAAGAACGGCAAGCAAGTTGTTGCCTAAGTGAAGAAGCCCAAGTCTGGACCTAAGCCTGAGACTAAGTGCTTTTACTTCAAAGGGACTAGTCACTGGAAGCGGAACTGCCCCAAGTATTTGGCGGATAAGAAGGATGGCAAAGTGAACAAAGGTATATTGGATATACATGTTATTAATGTGTACTTTACTAGTGTTTATAGCAACCCCTCGGTATTTGATACTAGTTCAGTTGCTAAGAGTAGTAACTTGAAACGGGAGTTGCAGAATGAACAGAGACTAGTTAAGGGTGAAGTAACGATGTGTGTTGGAAGTAGTTCCAAGAATGATATGATCATCATCGCACACTCCCTATACTTTTGGGATTAGTGTTGAACCTAAATAAGTGTTATTTGGTGTTTGTGTTGAGCATGAATATGATTTGATCATGTTTATTGCAATACGGTTATTCATTTAAGTTAGAGAATAATTGTTATTCTGTTTACATTAATAAAACCTTCTATGGTTATACACCCAATGAAAATGGTTTGTTGAATCTCGATCATAGTGATACACATATTCATAATATTGAAGCCAAAAGCCGCAAAGTTAATAATGATGGTGCAACTTATTTGTGGCACTGTTGTTTAGGTCCTATTGGTGTAAATTGCATGAAGAAAAACCATGCTGATGGGATTTTGGAATCACTTGATGCTTGCGAACCATGCCTCATGGGCAAAGATGACTAAGAGTCCGTTCTCCAGAACAATGGAGTGAGCAACTGACTTATTGGATATAATACATACTGATGTATGAGGTCCGATAAGTGTTGAGGCTCGCGGCGGGTATCATTATTTTTTGACCTTCATAGATGATTTGAGAAGATATGGGTATATCTACTTGAAGAAACATAAGTCTGAAACATTTGAAAAGTTCCAAGAATTTCAAAGTGAAGTGGAAAATCATCGTAACAAGAAAATAAAGTTTCTACGATCTGATCGAGGAGGCGAATATTTGAGTTACGAGTTTAGTCTTCAATTAAAACAATATGGAATAGTTTCACAAACTCATGCCACCTGGAACACCACAGCGTAATGGTGTGTCCGAACGTCATAACCATACTTTATTAGATATGGTACAATCTATGATGTCTCTTACCGATTTACCACTATCGTTTTGGGGTTATGCATTAGAGAGAGCTGCATTCACGTTAAATGGGGCACCATCTAAATCCATTGAGACGACGCCATATGAACTATGGTTTGGCAAGAAACCAAAGTTGTCGTTTCTTAAAGTTTGGGTTTGCGATGCTTATGTGAAAAAGTTCTATCCTGATAAGCTCAAACCCAAATCGGTGAAATGTGTCTTCATAGGATACCCAAAGGAGACAGTTGGGTAAACCTTCTATCACAGATCCGAAGGCAAGACATTCGTTGCTGAGAATGGATCCTTTCTAGAGAAGGAGTTTCTCTCGAAAGAAGTGAGTGGGAGGAAAGTAGAACTTGACGAGGTAACTGTACCTTCTCCCTTATTGGAAAGTAGTTCATGACAAAAATCTGTTTCTGTGACTTCTAAACCAATTAGTGAGGAAGCTAATGATGATGATCATGTAACTTCAGATCAAGTTACTACCGAACCTCGTAGGTCAACCAGAGTGAGATCCGCACCAGAGTGGTACGGTAATCCTGTTCTGGAGGTCATGTTAATTGACCATGACGAACCTACGAACTATGAAGAAGCGATGATGAGCCCAGATTTCACGAAATGGCTTGAGGCCATGAAATCTGAGATGGGATCCATGTATGAGAACAAAGTGTGGACTTTGGTTGACTTTCCCGATGATCGGCAAGCCATAGAAAATAAATGGATCTTCAAGAGGAAGACGGACGCTGATAGTAGTGTTACTATCTATAAAGCTAGACTTGTCAAAAAAGGTTTTGAAAAAGTTCAAGGTGTTGACTACGATGAGATTTTCTCACTCGTAGCGATGCTTAAGTCTGTCCGAATCATGTTAGCAAATTGCCACATTTTATGAAATCTGGCAAATGGATGTCAAAACTACATTCCTTAATGGATTTCTTAAAGAAGAGTTGTATATGATGCAACCAGAAGGTTTTGTCGATCCTAAAGGTGCTAACAAAATGTGCAAGCTCCAGCGATCCATCTATGGACTGGTGCAAGCATCTCAGAGTTGGAATGTACGCTTTGATGAGTTGATCAAAGCATATAGTTTTATACAGACTTGTGGTGAAGCATGTATTTACAAGAAAGTGAGTGGGAGCACTACAACATTTCTAATAAATATATGTGAATGACATATTGTTGATTGGAAATAATGTAGAATTTTCAGGAAAGCATAAAGGAGTACTTGAAAGGAGTTTTTCAAATAACGAACTCGGTGAAGCTACTTACATATTGAGCATCAAGATCTATAGAGATTTATCAAGACGCTTGATAAGTTTTTTCAATGAATACATACCTTGACAATATTTTGAAGTAGTTCAAAAGGGAACAGTCAAAGAAAGAGTTCTTACCTGTGTTTGTAGCGATTCGACCTCAGATGGTCAAGTCTCTGTGCTTCAATGTCATCCCTGGATCGGTAATGCTGACACACACAGTACTCGAAGGATTTATAATAGAGTAGCAATCACACACTTATTACATCGAATGTCTCAAGAGAGAACTTATTACAATAATATGGCTTAAGGCCATCTAATACGATAACAGCGGAAGGCTTGGAAGCTAAAGTGAGTCCATCAACTCCAACGGCATAGCTGAGCTGCATGGCAACGACCTAACGAAGCTTACTCCTCGTCTGAAAAGTCTGCAACATAATACGTTGCAGCCCAAAAACGGGTCAGCACATGGAATATGCTGGCAATGTAACACAGTAGAGCAAGAACAGAATAATGCTATCACTACATGCATATTTGGCTGGTGGAAAGCTCTATGGTTACAGTTTTGCGAAAAGCCAATTTTTCCCTACAACAAAGGAATAGATTTTATTTAACTATCATGATAGTTGAAACATCACTGAGAAGGTTCCTCCAACTCAATCCCAATTAAAGTGATTAAGAACCCAACAATATTAATTAAGAGTGACGAGATACATGTGATAACCCAAGTACTAGATACTCAAGAATTGTCCATAACCGGGGACACGGCTAACCATGATTAGATTGTACACTCTGCAAAGGTTTGTGCACTTTTCCCCACAAGACTCGATCGCCTCCGTTGGATTTCTCACACTACATAGTGTTTGAGAAACGGATGACCGAGACACAGTCTTTCAGAAACATTAACTCTCTACTCCGGACAGACCATACCAAACCTACATCCCACTACCTGCTGATATGCCTCTTCAAGAGCTTCATGTAACTTACTCAACTATGCTAGAGCCCATAATAGCTTGTGGCTGCACACGGAAGTTTCTAGCATGAATCATTTCAGTTCCCTTTGAGCCTGGGTGGCGGTCCATAGGAAGATCACATGGGTACTCCAGGATTTCCAAAAAATACAGGCAACACTGGGTACTCCAGGTGCCTCAATCCACCCAGATGTTTGATTAAGTTGCCACCTTAAGTTCAACCATTAGTTAACAAGCTCACATATGTCATGTATTTCACTCAAACCCAAACCACGTCTACGAGCATAGCATAGTATATATAAACAACACGTAGAGTAACTCCCAAGGGTTTGAATGTAACAGGGCAATAGGTTCTACCTCATCGACTACTTCCCAACCCACAAGTTAATAACATCCTAATCATGCAATGTTTGAGGATTGAGACTAATGCATAAAAACTGGGTGATAAAAGGGATATGATCAAAGTGTTACTTGCCTTGCTGACGATCTGCGAAATCTAGGGACTCGTAGTAGCACGCTTTGCACTCTGGGTGTTCTATCGCAAGCAAACAATAGCATAGATAAGTAACAAGCAACGATGCACAAGCAGAACTCAAACAAAAGAGGTTGACCAGAAGTTTCAACTTAAGAACTCTGGTTCGCAAAAATAATCAAATCAAATGGAGCAACGAAACTCAAACGGCAAAAGAAAGAAGCTTCGTTTACTAATCTGAAGCTAGGTCAAATTTTACAGTAGAGAAAACTTGTTTGAGTTGGTTAAGCGGAATGAGGGTTTCCAGACGAAACTCCAGGCGCTTGAATCGCCTGATTCCGACTAACGAGCGAAAAGAAAAACATAAACTAAGATCGGATCAGAAATCGCGATCAGAGAAAATTGCGGAATAAATCCAATAAAAGAAAACTAACGAACAGACTAATGAACGAGCGTTCGTTGGTTGTTTCTAACGGGCGAAGAACCATCCGTTAAAACGATCGTTCGGACGAACGCCCGCCAAATAGAAGAACTGAGAAAAACTTGCGAATCCGAAAAAATGGATCTACGGTTCTAAAAAAACCGGTCGGTCTTTATAAAAAAACCGGGGGCGGGGCGCGGCGGCTACGTCCAGCGAGAGGTCCGGCGGGGCGGCGGCTTAGGGGGCGGCGGCACTCGGCGGCGGCGCGGCAGGCGGCTGCGACGGCGGCAGGCGGCGGCGGCTTGGCTGCGGTGGCGGCAGCTTGGCGCGGGGCGGGCGGCGGTGGTGTGGTGGGTGTTGGGGGCGGGGGTGGAGGCGTATATAAGGGCGGGGCGGGGCGGCTTGGAGGAGGGGGCAAGATGCGGCGGCGGAGAGGAGTTCGGCTCGGACTCCTAGTCCGAGTCGGCGACGGCGACGCTCGCGGGGAAGGCGGCGGCGGCCTGGCGCGGCTGGGCCTTAGGCCCAGTCGGCGCGGGAACCTCTTTTAAAAAATAATAATTTCGCCGACCGAAATAAATCCAAAAAAATAAATAAATATCTGAAAATGCCAAAATTAATTTTCACCATCTATATAAAATATTTAGAATGAGATGAACATTTTCTTGGCCCTAAAATGCAATTTTGGAAAACGTGCAATTTTTCTAATGCAAACAAAATTGCAATAAAATCCAAATAAAACAATTATTTGGTTTTAATATTTTCCCTCCAATATTTGAATTATCTTGGAGAAGTCATATTATCTCCTCTCATATATTTTAGTGTGAAATATTTTTGGAGAGAAAATAATTAAAACCAAAAATCCTCGTTTTCAAGATTTGATAAAGATCAAATTTGAAAACCGGGAAATCCCCAACTCTCTCCGAGGGTCCTTGAGTTGCTTAGGATTTCGAGGATCGCGAGACGAAATGCGAATAAAATATGATATGCGTGGATGACTATGTATAACATTCCAAATTGAAAATTTGGGATGTTACAAACCTACCCCTTTTAAGATGAATCTCGCCCTCGAGATTCGGGTTGGCTAGAAAATAGGTGTGGGTGGTCTTTGCGAAGATCGTCCTCCCGTTCCCAGATGGCTTCATCCTCGGTATGGTGGCTCCACTGAACTTTACAAAACTTGATAACCTTACTACGGGTGACTCTACTGGCAAACTCAAGAATCTTAACTGGTTTCTCCTCATAAGTCAAATCACTGTCCAACTGAATCGCCTCCAGGGGTACTGTATCTCTTAGCGGTACATCTGCCATCTCGGCATGACCCTTCTTCAGCTGTGAAACGTGAAACACGTCATGAACTCCTGACAATCCCCCAGGTAACTCCAACTTGTAGGCAACTTCTCCCATCCATTCCAAAATACGATACAGTCCTACAAATCTCGGGGCTAACTTTCCCTTAACTCCAAAACGTTTCACTCCTCGCAAGGGTGATACTCGCAGATATGCTCAATCTCCAATTTCATAGGTTACCTCCTTGCGTTTTGAGCCTGCATAACTCTTCTGCCTGGACTGAGCAATCTTCAGTCTGTCACGAATCAATTTAACCTTCTCCTCAGACTCCTTGATCAAGTCTGGTCCAAACAACTGTCGGTCTCCTACCTCGTCCCACATCAACGGTGTTTTGCACCTTCGTCCATACAGGGCTTCAAATGGGGCCATCTTCAAACTGGCTTGATAGCTATTGTTGTATGAAAACTCTGCGTATGGCAAATTTTCATCCCAACTAGATCCATAATCTAGCGCACAGGCTCTCAACATGTCCTCCAAAATTTGGTTGAGTCTCTTTGTTTGTCCATCCGTCTGTGGGTGAAATGCTATACTAAACTCCAATCTCGTTCCCAAAGTCTGGTGCAACTGGTGCCAAAACTTTGAGGTAAACTGTGTTCCTCGATCTGATACGATGGTCCTCGGAACTCCATGCAGACATACTATCCTGGACATATATATCTTGGCCAACCTTGCACTTGTATAGGTGGTTTTCACTGGGATGAAGTGAGCTACTTTGGTCAAGCGATCAACTACTACCCATATGGAATCATATCCTGCTTTGGTCCTGGGCAATCCGGTGATAAAGTCCATGCCCAGTTTATCCCACTTCCATTCGGGTATCGGCATAGGCTGTAATAGTCCTGCTGGCTTCTGATGTTCTGCCTTCACACGCTGACATACATCACATACGGTGACATACTCGGCAATATCCTTATTCATACCGGTCCACCAGAAATGTTCCTTCAAATCCAGATACATTTTGGTGTTTCCGGGGTGTATCGAGTAGGGTGAGTCATGGGCCTCGTGAAGTATTAACTTCCTGATCTCCTGGTTATTGGGAACATAAACTTGGTCCTCAAATCATAGGGTATTGTGCTCATCCTCACGAAAACCTTTGGCCTTTCCTTTGCCCATCTTCTCCTTTATCTCGGCAATCTCTTTGTCATCCTTTTGAGCTTCCTGAATTTTGTCCAGCAATGTCGACTGGACCTCCATTGTTGCAATAAATCCTCTAGGAACAATCTCCAATCAAAGTTCCATGATGTCCTCTGCTAATTCCTTCGGCAGTCCCTCGCTTTCAAGGATATTAGCATAACTCTTCCGGCTCAAAGCGTCTGCTACGACATTAGCCTTTCCTGGATGATAGTGTAGCTTCACGTCATAATCCTTTATAAGTTCCAACCATCTCCTCTGTCGAAGGTTCAGCTCCTTCTAGGTGAAAATGTACTTCAAACTCTTATGGTAAGTGTACACATCACAACGGTTTCCAATAAGGTAATGTCTCCAGGTCTTCAATGCATGTACTACGGCTGCTAGCTCCAAATCATGCATGGCATAGTTTAACTCATGAGGTTTCAGTTGTCATGAGGCATACGAAACAACTCTCCCGTCCTGCATAAGCACACATCCAAGTCCTAAGCGTGAGGCATCACAGTACACTTGGAACTCCTTATGTATATCTGGCAGTGTTAGCCTAGCGCTGTAGCCAAGCGTTTCTTCAATTCCTGGAAACTTTCCTCGCAATCTTCTGTCCATTTAAACTTAGTATCCTTCTTCAACAGTTCAGTCATTGGCTTTGCAATCTTGGAAAAATTCTCAATGAATCTCCGGTAGTATCCTGCGAGTCCAAGAAAACTGCGGATCCCGCTAACTGAAGTGGGTGCCAACCATTCAGTGACGGACTGAATTTTGCTGGGGTCTACTGCTATACCTTCTCCCGATATAACATGTCCAAGGAACACGACTTCCTTCAACCAAAATTCGCATTTGCTGAACTTAGCATACAACTGGTGTTCCCCGAGTTTCTCGAGAACTAAGCGCAAATGCTCCTTGTGCTCCTCCTCATTCTTCGACTATACCATAATATCATCAATAAACACCACAACAAACTTGTCCAAATACTCCATGAACACCATGTTCATCATGCTCATGAAATAGGCAGGGGCGTTAGTCAGTCCAAATGACATGACCGTGTACTCGTATAATCCATATCGTGTTGTGAGTGCTGTCTTTGGTATGTCCTTCTCTTGTATCTTCAACCGATGATATGTAACACCCTCGATGCGACTATATCTCCCACGTGTCGAGGCACGACTTAGAGGCATAATCGCATTGAAGGCAATGTCGCAAGTGAGGTAATCTTCACACAACCCATGTAATACAATAGGGGAAAAAGTTACATAGTTGGCTTACAATCGCCACTTCAAACAATTACATGAATAAAGCATTACATCAACCAAATACACTCATGGTCCGACTACGGAACCAAAATAAAAGAAGAACCCCAAATGCGACAAAGGTCCTCGATCGACCCGAACTAGGCTCCACTACTGATCAACTAGAACGGAACAACATAAAGGACAAGATCTTCATCGGGCTCCTCCTGAGCTTGGTTGCGTCCTCTGCACGGACTCATCGGCACCTTCAAGCTGGTTTTGGAAGTATCTGTGAGCCACAGGGACTCAGCAATCTCGCACCCTCGCGATCAAGACTATTTAAGCTTATGGGTAAGGTAAAGGTATGAGGTGGAGCTGCAGCAAGCGACTAGCATATATGGTGGCTAACTTACGCAAATGAGAGCGCGAAGAGAAGGCAAAGCACGGTCGATAAAAGTATGATCAAGAAGTGATCCTGGACTACCTACGTCAAGCATAACTCCAACAACCGTGTTCACTTCCCGGACTCCGCCGGAAAGAGACCATCACGGTTACACACGCGGTTGATTCATTTTAATTAAGGTCAACCTCGGGTTTTCTACAACCGGACGTTAACAAATTCCCATCTGCCCATAACCACGGGCACGGCTTTCGAAAGTTCAAATCCCTGCAGGGGTGTCCCAACTTAGCCCATGACAAGCTCTCACGGTCAACGAAGGAATAGACCTCCACCCGAGACGTTCCGATCAGACTCGGTATCCCGGTACAACAAGACATTTCGACAGGGTAAAACTAAACCAGCAACACCGCCCGAATGTGCCGACAAATCCCGATAGGAGCTGCACATATCTCTTTCTCAGGGCACACTCAGATGAGACTAGCTACGAGTAAAACCAACCCTCAAGTTTCCCCGAGGTGGCCCCGCAGGCAGCTCAGTTCGGACCAACACTTAGAGGAGCACTGGCCCGGGGGGGGTTAAAATAAAGATGACCCTTGAGTCTGCAGAACCCAAGGGAAAGAAAAGGCTAGGTGGCGAATGGTAAAACCAATGTTGGGCATTGCTGGAAAAGCTTTACTTAAGGTGAACTGTCAAGGGGTTCCCATTATAGCCCAACCGCGTAAGGGACGCAAAATCCGGGAACATAACACCGATATGACGGAAACTAGGGCGGCAAGAGTGGAACAAAACACCAGGCATAAGGTCGAGCCTTCCACCCTTTACCAAGTATATAGATGCATTAATTAAATACGATATATTGTGATATCCCAACAAGTAAACATGTTCCAACAAGGAACAACATCTCCATGTTTCAACATGGAACAAACTTCAATCTTTACCTGCAACTAACAACGCTATAAGAGGGGCTGAGCAAAGTGGTAACATAGCCAATCAACGGTTTGCTAGGACAAGGTGGGTTAGAGGCTTGGTTCAACAATATGGGAGGCATGATAAGCAAGTGGTAGGTATCGCAGCATAGGCATAGCAAAAGAGCGAGCAACTAGCAAGCAAAGATAGAAGTGATTTCGAGGGTATGATCATCTTGCCTGAAATCCCGCAAGGAAGAAGAACGAGTCCATGAAGAAGATAAACGGACGTAGTCGAACGGATCCTCACAAACACGACGTTATCGGAATCCAACCCAAAGAAGCAACACCGGAAAGGAGCAAACAACATAGTAAACAACCACCACATAATCATGGCATGATGCACAATCAAGTATGATGCATGTCCGTTTTAAATATGCATGGCATGGCAAAGTGCACAAACAATCCTACAAATTAAGTGGAGCTCAATATGCAACGGGTTGCATATTGACGGAACACCACATCAATTATTTAGTTCTCTCTCGGTTATGTACCCAACAATATTAAATGTTGTTAAGCATGTCAAGAGATGAAACATAAAGGGGTTATCTATCTAAACAATTTAAATGGAGCCGGATATAGAAAACAACAAATCCGGTAAATCCCCATATGCATTAGTAAATTAACGCAACCAACAATTTAAACCATCTTAATGTTGTTAACATGATGCGGATGACATGACCAAGTTTTATGCAATATTTATGAAAAGTTGACAAGAGCATTATTATTAAGCATTTGTCATCATGGCGGAAACGAAAGGGGTGCCACGGCAACGAATCCGAAAATGATGCCACGGCAACATCTCGGTTTCCGGTAACTCGATTGAGATGCCGGTGCAAAAGGAAAAGTGACGGGGCGTGTCGTGCAAGATGGTGGGGTGCTCCCGGATACCGGGTTCCCACGGGTTAGGGGCATGGAAACGAGTGTCAAAACGGACACGGTGCAGACAAAGGGTGCGTCTCATACCACACAAGCATTCGTTCTCGGACGTCGATCTCGGTGGTTATACCTTGTAGCGTGCAAAGGAGACGGTTCTCGTTCGTAGAGGGAAGTAGGCGTTCTCGCGACGACGGTAGTGGAAGTAGTCGATCTCGCATGCTCTAGGGTCGACGGTAGAGGTTCACATTACGTAGACGTTCGGGGTCGCCGATAGTTGTACCCATTCGTTGTTGGACTTGATGGATCCGATGTCTCCGAACGTAGTGGTACATGCTCGTTTTTTTCGGAGAGGTACTTGACGGGTCCGAATCCCTTCGGGGTGGTTGTGGTACTTACGGTCTCGGCGATGGTAGTCGTTCACGTTCGGAGAGGAACTTGATGTACCCATGTGCTTCACAGGTCGTCGTTGAACTTGATGAAATCCATCCACAGGTAAGCCATCCGTGGTCGTGTACTTGGTGAGTCCGCACGTAGAGGTACTTGGCAAAAATTCTGGAGACGATGCGTCCACGTACGGTTCTTGGCGACGTTCTTGCTGGTCCAAAAGAAGCAAGACAGGAGGCCGGAGGCAGCGAGGACATGGAGGCGCAACAACGAAGCAGGGCTCGCGAGCAGAGGAGGAAGACACGACAGTGGTGCAAGGGACCTGGCGAGCTGGTCAACGCAAAGCGGCGAGCAGGCAGGGGCTCGTGACTCACGCGATGCAGGGGAGCTTGGCGCGACTCCGACGAGGGGCCGGTGGCGCGGATCCGGCGGTGGAGGCGACGAACGGGCAGCGGACATGGTAGGGCTTGAGCTCCTGGTTCCCTAGGAAAACGACGACGGGAGAGTGAGATGAGAGAGGTTCCTGGGAGGAGGACGAAGAGGAGGTAGGACGACGAGGTCGCTGGCGACCTGCTACTGGTCGGGACGACGAGGAATGGCGAGGGAGTGGCTGCTTGGGCCTCCATGGTGGTGCGGCGCGAGGAAGGAGAGGCCGGGGCGTCGGGGCCAAGCGGCAGCAGGGTTGGCGACGAGGAACCGGGCGAGGACGTCGAAGCAGGCAGCAGAGGCGCTGGTCGCGGGGGAAGGAGAGGACGACGCGGGGATCAGGCGCGATGCGCTGCTCCTCTATGTGCGTCTGAAGGCGGCGCAGGAGGGAGACGAGTGGGAGAAGGAGGGGATAGAGGGAGAGGGTTTAGTTGGGCCTAGGGTTAAACAAGGAATAGATGGGCCTGCTGGGCCACGGGGAAGCAGGCCGGCCTGGCTGCTGGCTCTCTCTCCCTCCAAATTCTTTCCTTTGTTAATTTTTGTTTATATAAATAAACAATCGACAAAGGGGAAAATCCAAGGGTTTTTGGTTAGGGATATGAGATATATAAATATATATCTGGAACCCTGGATTTATGTAGGGTTTGAATAAATTGCCCTGGCATTTTTAGAAGGTAGAAAAATAATTAGAGTTTGAATTATTCTCAAACTTCAATCATTTTTGAACCTGACCAAAACAATGCCAAATGAGATGAAATTTGACAGAGAGGTTGAAGGCATGGTCGAGAATTTATAGGAAAAGAATGACCATTAATAGAGAAGGGAAAGTGACACTTATAGAAGAAAGAACTAGAAGGAAAGGAGAAGGAGATGATGCATGTGACACAGGCATGGGGAATCATTTTGCAAGTGTGTTTGCGGTGAATCCAAACGAATGGAATATTTATTATAGCCCCCTAATATTGGGAGGGTATGTTATAAAGAGAAATCACCACGTGAATTCCCTCGGTTTAAATGGATCAAAGATCCATGCCATTTAATTAGTTGAGTTAAGAAAAGAAATGACATGATGGCATGATGACATGATGCAATGCACATGATGCAATGACAAGATGCAACACGCAAGCAAATGACAAGGCAACCACAACAAATAACTGGCGGACACCTGGCACATCGGTCTCGGGGCGTTACAACACTCCACCACTACGAGAGGATCTCGTCCTGAGATCTAGAATGGCATCGGAGGGAAAACAGAAGAGAAAGAGAAGAGGTAAAGCAAATTGCTTCTTTGACAAACGAGTGAAACCAAAGAACCTTGAAAAGGTTAAGCCATTTCGAGAAAAGAATACAATGGGGATAAATGAAGTTGAAAGCACTCCGGTAGGGAAGCGGAATAAGGAATTACAAATTTGGACAGCACTTCGAATGAAAAGAGATGAAAGACTTGATAAAATGAAAGAGCTTGAGCAAAGGGGCACAACACTCCGGTTAAATGGGTAACCCAAGAAAAGAATAAGAACCTGACAAAACGAAAAGATGGGCTGAAAAGAGCAGCATCACAAGGCCTCCGAAACAAAAGTAAGAATGGAATGGGATGAATGAAGGGAAACAGAACTCCAGGGAGCACGCTTACAGCAAAAGCTAGAATGGAGTTGTTGGAAAACCAACAACGAAGGAATAAGCTTGATATGGTCTTGTGGAGTACATCTCAAACTATGAGGTGACAAACTGCCACTCACGGGAAAAGAATTGGATTGATATGAACAAATTGACAAGAAAGTCTATCGCACCAGAAAAGATAAATGAAGAACTTGGATCATTTATAAACACCATAGATAGCAACAATCCTTAGGGAAGGCTTTAGGTGAAATATAACCCAAGACAATACCAACGAATAGGTTGATGGATTTAAAATATCCCAATCTTGACAGCATGTGAATCATGAAAACATGAACTCAAATTATCAAGAATGACACAATACCACCTCCGGTAATATGGTAGAAAGAATTTGCACTCCGGATTGCAAGATGAAGAATACTTGAGCTCCTTAGAAAAATAATCTCGATGAAAACTTCGAGAAGGGATTAAATCCTTTATGAACCATCATGTAGAACCTTCATGAAGAACTTCGGTAACAAAAGAATAAAAGAAAGAGACATTGAAAACACAAGGTGAATCCTTGCAATGATTTAGATGGATCTCGCGATGAAATAGTTGAGAAAGGTTGGAACTCCGGGAAAAAGAGAAGATGAACAATTGGAAACAAGAATTTTGATGAACCTCCGGAATAAGGAATTAATCACTTGGATGAAACACGAATAAGAATTACATTATGCTTATCCTTCACCAATTAAATTGATGACAATCAACAGAGTTGGCACACTACTTATTCTCGTAGAAAGGATTAAGATAGATGTAGCGCAACTTGAGAAGGTCTTCAAGGATCCACCGGTAGAGTCGAAACAACAAATATTGATATGATAACGAAAGAAGAGAAATCTTAGGAGAGCCACCGGTAGAATTCAAAATGAACGAAGAAAGATAACGAAACACTGGGAAGAATTAAGCAAATGAGATACATGAGAGCGAAGAGATCACGAGCCGATTAGAGATCACTTGATGCACCGATAAAATTGGAGAATGATAACTAAAAGCTGAGAATGAATAATCCCGAAATAATGGCCTTCGGAGAATCAAACTGAAAAAACTTCTGAATTACTCCGGATGGTTGAAAAGAATATCTCACAATCGAAAAAATAATTATGAGAGGATGGCAACAAGCTAGAATCACGAATCTTGAAGAGAATGGAGCAAGATTAAAGAGAAACTCTTCTTCGGTCTTCAAAATCTGAGAATGACGACGAGAAACACCACCATGAATCATTGAGACACTCCAGAATGATTAAAAGAGGAGAGGTTGACCCAAAGATGAAAAGAATTTGAAAGATCTTGGAGAAAGACATTTGACTGATGATAAATCATTCTTACGTCAAACTTGGAAAAGAATTTGGGAATACCTCCGGGAAAATAAGAAGAGTCAGGTAAGATCCTGGGAAAAGACCTATGGGTTAGGGCCCGCTCAAAAGAAACACCGTTGGAATGATTAAAAGAGGGGTTGCACCGGTTGAATTAAATGACTTGAATGAGATATCAATCTCGAAAGAGCTTGAACGAATGTAGAGTGGAAACACGAGTCTTCGAGATATCTTGAGCAATCCAGAATAATTGAATAGCGAGAAATGAATGATTAAGAATTGCACCGGCATGAGCAAGCATTGAAATGAGGAAAGGATATGATCAACAAATCTTGCACTGGTTCCACCGGAGAAGAAAAAGAATGAATAGTGGTGAACTAGAAACTCCGTTAAAATCTTCATGAGCATCACCGGGGAAGAACATTGATTGAAAAGAAAGAAGAGGCTTCACATGAATAAGATGGATAGTTGATTAGGAAAACTGAATCCTTGGAAAAAAACAAAGGGAGGGAGGGTGGGAAAAACAAAGGCAACTTCGAGACGTATGAAACAAACACCGTTGAGAAGAAGTGATAATTGATCTTGCAAATGTTGAAGTGAACGGATCCACTTGAGGAGAGACACACCGGTTGAAACCAATTAACATGACAATCTCGATTATCATGAAGGATTGGTATTCACATCAAAATATGAGAACACCGCTTAGGAAAGGTATGGGATCAACATTTGACTTCGAAGCAACTCGAATACCACAACTCAAAACAAAACAAAGGATTGGCTTGCGAAATAAGCCGGAACAAACATATGATAGAGATTTCATCCGAAGTTTTCGTGGTGGGGCCTACACGGGCTCGATCGTACGGCACCATCATGTACAAGGCAGTGCACATGACATACGAAGCATCCCCGAGTCGGCATAGCCAAGGACTCTTTAAGACACAACGAGACCACTGTAAAACCGACCATGAATAGGCGGACCACTAGACGTCGAACCCGAATTGCATATCATACATCTGTCGGAAAGATATCCTAAGATCTACTTGAATTCCCACCTATGAAACTCCCAAAATTTTCCGGTTATGCAATCAGGTGTTGGGGATACAGGGGAAGCATAATATCTCACCCAAAACTAGCAATTCCTACATCCAGCTGTATCCATCCTTCAACACATAACCACGAAATCTTCGGAAATCATCTACCTCAACCTTCGAAAAGCATTCGTTATACAAGTTATGGCGATACTCCCGAACTCCCGCCTCAGTACTGGGTGGCGTCGAGGTTATCTCACCAACGAACTGCATAAAAGAGATTTTCGATGTCGGCGTACTAGAGTCAGGTATTCCAGAACTGCAACAATAAAATTATGATGACAACACCTCAGAGCTCAACTCCCTGGGACACTTCCACTAAACCCCTGACAGGAGGCACCAAGACAATGTTCTCATCATAATACCATCGGAACGATTCCAAGATACCCGCGTGATCCTAAATTTTTTTTAGTGAAATTTGAGAAGAGAAGAGTCAAAACTCTACGTCAGGATGCCTTACCAGAGCGATGAGGAGACTGGGAAGTAAAAAGAATTCCTAACTCTCTGATATATATAATCCTAAATGACTCAAAACATTTTTCTAGACACAACTCGGCCGCTAAAAACGATCAAGCAATGGGGCTCCTATGGTCGGGGAAGGCTCTGATTACCAACTTGTAACACCCTCGATGCGACTATATATCCCACGTGTCGAGGCACGACTTAGAGGCATAATCGCATTGAAGGCAATGTCACAAGTGAGGTAATCTTCACACAACCCATGTAATACAATAGGGGAAAAAGTTACATAGTTGGCTTACAATCGCCACTTCAAACAATTACATGAATAAAGCATTACATCAACCAGATACACTCATGGTCCGACAACGGAACCAAAATAAAAGAAGAACCCCAAATGCGACAAAGGTCCCCGATCGACCCCAACTGGGCTCCACTACTGATCAACTAGAACGGAACAACATAAAGGACAAGATCTTCATCGGGCTCCTCCTGAGCTTGGTTGCGTCCTCTGCACGGACTCATCGGCACCTGCAAGCTGGTTTTGGAAGTATCTGTGAGCCACAGGGACTCAGCAATCTCGCACCCTCGCGATCAAGACTATTTAAGCTTATGGGTAAGGTAAAGGTATGAGGTGGAGCTGCAGCAAGCGACTAGCATATATGGTGGCTAACTTACGCAAATGAGAGCGAGAAGAGAAGGCAAAGCACGGTCGATAAAAGTATGATCAAGAAGTGATCCTGGACTACCTACGTCAAGCATAACTCCAACAACCGTGTTCACTTCCCGGACTCCACCGGAAAGAGACCATCATGGTTACACACGCGGTTGATTCATTTTAATTAAGGTCAACCTCGGGTTTTCTACAACCGGACGTTAACAAATTCCCATCTGCCCATAACCGCGGGCATGGCTTTCGAAAGTTCAAATCCCTGCAGGGGTGTCCCAACTTAGCCCATGACAAGCTCTCACGGTCAACGCAGGAATAGACCTCCACCCGAGACGTTCCGATCAGACTTGGTATCCCGGTACAACAAGACATTTCGACAGGGTAAAACTAAACCAGCAACACCGCCCGAATGTGCCGACAAATCCCGATAGGAGCTGCACATATCTCTTTCTCAGGGCACACTCAGATGAGACTAGCTACGAGTAAATCCAATCCTCAAGTTTCCCCGAGGTGGCCCCGCAGGCAGCTCAGTTCGGACCAACAGTCAGATGAGCACTGGCCCGGGGGGGGGTTAAAATAAAGATGACCCTTGAGTCTGCAGAACCCAAGGGAAAGAAAAGGCTAGGTGGCGAATGGTAAAACCAATGTTGGGCATTGCTGGAAGAGCTTTACTTAAGGCGAACTGTCAAGGGGTTCCCATTATAGCCCAACCGCGTAAGGGATGCAAAATCCGGGAACATAACACCGATATGACGAAAACTAGGGCAGCAAGAGTGGAACAAAACACCAGGCATAAGGCCGAGCCTTCCACCCTTTACCAAGTATATAGATGCATTAATTAAATACGATATATTGTGATATCCCAACAAGTAAACATGTTCCAACAAGGAACAACATCTCCATGTTTCAACATGGAACAAACTTCAATCTTCACCTGCAACTAACAATGCTATAAGAGGGGCTGAGCAAAGCGGTAACATAGCCAATCAATGGTTTGCTAGGACAAGGTGGGTTAGAGGCTTGGTTCATCAATATGGGAGGCATGACAAGCAAGTGGCAGGTATCGCAGCATAGGCATAGCAAAAGAGCGAGCAACTAGCAAGCAAAGATAGAAGTGATTTCGAGGGTATGATCATCTTGCCTGAAATCCCGCAAGGAAGAAGAATGAGTCCATGAAGAAGATAAACGGACGTAGTCGAACGGATCCTCACAAACACGACGTTATCGGAATCCAACCCGAAGAAGCAACACCGGAAAGGAGCAAACAACATAGTAAACAACCACCACATAATCATGGCATGATGCACAATCAAGTATGATGCATGTCCGTTTTAAATATGCATGGCATGGCAAAGTGCACAAACAATCCTACAGATTAAGTGGAGCTCAATATGCAACGGGTTGCACATTGACGGAACACCACATCAATTATTTAGTTCTCTCTCGGTTATGTACCCAACAATATTAAATGTTGTTAAGCATGTCAAGAGATGAAACATATAGGGGTTATCTATCTAAACAATTTAAATGGGGCCGGATATAGCAAACAACAAATCCGGTAAATCCCCATATGCATTAGTAAATTAACGCAACCAACAATTTAAACCATCTTAATGTTGTTAACATGATGCGGATGACATGAGCAAGTTTTATGCAATATTTATGAAAAGTTGACAAGAGCATTATTATGAAGCATTTGTCATCATGGCGGAAACGAAAGGGGTGCCACGGCAACAAATCCGAAAATGATGCCACGGCAACATCTCGGTTTCCGGTAACTCGATTGAGATGCCGGTGCAAAAGGAAAAGTGACGGGGCGTGTCGTGCAAGATGGTGGGGTGCTCCCGGATACCGGGTTCCCACGGGTTAGGGGCATGGAAACGAGTGTCAAAATGGACACGGTGCAGACAAAGGGTGCGTCTCATACCACACAAGCATTCGTTCTCGGACGTCGATCTCGGTGGTTATACCTTGTAGCGTGCAAAGGAGACGGTTCTCGTTCGTAGAGGGAAGTAGGCGTTCTCGGGATGACGGTAGTGGAAGTAGTCGATCTCGCATGCTCTAGGGTCGACGGTAGAGGTTCACGTTACATAGACGTTCTGGGTCGCCGATAGTTGTACCCATTCGTTGTTGGACTTGACGGATCCGATGTCTCCGAACGTAGTGGTACATGCTCGTTTTTTTCGGAGAGGTACTTGATGGGTCCGAATCCCTTCGGGGTGGTCGTGGTACTTGCAGTCTCGACGATGGTAGTCGTTCACGTTCGGAGAGGAACTTGATGTACCCATGTGCTTCATGGGTCGTCGTTGAACTTGACGAAATCCATCCGCAGGTAAGCCGTCCGTGGTCGTGTACTTGGCGAGTCCGCACGTAGAGGTACTTGGCAAAAATTCCGGAGACGATGCGTCCACGTACGGTTCTTGGCGACGTTCTTGCTGGTCCAAAAGAAGCAAGACAGGAGGCCGGAGGCAGCGAGGACATGGAGCCGCAACAGCGAAGCAGGGCTCGCGAGCAGAGGAGGAAGACACGGCGCTGGTGCAAGGGACCTGGCGAGCTGGTCAACGCGGAGCGGCGAGGAGGCAGGGGCTCGCAACGCACGCGATGCAGGGGAGCTTGGCGCGACTCCGACGAGGGGCCGGTGGCGCGGATCCGGCGGTGGAGGCGATGAACGGGCAGCGGACATGGTAGGGCTTGAGCTCCTGGTCCGCTAGGAAAACGACGACGGGAGAGTGAGATGAGAGAGGTTCCTGGGAGGAGGACGTAGAGGAGGTAGGACGACGAGGTCGTTGGCGACCTGCTACTGGTCGGGACGACGAGGAATGGCGAGGGAGCGGCTGCTTGGGCCTCCATGGTGGTGCGGCGCGAGGAAGGAGAGGCCGGGGCGTCGGGGCCAAGCGGCAGCAGGGTTGGCGACGAGTAACCGGGCGAGGACGTCGAAGCAGGCAGCAGAGGCGCTGGTCGCGGGGGAAGGAGAGGCCGATGCGGGGATCAGGCGCGATGCGCTGCTCCTCTATGTGCGTCTGAAGGCGGCGCAGGAGGGAGACGAGTGGGAGAAGGAGGGGATAGAGGGAGAGGGTTTAGTTGGGCCTAGGGTTAGACAAGGAATAGATGGGCCTGCTGGGCCTCGTGGAAGCAGGCCGGCCTGGCTGCTGGCTCTCTCTCCCTCCAAATTCTTTCCTTTGTTAATTTTTGTTTATATAAATAAACAATCGACAATGGGGAAAATCCAGGGGTTTTTGGTTAGGGATATGAGATATATAAATATATATCTGGAACCCTGGATTTATGTAGGGTTTGAATAAATTGCCCTGGCATTTTTAGAAGGTAGAAAAATAATTAGAGTTTGAATTATTCTCAAACTTCAATCATTTTTGAACCTGACCAAAACAACGCCAAATGAGATGAAATTTGACAGAGAGGTTGAAGGCATGGTCGAAAATTTATAGGAAAAGAATGACCATTAATAGAGAAGGGAAAGTGACACTTATAGAAGAAAGAACTAGAAGGAAAGGAGAAGGAGATGATGCATGTGACACAGGCATGGGGAATCATTTTGCAAGTGTGTTTGCGGTGAATCCAAATGAATGGAATATTTATTATAGCCCCCTAATATTGGGAGGGTATGTTATAAAGAGAAATCACCACGTGAATTCCCTCGGTTTAAATGGATCAAAGATCCATGCCATTTAATTAGTTGAGTTAAGAAAAGAAATGACATGATGGCATGATGACATGATGCAATGCACATGATGCAATGATAAGATGCAACACGCAAGCAAATGACCAGGCAACCACAACGAATAACTGGCGGACACCTGGCACATCGGTCTTGGGGCGTTACAACACTCCACCACTACGAGAGGATCTCGTCCCGAGATCTAGAATGGCATCGGAGGGAAAACGGAAGAGAAAGAGAAGAGGTAAAGCAAATTGCTTCTTTGACAAACGAGTGAAACCAAAGAACCTTGAAAAGGTTAAGCCATTTCGAGAAAAGAATACAATGGGGATAAATGAAGTTGAAAGCACTCCGATAGGGAAGCGGAATAAGGAATTACAAATTTGGACAGCACTTCGAATGAAAAGAGATGAAAGACTTGATAAAATGAAAGAGCTTGAGCAAAGGGGCACAACACTCCAGTTAAATGGGTAACCCAAGAAAAGAACAAGAACCTGACAAAACGAAAAGATGGGCTGAAAAGAGCAGCATCACAAGGCCTCCGAAACAAAAGTAAGAATGGAATGGGATGAATGAAGGGAAACAGAACTCCAGGGAGCACGCTTACAGCAAAAGCTAGAATGGAGTTGTTGGAAAACCAACAACGAAGGAATAAGCTTGATACGGTCTTGTGGAGTACATCTCAAACTATGAGGTGACAAACTGCCACTCACGGGAAAAGAATTGGATTGATATGAACAAATTGACGAGAAAGTCTATCGCACCAGAAAAGATAAATGAAGAACTTGGATCATTTATAAACACCATAGATAGCAACAATCCTTAGGGAAGGCTTTAGGTGAAATATAACCCAAGACAATACCAACAAATAGGTTGATGGATTTAAAATATCCCAATCTTGACAACATGTGAATCATGAAAACATGAACTCAAATTATCAAGAATGACACAATACCACCTCCGGTAATATGGTAGAAAGAATTTGCACTCCGGATTGCAAGATGAAGAATACTTGAGCTCCTTAGAAAAGAATCTCGATGAAAACTTCAAGAAGGGATTAAATCCTTTATGAACCATCATGTAGAACCTTCATGAAGAACTTCGGTAACAAAAGAATAAAAGAAAGAGAAATTGAAAACACAAGGTGAATCCTTGCAATGATTTAGATGGATCTCGCGATGAAATAGTTGAGAAAGGTTGGAACTCCGGGAAAAAGAGAAGATGAACAATTGGAAACAAGAATTTTGATGAACCTCCGGAATAAGGAATTAATCACTTGGATGAAACACGAATAAGAATTACATTATGCTTATCCTTCACCAATTAAATTGATGACAATCAACAGAGTTGGCACACTACTTATTCTCGTAGAAAGGATTAAGATAGATGTAGCGCAACTTGAGAAGGTCTTCAACGATCCACCGGTAGAGTCGAAACAACAAATGATTGATATGATAACGAAAGAAGAGAAATCTTAGGAGAGCCACCGGTAGAATTCAAAATGAACGAAGAAAGATAACGAAACACTAGGAAGAATTAAGCAAATGAGATACATGAGAGCGAAGAGATCATGAGCCGATTAGAGATCACTTGATGCACCGATAAAATTGGAGAATGATAACTAAAAGCTGAGAATGAATAATCCCGAAATAATGGCCTTCGGAGAATCAAACTGAAAAAACTTCTGAATTACTCCGGATGGTTGAAAAGAATATCTCACAATCGAAAAAATAATTATGAGAGGATGGCAACAAGCTAGAATCACGAATCTTGAAGAGAATGGAGCAAGATTAAAGAGAAACTCTTCTTCGGTCTTCAAAATCTGAGAATGACGACGAGAAACACCACCATGAATCATTGAGACACTCTGGAATGATTAAAAGAGGAGAGGTTGACCCAAAGATGAAAAGAATTTGAAAGATCTTGGAGAAAGACATTTGACTGATGATAAATCATTCTTACGTCAAACTTGGAAAAGAATTTGGGAATACCTCCGGGAAAATAAGAAGAGTCAGGTAAGATCCTGGGAAAAGACCTGTGGGTTAGGGCCCGCTCAAAAGAAACACCGTTGGAATGATTAAAAGAGGGGTTGCACCGGTTGAATTAAATGACTTGAATGAGATACCAATCTCTAAAGAGCTTGAACGAATGTAGAGTGGAAACACGAGTCTTCGAGATATCTTGAGCAATTCAGAATAATTGAATAGCGAGAAATGAATGATTAAGAATTGCACCGGCATGAGCAAGCATTGAAATGAGGAAAGTATATGATCAACAAAGCTTGCACTGGTTCCACCGGAGAAGAAAAAGAATGAATAATGGTGAACTAGAAACTCCGTTAAAATCTTCATGAGCATCACCGGGGAAGAACATTGATTGAAAAGAAAGAAGAGGCTTCACATGAATAAGATGGATAGTTGATTAGGAAAACTGAATCCTTGGAAAAAAACAAAGGGAGGGAGGGTGGGAAAAACAAAGGCAACTTCGAGACGGATGAAACAAACACCGTTGAGAAGAAGTGATAATTGATCTTGCAAATGTTGAAGTGAACGGATCCACTTGAGGAGAGACACACCGGTTGAAACCAATTAACATGACAATCTCGATTATCATGAAGGATTGGTATTCACATCAAAATATGAGAACACCGCTTAGGAAAGGTATGGGATCAACATTTGACTTCGAAGCAACTCGAATACCACAACTCAAAACAAAACAAAGGATTGGCTTGCGAAATAAGCCGGAACAAACATATGATAGAGATTTCGTCTGAAGTTTTCTTGGTGGGGCCTACACGGGCTCGATCGTACAGCACCATCATGTACAAGGCAGTGCACATGACATACGAAGCATCCCCGAGTCGGCATAGCCAAGGACTCTTTAAGACACAACGAGACCACTGTAAAACCGACCATGAATAGGCGGACCACTAGACGTCGAACCCCAATTGCATATCATACATCTGTCGGAAAGATATCCTAAGATCTACTTGAATTCCCACCTATGAAATTCCCAAAATTTTCTGGTTATGCAATCAGGTGTTGGGGATACAGGGGAAGCATAATATCTCATTCAAAACTAGCAATTCCTACATCCAGTTGTATCCATCCTTCAACACATAACCAAGAAACCTTCGGAAATCATCTACCTCAACCTTCGAAAAGCATTCGTTATACAAGTTATGGCGATACTCCCGAACCCCCGCCCCAGTACTGGGTGGCATCGAGGTTATCTCACCAACGAACTGCATAAAAGAGATTTTCGATGTCGGCGTACTAGACTCAGGTATTCCAGAACTGCAACAATAAAATTATGATGACAACACCTCAGAGCTCAACTCCCCGGGACACTTCCACTAAACCCCTGACAGGAGGCACCAAGACAATGTTCTCATCATAATACCATCGGAACGATTCCAAGATACCCGCGTGATCCTAAATTTTTTTTAGTGAAATTTGAGAAGAGAAGAGTCAAAACTCTACGTCAGGATGCCTTACCAGAGCGATGAGGAGACTGGGAAGTAAAAAGAATTCCTAACTCTCTGATATATATAATCCTAAATGACTCAAAACATTTTTCTAGACACAACTCGGCCGCTAAAAACGATCAAGCAATGGGGCTCCTATGGTCGGGGAAGGCTCTGATTACCAACTTGTAACACCCTCAATGCGACTATATATCCCACGTGTCGAGGCACGACTTAGAGGCATAATCGCATTGAAGGCAATGTCACAAGTGAGGTAATCTTCACACAACCCATGTAATACAATAGGGGAAAAAGTTACATAGTTGGCTTACAATCGCCACTTCAAACAATTACATGAATAAAGCATTACATCAACCAAATACACTCATGGTCCGACAACGGAACCAAAATAAAAGAAGAACCCCAAATGCGACAAAGGTCCCCGATCGACCCCAACTGGGCTCCACTACTGATCAACTAGAACGGAACAACATAAAGGACAAGATCTTCATCGGGCTCCTCCCGAGCTTGGTTGCGTCCTCTGCACGGACTCATCGGCACCTGCAAGCTGGTTTTGGAAGTATCTGTGAGCCATAGGGACTCAGCAATCTCGCACCCTCGCGATCAAGACTATTTAAGCTTATGGGTAAGGTAAAGGTATGAGGTGGAGCTGCAGCAAGCGACTAGCATATATCAGGGCACTCCGTGGCGTAGTGTCCAGTCTTCCCACACTTGAAACAAGTAACATGACTTAAGTCCCTTTTGGCGGGTGTGGCTGGGTTGGGGCGGTTATGATTATTGTTGGTTCCGTTCCCATTCCCATTCTTAGATCCATTGTGGTTATGCGATCCTCCTCCAGTGTGGTTGTGACCTCCATGGTTATGAACAAGTCCTCCCGAGTTCGGGGTTAGGCGAGGCTTCTGCTGAGCTCCAGAGTTATACTTCCCTTGTCCATACTTTCTCTTGCGGCTCTCAATCTGCTGCTGCTTCCCTTCAATCATAAGAGCCTTATCTACCAACTCCTGGTAGTTGTTGAAGGTTGCTACCATCAACTGCATACTCATCTCATCATTCAGCCCTTCCATAAACTTCTCCTGTTTCGCTGCATTTGTGGCCGCATCATCAGGGGCGTAGCGAGATAACTTGCTAAACTCATCCACGTACTGAGCCACAGTATGGTTCCCTTGGCGTAAGTTGCGGAACTCTCGCTTCTTCATTTGCATAGCTCCAGTGGAGACATGAGTTGTGCGGAAAGCTTGCTGAAACTGGTCCCAAGTGACATTGGCTATAGGAAAAGTGGTTGTGTAATTCTCCCACCATGAGGCTGTTGGTCCATCCAATTGATGTGCGGCAAAGCGCACTCTCTCAGCATCTGTGCAACCTGCGGTGGTCAACTCCCTTCCAATACGGTGCAGCCAATCGTCCGCAACTATGGGCTCAGTGCTACTGGAAAACACTGGCGGCTGTAACCTTAGAAAATGGGCTAGGTTGTCCACGGGCGGCGGGTTGTTGTTGTTGTTGCCCTGATTCTGAACTAGCAATTGCATGAAGGTATTCTGTTGTTGGATCAACTGGGTGAGCTCTGGTGGGAAGGCAATACCGGTGGCACGTTTCAGAGGCATCTGAGGGTTTAGATGGAAGAGATTAGAATAGAGAAGGGGGTCTAATGAGAAAACACTACCCATATGCACATGAGACAAACACAATCATTTCACTCAATCAATCAAGCAAGGGCATACAAATGATCTAGAACTATCGCACAAGTGCTCAACTACTACTAAATACATGGGGGAATACTAGTGATATATGTTAGTCATCTAGAAATTTTGATCGGTGGAAGACTCCATGACGTCTGCTCCAGCTTCGTCTTCATAGTCATCATCACTAGGATCGGAATCGGTGTCGTCGATGATGATGTAGTCCTCGGGGCATATCTCCTTGGGTTCTTCTTCTTCTATTGGTGCTGGTCCTCCCATGAATACTCCGATCTTCTTGACTAGGTTGTCATTCTCCTCCAGTAGTGTCTTGATTTCCTCCTCATATCCATCGCGTACAAACTTGAGTTCTTCCTCCAGTTCGATGATTCTAGTCTTCGCGTTCTTTAAGTCCATCATGTCCACGCACATCTGGTTTTCCTGATGTTGGATGTGCTGGTTTAACTCCTGGATGAAAGCTGCAATGGATCTATCCTTCCTGGTGCTAATTACTTCCCATTGCTCGTCTCGGCGCCCACATATTTGGTAAATAGTGTCCTTAAGTTCCCTGTTGTAAACTTCTCCAATGTGTCCAATGGTAATGTGGGCTGCCATGCTCTTGCCTAGACTCCAGGTGGGTGCTTTGAAAGAAAACTCTATGGGTTTAGAAGTTGGCGACAACGTCCTTCCTGGAACTTGTACTTGTATCCTCCAGCGCTCCTCTTCAGGTAAAGTGGCGTTGTACGTCCCGGTGAAACTTGGTATTCCAATGTTCAGGTACCTAATGACTTCCTTCAAGTGACGTCCAAAAGGTGTGTCTTCATCCGGTTGGGCAAACTTGTTCTTCATCTCCGCCATCCTAAAGAGTAGAAAATGGAGAGGAGTTAGAAATGAGAAGAGACAGGTGACCTAGGGTTTATCTTAGTGGTCGTGTCCTACACTTAGCGTGTGCTCTGATACCATTTGTAGCAACCCGACCTCAGATGGTCAAGTCACTGTGCTTTAGTGTCATCCCTGGATCGGTAATGCTGACACACACAGTACTCGAAGGATTTATAACAGAGTAGCAATCACACACTTATTACATCGAATGTCTCAAGAGAGAACTTATTACAATAATATGGCTTAAGGCCATCTAATACGATAACAGCGGAAGGCTTGGAAGATAAAGTGAGTCCATCAACTCCAACGGCATAGCAGAGCTGCACGACAACGACCTAACGAACCTTACTCCTCGTCTGAAAAGTCTGCAACATAATACGTTGCAGCCCATGGAATATGCTGGCAATGTAACACAGTAGAGCAAGAACAGAATAATGCTATCACTACATGCATATTTGGCTGGTGGAAAGCTCTATGGTTACAGTTTTGCGAAAAGCCAATTTTTCCCTACAACAAAGGAATAGATTTTATTTAACTATCATGGTAGTTGAAACATCATTGAGAAGGTTCCTCCAACTCAATCCCAATTAAAGTGATTAACAACCCAACAATATTAATTAAGAGTGATGAGATACATGTGATAACCCAAGTACTAGATACTCAAGAATTGTCCATATCCGGGGACACGGCTAACCATGATTAGATTGTACACTCTGTAGAGGTTTGCGCACTTTTCCCCACAAGACTCGATCGCCTCCGTTGGATTTCTCGCACTACATGGTGTTTGAGAAATGGATGACCGAGACACAGTCTTTCAGAAACATTAACTCTCTACCCCGAACAGACCATACCAAACCTACATCCCACTACCTACTAATATGCCTCTTCAAGAGCTTCACATAATTTACTCAACTATGCTAGAGCCCATAATAGCTTGTGGCTGCACACGGAAGTTTCTAGCATGAATCATCTCAGTTCCCTTTGAGCCTAGGTGGCGGTCCATAGGAAGATCACACAGGTACTCCGGGATTTCAAAAAAATACAGGCAACACTAGGTACTCCAGGTGCCTCAATCCACCCAGATGTTTGATTAAGTTGCCACCTTAAGTTGAACCATTAGTTAACAAGCTCACATCTGTCATGTATTTCACTCAAACCCAAACCACGTCTATGAGCATAGCATAGCATAGTATATATAAGCAACGCGTAGAGTAACTCCCAAGGGTTTGAATGTAACAGGGCAATAGGTTCTACCTCATCGACTACTTCCCAACCCACAAGTTAATAACATCCTAATCATGCAATGTTTGAGGATTGAGACTAATGCATAAAAACTGGGTGATAAAAGGGATATGATCAAAGTGTTACTTGCCTTGCTGACGATCTGCGAAATCTAGGGACTCGTAGTAGCACGCTTCGCACTCCGGGTGTTCTATCGCAAGCAAACAATAGCATACATAAGTAACAAGCAACGATGCACAAGAAAAACTCAAACAAAAGAGGTTGACCAGAAGTTTCAACTTAAGAACTCTGGTTCGCAAAAAGAATCAAATCAAATGGAGCAACGAAACTCAAACGGCGAAAGAAAGAAGCTTCGTTTACTAATCTGAAACTAGGTCAAATTTTACAGTAGAGAAAACTTGTTTGAGTTGGTTAAGCGGAAAGAGGGTTTCGAGACAAAACTCCAGGCGCTTGAATCGCTTGATTCCGACTAACGAGCAAAAAGAAAAACATAAACTAAGATCGGATCAGAAATCGCGATCAGAGAAAATCGCGGAATAAATCCGATAAAAGAAAACTGACGAATAGACTAACGAACGAGCGTTCGTTGGCTGTTTCTATCAGGAGAAGAACCATTCGTTAAAACGATCGTTCGGACGAACGTCTGCCAAATAGAAGAACCGGAAAAAACCGGCGAATCCGAAAAAACGGATCTAGGCTTCTAAAAAACCCGGTCAGTCTTTATAAAAAAACCGGCGGCGGGGCACGGCGGCTACCTCCGGCGAGAGGTCCGGCGAGGCGCTGGCTTAGGGGGCGGCGGCGGTAGCAGCAGGCGGCGGCGGCGGCAGGCGGCAAGCGGCGGCACGGCGGCGGTGGCTTGGCTGCGGCGGCGGCGGCTTGGCGCGGTGCGCGCGGCGGTGGTGTGGTGGGGTGTTGGGGGCGGGGGTGGCGGCGTATATAAGGGCGGGGCGGGGTGGCTTGGAGGAGGGGGCAAGACGCGGCGGCGGACAGGAGTCCTGCTTGGACTCCTAGTCCGAGTCGGCGGCGGCGGCGCTCACGGGGAAGGCGGCGGTGGTGGCGCTCGCGGGGAAGGTGGCGGCGGCGGCGTGGCGCGGCTGGGCCTTAGGCCCAGTCGGCGCGGGAACCTCTTTTTTTTAAATAATTTCGCCGACCAAAATAAATAATAAATAAATAAATAAATATCTAAAAATGCCAAAATAAATTTTCACCATCTAAATAAAATATTTAGAACGAGATGAACATTTTCTTGGCCCTAAAATGCAATTTTGGAAAACGTGCAATTTTTCTAATGCAAACAAAATTGCAATAAAATCCAAATAAAACAATTATTTGGTTTTAATAATTTTCCTCCAATATTTCAATTATCTTGGAGAAGTCATATTATCTCCTCTCATATATTTTAGTGTGAAATATTTTTGGAGAGAAAATAATTAAAACCAAAAATCCTCGTTTTCAAGATTTGATAAAGATCAAATTTGAAAACCGGGAAATCCCCAACTCTCTCCGAGGGTCCTTGAGTTGCTTAGGATTTGTCAGATCGCGAGACGAAATGCGAATAAAATATGATATGTGTGGATGACTATGTATAACGTTCCAAATTGACAATTTGGGATATTACAGTGTTATAAGGCGTGAAATTGAGTAAGACTCAAAGCCCGACCATGGCAGAAGATAGAAAGGGAATGAAAGTCATTCCCTATGCCTCAGCCATAGTTTCTATAAAGTATGCCATGCTATACCAGATCTATTGTATACCCTACACTGAGTTTAGCAAGGGAGTACAATAGTGATCTAGGAGTAGATCACTGGACAACGGTCAAAATTATCCTTAGTGGAATAAGGTTATGTTTCTCGATTATGGAGGTGACAAAAGGTTCGTCATAAAGGGTTACGTCGATGCAAATTTTGACACAGATCCAGATGACTCTAAGTCTCAATCTGGATACACACTACAACAAGAAACCCCCCCTTCAGCAACGCATTGATGCGTTGTCGTATGTCCATATAACCGTTGGTAAGGTCTACCCAACGGATTATTATGCATTGCCGTTGGTGGCGTTGCAAGGGTCTACAACAACATATATAATTTTGTTGGTAATCGATGTGAAAAATCGTTGCACGGTAGCAACGTATATGGTTCCAGTCTAACAACACTTTGTATGCGTTGGTGGGTAACTAGCACCTACACAAACCGATTTTGAAATGGACATACCGATTAGTGTGACCCTTTTATGTTAGTACTTTATACATTACCAACAATATTTATCAACATTGATAATGCAGATGAACGGGAAATCCAGTAAATAGAAATATCTCATTTATTAAATCTAACCGGTTGCATTACATGGTACATAATCCAAAGAATATATATATATATATATATATATATATATATATATATATACATGATTCCCATACATTGACCATGAAAGTGGCATTCTGTAACGTTAATGTAAAACTATGTAGTAGTAGCCCCATTCTCCACCTTGCGATTAGCAAGTTTGCCATGCACCATCCATTTATCTGGGCGATCTATAGCAGCAAAAAAAGTCTATGTACTAGTAGCCCCATTCTCCACCTTGCGATCAGCAACTTCTCCATGCACCATCCATTTATCTGGGCGATCTATAGAAGCAAAAAAGTCGAGTGATGTATCATTAGAGAAAGAAGAAGAAAAATCGGTTAAAAGAGCAATAAAATTTAGAAGAGAAGCAACATACAAAGGTTGAAGGGCATGAGATGAGTAATCTACTCCCTCTGTAAACTAATATAAGAGCGTTTAAACGCTCTTATATTAGTCTACGGAAGGAGTAGCTGCATGGCCGGTACTTCTGACATTTTTGAGTGGTCACATCAACTGATCATATTTTTCTGATGTAGCATCAACACACAATGCTGACAATTCATTTCCAAATTTAAGAAGCTCAATTTATGTTCTAGGATATTACTTACCACTATACCAATCAGACTTTCTCTCAGCCAACATGAACATGCATTTTTCTTAAAATTTCCCAAACTTTGAAGATACTAACATGATGTACAGGAAGTACCGAGTAGGCCTAATATTAGAATGAAGAATAAAAAACATATCATTAATAGCAATATACAATATATAGGTTGTTCTGGCGCCATTCTAAAATCGATGTTCATGCATGCTAAATGGAATTAGCTATAGCAATGTACGTGTACAGGTTGCATAGCAAAATCTAAGCATAATCTCTGTATAATGAATATAGCATACCTGCATAGAAATTATTTCCTTCCATAAGCCACTTCTAAAATATGCCCCATATCACTTGAGTACATCAGGATGTTTTGTTCTGTTCAAAAGAAGTGTTTGAACAATAATACAATAGGTTAGTTCCATTGTAACCACATTTAAAGGGATATCTAGAGATGTACATAGGTCATACACATCATTTGCACTGTTGGACATCCACATAGTTTGAACAGAAAAAATTTAAATACCAACAGTACTAATGTTCGTGCAATACATATATATAAAGAGGGAGTCAAGAGTACCTCTACTTGTATTCCTGCTTGAGCGTCGATCCAAATTAGAGATATCAGAAAGAGGGTCTTGTCGGGGGATTCTAGATACTAAGCTAGATGGGAGTTACAAGTGGACAGTGGATTCCATAACAAGACACCAAAGTGGTTATGGGGAGACGGCATTGTCTTGAATTCTGCACAACTCCTGCGAGAATAATTCAGGCAAGCAACATACTTCTAAAACTCTTTGTTAACTTCCATGAGAGAACAATATAGACACAATCAAACTAAAACAACACCTGAAAACTACTCCTAGATTTTTTATGCATCTAATTATTGATAATGTTTATTAGTCCTTCTATTCACAACTCACAAGTGGATATATGTCACATGTCCTGCGCCTATTGACGTACTTAGCTAGTGCACCAAAGACATGCAAAGCCAATGCCGTTATACTCTTTGGCATCATGTTGGGTGTAGATCCCAGTCTATATAACACAAAGAAAAACTCAAAAATGTTGCAAGTTATAAGTATGTTCAGCCCTGGGCAAGTCATATCTCATACTAGGTGTGACCGTGTGAGCCTTGCAGTTTGTGATTGACATCACAACTGAGTTGGACATGCATTGCTAAATATTAAATGCATACTTCTAATTTAATTCATAATGCGCACTATAATGAAAAGGGAATTAATTTAACCATATAAGAATCAAGTAATTTCAGTTTTCGCCAAAAACTAAATTACTGAATTGTGATAGTTGTCGGTAGGCAAAACTAAATTACTGAATTGTGATAGTTGTCAGTAGGCAGAAATAGTTCTTCATTTGGATAAATATCTTGTCATTTGCTTAGTACCTATTTAGAATAACTGATCATAAATGCACTACAAACTCGCAGATGGTGCCATTTGCTGTGTTCCTACTTCAGAGGAGTTAACAGTTATTGGAAGCAACTTCTAAAAAAGGATTTGGTGCACACACGCAACAGATTTTCGTCAGCCTGTGATTCATCAGGTCAAACCCACATGGTCAAGCTAAATCGGGTCCTTGAAGACCTAACACAAAAGTGGACTTTTAAAATACAGTTCATGAACTGAGCTCTAAAGATGAACAGTGCCCAAACTTCATTATAAGAACAATTATTTCTCAAACTTAACTGCAGTTCATTGTGGTGCTTCCCTATTTCATATCTGACGCATACTCATCAACTTCCAATGGGCAGACATACTTGCATATAGACTAGAAGAGGAACACACTACTTGCATATCAATCGGAAGAGAAGTTGTACCAGAATTTTAGACGGTCCTTTGCTCGGATGATGGAGGTAGTCAAGAATCCCGTCATGGTCGGGAGAGGGAAGCCGAGGATGGGGCACAGAGGCGGTGTGCATCGCGCCCTCGGACTCACGCATGATGTGCGGCGGGCACGTAGATGGGCAGCGGCGGCAAGGATGAGATAAGAGGGATTGACTTACCGAACCGCCGAGCCGCAGAGCAGCACCGTCGAGCCGAAGTCGGCTCCGGTGCATATGGAGACATCGGGCCGTCACACCAGATGAGGCGCGGATCTGCGGTGGTGACCCATGGATGCGGGGGCAAGCAGAATCGAAAGATAGAGGTTAGGGGGCGCCAGGCCGGTGAGATAGAAGAATCGGCGGAGAGGTGGAGGGGAGAAAAGATCTATTTTTTTCCTACAAAATTTGCTTCGCTGCCTGGTATTTTAACGAAGGAGGTAGAGATTATGTGGAGGTGGGCGTGGGAGGTTCTCCGTGGAACATGGGAAGTGGAGCCAACAACAAATGCTATCATTGCGTTGCTAGATATGCGTTGTTATATGGGTGTTCTTGTTGTAGTGACATTTTGAAAGTGGGAGCAATTAGCTAGAGTAGCTCTGTGCAGAGCATTGTTGACATAGAAATTTGCAAAATACATACGGATTTGAATGTGGCAAACCCATAGACTAAACTTCTCTCACACGCAAAACATGACCACACCTTAGTACTCTTTGGGTGTTAATCACATAGCGATGTGAACTAGATTATTGACTCTAGTAAACCCTTTGGGTGTTGGTCACATGACGATGTGAACTATGGGTGTTAATCACATGGTGATGTGAACTATTGGTGTTAAATCACATGGCGATGTGAACTAGATTATTGACTCTAGTGCAAGTGGGAGACTGAAGGAAATATGCCCTAGAGGCAATAATAAAGTTATTATTTATTTCCTTATTTCATGATAAATGTTTATTATTCATGCTAGAATTGTATTAACGGGAAACATAATACATGTGTGAATACATAGACAAACATAGTGTCACTAGTATGCCTCTACTTGACTAGCTCGTTAATCAAAGATGGTTAAGTTTCCTAACCATAGACATGAGTTGTCATTTGATTAACGGGATCACATCATTAGGAGAATGATGTGTTTGACTTTACCCATTCCATTAGCTTAGCACTTGATCGTTTAGTATGTTGCTATTGCTTTCTTCATGACTTATACATGTTCCTATGACTGAGATTATGCAACTACCGGTTACCAGAGGAACACTTTGTGTGCTACCAAATGTCACAACATAACTGGGTGATTATAAAGGTGCTCTACAGGTGTCTCCGAAGGTACTTGTTGAGTTGGCGTATTTCGAGATTAGGATTTGTCACTCCGATCGTCGGAGAGGTATCACTGGGCCCACTCAGTAATACACATCACTATAAGCCTTGCAAGCATTGTAACTAATGAGTTAGTTGCGGGATGATGTATTACAAAATGAGTAAAGAGACTTGCCGGTAACGAGATTGAACCAGGTATTGAGATACCGACGATTGAATCTCGGGCAAGTAACATACCGATGACAAAGGGAACAACGTATGTTTTTATGCGGTTTGACCGATAAAGGTCTTTGTAGAATATGTAGGAGCCAATATGAGTATCCAGGTTCCGCTATTGGTTATTGACCGGAGACGTGTCTCGGTCATGTCTACATAGTTCTCGAACCCGTAGGGCCCACACGCTTAACATTCGGTGACGATTTGTATTATGAGTTTATGTGTTTTGATGTACCGAAGGTAGTTCGGAATCCTGGATGAGATCGGGGACAATACGAGGAGTCTCGAAATGGTTGAGACGTAAAGATCGATATATTGGATGACTATATTCGGACATCGGAAATGTTCCGAGTGATTCGGGTATTTTACGGAGTACCGGAGAGTTACGGGAATTCGCCGGGGAGTATATGGGCCTTATTAGGCTTTAGGGGAAAGAGAGAGGAGAGGCTGCCCGCCCCCCCAATGCTTAGTCCGAATTGGACTAGGGGGAGGGGCGGCGCTCCTCCTTCCTTCTCTCCTACTCCTACTACTTGGAAGGGCTCCTAGTTCTACTAGGAAAGGGGGAATCCTACTCCCAGTGAGAGTAGGACTCCCCTAGGGCGCGCCATAGAGAGGGCCGGCCTTCCCCTCCTCCACTCCTTTATATACGGGGAGGGGGGCACCCCTTGGAGACACAACAATTGATCATTGATCTTTTAGCCGTGTGCGGTGCCCCCCTCCACCATAATCCACCTCGGTCATATCATAGTGATGCTTAGGCGAAGCCCTGCATCGGCAGCATCATCATCACCATCATCACGACGTCGTGCTGACGGGACTCTCCCTCGAAGCTCTGCTGGATCGGAGTTCATGGGACATCATCGAGCTGAACATGTGCTGAACTCGGAGGTGCCGTGTGTTCGGTATTTGGATCGGTCGGATCGTGAAGACGTACGACTACATCAACTACATTGTGCTAACGCTTCCGCTTTCAGTCTACAAGGGTAGGTGGACACACTCTCCCCTCTCGTTGCTATGCATCACCATGATCCTACGTGTGCGCAGGAAAACTTTGAAATTACTACGTTCCCCAACACATTCTGAGGAAGTTCTCCAGGGGTTTCCTTCTTGAAGATTCAAAAGTTCTCAAGCCTTGGGAGGAACCCTGTGGCTGTGGGGTTAGGGGACCTCTGGAGGTGCCATGCCTCGCGTGAGCCCCCGAGCGTGGGCTGGTCGCCACTGCTACGCCGTGTCGCGATGCCTGGAGGCACGGACTCAAGAGTGTGTGCATGCCCGTAAGTGATTCGTCAATTTTGCATCATGTTTTCTTACTGTTATTTAGGATGTTTTATCCATAATAATGCTTTCTGGAGTAATTCTAATGCCTTTTCTCTCATAATATGAAGGTATACACCAAGAGGGAGAATTCCGGCAGCTGGAAATCTGGACTTGAAAAAGCTACGTCAGGCTACCTATTCTGCACAACTCCAAATGAGCTGAAACTTCACAAGGATTTTTTATGGAATATATGAGGATTATTGGAGCTAATAAGTACCAGAGGGGGCCCACCAGGTGGGCACAACCCACCTGGGCGTGCTAGGGAGCCCAAGTGCGCCTTGATGGGTTGGGCTCCCCTCGGCCGACCTCCGGTGCCCATCTTTTGGTATATAAGTCATTTTGACCTAGAAAAAAGAAAGGAGGACTTTCGGGATGAAGCACCGCCGCCTCAGGCGGAACTTGGGCAGGAGCACTTTTGCCCTCCGGCAGAGCGATTCTGCCGGGGGAACTTCTCTCCCGGACGGGGAAATCATCGTCATCATCATCACCAACAACTCTCGCATCTTGGGGAGGGAAATCTCCATCAACATCTTCAACAACACCATCTCCTCTCAAACCCTAGTTCATCTCTTGTGTTCAATCTTGTTACCGGAACTATAGACTGGTGCTTGTGGGTGACTAGTAGTGTCGATTACATCTTGTAGTTGATTACTATATGGTTTATCTGGTGGAAGATTATATGTTCAGATCCAATATGCTATTTAATACCCCTATGATCATGAGCATTTTTATCATTTGTGAGTAGCTACTTTTGTTCTTGAGGTCACAGGAGAAATCATGTTGCAAGTAATCATGTGAATTTGATATGTGTTCGATATGTTGATAGTATGTATGTTGTGATTCACTTAGTGGTGTCATGTGAACATCGACTACATGACACTTCACCATATTTGGGCCTAAGGGAATGCATTGTGGAGTAGCAATTAGATGATGGGTTGCGAGAGTGACAGAAGCTTAAACCCTAGTTTATGCGCTATTCCGTAAGGGACCGATTGGATCCAAAAGTTTAATGCTATCATTAGAATTTATTCTTAATACGTTTCTCGTAGTTGCGGATGCTTGTGGGAGGGTTAATCATAAGTAGGAGGTTTGTTCAAGTAAGAGCAGCACCTAAGAACCGGTCCACCCACATATCAAATTATCAAAGTACCGAACACGAATTAAACCAACATGATGAAAGTGACTAGATGAAATTCCCATGTACCCTCAAGGACGCTTTGCTTATCATAAGAGACCGTTTTGGCCTATCCTTTGCCTCAAAAGGATTGGGCTACTGATAACCCACAAGTATAGGGGATCACAATAGTTTTCGAGGGTAGACTATTCAACCCAAATTTATAGATTCGACACAAGGGGAGCCAAAGAATATTTGAAGGTATTAGCAGCTGACTTTTCAATTCAACCACACTTGGAGATTAATTATCTGCAGCAACTTGATTAGTAGGAAAGTAATATGATAGTTTTGATAGTAGTGACAGCAGCAATAGTAATGGTAACAGTGATAGCAGTAATTTTGTAGCAAGTGTAACAGTGATGATAGCAGTAGTAACTTAGCAAGAACATTATAAGATAAATTCGTAGGCATCGGATCGGTGACTTGTTGGATGATATTCATCATGTGACAGTTATAACCTAGGGCGATATGACACTAGCTCCAGTTCTTCGATATAATGTAGGCATGTATTCCGTAAATAGTCATGCATGCTTTATTAAAAGAACTTGCATGACATCTTTTGTCCTACCCTCTCGTGGCAGCGGGGTCCATATTGGAAACTAAGGGATATTAAGGCCTCCTTTTAATAGAGAACCGGAATAAAGCATTAACACATAGTGAATACATGAACTCCTCAAGCTACGGTCATCACCCGGAGTGGGCCCGGCTGTTGTCACTCTGGGGTTGCCGGATCATAACACGTCGTAGGTGAATATAACTTGCAAGATCGGATCTAGAACATGGATATAATGATGATAACATAAACGGTTCAGATCTGAAATCATGGCACCCGGGCCCAAAGTGACAAGCATTAAGCATAGCAAAGTCATAGCAACATCAATCTAAGAACATAGTGGATACTAGGGATCAAGCCCTAACAAAACTAATTTGTTTACATGATGATCTCATCCAACTCCACACCGACCAGCGAGCCTACAAAGGAATTACTCACTCCCGGTGGGGAGCATCATGGAATTGGTGATGGAGAAGGGTTGGTGATGACGAAGAAGGAATATCTCCTCTCCAGAGCCCCAAACGGACCCCAGATCTGCCCTCCTGAGGAAGAACAGGGCTTGGCGGCAGCTCTGTCTCGTGGATCGCAATAATTCTTTCTCCCTGATTTTTTCTGGAATAATGTGAATTTATAGTATCAGGGGGTCATCAGCGGGGCCACCAGGTGGGTACAACCCACTTGGGCGCGCCAGGAGAGGGGGGCGCGCCCTGGTGGGTTGTGCCCACCCAGGGGCCCCTCTAGTGGGTCTTGGCTACAGAAATTCTTATTATTGATATAAAAAATCCTCGTAAAGTTTCGTTCCCTTTGGAGAACTTTTATTTCTGCACAAAAACAACACCATGGTAGTTCTGCTGAAAACAACATCAGTCCGGGGTTAGTTTCATTCAAATCATGCAAATTAGAGTCCAAAACAAGAGGAAAAGCATGAGAAAAATTAGGTACGTTGGAGACGTATCAACTCCCCCAAGCTTAAACCTTTGCTTGTCCTCAAGCAATTCAGTTGATAAATTGAAAGTGAGAAGGAAAAACTTTTACGAACTCTCTTGCTCTTGTTTGCATAAATAAGCTTAAACAACATCCAAGTTTTCAGCTAGCATTATAACTAACCATGCCGACAATAACTCTTAAAGATGATAATGACTCATATCAATGACCTAATCAGCTAGCGAGCAATAACAAGATATCTCAAATGGCAACACGTTGTCAAAACAACCATGATATAATATGACAATAGTGGTATCTTGCTAGCCCTTTCCGAGACCGCCAAACATAAATGCATAGCACCTCCAAAGTTCAAGCAGCGACTAAACATTGTAATTCACGGTAGAAAAGATCCAATCATGATGCACCCAACATTAGTTACACACCATGCATAAATCATGACAGCTGTGCTGTGCTCAGTTTCGAGCGCTTGTTTTTAGAAGGTGGTGACACAACATAAAAGTAAATAGAAAGTCCCTTCGCAGAGGGAAGCAGTGATTTGTAGAGGTGCCAGAGCTCAGTTTTAAAACAGAGATAAATGATATTTTGAGACATGCACCCTTCTTATTCACTTCACGACCATCGGTTATCAACATCTTCCATGCTAAGCATGCTAGTGCCAGTTCTCAAGCGGTAAAAGTAAAGGTTTTGACTCCATTGGGAGTTTTTGTTTGATTATTTAAGAGATGAACTATTTTTGTATTTTGCAGTTTGGGACCGGGCATCCCTATTACCGCCCATTTTCTCGTGCGATGGCGAGTGAATAAGCACTCGACCTAAGAATAACCCGCTTAGCACAGAAGATATCGACCACCTCATGTCGTTCCATGAACGATCCAGGCACACAAAACGGATAATTTTTAGAAGTTTTTTAGAGGTGGCACATGCAAATTTACTTAGGACGGTGGGATAATACCATATATAGGTAGGTATGGTGGACTCATCTGGAATAACTTTGGGTTCAAGGTTTTTGATGTACAAGCAGAATTCCCACTTAGTACATGCGAAGGCTAGCAATTTAGATTGAGAAGCGGCCAGCTAGACAGCAACAACGATCATAACCATGCATTGTGCATAAGTAACATTGGACACTAGCATGAGTAGGATATGAACACCATGAACATAAACATTATAGAGGCTATGTTGGTTTTGATTCAACTACATGCATGAACATGTACCAAGTCAAGCCACTTGAACATTTAGAGGAGGATACCATATCATCAGACTACATCACAGTCATCTTAATGCTATGTTGATATCCAAGATAAATCATTATTAACTCCCAGCTACTTATGCATGGCATGAGAAACTATAATCTCTAATTGTGATTGCAAACATGTTTAATCTTAACGGACTGAATCATGGGCACTATGTTAAACATATTTACACAGTCAGGACAAGTCGAGTTCATACCAGTTTCTCTTTGCCGAGGCTAGTTCATTGAATGTCATCATTATTGCCTTTCACTTGCACAGCCGAATGATATGAAAATAATAATAGTGCAAGAGTGCCATGGACTAAGCTAGAATCTGCAAGCATTTTATTCAACAAGAGAAGACAAGGTAAAATGGGCTCTTTATTAGTTCAACAATTATTCATACGAGAGCCACTCAACATTTTCATCGTGGTCTTCTCCTCGGTACAACTCGAATAAAAGAAAAGAATTTTAGAGAAACACACTGAAATATTTTTGGAGCTTTTGGTTTTCTTAAGCAAGCAAATAAGGGAAAAGCAAAAACAAGAAAAACTATTTACACGGGAAAGCTCCCAACAAGCAAAAGAAGAACAATGAAATCTTTTTGGGTTTTCTTTTTAGTACTACTACTAAGCATGCATAGAAAGTAAACTAGCTACAACTAATTTTTTTTTGTTTTTCTCAAGTTTTTCAAACACACAAGAAGAAAGCAAGAATGTAAATCTAAGCATGGATGATACAATGAAAAAGTGTGAGCACCGACAAATGGAATGATATGTGAACATGAATATAATGTTGGTGAGAAACACGTACTCCCCCAAGCTTAGGCTTTTGGCCTAAGTTGGTAATGAATCAGTAGCCTGGAGGGTGGTAGTCGGGGTACTTAGGAGTGGGCATCCACTGATCCCACTGTGGAGGTGCATGTGCAGCCTCAGTAGTAGCCTGAACGTTCCAGTAGGTGAGGATGTCTGCAGGCATAATTCGGTGTCCGCCCCTGGCAATAGAATCAAACAGAGCAGGTGCAGGCAAGGGGATAACATCACGAGTGTCAACGCTATAGACCAAGTTATAAGGAATGGCAATATCAGGACGATCATGTGCAAGAAAGTGATGGTGATCCATGGATGCATGGTCTAGGTAAATTGTGATAAGAGAGAAATCATGAGGGCGTATCTCAACCTTGAAGTGAGCCGCCAAACAAGTAGAAAAAATATCCCACCATGTATTTTCCCTTGACATTTATTAAGATGGAGGCGACGAGCCACAATAGCTCCCAAGCTATAAGTGTTGTCGCCCTCTATTGCACGACGTAAAACAACAAGGTCGGGTGAACTAAGTGCACCCACCTTCTCCCTACCAAGCAAGCATTTGGTAATAAAAAGTGCAAAGTAACGAACAGCAGGAAAATGTAAGCCACCGACAGTGATGGCCGACACTCTTCTCTCATCACCCACTATCAATGTGCGACAAAAATCCTCAAACTCGGCCAGCCTAGGCTCGGCCAAGCTCCCATCAGATGGGATCATGCATATGTCACAAAATTCAGTAAGCGGTATCTGACAGTTTTCAGCATATAAATCAAAGCTCACTTCAGGAGGATTATTTCTAGGCAAGAAAGTAAAGCTTTGAAAAAAGACATTTTGTGAGGATTTGGTGCTGGTCACACTCATCTTTGATGAAGTCGGTGAGACCGGCATTGGCAATGAATTGCATGAACTCCTCATGAATTCCAGCTTCTTGCAGGAACGGGATATGCGGCCATTCGCACAGCCGTACCTCCGCCAACCTCCGAGGGTGGAGATCATTGTCAGAAGACTCCCCAATAACACCCTTGGAGTTCTTCTTTGAGCCAAACTTCCTGAAGATATTCATGTCCGCGTACAATTTTTCCTATGAACAAAAATCTGAATTTTTAGTTCACGAAATGTTTCCAACAAAACTTCACAAAATTTATAGCAACTACTCATAGGGATACATAGAGGCCATAGCAAGCATTCAAACTACTTAGAACACTAAGAATTGAACATGCAAGCACATCTGCAGCAGCACCAAGAGTAGCTATTTATTCAAAGCATAAAGCACAAAAACAAAAACTAATTGGACAAATGGTGGAGTCACATACCAAGCAACAATCCCCCGAAACAGTTTCAGAAATGGAGCTTTGAGCAAAGAGATCGAAATCCGCGGGTTTGAGCTCAAGAACACGGGAGAGAGAGCAATGGGGATTTTTGTGTGGAGGTAAGTGATGATGTGGTATGGAGACGTAAGTGAGGGGGCCTACGTGGGGACCACAACCCACCAGGGCGCGCCTGGGGGTGCTGGCGCACCCAGGTGGGTTGTGCCCACTTGGTGCACCTCCCTCTGATGTTATTTGCACCAAAAATTCTCAAAATATTCAGAAAAAATCGTATTAAATTTTAAGGGCATTCTAAGAACTTTTATTTTTGGGTCATTTTTTATTGCACGGGAAATTCAGAAAACATACAAAACATGTCATTTTATTTTATTTAACTAATAAAAACAGAGAATAAAAAGTAGGGATAGAAAGTAGTGCTTACTAAATTCATAAACTTCATATCATTCAAAAATGATCCATTAATAAGGTTGATCAAGTCTTATTAACAACCACTTTCGATTAGCATGGAACCGAAGAAGTTTCGTAAATCACTAAGTTACCTCAATGGGGATATGCATTTCCCCAACAATAAGCATTTCATATTTATTTTTGACAGTAAGTAGGGGTATTTGAAAACTTCCAATAGTGATGGTCGGAGATTTATCAATAACATTAATACCATTCACTTGGAATTGTTTCTTCGGATAGTGCACTGTATGCCTATTGCCATTAATATGAAAAGTGAGCTTGCTTTTATTGCAATCAATAATAGCCCATGCAATATTCAAGAAGGGTCAACCAAGGATAATCGACATGTTGTCATACTCGGGCATCTCAAGTATAACAAAGTCAGTCAAAATAGTAACATTAGCAACAACAACGGGCACATCCTCACAGATACCGATTGGTATGGCAGTTGATTTCCCAGCCATTTGCAAAGATACCTCAGTAGGTGTGAGTTTATTCAAGTCAAGTCTTTTATATAAATAAAAAGGCATAATACTAACACCAGCTCCTAAATCACACAAAGCAGTTTTCACACAATTCTTTTTGATAGAGCAAGGTATAGTCGGTATTCTCGGATCTCCAAGTTTTTTATGTACTCCATCTTTAAAAGTATAATTAGCAAGCATAGTGGAGATTTCAGCTTCCAGTATTTTTCTCTTTTTTGTGATGATGTCTTTCATATACTTTGCATAAGGAGGCATTTTCAATATATCAGTCAAGCGAGTACGCAAAGAAGACTGGCCTCAACATTTCAGCAAAGTGTTCAACTTATTCATCATCATTCTTTTTAGTTGACTTAGGTGGAAAAGGCATAGGTTTTTCAACCCACGGTTGTCTTTCTTTACTGTGTTTTCTAGCAATGAAGTCTCTTTTGTCATATCTTTTATTTTTAGCTTGTGGGTTATCAAGATCAACAAGTGGTTCTATCTCAACATCATTGTCTAGTTCTTTATCATTGGTTGGTTGAGAGTCTTCATGAACCTCATCATTATCTTTTTCATTATCATTAGGTGAGTGTTCATTACCAGATTGAGTTTCAGCATTAGAGATAAAAGTTTCGTTATCTTTATCAGGAGGTTTTTCTATTTCAGGTTCACTAGAAGTATGCAAAGTCCTATCATTTTTCTTTTTCTTTTTCTTTCTAGAAGAACTAGGTGCGCTAATGTTGGCTCTTTGTGAATCTTGTTCAATTCTTTTTGGGTGTCCCTCAGGATAAAGTGATTCCTGAGTCATTTTACCTCCTCTAGTTGCAACTCTAACAGCAAAATCATGCATATTATAATTAATTTCATCAAGCAATTATCTTTGTGATTCAACAACTTGTTCTAACTGAGTTTGAACCATAGAAGCATGTTTTCCAACACCTCTAACATCATTTGATATTCTAAATAACAAGTCACTGAAGCAAGCAATTATATCAGAGTTGTATTTCAATTGTTTCTTAACATTTGCATTGAGTTGCTCGTGTTTTCTAATGTAGTTTTCAAACACATAAAGGCATTGACTAGGATGCATATTGTGAGGATTATCATTATCATTGAACTTCATAAGAGAATTTACCTCTACCACCTTAGGCAGTGGTGGTGTATTAAGCCCATGTATTTCTTCAATAGGAGGTAAATTTTTAACATCTCAGCTTTAATACCTTTTTCCTTCATAGATTTCTTTGCCTCTTGCATATCTTCGGGACTAAGATATAATATACCCCTCTTCTTCAGAGTGGTTTTAGGCAGTGGTTCAAGAATAGTCCTGTTGACGTTCTGGGAACGGGGGTCCCTAGACTTGCCTGCTTGCGGCCCGCAGCGTGGCTCCACCAGCGGCCCTGTACGGCCCATCTTCACCAGCAAACATTCAAGACCCTCGCGAGGCGGATGACACAAGACCTCCTCAGGGGTGGCCTTACCAGGCTGGCTCACGACAGGTGGACAGATCAAGGCGAGGGGCACCTCGCGAGGTTTCTGTGAAGCAAGCCATGATGACTGGAGCCAGGCGGGCGCCGGCGCGGGCAGTGTCCTCATTCCCTATTTGGTGCTAAAGGGGCAAGCGCAGATGAGGAGTCCCAAGGCATCAAGCAAAGGTTTCCATATCGGTGCAACAAGACCAAGACCAATAGGACGATAGGACGGAGGTCATCTTGGAGCCCAAGACGGTGTCACTGAAGGAAATATGACCTAGAGGCAATAATAAAGTTATTATTTATTTCCTTATTTCATGATAAATGTTTATTATTCATGCTAGAATTGTATTAACCGGAAACATAATACATGTGTGAATACATACACAAACATAGTGTCACTAGTATGCCTCTACTTGACTAGCTCATTGATCAAAGATGGTTAAGTTTCCTAACCATAGACATGAGTTGTTATTTGATCAACGGGATCACATTATTAGGAGAATGATGTGATTGACTTGACCCATTTCGTTAGCTTAGCACTTGATCGTTTAAGTTTACTGCTATTGCTTTCTTCATGACTTATACATGTTCCTATGACTAGGAGATTATGAAACTTCCGACTACCGGAGGAACACTTTGTGTGATACCAAAAGTCATAACGTAACTGGGTGATTATAAAGGTGCTCTACAGGTGTCTCCAATGGTGTTTGTGGTTTTGGCATAGATCAAGAATAGGATTTGTCACTCTGATTGTCGAAGAGGTATCTCTGGGCCCTCTCGGTAATGCACATCACTATAAGCCTTGCAAGCAATGTGGCTAATGAGTTAGTTGCAGGATGTTGCATTACAAAACGAGTAAAGAGACTTGCTAGTAACGAGATTGAACTAGGTATTGAGATACCGATGATCGAATCTCGGGCAAGTAACATACCGATGACAAAGGGAACAACGTATATTGTTATGTTGTTTGAACTATAAAGATCTTCGTAGAATATGTAGGAACCAATATGAGCATCTAGGTTCCGCTATTAATTATTGACCGAAGACATGTCTCGGTCATGTCTACATAGTTCTCGAATTGGTAGGGTCCGCACGCTTAAAGTTCTGTGACGACTGGTATTATGAGTTTTTGTGTTTTGATGTACCAAAGGTAGTTCGGAGTCCTGGATGTGATCACGGACATGACGAGGAGTCTCGAAATGGTCGAGACATAAAGTGTGATATATTGGAAGGTTATATTCGGACACCAGAAGGGTTCCGGGGTTACCGGATAAATACCGGAGTACCGGGGGTTACCAACCCCCCCCCCCCCCCCCCCCGAGGGCTTAATGGGCCTACATGGGCCTTAGTAGAAATAGAGGGCAGCAAGGGGAGTGTGGGGCGCGCCCCCAAGTCCCAAACCGAATTGGTTTAGGGCAAGGGGGGCCGACCCCCTCTTTCCTTCTCCTCCTCTCCCTTTCCTTCCCCCTCTCCTACTCCTAATAGGAAAAGGAGGAGTCCTACTCCTTGTGGAAGTAGGACTCCCTCCCTTGGTGAGCCCTCCTTGGCCAAGTGAGTTGTGGGCGATACAAGTCATACTACTTACCAGCATGTCATACTTTGGTTCGGCGGTACTGTTGGATGAAGCGGACCGGACCGACATTACGCATACGCTTACACGAGACTGGTTCTACCGACGTGCTTTGCACACAGGTGGCTGGCGCGTGTCAGTTTCTCCAACTTTAGTTGAATCGAGTGTTACTACGCCCGGTCCTTGAGAAGGTTATAACAACAGTAACTTGACGAACTATCATTGTGGTTTGGTGCGTAGGTAAGAACGGTTCTTGCTCAGCCTGTAGCAGCCACGTAAAACTTGCAACAACAAAGTAGAGGACGTCTATCTTGTTTTTGAAGGGCATGTTGTGATGTGATATGGTCAAGACATGATGCTATATTTTTTGTATGACATGATCATATTTTGTAACCGAGTTATCGGCAATTGGCAGGAGCCATATGGTTGTCGCTTTATTGTATGCAATGCAATCGCCCTGTAATTGCTTTACTTTATCATAAGCGGTAGCGATAGTCGTAGAAGCAATAGTTGGCGAGACGACAAGATGCTACGATGGAGATCAAGGTGTCGCGCCGGTGATGATGGTGATCATGACGGTGCTTTGGAGATGGAGATCAAAGGCACAAGATGATGATGGCCATATCATATCACTTATATTGATTGCATGTGATGTTTATCCTTTATCCATCTTATTCTGCTTTGTTTGACGGTAGCATTATAAGATGATCTCTCACTAAATTTGAAGATAAAAGTGTTCTCCCTAAGTATGCACCGTTGCCAAAGTTCGTCGTGCCGAGACACCACATGATGATCAGGTGTGATAAGCTCAACGTTCATCTACAACGGGTGTAAGACAATTTTACACACAGAGAATACTCGGGTTAAACTTGACGAGCCTAGCATATGCAGATATGGCCTCGAAACACTGAGACCGAAAGGTCGAGCGTGAATGATATAGTAGATATGATCAACATAGTGATGTTTTCCATTGAAAACTACTCCAATTCACGTGATGATCGGTTATGGTTTAGTTGATATGGATCACGTGATCACTTAGATGATTAGAGGGATGTCTATCTAAGTGGGAGTTCTTAAGTAATATGATTAATTGAACTTAAATTTATCATGAACTTAGTACCTGATAGTATTTTGCTTGTCTATGTTATTGTAGATAGATGGCCCGTGCTGTTGTTCCGTTGAATTTTAATGCATTCCTTGAGAAAAGCAAAGTTGAAAGATGATGGTAGCAATTACACGGACTGGGTTCATAACTTGAGGATTATCCTCATTGCTGCACAGAGGAATTACGTCCTGGAAGCACTACTGAGTGCCAAACCCGCTACAGGAGAAACGCCAGATGTTATGAATGTCTGGCAGAGCAAAGCTGATGACTACTCAATAGTTCAGTGTGCCATGCTTTACGGCTTAGAATCGGGACTTCAACGACGTTTTGAACGTCATGGAGCATATGAGATGTTCCAGGAGTTGAAGTTAATATTTTAAGAAAATGCCCGGATTGATAGATATGAAGTCTCCAATAAGTTCTACAGCTGCAAGATGTAGGAGAATAGTTCTGTCAGTGAACATATACTCAGAATGTCTGGGTACCATAATCACTTTACTCAGCTGGGAGTTAATCTTCCGGTTGATAGTGTCATTGACAGCGTTCATCACTGCCACCAAGCTACAAGAGCTTCGTGATGAACTATAATATGCAAGGGATGGATAAAACAATTCCCGAGCTCTTCGCAATGCTAAAGGCTGCGGAGGTGGAAATCAAGAAGGAGCATCAAGTGTTGATGGTCAATAAGACCACCAGTTTCAAGAAAAAGGGTAAAGGGAAGAAGAAAGGGAACTTCAAGAAGAACGGCAAACAAGGTTCTGCTCAAGAGAAGAAACCCAAGTCTGGACCTAAGCCTGAGATTGAGTGCTTCTACTGCAAAGGGACTGGTCACTGGAAGCGGAACTGCCCCAAGTATTTGGCAGATAAGAAGGATGGCAAGGTGAACAAAGGTATATGTGGTATACATGTTATTGATGTGTACCTTACTAGAGGTCGCAGTAGCACCTGGGTATTTGATACTGGTTCTGTTGCTAATATTTGCAACTCGAAACAGGGACTACGGATTAAGCGAAGACTGTCTAAGGACGAGGTGACGATGCGCGTGGGAAATGGTTCCAAAGTCGATGTGATCACCGTCGGCACGCTACCTCTACATCTACCTTCGGGATTAGTTTTAGACCTGAATAATTGTTATTTGGTTCCAGTGTTAAGCATGAACATTATATCTGGATCTTGTTTGATGCGAGACAGTTATTAATTTAAATATGACAATAATGGTTTTTCTATTTATATGAGTAATATTTTTTATGGTCATGCACCCTTGAAGAGTGGTCTATTTGCGTTGAATCTCAATAGTAGTGATACACATATTCATAATGTTGAAGCCAAAAGATAAAGAGTTGATAATGATAGTGCAACTTATTTGTGGCACTACCGTTTGGGTCATATTGGTGTAAAGCGCATGAAGAAACTCCATACTGATGGACTTTTGGAATCACTTGGTACTTGAGAACCATGCCTCATGGGCAAGATGACTAAAACGCTGTTCTCCGGAACAATGGAGCGAGCAACAGATTTGTTGGAAATCATACATACTGATGTATGTGGTTCGATGAATGTTGAGGCTCGCGGCGGGTATCGTTATTTTCTCACCTTCACAGATGATTTGAGCAGATATGGGTATATCTACTTAATGAAACATAAGTCTGAAACATTTGAAAATTTCAAAGAATTCAGAGTGAAGTGGAAAATCATCGTAACAAGAAAATAAAGTTTCTATGATCTGATCATGGAGGAGAATATTTGAGTTACGACTTTGGTTTACATTTGAAACAATGTGGAATAGTTTCACAACTCACGCCACCTGGAACACCACAACGTAATGGTGTGTCCGAACATCGTAATCATACTTTACTAGATATGGTGCGATCTATGATGTCTCTTACTGATTTACCGCTATCGTTTTGGTGTTATGCTTTAGAGACAGTTGCATTCACGTTAAATAGGGCACCATCAAAATCCGTTGAGACTACACCTTATGAACTGTGGTTTGGCAAGAAACCAAAGTTGTCGTTTCTTAAAGTTTGGTCTGTGATGCTTATGTGAAAAATCTTCAACCTCTCGAACCCAAATCGGAGAAATGTGTCTTCATAGGATACCCAAAGGAAACTGTTGGGTACACCTTCTATCACATATCCGAAGGCAAGACATTCGTTGCTAAGAATGGATCCTTTCTAGAGAAGGAGTTTCTCTCGAAAGAAGTGAGTGGGAGGAAAGTAGAACTTGATGAGGTAACTGTACCTGCTCCCTTATTGGAAAGTAGTTCATCACAGAAACTGGTTCCTGTGACACCTACACCAAATAGTGAGCAAGCTAATGTTGATGATCATGAAAGTTCAGATCGAGTTACTACCGAACCTCGTAGGTCAACAAGAGCAAGATCCGCACCAGAGTGGTACGGTAATCCTGTTCTGGAGGCCATGACGAACCTACGAACTATGAGTAAGCAATGATGAGCCCAGATTCTGCAAAATGGCTTGAGGCCATGAAATCTGAGATTGGTTCCATGTATGAGAACAAAGTGTGGACTTTGGTTGACTTGCCCGATGATCGGCAAGCCATCAAGAAGAAATCGATCTTCAAGAAGAAGAAGACGGACGGTAACGTAACTGTCTACAAAGCTCGACTTGTTGCGAAAGGTTTCAACAAGTTCAAGGAGTTGACTATGATGAGACCTTCTCACCCCTAGCGATGCTTAAGTCCGTCCGAATAATATTAGCAATTGCCGCATTCTATGATTATGAAATTTGGCAAATGGATGTAAAGACTGCATTCCTGAATGGTTTTCTGGAAGAAGAGTTGTATATGACGCAACCTGAAGGTTTTATCGGTCCAAAGGGTAATAACAAAGTGTGCAAGCTCCAGCGATCCATTTATGGACTGGTGCAAGCCTCTCGGAATTGGAATAAACGTTTTGATAGTGTGATCAAAGCATATGGTTTTATATAGACTTTTGGAGAAGCCTGTATTTACAAGAAAGTGAGTGGGAGCTCTGTAGCATTTCTAATATTATATGTGGATGCCATATTGTTGATTGGAAATGATATAGAATTTCTGGATAGCATAAAAGGATACTTTAATAAGAGTTTTTCAATGAAAGACCTCGATGAAGCTGCTTATATATTGGGCATCAAGATTTATAGAGATAGATCAAGATGCTTAATTGGACTTTCACAAAGCACATACCTTGATAAAGTTTTGAAGAAGTTCAAAATGGATCAAGCTAAGAAAGGGTTCTTGCATGTGTTACAAGGTGTGAAGTCAAGTAAGACTCAATGCCCGACCACTGCAGAAGATAGAGAGAAAATGAGAAGTGTTCCCTATGCTTCAGCCATAGGCTCTGTCATGTATGCAATGCTATGTACCAGACCTGATGTGTGCCTTGCTATCAGTTTAGCAAGGAGGTACCAAAGTAATCCACGAGTGGATCACTGGACAGTGGTCAAGAACATCCTGAAATACCTGAAAAGGACTAAGGATATGTTTCTTGTTTATGGAGGTGACAAAGAGCTCGTCGTAAATGGTTACGTCGATGCAAGCTTTGACACTAATCCAGACGATTCTAAATCGCAAACCAGTTACGTGTTTATATTGAACGGTGGAGCTGTTAGTTGGAGCATTTCTACACAAAGCGTCATGGCGGGATCTACGTGTGAAGCGGAGTACATAGCTGCTTCGGAAGCAGCAAATGAAGGAGTCTGGATGAAGGAGTTCATATACGATCTAGGTGTCATACCTAGTGCACTGGGTCCAATGAAAATCTTTTGTGACAATACTGGTGCAATTGCCTTGGCAAAGGAGTCCAGATTTCACAAGTGAACCAAGCACATCAAGAGACACTTCAATTCCATCCGGGATCAAGTCCAAGTGGGAGACATAGAGATATGCAAGATACATACGGATCTGAATGTTGCAGACCCGCTGACTAAACCTCTTCCATGAGCAAAACATGATCAGCACCAAGACTCCATGGGTGTTAGAATCATTGCTGTGTAATCTAGATTATTGACTCTAGTGCAAGTGGGAGACTGAAGGAAATATGCCCTAGAGGCAATAATAAAGTTATTATTTATTTCCTTATTTCATGATAAATGTTTATTATTCATGCTAGAATTGTATTAACCGGAAACATAATACATGTGTGAATACATAGACAAACATAGTGTCACTAGTATGCCTCTACCTGACTAGCTCATTGATCAAAGATGGTTAAGTTTCCTAACCATAGACATGAGTTCTTATTTGATCAATGGTATCACATCATTAGGAGACTGATGTGATTGACTTGACCCATTTTGTTAGCTTAGCACTTGATCATTTAAGTTTACTGCTATTGCTTTCTTCATGACTTATACATGTTCCTATGACTATGAGATTATGCAACTCCCGAATACCGGAGGAACACTTTGTGTGCTACCAAATGTTACAACGTAACTGGGTGATTATAAAGGTTCTCTACAGGTGTCTCCAATAGTGTTTGTGGTTTTGGCATAGATCAAGAATATGATTTGTCACTCCGATTGTCGGAGAGGTATCTCTGGGCCCTCTCGGAAATGCACATCACTATAAGCCTTGCAAAGCAATGTGGCTAATGAGTTAGTTGTGGGATGTTGCAATACGGAACGAGTAAAGAGACTTGCCAGTAACAAGATTGAACTAGGTATTGAGATACCGACGATCGAATCTCAGGCAAGTAACATTCCGATGACAAAGGGAACAACGCATATTGTTATGCGGTTTGACCGATAAAGATCTTCGTAGAATATGTAGGAACCAATATGAGCATGCAGGTTCCGCTATTGGTTATTGACCGGAGACATGTCTCAGTCATGTCTACATAGTTCTCGAACTCGTATGGTCCGCACGCTTAAAGTTCTGTGACGATCGTATTATGAGTTTTTGTGTTTTGATGTACCGAAGGTAGTTCAGAGTCCCGAGTGTGATCAGGGACATGACGAGGAGTCTCGAAATGGTCGAGACATAAAGTTTGATATATTGGAAGGTTATATTCGGACACCGGAAGGGTTCCGGGGGTTAGAGGATAAATACCGGAGTACCGGGGATTACCGGAACCCCCCCGGGGGCTTAATGGGCCTACATGGCCCTCAGTGGAAATAGAGGGCAGCAAGGGGAGTGTGGGGAGTGCCCCCCAAGGCCCAACCCGAAGTGGTTTTGGGCAAGGGGGGTCAGCCCCTCTTTCCTTCTCCTCCTCTCCCTTTCCTTCCCCCTCTCCTACTCCTAATAGGAAAAGGAGGAGTCCGAGTAGGACTCCCTCCCTTAGCGCGCCCTCCTTGGACGACCGCCTCTCCCCCTTGCTCCTTTATATACGGGGGCAGGGGGCACCTCTAGACACACAAGTTGATCATTGATCTCTCCCAGCCGTGTGCGGTGCCCCCCTCCACCATAATCCACCTCGGTCATATCGTAGCGGTGCTTAGGCGAAGCCCTGCGATGGTAGCTTCATCAACAACGTCACCACGCCATCGTTCTGACGAAACTCTCTTTCGAGCTCTACTGGATCGTGAGTTCGTGGGATGTCACCGAGCTGAACGTGTGCTGAACGCGGAGGTGCCGTACGTTCGGTACTGAGGATCGGTCGATCATGAAGACATACGACTACATCAACCATGTTGTCATAACACTCCCGCTGAACAGTCTACGAGGGTACATGCATGTAACTCTCCCCTCTCGTTGCTATGTATCTCCATGATCTTGCGTGTGCGTAGTATTTTTTTTTGAAATTACTATGTTCCCCAACAGTCACCACCAGAGCCTTTGGCAGGCGAAGACTACTTTTGTCAGGATAGCTTGTATTAGTTGTCTCCCTTTGAATTTGGCCATTGTGGGATCCCTTCCCGCTCAATATTTGGGAAGAGGACCAGTGCCTCTATAAATAGGACTAGCCACCACCATAGGGAGGCATCTTGTTCTGGGGCATCTGATTCAGATCTAGATCGAATCCATATCACGTCAACCACTCAAGTTCACCAGGCACAAGAACAACCCTCCTCACGAGGTTGTTCTTCCCTTGTAACTGTTCATTCATAGCCCAAGAGGCAATCCACCACACCACACTGGAGTAGGGTATTACACCACATCGGTGCCCCGAACCAGTATAAATCTTGTGTCTCATGTTCTTTGGGTTCGTTGAGCTAGGCCGTGAGATCATAGAGTGTGCGAGCTAGGGAGGGGGACAGATCTTTGTGCGCACCCCAGTGTTCAAACCTCAAGGGTTTTGCCGGAACCCGAAATCCGACATTTGGCGCACCAGGTAGGGGTGCACCGAAGCAGTCCTCTTCGTCGATCCGCACTTCACCACTCCACCAAGTTCATGGCCAACGCTCGTCGTGCCCACGCTGAGCGCCGGGCCGCTCTCGCCACCCGAGTCGCTCAGACAGCTGCTGTCGGAGCACCTCCCCGTTGTTCTCCATCACCCACCGCCAACGCCGCCACCGGCCCGGCGGAAAAGGAGCAGCAAGCCTCTTCACTACACCCCTCTGTGCGGCGTGACAGTCGCACCGCCACCCCGTTGCTGACTCCGACCATCTCATCGTCTCACGCTCTTTGCGCCCCCCACGGACACACAGGCCACGCTGCTCATGGCATGCGAGCTCCTGCGCAACCGCCCCGTCGACGACCTCTACGAGGACTGGTTGGACCGCATTACCGAGGTCGTCAGCGCCGCAGAGGGCTCTCCTGCACCATCCCTCTTGCTGCTTCGCCTGCCCTCGACTACGGGCGATGTGGCTCACGGAGCACCTCTGCCCCCTCAGCACCAGGATGGTGCCCTCGCGCCGAGGCGCGCGGCTCATGGAGCGCCTCAGCCTCCCCCGCATCAAGACCGCGTCCTTGCTCGAAGATGCGTGGCCCAGCGGCGTGCTCTGCCACACCGTGTGCCCGCGCACGAAGAAAGAAGTTGCCAGGAGGTTCCTCGTCTGCAAGAAGATGCTCCACCGCTTCCAACACCACCATGTCAGGATCGCTTGCTGCGGCAGGGCCATGTTCCACTTGTCGTGGCAGCACAAGGACGCCAATGTCAAGCTCGGCCTCCACGACGGGCCCCGGTGGCCACGGCGGGCTGCCGCGCCTTCACTCATGAACTGCGTAGCATCGTCTGGCTGGGCAAGTTCAAGACGGATCTGCCTGCTTGCTACGACCGCACCCCCGACCCTACGGAGTTTCTGCAGCTCTACGAGCTAAGCATCGAAGCGGCCAACGGCGACGCAAAGGTCATGGCGAACTGGTTTCCCATGGCTCTCAAGGATGATGCCCGCTCATGGCTCCTGAACCTGCCCCCAGGCTCGATTTCCTCCTGGGATGAGATGCGCAGCCACTTCATCGCCAACTTCTAGGGCACTCGTGACCGCCCCCCGGTCGTGGGTGACCTGCGCCGCATCAAGCAACAACCGGGAGAAACCCTGCAGAAGTACATCCAGCGCTTCAACAACGCACGTATCAAGATCCCCAAGGTGACGGACGAAGCCATCATCTCAGTGTTTTCCGACGGCGTCCGCGACGTCAAGATGAAGGAGGAGCTCGCCATCCATGAGGAGCTATGCATGACCTTGGAGCTGTTCAACATAGCAACCAAGTGTGCAAGGGCTGAGGAGGGGCAACTCTCCCTCCTCGAGCTCCCTGCCGCGGATCCAGAGGAGAAGAAGGCCAAGGTTAAGGATGTGAAGCGCAAAGGAGTGGCCGTACTCGCAGTAGAACCGGACACCAAGCGCGGCCGAGATCTTCCCTAGTCGTCCAAGGGCGGCCATATGTTCTGCGCCTTCCACAACGTGCGCACGCTCAACACCAACGATTGTCAAGAGCTCAGGGCCATTCGAGACGGACGCTTCGGTCGACGCCCCGAGCGCAACGACCGAGGCTACGGCCGAGGAGGTGGACGAGGTGGAGGACGTTGGGACGACCGTGGGCCTCGTCAAGAGTGGCGCGACTAGCCTCGCGAGGATCGTTGGCAGGACCAGCCCGTGAGGGCGCCTGGAGGGACCAGCCTCGTGAGGATCGTCCTCAGGGCAACCTTGGTCTCCCTTCGCCGCCGCCAAGAAGGAATGACGACCATCAATAGGACGAAGGGGCTGGGGGCTTCCAGGATCCGCGCGCCATCGTCTGTATCTTGGGTGGCGCTCAGGCCCCAGCCTCCCATTGCATCTTCAAACAGCTCTCCTGCGAAGTGAATGCAGCCCTCCCCAAGCTCGAGGCTATGCGCCCGCTTAGGTGGTCCAAGTACGCCATCACCTTTAGCTCGGCGGACCAGCTCAAATGTGTGGCAACCGCTGGAGTCCTCCTGATGCTTGGTTCACCCGTCATCAGCAATGTCCAAGATACCAAGACCCTCATCGACGGCGGCGAAGGACTCAATGTCCCGTTCGTTGAGACGTTTGATAGCCTTCAAGTACCATACGATCAGCTCCTGCCCACCAAGCCTTTCTCAGGAGTGACAGACGGCTCCACCACCCCGATAGGGCAAGTTCGCCTCCATGTCACCTTCGGTCAATGCGACAACTACCACACCGAGCTCATCGACTTTGATGTCGCCCACATCCGCCTGCCGTACAATGCCATCCCCGGATACCCAGCACTGGCCAAATTCATGGCAGTCACCCACCATGGCTTCAACGTCCTCAAGATGCCGAGAAGCGGCGGAATCATCATGGTCCCTTGCGAAGAAAGAGACGCGGTGTGCTCCCTCGAGCGTGCCTTCCAAGCTGCATCGATCGAAGACCCTGACAGCGCGGGTGCGCAGTACCCTCCTGAGGCCAACCCCAATAAGAAGAAGCAGCTACTCGGCACTGGGCCTCAAGGGAGCGGCACTCCAACGGCGCCACTTCAGGATCCGTGCCAGCACCTGGGGCGCCACCCTCCCTCGCATAGGGAGGCGCGCCCGGCGCCCTCCTCGGGCAGGGCTTGTGGGCTCTCTTCTAGAGGGCCTCGAACCTGGCCAACATCACGAGGGAGGCGCTCGGGCACCACATGGAGGCGTGCTCCGCGACATGTTTCCCTCAGGAGGACACCGGGCGAGGAGCGCCCGGCGCTCAGGAGTTCATCACTAAGGCATCTCAGGAGCTTCAGGGAGCAAGAGCAATACGCAGCGACCGCCGCCCACTTGGCGTTGCTCCCCATCCAGCGAGGGTGGTGAGCTGCGCGTCTGCATCGACATCCCAGGGCTCAACAGGGCCGCATCTCAGGAGCGCTTCTGGCCTTCGCGTGCTGGCCGGTGTGAGGGCCCGCCTCATAGCTATGTTCGCATGCCGTTCGGCCTGCCGAGCGTGGCTGTTGCCTTCTAGCGCAATCTGCAGAGCATCCTGGCAGGTCAGGAGGCCAGGCACGACGTGGTCCTGGTGGAGATGGAGACGGTCCCCCGGAGGCCACCAGAGCCTCCCGAGGCTCAGGGTCTCGGCAGCTTGTGAGAAGCGACTTCTTCGCTACGTGTCTTCAGCTACCCCAACACTCCTTCGGCAACCAAACCAGGTGACATTTTCCAAGTTCATTCAGTTAGGAGCGCCCCTAGGCTGCATCATCCCCAGGCCGCGTGGGTCCGTCCCTGTGGCATGTATCCGCTTGCATCTTTAGTTCACTCTACCGGGAGTGCCCCTCGGGCTGCATTAACCCCAGGCCGCTCGGGTCCAACCCAGTGGCATGTATCATTCTCGCATTTACCTAAGCTAGTTGCTTTTCATGCGTAATCTATCCATGGATATCACTTGCCTGATCGTCACCCACCAAGGGAGCCGTGCGCCAATTGTCTTTCTTCAGGATCCTTCGCATAAGAAGGCTAGGCACGACGTTTGTGCTCGGGCCCGTCCCAGCAGCGTCGATAAATCCAACGGCTGAGCTCTGTCTGGCGGGTCGGCCCCGTTCACGTCACCTCCTGGGGTCGTTGGTGCCTGGCCTTCTCGTGCGATAGCCTCAAGAAATCCATTCGGCGCAGGTTGTCTAACCATCCTGCAGGAACGCCACAGCCATCAAGAACCAAGACCAGGCGCAACCCGCCTTGAGGTAGGGCCTCGTGAGTCCCGTGCTGGCTCACGAGTGCCCAGATACACCTCGTCTAGCCCTGCCGTGCAAGCCACGTGTCAGAGCGGGGTTGTACACGCCCCAGGGGCTCTCCGCAGTAGGGAGTCCCCTCCCACGTGCCAGTGGAAGCACCATGCTCCGCGCTGGCAGTCGACACTGCCGAGGAGCGGCTATGCCTGTGCAAGTACAGAAGCACTATGCTCCGCGCTAGTGATAAACAACTGAGGGCGGCCGTACTTACCTCAGGGAGCCTCCGGGCACAGTGTCTGGCCTCACGGCAACACCTCCCCTCGGGAGAGTCGCGCGTGGGGGCTGGGCACGGGGGCTGCGCTCGGGTCACACACAAGCATACGCCACCCTACCAGGTCCCTTGGACCTGGTCGTTGCACGCCCTCCCAAGCGGAGCTAAGGTACGAAGGTCGTTTGAACGTCAAGGGGGACTCCTGAGCATCGCGACTCAGGAGCCCAACTAACCATGTATCCCCTCACTCCTTGGTCCGTCCTGGTGATCCGGTCGGCCCAATGGCGGTTGAGGTATGCGCGGGGTCGGGCCCTGCCGGCCTAGAACACTAGACCTACTCCCAGGTCTCCTTTCTATAAGTTGTTTGCGCGTCAAGGGTGACTCCTGAGCATCGCGACTCAGAAGCCTAACTGATCACGTAGCCCTCACTCCTTGGTCCGTCCTAGTGATTCGGACAGCCCAACGACGACTAAGGTATGCGCGGGGTCGGGCCATGCTGACGTAGAACGTAAAGCAAATATAAAGGAAATCATAGAATTTCAAAGCAAATATTACAGGACATATTGTTCCCCTGAAATCAAACATGAGTTTAACGCCTCCACGAGGCACGTTGCATATTGTAGAAGCTAAAATAGGAAAGGAGCCGCCATCAGGTTGCCTCATCATCCCTGGACGTCGCCGTCGCCTGCAAGGGATGCTTATTCTCCAATGGTGTCGCCTTCACCTGCACAACCAGCCGGAGTTGCAGGATCGGTAGCACCGCTGGTCGGCGGCGCGGGAGTGAAGGCGCGGACCTCTTCAGAAGGGCCTCCACCTGACCCTTCACAGCTGCAGCGGCAACCTCGTAATGCTCGTCTTTCACAGGCTCTAGCAGCTCATCAAGGCGGGCGGCGGGACCACGAAGGTGGAGGTTGCTAAAGACGCACGTCAGCGTGGCTGAGGAGAGAATGCGGGCTTCTTCCTCCGCCATGGGGCCGATGCCACTCACAACATTCTCCAATGCACCAACCAGATAAGGAACCAGCTGGTTGGGGCCCTCGTCATCGGCAACCAGCGGCTCCTCCAAGCCCTTCTCGTAGAGCGACTTCAGCGCCGTCCGAGCCTTCTCTTTAAGGAGCTTGAAGGCCGCGCGGTCCTCAGTCAGGACCTTCGCCTTGGCGTCAAGCTCGGCCTTCTGCGCCTTCAGCTTCTGCTCCAACTCCTCCAGCCGGTTGTGCTCCATGGCCTGCGCCTTCGCCAACTGCTCCAGTTCGGCGTTGCGATCCTTGACGGCGTCCTCCCGGGCTTTCATCTTCTCCTCCTCCGCCTTGCGGCCTCGGTCTTCCTTTGTGTTCTCCCTCCACACGGTCTCTAGCTCGGCAGCCAGCGACCGGCAGCAGTCCTGGGCGGCCTCAGCGTCCTTCAGCACCACCTCGCAGGTGGCCACAGCGTGGGCGACGGCCTCCCTGTCCTTCTCGGAGTTAGCAGTAGCTTGGCTCAGTGCCACCCGGACGGATGCGTCGGAGTGGAGCCAGCCAGAGACCAGTTACAGGCGTCCGGCCACCAGGCGACGGTCGGTGCCCTGAAGGTCTTCTCGCAGCAAGGCCATCACAGAAAGAGCTCGCTCCAGGATGTCACGGGAGGCGGAGGAACCTAGGGTCAGCAGTATGGTAGAAGGAGGAGGAAGAGGCATCGTCATCACCATGGCCTGAGAGGCAAGAGGCTCCTGAGCCTCGGGTTCCCCAGTGCCCGAGCTGGACGCTGGCACCTCTAGAGCTGGCGGGGCCTCAGGGGCTGACTACTCCCGAGGATGCTCCACCCAACCTCACGAGGATGATCGGGCTGAAGAAACACGAGTGCCATCACCCCCTTTGCTCATGGAGGGGGGTGCGGCCGCAGGAGGCGAACGGGGCTCAAGCAATACCACCTCTCCCTCCCTTCTCCTCTTCGCCACAGGTGTCGCCCTAGTTGCACAACGAAGAAGAAGAGTCAGAAATGAGCAGCGGAAGGAAGAACAAGGCAGGACGAGAACACTTACTGGTCCACCATGGCATAGTCCCTGCGCTTCGTAAGCTTGAAGCCGGAGAGCTTCGCAGCCCGAGGCGTGGGCGTGCCAGCTCCAGGAGCAGAAGCAGGGGCAGCAGCTGGACCGGAAGCAGCTCCAGGAGGCAGTGAGGCAGGAGTGTCGTCCCGGGAGAGCAGCACCGACCTGCCCTTTGTCGGATCCATGGGCAGCTCCCCCTTCTCCGGGAGGATGTCGGCCTCGCCATCATTGTCAGGCAGGAGGCGGAGGATGTCAGGGTTGCGCAAGGGGGAGGTCTCCCCCATCCCCTCGGGGGATGCCTCTAAGTCGCGCTCTTTGTCCTCCTCCTCCCCATCCCTACGGGAATCACCAGAAGACATGTCCACCGTAACCGTCACCACCGGACTTCAGAGGGTGTCGGTGGCACCAGGCCGTGCTCGTCAAAGGTGGGCATGGCAGCCGCGAGCACCGCCCCGTCCTTACGAAGGAACAAAGGAGCGTTGGCACTCGACGGATACTCTTGGTCGTCCCCGACCAAGAGGTAGAGAGCCACGGCCTGCTCCCCTTCAGACAAAGCCTCCGGACTCATGTGAAGCTTGTCCTCTCCATCCCCAAGCGTCCACAAGGGGCGCGAGCGCGCCTGGACAGGAGCCACCCGCAGCGTCAGGAACTCCCTCAGAAGCATGGCCCCCGTCAGCTTCACCGCCTTCGCGTTGCCTGGCCTCAGGTCGACGGTCATCTTCTCCAGCACCGCCTTCACCCGGTCGTCGGTAAGCCTCGCACGAGACCACCCCTCATCAGACTGGGGCATCTCCGTCGGCAGCTTCAGCCGTGGATGGACCCACTTGGCATCCATCATAACCCACTTGCTCCAGAAGCCATCAGCCTTCTTGCCGGCCTTTGAGATTGCGTTCGCCTTGCCAGCTGTGATGAAGTTGGCGCACCCCATGGTGTGGCCGTCGTTGATTCGGAGGAAGAAGAAGTGGCACAACAATGCCATGAACGGCATCACCCCGACATACGCCTCACAGTAGAAGGCAAAGATTGACAAGAGAAGAACGGAGTTGGGACGGATGTGGAGAGCCTGTAACCTGTAGTGTTGGAGGACTGCGTAGAAGAAGTCGGAGAAGGGGGGAACGAGGCTAGCAACAATGCTGCTCATGAAGAAGGGGTAGAAGGAGCTCTTTGAAGCCTCGGGCACGGTGGAGCCAGTCCAAATCTCGGTCTTCCGCTTCTCGTTGTTCTCCCCCATCGTCAGCAGGCGCGTGGCGGCGAGGTTCTTCGCCGAGACATTGGGCACCTCCAGAGCCGGCTCGTACCAGGCAGGCGGCGAATCAGCCTTGGGATTTCGGGGCTCCATTGGACGGAAGCCCGGAAGGAGATCAAAGAAGATCTGGAGATTTCAGAAGTGAGGAGCGAGAGAGGAGATCTGGAGCAAGGCGGAGGAAAGCAATGAAGGCAAGCATTGCCTGCACCGGCCTTTTTGTCAGTCGGGCAGTTGCCGAGGCAGCGTGGGGAAGCGGAGACGCCCACGTCCAATCAGTCGACACGCGCCAATCGTGGCCGCAAGCTAATAGGGCCCGCGGTGCTCCGCACTTGCCCTTTGGCTTCGCCTCGAAGCCAAGCCTGAGCGCACCTTGGGCCCGGGGGCTACTATCAGCGTTCTGGGAACGGGGGTCCCCAGACTTGCCTGCCCGTGGCCCACAGCGTGGCTCCACCAGCGGCCCTGTACGACCCATCTTCACCAGCAAACATTCAAGACCCTCGCGAGGGGCCAAGCCTCGCGAGGCAGACGATGCAAGACCTCCTGAGGGGCAGCCTCACCAGGATGGCTCGCGAGTGGCGGAGAGATCAAGGCGAGGGGCACCTCGCGAGGTTTTTGTGATGCAAGCCATGATGACTGGAGCCAGGCCGACGCTAGGCAGGCGCCACCACACACAGTGTCCTCATTTCCTCTTTGGTGCTAAAGGGGCAAGTGTAGACAAGGAGTCCCGAGGCATCAGGCAAATGTTTCCATATTGGTGCAACAAGACCAAGACCAGCAGGACGACAGGATGGAGGTCACCGTGGAGCCCAAGACAACGTCACCACTAGAGCCTTTGGCAGGCGAAGACTATTTTTGTCAGGATAGCTTGTACTAGTTGTCTCCCTTCGAATTTGGCCATTGTGGGATCCCTTCCTGCTCAATATTTGGGAAGAGGACCAGGGCCTCTATAAATAGGACTAGCCACCACCATAGGGAGGCATCTGGTTCGGGGGCATCTGATTTGGATCTAGGTCGAATCCATATCACCCCAACGAGTCAAGTTCACCAGGCACAAGAACACCCCTCCTCGCGAGGCTGTTCTTCCCTTGTAACTGTTCATCCATAGCCCAAGAGGCAATCCACCACACCACACTGGAGTAGGGTATTACACCACATCGGTGGCCCGAACTAGTATAAATCTTGTGTCTCATGTTCTTTCAGTTCGTCGAGCTAGGCCGTGAGATCGTAGAGTGTGCGAGCTAGGGAGGGGGAGAGATCTTTGTGCGCACCCTAGTGTTCGAACCTCAAGGGTTTTGCCGGAACCCGAAATCCAACAAGTCCAATCATCTTAATTTTTCAATATGTTATTCAATATTTCTCCAGCATGAGCAATAGTTCATTCCCTGAAAACACAACCAGCACAACTATCTAGGAAGTCCCTAGAAGCATTGGTTAGTCCATTATAGAAGATATCAAGTATTTCATTTTTCTTAAGAGGATGATCAGGCAAAGCATTAAGTAACTGGAAAATCCTCCCCAAGCTTGTGTGAGACTCTTTTCTTTAGTTTGCACAAAGTTAAATATTTCCTGTAAGGCAGCTTGTTTCACATGAGCAGGAAAATATTTTTCAGAGAAGTAAAAAATCATATCCTGGGGACTACGCACACAACCAGGAGCAAGAGTGTTGTACCAAGCTTTAGCATCACCCTTTAATGAGAAAGAAAACAATTTGAGAATAAAGTAATAGCGAGTTTTCTCATCACGAGTAAAAGGGTGGCTATGTCATTCAACTTAGTAAGATTTGTGTCGGTGTCAAAACAGGCGGATCTCGGGTAGGGGGTCCCGAACTGTGCGTCTAGGCCGGATGGTAACAGGAGACAAGGGACACAAAGTTTTACCCAGGTTCGGGTCCTCTTGATGGAGGTAAAACCCTACATCCCGCTTGATTAATATTGATGATATGGGTGTTACAAGAGTAGATCTACCACGAGATCAAAGAGGCTAAACCCTAGAAGCTAGCCTATGGTATGATTGTATGTTGTGATTGTTGTCCTACGGACTAAAACCCTTCAGTTTATATAGACATCGGAGAGGGTTAAGGTTACACAAGGTCGGTTACAAAGGAGGAGATATCCATATACGTACTGCCTAGCTTGCCTTCCACGCCAAGTAGAGTCCCATCCGGACACGAGACGAAGTCTTCAATCTTGTATCTTCATAGTCTAATAGTCTAGCCAATGGAGATAGTCCGGCTGTCCGGAGACCCCCTAATCTAGGACTCCCTTAGTAGCCCCTGAACTAGGCTTCAATGACGAGGAATCCGGCGCGTAGTTGTCTTTGGCATTGCAAGGTGGGTTCCTTCTCCGAATACATCACAGAAGAATTTGAATACGAGGATAGTGTCCGACCCTGCAAAATAAGTTCCACATTTCACCGTAGAGAGAATAATGTTTTCGCAGATCTAATCCGCTAGCTTGTTTTGGCAACATGACGTTACGTCATGGCCCGGTGATTATTCGAACCATTTCTTTTAACCAGCCCCGCACATAACGCGAGGCAGTTTTTCGACACGTCTTGTCAAAGCAGAGATCGTGTCCCCTTATTACGGGATTCTCATCAATACGGGTGTGGGTAACCCAACCACGCCATTAATTACGGCGCTTGGGGGATAAGCGAGTTTTACCAGGCAAGTGGGGACGCTTAGTTTTGTCCGCCCATATAAAGGGATAAGGATTCACCTTTCTATCCACGCCTTCTTCCTCCTCTTCTCATCCGCTCCCGCACACTCGAGCTCTAGCGCCCAAGTCCTTACTTCCATCTCAACCTTCTCCAACCATGTACGGAGTTGGAGGCAAGTGGATGGTCTCCTCCTTCACGGAGGGAGACGTCAAGAAACTAAGGAGAGCCGGATACCTACCCGACGACATCGCGCACCGGCTCCTAGATGAGGGACAGCTCATCCCCACCCCTGAGCCCCATGAGAGGGTGGTATTCCTCACCCATTTCCTCCGCGGACTGGGATTCCCTCTCCATCCCTTCGTTAGGGGGCTCATTTTTTAATACGGCCTGGATTTCCACGATTTGGCGCCGAACTTCATCCTCAACATCTGGGCGTTTATCGTCGTGTGCGAGGCCTTCCTCCACATCAAGCCCCACTTCGGCTTATGGCTGAAGACCTTTAATGTCAAGCCGAAGGTAGTGAGCGGCCGCCAGGCGGAGTGCGGAGGCGCCATGGTGGGCAAGATGCCCAACATCACATGGCTCGAGGGCACCTTCATGGATACCATAAAGGGGTGGCAATCGGGGTGGTTCTATATCATCGAGCCGCGCGACCCCGCATGGCTAGCGGCCCCCGAGTTCCGATCTGGCATCCCCATGCAGCTCACCTCCTGGAAAGAGAAGGGCCTGTCCTGGGGTAATTCAAAAGAGCTGACCGGACTCCAGACTTGTATTCAAAACATGGTGGGCAAGAAGCTCAAGCTCGTCAACATAGTCCAGGTTATGCTCGTCCGCCGGATACTCCCGTGCCAACAACGGGACTTCACCTTGTAGGATTCAACCCAGCGCAACACCGAACTCTGAACAGGCTCTTCGACATGACTCATGAAGATGCCTGGAGGGTGCTGTTCAAGGGTGCCGCGGTCCCTCCCCCCATTACTGAGGATCGTGGATTCAGCGCGAAGTGCCAAGCCAGTGCGGTAAGCTGTTTTACCTTTTACAGGATACTTGTTTTCTATATAGATTGACTCTATGCGGGATCTAAACTCGCGTGCCATTAACAGGACTGGCAGAAGATGGTTGGACAAATCGACTGTCCGGCACCCTTGCCCGAAGGCCCTGCGGACGCCCTTCTGGCGAAGATGTTGACTCCGGCCCCTTATAAGGTGCCGGAGAAGACCAAGAAGGCCAAGGGAGCTCGAAAGAGTTACCGATGCCAGACGTCGTCGGACTCACCGTCCGATGACTCTGCGGCGCACTCTTCCCCCGAAGATGAGGAAGAGGAAGAAGAGGCTCCCCCACCGACTGGGGGAGACAAGAAAAGGAAGGCCGCCCCAACTGGGGAGGCCGGAGGGTCCAAGAAGGGAAGGACTCTCCTTCCGGACAGCTCCACCATCGCCGACGAAAGTGAAGACGAGTGGTTGCCCAGGGCCAAGCCCCAGGGGAGATCGTAAGTATTCGGATACCAAGGTAACCCATAGGATTCCTTTGTCGCATTGCTTTCCCTAACGCCGAACTCAATTGTGCAGGCCGCCCCGAGCCAATATTGAGGTATCCTCGGATGGCTCCCTGGGCTCGTCGGACATGGATAGTGACCTAGTCCCGACCGCCACCTCTCCTCATTCAGCTGACAACGCCGAGGTGCTGTCTCAAGAGGCACCGGATCGAGGGAGGACAGTCCTGGAGGCGCCTCAAGGCGACCTTCCGGACTCCGGGAGCCGAGGGGACGGGGTCCCCGAGAGTTCCGAGTTCGGCCCTCAGCCGAACACCGTGCCAGACCCTCCAATGGTTCCAAGCTTGGGCAGGCGGTCCCCTTCTAAGGGTTGTGAGACACCTGTGCCGGTGACCTCTGTCCATCCAAAGGCGCTGGACACTATGTTGGAAGCACTTCGCAGCGCTTCCATCGAGGAGGAGCACCACACTATCATGAGTGCAGTGATCCAGAAGGTTCAGTCCGCCAAAAGCGGATTGACTGAAGCCTGTACTGGCCTTCTAACAGGCTTCGAGGTAAGTGTTTAAAATGTAGTAGAAATATTACCGCATAGACAGTAGCCACTGATGCTTTGTTCGGTGTTCACAAAGAAAAGCCGAACATAGGATCAAATAATATCGCAGGAGTCTAATATAAGTATGTCAATATGCATATGCAGGCTTCGCTGCTGGCATCCGCCGCACTAACTGCGGAGGTCGCCGTACTGAAGGAGGCCCTCGAGTGGACCCAGAAAGAGCTCGGCCTTGCTAAGAGGCAGCTCAAGGAGAACAAGGGTAAGTAATACCCCGTTTGTAGATGAGAAAAAGGACGCGATTGCTAAATGACAGGATCATTGTATGTTTGCCAGGGGCTACGACCGAGGTGGCGCCCCTGAAGCAAGCGCTGTCCCAGGCTGAAGAAAAGGCAGCCCAGGAGCACACCGAGTGAGAGAGGCACGAGCCTCGAGTGGGGAGGTGCAGCAAGAGCTCCAGGCTCTCGTGACGAAGCACGAGGCGTTGGAGCTTGACTTGAAGACGCGAGAGTCTGAGCTTGCTGCGGCCCGTGAGAGCGCGAAGAGTGCCAAGGCCGAGGCCTAGAAGGCCCTTCATGATATCGACGCGATAAAGAAGATAGTGGCGGGTAAGGCTTTCTATATGCAAAGCAAGCATGTAAAAGTAAATTATCGATTACTTTACCCGGATCCGGAGCTCTTCAGGAGCATTCGCAGATTTGCCCTGCAGTGTGTCCGATGCGGCACAATTTTACCAGGCCGAGGATGGTAGCTTGACAGAGAAGTTGTTCTGGTCTCAGTATGCTGAGGCCGAACATCCGGTGCCGATGAGCGACCAGCTGAAGCAGATGGCCGAGCTACATAAGGCGGCCGATCAGGCCATGAAGGGCTTCATAGTCCGGTTGTGGCCTGGCGATGCCCTTCCGAACTGCTTCTTTGGCCTGGTGAGGCGGCTTGTGGATGCCTGCCCACGGCTGGAGGTCGTCAAGCGATCCGTCTGCATTGAAGGTGCACGCCGGGCCTTCGCCCATGTAAAAACGCAATGGGTCAAGCTAGACGCCGTGAAGCTGATCAAGGAGGGGCCGCCGGAGGGCAAGGAGCACCGCCACCCCGAGATGTACTACGAGGGTGTTCTGTCGGGCGCCCGTCTTATCGCGGATGAGTGTTCGCAAAACGTAATATTGAATGAGACTTGCTCGTTTTGTCCCGTATGTATGAAAACTTGTATCGTATTTGCTATGCAACGCTTGTGTGAATTTAAAATATTACCTTCTGTTTGGCTATTTATCCAATCTGAGAGATGGCTAGTCCTCGGCTTCTGCCCCCATGCCACGAGTGCCGGGGTGTTCGGGATAAACCTGAGCACTCTTGTTCCCATGTTTGGGTCCTTCGAGGGAGGTGCTCAGCACAACGAACAAGGCAACCGGACTAATAATGCTTTATCACTCTCACTTAGCCATAGAATTCTATAATTTTAAATTTCGGCGAAGCCCCTGGTATTCGAAAGGCCGAATTCAGGGTGCGATACACGCCTGTAAGACGGACGGAGCCGGTCCCTCGCCCTAAGCGGCATAAGTCTTTAGGGACTCGAAAAACCTCGCCGAACAGCGACCAGTCTCTCGCCTTATCATGACAGTCAGTTTTAGCTTTCTCTACTGAGGTGCTCGGCCCGGCAGAACCGGGGCACAATCGCAGTAGTTCTCCTAGCGCTACCTTAGCCGATAGAGCGGAACGTAAGGTACCAAAACATAGGAGCCGGGCAAACCCAACATTTGACCAAAGACATGATTCGGAGCTGATGCATATAATGCCATAAGTTCGGGGTGCCGCACTTGTGAAAGTGTTCGGACTTTTCACACCATATTGTGGGTACGTCAGCCCCTGGTGCATTGGCCGTACCAGAGTGTACGGTTGCTAGGCATCATTAATGAACACATAGATATGTATATATATATAAAAATGCGATAATAGTCGTAATGTCATGTATTGTATAATAAAAAAATTGCATTAAAGTAGAGTGATACAGATTGTGTAATAAGCAAAAGAGTAGGACTATGTCCCTTCCAAGGGCGGGCTGAGGAATTATATGAAATCTGTAATCCACCAGGGAATTCCGTAGTTGTCGGCCTCCTTCGTTGTTGTATCATGTGTTCGGCAATAGAGCTGCCAGTGTTTCTAGAGATTGAAGTCCTGAAAGAAAAAGAAAAATAACCAAACGGGAAGCCCCTGGTGCGGTTTAGGCCGCGTTTTGGGGCGTGCCGTAGTTGTGCCCCCCCTCCCCACCTGTGCCCATGGTATTTTTAATGCGTAATTATGTACGCGCGGCACGAACAACGCCCTTGGGATGGGATTGGGGTGGCCGCCGTATTGCTACGCGAGCTCAGATCACGCCAGGCGGTCTGTTTGACGATTGCCCCGAGCGCCCTTGAAGGTGTCCGGGCTTTGAAACGTTGAACTGGTAGATTGCCTTGAGAGGCTACTTTGTGCTTCTGCTGCAAGGGCCACGGTGTGCTCCTCTGTTCGGAGAGAGCGCTCTGTGTTTCCATTGACTATAATAACTCCACGAGGTCCTGGCATCTTGAGCTTGAGGTATGCATAATGTGGTACCGCATTGAATCTAGCAAACGCGGTTCGTCTGAGCAGCGCGTGATAACCACTACGGAACGGGATTATATCGAAGATTAACTCTTCGCTTCGGAAGTTATCCAGTGTAATTGAGCCTGTGCAGTGGGCCTCTACAATGACGCCCTTAAAGGTTGTCTTTGTGGGTTTGATCCTTGAGGGGTCTATACCCATTTTGCACACCGTATCCTGATAAAGCAGGTTCGGGCTGCTACCGCCGTCCATAAGGACTCGAGTGAGGTGAAATCCGTCGATGATTGGGTCTAGGACCAGTGCGGCGAATCCGCCGTGACAGATACTAGTGGGGTTGTCCCTGCGATCGAAGGTTATCGGACATGAGGACCACGGGTTGAACTTTGGGGCGACTGGCTCCAACGCATATACGTCCCTGAGCGCACGCTTCCGCTCCCTCTTGGGGATGTGGGTTGCATATATCATGTTCACCATCCGCACTTGCGGGGGAAACCTCTTCTGTCCTCTAGTGTGCGGCTGCCGGGGTTCTTCCTCGTCATCGCTATGCGGCCCCTTGTCCTTGTTTTTGGCAATTAACTTGCCGGCCTGCTTGAACACCCAACAATCCCTGTTGGTGTGATTGGCTGGCTTGTCTGGGGTGCCGTGTATTTGACATGAGCGATCGAGTATACAGTCCAAGCTGGACGGACCCGGCATACTTTGTTTGAATGGCTTTTTCCACTGACCAGGTTTAGAGCCTTTGAATCTGGCATTGACTGTCGTATCCTTAGTACTTTTGCCTTTAATGCGGCGCTTATGCTTGTTGCGACGTGACCTGCTATTGTCGTCCTTGGTATCTGAGGTACCATGGTTCTTTGATATGTTATTACTGCGAGCCAACCAGCTGTCTTCTCCCGCACAAAAGCGGGTCATGAGCATCGTGAGGGCTGCTATATATTTCGGCTTTTCCTGACCAAGGTGCCGGGCTAGCCACTCGTCTCGGATGTTGTGCTTGAAAGCCGCTAAGGCCTCCGCACCCGGACAGTCGACGATTTGATTTTTCTTTGTAAGGAACCGAGTTCAGAATTGCCTGGCCGACTCTTTTGGCTGCTGAATTATGTGGCTCAAGTCATCGGCGTCTGGTGGTCGCACATAAGTGCCCTGAAAGTTGTCGAGGAATGCGGCTTCCAGATCTTCCCAACAGCTAATGGAGTCCGCTGGCAAGCTATTAAGCCAATGCCACGCTGGTCCTTTGAGTTTTAGTGGGAGGTATTTGATGGCATGTAAGTCATCACCGCGGGCCATGTGGATGTGGAGGAGGAAGTCCTCAATCCATACTGCGGGATCTGTTGTGCAGTCATATGATTCAATGTTTACAGGTATCAAACATTCTGGGAATTGCTGTTCCATTACTTCGTCTGTGAAGCATAAGGGGTGTGCGGCGCCTCTGTATTGGGCTACATCGCGACGCAGCTCGAATGGGTCCTGCCCGTTGTGTTCAGCCCGGCCAGATTTGCTTTTACTATATCCGGCGTGACGTTTATCGCCTCGTAGAGTGGTGCGCCCTCGTGATCCGTAGATCGATCTTGAATGCTTTGCTTTGTCCTCCAATATGTCTCGCAGGTCCGGCGTATCTCCCCATGCCTTTTTATTTGAATGGCGTTGGGGTGGAGGCTGAGCTTTTGGCTGGAATGCCTCTCTATCGCGGCCATGGGGTGGCCGATCAGCCGTTTCGTATGCTTCTTCCTCCAGTCGGGGAAGCAACCTACGCCTTGGATAACTCTTGGAGGGACGCTCGAGTTTATATTGCTCGGCCGCGAGGACTTCGGTCCATTTGTCAGCTAGCAGATCTTGGTCAGCTTGAAGCTGCTGCTGCTTTTTCTTCAGGCTATTTGCCGTGGCCATAAGCCTGCGCTTGAAGCGCTCTTGTTCGACGGGATCCTCTGGTACGACGAATTCATCGTCGTCGAGGCTTGCCTCATCTTCGGAGGGGGGCATGTAATTGTCATCCTCCTCCTCTCCGCCAGGCGCTCTCTAAGGAGAGCTGGCTCCTTCATCCTCCTGCTCTTGCTGGAGGGGATTGTTGTTGTCTTCGGCGCTATCCGGAGTGTTATTATCTCCTGTGCCGGTATCACCACTTTTGCTTTGGCGGGACTTAGAGCGGCGCCGCTGACGTCGACGCTTGGGTTGCTTCTTGGAGGGGTCATCCTCTGTTATCTCGTCGCCGTTGCCTTCATTGGGTGTATCCACCATGTATATGGCATACGACGAGGTGGCTGTCCAGTGCCCTGTAGGTGCTGGTTCATATTCGTCTCCTACATCGTCATCCATACCGTCGATGTCTTCGGAGTCGAAGTCGAGCATGTCGGTTAAGTCATCGACAATGGCTACAAAGTGGGTGGTGGGTGGGCGTCGAATTTCTTCGTCGTCCGCATCCCAATCCTGTTGGCCATGATCCGGCCAGGGCTCTCCTGACAAAGAGAGAGACCTTAGTGAATTCAGAATGTCACTGAAGGGTGAGTGCTGAAATATATCCGCGACGGTGAATTCCATGATCGGCGCCCACTCGGAATCGATTGGCAGGGGCGCAGATGGTTCGGGGTCCGGAAGAGAGTCCAGCACCTTGGAGTCACGGGCTGCATGGAGATTTATGCTGGTGTTCGGCTCGATCGCCATTGAGACTGCAACCCCTGAGGTGGTGTCTAGCCACCTGTCCTCGATTGGCGTAGTTGGCTCCGAGCTAAAGGTCGGAGCTGATGCGGGCGCGGCCTCTGGAGTACCGTCCGGTGGCAGAGCTAGGTCATACCCATCGCGACCGTGCGGCGTGCCCGGTTGTGGCTCAAATCCGTCGAAGATCAAGTCCCCATGGATATTGGCCATGTAATTCAAACTTCCAAATCTGACCTGATGGCTAGGGGCGTAGCTTTCGATCTGCTCCAGATGGCCAAGCGAATTAGCCCGCAGTGCAAAGCCGCCGAATACGAAGATCTGTCCGGGGAGAAAAGTCTCATCCTGGACCGCATCGCTATCAATGATAGTAGGAGCCATCAATCCTAACGGCGACGACACAGAGGAACTCTCAATGAAAGCACCAATGTCGGTGTCAAAACTGGCGGATCTCGGGTAGGGGGTCCCAAACTGTGCGTCTAGGTCGAATGGTAACAGGAGACAAGGGACATGAAGTTTTACCCAGGTTCGGGCCCTCTTGATGGAGGTAAAACCCTACATCCTGCATGATTAATATTGATGATATGGGTGTTACAAGAGTAGATCTACCACGAGATCAAACAGGCTAAACCCTAGAAGCTACCTATGGTATGATTGTATGTTGTGATTATTGTCCTACGGACTAAAACCCTTCGGTTTATATAGACACCGGAGAGGGTTAGGGTTACACAAGGTCGGTTACAAAGGAGGAGATATCCATATACGTATTGCCTAGCTTGCCTTCCACGCCAAGTAGAGTCCCATACGGACATGAGACCAAGTCTTCAATCTTGTATCTTCATAGTCTAACAGTCTGGCCAATGGAGATAGTCCGGCTGTCCGGAGACCCCCTAATCCAGGACTCCCTCAATGTGCCACAACAGTTTCAGTTTCATAACGATGGAAAGGATCAGATTCAACCAGAGTAATTAGCTTTGGGTCGATAGAGAATTCATAATACTTCTCACCAATAAAGATAGGTGAAGTAGCAAACTTAGGATCACATTTAACATTCAGAGATTTTTCTTTATACTTGTGTAATAATTTCTCTAGACCATCTCTATCATTGCAAGCAAGAATATCTCTAGTTGCTTCTTCACTCATAACATAACCTTCTGGTACCTTAGGCAATTCATATCTAGGAAGGCTAGTTCTAGCAGGTGTCTCAGGAGATTCAGTTTCAAGCTCATCATCAGATTCAACAACATCATGTTGTATAACTCTAGCAATTTGTTTATCATGAAATTCACCAAGTGGCACATCATCATTATCAAGCAAGGTACTAGCATCATCATAAGCATCATTCATAGTAGAAGTAGCATCATCAATAACTTGCGACATATTAGAATTAATAGCATGTGGCGGTGTCGCAAGTTTATTCATAACAGAAGGTGAATCTAAAGCAGAACCGGATGACAATTCCTTACGTCCCCTCGTCTTGAGGGAAAAATCTTATTCTTAGAATACTTCAGATTTTTTAGTGATAGTATGATAATAATCCCAAGTGACTCAACAAATACAGCTATGCTCCCGAGCAACGGTGCCAGAAAAAGGTCTTGATAACCCACAAGTATAGGGGATCACAACAGTTTTCGAGGGTAGTGTATTCAACCCAAATTTACAGATTCGACGCAAGGGGAGCCAAAGATATTTGAAGGTATTAGCAGCTGAGTTGTCAATTCAACCACACCTGGAGATTAATTATCTGCAACAAAGTGATCAGTAGCAAAGTAGTATGATAGTTTGGCTAATAGTAGCAGCAACAACGGTAACGGTAACAGTGATAGCAATAATTTTGTACTAAGTGTAACAGTGATGGTAGCAGTAGTAACTTAGCAAGAACAATATAGGATAAATTCGTAGGCATTGGATCGGTGACTTGTTGGATGATATTCATCATGAGACAGTTATAACCTAGGGCGATATGGCACTAGCTCCAGTTCGTCAATATAATGTAGGCATGTATTCCGTAAATAGTCATAAGTGCTAATGGAAAGACCTTGCATGGCATCTTTTGTCCTACCCTCCAATGGCAACGGGGTCCATATTGGAAACTAAGGGATATTAAGGCCTCCTTTTAATAGAGAACTGGAACAAAGCATTAACACATAGTGAATACATGAACTCCTCAAACTACGGTCATCACCGGGAGTGGGCCCGGTTGTTGTCAATCCGGGGTTGCCTGATCATAACACGTAGTAGGTGACTATAACTTGCAAGACCGGATCTAGAACATGGATATAATGATGATAACATAAACGGTTCAGATATGAAATCATGGCACCCATGCCCAAAGTAACAAGCATTAAGCATAGTAAAGTCATAGCAACATCAATCTAAGAACACAATGGATACTAGGGATCAAGCCAAAACTAACTCGATTACATGATGAATCTCATCCAACTCCTCACCGACCAGCGAGCCTACGAAGGAATTACTCACTCCTGGCGGGGAGCATCATGGAATCGGCAATGGAGAAGGGTTGGTGATGATGAAGAACAAAGATCACCCTCTCCGGAGCCCCAAATGGACTCTAGATCTGCCCTCCCGAGGAAGAACAAGGCTTGGCGGCGGCTCTGTCTCGTGGATCGTGATAATTCTTTCTCCCTGATTTTTTTCTGGAATAATGTAAATTCATAGTACCAGGGGGGTCGTCAGCGGGGCCACCAGGTGGGTACAACCCACCTGGGCGCGCCAGGAGAGGGGGCGCGCCCTGGTGGATTGTGCCCACCCAGGGGCCCCTCTCTGGTGGGTCTTGGCACAAGAAATTCTTATTATTGGTATAAGAAATCCTCACAAAGTTTCGTTCCATTTCGAGAACTTTTATTTCTGCACAAAAACAACACCATGGTAGTTCTGCTGAAAACAGCGTCAGTCTGGGGTTAGTTTCATTCAGATCATGCAAATTAGAGTCCAAAACAAGAGGAAAAGCATGAGAAAAAGTAGATACGTTGGAGAAGTATCAGCTACCTTGTTGCACTTTTGTTACTACTATTGTTACTTGTTTGTTACAAATTATCTTGCTATCAAACTACTCTGCTACTTACAATTTCAGCACTTGCAGACGCTACCTTACTGAAAACTACTTGTCATTTCCTTCTGGTCCTCGTTGGGTTCAACACTCTTACTTATCAAAAAGAGCTACAATTGATCCCCTATACTTGTGGGTCATCAAGGCTATTTTCTGGTGCCATTGCCAGGGAGTGAAGCGCCTTTGGTAAGTGGAATTTGTTAAGGAAACATTTATATAGTGTGCTGAAATTTATTGTCACTTGTTACTATGGAAAACAATCCTTTGAGCGGTTTGTTCGGGGTATCTTCACCTCATCCGGAATGACAATTAATTACCTCTCAACCTAATGCACCTACTAAAAATAATGAATATTAAATTCCTTCGGGTATGATAGAACAACTGCTAGCTAATCCTTATGCAGGAGATGGAACTGAACATCCTGATATGCACTTGATATATGTAGAACAAATTTGCGGATTGCTCAAGCTTTTAGGTTTACCCGGAGATGATGTTATGAGAAAGGTTTTCCCTTTATCTTTGAAGGGAAAAGAATTGGCATGGTATAGGCTATGCGATGATATTGGATCTTGGAATTGGAATCGTTTGAAATTGGAGTTCCACCAAAAAATTTATCCTATGCATCTAGTTCATCATGATCGGAATTATATATATAATTTTTGGCCTCGTGAAGGATAAAGTATCGCTCTAGCTTGGGGGAGGCTTAATTCAATGTTATATTCATGCCCCAATCATGAGCTCTCAAGATAAATTATTATCCAGAATTTTTATGCTCGGCTTTCTCGTAATGATCAAACCATGCTTGATACTTCTTGTGCTGGTTCTTTTATGAAGAAGACTAATGAATTTCGGTGGGATCTTTTGGAAAGAATTAAACGCAACTCTGAAGATTGGGAATTTGACGAAGGTAAATAGTCAGGTATTAAACTTAAGTATGATTGTGTTAAATCTTTTATGGATACCGATGCTTTTCAAAAGCTTAGCACTAAATATGGACTTGACTCAGAGATAGTAGCCTCCTTTTGTGAATCATTTGCTACTAATGTTGATCTCCCTAAGGAGAAGTGGTTTAAATATCACCCACCTATTAAAGAAGAAATTAAAGAACTGGTACCAATTAAAGAAGAAAGTTTACTTTATAATGTTGAGCCAGTTGTACCTTCTGCTTATATTGAGAAACCACCTTTCCCTGTTAGGATAAAGGAACATGCTAAAGTTCCAACTGTGGTTAACAAAATCTATATTTGAACACCTAAACCTGATGAACAAATTAAAGTAGAACCTAGTATTGCTATGGTTAAAGATCTCTTAGAAGAAGATATGGATGGGCATATTATTTACTTATGTGAAGAAGCTGCTAGAATTGCCAAACCGGATAAAAAGGATAAACATAGACCTATTGTTGGCATGCATGTCATCTCAGTTAAGATAGGAGATCACTGTTATCATGGTTTATGTGACATAGGTGCTAGTGTGAGTGCTATTTCTTATACCTTATATCAAGAAATTATGAATGGCATAGCACCCGCCGAGATAGAAGAAATAGATGTTATTATTAAACTTGCTAATCGAGACACTATATCACCAATTGGAATTGTTAGAGATGTTGAAGTCTTGTGTGGGAAAATAAAATACCATACTGATTTTCTTGTTCTTGGTTCCCCACAAGATGACTTTTGTCACATTATCTTTGTTAGACCTTTCTTGAACACTGTTAATGCTAGAATTGTAACATCCCAAATTTTCAGTTTGGAATGTTATACATTAGATCATCATTGCATATCATATTTTATTGCATTTTGGCTTGATCCTGAAAATCCTACGCAACTCAAGGACCCATGGAGAGAGTTGGGAATTTCGTTATTTTCATATTTGAGTTTTTCTCGAATTTAGAAAAGAGGATCCTTTCATTTTAATTATTTTCTATTCGAATATTTCTTTTATAAAAATAAAAGAGAGAGGATAAGATGACTTCCTCAAAATAAAGAAACATTGGAGATTTAATGTTAAAATCAAATAAGAGTTTATTTGGATTTTTATCGCTATTTCGTTTGAATTAGGAAAAATATGTGTTTTCCAAAATTGCATTAGAGTCCAAATAAGTGTTCACCTTGTCCGGTAGATTTTTAGAGGACGGGGAAAATCTATTTCAGGATTTTTGGAGTCCGTTTAGTATTTCTTTCAGTCGTTTTTCTGCGCGGAATATTTTTTTAAAAGAAGAGGAAACCGACTTTGGGCCGTACCCGCCCTGGACACCGCCCGAGGGGGGGGGGGGCTATAAGCCGCTGAGGCCGCAGCCCCGCAGCCCACCAGCCCGCCCACCGAAACCCTAGACGCGCCACCCCACCACCGCCGCCCGCTGCCGCACCGCCGACCCACCGGAGCCGCGCCGCCGCCTCGCCACCTCACCGCCGGAGATCGCCGCCGCCGCCGCTTTCCTTTGACCGGTTTGGTTTTTGGTAAAAACCTAGATGCGTTTTTTTATCAAATCGGTTTTTTCTGGTTTAGTTATATAGCGGACGTTCGTCCGTACGTTTGTTTTAACGAACGGTTTTTGCCCATTTGCCGCAGATAGCGAATGTTCGTTCGTTAGTCCGTTCATTTGTTTTTCTTTTTCTTAGATTTTTTCACAATTATTTTCGATCGCGATTTCTGATCCAATTTTCGTTTTAGTTTAACTTTTCGCTCGTTTATCGGAATTAGGCGATTCAAGCGCCTAGATTTCGTCTCGAAGCCCTCTTTCTGTTTAATCAACTTAAAAAAGTTTTTGCTACTGTAAAATTTGACTTTAGTCCAGATTAGTAAACGAAGCTTGTTTCTTTCGCAGTTTGTGTTTCGTTGCTTCGTTTAATTTGATTCTTTTTGCAAAGCGGAGTTCTTAAGTTGAACTTTCTGGTTAGATCTTCTTATTTGAGTTTTACCCGTGCATCTTGCTTCATTGCTTATTGTATGCTGGTTTGTTTGCGATAGAGTACCCGTAGTGCGAAGCGTGCTACTACGAGTCTCTAGGTTTCACGGATCATCAGCAAGGCAAGTAACACTTTGATCATACCTCTTTACTACCCAGTTTTATTGCATTAGATCAATCCTCAAACAATTGCATGGTTAGGATCTGAATAAATTGTGGGTTGGGAAGTAGATGAGGTAGTACCTATTCACCTGTTTATTATCAAACCTATGGGAGTTACTTCTACGTTACTTATATTGCTATGCTATGCTCGTAGACGTGGTTTGGATTTGAGTGTATCCATGACATATGCGAGTTGTTAATTAATGGTTAACTTAAGGTGCCAACTATAATACACATTTGGGTGGATTGAGGCACCTGCAGAACCCAGTGTTGCCTGTTTTTTTGGAAATCTTGGGGTACCATGTGACTCTCCTATGGACTGCCACCCAGGCTTAAAGGGATCATACGATTTTTCATGATGGAAACTTCCATGTGCAGCCACATGCCATTATGGGCTCTGGCATAGTTGAGTAAGTTGTGGGAAACCTTTCCATGATGGCCTAGCAGATGTAGGGGATTATAGGTGTACAGGCCTATCTATCGGTTAAGGGGACCTCTTCGGAAAGACTGTGTCTCGGTCATCCGTTTCTCAAACATTATGTAGTGCGAGAAATCCAACGGAGGAGATCGAGTCTTGTGGGGAAAAGTGCACAAACCTCTGCAGAGTGTACAAACTAATCATGGTTAGCCGTGTCCCCGGTTATGGACATCTTGAGTATCTAGTTCTTGGATTATCATGGGGATCTCATCACTCTTAATATAATTTACTTGAGTTTAATGATGATGCTTAATTGGGATTGAGTTGGGTGAACCTTCTCAATGTTTCACAACCACCATGATAGTTAAATAAAATTTAATCCTTTGTTGTAGGGAAAAATTGGCTTTCCGCAAAACATATTAACCATACAGCCTCCACAAGCCATATATGCATATAGTGATAGCTTTATTCTGTGCATTACTCTTTTGTGTTGCCTTGCCAGCATATTCCATGTGCTGACCCGTTTCGGGCTGCAACGTATCATGTTGCAGACCTTTCAGGCGACGAGTAAGGAGCCTTAGGTTGTGGTCTTTCACTCGGTGATGCCGTTGGAGTTGATGGACTCACTTTATCTTCCAAGCCTTCCGCTGTTATCGTATTAGATGGCCTTAAGCCATATTTATTATAATAAGTTCTCTTTTGAGACATTCGATGTAATAAGTGTGTGATTGCTACCCTATTATAAATCCTTCAAGTACTGTCCATGTCGGCATTACCGATCCAAGGATGACACTGATGCACAGAGATCAGACTATTTGAGGTCTGGTTGCTACAAGATGGTATCAGAGCACACGCTGATTGTAGGACACGACCACTAAGCTAAAGCCCTAGATCATTACTCTCTTCTCATTTCTGACTCCTCTCCATTTTCTACTCTTTAGGATGGCGGACGCAAGGAACAAGTTTGCACAACCGGATGAAGAAACACCCTATGGACGACATTTGAAGGAAGTCACTAGATACCTGAATATCGAAATACCAAGCTTCACCGGGACTTACAGCGCCACTTTACTAGAAGAGGAGCACCGGATGATTCAAGTTCAAGTTCCAGGAAGGACATTTACGCCAGTCACTGAGCCCATAGAGTTTTCTTTTGATGCACCAACCTAGAGTCTAGGAAAGAGTATGGCAGCCCACATCACCATGGGACGCATTGGAGAAGTTACCACAATGATCTCAAGGATACTATCTACCAGATTTGTGGGCGCCAAGATGAGCAATGTGAGATGATCAGCACCAGGAAGGATAGATCAATTTCCGCTTTCATCCAGGAGTTAAACCAGCACATACGTCGCCAGGAGAACCAGATGTGCGCAAGCATGATAGATCTGAAGAAGGCGATGACCAGGATCACGGAGCTGGAGGAAGAACTCAAGTCTACATGCGATGGATACGAGGAGGAAATGATGATACTAGTGGAGATGAATGATGATCTGACAAGGAAGCTAGGAGTATTCATGGGAGACCCCGCGCCAGGAGGAGAAGACCAAGATTCTACTTGCCCGGAGAACTACATCATCATCGACGACACCGACTCGGACCCCGACGATAGCGATGATGACTATGTTGATGAAGCTAGAGCGGATATTATGGAGTCTTCTACCGATCAATTTTTCTAGCCGACCACCATATCAGTAGTAGTATTCCACCATGTATATAGTATAGTCCGAGCACTTTTGTAACGATAGTTCTATACCGATTGTATGCCCTTGCTTGATTAATTGAGTGATATGTTTGTGTTTGTCTCATGTGCATATGGGTAGTGTTTTCTCACTAGACCTCATTCTATTCTATTCTCTTCCCTCTAAACCCTCAGATGCCTCCGAGACGTGACCCCGGATTTACCTTTCCACCGGAGAGCACTTAGTTGATCCAGTAGTAGAATGCCTTGATGCAGTTGTTAGTTCAGAACCAAGGCAACAATAACAACAACAACCCACCACCACCCCCAGTTGAGAACTTAGCCTGTTTTCTAATGTTGCAGCTGCTGGTGTTTTCCAGTAGCACCGAGCCGATAGTGGCAGATGATTGGCTCCGCAGGATTGGAAGGGAGTTAACCACTACAGGATGCACAGATGCTGAGAAGGTGTATTTTGCCGCGCACCAATTGGATGGACCAGCAGCCTCATGGTGGGAAAATTACACTGTCACCTATCCTATAGCCAATGTTACATAGGACCAGTTCCAGCAGGCCTTTCGCACTTCCCATGTATTAAGAGGAGCTATGGCCATGAAGAAGCGTAAGTTTTGCAACTTATGCCAAGGAGGACGCATAGTTGGTCAGTATGTTGATGATTTTAGTAAGCTAGCACGTTATGCCCTAGATGCAGCTAAGCAGGAGAAGTTTCTAGAAGGACTGAATGATGAGCTGAGCATGCAGTTGATGGTGGCAAATTTCAATAACTACCAGGAGTTAGCAGATATAGCTCTCATGATTGAAAGGAAGCAGCAGCAGATTGATAACCACAAGAGGAAGTATGGACAAGGGAAGTACAATTCTGGAGCTTAGCAGAGACCCGTTTTACCCCGAACTCAGGAGGACTTGTCCCTAACCATGGAGGCCACACTCACAATGGAGGAAGTTCACACAACCATAGTAGCTCCAGGAATGGTAATGGAGGAAGCAACAGACAGAACCGTTCCAACCCGGCAACGCCCGCCAAGAAAGATCTAAGCCACGTTACTTGCTACAAGTGCCAGAAGACTGGACATTACGCCAATGAATGTCCTGAAGCTAAGAATGGAAACGACAATGGAAGCTCTGGGAAGAAGCTCAACCCTTTCAACAGGGGACAAGTGAACCATGTTAACATGGAGGAGATTGAAGCCCAGCCAGATGCAATAATAGGTACGTTTTTGGTTAAGTCATTTACTGCAGTCATACTTTTTGATACTGGTGCATCGCATTCATACATATCAAGGGGATTTGTGGATAAGTATAAACAGCCCACCAAAGCTCTTAGTACACCTATGTTAGTGAGCTCGCCGGGAGCAGAGTATATAGCAAGCCAAGGATGTTTTCAGATGCCATTGACCATAGGTAGGCATGTTTTCCCCTCAGATCTGATAATTTTGGAGAGGTTTGGATGTGATTCTGGGTATGGATTGGCTATCGATGTATGGAGGAAACATCGATTGCGCCAGTAAGTCGATTTTGCTCACCACCCCATAAGGAAGAAGGATCAAGTATGTATCCCGGCATGTGTCGAATAGGACTCAAGTAAATTCCTTATTAGGAGTTGTACAGGAGGAAGTACCAGTGGTGAAGGATTTCCCGGATGTATTTCTAGAAGAGTTGCCAGGCATGCCACCGGATAGAGACATTGATTTTTTGATTGAGCTTTTGCTAGGCACAGGGCCAATATCTAAGAGACCGTACACGATGCCCGCACAGGATTTAGAGGAAATTAAGAAGCAGATTAAGGAGTTACTGGATAAAGGATATATTCGCCCAAGCTCATCACCTTGGGGGTCACCAGTACTTCTAGTGGAGAAGAAGGATGGATCGTTGAGGATGGTTGTTGATTATCAAGGATTGAATGAGGTGACGATCAAGAACAAGTACCCACTGCCACTGGCAATGATCAATAATTTGTTTGACCAGCTGCAAGGAGCTAAGGTGGTTTCCAAGATCGATCTGTGATCAGGGTACCACCAACTGAAGATTCGAGAGAAGGATATACCTAAGACAGCTTTTACCACGAGGTACGGGCTATATGAGTATACTGTTATGTCATTTGGCCTGACTAACGCACCTGCCTATTTTATGTATATGATGAACAAGGTGTTTATGTAGTTTTTGGATAAGTTCATTGTGGTGTTCATTGATGATATTCTGGTCTACTCGAAGAATGAACAGGAGCATAAAGAGCATTTGCGTTTGGTACTTGGGAAGCTCAGAGAACATCAGCTATACGCCAAGTTCATCAAGTGTGAGTTTTGGTTGAAGGAAGTTGGATTCCATGGACATGTTATATCCGGAGAAGGAATAGCGGTAGACCCCACCAAAGTTGTCAGTGTGACAATTTGGGAGGCACCCACGTCAGTTGGAGAGATCCAGAGTTTTCTTGGACTTGCAGGATACTACCGAAGATTCATTGAGAATTTCTCGAAGATTGCAAAGCCTATGACGGAGTTGTTAAAGAAGGACACCAAGTTCAAATGGACTGAGGAATGTGAGGCCAGTTTTCAGGAGTTGAAGAAACGCTTGGTTACATCACCAGTGTTGATTCTGCCAGATGAACGTAAGGATTAGGAAGAGTATTGAGACGCTTCTCGTCGAGGATTTGGAGTTGTACTTATGTAGGAGGGAAGAGTTGTTTCATATGCCTCATGATAGCTTAAACCGCATGAGTTGAATTACGCTACCCATGATTTGGAGTTAGCAGCCGTAGGCATGCATTGAAGACTTGGAGACATTTTCTCATCGGAAACCATTGTGAGGTATACACGGATCACAAGAGTTTGAAGTATATCTTCACGCAGAAGGAGTTGAATCTCAGGCAGAGGAGATGGTTGTAGCTCATTAAAGATTATGATACGAAGTTGCATTATCATCCCGGAAAGGCTAGCGTAGTAGCCGATGCATTGAGCCGCAAGAGTCATGTCAATACACTCATGACCGGAGAGTTACCCAAGGAGTTAGCAGAAGACTTTCGCGAGCTATGTTTGGATATAGTTCCGAGAGGCTATGTAGCAGCATTGGAGATTCAATCAACTTTGATGGATAAGATCAGGGAAGCTCAGAAGACGGACATGGAGGTTGTCGAGATAAAGGAAAGGATGAGCAAGGGAAAAGCCAAGGGATTTCGTGAGGATGAGCACGATACCTTATGGTTTGAGGACTGCGTATATGTGCCAAATGATCAAGAGATCAGGAAGCTGATTTGCAGGAGGCCCATGATTCGCCATATTCAATTCACCCAGGAAATACCAAGATGTATCTAGATTTGAAGGATAGATTCTGGTGGACCGGAATGAAGAAGGATATTGCGGAGTATGTAGCAGTTTGTGATGTATGTCAGAGAGTGAAGGCAGAACATCAGAAGCCATCTAGATTGCTACAACCATTGCCGATACCCGAATGGAAGTGGGACAAGCTAGGCATGGATTTTATCACGGGATTACCCAGGACTCGTTCAGGCTATGAATCGATATGGGTTGTAGTCGATCGTTTGACGAAAGTAGCTCATTTCATCCCAGTGAAGACCACTTACACTAGTGCTAAGTTGGCAAAGATATACATGACCAGGGTGGTATGTTTGCATGGAGTTCCGAGGACCATTGTATCAGATAGAGGAACCCAGTTTACCTCAAAGTTTTGGAATCAGTTGCATGAAACTTTGGGAACTAGGCTAGAGTTTAGTACAACTTTTCACCCGCAGATAGATGGACAAACTGAGAGAGTCAATCAGATTCTGGAGGACATGTTGAGAGCTTGTGCACTAGATTATGGATCTAGTTGGGACGATAATTTGCCTTACGCAGAGTTCTCTTACAACAACAGCTATCAAGCCAGTTTGAAGATGGCCCCTTTCAAAGCATTGTACGGAAGGAGGTAAAGAACACCGTTGTTGTGGGATGAAGTTGGAGACCGACAGTTGTTTGGACCAGATTTGATTAAAGAGTCTGAAGAGAAGATTAAGCTGATTCACGATAGACTCAAGGTAGCCCAATCCAAACAGAAGAGCTATGCAGATTCTAAACACAAGGAGATAGTTTACGAAGTTGGAGACAGAGTGTATCTTCGTGTATCCCCACTTCGAGGAGTGAAGTGTTTTGGAGTTAAGGGAAAGTTAGCACCACGTTTGTGGGACCATACAAAGTTTTGGAACGTATGGGAGAAGTTGCTTACAAGTTGGAATTGCCCGAAGGATTGTCAGGAGTTCATGATGTGTTCCACGTTTCTCAGTTGAAGAAGTGCCACGCAGAGATGTCTGATATTCCTCTGAGAGATACAGTGCCACTGGAAGCGATACAATTGGATAGCGATTTGACCTACGAGGAGAAACCAGTCAAGATTCTTGAGTTTGCCAGCCGAGTTACACGCAGCAAAGTTATCAAGTTTTGTAACGTTTAGTGGAGCCACCATACCGAAAATGAAGCCACCTGGGAACGCGAGGAATACCTACGGAAGGATCACCCTCACCTATTTTCTAGCCAACCCGAATCTCGAGGGCGAGATTCATCTTAAGGGGGGGTAGGTTTCTAACATCCCAAATTTTCAATTTGGAATGTTATACATTAGACCATCATTGCATATCATATTTTATTGCATTTTGGCTTAATCCTGGAAATTCTACGCAACTCAAGGACCCAGGGAGAGAGTTGGGAATTTCGTTATTTTCATATTTGAGTTTTTCTCGAATTTTGAAAAGAGGATCATTTGATTTTAATTATTTTCTCTTCGCATATTTCTTTTATAAAAATAAAAGAGAGAGGATAAAATGACTTCCTCAAAATAAAGAAATATTGGAGATTTAATGTTAAAATCAAATAAGAGTTTATTCGGATTTTATCGCTATTTTATTTGAATTAGGAAAAATATGCGTTTTACAAAATTACATTAGAGTCCCAAATAAATCTTCACCTTGTCCGGTAGATTTTTAGAGGACGGGGAAATTTTATTTCAGGATTTTTGGAGTCCGTTTGGTATTTCTTTTATTTGTTTTTCTGTGCGGAATATATATATATATATATATATATATATATATATATATATATATATATATATATATATATATTAAAAGAGGAAACCGACTTTGCGCCGTACCTGCCCGGGACTCCGCCGGGGGGGGGGGGCTTTATAAGCCGCCGAGGCCGCAGCCCCGCAGCCCACTAGCCCGCCCGCCGAAACCCTAGCCCCGCCGCCCACTGCCGCTGCTGTCGCTGGAGTTTGCCGCCGCCGCCGCCGGTTTGCTTTGACCGGTTCGGTTTTTCGGTAAAACCTAGATGCGTTTTTTTATCAGATCGTTTTTTCGGTTTAGTTATATAGCGGACGTTCATCCGTATGTTCGTTTTATCGAACGGTTTTCTCCCATTAGCCGTAGATGGCGAACGTTCGTTCGTTAGTCTGTTCGTCAGTTTTTCTTTTTCTTGTATTTTTTCACGATTATTTTTTATCGCGATTTCTGATCCGATTTTCGTTCTAGTTTAACTTTTCGCTCGTTTATCGGAATTAGGCGATTCAAGCGCCTAGCGTTTCGTCTCGAAGCACTCTTTTTGTTTAATCAACTTAAACAAGTTTTTGCTACTGTAAAATTTGACTTTAGTCCAGATTAGTAAACGAAGCTTGTTTCTTTCGCAGTTTGTGTTTCGTTGCTTCGTTTAATTTGATTCTTTTTGCAAAGCGGAGTTCTTAAGTTGAACTTTCTGGTTAGATCTTCTTATTTGAGTTTTACCCGTGCATCTTGCTTCATTGCTTATTGTATGCTGGTTTGTTTGCGATAGAGTACCCGTAGTGCGAAGCGTGCTACTACGAGTCTCTAGGTTTCATAGATCGTCAGCAAGGCAAGTAACACTTTGATCATACCTCTTTACTACCCAGTTTTATTGCATTAGATCAATCCTCAAACAATTGCATGGTTAGGATCTGAATAAATTGTGGGTTGGGAAGTAGATGAGGTAGTACCTATTCACATGTTTATTATCAAACCTATGGGAGTTACTTCTACGTTGCTTATATTGCTACGCTATGCTCATAGACGTGGTTTTGGTTTGAGTGTATCCATGACAGATGTGAGTTGTTAATTAATGGTTATCTTAAGGTGGCAACTATAATACACATCTGGGTGGATTGAAGCACCTGGGGAACCCAGTGTTGCCTGTTTTTTTGGAAATCCCGGGGTACCGTGTGATTCTCTTATGGAATGCCACCCAGGCTTAAAGGGATCATAATATTTTTCATGTTGGAAACTTCCGTGTGCAGCCACATGCCATTATGGGCTCTGGCATAGTTGAGTAAGTTGTGGGAAACCTTTCCATGATGGGCTAGCAGATGTAGGGGATCATAGCTGTACAGGCCTATCTATCGGTTAAGGGGACCTCTTCGGAAAGACTGTGTCTCGGTCATCCGTTTCTCAAACATTATGTAGTGCGAGAAATCCAACGGAGGAGATCGAGTCTTGTGGGGAAAAGTGCACAAACCTCTGCAGAGTGTACAAACTAATCATGGTTAGCCGTGTCCCCGGTTATGGACATCTTGAGTATCTAGTTCTTGGATTATCACGTGGATCCCATCACTCTTAATATAATTTACTTGAGTTTAATGATGATGCTTAATTGGGATTGAGTTGGGTGAACCTTCTCAATGTTTAACAACCACCATTATAGTTAAATAAAATTTAGTCCTTTGTTGTAGGGAAAAATTGGCTTTCCGCAAAACATATTAACCATACAGCCTCCACCAGCCATATATGCATATAGGGATAGCTTTATTCTGTGCATTACTCTTTTGTGTTGCCTTGCCAGCATATTCCATGTGCTGGCCCATTTCGAGCTGCAACGTATCATGTTGCAGACTTTTCAGGCAACGAGTAAGGAGCCTTAGGTCGTGGTCTTTCACTCAGTGATGCCATTGGAGTTGATGGACTCACTTTATCTTCCAAGTCTTCTGCTGTTATCGTATTAGATGGCCTTAAGCCATATTTATTGTAATAAGTTCTCTTTTGAGACATTCTATGTAATAAGTGTGTGATTGCTACTTGGTTATAAATCCTTTAACTACTGTGCGTGTCAGCATTACCGATCCACGGATGACACTGATGCACATAGATCAGGCTGTTTGAGGTCTGGTCGCTACAAGAATAGATTGTGAGAAACAAACTGTGGGTGCTAGTTTTGGTAAGGAGTCTGATGAGTTTAATTTTTCCAGGTATAGTAGAAATCTTCATGAAAAAGAATTGCCTAGTAAAGATGAATTAATTGGTCTTGCTTCTATTGTTGTAGCACCTACTGACCCCTTAGAACAATATTTGCTAGACCATGAGAATGATTTACATATGCATGAAAGAAATGAAATAGATAAAAAAAATTCTTTGAACAACGTCCTCTGCTTAAACACAATTTGCCTATTGAAACTCTAGGAGGTCCTCCTCCACCCAAAGGTGATCCTGTGTTTGAATTAAAACAATTGCCAGCCACTTTGAAATATGCTTATCTTGATGAAAAGATGATATATCCTGTTATTATTAGTGCTAACCTTTCAGAACATGAAGAAGAAAGATTATTGAAAGTTCTAAGGAAGCATCGGGCTGCTATTGGATATACTCTTGATGATTCAAAGGGCATTAGTCCCACTCTATGTCATCACAAAATTAATATGGAACCTGATGCTAAACCCATTGCTGATCACCAACATCGGTTAAATCCAAAGATGAAAGAAGTGGTAAGAACGGAAATATTAAAACTTCTGGAAGCAGGTATAATCTATCCTATAGCTGATAGTAGATGGGTAAGTCATGTTCATTGTGTTCCTAAGAAAGGAGGCATAATTGTTATTCCTAATGATAAGAATGAACTTATTCCACAAAGAATTGTTACATGCTATAGAATGGTAATAGATTTTAGAAAATTAAACAACGGAACTAGAAAATATCATTACCCTTTGCCTTTTATTGATCAAATGCTTGAAAGATTATCTAAGCACACACACTTTTGCTACCTTGATGGATATAATGGTGTTTCACAAATTCCTATTTCTCAACCTGATCAAGAAAAGACCACTTTCACTTGTCCCTTTGGAACTTATGCTTATATACGTATGCCTTTTGGTTTATGTAATGCACCTGCTACCTTTCAAAGATGTATGACTGCTGTATTCTATGACTTTTGTGAAAAGATTGTTGAGGTTTTCATGGATGACTTTTCTTTTTATGGGAAGTCTTTTGATGATTGTTTAAGCAATCTTGATTGAGTTTTGCAGAGATGTGAACAAACAAATCTTGTCCTAAATTGGGAGAAGTGCCACTTTATGGTTAATGAAGGCATTGTCTTGGGCCATAAAATCTCTAAAAGAGGTATTGAAGTGGAGAAAGCTAAGGTTGATGCAATTGAGAAGATGCCATGTCCTAAAGATATAAAAGGTATTCATAGTTTCTTTGGTCATGCTGGTTTTATAGGAGATTTATCAAAGACTTCTCAAAAATTTCTAGGCCTCTCACTAGTCTCTTGCAAAAGGATATTCCTTTTGGTTTTGATGATGATTCTTTAGAAGGCTTTGAAACACTCAAGAAAGCCTTAATTTCTGCACCTATTGTTCAACCACCTAATTGGAACTTGCCTTTTGAAATTATGTGTGATTATAGTGATTATGTTGTTGGTGCTGTTCTATGACAAAGAGTTGATAAGAAACTTAATGTAATTCATTATGCTAGTAAAACTGTAGACAGTTCTCAAAGAAATTATGCTACTACTGAAAAAGAATTCTTAGTAGTATTTTTTGCTTGTGATAAGTTTAGACCTTATATTGTGGATTCCAAAGTAACTGTTCACACAGACCATGCTGCTATTAAATATCTTACGGAAAAGAAAGATGCTAAACCTAGACTTATTCAGTGGATTCTCTTGTTACAAGAATTTGATTTACATATCATTGATAGAAAAGGAGCTGAGAACCCAGTAGCTGATAATTTATCTAGGCATGAAAATGTGCTTGATGACCCACTACCTATTGATCAAAGTTTTCTTGATGAGTAGTTAGCTACAATAAATGTTTCTCATTACACTCCTTGGTATGCTGACTATGCTAATTACATTGTTGCTAAATATTTACCACCTAGCTTTACATACCAACAAAACAAAAAATTCTTCTTTGATTTAAGACATTAGTTTGGGATGACCCACATCTTTATAAAGGAGTAGATGGTATTATTATACATTGTGTACCTGAGCATGAATAGGGACAAATCCTATGGAAATGTCACTCCAAAGCTTATGAAGGGCATCATGGGAGATAGAACTGCTCATAAGATATTGCAGTCTGGATTTTATTGGCCTACTCTCTTTAAGGCTGCCTGTAAGTTCGTCTTATCTTGTGATGAATGTCAAAGAATAGGTAATATCGGTAAGCTTCAAGAAATGCCTATGAATTATTCACTTGCTGTTGAACCATTTGGTGTTTGGGGATTTGATTATATGGGACATTTTCCTTCCTCTAATGGGTGGTTGCTGCTGATTATGTTACTAAATGGGTAGAAGCTATTCCAACCAGTAGTGCTGATCACAACACCTCTACTATTAAAATGCTTAAGGAAGTTATTTTCCCAAGGTTTGGAGTCCCTAGATATTTAATGACTGATGGTGGTTCACACTTTATTCATGGTGCTTTCCGTAAAATGCTTGCCAAGTATGATGTTAGCCATAGAATTGCATCACCCTATCATCCTCAGTCTCAAGGGCGAACCCACGTTAACCCACCAGGTAGCATAGGACACCGGGTAAAAAACTCTTTTACCTTATAAATATAGAGCCCATATACAATGGGACACCCCTAATTTTCCTAGAAGGACACCCGTACATCACGCAAGTGTAGCCCAGTTGTAGCAGTGCGTGACGCCGTATCGATTGAGGCAACCATGAAGGCCCAGTCCAGCCTGTCCAAGATACGAGCTGTACATTGATCGATACTTGCCTCGGCCCTTCGCCTCGCCTGTTCATCTGCTCGACTTTGCGCTTCGTGCCTTTGTTCTTTCGCCTTCCTCTATATCCCCGTACGTCGGACACGCCGCCTATCGGTAGATCGCGGCAAGTCGCCGAATCAGTGGACAAAAGAAGGCACAGTTATGTTGCATCAAACCCCCAATTCGATGTGCCTCTGTGGCTCTGCCTCAACCTTTTGTAAATCTTATTATAATTATTGCTTTGTCTCTCTAACCCTAGGGAATTAGGGGTATTGTCGTACTGGATATTACTAGAGATTTTGACTGTATTGGGTAATTGAACTATTTGAGATAATTGTGCACGAAGTGGAGACCAATATTGCAAAATTCTAGGACGGCTAGCAGCATCGGCACCATGTCAAGTATGTTTTATACTACAACTGTGCAATTCTAAATCAAGTATTATGTACATACACATGATTCATAGTTCTTTTCTTTCATGCAAATTTTAATTATCCGAATAAATTGCAAATTTTAGGAGAAGCTCAGTTTATGGAAAGGTTTCTAAAAAAGAGGAGAACCTCAGTGCAAGATGAAAATGTTGGTCCGTCACACGAAAATAATCAGAACGATGGCTTAGTTCCGCCACCATCGAATGGACAAATTGATGCATCACCACATGAACAAACTGATGTTCCAGCCCCGCCATCACCACATGGACAAAATGATGCCTCCACACATGAACCTAGTTCTGCCAATACTACAAGGAATTCATCTCAAGTTGAAGAGATCAATTGGGAAGAAGAAATTCAGTTTGATCCAGGTAAAAGGAGAAGCATAGATGAGTACCATCCCAATCAGAGAGATATGGTAAGAAGGAAGTATTTGGCCAATGGCCCTTTTCAACCTCGTACTGCTGATTTTGAAGTGACAGAAATATGTGGTAAAGGTAGAAGGTTCGTTCAGGAATGGTTTGATGAGTTTGGGAGCTGGCTTGAGTATAGTGAGTCCAAACGAAAAGCATATTGTTTTTGTTGTTTCTTGTTTAGACCGTGCAAGAAGAAAAAGCCGGATATGATGCATTTGTTGCAAATGGTTGGTCAAGTTGGAATAAAAATATAGATTAAAGGAGCATGTAGGAGACATCAATAGTGCTCACAACCAAGCAAAAACAAATTGTGATGCTTTGCTGAAACAAAAGCAACACATCTATGTTGCTCTAAACAACCAAAATAATGTTGAGAGGAATGCTTATTATACTCAACTAAATGCCCCAATTGATGTTACTAGAGTGTTACTGAAGCAAGGGTTGCCTTTCCGTGGCCACGATGAGTCTGACGAGTCTCTCAATAAAGGTAATTTCAAGGAATTGCCCGCTTACACAGCAGAGCAGAATCCGGAGGTAAGAAAAGTTGTGGCACATAATGCTCCTGGTAATAATCAGTTGACTTCTTCAAAGATTCAGAAGGACATAGTTGAATGTTTTGCAAAGGAGATATTGCATTCTGTTCTTGGGGAAATTGGGAATGATGTATTTTCTTTGCTAGTTGATGAATCAAGGGATGTGGCTGGTAAAGAGCAAATGGCGGTGGTATTGCGGTATGTTGGTAAATGTGGAAGTGCCATAGAGACATTAGTTGGCCTTACTCATGTGAAGGAGACAACTTCCAATTATCTCAGGTCTACCATTGATGATTTATTTGCAGAATATAAATTAAGTTTCAAGAAAGTTGGAGGGCAAGGATATGACGGTGCGAGCAATATGCAAGGTCATTTTAATGGCTTACAAACCTTAATCATGAGAGAGAATAACACATCATATTATGTTCACTGTTTTGCCCATCAGTTTCAGTTAGTTGTTGTGGCTGTTGTTCAGAAGCACAAATGCATTGGTAATTTTTTTGATATGATCTCAATCTTGTTGAATGTGGTCTCTGGATCCTCAAAGATAAAGGACATGATTCAAGACAAACATAAAGAACAAGTGTGTGAAGCTTTAGGTTGTGGACTGCTAAAAAGTGGGACATGATTAAATCAAGAACTAGCTCTTCAAAGACCTGGAGACACTCTATGGAGTTCTCACTACAAGACACTTAAGAGTTTGATTGATATGTTCCCTATAGTTGTCAAAGTGCTAGAATATGTGGAATAAGAGGACATGGATGACACAAATAGAAGGCAGGCATGTGGTCTTCTTGTTTATTTTCAGTCTTTTGATTTTGTGTTCTACTTACAGCTTATGTCCACTATATTGATAATCACAAACACATTATCATTGGATCTACAACGGAAGAATCAGGACATTGTGAATGCTATTAATTGTGTGAATTCAACCAAAGCCTCCTTGAATGATCTAAGGAGAAATGCATGGGAATCTGTCCTACATGAAGCATATGTCTTTTGTGACAAGCATGACATTTCCAAGTTGCAAATGGAAGACCAATATGTGAACCCAAAGAAGCCATGACAAAAAGAGGTATCACTAATAGGCATCATTATGAAGTGGATTGTTTTAATGATGTTATTGATTGGCTGCTTCAAGAACTTGATCATTTTCAATGAGAAAAATTCTGAACTACTTGTTTGCTCAGTGGCTTTGAGCCCAAATGAATCATTTCATGATTTCAACTTAGAGCATTTGATGGGTCTAGCTAAACTTTATCCAAAAGATTTTGATGATGGAGAACTCAGGGACCTTAGGAATCACCTTCATCTTTACATTGCTGATGTCCGAGCAGATGATCGCTTCTCTAGATTAATTAATATTTGTGAGATCTCTCAAAAAATGGTGCAGACAAGAAAACATATTGTCTATCCCTTGGTTTATCGACTTTTGAAGCTAGCACTAGTATTGCCTGTTGCCACTGCTACGGTTGAGAGATCTTTTTATGAGAATTGTAAAGACATATTTGCGCAATCGTCTTGGTGACGACGCCTTGAAGTACGACCTAATTTGTTATGTGGAGAAAAGCGAAATGAGGAAGGTTACTAATGATGCGGTAATTGATCGATTTGAAGCCATGAAAAAACGTCGGTAACCATTTTAGGAAGGTAATGGTTTTAACTTACTTATTATTACGCAACTGTAATTAATATGTTACTAAGTGGTTTTGTTTCTTTTTTATTTGTAGGCAATCAGGATCTAGTGTTGCATTTTCTTGTTGGTGGTTATACTTTATTCAGATTTTGGACACTTTGATTTTCCTTTAATATTCAATTTCCTACGATCAATTAATATTTCAAGTTAAACCCTTTATTCTGGATCATCGGTAAGCACATTCACAGTTATATCGTATTCTGTGTATATTGTATTGTTAACTGTTACTTTTAGATATATTAGTATGTCATATCCAAATATACGTGATAGACATGGGACCCCGGGTCATTTTTATACCGGGTCCGCCCCTGCTCAGTCTAGTGGTCAACTTGAACTTAGCAATAGAGAAATGGAATTAATTTTGCAAAAGACTATCAATAGGTCCAGGAAGAATTGGTGTAAGAAGTTATATGATACACTTTGGGCTTATAGAACAACATATAAAAATCCTATGGGTATGTCTCCTTATAAAATGGTTTATGGAAAAGCTTGTCATTTGCCTGTTGAGTTAGAACATAAAGCATTTTGGGAAATCAAAGAACTCAATTATGACTTCAAAATTTCTGGTGAAAAGAGGTTATTTGATATTAGCTCTCTAGATGAATGGAGAACCCAAGCTTATGAAAATGCAAAATTATTCAAAGAAAAAGTTAAAAGGTGGCATGACAAAAGAATCCAAAAGTGTGAGTTTAAATTTAGAGAATATGTTCTTTTGTACAACTCTCATTTCAGATTCTTTGCAGGAAAACTCCTCTCAAAATGGGAAGGCCCATATGTCATCAAGGAGGTCTATCGGTCTAGAGCCATCAAAATAAATAATTACGGAGGTACTAACCCGAAGGTTGTCAATGAGCAACGAATAAAGCAGTATATCTCAGGTACGACCATTAATGTTGAAAGTAATATTATCCAAACTTTGACATCGGAAGAACACATAAAAGAGTCCTTAAGGAACCAGGATCATGAAAATAAGGAGGTATGTGATACGGTAAGTAAACGGACTCTGAAAAATCCGCAAAAATATTTTTTATTAGTTTTGGAATATTTAAGAATTTTGGAAATGAAGAAACTTCCAGGAAGCGTCCCCTGGGGGGCGCCCAGGTGGGTTGTGCCCACTTGGGACACCTTCCGGACTTCATTTTTCTACAGTTTGCTTGTCCCCCAAGATAAAAAAAATCTATATATACTTCCCGAACCTGTTGATCACCGTATCACGGAGAAATCCCCTGTTCCCTTTTTCTTACTGTTTTCTATCAGATCTGTTGAGCCAAGCATCATGTCTTCTTCTTCCTCTAACAATGTGGAAGAGGATGCTTGGTTGATGAAGATCAAGTTGAAGAGAGAAGAGCCCGTGGAAGCCGTTAGAGGAGATGAGAGCAAGGAGGTTACCGTGGATCAACCTTAGGCCTTCGAACAAGCGCTGCCAGTTGAGGAAGAGGAGGAAGATATCCTTAAGCCTTACCTTACTCATCTTAGTCCTTCTGAGATTGAAGCCTTTCGCATCATTGAAATAGTTTGCATGCAAAATAAGTATCTCACTCGTGAGAATATTCTCCATCAAGAGCACATCTCCCACCTCCGGAGCGTTATCCGTCGATTGGAGAATCTTTTGGACCTTAAAGATAGGATCACTTCATCACCACCATCATCTTCTTCACCACCAAAGGAGAACTGAGTATCGGGTATGGGCACTCCCCTTGGCTTTCGCCAAGCTTGGGGGAGGTGCCCCGGTATCGTATCATCCCACTATCTTTTTGCTTTTACTTATTTTAGTTCGATCTTTTTCTTTAGATGTATAAAAGTTTAGTTTGATCCTTTCTTCTTTTGAGAGTTTCCTTAGTGATCTATCCTTGTAATCATGTGCAAGTTATATAATAAACTTTAGTTTGAGTTTTTGCTTTCTTAATCTCAGGTTTCAAAAAAAAGAATAAAATAAAGGAAAGAAATAATGAAAAGATCATATACTAATCCTATGGTAGGTGATGGCACCACATAAGGAAACGTATAAGTAGAAAATTTTATTAGAGATTGACAAAAATAGCATTAGTCAATGATGCCACTCATGAAAGAATTAATAAGGGAAGAGAAGATTCACATATAAATATACTGTCCTAGAAATCTTTCGTGATTTTGAGCCCTCATCAAAATAGTATATGCCAAAATCATTGACGTTGGACAAGGAAGACAACTTAATGATTTATGCTTGTTCATATTCACATAGAAGTCATATTGTCATGGATCCTTTAACATGTGGTGCTTTCCCCTATCTTTGCTAGCTAAAAATTCTGCACTAAGTAGAGATACTACTTGTGCATCCAAAAACCCTTAAACCCAAATCTTATTTTCAAGAGTCCACCATACCGACCTAGGGATTGAGCAAGATCCCTCAAGTAAGTTGTCATCGGTGCAAAAAGGTGATGTCTACTACACAACCTTCTTCTTGTAGATGTTGTTGGGCCTCCAGTGTAGAGGTTTGTAGGACAGAAGCAAATTTCCCTCAAGTGGATGACCTAAGGTTTATCAATCCGTGGGAGGCGTAGGATGAAGATGGTCTCTGTCAAACAACCCTGCAACCAAATAACAGAGAGTCTCTTGTGTCCCCAACACACCCAATACAATGGTAAATTGTATAGGTGCACTAGTTCAGCGAAGAGATGGTGATATAAGTGCAATATGGTTGGTAGATATAGGTTTTTATAATCCAAAATTATAAAAACACCAAGGTAACTAATGATAAAAGTGAGCAAAAACGGTATTGCAATGCTTCGAAACAAGGCCTAGGGTTCATACTTTTACTAGGGAAAGTTCTCTCAACAATAATAACATAATTGGATCATATAACAATCCCTCAACATGCAACAAAGAGTCACTCCAAAGTCACTAATAGCGGAGAACAAACAAAGAGATTATTGTAGGGTATGAAACCACCTCAAAGTTATTCTTTCCGATCAATCCATTGGGCTATTCCTATAAGTATCACAAACAGTCCTAGAGTTCGTAGTAAAATAACACCTTAAGACACACATCAACCAAAACCCTAATGTCACCTCGAGATCAATCCATTGGGCTATTCCTATAAGTATCCATGGGTATGATTATATGATATGCATCACACAATCTCATATTCATCTATTCAAACCAACACAAAGAACTTCAAAGAGTGCCCCAAAGTTTCTACCGGAGAGTCAAGACGAAAACGTGTGCCAACCCCTATGCATAAGTTCCCAAGGTCACAGAACCCACAAGTTGATCACCAAAGCATACATCAAGTGAATCAATAGAATACCCCATTGTCACCACAGGTATCCCATGCAAGACATACATCAAGTGTTCTCAAATCCTTGAAGACTCAATCCGATAAGAGAACTTCAAAGGGAAAACTCAATTCATCACAAGGAGATAGAGGGGGAGAAACATCATAAGATCCAACTATAGTAGCAAACCTCGCGTTACATCAAGATCGTGCCACATCAAGAACACGAGAGAGAGAGAGAAAGGGAGGGAGAGAGAGAGATCAAACACATAGCTACTGGTACATACCCCCAGCCCCGAGGGTGAACTACTCCCTCCTCATCATGGAGAGCGCTGGGATGATGAAGATGGCCACTCGTGATGGACCCCCCCTTCGGCAGGGTGACGGAACAGGGTCCCCATTGGTTTTTGGTGGCTACAGAGGCTTGCGGCGGTGGAACTCCCGATCTAGGTTTATTTTCGAGGGTTTCTGTATTTATAGGAATTTCTGGCATCGGTCTCACATCAGGGGGGTCTCCGAGTCATCCACGAGGCAGGGGGCGCGCCCTCCACCCTCATGGATGGCTCGGGACTCTTCTGGCCCAACTATTTTACTCCAGAGGCTTCTTTTGGTCCATAAAAAATCATCAAAAATTGGCACGTCAATTGGACTCCGTTTGGTATTCCTTTTCTGTAAAACTCAAAAACAAGGAAAAACAGAAACTGGCACTGGGCCCTAGGTTAATAGGGTAGTCCCAAAACTCATATAAAATAGCATATAAATGCATATAAAACATCCAAGATGGATAATATAATAGCATGGAATAATCAAAAATTATAGATACGTTGGAGACGTATCAAAAGGCAATAAAAATGGCTTCTAAAAGTGTGAGATCATTTAGTGTAAGAGAAAATTGAGCGTTGCACGAACTTGTGATGGTGAAGAATAAAAGCGACAGACTGCATAATAAAGGTCACTATAACAAGGGGCAATGTAATGTGACGTTCTTTTGCACAAAGGGATTGAGCATACAAACAAATAAGCACATGGCAACTTCTGCTTCCCTCTGCAAAGGGCCTATCTTTTACTTTTATGCAAGAGTCAAAGTTTTTCTCTCTATTCCTTTTATTTTTCTCCTTTGGTAAGCATCATGTGGTGAGGAAAGATCTAAGCACACATGTCCAGTTGAATATGGGTGGCATGAGTTATTATTGTTAACATCACCCTTGAGGTGAGTATGTTGGGAGGCGAAACCATAAGCCCCTATTGAAAGGATCGAGAAGAGGTGTCTAGAGGGGGTGAATAGACTCTTAACAAAGAAAAGTAGCAGTTTTTAGTTTCCTCAAGTTAAGGTGGAGTTTTAGCACAAGTTTAAAGATTCACAATACATTTCAAGCAAGCATGGCAAGAGTATATGAGCAGCGGAAAGTAAAGCATGCAAGTTGCAAGAATGTAAAGGGATGGGATTGGAGTATGCAAACGCAATTGGAGACACGAAGATTTTTGGCATGGTTTCGATAGGTGGTGCTATCGTACATCCACGTTGATGGAGACTTCAACCCACGAAGGGTAACGGTTGCGCGAGTCCACGTAGGGCTCCACCCATGAAGGGTCCACGAAGAAGCAACCTTGTCTATCCCACCATGGCCATCGCCCATGAAGGACTTGCCTCACTAGGGTAGATCTTCACGAAGTAGGCGATCTCCTTGCCCATACAAACTGCTTGGTTCAACTCCACAATCTTGATGGAGGCTGCCAAGTGACAACTAACCAATCTAGGAGACACCACTCTCCAAAAGGAAATAGATGGTGTGTTGATGATGAACTCCTTGCTCTTGTGCTTCAAATGATAGTCCTCCCAACACTCAACTGTCTCTCATGGATTTGGATTTGGTGGAAAGATGATTTGAGTGGAAAGCAACTTGGGAAAGGCTAGAGATCAAGATTCATATGGTTGGAATGGAATTTCTTGGTCTCAACACATGAGTAGGTGGTTCTCTCTCAGAAAATGTATGCTGGAAGTGTAGGCACGTTCTGATGGCTCTCCTTACTAATGAAGGAAGGGTGGAGGGGTATATATATCCTCCACACAAAATCTAACCGTTACACACAACTCAGCAAACTCGGTCAGACCGATTTAGTTCAAAATGTGAACGTTAGGATTTTTGGTGGGACCGATATGATCAACTCGGTGGGACCGATGTGATAGGGTTAGGGTAAAACCTCAAATCGGTTTGACTGATTACACAACCTCGGTTTGACCGATTACACAAACTCGGTGGGACCAATTTTGGTAATAAGCAAAACAGAGAGTTGGTCAAGCAAACTCGGTGGGACCGATTGCATATCTCGGTGGAACCGAGATTATTGCAATAGGTAACAGAGAGTTTGCGAGCCCATCTCGGTGAGATTGAGACCCCATCGGTGAGACCGAAGTGACTAGGGTTTCTGGCAGTGGCTATGTCAAGTGAACTCGGTGGCGCCGGATAGATCAAATTGGTGGGGCCGAGTTTGACTTTTGGTTTGGGACATATGTGGATATGAGAAAATTGTTGGGGGCCTTGGAGCATAACAGTAAACACTTTGAGCAAGCAAGCCATTAAGAAACACCTGATCCCCTTTTAATAGTATTGGCTTTCCTATGGACTCAATGTGATCTTGGATCACTAAAATGAAAATATAGAATCTTGAACTTTTGAGCGTGAGCCAATCCTTTGTCCTTAGCATCTTGAAGGGGTTCCACATCCTCTTGTCCAAGCCACTCCATTGTTGAACTCATCTGAAATATGCTAGATAAAAGTATTAGTCCAACAAGAGGTATGTTGACATTAATTACCAAAACCACCCAGGGAGCACTTGTGCTTTCAATCTCCCCCTTTTTGGTAATTGATGACAACATACATCGAAGCTTTAGATAAAGATATAAAGAATAGTATGTAAAGCTTTGGAAATACATGCAACATGCATAGGCTCCCCCTACATGTATGCAATCATGTAAATATAGAGTATAAGAGCATGTGAATGCATAAGCATGACAGAGCAAGCAATGAGTTACATGTATCTTGGCTATATGCATCAGAGCAAATGATGTGAATATAGAAATTGTACCTTCATGTTCATGAGTCCTTCTTGCAAACAATATGTACATCAACAAGAGATCATCATGCACATGAGTGTGATGCATATACTTACCTTGTGGTCTTGAGCTGGCTTTGGAAGAGATGAACCTGAGTAAACATGGTTAGATAACACAGATACATCTACTAGACAGAGCAAATAGTAAACCACAGGAGTACCAAGACTGGGATGACATGCAATAAGTGAGTACTAGGTACTCTATTAGATATAGACATGTCCCCAAAGGTAAATATATGCAATGAATTCAAAGATTTACTTCCCTAGAAGTCTTTCTCCCCCTGAATCTTATATTGGGTAATGGGAGAATATAGGGAACAAAAAAATTAGAGCAAAACATATCAGAGCACAAAAACAGAAACTAACATGTCTTTCCCCTCTTAAAGACATGTGACTTCTCTCCTCTTGAATACCAAGCATCTGGGGTCTCTCTCTTTGTTTGATGTGATCAAGCATTTCTCCCCTTTGAAGTACTCTCCCCCTTTTGAAGTAAGTAAGCTTTGATGTGACCTCTCTCTCCCCCTTTGATATCAATTTCCAAGAAGGGATCTTCTAGAGTGTGAGTCAAAATAGGTTTGGTCCTTGAGTTACAAAGCAAAGCAACATATAGAATGTGATGCTGGTAGAGGACAAGAATCATTGAGTGGAGCTGGAACAAATATGCAGGACGCAAATGACAGAGTGTCTACTCAGCACTGAAATCGGTAGCACCGAGTTGTTTACTTCAGTAGCACCGAAATGGTTCGGTTTGACCAAAAGTAGCAATCCGATGTGTCCGAGTTCAACACAGAGACAACATTTTGTCACCTCATCTCACTAGGCAAATAAAATCTCACAAAGATTTGCAAGGAATTAACTGAAGGATTTGCAATGAATTAGATGCAGGGAATGTAGAACAGAAAATAAAATAAAATAAAATAAACAAATCTAGATGAATTTTTTTTATTGAAGAAGGGGAATAAATGTGCAAGAGACAAATGCAAGAACACAAAGAAACACTGGAGAACTTCATCTAGAATTGGTCGGCGACAAAGTCACCTATGTTAGTGTATATTGACTGAGTCAAGTGAGAACACTTGATCGTAGGTCATACTCATCATTTTAAGCTCAAAATGGGGTTACCATTTTTTTGTTTAAGCATTTACCCATGACTTGGGGTAAAGCTTCTCTAAGGTGGAATAACATACCTTGGGTGGTGTGATGTCTACTACACAACTTTCTTCTTGTAGACGTTTTTGGGCCTCCAAGTGCAGAGGTTTGTAGGACAGTAGCAAATTTCCCTCAAGTGGATGACCTACGGTTTATCAATCCGTAGGAGGCGTAGGATGAAGATGGTCTCTCTCAAGCAACCCTGCAACCAAATAACAAAGATTCTCTTGTGTCCCCAACACACCAAATACAATGGTAAATTGTATAGGTGCACTAGTTCGGCAAAGAGATGGTGATATAAGTGGTATGTGGATAGTAGATAAAGGTTTTTGTAATATGAAAATATAAAAACAACAAGGTAACTAATGATAAAAGTGAGCACAAACGGTATTGCAATGCATTGAAACAAGGCCTAGGGTTCATACTTTCACTAGTGTAAGTCCTCTCAACAATAATAACATAATTGAATCATATAACTATCCTTCAACATGCAATGAAGAGTCACTCCAAAGTCACTAATAGCGGAGAACAAACGAGGAGATTATGGTAGGGTACGAAACCACCTCAAAGTTATTCTTTCCAATCAATCCGTTGGGCTATTCCTGTAAGTGTCACAAACAGCCCTAGAGTTCGTACTAGAATAACACCTTAAGACACAAATCAACCAAAACCCTAATGTCACCTAGATACTCCAATGTCACCTCAAGTATCTGTGGGTATGATTATATGATATGCATCACACAATCTCAGATTCATCTATTCAACCAACACATAGAACCTCAAAGAGTGCCCCAAAGTTTCTACCGGAGAATCACGACAAAAACGTGTGCCAACCCCTATGCATAGGTTCATGGGCGTAACCCGCAAGTTGATCACCAAAATATACATCAAGTGAATCACATGATATCCCATTGTCGCCACAGATACGCACGGCAAGACATACATCAAGTGTTCTCAAATCTTTAAAGACTCAATCTGATAAGATAACTTCAAAGGGAAAACTCAATCCATTACAAGAGAGTAGAGGGGGGAGAAAACATCATAGGATCCAAATATAATAGCAGAGCTTGCGATACATCAAGATCGTATCACCTCAAGAACACGAGAGAGAGAGAGAGAGAGAGATCAAACACATATCTACTGGTACATACCCTCAGCCACGAGGGAGAACTACTCCCTCGTCATGGAGAGCACCGGGATGATGAAGATGACCACCGGAGAGGGATTTCCCCCTCCGACAGGGTGCCGGAATGGGTATACATTGGCTTTGGTGGCTACAAAGGCTTCTAGCGGTGGAACTCCTGATCTATTGTGCTCCCCGATTGTTTTAGGGTATATGGAGATATATAGGCGGAAGAAGTATGTCAGGGGGGACACGAGGGGCCCACGAGGGTGGAGGGCGCGTCCAGTGGGGGTGGGCGCGCCCCCTGCCTCGTGGCTTCCTCGTTGCTTCCCTTACGTGGACTCCAAGTCTCCCGGGTTGCTTTCCTTCCAAATATAAGTTCCATGAAGTTTCAGGTCAATTGGACTCCGTTTGATTTTCCTTTTTTGCGATACTCTAAACAAGGAAAAAAACAGAAACTGGCACTGGGCTCTAGGTTAATAGGTTAGTCCCAAAAATCATATAAAATAGCATATAAAGGCATATAAAACATCCAAGGTTGATAATATAATAGCATGGAACAATCAAAAATTATAGATACGTTGGAGACGTATCATGGTGGTGCTGAACTTGATCATGTAGTTGAACTTCTGTGGGATGCTCAAGGTTGATGTAGCTCATCAATGGTTGGGAGCACCACTTGTAGTTTGAGTTCATCTACCTACATGGGTTAGTCCTGCAAGGAAGAGCACTTGTGTATCCAAATTGACAATCATGAATTTGATACCAAATGAAATCTGATATAAAGAATTTGTCAAAGGATATGTTTGGAAGGTTTCATGCTTCCTTGTCTTCAACCACCATGTTGTAGAGACTTGGTGATGTAGAGATTGCTCAAGATGTGAGTGATTTGCAATCTCATAGAATTAGATTCATCCAAGTACCTACATGGGTTAGATAGCATGCAAGGGTGCAAATATATATCCAAGACATATCATAATCATCATAAGAGAAATATCAAGGATTAGTCAAAGGCTCATGCCTTGCATGTATCCAAATGGAGTTTCTACTCCAAGTTTGAAGCATCAATGATGTTCAATTCACCTCTCAAACGGAAAAAGACTTTCTCATCAAGTTGTTTGGTGAAAATATCCGCCAATTGCTGATCGGTACGAACATGCTTAAGATCAATGTCCCCTTTAGCAACATGATCTCGAATGAAATGATGACGAACTTCAATATGCTTAGTTCGAGAATGTTGCACAGGATTGTGAGAAATCTTAATAGAACTTTCATTGTCACAAAGCAATGGAACATGTTTCACATAGATCCCATAATCTTTAAGAGTTTGGGTCATCCAAAGTAATTGAGCACAACATGAACCGGCGGCAGTGTATTCCGCTCCGGCGGTGGATAAAGATACCGAGTTTTGTTTCTTGGAGGACCAAGACACAAGAGATCTACCAAGAAATTGACAAGTACCCGAAGTGGACTTTCTATCAACCTTGTCGCCGGCATAGTCCGAATCGGAGTAGCCAACAAGATCTAAAGAGGACCTTTTAGGATACCAAATGCCAAAATTTGGTGTATGAATTATGTATCTCATTATCCTTTTCACAGCCTTAAGATGACATTCTTTGTGGGCCGCTAGATATCATGCACGCATGCACACACTTAGCATAATATCGGGACGGGAGGCACATAGATATAACAATGAACCAATCATAGAACGATAAACCTTTTGATCAACCGATTTGCCATCCTTAGTCAAGTCAAGATGTTCACTAGTAGGCATGGGTGTTTTCATACCTTTGCTTTCTTGCAGTTGAACTTCTTGAATAAGTCCTTGGTGTACTTTGTTTGAGAGACAAAGGTGCCTTCCTTGGTTTTCTTGATTTGCAACCCAAGAAAGAACTTGAGTTCACTCATCATAGACATCTCAAACCTCTCCGACATTAACCTTCCAAACTTTTCACTAAAATGGGGGTTAGTTGAACCAAATATAGTATCATCAACATAAATTGGGCATACAAATAATTCACCATTGACCCTTTTAGTAAAAAGAGTAGAATCAATCTTTCCAATCTCAAAGCCCTTTTCAATAAGGAACTTGGTCAAGCATTTATACCACGCTCTAGGAGCTTGTTTAAGACCATAAAGATCTTTGTGAAGTTTGTAAACATGATCGGGTTTCTTAGGATTAACAAAGCGGGGAGGTTGTTTAACGTAAACTTCCTCCTCAATTTCACCATTTAGAAAAGCACTTTTAATGTCCATTTGGTACAAGGTGATATCATGGTGATTAGCATAGGCAAGTAAGATGCAAATGGACTCAAGTCTTGCAACGGGGGCATATGTCTCACCATAGTCCATACCTTCGACTTGAGTGCAGCCTTGGGCAACGAGACGTGCTTTGTTACGAATGACTTGTCCATCTTCGTCTTGCTTATTGCGAAACACCCATTTGGTACCGATGATGTTGTGGTTCTTGTCAGGCTTCTCGACCAATGTCCACACTTGGTTCCTCTCGAAGTTATGTAGCTCTTCATGCATGGCACTTATCCAATCCGGATCTTCCAATGCTTCTTCAACCTTCATAGGTTCAATGCTAGAGATGAATGAATAATGTTCACAAAAATAAGCCAAACGAGTTTTAGAGCGAGTGATTCTCCCGGTTTGGATATCATTGAAGATTTGTTCGACGGGATGGTCTCTTGAGACTCTTGCTTGAACTAGTGAGAGCTTTTGCTTGGGTCAGGGTGGAACATCTTCTTCATCATCTTGTTCTTCTCCTTGGCCTTCTTCATTGTTGGTGTTGTCGTTCTCTTGTCTAGGTGGAGAAGGAGGTTGATGAGGTTCATCTTGGTGTACTTCCTCGTTTTCTTCATCTTGGCGTGTCCCACTTGTGGATGCTCCCATGTCAACTCTTGGTTCACCTTGTCGTGATGTAGAAATTTCCACTTGGACGGACGAGATACTCTCCTTCACCTCCGTTGGACGAATCTTGCCAATAGACAAGTCTTGGGTTGCTTCTAAAGGGTCTTTGACTCCTACATCAATTGGCAGTTGCTATACTTGCGAGCCATTAGATTCATGAAACTTCACATCTACCGTCTCTTCAACCTTTCAGGTGAAATTGTTGTAGACACGGTAAGTGTGAGAGTTTGAGCCATAACCGAGTAGGAAACCCTCATGAGATTTAGGAGCAAATTTAGAATGACGATGCTTATCAAGAATGTAGCGCTTTGAGCCTAATACCCAAAAGTATCCAACTTGGGGTTTGTTACCGGTGAGAAGCTCATATGCCGTCTTGCCGAGTAGCTTGTGAAGATACAAGCGATTTGTTGCATGACAAGCTGTCTCAACCGCTTCTGCCCAAAAGTGTTTTGGCGTCTTGTACTCATCAAGCATCGTTCTCGCCATCTCAATAAGAGTCCGGTTCTTCCTCTCAACAACTCCATTTTGTTGAGGCCTGTACGTAGACGAGAACTCATGTGAAATCCCTTCTTCGTCAAGAAAGGTATCCACATTTGCGTTCTTGAACTCCATTCCATTATCGCCGCGAACCTTCTTTATCTTCACTTGAAATTGATTTTGGGCCTTCCTAGCGAAGTTCTTGAAGATCTTTTGGACCTGCAATTTATCATCAAGAAAGAACACCCACATAAATCTTGAAAAATCATCGACTATGACTAGACCAAATGAGTTAGCACCTTATAGGCATTGGGACCAAAGAGATCCATACGAAGTAGCTCGAGTGGTCTTCTCGTGGTCATGATGTTCTTCATGGGGTGACTCCCTCCAACTTGTTTTCCTGCTTGACAAGCACTACACAATCTATCCTTGTCAAATATAACAGCTTTCACTCCAAGGATATTATCACCTTTAATTAGCTTATCAAGATTTCGCATGCCCACATGACCTAACCTTCTATGCCACAACCAACCTTTGGAAGATTTAACAATTAAGCAAGTTCTGGGTTGAGCCTTTTTAGTGAAATCAACAATATATGTATCATCTCTACGTATACTAGTAAAGATCATTGTCGGATTTCGGGTTCCGACAGACCCTTAAGGTTCGAACACCGGGCTGCGCGCGGAAATCTCGCCTTCACCCTCTCCGTCTCGATGGGATCTAAACTACTAAAAGAGCCACACGAAAGACACAAGATTTGTACTGGTTCGGGCCACCGATGCGGTGTAATACCCTACTCCAGTGTGTGGTGGATGGATTGCCTCCTGGGGCTGGTGCGGATGAACAATACAAGGAAGAACAGCCTCGCGAGGGTCTGTTCTTGGCTGTGGTGATGAACTGCTATGAAGAGTTCAGTCACCCTCCCTCCCTCTCTCTCTCTCTCTCTACTTGCGAACCGAACGAACCAACCGAACCGAACCAAAACCCCCCTGAACCCCTTGCTATGTGGGTGGCTAGTCCTATTTATAGAGGCCCTGGTCCTCTCCCCAAATATTGAGCGGGAAGGGATCCAACAATGGCGGGCTAATTTGAAGGGGGACAACGAGTACATCTATCCTGACAAAAGCAGTCTTCGCCTGCCAAAGGCTCTGGTGATGACGCCGCGCTGGGCTCCATGGTGACCTCCGTCTCGTAGTCCTCCTGGTCTTGGTCTCGTTGCACCGAAGTGGCAACCTTTGCCTGATGCCTCGGTACTCCACGGATACGCTTGCCCCCTTTGCACCAAAGACGAAAGAGGGACGCTGCGCGCTCTGGCGCCCGCCTGGTGCCCCGTGTCGTCATGGCTTGCGTCATGGGCACCTCGTGAGGTACCCCGCCTTGAACTCTCCGCCTCCTCGCCAGCCAGCCTAACGAGGCTGTGCCTGAGGATGCGCCGCGTCGTCCGCCTCACGAGGCTTGGCCCCTCGTGAGGGTCTTGAGCCTCATGTTGATGAAGTTGGGCCGCGCTGGGCCCCCACTTGAGCCACGCCGCAGGCCGCAGGCAGGCAAGTCTGGGGGCCCCCGTTCCCAGAATGTCGGCAGTAGCCCCCGGGCCCAAGGCACGCATGGACTTGGCCATGCCGAGAGGCGGAAGGGCAAGGGCGAAGCGCCGCGGGCCCCAACAGCCTGCGGCCTTGGACGCCGCGTGTCGGTTGATTGGATGTGGCGCCTTAGCAACCGCACGGGTTGACAAGGGAGAGGCATCTTCCCAGACTTCGCCCTTGCTTTCTCCGGTTGCTGCTCAGATCCCCTTTCTTGCGCCTCCCCTTTCTTCCTCCAAACTTCCAGATCTACTCTGGTTGCGCGACCTAGGAAGCCATGGCGCCTCGCAAGCCTCCGGCCGAAGCTTGGTATTCCCTTGCTCTGGACCCGCCGACTGTGTCCAAGGCCACCTTTGCCCGGCTGTGCCAGATGGCGGCGGCGCAGGGCGTCGTCGGGACGGAGGTGTTCAAGGTTGGCTCCGCCTCCCCTGAAGGTCGAGGGAGCACCTATTACCCTTTCTTTGTGAGCGCCATCGCAGCGGGCTTGGTGCCTCCCTTCTCCGAGTTCTTCTTCTCTGTCCTCCGCCATTACAACTTGCTGGCTCTGCATCTCCACCCCAACTCTGTCCTTCTCCTGGCGATCTTCGCTTACTACTGCGAGGCCCACGTAGGGGTGCAGCCCTCCGTGGCCTTGCTGCGCCACTACTTCTACCTCCGGACTACTGGCAGTTCTCCTTCCGCGTGCGCGAGCTTCGTCGCGCATGGCAGCACCATTACCATCTCGAGTCCCAGGAAGAGGGCTGATGGCTTCCGGAGCAAGTGGGTCTTGGTTGATGCCGGGCGCGTCCACCCTCGGTTGATCCCGCTCACGGAGCAGGCCGTGAGCGCCAGTAACTGGTGCTGGGCGGAGCTCGCCGATCCCCGCGCGAAGCCGGTGTTGGAGAAGATGGATGCGGACTTGAGGCCAGCCAGCATGGCGACGGCGAAGTTGACTGGTGCGTCACTGTTGAGGGAGGTCTTGGAGCAGCAGCTGGCTCCACTCCGTCAGTACTCTTCTCCGATGTGGAGGCCTCATCTGAGCCCTGGGCCTGTGGACGAAGAGGACGTGGACGCGGTTCTTCAATCTCTGGTCGGGGGCACGGTGGCAAAGTTGGAGGGCGCTCCCGAGCCCTTGTTTCTTCGCAGCGACTGGAAGCAGGTGGTGAAGTCCATGCCCGTTTTCAATGGGGACGGGCTCATGCCCGTGGCGCCTTCTGAAGGACTGGTGGACGTGCCCTCCGGTGACTCCAGCGAGGAGGAGGACGAAGAGGAGCGGGGAGAGGGGCCTGACTCCGGGGCGACTGATGGAGAGTCGAGGGCTCCCCTCCCTCGGCGCTCGCCCCGTACTCTTCGCCTATCGCCGAGCGATGATGATGATGATGATGATGATGTGCTGGGTAGCGGGAGCTCGCCCCCGATCCCGAAGAAGGACAGGACCGGGCTGGTCCCCCGCGGGCCTGCCCCTACCCCGGGACAGTCCGCTGCCGCGCCTTCTGCTCCCAAGGTCGACCCTTCCAGCCGGCTGTTTGGCTTGAAGTTGGGCCGAAAGCTACCCGAGCTTACCGGGGATGACCCGTAAGCGCTTGATCCTTGTTCTCTTGTTTCTCATTCTGCCGACGAGGCTTGATGATTGCTTCTCTTGAGTAGGCGGGTGCCCACGGCGAAGAAACCGAAGCGGGCTCCTGAGGCTCCATCCGCGGCAGCGCCCCCGCCTGTGAAAGGGGGCGATTGCAGTGCGCGGGCTTCTCTTGGTCGGTCGCTCTCAGGAGGTCTGGCCATGCTGGCGGGGGCAAGCTCAGCCCCCATGGCCCAGGTGACTCCTGAAGTGTCCTCGTCTGGCGCCACTGCCACGGCTGGGGAGACGCAGCAAACGCTGGCTCGGGATTCGGCGGCCTTGCCGCCGCCACCTTCTCCTCCCGTTTTGCTGGCCACTGCTCCCTCAGCTCCTCCTGTCGCCTTGGAGCGCGCCGAGGCTCCTCCGTCTTGGAGCATGCTGCTGCTGAACTGGACCGGCTGCGTCAGGACCTTCTCAGCGCCGACCCTCGCCTGGTGGCCGGGCATCTGGAACTGGCTTCGGGGTGGATTCGCTCTGATGCTTCGATCCGGGCGGCGCTGGTTCAGGCCTCAACGGCCTGCGACGAGGAGAAGCGGGCCGTCCTTGAGGCGAAGATTGCTCGTGACGTGGCCCTGGGGGAAGCGGTCAAGGCCCGCGACTGCTGCAAGGCGCTAGAGGACGAGCTGCAAGGCCTGCAGGGCCAACTTGCGGAGGAGGTTCGCCTTCGCCAAGAGCAGGAGAAGGGGGTGAAGGCGCATGAGGCGGCGCTCGAGGACTCGGAGGCCAAGCTCAAGAAGCACCGCGAGTGTCTAGGCGTGTGGAAGCAAGAGCTGGAGGCGACGAAGACCGAGCTGGACGCCAAGGCTCAGGTCCTCGTTGAAGATCGCGTGGCCTTCGCGGACATGGAGAAGGACGCCCGCGCTTCGCTGAAGATGCTTTACGAGAGCGGCTTGGACAGCCCGCTAGCTGGTGACGAGTATGGCCCCGCCAAGCTGCTTCCCTTCCTGGTCAAGGCTCTTGGGGACGTCATCCTTGGCATCGGCCCCGCAACCGAGGTCGAGGCGCATGTCCTGTCTTCTGCCGCGCTGACACGGGTCTTCGCCCACGTCTACCTCCGCGATCCCAACACCGACCTCGACGCCCTGCTGGAACCGGTGAGCGGCGAGGGTGCTGCTGCCGCTGTCGAAGCCGTGAAGGGGCGCGCAGAGGCGCTGCTGGAGAAGTTCTGGGCCTTCACCACCAGGCCGAAGCAAGGCGTTGCCAACCCTGCCGTTCCACAAGGTGAAACCAGCGCCGACGAGTGACTCCGTCCCATCCCTACTCTTCTTTAGGTTCCTGCACATGCATCACGCCTCGGGGAGGCATTTAAACTTGCATTTGGCATTGAGATTGACAGTATGGACTGTAATATTTGCTTTTAAGTTCCTTGAATTTTATGCTTTTCTTCCCTACTTGCTTGTGTTCTACGCCGGCAGAGCCTGGCCCCGCGCATGCCTCACCCAGCATTAGCCCCGACCGGAAACCAGGACAGGACCAAAGGAGTGAGGGGCCACGTGACAAGTTAGGCTCCTGAGTGGCGATGCTCAGGAGTCCCCCTTGGCGCGCGAACAACAAGTAGGGAAGCGTGATGTAGGCGTGTCTTCCGTTCTATGTCTGCAGAGCCCGACTCCACGCGTGCCTCACCCAGCATAGCCTTTCGGAACTAAGGAGTGAGGGGCTACGGAGCTAGTTTGGCCCCTGAGTCGCGATGCTCAGGAGTCCCCCTTGACGCGCGAACAGCGGGTGATGAGGCGAGATGTAAGCATGGCTACCGTTCTACGTCTGCAGAGCCCGGCCCCGCGTGTACCTCACCCAGCATAGCCTTTCGGAACTAAGGAGTGAGGGGCTACGGGACTAGTTAGGCCCCTGGGTCGCGATGCCCAGGGGTGCGCCTTGACGCGCAAACGGCCTTCATACCTTGGCTTCGCTCGGGGAGAGACGCGCGGTGAACCAGGCCCGAGGGGCCAAGCTGGGCGGTGTACGTCTGGGCGTGACCCAGCCGTAGCCCCCGTGCCAGCCCCCTCGCGCGGCGCTCCCGAGGGGAGGCGTTGCGATGAGGCCAGCCACTGAGCTCTGGGCTCCCTGAGGTTAATGCGGCCCGGAGGCCACCCTCAGTTGTTTATCACCAGCGCGGAGCATAGCGCTTCCGTATGTGTACGGGCATAGCCGCTCCTTGGCAGTGTCGTCAGCCAGCGCGGAGCATGGTGCTTCCACTGGTACGTGGGAGGGGGCTCCCCTCCGGGAGGAGCCCCCGGGGCGTATACAGCCCCGCCCTGACACGTGACCGGCACGGTAGAGCTGGGTGAGGTGTATCTGGGCACCCGTGAGCCAGCGCGGGACTCACGAGGCCCTACCTCTGGGCGGGTTGCGCCCGGCACTAGGCCATATCTTGAGATGTGTCCCTGCAAAATTTGGTTAGATGTCGGTACTCTACGTCCTCGGGTCCCGGCCCTCGAGCTTGTCTCAGCCGTCGCTGGTATGCCAGGTCGCGATGCCATGGACAAGGCCAGAGGGTGAGGGCTGGAGAGCCAGTAAGAGCCCCGAGTCGCAATGTTCAGGCACCCCCCCTTTAACGTGCAAGTGGCTGACATGGGAAGAGAAGATGCCGCGGACGAGCACCATGCAGCTAAGCGTGATAGGCAATGCATAGTTGGAAATAAACGCTAGGGGGATACACGCCGCTGGGTCTGGCCCGAACGCCTTAGGGATGATGCAGCCCGAGGGGCGCCCCCAACAAGGCAAACTAATGACGGAAAGGTAAATGCAGATACATGCCATGGGGACGGACCCACGCGGCCTGGGAGTGATGCAACCCTGGGAGGGTGCTCCCAGCTGAGAGCGGAACTTGAAAGATGTCACCTGAGGATGTCGTCGGCGTAGTGGCGTTGGTGCAGCAGACTTGACGGGCTGCAGAAGCCGATCCTCACGAGCCCCCAGGCCCCGGGGCCTCGGGAGGCTCCGGAGGCACTGGTGACTCCTCGCGAGCTGTCTCCACCTCCGCCAGAGCCGTGGACCGCCTGTCTTCCTGAGCCTCCACGATGCCCCTCATGAGGCGCTGGTACGCCGCAGCCATGCTCGGCAGGCCGTAAGGCATGCGAACATAGCTGTGGGGTGGACCTCCGCAGCGCCCCACTTGCGAGGGCCAGAGGCGCTCCGTTGTGGCGATCTGATTGAGCCCTGGTACGTCAACGCAGACGCGCAGCCCACCATCCTCGCCTGGATGTGGGGCCACGACTGGCAAGCGGCGGCAACCTCTCGTGATCCTTGTCTCCTGTAGCTCTTGAATGGCCTCGTCAACGAACTCTTGCTGGTCTGATCTTCCTTGCCTGGCTCCCTCTCGAGGGAAACATGCTGTGAAGCACGCCTCCACATGGTGCCCAAGCGCCTCCCTCGTGACCCTGGCTAGGTCGGTGGCCCTCCAGGTGAGAGCCCCCGAGCCCTGCCTGAGGAGGGCGCCGAGCGCGCTTTCCTATGCAATGGAAGGAGGGTCCCCCTGGGCAGACACGGGCCCTGAGGGGCCTGCCTCCTGAGGGGCCGGGCCTGACGACGTCTTCTTCTTCTTCTTCTTGGGTGTGGTCTGTGGAAGCCTCCTGCTTCCGCGATCTGGGTCCTCCAGCGACGCGGCCTGATAGGCTCTCTCCAGGGAACACATTGCATCCTTCTCTTCACAGGGCACCGTGATGACGCCGCCACTTCCTGGCATCTTGAGGACGTTGTAGCCATGGTGGGTCACGGCCATGAACTTGGCCAGCGCCGGGTACCCGAGGATGGCGTTGTACGGCAGGCGGATGTGGGCAACGTTGAAGTCGATGAGCTCGGTGCGGTAGTTGCTGCGAGCCCCGAAGGTGACAGGGAGGCGGACCTGCCCGATCGGGACCGTGGAACCGTCGGTGATCCCGGAGAAAGGCCTGGTTGGCTGAAGCTGGTCGTAGGGCACTTGGAGGTTGTTGAATGTTTCCACGGACAGGATGTTGAGCCCTGTCCCGCCATCGATGAGGGTCTTGGTGACCAGCACGTTGCTGATGACTGGGGAGCAGAGCATCGGGAAGACTCCTGCAGTGGCTGCGCACTTGAGCTAGTCTGCCGAGCTGAATGTGATGGGGCACGTCGACCACCTAAGGGGGCGCGTAGCTTCGAGCTTGTGGAGAACTGCATTCACTTCGCGGGCAAACTGCTTGAAGATACGTTGGAAGGCTGGGGCTTGAGCTCCGCCCAGGATGCAGGCGACCGCGCGCGGCTCCTGGAAGCCCCCAGCCCCCTCGTCTTGATGGCGGTCTTCGTTCCTTCTTGGTGGAGGCGGCAGCGGAGGTTGGCCTGCGTTGCCATGAGGGCGGTCCTCACGAGGCTGGTCTCTCCAGTCCCCCTCATGAGGCAGGTCCCACCAGCGGTCCTCGCGAGGCTGGTCGCGCCACCCCTGGCGCGGGCCGCGGTCTTCCCAGCGTCCTGGGTTTCTTCCTCCTCCCCGGCCGTAGCCCCGGTCAGCACGGTCAGGGCGACGGCCGATCCTTCCTTCTCGCACGGCGCGGAGCTCTTGACATTCATTGGTGTTGTGGGTGTGGAGGTCATGGTACACATAGTACCGGCTGCCTCTGGAGGGTTCGGGCAGATCCTTGCCCCGCTAGGTGTCTGGTTCTGCCGCGAGTACAGCAGCCCCCTTGCGCTTCGCGTCCTTGGCTTTGGGCTTCTTCTCTTCTGGGTCCGCGGCAGGCAGCTTGAGGAGGGAGAGACGTCCCTCCTCAGCCCTGGCACACTTGTTCGCCAAGTTGAATAGCTCCAGGGAGGTGCAGAGGTCTTCGTGCATCGCCAGCTCCTCCTTCATCTTGACGTCACGCACGCCGTCAGAGAAGGCGGAGATGATGGCCTCCTCGGACACCTTGGGGATCTTGAGGCGCGCGTTGTTGAAGCGCTGGATGTACTTTTGCAGGGTCTCTCTGGGTTGTTGCTTGATGCGGCGCATGTCGCTCACGGCGGGCGGCCGGTCGCGAGTACCTTGGAAGTTGGCGATGAAGCGGGCGCGCATCTGGTCCCAGGAGGAGATCGTGCCTGGAGCCAGATTCAGGAGCCAGGTTCGAGCTCCTTCCTTGAGCGCCATGGGGAACCAGTTCGCCATGGCCTTTTCATCCCCGCCGGCAGCCTCGATGCCTAGCTCATAGAGCTGGAGGAACTCTACGGGATCGGTTGTGCCGTCATAGCGAGGAGGCTGGTCGGGCTTGAACTTGCCGGGCCACGTGACACTGCGCAGCTCAGTGGTGTAGGCGTGGCAGCCCGCGGTGGCCACGAAAGGCCTCAGTTGGTGGAGAGCTTGGTCTTGAGGGTCCCCACGCGCTGCAGCTAGGAGCAGGGCGGGGTCTTGGCGTGCCGGAGCTGGAGCAGGGTCGCGGCGTGCCGGAGCGAGGAGCGCCCTGGCAGCCCCTTGCGGGCGAGGAACTTCTTGGCAGCTTCACTCTTGCTACGCTGGCGCCTGGCGGAGCAGGTTCCACCCAGGTGCCAGTCACCTTGGAGCCACGGAATCTTCTTGGAGGGGAGGCGGCTGGTGCGCCTCTGGAGCTTCGTTGCCCGCGCGGGGCGGAGTGCGGCGCTGAGGGACGGACGGCGCGGAAGAGCCCCTGCGGCGCGGACAAGCTCGGCGACGCGGTCAAGCCATTCTTCGTAGACGTCGTTGACGGGGCGGTAGCGCAGGAGCTCGTTTGCCGCGAGGAGCGCAGCCCGAGCCTCCAAGGGTGCGCGGAGCGCGCGGGACGAAGAGCCGGCTGGAGCGAGTGATGGAGTGGCGGTGCGGCCGTCTTGCCGCACGGACGGGTGCTGAGACGATGCCTGCTGCTCGCCCCCCGCTGGGCCGGTGGCGGCGTTGACGACGGGGGACGGGGAACGACGAGGACGCCCACCGACGGGGGCCGTCTGGGCGACGCGAGAGGCGATGGCGGCCCGGCGCTCGGCGCGGGCCCGACGAGCGTCAGACATGGATGCGACGGTCGGAGGAGAGCGGAGCGGTGGAAGACGAATTCCGGTGCACCCCTACCTGGCGCGCCAAATGTCGGATTTCGGGTTCCGGCAGACCCTTAAGGTTTGAACACTGGGGTGCGCGCGGAAATCTCGCCTTCAACCTCTCCGTCTCGATGGGATCTAAACTACTAAAAGAGCCGCACGAAAGACACAAGATTTATACTGGTTCGGGCCACCGATGCGGTGTAATACCCTACTCCAGTGTGTGGTGGATGGATTGCCTCCTGGGGCTGGTAAGGATGAACAATACAAGGAAGAACAGCCTCGCGAGGGTCTTTTCTTGGCTGTGGTGATGAACTACTATGAAGAGTTCAATCACCCTCCCTCTCTCTCTCTCTACTTGCGAACCGAACGAACCAACCGAACCGAACCAAACCCCCCCCCCCCCCCCGAACCCCTTGCTATGTGGGTGGCTAGTCCTATTTATAGAGGCCCTGGTCCTCTCCCCAAATATTGAGCGGGAAGGGATCCAACAATGGCGGGCTAATTTGAAGGGGGACAACGAGTACATCTATCCTGACAAAAGCAGTCTTCGCCTGCCAAAGGCTATGGTGATGACGCCGCGCTGGGCTCCATGGTGACCTTCGTCTCGTAGTCCTCCTGGTCTTGGTCTCGTTGCAACGAAGTGGCAACCTTTGCCTAATGCCTCGGTACTCCGCGGATACGCTTGCCCCCTTTGCACCAAAGAGGAAAGAGGGACGCTGCGCACGCTGGCACCCGCCTGGTGCCCCGTGTCGTCATGGCTTGCGTCATGGGCACCTCACGAGGTACCCCGCCTTGAACTCTCCACCTCCTCGCGAGCCAGCCTAACGAGGCTGTGCCTGAGGATGCGCCGCGTCATCCGCCTCGCGCGGCTTGGCCCCTCGCGAGGGTCTTGAGCCTCGTGTTGATGAAGTTGGGCCGCGCTGGGCCCCCACTTGAGCCACGCCGCAGGCCGTAGGCAGGCAAGTCTGGGGACCCCCGTTCCCAGAATGCCGACAATCATATTATGATTATCTCTACGAAACACTTGGCAATCTACTTCAGTAAATAGGACATTGAAACCAAATCAGCAAGTCTAGATACGGAAAGTAGATTATATCCAAGCGATTCAACAAGCATAACATTTTGTATGGAGCTATCATGTGAGATGGCCACCTTACCAAGTCCAATCACCTTACCCTTTGAGTTATCACCAAAATTGACATACTTTCGAGGGCCATCGTTTTCAGCAAGCTCACGAAACATATCCTTATCTCTGGTCATGTGATCGGCATATCCATTATCAAGGACCCATTCCTTTCCTCCAGCCATGTAGCCGCGAAGATCAGCCATGAGGCCAAAGTGTCTCATAGACTCGTCGAGATCAAATTCACTATTATCATCCTCATCATAATATCCATGTTCAACATCGCCTTGTGATGGATCAATTCCTAGAGAGAGTGATTCATTAGATAAATGATCATCACAATAATCATCTTTAAGAATTCTAATGGCTTTGGAGATGATATTGCTAATGATTCCAACATCTCCTTTGGCACGCATGAGGTTAGTAAGCTCAAATAGATAATCACCAAATTTAGGATCATTGCAATTCATCTTACTCAAGGCAATAGACTTATGAGGAATTTCATCTAGATTTTGCAAGGAATAGTTTGGAAATCGTTCCTCAATAAATCCCCATATAGTGTAGGCACAATCAGGAGTAGGCAAGCAACCAATCAAGTTTCTAGGCAAACCTCTAGTGATAAGATTAACAGTCCTAAGGTTGCAGATCATGTGAATAGACTCATCAAGGGTAGGTTGCAAAAGATCAACATGGGGTGCACAAGGGCTAGTAATGTACTTGTACAAATGATATTCATTGAAAATCTCAAGCATCTCAATTTTCCACTAATGAAAGAACTCTCCATCAAGTATAGGCACTCTATGTCTAAGACTCCCCAACGTAGATTCATCCATCTTCCTCCAATGGTGATTAAACCGAAGCAATGGAGACCAATGCTCTGATACCAATGAAAGGATCGAGAAGAGGTATCTAGAGGGGGGTGAATAGACTCTTTACAAAGAAAAGTAGCAATTTTTAGTTCCTTCAAGTTAAGGTGGAGTTTTAGCACAAGTTTAAACATTCACAATACATTTCAAGCAAGCATGGCAAGTGTATATGAGCAGCGGAAAGTAAAGCATGCAAGTTGCAAGAATGTAAAGGGATGGGATTGGAGTATGCAAACGCAATTGGAGACACGAAGTTTTTTGGCGTGGTTCCGATAGGTGGTGCTATCGTACATCCACATTGATGAAGACTTCAACCCACGAAGGGTAAAGGTTGCGCGAGTCCACGGAGGGCTCCACCCATGAATCCACGAAGAAGCAACCTTGTCTATCCCACCATGGCCATCGCCCACGAAGGACTTGCCTCACTAGGGTAGATCTTCACGAAGTAGGCGATCTCCTTGCTCGTACAAACACCTTGGTTCAACTCCACAATCTTGACGGAGGCTCCCAAGTGACACCTAACCAATCTAGGAGACACCACTCTCCAAAGGTAATAGATGGTGTGTTGATGATGAACTCCTTACTCTTGTGCTTCAAATGATAGTCTCCCCAACACTCAACTCTCTCTCATGTTTTGATTTGGTGGAAAGATTACTTGAGTGGAAAGAAGCTTGGGAAAGGCTAGAGATCAAGATTCATATGGTTGGAATGGAATTTCTTGGTCTCAACACATGAGTAGGTGGTTCTCTCTCAGAAAATGTATGCTGGAAGTGTAGGCACGTTCTGATGGCTCTCCTTACTAATGAAGGAAGGGTCGAGGGGTATATATAGCCTCCACATAAAATCTAACCGTTACACACAAATAACCAAACTCGGTGGGACTGAATCATGAAACTCGGTCAGACCGATTTAGTTCAAAATGTGAATGTTAGGATTTTCAGTGGGACCGATGTGCTAGGGTTAGGGTAAAACCGCAACTCGGTTTGACCGATTACACAAACTTGGTGGGACCGATTTTGGTAATAGGCAAAACAGAGAGTTGGTCTAGCAAACTCGGTGAGACCGATTGCATATCTCGGTGGGACCGATTGCATATATCGGTGGGGCTGAGATTATTGCAATAGGTAACAGAGAGTTCGTGAGCCCATCTCGGTGAGACCGAGATCCCATCAATGAGACCGAAGTGACTAGGGTTTCTGGCAGTGGCTACGTCAAGTGAACTCGGTGGCGCCGGATAGATCAAATCGGTGGGGCTAAGTTTGACTTTTGGTTCGGGACATATGTGGATATGAGAAAATGGTTGAGGGTTTTGGAGCATATCACTAAGCACTTTGAGCAAGCAAGCCATTAAGCAACACCTCATCCCCTTTTAATAGTATTGGCTTTCCTATGGACTCAATGTGATCTTGGATCACTAAAATGAAAATGTAGAGTCTTGAGATTTTGAGCTTGAGCCAATCCTTTTTCCTTAGCATCTTGAAGGGGTTCCACATCCTCTTGTCCAAGACACTCCACTATTGACCTCATCTAAAATATACTAGATAAAAGTATTAGTCCAACAAGAGATATGTTGACATTAATTACCAAAACCACCCAAGGAGCAATTGTGCTTTCACCTATCTTTCTATGTGTCCGGTTGAAATGTTTTGCTCATGTGTACGCGGTGAGTGTTAGCAATCATAGAAGACTATATGATGGTTGAGTATGTGAACTTGCCTAAAGGCTCCGACACATGACCCTGCCTCAAAAGGTGATGAATTGTAATTGCAAAGTTGACCGAGAACAAAGTTTGTTGGTTTTTAATAGAGTTTTTTGCTTTATACTTCGATTGTGTGATGAACTATTACTTATTCATGAGAAGTATATGATAAAAGTTCCATGATAAAAGTCCTATGTTCAATTTTATGGTTGTTATAATAATCAACATGATGCTTCTATGTCCGTATTTTATTTTATCGACACCTCTCTCTCAAAGCATGTGGACATGTTTTTTGATTTCGGTTTTCGCTTGAGGACAAGCGAGGTCTATGCTTGGGGGAGTTGATACGTCCATTTTGCATCATGTTTTCTTACTGTTATTTATGATGTTTTTATCCATAATAATGCTTTTTGGAGCAATTCTAATGCCTTTTCTCTCATAATATGCAAGGTATACACCAAGAGGGAAAATTCCGGTAGCTGGAAATCTGGCCTGAAAAAGCTACGTCAGGCTAACTATTCTGCACAACTCCAAATGAGCTAAAACTTCACGAGGATTTTTTATGGAACATATGAGGATTATTGGAGCCAATAAGTACCAGACGGGCCCCACCAGGTGGGCACAACCCACCTGGGCTCGCGAGGGAGCCCAGGCGCGCCCTGGTGGGTTGTGCTCCCCTGAGCCCACCTCTAGTGCCCATCTTTTGGTATATAAGTCATTTTGACATAGAAAAAAGAGAGGAGGACTTTTGGGACGAAGCGCCACCGCTTCGAGGCGGAACTTGGGCAGGAGCACTTTTGCCCTCCAGCGGAGCGATTCCGCCGGGGGAACTTCTCTCCCGGAGGAGGAAATCATCGTCATCATCATCACCAACAACTCTCCCATCTTGGGGAGGGCAATCTCCATCAACATCTTCAACATCACCATCTCCTCTCAAACCCTAGTTCATCTCTTTTGTTCAATCTTGTTAACTATACATTGGTGCTTGTGGGTGACTAGTAGTGTTGATTACATCTTGTAGTTGATTACTATATGGTTTATTTGGTGGAAGATTATATGTTCAGATCCAATATGCTATTCAATACCCCTATGATCATGAGCATGTTTATCATTTGTTGAGTAGTTAGGTCATGGGAGAAATCATGTTGCAAGTAATCATGTGAATTTGATATGTGTTCGACATTTTGATAGTATGTATGTTGGGATTCCCTTAGTGGTGTCATGTAAACGTCGACTACATGACACTTCACCATATTTGGGCCTAAGGGAATGCATTGTGGAGTAGCAATTAGATGATGGGTTGCGAGAGTGATAGAAGCTTAAACCCAGTTTATGCGCTATTTCGTAAGGGACCGATTGGATCCAAAAGTTTAATGCTATGGTTAGAATTTGTTCTTAATACTTTTCTTGTAGTTGCGGATCCTTGTGGGAGGGTTAATCATAAGTAGGAGGTTTTTTCAAGCAAGAGCAGCACCTAAGCACCGGTCCACCCACATATCAAATTATCAATGTACCTAAAACGAAGTAAACCAACATGATGAAAGTGACTAGATGAAATTCCCGTGTACCCTCAAGAACGCTTTGCTTATCATAAGAGACCTTTTTGGCCTGTCCTTTACCTCAAAAGGATTGGGCTACCTTGTTGCACTATTGTTACTAATATTGTTACTTGCTTGTTACAAATTATCTTGCTATCAAACTACTCTGCTACTTACAATTTCAGCACTTGCAGACGCTACCTTACTGAAAACTACTTGTCATTTCCTTCTGCTCCTCGTTGGGTTCGACACTCTTACTTATCGAAAAGAGCTACAATTAATCCCCTATACTTGTGGGTCATCAGTAATCTCGTTTGAGAGCATTGCACGATGATTAAGACGCCAAAGGCTAGGACACCAAGGCTTTGGCGAGGTGTGTTTGCAGGCGACCTCAGCGCGCACACCGTGCTGTGCCCCCACGCGCGTGACATGTGACAAAGAGCAACGGGCAACTGTCACTCTCCCTAAGGCAAGGCCTGAAAGAGCGAATGCTACGAGGAGCAAAATTTTCCAACTCAAATAAAAGACATGAAAACTTCAAATTTCATTTAAAGAAGTTGCAAATCAGCTACAGAAAGCAAGCAAAAGAACAGCCGCGTCCGGCTCCTACACCAGTCTTCTGGTCTTCCCGCCTATGCGGATCATGGGGCTTCCACTAGGACGTGGGTGGTAGCCCCCGTGAGGCCCAAGGCGGCACTCAGGAGACTCCAGGGCGTGTCCAGCCCCACTCATTATTATGTGAGAGTCTCACGAGCGGAGACTTGAGAGGTGCATGGCCTTGATCACTGATAGAACTTTCGGAGGTGCTGGATGTTCCAGGCATTCTGGATGGGGACCCCGTCCTGCGTCTCTAGGTGCACGGCGCCAGGCCTGGAGACACGGGCGATCCTGTACGGGCTGTCCCACATAGGCGAGAGCTTGTGAAGTTCCTCCCTGGAGAGCACCCATCTCAGGACGAGGTCACCCACCTTGAGGGTCCTCGACCGGATGTTACAACAGTGATATCGCCGCAGCACCTGCTGGTACCTCACGGCACGGAGCGAGGCTTGGCGGCGGCCCTCCTCCCCCAAAACGAGGTCCATCTCCCGCGAGGCGTCCTGGCGTGCCTCGTCAAATGCCAAGTCCCGCGGGGAGCGATGTTTGACCTCATGAGGGAGGACCGCCTCAGCCCTGTAGACGAGGAAGAATGGGGTATCACCTGTGGGCTTGGTCGCGGTGGTGCGGATGGACCACAACACGGGCTGGAGCTCATCGATCTAACCCCTGCCACAGGCCTCGAGTTTCTTCTTGAAGATCCTCGCCTTGAGGCCCCTTAGGACCTTCGTGTTGGCACGCTCGGCTTGGCCATTGCTCCATTGGTGCGCCACCGAAGCGTAGCATATCTGTGTTCCAAGGTTAGGACAATATGTTTTGAAGAGGTTGCTCGTGAACTGAGAACCATTGTCAGTGATGATATGGTTGGGGACCCCAAAGCGGCTCATGAGGCCCTTGATGAACTTGACGGTCGAGGCAGCTGAGATGGTGCGCACGGGCTCCACCTCCACCCACTTGGTGAACTTGTCAACAGCGATGTAGAGGTAGCGGTAGCCCCCGACTGCTCGAGGAAATGGGCCCAGGATATCCAGCCCCCAGACCGCGAACAACCATGAGAGAGGGATGATCTGGAGGCCCTGAGCGGGCTGGTGGATCTGTTTGGCATGGAACTGACATGCCTCACAGGATCTCACCAGCTTAGTGGCGTCGTTGAGCGCCGTGGGCCAATAAAACCCGCCGTGGAATGCCTTGCCCACGAGGGTGCGTGACGAAGAGTGATGCCTGCAATCCCCGCCGTGGATGTTAGCCATCAGCTCGCACCCCTGCTCCTTGGAGATGCACCGCAGAGAGACATCATTTGGACGTCTTCGGTAGAGCTCGCCGTGCTGGATGCAGTAAGCGGTGGCCTGGCGGGCCACGCGTTCTGCGTCTTCCTCCTTCTACGGCATGGTGCCTCGGAGCAGGCATGCCTTGGACTCCTCTATCCAGCACCCCTCCTGAGGTTCGACCGCGAGGAGCAGGCGAGCTCCCGAGGTCGAGCCATAGGCTAGGGCGCCGGAGGAGGGTGCCGTGGGCGGTTCCTCCCGGACCAGCGTCGGGCCTGTAGTGGGGGGAGCCACCGATGGCTTAAAGATCCGCTCTTCGAAGATGCCAGGCTTCTAGGGTTCACGCCGGGATGCCCTCTTGGCGATATCGTCCGCCTCCTTGCTCGTGCCACGCGGTACATGCTGCAGTTCCAAGCCGAAGAATCATTTTTTAATTTTGCATACCTCTTTTAGGTATGCCTCCATGTGCTCGTCTTTTGGCTTGCACTCCTTGTTGGAGAAGTTGACAAGGAGCTGAGAGTCGCCATTGATGGTGAGACGCCTGACCCACAGAGCCGTCTCGGCCTTGAGGCCAGCGATGAGGCCCTCGTATTCCATGATGTTGTTGGAGACCTTCTTGCCATGCTGAAAGCAGAGTTGCACGGCGTAGTAGAGCTTGTCCTGGGTAGGTGAGATGAGCACGGCTCCAGCCCCCACGCCCTGGCGTGCGAACGCGCCATCAAAGTACATGACCCAGTCATCCTGTGCTTCCTCTCCGTTCGTGAGGGAACGGTCTTCACCCACCCCTCGGTCAGGGGCGTCAGTCCATTCTGCCACAAAGTCAGCGAGGGTCGTGCCCTTGATGACTCTGGTGGTACTAAACTCCAGCTGGAACACCTGCAGCTCGATGATCCACTCAGCAACCCTCCCCGTGGTGTTGGGGCTCTGGAGCATCTTCTCTAGGGGGTATGCGGAGACAACCTTGATGGGGTGTCCTTGGAAGTAGTGGCACAGCTTCCTGGAGGTGACGATGAGTGTGAGCGGGAGCTTCTGTGGCATGGTGTTAGAGTGCACGCACGTCACGCAGCATGGTGCTGACGAAGTACACGGGGTGCTCGATGAGGGAGGAGGCATCGATGATGGCCTGCCCCTCTTGAGACGAGGGAGATTCGGGAGCCTTACCATCCGGTGGGGTAGTCGGGGCCTCAGGAGAGCCATCCCAAGGCAGTGATGGCGCGGTCGGGTGCGGGGCGTTACGCCGCACACCCGCATCCGCGCGCTCTTCCCGGACCGCCATGAGTGTTGCGCTGCCCGAGTGGGGTGTGGCAACGAGGTAAAGCACTAGGGGCTCAAGATTATGAGGTGCCACCATTATCGGCGGGCTAGCGATGTACCTCTTGAGGTCTTGGAAGGCCGCCTCGGCCTCCAGAGTCCATTCAAATGGGCCCTTCTTCTTCATCAGTTTGAAGAACGGGAGGGCGCGCTCTCCTAGCATGGAGATGAAGTGCCCCAATGAAGTTATGCATCACGCAAGCTTCTGCATATCTTACAGGGTCTGTGGTGGGATCATCCTTTCTATAGCCTTGATCTTTTCCGGGTTAGCCTCGATCCCTCTATGTGACACCAAGAAGCCCAGGAGCTTGCTGGACGGGACATCGAACACACACTTCTCCGGATTGAGCCGCGGGTTTACCTTGTGCAGCTCGGCAAACATTTCTTCCAAATCTTCGACGAGGGACCTGAAGGAAATATGCCCTAGAGGCAATAATAAAGTTATTATTTATTTCCTTATATCATGATAAATGTTTATTATTCATGCTAGAATTGTATTAACCGGAAACATAATACATGTGTGAATACATAGACAAACAGAGTGTCACTAGTATGCCTATACTTGACTAGCTCGTTAATCAAAGATGGTTATGTTTCCTAACCATGGACAAAAGAGTTGTTATTTGATTAATGAGGTCACATCATTAGTTGAATGATCTGATTGACATGACCCATTCCATTAGCTTAGCACCCGATCGTTTAGTATGTTGCTATTGCTTTCTTCATGACTTATACATGTTCCTATGACTATGAGATTATGCAACTCCCGTTTGCCGGAGGAACACTTTGGGTACTACCAAACGTCACAACGTAACTGGGTGATTATAAAGGAGTACTACAGGTGTCTCCAAAGGTAGATGTTGGGTTGGCGTATTTCGAGATTAGGATTTGTCACTCCGATTGTTGGAGAGGTATCTCTGGGCCCTCTCGGTAATGCACATCACCTAAGCCTTGCAAGCATTGCAACTAATATGTTAGTTGTGAGATGATGTATTACGGAACGAGTAAAGAGACTTGCCGGTAACGAGATTGAACTAGGTATTGGGATACCGACGATCGAATCTCGGGCAAGTAACATACCGATGACAAAGGGAACAACGTATGTTGTTCTGCGGTCTGACCGATAAAGATCTTCGTAGAATATGTAGGAGCCAATATGGGCATCCAGGTCCCGCTATTGGTTATTGACCGGAGACGTGTCTCGGTCATGTCTACATTGTTCTCGAACCGTAGGGTCCGCACGCTTAACGTTACGATGACAGTTATTATGAGTTTATGCATTTTGATGTACCGAAGGTTGTTCGGAGTCCCGGATGTGATCACGGACATGACGAGGAGTCTCGAAATTGTCGAGACATAAAGATTGATATATTGGAAGCCTATGTTTGGACATCGGAAGTGTTCCGGGTGAAATCGGGAATTTTACCGGAGTACCGGGAGGTTACCGGAACCCCCCGGGAACCAAATGGGCCTTATTGGGCCTTAGTGGAAAGGTGAAAGGGGCAGCCCAAGGTGGGCTGGGCGCCTTCCCCCTCCCCTAGTCCTATTAGGACTAGGAGAGGTGGCCGGCCCCCTTCTCCCTCTCTCTCTCTCGAGGAATCCTATTAGGAATAGGATTGGGGGGGGGAGTCCTACTCCCGGTAGGAGTAGGACTCCTCCTGCGCCCTCCTCCCTTGGCCGGCCAGCCCTCCCCCTGGCAACCTTTATATACGGGGGCAGGGGGCACCTCTAGACACACAAGTTGATCATTGAGATTGTTCCTTAGCCGTGTGCGGTGCCCCCTACCACCATATTCCACCTCGATCATACCGTTGTAGTGCTTAGGCGAAGCCCTGCGTCGGTAGAACATCAAGATCGTCACCACGCCGTCGTGCTGACGGAACTCTTCCTCGACGCTTTGCTGGATCGGAGCCCGAGGATCGTCATCGAGCTGAACGTGTGCTAAGAACTCGGAGGTGCCGGAGTAACGGTGCTTGGATCGGTCGGATCGGGAAGAAGACGTACGACTACTTCCTCTACGTTGTGTCAACGCTTCCGTTGCGATCTACAAGGGTACATAGATCAGACTCTCCCCCTCGTTGCTATGCATCACCATGATCTTGCGTGTGCGTAGGAAATTTTTTGAAATTACTACGTTCCCCAACAGTGGTATCAGAGCCTAGGTTTTATGGTTTGATGTTATTTGCACGAGTAGAACACAAGTGAGTTGTGGGCGATACAAGTCATACTGCCTACCAGCATGTCATACTTTGGTTCGGCGGTATTGTTGGACGAGACGACCCGGACCAACCTTACGCGTACGCTTACGCGAGACCGGTTCCCTCGACATGCTTTGCACATAGATGGCTTGCGGGCGACTGTCTCTCCAACTTTAGTTGAACCGAGTGTGGCTACACCCGGTCCTTGAGAAGGTTAAAACGGAGTCTATTTGACAAACTATCGTTGTGGTTTTGATGCGTAGGTGAGATGAGTTCTTGCTTAAGCCCGTAGCAGCCACGTAAAACTTGCAACAACAAAGTAGAGGACGTCTAACTTGTTTTTGCAGGGCATGTTGTGATGTGATATGGTCAAGGCATGATGCTGATTTTATTGTATGAGATGATCATGTTTTGTAACCAAGTTATCGGCAACTGGCAGGAGCCATATGGTTGTCGCTTTATTGTATGCAATGCAATCGCGATGTAATGCTTTACTTTATTACTAAGCGGTAGTGATAGTCGTGGAAGCATAAGATTGGCGAGACGACAACGATGCTACGATGGAGATCAAGGTGTCATGCCGGTGACGATGGTGATCATGACGGTGCTTCGGAGATGGAGATCACAAGCACAAGATGATGATGGCCATATCATATCACTTATATTGATTGCATGTGATGTTTATCTTTTATACATCTTATCTTGCTTTGATTGACGGTAGCATTATAAGATGATCTCTCACTAAATTATGAAGAAGTGTTCTCCCTGAGTATGCACCGTTGCCAAAGTTCGTCGTGCCCAGACACCACGTGTTGATCGGGTGTGATAAGCTCTACGTCCATCTACAACGGGTGCAAGCCAGTTTTGCACATGCAGAATACTCAGGTTAAACTTGACGAGCCTAGCATATGCAGATATGGCCTCGGAACACAGAGACCGAAAGGTCGAGCGTGAATCATATAGTAGATATGATCAACATAACGATGTTCACCATTGAAAACTACTCCATCTCACGTGATGATCGGTTATGGTTTAGTTGATTTGGATCACGTGATCACTTAGAGTATTAGAGGGATGTCTATCTAAGTAGGAGTTCTTAAGTAATATGATTAATTGAACTTTAATTTATCATGAACTTAGTCCTGGTAGTATTAGCATATCTATGTTGTAGATCAATAGCTCGCGTTGTTGCTTTCATATGTTTACTTTGATATGTTCCTAGAGAAAATTATATTGAAAGATGTTAGTAGCAATGATGCGGATTGGATCCGTGATCTGAGGTTTACCCTCATTGCTGCACAGAAGAATTATGTCCTTGATGCACCGCTAGGTTACGGACCTATTGCAGGAGCAGATGCAGACGTTATGAACGTTTGGCTAGCTCAATATGATGACTACTTGATAGTTTAGTGCACCATGCTTAACGGCTTAGAATCGGGACTTCAAAGACGTTTTGAACGTCATGGACCATATGAGATGTTCCAGGAGTTGAAGTTAATATTTCAAGCAAATACCCGAGTTGAGAGATATGAAGTCTCCAACAAAGTTCTATAGCTAAAAGATGGAGGAGAATCGCTCAACTAGTGAGCATGTGCTTAGATTGTCTGGGTACTACAATCGCTTGAATCAAGTGGGAGTTAATCTTACAGATAAGATAGTGATTGACAGAATTCTCTAGTCACCATCACCAAGTTAGTAGAACTTCGTGATGAACTATAGTATGCAAGGGATGATGAAAAAGACTCCCGAGCTTTTCATGATGATGAAATCAATGAAGGTAGAAATCAAGAAAGAGCATCAAGTGTTGATGGTTGACAGGATCACTAGTTTCAAGAAAAGGGCAAAGGGAAGGAGGGGAACTTCAAAAAGAACAGCAAGCAAGTTGCTTCTCAAGTGAAGAAGCCCAAGTCTGATCCTAAGCCTGAGACTAAGTGCTTCTATTGCAAAGGGACTGGTCACTGGAAGCGGAACTACCCCAAGTGATTGGCAGATAAGAAGGATGGCAAAGTGAACATAAGTATATTTGATATACATGTTATTAATGTGTACTTTACTAGTGTTTATAGCAACCCCTCAGTATTTGATACTAGTTCAGTTGCTAAGAGTAGTAACTCGAAACAGGAGTTGCAGAATAAACAGAGACTAGTTAAGGGTGAAGTGACGATGTGTGTTGGAAGTAGTTCCAAGATTGATATGATCATCATCGCACACTCCCTATAAATTTCGGGATTAGTGTTGAACCGAAATAAGTGTTATTTGGTGTTTGCGTTGAGCATGAATATGATTTGATCATGTTTATTGCAATACGGTTATTCATTAAAGTCAGAGAATAATTGTTGTTCTGTTTACATGAATAAAACCTTCGATGGTCATACACCCAATGAAACAAGTTTGTTGGATCTCGATCGTAGTGATACACATATTCATAATATTGAAACCAAGAGATGCAAAGTTAATAATGATAGTGCAACTTATTTGTGGCACTGCCGTTTAGGTCATATTGGTATAAAGCATATGAAGAAACTCCATGCTGATGGGCTTTCGGAATCACTTGATTATGAATCACTTGATGCTTGCGAACCATGCCTTTTGGGCAAGATGACTAAAACGCCGTTCTCCGGAACAATGGAGCAAGAAATAGATTTGTTGGAAATCATACATACTGATGTATGTGGTCCGATGAATATTTAAGGCTTGCAGCAGGTATCATTATTTTCTGACCTTCACAGATGATTTGAGCAGATATGGGTATATCTACTTAATGAAATAGAAGTCTGATACATTTGAAAAGTTCATATAATTTCAGAGTGAAGTGGAAAATCATCGTAACAAGAAAATAAAGTTTCTACGATCTGATCGTGGAAAAGAGTATTTGAGTTACGAGTTTGGTCTTCAGTTAAAACAATGTGAAATAGTTTCACTACTCACGCCACCTGGAACACCACAGCATAATGGTGTGTCCGAACGTCATAACCATATTTTATTGGATATAGTGCAATCTATGATGTTTCTTACCGATTTACCACTATCGTTTTTGGGGTCATGCATTAGAGACAGCTGCATTCACGTTAAAAAGGGGCACCATCTATATCCGTCGAGACGACGCCTTATGAACTATGGTTTGGCAAGAAACCAAAGTTGTCGTTTCTTGAAGTTTGGGGTTGCGTTGCTTATGAGAAAAAGTTTCATCCTGATAAGCTCAAACCCAAATCGGAGAAATATGTCTTCATAGGATACCCAGAGGAGACTGTTGGGTACACCTTCTATCACAGATCCTAAGGCAAGACATTCGTTGCTTATAATGGATCCTTTCTAGAGAAGGAGTTTCTCTTGAAAGAAGTAAGTGGGAGGAAAAGTAGAAAACTTGATAAGGTAATTGTACCTTCTACCTTATTGGAAAATAGTACATCACAGAAAACTGTTTCTGCGACACCTATACCAATTAGTGAGGAAGCTAATGATGATGATCATGAAACTTCAGGACAAGATACTACCGAACCACGTAGATCAACCAGAGTGAGATCCGCACCAGAGTGGTACGGTAATCCAATTCTGGAAGTCATGCTACTAGATCATGATGAACCTACGAACTATGAAGAAGCGATGGTGAGCCCAGATTCCGCAAAGTGGCTTGAAGCCATGAAATCTAAGATGGGATCCATGTATGAGAACAAAGTATGGACTTTGGTTGAGTTGCCCGTTGATCGGCAAGCAATTGAGAATAAATGGATTTTCAAGAAAAAGACTGACGCTGACGGTAATATTACTATCTATAAAGCTCGACTTGTCGCAAAAGGTTTTCGACAAGTTCAAGGGGTTGACTATGATGAGACCTTCTCACCCGTAGCGATGCTTAAGTCTATCAGAATCATGTTAGCAATTGCCGCATTTTATGATTACGAAATTTGGCAGATGGATGTCAAAACTGCATTCCTGAATGGATTTCTGGAAGAAGAGTTGTATATGATGCAACCAGAAGGTTTTGTCGATCCAAAGGGAGCTAACAAAGTGTGCAAGCTCCAGCGATCCATTTATGGACTGGTGCAAGCCTCTCGGAGTTGGAATAAACGCTTTGATAGTGTGATCAAAGCATTTGGTTTTATACAGACGTTTGGAGAAGCCTGTATTTACAAGAAAGTGAGTGGGAGCATTACAGCATTTCTGATAAGTATATGTGAATGACATATTGTTGATCGGAAATAATGTAGAATTATTCTGTAAAGCATAAAGGAGTGTTTGAAAGGAGTTTTTCAAAGAAAGACTTCGGTGAAGCTGCTTACATATTGAGCTTCAAGATCTATAGAGATAGATCAAGACGCTTGATAAGTTTTTTCAATGAGTACATATCTTGACAAGATTTTGAAGTAGTTCAAAATGGAGCAGTCAAAGAAAGAGTTCTTGCCTGTATTACAAGGTGTGAAGTTGAGTAAGACTCAAAGCCCGACCACGACAGAAGATAGAAAGAGAATGACAGTCATTCCCTATGCCTTGGCCATAGGTTCTATAAAATATGTCATGCTGTATACCAGATCTATTGTATACCCTGCATTGATTTGGCAAGGGAGTACAATAGTGATCTAGGAGTAGATCACTGGACAGCGGTCAGAATTATCCTTAGTGAAATAAGGATATGTTTCTCGATTATGGACGTGACAAAAAGGTTCGTCGTAAAGGGTTACGTCGATGCAAGTTTTTGACACTGATCCAGATGATTCTAAGTCTCAATCTGGATACATATTGAAAGTGGGAGCAATTAGCTAGAGTAGCTCCGTGTAGAGCATTGTAGACATAGAACTTGCAAAATACTTACGGATCTGAATGTGACAGACCCGTTGACTAAAATTATCTCACAAGCAAAACATGATCACACCTTAGTACTCTTTGGGTGTTAATCACATAGAGATGTGAACTAGATTACTGACTCTAGTAAACCCTTTGAGTGTTGGTCACATGACGATGTGAACTATGGGTGTTAATCACATGGTGATGTGAACTATTGATGTTAAATCACATGGCGATGTGAACTAGATTATTGACTCTAGTGCAAGTGGGAGACTGAAGGAAATATGCCCTAGAGGCAATAATAAAGTTATTATTTATTTCCTTATATCATGATAAATGTTTATTATTCATGCTAGAATTGTATTAACCGGAAACATAATACATGTGTGAATACATAGACAAACAGAGTGTCACTAGTATGCCTCTACTTGACTAGCTCGTTAATCAAAGATGGTTATGTTTCCTAACCATGGACAAAAGAGTTGTTATTTGATTAATGAGGTCACATCATTAGTTGAATGATCTGATTGACATGACCCATTCCATTAGCTTAGCACCCGATCGTTTAGTATATTGCTATTGCTTTCTTCATGACTTATACATGTTCCTATGACTATGAGATTATGCAACTCCCGTTTGCCGGAGGAACACTTTGGGTACTACCAAACGTCACAACGTAACTGGGTGATTATAAAGGAGTACTACAGGTGTCTCCAAAGGTAGATGTTGGGTTGGCGTATTTCGAGATTAGGATTTGTCACTCCGATTGTCGGAGAGGTATCTCTGGGCCCTCTCGGTAATGCACATCACCTAAGCCTTGCAAGCATTGCAACTAATATGTTAGTTGTGAGATGATGTATTATGGAACGAGTAAAGAGACTTGCCGGTAACGAGATTGAACTAGGTATTGGGATACCGACGATCGAATCTCGGGCAAGTAACATACCGATGACAAAGGGAACAACGTATGTTGTTATGCGGTCTGACCGATAAAGATCTTCGTAGAATATGTAGGAGCCAATATGGGCATCCAGGTCCCGCTATTGGTTATTGACCGGAGACGTGTCTCGGTCATGTCTACATTGTTCTCGAACCCGTAGGGTCCGCACGCTTAACGTTATGATGACAGTTATTATGAGTTTATGCATTTTGATGTACCGAAGGTTGTTCGGAGTCCCGGATGTGATCACGGACATGACGAGGAGTCTTGAAATGGTCGAGACATAAAGATTGATATATTGGAAGCCTATATTTGGATATCGGAAGTGTTCCGGGTGAAATCGGGATTTTACCGGAGTACCGGGAGGTTACCGGAACCCCCCGGGAGGTATATGGGCCTTAGTGGGCTTTAGTGGAAGAGAGGAGAGGTGGCCAGGGCTGGGCCGCATGCCCCTCCCCCCTAGTCCGAATAGGACAAGGAGAGGGGGGGCGCCCCCCCTTCCTTCTCTCTCTCCTCTTTCCCCCTTCCCGAATCCTATTCCAACTAGGAAAGGTGAGGAATCCTACTCCCGGTGGGAGTAGGACTCCTCCTGGCGTGCCCTCCTCCTGGCCGGCCGTACCTCCCCTTGCTCCTTTATATACGGGGGCAGGGGGCACCCCAAGACACACAATTTGATCCACGTGATCATATTCTTATCCGTGTGTGATGCCCCCTTCCACCATAATCCTCGTTAATATTGTAGCGGTGCTTAGCCGAAGCCCTGCGACGGTAGTACATCAAGATCGTCACCATGCCGTCGTGCTGACGGAACTCTTCCCTGACACTTTGCTGGCTGGGAGTCCGGGGATCGTCATCGAGCTGAACGTGTGCTAAAACTCGGAGGTGCCGTAGTTTCGGTGCCTGATCAGTTGGGCCGTGAAGACGTACGACTACATCAACCGCGTTGTGCTAACACTTCCGCTATCGGTCTACAAGGGTACGTAGATCGCACTCTCCCCTCTCATTGCTATGCATCACCATGATCTTGCGTGTGAGTAGGATTTTTTTTGAAATTACTACGTTCTCGAACAACTGTGTGTCAGCACACCGATCCAGGGATGACACTTAAGCACAGAGACTTGATCCATTCGGGTCGGGTCACTACAATTAGCAGGATAATTATCCTATTATTAATAATCCATTTATTAATCTAATTTTCATTTCATATTAAGCACACAATATATTTCATTTTCATAATTGAAATACATCAGAGTACAACATCATATAGCTTCAGCACTCAGCTACCCCACTACACAACTGCACCAGCACCAAGTTTCACATGCAACATCTATAACCTTTCGAAATTAGCACCATAGACGGTACATAGACATATGTATCTCATTTGGAAAACTGCTGAAGCAGAAGGCGAATATTGAGCCTTCATTGATGTTTAAGGTCTTTGCAACTTTAGGCCAGTGCCTGTGGATGATTGACCGTCCATCCTTCGTCCTCTTCAGGAACACTTCAATATTGAACCATGGGTGTTGTTTGAATACCTTCCTCGCCTCCTGACCATATAGGTGGTTTGAGAGGTAATCATCAGTGAACTGCTTTGGAAAGGCCTGAAAACAAGGATGTGCATAAATATCTTCTCTATATTGGAAATGGGGCAAAGGAATAAAAAAGGCAAGGTATAATAGTTAGTGCCATTCTGTAGTGAACTGATGTCTTCGTCATTGTGCAGACAAAGATATTGTTGTTTTTTGTCGCTAATTTCTTTATCCTAACAATCTTTCTGAGTTTCTTGACTTGACTGATATTCATGGACAACTCATTCCCCATATGCAAAAAAGGTCGAACAGTGGGTCAAAACCTCTGACAGCAGGACCTACCTGTGCAAGACCAAATTGTTAAAAACCTAAATATTAGAATGGTTCCTGCAATTGCACAATAATGTGCTATTAGACAAAGGACCATGCATGTGCAAACCTCGATTGTAAAACTCAGTACTTCCCATTGTTTCCCTGCAACACATATAAGGTAGTTAGTCATCAGGTTAAGTGAGGGTTCGCATGCTATCAGTACAATATGATGATGAAAAATAAGCACATTGTAGATTCATCAGTTTAATTCAAGCTACATGGAAAACCCATTTGTCCAAACCATGCATGATTAAGAACTAGGAAATATAGCACATGTATATGTTTCTCATGTATTAAGTGCAGCCAAATTCGATTTATCCCTCACATGCACAACAATACAAAATTCTGCCCACGACAATTGGACATCGCATTGCAGAATTGAACCAAGCAGTTAACTAAACACCACAACAAATGAACCAAACATTAGCTGAGCACCACATCACAATATGACATATCCTAATAGAAGATCAGACAGTTAACCAAACCAAGCATGCTTACCAACTTGGAAATATAGCAATTGTATTTGTTTCTCATGTATTTAGTACAACCAAATTCAATTTATTCCTCACATGGTATACAATAACATAATGCACCCACAACAACTGAACATCACATTGCAGAATTGAACCACATAGTTAACTAAACACCACAACAAATGAACCAAATATTAACTGAGCACCACATTGCACAATATAACATACTCATAATGGAAGATCAGAGAGTTAACCAAACCAATCATGCTTAACAACTTGGAAATATAGCAATTGTATTTGTTTCTCATGTATTTAGTACAACAAAATTCGATTTATTTCTCAAATGGTATACAATAATAGAATGTACCCACAACAATCGAACATCGCATTGCAGAATTGAACCAAATAGTTTACTAAACACCACAACAAATGAACAAAATGTTAACTGAGCACCACATTGCACAATGTATAACATACTAGAAGATCGGATAGTTAACCAAACCAAGCATGCTTGAAAACTTGGAAATATAGTAATTGTATTTGTTTCTCATGTATTTTGTAAAGAAAAATTAAATTTATTTCTCACATGGAATAAAATACAAAATTGCACCCTAAAGAATTGAACATCACATTTGCAGAATTGAACCAAATAGTTAACTGAACATAACAACTAATTAACCAAACAGTTAAAAGGGTGGGCTCGAGAAAACGCCACAAACTGTCGTTTAAATCAGCCAACCGCGTCACCTCGTCGGCGCACGAAGCGTCGACGGTGGCCTCGACGGTGAGCTGCTCCTCCAAGATCTAGGGGTCAGCATGAATAGCAGCCATCCAGACCTCATCCACGCGTGCGGCTGCGATTTGCTTCTCTGCTGCCAAATGCTCCTTGAGATCTGGGCTATACTGCGTGCACCATGGCTTAGAGTGACGCTTATTTAGTGGAGGGGTCGGTGATTCGGGTGGAAGGTGTCGCACCGGCGGTCGGGGCATGTGGGATGTGGAAGGAGGAGGAGGATGGGGGTCAAGTGTGGATTACCTGCCTGGATAGACGAGGTCGAGCAGCGTGAAGGAGGGTCGACGGCGAGGAGGTGGCGCTACAAGCAAGGAGTGAAGGTTTCAACTTGGAAAGGAAGGCAAAAATAGGGGAAATGTGGCTTTTGCTAAGGGGGAGGCGGGGAGGTAGATATTTTCGCGGAAGCCGGAAATTTGGAATCAGTTCAACGAAAAAACTAGCGCGCAAAGTGTCATCAGACATGGTCCCTAATTCAAAACTGTGTACGATATGTGAACATCACAAACGATTCAGATAGCTTAACCCATGTGCGATGAGATTGAACGTAAAAAAATTTGGTTTGAATTTCCTTGGTTACAGTGTTCATCCACGTCATTGCATAATTTGGGTACACAAAGGGGACTACAACACACCCACACTTCTTAATCGAGCAAGTTTAGCAATTAAACAGAGCTAGCTGACCTAAACATTACTCTAACAAATTAAAGACCGGCGCTCTTAATTAAACAAAACAAAGAGTACTACTACGGCTGGTGCTCGTCGATCTCCGATGCGTCCTCCATGTCCAGCTCGTGCCTGACGATCTCCTGGGGAAGGGGCTCCATGGAATCCATCACACCATACTCGTTAAGCATCTCACCATCCGCATCCGCCATATCTTTGGAATAGGCCACCACGAGCTAGGCGTGAGCGGCCACGATCTGGGCTTTGGCGAGCTCCGTCGTGGCAAGGTATCCCGCGCAGGAATGGATGGCTGCTCGAACACTCTTTGCGATTGCCAACTCTTCGACCCTGGGTTACCGACCGTTGTCGGAGAAGCTTCGTTTGATTTGTGTGGTGACCACTATGAGCTGGGCGTGTGTGGCCTCAACATGGTCATGGGAGGCCTCCATTTGGGCTAAGGCCGCCTCTGCGGAACGGACAGCTGTTGTGCCGCTATTGCCAGTTGCTATCCCCGAGGCAGATGTTGCCGCCGCCGCCTAAGAAGCAACAGCGGCCTTTTGGGCTGCCTTGGCCGCCTCGTCACAGATTGCGGTCGCCCTCCCGAAGCTTGTTAGCATGCGCCTGGCAACTGCGGCCACGCTCTTGCCGGAGTGGGCCGCCGAAGATGCCCTCACAATGCGGGTCCACGTCCCCATCTTTCACCGACGATGATTGAACAGTGAAATGATATTTGGGGAGCGAGCTAGTGTGCTTGACACGCCGGCTGCGGATTGTAGCCGTCGCAATTTCTCGCGTAAGCCGTATGCGTACTATACTCCGATGGTGCTCTAAGATATTTTGTGTTGCATCTCACATGGTTAGTGATAATAAATTGTGTGCGATCTACTTGATTTTTCGTCTTGTTTGAATTACATAATGGGGTCACAGCTGCAAAGGATGGTGTTTGAATTGCTAGAACTTTTATCTGTAGTGAACTTGCAACTATAGGTGTGTCATCAAAAAAATTGGAATTATTCAGGGTTCGTTTGGACGTTTTTATACATTAAATTGATTTTGTAGGCATTTCAGGTGCATAATTCAAATTTGAACTACATGCACATGCTCCAGTGTATATAAACGGGTTGAAAAATCAAATTTGTGTCCTTGGTTTCATGCTTCGGTCCCATGCAAGAAATGGGAATGAATGTCAACCACCCTGCCACCGTCACTCGGCCACAAACATTGAGATACCTGGTTTTAAATTCTAGTAAATCCATAACTCGTATGAAATTCATAGAACTTGGCATGCTATCATGGAGCGGCATCAACATGCCGTGGTAAATTTTTGTCCCATTTGGGGCAGGTTTGGGTATATGCTTCTCACAAACCAGAGCTTCTCACAACTAGCCTGATGGTTTCGGTAGGGAACGTGCCACCTTTGGGGACGGAACGATATCTCTTGCCTCTTATTGCTTTCAAAAAAATTCTAGTGTCAACATAGAACAACAGGAGTGTTGTGTTAAATTTTGGAATTTTTCGGGGTTCGTTCGGACATTTTTATACATTAACTGAGTTTTCTAGGCATTTTATGTGCATAATTCAAATTTGAACTACATGCACATGCTCCAGTGCATATAAATTGGTTGAAAAATCAAATCTATGTCCTTGGTTGCATTCCTAGTCCCATGCAAGAAATGGGAATGAATGCCAAACACCCTGCCATTGTCACTCGGCCGCAAACATTGAGATACCTGATGTTTAAATTCTAGTAAATCTAAAACTCGTCTAAAATTCATGAAACTTAGGATGCTATCATGGAGCGGCATCAACATGCCATGGTAAAAATTTTGTCCCATTTGGGGCAGGTTTGGACATAAGCTTCTCACAAACCAGAGCTTCTCACAACAAGCCTGGTGGTTTCGGTAGGGAACGTGCCACCTTTGGGGACGAAACGATATCCATTGCCTCTTCTTGCTTTTAGAAAATTTCTAGTGTCAGCATAGAACAACAGGAGTGTTGTGTTAAATTTTGGAAGTTTTTGGGGTTCATTTGGAAATTTGTATACATTAATGGGTTTTCTAGGCATTTTATGTGCATAATTCAAATTTGAACTACATGCACATGCTCCAGCGCATATAAATTGGTTGAAAAATTAAATCTGTGTCCTTGGTTGCATGCTTAGGTCCCATGCGAGAAATGGGAATGAATGTCAAACACCCTGCCACCATCACTCGACCGCAAACATTGAGATACTTGGTTTTTAAATTCTACTAAATCCAAAACTCGTCTGAAATTCATGAAACTTGGCATGCTTGGGGTTTTCATAAAATCATTGTTGTTGGTATTGAAAAAATCACACAACTTGGTGTTGAAAAATAATTGTTGTTGGTAGTGAAAAAATCACACAACTTGGTGTTTTCTTGAGTCATCGTGACTACACAAACAAGATTGCACACAAAACTAGATCTGATGAGAAAATGGCAAACAAAAAAGAGGGTGAATAAAATAGCAAATTTTTGTGAAGTGGGGGAGATGAAAACGAGAGGCAAATGGCAAATAATGTAAATTCCAAGGGGATGAGATTGTTATTAGGAACCTAATAGATTTTGATGATGTCTCCCCGGCACAGGTGCCAGAAATTGGCTTGTGGACGGGAGACTATCTTGACTTGATCCTCCCCATCAACGGTGCCAGAAATTCCTTTTAATGTCGCTTGAACTACATCGGTATTTCCCCAAAGAGGAAGGGATGATGTAGCACAGTTACGGTAGGTATTTCCCTCAGCTATGAAACCAAGGTATCAATCCAGTAGGAGAACCAAGCAACACTATGTAAACGGTACCTGCACACAAAGAACAAATACTTGCAACCCGACGATTAGGAGGGGTTGTCAATCCCTTTACGGGTAAAAAGATAGATAAATTTGTGGTAGACTGGATAAATAGATCTCGATAAAATGTGAAATAAAAGATGCAAATAAAAAGTGCAGAAAGCTATTTTTGGGTTTTTGAAATAATAGATCTAAAACTAAAAGTGGCAAATAATAGATTGGAAAGCAAATATGATGAAGAATAGACCCGGGGGCGTAGATTTCACTAGTGGCTTCTCTTAAGAAATAGCACACGGTGGGTGAACAAATTACTGTTGGGAAATTGATAGAACCTCAAATAATTATGACGATATCCAGGCAATGATCATTATATGGGCATCACGTCCAAGAGTAGTAGACTGACTCCTGCCTGCATCTACTACTATTACTCCACACATCGACCACTATCCAGCATGCATCTAGTGTATTAAGTTCATGGAGAAACGGAGTAATGCAATAAGAACGATGCCATGATGTAGACAAGATCTATTCACGTAGGAATAGCCCCCATCTTGTTATCCTGAATAGCTACGATACATGTGTGTCTTGCTGCCCCTTCCGTCACTTGGAAAGAACACCGCACGATCGAACCCATCACAAAGCATCTCTTCCCATGGCAAGAAAAATCGATCTAGTTGGACTAACTAAACCTAAGATTCGAAGAAGAAATACGAGGCTATAAATAATCATGCATATAAGAGATCAAAAGAAGACTCAAATAATATTCATGGATATAGATCTGATCATAAACTCAAAGTTCATCAGATCCCAACAAACACACCGCAAAAAAGAGTTACACATCAAATAGATCTCCAAGAGACCATTGTATTGAGAATCAAAATAGAGAGAGAGGAAGCCATCTAGCTACTGACTATGGACCCATAATTCTATAATGAACTACTCACGCATCATCGGAGAGGCACCAATGAGGATGATGAACCCCTCCGTGATGGTGTCTAGATTGGATCTTGTGGTTCTGGAACTTGCGACGGCTGGAATTGTGTTTCGTCGTCTCCCCTAGGGTTTTTGGAATATTGGGGTATTTATAGGGTGAAGAGGCGATGCGGGAGGCCATCGAGGTGGGTACAACCCACCAGGGCGCACCTGGGCCCCCAGGCGTGTGCAGGTGGGTTGTGCCCCCCTCGGGGCACCCCTCTAGTACTTCTTTGGCCCATCTTGTGTCTTCTGGTCCATAAAAATTCTCCAAAAAGTTTCGTGCATTTGGACTCCTTTTGGTATGGATTTTCCGCAAAGTAAAAAACAAGCAAAAAACAGCAACTGGCACTGGGCACTATGTCAATAGGTTAGTCCAAAAAATGATATAAAGTTGCTATAAAATGATTGTAAAACATCCAAGAATGATAATATAACAACATGGAACAAGCAAAAATTATAGATACGTTGGAGACGTATCACCCACACAATAAAATAACAAGTGAAATATGTGTGAAACATGCACAACCAATTCTAGCATCTATCAAGAAATTGGCGATGACTAGGTCATCTATATATTAGTATATTGACTTAGGAGTCAAATGAGAACATTTGATCATAGGTCATAGTCATCATTTAAGTACAAGTGGGGTTGCCACTTTTGCGTAAAGCATCAATGTGTTCACACCATTAGAGTTGCTTTAGCTCAATTTTTAGAGCAAAGCCCCCCTACAAGTGATATCCCCCCAAAGAGGGATGAACTAACCTTGGGTTTTGTCGATGATGACTTCATGTAAATAGTGAAGATGTGGATGCTCAATGTTGATGTCGATCATCAAGAGTTCGGACAATCCTTTGGAGTGTTGCACTTTCAATACCTACATGTGTTAGTCCTGCAAGGAACATACAAGGATATCCATAGACATAGACTAAGTTGCACATATGATGATGTCCATGAAAGCATTAGGTTACCTTGTATCTTGTCATACCAACAAGAGGGTGTTGTGACTCCATGAACTTAGTGCAATATGTGAAAGTTGGTTGCACAAGTCCTTGTCAAATTGAATGTGGGTGAAGTATGTTGGCGGAGTCACCCTCAAGAACACTCTGGTTCTTCTTCTTTGGGACCCACATCAACTTTATGGGAATCCTTGGAGTTCTAGTTGAACTTGATGAAGTAGAGATCTTGAAGTAGTTTTGGGAACCCACTTGACCATGGCTTTTGGTGCTTCTTCAAATGAGTCAATCTACTCTTGAAGCTTGTCCTTGCCTTTTAGCTTGTGGTCTTGTGGTGGAAGATCATCTTGAGCTTGTGTCCCCTCAAAATAAGTGGGGTCATACTTCTCTTGTTGAGGAACAAACTTCGTCTTGGGGTATTGATCTTCTTCCCATTCAAATCCATTGGCATTGAACTTTTATTCAAAACCAACACTTTGATTCTTCCGGTGTCTTCCTTGCTTGCGTACAATTTCCTCAAATTGCTTACCCACAACAAGACTCTTGTAAACACCTTTCTATATAATTCCCTTTAATAAGCTATTTTCTTGCTCAACTGTAACTTGGCTAAGAGAATCATTAGTGGAATCAAAAGAATTACTAGAAGCAACAATATTGGATTTAGCATGGTTGTTGTTACTACTAGAAGAAGAATCTTTCTTTCTCTTGTTACTAGGTTTAACTTGTGGCATGTAAGTAGACAAGAGGAGACATTTGGCAATGTAAGAAGAACTCTTCTTTCAAAGATCATCAGTGATAGCTTTTAGAAACTCATGCTCTTGCTCTGAATTTAGCTTCTCAAAGTGTAGCTTCTCATGAGTTCTTAGGAGCTCTCTATGAGAGTTGTTTCATGAGCTAACTTAAGAGTGTTTAGTTCTTTAGTTAGATGCTCAATATCCTTCTTAGCATTGTCAATCGTTTCATCTCGACTATCATGATTACTAGCATGTTCATTATAGTTCACATCACTAGTTTTATCAACAAGAAAATTATCATCACCTAGCAAATCATCTTCATCACTATTGAAATGAAGATACTTGAGGTGTGATACCTTGGGGCCTTTAGCCATGAAGCATCTTCCAATTCCTTCATTTGGTGAATCAAATATGTCATGGGAGTTGGATGACACTAGTGCAAGACAGGCAACACCTTCATCTAGAGTATATTCAGAGTCAGAGTGATATCTTCTCTCAGAGTAATTGTCGGAGTCGGAGCCGGGAACCCATTCACCAACATGAGGTTGATGTCTTTGTCTTGTGTAGCTCTTTGATGACTTGTCTTTCCTTTCTGAATCCTTGGTTCTTTGAGAGGGTCTTCGTTCATAACGGTCATCTCTACTCCTTCTCTCTCTATGAGGTGATTCATATATTCTACTCCTCCTTTTTGGTGAGTCTTCTCTTTTCTTGTAGGGAGCCGTACACTCATTGGAATAGTGTCCGGGTCTTCCATAATTGTAGCAATTACAATCACGACTAGAAGATCTTTTATCATTGTAGGACCTTGACTTGGAGCTTCTCTCTTTGCTTCTACTCTTGTAGAACTTGTTGAAGTTTTTCACCATTAAGCTCAATTTTTCATTGGACACTTGATGTTGTAGGAGCATCACTTGAAGCTTTGTATGCACCACTTGACTTGTTGTGGAGCTCTTCCCTATCCTTGAGTGACATCTCATGAGCAACAATTCTACCAGTGACTTCCATCACTACAAGAAATATGTCAACTTGTGACCCTCACTATTGGCCGTTGAAAGGTCATAGTTTTTCATTTGTGACCTCTTTGTGACCAAAAACAGAAGGTCAAAAGCTGGCGGTCGTAAACTGAAATTAGCAACCTTCTCTGTGAGAAGGTCGTAGACGTTTATGACCAAAACAGAAGGTCGTTGAACCAATGACATTTTGTTTTGGTCACTGGTTGTCTGCCCAGGCCACGTCAGATCCGACGTGGCAGTCTGATGTGGCAAAATTGCGACCAATTGAAAAGGTCAAAAATTAGAATTGGCCCGGTCCAATTGGGTGTTTATATGGGGCGAGCCCAACAATTCAGCCTTTTTAATTATTTTTTCTCTCAATTTTTGGTTGACTTCATGGGCTAAGCCCAACGTTGCAGCCTTTTTTATTGTTGGCCCATGGCCTTTTATTATTTATTGATTTTCTATTTTCAACCATTATATATTCAAGCTGGTCCCACTAGTCAGATGGGTCCCACTTGTCATGATCATCTCTGAAATTGGTCCCACATGTCAGAAATGTACAAATTTGACAGATTATTTTCATAAGTGGCCCCATTGGTCAAGTTTCCATTTCACAAGTTTTCAGATCATATACATAATCAAAAAGAACACATAAAATTCATCAAATATACCACTAAATAAATCTATTACAATCTTTACAAGACATATATGCTACAATATGCTACTCTTCACTGAGTAGAACTTGGCAGATTCACACTTCACAGCTTCACACTTGCTTCACACTTCACACTTGAGCTTCTGTAAAAGAGGAAGAACCACAATTTTAAATCTCAATTGCAATATAGGCCATATACAGAAGTAGTTCAAAGTTGAAACAACATCAATTAAATCTTGAGAGAAAAATAGAAATATATTGTGATGGTATAAGTTGCTTGTGTTGCCATCATGGAGCGTAAATAAGAACATGGCACATAGTTGAAAACAGCCAGCAGAGACCTGAACCGGTTAGGAATTCATGGCAGCAGGCAAGCAAATCAATTTGGCAAATACTGCAGGCTGGTACCATAATGAACCTAATGAAAGCATGTCCAATATTTTATACTATTCCCAAAGACCACTTTTTTGCTAATACTAATATATTAATCTTAGCCAAAGTTCAAGAGTGAAAATGTAAGAATTTTACAGTGTATCTATGCACTATGTTAAACCAATAAAGGGGTGATTAGTAAGGGATGGTAAAATATTTGCAGATTTCACATTAGTGGACTGCTTGCACACTGACAAGAGCAACTGTATTCCTGGTGAAAATTGAACTTGGGGTTTGACAAATCCAACAACAGACAACAATGACAACTGAAGCACTTGAGCTCTTTTATATTCTCAAAGACAGCAGAAAGCACACAAATTAGTACAAATATATTATGCTTAGCCAATGCTAATAATTCAAGTGTTGCACAGTAATAGACCCACCCCTCCCCTAATAAGTAATGTTTTTAAATGGCTGATTAGTCAGAGATGGTTAAGTAATTGTGTTCCCTGCTATTGAATTGCTTGCACTGTGATGAGAGCCAAAGTATTCTACTAGTAATGTACAGTATATTTTGCTTGTCATGTGTTACAGGCTTCTACTAGTAATGTACAAAAATTTATCGCCGGACAGTAAAAGAATTATCAAGCAGGGCAAAACAGCAGCATGGCCATCAACTCTATCAGGTAAGATCAAGAACACTAATACTAACACAGACATATCTTCCTTTCTGTCAACAAGTGTGCTTCCTTCATTAATTAGTAGTGGTAATTGTTCCATGCTAATACAAGCACACACCCTCGCCTATCAAAGTATGAATCTAATAAAATCACACCATTGACGTGTCATATCACCAAGGCAAGTACTAGTAAATCTTTGCATCATTTCTCAGATAGATAAAAATGTAGTTGTACTCATCCTAACTAGCATTGTGTAGCAGCACTAGAGGAAAGGCGGTTGTCAGTAAACTACATGGCGTGTCAAAAATGTTCCAAAGGCTAGTAGAGTAGCAAAAATGAACTCTTCCCTCCAAGCAAATCAACCGTCAGTCAGTTAGGTGTAAGCTGCCCATGTGTACAGAAACAAGAACATATGGATCAATATGCATTAGCAGCAGCAAAAATTGACCCTAGCTAATAATCTTTCACATACCCAGTAACATAATAATATGTGCATTCGACAACAATAACAGTCCAAAAATATGAACCTTAGGAACAACAATCTGTCCAAAAAAATCACATCGAGAGGGGAACTCGAAGATGGACCTTAGGAAGAGCGCTAGGGTTGAGCTTGTGCAAGGCCACTTGGTTCTCCAACACCCACGTCCTGCAGCAAGGGAAACCACACCCATTCGGCTGCTACTGCTCGTCCATGGTTGGGCGTCCTACATCCATCCGGCTATAGCTGCTCATCACATGTCAGTCAAGGGAAGTATTTGTGAAGTTAGCCTTGCAATCTTTTGTAATGCAGAAAACGTAACAGCCTTTCAGAGATTTGATGTGTTGGATTAGGAAGCAAGTGACCATAGTGGGGTTGCCGGGGTTGAAAACTTAACACATACAAATCATTAGTTTACAAAGTAGGCTACCGCATTACTGCTTGAAATAAGCTATGCCATATGACAAGTGAACTAGAATTCACTATGCAGGTAAGACCAAGTGGACTAACTATCTCTTCTTTCTTGATTCCATAAGTTGCAACCAATAGCTTAAATTCCTTTATGTACTAGGGATTCTTTGCTGAACACAAACTGGATAGGACACTAGATTATAACCTAAACTGATAAAAGTGATAGCTACCAATGACTACCAATCAGGTGATTCTCCTGATCTGGCCCGACTCCAACAGATATCCTAGATGGAGATCACGGTGTCGGACCCTTCCTTGAAGTGGAACATAATAAGTGTGGCCCAACATAACAAGCAGCGCACAACTTAACCGCAGCAGCAAGCAAAGCGAAGCAAAAAGGGGGCGGTTTCCTACGCGGCGAGATGCGCTGGAGGCTGCAGAAGGGCACCTTCGGGTTGATCCACCAGCGAGGCGATGCAGATCCGTCGGGGGAAGGCCGCCGGGGTCGTCCTTGTTCCGATGGAGGACAAGATCCTTGCGGTTGGAGAAGAAGTCCGGCATACCCTCACCTAGGACAGAGATGAGATAAGGGTTAGAGGAGATAAGAGCGGGTAGATCAGGGCAGAGAGGGGAAGGATGATGCGTACCTTCACCAAGTCCATGGAGGAGAAGAAGCACGCCAATGTTGCCTCGGTGTGGTTGAGGAGGAGGAGCTCCTCATCTCCTAACGCATGCTCGTGGAGCCGGACATCAGCTAAGCCCAGCTCGACCATGGCGCGCGCGAGGGAGTTGGTGAGTGTCGGATTTCAGGTTCCGGCAGACCCTTGAGGTTCGAACGCTGGGGTGCGCGCGGAGTTTTCGCCTCCTACCTACCTGCATCCCTCCGCCTTGCTAGGATCTAAACTATCGAAAGAACAACACAGGAGACACAGGGTTTATACTGGTTCGGGCCACCGTTGTGGTGCAATACCCTACTCCAGTGTGTGGTGTGTGGATTGCCTCTTGGGCTGACGATGATGAACAATACAAGGAAGAACAGCCTCGCGAGGGTCTGTTCTTGGCTGAGGCGATGAACTGCTGGGAGGAGCTCAGTCGCCTTTTCCGCTCTCTCTCTCGCTCTCTCTCCTTCCAACCAGGCATCCGAACTCCCTCAACCCTCAGCTCAATGACCTCCCTCTTGCTATGTGGGTGGCTGGTCCTATTTATAGAGGCCCTGGTCCTCTTCCCAAATATCGAGCGGGAAGGGAGCCAACAATGGCGGGCTAATTTGAAGGGGGACAGGAAGTATCAGCTATCCTGACAAAAGTAGTCTTCTCCCGCGCAAAGCTCTGGTGATGACGCCGTCTTGGGATCCACGGTGACCTCTGTCTCGTAGTCCTCCTGGTCTTGGTCTCGTTGCACCGAAATGGCAACCTTTGCCTGATGCCTCGGTACTCCGTAGCTGCGCTTGCCCCCTTTGCACCAAAGAGGGAAGGAGGACGCTGCGCGGGCTGGCACCCGCCCGGCACCCTGAATCGTCATGGCTTGCATCACGGGCACCTCGTGATGTACCCCGCCTTGATCTCTCCGCCCCCTCGTGAGCTAGCCTGATGAGGCCGTGCCTGAGGAAGCTCCGCGTCGTCCGCCCCGCGAGGCTTGGCCACTCGCGAGGGTCTTGGGTTTGTGTTGGTGAAGATGGTTCGTGCTGGGCCCCCTTTTGAGCCACGCCGCAGGCCGCAGGCAGGAAAGTCTGGGGACCCCCGTTCCTAGAACGCCGACAGTAGCCCCCGGGCCCAAGGCACGCCCGGGCTTGGCCGTGCAGGGAGGCGGAAGGGCAAGAGCGAAGCGCCGCGGGCCCTAACAGCCTGTGTCCTTAGGCGCCGCGTGGCGGTTGATTGGACGTGGGCGTCTCCACTTCCCCATGACGCCTCGGCAACTGCACTGACTGGACAAGTCCCTGCATGCAAAACGGGTCATGATTACCTGCGATCGTGGAGGTCAGCGGTTGGCCTCCGCCGGCTATAAGTACGGAATGGTGTGCGCCCTTCCGGTTCATCTCCCCTTGCTTCTCCTTCTTCTTCATGGCCCCGTCGAGGAGATTCTCGGCCGCGGAGAAGGGGAAGGCTTGCCAGGCAGTGCATGCCTCTCCCCCGCCCAAGCGCGGCCGAGGGCGCCCCTGCAAACATCCTGTGGCCACCAAGGCAGCTCCCCGCGGCCGTGGAGACGCTTTCCAGCTTGGTGGCGGGCGGATTGCTATGGCCGGGGGGTGCGCTCCGGCTGCGCGTCCCCCTATGCCGCGCTTTTCGCGCTGCAGAGGTGCTACCATAGTTCGTCGTGTGGTCGGCGGAGCCGACTAGCACCCGGCTCCCACTTTCTCGCTTCCTCCTCGGCGAGCTCCCGGCCGGCGCCCCAGGCGGCTCTGGGTTCAGGCCGATGGCTGCTGCAGCCGGGCCTCATGGGTTTCACTAGAGGTCTCCGCAGCCAGGAGCCTGGCCCTGGCCCGCGGTTGGCAGACGTTTGCCTGCGTGCATGGCCTGGGCCGTCGGTGCACCCTACACTTCAGATTCGACGGTGATGCCAACCTCTACGTGAGGGTGTTTGGGGAAGATGGTCGCCGCGTAGGGTGTTGCCCCGAGGGTGACGACCGCGGCTGGGAACCCGGCTCTGGCGATGATGGAGAGGACGGCGCTCGCGGGGCTGGCGGCGCTCAGGGTTCCTCAAGCTTCTCCGGTTCTTCTTCAGGCGGCAACTCTTCTAGTGGTGGCCGCAGTCAACCCCCACGCCGTTGTATCTCCTTGGGGGGTGGTAGCGTGTCCGCCCACCGTCGCGCCCTAGTGAAGTGCGAGAGGGAGTCCGCCTGAGCTCCGGAGGCAGCTCGGGCTTCCCTGTGGGCCGGTGCGAGGCGAGCCGCACCAGATTTGTTCTTTCTCTTCTCTTTTCCTGCGTAAAAAGGACAGTAGTGTGTTGCCCCACGGGGGCGTGTACGGGTTATTGCTGTTAACTATCGTTTTGCTTTCTTCATCGTACATTCCGACTATGTGCCCGCGCGTGGATGGTTCCCGGCCCCAGCCGTGGGGGTGACCGACCCAGGCCTTGTATTTGTGTCGCGGTGCGCGAGGGGCACGGACTGGAGGGGTGCTCCTGCAAGGGGCCCAGGTCGCGAACCCTTTGGGTGACTAGGATAGGAACACTTGCGAGGGTGCTCGGCTCTCCCCCTCGCGAGGCCTTGCACAAGAGAAATCGAGGCAGGAGCATGAAAAGCCGAAGAACCGCAAGCCAAACACGGCAACAACTTCAATAAAACTTCAAATGAAGAGGAACAAGCTAACTGCGGAAAGCAAATGAAAAGCCGCGTCCGGCACCTAGTCTAGTCTTCGACGTCTTCTCACCAGCGCGGAGCTAAGTGTTGCCACTGGGCGTGGGAGGGAGCCCCAGGGCCTGAGGCCGGCGCTCCTGAGACTCCGGGGCGTGTACAGCCCCAACTCATTATTACGTGAGTGTCACAGGCGGCGAGCTTCACAGGCGTTCGCCTTGCTTCACAGGCTCTGGGCCTTTTCCGAAACGCGATAGCTTCACAGGCATTCACCTTGCTTCACAGGCTCCGGGCCTTTTCCAAAACGCGATAGCTGCACAGGCATTCGCCTTGCTTCACAGGCTCCGGGCCTTTTCCAAAACGCGACAGCTTCACAGGCATTCGCCTTGCTTCACAAGCTCCGGGCCTTTTCCAAAACGCGATAGCTTCACAGGCATTCGCCTTGCTTCACAGGCTCTGGGCCTTTTCCAAAACGCTATAGCTTCACAGGCATTCGTGTTGCTTCACAGGCTCTGGGCCTTTTCCAAAACGCGATAGCTTCACAGGCATTCTCCTTGCTTCACAGGCTCTGGGCCTTTTCCAAAACGCGATAGCTTCACAGGCTCCGGGCCTTTTTAGGGGTAGAACCTCTGGAGGTGCTGGATGTTCCATGCTTTCTGAACCGGCACTCCCTCCCGAGTCTCCAAGCGTGCTCAGCCGGGCCTGGAAACATGAACAACCTTGAACGGGCCCTCCCACATGGGAGAGAGCTTGTGCAGCCCCTCCCTAGAGAGAACCCGCCTGAGAACGAGGTCTCCTACCTCGAGTGTCCTGGGGCGGATGTTGCGGTAGTGATATCGCCGCAGCGCTTGTTGGTACCTCGCCGCTCGTAGCGCGGCTTCCCGGCAATGTTCCTCCCCCTGCACGAGGTCCATCCCCCGCATGGTGTCCTGTTGCGCCTCGTTGAACGCCAGGACCCGCGCGGAGAGACGTCTGACCTCGTGAGGGAGGACCGCTTCGACTCCGTAGACCAGGAAGAACGGGGTCTCCCCAGTCGGCTTGGTCGTGGTTGTGCGGATGGACCACAACACGGACTGAAGCTCATCGTACCAACCTTTGCCGTAGGCCTCCAGCTTCTTCTTGAACGTCCTGGTCTTGAGGCCCCTCAGGACCTCCGCATTGGCTCGCTCGGCCTGGTCGTTGCTTCGGGGGTGCGCCACTGAAGCGTAGCATATTTGCGTTCCAAGGTTAGCACAGTATGTTTTGAAGAGGTTAGTGGTGAACTGCGAACCGTTGTCCGTGATGATGCGATTCGGCACCCCGAACCGGCTCACGATGCCCTTGATGAACTTCACCGTGGAACCCGCAGGAATGGTGCGGACAGCCTCCACTTCAGCCCACTTGGTGAACTTGTCTACAGCAACATAAAGGTAGCGGTAGCCCCCCTGGCGCCCGAGGAAACGGACCCAAGATGTCGAGCCCCCAGACTGTGAATGGCCACGAAAGGGGGATAGTCTGCAAGCCCCCTGCCGGCTGATGGGTCTGCTTGGCGTGGAACTGGCAGGCCTCACAAGCTTTCACTAGTTCAACGGCGTCATTGAGCGCGGTGGGCCAATAAAACCCACTGCGGTACGCCTTGCCGACGAGGGTCCGTGACGATGAATGATGTCCGCAGTCCCCGCCGTGTATATCTTCCAGTAGTTCCTTCCCTTGCTCCCTGGAGATCCAGCGCAGGGATACATCATTTGGTCGCTTCCGGTAGAGCTCTCCATCTCTGATGCAGTATGCCGTGGCCTGGTGTGCCACTCGCTCTGCTTCCTCCTCCTTCTCCGGCAGGGTCCCTTGCGTGAAGTAGCTCCGGAGCTCCGTGATCCAACATCCCTCCTGAGGTTCCATCGTCAGGAGTAGGCGTGCTCTTGAGGCCGGGCCACAGGCCGGAGCTCTGGAGGCAGGTGGCTGGGGGAGCTCCTCCCGGGGCTGAGCCGTGTTTGATAGTGACGGCAAGGCTGAAGGCTTGAAGAGCCGTTCCTCGAAAACGCCAGGCTCCTGAGGTAACCGCCTAGATGCGCGTTTGGCAATGTCTTCGGCCTCTTGATTGGTGCCACGGGGCACATGCTACAACTCCAACCCCCAGAACTGCTTCTCCATCCTACAGACCTCTGCAAGGTAGGCCTCCATGTGCTCATCCTTCGACTTGTACACCTTGTTGGAGAAATTGACAAGGAGCTGCGAATCGCCCTTGATGGTGAGGCATTTCACCCCCAGGGCAGCTGCGGCCTTCAAGCCCGCTATTAAACCTTCATACTCTGCTATGTTGTTGGAGACCTTTTCGCCTTGCTCGAAACAAAGCTGCACGGCGTAATAGAGTTTGTCCTGGGTGGGCGATATAAGCACCGCCCCAGCCCTGCGCCGTGTCTGGAGAACGCCCCATCAAAGTACATGACCCAGCCTTCTGGCGCCTCGCTTCCCGGGGACAGGGACCGATCCTCGTCTGCCTTGAGGCCTGGCGCCTCCGTCCATTCTGCCACGAAATCTGCCAACGCTGCTCCTTTGATGACTCTGGTCGTGCTGAATTCGAGCTGAAATGCTTGCAGCTCTATGTTCCACTCAGCGACTCTCCCAGCTGAATTAGGGCTCCTGAGCACCCTCTCCAGGGCGTATGACGAGACGACCTTGATAGGGTGACCCTGAAAAGAGTGCCGCAGTTTGCGCGAGGCCACCAGTAGCGCGAGGAGGTGTTTCTGAGGCATAGGGTACCGCGCCCTTGCATCCCGCAACACTGTGCTGACGAAGTACACTGGGTGCTCAACGAGGTGGAGTGCGTCAGTGCTGGCTGCTCCCTTTGGAGACCATGGCGCCTCTTGAGACAATGAGGCCTCCTGAGATTGGCCATCTGGGAGAGGGGCCTCTTCTGCCTCTGGTGCGCCCCTCTACGGCGGCTGGTCCTCATCAGCCGCTGTGGCGGCTTCTGTGGGCCTTCCTTGTACTTGTTCCGCCTTGTCCCGGGCTGCTGCCGCGGTTTTGATTTGACGCTCCTCTCTGACTGCCACCAGGGCTGCGCTGGCGGAGTAGGGAGTAGCGGCGAGGTAAAGCACCAGGGGCTCTTGAGGGCGCGGAGCCACCATGACCGGTGGACTGGTCAGGTATTTCTTGAGATCCTGGAATGCCTTGTCGGCCTCTTCAGTCCACTCGAAGGGCCCCTTTTTCTTCATTAGCTGGAAGAAGGGTAGCGCTCGCTCCCCCAACTTGGAGATGAAGCGCCCTAGCGTGGTCACGCGCCCTGTGAGCTTCTGCATTTCTCTGAGGGTCTTTGGCGGGCTCATGTCTTCCACTGCCTTGACCTTCTCCGGGTTAGCCTCGATGCCTGGGTGAGACACGAGGAAACCCAAGAGCTTGCCCGAGGGGACTCCGAACACACATTTCTCTGGGTTGAGCCGTACGTTCACTGCGTTGAGGCTCGCGAAGGTTTCCTCCAGGTCTTGTATTAAGGTCCTGGCCTCCCGAGATTTTACCACGATGTCATCGACGTAAGCTTCAACATTCTTCCCGAGCTGCGGGCCCAAGGTGATATGCATCAGCCGCTGAAAGGTCACCCCTATGTTACGCAGCCCGAATGGCATGCAGGTGTAGCAGTACACCCCACACGGGGTTAGGAAGGCTGTCTTCTCGACGTCTTCAACCGCCATCTTGATCTGATGATACCCAGAGAAGGCATCCAGGAAGCATAGCAGGTCGCATTCCGCGGTGAAATCGATGATCTGGTCGATGCGGGGGAGCGGGAATGGATCTTGTGGGCACGCTTTGTTGAGGTTGGTGAAGTCGACACACATGAGTTCCTTCCCTCCCTTCTTTGGCACAACGACAGGATTGGCCAACCAATCTGGGTATCGGACCTCGCGAATGACCCCAACGGCCTCTAATTTGCGGGTCTCTTGGACGATGAAGGCCTGCTTTTCTGTGGACTGCCGCTTGGCCTTCTGCTTCACAGGGCGCATGTTGGGGCACACGTTGAGGTGATGCTCGATTACACTCCTGGGGATCCTGCCAACTGATCTGGCTCCCAAGCGAATACCTTCTTGTTTGCGTGCAGGAACCCGACCAGGGCCTCCTCCTGCTCGGGTTCGAGGTGGGCGCCTATGGTGAAAGTGGCGTTGGTGGATCCGTCCTCATCGATGGGTATCTGCTTGGTTTCTGCCTTGTCTTGGGTGAACAACTGTTTTTTCTTGGCGGGCGCAGCCCCCTTGGGCTCGGGGGCCTCCAAGGCGGCGGGCCGTGCCGACGCCGCTGTCTTGAAGACGAGCTTGAGCACCCGCAGAGCGTCCCCAGTGTCCCCGTGCACGGTGAGGACACCGCTGCTCCCGGGCATCTTCATGAGGTTGTACGCCGGGTGCGTCGCGGCCATGAACCGGGCCAGCGCTGGGTAGCCGAGGATGGCGTTGTAGGGGAGGCCGATGGGGGCGATGTCGAAGTCGACCAGCTCCGTGCGGAAGTTGCCGTAGGTGCCGAAGGTTACTGGGAGCCAAATCTGTCCCAAGGAGCTGGACGACCTGCCCCCAACGCCTGAGAAGGGCCGGCTGGGCTGTAGCCGTTCCAGGGGTATGCAGAGGAGGTTGAAGGCCTCGACTAAGAGCACGATGAGGCCTGCCCCGCCATCGATGAGAGTTCAGGTGATGGCCACCTGGCAGATGGTGGGAGTGCACAGCATGGGGAGCGCGCCCGAGCAGGCCAAGTTGGAGGGGTGGTTCTCCGAGCTGAAGATCAGGCCGGTCTCGGGCGCCGCCCGATCCAGGGGCGCCCCCTGCCGCGTGGAAGCGGCGCTGACCCGGCGGATGAATGGCTTGACGTGGTAACTTGTAGGCGGCGCCTGCGAGCCGCCCAAGAGGGCCGCGACGACTGGGGGTGTCGGTGCAGGGCGATAGGTGGGGGAGAGGTTGCGGGGCTCCATGGGCGTGCGGAGCGCGCGATACGAAGAACCAGCTGGGGCGAGCGAGGGAGTTGCAGTGCGGCCATCTTGGCGCACGGATGGATGCTAAGACGATGCTTGCTGCCCGTCCCCCACCGGGCCGGTGGCGGCGCTAACGGCAGGTGATGGGGAACGGCGAGGACGGCCACCGACAAGGGCCATCCGGGCGACGCGGGAAGCGAGGGCGGCCCGGCGCTCCGCGCGGGCCCGACGAGCCTCAGACATGAGCGCGATGGTCGGAGGAGAACGGGGTGATGGTAGACGAATTCCGGCGCACCCCTACCTGGCACGCCAAATGTCGGATTTTGGGTTCCGGCAGACCCTTGAGGTTTGAACGCTGGGGTGCGCGTGGAGATTTCGCCTCCTACCTACCTGCACCCCTCCGCCTTGCTAGGATCTAAACTATCGAAAGAACAACGCAAGAGACACAGGGTTTATACTGGTTCGGGCCACCGTTGTGGTGGAATACCCTACTCCAGTGTGTGGTGTGTGGATTGCCTCTTGGGCTGACGATGATGAACAATACAAGGAAGAACAGCCTCGCGAGGGTCTGTTCTTGGCTGCGGCGATGAACTGCTGGGAGGAGCTCAGTCGCCTTTTCCTCTTTCTCTCTCTCTCTCTGCTTCCAACCAGCCGTCCGAACTCCCTCAACCCTCAGCTCAATGACCTCCCTCTTGCTATGTGGGTGGCTGGTCTTATTTATAGAGGCCCTGGTCCTCTTCCCAAATATCGAGCGGGAAGGGAGCCAACAATGGCGGGCTAATTTGAAGGGGGACAGGAAGTATCAGCTATCCTGACAAAAGTAGTCTTCAGCTGCGCAAAGCTCTGGTGATGACGCCGTCTTGGGCTCCACGGTGACCTCCGTCTCGTAGTCCTCCTGGTCTTGGTCTCGTTGCACCGAAATGGCAACCTTTGCCTGATGCCTCGGTACTGCGCAGCTGCGCTTGCCCCCTTTGCACCAAAGAAGGAAGGAGGACGCTGCGCGGGCTGGCACCCGCCTGGCACCCTGAATCGTCATGGCTTGCGTCACGGGCACCTCGTGAGGTACCCCGCCTTGATCTCTCCGCCCCCTCGTGAGCCAGCCTGATGAGGCCGTGCCTGAGGAAGCTCCGCGTCATCCACCCCGCGAGGCTTGGCCCCTCGCGAGAGTCTCGGGTTTGTGTTGGTGAAGATGGGCCGTGCTGGGCCCCCTTTTGAGCCACGCCGCAGGCCGCAGGCAGGCAAGTCTGGGGACCCCTGTTCCCAGAACGCCAACAGTGAGGGCCTCCCGGTGGGCCTTCTTCTCCTCTGCCAGTACCCACGACGAGCGTCCATCACCGACCGGCTCCTGTTTTCTCCGACCGCAAACCCTAGTGGATCTGATGGGTGAAGGCGAGGGGGGAATGTGGGTGGTGGAGACGAGGTCGGCGTTGGGTGGAGGTGGCGGCGTTGGGTGGGGGCAGCGGCGGTGGAGCTTTCCACAGGTGGGAGACGGAGGCGGGGCGACCGGGTGCCTCGATTTGGATAAAGGAGAGGGAGGCTGCACGCTGGATCTTGCCGGAGGGGAGAGAGGGAGGGAGGAGCTGAGGGTGGGGATCTTGCCAGAGGGGAGGGAGGGAGGAGCAGAGCACGACCATCTGGATCGAGGAGAGCGAGGGGAGGGGCGGGTGCCGGTGAGGGCTAGAGTCGGAGGGGCTGGCGGGGAGGGGATCGAGAGGAGCTAGGGTTTGGAAGAGAAGAGAGCGAGGGAAAGAAAGGAGGCAGGGGTGGATGCAAAATGAACACAGGGCAGAGCTAGGGTTTCGGGGTAGAGCAAAATGGTGTGGAAGGGCTGAGGACTGCCGTTGGATCCATGATCATCCGACAGTGTTCGAGGCATGATCCACGTGAGACGTTCAGGGACCAAGCAGAATACGGTACGACGTTAAGACCATCTAAATTGGTCAAAAATCCATTCTCTAGTTTTCGAGTGCCCAAATTGAGTTTTTTTTGTAAATGACCTACCATATATTTGTTGCAAAATGGGCCCAGGTCATTTTTATAATATATTAGGCCATATTTAATGTACAATTGACAAAATGGTTGGTTGTCAAAAGTTTTTATACACCTCTGGTGAAAAAGACAAAATTCCACCGTTTCAGTAGGAAGTGGGTCAAATTTGAACTGCAGCTGCCTCATAGTTTGCTCTTTATTTTTTCCAAAAAACATTTATTGGTACATAAGTATCTATTTAATCAGAGAAACATCAAATTTTTTCCTAGATTCACACACTAGCTAGTGACGGTCATGCCCGCAGTTTTGACCGCATTTTGAAACGGGCATAAAAAATTCAAAAAAATCAAAAAATGGAAAACCTTCGCATTGTGTCATTATATGTGACCAAGTTACTAGTAAAAATTATAAACTTGTAATACGCCAATTATTTTAAAAAATTGTTCTCAGAAACGAGCTATCAAGTGTGGAGATGAATGGCTTTCAACCCAAATGCTCAATCTTGTGGCCAGATCCATGGCATAGTTTGTTCAAATGATCTCATATTGTGCACAATAGTGCATCTTGGAATTCCAAACAATGTTGCCTAAGGTAGTTTTCATTTTCTTTGCACGGAAAATTCATTTTCCATTTTTCGAGTGCCCGAAAAGAGGTTTTTTGTGAAGGACCTACCATATATTTGTTGCAAAATTGTACCAAATCAATTTTCTAAAATACTAGGACATATTTAATGCACAATTGACCAAATGGTTAGGTGTAAAAAGTTTTGATCCACCTCTTGTGAAAAAGACAAATTTCCGCCGATTCAGTTGGAAGCGGGTCAAATTTGAACTGTGGCTACCTCGTAGTTTGCTCTTTTTTTCCAAAAATCATTTCTAGATACATAAATATCTATTTAATCAGAGAAACACAAAAAAAATTCCAAGATTCAACCACTAGCTAGGAACGCTCATTCCCGCCGTTTTGACCGCATCTTGAAACGGGCATAAGAAATTCAAAAAAAAATAATAAAAAATTGGAAAACCTTCGCATTGTGTCGTTATGTGTGACCAAGTTTCCAGGAAAAATAATAAACTTGTAATACGGCAATTATTTTAAAAAGTGTTCTCAGAAATGAGCTATCATGCGTGAAGATTCATGGCTTTCAAGCCAAATGATTAATCTTATGGCCACATTCATGGCATAGTTTGCTCAAATGATCTCATATTGTGCACAAGGGTGCATATTGGAATTCCAAACAATGTTGCCTAAGGGACTTTTTATTTTCTTTGCACGGAAAATTCATTTTCCATTTTCCGAGTGCCCAAATTGAGTTCTTTTTGTGAAGGACCTACCATATATTTGTTGCTAAATTGGACCAAATCAATTTTATAAAATACTAGGCCATATTTGATTCACAATTGACCAAATGGTTGGGTGCCAAAAGCCTTGATCCACCTCTGGTGAAAAAGACAAATTCCCGTCGATTCAGTAGGAAGCAGGTCAAATTTGAACTGCAGCTGCCTCATAGTTTGCTCTTTATTTTTTTCAAAAAATCATTTCTAGATACATAAGTATCTATTTAATCAGAGAAACATCAAAAGTTTTCCAAGATTTAACCACTAGCTAGGAACGGTCAAACCCGTCGTTTTCATCACATTTCGAAACGGGCATAAAAAATTCAAAAAAAATCAAAAAAATTGGAAAACCTTCGCATTGTGTCATTATATTTTACCAAGTTTCTAGGGAAAATAATAAGCTTGTAATACGGCAATTATTTTAAAAAAGTGTTCTCAGAAATGAGCTATCATGCATGAAGATTCATGGCTTTCAAGCCAAATGATCAATCTTATGGCCACATTCATGGCATAGTTTGTTCAAATGATCTCATATTATGCACAAGGGTGCATCTTGGAATTCCAAACAATGTTGCCTAAGTGAGTTTTTATTTTCTTTGCACAGAAAATTCATTTTCCATTTTCTGAGTGCCCAAATTGAGTTCTTTTTGTGAAGGACCTACCATATATTTGTTGCAAAATTGGACAAAATCAATTTTCTAAAATACTAGGCCATATTTGATTCACAATTGACCAAGCCTTGATCCACCTCTGGTGAAAAAGGCAAATTCCCGTCGATTCAGTAGGAAGCGGGTCAAGTTTGAACTGCAGCTGCCTCATAGTTTGCTCTTTCTTTTTTCAAAAAATCGTTTTTAGATACATAAGTATCTATTTAATCAGAGAAACATCAAAAGTTTTCCAAGAATCAACCACTAGCTAGGAACGGTCAAACCCGACGTTTTCATCGCATTTCGAAATGGGCATAAAAAATTAAAAAAAAATAAAAAATTGGAAAACCTTCGCATTGTGTCATTATATGTGACCAAGTTTCCAGGAAAAATAATAAACTTGTAATACGACAATTATTTTAACAAAGTGTTCTCAGAAATGAGCTATCATGCGTGAAGATTCAGGGCTTTCAAGCCAAATGATCAAACTTATGACCACATTCATGGCGTAGTTTGTTCAAATGATCTCATATTGTGCACAAGGGTGCATCTTGGAATTCCAAACAATGTTGCCTAAGGGAGTTTTCATTTTCTTTGCATGGAAAATTCATTTTCCATTTTTGATTGCCCAAAATGAGTATTTTTTGTGAAGGAGCTACCATATATTTGTTGCAAAATTGGACCAAATAATTTTTTATAAAATATTAGGCCATATTTAATGCATAATTAAGAAAATGGTTTGGTGTCAAAAGTTTTGATCCACCACTTGTGAAAAAGACAAATTTCTGCCGATTCAGTAGGAAGCGGTTCAATTTTGAACTGCATCTACCTTATTGTTTGCTCTTTATTTTTTCCAGAAATCATTTCTAGCTACATAAGTATCTATTTAATCATAAATACATGGTTTGGTGGCGATACGTCGAGGTTTGGATGTGGCCCAGGGCCCCAACTCCAAAGCCCGTAAACTCGCATGCCCGCCGCGTGGTCACCGCGTGACCTTGGTGTTGACATGCCTTCTGGGAGGCCTAGGCATGTCTAGTGGGTTGGGAACTCCCCAGGTAGGTGCTAGGAAGAAAATTACAATAGAATAATTTCACGAGGAGACTGACCTATGCTCAAAGATGAATTAGCAGCCAAGTGTTTGATCAGTGGTACGGGAAATGCACATGGCCAATGGGCGTGAGTTTTGGCTGAGGATGAGCATCTACTAAGGAGAATGTCTTCACAAATTTTCAGCTCAAAAGGAGGATCCTAGGTGGTACTTTCTTTGCAAAGTACCACGCTGGACAAAAATATGAATGTTGAAGCTGGGCTCAAAATAATGAATGGATTGAGCTGAAATTTGGTGGAGGATGGTTATTTGGGCATAGGAAAGCATTGTAGAAAATTGATACCATTTGGACATGCCAAAGTAGTACTTCCTTCACAATACTCTTCTATGGACAAAAACTTGGGAAAACTAGTGACAGAGATTGGATGAATGAAATGAGCTTAAAATTGGTGTACGTAAGTTACATAGGTATGGTCATGCACTCGTAAATGTTTAGATCATTTGGGTAAGCCTAGCTAGTACTTACTTCACAAAGCTTCTCTCGAGGTAGAAACTTTGGAAATTTCCTGAGAAAGATTTACTAAGAAAATTGAGCTGGATATTATCATGTGGCAATGATTTGGGTATGGAAGAGTGCCCAAAAAGTTTGAGGGTAATAGGAGGGGTATAGATAACACTTGCTTTGCAACGTGCCAATCTGGCCATAAAATATAAATTGAACCTGGGCTCACATAGATGATTTGACTGAGCTACAATTTGGAGGAGGGTGATAATTTGGGCATATGAAGGAACTTTATAAATTTCATGTCATTTCGATATATAAAAAAGGTACTTCCTTCACAATGCTTCTAGGTGGACAAAAACTTTGGCAATTTGCCGAGGAAGATTTGCTAGGCAAATGGAGCTGAATTTTGTCATGCGGTAATGATTTGGATAGGAAAGAGTGCCCAAAAATTCCGAGGGCAATCAAGAATATATAAATAACACTTCCTTCATAAAGTGCTCTTGTGAACAGAATAGGAAAATGAATATTGTCGAATTAGTTTTGAACTAGGCAAGGAAGGATTTTTACATGTTTGATGAAGATATGACCCAAAGAATTTATGAGATTTTTTTGGAAATTTTGGGAATGACAGAAATATAGGTTGCTTCACAACCTAGGGCAAAAATTGACACATAGACATGACACATAGGCAAAACTAATAAGGTGGCACCAAGTCATACCAATCCACCACAATTTACAAGGTTATGACCATCTATATTGGTCATGATCAGCTAGAAATAAGGTAGCGGACTAGTGCTATCTGCTTTATGACCATTTCGTGTAAGGAAATTACGACCTTTCTAACCAAAATGGTCGCAATGGTTTAGGGTTTGGAGCCCCCCGAACAGCTTTTGACCAATTGGTCTCAAATGGTCATAGATCTATGACCAATTCTTCCAGGGTCACTGACAGAAGGTCACTGGTTGACATATTTCTTGTAGTGCATGGGCTTGAGATCTTTGTAATTGGGCATCATTTGGATCAATGTGCACACGATATCATATTTACCATCCAAAGCTCTAAGGTTCTTCTTGATGATGAACTTGTCGGCCATCTCTTCACTCCTGAGCCGACAATCTCATTTGTGATGAGAGCAAGCCTAGAGTACATTTCAGCGATTCCTTCACCATCCTTCATCTTGAACTTGTCAAGTTGACTTTGAAGCACATCCAACTTGGATTCCTTGACGGACTTGGTACCTTCATGCATATCAACCAAAGTGTCCCAAATTTCCTTTGCATTCTCAAGGTGGCTGATTTTGTCGAATTCCTCGAGGCACAATCCATTGAAGAGAATATCACAAGCTTGAGCATTGTATTGCAACATCTTCAATTCTTCCGTGGTCACTTCATGATCCAGTTCTCTACCATCCCCAAAGAATTCACCTTGCAAGCCAATACGAACAACAGCCCAAATGACGGGGTTATAACCAAGAATATGCATTTTCATCGTATGCTTCCAACTAGCAAAATTTGTACCATCAAAGAAGGACCTCTACGGTGATAGTTACCCTCACTAGACGCCATACTCTCCTAGGTTGTGAAACCGAGGCTATGATCACCAAAGCAATGGAAATCAAGGCTTATGGAGACCAAAGATCTAATACCACTTGTAGGATTGAAAGTATGTCTAGAGGGGGTGATTAGACTACTTGACCAAATAAAAATCTATCATTTTCCCAATGTTAGTTGTGGGCAGATTTTAGCAATTATGACAAGTCAAGTAACACCATACACATGCAAGTCTGAGAGTATAGCAGCGGAATGTAAAGAATTGCACATGTAAGTAATGGGAAGGGTTTGGAGAAGGCAAACACAATGGAGACACGAAGGTTTTTTGCATGGTTCCGATAGGTGGTGCTATTCTACATCCACGTTGATGGAGACTTCAACCCATGAAGGTAACGGCTGCGCGAGTCCACAGAGGGTTCCACCCACGAAGAAGCAACCTTGTCTATCCCACCATGGCCATCACCCATGAAGGACTTGCCTCACTTGGGTAGATCTTCACGAAGTAGGCGATCTCCTTGTCCTTACAAACTTCTTGGTTCAGCTCCACATCATGTCAGAGGCTCCCAAGCGACACCTAACCAATCTAGGAGACACCACTCTCGAAAAGGTAATTGACGGTGTGTTGATGATGAACTCCTTGCTCTTGTGCTTCAAATGATAGTGTCCCCAGCACTCAACTCTCTCTCTCATAGATTTGGCTATGGTGAAAGAAGGATTTGAGTGGGAACCAACTTGGGGAAGGCTAGAAATCAAGGTTCAAATGGTAGGAATGAAATCTCTTGATCTCAACACATGAGGAGGTGGTTATCTCTCATAAAATGAATGGTGGAAGTGTAGTGTCGGTGTTCTGGGAACGGGGGTCCCCAGACTTGCCTGCCTGCGGCCTGCGGCATGGCTCCCATGGGGGCCCAACACGGCCCATCTTCATCAAGCTCAAGACTCAAGACTCTCGCGAGGGGCCAAGCCTCGCGAGGCGGACGACACGGCGCATCCTCGGGCGCAGCCTCCTCAGGCTGGCTCGCGAGGAGACGGAGATATCAAGGCGGGGTGCCTTGCGAGGTGCCCGTGACCCAAGCCATGACGATCGAGGGCACCAGGCGGGTGCCAGCGCGCACGGCGTCCTTCTTTCCTCTTTGGTGCAAAGGGGGCAAGCGCAGCCGCGTAGTACCGAGGCATCAGGCAAAGGTTGCCGTTTTGGTGCAACAAGACCAGGACCAAGCAGACTACGAGACGGAGGTCGCCATGGAGCCCAGCGCGGCGTCACCGCTAAGCCTTTCGCAGGCGAAGACCACCTTTTGTCAGGATAGATGTACTTGCTGCCCCCTTCAAATTAGCCCGCCATTGTTGGCTCCCTTCCCGCTCGATATTTGGGAAGAGGACCAGGGCCCCTATAAATAGGACCAGCCACCCACATAGCAAGGGGGTTGGTTGGTTCGGTAGGGTTCGGTTCGAGCAGTTAGCGGATCGAAGATCGGAAATCAGAGAGAAAGAGAGAGAGAGAGAGAGAGAGAGAGAGAGAGAGAGAGAGAGAGAGAGAAGGGCGACTGAGCTCCTCCTAGCAGTTCATCGCCCCAGCCAAGAACAGACCCTCGCGAGGCTGTTCTTCCTTGTATTGGTCATCATCACCAGCCCCAAGAGGCAATCCATCCACCACACGCTGGAGTAGGGTATTACACCACAATGGTGGCCCGAACCAGTATAAATCTTGTGTCTCTTGTGTGATCCTTTTAGTAGTTTAGATCTTTGTGAGGCGGGGAGGTTGAGGACGTGATCTCCGCGCGCACCCCGGTGTTCGAACCTTAAGGGTCTGCCAGAACCCGAAATCTGACATTTGGCGCGCCAGGTAGGGGTGCGCCGGAGTTCGTCTTCCACCACTCCGTGCCCCGTCGCGTCTTCATCACCATGCCCGGCGACCAGGAGGGCAACCCCGACCCGTGGGCTGCGTGGCCCAAACGCGCGGAACCGCCTGCCTCGGGCGACCCCGCGCCCCAGGCAGCTCGCGGTCGGCAGGGCGCTGCGGGCCGCGGGCGACGCGGACAGACTTCGGCAACTCTTACGCCACGACAGGCTCGGTCGGCGGCAAGGGCCTCCAATCACGCCGCGACAACGACACCATACACCCGCCGAGAGCAGGCGAACTCGAGGGCGGCGCTCACGGTGGCCCGGGAGCTGCTGCGACGTACTGCTGGAGCGAGTGGCGGAGCTCCTGGGCTTCGCCGCCTCGGGGGCTCACCCCTTCTCCACCCAGCTCCCAACTCAAGCTCAGAGCAACCCGCACGGGGGCTCCGCGCGCGCCCGCGGGCTCCAAGGCTACTCCGACGCCAGTGAAGCTGTCAGCATTGGACCGGTGGCGGCGCTGCCCCCGCCCCCGGCCCGAGATGGAGAGGGACTCGACGCGACCCGCGGCCCCGGAGGGCGGCCGCGTTGCCACCCCGTAGCAGGCATGACAGGTGGGGCCGCATGGCATGCGGGGCGTTACGGCATGGCATACGGGATGGCGGCGACAGAAGAGTACGTGCCCCTCATGATGGACCAAGGACACCCTCACGAGGACGGACAAGGCACGCTCCTCGGCCCGGGCTGGGGCGATGAGGCAATGGAAGACGAGCCCTTCCAGGAGCTCCAGGACGGGCCCGCTGGCCACGCTGGAGGCAGCGATCACCGGGCGCCGCTAACTCTTCAGGGGCAGGTATGCGCTAACCATGGATCGCGGGAGGTGCAGGTGGCTGCGGCGAGCGGCTGTCCCGCTCCTACAGTCTCCCACCCCTCGGGAGGAGGGTGCAGGGGGCTGCAGGGGAGGGGCCGGGATCCGACATCAGCACCGCGGCGTTCGGAGCAAGGCGTTCTCAGGAGGTAGGCCCTCTGCTGGGGAGGTGCCTCAGGGCCTGCCCCTGGCAGAGGACCCGTGGTCGTCGGGGGAACCGCTGGCGACCGCTCTACCCCATCGGGCGGCGTCCTGGGTTCCGGTCGTTCCTGATGGCACTAGAGTGTGGCGCAAGGCGGGGCCCTCGTCTGGCGATATGAAGCAAGGCCAGTACCTGTGAAGAAGGCCCAGTGCCTATGAAGCTCGCCGCCCCGTGACACTCTCACGTAATAATGGGTGGGGCTGTACACCCCCCGAAGTCTCAGGGGTGCCGGCCTCAGGCCCTGGGGCTCCCTCCCACGCCCAGTGGACAGCACTTAGCTCCGCGCTGGTGAGAAGACGCCGAAGACTAGATTAGGTGCCGGATGCGGCTTTTTGTCTGCTTTTTGTTGCCTTTCCCTTTGGCTGTTGCTTTCCCCCGCTGGATTTAAGTTGGATTCGAATTTGAGATTTGCATATGTTCGGGGAAGGGGTGCTTATTCTCGCTCGAGCCGTTTCTCGCGTTCTGGTTACCGCTCCGTCACAGCTGCCTCCCCTCGCGAGCCCCTTGCGAGTCGGGATAGGCCTGGCTCATGCGCAACCCAGACTGCCGCTGTTACTTCCCCTCGGGAGGATTTTCGGGTGCCTGTGGAGGTTGCCCTGTTTAAAAAGGCCCAGAGCCTGTGAAGCAAGGCGAGTGCCTGTGAACCTCTCGCGCTAAGGAAAAGGCCCAGAGCCTGTGAAGCAAGGCGAGTTCCTGTGAAGCTCTCGCGCTCGAGGAAAAGGCCCAGAGCCTGTGAAGCAAGGGGAGTGCCTGTGAAGCTCTCGCGCTCGAGGAAAAGGCCCAGAGCCTGTGAAGCAAGGCGAGTGCCTGTGAAGCTCTCGCGCTCGAGGAAAAGGCCCAGAGCCTGTGAAGCAAGGCGAGTGCCTGTGAAGCTCTCGCGCTCGAGGAAAAGGCCCAGAACCTGTGAAGCAAGACGAGCGCCTGTGAAGCTCTCGTGCTCGAGGAAAAGGCCCAGAACCTGTGAAGCTCTCGCGCTCGAGGAAAAGGCCCAGAGCCTGTGAAGCAAGGCGAGCGCCTGTGAAGCTCTCGCGCTCGAGGAAAAGGCCCAGAGCCTGTGAAGCAAGGCGAGCGCCTGTGGAGCTCTCGCGCTCGAGGAGAAGGCCCAGAGCCAGTGAAGCAGGGTGAGTGCCTGTGAAGTCATTGCACTCGGGAGAAGGCCAACGCATGAGAAGCTTCTCATCAGCGACGATCTCACATCCTGAGGACCCAACTAGAAAGCGCCCAAGGCGTCGCGCCCTCCTGCAGGCCACCTCTGAACCAGCGTGAGGCAAAGGTAAACCAGCCCACTGTCAGGCACGAGCGCAATTTGATTACAACTGATATGATGGACACATGTTTTTACATGAGGGGCTTCCCCTCTCAAAATGCTCTCACAAGCCGCCGGGTCAAAAGCCTGGGTTCTATTCATGCAGGGTGAAAAAGACAGGAGCGATACGCACTCAGTCGGACCAATCCCCCAATGCATCCCCGGAGGCACCTCCTAAGCCTTCGTCAGAGTCGCCGAGCTCGCCATCACCGCTTGCGTCGCTGCCGGCGATGTCAGGGCCGCTCGCCGCGCCGTCCTCGTCAGCACCCACGACCACGTCGCCGTCGTCCGAAGCGAAGGCCCTGACAAGGGCGTACACGTTATCCTCCACCCAGCGCACCAAGTCATCTCGGACGGCCTAGGAGACCGGGGCGAGGACAGCGTCAAAATCGAAGCGGGGATTCATGTTCTGTAGATGGCTGAAGACACGGGAAAAGGCGCGCTTGAGCAGGGCGCAGCTCCTCTCCTCCACCAACCTGTCGGCCCTGACCGACCGTGCCTCCAGCTACGTCACCATGGCGGTGAAGAACTGCAAGTTCCCGGCATAATTGATTGTGTGCGGTTCGCCGACGGACGCCTCGCAGATGTTGCCTAAGGCCACCTTAGCCCTCTCCCTGAGCATGGTGAGCATGGGGCCATGCGCATGCTCCAGGAGTCGCCGCTGGCGTATTTCGTCAGCGTTCCGGCGCTCAACGGCCTCGGCCTCTTCCATCCGCCGGCGAAGACGGAGCACCTTAGCCTGGGAGGCAGCCAACTCCTTTTGCGCTGCCTCAAGGGCGGCTCGGGAGGCGTCGGCCTGCCGCATCGCCTCATCGCGTTGGACCCTCAGGGCTGCGGTTCTGCCCTCGGCTTCGACCCGGATCATCCCCAGCTTCCCCTCGAACTCTCGTTCGAGGCCTTGGCGCGCCGCCGCCACCCGACGGCAAACCTCCTCCAGGACACGCGCTTCCCGCGCAGCGACATCATCTTCCGCATGCGTCACTAGGCGCTCCCTCGTCTCTAGCCGCTCGTACTCGCGAGTGCGTTCATCGGCTTCCAGCGTCAACGCTTCTTCGCGCCTCTGGAGCTAGGCTGGGTCACCGGAAGCCACCTCCATCGACGCAAGGGCTGCCTCGCGCAGCTCTGTTTGCTCCTCCAGTGAGTGGCATCGGGCCAGGAGCTCGTGAGCCCGCTCCTCCGCTGCCTCTCGCCACCCGTCAGCTCTCCGGGCCTCCTCGATGGCCTGGGAGCGGGCCACTCGAGAGGCCTCTAGTGCCGCCTTCGCCTCTTCATCATCGAGGTCGCGTTGGCGGCGCGCGAGGGTGACGGCGGCCTCCATCTCGCGCCTCCCCGCAGCCAGGCGCAGGCCCTCGGCCTCCAGGCGCGCGTCTTCATCAGCGACCTCCTCCCCAAGCAAGTTCACCGCGTCGGCCGCTCTTCGAAGGAACCCTTGGCGGCGGGCGTGGCGCTCCCGGGCGCGCTCAAGCACATCTTCCACACCATCATCCACCCCAAGCAATCGCCGGGGGCTGTGAATCATTGTTCCCCCTCCGGGCAGGGGACTGGGGGCTGGCACCCTCGCGATGGCCGGGCGCGTCGCACCAGAAGCCCGACCAAGGGCCAGCCCGCCTCCAGATGAAGAGCGTAGGAGGTGCCTCAACCAGTCGCAGTCCAAGATCAGACGGGAGGCACCCGACAGACTGGCTATCCCCTGAGAAGGCCCGCGAAGGAGAAGCACGGGGAATGAAGGGCCACGATGCACTTCGGGATGGTCCGCTCCTTCAGACGCCCTCACCACCAGGGCAGAGCTGCTCGGAGCACTTGAAGAAAGTAGAGGGGACGAAGCTAAGGGAGACGGCGCCTCGGCGATTTCCGCGAGCTCAGTCAGGAGGGGCCTGCAGAGCAAGGATCAACGGAAGCAGCAAGGGGGTCAGGAGCCAGAGAGAAAGAGGACTTACTTGTCAGTGGCGAAGTACTTCCTGCGCTTCAGCGCACGACAAGGGAAGTCGTCACCAAGGGCCTCCCTCTTCCTCCGAAGGGCCTCGAAGTCCACGCGGAAGCGGCCCAAGCGAAGAGCACAAGGATCATCCTGCCGCGACGACGGAGCATCAGGGCGGTCCGCGTCAGGGGCGTCTGCCTGGCGCCTCCCTTCCATTGCCTCGCCAGAAGACGCGGCAGGGGCCTCCGAGGCCTCAGCCCCAGGCACCGGGAGCGGCCGCTTGACACCTTCAGCCGCAGCGGCGTGGGCCTCAGGAGCTGTCCCCTCGCGAGCGCCACCCGGCGCTGCCACCTCTTCAGGGGCACCCTCGGCCTCAGACGCCTCCTGCCTCCCTGCTCGGCCACTTGAGGAGGAGCCGCCATGGCCGGTTGGTAGGGCAGTCACCACCACCGGGTTCTCGCGAGGTCCCTGGAGGCCGGCCGGGCGCAGCCCCCATTCATCAAAGACAGGCAGCTGCTTCACGAAGTCGGCCCTGCTCTGGTAGAGGTACAGCAGGGCCCCTCCCTGCCGGATGTTGCCGGGGTTGAGATCACCGGCTAAGGTCAAGAGCGTCGACTTCAACACCGCCGGAGCCAGGTCCTCCTCTTGGAGCCTCATGTTATCCTTGCTTCCACGGAAGGCCCACATCCGGCAAAAGTGGCGCTACAGGGAGGCGACGCGGCACAACAGAAACTCCTTCACCACTTTGGGCGCTGTCACGCCAAGCTTCCTCAGGAACGTGAAGCGGCTCCAGATGTAGACGAGCCGGGGGATCTTGAGCGTCTCCTGGCCCCAACCCGAATTGGGGACAGCAGGCGAGGTCGGCTCCGATAGCAGGGGGCTGGGCACCCCTGCGTCCACGTACAACCACCGCTCGCGGAACCCAACCGTGGGCTGGGGGAGTTTGAAGTCAATCCCAGAGGCCTCGGTCGCAGGATCGGCAGCAAAGCTCACGCATGCCCAGCGTTGGGAGGGGTCGACAAGACGCAGTGATAAGAAGTGGTGGAGCAAGGCCACCGAAGGAGGGATGCCCACCATGGCTTCGCAAACGAAGGCGAAGACCGAAAGAAGGCTGATGGACTCAGGACTTAGATGCATCAAGTGGATCTGATAATGGGAGAGCACATCATTGAAGAAATCGGAGAAGGGGGGAACCAGACCCGCCCACAAGGCGTCGGTGAAACATGGAACCTCGGTTGCTATCGTGCTGATGAAGAAGTGGGATGCGGGCCAAGCCATCGTCCTCCCGCACTCATTGAAGACAGAGGCCAGGGCCAAGCTGTCCCTGCCCAGGCACTCTTGGTTGAGTACGGTCGGCTGGCCGACGGCGGGGGCCACCGATGGCGGCACACAAGACGAAGGCGTGGATTTCTCCCCTCTCTCCTTCCTCGTCGTAGTCATGGCGATGGGAAGGAGGGGGGAGATTTGAGATTGGATTGGAGGCGGGAGCCGGCGTGTGAAGGAAGGAAGAGCAGGAGACGCCCGAGCAACAAGAAGGGGAGCGGCTGTGTGCAACCACAAGTCCGCCTGACAAGGCGCGGAATAAGGGGACGTGGGGGGAACAGTGCCACCCATGTCCCGTCAACCGCCACACGGCGTCCAAGGCCGCAGGCTGTTAGGGCCCGCGGTGCTTCTCCCTTTCCCTTTCGCCCTCTCGGCACGGCCAAGCCCATGCGCTCCACAGGCCCGGGGGCTACTGTCGGTGTTCTGGGAACGAGGGTCCCAAGACTTGCCTGCCTGCGGCCTGCGGCGTGGCTCGCATGGGGGCCCAACACGGCCCATCTTCATCAAGCTCAAGACTCAAGACCCTCGCGAGGGGCCAAGCCTCGCGAGGCGGACGACACGGCGCATCCTCGGGCGCAGCCTCCTCAGACTGGCTCGCGAGGAGACGGAGATATCAAGCTGGGGTGCCTCGCGAGGTGCCCGTGACGCAAGCCATGACGATCGAGGGCACCAGGCGGGTGCCAGCGCGCGTGGCGTCCTTCTTTCCTCTTTGGTGCAAAGGGGGCAAGCGCACCCACGTAGTACCGAGGTATCAGGCAAAGGTTGCCGTTTCGGTGCAACAAGACCAGGACCAAGCAGACTACGAGACGGAGGTCACCATGGAGCCCAGCGCGGCATCACCGCTGAGCCTTTCGCAGGCGAAGACCACCTTTTGTCAGGATAGATGTACTTGTTGTCCCCCTTCAAATTAGCCCGCCATTGTTGGCTCCCTTCCCACTCGATATTTGGGAAGAGGACTAGGGCCCCTATAAATAGGACTAGCCACCCACATAGCAAGGGGGTTGGTTTGTTCGGTAGGGTTCGGTTTGAGCAGTTAGCGGATCGAAGATTGGAAATCAGAGAGAAAGAGAGAGAGAGAGAGAAGGGCGACTGAACTCCTCCTAGCAGTTCATCGCCCCAGCCAAGAATAGACCCTCGCGAGGCTGTTCTTCCTTGTATTGTTTATCATCACCAGCCCCAAGAGGCAATCCATCCACCACACACTGGAGTAGGGTATTACACCACAATGGTGGCCCGAACCAGTATAAATCTTGTGTCTCTTGTGTGATCCTTTTAGTAGTTTAGATCTTTGTGAGGCGGGGAGGTTGAGGACGTGATCTCCGCGCGCACCCCAGTGTTCGAACCTTGAGGGTCTGCCGGAACCCGAAATCGGACATGTAGGAACGCTCTGATGGCTCTCCTTAATGAGGAAGTAGGGGTGGAGGGGTATATATAGCCTCCACACAAAATCCAACTATTACACACTTTTCAACATCTCGGTGGCACTGATTGCATCATCTCGGCCGGAGCAAAGTGAAGCAGCAAGGCAACAGACAATCGGTCAAGCCATCTCGATGAGACCGATTGTAATTCTTGTTGAGACCGAAATAATTAAAACAACCGATAGAGAGCTGACAAGGCCATCTCGATGGGACCGAGATCCATATCGATGGATCCGAATTGTTAGGGTTTTGGCAGTGGCTAAGTTTAGATGAACTCAGTGGCTCCGGGTAGGAAATATCGATATGGACGAGTTGGAGTTTAGGGTTTGGACATATTTGGATGGAGAAAGTGGTTGAGGATTTTGGATCAATATCATTAAGCACTTGAGCAAAAAGATCATTACGCAACACCTCATCCCCTTTTAATAGTATTGGCTTTCTTATGGACTCAATGTGATCTTGGATCACTTAAACAAAAATTTAGAGTCTTGAGCTTTTGCCAATCTTTGTCCTTAGCATTTTGAGGGGTTCACATATGTAGTCCTTGTCATTCCAATCATCGGACATCCTAAAATGTTTATCTTGAATAGACATTAGTTCAATGAGGTATATGTTACTATGAATTACAAAAACCACCCGTGGATTAGTTGCACTTTCAATATGAGAAGGTGCTTGTGAAGATGTTGATGAAGATTGGTTCTCCCACGACGAGAGGGTTATTGGTGATGACAATGGCTTCGATTTCCCCCTCCTAGAGGGAAGTATCCCCGGCGGAATCGCTCCATCGGAGTGCAAAAGTGCTCCTGCCCAAGTCCCGCCTCGAGATGGCGGCGCTCTGTCCCTAAAGTAGCCTCCTTATTTTTTTTCTAGGGCGAATGGGCTTATATACCAGAAGATGGGCACTTGGGGTAGACCAGGGGCCCCATGAGCCACTAGGGCACGCCCTAGTGCCTCATGGGCACCTGGGTGGCCTCCTCTGTTATTTCTTTCTTCTCGTATTTTTATTTATTCCAAAATAATTCTCTGTGAAATTTCAACTCATTTGGAGATGTGCAGAATAGTTATCTCTGACATAGCTTTTTCAGGTCCAGAATTCCAGCTACCAGCAAACTCCCTCTTTATGTAAATCTTGCAAATTAAGAGAGAAAAGGCATTAGAATTACTCCACAAAGTGTTATATTGTTTAAAAACACTATGAATAATAGTAGGAAAACATGATGCAAAATGGACGTATCAACTCCCCCAAGCCTAGACCTCGCTTGTCCTCAAGTGAAAGCCAATGTCGATAATCGTGCCCACATGATTAGAGAGAGAGAGAGAGAGAGAGAGAGAGGTGTTAAAAACAAAATACGGACATAGTATAGCATCATGATCATTATTATAGCAGCAATATACATTATTGTAAAACTTCTCATGAGCAAGTAACAATTCACCACAACAACAAAGAATAAGGCATAAACTTTCTTGAAAACTAACAAACTATGTTCTCAGTCAACAAGGTAATTACAATTCATCATCTTTTTAGGAAGGGTCCCATGTAGGAGCTTTTGGTTAGCAAGTTCACATAATCAACCATCATTTAGTTTTCTATGATTGCTAACACTCATGACATATATATGGAGCAAAAGTTTCAGCCAGACACGTAGAAATATAGGGCCTTACAATTTCGCCTCCCAACTCATTTACCTCAAGGATAATGTCAACCATAATAACTCATGACCACTCATATCCAACTGGATATATATGCCTAGATCTTTCCCGAATACATGATTCTTGCAAAAGAGAAAAATAAAAAGGGAATAGAGGAGAACACTACTGACTCTTGCATAGAAAGTAAATACATAAGAAGTAAAAGATAGGCCCTTCGCAGAGGGAAGCAGAGGTTTTCATGCGCCTTTTGTTTTTGGATGTGCAAGCTCTTAATGCAAAGGAACATAATTTTATATTGCCCCTTGTGATAGCAACCTTTATTATGCAGTCCATCGCTTTTATTTCTCTACCATCACAAGATCATACAAAGCTTATCTTCCCTTGCAATAAAAGATCATATATATTTAGAAGAAAATTTTAATGGCCTTATGCACTGATGACAACTTACTTGAAGGATCTTATTCAATCCCTAGGTAGGTATAGTGGACTCTCATGACATGGAACTAGGTTTAAGGGTTTTTGGATGCACAAGTAGTATCTCTACTTAGTGCAGATTTTTGGCTAGCAAGGATATTGAGCAAGCACCACGTGTTGGAGGATCCATGGTAATATAACTTATATGTGGATATAAGATAACATAACTCATTATGTTGTCTTCTTTGTCCAGCATCAACAATTTGACATAAAATACTTAATGGGGGCTCACAATCATGAAAATGTCCAAGATAGTATATTTATATGTGAATCTTCTGTTACCTTATTAATTCTTTCATGAATTGCTTCATTGACCAATGCTATGTTTGTTAACTTTCAATAAATTATACCACTTATACTATTACTTATGTAATGTCATTACTTTCCATAAGATTAGCATATGATCTTTTCATTATTTTCGTTGCTAAGATTGAAACATAAAAGTAAAGAAGCAAAAACTCAAACTACTCTTTATTATATAACTCTCAACTCGATTACATAGATAGATAGATCACGGAACTAGTGATATGTCTCCAACGTATCTATAATTTTTTATTGCTCGATGCTATATTATCTACTGTTTTGGACATTATTGTGCTTTATTATCCACTTTTATATTATTTCTGGGACTAACCTATTAACCGGAGGCCCAACCCGGAATTGTTGTTTTTTGCCTATTTTAGGGTTTAGAAGAAAAGGAATATCAAACGGAGTCCAAACGGAATGAAACCTTTGGGAACGTGATTTTCTCACCAAACATGATCCAGGAGACTTTGACCCTATGGCAAGAAATAAAGGAGGAGGCCACAAGGTAGGGGGCGCGCCTACCCCCCCCCCCCCCCCCCAGGCGCGCCCTCCACCCTCGTGGGGCCCTGTTGCTCCACCGATGTACTCCTTACTCCTATATATACCTACGTACCCCAAACGATCAGATACGGAGCCAAAACCCTAATTTCCACTGCCGTAACTTTCTGTATCCACGAGATCCCATCTTGGGGCCTATTCCGGAGCTCCGCCGGAGGGGGCATCGATCACGGAGGGCTTCTACATCAACACCATAGCCTCTTCGATGAAGTGTGAGTAGTTTACCACAGACCTTCGGGTCCATAGTTATTAGCTAGATGGCTTCTTCTCTCTTTTTGGATCTCAATGCAACGTTCTCCCCCTCTCTTGTGGAGATCTATTCGATGTAATCTTATTTTTTGCGGTGTGTTTGTTGAGACCGGTGAATTGTGGGTTTGTGATCAAGACTATCTATGAACAATATTTGAATCTTCTCTGAATTCTTTTATGTATGATTGGTTATCTTTGCAAGTATCTTCAAATTATCAGTTTGGTTTGGCCTACTAGATTGATCTTTCTTGCAATGGGAGAAGTGCTTAGCTTTGGGTTCAATCTTGCGGTGTCCTTTCCCAGTGATAGTAGGGGCAGCAAGGCACGTATTGTATTGTTGCCATCGAGGATAACAAGATGGGGTTTTTATCATATTGCATGAATTTATCCCTCTACATCATGTCATCTTGCTTAAGGCGTTACTTTGTTTTCATGAACTTAATACTCTAGATGCATGCTGGATAGCGGTCGATGAGTGGAGTAATAGTAGTAGATGCAGGAAGGAGTCGGTCTATTTGTCTCGGACGTGATGCCTATATACATGATCATACCTATATTCTCATAACTATGCTCAATTCTGTCAATTGCTTAATAGTAATTCGTTCACCCACCGTAAAATACTTATGCTCTTGAGAGAATCCACTAGTGAAACCTATGGCCCCGGGGTCTATCTTCATCATATTAATCTTCCAATACTTAGTTATTTCCTTTGCTTTTTACTTTCCTTTTATATTACTTTGCATTTTATCACAAAAAAACCAAAAATATTATCTTATCATATCTATTAGATCTCACTCTCTTAAGTGACCGTGAAGGGTTTGACAACCCCTTATCACGTTGGTTGCGAGGAGTTATTTGCTTTGTGCAGGTACGAGGGACTCGCGCGTAGCCTCCTACTGGATTGATACCTTGGTTTTCAAAAACTGATGGAAATACTTACGCTACTTTGTTGCATCTTCCTTTCCTCTTCAAGGAAATCCAACGCAATGCTCAAGAGGTAGCAAGAAGGATTTCTGGCGCCGTTGCCGGGGAGTCTACGCAAAAGTCAACATACCAAGTACCCATCACAACCCTTATCTCCCGCATTACATTATTTGCCATTTGCCTCTCGTTTTCCTCTCCCCCACTTCACCCTTGCCGTTTTATTCACCCTCTCTCTCTCAATCCTCCCTTTCTTTTCCGTCTGCCTCTTTTCCGTTTGCTTGTCATTATGGTGAGTCCTCTATTTTCTCCGTTGTCTCCTGAGAATGAAGTTCTAAATTTTAAGCAAAGGGAGGGATAAAATCTAAAATACGCTTGGCATAGAATTTGCAATGCTCAAAATAGATCTACCAGGAAGCAATCTACTTCCGTTCTTCTTCGCACTTTTTATGTTGGCGTTGCTCCTTGGTACAGATATGTCCTTGATACCATTACCGGAGGGAATTTCTTGGGTAGCCACACTTTTGATTCTTATAATGCTATGATAGATTTATTTGTTTCACCACCTCTCTTGGTTAATGGGACTATGTTAACTTTGGAGCATGTAATTCAAAAACTTGAAATTATTGAACATAAAGTTGCTACCATTGAGTTGATTGAAAATTTCGATAAAAAGATCCACAACCAAATTACCCAATGAGGATCTAAAGTAGGATTAATGAGGGAGTCCTGGATTAGGGGGTCTCTGGACAGCCGGACTATATCCTTTGGTCGGACTATTAGACTATGAAGATACAAGATTGAAGACTTCGTCCCATGTCCGGATGGGAATCTCCTTGGCGTGGAAGGCAAGCTAGGCAATACGGATATGTAGATCTCCTCCCTTGTAACTGACTCTGTGTAACCCTAGCCCCCTCCGGTGTCTATATAAACGGAGGTTTAGTCCATAGGACAAGATACAATCATACCATAGGCTAGCTTCTAGGGTTTAGCCTCTACGATCTCATGGTAGATAAACTCTTGTAATACTCATATCATCAAGAACAATCAACCAGGACGTAGGGTATTACCTCCATCAAGAGGGCCCGAACCTGGGTAAACATCGTGTCCCCTGCCTCCTGTTACCATCCACCTTAGACACACAGTTCGGGACCCCCTACCCGAGATCCGCCGGTTTTGCCACCGACATTGGTGCTTTCATTGAGAGTTCCACTGTGTCATCACCATAAGGCTTGATGGCTCCTTAGATCATCGGTAACGATGCGGTCTAAGCTGAGGTTTTCCTTCCCAGACAGATCTTCATATTCGGCGGCTTCGCACTGCAGGCCAATTCGCTTGGCCATCTGGAGCAGATCGAGAACTACGCCCCTGGCCATCAGGCCAGGTTCGGAAACTTAAACTACACTGCTGACATCCGTGGAGACTTGATCTTCGATGGATTCGAGCCCATGTCAGATGCGCTACACAGCCACGACGAGCATGACATAACTCTGCCGTCGAACAATATTCGGGAAATCGCATCTGCAGCTACTCCGGCCGTCAATCCGGAGCAAATCGCGCCATCCGAGAGCGGAGGGATAGACCCCGCCATGGATGTCGCACTCTCAGCGGCGATAGAGCCGGATACTGACTTTACCCCTTACGAGAGCCGTGTCGCCGAACCACTGGATTCACCTCCGGCCACGGACTCCGAGCCGCTTACATCCGTGCCCGTCGAATCCAACTGGGCGTCGATCATGGAGTTCACCTCCGCGGATATCTTTCAGCACTCGCCTTTCGGCGATGTGCTAAATTCATTAAGGTCTCTCTCCCTGTCAGGAGAACCTTGGCCGAACTATGTCCGGCTAGAATGGGATACGGACGACGAAGAAATTCGCTACCCGCCCACCACCCACTTAATAGCCACTCTCAACGACTTAACCTACATGCTCAACTTTGACTCCAAAGACATCAACGACATAGACGAAGATACAGGAGACGAACAGGAACCAACGCCCACAGGGCGCCGGACAGCCACTTCATCACATGATATATACATGGTGGATACACCGAAAGAAGGCAGTGGCGAAGAGACAGCAGAGGATGGCCCCTCCAAGAAGCAACCCAAGCGCCGACGTCAGCGGTGCCGCTCTAAGTCCCGCCATAGCAAAAACAGCGATAACAGCGCAAGAGAAAATAACAATCCAGTCGACTCCAGAGGAAATGACGACCACATTGCCCCAGCGGCAGAGCACGATGAAGCTGCAAGCGGTGAACATAGTACAGATCCGACATCCGAACACGGTGACGCCGAGGATAACCCTCATCAAACCCGATCTGGGGAAGAAAACAGTCCAGACAAAGATGCTCACATCATCCCAGAAACGCACTTGGAGCAAGAGAACCTCCGCAGAAGGCTTATTGCCACAGCAAGGAGTCTGAAGAAGCAGAAGCAAAGGCTTAAGGCCGCATGAAAGACACTCAACAGCAGGTGGAACAAAGTGCTCGACAGTGAAGCAAAGTATGGTGGAAGTTACCACACAAAGAGTTATCCAAAGCGCAAGCTGTTACCTGAATTCGACGATGAGGCCTTAGAGCCCGCACAGCCAAATAATGAAATGGCCAACCGGCCGGATCCACCACCTTGTGACCGCGATAGAGCGGCTCACAAAGTCGCACATAAGTCAACACACGAGCTACGTGAGGACTTGCGCCAAAATCTGGTACGACCAGATCCATCTATGGATCTAGGAAGCGCGCTCCGGCACAAAATCAAAACCGAATATTATAACCGTCCGAATGCCATGGTACGTCCAAGTACAGGGGTGCCGCACACCCCCTATGTTTCACCGATGTGGTGCTTGACCATGAATTCCCAGAAGGATTCAAACCAGTGAACATAGAAGCGTACGATGGGACCACAGACCCTGGGGTCTGGATTGAGGACTTTATTCTCCATATCCATATGGCTCGGGCAGACGATCTTCATGCCATTAAATACTTGCCCCTCAAGCTTAAAGGACCAGCTCAACACAGGCTGATAATCCTCCCTGAAAACTCAATTGGAAGTTGGGAGGAGCTCGAGGACGCTTTTCAGGCTAATTTTCAAGGGACCTACGTCCGACCTCCAGATGCAGACGATTTAAGTCATATAATTCAACAGTCCGGAGAGTCCGCCCGAAAGCTTTGGAACAGGTTTCTCACCAAAAAGAACCAAATTGTCAACTGTCCGGACGCCTAAGCCTTAGCAGCTTTCAAACACAGCGTCCGAGATGAATGGCTCACCATACACCTCGGCCAAGAAAAACTGAGAACAATGGCAGCTCTAACAAGTCTCATGACCTGCTTTTGCATGGGCGAAGACAGCTGGTTAGCCCGCAGTAGCGCCAGTGACCCAAGCACATCCGAAGTCAAGGATGGCAATGGAAAACCATGACGCAATAAAAGCAAGCGTCGAAATAAAGAAGATAGCCCAGATAATACAGCGGTAAATGCCGGATTCATGGGGCTCTCGACCAGGTCAGCAGAAAAAGCCTTTCAAAGGCAGTAGAGACGGACCGTCTGGCCTAAACAAGATACTTGACAAACTATGTCAGATTCATGGCACCCCCGATAAACCTGCAAATCACACCCACATAGAATGATGGGTATTCAAGCAGTCCGGTAAGCTAAATGCCAAACACAAGGGGGGGGGAGACACCAAGCGAAGACGAGGACAAGCCTCGCCAGCAAAGCACCGGAGGACAGAAAAAATTCCAACTAGAGGTTAAAACAGTCAACATGATCCATGTGACGAAAAGGAGAAGCAAACATGCACTCCGAGACACACGTGCCATAGAGCCCGTCACCCCTAGGTTCAACCCCTGGTTGGCCTGCCCGACCACTTTTGATCGTGGGGATCACGCGACAAGCATTCGGCATGAAGGATTGGCTGCCTTGGTGTTAGACCCAATAATAAACGGATACCATCTCACACGAGTCCTGATGGACGACAGCAGTGGTCTAAATCTGATATATCAGAACACAGTCCGCAAAAAGGGATGGACCCGACAAAAATAAACCACTGTACTACTACCTTCAAGGGAGTAATACCAGGCCTAGAGGCCCGCTGCACGGGCTCTCTATTACTAGAGGTTGTATTCGGTTCTTCCGACAACTTCCAAAGCGAAAGGTTAAATTTCTATATCGCTCCATTCCGAAGTGGCTATCAGGCACTACTCGGAAGAGCGGCTTTCGCTCGTTTCAATGCAATCCCACATTACGCTTCTCTCAAGCTTAAGATGCCCAGTCCACGTGGCACCATCACAGTTAGCGGAAATACTAAGCGTGCTCTACGCGCGGAAGAATGTGCGGCGGCTTTAGCCGCCGAGCACTAGACGGCCTCACCAACCAAAAAAATGACAGGTCGTCAAGACCACGGACACGGTTAGACGAGTTCAGTGAACCACTACATATACATGAGATTGGTTTCATAATCAAGCCCTCCTAGACGGTACCAGGGGCCTCTCGCGTGTATTGTCTGGTTCAACTTGACTTATCTTGAATTTTAATGGTTTACTGATAATAACCAATTTTCTGGCACGGAAACTTTCACCTAAGTTCTTCTCTTTTACAGATGACAATCGTGTTACACCTGTCCAGGACACGGCACAACAGAGACATAGGCGCACACGTGCAGCAGGGACCCGCTCAAAGGTTTCTTTTTAGATTAAGACCCTGCGTCAACCTTTTTTACTATATCTTGTTGCTCACATCCTCCGGATACTCAATACAACTGAGAAGGATGCCGACGTATTGGCATGTGGCCACGTCAGGATATTGCACGTACCTGGACACCCGGGGTTTATTATTAAGGGCTTTGTTCAGCCCGGCATATGTTATAAAGACCGAATACCTTAGGGAGTGTTCGGCGTCGCGAGTTTGGCCTTATATGCATCAGCTCCGAATCATGTCTTTGGTCAAATGTTGGGTTTTCCCCGCTCCCATGTTTTGGTACCTTACGTTCCGCTGTATCGGCTAAGGTAGCACTAGGAGAACTACTGCGATTGTGCCCTGGTTCATCCGGATGAGCACCTCAGTAGAGAAAGCCGAAAACTGACTGTCATGATATAGTGCGAGACTGGTCAACCACTCGATGACTAAGCGGAATCTTCGGGATTCCTCCGCATTAACGAAGGGCCGTTTCCCGGTCATGTACGTACGTGCCTTGTATTCGGACGAGCGCAGAAGTACCAGGGGCTATATATTAGCCCCACCATCAAACTCCTATGGCTAAGTGAAAGTGTTAAAGCAATATAGTATGATTGCCTCATTCGCTGTGCTACCACCTCCTTAATGGACCAAGACGTTGGATCAAGTGTGAATACGCGTTTTTTGCGAACACCGCCGCATTATATGCGTGGGGCTGAAGCCGATGACTGCAAACTTTCAGGTTATATACATATATACATAAACGGCCGCACAGGAGGCATCATAATACTTTCAGGCAAAAGTATAAACACAGCCTTGACAACTCAATAAAACATTGTTCTTACAATGTGAGTACATGTCACTAGAACATAATATTCTTCGAGCACTGAGCCTCTATCGAATGAGCGCCTTCAAGAACTTCTTCAAAGTAGTGCTCGGCGGCCACTCGGCCCACGGCCGAGCCCTGTGTTGCAATAGTGGTGGCCTCCATCTCTGCCCAGTATGTCTTGACGCGGGCAAAGGCCATCTGTGCACCCTCTATGCACGCTGACCTCTTCATACCGTTGATGTGTGGCACATCACCAAGAAATTGCTGCACTAAACTAAAGTAACTATTTGGCTTGGCCCTCCCGGCCACAGATGATCCACAACAGACCTCATGGCGAGTCCGGACAACCTATGGAGCTCGGCCCACTCGGCCATTCGCTCATTCAATAGCAGTGGGCGCACTGGGACATGGAACTGTGACCAGAACAGCTTTTCCACTTCGCGATATTTTTGACCCTTGAAGTACTCGGCCGCATCTGTAGCACTTGCCGCCAAATCGGCATCCGCCGAACTCCATAGTTGATCAAGAGGAGCATACTTCGGATCTCCGAACTTAGTCTGCAACAAGAAGGGCTTCCCAGCCACGATATCCGCAGCTTGATGCAACTCCTCCTTCGCCGCTCTGATTTTAGAGTGGGCTTCCTTGGCTTCTACCATGGCCTTTTGCCAGGTCCGTCGCCCTTGCTCGGCTTTATTTATCAAGAAGCTGGTAACAATCAGCGACATCATTCAACTCAATGGCCATCTTGGCTATCCTTTCCTTGCTCTGGCGATGCGCGGACTGTTCGGCCCTCAACTCTTCGACCGCCTTTAGAGCGGCCGCATCGCTATTCCTTGCTTATTCCTTGGCTCGGGCAAGCTCTGCCCGAAGGGTCTCCACGGTGGCAGCTCCATCTGTAGTCACCACATATTAAAGATATTGGCATCATGCTCCTCTTACTATGCGTTGATCACCGGAGAAATCACTTACTCTGTGCCTCGTCAAGTCGCTTGTTGACAAGCACGATGTCGGCATCTGCCGCATCAAGTTGCCGCTTTAGCTCGGTAAACCCATTAGTCCGGCTAGCCACCAAAGCTTCAGCCACCTGCACATAAAGGCGGTCTGGTTATTACCTGGGACTATGATCCTCTGTTTGCCGCTGTTTTCGACAAAAACCAAAGTCTCAGGGGCTACTATCTGCATAGGGCACACCTAGCGTGTGCGGTCTTGTCAAAAACATACACTATGTCATGTACCTCAAAGCCTTTCAGCAGACTCATAAAAGCTTCATGCAATCCGCTTTCAGCGGATGAAATCCTTTCAACTACTATACTCATTAGCGTATGATGCATTTCTGAGATGGCCGCTTGCTCCAGAATATCCTTCAGTGTGTCCGACCGCACACTATACGGTTCCGAACTCTTTCTGTTGCTCTCTTTAGGAGCCAAATACTAAGGACTCCGGGTGGCCAAGGAATTACCCCCTGGCCTTGGCGGATCAGGAGAAACCCTCCGCGACGACACTTCAGGGTCGCCCGCCTCATGAGGCGGGGTGGCAGGGGGAGGTGTTTCGCTCTCCATCATCTTCGGAAGAAGATCCCCCGAAGACAAACTCTGTCGAGAAGGGCTACGAACCGAACTACAAGATATAAGCTTCGGTTATTGTCTTCAGAAGTAAGGTATGATATTTTCACTAGTAAGTACTTTTTGATTACTTACAACTCGGTAGAGGGCTGATTCCCTTGCGGACACTGTGCAGCAAGGGTATCCTTCGGGATAGGACCCTTTGGCGAAGACTTCTTCCCTCGTTTGGAAACCTCTATTTCCGGATCTTCAGAGGTGGTCCTCTTCCTTCCCCAGGGATAGGGAATGTCAGACTCTTCTCCCTGGTTGTCCTCCTTTGCGGAGGCGCTCGTTCCCTCGGTTGGGACGAGTAGTGAGCGAGGCTCGCTTTCGGCCTCTTTATTCCCCCCTTCCTCTTCCTTCAAGGGCACCTGATAAGACGCCGACTCCAGCATTCTGTCTAGTACTGGATTGGCCAAGCCCTCGGGAAGGGGGCCGGACACCTGATCATCTTCGCCTTTGTTATCCAGTCCTGGTAAAAGAGTGACCTTCCTGCGTGATGCTGTGATAAATAAGAGAAACAGTGTGTTCGACTACGGGATTACTTACTTGGGTATCCGAGCGATTACAGCTTAGACCCGCATCCTCGGTGGTGTCCGGACACTTTATTTGTGGTCCGAAGAACAACTTGTACATCGCCTCGAGCGTCGTGTCGAGGAAGTGCTGAATGATTCGCGGTCCCTCCGGGTTGAAGTCCCACAAACGAAGAGGTCTACGTTTGCAAGGCGGGACCTAGAGAACTAGCATGACCTGTATCACTGTGACCAGGTTGACGTCTCTTTCAATGAGATCTTGGATGTGACACTGCAATATCGGCACGTCCTTCTATGGACCCCAATTTAGCCCCTTGCTGATCCATGACGTCAGTTGTGGTGGGGGCCCGGGCGAAAGACAGGGGCGGCTACCCACTTGGCACTCCGGGGAGCTGTGACGTAAAACCACTCCCGCTGCCACAAACTGGACACCTCGGGGAAGGAACCCTCTGGCCATAGAGCATCAGCGCTTTTGCTTATTATGGCACCTCCGCACTCTGCATGCCGCCCCTCGATCTTCTTCGGCTTCACATTGAAGGTCTTGAGCCATAGGCCGAAGTGGGGGGTAATGCGAAGGAAGGCCTCACATACGACAATAAACGACGAGATGTGAAGGAGGGAATCCAGGGCCAGATCATGGAAATCCAGCCCATAATAGAACATGAGCCCCCTAACAAAGGGGTCCAGAGCGAGGCCTAGTCCTCGTAGGAAGTGAGAGATGAACACAACACTCTCGTTGGGTTCAGGAGTGGGGATGACCTGCCCTCGGGCGGGCAGCCTGTGCGAGATTTCGGTGGTCAGATATCTGGCCTCTCTCAGCTTCTTGATGTCCTCCTCTGTGACAGAGGAAGGCATCCACCGACCTTGGAGGTTGGATTTGGACATGGTTGAAGGTCCGAAGCCCCTGACCTGAGCCTGGGGTGTTGGAACTCGACGTGGGGGAAGGATTCGATTAAGCATGAGAGGAAAAAGGGACAGGTCTTGGCCTCTTTATAAAAATAGTGAATGTCAAGCGTCCTCCTCCCGGCCATTTTGGGGCTCGCCTAAAATCGAGGAGTCATACCAACGGGCACGAGTGGGTTACCCACATCCATATTGATGATAATCCCGTAATAAGGGGTACACGATCTCTGCTTCGACAAGACGTGTCAAGAAAACCGCCTCGCGATATGTGCGGTGCTGGTTGAGAAAAACGGTTCGAATAATGACCGGGCCATGACGTAACGTCGTGCTGTCAAAACACGTCAGCAGATTAGATTTGTGGAGATATTATTCTCTCCATGGTGGTATGTGAAAATTATTTTGTAGGGCCGGACACTATCCTTTGGTCCAAAATCTACTATGGAGTATTCGGAGGAGGAACCCGCCTTGCAATGCCGAAGACAAAACTGCGCGCCGGACTCATCGTCATTGAAGCCTGGTTTAGGGGCTACTGAGGGAGTCCTGGATTAGGGGGTCTCCGGAAAGCCAGACTATATCCTTTGGCCGGACTATTGTACTATGAAGATACAAGATTGAAGACTTCATCCCGTGTCTGGATGGGACTCTCCTTGGCGTGGAAGGCAAGCTAGGCAATACGGATTTGTAGATATCCTCCCTTGTAACCGACTCTGTTTAACCCTAGCCCCCTCCGGTGTCTATATAAACCGGAGGGTTTAGTCTGTAGGAAAAGATACAATCATACCATAGGCTAGCTTCTAGGGTTTAGCCTCTACGATCTCGTGGTAGATCAACTCTTGTAATACTCATATCATCAAGAACAATCAAGCAGGACGTAGGGTATTACCTCCATCAAGAGGGCCTGAACCTGGGTAAACATCGTGTCCCCTGCCTCCTGTTACCATCCACCTTAGACGCATAGTTCGGGACCCCCTACCTGAGATCCGCCGGTTTTTACACTGGCAAATAACTTTGAAAAAAATTAAAGAGAAGGAACCTATAGTTAATGAAAGAATAAATCATGATTCCACTAGAGTTGATAAACTTGAGGGTATCATTACCAACTTGGGAACTGCTTTTTCTTCCGTAAAGAATACCCCAAGTCCTCCAACTAAAATTGCCAAGCTCATGTATGTTCCTAAAAATAAAGGTGAATCCTCTAGCAAACAAACTGCGGATCTCAAATCTATAAGTATTCATCCTAATCTTTTTGCTGTCATTAAGGAACCATTTGTTACAAATGAATTTCTCAATATTGTACCTAAAAGTTTGATAATCAATAAAAATAAATAAATTCCTAAGGATGGTAGATGCCTCATTGAAGAATTACCAACCAAAGATGGCAATACCTAGATCTATCCTTGCTTTTTATGCCTAGCTAGGGGCGTTAAACGATAGCGCTTGTTGGGAGGCAACCCAATTTTATTTTTATTCCTTGCTTTTTGCTCATGTTTAGTAATAAATAATTTACCTAGCCTCTGTTTTGGTTGTGTTTTTTGTGTTTAATTAGTGTTTGTGCCAAGTAGAACCGTTGGGAAGACTTGGGGAAAGTCTTGTTAATCTTGCTGTAAAAATTAGAAACTTTAGCGCTCACGAGAACTGCTGCCATTTTTATTTGGAAAGTGATATTTAGTTAATTCTTTTTTCATATGATTAATAGATAAATTCCTCATGTCCATAAATTTATTTTAGAATTTTTGGGGTTCCATATCTTTCGCTAGCTACAGATTACTACATGCTATTCTGTTTTTTGACAGATTCTGTTTTTCGTGTGTTGTTTGCTTATTTTGATGAATGTATGGCTAGTAAAATAGTTTATAAACCATAGAGAAGTTGGAATACAGTAGGTTTAACACCAATATAAATGAAGAATGATTTCATTACAGTACCTTGAAGTGGTCTTTTGTTTTCTTTCGCTAAGGGAGCTCACGAGATTTTCTACTTTAAGTTTTGTGTTGTGAAGTTTTCAAGTTTTGGGTAAAGATTTGATGGATTATGGAACAAGGAGTGCCAAGAGCCTAAGCTTGGGGATGCCCATGTCACCCCCAAGATAATATAAGGACACCTAAAAGTCAAAGCCTGGGGATGCCCTAGAAGGCACCCCCTCTTTCGTCTACTTCTATCGGTAACTTTACTTGGAGCTATATTTTTATTCACCACATCATATGTGTTTTGCTTGGAGCGTCTTGTATTATTTGAGTCTTTATTTTTTAGTTTACCACAATCATCCTTGCTGTACACACCTTTTGAGAGAGCCATACATGCTTTGGAATTTGTTAGAATACTCTATGTGCTTCGCTTATATCATTTGAATTACATAGTTTTGCTCTAGTACTTCACTTATATCTTTTAGAGCACGCTGGTGGAATTGTTTTATAGAAACTATTGATCTCTCATGATTCACTTAGGTTATTTTGAGAGTCTTAAATAGCATGGTAATTTGCTTAAACAATCCAATATGCTTGGTATTCAAGAATAGTAAAAACTTTCTTATGAGTGTGTTGAATGCTATGAGAAGTTTGATGCTTGATAATTGTTTTGAGATATGAAGATGGTGATATTAAAGGTGTGCTAGTTGAGTAGTTGTGAATTTGATAAATACTTGTGTTAACGTTTGTGATTCCCATAGCATGCATGTATGGTGAACCGTTATGTGATGAAGTCGGAGCATGATTTATTTTTTGATTGTCTTCCTTATGAGTGGTGGTCGGGGACGAGCGATGGTCTTTTCCTACCAATCTATCCCCCTAGGAGCATGCGCGTAATACTTTTCTTTGATAACTTGTAGATTTTTGCAATAAGTATATGAGTTATTTATGACTAATGTTGAGTCCATGGATTATACGCACTTTTCTTCCTTCCACCATTGCTAGCCTCTCTAAATACTGCGCACCTTTCGCCGGTATCATACACCCACCATATACCTTCCTCAAAACAGCCACCATACCTACCTATCATGGCATTTCCATAGCCATTCTGAGATATATTGTCATGCAACTTTCCACCGTTCCGTTTATTATGACACGCTTCATCATTGTCATATTGCTTAGCATGATCATGTAGTTGACATCGTATTTGTGCCAAAGCCACCATACATAATTCTTTCATACATGTCACTCTTGATTCATTGCATATCCTGGTACACCGCCGGAGGCATTCATAAATAGTCATATTTTGTTCTAAGTATCGAGTTGTAATTGTTGAGTTGTAAGAAAATAAAAGTGTGATGATCATCATTTTTAGAGCATTGTCCCAGTGAGGAAAGGATGATGGAGACTATGATTCCCCCACAAGTCGGGATGAGACTCCGGACGAAAAATAAAATAAAAAGGGAAAGAAAAGAGGCCATAAAAAGAGAAAAGGCCCAAATAAAAAAATGAGAGAAAAAGAGAGAAGGGACAATGTTACTATCCTTTACCACACTTGTGCTTCAAAGTAACACCATGATCTTCATATTAGAGAGTCTCTCATTTTGTCACTTTCATATACTAGTGGGAATTTTTCATTATAGAACTTGGCTTGTATATTCCAATGATGGGCTTCCTCAAAATGCCCTAGGTCTTCATGAGCAAGCAAGTTGGATGCGCACCCACTTAGTTTCTTTTGTTGAGCTTTCATATACTTATATCTCTAGTGCATCCGTTGCATGGCAATCCCTACTCACTCACATTGATATCTATTGATGGGCATCTAGCCCGTTGATACGCCTAGTTGACGTGAGACTATCTTCTCCCTTTTTGTCTTCTCCACAACCACCATTCTATTCCACATATAGTGCTATATCCATGGCTCACGCTCATGTATTGCGTGAAGATTGAAAAAGTTTGAGAATGCCAAAAGTATGAAACAATTGCTTGGCTTGTCATCGGGGTTGTGCATGATATAAATACTTTGTGTGGTGAAGATAGAGCATAGCCAGACTATATGATTTTGTAGGGATAACTTTCTTTGGCCATGTTATTTTGAGAATACATGATTGCTTTGTTAGTACGCTTGAAGTATTATTATTTTTATGTCAATATGAACTTTTATCTTGAATCTTTTGGATCTAAATATTCATACCACAAGTAAGAAGAATTACATTAAAATTATGCCAAGTAGCACTCCGCATCAAAAATTCTGTTTTTATCATTTACCTACTCGAGGACGAGCAGGAATTAAGCTTGGGGATGCTTGATACGTCTCCAACGTATCTATAATTTTTGATTGCTCCATGCTATATTATCTACTATTTTGGACATTATTGGGCTTTATTATCCACTTTTATATTATTTTTGGGACTAACCTATTAACCGGAGGCCCAGCCCAGAATTGTTGTCTTTTTTGCCTATTTTAGGGTTTCGAAGAAAAGGAACATCAAACGGAGTCCAAACGGAGGGATTCTACATCAACACCATAGCCTCTCCGATGAAGTGTGAGTAGTTTACCTCAGACCTTCGGGTCCATAGTTATTAGCTAGATGGCTTCTTCTCTCTTTTTGGATCTCAATACAATGTTCTCCCCCTCTCTTGTGGAGATCTATTCGATGTAATCTTCTTTTTTGCGGTGTGTTTGTTGAGACCGATGAATTGTGGGTTTATGATCAAGACTATCTATGAACAATATTTGAATCTTCTCTGAATTCTTTTATGTATGATTGGTTATCTTTGCAATTCTCTTCGAATTATCAGTTTGGTTTGGCCTACTAGATTGATCTTTCTTGCAATGGGATAAGTGCTTAGCTTTGGGTTCAATCTTGCGGTGTCCTTTCCCAGTGACAGTAGGGGCAGCAAGGCACGTATTGTATTGTTGCCATCGAGGATAACAAGATGGGTTTTTTTATCATATTGCATTAATTTATCCCTCTACATCATGTCATCTTGCTTAAGGCGTTACTTTGTTTTCATGAACTTAATACTCTAGATGCATGCTGGATAGCGGTTGATGAGTGGAGTAATAGTAGTAGATGCAGGCAGGAGTCGGTCTACTTGTCTCGGACGTGATGCCTATATACATGATCATACCTAGATATTCTCATAACTATGCTCAATTCTGTCAATTGCTCAACAGTAATTCGTTCACCCACCGTAAAATACTTATGCTCTTGAGAGAAGCCACTAGTGAAACCTATGGCCCCTGGGTCTATCTTCATCATATTAATCTTCCAATACTTAGTTATTTCCTTTGCTTTTTTACTTTGCTTTTATTTTACTTTGCATCTTTATCACAAAATTACCAAAAATATTATCTTATCATATCTATCAGATCTCACTCTCGTAAGTAACCGTGAAGGGATTGACAACCCCTTATCGCGTTGGTTGCGAGGAGTTATTTGCTTTGTGCAGGTACGAGGGACTCGCGCGTAGCCTCCTACTAGATTGATACCTTGGTTCTCAAAAACTGAGGGAAATACTTACGCGCGAAAATAGATCATACTATACTTTTATTCAACTAAATCACGAAGTAACTAGAGGTAGCAACTAACACTCGAAAATAGATCATACTATACTTTTATTCAACTAAATCACGAAGTAACTAAGGATCAAACTAAAAATAGGTAAAGATAATAAAAGTGTTGGCAATACGATACCAGGGCACCACCCCTAGCTTGGCACAAGCCAAGGGGAGTGCCCATACATATGTACTCTAATTTTTTTTCTTTTATGATGATGATGGTGATGATGTAGTGGGCTTGTCCTCCATAATGCTTAGTAGTGCCTCCCTTAAACTCTGAATTTTCCGGAGAGCTTGACAAGTTAACTTGGTATTCTTTTCCACCTCAGCCACAATATGTTTATTCTCCGGGACCCAAGAGTCCGTTCCTACATCACTTTCTCTTGGGCGAGGTATGTCCCAATTGGATGGTATGTGCATACGAGGATTATTTCCGTCCCCATAGTTATGAACCAAATTATGAAAATTGTTCTGATGTAATCTGTGTAAGGGCCTCCTAGGAGGAAGCCCTCCTTGCACTTCATGATTCCCTTGGTCGTTCAACAGCCTCATGGCTTGGTGGGGGTTCAGAGTAGTGGAGATGCTAGCCAGCGTGCCCCTCTCAGAGGCCGGAGGGTGGACACCGAGCAAGTCTCCTTCATCTTCTTCCATGGCGGCCTCCTCAGTTCCCTCTGTCCTTAGTTCCATCTGCAGCAACCAAGCATCGTCTTCTACATTGTTGGAGGAGGAAGAATACATGATGCTTGGCTTAGTAGATCCGATAGAAAACAACACGAAACAAGAACAGAGGATATTTCCATGACACGGTGGTCAAAATGTCCGGAAGTATATATATAAAGAATTTTTATCTACCAAAACAAGTATTCCAAAATAAATCGGAGTCGGGAACGCTCATGAGGGGCCCATGAGCCACCAGGGCACGCCCAGGGGATGGGCGTGCCCTGGTGCCTCATGTGCACCTCGTGGGTCCCCTCGGTTGTTTCTTATTTTTGTATTTTTTTTTCTAATATTTCAAAGCTGGTAGAAAGTATTTTCATGTAATTTTTGAAGTTAGTTTACTTACCGTATCACATACCTATTCCTTTTCAGGGTTCTGGAGTGTTCTGGAAGGTCTTTCTTATGTATTCCTCTGGTGTCATAGCTTGAATAATGTTGGTTTCAACATTAATAGGTGTACCTGAGATATAGTGCTTAATTCTTTTTCCATTAACCATCCTCGGATTAGTGCCTTCCGAAATTATTGATATTAATAGCTCCAGAGGATAGACTTCTTCGATGATATATGGTCCTTCCCATTTAGAGAGAAGTTTTCATGAAAAAAATCTGAAACGAGAATTGTACAATAGAACATACTCAACCACTTTGAATTCCTGTTTTTGAATTCTTTTATCATGCCATATTTTAACATTTTCTTTGAACAACTTGGCATTTTCATAAGCTTGGGTTCTCCATTCGTCTAACGACCTAATATTCACCGGCAAGTTTGAAATCATAATTTAGTTCTTTAATTGCCCAATATACTTTATGTTCTAACTCAAGAGGTAAATGACATGCTTTTCCATAAACCATTTTATATGGAGACATACCCATAAGATTTTTATAAGCAGTTCTATATGCCCACAATGCATCACTAAGTTTCTTAGAGCAATGATTTCTAGATCCATTAACGGTCTTTTGCAAAATTAACTTTATTTCTCTATTGCTCAACTCAACTTGACCACTTGATTGAGGATGATAGGGAGATGCAATTCTATGGTTGACATCATATTTATCAAGTAGTTTTCGGAATGCACCGTGAATAAAATGTGAACCACCATCAGTCATTAAGTATCTAGGGACTCCGAACCTCGGGAAATAACTTCTTTAAGCATTTTAATAGAAGTGTTATGATCAACACTACTAGTTAGAATAGCTTATACCCACTTAGTAACATAATCAACAAAAACTAAAATATGTGTATACCCATTAGAGGAAGGAAAATGTCCCATATAATTAAATCCCCAAACATCAAATGGTTCAATAACAAGTGAATAATTCATAGGCATTTCCTGACGTCTACCAATATTATCTTATGTGTGATGTCTACTACACAACTTGTTCTTGTAGACTCGTGTTGGGCCTCCAAGCGCAGAGTTTTGTAGGGCAGTAGCAATTTTCCGTCAAGTAGATGACCTAAGGTTTATCAATCTGTGGGAGGCATAGGATGAAGATGGTCTCTCTCAAACAACCCTGCAACCAAATAACAAAGAGTCTCTTGTGTCCCCAGCACACCCAATACAATGGTAAATTGTATAGGTGCACTAGTTTGGTGAAGAGATGGTGATACAAGTGTGATATGGATAGTAGATATAGGTTTTGGTAATCTGAAAATATAAAAATAGCAAGGTAGAAAGTAGTAAAAGTGAGCAAAACGGTATTGGAACGCTTGAAAACAAGGCCCAGGATTCATACTTTCACTAGTGCACAATCTCTCAACAATGATTGTTGCGGAACGCTGCATGGGAAACAAAAAATTCTACGCACATGCAAGATCTATCCATGGAGATGCATAGCAATGAGAGGGGAGAGTATGTCTATGTACTCTCGTAGACCATAAAGTGGAAGCGTTTATTAACGCGGTTGATGTGGTCGAACTTCTTCGTGATCCAACCGTTCAAGTACCGAATGTACGACACCTTCACGTTCAGCACACGCTCAGCTCGATGACGTCCTCGCCTTCTTGATCCAGCAAGACAGGCGAAGTAGGTGATGAGTTCCGGTAGCACGACGACATGGTGACGGTGATGGTGAACTCGTTCTCGCAGGGATTCGCCATGCACTGCGAAAAACTAGATGGAGGACTAAATTGTGGAGAGGGGCGCTGCGCACGGCTAAGAGATTGTCATGGGGTTGTGTGGCGCCCCCTCCCTCGTATGTGTGTGTACATATATATATACATACACACACACACACATATATATATATATATATATGTGTGTGTGTGTATGGCGCCCCCTAAACCATATATATAGGTGGGGGAGGGGAGGCAGCCAGGAGGCACCCCAAGGGTGGCTGGCCGGCCCCCTTGGGATCCTGCCCTCTAGCGCCCCCTCATTGTATGCTTGTGAGGGGAGGCAGGAGGAGGTGCCCCCCTTTCCTTCTGCTTAGGTGGAAGGAAGGAAAGAGGGGCTAGTGTCAGTGTCAAAACCGGTGGATCTCGGGTAGGGGGCCCCGAACTGTGCGTCTGTGATCGATGGTAACAGGAGACGGGGGACACAATGTTTACCCAGGTTCGGGCCCTCTATATGGAGGTAAAACCCTACGTCCTGCTTGATTGATATTGATGAATATGAGTGTTACAAGAGTGGATCTACCACGAGATCGTAATGGCTAAACCCTAGAAGTCTAGCCTATGTGGGTATGGTAATGAGTATATGTCGTGTCCTTTCTGGACTATCCCCTTCGGTTTATAGAGACACCAAGGGGATCTAGGGTTTACATGAAGTCAGTTACACAAGAAGGAATCTTCGGTCGCCAAGATTGCCTTCCACGCCAAGTAGAGTCCAATCTGGACATGGTGCAGTCTTCGGCCTTCATGTCTTCACAACCCACCAGTCCGGCCCATAGATAACTGGCCGGATGCCCGAGGACCCCTTAGTCCAGGACTCCCTCAGTAGCCCCTGAACCTGGCTTCAATGACGAGGAGTCCGGTGCGCAAATTCGTCTTCGGCATTGCAAGGCGGTTCCCTCCTTCCGAACTCCAGAATAGTCTTCGGACGAAGTAAGCATGTCCAGACCTGTGTATATAATGGCAGAGAATATAATACCCCATGAGCCCAACCTGTTGATAATTGTTCATGACATCATATCATGCCTGCCTGGTTGCTATTTCCAACCGTCGGCTAGCGAGCCGCCCCATGTCTCCGGTGCGGTTTTACTGGCACACCTTGTCAAGGCAGAGATCGTGTTCCTTTATTTACGGGATATTCATTAACGTAGGCGTGGGTAACCCAACCGTCCCTTGGGTACAACTCCTTGGTAATAGGTAAGCTTAGAGACCCTGGGGGACACGCCAAATACTTGGGGCCTTTATATAGTGACCCAATCTCGTTTTCTTCCTTTGCGCTTGCTTCTTCCTCAACCCCAGCCACCCTGAGTTTCAACCTTCGGGTTCCAATCGCCACCAGCCTCAGTCATGTCCGCATCCAACCATCAGGGCCGGTGGGTGGCTTCTTCTATCACAAAGGAGGATATTGCGAAACTCCACGCAGCGAGGTATCTGACCTCAGAAATCTTTCATCGGCTCCCGGCACAAGGACAAGTCAAACCGACCCCCAAATCTGGCGAGAGGGTAGTATTTGTATCCTACTTCCTTCATGGGCTAGGGTTCGCGCTTAACCCCTTCGTCCGGGGGCTCATGTTTATGGACTGGATTTTCATGATCTGGCCCTGGACTCTATTCTCCTCATCTCGACATTTATCGTCACGTGTGAGGCCTTACTCCGGACTCCTCCACAGTTCAGTTTGTGGCTCAAGACCTTTGGTGTGAGGCTACAAGTGACAGAGGAGGAGCAGCCAGAGTGCGGCAGCGTCATAATAGGCAAGCTGGCTGGCGTGGATTGGCTCGAAGGATCTTTCGCCAAATCTCCTGACCTATGGCAGTAGGGGTGGTTTTATATCAACGAGCCGCGGAGCTCCAAGTGGGCGGCTACACCTGTGTTCCGCCCTGGTCCTCCAATTCAGCTTGCTTCATGGGTCAATAAGGGATTGGACTGGGGATCCATCAACAAAGTGCAGACTCTGCAAAGCTGCATCTGATGCCTTACCGAGAAGGGCATCGATCTTGTGAGCGTTGCTCAAATAATGCTAGTCCGCCAGATCCTGCCGTGTCAGCGGTGGCCTCTTCGTATGTGGGAGTTTAACCCAGAAGGGCAGCGGACCCTACAGCACTTCTTCGGCACTACGCACCAAGGAATGTGGAAATTGTATTTTGGGGAATGAGGGCAATGGCCAGACACTACCAAAGATGTTGGCCTTGACTGCAATCGTCCAGTTACTTCGGTAAGTACTCGAGCACCTTTCATTCAAGCATCTTTTAATGAGATATTGAACAACCCATCCCTGCTCAGGACTGGATAAAGAAAGTGGTGCTAATCTGGTGTCCGACGCCTCTTCCCAAAGGCCCTGCGACCGACCTGCTGACGAGAATGATGATTCCAATGTCGTACCAGGTGGCTACGTCCGAGGAAACCGAAATCCTTCTGCCCAAGGGCAAGAGTGCATAGGGATCCTTCCAGGGCAAGAAGAGGGTCGCCTCCGAAGATCAAGAGGGGAAGCCTTCCAAGAGAGGAAAAATGTCGTCTTCAAGCGGCTTGGGCCAGGCGAGCGAGGCTGCCGTAGAGTTTGATGACGAGGACGAACCTCGAGGCAGACCATAAGCGAGGCCGGGGTACTTTAAGTGCACCTCATTCTTTTTGGGGTGAAGTAATCATCTGATATATGTTCGTCCATGCAGGTTAACACCTGGTGCTTCTCCGTTGTCCTCCTCCTCGGGGGACCTTCTTCCAAAGATGATGGAGAGTGACACGCCTCCTCTGGCCCCATCGCCCAACAGAGGAGATGATACCGAGGTATCATCCCAAAGGGCACCCGATGGCGGTGCCTTCGTCACCCGAGGTTCCGGGATCGAAACCGGCGTCCCCGAACCGTCTGGTTTACAGCCGGAGACGGTTCTGGAGGCAAGCAAGCGGGTTCCTTCACTGGAATGCCTACTCCAGCGGTGGTTTCCGAAGACCCAAGAGCACCAGAGATGCTGACGGACATGCTACGACGAGCGTCCATTTCAGAAGAGCATCATTCCTTGATGGTTACGATGGTCGAAAGGGTTCTATCTGTGAAGAGTGGACTGAACGAGGCCTTCACGAGCCTTCTAAGAGGTTTTGAGGTTTGTGATGTGGCTTTGTCAATTGAATTTCCATGACAGAATGCACCTGTTGTATATGTAGTAGCCCCTGAGACTCGGATTGTCTTTCGAAGGGAGAGATCGGGGGATCAAAGAGATATGCTCAGGTATTAACCTCGGTTTAATTTGAAATACAGGCTACTTCCCCTCCTGCGGCTGCCCGGAATACGGAAGTGGCCGAACTGCAGCGAAAGCTGGATATTGCGGAGGATGACGTTGCGTTGATCAACAGGCATCTTGACGACTCGCAAGGTATGTATTTCGAACATTCTTTACATTAGTGTGCTTGATGCGGGGAAGAGCTTTATATGAGATGTGCATAAAATGCAGATGGTGCTGCCGCCGTGGAGGCTCTTCGGTCGGAGCTAATCCGGGCGAAGGAGCGGGCCCAGCTTAGTGATGCTGCTGCTGAAGGAGCATCGGTTAAACTGAAGGCCAAACAAGTTGCACGATGCCAGGGCGAGGAGAAGATATCCACGATAACACTCGCTTTTGAGGGTGCTACTGGCCGCTGCGAATTTCTTGAAAAAGAGAATAAAGCCTTAACGACTGAACTGGACAAGGCCCAACAGGAGGCAAGAGAAGCGCGATTAGAATCCCGAGCACTCCGTGAGGAGGTTCGGCAGGCAAAAGAGATATTGGTTGGAAAGCCTTTTCTGCTACAGACTAAGTTCGGTGACCCAGACTATGTTCAGCTGAACCAAGTGTGGTGTTCTCCGGACGAGTATTTTGACTTGCCAAAGAGTTCTTCCGATGCGGCACGGTATTACCAAGAGCAAGCTGGATATGCAACGGAGAAGCTTTTTTTGTCACAGTTTGGTGTGTCAAAATGCCCGCTGCTGCTTAATGAACAGATGTCCCAATGGGCTGAACTTCATAGGGTATCTGGCGCTGCCATGAAGGATGTCATAGTCCGGATATGGCCGACCGAGCCTGTGCCGAATAGCTATTTTGGTTTGGTGCAGAAGCTTGTCAATGCAGTGCCGCGAATCGATGCTGTGAAGCGATCGGTGTGCATTGAGGGTGCACGGATGGCTCTTGCCCGAGTGAAGACATTCTGGGGGAAGATGAAGGCTATCGATGTCGCAACAAAGGGTCCGCCCAAGGGCGAGGACCGCCTGAAACCAGAGCATTATTTTGAAGACATCCTCGAGGCTACCTGCTTGATTGAGGGTCAATGTTCGAAGAACATAATGTTCGAGTGAGGTGTATGATGATTGTAAAAGACAACTTTATAGTTAATCTATTTATGTTTTGCTTGAAAAGCTTCAATTCCTCCTATGCGGTCATTTTAATATAATCTGAAAGTTTTCCAGTCGTCAGCTTCAGCCCCCTCGTAGGAAGTATGGGGGTGTTCGGAAAAGCATTTAATCACTCTTTATCCAACGTCTTGGTCCATGAAGGAGGTGATAATGCGGCGAACCAGTCAATTGGACTATGAGGCGTTAACACTTTCACTTAACCATAGAAGTTTTATGGTGGGGCTACGACATAGCCCCTGGTGTGTATGCGGCATTTGATGCCTTACATATCTGATCTGAAAAAGATCCCTCATATTACATGGAGAATCGCTAAAGATTCCAATAAGTTGTCAAGTGGTTGAACAGCTCTCGCCGCATCATGACAGTCAGTTTTTGGATTTCTCTACTCAGGTGCTCACCCGGTCTAGGCCAGGGCACAATCACAGTAGTTCTCCCTTTACTACCCTAGCCGATAGAGCGGAACGTAGGGTAGCAAGCACAGCAGCCGGGCAACCCAACTATTGACCCAAGACAATGATTCGGAGCTGATGCATATAAGGCCAAACTTGGGACGCCGAAGTATGCTATAGAGCTGCTCGGACTTTTTCTGGCAACTCATTTGTTCCCATGCCGAGCCCCTGGAAGGGTGTGCTGAGGTGCATCTGCAAAGCAGCCGATAAGGCCGCACTTTATTGTTAAAAGGATATGAGAGATCGGTTCAGGTGAGGCTTACTGAGATCCTTTTAACGGAGCGATGTGCCAATGATAAATTTATGTATACATATAGAGAAACTACGGACCCGGCTATTTGACATGCTCGTGGTCAGGATCAGTGGAAAAGGGGCATAGTACAGGCTCGGAGTAAAGAGTGCGGTCTACCAAAGGTAATTTTGGGCCTCCTGTCGCACGTCTGCGTAGCCCATCCTCGGGGAGTGGGATCCTTAACGGAAGTAACCCCTTAGGTGAGTGCATGGATCCGAACTCTGACAGAGTCCGCTGTAGATGCTTTCCAGTTTGTCACCTGTTCTTTAAACATGATACAGAAAAAATGAGAAAAACGTATAAAAAGCGTTACGGGAATGCTTGTAGGGTTGTCCCAATTGTGCTTCTGCCGATGCCCATGGTATCTTGAGTGCGTAATGATGTGCACGTGGTGCAAATTTCGCCAGTACAGTAGGTGGGTGGCAGAAGCCGAACTACTATTTGTGTTCCGGGAGTGGTCGAACATCAAAGGGGAACTTTTTCTGGCCCCTGGTGTTCTACTGGTGAGCCGATCCATTGTCTTTATGACCCGGTGGCCTCCTCCCCTTGTGATCAGCATTAAGCTTGCCTGCCTGCTTGAAGACCCAATACTTATGGTTGGTATGATTAGCGGGCCTATCAGGGAGACCATGAATCTGACAAGTTCGGTCCAATATCCTGTCAAGGGTGGATGGTCCATCCTGGTTTGCCTTTAGTGGCTTCTCCCGTTGACCGGGCTTCGGATTGTGAAATCCTCCATTCACCGTTGTGTCGCATATGTTGTTATGTTCGGTTCATCGTGGCTTGCCATTTCTATCTCGGATATCGGAAGTGCCTGGGCCGCTGGCATCGTTGCTTTTATGAGCAAGCCAGTTGTCTTCTCCCGCGCAGAAGCGGTTCATTAGAGCGGCGAGGGTTGTCATGGATTTGGGTCCTTCCTGGCTGAGGTGACACGCGAGCCATTCTTCCCGGATGCTATGTTTGAAGACCGCGAGGGCTTCTGCGTCCGGACAATCGACAATTTGGTTCTTTTTGACTAAGAAGCTGGTCCAGAGCTCCCTAGCTGACTCGCCGGGCTCCTGGACAATGTGACTTAAGTCATCGGCGCATAATGGCCGGACATATGTTCCCTGGAAGTTGTCTCGAAAGGCGTCTTCCAAATCCTCCCAATTGCCAATAGAATTTTCTGGCAAACTGTTTAGCCAGTACCGAGCTGGCCCTTTAAGCCTGAGAGGTGGGTATTTAATGGCGTGGAGGTCGTCTCCATGGGCCATGTGAATATGGAGGAGGTAATCCTCGATCCATACCGCGGGGTCTGTTGTCCCATCATATGATTCAATGTTAATGGGTTTAAACCGTCTAGAAATTCGTGTTCCATTACGTCGTTCGTGAAGCAGAGGGGGTGTGCGACTCCTCTATGTTGGGCCACACTATGAAGTACCTCCGACGGGATCCGTTTACGGTGCTCGGACCGGGCGTGGTCAGCTCTGAAGTGTCCGGATAAGCGACCATCATCGTCGGTCGGGGTATATCTTTATGATCTGTACATCGATCTTGTGCGTCTTGCTCTCCCCTTCATGTCTTGGTTGATATCATTGGTGTTCCCCCGAGCTATTTTGTTTTGACGGCCGGATGGGTTGGTGTGGTGCTCTGCCTGGGCTGCTACTTTGTTTGGACCGGATTGTGGTCGGCCTGCCGCATTGCTCGATGGTGGTATGGGTTCCATCACTCTGTCCTCGTGTTGAGGGAGCCACCTATTCTTGGGCTGGCTTTTGACTGGGCTACTAAGGCTGTATTCTTCGGCGGCCAAGACCTCGGTACATCTGTCATTAAGATAATCTTGGCTTGCTTGAAGCTGCAGCAGCTTCTTTTGTAGGCCCCTTGGAGTGGCTATAAGCTGGCGTTTAAAGCGCTCCTGCTCGAGAGGTTCCTTGGGCATGGTAAAATCCTCGTTGCCGAAGATCTCCTCTTCCTCGAGGGGTGGGAGATAATTGTTGTCCTCCGAGTCCCCGTATGTGGTCTGTTCATCAGAGCTGTCTTGCCCGCCTTTTTGTTCATCCTGCTCGGATTCTACCTCAACAGGGTCTTTGTTGTCCGAAGTGCCGTCTTCTCTGGTGCTGGCAGTATTTTCTCTTGGGCGATGTGACCTAGGGTGCTGGTGTCCGGGCTGTGTACCAGGCGGTCTATTCTCGACCGGATCCTCCTTATCATCATCGAGAGTGTTGTAAGGCATGTCTAACATACATATGTTGTACCAGGAAGTAGTCGTCCCGTGTCGAGTGGGTAGTAAGCTCTGGCCCTTCCCCTCATCGTCGTCCACACCATCGATGTCTTCGGAGCGGGGGTCGGGTGTGTTGGTTGGGTTTTTAACAGTGGCTACAAAGTGGGTGGCGGGTGGGAAACAAAATTCTCTATCATCCGTCGAAAGTTTGAACCGAATATAGTTCGGCGACGGGTCGTCTGCCAGGGATAGGGTTTTCAGTGAGTTTAGCATGTCGCCCATGGGCGAGTGTTGGAAGACATCTGCGGCGCTGAACTTGAAGATCGACAACTGATCGAGTTCGGTATACGCGGGCTCACAGGGTTTGGAGTTCGGCGTCAGAGGCGAGTCCGAGGTTCCGTTGATGTGGATAACGTATGAAGTGGGATCTGTGTGCGGCTCCAGCGCCGCTGAATCGGTAGCCCCCGTCATTGGGTCGAGCTTCCCATCTTCGGGCGACTTGATCTGCTCCGGATTTAAGGCCAGAGCCTCTACAAGAGCTATCTCCTAGATGCGGCCCGATGACAGGTTTAGGCCATGTTCATCTAGGTAATGGGGAGCGGATGTTACAGCCTCGAATCCGTTGAAGATCAAATCTCCCTGGATGTATGCGACGTAATTCAAGCTTCTGAATCTGACCTAATGGCCAGGGGCGTAGCTTTCGATCTGCTCCAGATGGCCAAACGAGTTGGCCCGCAGTACGAAACCGCTGAATATGAAGATCTGTCCGGGGAGGAAGGTTTCTCCCTGGACAACGTCGTTACTGATCGTCGAAGGGGCCATCGAGCCTTCTGTCAACGGCACAGTGGAACTCTCAATGAAAGCACCAATGTCGGTGTCAAAACCGGCGGATCTCGGGTAGGGGGCCCCGAACTGTGCGTCTAGGATCGATGGTAACAGGAGACGGGGGACACAATGTTTACCCAGGTTTGGGCCCTCTCTATACAGGTAAAACCCTACGTCCTGCTTGATTGATATTCATGAATATGAGTGTTACAAGAGTGGATCTACCACGAGATCGTAATGGCTAAACCCTAGAATTCTAGCCTATGTGGGTATCGTAATGAGTATATATCGTGTCCTTTCCGGACTATCCCCTTCGGTTTGTATAGACACCGAGGGGATCTAGGGTTTACATGGAATCGGTTACACAAGAAGGAATCTTTGGTCGCCAAGCTTGCCTTCCACGCCAAGTAGAGTCCAATCCGGATGATACGTCTCCAACGTATCTATAATTTTTGATTGCTCCATGCTATGTTATCTACTGTTTTGGACAATATTGGGCTTTATTATCCACTTTTATATATTATTTTTGGGACTAACCTATTAACTGGAGGCCCAGCCCAGAATTGCTGGTTTTTGCCTATTTCAGTGTTTCGAAGAAAAGGAATATCAAACGGAGTCGAAACGGAATGAAACCAACTGTAGAAGTTATTTTTGGAAGGAAAGCTACCGGAAAAACTTGGAGTGCACGTCACGAAAGGAACGAGGGAGCCACGAGGCAGGGGGCGCTCCCTCCACCCTCATGGGCCCCTCATGGCTCCCCTGACATATCTCTTTCACCCATATATACCCACGTACCCTAAAACTATCGGAGAGCACAATAGATCGGGAGTTCCGCCGCCAGAAGCCTCCGTAGCCACCGAAAACCAATCTAGACCCGTTCCGGCACCCTGCCGGAGGGGGGGAATCCCTCTCCGGTGGCCATCTTCATCATCCTGGTGCTCTTCATGACGAGGAGGGAGTAGTTCTCCCTCGGGGTTGAGGGTATATACCAGTAGCTATGTGTTTGATCTCTCTCTCTCTCATGTTCTTGAGGTGGAACGATCTTGATGTATCGCGAGCTTTGCTATTATAGTTGGATCTTATGATGTTTCTCCCCCTCTACTCTCTTGTAATGGATTGAGTTTTCCCTTTGAAGTGATCTTATCAGATTGAGTCTTTAAGGATTTGAGAACACTTGATGTATGTCTTGCGTGGGATACCCGTGGTGACAATGGGGCTATTCTATTGATCCACTTGATGTATGTTTTGGTGATCAACTTGCGGGTTCCGCCCATGAACCTCTGCATAGGGGTTGGCACACGTTTTCGTCTTGACTTTGCAGTAGAAACTTTGGGGCACTCTTTGAGGTCCTTTGTGTTGGTTTGAATAGATGAATCTAAGATTGTGTGACGCACATGGTATAATCATACCCACGGATACTTGAGGTGACATTGGAGTATCTAGGTGACATTACAGTTTTGGTTGATTTGTGTCTTAAGGTGTTATTCTAGTACGAACTCTAGGGCTGTTTGTGACACTTATAGGAATAGCCCAACGGATTGATTGGAAAGAATAACTTTGAGGTGGTTTCGTACCCTACCATAATCACTTCGTTTGTTCCCTGCTATTAGTGACTTTGGAGTGACTCTTTGTTGCATGTTGAGGGATAGTTATGTGATCCAATTATGCTATTATTGTTGAGAGGACTTGCACTAGTGAAACTATGAACCCTAGGCCTTGTTTCCTAGCATTGCAATACCGTTTACGCTCACTTTTATCATTAGTTACCTTGCTGTTTTTCTATTTTCAGATTACAAAAACTATTATCTACTATCCATATACCACTTGTATCACCATCTCTTCGCCGAACTAGTGCACCTATACAATCTACCATTGTATTGGGTGTGTTCGGGACACAAGAGACTCTTTGTTATTTGGTTGCAGGGTTGCTTGAGAGAGACCATCTTCATCCTACGCCTCCTACGGATTGATAAACCTTAGGTCATCCACTTGAGGGAAATTTGCTACTGTCCTACAAACCTCTGCACTTGGAGGCCCAACAACGTCTACAAGAATAAGGTTGGGTAGTAGAAATCACCGGACACCGTGCAGTCTTCGGCCTACGTGTCTTCACAGCCCACTAGTCCGGCCCATAGATAAAGACCGGATGCCCAAGGACCCCTTAGTCTAGGACTCCCTCAGCTAGCCCTGCCTCCTTTCCATCCCTAGGGCTGGCGGCCAAGGGAAGGGGTGCGCCAGCCCCTTGTGGGATGGTGTGTTCCCCCCTCTTGGCCCAAAAGGCCCATTAACATCTCAGGGCTTCCCGGAACCCCTTTCGGTGATCCGATGGCTACCCGATACACTCTGAAACTTTTTCGGTTTCCAAATAGCATCATCCTATATATCAATATTTACCTCCGGACCATTCTAGAGATCCTCGTCATGTCTATGATCTCATATGGTACTCCGAACAACATTCGGTCACCAAATCACATAACTCATATATTACTATATCGTCAACAAACATTAAGCGTGCAGACCCTACGGGTTTGAGAATGATGTAGACATGACTGAGATGCCTCTCTGGTCAATAACCAATAGCGGAACCTGGATGCCCATATTGGTTCCTACATATTCCACGAAGATCTTTATCGGTCGAACCTCTATGACAACATATGTAGTTCCCTTTGTCTGTCGGTATGTTACTTGCCCGAGGTTCGATCGTCGGTATCTTCATACCTAGTTCAATCTCATTACTGGCAAGTCTCTTTACTCGTTCTATAATACATCATTTCATAACTAACTCCTTAGTCACTTTGCTTGCAAGCTTCTTGTGATGTCTATTACTGAGAGGGCCCAGAGATACCTTTCCGATGCACAGAGTGAAAAATCCTAATCTCGATCCATGAGGACACAACAAAAATCTTCGGAGAGACCTGTAGAGCATCTTTATGATCACCCAGTTACGTTGTGATGTTTTATAGTCGAAGGAATATGTATTTGACATTAAGAAAGAAATAACAATAAACTGAACGATCATATGCTAAGCTAACGGATGGGTCTTGTCCATCACATCATTCTCCTAATGATGTAATCCCGTTATCAAGTGACAACACATGTCTATGGTTAGGAAACCTTAACCATCTTTGATCAATGAGCTAGTCTAGTAGAGGCTTACTAGGGACATGGTATTTGTTTATGTATCCACACATGTATTTAAGTTTCCGATCAATACAATTCTAGCGTGAATAACAAACCTTTATCATGAATAAGGAAATATAATATTAACAACTTTATTATTGCCTCTAGGGCATATTTCCATCATTCTCCCACTTGCACTAGAGTCAATAATCTACATTACATTGTAATGAATCTAACACCCATGGAGTCTTGGTGTCGATCATTGTCGGTGTCAAAACCGGCGGATCTCCGGTAGGGGGTCCCGAACTGTGCGTCTTAGGTCGATGGTAACAGGAGACAGGGGACACGATGTTTACCCAGGTTTGGGCCCTCTCTATGGAGGTAATACCCTACGTCCTACTTGATTGATATTGAAGAATACGAGTATTACAAGAGTTGATCTAACTCGAGATCGTAATGGCTAAACCCTAGAAGTCTAGCCTGTATGACTATGGTAATGAAGATTCGGCCTATCTACGGACCTAGCCCTCCGGTTTATATAGACACGGGAGGGATCTAGGGTTACACAAGGTCGGTTACAGAGAAAGGAATCTACATATTTGATCGCCAAGCTTGCCCTCCATGCCAAGGAGAGTCCTATCCGGACACGGGTGCAGTCTTCGGTCTTCGTATCTTCACAGCCCATCAGTCTGGCCCATAGTTAACAGGATGGACGCCTGAGGACCCCTTAGACTAGGACTCCCTCAATAGCCCCTGAACCTAGCTTCAATGACAAGGTATCCGGCGCGTAGATCTGTCTTCGGCATTGCAAGGCGGGTTCCTCCTTCCGAACTCCAAGATAGTCTTCGGACGAAAAAAAATCATGTCTGGATCTGCAACACACAGCCGTAGAGAGTATAGTATTTCACGAATCCGACCTACTGACAACTTTAGTAATGTGATGTCACGCTTTCCCGGTCATTATTTCGAACCGTTTCCCGTCCCACCATTCCACATTTTGGGATGTGGTTTTTATTGGCATGTCTTGTCGAAGCAGAGATCGTGTCCCCTTATTGTGGGATTTTCAACAATACGAGCGTGGGTAACCCAACCGTCCCGCGGGAAAGATTCCTTAGGAATAGGCAGGTCTTAGGCTTTAGGAGGAGGCATTAAATACCCGCTGCCTTTATAAAGGAACCAAGGGCCGTCTTTTTTACGCCAAACTTCTCCTCAGCCTTCCCAACCTCGAGTTCTAGCACCCAAGGTTCGATTTCATTGCTTCAAGCCTCCCCATCATGTCCGTACCCAGCCCTCAAGGCCGATGGGTAGCTTCCTCCATTACAGAGGAGGATATTGCAAAGCTCCGGGCGGCCAGATACTTGACCACGGAGATACACCACAGGCTTCCTGGTCACGGACAGGTTATTCCGACCCCCAGATCTGGCGAGAGGGTCGTATTAATCTCCCACTTCCTCCGAGGGCTAGGGTTCGCTCTTCACCCCTTTGTCCGGAGGCTAATGTTTTATTACGAACTAGATTTTCACGATCTAGCTCCGGACTCCTTCCTCCACGTCTCGGCGTTTATCAACACATGTGAGGCCTTCCTCTGAATCCCCCCACACTTCGGCTTATGGCTCAAGACCTTTAGTGTGAAGCCGAAGGTAATTGATGGGGAACAGGCAGAGTGCGGTGGTGTTGTACTGAGAAAATTTATCAACACTCCCTGGCCAAAAGGCTCTTTCACCGAAACCTCCAACCAATGGCAGCGAGAGTGGTTTTATGTCACGGAACTCCGTAGTACCAAGTGGGCAGTTATACCTGCGTTCTGTTCCGGCCCTACGCCATAGCTTGCATCATGGTTTAACAACGGGCTGGACTGGGGATCAGTTGATGACGTGCAGACTCTACAGAGCCGCATTCGAACCCTCCTTGAGAGAGACATCGATCTTGTCAATGTGATTCAAGTGACACAAGTTCGCCGAATCCTGCCATGCCAGTGTAGGACTCGTCGTATGTGGGAGTTTAATCCAGAAGGATCACAAACCCTCCAACACTTCTTCGGCACTACACACGAAGGGATGTGGAAGTTGTTTTTCTGGAAGCGAAAACATTGGTCGTACACTAACGAGGATGCTGGCCTTAACTACAACCGTCCGGATACCCCGGTAAGCACTTGTCTCCCAAACACTTTGTAATTACGCATACCGTAATATGGTACTGAGCATGCTGTCTTCTTCTAGGGCTGGATAAAGAAGGCGGAACTAATTATGTGTTCGGCCCCTCTTCCTGAAGGCCCAGCGAATCCTGTTCTAACAAGGATGTTGGCCCTGGCACCATACCAGAGGCCCATGAAGGAGGGCGAGACGGAGAGTGGGAAAACCAAAGATGGCTCCTATTCCCAGGGTACATTGTGTCCGGAGGAATCAAAATTCCCTAATCCAAAGACAAAAGTGAAAAAGAAGCCAGTGTCCCTTCTCCATTTGGGAGGAAAAGGGCCGCCTCCAAAGGTCGGGAGGGGCAGTCTGCTAAGAGGGGCAAGATACCACTATCGAGTGGCTCGGGACTGGAAGGCGAGGCCGCTGAATAGTTCCGTCATGAGGTCAAGCCCTCAACCAAACCGTAAGTGAATCCGAGGTGCTTTGATAGCGTCCCGCTCCTTTCCTGTTACCGAAGAGATACATAATGTGCCTTTGTATTTTTACAGTTTGGCACAAAGTTTTTCTGGGCAATCCTCTTCTTAGGGAGATCTCGTCCCAGAGTTGATGGAAAGCGAGACGCCTCCCCCGACCTCCTCGCCCAGTAAGGCAGATGACTCCGAAGTGTCATCTCAGAGGGTTTTTCTTGATCAACAAGTTGTGCAGGGGATGAAAGAGGCGGTACATGAAGGTGGACCTCCGATCATTCGGGATTCGGGGGCCGATAACGAAGGCCCCGGGCTGTCTGGTTTTCAGCCAACGATGATTCTGGAGATGGGTGAACGAGTTCCCTTAAAGGATGGTCGTGCTCCTACAACAGCTTCCAAAGACCCGGTGGCGCCGGATATATTGGGGGATATGCTGTGAAAAGCATCTGTCTCTGGGGAACAACGTACCTTGATGGGCAAGGTGGTTGAGAAGATTCTGTCCGCGAAGAACGGATTAAATGAAGCCTTCATGAGCCTGCTAAGAGGCTTCGAGGTTTGTGATGTAATGTTTTCAACTATATTTTATTTGCAAAGATGCACCTATGTATAGGTAGTAACCCCTGAGACTCGGGTTGGCTTCCCATGGGGGCCAAGCGGAGGATCAAGAAGAAATATTCAAGGACTAATCTGATTAACATGAACATAGGCTGCTTCCCCCCTGGCTACTTCCCAGACTACGGATATTGTCGAATTGCAGGGAAGCTTCATGTGGCCGGGGAACACATTGTGTTAATCAATATGCGTCTTGACGAGTCGCAAGGTATGTAGTCGGGGCAGTCCCTTCACATCGTTTTTTTGTGATATAAGCGTGACGCTGAAGGTTATGCATGGCTGTAGATGGTGCTGCCACCGTTGAAATTCTTCGGGCGGAGCTGGCCCAGACCAAGGAGCAGGCCCGGTTTAGTAATGCGGCTGCCGAAAAGGCATCGGCTGAGTTAAAGGTCGAACAAGCTTCTCGGCGCCAAGACAAGGAGAAGTTATCCACGATGGCGCTTGAACTAAAAAATGCTGCTAGCCGCTGTGAACTTCTTGGGAAGGAGAATGAAGCCAAAATGGTTGAAGTTGACAAGGCCTTGCGAGAGGCGAGAGAAGCACGGTCTGAATCCAGAGCAGCTCGTGAGGAGATCTGGCAAGATGGGGAGATTGTGGCTGGTAAGCCCTTTTGCTACAGGGTAAGTTCGGCGATCTGAACTATGCTTAGCTTAACCAAGTGTGGAGTTCTCCGGACGAGTTTTTAGACTTGTCGAAGAGTTCATCCGATGCGGCGTAGTTTTACCAAGTGCGAGAGGGGTATGCAACATAGAAGCTTTTCTGGTCACAATTTGGCACGTCAAAGCACCCCCTGTTGCTGAATGAACAGATGTCCCAATGGGCCGAGCTTCATAGGATATCCGGTGCTGCCATGAAGAACGTCATAATCCAGCTGTGGCCGACTGAGCCTGTTCCGAATACCTACTCGGCTTGGTGCAGTGGCCTGTTAATGTGGTGCCACGTATCGACGCTGTGAAGCGGTCGGCGTGCATTGAGGGTGCGCGGATGGCCTTTGCCCGTGTCAAAACATTCTGGGGGAAGATGAAGGCCATCGATGTTGCGGAGAAGAGTCCACCCAAGGGCAAGGATTGTCACACACCGGAGCATTATTTTGAAGATGTCTTAGAGGCCGCCCGCTTAATAGAGGGTCAATGCTCGAAAAACATAATATTCGAGTGAGGTGTGTGGGAATTGTAAGAGACAATTTTATAGTTAATCTATTTTTATGTTTTGCTCGAAAGCTTGTGTTCCTCCTATGCGGCCGTTTTTATATAATCTGAAAGTTTTCCAGTCGTCGGCTTCAGCCCCCACGTAGGAAGTACGGGGGTGTTCGGAAAAGCATTTAATCACTCTTGACCCAACGTCTTGGTCCATGAAGGAGGTGACAATGCGGCGAACCAGGCAATCAGACTATAGGGCGCTAACACTTCCACTTAGCCATAGGGGTTTTATAGGGGGGACTACGATATAGCCCCTAGTATGTGTACGGCTTATTCCAATATGGTGCATTACATGTAAGACCTGGAAAAAAAGGTCCTTCATGTTACACGGAGGGAATCACGGCAGATTCTGATAAGTCGTCGAGTGGTTGACCAGCTCTCACAGCATGATGATAGTCGGTTTTCGGCTTTCTCTACTGAGGTGCTTGACCAGATGAATCGGAAGCACAATCATAGTAGTTCTCCCTTTACTACCCTAGCCGATAGAGCGGAACATAAGGTAGCAAGCACAGGAGCTGGGCAACCCAACCATTGACCCAAGACATGATTCGGAGATGATCCATATAAGGCCAAACTCGCGACCGAAGTACGCTTATAAAGCTGTTGAGACTTTGTTGGCAACTCATTTGTTCTCATACCGAGCCCCTGGCAGGTTGTGCCGACATATGGCTGTGAAACAGCTATAGGGGCCAAATTCATTTGTGAAAAAGAAATGAATGATTAATGCGGAGTATGTTCACTAGGACCTGTGTGATATGCCAATGATTACTTTATATATAAAAACACCACAACCCTGGCTATTTGACATGCCCGGGGTCGGAGGCTGAGGAAAAAGGCATATTAGAGGCTCAAAATAAAGAGTGTTGTTTACAAAAAGTTGTTTTGGACCTCCTGTCGCATGTTTGCGCCGCCTGTCCTTGGTGAGGGGAATCCTTGACGGAAGTAGCCCTGTAGGTGAGTGTTCGGATCCGAACTCCGATAGAGCCAGTTTAGATGTTTGTCCTTTGTGTCACCTGTTTTTAAGAGATAATGAAGAAAGAAAAAAGGAAAGCAGATAATAAATGTTACGGGAATGCTTGCCGGCTTGTCCATATTGTTTTTTCGCAAATGCCCATGGTATCTTGAGTGCGTAGTGATGTATGCGCGGTGCAAATTTTGCGGGTATATGAGGTGGGTGGCGGAAGCCAATCTGCTATTTCTGCTCCGGGGTTGATCGATCCTCAAGAGGAAATTGCGTCTCACCCCAGTATTTGGTTGCTGAACATCTCCATCGTCCCTATCACCTGGCGGCCTCCTCCCCTTGTGTTCGGCGTTGAGCTTGCCAGCCTGCTTGAAGACCCAACAACTTCTGTTGGTATGATTAGCTGGTTTATCAGGGTGTCTGTCAATCTGGCAGGGTCGGTCCAATATTATGTCTAGGTTGGATGGTCCTTCTCGGTTTGCATTGAATGGCTTTTTCCGTTGACCGGGTTTGGGATTGCTGAATCCGGCGTTGACCACTGTGTCGAGTGATCTTTCATTATCATTGCGACTGTTGTGTTTGCTTCGTCGTGGCTTGCCATTACCGTCTCGGATTTCGGAAGTGCCCGAGTTGCTAGCGTTGTTGCTTCTGCGAGCGAGCCAGCTATCTTCTCAGGCGCAAAAGCAAGTCATTAGAGCGGTAAGGGCTGTCATGGATTTAGGTCCTTCTTGACCGAGGTGGCGTGCAAGCCATTCATCCCGGACGCTGTGTTTGAAGGCCGCAAGGGCTTCCGCATCTGGACAGTCGGCTATTTGGTTCTTTTTAACTAAGAACCTAGTCCAGAGCTTCCTGGCTGATTCTCCGGGCTGCTGGACAATGTGACCTAAGTCATCGGCGTCCGGTGGCCGGACATATGTTCCTTGGAAGTTGTCGCGAAAGGCATCTTCCAAATCTTCCCAACTGCCAATGGAATTTTCCGACAGACTGTTTAACCAGTACCGAGCTGGTCCTTTGAGTTTTAGTGGTAGGTATTTGATGGCACGAAGGTCATCTCCGCGGGCCATGTGGATATGGAGGAGGAAGTCTTCAATCCATACCGCGGGATCCGTTGTTCCGTCGTATGATTCGATATTCATGGGTTTGAACCCGTCTGGGAATTCTTGCTCTATTACTTCGTCTGTGAAGCAAAGAGGGTGTGCGGCGCCACTATGTTGGGCCACACTATGACGTACCTCCGATGGAGTCCATTTGCGGTTTTCGGCCCGGGCGTGGCTAGGTTTGTCACGTCCAAATAGGTAGCCATCGTCGCGTGTCAAGGCATGTCCTCGCGATCCATAGATCGATCTGGTGTGTCCCGCTCTACTATCCAAGTCCTGTCAGAGGTCATATGTACAACCTTGAGCTGTTCTGTTCTTGCCTTTACGGGGAGGTGGGGCGGTCTGGTGTTTGGCTTGAGTTGCCGCTTTTTACGGACCAAGTTGTGGTCGACCTGCCGCATTGTGCGATGATGGTACGGGCTCCAGCGCCTCGTCATCAAACTGAGCTAGCAATCTACGCTTCGGGTAGCTTTTGGCTGGGCCACTAAGGCCATATTCTTTGGCGGCCAGGACTTCGGTCGATCTATCATTGAGCAGATCTTGGTCCGCTTGAAGCTGCATGTTTCTTTCTCAGGCTCCTTGCAGTGGCTATTAGCCGGCGTTTGAAGCGCTCCTGCTCGAGAGGTTCCTCAGGCACAATGAAATCCTCATTGCCGAGGCTCTCCTCTTCCTCGGTGAGTGGAAAATAATTACTGTCCTCCGAGTCTCCGAGTATGGCCTGCTCATCAGGGCAAACTTGCCCATTATCCCATTCCCCCTATTCGGAGGCTACCTTAACGGGATCTTCATTATTTTCAGCATCGTCCGGAGTATTATTTTTTCTGGTACCCGTACTGCAGTCTTTGGAACAACGTGACTTAGAGCGGCGTCAAGGAAGTTGGTGCTTGGGTTGTCTCTCAGGAGGTTTATCCTCAACTGGATCCTGTTTGTCATTGTTGTTAGTTTTTCCAGGTGAGTCCACCATGTATACGTTGTAGGAAGAAGTGGCCGTCCGTCGTCTAGTGAATGGCGGGTTTTGGCCTTGCTCCTTGTCGGCATCGTCGTCCGTACTGGCGATGTCTTCGAAGCCATACTCAAGCATGTCGGTTAAATCCTCGACAGTAGCTATGAAGTGGGTGGCGGGTGGGAAGCAAAATTCCCCATCATCAGCCTCTAGTTCGAACCGTACATAGTTCGGCTCGGAGTCCCCCGCCAAGGACAGGTTCTTTAATGAGTTTAGCTTGTTGCCCAAAGGCGAGTGCTGGAAGATGTCTGTGATGCTGAACTCAAAGATTGACAACCGATTAAGTCCGGCATCCGCGGATTCACATGGTTCGGAATTACACCCAGAGACGAGTCCGAAGTTCTGGTGACACAAATATTCTGTGAGGTTAAGTCCATGTGCGGCTCCAACGTCAGGGAATCTATGGCCTCCGTGGTGGGGTTGAGCCTCCAATCCTTGGATGTCGTGGTGTGCTCCGGCTCTAAGGCCAGAGTGGCTACAGGAGCTATCTCCCGGATGCGGTCTAATGAAAGATTTAGGTCATGTTCATCAAGGTGACCAGGAGCGGTCGCCGCGGTCTTGAATCTGGCAAAGATCAAATCTCCATGGATGTCCACAACATAATTCAAGCTCCCAAACCTGACCTGATGGCCAGGGGCGTAGCTCTTGATCTGCTCCAGGTGGCCAAACGAGTTGGCCCGTAGTGCGAAGCCGCCGAACACGAAGATCTGTCCGGGGAGCAAGGTTTCTCCTTGGAGAGCATCACTATCAACGATTGAAGGGGCCATCGGACCTTTCATCGACGGCACAGTGGAACTCTCAATCAAAGCACCACTGTCGGTGTCAAAACCGGCGGATCTCGGGTAGCAGGTCCCAAACTGTGCATCTTAGGTCGATGGTAACATGAGACAGGGGACACGATGTTTACCCATGTTCGGGCCCTCTATATGGTGGTAATACCCTACGTCCTGCTTGATTTAGATTGATGAATACGAGTATTACAAGAGTTGATCTACCTCGAGATCATAATGGCTAAACCCTAGAAGTCTAGCCTGTATGACTATGGTAATGAATATTCGGCCTATCTACGGACCTAGCCCTCCAGTTTATATAGACACGGGAGGGATCTAGGGTTACACAAGGTCGGTTACAGAGAAAGGAATCTACATATTTGATCGCCAAGCTTGCCCTCCACGCCAAGGAGAGTCCTATCCGGACACGGGTGCAGTCTTCGGTCTTCGTATCTTCACAGGCCATCAGTCCGGCCCATGGTTAACAGGCTGGACGCCTGAGGACCCCTTAGTCTAGGACTCCCTCAGTAGCCCCTGAACCTGGCTTCAATGACAAGGTATCCGGCGCGTAGATCTGTCTTCGGCATTGCAAGGCGGGTTCCTCCTTCCGAACTCCAAGATAGTCTTCGGACGAAAAAAATCATGTCTGGATCTGCAACACACAGCCGTAGAGAGTATAGTATTTCACGAATCCGATCTGTTGACAACTTTAGTAATGTGACGTCACGCTTTCCCGGTCATTATTTCAAACCATTTCCCGTCCCGCCATTCCACATTTCGGGGCGTGGTTTTTATTGGCACGTCTTGCCCCCTTATTGCAGGATTTTCATCAATACGAGCGTGGGTAACCCAACCGTCCTGCAGGAAAGATTCCTTAGGAATAGGTAGGTTCTTAGGCTTTAGGAGGAGGCGTTCAATACCCGCTGCCTTTATAAAGGAACCAAGGGCCGTCTTTTTTACGCCAAACTTCTCCTCAGCCTTCCCAACCTCGAGTTCTAGCACCCAAGGTTCGATTTCATTGCTTCAAGCCTCCCCATCATGTCCGGACCCAGCCCTCAAGGCCGATGGGTAGCTTCCTCCGTTACAGAGGAGGATATTGCAAAGCTCTGGGCGGCCAGATACTTGACCACGGAGATACAACATAGGCTTCCTGGTCAAGGACAGGTTATTCCGACCCCAGATCTGGCGAGAGGGTCGTATTCATATCCCACTTCCTACGAGGGCTAGGGTTCGCTCTTCACCCCTTTGTCTGGAGGCTAATGTTTTATTACGAACTAGATTTTCACGATCTAGCTCCGGACTCCTTCCTCCACGTCTCGGCGTTTATCAACACATGTGAGGCCTTCCTCTGAATCCCCCCACACTTCGGCTTATGGCTCAAGACCTTTAGTGTGAAGCCGAAGGTAATTGATGGGGAACAGGCAGAGTGCGGTGGTGTTGTACGGAGCAAATTTATCAATACTCCCTGGCCAAAAGGCTCTTTCACCGAAACCTCCAACCAATGGCAGCGAGAGTGGTTTTATGTCACGGAACTCCGTAGTACCAAGTGGGCAGTTATACCTGCGTTCTGTTCCGGCCCTACGCCATAGCTTGCATCATGGTTTAACAACGGGCTGGACTGGGGATCAGCTCATGACGTGCAGACTCTACAGAGCCGCATTCGAACCCTCCTTGAGAGAGACATCGATCTTGTCAATGTGATTCAAGTGACACTAGTTCGCCGAATCCTGCCATGCCAGTGTAGGTCTCGTCATATGCGGGAGTTTAATCCAGAAGGATCACAAACCCTCCAACACTTCTTCGGCACTACACACGAAGGGATGTGGAAGTTGTTTTTCTGGAAGCGAAAACATTGGTCGGACACTAACGAGGATGCTGGCCTTAACTGCAACCGTCCGGATACCCCGGTAAGCACTTGTCTCCCGAACACTTTGTAATTACGCATACTGTAATATGGTACTGAGCATGCTATCTTCTTCGAGGGCTGGATAAAGAAGGCAGAACTAATTATGTGTTCGGCCCCTCTTCCTGAAGGCCCAGCGAATCCTGTTCTAACAAGGATGCTGGCCCTGGCACCATACCAGAGGCCCATGAAGGAGGGCGAGACGGAGAGTGGGAAAACCAAAGATGGCCCCTATTCCCAGGGTACATCAGACATTGTGTCCGGAGGAATCAAAATTCCCTAATCCGAAGACAAAAGTGAAAAAGAAGCCAGTGTCCCTTCTCCATTTGGGAGGAAAAGGGCCGCCTCCAAAGGTCGGGAGGGGCGGTCTCCTAAGAGGGGCAAGATACCACTGTCGAGCGGCTCGGGACTGGAAGGCGAGGCCGCTGAATAGTTCAGTCATGAGGTCAAACCCTCAACCAAACTGTAAGTGAATCCGGGGTGCTTTGATAGCGTCCCGCTCCTTTCCTGTTACCGAAGAGATACATAATGTGCCTGGGTATTTTTACAATTTGGCACAAAGTTTTTCTGGGCAATCCTCTTCTTAGGGAGATCTCGTCCCAGAGTTGATGGAAAGCGAGATGCCTCCCCCGACCTCCTCGCCCAGTAAGGTAGATGACTCCGAAGTGTCATCTTAGAGGGTTTTTCTTGATCAACAAGTTGTGCAGGGGATGAAAGAGGCGGTACCTGAAGGTGGACCTACGATCATTCGGGATTCGGGGGCCGATAATGAAGGCCCCGGACTATCTGGTTTTCAGCCAACGATGATTCTGGAGACGGGTGAACGAGTTCCCTTAAAGGATGGTCGTGCTCCTACAACGGCTTCCGAAGACCCGGTGGCGCTGGATATATTGAGGGATATGCTGCGTAAAGCATCTGTCTCGAGGAAACAGCGTACCTTGATGGGCACGGTGGTTGAGAAGATTATGTCCGCGAAGAGCAGATTAAATGAAGCCTTCATGAGCCTGCTAAGAGGCTTCGAGGTTTGTGATGTAATGTTTTCAACTATATTTTATTTGCAAAGATGCACCTATGTATAGGTAGTAGCCCTTGAGACTCGGGTTGGCTTCCCATGGGAGGCAACGGAGGATCAAGAAGAAATATTCAAGGACTAATCTGATTAACATGAACACAGGCTGCTTCCCCCTGGCTACTTCCGAGACTACGGATATTGCCGAGCTACAGGGAAGCTTGATGTGGCCGAGGAACACATTGCGTCAATCAATATGCATCTTGACGAGTCGCAAGGTATGTAGTCGGGGCAGTCCCTTCACATACATTTTTTTGATATAAGCGTGACACTGAAAGTTATGCATGGCTGCAGATGGTGCTGCCGCCGTTGAAATTCTTCGGGCAGAGCTGGCCCAGACCAAGGAGGAGGCCCGGTTTAGTAATGCGGCTGCCGAAAATGTGTCGGCTGAGTTAAAGGTCGAACAAGCTTCTCGGCGCCAAGACGAGGAGAAGATATCCATGATGGCGCTTGAACTAAAAAATGCTGCTAGCCGCTGTGAACTTCTTGGGAAGGAGAATGAAGCCAAAACGGTTGAACTTGACAAGGCCTTGCGAGAGGCGAGAGAAGCGTGGTCTGAATCCAGAGCACCTCGTGAGGAGATCCGGCAAGCTGGGGAGATTGCGGCTGGTAAGCCCTTTTTGCTACAGGGTAAGTTCGGCGATCTGAACTATGCTTAGCTTAACCAAGTGTGGAGTTCTTCGGATGAGTTTTTAGACTTGTTGAAGAGTTCATCCGATGCGGCGTAGTTTTACCAAGTGCGAGAGGGGTATGCAACAGAGAAGCTTTTCTGGTCACAATTTGGCGTGTCAAAGCACCCCCTGTTGCTGAATGAACAGATGTCCCAATGGGCCGAGCTTCATAGGATATCCGGTGCTGCCATGAAGAACGTCATAATCCGGCTGTGGCCGACTGAGCCTGTTCCGAATAGCTACTCGGCTTGGTGCAGTGGCTTGTTGATGTGGTGCCACGTATCGACGTTGTGAAGCGGTCGGCGTGCATTGAGGGTGCGCGGATGGCCTTTGCCCGTGTCAAGACATTCTGGGGGAAGATGAAGGCCATCGATGTTGCGGAGAAGAGTCCACCCAAGGGCAAGGACTGTCACACACCGGAGCATTATTTTGAAGACGTCTTAGAGGCCGCCCGCTTAATAGAGGGTCAATGCTCTAAAAACATAATATTCGAGTGAGGTGTATGGGAATTGTAAAAGACAATCTTATAGTTAATCTATTTTTATGTTTTGCTCGAAAGCTTGTGTTCCTCCTATGCGGCCGTTTTTATATAATCTAAAAGTTTTCTAGTCGTTGGCTTCAGCCCCCACATAGGAAGTACGGGGGTGTTCGTAAAAGCATTTAATCACTCTTGACCCAACGTCTTGGTCCATGAAGGAGGTGACAATGCGGCGAACCAGGAAATCAGACTATAGGGCGCTAACACTTCCACTTAGCATAGGAGTTTTATAGGGGGGACTACGATATAGCCCCTAGTATGTGTATGGCTTATTCCAATATGGTGCGTTACATATATGACATGGAAAAAAAAGGTCCTTCGTGTTACATGGAGGGAATCGTGGCAGATTCCGATAAGTCGTCGAGTGGTTGACCAGCTCTCGCAGCATCATGACAGTCGGTTTCGGCTTTCTCTACTAAGGTGCTTGACCAGATGAATCGGAAGCACAATCGCAGTAGTTCTCCCTTTACTACCCTAGCCGATAGAGAGGAACATAATGTAGCAAGCACAGGAGCCGGCCAACCCAACCATTGACCCAAGACATGATTCGGAGATGATGCATATAAGGCCAAACTCCTGACGCCAAAGTACGCTTATAAAGCTATTGAGACTTTGTTGGCAACTCATTTGTTCTCATACCGAGCCCCTGGCAGGTTGTGCCAAGGTATGGCTGTGAAACAGCTATAGGGGCCAAATTCATTTGTGAAAAAGAAATGAATGATTAATGCGGACTATATTTACTAGGACCTGAGCGATATGCCAATGATTACTTTATATATAAAAAGACCACAACCCCGGCTATTTGACATGCTCGGGGTCGGAGGCTGAGGAAAAAGGCATATTACAGGCTCGAAATAAAGAGTGTGGTTTACAAAAAGTTGTTTTGGACCTCCTGTCGCACGTTTGCGCAGGCTGTCCTTGGTGAGGGGAATCCTTGACGGAAGTAGCCCCGTAGGTGAGTGTTCGGATCCGAACTCCGATAGAGCCAGTTTAGATGTTTGTCCTTTGTGTCACCTGTTTTTAAGAGATAATGAAGAAAGAAAAAAGGAAAGCAGATAATAAATGTTACGGGAATGCTTGCCGGCTTGTCCGTATTGTGCTTCCGCAAATTCCCATGGTATCTTGAGTGCGTAGTGATGTATGCGCGATGCAAATTTTGCGAGTATATGAGGTGGGTGGCGGAAGCCAAACTGCTATTTCTGCTCCGTGGTTGATCGATCCTCGGGGGGAAATTGCGTCTGACCCCAGTATTTTGTTGCTGAACATCTCCATCGTCCCTATCACCTGGCGGCCTCCTCCCCTTGTGTTCGGCGTTGAGCTTGCCGGCCTGCTTGAAGACCCAACAGCTTCTGTTGGTATGATTAGCTGGTTTATCAGGGTGTCCGTCAATCTGGCAGGGTCGATCCAATATTATGTCTAGGTTGGATGGTCCTTCTCGGTTCGCCTTGAATTGCTTTTTCTGTTGACCGGGTTTGGGATTGCTGAATCCGGCGTTGACCGCTGTGTCGCGTGATCTTTCATTATCATTGCGACTATTGTGTTTGCTTCATTGTGGCTTGCCATTACCGTCTCGGATTTCGGAAGTGCCCGAGTCGCTAGCGTTGTTGCTTCTGCGAGCGAGCCAGCTGTCTTCTTAGGCGCAAAAGCAAGTCATTAGAGCGGTAAGGGCTGTCATGGATTTAGGTCCTTCTTGACCGAGGTGGCATGCAAGCCATTCATCCCGGACACTGTGTTTGAAGGCCGCAAGGGCTTCCGCATCTGGACAGTCGGCTATTTGGTTCTTTTTAACTAAGAACATAGTCCAGAGCTTCCTGGCTGATTCTCCGGGCTGCTGGACAATGTGACCTAAGTCATCGGCGTCCGGTGGCCGGACATATGTTCCTTGGAAGTTGTCGCGAAAGGCGTCTTCCAAATCTTCCCAACTGCCAATAGAATTTTCCGGCAGACTGTTTAACCAGTACCGAGCTGGTCCTTTGAGTTTTAGTGGTAGGTATTTGATGGCACGAAGGTCATCTCCGCGGGCCATGTGGATATGGAGGAGGAAGTCCTCAATCCATACCGCGGGATCCGTTGTTCCGTCGTATGATTCAATATTCATGGGTTTGAACCCGTCTGGGAATTCTTGCTCTATTACTTCGTCTGTGAAGCAAAGAGGGTGTGCGGCGCCACTATGTTGGGCCACACTATGACGTACCTCCGATGGAGTCCATTTGCGGTTTTCGGCCCGGGCGTGGCTAGGTTTGTCACGTCCAAATAGGTAGCCATCGTCGCGTGTCGAGGCATGTCCTCGCGATCCGTAGATCGATCTTGTGTGTCCTGCTCTACTATCCAAGTCATGTCGGAGGTCGTATGTACAACCTCGAGATGTTCTGTTCTTGCCTTTATGGGGAGGTGGGGCGGTCTGGTGTTCGGCTTGAGTTGCCGCTTTATCCGGACCAAGTTGTGGTCGACCTGCCGCATTGTGCGATGATGGTACGGGCTCAAGCGCCTCGTCATCGAACTGAGCTAGCAATCTATGCTTCGGGTAGCTTTTGGCTGGGCCACTAAGGCCGTATTCTCTGGCGGCCAGGACTTCGGTCGATCTATCATTGAGCAGATCTTGGTCCGCTTGAAGCTGCAGTTGTTTCTTTCTCAGGCTCCTTGCAGTGGCTATTAGCCGGTGTTTGAAGCACTCCTGCTCGAGAGGTTCCTCAGGCACAATGCAATCCTCATTGCCGAGGCTCTCCTCTACCTCGGATAGCAGAAAATAATTACTGTCCTCCGAGTCTCCGAGTATGGCCTGCTCATTAGGGCAAACTTGCCCATTATCCCGTTCCCCTTGTTCGGAGGCTACCTTGACGGGATCTTCATTGTTTTCGGCATCGTCCGGAGTATTATTTTTTCCGATACCCGTACTGCAGTCTTTGGAACGACGTGACTTAGAGCGGCGTCAAGGAAGTTGGTGCTTGGGTTGTCTCTCAGGAGGTTTATCCTCAACTGGATCCTGTTTCTCATCGTTGTTAGTTTTTCCAACTGAGTCCACCATGTATACGTGGTAGGAAGAAGTGGTCGTCCGTCATCTAGTGAATGGCGGGTTTTGGCCTTGCTCCTTGTCAGCATCGTCGTCCATACTGGCGATGTCTTCGGAGCCATACTCAAGCATGTCGGTTAAATCCTCGATAGTAGCTATGAAGTGGGTGGCGGGTGGGAAGCAAAATTCCCCATCATCAGCCTCTAGTTCGAACCGTACATAGTTCGGCTCGGAGTCCCCCGCCAAGGACAGGTTCTTTAATGAGTTTATCATGTTGCCCAAATGCGAGTGCTGGAAGATGTCTACGATGCTGAACTCAAAGATCGACAACCGATCAAGTCCGGCATCCGCGGATTCACATGGTTTGGAACTTACACCCAGAGATGAGTCCGAAGTTTTGGTGACACAAATATTGTGTGAGGTTAAGTCCATGTGCGGCTCCAACATCGGGGAATCTGTGGCCTCCGTGGTGGGGTTGAGCCTCCAATCCTTGGATGTCGCGCTGTGCTCCGGCTCTAAGGCCAGAGTGGCTATAGGAGCTATCTCCCGGATGCGGTCTAACGACAAAGTTAGGTCATGTTCATCAAGGTGACCAGGAGCGGTCGCCGCGGTCTTGAATCTGGCGAAGATCAAATCTCCACGGATGTCCGCAACGTAATTCAAGCTCCCAAACCTGACCTGATGGCCAGGGGCATAGCTCTTGATCTGCTCCAGGTGGCCAAACGAGTTGGCCCGTAGTGCGAAGCCGCCGAACACGAAGATCTATCTAGGGAGGAAGGTTTCTCCTTGGATAGCGTCACTATCGACGATTGAAGGGGCCATCGGACCTTTCGTCGACGGCATAGTGGAACTCTCAATGAAAGCACCAATGTCGGTGTCAAAACTGGTGGATCTCGGGTAGCGGGTCCCAAACTGTGCGTCTTAGGTCGATGGTAACATGAGACAGGGGACACGATGTTTACCCATGTTCGGGCCCTCTCTATGGAGGTAATACCCAATGTCCTGCTTGATTTAGATTGATGAATACGAGTATTACAAGAGTTGATCTACCTCGAGATCATAATGGCTAAACCCTAGAAGTCTAGCCTGTATGACTATGGTAATGAATATTCGGCCTATCTACGGACCTAGCCCTCCGGTTTATATAGACACGGGAGGGATCTAGGGTTACACAAGGTCGGTTACAGAGAAAGGAATCTACATATTTGATCGCCAAGCTTTCCCTCCATGCCAAGGAGAGTCCTATCCAGACGCGGGTTTAATCTTCGGTCTTCGTATCTTCACGGCCCATCAGTCCGGCCCATAGTTAACAGGCCGGACGCGCGAGGACCCCTTAGTCCAAGACTCCCTCAATCATGTTTTGCTCGCGGAAGATGCTTAGTCAACGGGTCTACTACATTCAGATCCATATGTATTTTGCAAACTTCTATGTCTCGATCCTTGAACTTTTCGCGAATGGAGTTGAAGCGTCTTTTGATGTGTTTGGTTCTCTTGTGAAACCTGGATTCCTTTGCTAAGGCAATTGCTCCAGTGTTGTCACAAAAGATTTTCATTGGACCCGGTGCACTGAGTATTACAATACTGATTTTATTGCTCCAGGGTATGTTGTGATGTGATATGGTCAAGGCATGATGCTGATTTTATTGTATGAGATGATCATGTTTTGTAACCGAGTTATCGGCAACTGACAGGAGCCATATGGTTGTCGCTTTATTGTATGCAATGCAATCGCGATGTAATGCTTTACTTTATTACTAAACGGTAGTGATAGTCGTGGAAGCATAAGATTGGCGAGACGACAACGATGCTACGATGGAGATCAAGGTGTCGCGCCGGTGACGATGGTGATCATGACGGTGCTTCGGAGATGGAGATCACAAGCACAAGATGATGATGGCCATATCATATCACTTATATTGATTGCATGTGATGTTTATCCTTTTATGCATCTTATCTTGCTTTGATTGACGGTAGCATTATAAGATGATCTCTCACTAAATTATCAAGAAGTGTTCTCCCCGAGTATGCACCGTTGCCAAAGTTCGTCGTGCCCGGACACCACGTGATGATCGGGTGTGATAAGCTCTACGTCCAAATACAACGGGTACAAAACAGTTGCACACGCAGAATACTCGGGTTATACTTGACGAGCCAAGCATATACAGATATGGCCTCGGAACACGGAGACCGAAAGGTCGAGCGTGAATCATATAGTAGATATGATCAACATAACGATGTTCACCATTGAAAACTACTCCATCTCACGTGATGATCGGTTATGGTTTAGTTGATTTGGATCACGTGATCACTTAGAGGATTAGAGGGATGTCTATCTAAGTGGGAGTTCCTAAGTAATTTGATTAACTGAACTTAAACTTATCATGAACTTAGTACCTGATAGTATCTTGCTTGTTTATGTTGATTGTAGATAGATGGCTCGTGCTATTGTTCCGTTGAATTTTAATGCGTTCCTTGAGAAAGCAAAGTTGAAAGATGATGGTAGCAATTACACGGACTGGGTCCGTAACCTAAGGATTATCCTCATTGCTGCACAGAAGAATTACGTCCTGGAAGCACCGCTGGGTGACAGGCCTGCTGCTGGAGCAACGCAAGATGTTATGAACGTCTGGCAGAGCAAAGCTAATGACTACTCAATAGTTCAGTGTGCCATGCTTTACGGCTTAGAATCGGGACTTCAACGACGTTTTGAACGTCATGGAGCATATGAGATGTTCCAGGAGTTGAAGTTAATATTTCAAGCAAATGCCCGAATTGAGAGATATGAAGTCTCCAATAAGTTCTATAGCTGTAAGATGGAGGAGAACAGTTCTGTCAGTGAGCATATACTCAAGATGTCTGGGTATAATAATCACTTGATTCAGATGGGAGTTAATCTTCCAGATGACTGCGTCATTGACAGAATTCTCCAATCACTGCCACCAAGCTACAAGAGCTTCGTGATGAACTATAATATGCAAGGGATGAACAAGACTATTCCCGAGCTCTTTGCAATGCTGAAAGCTGCGGAGGTAGAAATCAAGAAGGAGCATCAAGTGTTGATGGTTAGCAAAACCACTAGTTTCAAGAAAAAGGGCAAAGGGAAGAAGAAGGGAAACTTCAAGAAGAACAGCAAGCAGGTTGCTGCTCAGGAGAAGAAACCCAAGTCTGGACCTAAGCCTGAAACTGAGTGCTTCTACTGCAAGCAGACTGGTCACTGGAAGCGGAACTGCCCCAAGTATTTGGCGGATAAGAAGGATGGCAAAGTGAGCAAAGGTATATGTGATATACATGTTATTGATGTGTACCTTACTAGAGCTCGCAGTAGCACCTGGGTATTTGATACTGGTTCTGTTGCTAATATTTGCAACTCGAAACAGGGACTACGGAATAAGCGGACGCTAGCAAAGGACGAGGTGACGATGCGCGTGGGAAATGGTTCCAAAGTTGATGTGATCGCGGTCGGCACGCTACCTCTACATCTACCTTCGGGATTAATATTAGACCTAAATAATTGTTATTTGGTGCCAGCGTTGAGCATGAACATTATATCTGGATCTTGTTTAATGCGAGACGGTTATTCATTTAAATCAGAGAATAATGGTTGTTCTATTTATATGAATAATATCTTTTATGGTCATGCACCCTTGAAGAGTGGTCTATTCTTGTTGAATCTCGAAGATAGTGATACACATATTCATAATGTAGAAGCCAAAAGATGCAAAGTTAATAATGATAGTCCAACTTACTTGTGGCACTGCCGTTTAGGTCATATCGGTGTAAAGCGCATGAAGAAACTCCATACTGATGGGCTTTTGGAACCACTTGATTATGAATCACTTGGTACTTGCGAACCGTGCCTCATAGGCAAGATGACTAAAACACCGTTCTCCGGTACTATGGAGAGAGCAACAGATTTATTGGAAATCATACATACCGATGTATGTGGTCCGATGAATATTGAGGCTCGTGGCGGATATCGTTATTTTCTCACCTTCACAGATGATTTAAGCAGATATGGGTATATCTACTTAATGAAACATAAGTCTGAAACATTTGAAAAGTTCAAAGAATTTCAGAGTGAAGTTGAAAATCATCGTAACAAGAAAATAAGGTTTCTACGATCTGATCGTGGAGGAGAATATTTGAGTTACGAGTTTGGTGTACATTTGAAAAATTGTGGAATAGTTTCGCAACTCACGCCACCCGGAACACCACAACGTAATGGTGTGTCCGAACATCGTAATCGTACTTTACTAGATATGGTGCGATCTATGATGTCTCTTACTGATTTACCGCTATCGTTTTGGGGTTATGCTTTAGAGACGGCCGCATTCACGTTAAACAGGGCACCATCAAAATCCGTTGAGACGACACCTTATGAACTATGGTTTGGCAAGAAACCAAAGTTGTCGTTTCTTAAAGTTTGGGGCTGCGATGCTTATGTGAAAAAGCTTCAACCTGATAAGCTCGAACCCAAATCGGAGAAGTGTGTCTTCATAGGATATCCAAAGGAAACTATTGGATACACCTTCTATCACAGATCCGAAGGCAAGACTTTTGTTGCTAAGTTCGGAAACTTTCTAGAGAAGGAGTTTCTCTCGAAAGAAGTGAGTGGGAGGAAAGTAGAACTTGACGAGGTAACTGTACCTGCTCCCTTATTGGAAAATAGTACATCACAGAAAACTGTTTCTGCGACACCTATACCAATCAGTGAGGAAGCTAATGATGATGATCATGAAGCTTCAGAACAAGATACTACTAAACCACGTAGATCAACCAGAGTGAGATCCGCACCAGAGTGGTACGGTAATCCAGTTCTGGAAGTCATGATGCTAGATCATGATGAACCTACGAACTATGAAGAAGCGATGGTGAGCCCAGATTCCGCAAAATGGCTTGAGGCCATGAAATCTGAGATGGGATCCATGTATGAAAACAAAGTATGGACTTTGGTTGACTTGCCCGTTGATCGGCAAGCAATTGAGAATAAATGGATCTTCAAGAAAAAGACTGGGTAATATTACTGTCTATAAAGCTCGACTTGTCGCGAAAGGTTTTCGGCAAGTTCAAGGAGTTGACTACGATGAGACCTTCTCACCCGTAGCGATGCTTAAGTCCATCAGAATAATGTTAGCAATTGCCGCATTTTATGATTATGAAATATGGCAGATGGATGTCAAAACTGCATTCCTGAATGGATTTCTGGAAGAAGAGTTGTATATGATACAACCAGAAGGTTTTGTCGATCCAAAGGGAGCTAACAAAGTATGCAAACTCCAGCGATCCATTTATGGACTGGTGCAAGCATCTCGGAGTTGGAATAAACGCTTTGATAGTGTGATCAAAGCATTTGGCTTTATACAGACTTTTGGAGAAGCCTGTATTTACAAGAAAGTGAGTGGGAGCTCTGTAGCATTTCTGATATTATATGTGGATGACATATTGCTAATTGGAAATGATATAGAATTTCTGGATAGCATAAAGGGATACTTGAATAAAAGTTTTTCGATGAAAGACCTCGGGGAAGCTGCTTACATATTAGGCATAAAGATCTATAGAGATAGATCAAGACGCTTAATTGGACTTTCACAAAGCACATACCTTGACAAGATTTTGAAGAAGTTCAAAATGGATCAAGCAAAGAAAGGGTTCTTGCCTGTGTTACAAGGTATGAAATTGAGTAAGACTCAATGCCCGACCACTGCAGAAGATAGAGAGAAAATGAAAGATGTTCCCTATGCTTCAGCCATAGGCTCTATCATGTATGCAATGCTGTGTACCAGACCTGATGTGTGCCTTGCTATAAGTTTAGCAGGGAGGTACCAAAGTAATCCAGGAATGGATCACTGGACAGCGGTCAAGAACATCCTGAAATACCTGAAAAGGACTAAGGATATGTTTCTCATATATGGAGGTGACAAAGAGCTCACCGTAAGAGGTTACGTTGATGCAAGCTTTGACACTGATCCGGACGATTCTAAATCGCAAACCGGATACGTGTTTACTTTAAACGGTGGAGCTGTCAGTTGGTGCAGCTCTAAACAAAGCGTCGTAGCGGGATCTACATGTGAAGCGGAGTACATAGCTGCTTCGGAAGTAGCAAACGAAGGAGTCTGGATGAAGGAGTTCATATCCGATCTAGGTGTCATACCTAGTGCATCGGGTCCAATGAAAATCTTCTGTGACAATACTGGTGCAATTGCCTTGGCAAAGGAATCCAGATTTCACAAGAGGACCAAACACATCAAGAGACGCTTCAACTCCATCCGAGATTTAGTCCAGGTGGGAGACATAGAGATTTGCAAGATACATATGGATCTGAACGTTGCAGACCCGTTGACTAAGCCTCTTCCACGAGCAAAACATGATCAGCACCAAGGCTCCATGGGTGTTAGAATCATTACAGTGTAATCTAGATTATTGACTCTAGTGCAAGTGGGAGACTGAAGGAAATATGCCCTAGAGGCAATAATAAAGTTATTATTTATTTCCTTACATCATGATAAATGTTTATTATTCATGCTAGAATTGTATTAACCGGAAACATAATACATGTGTGAATACATAGACCAACAGAGTGTCACTAGTATGCCTCTACTAGACTAGCTCGTTAATCAAAGATGGTTATGTTTCCTAACCATGAACAAAGAGTTGTTATTTGATTAACGAGGTCACATCATTAGTTGAATGATCTGATTGACATGACCCATCCCATTAGCTTAGCACCCGATCGTTTAGTATGTTGCTATTGCTTTCTTCATGACTTATACATGTTCCTATAACTATGAGATTATGCAACTCCCGTTTACCGGAGGAACACTTTGGGTACTACCAAACGTCACAACGTAACTGGGTGATTATAAAGGAGTACTACAGGTGTCTCCAATGGTAGATGTTGGGTTGGCGTATTTCGAGATTAGGGTTTGTCACTCCGATTGTCGGAGAGGTATCTCTGGGCCCTCTCGGTAATGCACATCACATAAGCCTTGCAAGCACTGCAACTAATATGTTAGTTGTGAGATGATGTATTACGGAACGAGTAAAGAGACTTGCCGGTAACGAGATTGAACTAGGTATTGGATACCGACGATCGAATCTCGGGCAAGTAACATACCGATGACAAAGGGAACAACGTATGTTGTTATGCGGTCTGACCGATAAAGATCTTCGTAGAATATGTAGGAGCCAATATGGGCATCCAGGTCCCGCTATTGGTTATTGACCGGAGACGTGTCTCGGTCATGTCTACATTGTTCTCGAACCGTAGGGTCCGCACGCTTAACGTTACGATGACAGTTATTATGAGTTTATGCATTTTGATGTACCGAAGGTTGTTCGGAGTCCCGGATGAGATCACGGACATGACGAGGAGTCTCGAAATGGTCGAGACGTAAAGATTGATATATTGGAAGCCTATGTTTGGACATAGGAAGTGTTCCGGGTGAAATCGGGATTTTACCGGAATACCGGGAGGGTTACCGGAACCCCCCGGGAGACTAATGGGCCTATTGGGCCTTAGTGGAAAAGAGAAAAGGGAAGCCCACAAGCTGGCCGGCGCCCCCCCTTTCCCCAAGTCCTAGTAGGACTAGGAAGGGGGCTGGCCCCCCTTCTCTCTCCTTTTCCCCCCGGGAGTCCTAATAGGATTAGGATTGGAGGGAGGAGTCCTACTCCAGGTGGGAGTACGACTCCCCTGCGCCTCCTCTCCCTGGCCGGCCGGCTCCCCCTCCTCCAACCTTTATATACGGGGGCAAGGGGCACCCCAAGACACACAAGTTGATCCTTGAGATCGTTCCTTAGCCGTGTGCGGTGCCCCCTGCCACCAAATTCCACCTCGATCGTACCGTTACAGTGCTTAGGCGAAGCCCTGCGTCGGTAGTACATCAAGATCGTCTTCATGCCGTCGTGCTGACGGAACTCTTCCTCGATGCTTTGCTGGATCGGAGCCCGAGGAACGTCATCGAGCAGAACGTGTGCTAAGAACTCGGAGGTGCCGGAGTAACGGTGCTTGGATCGGTCGGATCGGGAAGAAGACGTACGACTACTTCCTCTACGTTGTCTGATCGCTTCCGCAGTCGGTCTGCGTTGGTACATAGACAACACTCTCCCCTCTCGTTGCTGTGCATCACCATGATCTTGCGTGTGCGTAGGAAAATTTTCGAAATTACTGCGTTCCCCAACACGAGGCATAGGGAATGACTTTCATTTTCTCTCTATCTTCTATCGTGGTCGGGCTTTGAGTCTGACTGAATTTCACACCTTGCAACACAGGCAAGAACCCATTCTTTGACTTATCCATTTTGAACTTCTTCAAAACTTTGTGAAGGTATGTGCTTTGTGAAAGTCCTATTAAGCGTCTCGATCTATCCCTATAGATCTTGATGCCCAATATATAAGCAGCTTCACCGAGGTCTTTCATTGAAAAATTCTTATTCAAGTATCCTTTTATGCTATCCAGAAATTCTATATCATTTCCAATCAACAATATGTCATCCACATATAATATCAGAAATGCTACAAATCTCCCACTCACTTTCTTGTAAATACAGTCTTCACAGTAAGTCTGTATAAAACCATATGCTTTGATCACCTCATCAAAGCATATATTTCAACTCCGAGATGCTTGCACTAGTCCATAGATGGATCACTGGAGCTTGCACACTTTGTTAGCACCTTTAGGATCAACAAAACCTTCCGGTTGCATCATATACAACTCTTCTTTAAGAAATCCATTAAGGAATGCAGTTTTGACGTCCATTTGCCCGATTTCATGATTATAAAATGCAGCAACTACTAACATGATTCGGACCAACTTAAGCATCGCTATGGGTGAGAAAGTCTCATCATAGTCAACCCCTTGAACTGGTCGAAAACCTTTTGCAACAAGTCGAGCTTGGTAGATAGTGGCATTATCATTGGCGTTTGTCTTCTTCTTGAAGGTCCATTTATTCTCAATGGCTTCCAGATCATCAGACAAGCCCACCAAAGTCCATACTTTATTCTCATACATGGATCCTATCTCAGATTTCATGGCCTCAAGCCATTTATCAGAATCTAGGCTCATCATAGCTTCTTCATACTTCGTAGGTTCGCCATGGTCCAATAACATGACTTCCATGATAGGATTACCGTACCACTCTGGTGCGGAATGTGCTCTGGTCGACCTACGAGATCCAGTAGTAACTTGATCCGGAGTTTCATGATCATCATCATTAGCTTCCTCTCCAATTGGTGTATGCATCACGGGAACAGTTTTCTCTGACGTGCTACTTTCCAATTTGAGAGAAGGTACAATTACCTCATCAAGTTCTACTTTCCTCCAACTCACTTCTTTTGAGAGAAACTCCTTTGATGTCTGCTACATAACTTGTTCTTGTAGACTCGTGTTGGTCCTCCAAGCATAGAGTTTTGTAGGACAGTAGAAAATTTCCCTCAAGTGGATGACCCAAGGTTTATCAATCTGTGGGAGGCGTAGGATGAAGATGGTCTCTCTCGAACAATCCTGCAAAAGTCTCTTGTATCCCCAACACACCAAATACAATGGTAATTTGTATAGGTGCACTAGTTCGGTGAAGAGATGGTGATACAAGCGTAGTAATGATAGTAGATATTGATTTTTGTAATAGGAACAATAGAAAACAGCAAGGTAGCAATTGATAAAACGGAGCACAAACGGTATTGCAATGCTTTAATGTGAGGCCTAGGGTTCATACTTTCGCTAGTGCAATCTCTCAACAATGCTAATATAATTGTATCATATAACCATGCTTAACGTGTGATGAAGAATCATTGCAAAGTTCTTATCTAGCGGAGAACATAAGCAAATATTGTTTGTAGGGTACGAAACCACCTTAAAGTTATTCTTTCCATTCGATCTATTCAATAGTTCATACTAAAATAACGCAAAGTTATTCTTTTCATTCGATCTATCCAAGAGTTCATACTAAAATAACACCATATGATACACATCAAGAAACTCTAATGTCACCTAGATACTCCAGTGTCACCACAAGTATCCATGAGTTAATTATATGATACACATCAAATAATATCAGATTCATAATACTCGATCCAACACAAAGAACATCAAAGAGTGCCCCAATATTTCTACCGGAGAAACAAGGATGAAAACATGCATCAACCCCTATGCATAGGTTACCCCAATGTCACCTCGGGAATCCATGAGTTGAGTGCCAAAACATATATCAAGTGAATCAATATAATAACCCATTGTCACCACGGGTATTCATATGCAAGACATATATCAAGTGCTCTCAAATCCATACAAATATTCAATCTGATAAAATGAAATCTCAAAGGGAAAACTCAATTCATCACAACAAGATAGAGAGGGAGAAACACCATATGATGCAACTATATTAACAAAGCCCATGATCGTGCCATCAAGAACACGAGAGAGAGAGAGAGAGAGAGAGAGAGAGAGATTAAACACAAATAGCTACTGGTACAAACCATCAACCTCGAGGGTGGACTACTCCCTCCTCATCATGGTGGCCATAGGGATGATGAAGATGGCCTCCGGTGATGATTTCCCCCTCCGGCAGGGTGCCGGAACAGGGTCTAAATTGGTTTTTCGTGGCTACAGAGGCTTGTAGCAGCGAAACTTCTGGTCTAGGGTTATTTCTGATGGTTTCTCTATTTATAGGATTTTTTGCATTGGTTTCACGTGAAGGTGGGCCTCGAGGTGAGCACAACCCACCTGCAGACGGGTTGGGCTCCAAGCGCGCCCTGGTGGGTTCACTACAAAAAAAGACACATCCGTGACATTTTGGGCCGAACGATTTTTTTATTGTCAAGCTTATGACACTTCTATGATGATAATTGTGACAAAACCCGGTATCATCATAGATGCGGTGAGCTCCTACTCCTATGAAAAAAAATCATGACAGAAAATGGGCTTTTCGTCCTGGGCGGGCCGGAGACGCGGCTGCACGACATTCTTTGGGCCGTGCATGACAGAAAAAACCATGGTAGAAGCGAGGGCGAGGAAAATATCGGGGAGTTCCCGGTTACGGTGGGTGGTCGGGGCCGAGCGATGCACGTTTCTCTCGTACACTTACACGCGTGGGTGCGAGGCATTGGGATCTAACTGAACCCGAGCGAAGCGTTCGCCTAATGAACCCGAGAGATTGCACTACAGGCTACGCGTTACTGAACCCGAGCGATCATTCGATTTGGCTATTAACTGAACCCGATCGAGCGATTCCTTCGCTACTGCTGCTAACTGAAGCCGATCGAACCTGCTACCTCTTCATGAACAGTGAGCATTGTTGGGGGTTGGATGAATAGTTCTTGGTGGGGGTTGGATGAACAGGACCCCGTGGTAGTAAAGGTCGTTGCCGCTAGATGAACAGGACCCCGATCGAGCTGGTTGCATTGGGGGTGGATGAACAGGACCCCGTGGAGGTATGGATGAACAGGACCCCATGGAGGGTTGGTTGAACAGTAGCCAATGGTGGGCTGGATGAACAGTAGCCCGTGGAGGGGTGGTTGAACAGGACCCCATGGAGAGGGCTAGTTGAACAGTAGCCGGTGGAGGAGCGTTGGAGGCTGGATGAACAGGAGCCCGTGGATGAACAGTCGCAGGTGGAGGCTGGAGGAGGTTGGTGTCTCTTCAAGCTCCATCGGTATTTCCCCAAAGAGGAAGGCATGATGCAGCACAGCGGCGGTAGGTATTTCCCTCAAATATGAAACCAAGGTTATCGAACTAGTAGGAGAACCAAGCAACACAACGTAAACAGCCCCTGCACACATATAACAAATCCTCGCAACCCGGCGTGTTAAAGGGGTTGTTAATCCCTTTCGGGTAACAGTGCCAGACATTGGTGCGTGACGGTAAAAAGGTTGTAATAGATTGGATAAATAGATCACAAATAAAATAAAGTGCAGCAAAGTATTTTTGGGTTTTTGGATTAATAGATCTGAAAATAAATGCAAATAAAAGAAGATCGCAAAGGCAAATAATATGAGAAGAAAGACCTGGGGGCCATAGGTTTCACTAGTGGCTTCTCTCGAGAAAGATATAAAATGGTGGGTGAACAAATTACTGTTGGGCAATTGATAGAACTTCAAATAATTATGACGATATCCAGGCAATGATCATTATATAAGCATCAGGTCCAAGATTAGTAGACCGACTCCTACCTACATCTACTACTATTACTCCACACATCGAATGTCGATGTCAAAACCGGCGGATCTTGGGTAGGGGGTCCCCGAAATGTGCGTCTAGGGTCGATGGTAACAGGAGACACGAACACGATGTTTACCCAAGTTCGGGCCCTCTTGATGGAGGTAATACCCTACGTCCTGCTTGCTTGATATTGATGAGTATGAGGATTACAAGACTTGATCTACCACGAGATCGTAATGGCTAAACCCTAGAAGTCTAGCCTGTATGGTAGTGGTTGCCTCTACGGACTAAACCCTTCGGTTTATATAAACACCGGAGGGGCCTATGGTTGTACAGAGTCGGTTTACAAAGGAAGTAATCTGCATATTCGAACGCCAAGCTTGCCATCCACACAAAAGAGAGTCCCATCCAGACATAGGAGGAAGTATTCTATCTTGTATCTTCATAGCCCATCTGTCCGGCCCATGTTACATAGCCCAGATGCTCGAGGACCCCTTAATCTAAGACTCCCTCAGTAGCCCCTGAACCAGGCTTCAATGACGATGTGTCCGATGCGCAGATTGTCTTCGGCATTGCAAGGCGGGTTCCTCCTCCGAATACTCCAAAACAGCCTTCGAACACCGAAAACGTGTCCGGCTCTGCAAAACGAGTACCACACACACAGAGAGAGAGAGAGTATAATATTTGACGAGTCCAATCCACTGACAACTTTTGTAGCGTGACATCACGTCACTGCCCGGTCATTATTTCGAACCGTTTTTTAGCCTCCCGCTCCATGTTTCAAGATGCAGTTTTATTGGCATGTCTGGTCAAAGCCGAGATTGTGTCCCCTTATTTCGGGATTCTCACCAATACGGGTGTGGGTAATCCAACCGCGCCGTCTGCATAGCCCTTGGGGAATAGGTGAGTTTTAAGGCGAGTGGGGAGGCGCTTGATATTCGCAGCCTTTATAAAGGGATAAGGATTTCACATTTTCACCCGCGCCTTCTTTCTCTCTGCCCATCCATTCTCGAGCTCCATCACCCAAGCTTCCATCCGTTCCACCTCAAAAAAGCACTCCAGCCATGTCTAGATATGGAGCGCAGGGCAAGTGGATGGTTTCCTCCGTCAAGGAGAAGGACATCACCAAGCTTCGGGAGGCCGGGTACTTAGCCAAGGAAATCACCCACCGGCTTCCAGCAACGGGGCAGGTCATCCCACCTCGGAGCCCCATGAGAGGGTGGTATTCATCCCCCACTTCATCCGTGGATTGGGATTCCCTCTCCACCCATTCGTCCGCGGACTCATGTTCTACTACGGGCTAGATTTCCACGATCTGGCCCCCAACTCCTTCCTCAAGATCTCGGCATTTATTTTCGTGTGTGAGGCCTTCCTTCGCATCCCACCCCACTTCGGATTGTGGTTAAAGATCTTCAATGTGAAGCCGAAGGTGGTGGTTGGTCAACACGCCGAGTGCGGAGGCGCAATGGTGAGCAAGATGCCCAATGTCACATGGCCCAAAGGTACCTTTGTGGAGACCGTCAAAGGGTGGCAATAGCAATGGTTCTACGTCACAGAGCCTCGCGACGCCACCTGGGCCACGGCTCCTGAATTCCAGTCTGGAGCCCCGATGCTGCTCACCTCCTGGCTAGAGAAGGGCCTGGACTGGTCTTCATCGGATGAGCTGATAGCGCTCCAGACGCTCATCAGGAGCATGGTAGACAAGAAAAACAAGCTTGTCAATGTGATCCTGGTGATGCTTGTTCACCGGATCCTTCCATGCCAAAGCCGGACTTGCCATTTGTGGGAGTTCGATCCGGCCGAGCACCAGACCTTGCAACAGTTCTTCCGCACTACGAACGAAGACATCTGGAAGGTGCTCTTTAAGGCCAACAAGACGTGGCCGGCGATGACTGAGGACCACGAGCATGACCTGGCCCATCCCGCCAGTTCGTTAGGTTTTTCGTATTTCAAGGTGTATCCTTTACTTGCATACTCAAGGAAGACGCCTAAGCTTCCCCATTAATTTTTTCAGGGCTGGACAAAGAAGGCGGAGCGGATCCAGTATCCGGCTCCGCTGCCCCAAAACCCAGCAATCCCTCTTATGACGAAGATGCTGGTTTCGGCGCCTTATCAAGCACTGGAGAAGAAGGCCAAGAAGAAGGCCAAGGAGACCAGGAGTGGTCTTCGTCGTAAGGGCACTTCGGACATGACGACCGAAGACGCTGAGGCCCACTCCTCCCACACCGGGGACGAGGAGGAGGAGGAGGAAAGCAACTCTCCCCTGGAGGGGGGAGGAAGAAAAGGGCGGCCTCCACACACCTGGAGGCAGACGCATCCAAGAAGGGGAAGGTCTCCCCTGCGGACAACTCCGCATGGGACATCGATAGTAGCTCCGAGTGGCGCCCCAGGGATAAGCCCCTGGCCAAATCGTAAGTACTCAAAGACGCACACACATATCTAGCTCCTTTACTTCATGGTTTTAACATGTTGAATTATGCGCTGCAGTCCAGATCGTTCTGACCTCCAGTGATCCTCATCTTCGGGGAATTCGCTGGATCCGAAGGTGATGGACAGCAGGTCCCTTCCGGCGGCCTCTTCTACCAAGGCCATGGACGACACCGAGGTGCTGTCCCGAAGGACCTCCCTAGGCCAGGGAGAGACGCAGGAGGCCGTCAGAGTGGCGCCAGAGGGTGAACCCTCGGCCGCCGGACACATGGGGGAGCAAATCCCCATGGAGACTGGCGATGGGGGCCATATACAATCCGGGCCCCAGCCGAACACAATTCCGGAGACCTTTCCGGCTCTGGAATCCGGTAAGTAGCCTACTTCAAAAGAAGGAGGTGCATCGGTTCCACCGGTGACCTCTGTCCATCCAGAGGCACCGGATACTCTACTGGAAGTGCTACGAAGTGCTTCCATTGTTGAGGAACACCGTACCCTCATGGGTATGGTGGTTGAGAGGATTCAGTCCGTAAAGAGCAAACTGGCCGAAGCCTGCACAAGACTTCTAACAGGCTTTGAGGTATGAAAACGCAATTTATGCAAAAGGAATGCCATAGTATAGATAGTAGCCCCTGAGACACTGTCCGGTGTTCGAAAATAAAAGCCGGACAGAGGATCAAATAATTTTCACAGGAGACTAACCATACATGTCTATGTGAATAAGCAGGCATCTTTGCTGGCGGCGGCCTCTCATGCTGCTGAGGTCTTCGGACTGAAGCAGTGTAACATCCCAAAATTCTAAATTTTGGAATGTTATAATAAATAGATAGATTTGATTGATTGTTTGATTGTGGTGTGATTGCTTGAGTGAAATTGAGTGTAATTCTAAACTTTTTGAAAGTTAAATGAGAGGGAATAAAAGGACTTTCCCAAACTTTCATTTTTTGCATTTTATGATCTCCATGAATTTCAAATACTTTTCATCACAAAACCCTGGAGAGAAGATAACATGACTTCTTCCATTTAAATGAAAAGGGTATTTGAAAATATTTGAATTTCATTGGGAAATATTTCAAACTTAGAAACTTTATGCAACTCAATGATTTTCATGAGAAGATAAAATGACTTCTTCAAAACATATAAAATATGAGTTGGAAGTTTAAAAGATTTCAAATTTAAAATCCTTTTGAATTTTTTTTTCAATTTGGAGTTATTTGGGTTTTGTTCAAATTATTTTCTCCAAAAATAAAATATATGGAAAATAGGGTAACATGATTCCCTATAGTAGAAAAATGGAGAAAAATAAATTTGAGGTTATTTTGGTATTTTTAGAATGATTTTTATTGGGTTTTATTGCAACAGTAGCACTCTTTGCTTTATTTAAATTTCTATGGATTTTATTTTATGCTGGAAAAATGTTCATCTTGTATAAAATCTTTTTCTGAAAATTTTGATATATAATATGCCTTTATTACATTTTGTTTTTATCTCTTTTGTTTTATTTCTTTATCTGTCTGTTTAAAAAAACTTGTTTCTCACCGACTGGGCCGGCCCAGCTTCAGCCAGGCCGCGGCCCAGCTCGCCCGTCGTCCCTGGCTGGGACTCTTCCCGAGTCCGCATCGCCGCTGCCGCTCCCAGTGGTTGCCCCGGTCTCCTCTGCCCCCTCACCCACGCCTCGCACCTCCTCCATCTCCTTAAAAAGCGGCCCCGGGCCCTGCCTCTCTCTGCTTGCGCCGCCGCCTCTTCCGCATCTCGCCGCACTGCCGCACTTCGCCGCCGCCGCGGTTGCTCGCTGGTGGTCGTGGCGGATGAAGGTGACATGGTCGACGATGGTGTGGGCGATGCTGGCAATGGTGATAGTGATGCCGGTGATGGTGATGGCGATGCCAGCGATGGTGACGGCGACGCCAGCGACGCATCTGAGGGTGACCCGGAGGACGCGGTGAGTGATATGTCCGATTAAGCCCGTGCTTCCTTGTCGCTGACCCTGCATGTGAAAACTCGGGCATGGCCCTGAAAGTTGTAAGAGCATTTTGGGAGGGGGAGCCCCTCATGTAAACAGATCACTGCCTTTATTCCTTAGGCCAAGCTGAAGATGTGTTTTTATGAGCCCACGAGTCCCGTCGCGAGCTTACTGCTGTAGTTTACCTTAGTCAAGGCTAGTTCCCGATCGGCTCGTGAGGTCGTGAGCTTCTGAGGGGCCTGCCGGTCCATCCGGAGGGCCTCACGAGAAGCAAGCGCCAGCCATGGAAGGACGTGTGCATAGCGTGCGTGCGCCGCGCCTAGCCCCTGCTCGCGAGGAGCTCGCGAGGGGGGAGGCAGCAGGTGTGAACTCTGAATCCGGGTGGGGAACTAGATTGCAAGAAATCGCACGAACGAGAAAAGACACCCCCCCCCCCCCCCCCGCGTGCATACCAATGAAATTCAACTTCAAATTTAAATCCAAAGCCTGAAAACAGGGCTATAGAAAAGATATTAAAAGGAAATGGCCGCGTCCGGCGCCTAGTCTAGTCTTCTTGTCTTCTCACCAGTGCGGAGCTAAGTGTTGCCACTAGGACGTGGGAGGGAGCCCCCGAGGCCCGAGGGCGGCACTCTGAGACTCCGGGGCGTGTACAGCCCCACTCATTATTATGTGAGAGTGTCACGAGCAGAGATCTTCACCGGCGCGAGCCTTCCTTCATATCGCCAGAAGAGGGCCCCGCCTTGTGCCACCCTTGACCACCATTGGTGCGTCCAAAAGCCAGGACGAAGCCAAGGGGCAAAGGGGACGCCAGCGGCGCTCTCGGCGACCATGGGTCCTCTGTCGGGGGAAGGCTCACCAGCACCTCCCCGACAGAGGGCCTACCTCCGGGGGACGCCCTGCTCCACGTGATGCGGGGAGGGACCTTGCTCCCGGCTCCTCCCCTACAGCCCCCAATGCGCTCCTCCTAGTAGAAGGGAGGTCGTTGAGCTAGGGCCGATGTCCGCCGTTGTGACCTGATCCTCCTGCGACCCATGGTTAGCATAAGCTTGCTCCTGAGAGATTAGTGATACCCTGTAGCTGTTGTCGCCGGCATGGTTGGCGAGGCTCCCGGGGGGCTCCTGGAAGACCTCAGCTTCTAGCGCCTCCTCCTCCCAGCCTGGCTCGAGGAATGAGCCAGGGTCGTCTTCCAGCGCATACTCCTGGTCCATCATGCGGGGCACGTAGGCCTCTAAGGCCGTCGCCTCAAAGACCTCACCGAAGGGCCCCTCGCTCCACGTTTCCAGGCCAAGCGTGCTGCCCTAAGGATGGTAGGGTGGCACTCCGCTAGGTCCGTGAGTGGCAACGCTTGTGCCCGTGCTCATCAGAGGTGGCATGGGTGTGATTGGGCGTCCGGTGCTGCTGGTCGCGCCGGTGTCTATGAAGCCTCATGGCGCACCTAGGGGCACGCGGGCGCGGCGAGGCCCGCCATGCGATCCGGCCGTGGCCTGAGGCGTAAGCAGGGAGCAGAAGGGCGGTGCTCCCGAGGCCACGGCGTCCAGTAGCTCGGCAACGTGCTCCAGCAATGCGTCTTGGCCTCTCTCCATGAGCCGGCATCGCAGCAGCTCCCGAGCCACTATGAACGTGGCCCTCATGTTTGCTTGTTCCCGTCGGGTGTGCGCGTCATGGCCTCAGCGTGGCTTGAGGCCCTTGCGGCTGCCCGCGCTTGTCGTGGAGTAAGGGTGGATAGAGTTTGACCACGCCGCCCGTGCCCTGCAGCGTTTGGCGGTGCGCGTGCCGCCTGGGGTGCGGGGTTGAGGTCTTCTTGGGGGGATGGCGCCGCCCGGGCCGGCCAAGCTGCCTAGCGGTCGGCATTGGTCCTTGGGTCACCGGACATCGGAACCGCGGAATGTCGGCGGATCAAATGGAGGAAGAAAAGCTCCGGCGCACCCCTACCTGGCGCGCCAAGTGTCGGATTTCAGGTTCCGGCAAAACCCTTGAGGTTCGAACACTGGGGTGTGCACGAAGATCTCCCCCCCCCTCTGGCTCGCACAGACTGTGATCTCACGGCCTAGCTCTACGAACCCAAATAACACGAGACACAAGAGTTTATACTGGTTCGGGCCACCGATGTGGTGTAATACCCTACTCCAGTGTGGTGTGGTGGATTGCCTCTTGGGCTAAGGATGAACAGTTACAAGGGAAGAGCAGCCTCCTGAGGAGAGGTGCTCTTGTGCTTGGTGAGCGTGGTGGCTTTTGTGGAATGGATCTGGTCCAAGATGAGATGATCCTTCTACGGTGGTGGCTAGTCCTATTTATAGAGGCCTGGGTCCTCTCCCCAAATATTAGGCGGGAAGGGATCCCACAACGGCCAATTTGAAGGGGGCAGCTAGTACAAGCTATCCTGACAAAAGATGGTCTTCGCCTGCCAAAGGCTTTGGTGATGACGTCGCCTTGGGCTCCACGGTGACCTCCGTCCTGCTGTCATGCTGGTCTTGGTCTTGTTGCACCGATATGGATACCTTTGCCTGATGCCTCGAGACTCCTCACCTGCGCTTGCCCCTTTAGCACCAAAGAGGAAACGAGGACACTGCGCGCGCTGGCGCCCGCCTGGCTCCAGTCGTCATGGCTTGCGTCATAGGAACCTCGTGAGGTGTCCCTTGCCTTGATCTCTCCGCCCTTCGTGAGCCTGCCTGGTGAGGCCGCCCCTGAGGAGGTCTTGCATCGTCCGCCTCGCGAGGCTTGGCCCCTCGTGAGGGTCTTGAGTGTTTGCTGGTGAAGGTGGGACGTACAGGGCCGCTGGTGGAGCCATGCCGCGGGCCAGGGGCAGGCAAGTCTGGGGACCCCCGTTCCCAGAACGCCGACATAAACCATGTCTGATCATCACGTGAGATGGAATAGTTTTCAATGGTGAACATCACTATGTTGATCATATCTACTATATGATTCACGTTCAACCTTTAGGTGTTAGTGTTCTGAGGCCATATCTGCATATGCTAGGCTCGTCAAGTTTAACCCGAGTAATCTACACGTGCAAAACTAGCTTGCACCCATTGTATGTGAATGTAGAGCTTATCACACCCGATGATCACATGGTATCTCAGCACGACGAGCTGTAGCAATTGTGCATACTCAGGGAGAACACTTATACCTTGAAATTTAGTGAGGGATCATCTTATAATGCTACCGTCGTACTAAGCAAAATAAGATGCATAAGAGATAAACATCACATGCAATAAAAATATGTGACATGGTATGGCCGTCATCATCTTGTGCCTTTGATATCCATCTCCAAAGCACCATCATGATCTCCATCGTCACCGGCTTGACACCTTGATCTCCATCGTAGCATTGTTGTCATCTCGCCAATATTGCTTCTACGGCTATCGCTACCGCTTAGTGATAAAGTAAAGCAATTACATGGCGATTGCATTTCATACAATAAGCGACAACCATAAGGCTCCTACCAATTGCTGATAACTTTTACAAAACATGATCATCTCATACAACAATTTATATCTCATCACGTCTTGACCATATCACATCACAACATGCCCTGCAAAAACAAGTTAGACGTCCTCTACTTTGTTATTGCAAGTTTTACGGGGCTGATATGGGCTTCTAGCAAGAATCATTCTTACCTACGCATCAAAACCACAACGATTTTTTGGCAAGTGTGTCATTTTAACCTTCAACAAGGACCGGCCGTAGTCAAACTCGATTCAACTAAAGTTGGAGAAACATACACCCGCCAGCCACCTGTGTGCAAAGCACGTCGATAGAACCAGTCTCATGAACGCAGTCATGTAATATCAGTCCGGGCCGCTTCATCCAACAATACCGCCGAATCAAAGTAACACGTTGGTGGTAAGCGGTATGACTATTATCGCCCACAACTCTTTGTGTTCTACTCATGCATATATCATCTACGCATAGACTTGGCTCTGATACCACTGTTGGGGAACGTAGTAATTCAAAAAAAAATCCTACGATCACGCAAGATCTATCTAGGAGAAGTATAGCAACAAGACGGGAGAGTGTGTCCATGTACCCTCGTAATCCGAAAGTGGAAGTGTTTAGTAACGCGGTTGATCTAGTCGAACGTCTTCACAATCCAACTGATCCAAGTACCGAACATACGACACCTCCATGTTCAGCACACGTTCAACACAATGACGTCCCTCGAGCTCTTGTTCCGGTAGAGGGTTGAGGGAGAGTTTCATCAGCACGACGGTGTGGTGACAGTGTTGATGATGTGATCCGTGCAGGGCTTCGCCTAAGCACTACGACAATATGACCGAGGTGGTAAACTATGGAGGGGGCACCGCACACCGTTAAGACAATTGATGTTGTGCCTTTGGGGTGCCCTCTGCCCACGTATATAAAAGAGGGGGGAGGAGGAGGCCGTCCAAGGGGGAGGCGCGCCAAGGGGGGAGTCCTATTAGGACTCCAAACCTAGTAGGATTCGCTCCCCCTTCCTTCCAATGACGAGGGGGGAAAGGGGAAAGGAGGGAGAGGGAGAAGGAAAGAGGGGAGTCGCGCCCCCTCCCCTTGTCCAATTCGGATTGGGGCAAGCGGGGCATGCCCCACATCCTGTGGTCTGCCTCCTCTCCTCCACTATGGCCCATTAGGCCCAATAACTTTCTTTGAGGGTTCCAGTAACCTCCCGGTACTCCGAAAAATCCCCGATCTTCTTCGGAACCATTCCGGTGTCCGTATATAACCTTACAATATATCAATCTTTACCACTCAACCATTTCGAGACTCCTCGTCATGTCTGCGATCTCATCTGGGACTCCGAACAAACTTTGGTCATTCAAAAACACATAACTCATAATACAAATCGTCATCGAACGTTAAGCGTGTGGACCCTACGAGTTCGAGAACTATGTAGACATGACTAAGACACATCTCCGGTCAATAACCAATAGCGGAACCTGGATGCTCATATTGGATCCTACCTATTATACGAAGATCTTTATCGGTCAAACCGCATAATGATGACCCACAAGTATAGGGGATCCATCGTAGTCCTTTCGATAAGTAAGAGTGTCGAACCCAACGAGGAGCAGAAGGAAATGATAAGCGGTTTCCAGCAAGGTATTCTCTGCAAGTACTGAAATACAGATAGTTTGGTGATAGGATAATTTGTAATGAGCAACGAGTAAAAAAAGTAAATAAAGTGCAGCAAGGTGGCCCAATCCTTTTTGTAGCAAAGGACAAGCCTGGACAAACTCTTATATAGAGAAAAGCGCTCCCGAGGACACATGGGAATATCGTCAAGCTAGTTTTCATCACGTTCATATGATTCGTGTCCGGTACTTTGATAATTTGATATGTGGGTGGACCGGTGCTTGGGTACTATCCTTACTTGGACAAGCATCCCACTTATGATTAACCTCTATTGCAAGCATCCGCAACTACAACAAAAGTATTAAGGTAAACCTAACCATAGCATGAAACATATGGATCCAAATCAGCCCCTTACGAAGCAACGCATAAACTAGGGTTTAAGCTTCTACCACTCTAGCAACCCATCATCTACTTATTACTTCCCAATGCCTTCCTCTAGGCCCAAATAATGGTGAAGTGTTACGTAGTCGACGTTCACATAACACCACTAGAGGAGAGACAACATACATCTCATCAAAATATTGAACGAATACCAAATTCACATGACTACTAATAACAAGACTTCTCACATGTCCTCAGGAACAAACATAACTACTCACAAAGAATAATCATGTTCATAATCAGAGGGGTATTAATATGCATATAGGATCTGAACATATGATCTTCCACCAAATAAACCAACTAGATCAGCTACAAGGAGTAATTAACACTACTAGCAACCTACTAGCACCAATCCCGGACTTGGAGACAAGAATTGGATACAAGAGATGAACTAGGGTTTTGAGAGGAGATGGTGCTGATGAAGATGTCAATGGAGATTGCCCTCTCCCGATGAGAGGAGCGTTGGTGATGACGATGGCGATGATTTCACCTCCCGGAGGGAAGTTTCCTCAGCAGAACAGCTCTGCCAGAGCCCTAGGTTGGTTCCGCCAAGGTTCCGCCTCATGGCGGCGGAGTTTCGTCAGAGATGATGGCTTATGATTTTTTCCTCATCAAAAGACTTCATATAGCAGAAGATGGACATCGGAGGGCCACCAGGGGGGCCATGAGGTAGGGGGCGCACCCAGGGGGTAGGGCGCGCCCCCACCCTCGTGGGCAGGGTGTGGCCCCCCTGGTGAACTTCTTGCGCTCAGTATTTTTTTTATATATTCTGAAAACGTCTTCCGTAAAGTTTCAGGACTTTCGGAGCTGTGCAGAATAGGTCTCTAATATTTGCTCCTTTTCCAGCCCAGAATCCCAGCTGTCGGCATTCTCCCTCTTTATGTAAACCTTGTAAAATAAGAGAGAATAGGCATAAGTATTGTGACATAATGTGTAATAACAGCCCATAATGCAATAAATATCGATATAAAAGCATGATGCAAAATGGACGTATCACATAACAACATACGTCACTCCCTTTGTCATCGGTATGTTACTTGATCGAGATTCGATCGTCGGTATCATCATACCTAGTTCAATCTCGTTACCGGCAAGTCCCTTTACTCGTTCCGTAATGCATCATCCCACAACTAACTCATTAGTCATATTGCTGGCAAGGCTTATATTGCTGGCATTGCCGAGAGGGCCCAGAGTTACCTCTCAGATACACGGAATGACAAATCCTAATCTCGATCTATGCCAACTCAACAAACACCTTCGAATGCACCTGTAGAGCATCTTTATAATCACCCAGTTACGTTGTGATGTTTGATAGCACACAAGGTGTTCCTCCGGTATTCGGGAGTTGCATAATCTCATAGTCAGAGGAATATGTATAAGTCATGAAGAAAGCAATAGCAATAAAACTAGACGATCATAATGCTAAGCTAACGGGTGGGTCTTGTCCATCACATCATTCCCTAATGATGTGATCCTATTCATCAAATGACAACACATGTCTATGGTCAGGAAACTTAACCATCTTGGATTAACGAGCTAGTCAAGTAGAAGCATACTAGGGACACTTTGTTTGTCTATGTATTCACACATGTACTAAGTTTCCTGTCAATACAATTCTATCATGAATAATAAACATTTATCATGATATAATGAAATATAAATAACAACTTTATTGTTGCCTCTAGAGAATATTTCCTTCACATGCATAATAGTACTTTGCTTCAAGGGATAATAAACTTTTGCAATAAGTATGTGAGTTCTTTATGACAAATGTGAGTACATGGATTATGCGCACTCTCACCTTTTTGCAATTTGCTAGCCTCTTCGTTACCGTGCATTGCCCTTTCTCACCATGAGATGTGGTGCAAATTTCACCGGTGCATCCAAACCCCGTGATATGATACACTCTATCACACATAAGCCTCCATATATCTTCCTCAAAACAGCCACCATACCTACCTATTATGGCATTACCATAGCCATTTTGAGATATATTGCCATGCAACTTCCACCGTTTTGTTTTTTATGACACCCATCATCATTGTTATATTGCTTTGCATGATCATATAGCTGACATAATATTTGTGGCTCAACCACCGTTCATCATTTTTTATACATGTTACGCTAGATCATTGCACATCCTGGTACTCCGCTAGAGCCATTGTAGAATGTGGCTTGTATATTCCAATGATGTGCTTCATGAAATGCCCGAGGTCTTCATGAGAAAGCAAGTTGGATCCACACCCACTTAGTTTTTTAGCTTTCATACACTTATAGCTCTTAGTGCATCTGTTGCATAGAAATCCCTACTCCTTGCATTGACATTAATTGATGGACATCTCCATAGCTCGTTGATTAGCCTCGTCGATGTGAGACTTTCTTCTTTTTTGTCTTCTCCATATTATCTCTATCACCATACTCTATTCCACCCATAGTGATACATCCATGGCTTGCGCTCATGTATTGCGTGAGAGTTGAAAATGCAGAAGCACATTAAAAAGTATGAACCAATTGCTTGGCTTGTCATCGGGGTTGTGCATGGTAAATACTTTGTGTTAATAAGATGGAGCATGAGAAGGCTATATGATTTTGTAGGGATAACATTCTTTAACATTGATATTTTGAAAGGCATGATTGTTTGTTGGTATGCCTTATTATTATTGTTGTTTTTATGCCAAACTATAGACTGTTGCTTTGAATTATTCAGATCATAATATTCATGCCACAAAATAGAGATTACATGATGAACATGCTAGGTAGCATTCCACATCAAAAATTCTGTTTTTATCATTTACCTACTCGAGGATGAACAAGAATTAGGCTTGGGGATGCTTGATACATCTCCAACATATCTATAAATTTTTATTGTTTCATGCTATTATAGTATCAATCTTGGATATTTTATATGCAATTATATGTCATTATACTTTTTTGGACTGACCTATTAACTTAGTGCCAAGTGCCAGTTGTTGTTTTCTACCTGTTTTTTGGTTTTCCAGGAAATCAGTACCAAACGAAGTCCAAATGCCACGAAACTTTTTGATGATTTTTTCTGGACATAAGAAACCGTAGAAGCTTCGAGAGGAAGTCAGAAGACGAAGGAGGTGGCCACAATCCACCAGGGCGCACCCTGGTGCCTTGTGGGCCCACCTTTGCTCCATTTGACCTAATTCCACCTCTATAAATTCCCCAAAATCAGGAAACCAACAGAGAGCCTCCTAAAACACTTTTTCCACCGCCGCAAGTTTCTGTTCTCGTAAGATCCCATCTAGAGGCCTTTTTCGGCACTCTACAGAAGGGATAATCGATCACGGTGGGCTTCTACATCAACCTTTTTGCCCCTCTGATGATGTGTGAGTAGTTAGCATAGACCTACGGGTCCATAGCTCGTAGCTAGATGACTTCTTCTCTCTCTTTGATCTTCCACTAGTACGCGTCGGTGCTATAGAAACGGTTTTTAACCCCTTTCCGCCACGGCATTTGGAACCGTCGCCAAGTGAGTGTGGGTGATAGGGGGATCCTTCCCACAAGACCCAGAAATCGTCAGGGATAGGCCCTCCTGGGGCACAGGCTGGGGCCGTGTGCGATCGGGCGAGGCATCGAAACCCAATCATTTCCATAGGTATGTACATCCCACACGGTGAATCCCAAAAAAACATTTCCGTACATATGTACATCCCACACGGTGAATCCCAGAAAAACATTTCCGTAGGTATGTATATCACACATAGTCAATCCAAGGAATATGTTTCCGTTCTTACGTACATCCCACACAGTCAATCCAGGGAAAACATTTCCATTCGTATGTACATCCAACACAGTTTTATGTGTAGGCTCGTTTGTGAAAGGTGTAACTATCACACACTCTGCCTTGGTTAACTGTTCGCTTTCATCAACTACATCACACACAATTTGATGTAGAAAATTGTGTGGCATTGGGCTATCCATCACAAGCGCTTTTACTGCCATAACCGTTTGCAAAGTTCCATGACCGTTTGGTCTCTTTTTATTTTTTCCTGTAATTTATTATTCAAATTCAAAATTTTGATTTATGAAACGTGCAATTCAAATTCTCAGCACAATGGTTCAACAATGAATCCATAAATAAAATTGCCAGTACAATATGTTCAGTAATTACAGGATTAGGCAGCAATTAACTATGATGAACCACAATATTTAAAGGCGGTAAAGGTGAAGAGACAAGTGTAAATCATTTTCACTGCCAACGGTGTTGAAGAAGCAGAATGCCCATAATGTGCCTTCCTGCATGCCATCAGCACAAACCACTTTTGTCCAACCCCTTGTGACGATCGCCCACCCATCCTTCACCGCCTTCAGGAAGACTTCTAGAGCATTATCATGGTAGCATGAATTATATACTTTAACCTTAGTTGCCTCCACTCCGTTCATGTAGTTTGCAAGGTAATCATCAGTAAAAAGCTTCGGAAACCACTGAAAAGAGAAAAATATTAGATACTGAGGTCTAATAGAGTAACTTGTTGTGGGCAGGGGGAAAAGAAACACATTACTTACCATCCTAAATTTCACTGTTGTCTTAGACAAAGTGTAAATAAAGAGCTTAATTCCACCCATTTCTTTCGCCTAACAATCTTTCTTAGTTTCCTCACTTGATGCTTGTTCATGAATATCTCATTGCCCCATACGCAAAAGGGATCGAAGCGTGGATCAGTACCGCTCATATATGTACCTACAAGCAACTAGTAAATGTTAGAAGCTAAACTGAGATTGCACAAATGATGTAAAATACAACTACCTATGTTCCTAAGTACAAGTATTTTTTTGTGATTTCAATATGAACTACATATGGATGTACATAGAATTATAGATATAGTTTAGATTAGAATCTAGATTCACTCATTTTTCTCCTTATGAAGTCTATATTGCAATCTCTAAAAATACTTATATTTAGGAATAGATGGTGTATAAGACATGGGATGCAGCTAACCTCAACGGCAAACAACAACATCGCCCATTGTAGCCCTGTGTAAGTACATGGAATGCCAATGTTAACTACAACAGGGTTAACATCCACCAAAAATAGCAAATGGTAATAAAACTGCAGCATCTGTAGTGGTATCTTCATTGTGAAAGAGTAGCACGGTAGCAAAGGGACGGATTAAAAAAAGGATACAACTATTAATTGCAACAGGCTTAACAACATCCTAATTCATGTTTTGTAAGTTTGTAGCCATTGAAATACAACTCTTTAAAAATGGATACAACTGTTAATTGCAACAAGCTTAATGGCCCTTGAAACTGGTACTGATAAAAATGCAATTGGCAGAGTTAAACATCACAGGGCAAGTGCTGCCATAGCAGATAATGGCCCAGTTGTCTATAAAAAGGTAGGGAAAATAGCTAAAACGTGTTAGGCATGTTTACTACAACATGCTTTTTTCAAAAATAGCTATACAAAACATAGCCATTAATTGCAACTGTTATTGGTAAGATTGAACTAGTGAGTACATACTTGGTAAGTCCTGAGAGGTATTTGCTGGGGCACTTCATCTTGGCCATAGCCCGCCCAAAGTCAGCGGCGGCGGAGGCGAGTTGTTCCTCCGAGTTGAAGCGTAGATCAGTGCCACTGACATGTGTACCTACAGGCAACCAGTAAATGGTAGAAGTTAAACTGCAATTGCACAAATGATGTGAAATACTATAAGACATGGGATGCAGCTAACCTCGATGGCAAACAACAACATCGGACGTTATGACCCTGCGTAAGTACCTGGACAGGCATGTTAAGTAGAACAGGGTTAGCATCCACCAAAAATAGCAAATGGGCAGCATCTCTAGTATATCTTCATTGTGGAGAGTAGCATGGTAGCAAATGGAAAGATTAAAAAATGGATACAACTGTTAATTGCAGGAGGCTTAACAGCATCCGAAGTCATTTTTTGTATGTTTGTAGCCATTGAAATACAACTGTTTAAAAATGGATTCAGTTGTTAATTGCAACAGGCTTAATAGACATTGAAACCGGTACTGATAAAAATGCAATTAGCATAGTTAAACATCACAAGGCAGGTGCTGCCAGAGAAGAGAATGGCCCAGATGTCTATAAAAATATATGTAAAGTAGCAAAAACGTGTTAGGCATGTTTACTAGAACATGCTTAATACATCGACCGTACAGAACATAGCCATTAATTTTTTATTGCTCCATGCTATATTATCTACTATTTTGGACAATATTGGGCTTTATTAAACACTTTTATATTATTTTTGGGACTAACCTATTAACCCAGAGCCCAGTGCCAGTTTCTTTTTTTTCCTATTTTAGGGTTTCGAAGAAAAGGAAAATCAAACGGAGTCCAATTGACCTGAAACTTCACGGAACTCATTTTTGGAAGGAAAGCAACCCGGGAGACTTGGAGTCTACGTCAAGGAAGCTTCGGGGAGGCCACGAGGTAGGGGGCGCGCACACCCCCCTTGGGCGCGCCCTCCACCCTCGTGGGCCCCTCGTGTCCCCCCTAATGTACTTCTTCCTCCTATATATGTCCATATACCCTAAAAACACCCGGGAGCACAATAGATCGGGAGTTCCGCCGCCAGAAGCCTCCGTAGCCACCGAAAGCCAATCTAGACCCCCTTCTGGCACCCTGCCAGAGGGGGAATCCTTCTTCGGTGGCCACCTTCATCATCCCGGTGCTCTCCATGACGAGGAGGGAGTAGTTCTCCCTCGGGGCTGAGGGTATGTACCAGTAGCTCTTTGTTTGATCTCTCTCTCTCTCTCGTGTTCTTGAGGTGATACGATCTTGATGTATCGCGAGCTTTGCTATTATATTTGGATCCTATGATGTTTTCTCCCCCCTCTACTCTCTTGTAATGGATTGAGTTTCCCCTTTGAAGTTATCTTATCGGATTGAGTCTTTAAAGATTTGAGAACACTTGATGTATGTCTTGCCATGCGTATCTGTGGTGACAATGGGATATCATGTGATTCACTTGATGTGTGTTTTGGTGATCAACTTGCGGGTTCCGCCCATGAACCTATGCATAGGGGTTGGCACACATTTTCGTCATGATTCTCCGGTAGGAACTTTGGGGCACTCTTTGAGGTTCTATGTGTTGGTTGAATAGATGAATCTGAGATTGTGTGATGCATATCGTATAATCATACCCACTGATACTTGAGGTGACATTGGAGTATCTAGGTGACATTAGGGTTTTGGTTGATTTGTGTCTTAAGGTGTTATTCTAGTATGAACTCTAGGGCTGTTTGTGACACTTATAGGAATAGCCCAACGGATTGATTGGAAAGAATAACTTTGAGGTGGTTTCGTACCCTACCATAATTTCTTCGTTCGTTCTCCGCTATTAGTGACTTTGGAGTGACTCTTTGTTGCATGTTGAGGGATAGTTATGTGATCCAATTGTGCTATTATTGTTGAGAGGACTTGCACTAGCAAAAGTATGAACCCTAGGCCTTATTTCCTAGCATTGCAATACCGTTTACGCTCACTTTTATCATTAGTTACCTTGCTGTTTTTATATTTTCAGATTACAAAAAGTATTATCTACTATCCATATACCACTTGTATCACCATCTCTTCGCCTAACTAGTGCACCTATACAATTTACCATTGTATTGGGTGTGTTGGGGACACAAGAGACTCTTTGTTATTTGGTTGCAGGGTTGCTTGAGAGCGACCATCTTCATCCTACGCCTCCTACGGATTGATAAACCTTAGGTCATCCACTTGAGGGAAATTTTCTACTATCCTACAAACCTCTGCACTTGGAGGCCCAACAACATCTACAAGAAGAAGGTTGTGTAGTAGACATCAAGCTCTTTTCTGGCGCCATTGCCGGGGAGGTTAGTGCTTGAAGGTATATCTTTAGATCTTGCAATCGAGTCTTTTAGTTTCTTGTTTTATCACTAGTCTAGTTTATAAAAGAAAACTATAAAAAAAATGGAATTGAGTCTATCTCATATGCTTCATCTTTTTAATATCTTTCGTGGGTATGATGGAAAGGAAAATTGTGCCAAAGTGTTAGAAGAAAAATGCATTAAAATGTTTGGCACTAAATCTTTGAATGATGAGCATGATTGCAATGTTGTTAGTATGAACTCCTTGAATATCCATGGTACTAATGATGATTGCACTAGTTATGATGAAAATGTCTCCTATAAACATGTCAATTTTTGTGGAGTGCATCGGGTTTGCAAGTATACACCAAATAGGGAAGATAGATATTGCAAGAGGCATAAGTATTTAGAAACTAAATTGTTGCAAGAAAGTCTTGATGATTGTGCTGAAAAATTCAATATTTTTCGCACCCCTTGTGAACTTTGCAATGAACATGGTCATTTAAATCTCCAATGCAAATTGTTTCATGACCAAATCTTATCCAAAAAATTGTGATAATTTGATTACCCTTGAGCATCATAAATAGCTTAGTCTTCTTTTGGGGTATGAGGAAATGAAACGTATAACTGAGGGTATTCCAAAGTTTAATCTAGATAGATTTCTTGATTTTGATCTAGAGAAGATTTATATGTATTGTGCGGTGAATTGCATTGAAAATCCTTATATTGCCAATTACATAAAGAAAAGAAAACAAATAGAAGATGAAGAGAATACTAATGAAAGGGAGTAGACTTCCCAATACCCTCCTATTATTTCTTATGATATATTAGGTAACTCGTAGGAGCCTCCTATTCAACCAATCTCATTAATAAGGAGCTCCAAAAAGAGGATTGAACCCACACATGATGTGGTGAAGAAGAAGAAAAGAAAAAGGAAGAGAGGTAAAAAAGATATCTATCCCAAATAATGCTGCTCCTATTACTGTTGTGCCTCATGAAAATATAATTGTGGAAGATAATGATACTTCTTATGATCTTGAAAATCATTTTGGCACTTGCTTGGAAGAATATGATAATTTCTATACTATTGGTGCTATCCATACTATTAATGATGAGAGTGATTATGCCTATGATACGAAAAGGCCCAAGCTTGGGGATGCTATGTTTGATGAGGATGACATATATGAGAATATATTTGCTGAAATTAATGTTTGTCCCAAGCTTGGGGATGCTACGTTTAATGAAGATGATAGTTTTAGTCTCCCAAGTTTTGATATGCAAATTTATAATGATGATAGCATGCCTCCTACCTATGATGATTATTGTGATGATACCTATGCTATAAAAAGCAATGATTATATTTATAAAACTTGTCATGATTATGATTACCCCTTTTCTGAACATTACTCTTTTAATGTGGAAACAATTTATAGTATTCAAGTTTCTTATGATACTCCCACTATTCCGATTGAGAAGAATTTTGCTTATGTAGAGAGTAGTAAATTTTCTATGCTTGTAGATCATGAAAAGAATGTTTTAGGTGCTGGTTATATTGTTGAATTCATTCATGATGCTACTGAAAATTATTATGAGGGAGGAATATATGCTTGTAGGAATTGCAATAATATCAAGTTTCCTCTCTATGTGCTTAAAATTTTGAAGTTATGCTTGTTTTACTTTCCTATGCAAGTTGATTCTTGTTCCCACAAGTTGTTTTCTCACAAAATCCCTATGCATAGGAAGTGGGTTAGACTTAAATGTGCTAGTAATATTCTTAATGATGCTCTCTTTATGTTTCACTTCTTATCTTTTATGTGAGCATCGTTGAAATCATCATGCCTAGCTAGAGGCGTTAAACGATAGCGCTTGTTGGGAGGCAACCCAATTTTATTTTTGTTCCTTAATTTTTGCTCCTGTTTAGTAATAAATAATTCATCTAGCCTCTGTTTATATGTGGTTTAATGTTTTAATTAGTGTTTGTGCCAAGTAGAACCTTTGGGAAGACTTGGGGAAAGTCTTGTTGATCATGCTGTAAAAAAACAGAAACTTTAGTGCTCACGAGAATTGCTGCCATTTTTTGTTGGAGAGTGCTATTGAGCTAATTATTTTTGCAGATGATTAATAGATAAATTCCTCACGTCCAGAAATTTATTTTAGAATTTTTGGGGTTCCATAAGTTTTCGTTAGTTACAGATTACTACAGACTGTTCTGTTTTTGACAGATTCTGTTTTTCGTGTGTTGTTTACTTATTTTGATGAATCTAAGGCTAGTAAAATAGTTTATAAACCATAGAGAAGTTGGAATACAGTAGGTTTAACACCAATATAAATAAAGAATGAGTTCATTACAGTACCTTGAAGTGGTGATTTATTTTCTTATACTAACAGAGCTTACGAGTTTTCTGTTAAGTTTTGTGTTGTGAAGTTTTCAAGTTTTTGGTAAGGATTCGATGGACTATGGAGTAAGGAGTGGCAAGAGCCTAAGCTTGGGGATGCCCAAGGCACCCAAAAGTAATATTCAAGGATAGCCAAGAGCCTAAGCTTGGGGATGCCCCGGAAGGCATCCCCTCTTTCGTCTTCGTTCATCGGTAACTTTACTTGGAGCTATATTTTTATTCGCCACATGATATGTGTTTTGCTTGGAGTGTCATTTTATTTTATTTAGTTTTTCTTGCTGTTTGAATAAAATACCAAGATCTGAAATTATTAAATGTTAGAGAGTCTTCACATAGTTGCATAATTATTCAACTACTCATTGATCTTCACTTATATCTTTCGGAGTAGTTTGTCATTTGCTCTAAGTGCTTCACTTATATCCTTTTAGAGCATGGTGGTAGTTTTATTTTGAAGAAATAAATGAACTCTCGTGCTTCACTTAGATTATTTTGAGGGTCTTAAATAGCATGGTAATTTTCTTAAAATCCTAATATGCTAGGTATTCAAGATTAGTAAATTTTTCTTATGAGTGTTTTGAATACTAAGAGAAGTTTGATGCTTGATGATTGTTTTGAGATATGGAGGTAATAATATCAGAGTCATTCTAGTTGAGTAGTTGTGAATTTGAGAAATACTTGTGTTAAAGTTTGTGATTCCCGTAGCATGCACACATGGTGAACCATTATGTGATGAAGTTGGGGCATGATTTATGTATTGATTGTCTTCCTTATGAGTGGCGGTCAGGGATGAGCGATGGTCTTTTCCTACCAATCTATCCCCCTAGGAGCATGCGTGTAGTACTTTGTTTCAATAACTAATAGATTTTTGCAATAAGTATGTGAGTTCTTTATGACTAATGTTGAGTCCATGGATTATACGCACTCTCACCCTTCCACCATTGCTAGCCTCTCTAGTACCGCGCAAGTTTCGCTGGTACCATAAACCCACCATATACCTTCCTCAAAACAGCCACCATACCTACCTATTATGGCATTTCCATAGCCATTCCAAGATATATTGCCATGCAACTATCCATTGTCCCGTTATTATGACACGCTTCATCATTGTCATATTGCTATGCATGATCATGTAGTTGACATCGTATTTCTGGAAAAGCCACCATTCATAATTCTTTCATACATGTCACTCATGCATCATTGTACATCCCGGTACACCGCCGGAGGCATTCATATAGAGTCATATCTTGTCCTAAGTATCGAGTTGTAATTCTTGAGTTGTAAGAAAATAAATGTGTGATGATCATCATTATTAGAGCATTGTCCCGGTGAGGAAAGGATGATGGAGACTATGATTCCCCCACAAGTCGGGATGAGACAAAAATAAAAAAATAAAAGAGGCCAAAGAAGCCCAAATAAAAAAAGAAGAAAAAAGAGGCCATAAAAAAGAGAAGGCCAAAAAAATGAGAGAAAAAGAGAGAAGGGGCAATGCTACTATCCTTTTACCACACTTGTGTTTCAAAGTAGCACCACGATCTTCATGATAGAGAGTCTCATATGTTGTCACTTTCATATACTAGTGGCAATCTTTCATTATAGAATTTGGCTTGTATATTCCAATGATGGGCTTCCTCAAAATGCCCTAGGTCTTCATGAGCAAGCGAGTTGGATGCACACCCACTTATTTCTTTTTTGAGCTTTCATATACTTATAGCTCTAGTGCATCCGTTGCATGGCAATCCCTACTCACTCACATTGATATCTATTCATGGGCATCTCCATAGCCCGTTGATACGCCTAGTTGATGTGAGGCTATCTTCTCCTTTTTTTGTCTTCTCCACAACCACCATTCTACTCCACCTATAGTGCTATGTCCATGGCTCACGCTCATGTACTGCGTGAAGATTGAAAAAGTTTGAGAACATCAAAAGTATGAAACAATTGCTTGGCTTTTCATCGGGGTTGTGCATGATTTAAATATTTTGTGTGGTGAAGATGGAGCATAGCCAGACTATATGATTTTGTAGGGATAGCTTTCTTTGGCCATGTTATTTTGAGAAGACATGATTGCTTAGTTAGTATGCTTGAAGTATTAGTATTTTCATTTCAATATGAACTTTTATCTTGAATCTTTCGGATCTGAATATTCATGCCACAATTAAGAAGAATTACATTTAAATTATGCCAAGTAGCACTCCGCATCAAAAATTTATTTTTATCATTTACCTCCTCGAGACCAAGCAGGAATTAAGCTTCGGGATGCTTGATACGTCTCCAACGTATCTATAATTTTTGATTGCTCCATGCTATATTATCTACTGTTTTGGACAATATTGGGCTTTATTAAACACTTTTATATTATTTTTGGGACTAACCTATTAACCCAGAGCCCAGTGCCAGTTTCTGTTTTTTTGCCTATTTTAGGGTTTCAAAGAAAAGGAAAATCAAACGGAGTCCAATTGACCTGAAACTTCACGGAACTCATTTTTAGAAGGAAAGCAACCCGGGAGACTTGGAGTCTACGTCAAGGAAGCTTCGAGGAGGCCACAAGGTAGGGGGCGCGCCCACCCCCCTAGGACGCGCCCTCCACCCTCATGGGCCACTCGTGGCCCCCCTGACGTACTTCTTCCGCCTATATATCTCCATATACCCTAAAAACACCTGGGAGCACAATAGATCGGGAGTTTCCCCGCCAGAAGCCTCCGTAGCCACCGAAAGCCAATCTAGACCCATTCCGGCACCCTGCCAGAGGGGGAATCCTTCTCCGGTGGCCACCTTCATCATCTCAGTGATCTCCATGATGAGGAGGGAGTAGTTCTCCCTCGGGGCTGAGGGTATGTACCAGTAGCTATGTGTTTGATCTCTCTCTCTCTCATGTTCTTGAGGTGATACGATCTTGATGTATCACGAGCTTTGCTATTATATTTGGATCCTATGATGTTTTCTCCCCCCTCTACTCTCTTGTAATGGATTGAGTTTCCCCTTTGAAGTTATCTTATCGGATTGAGTCTTTAAAGATTTGAGAACACTTGATGTATGTCTTGCCGTGCGTATCTGTGGTGACAATGGGATATCACGTGATTCACTTGATGTATGTTTTGGTGATCAACTTGCGAGTTCCGCCCATGAACCTATGCATAGGGGTTGGCACATGTTTTCGTCGTGATTCTCCGGTAGGAACTTTGGGGCACTCTTTGAGGTTCTAGGTGTTGGTTGAATAGATGAATCTGAGATTGTGTGATGCATATCGTATAATCATACCCACGGATACTTGAGGTGACATTGGAGTATCTAGGTGACATTAGGGTTTTGGTTGATTTGTGTCTTAAGGTGTTATTCTAGTATGAACTCTAGGGCTGTTTGTGACACTTATAGGAATAGCCCAACGGATTGATTGGAAAGAATAACTTTGAGGTGGTTCCGTACCCTACCGTAGTTTCTTCGTTCGTTCTCCGCTATTAGTGACTTTGGAGTGACTCTTTGTTGCATGTTGAGGGATAGTTATGTGATCCAATTATGCTATTATTGTTGAGAGGACTTACACTAGAAAAAGTATGAACCCTAGGCCTTATTTCCTAGCATTGCAATACCATTTACGCTCACTTTTATCATTAGTTACCTTGCTGTTTTTATATTTTTCAGATTACAAAAGGTATTATCTACTATCCATATACCACTTGTATCACCATCTCTTCGCCGAAGTAGTGCACGTATACAATTTACCATTGTATTGCGTGTGTTGGGGACACAAGAGACTCTTTGTTATTTGGTTGCAGGGTTGCTTGAGAGAGACCATCTTCATCCTACGCCTCCTACGGATTGATAAACCTTAGGTCATCCACTTGAGGGAAATTTGCTACTGTCCTACAACCCTCTGCACTTGGAGGCCCAACAACGTCTACAAGAAGACATCAGCTCGAAGTTTGTTGCTGGTATTGGTGAAATTGAGCTGGACACGGTAATATTTGAACATCACACAGTGTGCAGTACTGAAATAAACAAGGCACGAACATGCTTAATACATCAACCGTACAAATCATATCTGTTGCAAGTAGTATTGGTAAGATTTAGCTGGTCAGATATTACTTGTTAAGTCCTAGGGGGTAGTCGCTGGGGGACTTCATCTGGGCCAGAGCCTGCACCATGTCGGCGGCGGCGGAGGCGAGGTGTTCCTCCAGGTCAACACGCACGGTGGCCATCGTGCCATGGACCGGCATCAGCTCCTGGCGGTGGGGGTTTGAAGGCATGAGGATGTTTCGAGGTGCCATTTAAGCAATCCGGCCGGGGCCGTGATAGAGATCGGTGGGTTACCTGACTGGATTCGAGCAAAACGTAGATGTGGTTGAAGCTGTGGTTGCGGCGGCGGCGGTTTGAGATGCCGGTAGGGGGAGGCGTGAGGGGGGATACTAAGTGTGGGGATGTGGTTGGAGGAATAAATTCTGAAATCGCGCGCCTAATGAAAATTTCGCTGCAAAACTTGAAACTTGGGCGGGGGAAACACACAACACAGACGAAGCGCGTAAAATACTCGTGTGCGAGAAAAAAGAAAGTTGGCAGATCCTGCCTCCAAATAAATGTACACATGTACTTGATTTTTTCGGTTAATGGCACGCCTGGTTTATTAGGAAACATCGCACAGGTAACTAACTTATGGGTCATTAACACAAAAAAACACAGACGGGTACGGCATAGAAACCGTGTGTTTTGTGATCTTGTAATGATTAACGCAAAAAAATGCACACGGGCACACATGCTAATCAATGCTCAAAGCCCTCAAAGGATGCTCTTACCGAAATTGTACGTTAATACTACAAACTTAAAGTAGTACTGGTAATTTGCTCTAATACTACAAACTTAAACTACTTCCCACATGCTGCCATCGGGGCATGCTGGCCAAACGCTGGCGTTCTCCTTCACGGCCTTGTAGGCGGCAGCCCACCGTGCTTCGATCTCCGCCAAGATCTCCTCACCACAGCGTGCAGCCTCTTTTTTCTTGCGGCGGCGGGACTCTCTTTTCTTGACTGCTTTCTGCCTTTGCTGCTCCTTCTATGCGGCTTTGGCCGCCTCTAGATCCACCACCCATTCGGCCATGGCAGCCTCAAAGTCCGCCCATGTAATTGTCTGGCCACCGGCGGCGATGAACTCGGTGCGGCGAGATGCCATCGCTTCCTTACCATGTGTGCGGTCGCGGGCGGTGATGAACGCGGCGCGGCAGGATGCCATCGCTTCCTTACCAATTACTATGCGTCGTGGTGCCATGGACGATGCCTGTAGAGAGCTCTGGGACGGAGGGGGCGGGCAGCCGTACAGTGTGGTGGTATTCAAGAGCTCAACGACAAACGACAACAGAAATTTGGCTTCCCTTACAATTTTGCTCATTCATTATCGCACATGATTCATCTCCGTTGCTTCCGGAAATAGTGTGCTTTGAGCCTATTGTGTGCTGCGTTATGATTGGCCGGAACCTACTTCCGGAAATAGTAGGATGCGCCGCGATCGAACGGCAATCCATGTCCCTCACATCACACCCGTGCACGTGTAGCTGGATTGGATTTATATGCGCTAAATGCCTAGAAAATTCACATAATCCCCTAAATATGGTAAATGAGCCCGGAAAAATGCCAAATTTGAACACGGTGATTTACAGGGTGTATGTTCGTCGTAGAAAATAACTCCATGGCAAAGAACAAAGAAAATTTGGATTCCCCTTCAATCTTGGTGATTTCCCTCTAGAAAGCATCGAACTTCTTTGGTGATGGTTCGGTATATGAAGGGCGTGCATGACGACATAAGCCAAACCTTCTCTAATTTTTACGAGTGCATGGTGAGGTCATACCATGGCACACCATGCCAGGCGTCATGTTTTTCAAGAATTTGTTTCATTTTTTCTATAGTTGAAAACCCAATAAACAAACGTTTGTGGTTGACTATTGCCACACATTTCATCGAAATATCTGTCCCTTCCTTGTAAAAGGCATGAGAATTTACTAAATGGCACGAGCATGGTTTTCCAGGCCGTTCTAGTGCACCCTTTCATGCACCGATTGTTTGAACTTGAATTATGTGCATTAATGCCTAGGAAATGCACATAATCCCCTAAATATGACAAATGAACCCGAAAAAGTGCCAAATTTGAACACGGTGATTTACAGGTTGTATGTTCATCATACAAAAAAACTCGTGGACAAAGGACAAAGGAAATTTGGATCCCCCTTCAATCTTGGTGATTTCTCCATCAAAACCATGAAACTTCCTCGGTGATGGTTCGATTTATGAAAGGTGCGCATCACAACATAAGGAAAACATTCTCCAATTTTTACCAGAGCATGGTGAGGCCATACCATGGCACCACGCCAGGCGTCATGTTTTCCAACCATGTGTTTCATTTTTTGTATAGTTGTTACCCAGTAAACGACGTGTTTATGGTTGACTATTGCCACACATTTCCTTGAAATATCTGCCCATTCCTTGTAAAAGGCATGAGAATGTACTAAATAACACGAGCATGGTTTTCCAGACCATTCTTGTGCACCTTTTCATGCACCGATTGTTCAAATTTGAATTGTGTCCATTAATGCCTAGAAAATGCACATGATCCCATAAATATGGTAAATGAGCCCGGAAAAATGTCAAATTTGAACACGTTGCATTTGAGGCGGTATGTTGATCGTTGGAAAAAAATTGAATGACAAACTAGGATGGAAATATGGATTCCCCTTCAATCTTGGGGATTTCCCTCTTGAAAGCATGGAACTTCCTCGGTGATGGTTCGATTTATGAAGGGTGTGCATGACAACATAAGCCAAACCTTCTCAAATTTTTACCAGGGCATGGTGAGGTCATACCATGGCACCATGCTAGGCATCATGTTTTTAAGCATTTATTTCATTTTTTTCTATAGTTGAAAACCCAACAAGGAAACATTTATGGTTGACTATTGCCACAATTTCATCGAAATATCTGTCTATTCCTTGTAAAAGTCATGAGAATTTACTAAATGGCACGAGCATGGTTTTCCGGGCCGTTCTTGTGGACCCTTTCATGCACCGATTGTTTGAACATGAATTATGTGCATTAATGCCTAGGAAATGCACATAATCCCCTAAATATGGCAAATGAACCTGGAAAATTGCCAAATTTGAACACGGTGATTTACAGGTTGTATGTTCATCATAGAAAAAACTCATGGACAAAGGACAAAGGAAATTTGGATCCCCCTTCAATCTTGGTGATTTCCCCCTCGAAACCATGAAACTTCCTTGGTGATGGTTCGTTTTATGAAAGGTGTGCATGACGACATTTTTACCAGGGCACGGTGAGGCCATACCATGGCACCACACCAGGCGTCATGTTTTCCAAGCATGTATTTCATTTTTGTATAGTTGTTAACCCAGTAAACGACGCGTTTATGGTTGACTATTGCCACACATTTCCTTGAAATATCTGCCCATTCCTTGTAAAAGGCATGAGAGTGTACTAAATAGCACGAGCATGGTTTTCCAGACCATTCTTGTGCACCTTTTCATGCACTGATTGTTCGAATTTGAATTATGTGCATAATTAATGCCTAGAAAATGCACATAATCCCCTAAATATGGTAAATGAGTTTGGAAAAATGTCAAATTTGAACACGTTGCATTTGAGGTGATATGTTGATCGTTGGAAAAAAAACTGAATGACAAATTAGGACGGAAATTTGGATTCCCCTTCAATCTTGGTGATTTCCCTCTCAAAAGCATTGAACTTCCTCGATGATGGTTCGATTTATGAAGGGCGTGCATGACGACATGAATCAAACCTTCTCAGCTTTTAACCAGGGCACGGTGAGGCCATACCATGGCACCATGCCAGGCATCATGTTTGCAAGCACATATTTCATTGTTCTATAGTTGATAACCTAGTAAATGACGCATTTGTGGTTGACTATTGCCATGCATTCCATTGAAATATCTGCCCATTCCTTGTAAAAGGCTTGAGAAATTACTAAATACCACGAGTATGGTTTTTCCAGACCGTTCTTGTGCACCTTTTCAAGCACCAATTGTTTGAATTTGAATTATATGCATTAATGCCTACAAAATGCACATAATCCCCTAAATATTGTAAATGAACTTAGAAAAGTGTCAAATTTGAACACGGTGATTAGCGGGGTTTATGTTCATCGTAGAAAAAAACTCATGGATGAAGGACAATGAAAATTTGGATTCCCATTCAATCTTGGTGATTTACTATCGCACACGATTCATCTCCGTCGCCTCTGCGAGCCGTGTGTGTTCACTCACACCTGCAAAAGGAAAAAAGAAAACCCTCGCCCACTTCGTCCCCACTCACTCGGCACGGACTCCTCCGCAACTCTGCACCCTAAGCTCGACGGCTATTGCCGGCAGGCGTAGGTCGCGCTCCAAACGGCACGGGATTTTGCCCCTACCGCTTTCCGTCGCCTATTTGCACCGACATTCTAGACTCTGGTCGACTAGGGTTTTCTACGGGATTGGGCTGGGGATTTTTCTCATGGAGAAAGTAATCAACTTAATTAGCAAAATATTCACTCATCTCTTATCACAGTCCGTCCGTCGCTGTTAATCAACCGACATAAATCATCCTAGAATCATTTTTGTTGTAGTTGATTCATGGGTGTTCATTCATGTGTCCAAAGTGCGAGCACCAATCGGGCAACTGTGGTCGTGGCCAGTCGGAAACGAAGTGCTATCTCATCATTTCGGATGACTTCAGGGAGCGCTTGGTATGTTCAATCTCAACCTACCACGGTCGGCATGGCCTAAATTTGTGAACATATATCGTCTGTTGCTATATTATCTATATATTTGCATTAAATCTTTGTTACATTATCTATTTTAATTCTATATTTTTGTAGTTTGCTTTCATCTATATATTGATTTGTTCTCTCAATTACTCCCATATTTGCATCTTGCTCTGTTATTTCAATATATCTAATTTACAATCTTAATTTTCATTTCAAGCAGTACATCCCTTGCTTTGCAAGAATAGGAGTAGAACGAAATCTTGGGCTTTACTTTGCTGATGACTCCCAGGATGTCATATTGACAACGCAGCATGGATTTACAATGACGGATAGCATAAAACTTGATAAAGATGGTCACTCCTATTTTAATGCGGACCTTTGGAGAAAAATGTCTAACTGTTAGGAACTGAAAGCTGGGAATAAAATTCTAGTGCGTGCACCACAGCCTGGTCTAATTAACATGGATGTTTACTTCCCCAACGTCATCAGCCGATCAAAGTCCGATCGAGGTTAGTGTCCTTTCAACTTTCTCCATGCTGTCATATTACTATTGTAGTGACCAGACCTCAAACGGTCCAATCTCTGTGCTCAGGTGTCATCCCTGGATCAGTAATGCTGACACCACACGGTACTTGAAGGATTTATAACAGAGTAGCAATCACACACTTATTACATCGAGTGTCTCAAAAGAGAACTTATTACAATAAATATGGCTTAAGGCCATCTAATAACGATAACAGCGGAAGGCTTGGAAGATAAGTGAGTCCATCAACTCCAACGGCATCACTGAGTATAGAACCACGACCTAAGGCACCTTAATCGTCATCTGAAAAGTCTGCAACATTAAGTTGCAGCCCGAAACGGGTCAGCACATGGAATATGCTGGCAATGTAACACATAGAGAGTAATAAAAGAATATGGCTATTCTATATGCATATATGGTTGGTGGAAAGCTCTATGGTTATAGTTTTGCGTAAAGCCAATTTTTCCCTACTGCAAAGGAATAAATTTTATTTAACTATCATGGTAGTTGTTAAACATTGAGAATGGTTGACAGCATTTTCAATCCCAATTAAGCATCATCATTAAAAACCCAACAAAAATTAATTAGAGTAACATGATGAGATTCACATGATAATCCAGGTACTAGATACTCAAGATGTCCATAATCGGGGACACGGCTAACCATGATTAGTTTATACACTCTGCAGAGGTTTGCGCACTTTTCCCCACAAGACCCGATCTCCTCCGTTGAATTTCTCGCACTACATGGTGTTTGAGAAACGGATGACCGAGACATAGTCTTTCAGAAGCGCTAGCACCTTACGAACGGGTAGACCGTACCAACCTACATCCCCTACATCTGCTAGTCTACCACTGTAAGAGTTCGCACGACTTAGTCAACTATGCTAGAGCCCATAGTAGCTTGTGGCTGCACACGGAAGTTTCTAGCATGAATAATCCCATGATCCCTTTGAGCCTGGGTGGCGGTCCAAAAGAAAATAGGCAATCACTGGAATACCCACGTGCCTCAATCCACCCAGATGTGTATTTAGGTTGCCACCTTAGATAAACCATTAATTAACAAATCTCACATCTTTCATGGATTCACTCACCCAATCCACGTCTACTAGCATAGCATGGCAACAAGCAAACGTAGAAGTAACTCCCAAAGGTTTGATAATAAACAGGTAATAGGTTCTACCTCAACTACTTCCCAAACCCACAATTTAATTAGATCCTAATCATGCAATGTGTGAGGATTGATCTAATGCAATAAAACTAGGTAGTAGGAGGTATGATCAAAGTGTTACTTGCCTTGCTGATGATCCGGGAAACCTAGCGATTCCAAGTAGCAAGCGGCGCACTCCGGGTACTCTATCGCAAACAAACAAGCATACAATAAGTACTCAACTAATGCACAGGTAAAACTCGAACAAGAGATCTAACCAGAAAGTTCAACTTAAGAACTCCGGTTGGCAAAAAGAACCAAAACGAACGAAGCAACGAAAACAAACGGCAAAAGAAACAAGCTTCGTTTACTATTTTGGATCTAGGGCAATTTTTACTGTGGCAAAAACTTGTTTGAGTTGGTTAAACAGAAAGAGGGTTTCGAGACGAAACTCCATGTGCTTGAATCGCCTGATTCCGATAAACGAGCGAAAAGTTAAACTAAAACGAACATCGGATCATAGATCACGATCAGAAAAACCACGGATTTAATTCGAGAAAAAGAAAAACGACGAACAGGTTAACGAACGAACGTTCGTTAACAGAAACTAAACGAAAAACACGTTCGTTAAAACAAACAGACGAGCGGGCGCTCGCTAAATAAATAAACCAGAGAAAAACTGATCTATTTAAAAAAACGAAAACTAGGGTTTTCAAAAAAACTGAAACGGCTTTTTTCTCAAAAACCGGTCGGCGGCTACCTCGACAGCGGCGCTTCGGCGAGGCTCCGGCAGGGCGGCGGGTGGCGCGAGGCGGCAGCTCCGGGCGGCGCGGGGGCGGCGGAGGCGCGAGGCGGTGGGGCGGCGCCGGCTTGCGGCGGCGCGGCAGCGGCAGGCGGCGCGGGGCGGCGTGGGGTGGCGGCAGCGACGGCTCGGGGCTCTAGGGGGGCTCCGGTGGGGTTATAAAGGGGGTGCGGCCATGGCTTGGGGAAGGGGCGACGGGCGGTGGCGGCTCGGGATCGGACTCCCGAGTTCGGCGGCTGCACAAGCGGCGAAGGCGGAGGCGGCTTGGGCCGACCTGGCTCAGCTGGGCCCTTGGCCCAGTCGGGCGGGGGTTTTAAAAAAAACAATTTCGCTACGCCTAAAAAAATCTAGAAAAATAAATAAAAATCTAAAAATGCCAAAACAAATTTGTTCCGTCTAAATAAAATATTTAGAACAGGATGAACATTTTTTTGGCTCTAAATGCAATTTTTGAAAACGTGCAATTTTTCCTAAATTCAAATAAAATAGCAAATAAAACCAAAATAAAACCTTATTTGATTTTTTATTAAATCCTCAATATTTCTTTATTTTTGGGAAAGTCATTTTATTCCCTCTCTCATATTTTGGTAATAGAAATAATTGAAGATGAAATAAATAAAATCAAATGATCCTATTTTTCAAAATTTGAGAAAAACTCAAATATGAAAATAACGAAATCCCCAACTCTCTCCGAGGGTCCTTGAGTTGCGTAGAATTTCTAGGATCAACCAGAAAGCAATAAAATATGATATGCAATGATGATCTATTTTATAACATTCCAAATTGAAAATTTAGGATGTTACAAACCTACCCCCCTTAAGATGAATCTCGCCCTCGAGATTCGGGTTGGCTAGAAAATAGGTGAGGGTGGCCCTTCAGCAATTCTTCCTCTCGCTCCCAGGTGGCTTCATCCTCCATGTGGTGGCTCCACTGAACTTTGCAAAACTTGATAACCTTGCTGCTGGTGACTCGACTGGCATACTCTAGAATCTTGACTGGCTTCTCCTCGTAGGTCAAATCACTGTCCAGCTGAATTGCTTCCGGCGGCACTGCATCTCTCAGCGGTATGTCAGCCATTTCTGCGTGGCACTTCTTCAACTGGGAAACATGGAACACGTCGTGAACTCCTGCCAATCCTTCGGGCAATTCCAACTTGTAGGCTACTTCTCCCATACGCTCCAAAACTTTGTATGGTCCTACAAAACGTGGCGCTAACTTTCCCTTAACTCCAAAGCGCTTAACTCCTTGAAGTGGAGATACTTGAAGATAAACTCGGTCTCCGACTTCGTAAACTGTCTTCTTGCGTTTAGAATCTGCATAGCTCTTCTGCCTGGATTGGGCTACCTTGAGCCTATCACGAATCAATTTTACTTTCTGTTCAGACTCCTTAATCAGATCTGGTCCAAACAACTGACGGTCTCCAACTTCATCCCACGACAATGGGGTCCTGCACCTCCTTCCATAGAAGGCTTCAAAAGGGGCCATCTTCGAACTGGATTGATAACTGTTGTTATAAGAGAACTCTGCATAAGGCAAATTCTCGTCCCAACTAGATCCGTAATCTAGCGCACAAGCTCTTAGCATATCCTCCAAAATCTGATTGACTCTCTCGGTCTGTCCATCTGTCTGCGGATGGAAAGCTGTACTGAACTCTAGCCTGGTACCCAAAGTTTAATGCAACTGATTCCAGAACTTTGAGATAAATTGGGTTCCTCTATCTGATACAATGCTCCTTGGAACTCCATGCAGACATACGATTCTGGTCATGTATATATTTGCTAACTTTGCACTAGTATAGGTAGTCTTCACTGGAATGAAATGAGCTACCTTTGTCAAACGATCGACTACAACCCAAATCGAGTCATAGCCTGAACGAGTTCTGGGTAAACCCGTAATAAAATCCATGCCTAGCTTATCCCACTTCCATTCGGGTATTGGGAATGGCTGTAGCAATCCTGCTGGCTTCTGATGCTTTGTCTTTACTCTCTAGCATACATCACAAACTGCTACATACTCCGCAATATCCTTCTTTATTCCGGTCCACCAGAAAGTATCCTTCAAATCCACATACATCTTGGTATTTTCTGGGTGAATCGAATATGGTGAATCATGTGCCTCTTGCAGAATTAACTTCCTGATCTCCGAATCATTAGGCACATAAACACGGTCTTCAAACCATAGGGTATCGTGCTCATCCTCACGAAATCCCTTAGCTTTTCCTTTGCTCACTCTCTCCTTAATAGAGGCAATCTCCTTGCCAGTCCTTTGAGCTTCTCTGATCTTATCCATCAAGGTAGACTGAATTTCCAATGCTGCTACATAGCCTCTCGGAACTATCTCCAAACATAGCTCACGAAGATTTTTAGTTAACTCCCTTGGTAAATCTCCCGTCGTTAAGGTGTTGACATGGCTTTTACGGCTCAACGCGTCAGCTACTACGTTAGCCTTTCCGGGGTGATAATGTAATCTTATATCATAATCCTTGATGAGATCCAACCATCTTCTTTGCCTGAGATTCAACTCTTTCTGCGTGAAAATATACTTCAAACTCTTGTGATCCGTCTACACCTCACAATGGTTTCCAATGAGAAAGTGTCTCCAGGTTTTCAATGCATGCACTACGGCTGCTAACTCCAAATCATGCGTACCATAACTCAACTCATGAGGCTTAAGCTGTCATGAGGCATATGAAACAACTCTTCCTTCTTGCATAAGCACTGCTCCAAGTCCTCGACATGAAGCGTCGCAATACACCTCATAATCCTTGGACTGATCTGGCAAAATCAACACATGTGATGTAACCAACCATTTCTTCAACTCCTGGAAACTAGCCTCACAATCCTCAGTCCATATGAACTTGGTATCCTTTTTCAACAACTTCGTCATAGGCTTCGCAATCTTTGAGAAATTCTCAATGAATCTCCGGTAGTATCCTGCGAGTCTAAGAAAACTCCGGATCTCTCCAACTGTTGTTGGCGCTTCCCAATTGGTCACAGTATCAACTTTAGTGGGATCTACTGCTATACCTTCTCCGGATATAATGTGTCCAAGAAATCCAACTTCCTTCAACAAAACTCACATTTGCTAAAGTTGGCATATAATTGATGTTCTCTGAGCTTTCCAAGTACCAAACGCAAATGCTCCTTATGCTCCTCTTCGTTCTTTGAGTAAACCAGGATATCATCGATGAACACTACAACGAACTTATCCATAAACTCCATAAACACCTTGTTCATCATGTTCATGAAATATGCAGGTGCGTTAGTCAGACCAAATGACATAACGGTATACTCATACAGCCCATACCTGGTGGTAAAGTTGTCTTAGGTATATCCTGTTCTCGAATCTTCAACTGGTGGTATCCTGATTGCAGATCGATCTTGGAAAATACCTTAGCCCCTTGCAATCGATCAAACAGATCATTGATCATCGGTAGTGGGTACTTGTTCTTGATGGTTACTTCATTCAATCCTCGATAATCAACAAACATCCTTAACGATCCATCCTTCTTTTCCACTAGAAGTACTGGCGATCCCCAAGGTGAAGAACTTGGGCGAATATATCCTTTATCCAGTAACTCCTTAATCTGCTTCTTAATCTCAATCAAATCCTTCGTGGGCATCCTATATGGTCTCTTTGATATTGGCCCTGTGCCTGGCAAAAGCTCAATCAAAAACTCAATATCTCTATCCGGTGGCATGCCTGGCAATTCCTCTGGAAATACATCCGGGAAATCCTTCACCACTGGTACTTCCTCCTGCACAACTCCTGTTAAACAATTTACTTGGGTCCTCTTTGGCACATGCCATGATACATACTTGATCCTTCTTCCTTCTGGGGTGGTAAGCAAAATTGACTTACTGGCACATTCAATATTCCCTTCATACTTTGACAACCAATCCATGCCTAATATCACATCCAATCCTTGATATTCCAACACTATTAGGTGTGAGGGAAATACGTAGTTACCAATCCTTAATGGTAACCGATCACACCATAGGCTAGCCATATATTCTGCTCCAGGCGAGGTTACTAACATGGGTGACCTAAGGGCTTGGGTTGGCAGTTTATACTTATCCACAAATCCCCTTGATATGTATGAATGAGATTCACCAGTATCAAAAAGAATGAGTGCAGTAAATGACTTAACCAAAAACTTACCGATTACTGCATCCGGCTGCTCTTCAACCTCCTCCACATTAACGTGGTTCACCTGTCCCCTGTTGAAAGGGTTCGGCTTCTTCCCAGAGCTTCCATTGCCATTTCCATTCTGAGATTCAGGACATTCGTTGGCATAATGTCCGGTTTTCTGGCACTTAAAACAAGTGACTTGGCTCAGGTCTTTCTTGGCTGGGGTTGATGGGTTGGTGCGGTTCTGGCCGTTGCTTCCTCCATTCCCGTTACCATTCTTGGGGCCATTGTGATTGTGCAAGCTACCTCCTCCATGAGTATGCTGAAAATGTCCTCCCGGTCTAGGGGTAAAATGTGGCTTCTGCTGAGCTCCAGAATTGTACTTCCCTTGTCCATACTTCCTCTTGCGATTCTCAATCTGTTGTTGCTTCCCTTCAATCATGAGAGCACGATCTACCAACTCCTGGTAGTTGTTGAAGGTTGCTACCATCAACTGCATGCTCAACTCATCATTCAGTCCTTCTAGAAACTTCTCCTGCTTAGCTACATCCGTAGCAACGTCATTTGAGGCATAACGTGCTAGCTTACTAAAGTCCTCCACATACTGGCCAACTGTCCGTCCTCCTTGGCGCAAGTTGCGAAACTCTCGCTTCTTCATGGCCATAGCTCCTGTTGAAACATGGGCAGTATGAAAAGCCTGTTGAAACTGGTCCCACGTGATAGTGTCGATAGGGAAAGTGGCTGTGAAATTCTCCCACCATGATGATGCGGGTCCTTCCAGCTGATGTGCGGCAAACTTCACCTTTTCCGCATCTGTGCATCCTGCAGTGGTCAACTCTCTTGTTTTCTTGCGGAGCCAATCATCTACTACTATCGGCTCGGTGCTACTGGAAAACACCGGCGGATTCAACCTAAGAAAACGGGCTAAGTGATCAACAGGTGGTGGTGGTGGTGGGTTGTTGTTGTTGTTCCCCTGATTCTGATTCTGGACTAGCAACTGCATCAATGTGTTCTGCTGCTGGATCAACTGGGTGAGCTCCGGTGGGAAGGTAAATCTGGGGTCACGTCTCGGAGGCATCTGAGGGTTTAGAAAAGATGAGATTTAAGAATAGAGGGGGTCTAAAGAGAAAACACTACCCATATGCACATGAGGCAAAAGCAAACAATTCACTTCATTCAATCAAACAAACAAGGGCATACAATCGATCTAACTATCGCAATAAGTGCTTGGACTACTATATTTACATGGTGGACTACTACTACTGTTGGGGTGGTCTACTAGAAATATTCTTCGGTTGCAGACTCCATGATATCTGCTCCTGCTTCATCCACATAGTCATCATCGCTATCATCTGGATCCGAGTTAGTGTCATCGATGATGATGTAGTCTTCCGGGCGAATCTCATTGGGTTCTTCATCTTCTTCTACTAGTGTAGGGCCTCCCATAAATATCCCAATCTTCTTGATCAGATCGTCATTCTTCTCCACTAATACTTCGATTTCCTCTTCATAATCTTCACGTGTAGCCTTGAGTTCTTCCTCCAGTTCCTTGATTCTTGTCCTCGCCTTCTTCAGATCTATCATGTCGGCGCACATCTGGTTCTCCTGACGTTGAATGTGCTGGTTTAACTCCTGGATAAAAGCTGCAATTCATCTATCCTTCTTGGTGCTGATCATCTCCCAGTGCTCATCTCGGCGCCCACAAATCTGGTAGATAGTATCCTTGAGATCATTGTGGTAAACTTCTCCAATGCGTCCCATGGCGATGTGAGCTGCCATGCTCTTTCCTAGACTCCAAGTTGGTGCATCAAAAGAAAACTCTATGGGCTTAGTGACTGGCATGAATGTCCTTCCTGGAACATGAACTTGAATCATCCAGCGCTCTTCTTCAGGTAGAGTGGCATTGTAGGTTCCGGTGAAGCTTGGTACTCCTATGTTCAGGTATCTAGTGACTTCCTTCAAGTGACGTCCAAAGGGTGTATCTTCATCCGGTTGCGTGAACTTGTTCCTTGCATCCGCCATCCTAAAAGAGTAGAAAAGATGAGAGGTCAGAAGGAGAAGAGTGAGTAGTGATCTAGGGCTTTAGCTTAGTGGTCGTGTCCTACAGTCAGCGTGTGCTCTGATACCATCTTGTAGCAACCAGACCTCAAACGGTCCAATCTATGTGCTCAGGTATCATCCCTGGATCAGTAATGCTGACACCATATAGTACTTGAAGGATTTATAATAGAGTAGCAATCACACACTTATTACATCGAGTGTCTCAAAAGAGAACTTATTACAATAAATATGGCTTAAGGCCATCTAATAACGATAACAGCGGAAGGCTTGGAAGATAAGTGAGTCCATCAACTCCAACGGCATCACTGAGTATAGAACCACGACCTAAGGCACCTTAATCGTTGTCTGAAAAGTCTGCAACATTAACGTTGCAGCCCGAAACGGGTCAGCACATGGAATATGCTGGCAATGTAACACATAGAGAGTAATAAAAGAATATGGCTATTCTATATGCATATATGGCTGGTGGAAAGCTCTATGGTTACAGTTTTGCGTAAAGCCAATTTTTCCCTACTTCAAAGGAATAAATTTTATTTAACTATCATGGTAGTTTCTAAACATTGAGAATGGTTGACAGCATTCTCAATCCCAATTAAGCATCATCATTAAAAACCCAACAAAAATTAATTAGAGTAACATGATGAGATTCACATGATAATCGAGGTACTAGATACTCAAGATGTCCATAACCGGGGACACGGCTAACCATAATTAGTTTATACACTCTGCAGAGGTTTGCACACTTTTCCCCACAAGACCCGATCTCCTCTGTTGGATTTCTCGCACTACTTGGTGTTTGAGAAACGGATGACCGAGACATAGTCTTTCAGAAGCGCTAGCACCTTACGAACGGGTAGACCATACCAACCTACATCCCCTACATCTGCTAGTCTACCACTATAAGAGTTCGCATAACTTAGTCAACAATGCTAGAGCCCATAGTAGCTTGTGGCTGCACACGGAAGTTTCTAGCATGAATAATCCCATGATCCCTTTGAACCTGGGTGACGGTCCAAAAGAAAACAGGCAATCACTGGAATACCCAGGTGCCTCAATCCACCCAGATGTGTATTTAGGTTGCCACCTTAGATAAACCATTAATTAACAAATCTCATATCTGTCATGGATTCACTCACCCAATCCACGTCTACTAGCATAGCATGGCAACAAGCGAACGTAGAAGTAACTCCCAAAGGTTTGATAATAAACAGGTAATAGGTTCTACCTCAACTACTTCCCAAACCCACAACTTAATTAGATCCTAATCATGCAATGTGTGAGGATTAATCTAATGCAATAAAACTGGGTAGTAGGAGGTATGATCAAAGTGTTACTTGCCTTGCTGATGATCCGGGAAACCTAGCGATTCGAAGTAGCAAGCGGCGCACTCCGGGTACTCTATCGCAAACAAACAAGCATACAATAAGTACTCAACTAATGCACAGGTAAAACTCGAACAAGAGATCTAACCAGAAAGTTCAACTTAAGAACTCCGGTTGGCAAAAAGAACCAAAACGAACGAAGCAACGAAAAACAAATGGCAAAAGAAACAAGCTTCGTTTACTATTCTGGATCTAGGGCAATTTTTATTGTCGCAAAAACTTGTTTGAGTTGGTTAAACAGAAAGAGGGTTTCGAGACGAAACTCCAGGCGCTTGAATCGCCTGATTCTGATAAACGAGCGAGAAGTTAAACTAAAACGAACATCGGATCAGAGATCGCGATCAGAAAAACCGCGGATTTAATCCGAGAAAAAGAAAAACGACGAATAGGTTAACGAACGAACGTTCGTTAACAGAAACTAAACGAAAAACACGTTCGTTAAAACGAATGGACGAGCGGGTGCTCGCTAAATAAATAAACCGAAGAAAAACCGATCTATTTAAAAAACGAAAACTAGGGTTTTCAAAAAAACGAAACGGTTTTTTTCTCAAAAACCGGCGGTGGCTACCTCAACAGTGGCGCTCCAGCAAGGCTCCGGCGGGGCGGCGGGTGGCGCGAGGTGGCGGGGGCGGCGGCTTTGGGCGGCGCCGGCTTGCGGCGGCGCGGCACCGGCAGGCAGCGCGGGGCGGCATGGGGTGGCGGCAGCGGCGGCTCGAGGCTCCAGGGGGGCTTCGGTGGGGTTATAAAGGGGGCGGCCATGGCTTGGGGAAGGGGCGACGGGCGGTGGCGGCTCGGGATCGGACTCCCGAGTCCGGCGGCTGCACGAGCGGCGAAGGCGGCGGCGGCTTGGGCCGGCCTGGCTCGGCTGGGCCCTTGGCCCAGTCAGGCGCGGGGTTTTAAAAAAAACAATTTCGATGCGCCTAAAAAAATCTAGAAAAAAAAATAAAAATATAAAAATGCCAAAACAAATTTTTCTTGTCTAAATAAAATATTTAGAACAGGATGAACACTTTTTGGCTCTAAATGCAATTTTTGAAAACATGCAATTTTTCCTAAATTCAAATAAAATAGCAAATAAAACCTTATTCGATTTTTTATTAAATCCTCAATCTTTCTTTATTTTTGGGAAAGTCATTTTATTCCCTCTCTCATATTTTGGTAAAAGAAATAATTGAAGATAAAATAAATCAAATCAAATGATCCTATTTTTCAAAATTTGAGAAAAACTCAAATATGAAAATAACGAAATCCCCAACTCTCTCCGAGGGTCCTTGAGTTGCGTAGAATTTCTAGGATAAACCAGAAAGCAATAAAATATGATATGCAATGATGATCTATTTTATAACATTACAAATTGAAAATTTTGGATGTTACAACTATTTAGGCAACCAATTGATCACTATTTAAGCAACCAATTGTGATATCATATTCTGACTCCGTTCCTAGGCAGTAACAAATTCTATTTACCAATTTATGTGCACTATATATTCTTCTGCCATGTTCTGAATAAATAATACATTTCCACCGTTTAAGCAGGATATGTTGGATGCATAGTGAATGATCTGTATATTACTAAGCGTACCAAATTTCACTGAAAGGACTTGAAGCATGTCATAAACTTTGTTGATAATCTGACAGAGATAGCACAGCATATGAACGCTGGATTTTGGATGGGATTAATTAGACCTATGGTGCACACACTGAACAAGACCAATTGTGTGCACAAAACGCTAGTAAAAAGTCTTATTTTAATGTTGATGCTCATAAACTATATATATATATATCTTCAACGATATGTTACAATTGTTTTTTATTCTACATGTCAACAGAAATTGCCCCTTGTAGCAGTTCCTGGATCGATTTCCCGGTGTGGTAGAATTACACTTGGGCCTGCTAATAACGCCAAAGTGATTGCAAGGTATTGCATTTCCCACATAAATGGAACCATTCCAATTAACAAGTTCTCGCTTCTCGTAGCAATGCATCCATATTGGAAATTTGGAGACACTGTTCTACTCATGCTCTACCAAGGCACAAGAGGGCTCTTCCTTTTCATTGACGAGATGCCGAGTCGGTGATCAAGCTGCTTCCAGTGGATAGTTGTGGTTGTTGGCCCTCAGCCTCTTAAAATGTGCTAGCTGTTACTATATATGTTAAGTATGTAGATATGGACCATATGGTTGTTGGCCCTTAGCCTCTTAAAATGTGATAGTTGTTACTATGTTAAGTATGTAGATATGGACCATATGGTTGTCAAAACCGTGTTACGAAGATCCTCCTTTTGTCGAATAGTGTAACCACTATGTATATGTTACTCAAATGCTATTACCCAAGTTCATAAATTTTCATGGAATGTATTAGTATCATACACAGTTCATTGAGATTAAGCGTGTGCCCGATGTCCAGAAGGCATTTGCATATTAACTGTCCATATTGCAAATTCACACACATGTTAACATAAGGAAACGTATGTGTAAAATACTAATCATCGCACATGAGTACTCATAGACGCATCGTGTGCCATACTCCTAGTCATCGCAAGGAACTAGTTTGCATTTTTCAAAGTTTTTTGTACACATAAAATCGCACACGAAGTAACTGTATTGACCGTCTGTGTTGTAATTTCTCATCGCAAACAGTTCATCTGAGTCGGCTATTTGCCATTTATCACACACATCTTGTTTACATGACTCGTTTGTGTTCTTTTGGCTCATCGCAAACAGTTCATCCATGTGAACTGTATGCCGCATATCACACACATCTTGTTAAGTTGAACCGTTTCTGTTGTGTTCCCTAATCGAAAACAGTTCATCCGAGTGAACCATATGTCGTATATCACACACACATTGATATGGCTGCCTGTTTCTATTATTCTACCTCATCACAAACAGTTCGAATGGATTAACTGTGTGTCCTGCATCACACACACATTGATATGGTTGCTCGTTTCTGTTGTTCTGCCTCATCGCAAGCGGTTTGAATGGATTAACCGTGTGCCTTACATCGACACACAACTAAAATCTGAACCGTGTTTGATGGCTCTGCCATCGCAAATGTTTTTGCACCTTTTTGATGGTTTTTTACACCACTGTTTGCGATTATTGCATCGCACACAGTTTCAGCAAAGGGTCTCTGATCATAGTGTCACGGTAGTAGTATCCTACAGTAGTGTTCAATACAATTCAATGTTCTTGGAGATCTATTCGATGTAATCTTTTTGCGGTGTGTTTGTTGGCATTCGATGAATTGTGAGTTTTTTATCAGATTATCCATGAATATTATTTGAATCTTCTATGAACTCTTTTCTGCATGATTATTATAGATTTGTATTTCTCTCCGATCTATTGATTTGGTTTGGCCAACTAGATTGATTTATCTTGCAATGGGAGAGGTGCTTTGTGATGGGTTCAATCTTGCGGTGATCTATATCCGAGTGATAGAAAGGAACAAGACACATATTTGCATTGGTGCCATTAAGGATAAAATGATGGGGTTCATTCATAGTGCTTGAGTTTACTTTGTCTACATCATGTCATCTTGTTTAAGGCGTTACTGTAAGTGCATCTAGTGCCACCCCTAGTTGGTTTTGGAGTATTGACGACAAACCTAGTTGAGGGACTAATGTGTTTGTGAGAATTGCAGGATAACACAGGTAGAAGTCCCTCATTGATTCGGTTTTCCTACCAGAGATGACCCCTAAAAATTTATGAAGACATTGATGTCAAAGGTGGTATATGAAGATATTCACATTGAAGACTATGACAAGAGAAGACATCGCATGAATCCTATGGAGCTCGAAGACTTAGATCTTTTGTAGTTCTTTTTCTTCTCTGATTGAGTCATAGGAACCACCGTACTATTAAGTGGGGTCTAAGAGAACCAGTCAGAATGACTGGAGTGATGCTTAACCAAAACCTATGTCTTCGAGTGAAGACTATGAGAGCCAATCTTGTCCAGAGTCGGACAAGTCAGCTTTGCTTGTAGCCCAAGTAAAGTTGTCGTGTGAGTTTGAAATCTGACCGTTGGAACACGTGTCAGTTCCTTAGTGACCCAGGGTCATTTCGGACAAATCAGGTCGGGTTGCCTAGTAGCTATAAATAGCCCACCCCCTACAATCATAAATGGTTGGCTGCTCAGAGTTAGAGTACGGCTTTTGTCGTTTGAGAGCAACCCACCTCGAAACCTTTGAGAGAGAATTCCTTGCGAGGATAAAGCCCTAACCACCCAGAGCCAAAGAGAATTAGGCATCACTTAAGTCTTCTTGTCTGAGTGATCTGAAGACTTATTACACTTGAGGACTGTGAATCCTCCAGCCGGTTAGGTGTCGCGTTCTGAGCGTCCAAGAGACATTGTGGATCGCCGGTGAACCAAGTCTGTGAAGGTTTGGGAGTCTACCTTGAAGACTTACTAGAGTGATTGGGCGAGGTCTGTGTGACCTTAGCTCAAGGGGAATACAGTGAGGACTGGGTGTCCTGAGCTGCGTGTTCAGGACTGGGTGTCCGGGACTGTGTGTCCTCAGGTTTAAATACCTAGCCGCCCTAACCAGACGTACAGTTGTCACAGCAACTGGAACTGGTCCAATAAATCATTGTCTTCAACGAGTCACTGGTTTCATCCTTCCCTTCCCTTTACTTACTATTACTCCTTGTGAAGTCATTGTATGTTTGCACTATCTTTTGTCTTCACTGAGTGACTGCGTGTTCTGTTTGGCTTCATAATATCTTCCTACCTGATCCTTACTACATTGCTGCTATTAGTCATTGTGCTTTCACTCCATTGAATACTTGACTATGGTTTGCCTAGTGTAGTCCACCTTCCGCTGCATGGTAATAGGCTTATTTCTATCGTTTGTCTTCGAAACTTCCACGTTTTGAAGACTTTCATAAAAATCGCCTATTCACCCCCCCCCCCCTCTAGTCGATATAACGCACTTTCAATTGGTATCAGAGCAAGGTACTCCCTTGTTCTGTGTGATTTGGTTTAACCACCTGGAGTTTTAGCTATGTTGACTCCAGGGATAATTAAAGTCTCCGCTGCGTGCCCCGTCTTCGATGGAACTGAATATCCCTACTGGAAGAATAAGATGCGCATGCATCTTGAAGCCATTGACGTCGACCTATGGTATGTCGTCAAGAACGGCGTTCCCAAGGCTGGAGAAGGTGTCACTGCTGCTGATGTGAAGAAGTTCGTTCAACTGGACTCTACTGCCAAGAATATCATCTGTGGTCATCTGACCAAAGGACAGTATGGCCATGTAAGTGCTTTGGAAACATCTAAGCTAGTCTGGGACTGGCTCTCCAAGGTCAACGAAGGCGTCTCAACCCAGAGAGATCAGAGAATCAGTGTCCTTCGCAACCTCTTCAACCGCTTCAAGCGAAATGACAATGAGAATGTCCAGCTCATGTTTGATCGACTCACTGACATCACAAATGAGCTTCAATCCCTCGGCGCTACTGAGATCACCAAGCATGAAGTCGTCAAGACACTACTAAGATCACTTGACAGCTCGTTTGACACCCTAGCCCTGATGATTCAAGAATGTCCTGATTTCAAGACACTCGATCCGTCTAACATACTTGAGAGGCTCAACACACATGAGTTTCAGCTTTCTGAGAAAAGAGATATCTATGGTCCAAACTATGGGCGAACTCGTGCCATGAAGGCAAAAGCTGTCTCCTCATCTGAAGAAGAATCTGACAGCAGTTCTGATGACCCTGAAGACATTGGAAAGGAACTTGCTATGCTTGTGAAGAAGTTCCAAAAATTCACCAAGAAGAAAGGCTTCAGGAAGTCTTCACGATCAAGCTCAAGGAATGATGAAGCTTCTGCTCATGACTACAAGAAGAAAACATGCCACAAGTGCAAGAAAACTGGCCACTTCATCTCTGAGTGTCTGCAGTGGGACAATGAGAACAAAAAGAAGAAGAAGAGCAAGGAATATGACTCTGACGACAAGAAGAAGAAGAAATACTCAAAGTCTTCTTCCAAGTCTTCCTCAAAGTATTCATCACACAAGAAGAGCTCATCTGGTAAGGCACGTGCGTTTGTTGGCAAGGAAATGGATTCAGAGGAGGAGTCCGCTTCTGAGGAGGCGGAGGTGGAGTCTGAGGAGGAGTCCGATTCTGGCATTGCAAGTCTGGCTACAGCATACGTTGCCAAGTCCATCTTCAACACTAAAGGCAATGACTTCATCACCGACACCAATGCAAATGACAAGGACTACTCCGCTCCTACCTACTGCTTCATGGCACGCGGTGCCAAGGATGTCTTCAGACGCTTCGCCAATCGAGCAATGAACAACTATGGCGCCAAGATAAAGCACATCAGAAGTGACAATGGCACTGAATTCAAGAACACTAGCCTTGATACATATCTTGATACCTTGGGCATCACACATGAATTCTCAGCCCCGTACACGCCACAGCAGAATGGCATCGTCGAACGCAAGAACAGAACACTCATTGAGATGGCCCGAAAGATGCTTGATGAATACAAGACTCCAAGAAAATTCTGGCCTGAAGCCATTGATACAGCATGCCATACAATCAATCGTGTTTATCTTCACAAGCTTATGAACAAGACATCTTATGAGCTCCTTACTGGCAAGAAGCCAAATGTCAGTTACTTCAGAGTATTTGGCGCCAGGTGCTGGATCAAGGATCCACATCACACTTCAAAATTTGCACCAAAAGCACATGAGGGTTTTATGCTTGGATATGGAAAGGATTCGCACTCCTACAGAGTCTTCAATCTCTTTCATTATAAAGTGGTTGAAACAGTGGATGTGCGATTTGATGAGACTAACGGTTCACAAAGAGAACACCTGCCCAATGTGCTAGATGAAGTTCCATCCAGCGAATCAATCAAGCTAATGGGAACTGGAGAAATCATACCTTCTGAAGCTCAACCTGAAGAGGAACTTATCATCTCCGCACCTGATCGACCTGAAGACAATGCTCAGCCTAAAGACAATCCCTCTAACAACGACAATGATCAGCAAGAGCAAAATCTACGCCCTGTACATCCTCGTGTTGCCAATGAAGTGCAGACTGAGAGAATAATTGATAGCATCAATGCACCCGGTCCGCTCACTCGATCAAGGGCAACTCAACTAGCAAATTTCTGTGGGCACTTCGCATTCGTCTCAATAACAGAACCCAAGAAAGTTGAAGAAGCCTTCATGGAACCTGAATGGATTCAAGCTATGCAAGAAGAGCTTCAATAGTTTGAGCTGAATAATGTATGGGAACTGGTTAAGCGTCCTGATCCTCGGAAGCACAACATAATAGGCACCAAATGGATATACCGCAACAAGCAATATGAGCATGGTCAAGTTGTCAGAAACAAAGCTCGTCTCGTTGCTCGAGGATATACTCAAGTGGAAGGCATTGACTTTGATGAAACATTTGCTCCTGTGGCTAGACTTGAAGCCATGCGCATACTGCTGGCCTATGCAAATCATTATAACATACTTCTATATCAAATGGATGTGAAGAGCGCCTTTCTCAATGGCAAGATTGAAGAAGAAGTGTATGTTGCACAACCGCCTGGCTTTGAAGATCCAAAACATCCTGACATGCTATACAAGCTCAACAAGGCACTGTATGGCCTCAAACAAGCCCCTCGGGCCTGGTATGACACACTCAAATACTTCCTGAAGAGCAAAGGCTTCATACCTGGTTCCCTCAACCCCACTCTCTTCACGAAGACATATGATGGTGAACTGTTTGTGTGCCAAATATATGTGGATGACATTATCTTCGACTGCACCAATCAGAAGTACAGTGAAGAGTTTGGATATATGATGCAAGAGCAATATCAGATGTCTATGATGGGAGAGCTGAAGTTCTTCCTCGGTCTTCAAATACGACAGCAACGCAACGGCATCTTCATATCTCAAGAGAAGTATCTCAAAGATTGCCTAAAGAAGTTCGGTATGCAAGACTTCAAAGGCTTCACGACGCCAATGCCAGCCAAGCATCATCTAGGTCCTGACAACAATGGTAAAGAGTTCGATCAAAAGGTATACCGCTCCATGATTGGTTCTTTGCTTTATCTATGTGCATCTAGGCCGGATATTATGCTTAGTGTTTGCATGTGTGCTCGATTTCAAGCGGCACCAAAGGAGTCGCATCACTTAGCTGTGAAGCGAATTCTTCGATATTTGGCTCACACCCCAACTTTAGGATTATGGTATCCAAAGGGCTCAGAGTTTGATCTAGTTGGATTCTCGGATGCTGATTATGCTGGTGACAAAGTGGATCACAAGTCTACATCAGGCACATGTCATTTTCTGGGATGATCACTTGTATGTTGGTCTTCAAAGAAGCAGAACTGTGTATCTCTCTCCACTGCTGAATCTGAATATATTGTTGCTGGATCTTGCTGTGCTCAGCTTCTGTGGATGAAGCAAACATTCAAGGACTATGGCATTCATCTGAAGCAAGTGCCACTCTACTGCGACAACGAAAGCGCCATCAAGATTGCCAACAACCCAGTTCAGCACTCGAAGACAAAGCACATTGAAATTCGTCATCACTTTCTCAGAGATCATGTTGTGAAGGAAGATATTGATATCATACACGTCAACACTGAAGAGCAATTGGCAGATATCTTCACCAAGCCCTTGGATGAGAAGAGATTTTGCAAGTTATGGTGTGAGCTAAATATCTTGGAATCCTCAAATGTCATGTGATCAGGCACACATCCTAACTCTTATGCATATTGATGACTTAGATGTGCAACGCACGAAGTAAAGTATATCTTCAATCAATGAAGACATACATTCTAAGTGTTAATACATTAATGTGGAATTTTACTTTGGAGCGCCACGATAATTGTGCGCCGTGTCTGGGTCTAATACTTCCTATACGGTGGGTAACGCCACCACCAAATTTTCTGTTTGAAGTGTTTCACTCATGGCGTTACATTTGCTATGTCTTCACATTTGGTTTGGCTTCAATCTCAACATGTCTTCATGATTATCTTCACTATGTTGATTATATATATATACTAGTGTTCTGTCCTCTACAGCATTCACTTATAGCTATGTCTTCTTGTTGAATCTTTTAAACTAAGTGAATGTGATCGGACCCTAACCTCTCTATGCTTTCTATCTCAAACTCTATCTCTCCAAATCATATGCATTCTATTGAAACTGTCGAATGTCTTCACTGCGTCCTTGTCAGCAGAAGATACAGAGACAAACATTAAGTCTGTTTTCAATGCTCATTCCTTCACCTGAAACCCGGAGAAGTGGGAACGACCACCCGACAATCCAGGCGTGCGTGGGACGTGGAACAACCCCCGATATGCTGCATGATGGCCACGTGTTCCTCAAATATGAATCGCCAGGGGCACCTGTGTAATAACATTGAGCCGCCCCTGTCCCTATAAATACACGCCTCACCACAGTCATTATCTCTTCTTCCACTCTCGCACGAACCCTAGCGCCACCGCTAGCCCTCGACGACGCCGGCAACGAAGTGCTTCGCTGCCGCAACCTCTTCGACGCCGTCTTCACGCCGACCGCGGACATCGTCCTCTCCGCCGTCGCCGTAGGTGTCCTCCGTCGCCAAGTTAGGGCACGGAAGATCGAACTGCTCGGCCTCCTCTTCCACTCCGTCTAGCAGTTCTTCGTGTGGTAAATAAAACTTCCTTTTTACGGCCCCTTTGATCCTATAGCTTTATCACTTTCTACCACAAGCAGTTTCTATTCACACAAGTTGGATCTCTTTCATACTGCATCTCATAACATGCCTAGTATATTCACTTATGCTTCACAAAGTAGTTAGATTCCTCACTTGTACTGATCCGTGGATTCGTACAAATCTGGAACCAACTCCTTATCTATGAGTGAATGTCTTCGCACGATGAGGTCAATGTCTTCTAAACTGATTTATCTTCAAAATCTTCTGAGAATGCATATGACCTCTTCCCCTTCCCTCGCACCTTAATTCTGTCACAGGTACATGTCCGTGGGAGAATCCCTTGGTTCTCATAGTCTGCATTCATTTGCAGAATTCTTACAATATCACATAAATTCTCCCAAAGCCAGTTCCTGTCTGTCCAGCAAGCGAAAGCCTTTGAAGCCTTTGAATGTATTGAAGCCTTTCAGTTTAAAGTTCATGGCTTCAGAGAAATCAGCAAGGAAGGGTGGCAGAAAGCGTCGTGGAGAAATATCAAGAGATCTGCCCGATGACCTCTCAGAGCTGTACAAGACAGATCCTGAAGAGGATTACAATCAGCGCAAGACACGAATCCAATGGATTCGACGCTATTGGGCAGAACAGTGGTTCAAGTACAGATTTGTGACAAAGGAATATGCTGAAAATAATGCCATCAAGCGACCATGGGGAGACATCCTCTACAAAAATCTTCAACCCAGGACCAGAGATGAAGCCATTGAACAAGGCTTCTATCCCTGCATGGTCCGTGGGCCACAGCCTGCAGATGCACACTCATCGTCACTACTATGGTGTCGTGATGACATTCTGTTCAAGCGCAACTTCCAGTTTGCCCAGAACTCAACAAAGCAGAACAAGAAGACATTGGGACTAGACTTCAACCCTGGTCCTTCTGCTCCAAGGGCTGGCGGCACACGAGATGCAAAACCCAATGTCGTCGGTCCTTTCTACAACCTTGAAGGTCTCATCACCCATATCTTGGTTCAAGGGACAGCCGTGAATGAGCGTGTAGATGACGCTGAATCAGATGAAGCGCCTGCGGCGCCGAAGCCAAAGAAGCAGCCTAAAGCTTCAAAGCCTGCCTCTGCTCCAAAAATCTCACGGGCGAAGCCACTGGCAACTGCACCTCCTGAAGACAGTGTGCAGTCTAAAGATTTGTCACGCATCTCTAAGCCCCAGAAGGTCAAGATGTCTCTGCCACATACCGTCCAAGAACTGATAGCTGTTGCTGTTCTGCGTAATGATGCCATTGATCTGTCCAGTGATGAAGATCTTGCAGATGATGCTCTTGAGCAACTGATCAAGAGCAAAGAAGAAGCAGAAATCTTCAATAATCTGCCTCTCTTTGACGTGGCAATCATCCATAACTTCATTGATGAATGGTTTGACACGCCCAACATCAGCTTCGACGATCTGCAACTTCCCATTGGCCTCAATGTCGCCTTCCATGGCGCCATTGCTTCAGAGTTAGCTATCGCCCAGCGCATTGTTGAACTGAAGCAGAAGATTGACTTTGAGAAATCTCAGTTCAAGAAGCATATGGCCAAGCTCAGCGTGCAAGAGGTGAAGAACTTCAATATTATGTTGCACGAGCTCAAGGAAGCCTTTCTCAAGAAACGTGCAGAAGCTCAGGGTTCTCGTGAGCGCATGAAGGTCCTGGCTGACAAGTGTGTGCAAGCCTACAATGAGGCTGAGAAGCGCAAGGCCCTTGGGCGTCCTGGCATCGACCCCGGGATGGCTGCAAAGAAGAAGAAGAAGCCCGCTACGGCTGAACCCGACGCACCAAGGCAGGAAGCAGTTCCCATTGTCTTCCCAACTAGCATGGCTGGCTCGAAGCCAAAAGCCAGGTCTACTGCTTCAGAACTGAAGAAGACGAGGACTGCTGAGGCTGAAGCAAGGAAGAGGAAACATCCTGAAGCCTCTGCTACTGCCCCCTCCAAGAAGAAGCGAAAGACCAAGAAGGAACGGGCTGCTCACATAAAGCCCTTGATTGTTGAACCCATCTCCATGGTTCACCCTGACGCTGAACCGCAAGAACGTCAACTGACTGTCCATGAGCCTGCTTTCACAGAAGCTCATAAAGCTGAAGACTTTTCAGCAGCTGATCCCATCGCTGTTGAAGACATTGGTCACCATGACCATGTTGAAGACGATGCAGTCCTTCCTCAGCTCGAGCACCAACAGGTATCATCGCCTGTGCTAACGCACAGCAAACTCATCAGCATTGGTCATCCTCTGACGCCAATTGCACAGGATGCTTCATGGGCTGATCACCCACAAGAGGAAGAAGACTTTGAGGCCCAGCCAACACCAACTCCACAGGCGTCGTCAGCGTTGTGCAGGCTTCGCAAAGGACCAAGGCCTCCAGTCTCTGCGTCTGAAGCTAAAGCTGCTGAAGACATTTCGGCTACATCAGCCGATGAAGAAGAAGCCCCACAAGCTGCTACTCCCTTGTCTCACCAAGAAGCTGTTCTCGAGGAGAACATGACTGTGACCGACCCTCCAGCTCGTCAAGTGGAGGTTGAGAATCTCGAGGCTGCCACCACTAACACCAATGAAGCCAATGATGCTACCATGGCTGAAGCTAATGTGGAGCCTTCACCAACCCAAGCACCAGAAGTCAGCAAAGCCACTGATCCCACTGCTTTTGTTCCTGCGCCTTCTGCCGGTCCTCAGTTCGACTATCATGTTGAGCACAGGCCTCAGGTACAGAAGCCAATCCCAAGATTGCCCAGGTTCCCAGGTCCTGCATCAGCACCTGGATCCTTCAATATCAATGGCTTCAAAGCAGACAATACTTTCTTCAATAGCTCCAGGAACCCCTACTCAAGGGAAAGAATATCATCTGATCGGTTCTGGAGCTATCCGCGGCGAAGCTATTACTCCTGCATTCTTTACAATCAAGTTCGCATTTTCCCACACAAGTGTCTTGAGATTGAAGCAATAGTTGGTCTGCCCTATCTGGAAGAAGCTCTGGATTGCTTCAAAGAGGTTGGATTGTTGCTGTTCGTCACCGATCAAGAGCATTGGAATGAAGAGTTGCTGCTCCAATTCTATGCCACACTTCACATCCGCGGGTATAACAGAGATCCGAAGACTTGGGTCCTGGAGTGGATGACAGGAAACGTTCATCACGAAGCCAAAGCCTTTGACATCATTGAGCTCACTGGTCTACCCACTCCTGGCAATCTCTACGAATCTGGCTGTCAACTTCATAGTGAAGCTATGGAGAGCATCTTTCAGAAGCCTGAACCTAACATGAGTCAGATGCTTAGTATGATGAAGTCATTGCCCCCAAGATGCTGCATATCCCAAAGAGTTCTTTGTTGAAGACCTTGAGTATCTGCCAAGGACTATTTATCACATCATAAGGCGAACTCTCTGGCCCATCAAAGGACACTCTCCACATGCCAAGCTAGAAGGTGCAATGAAGACTTTGGTCTTCTATATTCTTCATGGCAAATGCTTCAATGCACAGGACTTCTTCATTCGCCAACTTGCTGCATCAGGCTCTGATCTTTTTGGCTTGAAGTTCTACGCCCCATGGGTAATGCGGCTGATCAAACTTCACTCCGCTATCTCACATCAGCCATCTACTCACAATCATCGGATCTTTCTGCCTGATGTGGATATGTCTATTGAAGCCATCTATCCTGAGCCTGCCAAGGAACCTCTAAGTCTTCAGAATGCGGAGCATCAAAGTTTTTCTCAGAACATTGAAGGAGTTGAAGCAGTCACTTGTGTGTATCCTTTGGCTGGCACTACACGTGCACCGCATCCTGCTCTCACTGAAGGCACTGATAGCACAATTGCCCAACGACCCAAGAAGCACACTCGTGTTCTCAACGACCGAGAGCTTCTTGTGGCTCTTCATCAGAAACAGGATAGGCATCATGACTGGTTGAAGCGTCAAATGCAAAGCCTCTTGGTGGATGTTAATCGCATTCGCAATCTTGCCACCAAGAATGCCTTTGTTGCACACGAAACCTCTCGACGCACCTGGAAAGGGCTGACGCTAATGTGCTCTGAAGATGATCTTCAAGAGGATGGCTTCTCTGAACGCTTCAAGTTTGACTCCACACCTCCTCGAAGGGCAGTGTTGCAACGAACTCCATCTCTTGAAGACTCTGAGTTCTCTTCCTCTGCTGCAACTGTGAATGCCAGAGTGATCGAGGATGAAGACGATGCTACTTCATCAACACCTCCTTCAGCACGCTTCAACACTACTCCAAGTTCTTCTGCACCGCCGAACACCACTGACGACCCTGCTGCTTCACCTACTCTTCATGGGAATGAGTAGATGCTCTATGTCTTCAAACCTTTTTGGTCCTTACTGACAAAGGGGGAGAAGCATATGAGTTTGATAGTCTTCAAGCGGGTCCATATGGGCGGGTGCTTTATATTTTGCTTCGTGTTTACAACTCTCGTTTTGATACATTTGGTTCTTTGAGTTGTAACACTTAAACTCGATGGTCGTCTGCTACTTATTTGCCACCTTGTGATGCGATGATAAATTCCGCATGTGCGACGATAAATTCCGCACTTGGATCATTTTGCAGACGTCCATTTTCCATTATGCATGTCATTATCTTCACATACCCTCACATGCATAGTGGATTGTCATCATAAGTTGAAGAGGATCTCCACAAGCACAACCTGCCATGTGCATTTGCATTCCAAAAGCAAATTACTTATATGCACATCTTCAGGGGGAGCCCTTGCAACTCATGAAGACAATTCCTTATCCTTTACAATTTCACATATTATATTCCCCGTTGAAAACTTCAACTAGATTGTCATCAATCACCAAAAAGGGGGAGATTGTAAGTGCATCTAGTGCCACCCCTAGTTGGTTTTGGAGTATTGACGACAAACCTAGTTGAGGGACTAATGTGTTTGTGAGAATTGCAGGATAACACAGGTAGAAGTCCCTCATTGATTCGGTTTTCCTACCAGAGATGACCCCTAAAAATGTATGAAGACATTGATGTCAAAGGTGGTATATGAAGATATTCACATTGAAGACTATGACAAGAGAAGACATCGCATGAAGCCTATGGAGCTCGAAGACTTAGATCTTTCGTAGTTCTTTTTCTTCTCTGATTGAGTCATAGGAACCACCGTACTGTTAAGTGGGGTCCAAGAGAACCAGTCAGAATGACAGAAGTGATGCTTAACCAAAACCTATGTCTTCGAGTGAAGACTATGAGAGCGAATCTTGTCCAGAGTCGGACAAGTCAGCTTTGCTTGTAGCCCAAGTAAAGTTGTCGTGTGAGTTTGAAATCTGACCGTTGGAACACGTGTCAGTTCCTTAGTGACCCAGGGTCATTTCGGACAAATCAGGTCGGGTTGCCTAGTAGCTATAAATAGCCCACCCCCTACAACCATAAATGGTTGGCTGCTCAGAGTTAGAGTACGGCTTTTGTCGTTTGAGAGCAACCCACCTCGAAGCCTTTGAGAGAGAATTCCTTGCGAGGATAAAGCCCTAACCACCCAGAGCCAAAGAGAATTAGGCATCACTTAAGTCTTCTTGTCTGAGTGATCTGAAGACTTATTACACTTGAGGACTATGAATCCTCCAGCCGGTTAGGCGTCGCGTTCTGAGCGTCCAAGAGACATTGTGGATCACCGGTGAACAAAGTCTGTGAAGGTTTGGGAGTCTACCTTGAAGACTTACCAGAGTGATTGGGCGAGGTCTGTGTGACCTTAGCTCAAGGGGAATATGGTGAGGACTGGGTGTCCTGAGCTGCGTGTTCAGAACTGGGTGTCCGGGACTGTGTGTCCTCAGGTTTAAATACCTAGCCGTCCTAACCAGACGTACAGTTGTCACAGCAATTGGAACTGGTCCAACAAATCATTGTCTTCAACGAGTCACTGGTTTCATCCTTCCCTTCCCTTTACTTACTGTTACTCCTTGTGAAGTCATTGTATGTTTGCACTATCTTTTGTCTTCAATGAGTGACTGCATGTTCTGTTTGGCTTCATAATATCTTCCTACCTGATCCTTACTAGATTGCTGCTATTAATCATTGTGCTTTCACTCCATTGAATACTTGACTATGGTTTGCCTAGTGTAGTCCACCTTCCACTGCATGGTAATAGGCTTATTTCTATCGTTTGTCTTCGAAACTTCCACGTTTTGAAGACTTTCATAAAAATCGCCTATTCACCCCCCCCCCCCTCTAGTCGATATAATGCACTTTCAGTTACTCCATTCTTTATGAAATTAATACTCTATATGCATGCTGGATAGCGGTCGATGTGTGGAGTAATAGTTGCAGATGCAGGCAAGAGTCGGTCTACTTGTCTCGGACATGATGCATATATACATGACCATTGCCTTGGATATCGTCATGATTATTCACTTTTCTATCAATTTCCCAATAGTAATATGTTTACCCGCCGTATCTATGTTCAAGAGAGAAGCCTCTAGTGAAAACTATGGCCCCGGGGTCTATCTTTATCATATATTAAAATCCAAAAATACCTTGCTGCAATTTTATTTACTTTATTTATTTTTGTGTTTTTATTTATCTTTCTATCACTACGAGATTTGATCGTTGCAATTAACCACCAAGGGATTGACAACCCCTTGTTTGCGCTGGGTGCAAGTATCTGTTATTTTGTGTGTAGGTACTGCCAACAAGGTGTTGCTTGGTTCTTCTACTGTATTGATAACCTTAGGTCCTAACTAAGGGAAATACGTATCTGTATTGTACTGCATCATCCTCTCCCCTTTGGGGAAACCCCGGCGCAACTCACAAGTAGCAAAGGCTAACCCTAATAAGTCCCAAGAAATAGCCAAGCCAAAATAATAATCCCAAAAAGATTTGAGTTGGATCATTTTGGAATCAATTCAAAAGACAAAGGGAATTATTCAAAAATAGATTGCATTTTATTTGGCGGGGAAAGTATTTCCATAAGTCCAAATGACTTGATGACACTCTGCTTATTTTCTAAATTGGATTTGAAACATATTTGGTTTTGAAACCAAATTCAAATACTCTCTCCATTCCATAATGTAGTGCCCCACGCTTTTCAAGATTCAACTTTGACCATAAATTAGACCAATAATACATAAATCATTTTGCTGAAAAATTATAACTTTGAAAACTTCTTTTGAATACGAATTCAAAGGTACTTGGCATGCTCCCGCTGCACTCGCCATGTTGGTTAAATTTATGGTCAAAGTTAAATCTCAAAAAACATGGGCGCACTACATTATGGAATGGAGGGAGTACAAAAGAAAAATATAAGTTTTGTAGGAATTATATGCCCAAAATGCTAAAATAAAATGCTCATGTGATCATAAAATATTCCATTTGGAATTTAGAATATAATCATTGTTTGAAGAAAATTCGAATTCAAACTTTATTTTCATTTAGGACAAAAACAAAAGAAAAAAACAGAAGAAACAAAAAGAAAAAAACGGCCCAGCTAAGCTAGCACCCGAGCGAGCCCAGCCCCGCGCGCACACCTTTCTCACCTCTCTCACTCACTGACAAGGGACCCAACTGTCGGTTTGGCCCCCGACCTCGCGCACACGCCCTCTCCCACGATCTCCCGCAACCGCCAGCCTCTCCACCTCGTCCACGTCGCTCCTAGCCATGCCCGCGCCTCCCGAGCTCTACTATAAAACCCCCGGTACACCTCTCTCCATTCCCCCTCTCTCCCGTGTCACCCCGCCGCTAGGCTGCTTGCCTTCAAGCTTGGACCACCGCCATGGCAGCTCCCCTCCAGTGAGAAATTTTTCCATCGTCGGTGAGGCCTCGCCACCCGTTTTGCATATGCTCGATCCGCGTCGACTTCCTCTCTCTCTCTCTCTCATCCTCTCTTTTGCCCAGGGGCACTCCCAATCGAGCGCGACGACGAGCACTCAAAGCAACCCTGCCGTCGCTCTATCCGCTCCCTACCATCGCCTGAGGACACGCCCGACTACCCCGTGGCCACTATTAAGACCGCCGCATCGCGCTAAGCCTCGTTGTGCCTTCTGTGTGCCCTGGAAACCACCAAAGACGGCGGTTGCTTCGACCCCGAGCGCCACCGCCTGGCGTTCTTCTCCGTCTCCCGTGAGACATCATAGCCCGGTGAGCCTCTCCCTCTCTCAGTCGTCTGATCATGCACGCACGCGCATGATTAGATCCAGTTAAACCTCGAAGGGGTACACACCTTCTGTCGTTTGATCTCGATCGGACGTCCTCCATTAGATCACTTAAATCCAAAAGGCATCAGCCAATCAGGAGTTGACACGTCACCCACCTTATCCACAACACAAAATCGTTTTAATTTAAATATCTGGAAATTGGCACATTTGCAGAAAAGCCCGTGGAACTTTAACACATCATAACTTTTTTACCTGTAAGTCCAATTCTAGTAAAACTTTTTGCAACATGACCCTCATGAAAAATACTTTCACCTATAAAAGTGAAATTTGGAAATTGAATATTTTAAAATTTAAATTTCAATAGAATGAGTTCAAACTTAAATATGGCATAATTTGCAATTTATAAATCCAAATAAATTGATTCTTTTTGCATTTTGAACCTGTAGAAATATAGTTTCATCTTAGCCATTATATTCTAATTTAAAATAATTTAATATTAGGATTCAAATATAGTTTAAACAGTAGCAGTAATTCAAATAGAATTTAGAACTTACTTTGGTTTAACTTTGAATTAAAAATATTTAATAAGATAATTATGCTGCAACTAGTTTAGAAACTTAAAATGAACTTTAGTATATATTTTTGGATTATTATTTGACTTTAGGAAATTCAAATAATATTTGAATTAAATTCAAACATAGTTTGTTTATAACTTTGAAATCCTAATTCAAATTCAAATTCAATTCACTAAACCATATTGACTTTGGGGAATGCAATATGGTTTAGTGAATTGAATTAAACCTAGTAGTTGTATTTGGGATTAATATTTGACTTTGGGGAAAGATGAACTCAAACTAAATTAAATCCAAACTTGAATAAAGTTTGAAAACTATTTCCACATAGTAAATCAGTTTGGATTTATATTTGACCTTATTTAATTCAAAAAATAAAATTTATTAATTATATTGGATTTTGTATTTCACTCTATGGGAGCATTAACTATACTGAGTTGAATTGAACCAGCTTAGTCAAATATGAAGTAGTTTGTATATCAAGTTAACATAAGTGAAACTTAGAAGTCATTTAATTAATCCAAATTAAATGTAATAATTTTGTAAATGAATTCATGAACCAACACTAGTCCATTATGAAATATTTTGGACTTGAACCTAGCTTTGATAATTCAAACCCGATTCAATTTCAAATCTTAATTCAATTTGAATTCAAACATGGTGAACCCTAATTCAAATTCAAATTCAATTAGAAGCCAGACCAACTTATCATTTTCAAACACTTAGTGTGTATCCAAGCTCATGAAAGGTCAACAAGTTTGAAATGTTATTCAAACTTGAACATGAACTTGGCTATCCTAGATTCATAGACCATGACTCTGTTGTTATGATTCCTTCTGATTGGATCTGACAACCACAACTTGACATCAAATACTCCTTATGTGATGAACCTTATTGAGAACTTGCACGTGAACCCTTATGTCACATGTATTCCAAATGACAACCACTATGTTGTTTTCCAAGCTCTTATGAGTTAACAATGACACATGATCTCACAACACAATGACACTGACACCATGCACAACACTTGTTGTATGTTTCACTGTATTGTATGGTTATTTATGGTTGCTCTTACTTATGATAGATCGCTCGGAGAGCGAAGAGTAGCTTATAAAGAATGTGTGTGTGAAGAACTTCATCACTTACCAAGATTTGTTTGTGTGAATAACATCAACGATTACCAGGCAAGTTGCATTCTTGAACTTGCTCTACCTTGTTTTACTTTACAAAGTTTTGAAACCAGAACATGATAGCCACATGTTGTCGAAACTTACGTTACCTTGGTTGTTGAGTTTTGTGTGAATCTTGGACAAGAGTGTCCAACCATGTTGTGACTGAGAAACCATGATCCCGAGGGGCTCTCATGGCAATGTTTGTTAGACACGAACCCGAGGGGCTCTCGTGGAAATGTTTGTTTAACCATGATCCTGAGGGTCTCTCATGGCAATGTTGTTAACCACGATCCTAAGGGGCTCTCGTGGAATTATTTGTTAACCATGATTCTGATGGAATCTCATGGCAGTGTTGTTTAACCACGATCCCGAGGGGCTCTCCTGGCATTTTTTTAGAAACTGTGATCCCGAAGGGCTCTCATGGTAAACTAATTGGAGAAGTCCTAAGTCGTTTATTAGACAATTATGCTGAAATACCTTGACTAGTAAGTAGAGGCTAGGAGAATAAGTTTTCGAAAAATAAAACGACCACACTTCCCTTGGCTTGTTGAACACCTTTAGGGTTGCTACTTCAAAGTTGTTACTTGCCAATACATTCAATGTATTGACCCTTGTGGCTGCAACATATATGTTGCGGGTTTACCGTACCAAAGAAAGGTACAAAGTAGGGTTATGACGCTATACTCAACTGCTGCAGGTTTACCGTACCAAAGAAAGGTACAAAGTAGGGTTATGACGCTATACTCAACTGCTGCCTATGTGTGGATGGTCATCACAAGATTAGAATATTATCTCCACTGCATGATTGTATTGTAAGCTAGCCCATGAGCTAGTAGGTATGTAATGACTTAAAGACCGGATCTGTGATGTAATACTAGGATGTGTGTTATTTCTTGGTATTTCATCGTCAACTGTGTGGGTCAACAATCAATTCAGGGACTGGCATAAAGCACAGAGATTTGGGGCCCCATTCAGGACCGGGTTGTGACACTTGCATGTGAACCCTTATGTCACATGTATTCCAATTGACAACCACTATGTTGTTTTCCAAACTCTTATGAGTTAACACTAACACATGATCTCACAACACCATGACACTGACACCATGCACAACACTTGTTGTATGTTTGTTTGACTGTATTGTATGATTGTTTATGATTGATCTTTACTTACGTAGATTGTACAAAGAGTAACACCACATGGCTTTTGGTTGAGCTAAGTAACTATACGTGTGTCCCATTAAGGGGCCGTTCGGAATCCCACCAGCTCCGAAGAGGTGCGGAGCTAGTAAACTGGCGGTCCGTAAATTTCAACTATAACTCCACTAGCTCCGGGAGTGGAGCTGTGAAGCGGAGTGCCTCCAAACACGGCCTTAGTCCCACACCCACCTACAGCCTGAGCTCAGTTGCATACGTGCAGTCCAGCGATGTAACGGTAAAGCTACGTCTTCCCAAGAACTCGGCTTCGGTCATGCACAGGAGTAATGTGTTACTATGATTCATGACACGTTTGAGCGGCATCGGGAGTGAATTGACTAGAGTGGTAAACGCCCAATTCACGCGGGTCACGTCACGAGCGCCGGCCTGTTTGTTGACAGCGCCGAAAAGCCGATAGATTTCGGTGATGCAAAGGACAGTACCGGACTTCTCTTCTAATCCAATTATACGTGTATAGTCCAGTGTGAAAAGAAGTCTTTTTTCCTCCGGGTCGTTGAGATGAAAGAAAGAAAAAACCTTTCGGCTGTACGTGCAAACTGTCAAACTGGGCGTGACAGCAGCACGACCCATCGCCATCGACGTAACAGCCAGCGACCCCACGCCGCAGGCCGGCACAGAGCAGTGAATCCTATGCGGCCGTGGCAATGTGTTGACGCTGAGCACCCACAGTATTTCTTTGCACAAGACTTGATAGCATACTGAACTTCACAGGACCTTTCAAGACCGCTCTTTATGACCAAACTGTAGGTACTCCGAACAGCACATACATTACCAAAGACTACAACCAAGAAGAGCGTCAGTACAGCAGCAATCTGAACTTTGGCCGGCCATTGATTGCAAAATAAATCCCAGTTGATCCACAGCAACGCCAGACATTATTTGGCTGATAGCTTTCAAACGTTCATGTTTGATTCTAGACCTCTACCAGAACCTATGGACGGCACTAGTAGATCAACCCAGCATTCCTGAGTCTCCACTTGCACACCAGCTCATCCTTACAACAGAAAGAGAGAGACGGACAAAACAGAGGCAACGAGCCAGCCGAAAGCTCACCCTAAAACGATGGAACTATAGCATGTCCTTCAAGAAATGTCTAAAATGCATGGCACCGGGGAATACAGCCGACGGAAGAGGCCGAGTCAATACCCGAACCACCACCATTGCTCTGTGCTAAGGACCTTTCAAGTAAGATCCTTATCACCTAGCAAAGGATTTTTTTTCATTGCGCGGTTCGTTCTTGACTCAGGCTCGGCGTCGCCGGTCCTCCCCAAGGCAAAATCCACCCTAACACTCAGGCGTTGCACATTGCAGCGCCGTCTTGATCTTCTTGATAGTGCAGGAGATAAGATTGTTCACGGTCTCGACCGATTCCACGGTGAGCTTGGCGGTGGGCTGGCTGTTCACAAGAATCTGGAATGCCACGGTCAGCAGAGAGCCGCCGGTCTTGTGCTCGCTGCCGATGCTAGGACCATCGGGCAGAATGGCAAATCCAGATGGCAGCAGAGCAACATAGGTGGAGTCCCCGCCGTTCATGACGAGCTGCATCGCCGGGATGTCCACAGGAGCGTATACAACAATCGACCCAGATGCATCAGTGCACGTTTCCTGAAGGATCAGCATGCTGCTCTGGTTGGCACTCATGGCCTGCAGCAGAAGGTATGAATGATCAGAGAATTTTTTTTATAACATTTGGTAATATCAATAGTAAAACTCAAAATGTCCAGAACAAAAATGTTGAAATTTTGATGGAGCAGTCAATAGTTTGTATCTGACAATTAAACAGTTCAGAAACGAGAGTACATGGCACATTATCTGCACGAGGAAAGGTGTGGTTCTTCTTTTCTTTTCTTACGAAGTTTTTGGGATCAGGATCTACACGATCTGCACAAAGGATCCGGGACAGCTTTGGGTTTGGATTCTAACACTTTGTACGCATTACAAAACAGTAATGAAAGTTGTCAACCTGACACCTTTTCAAGCAGATCTGCCCCTCGTTCCCCAGTTTGGTCCCAGTTTTGGACCCTTCCGCAGACGTTGTGTAAAAGTGTGGCGCTACTCATTCTAGACTTTCTAGTCGGCTTTAGCTTTTGGCCCATGATTACGACCTTTTCTCAGCTGCCCTAGACTTGATGGAAAGTTGCCAGACTTTTCTTTGTGATCTTCTCCTTGTCATCATTGGTTCACAACATAGTGATTATTACTGGATAATGGATATGGTGTTGAAGTATTATTCTATGTGACAGCTCCCAGACTATCGTCAGCTAGCCTATATTTGTGACATCCAGAAACTATTCCATTTATGTAAAAAAATCCAGAGTTCAGTAAGCTGTTTGTGATGTCAGTGGTCAGCTAGAAAGTGACGTGAAATGGAGTACTAAATCATTTTCTTAATCAAGTACTAAATCCATCTAAGTACACTTCAAAAATTATGCACAGCCATATACCAATTCATGGGTAAGCATGTGGAACAAACAACAAAAATGTTGCTGGTTCATATCTGATCTAGTGAAAGTGATGTGCTATACCCTAGACATATCGCCATTCTGGGAAAACCTCTTTAACCAGTTAAGAGTTAACTATTAAAGAAGTAATAGAACAGAAGCAGATTAAGTAATACTCACACTGGCTCTGAGAAGGGATACCGAATTTCCATTCTGATGCCCCTTTGCAATTCGAGCCATCTCCTGCATGGGCCCTCCATTACTGAGGATGTCCCACTCGGCACGCAGCTGTTCATCACGCAGAAAGTCGAACAACTTCTCAGGGGCAATGGGAACCCATACAGAAGTGGCGGCACTCAGCACCACCCCTGGTGGCTCCCCAGGCTCGCTCACGCTCTTTCGTGCCATGACACGCACATCCTCACCGATGCTACCTGTTGCACCATCCAGCTTGCTCCATTCACGCGCGGATGATGCGCTCACCCCCGCACAGAAGTTCTCCGTCATCCTGCGTGCAAGCTTCAGCATGCTACGCTTACCCTCTTGCGATATAGCTGGCACCAAATGCAACATATTATTATCAACATTCTAAATAAGTGTACTTACCAAAGTATTGTTTTGAACAGAATAGAATTATTTCAAAAGTAGTAGTCTTATTTGTAAAGTAGTAAGCTACTTGATAAAATGGGGTCTTAATATTAAAATGCAGCTAGCATGTGTTATTTGGCATAGAAACAGTGAGCTTTACAGGGTGTACATGGAAAATGGGAAAGGTTCCGAAATTTCTGTACCTGTTGGTTCATTAGGTGACACTGTAGCAGAGGACATGAGGATGGCCAGGCATTCACACTGGCGCTGCAGAGTGGCGAGCCAACGGCTGGCGCCAAAGGCAAGACCAGATCGGAGAAGTGGTCGGTAGAACTGATGGACAGATGCCTCATCGTATTCAGTATGCTCAACCCATGTGACCTACAGGGTAAATGCATCTGTTAGCCATAAATGCACGCCCACATGCAATTGTCTTGGGGTGTTGTAATACAACAACCGAGTTCTGAGCGCAATACAAACACACAACTGTGGGTACACAGTGCAGAGTGCAGAGATTAGATAGCTCTTTTTTTAACCATATGATGTAGTACTTCTGTTTTGAAGTAAAAACGTGAAATCTACACATTGGGCAGTTTGCCAGTTAACCAGTCCCAAGATGTGGACCTACTGATGGTCCATGGGTTCCACCATAACTTCTAGTGTGCAATTGTTGAATACTTGAATTGTAGTAGTTTGTACCAGGCATACCATTTTACTATTACTGTGGTGAGACTTGGAAAGGATACGTAAGAGATTTAGTAACATGGAAGGAAGTGATCCACAATAAGAAATGAAAACGGCTTGTGTATAAATAAAAGAAGAAATTACATCCAGAGCAAGATAAGAGCATATCTCTAGTTTTACAATAGAATAGCAGATACTTCTGCACATGGATTTGCCAGCAAATTTTGACATCAGTCTGATGCTACATTGTTGATTTCTTGTCTGCAAACTCCCAAATGATGCATAGAGACTACTTCTAGAATATTTCTTCCTTTTGAGATCCTAAAATAGATGTCATCAAAAAGTGATGCGTACATATAAGACAGCGCGTGATCAAGGTGTTCGAGAAACGGAAGAAACCCCCCCCCCCCCCAACCCAAGTTCCTGGAACATCGACTAATTGCTCCTGAAATTGATCGCATAACTCACAGGACTACTATTTACTTCAACAAACTAATAAAAGAGATCAACACAAGAAAACGAGTTATTTCTCACTTGTGCACAACCAGTTTTTAAAGCAAATCAGTTTCCTTAATCAGGTCCACATATTAAGAATGTCTCAAGATCTGTGCAAAGCTCAGGCACACAGACATAACAAAGGAAATGAGCAAGTGTCGCAGATTTCAACATGTCAGGAACACCTTGAAAAAATACAAGACAATAAGCTACCCAAGGTGCTCCATCCAAGGGGTAGAAGCATCTAATCCCCTAGAAAAGTTGGTGGTTCAATTAAACAAGCAGATCAACATGCTTGGGTAATTGTGTTGGATCCACAGAAATGTTTAATTACTCCGGGTAGCTTGTTTAATCCATCTCCTCGTTGACCAATTGATTTCTTTATGTGGGTGGTGGGTTCATGACCCTAACTAATCAATTAGGCCTTGACTTGTGAACACTGTTGCATGGGCATCATCAAATCACATTATAAATTAATCAGCAAGATAAAACAAACACTTCCGAAAACAACGCCACTCTCCCCAAATTCTAAGAGAAGGTACAGTGGTAGTGGAGAAGTAGTGGAAGTAACATGGTTACTACTAATGCCCCCGGAAAACTTTGACCAGTTACTTTCATGCAAAAGTTCCAGTCGCAAACTACAGTGATCATAATGTTCGTTTTGAATATGACAACGTTTCTTTGCACTAAAGAGACAGATAACTTAACTTTACCCATCAAAATAATCATTTTCAATTCCTCAAAAAAATGCAAAGGGCAATCGAAGAGAACTATTTGATAAAGAAAACATGTAAGATGGATCTTGTGTTCTTGTTATTACCTTGCAGTAGCCATTGGGAGTGTCTTGCATCACACAGCCGGAAGGTAGCCTCCTGCACTTCAAGTTTGCACCTGCGGATGTCGTAGCAGAATTTTGATTGCTCAACAGCCCATCAATGGACACATCCACCACTGCCCAGGCACCCTCAGCCAGCTGCTTGCAAAACCTGAGAAAAATAACCTCCCTTATGGGCACCAGAGGTGAGAGCACCTGTAGCTCAGCCTTCATCTGTTGCAAGAAAAAACAAGTAAAAATTAGCAACTCAGACTCAGAGGTCACATGTGTCAACACTCCTTGCATACGATGGGCACTGGGGACTGTTAGGCACTTACTAGCAGCAACACTCCATTTCTGCTTCCACCAATGCCGTTAGACACCTCCTCAAGGATTGTGGCCTTAGCAATCATGCACGAGAACATGTCGGACCACCGCCTCTGTGAAATGATCAAATGAATGGAGCAACATCAGCATACTAAGCATAATATAACCACCTTCTATAAGTAGGAACAAATGTATGAAGGGGAAAAAGTATGAGCTCGAACCTCGTCCATTAGGGTCTCTACAAGGGCAACACTATTGTCGATGATGACCAGGCCGGACTCCCTAGAGGCCTCAGACACAAATCCAACAGGCTTCATGCCAATGCAATGCTGGGAGGAGTGGAGATACTCCTCAAAGTTGAGTGACTCCTTGTCCGGAAAACCAGGCAATCCCGTAACCCACAAAGGATCATCGGTCTGTGCCATCTTGACAAGTTCATCCATTGCGCTGATTGCAAGCTCCAAGAACACAGACCTGTCAAGGTCCACCATCGATGCTAAAGCAGACCCGGTGGCCCGTGCTGGTGTGATGACGGTGCCCATGGAGCTCGAGGCACCCCCGGCATACTCACTCATCATACCGTGCATCGAAGGCTGCATAGACCCTATGCCGCCGATTCCCCCGACTGCTAGCTCCAGTGAGGAGTTCGGCAGGGGCATCGACAGGTGTGGCTGCAGCTGGAGTGGTGACAAAAGGGACACGGGTTTGCCGAGGAACTTGGTGGCGAGGGTGCAGACACGGTTGAGTTCGTCCTTGAGCCGTGCATTCTCGATGCGCAGGTGCTGCTCCTCCAGGGAGACCTCCCCAAGCATGGCCGGGCTGCCGCAGCCGCCGCACATTGGGGTGCGCATGGCCTCCCTGATGGTCAGGTTCTCCGTGCGCAGCTTCTCGTTCTCCTGCTTCAGCAGCGCGTTCTCGTGCCGCTCCAGTTGCGTCTGGGCGCGGAAACGACGCGTCAGGATTCGCACGAGACCACCAAATGAGAAATGGATCGCGGATGGTAAATCTACTTACCTTCATCTGCGTGCGGCGGTTCTGGAACCAGAACTTGACCTGCCGCGCGTCCAGGGAGAGCCTCTTGCTGAGCTCGGCGCGCTGCTTCTCGTCCGGGTGGGGGCACTCCTTGAACAGCCTACACGAGGCGGAGAGGACGACGAACCCATGCATGAGAGGACAAGAGGAAAAAGGCGGAGAGAGAAGGTGGATGCAAATAGCTTTGGGCGGTGGCTCTTACGCTTCGAGCTCCTGGATCTGCTGCGGCGTGTGGCGGTGGTAGCGCTTCTTGCGCTTGCGGGGGTTGCTGCCGCTGGGCTCGGTGTCGTCGTCGTCGTCGCCGACGCCGGAGATGGCGTCCAGGTGGTCGCTCCCCGACCGGCTGTCGTTCTGCGCCTCCGCGTCCCTGGCCATCGCGCCGCCCGCGCCGTCAGCAAACATCCGCCCGCCTATGCCGCCGTCTCGGCCGCCGGCGTTGTCCTGAAAACAGACAAACAAACAAACAAAACTCTACCAATCACCCACCGCGCCAAAGCGAAGCAAAGCGAAATAGCGTTCCGGCCGTGACGACGTACCAGCCCGAGGGAGAGCGCGGGCGAGGACGAGAAGGCGCCGGCGTAAGGGAACTGCATGCCGCCGCCTCCGCCGCCGCCGTCGAAGAGGCCCCCGAAGCTCATCCTCCCACGTCCCCCGGGATGAGCAGACACGGCACGAGTGCAGACCCGCGTCGCCTTTTCACCGTCTCTATCCTGCGTCCCAAAAAGGGCCTGCGCCCTGGATCTGCACACCTCACGACCCGAATCCTCGGCTGCGGCCCTGGACGGAGTGGAGATAGAGAGAGAGAGAGAGAGAGAGACTCGCCCCGCCTCGCCTCGGCCACCCTCTTTCTACTAGTTTCTACTACCACTGATACTGCGAGATTAGCCTCCTCAAAACCCTAACCCTCCACGGCGAAGAGAGGATTAGAATAAGGGAGGGGAGGAGAGGAGAGGCGAGGGCGAGCGAGCGAGAGCCGGCGATTAAAGAAAGCTTTATGCACGGGGGGATGGGAAGGGGACGGGAGGGTCAAAATGGCAAGACGACGATACGAGGGGAGCGATGGGGGGAGGACTCCCCGGGTGTGGACGCACGGAAAAAGGGTGGGGAGAAACGCGAGGCGCTGACGCTGATGCAGCGCAGTCAAACGGGCGGTGCGGTGCCTGTTTTTTGTTGCCTTCCGCCGCTCCGCTTACTTTCTTGCGCCCGGTCCGGGCCCGTTTCGTCCCCGCCTCCACGGCGTCGTCTGCTGCTAGCTCCTCTGGCCCGACCGGCGCGCCGGCTCCTTTGCTTGCGTGCCGGGGCTGGTGAACCCGTTTCCGTTTCATCCGTGGGCTGCTCACTAACTGTGTTGCTTGAATTATTTTTTTGTTAATGTTAATAATAATAACGTGACGGTGCGAATGATTTTTCAGACCGTTTGTGGCAGCTCTCCCAGGCGATCTGGAGTAAATCAGATTTATTCGGATATCTTATTAGTGATGAGGAATCTCCTATTCATGGACACGCGTCTTCTTGACTCTCTCTTTCTTCCCAAGTCTCGACACGGCGTAGAGCATGTCTGACGAGCTGAATCAAGCAATGGTTGTGATAGGGCGAGACAGCGTTGTTCGTGGCGGCGGGCAATGGATAATTCATAATTTTGTTGGCGGTATCATAATGTCGGTCTAACTATTTAAAACAAAAGCTTGGGAGTCAAAGTAATGACAGCTGCGGCGTGCGGGCGAAGAGACGGGATAGGAGTGACGATGGTCGGGAAGGGATAATGCTGAGGCGGTTGCCGGATAAAAGGAGAAGGTGTCGATTCACCAAATGCTAGTTAAGACTAATAAATAGATTGGTTGTTTTGTTGAGTATATGATAGGGTAGAAGGAGTATGTGATAAATAGTTTGTCACGTGACATGTTAAGGTAAAAATTGATTATGGTATGAATTTCCTTCCACAAATAATTATTAGGGACCCCACTTGCCATCCGTCCACAAAGAAGGTCTGGGGAACAGGAGATCCCAAGGTACAATGCGATGAGTGGATGTCGTAACCGACAGGCCCAGCATCCACGGGGGCCATCATATATGCAGGCTCTAGCAGAGTACTAGGGCATCGATGAGAATGGCGGTTGGTTGTTCTTCCTCACCTACTCCCTCATCCCCTTTCCCGATTCTCTCTTCTTTCCTCCTCAATCTTGTAATTCCGGATAATATTACTACTTATCAACCGATACATCAGCGAGAGACTAGTGTGATCCTATCAGTTGGTATTTAAGGCAAGCCATACTACCGCCCCCACCCACGCTGGACCGCCCCCACCAAACGCGTTGGAAGACGAGTGAGCGCATTGACTCCATGGAGGAGCAAATCGCCAAATTTGTGGAGGCCATAAAGGAATATGAGGAGGGGGCGGCGATCCGCAACAAGGCGCCACTGGGTCGGGGACTACAAGGCCTCAAGGAGGAGCTCAAGCAAGGGATCCACGACTCTATCCTCGCCTTCGATGAGTGGCGGCCGGAGATTGACACCAAGGTCGCCGACTTGGACAAGATGGTGGCAGACCTGCGCAAGGAGGTTGGCCGGCTTACGTGAGGGGTTGGTGCCGGCACCCTAGGTGCGCACCAGTGCCGGCGGTGACATCATGGGTCTATGTCCCGTGACACCAACCTCGGACCCACTGGCCACTGCAGTGCATCAAAGGAACTGGGGAAGGCCATCGTGGACTCAATGTCCTCGGCACCTCTTGCGACTAAGGGTATGATCTAGTCCTCTCCATCATCTCCTTCAACTAACACTTCCTCATTAGAAAATTTCTAGTTAGAGGTATCGTATGGCAGTGATAGCGCACTAGGCACATCATATTTGTAAAAAGCTTTTCCCAATTTGATGGAACCAACCCAAAATTGTGGCTCACTTGGTGTGAATCCTGCTTCAAACTTCATGGGGTGCATTCTACCTTATGGGTAGAGGTCCCTTCGATGCATTTCCATGGAAAATGTAGTTCTATGGTTGCAATTGGTCAAAGAGCATATCCTACAAGCCAATGGGGGTACATTTGTTACTTTGGTGGTTGATCAACTAAAAGCACATCCACTCCCTTGGTGGTTTTGGTAATTCATGTCAACATACATATTGTTGGATTAATGTTTTCCTTGAGTACATTTCAGGAAAAGTTCAACTTAGGCACAACTATAGGAAGTGAAGTGGACCCCTCAAAATGCTAAGGACAAGCATTGGCCAAGCCTCAAGACTTCATTTTTATGCTTAAGTGATCCAAGATCAAATTGAGTCCATAGGTATGCCAATACTACCAAAATGGGACGAGGTTGTGATCATGGGCTCACTTCTCAAGTGCCTAGAGACCAAGCTCCAAAAGCCTCATTCAAATCCCCACATTCCACTATGACACAAACCATAAGTGAAACTCAGACTCGGTGAACTGGATACACCTGGAGTCACCGAGCCATTCATGACATAGTCGTTACCTAAAACCCTAGAACTTCGGCCCACCGAAGAGCACTTGCCAACCTTCTGCTGTCAGCTGAAATTCATTCGGAATTTCTGAATGGTTTCAGTTGGTGACGCCGAAATGTGGAAAGTGCCTAGGTCATCACAACTCGGAGCCACCAGGCGTTTTCACCCGGTCTCAGCAAAACGCCTAAACTTCAAACCTTTTGTACTGATCAGTCTCACCGAGTGGTTTCAGCAGGTGTTCGGGGATATTACTGGCGGAGGAAACCCAACTAGGAAGCCCAAGATGTAAACCCGCCAGGCCCAGGAGGCCAAGGGTGGGCTGGAAGGTAACCCGACCCAATCAGATGAGAGCCGGCTTGCCTGGATCTGCGTTCAAGGTGGAGCCATCCATACTTGGAAGGCACGAAGGACTTGGCATAGGACTCCTACTTCGGGTAGAACCCGAGCTATCTTGTAAAATCGGGGACCCGACTAGTATATAAAGGGGGTCCCTGGGTTGTCCAAATAACGGACAAGTTAGAATCTCTCGAGTCATTGGCATCGAAAGAGAACCCTTGTAATCGAGATCATCACCATCAATAGCAATCTAGCAGGAGTAGGCTATTACCTCTATCAAGAGGGGTCGAACTTGGGTAAACTTGTGTCTCTCATTTCCGATCAACCCCATCCAAGGCTTCACCTAGCAACTATGGCCTCACAACTTAGTTCTCCTATGAGGACACTTGTCATGACAAAATTAAGATAGTTAGAACCCAATGTGGGGCCAGCACATAGTGGTGTTGTGTTCTTAGAGAGAGCTCTTCCAAGGATCAAGAAGCTCGCAATCAGCCAGATGACGAAGAGTCGGCGCGGCTGTTGGGGAACACAGTAATTTCAAAAAAATTCCTACGCACACGCAAGATCATGGTGATGCATAGCAACGAGAGGGGAGAGTATCGTCTACGTACCCTCGTAGACCATAAGCGGAAGCGTTATAACAACGCAGTTGATATAGTCGTACGTCTTCACGATCGACCGATCTAGCACCGAAGGTACGACACCTACACGATCTGCACACGTTCAGCTCGGTGACGTCCCGTGAACTCATGATCCAGTAGAGCTTCGAGGGAGAGTTTCGTCAACACGACGACGTGATGACGGTGATGATGTTGCTACCGGAACAGGGCTTCGCCTAAGCACCGCTACGATATGACCGAGGTGGATTATGGTGGAGGGGGCACCGCACACGGCTAAAAGATCAATTATCAACTTGTGTGTCCATGGGGTACCCCCTCCCCCGTATATAAAGGAGTGGAGGAGGGGGAGGGCCGGCCCTCTCTATGGCGCGCCCTAGGGGAGTCCTACCCCTCCGGGAGTAGGATTCCCCCCTTCCAAGTAGGAGTAGGAGAGGAAGGAAGGAGGAGAGAGGGAGGAAGGAAAGGGGGGCCGGCCCCCTTACCAATTTGGATTGGGCTTGGGGGCGCGTCTCCCTCTTTTTCCTTCCCTCTCATCTATTCCACTAAGGCCCAACAAGGCCCATATACTCCTCGGGGGGTTCCGGTAACCTCCCGGTACTCCAAAAAACGCCCGAACCACTCGAAACCATTCCGATGTCCAAATGTAGGGTTCCAATATATCGATCTTTATGTCTCGACCATTCCGAGACTCCTCGTCATGCCCGTGATCAAATCCGGGACTCCGAACTACCTTCGGTACATCAAAACACATAAACTCATAATACCGATCGTCACCGAATGTTAAGCGTGCGGACACTACGGGTTCGAGAACTATGTAGACATGACCGAGACATGTCTCCGGTCAAGAACCAATAGCGGAACCTGGATGTTCATATTGGTTCCTACATATTCTACGAAGATCTTTATCGGTCAAACTGCATAATGATATACGTTGTTCCCTTTGTCATCGGTATGTTACTTGCCCGAGATTCGATCGTCGGTATCTCAATACCTAGTTCAATCTCGTTACTGGCAAGTCTCTTTACTCGTTCCGTAATGCTACATCCCATAACTAACTCATTAGCTACATTGCTTGCAAGGCTTATAGTGATGTACATTACCGAGAGGGCCTAGAGATATCTCTCCGACAATCGGAGTGACAAATCCTAATCTTGATCCATGCCAACTCAACAAACACCATCGGATACACCTGTAGAGCACCTTTATAATCACCCAGTTATGTTGTGATGTTTGGTAGCACACAAAGTGTTCCTCCGGTATTCGGGAGTTGCATGATCTCATAGTCATAGGAACATGTATAGTTATGGAGAAAGCAATAGCAACAAACAAAACGATCATCGTGCTAAGCTAACGGATGGGTCAAGTCAATCGCATCATTCTCTAATGATGTGATCCCGTTAATCAAATGACAACTCATGTCTATGGTTAGGAAACATAACCATCATTGATTCAACGAGCTAGTCAAGTAGAGGCAAACTAGTGACACTACGTTTGTCTATGTATTCACACATGTACTAAGTTTCCAGTTAATACAATTCTAGCATTAATAATAAACATTTATCATGATATAAAAAATATAAATAACAACTTTATTATTGCCTCTAGGGCATATTTCCTTCAGTCTCCCACTTGCGCTAGAGTCAATAATCTAGATTGCATTGTAATGATTCTAACACCCATGGAGTCTTGGTGCTGATCATGTTTTGCTCGTGAGAGAGGCTTAGTCAACGGGTCTGCAACATTCAGATCCATATGTATCTTGCAAATCTCTATGTCTCCCTCCTTGACTTGATCGCGGATGGAATTGAAGCGTCTCTTGATGTGCTTGGTTCTCTTGTGAAATCTGGATTCCTTTGCCAAGGCAATTGCTCCAGTATTGTCATAAAAGATTTTCATTGGACCTGATGCACTAGGTATGACACCAAACCACAGTTCATAAGGTGTCGCCTCGACGGATTTAGATGGTGCCCTATTTAACATGAATGTAGCTGTCTCTAAAGCATAACCCCAAAACGATAGCGGTAAATCAGTGAGAGACGTCATAGATCGCACCATATCTAGTGAAGTCTGATTACGACATTCGAACACACCATTACGCTGCGGTGTTCCAGGTGGCGTGAGTTGCAAAACTATTCCGCATTGTTTCAAATGAAGTCCAAACTCATAACTCAAATATTCGCTCCACGATCAGATCGTAGAAACTTGATTTTCTTGTTACGATGATTTTCCACTTCAGTCTGAAATTCTTTGAACTGTTCAAATGTTTCAGACTTATGTTTCATTAAGTAGATATACCCATATCTGCTCAAATCATCTGTGAAGGTGAGAAAATAACGATATCCACCATGAGCATCAATGTTCATTGGACCACATACATCAGTATGTATGATTTCCAATAACTCTGTTGCTCGCTCCATTGTTCCGGAGAACGGAGTTTTAGTCATCTTGCCCATGAGCATGGTTCGCAAGTACCAAGTGATTCATAATCAAGTGATTCCATAAGTCCATCGGAATGGAGTTTCTTCATGCGCTTTACACCAATATGACCTAAACGGCAGTGCCACAAATAAGTTGCACTATCTTTATCAACTCTGCATCTTTTGGCTTCAATACTATGAACATGTGTATCACTACTATCAAGATTTAGTAAAAATAGACCACCCATCAAGGGTGCATGACCATAAAAAGATATTACTCATATAAATAGAACAACCATTATTCTCTGATTTAAATGAATAGCCGTCACACATCAAATAAGATCCAGATATAATGTTCATGCTCAACGTTGGCACCAAATAACAATTATTTAGGTCTAATACTAATCCCGAAGGTAGATGTAGAGGTAGCGTGCTGACGGCGATCACATTAACTTTGGAATCATTTCCCACGTGCATCGTCACCTCATCCTTAGCCAATCTTCGCTTAATCCATAGCCCCTGTTTCGAGTTGCAAATGTTAGCAACTGAACCAGTATCAAATACCTAGGCACTACTGCGAGCATTAGTAAGGTACACATCATTAACATGTATATCAAATATACCTTTCACTTTGCCATCCTTCTTCTCCGCCAAATACTTGGGGCAGTTCTGCTTCCAGTGACCAGTTCCTTTGCAGTAGAAGCACTCAGTCTCAGGCTTAGGTCCAGACTTGGGTTTCTTCACTTGAGCAGCATCTGGCTTGTTGTTCTTCTTGAAGTTCCCCTTCTTCCCTTTACCCTTTTTCTTGAAACTGGTGGTCTTGTTGACCATCAACACTTGATGCTCCTTCTTGATTTCTACCTCCGCAGCCTTTAGCATTGCGAAGAGCTCGGGAGTCGTCTTATCCATCCCTTGCATATTATAGTTCATCACGAAGCTCTTGTAGCTTGGTGGCAGTTATTGAAGAACTCTATCAATGACACTATCATCAGGAAGATTAACTCCCAGTTGAGTCAAGTGGTTGTGGTACCCAGACATTCTGAGTATATGTTCGTTGACAGAACTATTCTCCTCCATCTTGCAGCTGTAGAACTTATTGGAGACTTCATATCTCTCAATCCAGGCATTTGCTTGAAATATTAACTTCAACTCCTGAAACATCTCATATGCTCCATGACATTCAAAACATCGTTGAAGTCCCAGTTCTAAGCCATAAAGCATGGCACACTGAACTATCGAGTAGTCATCAGCTTTGCTCTACCAGGTGTTCATAACATCTGGTGTTGCTCCTGCAGCAGATTTGTCACCTAGTTGTGCTTCCAGGACATAATTCTTCTGTGCAGCAATGAGGATAATCCTCAAGTTATGGACCCAGTCTGTGTAGTTGCTACCATCATCTTTAAACTTAGCTTTCTCTAGGAACGCATTAAAATTCAACAGAACAACAACACGGGCCATCTATCTACAACAACATAGACATGCAAAATACTATCACGTAATAAGTTCATGATAAATTAAAGTTCAATTAATTAATTTACTTAAGAACTCCCACTTAGATATTCATCTCTCTAATCATCTAAGTGATCACGTGATCCATATTAAGTAAACCATGTCCGATCATCACATGAGATGGAGTAGTTTTCAATGGTGAACATCACTATGTTGATCATATCTACTATATGATTCATGCTCGACCTTTCGGTCTCCAGTGTTCCGAGGCCATATCTGCATATGCTAGGCTCGTCAAGTTTAACCCGAGTATTCTGCGTGTGCAAAACTGGCTTGCACCCGTTGTATGTGAAAGTAGAGCTTATCACACCCGATCATCACGTGGTGTCTCGGCACGACGAACTGTAGCAACGGTGCATACTCAGGGAGAACACGTATACCTTGAAATTTAGTGAGAGATCATCTTATAATGCTACTGCTGAACTAAGCAAAATAAGATGCATAAATGATAAACATCACATGCAATCAATATAAGTGATATGATATGGCCATCATCATCTTGTGCCTTTGATCTCCATCTCCAAAGCATCGTCATGATCATAATCGTCACCGGCTTGACACCTTGATCTCCATCGAAGCATCTTTGTCGTCTCGCCAACTATTGCTTCTACGACTATTGCTATCGCTTAGTGACAAAGTAAAGCAATTACATGGCGATTGCATTTCATACAATAAAACGACAACCATATGGCTCCTGCCAGTTGCCGATAACTGTGTTACAAAACATGATCATCTCATACAATAAAATTTAGCATCATGTCTTGACCATATCACATCACAACATGCCCTGCAAAAACAAGTTAGACGTCCTCTACTTTGTTGTTGCAAGTTTTACGTGGCTGCTACGGGCTAAGCAAGAACCATTCTTACCTACGCATCAAAAACCACAACGTGGTATAGTGATTGCTTTTTGATCTTCAGAAAGAACCTTGTTCATTGAATCTGATTCAACTAAAGCTGGAGAAACAGACACCCACTAGCCACCTGTGTGCGAAGCACGTCGGTAGAACTAGTCTCGGGTAAGCGTACATGTAATGTCCGTCTGGGCCACTTCATCCAACAATGTCGCTGAATCAAGAATCAACTAGTGACGGCAAGCAATATGTATATACCAATGCCCACAACTACTTTGTGTTCTACTCGTGCATATAACATCTACGCATAAACCTGGCTAGGATGCCACTGTTGGGGAACGCAGTAATTTCAAAAATATTTCTACGCACACGCAAGATCATGGTGATGCTATAGTCAAAAAAAAAGATCATGGTGATGCATAGCAATGAGAGGGGAGAGTATCGTCTACGTACCCTCGTAGACCATAAGTGGAAGCGTTATGACAACGCGATTGATGTAGTCATACGTCTTCACGATCGACCGATCTAGCACCGAAGGTACGACACCTCCACGATCTGCACACGTTCAGCTCGGTGACGTCCCATGAACTCACGATACAGTAGAGCTTCGAGGGAGAGTTTCATAGGCACGACGGCGTGATGACGGTGATGATGTTGCTACCGGAATAGGGCTTCGCCTAAGCACCGCTATGATATGACCGAGGTGGATTATGGTGGAGGGGGGCACCGCACATGGCTAAAAGATCAATGGTCAACTTGTGTGTCGATGCGGTGCCCCCTGATACGTCTCCAACGTATCTATAATTTTTGATTGTTCCATGCTATTATATATTCTGTTTTGGATGTTTAATGGGCTTATTTATACACTTTTATATTATTTTTGGGACTAACCTATTAACCGGAGGCCCAGCCCAGATGGCTGTTTTTTGCCTATTTCCGTGTTTCGCAGAAAAAGAATATCAAACCGAATGAAACCTTCGGGAGTGTGAGTTTTGGAACAAACGCGATCCAGAGGACTTAGAGTGGACGTCAAGCAATCAACGAGGAGGCCACGAGGCTGGGGGCGCGCCTACCCCCCTGGGCGCGCCCTCCATCCTCGTAGGTCCCTCGTGGCTCCACCGACCTACTTCTTCCTCCTATATATACCTACGTACCCCCAAACCATCAAGGAGCACCACGAAAACATAATTCCACCGCTGCAACGTTCTGTACCCATGAGATCCCATCTTGGGGCCTTTTCCGGCGCTCCGCCGGAGGGGGCTTTGATCACGCAGGGCTTCTACATCAACACCATAGCCTCTCCGATGATGTGTGAGTAGTTTACCTCAGACCTTCGGGTCCATAGTTATTAGCTAGATGGCTTCTTCTCTCTCTTTGGATGTTAATACAAAGTTCTCCTCGATTCTCTTGGAGATCTATTCAATGTAATATTCTTTTGCGGTGTGTTTGTCGAGATCCGATGAATTGTGGGTTTATGATCAAGATTATCTATGAACAATTTTTGAATCTTCTCCGAATTTTTTTATGTATGATTGGTTATCTTTGCAAGTCTCTTCGAATTATCAGTTTGGCTTGGCCTACTAGATTGATCTTTCTTGCAATGGGAGACGTGCTTAGCTTTGGGTTCAATCTTGCAGTGCTCGATCCTAGTGACAGTAGGGGAAACGGCACGTATTGTATTGTTGCCATCGAGGATAAAAAGATGGGGTTTATATCATATTGCATGATTTTATCCCTCTACATCATGTCATCTTGCTTAAAGCATTACTCCGTTCTTATGAACTTAATACTCTAGATGCATGCTGGATAGCGGTCGATGTGTGGAGTAATAGTAGTAGATGCAGGCAGGAGTCGGTCTACTTGTCACAGACGTGATGCCTATATACATGATCATACCTAGATATTCTCAAAACTATGCTCAATTCTATCAATTGCTCGACTGTAATTTGTTTACCCACCGTAATACTTATGCTATCTTGAGAGAAGCCACTAGTGAAACCTATGGGCCCTGGGTCTATTTTGGATCATATTAATCTCCCGTCAACAAGCTATTTCTTGCGCCGTTTATTTTGCTTTCTTTACTTTTAGTCTTTATCATAAAAATACCAAAAATATTATCTTATATTCTCTATCAGATCTCACTTTTGCAAGTGGCCATGAAGGGATTGACAACCCCTTTATCGCGTTGGTTGCAAGGTTCTTATTTGTTTGTGTAGGTGCAAGGGACTTGAGCGTGGCCTCCTACTGGATTGATAACTTGGTTCTCAAAAACTAAGAGAAGTACTTATGCTACTTTGCTGCATCACCCTTTCCTCTTCAAGGGAAAACCAACGCAGTGCTCAAGAGGTAGCAAGAAGGATTTCTGACGCCGTTGTCGGGGAGTCTACGCACAAGTCAAGACATACCAAGTACCCATCACAAACTCTTATCCCTCGCATTACATAATTTGCCATTTGCCTCTCGTTTTCCTCTCCCCCACTTCACCCTTGCCGTTTTATCCACCCTTTTTTTCGTTCGCCTCTTTTTCGCTTGCTTCTTGTTTGCTCGTGTGTTGGATTGCTTGCTTGTCATGATGGCTCAAGAAAATACTAAATTGTGTGACTTTACCAATACCAACAACAGTGATTTTCTTAGTACCCCGATTGATCCTCTTACCGAAGTTGAATCTTGTGAAATTAATGCTGCTTTGTTGAATCTTGTCATGAAAGATCAATTCGCCGGCCTTCCTAGTGAAGATGCCGCTACCCATCTAAATAGATTTGTTGATTTGTGTGATATGCAAAAGAAGAAAGATGTGGATAATGATATTGTTAAATTTAAGCTATTTCTGTTTTCTCTTAGAGATCACGCTAAAACTTGGTTTTCGTCTTTGCCTAAAAATAGTATTGATTCTTGGAATAAGTGCAAAGATGCTTTTATCTCTAAGTATTTTCCTCCCGCTAAGATCATCTCTCTTAGAAACGATATTATGAATTTTAAGCAACTTGATCATGAACATGTTGCACAAGCTTGGGAGAGGATGAAATTAATGATACATAATTGCCCTACTCATGGTTTGAATTTGTGGATGATTATACAAATTTTTTATGCCGGATTGAATTTTGCTCCTAGAAATCTTTTAGATTCGGCCGCGGGAGGCACTTGCATGGAAATCACTTTAGGAGAAGCTACTAAACTCCTAGATAATATTATGGTTAATTATTCTCAATGGCACACTGAAAGATCTACTAGTAAAAAGGTTCATGCGATTGAAGAAATTAATGTTTTGAGTGGAAAGATGGATGAACTTATGAAATTGTTTGCTAATAAGAGCGTTCCTTCTGATCCTAATGATATTCCTTTGTCTACTTTGATTGAGAATAATAATGAATCTATGGATGTGAATTTTGTTGATAGGAATAATTATGGTAACAATGCGTATAGAGGAAACTCTAATCCTAGGCCGTTCCCTAATAATTCCTCTAATAATTATAGTAATTCCTACAACAACTCTTATGGAAATTTTAATAAGATGCCCTCTGATTTTGAGACTAGTGTTAAAGAATTTATGATTTCTCAAAAGAATTTCAATGCTTTGCTTGAAGAAAAATTTCCTAAGATTGATGAATTGGCTAGGAACGTGGATAGAATTTCTCTTGATGTTGATTCTTTGAAACTTAGATCTATTACACATAAGCATGATATCAATGAGTCTCTCAAATCCATAAGAATTTCCATTGATGAGTGCAAGGAAAGAACCGCTAGGATGCGTGCTAAGAAAGATTGCTTTGTGAAGGCGTGTTCTTCTAGTTTTTATGAAAATAAAGATGAAGATCTAAACGTTATTGCTGTGTCCCCTATTAAATCTTTGTTTTGCAATATGAATCTTGATAATGATGGGACTGGAGATGATTCGACTTTAGTTAGAAGGCGTCCCAAAAATTCGGAGTTTTTAGATCTTGATGCTAAAATAGTTAAAAGTGGGATTGAAGAGGTTAAAACTTTAGATAGCAATGAACCTACTATCTTGGATTTCAAGGAATTTAATTATGATAATTGCTCTTTGATAGATTGTATTTCCTTGTTGCAATCCGTTCTAAATTCTCCTCATGCTTATAGTCAAAATAAAGCTTTTACTAAACATATCGTTGATGCTTTGATGCAATCTTATGAAGAAAAACTTGAGTTGGAAGTTTCTATCCCTAGAAAACTTTATGATGAATGGGAACCTACAACTAATTTAAAATTAAAGATCATGAATGCTATGCTTTGTGTGATTTGGGTGCTAGTGTTTCCACGATCCCAAAAACTTTGTGTGATTTGCTAGGTTTCCGTGAATTGATGATTGTTCTTTAAACTTGCACCTTGTGGATTCCGCCATTAAGAAACCTATGGGAATAATTAATGATGTTCTTATTGTTGAAAATAGGAATTATGTGCCCTTAGATTTCATCGTTCTTGATATAGATTGCAATCCTTCATGTCCTATTATTCATGGTATACCTTTCCTTAGAATGATTGGTGCAATCATTGATATGAAGGAAGGGAATATTAGATTCCAATTTCCGTTAAGGAAAGGCATTGAACACTTACCTAGAAATAAAATTAAATTACCATATGAATATATTATGAGAGCCACCTATGGATTGCCTACCAAAGATGGCAATACCTAGATTTATCCTCGCTTTTACGCCTAGCTAGGGGCGTTAAACGATAGCGCTTGTTGGGAGGCAACCCAATTTTATTTTTTGTTTCTTGATTTCTGATTCTGTTTAGTAATAAATAATTCATCTAGCCTCTGTTTAGATGTGGTTTTATGCTTTTAATTAGTGTTTGTGCCAAGTAGAACCTTTGGGAAGACTTGGGGAAAGTCTTTGCGATCTTGCTGTAAAAAACAGAAATTTTAGCGCTTGCAAGAATTGCTACCATTTTTATTGGAGAGTGATATTTAGTTAATTATTTTTGAATATGATTAATAGATAAATTCCTCACGTCCATTAATTTATTTTTGATTTTTGGGGGTTCCATAAGCATTCGAAACCTACAGATTACTACAAACTGTTCTGTTTTTGACAGATTCTGTTTTTCGTGTGTTGTTTGCTTATTTTGATGAATCTATGGCTAGTAATAGAGTTTATGAACCATAGAAAAGTTGTAATACAGTAGTTTTAACACCAATATAAATAAAGAATGAGTTCATTACAGTACCTTGAAGTGGTGGTTTGTTTTCTTTTACTAACGGAGCTCATGAGATTTTCTTTTAAGTTTTGTGTTGTGAAGTTTTCAAGTTTTGGGTAAAGATTTGATGGATTATGGAACAAGGATTGGCAAGATCCTAAGCTTGGGGATGCCCAAGGCACCCCATGGTAAAATCCAAGGACAACCAAAAGCTTAAGCCTGGGGATGCCCCGGAAGGCATCCCCTCTTTCGTCTTCGTCTATCGGTAAATTTACTTGGGACTATATTTTTATTCACCACATGATATGTGTTTTGCTTGGAGCGTCTTGTATGATTTGAGTCTTTGCTTTTTATTTTATCACAATCATCCTCGCTGTACACACCTTTTGAGAGAGACACACATGATTCAGAATTTTTAGAATACTCTATGTGCTTCACTTATATCTTTTGAGCCGTATAGTTTTTGTTCTAGTGCTTCACTTATATCGTTTAGAGCACGGTGGTGGTTTTATTTTATAGAAATTATTGATCTCTCATGCTTCACTTATACTATTTTGATAGTCTTAAACAGCATGGTAATTTGCTTTAATTGTGAAATTAATCCGAAGGTGATAGGCATCTAAGATGAGCATAATAAAAACTTCCATATTGAGTTCATTGAATATCATGAGAAGTTTGATACTTGATAAGTGTTTTGAGATATAAAGGTGGTAATTTTAGAGTGTGCTAGTTGAGTAATTGTGAAATTGATAAATACTTGTGTTAAGGTTGGCAAGTCCCGTAGCATGCACGTATGGTAAAAGTTGTGTGACAATTTTGACACATAAGGTGTTCTTTTATTGCTTTCCTTATGAGTGGCGGTCGGGGACGAGCGATGGTCTTTTCCTACCAATCTATTCCTCTAGGGGCATGCATAGTAGTACTTTGCTTCGAGGGCTAATAAACTTCTGCAATAAGTATATGAGTTCTTTATGACTAATGTGAGTCCATGGATTATACGCACTCTCAACCTTCCAGAATTTTCTAGCCTCTACGGTACCGTGCATTGCCCTTTCTCGCCTTGAGAGTTGGTGCAAACTTCACCGGTGCATCCAAACCCCGTGATATGATACGCTCTATCACACATAAACCTCCTTATATCTTCCTCAAAACAGCCACCATACCTACCTATCATGGCATTTCCATAGCCATTCTGAGATATATTGCCATGCAACCTCCCACTGTTCCGTTTATTATGACATGCTCCATCATTGTCATATTGCTTTGAATAATCATGTAGTTGACATCGTATTTGTGGCAAAGCCACCATTCATAATTTTTCATACATGTCACTCTTGATTCATTGCATATCCCGGTACACCACCGGAGGCATTCACATAGAGTCATATTTTGTTCTAAGTATTGAGTTGTAATTCTTGAGTTGTAAGTAATAAAAGTGTGATGATCATCATTATTAGAGCCTTGTCCCATGTGAGGAAAGGATGATGGAGACTATGATTCCCCCACAAGTCGGGATGAGATTCCGGAATAAATAAATAAATAAAAGAGGCCAAAGAAAAAAAGAGAAGGCCCAAGAAAAAAAATGAGAGAAAAAGAGAGAAGGGACAATGTTACTATCCTTTTTCCACACTTGTGCTTCAAAGTAGCACCGCGATCTTCATGATAGAGAGTCTCTATGTTGTCACTTTCATATACTAGTGAGAATTTTTCATTATAGAACTTGGCTTGTATATTCCAATGATGGGCTTCCTCAAAATGCCCTAGGTCTTCGTGAGCAAGCAAGTTGGATGCACACCCACTTAGTTTCTTTTGTTGAGCTTTCATACATTTATAGCTCTAGTGCATCCGTTGCATGGCAATCTCTACTCCTCTCATTGACATCAATTGATGGGCATCTCCATAGCCTATTGATTAGCCGCGTCAATGTGAGACTTCCTACCTCTTTGTCTTCTCATAACCCCCATCATTATACTTTATTCCACCCATAGTGCTATATCCATGGCTTGTGCTCATGTATTGCATAAGGGTTGAAAAGGCTGAAGTGCGTTAAAAAGTATGAACCAATTGCTCGGCTTGTCATCGGGGTTATGCATGATGAAAACGTTTTGTGTGACGAAATTGAAACATAGCCTAACCATATGATTTTGTAGGGATAAGCTTTCTTTGGCTATGTTATTTTGATAAGACATAATTGCTTGGTTAGCATGTTTGAAGTATTATTGTTTTTATGTCAACATTAAACTTTTATCTTGAATCTATCGGATCTAAATATTCATGCGACAATAAAAAGAATTACATTGAAAATTATGCTAAGAAGCATTCCACATCAAAAATTATGTTTCGATCATTTACCTACTCGAGGACGAGTAGGAATTAAGCTTGGGGATGCTTGATACGTCTCCAATGTATATATAATTTTTGATTGTTCCATGCTATTATATATTCTGTTTTGGATGTTTAATGGGCTTATTTATACACTTTTATATTATTTTTGGGACTAACCTATTAACCGGAGGCCCAGCCCAAATTGCTGTTTTTTTGCCTATTTAAGTGTTTCACAGAAAAAGAATATCAAACGGAGTCCAAACGGAATGAAACCTTCGGGAGCATGATTTTTGGAACAAACGTGATCCAGAGGACTTGGAGTGGACGTCAAGCAATCAACAAGGAGGCCACGAGGCAGGGGGCGCGCCTACCCCCCTAGGCGCGCCCTCCACCCTCGTGGGCTCCTCGTGGCTCCACCGACCTACTTCTTCCTCCTATATATACCTACGTACCCCCAAACCATCGAGGAGCACCACGAAAACCTAATTCCACCGCCGCAACCTTCTGTACTCGTGAGATCCCATCTTGGGGCCTTTTCCAGCGGTCCGCCGGAGGGGGCGTTGATCATGGAGGGCTTCTACATCAACACCATAGCCCCTCCGATGATGAGTGAGTAGTTTACCTCAGACCTTCAAGTCCATAGTTATTAGCTAGATGGCTTCTTCTCTCTCTTTGGATCTCAATACAAAGTTCTCCTCGATTCTCTTGGAGATCTATTCGATGTAATCTTCTTTTCCGGTGTGTTTGTCGAGATCCGATGAATTGTGGATTTATGATCAAGATTATCTATGAACAATATTTGAATCTTCTCTGAATTCTTTTATGTGTGATTGGTTATGTTTGCATGTCTCTTCAAATTATCAGTTTGGTTTGGCCTACTAGATTGATCTTTCTTGCAATGGGAGAAGTGCTTAGCTTTGGGTTCAATCTTGCGGTGCTCGATCCCAGTGACAGTAGGGGAAACGTCACATATTGTATTGTTGCCATCGAGGATAAAAAGATGGGGTTTATATCATATTGCATGAGTTTATCCCTCTACATCATGTCATCTTGCTTAAAGTGTTACTCCGTTCTTATGAACTTAATACTCTAGATGCATGCTAGATAGCGGTCGATGTGTGGAGTAATAGTAGTAGATGCAGGCAGGAGTCGGTCTACTTGTCACGGACGTGATGCCTATATACATGATCATACCTAGATATTCTCATAACTATGCTCAATTCTATCAATTGCTCGACAGTAGTTTGTTTACCCACTGTAATACTTATGCTATCTTGAGAGAAGAAACTAGTGAAACCTATGGCCCCCGGGTCTATTTTCCATCATATTAATCTCCCGTCAACAAGCTATTTCTTGCGTCGTTTATTTTGCTTTCTTTACTTTTAGTCTTTATCATACAGCCTGTTATCCCCGGCATACCTTTGAACCGTTGAGCGAGAGCCCTTCCACACGGGACTCCCGGATCACTATGGCCGACTTTCGTCTCTGTTCGACCAACCGGTCTCGCAGTCAAGCAGGCTTATACCATTACGCTCACGAGCATAATCAATGCTTGAGTGTCGGGACCCCGATTCTAAGTCACACCAATCTAGCATGTAACACCTCATATCACTTTGCGGCCTCACGCACGGTATCCCCACGGGTGTCGCCTTACCATGGCCCGGGACCGTTTGCGTCTTTTGGCTCGTGTATATGATTGTGTCGCTAGCATCCATATGACAGAGAACCCGGGCCGACATGGCTAGTCGTGAACCCAAAGCGGCCCTAACCTATGGGAACAGGCATACATGATTCACATCGAGCGTGTCGGTCAGCAGCGTGTGAATCCGGGCTGTAGCACCGGGCTAACAGGACTCCGGGGAACCCGGGCTGTAGCAGGCTAGGCAGGACTCCGGTCGTCACCGCGTGACATTTCCCCGAAGGGACAGACACAGGAACAAAGTGAAACACATGCCGGCCAGTCAGGTGTTCTGAGCAGTAGTGCTGGGCTAGCAGGACTCCGGTGGACCGGGCTGTAGCGGACTACTATCGCTTAGAAAACACTAGACTACATTTGCCCATATGATAGGCCGCCAAGGATAAACAACCAGATTGTCGGATCCCACACATAGCAATACACGCTACACGTACGCATAACATGCAAGTATGTGCTGTACAACATGGCATCACAACATAACGTAACTCATACAGATAAAGGCTCAGAAGAGCCACATAGCATAAATACAAGCAGGGGTCACATGACCCATCATTCAGAGCATACAAGCAACGGAAGCATTACATGTCTGAGTACAGACAACTACAAAAGAAAAGAGCTGGAAAGCCTGACTATCTACAAGACCCTCCCAAGGGTACAAGATCATAGCTGAGGTAACAAGCTACTCGTCGAAGTCCAAGCGGAACTACTAGTAAGACAGATGTCTCATCTGCAAAACATAAATAAAGCAAACATGAGTACAAAGGTACTCAGCAAGACTTACATCAGATCCTATCATATATGCATTAGTATCAAGAAGGTAATGTGGGGTTTAGTTGCAGCAAGCCAGCTTTGACTCAGTGGCTATCCTGTTCTACGACAACGAGAAACTTCTTTGAGATGAGGCAGCGCACACGAGTCCACTAATCACCACATCAATACACCACTAAGGATTTCATCCTCGTCTCCCTACGAGGAGGCCATCCATAGCACTCACACTTGTCTTGAGCATTTTAGAGTATCCACTTTAAGTTGTCTATGTACCACGTAAGCATCCAAGAAGTCCATAACCGAGGACACGGCTATTCGAATAGATCATGATAACCCTGTAGGGGTGTACTTCATCACACACGCTCTCGCCACTTACCGCCATGTACACGTCATGTATCTCGGCAACCTTCAAGCGGAAGCCTGGCGAGGGTGTCGGCCACGACCTGACTAACCACGCAAGACTCTAGTCCAGGTTTATCGCGTATTCGGGTTCCATCCGCAAGGAGATCCGGCCGAGGTTTCGCTCACGGCCCCAAACGATGTGTACAGGGTTCCCGAGCCCACCATCCGGGTGCCACTCGGTACACCGGGCCACGTGTGCCTAGTCTGTCCCAAGTCCACCCTGCCGGGTGCCACTAGGTAGAAAAATAGCACTACCTACAAACACCAGAAACTATTTGCAACTCCTGGACAGAGCTCAAGGCGGTTAATAAGTCGAGAGAGCTTGGAGCGCCCGGAGCCCAATGTGTGGTAGTAGCTAGTCATCGGACAACTTACACAGAACTCAGTTCTTAAGGACGGTCCCAATGAGACAACCCACCATGTACTCCTACATGGCCTCTCACCGCTACCTTTACCAAATCGTGTTCACACGTTTAACTCTCAGTACCAGAACATATCGTACCACTCCAATTCATTCCCGATGAATCAGACCTGACACAACTCTAAGCAATAGCAGGCATGGCATGGCAAGAACACAACATGGCTCAATCAATTCCTACACATGCTAGTGGGTTTTAACTATTTACTGTGGCAATGCCAGGTCATGCAGAGGAATGGGTTCAACTACCGCAGCATAAAGTAGCAGTTGAATCGTTGTTGTCCTAATGCAATAAAAGAGAGTAGGAGCGAGAGAGTGGGATTGTATAGGAATGAACAAGGGGGGTTGCTTGCCTGGTAGAACAACAAGGAAGGCACTGCTCCTCAGACAGGTACTCTGGAACGGTCTCCGGAGCAGGACCTATCGAGAAGGAACGGTGTCGGCAATCAAACACAAGCATATGCAACATTATGATGCATGAACATGGCATGAAGATGTAATGTTATTGGAGCTAATGCAACTAGCATTCATTTGGTTAAAGTCCATTTGAACTAAAGATTCAAATGTAACTCCAAAATAAGCTCTTAAATATGCCATAAGTGTGTTTTCACATATACAGCATGTATAGGTTGGTTTGTCATGCATGAAAATGGTACAGATGGATAGATTGAATTTTTCTGATAATTTTTCATATATAAATTATTTCAATCTGAGTTACGGTTGAATTTCTATGAATTTTTGAAGTTTTGAATATATTCTGGAATTTCCTGATTATTTAATATTAGAAAATGAAATATTGCGTCAGCCTGACGTCATCACTACATCAGCGGGTCAACGCGGCTGTCCAGGTCAAACCTGACACGCGGGGTCCACCCGTCAGTGTCATGGTTAACTAACAGAGGTTAATTATTTTTTAAACTAATCCTAAACTAAATTAGCCGAGCCGGGCCCCACCTGTCATTGAGCCAGGGGAGGTCAAACCCCCTGGTCAACTGGGGCTAACGCGCCGGCGTTTAGCCGCCGGCGGCAGCAGACGCGGCGGAGGGCGCGGAATTCGCCCTCCGGCGACCATTCGGGCAGCGGAGACCACGTGCGAGGAGCTGAGGCTCGCCCGCATCCAGGGCGGCATGCAGCAGCAACAGGGACGGCCGGAGCTCGCCGGAGCGAAGCTCGGGGCGGCGGCCGGGGCACGGCTTCGAGCGGAAAGTGGCTGCAGGGCACGGCAGAGGCTGCGGAGGGCCTCTACGGCCTCCTGGCGTCACCAAGAACACGATGACGCGTGGGGGAGCGGCTGGCTCGGCCTCTGGCCACGGCGGCGCCATGGCCGGCGGCACGGAGCTCTCGGCTCCGGTGGCTAGGCGGCTAGAGGAGGGGATCGAGCATGGTTTAGGGGGAAAAAGGATCGTGGCCTCACAGCGGTTGCAGGGGCCGTAGAAGCGGGCTCGGGGAAGCTTGGACGGCGGCAAATCGACGGTGGAAATCCACGGTGGCCGATGAGGAAGACGAAGACGATGGCGTCGTTTCAGGCGTCCCGTGGGCGCGTGCTTCGTCTTGGTGCTTCACGGCGTCGAGGAAGACCCGTTGGACAGGGCAGAGGGGCAAGAGGAGCACGGTGGCTACGGCTACGGCGTGCGGCGGTGACGGCAGCGCTCGGGCGTTCGCGGGGAAGGGCGAGAGAGGGTGACAGAGGAGAGGAGGAGCATGGGGGAGAGTGAGAGGGGTCGGGGAGGCTGCGTGGCGGCATCGAGGGCCTCCAGCAGCGAGCGGGAAGCAGGAGGTGGCCGGCGCTTGCTCGCGCTCGCCGGGCACATGCGCACCGTCCTCCTAGCAGGAGGTGGGCGACGACTGGCGTCGGCCAGCAGTGCTGGGCCGGCACAGGAGCTGGGCCGCCAGCTGGGCTGCCAGGCAGGTAAGCGCCAGGTAGGTTTTCTCCTGTTTCTGTTTTCTTTTCTAATTTTCTGACATTTGTTTTGATTTAGATAAAATACTAAACCATTTTATATGCTCCTGAAAATTATTGTAGGAACTAATTGGATTATTCCAAAGCCCCACATTAAAAATCAGAATTATTGGAGTATATTTGAATATATAACAAATATAAATCCAATACAAATAATTATGCATTAATTCCAACTGGCCAAAATAAATATTTATGAGCTCCTAAAAATATTGGTTTGAATTTTACCTCTCACCAATATTTTCAGAGAGAGACATGAACATTTTCTTGGACCCTTTTGGAGCACTTTTTATCTGGGTCATTTTCAAAAATGATTTCTGAGGGTTCACAAATCCCCATTTCAAATTTAAAAGTAGTTTAAACATGATGCAAGCATGAAGGCTAGCCTAGGTCATACCAGAACTAGGGATGTGACAACTTGCCCCCACTCGAAGAAATCTCGTCCCGAGATTCAGGAGTCGGCGGGAAGAAAGCGGGGTACTCAAGTCGAAGACGATCTTCACGCTCCCAGGTAGCTTCTCTCTCAGAATGATGAGAACACTGAACCTTGAGAAACTTGATGTTATGACGTCGAGTGACACGCTCTGCTTGATCAAGGATGCATACAGGGTACTCTCGATAGGTGAGGTTATCTTGGAGATCAAGCGTTTCGTGGTCCACTTCGCGGATGGGATCCGAGAAGCAACGCCTGAGTTGAGAGACGTGGAAGACATCATGAAATCGAGAAAGATGTGGTGGTAGTTCCAACTGGTAGGCAACCTCTCCTCGTTTCGCAAGAATGTGAAAGGGACCAATGTAACGAGGAGCCAACTTGCCCTTGATACCGAATCGATGGGTACCCTTTAGAGGAGTAACCCGAAGATAAGCCTTATCACCAACTTCATAAGCCACTTCCTTATGACTACGGTCATACTGGCTCTTTTGACGAGATTGGGATGTTTTCAAATTCTCACGAATGATGCGAACTTGCTCTTCTGCCTCCTGGATCATATCCGGTTCAAAGAATTGCCGTTCACCGGTTTCTGACCAGTTCAAAGGTGTTCGACATCTCCGTCCATACAAAACCTCAAAAGGAGCTTTCTTGAGGCTGGATTGATAGCTATTGTTATAAGCAAACTCGGCAAAAGGAAGACACTTCTCCCAATCCATACCGAATGAGATAACACAAGCTCTAAGCATGTCTTCAAGAATCTGGTTGACCCTTTCCACCTGACCACTTGATTGAGGGTGGAAAGCGGTACTGAAAGAAAGATGGGTGCCCATGGCAGTTTGGAAACTCTCCCAGAAATGAGAAGTGAAGAGACTACCACGGTCTGAATTGATCTCTAGTGGAACACCATGAAGTGACACTATTCGAGAAATATATAAGTCAGCGAGCTGACTAGCAGTGAAACTCTCTCGAACAGGTAGGAAGTGAGCCACTTTGGAAAGACGATCAATGACTATGAAGATAGCGTTATTCCCTTTCTTGGTCCTGGGAAACCCGGTGATGAAGTCCATGCCAACTTTATCCCATTTCCACTCAGGAATAGCTAAAGGTTGAAGGGTGCCAGCAGGTCTTTGATGCTCTGCCTTAACGCGACGACAAACGTCACAGTTAGCAATAAACTGAGCAATTTCTCTCTTCATCCTAGTCCACCAGAACCTCTGGCGTAGGTCCTGATACATCTTAGTACTACCAGGATGAATCGTGAGAAGAGATTCATGCGCCTCCTTAAGGATTAATTGTCGAAGATGTCGATTCTTGGGAACCACCAAGCGACTCTCAAAGAAAACAACACCGCGACCATCTATAGAAAAACTACCACCAACTCCCTTGTTAATGTTTCTCTTGATTCGGGAAATTCCCGTATCCTGCTTCTGAGCAGAGATGATCTGTTCCACAAGAGTAGGTTTCGCCACCAAGGTAGAAAGGAATCCGTGAGGAGCAAGGTGGAGGTTAAGTTTTCATAATTCCTCATGGAGAAGTGGTTGGCCCTGCCGCAACATGAGATTGTTGCAATAGGACTTACGACTTAGCGCATCAGCCATAACATTCCCCTTGCCTGGGGTGTAGGTAATCCCTAAGTCGTAATCTGAAATCAACTCCAACCAACGTCTTTGCCTAAGGTTCAAATCTGGTTGGGTGAAGATATACTTGAGACTCTGGTGATCGGTGTAAATCTCGCAACGTTTACCAAGAAGGTAATGTCGCCAAGTCTTAAGTGCATAGACTACGGCTGCAAGCTCTAGATCATGTGTAGGATAATTCTCCTCATGTGGATGCAACTGTCGAGATTCATAGGCAATCACATGGCGATCCTGCATAAGGATGCAACCTAGTCCCTGTCGTGAGGCATCACAATAGATAACAAAGTCCTTAGAGAAGTCCGGTGGCACAAGTATGGGAGCAGAAGTAAGACGTCTTTTCAGTTCCTAAAAACTGTGTTCACACTATGGGGACCACTCAAACTTTTTATCTTTCTTGAGAAGTTCCGTGAGAGGTTTGGCCACTTTGGAGAAGTTCTCAACGAAGCGGCGACAATAACTGGCTAGACCAAGGAAACTCCTAACTTGCTTAACCGATTCAGGCGGAGTCCAATCAAGAACGGCCTGAACTCTTTCGGGATTGACAGCAATGCCCTTACCAGAGATTACGTGGCCGAGATAGGTCACTTCTGGCAACCAAAATTCGCACTTGGAGAACTTGGCATAAAGGCGGTGCTCTCTGAGTTTTTCTAGCACAAGTCTAAGATGTTCGGCATGCTCTTCCTCGTTCTTCGAGTAGATAAGGATATCATCGAGGTAAACCACGACAAACTTGTCTAGGTACTCCATGAAGATCGAGTTCATCAAGCGAGAGAAAGTAGCTGGAGCGTTGGTTAGACCAAAGGACATGACGGTGTACTCGTACTGACCATAACGAGTGACAAAAGCTGTCTTAGGAATGTCCCCATTTCTGATCTTGATTTGGTGGTAGCCTAACCTCAAATCCATCTTGGAAAAGACTGAGGATCCAGCGAGCTGATCATACAGGTCGTTGATCCTGGGGAGCGGATACTTGTTCTTTGTCGTGACCAAATTAACGGGACGATAATCTACAACCATCCGGTCCATACCATCCTTCTTCTTGACGAAGAGAACGGGGCAAGCCCAGGGAGAAGAACTGGGACGGATGAAACCCTTTTGCAAGGATTCATCGAGTTGTTTCTTAAGCTCAGCTAGTTCTAAGGGTGCCATCTTGTAAGGTCTCCTAGAGATTGGAGCGGTTCCTGGGATAAGATCTATGACAAATTCTACATCTCTCTCAGGTGGAATACCTGGCAGTTCCTCTGGAAAGACATCCGGAAAGTCACGGACTACCGAGATATCTTCAAGGTCTGGAAGAGGGTTGGCATTAAGAGAATAGAGTTGACGCTTTGCAACTCTAGTGGAGACGGTGACTATCTTGCCGGATGGGTGTGTAAGATGAACAGACCTTGTGTAACAATCAATCTTGGCATGATGAGCTTTCATCCAGTCCATACCCAAGATGATGTTAATATCTGTAGACTTGAGGGCTATAAGTGATGCAAGGAATACCAGTCGGTAACAAGGATTTCATTACCATGGCTTATTCTGGTAGTTTGCCATCTAGACCCTGGAGTTTGGATTTCAAGTGGAGTTGGCATATCACAAAATGACATGTCATGCAAACGAACATAGCCTTCAGAAATGAAGGAGTGAGATGCTCCGGTATCGAACAAAACCGAAGCTGGATGGCAATTGACAAGGAGGGTACCAAGAACGACATCCGGATCATCACGAGTGTCTTTAGCTGAGACGTGATGCACACATCCATGTTCAGGGGGAGCTGACTTGACACTAATCATCTTGCGTGATGGCTTATCACGGCCAACAGACTTCTCAGGCTGGGGTGGGGCATAACTGGTTTGAGAGCAGTCACGTGCATAGTGTCCTGGCTCTCCGCATGTGAAGCAAGTCCCTAAAGTAGGACGTGGGCCCGCCTTGACAAGCGGTCTACCAATAGGCCTGGGTGGAGCATGTAACTAAACTGGGTGAGGTGCCACATAAGAGGGCCTCGGTGAGTAACCGGGTGGAAGAGCGGAGTTCGGAACCCAAAACCGGCGCTTCTGCAAGGTAGAGCCGGAGGAAGAAACCAAATCACGGGTGTGCTTACGAGACTCCTCGTAAGTGAGCTGAGCTGTCTCCGCATTAATGGCCTTGTTCACAAGAGCCTGGAATGCATTGCAATGGTGCAGGTGGAGATCACGACGCAACTTGGGGTTGAGACCCTTCCGGAACCTAGCCTGCTTCTTGGCGTCTGTGGACACTTCTTCTGTAGCATAGCGGGCGAGGTTCTCAAATTCTCTACTGTAAGCATCTACAGCCATCTTACTCTGGGTGAAACTACAAAACTCTTCTCTATTGCGATCAACGAGAGCCTGAGGAATGTGATGCTCGCGGAAAGCCTCACTGAAATCTCTCCAGGTGATTATCTGGCCAGCTGGAAGCATAGCCTCGTAGTTCTGCCACCAAATACTGGCAGGACCTTCCAGGTGATAAGTAGCATAGGTGACCTTGTCACTTTCAGCTACGTTCGCAGAACGCATCTTGTGTGTAATACTACGGAGCCAATCATCTGCATCGAGTGGCTTGATGGAATGATGAAAGGTAGGTGGGTGCAAGCGAATGAAATCATGAATGGTTACAGACCCTTTGAACGGATGTGCGGTGTTCTCCTCGATACGTGCCAACAAGCGGTTAGACTCACGCTTGTTCCTCTCCATCTCTAACATGAACTCTGCCACCGAAGGTTGGTCGGGAGGATCCTCATCCCTACCATCTCCGTGGTTCCGGATATGAGCAACAGAACTTCGGTTAACCGGCAACATCCTGAAGAGCCAACCAAGGAAACAAGGATGGATTCAGCATCATCATGAGGATGTAGATTATAGTACGAGAAAAATACTATCTCTTGAACTCCTAGGATAAATCCGGCAGCATAACGGCAGTAAACTGCTCAAAATGAGACATTCTACAAAAGATGGGGTAGCACCATGCTCAAAATCATTACTCTAGGTTCTGAGATGTTACTAAACAGGCTACACCAGAGGTACTCGAACTGGGATATGACTCTGATCAACCAATCCTAAGAGACTACGGAGTAGTAACACGTGATCCTGATAGACAGAAGAGGAAGCCTAGTTCCTTAACCCCGTAGGAAAGATAGGATGACTCAGATCAGAAGGCATGATGTATAAGGAGTAAAAAGAGCCTTACGTTCCCTTCCACAATCAATTCCCTTACATAGCTAAAGAATTTCTAGACACAACTTTGACCAGGTTGGCTTGGAAATCCTACAGGCAGTCAGGCTCTGATACCAAGGCTGTCGGGACCCCGATTCTAAGTCACACCAATCTAGCATGTAATACCTCATATCACTTTGCGGCCTCACGCACGGTATCCCCACGGGTGTCGCCTTACCATGGCCCGGGACCGTTTGCGTCTTTTGGCTCGCGTATATGATTGTGTCGCTAGCATCCATATGACAGAGAACCCGGGCCGACATGGCTAGTCGTGAACCCAAAGCGGCCCTAACCTATGGGAACAGGCATACATGATTCACATTGAGCGTGTCGGTCAGCAGCGTGTGAATCCGGGCTGTAGCACCGGGCTAACAGGACTCCGGGGAACCCGGGCTGTAGCAGGCTAGGCAGGACTCCGGTCGTCACCGCGTGACATTTCCCCGAAGGGACAGACACAGGAACGAAGTGAAACACATGCCGGCCAGTCAGGTGTTCCGAGCAGTAGTGCTGGGCTAGCAGGACTCCGGTGGACCGGGCTGTAGCGGACTACTATCGCTCAGAAAACACTAGACTACATTTCCCCATATGATAGGGTGCCAAGGATAAACAACCAGATTGTCGGATCCCACACATAGCAATACATGCTACACGTACGCATAACATGCAAGTATGTGCTGTACAACATGGCATCACAACATAACGCAACTCATACAGATAAAGGCTCAGAAGAGCCACATAGCATAAATACAAGCAGGGGTCACATGACCCATCATTCAGAGCATACAAGCAACGGAAGCATTACATGTCTGAGTACAGACAACTACAAAAGAAAAGAGCTGGAAAGCCTGACTATCTACAGGACCCTCCCAAGGGTACAAGATCGTAGCTGAGGTAACAAGCTACTCGTCGAAGTCCAAGCGGAACTACTAGTAAGACAGATGTCTCATCTGCAAAACATAAATAAAGCAAACATGAGTATAAAGGTACTCAGCAAGACTTACATCAGATCCTATCATATATGCATTAGTATCAAGAAGGTAATGTGGGGTTTAGTTGCAGCAAGCCAGCTTTGACTCAGTGGCTATCCTGTTCTACGACAACGAGAAACTTCTTTGAGATGAGGCAGCGCACACGAGTCCACTAATCACCACATCAATACACCACTAAGGATTTCATCCTCGTCTCCCTACGAGGAGGCCATCCATAGCACTCACACTTGTCTTGAGCATTTTAGAGTATCCACTTTAAGTTGTCTATGTACCACGTAAGCATCCAAGAAGTCCATAACCGAGGACACGGCTCTTCGAATAGGTCATGATAACCCTGCAGGGGTGTACTTCATCACACACGCTCTCGCCACTTACCGCCATGTACACGTCATGTATCTCGGCAACCTTCAAGCGGAAGCCTGGCGAGGGTGTCGGCCACGACCTGACTAACCACGCAAGACTCTAGTCCAGGTTTATCGCGTATTCGGGTTCCATCCGCAAGGAGATCCGGCCGAGGTTTCGCTCACGGCCCCAAACGATGTGTACAGGGTTCCCGAGCCCACCATCCGGGTGCCACTCGGTACACCGGGCCACGTGTGCCTAGTCTGTCCCAAGTCCACCCTGCCGGGTGCCACTAGGTAGAAAAATAGCACTACCTACAAACACCAGAAACTATTTGCAACTCCTGGACAGAGCTCAAGGTGGTTAATAAGTCGAGAGAGCTTGGAGCGCCCGGAGCCCAATGTGTGGTAGTAGCTAGTCATCGGACAACTTACACAGAACTCAGTTCTTAAGGACGGTCCCAATGAGACAACCCACCATGTACTCCTACATGGCCTCTCACCGCTACCTTTACCAAATCGTGTTCACACGTTTAACTCTCAGTACCAGAACATATCGTACCACTCCAATTCATTCCCGATGAATCAGACCTGACACAACTCTAAGCAATAGAAGGCATGGCATGGCAAGAACACAACATGGCTCAATCAATTCCTACACATGCTAGTGGGTTTTAACTATTTACTGTGGCAATGCCAGGTCATGCAGAGGAATGGGTTCAACTACCGTAGCATAAAGTAGCAGTTGAATCGTTGTTGTCCTAATGCAATAAAAGAGAGCAGGAGCGAGAGAGTGGGATTGTATCGGAATGAACAAGGGGGGTTGCTTGCCTGGTAGAACAACAAGGAAGGCACTGCTCCTCAGACAGGTACTCTGGAACGGTCTCCGGAGCAGGACCTATCGAGAAGGAACGGTGTCGGCAATCAAACACAAGCATATGCAACATTATGATGCATGAACATGGCATGAAGATGTAATGTTATTGGAGCTAATGCAACTAGCATTCATTTGGTTAAAGTCCATTTGAACTAAAGATTCAAATGTAACTCCAAAATAAGCTCTTAAATATGCCATAAGTGTGTTTTCACATATACAGCATGTATAGGTTGGTTTGTCATGCATGAAAATGGTACATATGGATAGATTGAATTTTTCTGATAATTTTTCATATATAAATTATTTCAATCCGAGTTACGGTTGAATTTCTATGATTTTTTGAAGTTTTGAATATATTCTGGAATTTCCTGATTATTTAATATTAGAAAATGAAATATTGCGTCAGCCTGACGTCATCACTACATCAGCGGGTCAACGCGGCTGTCCAGGTCAAACCTGACACGCGGGGTCCACCCGTCAGTGTCATGGTTAACTAACAGAGGTTAATTAATTTTTAAACTAATCCTAAACTAAATTAGCCGAGCCGGGCCCCACTTGTCATTGAGCCAGGGGAGGTCAAACCCCCTGGTCAACTGGGGCTAACGCGCCGGTGTTTAGCCGCCGGCGGCAGCAGACGCGGCGGAGGGCGCGGAATTCGCCCTCCGGCGACCATTCGGGCAGCGGAGACCACGGGCGAGGAGCTGAGGCTCGCCCGCATCCAGGGCGGCATGCAGCAGCAACGGGGACGGCCGGAGCTCGCCGGAGCGAAGCTCGGGGCGGCGGCCGGGGCACGGCTTCGAGCAGAAAGTGGCTGCAGGGCACGGCAGAGGCCGCGGAGGGCCTCTACGGCCTCCTGGCGTCACCAAGAACACGATGACGCGCGCGGGAGCGGCTGGCTCGGCCTCTGGCCACGGCGGCGCCATGGCCGGTGGCACGGAGCTCTCGGCTCCGGTGGCTAGGCGGCTAGAGGAGGGGATCGAGCACGGTTTAGGGTGGAAAAGGATCGTGGCCTCACAGCGGTTGCAGGGGCCGTAGAAGCGGGCTCGGGGAAGCTTGGACGGCGGCAAATCGATGGTGGAAATCCACGGTGGCCGATGAGGAAGACGAAGACGATGGCGTCGTTTCAGGCGTCCCGTGGGCGCGTGCTTTGTCTTGGTGCTTCACGGCGTCGAGGAAGACCCGTTGGACAGGGCAGAGGGGCAAGAGGAGCACGGTGGCTACGGCTACGGCGTGCGGCGGTGACGGCAGCGCTCGGGCGTTCGCGGGGAAGGGCGAGAGAGGGTGACAGAGGAGAGGAGGAGCATGGGTGAGAGTGAGAGGGGTCGGGGAGGCTGCGTGGTGACGTCGAGGGCCTCGAGCAGCGAGCGGGAAGCAGGAGGTGGCCGACGCGTGCTCGCGCTCGCCGGGCACACGCGCACCGTCCTCCTGGCAGGAGGTGGGCGACGACTATCGTCGGCCAGCAGTGTTGGGCCGGCACAGGAGCTGGGCCGCCAGCTGGGCTGCCAGGCAGGTAAGCGCCAGGTAGGTTTTCTCCTGTTTCTGTTTTCTTTTCTAATTTTCTGACATTTGTTTTGATTTAGATAAAATACTAAACCATTTTATATGCTTCTGAAAATTATTGTAGGAACTAATTGGATTATTCCAAAGCCCCACATTAAAAATCAGAATTATTGGAGTATATTTGAATATATAACAAATATAAATCCAATACAAATAATTATGCATTAATTCCAACTGGCCAAAATAAATATTTATGAGCTCCTAAAAATATTGGTTTGAATTTTACCTCTCACCAATATTTTCAGAGAGAGACATGAACATTTTCTTGGACCCTTTTGGAGCACTTTTTATCTGGGTCATTTTCAAAAATGATTTCTGAGGGTTCACAAATCCCCATTTCAAATTTAAAAGGAGTTTAAACATGATGCAAGCATGAAGGCTAGCCTAGGTCATACCAGAACTAGGGATGTGACATTGAGCCTACCTTCGCACCCCTCCGTTAAATACCATAAATATTATCTTATCTTCTCTATCAGATCTCACTTTTGCAAGTGGCTGTCGGTGTCAAAACCGGCGGATCTTGGGTAGGGGGTCCCGGACTGTGCGTCTAAGGCGGATGGTAACAGGAGGCAGGGGACACGATGTTTACCCAGGTTCGGGCCCTCTTGATGGAGGTAATACCCTACGCCCTGCTTGATTGTTCTTGATGATATGAGTAGTACAAGAGTTGATCTACCACGAGCTCAAAGAGGCTAAACCCTAGAAGCTAGCCTATGGTATGATTGTATGTTGTCCTACGGACTAAAACCCTCCGGTTTATATAGACACCAGAGGAGGCTAGGGTTACACAAGGTCGGTTACAAAGGAGGAGATATACATATCCGTATTGCCTAGCTTGCCTTCCACGCTGAGTAGAGTCGAATCCGGACACGGGACGAAGTCTTGAAACTTGTATCTTCATAGTCCAATAGTCCAGCCAAAGGATATAGTCCGGCTGTCCAGAGACCCCCTAATCCAGGACTCCCTCGGTAGCCCCTAAACCAGGCTTCAATGACGATGAGTCCGGCACGCAGTGTTATCTTCGGCATTGCAAGGTGGGTTCCTCCTCCGAATACACCATTGAAGATTTTGAATACAAGGATAGTGTGCGACCCTGTAAAATAAGTTCCACATACCACCGTAGAGAGAATAATATTTCCACGAATCTAATCTGTTGACACGTTTTGATAGCATGACATCATGCCATGGCCCAGTTTTTATTCGAACCGCTTTTCGTAACCAGCTCCGCACATATTGCGAGGCGGTTTTCTTGACACGTCTTGTCAAAGCAGAGATCATGTTCCCCTTATCACGGGATTCTCATCAATACGGACATGGGTAACCCAACCACGCCATCAATTACGATGCCTGGGGAATAAGCGGTTTTGCTAGGCAAGTGGGAAGGCACATCGCCTCTTCCGCCCTTATAAAAGGGACAAAGATTTACTTTTTTCGCCCACGCCTTCTTCCTCCTCGCTTACGCATTCCCGCACACACGAGCTCTAGCGCCCAAGTTCGCGTTCTTCTTCTCGAACCACTCCAAGCATGTCTGGAGCAGGAGGCAAGTGGATGGTCTCCTCCGTCACGGAGGAGAACATCAAAAAGTTACGGGAAGCCGGATACTTGGCCGCGGATATAGCGCACCGGCTGCCAAATGCGGGGCAGATCGTCCCAACGCCCGAACCCCATGAGAGGGTAGTTTTTCTTACCCATTTCGTCCGCGGACTGGGATTCCCTCTCCACCCGTTTGTCCGCGGGCTCATGTTCTACTACGGGCTGGATTTTCATGATCTGGCCCCCAACTTCATCCTCAACATCTCGGCGTTTATCGTCGTGTGCGAGGCCTTCCTGCGCATCAGGCCCCACTTCGGCCTATGGCTGAAAACCTTCAATGTCAAACCGAAGGTGGTGGGTGGCCAGCAAGCAGAGTGCGGAGGCGCCATGGTGGGCAAGATGCCTAATGTCACCTGGCTCGAGGGCACCTACGTGGATACCATAAAGGGGTGGCAATTGGGGTGGTTCTACATCACCGAGCCGCGTGACTCCAACTGGGTGGCGGCCCCCAAATTTCGATCCGGAATCCCCACGCGGCTCACCTCCTGGAAAAAGAATGGCATGTCCTGGGGTTCTTCGGTAGAGCTGACCGGACTCCAGACCCGCATCCAGAACATGACGAACAAGAAAATCAAGCTCGTCAACGTGGTCCAGGTTATGCACTTCCGCCGGATCCTTCCGTGTCAACGACTGACATTTGTTTTCTGGGAGTTCGACTCGGCCCAGCACCAGACGCTGCGAGAGCTCTACGACATGACGCACGAGGATGTCTGGAGGGTGATGTTCAAGAGCGCCGAGATGCCTCCCTCCCTCACCGAGGACCGCGGACTCAGCGCAAAGCGCCGCGCCCATCCGGTAGGCTTTTATATCTCTCAGGGTATTTATTTTGCCCGGTTTAGTTATGTGCTGGATCTAAGCTTCCATGCCATTAACAGGACTGGATAGAGACAGCAGAGTAGCTTGACTATCCAGCCCTCCTACCCGAAGATCCTGCAGACTCTCTTCTAACGAAGATGCTGACTTCGGCACCTTACGAGGTGCCGGCAAAGAAGGCCACGAAGAAGGCCACGGGGACCCGAAAGGGTCTCCGGCGCAAGGTTATATCAGACTCATCGTCCGATGACTCTGACGCGCACTCCTCCCACGGAAACGAGGAGGAGGAGAAAAGGTCTCCCCCCAGCCGGGGGAGACAAGAAAAGGAAGGTCGACCCATCCTGGGAGGCCGAAGGGTCCAAGAAGGGAAGGAACCTCCCTCCGGACTGTGCCACGACGGCCGCCGACAGCGGCGACGAGTGGCTACCTAGGGACAAGCCCCTGGCGAAGTCGTAAGTGTCCGGACACCATAGTACTTAGTGGTAGGTTTTATTGTACTGCCTTTCCTCATGCCGAACATGATTATGTAGTCCGTCCCGAGCTTATCTCGACGTACCTTCGTCAAGCGTCTCTTTGGACTCGTCGGATATGAACAATGGTTCTCTTCCGACTGCTTCCACCCCTCGCCCTACGGACAATGCCGAGGTGTTGTCTCAAAAGGCACCGAGCCAAGGGGAGGTGGTCCTGGGGGAGCCTGACGGCGACTTCCCGGACCCTGGGTACCAAGGGAGCGAGGCTCCTACGGGCTTCGAGTTCGGGCCCTAGCCGGACACTGGGCCGGAACCTTCGATGGTTCCGGACTCCGGAAGGCGGTCCCCCATCAAGGGGGGGGGGGGCAACCATCCGTGCCAGTGTCCTCTGTCCAACCAGAGGCACCGGACAACTTGCTGGAAGCGCTTCACAGTGCTTCCATGGAAGAAGAGCACCGCACTATCATGAGTGCGGTGGTCGAGAAGGTTCAGTCTGCCAAAAACAGACTGACCGAAGCTTGCGCCAGCCTCCTAACAGGCTTTGAGGTAAGCAATCAAAATATAAGAAAATATTACCGCATACATAGTAGCCCCTGATGCTCTGTTCGGCGTTTGCGAAGAGAAACCGAATAGAGGATCAAATGATAACTCATGAGTCTAATTAGAGTATATATATGTGTATGTGCAGGCTTCACAGCTGGCCGCTGCCGCACGTACTGCGGAGGTCTCTGCGCTAAAGCAGGCCCTGAAGCGGTCAGAGGACGAGCTCGGCCTTACCAAGAGGCAGCTCGAAGAGAGCAAAGGTAAAATATACCCTTGTCTATATAGTTAAAAAGAAGTTCCGGTGTGAAGTAATAGGATCGTCATGAATTTGTCAGGGGCCACGACCGAGGTGGAGACCCTGAGGAAGGCGTTGTCCGAGGCCGAAGACAAAGCGGCCAAAGAACGCATTGAACGGGAAAAACAAGAAGCCCGACTAGGCGAGGTGCAGCAAGGGCTCGGGGCTCTTGCCAAAAAGCACGAGTCCTTGGAGTTTGACTCCAAGACGCGAGAGTCCGAGCTCGCGCAGGCACTTGAAAGCGTCCGGAGCGCCAAGGCCGAAGCCCACAAGGCCCTTCAAGAGATTGATGCAGTGAAGAAGATAGCAGCGGGTAAGGCATTCAATATGCAAAGCAAGCATGTGAAGGAGACTTTCCTTTTTCTTACCCGAGTTCGGAGCTCTCCAGGAGCATTTGCAGTTCTTCCCCGCAGTATACTGGATGCCGCGAAGTTTTACATGGCTGAGGAGGGGAGCTCAACGGAGAAGTTGTTATGGTCCCAGTAACACCTCGTGCCCTTGAGTGACCAGCTGAAGCAATTGGTCGAGATTCACAAGGCAGCTGAACAGGCCATGAGGGGCCTTATAGTCCGGATGTGGCCTGGCGAGCACCTTTCCGGCAGCTACTTCGGCCTGGTGAGGCGGCTAGTGGAAGCCTGCCCACGGCTTGAAGTCATCAAGCGGTCCGTCTGCATCGAGGGTGCATGCAGGGCTTTTGGCCGGGAGAAGGTGCATTGGGCGAAGCTGGACGCCGTGAAGCTGGTGAAGGAGGGGCCACCGGAGGGCAAGGAGCATCGCTGCCCCGAGAATTATTATGAGAGTGTCCTAAAGGGTTCCCGCCTAGTGGCAGATGAGTGTGCCAAGGATGTAATTTTTGAATGAATATGCCCATGTGATCCTGTAATATTAAACGAGCTCGTTTGCGCCATGCGACGCTTTCTTAATTTAAAATATTACCTTTTGTGCGACCATTTATAAAATCTGAGAGCTATCCAGTCGTCGGCTTCTACCCCCATGTAACTAGTACTGGGGTGTTCGGGATAAATCTGAACACTCTTTACCCCAATTTTGGGTCCTTCGAGGGAGGTTTTTAGCGCAACGAACCAGGCAATTGGACTATAGTGCTTTATCACTCTCACTTAGCCATAGAAGTCTATGATTTTAAATTTTTGGCGAAGCCCTTGGTATTCGGAGCGCCGAATTTGGGGCGCTATACACGCCTAAGCCGAACAAGGCCGACTCCTCGCCCTAAGCGAAAAAAGTCTTTAAGGACTTGAGACCTCTCGAACAGCGACCAGTCTCTCGCCTTATCATGGCAGTCAGTTTTTGGCTTTCTCTACTGAGGTGCTCGTCCGGAAGAACCGGGACACAATCGCAGTAGTTCTCCCACCGCTACCTTAGCCGATATAGCGGAACGTAAGGTACCAAAGCATGGGAGTCGGGCAACCCAACATTTGACCAAAGACATGATTCGAAGCTGATGCATATAATGCTATAAGTTCGGGGTGCCGCATTGTCGAAAGTGTTCGGACTTTTTGTGCCGTATTATGGGGTAAACGAGGACCCCTGGCAAACTGACCGCACCCGCACGTGCGGGTGCGGATTGTCGTAAATGGACATATATAAGAGAAAGAGAAAAACTTAAATAATGCAATGACAGATTAATGATATGCATTGTTATTTAAATGATACGCCGAAGCGTACTTGGTACAAGTAGTGCAATAAGCATAAAGGAGGACAATTCGAAATGTCCCATCCTAGGGCAAGCTACGCATAAAATAGTGAAAAGTGGGTATATCAATTATTACTAGAGACCACCTGGCGGTTCCCGTGTTCATCTTAGATACTTGCCGCCTTGGTTGTTGCTTCCGAAATGTGTCCGGCAATCGTACTGCCAGAAAGGGCTTCCAGAGAGTTAGGCCCTGAAAGAGAAAAGGAATGTCGAAGGTATACAACCCCTAGTGTGGTTAAGCCACAATGCGGTGCGTGTCCTGATCGTGCCCCCGCCTATGTCCATGGTATTTTTAATGCGTAGTTATGTACGCGCAGCACGGATTTCGTTGCTTCACTGGGACTGGGACGGGGGCCGAATTGCTAGGCGAGCTCTGATCGTGCCAGGCAATCTTGTTGCAGCTTGTTCCAGACTCACTTGAAGGTGTCCGAGGGCCGTGACCTCGAATGAGTGGTCTTCCTGAACAGGCTGCTTTGTGCCTCTACTGCAAGGGCTGCAGTGTGCTCTTCCGTACGGAGCGAGCATTATGTGTTTCCATTTACTGTGATGACCCCGCGAGGTCCTGGCATCTTGAGCTTGAGGTATGCATAATGCGGCACTGCATTGAATTTTGCAAATGCTATTCACCCAAGCAGTGCATGATAGCCACTGCGAAAAGGGACGATGTCGAAGTTTAACTCTTCGCTTCGGAAGTTATCCGGTGATCCGAAGACTACTTCCAGTGTGATTGAGCCTGTGCAATGGGCCTCTACACCTGGGATGACGCCTTTAAAGGTGGTTTTGCTGGGTTTGATCCTCGAGGGATCGATACCCATTTTTCGGACTGTATCCTGATAAAGTAGGTTCAGGCTGCTACTGCCATCCATAAGGACTCGAGTGAGGTGAAATCCGTCAATGATGGGGTCTAGGACCAGTGCGGTGGATCCGCCATGATGGATGCTAGTGGGGTGATCCCTGCTATCAACGTGATCGGACAAGCAAACCATGGGTTGAACTTTAGGGCAACGGGCTCCATCGCATAACCGTCCCTTAGTGCACGCTTCCGCTCCCTCTTGGGAATGTGGGTTGCGTATATCATGTTCACCGTCTTCACTTGTGGGGGAAACCCCTTCTGTCCTCCTGTGTTCGGTGGCCGGGGCTCCTCCTCGTCATCGCTATGCAACCCCTTGTCCTTGTTTTCGGCATTTAACTTGCCGGCCTGCTTGAACACCCAGCATTCTCTATTGGTGTGGTTGGCTGGCTTGTCGGGGGTGCCGTGGATTTGACACGAGCGATCCAGTATGCGATCCAGAGAGGACGAAGCCGGAGTATTTCTTTTGAATGGCTTTTTCCGCTGACCAGATCTAGAGCCTCTGAATCCGGCATTGACTGCCGTATCTTTGGTGTTATCATCATTATTGCGACGCTTTGGTCTATTACGACGCTGCCTACCATTAACATCTTTGGTATCCGAGGTATCCGGATTCTTTGATGTGTTGTTGCTGCGAGCCAGCCAGCTGTCCTCGCCCGCGCAAAAGCGGGTCATGAGTGTTGTGAGGGCTGCAATAGATTTCGGCTTCTCCTGGCCGAGGTGGCGGGCGGGACATTCGTCTCGGATGTTATGCTTGAATGCCGCTAGGGCCTCTGCATCCGGACAGTCTACAATTTGATTTTTCTTAGTCAGGAACCGTGTCTAGAATTGTCCAGCCGATTCCCCTAGCTGCTGGGTTATGTGGCTCAAGTCATCAGCATCCGGTGGCCGCACATAAGTGCCCTGGAAGTTGTCAAGAAATGCGTCTTCCAGATCCTCCCAACTGTCGAAGGAATCTGCTGGCAAGCTATTCAGCCAATGCCAAGCTAGTCCTTTGAGTTTTAGTGGGAGGTACTTGATGGCATGTAGATCATCACCACGAGCCATGTGGATATGAAGGAGGAAATCCACAATCCATACAGCGGGATTTGTTGTGCCATCATATGATTCAATATTTACGGGTTTGAAACCCTCCGGGAATTCATGATTCATAACTTCATCAGTGAAGCATAAGGGGTGTGCGGCACCTCTGTGCCGGGCTATATCCCGACGTAGTTCGTAGGAGTCTTGTCTGCTGTATTCAGCCCGGCCAGATTTACTCTTGGTGTATTCGACGCGACAATCATCGTCTCGTGTGGGCGCACGTGCCCGTGTCTCGTATATTGACATTGCGATTTTTGCCTTATTGTCCAAGATGTCGCGCAGGTCCTCTGTGTTGCCCAGTGCCTTAATATTTTTGACTGAGTGGCGACGGGGTGCGGTCTGAACTTTAGGCTGAAACGCCTCTCTGGTTCTGCTGCGTAGTGGACGCTCAGCCGCATCGTACGCTGGTGAATGAGGTTTCAATGCTTCCTCCTCGAGGTGAGGTAGCAACCTGCGTTTTGGGTAACTCTTGGACGGGCGCACGAGTTCATGCTCCTCGGCCGCAAGGACTTCGGTCCACCTGTCTGCTAGCAGGTCTTGATCAGCTTGAAGCTGTTGCTATTTTTTCTTAAGGCTACTTTCCGTGGCCATAAGCCGGCGCTTGAAGCGCTCTTGCTCGACGGGGTTCTCAAGCACGATAAACTCGTCGTCGCCGAGGCTCACCTCGTCTTCGGAGGGAGGCATGTAATTGTCCTCCTCTGGTTCTCCATCTGCTGTCTGCTCTGGAGGGCTAGCTTGTGTTGGGGAACGCAGTAATTTCAAAAAATTTCCTACGCACACGCAAGATCATGGTGATGCACAGCAACGAGAGGGGAGAGTGTTGTCTACGTACCAACGTAGACCGACTGCGGAAGCGATCACACAACATAGAGGAAGTAGTCATACGTCTTCTTCCTGATCCGACCGATCCAAGCACCGTTACTCCGGCACCTCCGAGTTCTTAGCACATGTTCAGCTCGATGACGTTCCTCGGGCTCCGATCCAGCAAAGCGTCGAGGAAGAGTTTCGTCAGCACGACGGCGTGATGACGATCTTGATGTACTACCGACGCAGGGCTTCGCCTAAGCACTACAACGGTACGATCGAGGTGGAATTTGGTGGCAGGGGGCACCGCACACGGCTAAGGAACGATCTCAAGGATCAAGTTGTGTGTCTATGGGGTGCCCCCTGCCCCCGTATATAAAGGCCAGGGGCAAGGGGGTCGGCCGGCTAGGAGGGAGGCGCAGGGAGGAGTCCCACTCCTACCGGGAGTAGGACTCCTTCCCTCAAATCCTATTCCTAATAGGACTCTTCGGGAGAAAGAGAAGAGAGGGGGGGCCGGCCCCTTCTCCTAGTCCTAATAGGACTAGGGAAGGGGGGTTCGGCCGGCTAGCCTGTGGGCTGCCCCTTCTCTCTTTTCCACTAAGGCCCAATAGGCCCATTTGCCTCCCGGGGGGTTCCGGTAACCCTCCCGGTAATCCGGTAAAATCCCGATTTCACCCGGAACACTTCCGGTGCCCAAACATAGGCTTCCAATATATCAATCTTTACGTCTCGACCATTTCGAGACTCCTCGTCATGTCCGTGATCTCATCCGGGACTCCGAACAACCTTCGGTACATCAAAATGCATAAACTCATAATAACTGTCATCGTAACGTTAAGCGTGCGGACCCTATGGTTCGAGAACAATGTAGACATGACCGAGACACGTCTCCGGTCAATAACCAATAGCGGGACCTGGATGCCCATATTGGCTCCTACATATTCTACGAAGATCTTTATCGGTCAGACCGCATAACAACATACGTTGTTCCCTTTGTCATCGGTATGTTACTTGCCCGAGATTCGATCGTCGGTATCCAATACCTAGTTCAATCTCGTTACCGGAAAGTCTCTTTACTCGTTCCGTAATACATCATCTCACAACTAACTTATTAGTTGCAGTGCTTGCAAGGCTTATGTGATGTGCATTACCGAGAGGGCCCAGAGATACCTCTCCGACAATCGGAGTGACAAACCCTAATCTCGAAATACGCCAACCCAACATCTACCATTGGAGACACCTGTAGTACTCCTTTATAATCACCCAGTTACGTTGTGACGTTTGGTAGTACCCAAAGTGTTCCTCCGGTAAACGGGAGTTGCATAATCTCATAGTTACAGGAACATGTATAAGTCATGAAGAAAGCAATAGCAACATACTAAACGATCGGGTGCTAAGCTAATGGAATGGGTCATGTCAATCAGATCATTCTACTAATGATGTGACCTCGTTAATCAAATAACAACTCCTTGTTCATGGTTAGGAAACATAACCATCTTTGATTAACGAGCTAGTCAAGTAGAGGCATACTAGTGACACTCTGTTGGTCTATGTATTCACACATGTATTATGTTTCCGGTTAATACAATTCTAGCATGAATAATAAACATTTATCATGATGTAAGGAAATAAATAATAACTTTATTATTGCCTCTAGGGCATATTTCCTTCAGTCTCCCACTTGCACTAGAGTCAATAATCTAGATTACACTTTAATGATTCTAACACCCATGGAGCCTTGGTGCTGATCATGTTTTGCTCGTGGAAGAGGCTTAGTCAATGGGTCTGCAACATTCAGATCCGTATGTATCTTGCAAATCTCTATGTCTCCCACCTGGACTAAATCCCGGATGGAGTTGAAGCGTCTCTTGATGTGTTTGGTTCTTTTGTGAAATCTGGATTCCTTTGCCAAGGCAATTGCACCAGTATTGTCACAGAAGATTTTCATTGGACCCGATGCACTAGGTATGACACCTAGATCGGATATGAACTCCTTCATCCAGACTCCTTCGTTTGCTGCTTCCGAAGCAGCTATGTACTCCGCTTCACATGTAGATCCCGCTACGACGCTTTGTTTAGAACTGCACCAACTGACAGCTCCACCGTTTAAAGTAAACACGTATCCGGTTTGCGATTTAGAATCGTCCGGATCAGTGTCAAAGCTTGCATCAACGTAACCTCTTACGGTGAGCTCTTTGTCACCTCCATATACGAGAAACATATCCTTAGTCCTTTTCAGGTATTTCAGGATGTTCTTGACCGCTGTCCAGTGATCCATTCCAGGATTACTTTGGTACCTCCCTGCTAAACTTATAGCAAGGCACACATCAGGTCTGGTACACAGCATTGCATACATGATAGAGCCTATGGCTGAAGCATAGGGAACATCTTTCATTTTCTCTCTATCTTCTGCAGTGGTCGGGCATTGAGTCTTACTCAACTTCACACCTTGTAGCACAGGTAAGAACCCTTTCTTTGCTTGATCCATCTTGAACTTCTTCAAAATTTTGTCAAGGTATGTGCATTGTGAAAGTCCAATTAAGCGTTTTGATCTATCTCTATAGATCTTTATGCCTAATATGTATGCAGCTTCCCCGAGGTCTTTCATCGAAAAACTTTTATTCAAGTATCCCTTTATGCTATCCAGAAATTCTATATCATTTCCAATTAGCAATATGTCATCCACATATAATATCAGAAATGCTACAGAGCTCCCACTCACTTTCTTGTAAATACAGGCTTCTCCAAAAGTCTGTATAAAGCCAAATGCTTTGATCACACTATCAAAGCGTTTATTCCAACTCCGAGATGCTTGCACCAGTCCATAAATGGATCGCTGGAGTTTGCATACTTTGTTAGCTCCTTTTGGATCGACAAAACCTTCTGGTTGTACCATATACAACTCTTCTTCCAGAAATCCATTCAGGAATGCAGTTTTGACATCCATTTGCCATATTTCATAATCATAAAATGCGGCAATTGCTAACATAATTCTGACGGACTTAAGCATCGCTACGGGTGAGAAGGTCTCATCGTAGTCAACCCCTTGAACTTGTCGAAAACCTTTTGCGACAAGTCGAGCTTTATAGACAGTAACATTATCGTCAGCGTCAGTCTTTTTCTTGAAGATCCATTTATTCTCAATTGCTTGCCGATCATCGGGCAAGTCAACCAAAGTCCATACTTTGTTCTCATACATGGATCCCATCTCAGATTTCATGGCCTCAAGCCACTTTGCGGAATCTGGGCTCACCATCGCTTCTTCATAGTTCGTAGGTTCATCATGATCTAGCATCATGACTTCCAGAACTGGATTACCGTACCACTCTGGTGCGGATCTCACTCTGGTTGATCTACCTGGTTCAGTAGAATCTTGATCTGAAGCTTCATGATCATCATCATTAGCTTCCTCACTGATTGGCATAGGTGTCGCAGAAACAGTTTTCTATGATGTACTATTTTCCAATAAGGGAGCAGGTACAGTTACCTCGTCAAGTTCTACTTTCCTCCCGCTCACTTCTTTCGAGAGAAACTCCTTCTCTAGAAATGATCCATTCTTAGCAACGAATGTCTTGCCTTTGGATCTGTGATAGAAGGTATACCCAACAGTTTCCTTTGGGTATCCTATGAAGACACATTTCTCCGCTTTGGGTTCGAGCTTATCAGGTTGAAGCTTTTTCACATAAGCATCGCAGCCCCAAACTTCAAGAAACGACAACTTTGGTTTCTTGCCAAACCATAGTTCATAAGGCGTCGTCTCAACGGATTTTGATGGTGCCCTATTTAACGTGAATGCGGCCGTCTCTAAAGCATAACCCCAAAACGATAGCGGTAAATCAGTAAGAGACATCATAGATCGCACCATATCTAGTAAAGTACGATTACGACGTTCGGACACACCATTACGCTGTGGTGTTCCGGGTGGCGTGAGTTGCGAAACTATTCCACAATTTTTCAAATGTATACCAAACTCGTAACTCAAATATTCTCCTCCACGATCAGATTGTAGAAATTTTATTTTCTTGTTACGATGATTTTCAACTTCACTCTGAAATTCCTTGAACTTTTCAAATGTTTCAGACTTATGTTTCATTAAGTAGATATACCCATATCTGCTTAAATCATCTGTGAAGGTGAGAAAATAACGATATCCGCCGCGAGCCTCAATATTCATCGGACCACATACATCGGTATGTATGATTTCCAACAAATCTGTTGCTCTCTCCATAGTACCGGAGAACGGTGTTTTAGTCATCTTGCCTATGAGGCATGGTTCGCAAGTACCAAGTGATTCATAATCAAGTGATTCCAAAAGCCCATCAGTATGGAGTTTCTTCATGCGCTTTACACCGATATGACCTAAACGGCAGTGCCACAAATAAGTTGCACTATCATTATTAACTTTGCATCTTTTGGCTTCTACATTATGAATATGTGTATCACTATCTTCGATATTCAACAAGAATAGACCACTCTTCAAAGGTGCATGACCATAAAAGATATTATTCATATAAATAGAACAACCATTATTCTCTGATTTAAATGAATAACCGTCTCGCATTAAACAAGATCCAGATATAATGTTCATGCTCAACGCTGGCACCAAATAACAATTATTTAGGTCTAATATTAATCCCGAGGGTAGATGTAGAGGTAGCGTGCCGACCGCGATCACATCGACTTTGGAACCGTTTCCCACGCGCATCGTCACCTCGTCCTTTGCTAGTGTCCGCTTATTCCGTAGTCCCTGTTTCGAGTTGCAAATATTAGCAACAGAACTAGTATCAAATACCCAGGTGCTACTGCGAGCTCTAGTAAGGTACACATGTATATCACATATACCTTTGCTCACTTTGCCATCCTTCTTATCCGCCAAATACTTGGGGCAGTTCCGCTTCCAGTGACCAGTCTGCTTGCAGTAGAAGCACTCAGTTTCAGGCTTAGGTCCAGACTTGGGTTTCTTCTCCCGAGCAGCAACTTGCTTGCTGTTCTTCTTGAAGTTTCCCTTCTTCTTCCCTTTGCCCCTTTTCTTGAAACTAGTGGTTTTGTTAACCATCAACACTTGATGCTCCTTCTTGATTTCTACCTCCGCAGCTTTCAGCATTGCGAAGAGCTCGGGAATAGTCTTGTTCATCCCTTTCATATTATAGTTCATCACGAAGCTCTTGTAGCTTGGTGGCAGTGATTGGAGAATTCTGTCAATGACGCAGTCATCTAGAAGATTAACTCCCATCTGAATCAAGTGATTATTATACCCAGACATCTTGAGTATATGCTCACTGACAGAACTGTTCTCCTCCATCTTACAGCTATAGAACTTATTGGAGACTTCATATCTCTCAATTCGGGCATTTGCTTGAAATATTAACTTCAACTCCTGGAACATCTCATATGCTCCATGACGTTCAAAACGTCGTTGAAGTCCCGATTCTAAGCCGTAAAGCATGGCACACTGAACTATCGAGTAGTCATCAGCTTTGCTCTGCCAGACGTTCATAACATCTGGCGTTGCTCCAGCAGCAGGCCTGTCACCCAGCGGTGCTTCCAGGACGTAATTCTTCTGTGCAGCAATGAGGATAATCCTCAGGTTACGGACCCAGTCCGTGTAATTGCAACCATCATCTTTCAACTTTGCTTTCTCAAGGAACGCATTAAAATTCAACGGAACAATAGCACGAGCCATCTATCTACAAGCAACATAAACAAGCAAGATACTATCAGGTACTAAGTTCATGATAAGTTTAAGTTCAGTTAATCAAATTACTTAGGAACTCCCACTTAGATAGACATCCCTCTAATCCTCTAAGTGATCACGTGATCCAAATCAACTAAACCATAACCGATCATCACGTGAGATGGAGTAGTTTTCAATGGTGAACATCATCATGTTGATCATATCTACTATATGATTCACGCTCGACCTTTCGGTCTCTGTGTTCCGAGGCCATATCTGCATATGCTAGGCTCGTCAAGTATAACCTGAGTATTCTGCGTGTGCAAAACTGGCTTGCACCCGTTGTAGATGGACGTAGAGCTTATCACACCCGATCATCACGTGGTGTCTGGGAACGACGAACTTTGGCAACGGTGCATACTCAGGGAGAACACTTCTTGATAATTTAGTGAGAGATCATCTTATAATGCTACCGTCAATCAAAGCAAGATAAGATGCATAAAAGGATAAACATCACATGCAATCAATATAAGTGATATGATATGGCCATCATCATCTTGTGCTTGTGATCTCCATCTCCGAAGCACCATCATGATCACCATCGTCACCGGCGCGACACCTTGATCTCCATCGTAGCATCGTTGTCGTCTCGCCAATCTTATGCTTCCACGACTATTACTACCGTTTAGTAATCTAGTAAAGCATTACATCGCGATTGCATTGCATACAATAAAGCGACAACCATATGGCTCCTGCCAGTTGCCGATAACTTAGTTACAAAACATGATCATCTCATACAATAAAATCAACATCATGCCTTGACCATATCACATCACAACATACCCTGCAAAAACAAGTTAGACGTCCTCTACTTTGTTGTTGCAAGTTTTACGTGGCTGCTACGGGCTTAAGTAAGAACTCATCTCACCTACGCATCAAAACCACAACGATAGTTCGTCAAATAGACTCCGTTTTAACCTTCTCAAGGACCGGGCGTAGTCACACTTGGTTCAACTAAAGTTGGAGGGACAGTCTTCCGCAAGCCATCTATGTGCAAAGCACGTCGAGGGAACCGGTCTCGCGTAAGAGTACGCATAAGGTTGGTCCGGATCGTCTCAACCAACAATACCGCCGAACCAAAGTATGACATGCTGGTAGGCAGTATGACTTGTATCGCCCACAACTCACTTGTGTTCTACTCGTGCATATAACATCAAACCATAAAACCTAGGCTCGGATGCCACTGTTGGGGAACGCAGTAATTTCAAAATTTTTCCTACGCACACGCAAGATCATGGTGATGCACAGCAACGAGTGGGGAGAGTGTTGTCTACGTACCAACGCAGACCGACTGCGGAAGCGATCACACAACGTAGAGGAAGTAGTCGTACGTCTTCTTCCTGATCCGACCGATCCAAGCACCGTTACTCCGGCACCTCCGAGTTCTTAGCACACGTTCAGCTCGATGACGTTCCTCGGGATCCGATCCAGCAAAGCGTCGAGGAAGAGTTTCGTCAGCACGACGGCGTGATGACGATCTTGATGTACTACCGACGCAGGGCTTCGCCTAAGCACTACAACGGTATGATCGAGGTGGAATTTGGTGGCAGGGGGCACCGCACACGGCTAAGGAACGATCTCAAGGGTCAAGTTGTGTGTCTATGGGGTGCCCCCTGCCCCCGTATATAAAGGCCAGGGGCAAGGGGGTCGGCCGGCTAGGAGGGAGGCGCAGGGAGGAGTCCCACTCCTACCGGGAGTAGGACTCCTTCCCTCAAATCCTATTCCTAATAGGACTCTTCGGGAGAAAGAGAAGAGAGGGGGGGCCGGCCCCTTCTCCTAGTCCTAATAGGACTAGGGAAGGGGGGTTCGGCCGGCTAGCCTGTGGGCTGCCCCTTCTCTCTTTTCCACTAAGGCCCAATAGGCCCATTTGCCTCCCGGGGGGTTCCGGTAACCCTCCCGGTAATCCGGTAAAATCCCGATTTCACCCGGAACACTTCCGGTGCCCAAACATAGGCTTCCAATATATCAATCTTTACGTCTCGACCATTTCGAGACTCCTCGTCATGTCCGTGATCTCATCCGGGACTCCGAACAACCTTCGGTACATCAAAATGCATAAACTCATAATAACTGTCATCGTAACGTTAAGCGTGCGGACCCTACGGTTCGAGAACAATGTAGACATGACCGAGACACGTCTCCGGTCAATAACCAATAGCGGGACCTGGATGCCCATATTGGCTCCTACATATTCTACGAAGATATTTATCGGTCAGACCGCATAACAACATACGTTGTTCCCTTTGTCATCGGTATGTTACTTGCCCGAGATTCGATCGTCGGTATCCAATACCTAGTTCAATCTCGTTACCGGCAAGTCTCTTTACTCGTTCCGTAATACATCATCTCACAACTAACTTATTAGTTGCAGTGCTTGCAAGGCTTATGTGATGTGCATTACCGAGAGGGCCCAGAGATACCTCTCCGACAATCGGAGTGACAAACCCTAATCTCGAAATACGCCAACCCAACATCTACCATTGGAGACACCTGTAGTACTCCTTTATAATCACCCAGTTACGTTGTGACGTTTGGTAGTACCCAAAGTGTTCCTCCGGTAAACAGGAGTTGCATAATCTCATAGTTACAGGAACATGTATAAGTCATGAAGAAAGCAATAGCAACATACTAAACGATCGGGTGCTAAGCTAATGGAATGGGTCATGTCAATCAGATCATTCTACTAATGATGTGACCTCGTTAATCAAATAACAACTCCTTGTTCATGGTTAGGAAACATAACCATCTTTGATTAACGAGCTAGTCAAGTAGAGGCATACTAGTGACACTCTGTTGGTCTATGTATTCACACATGTATTATGTTTCCGGTTAATACAATTCTAGCATGAATAATAAACATTTATCATGATGTAAGGAAATAAATAATAACTTTATTATTGCCTCTAGGGCATATTTCCTTCAGCTTGTTCGTCCTCTAGCTCTAGACCGTGCGGGAGGGGATTGTTGTTGTCTTCGGCGCTATCCGGAGTGTTATTATCTCTTGTGCCGGTATCACTGTTCTTGCTGTGGCGGGACTTAGAGCGGCGCCGCTGATGTCGGCGCTTGGGTTGCTTCTTGGAGGGGTCATCCTCTGTTGTCTCGTCGCCATTGCCTTCTTTGGGGGTGTCCACCATGTATATATCATATGATGAGGTGGTGGTCCAGCGCCGTGAGGGCGGTGGTTCCTGTTCGTCTCCGGCTTCGTCGTCCATACCGTCGAAGTCTTCGGAGTCGAAGTCTGTGACGCCCAGATAATTAGGCTACAGTAATCCCACGTTAATGTCGCCACATCACCTTGGTTACTATTGCTAATCTCGCGCTAGATCAAAACCGGTCCAAAATTCAAATTCAAAGTTTGGTAAATAATAAAAGTTTTCAAACATTAAAATAAAAATGTTCGATTTGTACTAAAAATTGCATATGTAAATATGGTGTAATAAACACATTTTTATAAAATGCCTAAATAATTTAAATTGCTATAAACAGAATAGAAAATAAATAAAAGAAAGAAAATACAAAAGAGAAAACAAACAAAAAAAGGAGAAAAGAAAGACCCCCGGGCCAACCGACCCAACAGGCCGGCCCAGTCAGCCACCAGGCCAGCCCACCCCGTCGCCTTATCCCCGCAACCCCCGTGACCTAAAGCCACATCCCCCACTCCCCCACTCTCTCTCGCTGGTTCCCCTCCCCTCCCATGATCCAGATCGGGATCGACCCGATCTGGCCGCCCGACGCCCCCCTCCCCTTCTACCCCCGCCGTTTGCCGGGCCTCCACGCTGGACTGCCTCCCCATCGCTGTCGTCCCTGCCGACCTCCTCGACACCCGCTGCCCCGTGCCCTACACTATCGCCGTGAGCCCCGACCTCTCCTCTCCTTCTCCGCCGCATGCCCTCCGCCGCGGCTCTCCGCTCTCGCGCCATAGCTCGCGACCGCTGCCGTGGCCGTTCTCCTCAAGCCCCCGCCCCGCGCCCACCGTTCACACGCGCAGCCCCTCGTGCACTCGCTCCTTCGCTGTTGCTCATGCGTGCGCGCCCACGCCATTCCGCGCGCGCATGCCACCCGCGTCCCGCGCCATGGCCACGCTTGCGTGCGCCACCGTGCCGGCCTACGCCCTCCTGGCCTCGCGCCTGCCTCATCGTGCGAGCACGCGCCGCCCGCAACCCGCTGTTGTTCTGCTCCCGCTGACCGCCACACCGCACCGTGGCCTCGCGCTCACTGCCACGCCCTCCCCCGCTTGTGCTGCCTATTGGTGTCGCTTCGCTCGCGCCCCGTCGCGCCTACCATCGCCCGTTGCCGTGGTCCCTGCTACCTCCACTGCCTGCTCACGCCGTTGCCGCTCCACCATGCTCGCCCACTGCACAGTCCGCCATCCCGCTCCGCCCCCGTCCTCTGCCCCGGCCGCACCCTCCTCCGCCCCGACCGACGCCCGGGGCCAGTCGGGCTGTACCCGCTCCAGGCGCCTGCGCCCGTTTTCCCTCTGCATCCGACACCCGTTAACCCCATTGGCCCAATGACAAGTGGGGCCGTCCCCTAGAACGTTTTAGAATAAAAATAAATTTAATTAACTAACTAAATTAATTAATCTGAAACAATTTAAAAAAAGAAAAAAACAAGATAAAAAACAAAAATAAGAAAAATAAATAAATAAAAATGTTAATTAATTAATTAAATTAACTTAACTTAATTAATTGTGATTAATTAACCTAATAGCTAATTAAACTAATTAACTGCTATTAATTAACTTAACTAATCTGTTAACTAAACTAATTAACCTGGTTAGTTAGTTAACAGTCAATGACATGCGGGACCCACACGTCAGTTGACCAGTCAATACCTCTGTTGACTGCTGACGTCATGCTGACGTTAGCGTGCACTGTTCTGGATAATGTTGGATTAAAATAATTAAATAAATGCTAGAAAAATATTTAAATCTTTTAAAATAAATATAAAATAAACCGTAGCTCGGATGGAAAAACTTTGTACATGAAAGTTGCTCAAAACGACGAGACGAATTCGAATAAGCACCCCGTTCGTCCTCCACACACCCCTATCATAGCAAACACGCAACTTTCCCCCCTCGGGTTCATCTGTCCGAAAACGGGAAACACCGGGGATACTTTTCCGGATGTTTCCCCCTTCGCCAGTATCACCTAGTACTGTGTTAGGGCACACCTAGCACCGCGTATTGCCATGTTATTCCTTGTGTTGCTTTGATTGCTCTATTATTTATTGTGTTCCCCCTCCGTTACTTCTTTCTGGTAGACCCCGAGACTGCCGACGACCCCCAGTTCGACTATGGTGTTGACGACCCCTCCTTCTTGTCTGAGCAACCAGGCAAGCCCCCCCCTTGATCACCAGATATCGCCTACTCTACTCTCTACTGCTTGCATTAGAGTAGTGTAACATGTTACTGCTTTTCGTTACTCCTATTCTGTTGCATAGCCTGTCCTTGCTACTACTATTGTTACCTTTACCTGCTATCCTACTACTTAGTATAGGATGCTAGTGTTCCATCAGTGGCCCTACACTCTTTTCCGTCTGCCATGCTATACTACTGGGCCGTGATCACTTTGGGAGGTGATCACGGGCATATACTATATACTTTACACTGTTACATTACCGGTGATACTGTTTGGAGATGGGGGCTGAAGGGGCAGGTGGCTCCATCCAGGTAGTGGTGGGCCTGAGTTCCCGACGGCCCCCGACTGTTACTTTGAGGCGGAGCGGCAGGGCAGGTTGAGACCACCTAGGAGAGAGGTGGGCCTGGCCCTGGTCGGTGTTCGCGGTTACTTCAAAATAACACGCTTAACGAGATCTGGCTATTTGATCTGGGTCTGGCTACTGGCCAATACGCACTAACCATCTACGTGGGGACAGTTATGGGCACTCGACGTCGTGGTATCAGCCAAAGCCTTCGTGACGTCAGCGACTGAGCGGTGCGCGCCGGGTTGGACTGGAACGCCTGCTCTTGTATAAGGGAGGCTAGGTCTGCTCACCAGCCGCGTACGCAACATGCAGGTGTGCAATGGGCGATGGGCCCAGACCCCTGCTCCATAGGATTTAGACCGGCGTGCTGACCTCTTTGTTGTGCCTAGGAAGGGCTGCGACGTGTTGATCTTCCGAGGCAGGGCATGACCTAGGAAAGTGTATCCGGCCAAATGGGATCGAGCGTGTTGGGTTATGTGGTGCACCCCTGCAGGGAAGTTAATCTATTCGAATAGCCGTGTCCCTCGGTAAAAGGATGACCCGGAGTTGTACCTTGACCTTATGACAACTAGAACCGGATACTTAATAAAACACACCCTTCCAAATGCCAGATACAACCGGTGGTTGCACTCTCACAGGGCGACAAGGGGAGGATCATCGGTTAGGATTATGCTACACGATGCTACTTGGTGAACTTGCCTTCTACTCTCTTCTCCCGCTACAAGATGGAGGTTACCAGAAGCGTAGTCTTCGATAGTACTAGCTATCCCCCTCTTATTCCGGCATTTTGTAGTTCAGTCCACATTTGATACCCTTATTCCATTTGATACCAATGCATACATATGTAGTGTAGCTCCTTGCTTGCGAGTACTTTGGATGAGTACTCACGGTTGCTTTGCTCCCTCTTTTCCCCCTTTCTATACCCGATTGCTGCGACCAGACGTTGGTGCCCAGGAGCCAGACACCACCGTCGATGACGACTACTACTACTCGGGAGGTGCCTACTACTACGTGCAGCCCGCTGACGATAGCCAGGAGTAGTTTAGGAGGATCCCAGGTAGGAGGCTTGCGCCTCTTTCGATCTGTACCCCAGTTTGTGCTAGCCTTCTTAAGGCAAGCTTGTTTAACTTATGTCTGTGCTCAGATATTGTTGCTTCCGCTGACTCTTCTATGATCGAGCTCTTGTATTCGAGCCCTCGAGGCCCCTGGCTTGTAATATGATGCTTGTATGACTTATTTTATTTGTAGAGTTGTGTTGTGATATCTTCCCGTGAGTCCCTGATCTTGATCATACACGTTTGCGTGCATGATTAGTGTACGATTGAATCGGGGGCGTCACAAGTTGGTATCAGAGCCGACTGCCTGTAGGAATCCCCCTTCCATGCTCCTTGGCCGAAGTCGAGTCTAGTCATTGAAAAACTTTTACTAACATTGTTGTGTGGCTTACGGGCCCACGTCGCCATTTGGGTGATATTAGGATCTTTTATTCCTCGACCTATACTCTGGGACTCTGAACTCTCTTCTACTCGGGTTAAATGATTTTACGAAGTCTGACTCTAGGTTCTCGTAATTACTTCCTCCCGGAGATCCCTCACTCCAGATGATTGCTTGGTGCACCGAAGGATCCCGAAGATACTCTGCGATGTTCTCTCGAGACGTTGTGCCATCGCTTTTGCAATTCCCTTCCGTCAATAAAGCCCCTATGGATAACCACGTACACTTGTCCTTCATACAATCATTTCCCGTTGATCTTGTTATTACAAGATACCCCGAAATACTCGTCGTTGTTTCGATAATCCTTTGATCTTACTGCCTTGCTGTTCTTTGTCACCTGAATACCCCTACGGATAATTCTCGCACTTATCGAGTATCCGCTCATCCCCCAGTTGTTCATGTGTTTCACAATGGTCTTCGAAATACTATTCGATCCTCCAAAAATCCTTAGTAGCTTATTGCTCTGCAATACTTGTCTGCTTGCATGATGGATGCTTTCCATATGTCTGGCAATATTTGTTAGTATCCTTAGGCACCGTCATCTTGATCCTTTTGATTCAACATGAGTGCAAATGCACGCAATCATCAGTTGATCCCTTTAAATTATATTTCCGGCTCAGACGTCGATTTAAACATGAGCTGGTTCTCAACCAATCCAATTGCCGTCGATTGTACCCCTTAGGTCTATTGAACTTATCCACCCTTGATCAGAGCATCTACTTTTGATCCTTCGATTTGGAAATCATAATACCTCTGATTCTAAGCATCGAATCAGTCAGTTGTTTCTATAATCCAATGCCCTTGCATTGTTACTTCCTCTGGTTGTGTGTCGATGCTCACAACAGCTCTGTTATTGACCGACAGATCCTTTAATGGATTTTATCCGACATCGTCCTTCATATTCAATATCTTTGTGAGTCTTTTCTCGGATACATAATGCCTTTGGTAAATTGTTTCCTCTGCTTTGTTAACCATGCTCTACTTTGTCAACCATGCTCTGCTTTCGAGCTTGTGTTATTTACTCCTGAAGTTTGTGGTATATGTTCCTAAGAGGCCCCGATGGGTTGGACATATGCCTTTTTCTAATCTGTGTGAACCCAGAAACTACTACGGGTCATACTCTACTGTTGTTATGTCAGATAAAATTTCAACACCACAACTTCGTTGAAGGCAAGAAGTGAATGAAAGGTTATGCATTAAAGATGTGGGAGTCGACCTTGAACTTTGTGTTCATGCCCATGGACACGATGTAGATCCTATCATGGAAACTTCTTGTAATAATAACTATTTCCTTGATATAATATCATCTGATATCGGTGAATTGACCCTTTGCAGTCGTGGTTCCGACCATGTTCTCCTATAAATACCATTTCTCAGGCAAGTGAAAACACTTGTCTTCTGCAGATCAATGCATCTCCGCAACCCCTACGTCCATCTTCCTCGTCATATCATTTCTCCTTGAACAACAAACTTGATTTCGAGTTTGTGTCGTACCCATGGTTCCAATAACATTTTGCTTCATCAGTCCTTTGACTCGATGTCGTCGCTGATTGATTACATCTTCATGAAATCTCTCGACAAATGTGTCGTGATCATCATCAACCTTATGAGCTCTTCCAGGATATCAATCGGATTCATGAAGAGAAATACCATCCTTGCCCTCGATGAGTCGTGTTATCATCGGCCACTTCATTGCCTCCCCTCCGACACAAACTTGTTCGTGTTTTGTGTTATACCTTGAGTTTGTTGCTACCCAGCATTGTTCTTCTTTACATTGGAGTATTACCATCTTTTATGTCAAAAATGTCGTGAGAATTTCACCACCTCTTAAGAAATTCTTGTTATAGTGATGCTTCTCGCCATCACCATTCTTTTCTTGGCCCCTGTGTTGAGTGAACTCTGTTTTGGGAATTTGATATCTCTAGCAACCCTATTGTTTTGAAGTGAATGGCCGATAGTTTTGTTATCGAATCACCATTCTAGCTTTGAACGTCCTACTTGGTTCATATTTCCAGGTGCATTTTCGTTCAATATTTAATGGTGGAAATCCATCCTTTGAAAATCTTGATGAATTGTTGCTGAGTTCATCAGCCACCTCCTCATCCTCTCCTTGGTTTACCGATGAAATCTTGTTTTGGAACTCGCTTCCATAGTTCATTGCCCGAGAATCTTATAATGTCATCTCGTCAATTGTGTTGCACCTTTTCTTCTCAGGCATCCCGAGTCCGAGGTATCCTGACACCAACTAGATCTGAATCTCGGCCAGATATGATGGTTGGAACATATTTTCAAGAGTTATAACATTGGTCTTTATACGAATCGGTAAGGTGATGTCATGCCTAGCGCACCTGACTGGAGGACCTAGTGTTATAGTTTCCTTTTTAACTAGGTTAACCACTTTTCAATGAGGAAATTGAATGCCTTGTTTAATAAGTTATCCTGATGGATCCTTTGTATATCCAAAGTCCGAACTTTGCTTGAAGACCATGTCAATGCTATCTCGAAGCATGTATGTGGTACTCCTATCATCAATAAGAACATTTGAAGCACAGTGCTAAATTTTCCTTATCAGTTATCCAAACACCGTTGTATGGGTACATATCATGATTCTTCTTATCCCTTTTACCTGAATGGTCATGCCTTTGGTCTCGTGTCATGGATACTTAATGACAACTAGAATCGGATATTAATAAAACACACCCTTCCAAGTGCCAGATACAACCGGTGGTCGCTCTCTCACAGGGCGACGAGGGGAGGATCATCGGTTAGGATTATTCTACACGATGCTACTTGGTGAACTTGCCTTCTACTCTCTTCTCCTGCTACAAGATGGAGGTTACCAGAAGCATAGTCTTCGATAGTACAAGCTATCCCCCTCTTATTCCGGCATTCTGCAGTTCAGTCCACATATGATACACTTATTCCATTTGATACCAATGCATACATATGTAGTGTAGCTCCTTGCTTGGGAGTACTTTGGATGAGTACTCACGGTTGCTTTGCTCCCTCTTTCCCCCCTTTCTATACCCGATTGCTGCGACCAGACGTTGGTGCCAGGAGCCAGACGCCACCGTCGACGACGACTACTACTACTTGGGAGGTGCCTACTACTACGTGCAGCCCGCTGACGACGGCCAGGAGTAGTTTAGGAGGATCCCAGGCAGGAGGCCTGCACCTCTTTCGATCTGTATCCCAATTTGTGCTAGCCTTCTTAAGGCAAGCTTGTTTAACTTATGTCTGTGCTCAGATATTGTTGCTTCCGCTGACTCGTCTATGATTGAGCTTTTGTATTTGAGCCCTCGAGGACCCTGGCTTGTAATATGATGCTTGTATGACTTATTTTATTTGTAGAGTTGTGTTGGGATATCTTCCCGTGAGTCCCTGATCTTGATCGTACACGTTTGCGTGTATGATTAGTGTACGATTGAATCGGGGGCGTCACAAAGTCGAGCATGTCGGTTAAGTCGTCGACAGTGGCTACAAAGTGGGTGGTGGGTGGGCAGCAAATTTCTTCGTTGTCCGCATCCCATTCTAGCCGGACATAGTTCGGCCAAGGTTCTCCTGACAGGGAGAGAGACCTTAATGAATTTAGCACATCTCCGAAAGGTGTGTGCTTAAAGATATCTGCAGAGGTGAACTCCATAATCGACGCCCCGTCGGATTCGATGGGCACGGGTGTGAGCGGCTCGGAGTCCGTGGCCGGAGATGAATCCAGTGGTTCGGTGACACGGCTCTCGTAAGGGGTGAAGTCGGTATTTGGCTCTATCGCCACTAATAGTGCGGCCTCCATGGCGGGGTCTATCCCTCCGCTCTCGGATGGCGCGATTTGCTCCGGGCTAACGGCCGGAGTAGTTGCGGGTGCGATCTCCCCAAACACTGTCTGACGGCAGAGTTATGTCATGCTCGTTGTGACTGTGCGGCGTGTCCGGCATGGGCTCGAATCCATCAAAGATCAAGTCTCCGCGGACGTCGGCCATGTAGTTCAAGTTTCCAAATCTGACCTGATGGCCAGGGGCATAGCTTTCGATCTGCTCTAGGTGGCCAAACAAATTGGCCCGCAGTGCGAAGCCACCGAATACTAAGATCTGTCCGGGGAGGAAAGCCTCACCCTGGACCGCATCGCTAGCGATGATCGAAGGAGCCATCAAGCCTTATGGTGACGACATAATGGAACTCTCAATGAAAGCACCAATGTCGGTGTCCAAATCGGCGGAACTTGGGTAGGGGGTCCCGAACTGTGCGTCTAAGGCAGATGGTAACAGGAGGCAGGGGACACAATGTTTACCCAGGTTCGGGCCCTCTTGATGGAGGTAATACCCTACATCCTGCTTGATTGTTCTTGATGATATGAGTAGTACAAGAGTTGATCTACCACGAGATCAAAGAGGCTGAACCCTAGAAGCTAGCCTATGGTATGATTGTATGTTGTCCTACGGACTAAAACCCTCCAGTTTATATAGACACCGGAGGAGGCTAGGGTTACACAAGGTCAGTTACAAAGGAGGAGATATACATATCTGTATTGCCTAGCTTGCCTTCCACTCAAGTAGAGTCCCATCTGGACACAGGACGAAGTCTTCAAACTTGTATCTTCATAGTCCAACAGTCTGGCCAAAGGATATAGTCCGGCTGTCCGGAGACCCCCTAATCCAGGACTCCCTCAGTGGCCGTGAAGGGATTGACAACCCCTTTACCGCGTTGGTTGCAAGGTTCTTCTTTGTTTGTGTAGGTGCAAGGGACTTGAGCGTGGCTTCCTACTAGATTGATACCTTGGTTCGCAAAAACTGAGGGAAATACTTATGCTACTTTGCTGCATCACCCTTTCCTCTTCAAGGGAAAACCAACGCAGTGCTCAAGAGGTAGCACCCCTTCCCCCGTATATAAAGGAGTGGAGGGGGGGGGGGGGGGGAGGTCCGCCCCTCTCTATGGCGCTCTAGGGGAGTCCTACTCCCTCCGGGAGTAGGATTCCCCCCTTCCAAGTAGGAGTAGGAGAGGAAGGAAGGAGGAGAGAGGGAGGAAGGAAAGGGGGGCTGGCCCCCTTCCCAATTAGGATTGGGCTTGGGGCGCGCCTCCCTCTTTTTCTTTCCCTCTCCTCTATTCCACTAAGGCACAATAAGGCCCATATACTCCCCGAGGGGTTCCGGTAACCTCCCGGTACTCCGGAAAAATGCCCGAACCACTCGGAACCATTCCAATGTCCAAATGTAGGCTTTGGATCCGATCTTTACGTCTCGACCATTCCGAGACTCCTCGTCATGTCCGTGATCAAATTTGGGACTCCGAACTACCTTCGGTACATCAAAACACATAAACTCATAATACCGATTGTCACCGAACGTTAAGCGTGCGGACCCTACGGGTTCGAGAGCTATGTAGACATGACTGAGACATGTCTCTGGTTAATAACCAATAGCGGAACCTGGATGCTCATATTGGTTCCTACATATTCTACTAAGATCTTTATCGGTCAAACTGCATAACAATATACGTTGTTCCCTTTGTCATCGGTATGTTACTTGCCCGAGATTCGATCGTCGGTATCTCAATACCTAGTTCAATCTCGTTACCGGCAAGTCTCTTTACTTGTTCGGGAATGCTACATCCCGGAACTAACTCATTAGCTACATTGCTTGCAAGGCTTATAGTGATGTACATTACCGAGAGGGCCCAGAGATACCTCTCCGACAATCGGAGTGACAAATCCTAATCTTGATCCATGCCAACTCAACAAACACCATTGGAGACACCTGTAGAGCACCTTTATAATCACCCAGTTACGTTGTGACATTTGGTAGCACACAAAGTGTTCCTCTAGTATTCGGGGAGTTGCATGATCTCATAGTCATAGGAACATGTATAGTTATGGAAAAAGCAATAGCAACAAACTAAACGATCATTGTGCTAAGCTAATGGATGGGTCAAGTCAATCACATCATTCTCTAATGATGTGATCCCATTAATCAAATGACAACTCATGTCTATGGTTAGGAAACATAACCATCATTGATTCAACGAGCTAGTCAAGTAGAGGCAAACTAGTGACACTCTGTTTGTCTATGTATTCACACATGTACTAAGTTTCCGGTTAATACAATTCTAGCATGAATAATAAACATTTATCATGATACAAGGAAATATAAATAACAACCTTATTATTGCCTCTAGGGTATATTTCCTTCAGCGACAAGCTCTACATCGACGATGTCGGCTGGGGACCCAAGGCCGACTCCATCGAGATAGGATTATGGTTCCCATTTGGAAAGATCCACATCTTCATTCGTGGGACCGTGCAGGAGCTGGAGGCCATCGTACACTCCATCGAGTCAGGAACCCGAGTCTCCTTCAGCAAGACTAACACTTTCGTAGGCTTCATCGGTGGAACCACACAAGAGCCGGCAATCTCTGCCGACTCTGTGTTGGGAATCACTATGCTCGTCTGTTTTGATGGTGAATCATCGATGGGTGAGAACGATCACAGTGAGACCGGGCTATCCTCCCGCTTTTCAATGAGAAGTTGGGTGGGTACTCAGATGAGGAAGAGGGGCATCTTACGGGCTACCTCATCATGGAGCTGTCTACATGGCAGAGAATCAACAACAGACTTCGCCTAGCTACAATGCTCAAGGAAACCTAGTCACAACCACGTCAAATCCATCCTCGAGCCATAATATAGATCTTGTCACATCGGGTCAGTTGACCAACGCTATAGCAGCTACGATGGTCGCGGCTGTAGGAACTGGCACAGATATCTCAGGTGCACATTCGCTAGTAGCAACATCGGCGGCACTCGGCGTGCTCCTTGTAAATCCGGTTACTCTAGAGAATTTGGATGACCGAAAGGCAGATATCGAGATGTGTCATGAATAGCTAGACAAAGTTCACGAGGAAATCAACATAGAGAACACACATCTCTCTACGGTCCGAAACAACGTCCTTCAGGAGGCCCGATGTTTGGGGAACAAAGAAATCCATCTTGGTTTTCGCCAGGTAGAGCTAGCCATGGTACCAAAGTCGGTTTCTAGTCGGGTTCGAGCGACGGACACTTTTCCAGACGCCATAAGACCCTCCTCTTCAGACCACGCCAAGAGCCGGCATGGCTGCGCCTAGTGCGACGACTACTGTCGGCTCCAAAATAGTACCAACCCCAGCAGCAAATTTAGCCACCAAAGCAGCAGCCAGCTCTTCAGCAGCCAATCCCGCAGCAGCCGACACGTTTCCAAACACCACTGGGTCACTATTCTAAGCCGATGAACAATGTGTGGGTTGCGACTCACAACCTTTCGTTGATTCCGATCCATGGGAATAGTTCACTCGAGGTTGATTCCAGGAAGGCAATCAAGATGTTGCAGACAATGATCACGCAACAGGCAGATTATTCCCATAGTCCTAATAGTCTTCACTCTACACCTTATCATAGTCAGAGTAGGAGTCGGCATGGAGAGTCGCCTGATCCCGTAGTTTTGAGCGGTGTGTGTCGCCAGAGGGAGCGTTAAAATCAACAGCCAGCTCTAGAGCAGCCGATTCAACATCTTCTACTTCTTGAGCTTGTGTTGGTTTTTCCCTTGAAGAGGAAAGGGTGATGCAGCAAAGTAGAGATAAGTATTTCCCTCAGTTAAGAACCAAGGTATCAATCCAGTAGGAGATACACGCAAGTGTCCAATCTATGCACCTGCACAAACAATCAAACACTTGCACCCAACACGATAAAGGGGTTGTCAATCCCTTCACGGTCACTTGCAAAGGTGAGAACTGATAGAGATAGATATAAAAGATTACTAAAACGTAAAACAAAGTAAAAGTAAATAAATTGCAGCAAGGTATTTTTGGTTTTTTTGGTTTATAGATATGAAAATATAAGATGGAAAATAGACCCGGGGGCCATAGGTTTAACTAGAGGCTTCTCTCTTGAAGGAAAATAATACAGTGGGTGAACAAATTACTGTCGAGCAATTGATAGAAAAGTGCAAAGTTATGATGATATCCAAGGCAATGAATATGAATATAGGCATCAGGTCCGTGTCAAGTAGACCGACTCCTGCATGCATCTACTACTATTACTCCACACATCGACCGCTATCCAGCATGCATCTAGAGTATTAAGTTCATAAGAACGGGGTAACGCCTTAAGTGAGATGACATGATGTAGAGGGATAAACTCAAGCAATATGATGAAAACCCCATTTATTTACCCTTGATGGCAACAATACAAATACATGCCTCACTACCCCTACTTTGTCACTTGGTAAGGACACCGCGAGATTGAACCCGAAACTAAGCACCTCTCCCATTGCAAGAAGAACCAATCTAGTTGGCCAAACCAAACCGACAATTCAAAGAGAAATACAAATATATCAAATCATGAATATACGAATTCAGAGAAGATTCAAATAATATTCATAGATAATCTGGTCATAAATCCACAATTCATCGGATCTCGACAAACACACCGCAAAAGAAGGTTACATCGGATGGATCTCCAAGAACATCGAGGAGAACATGGTATTGAGGATCAAAGAGAGAGAAGAAGTCATCTAGCTACTAGACTCGTAGGTCTGTAGTAAACTACTCACGCTTCATCGGAAGGGCAATAGAGTTGATGTAGAAGCCCTCCGTGATCGAATCCCCCTCCGACAGGATGCCGGAAAAGGCCTCAAGATGGGATATCACAGGAATAGAAGGTTACGGCGGCAGAAAAGTATTTTGGTGGACGGTTCCAAATGCCGTCATGGAAAGGGGTTAAAAACCGTTTGTTTGGCTAGATGAATTTATAGACGGTGCTATATAAACGATTTTTTACTCCTTTCCGCGACGGCATTTGGAACTGTCGCCTAGTGAGTGACGGCGATAGGGGGGTCCTTCCCACACGACCCAGAAACCGTCGGGGATATGCCCTCCTGACACACACGCTCGGCAAAATGAGTTCGTGTGCGACCGATGAGTGCTCAAATATGGAAATACGTACAGTAGAGCTAAAAAAAATATAATTATACAGGTAAAATTGTTTCCGGTCGCAAGTACATCCCACACAGTCAGTCCCCGCTAAACATTCCCATTTGTATGTACATCCCACATAGTTGCTCCAAGGAAAACGTTTCTGTTCACAGGTACACCACACAAAATTTCCCCCGTTAAATCGTTTGTGATAGTGTTGCCATTGCATATGATATTAAAAAAATTATCGTTTGAGTTATTGAATGCATCACACACGGTGCGTAGAAGAAACTGTGTGGCAAAGGCTGTCCGTAACACATAGTTTTTATGTGGTAAACGTTTGCGTAAGGTGGCCTAACGCAAACAGTTTTCAAGAGAAGGTCGTGTGTGATTGTTCATTAATCTAACACGGTTTATTCCTAGAAACTGTGTGCGTTGCTTGAGGTCATCGCCCACGGTATTTTCTGAATAAACATTTGCAACAGCAAAACCCAATTAGCAGGCTAATTTGTCATTAGCAGGCTAATTTCCCTATTATTAACAATCCATTTATTAATCTAATTGACATTCATATTAAGCACATAATATATTTCATTTCCATATTAAGGAAGCATGATTTCATAATTTAAATACATCTGAGTACAACATGATATAGCTTCAGCATTCAGCTACCCCATTACACAACTGCACCACCACCAAGTTTCACATGCAACATGTAGAACCTTTCAAAATTAGCATCATAGACGGTATATAGACAGATGCATCTCATCTGGAAAACTTCTGAAGCGGAAGGAGAATATTGAGCCTTCATTCATGTTGAAGGTCTTTGCAACTTTAGGCCAGTGCCTGTGGATGATTGACCGTCCATCCTTCATCCTCTTCAAGAACACTTCAATATTGAACCATTGGTGTTGTATGAAAACCTTCCTCGCCTCTTGACCATAGAGATGGTTTGAGAGGTAATTGATACGTCCATTTTGCATCATGCTTTTATATCGATAATTATTGCATTATGGGCTATTATTACACATTATGTCACAATACTTATGCCTATTCTCTCTTATTTTACAAGGTTTGCACAAAGAGGGAGAATGCCGGCAGTTGGAATTCTGGGCTGGAAAAGGAGCAAATATTAGAGACCTATTCTACACAACTCCAAAAGTCTTGAAACTTCACGTAAGTCAGTTTTAGAATATATAAAAAATATTGGGCGAAGGAAGCACTAGAGGGGGCCACCCACTATCCACGAGGGTGGGGGCGCGCCCTACCCCCCTGCGCGCGCCCCTGCCTCGTGGGCCCCCTAGCAGGCCTCCGATGCCCATCTTTGGCTATATGAAGTCTTTCGCCCTGGAAAAAATCATAGGCAAGCTCTCGGGACGAAACTCCGCTGCCACGAGGCGGAACCTTGGCGGAACCAATCTAGGGCTCCGGTGGAGCTATTCTGCCGGGGAAACATCCCTCTGGGAGGGGGAAATCATCACCATCGTCATCACCATCGATACTCTCATCGGGAGGGGGTCAATCTCCATCAGCATCTTCACTAGCACCATCTCATCTCAAACCCTAGTTCATCTCTTGTATCCAATCATTGTCCCAAAACCTCAGACTGGTACCTCTGGGTTGCTAGTAGTGTTGATTACTCCTTGTAGATTATGCTTGTTGGTTTACTTGGTGGAAGATCATATGTTCAGATCCTTTATGCATATTAATACCCCTTGATTATGAACATGAATATGCTTTCTGAGTAGTTACATTTGTTCCCGAGGACATGGGAGAAGTCTTGCTATAAGTAGTCATGTGAATTTGGTATTCGTTCGATATTTTGATGAGATGTATGTTGTCTCTCCTCTAGTGGTGACATGTGAACGTCGACTACATGACACTTCACCATTGTTTGGGCCTAGAGGAAGGCATTGGGAATTAATAAGTAGATGATGGGTTGCTAGAGTGATAGAATCTTAAACCCTAGTTTATGCGTTGCTTCGTAAGGGGCTGATTTGGATCCATATGTTTCATGTTGTGGTTAGGTTTACCTTAATACTTATTTTGTACTCGCGGATGCTTGCAAGAGGGGTTAATCATAAGTGGGATGCTTGTCCAAGGAAGGTCAATACCCAAGCACCGGTCCACCCACATATCAAATTATCAAAGTAACGAACGTGAATCATATGAGCGTGATGAAAACTAGCTTGACGATAATTCCCAGGTGTCCTCGGGAGCGCTTTCCTTTATATAAGAGTTTGTCCAGGCTTGTCCTTTGCTACAAAAAGGATTGGGACATCTTGCTGCACCCTATTTACTTTTATTACTTGTTACCAGTTACAAATTACCTTATCACAAAACTATCTGTTACTGATAATTTCAGTGCTTGCAGAGAATACCTTAATGAAAACTGCTTATCATTTCCTTCTGCTCCGCGTTGGGTTCGACACTCTTACTTATCGAAAGGACTAGATAGATCCCCTATACTTGTGGGTCATCAAGACTCTTTTCTAGCGCCGTTGCCGGGGAGTGAAGCGCCTTTGGTAAGGAAAAATTTATATAGTGTGCTGAAATTTACTGTCACTTGTTACTATGGAACATAATCCTTTGAGGGGCTTGTTCGGGGTATCTTTGTCGGCGTTCTGGGAACGGGGGTCCCCAGACTTGCCTGCCTGCGGCCTGCGGCGTGGCTCAAAGGGGGCCCGGCAGGACCCATCTTCATCAACACAAGACTCAAGAATCTCGCGAGGGGCCAAGCCTCGCGGGGCGGATGACACAAAGCTTCCTCAGGCACGGCCTCGTCAGGGTGGCTCGCGAGGAGGCGGAGAGATCAAGGCGGGGTACCTCGCGAGGTGCCCGTGATGCAAGCCATGACGACTCAGGGTGCCAGGCGGGTGCCAGCCCGCACAGCGTCCTCCTTTCCTCTTTGGTGCAAATGGGGCAAGCGCAGCCGCGGAGTACCGAGGCATCAGGCAAAGGTTGCCATTTCGGTGCAACGAGACCAAGACTAGGAGGACTACGAGACAGAGGTCACCGTGGAGCCCAAGACGGCGTCATCACCAGAGCTTTGCGCAGGCGAAGACTGCTTTTGTCAGGATAGTTGATACTTGCTGCCCCCCTTCAAATTAGCCTGCCATTGTTGGCTCCCTTCCCGCTCGATATTTGGGAAGAGGACCAGGGCCTCTATAAATAGGACCAGCCGCCCACATAGCAAGGGGGTTCGTTCATTCGTTCGGCTGGTAGACAAGTAAGAGTAAGTGAGAGAGAGAGAGAGAGAGAGAGAGAGAGAGAGAAAGAGAGAGGTGGCTGAACTCCTCCCAGCAGTTCATCGCCCCAGCCAAGAACAGACCCTCGCGAGGCTGTTCTTCCTTGTATTATTCATCATCATCAGCCCCAAGAGGCAATCCACCCACCACACACTGGAGTAGGGTATTACACCACAACGGTGGCCCGAACCAGTATAAACCTTGTGTCTCTTGTGCAATTCTTTCAGTAGTCTAGATCTTTGCAAGACGGAGAGGTAGAAGGCGTAATCTCCGCACGCACCCCAGTGTTCAAACCTTAAGGGTCTGCCGTAACCTGAAATCCGACATTTGGCGCGCCAGGTAAGGGTGCGCCGGTATTCGTCGTCCATCGCCCCGTTCTCCTCCGACCGTCGCATCCATGTCCGACGCTCGTCGGGCCCGCGCCGAGCGCCGGGCCGCCATCGCTTCCCGCGTCGCCCAGACGGCGCCCGTCGATGGACGTCCTCGTCGTTCCCCGTCGCCCACCATCAACGCCGCCACCGGCCCGACGGGGGGCGAGCAGCAAGCGTCGTGCCAGCATCCATCCTTGCGGCAAGACGGCCGCACCGCTACTCCATCGCTCGCACCAGCTGGTTCTTCGTCCCGCGTGCTCCGCGCACCCTTGGAGGCTCGAGCTATGCTCCTCGCGGCAAACGAGCTCCTGCGCTACCATCCCGTTGACGACGTCTATGAGGAGTGGCTCTACCGCGCCGCCGAGCTTGTCCGCGCCGCAGGGGGCTCTCCCGCACCGTCTGTTCCGCTGCGCCACACCCCGCCCCTCACGGGCAACGAAGCCCCGGAGGCGTACCAGCCGCCCCCTCTCCAAGAAGACGCCATGGCTCCAAGCGCATGGCCCCTGGGCGGAACCCGCTCCGTCAGGTGCCAGCGCAGCAAGAACGGAGCTGCCAAGAAATCCCACGCCCGCAAGGAGCTGCCCGGGCGCTCCCAGCTCCGGCACGCCGCGACCCTGCTCCAGCTCCGGCACACCAAGACCCCGCGCTGCTCCTAGCTGCAGTGCGTGGGGACTCTCAAGACCAAGCTCTCCACCAGCCGAAGCCTTTTGTGGCCACCACAGGCTGCCGTGCCTACACCACCGAGCTGTGTAGCGTCGCGTGGCCCGGCAAGTTCAAACCAGACCTGCCTCCTCATTACAATGGCATGACTGACCCTGCAGAGTTCCTCCAGCTCTATGAGCTGGGCATCGAAGCTGCCAGTGGGGACGAAAAGATCATGGCAAACTGGTTCCCCATGGCGCTCAAGGAAGGAGCTCGCACCTGGCTCCTGAATCTGGCTCCAGGCATGATCTCTTCCTGGGACCAGATGTGCACCCGCTTCATCGCCAACTTCCAAGGTACTCGCGATCGGCCACCCGCCATGAGCGACATGCGCCGCATCAAGCAACAACCTGGAGAGACCCTACAAAAGTACATCCAGCACTTCAACAGCGCGCGCCTCAAGATCCCCAAGGTGTCCGAGGAGGCCATCATCTCGGCCTTCTCCGATGGTGTGCATGACGTCAGGATGAAGGAGGAGCTGGCGATGCATGAAGACATGTGCACCTCCCTGGAGCTGTTCAACTTGACGACCAAGTGCGCCAGGGCCGAGGAGGTACGCCTCTCCCTCCTCGAGCTGCCTGCCGCAGACCCAGAGGAGAAGAAGCCCAAGGCCAAGGACATGAAGCGCAAGGGGGCTGCCGTGCTCGCAGCAGAACCAGACACCAAGCGGGGCAAAGATCTGCCTGAGTCCTCCAGGGGCAGCCGGTACTGTGTGTACCACAACCTCCACACCCACAACACCAACGAATGCCAAGAACTCCGCGCCGTGCGGGAAGGAAGGATCGTCCGCCGTCCCGACCGCGCCGATCGGGGCTACGGCCGAGGAGGAGGAAGAAACACAGAACGCTGGGAAGACCGCGGCCCGCGCCAAGGGTGGCGCGATCAACCTCGCGAGGATCGCTAGCGAGACCTGCCTCGCAAGGGGGACTGGAGGGATCAACCTCGTGAGGATCGCCCACAGGGCAACGCAGGCCTCCCTCCACTGCCGCCTCAGCCAAGGAGGAACGAGGACCGCCATCAAGACGAGGGGGCTGGGGGCTTCCAGGAGCCATGCGCAATCGCCTGCATCCTGGGCGGAGCTCAAGCCCTAGCCGCCCAACGCATCTTCAAGCAGTTTTCCCGCGAAGTGAACGCAGTCCTCCTCAGGCTTGAAGCAATGCGCCCTCTCAGGTGGTCGGCATGCGCCAGCACATTCAGCTCAACGGATCAACTCAAGTGTGCAGCCACAGCCGGAGTCCTCCCGATGCTTTGCTCCCCAGTCGTCAGCAATGTACTGGTCACCAGGACCCTCATCGATGGTGGGGCAGGGCTCAACATCCTGTCCGTGGAAACGTTCAACAATCTCCAAGTGCCCTACGACCAGCTTCAACCAACCAAGCCCTTCTCCGGAGTCACCGACGGCTCCACGGTCCCGATTGGGTAGGTCTGCCTCCCTGTCACCTTCGGGGCACGCGACAACTACCGCACCGAGCTCATCGACTTCGACGTCGCCCACATCCGCCTGCCGTACAACGCCATCCTCGGGTACCCAGCACTGGCCAAGTTCATGGCCGTAACTCACCATGGCTACAACATCCTCAAGATGCCAGGAAGTGGCGGAGTCATCACGGTGCCCTGTGAAGAGAAGGATGCAGTGTGTTCCCTGGAGCGAGCCTTTCAGGCCGCGTCACTGGAAGACCCGGATCGTGGAAGCAGGAGGCTTCCCGAGACCACCCCCAAGAAGAAGAAGACATCATCTGGACTGGCCCCTCGGGAGGTGGGCCCCTCAGGGTCCGCATCTACCCAGGGGGAACCTCCCTCCATCGCATTGGAAAGCACGCCCAGCGCCCTCCTCAGGCAAGGCTCGGGGGCTCTCCCCTGGAGGGCCACCGACCTGGCCAGGGTCACGAGGGAGGCGCTTGGGCACCACGTGGAGGTGTGTTTCGAAGCACGTTTCCCTCAAGAAGGAGCAAGGCAAGGAAGGTCAGACCCGCAGGAGTTCGTCTACAAGGCCATTCAAGAACTACAGGAATCAAGAATCATGAGAGGTTGCCGCCGTCTACCGGCTGTGGCTCGCCATCCAGGCGAGGATGGTGGGCTGCACGTCTGCATCGACATACCAGGGCTCAACCAAGTCGCTACGATGGAGCGCCTCTGGCCCTGAGTGGGGCGCTGCGGGGGTCCGCCCCATAGCTACGTTCGCATGCCTTACGGCTTGCCGAGCGCGGTTGCTACGTGCCAGCGCCTCATGAGGGGCATCAAGGAGGCTCAAGAAGACAGGCGTTCCGCAGCCCTGCGGAGATGGAGATGATTCGCGAAGAGCTACCAGTGCCTCCGGAGCCTCCCGAGGCCCCTGGGCCTGGGGGCTCGTGAGGACCGGCTTCCGCAGCCTACCGAGTCTGCTGCACCAACACCCCTTCGCCCTCGACACCCTCAGGTGACATCTTACAAGTTTCATTTCCAGCTGGGAGCGCCCTCCCAGGGCCACATCGTTCCCCGGCCGCGTGGGTCCGTCCCTGCGGTATGTATCCCTTTTATTTCATGTCGTTAGCTTGCTTTGTTGGGGGCGCCCCTCGGGCTGCATCATCCCCAAATCGCTCGGGCCCGACCCAGCGATGTCTACCTTCCCAGCATCTGTTTGAATGAATCCCCTCCTTCGCGGCTAACGTGTTTGATCTAGTTGCCTGCTCAAATGACGCCAACTGATGGAATTGCTCCCACAACGGCACGACGCTTGCGCATGGGTCCGTCCCTGCAACATCGACAAACTTGAATGGCTGAGCTCTGGCCGCGGCAGCCCCGCATGGTGCCACCTCGTCAAGCCTCCAGTGCCTCACCTCCCCTCGGAAGCAACTAACGGCAGACTGATAGTTGTCATGGCAACCTTTTCTTCCTTCTATGATGAGTTTACAGGATCCCCTAAGGGAGTTGCCCCAGGCAAGGCCCTCGCGGCGTTCCTTTCACTCTCGCCTGCGCGAACCGCTTGCACGTTAAAGGGGGGGGTGCCTGAGCATCGCGACTCAGGGCTCCTACTGGCTCTCCAGCCCTCACCCTCTGGCCTTGACCACGGCATCGTGACCTGGCATACCAGCGACGACTGAGACTAGCTCGAGGGCTGGGACCCGAGGACGTAGAGCAGAAAGGGGAGCAAAGGCGACGGAGAAGGGGCACGCGAGGACCTCGCCGAGCGATTCCGCTCCTGCCGACGCGCGGACCCAACGACACACCAGGAATAATCCCCGACTCTCGAGATAAGTCACCGCCCAAAAGCACTGGCTATCGCAGCACTACCCCCGCACCTAATGCAATTCCGTGTCAGCGACACCGCTCTCCTTTCTCGCCGAGCGACGACTGCTTGGGCGCCAAAGGGGACCTCCTGAGCATCGCGACTCAGGGGCTCTTACCGGACCCCGGGTCGCTCACCTCCTGGCCTTGACCACGGCATCGCGACCTGGCATACCAGTGACGGCTGACGCCGCCTTGGGACTGGGACCTGTCGGTGCAGAGCACCAAGCCCTCGCGAGGTTCGAAAGGGAGAACTGAGCTAAGACGGAATCAGCAACTCGCACAGCTCTACAGCAAGGGTTATGTATTAACAAACGGGACTACAGGCACCTTACAAGCCCCCATGGGGCGCATTTTGATTCCTCGCAGGGAACGGACCCTAAGGGATGCTAACCACACGCGCTCCTGCGCGAGATGCCATCATCAACAGTGGGCTGTCAAGCACCAGCGCCAACCCCATCCAGATCAGAGTCGGCGATGGCCAAACGAGCCCGCCCTGCTCCAGGAGCGGCGCCGGCTCGGGGGCTCATAGCTGTCGTCACTCGTCTCCGGAGTCGCGAAGATCTCGCCGGAGTCGCTGGATCCTCCGGCGCCTCCGTCGCCTGTAGAGCCGCCAAGGGAGTGGTCGACGGGCCTAGCCCTCACCATGGCGAGGTCCTGGCCACCTCTCCCGGGGCAACACTCCAGCCGGCGCCCGTTCGCGTCGAAGACCTTTAAGGACATCATCGAAGTGCCATCATACTCCAAGTGGATAGCCAAGACGCCCCTTACCCTACAAACCCGGGCGATCTCTCTCCAGCCACGAGTCATGTAGACCTTGCCCGGGGCAACGACCGCGACCTCTGCCTAGGTCGCGAGGGTGCTGTAGCCGGCGTGCTGCAGCCAGAGCTCCAGGGGCTCCCCCGGCGGGATGACGGAGGCGAAGAAGGGAGGCAGGCGGATCCAAGACTGGAGAGGAATGGCGACGTGGAGCACAAACTCTTGGGAGGAGCCCTCGGCGTGGACCCCAGGAGGAACAACCCACACCTTCGTGACCCGACGGCACCGACGACGGCGCTGACCGCGGGGATCGGCATCGACCCCTTCGAGGCCCTCGACGTGGGCATACAAGGGAAGAGGGAACCCCGGCGGAGCCCGCTCGCATCAAGGCCTCGACACCACCTGACGGTCCTCCTCGTCCCGGCCGCAAAGGGCGAGCCACTTCTTCGGCGGGAGCGGGTCTGGTCCCTCTCGAGGGGCCTTTCCCTTCTCCGCTGCAGAGAACCGGCAAATCGGAGCCATCGCGGCAAGACGGAGCAAGGATCGCGAAGAAGGAGAAGCAAGGAGGGATGGACTGGAAGGGCACGCGCAGTTCCGTACTTATAGCCGACGAAGGCCAACCACCGGCCTCCATGATCACAGGTAATCATGACACGATTTGCATGCAGGGACTTGTCCAACTCGCGCGATCACCGAGGCGTCGTGGGGAAGCGGAGACGCCCACGTCCAATCAACCACCACGTGGCGCCCAAGGCAGCAGGCTGTTAGGGCCCGCGGCGCTTCGCCCTTGCCCTTTCGCCTCTCGGCACGGCCAAGTTCGGGCGGGCCTTGGGCCCGGGGGCTACTATTGGCGTTCTGGGAACGGGGGTCCCCATACTTGCCTGGCTGCGGCCTGCGGCATGGCTCAAAGGGGGCCCGGCACGGCCCATCTTCATCAACACAAGACTCAAGACCCTCGCGAGGGGCCAAGCTTCGCGGGGCGGACGACACGGAGCTTCCTCAGGCACGGCCTCGTCAGGCTAGCTCGCGAGGAGGCGGAGAGATCAAGGCGGGGTACCTCGCGAGGTGCCCGTGACGCAAGCCATGACGACTCAGGGTGCCAGGCGGGTGCCAGCCCACGCAGCGTCCTCCTTTCCTCTTTGGTGCAAAGGGGGCAAGCGCAGCCGCGGAGTACCGAGGCATCAGGCAAAGGTTGCCATTTTGGCGCAACGAAACCAAGACCAGGAGGACTACGAGATGGAGGTCACCGTGGAGCCCAAGACGGCGTCATCACCAGAGCTTTGCGCAGGCGAAGACTGCTTTTGTCAGGATAGTTGATACTTGCTGTCCCCCTTCAAATTAGCCCACCATTGTTGGCTCCCTTCCCGCTCGATATTTGGGAAGAGGGCCAGGGCCTCTATAAATAGGACCAGCCGCCCACATAGCAAGGGGGTTCGTTCGTTCGTTCGGTTGGCAAACAAGTAAGAGTAAGTGAGAGAGAGAGAGAGAAAGAGAGAGGTGGCTGAACTCCTCCTAGCAGTTCATCGCCCCAGCCAAGAACAGACCCTCGCGAGGTTGTTCTTCCTTGTATTGTTCATCATCATTAGCCCCAAGAGGCAATCCACCCACCACACACTGGAGTAGGGTATTACACCACAACGGTGGCCCGAACCAGTATAAACCTTGTGTCTCTTGTGCAGTTCTTTCAGTAGTCTAGATCTTTGCGAGACGGAGAGGTAGAAGGTGTAATCTCCGCACGCACCCTAGTGTTCGAACCTTAAGGGTCTGCCGGAACCCGAAATCCGACAATCTTCACCCCAACCAGTAAAGCAAAGAGTTGCTCCTCAACCTACTGAAAACATTTATTTTGAAATTTCTTCGGGTATGATAGAGAAACTGCTAGCTAATCCTTTACAGGAGATGGAACATTGCATCCCGATTTACACCTAATCTATGTGGATGAAGTTTGTGGATTATTTAAGCTTGCAGGTATGCCCGAGGATGTTATCAAGAAGAAGGTCTTCCCTTTATATTTGAAGGGAAAGGCATTGACATGGCTTAGTCTATGTGATGATATTGGATCATGGAACTACAACCGATTGAAATTGGAATTTCATCAGAAGTTCTATCCTATGCATCTGGTTCATCGTGATTGTAATTATTTATATAATTTTTGGCCTCGCAAAGGAGAAAGCATCGCTCAAGCTTGGGGGAGGCTTAAGTCAATGTTATACTCATGCCCCAATCATGAGCTCTCAAGAGAAGTTATTATTCAAAAATTTTATGCTCGGCTTTCTCTCAATAATCGCTCCATGCTCGATACTTCTTGTACTGGATCTTTTATGATGAAGACTGTTGAATTCAAATGGGATTTATTGGAAAGAATTAAATGCAACTCTAAAGATTGGGAACTCGACGAAGGTAAGGAGTAAGGTATAACACTTAAGTTCGATTGTGTTAAATCTTTTATGGATACCGATGCTTTTCGTGAATTTAGCACTAAATATGGACTTGACTCTGAGATAGTAGCTTCCTTTTGTGAATCATTTGCTACTCATGTTGATCTCCCTAAGGAGAAGTGGATTAAATATCATCCTCCCATTGAAGTAAAAGTAGTTGAACCTATTAAAGTTGAAGAAAATACTATCAGTTGTAATGTTGATCCAATTGTTCCTACCGCTTATATTGAGAAACCACCTTTCCCTACTAGAATAAATGATCATGCTAAAGCTTCAACTATGGTTCATAAGAGTAATACTAGAACACCTACACCCTCTGAGCAAATTAAAGTTGAACCTAGTATTGCTATGGTTAAGGATCTCTTGTCCGATAATATTGATGGGCATGTTATTTACTTTTGTGATGAAGCTGCTAGAATTGCTAGACCTGATACTAAAAATAAACATAGACCTGTTGTAGGCATGCTTGTTATTTCTGTTAAAATAGGAGATCATTGCTATCATGGCTTATGTGATATGGGTGCTAGTGCGAGTGCAATAACTCATTCTTTATATGAAGAAATTATGCATGATATTGCACCTGCTGAGATAGAAGGTATTGATGTTACAATTAAGCTTGCCAATAGAGATACTATTTCACCGATTGGGATTGTTAGAGATGTTGAAGTCTTGTGTGGGAAAGTTAGATATCCTGCTGATTTTCTTGTTCTTGGTTCCCCACAAGATGACTTTTGTCCCATTATATTTGGTAGACCCTTCTTGAATACTGTTAATGCTAACATAGATTGCAAAAAGGATGTTGTTACTATTGGTTTAGGGGATATGTCTCATGATTTTAATTTTGCTAAATTTTGTAGACAACCCCATGATAAAGAATTGCCTAGTAAAGATGAAATTATTGGTCTTGCTTCTATTGCCGTGCCTCCTAATGATCCTTTAGAACAATATCTGCTAGACCATGAAAATGATATGTTTATGAATGAAAGAAGGGAAATAGATGAAGTATTCTTTAAACAGGGGCCTATTTTGAAATACAAGTTGCCTGTCGAAATTCTAGGGGATCCTCCTCTACCCAAGGGTGATCCCGTGTTTGAGCTTAAACCATTGCCTGATACTCTTAAATATGCTTATCTTGATGAAAAGAAGATATATCCTGTTATTATTAGTGCTAACCTTTCAGAGCAGGAAGAAGAGAATCTATTGAAAACTCTGAAGAAGCACCGTGCTGCTATTGGATATACTCTTGATGATCTTAAGGGCATTAGTCGTACTCTATGCCAACACAAAATAAAATTGGAGAAAGATGCTAAAATGGTTGTTGATCACCAACGACGGTTAAATCCTAAGATGAAAGAAGTGGTAAGAAAAGAAATACTAAAGCTTCTAGAGGCAGGTATAATTTATCCTGTTGCTGATAGTCAGTGGGTAAGTCCTGTCCATTGTGTCCCTAAGAAGGGAGGTATTACTGTTGTTCCTAATGATAAAGATGAATTGATCCCACAAAGAATTGTCACAGGTTGGTAATTGATTTCCGCAAACTAAATAAAGCTACTAAAAAGATCATTACCCCTTGCCTTTTATTGATCAAATGCTAGAAAGATTATCTAAACATACACATTTTTGCTTTCTAGACGGTTATTCTGGTTTCTCTCAAATACCTGTGTCAAAAGAGGATCAAGAAAAGACCACTTTTACCTGCCCTTTCGGTACCTTTGCTTATATACGTATGCCTTTTGGTTTATGTAATGCACCTGCTACCTTTCAAAGATGTATGACTGCTATATTCTCTGACTTTTGTTGAGCTATTCATGGATGATTTTTCCGTATATGGAACTTCTTTTGATGATTGCTTAAGCAACCTTGATTGAGTTTTGCAGAGATGTGAAGAAACTAATCTTTTCTTGAATTGGGAGAAGTGCCACTTTATGGTTAATGAAGGCATCGTCTTGGGGCATAAAATTTCTGAAAGAGGTATTGAAGTTGATAAAGCTAAAGTTGATGCTATTGAAAATATGCCATGTCCAAAGGACATTAAAGGTATAAGAAGTTTCCTTGGTCATGCCGGGTTTGATAGGAGGTTCATTAAAGACTTCTCAAAAATCTCCAGGCCTTTGACTAATCTCTTACAAAAAGATGTTCCTTTTGTCTTTGATGATGATTGTGTAGAAGCATTTGAAATACTTATGAAAGCTTTGATTTCTGCACCCATTGTTCAGCCACCTGATTGGAATTTACCCTTTGAAATTATGTGTGATGCTAGTGATTATGCTGTAGGTGCTGTTCTAGGACAAAGAGTTGAGAAGAAATTAAATGTTATCCAATATGCTAGTAAAACTCTAGACAGTGCCCAGAGAAATTATGCTACTACTGAAAAAGAATTTTTGGCAGTTGTATTTGCTTGTCATAAGTTCAGACCTTATATTGTTGATTCTAAAGTAACTGTTCACACTGATCATGCTGCTACTAAGTATCTCATGGAAAAGAAAGATGCTAAACCTAGACTTATTAGATGGGTTCTCCTACTACAAAAATTTGTTTGCATATTATTGATAGAAAGGGAGCTGAGAACCCCATTGCAGACAACTTGTCTAGGTTAGAGAATGTTCTTGATGACCCACTACCTATTGATGATAGCTTTCCTGATGAACAATTAGTTGTCATAAATGCTTCTCCTACTGCTCCATGGTATGCTGATTATGATAATTACATTGTTGCTAAATTTATACTACCTAGTTTCACATACCAGCAAAAGAAAAAGTTTTTCTATGATTTAAGACATTAGTTTTGGGATGACCCACACCTTTATAAAGAAGGAGTAGATGGTTTTATTAGACGTTGTGTATCTGAGTATGAACATGAACAAATCCTACGCAAGTGTCACTCCGAGGCTTATGGAGGACACCATGTTGGAGATAGAACTGCACATAAGGTATTGCCATCCGTTTTTTATTGGCCTACTCTCTTCAAGGATGCACGTAAGTTTGTCTTGTCTTGTGATGAATGTCAAAGAATTGGTAATATTAGTAGATGTCAAGAAATGCCCATGAATTATTCACTTGTTATAGAACCATTTGATGTTTGGGGTTTTGATTATATGAGACCGTTTCCTTCCTCTAATGGGTATACACATATTTTAGTTGCTGTTGATTACGTTACTAAGTGGGTAGAAGCTATTCCAACTAGTAGTGCTGATCATAACACCTCTATTCATAAGATGCTTAAACAAGTTATTTTTCCGAGGTTTGGAGTCCCTAGATATTTAATGACTGATGGTGGTTCACATTTTATTCATGGTGATTTTCGTAAAATGCTCGCTAAGTATGATGTTAATCATAGAATTGCATCTCCATATCATCCACAGTCTAGTGGTCAAGTAGAACTGAGTAATAGAGAGCTTAAATTAATTTTTCAAAAGACTATTAATAGATCTAGAAAAATTGGTCCAAGAAACTTGATGATGCATTATGGGCCTATAGAACTACATATAAAAATCCTATGGGTATGTCTCCATATAAAATGGTTTATGGAAAAGCATGTCACTTACCTCTCGAACTAGAACATAAGGCATATTGGGCCATTAAAGAGCTCAATTATGATTTCAAACTTGTCGGTGAGAAGAGACTATTTGACATTAGCTCACTTGATGAATGGAGAACCCATGCCTATGAGAATGCCAAACTGTTTAAAGAAAAAGTTAAAAGATGGCATGACAAAAGGATACAAAAATGTGAGTTTAATGTAGATGATTATTTATTGTTATTCAACTCTCGTTTAAGATTTTTTGCAGGGAAACTCCTCTCTAAATGGGAAGGTCCTTACGTTATCGAGGAGGTCTATCATTCCGGTGCCATAAAAATCAACAACTTCGAAGGCACAAATCCGAGGGTAGTGAACGGTCAAAGAATCAAACATTATATCTCAGGTAATCCTATAAATGTTGAAACTAATGTTATTGAAACCGTAACCCAGAGGAGTATATAAGGGACACCCTCCAGAATGTTCCAGCCTCCGAAAAGGAAGAGGTATGTGGTACGGTAAGTAAACCGACTCCAAAACAATTCTAAAAGCAATTTTTATCCGTTTTGGAATATTTAAGAAAATAGAAAAATAAGAAGTAGTCTGAAAAGTACACGAGGCGTCCACGAGGGTGGAGGGCGCGCCCCTGCCTCATGGGCACCTTGTGTGCCCTCTGGACTCCGTTTTCTTGCATGGTACTTCTTTTTGTCGGTAAAAATTCATTATATAATCTCCCAAAGGTTTTGACCACCGTACCACGCAAAGATCCTCTGTTTTTGTTTCGAGCTGTTCTGCTGCAGATTTAGATCAAGATGTCTTCTCAAGAGTCAGTCGAGGAGAGCCGTGTGTCTCATCCGACACCGGGACCAGGAGAAAACAGTGATGCTGACCACTTTGGGCCAGCAACGGAGGAAGAGATGGGGGCCGACTTGAAAAGGATAGATGCCATGGAAGAGGATCAAGAAGTTACTTCTCGTTTCCGGGCCGGATTCATGATGGGGGAACTACAGAGCTCAGCTATTCCAAACTCGGTCATCCCTTCCAATGTTAGATTTCTTTCTTATGAAAATATGAAAAAGAGCGTTACTTGTTCTCGCGCAGCTATGCAACATCCATGGGTGAAAGGAGCTTTAGCCGTCACGGGCAAGCTCCGTAAGGAAATAATGGACCTCAAGCAACAAGTTAATAAGCTCGAGGAAGAGAATCGCATCCTGAGGGGCATCATCGCCAAGAACATCACATCACCACCTCCGAAGAAAGAGACATAAATACATGGGTATCGGCACTCCCCTTGGCAACTGCCAAGCTTGGGGGAGTGCCCCGGTATCGTATCACCATCACACTTTTATCTTTACCGTTTTTCTTAGTTCGATCCTTTTGGTTATATCTTGATCTAGTAGAATAAAGTTTTAGTATGATCTAGTTTTGAGTTTTGCTTTATGATCCTTCTATGTAATCAAGTCTGTGAGCTATATATAATAAATATTAGTTATGAGTCAAGGGCCTAATTATCTTGCCATGATCTGGAGGGAATAAAAATAAAAGAAAAGAGAAAGAATAAAAAGAAATAAAGAGATCATATGGATCTTATGGAGAGTAATGACTTCACATATAAAGAGTATGATGAATAAAAGTTGTTGAGAGTTGACAAACATAGTTTTGGTCATCGTTGCAATTAATAGGAAGTAATAAAGAAAGAGAGGTTTTCACATATGAATATACTATCTTGGACATCTTTTATGATTGTGAGCACTCATTAAAATATTACATGCTAAAAAGTTGAGGTTGGACAAGGAAGACAACGTAATGGGTTATGTTTTCTTACATCCGAAATAAATTATATTGTCATGGATCATCCAACATGTTGAGCTTGCCTTTCCCTCTCATGCTAGCCAAATTCTTTGCATCAAGTAGAGATACTACTTGTGCTTCCAAATATCCTTAAACCCAGTTTTTCCATGAGAGTCCCCCATATGTACCTATGGATTGAGTAAGATCCTTCAAGTAAGTTGTCATTGTTGCAAGCAATAAAAATTGCTCCCTAGATATGTATGATTTATTAGTGTGGAGAAAATAAGCTTTATACGATCTTGTGATGTGGAAGTAATAAAAGCGACAGACTGCATAATAAAGGTCCATATCACAAGTGGCAATATAAAGTGACGTTCTTTTGCATTAAGATTTCATGCATCCAACCATAAAAACACATGACAACCTCTGCTTCCCTCTGTGAAGGGCCTATCTTTTATTCTTGTCTTATACTTCATATAAGAGTCATGGTGATCTTCACCTTTCCTTTTTACATTTTATCCTTTGGCAAGCACTGTCTGTTGGATAGATCCTGATATATATATATATATATATATCTAATTGGATCTGAGTTTTCATGAACTATTATTGTTGACATTACCCTTGAGGTAAAAGGTTGGGAGGCGAAACTATAAGCCCCTATCTTTCTTTGTGTCCGATTATAACTTCATACCCATAAGTATTGCATGAGTGTTAGCAATTGTGAAAGACTAAATGATAGTTGAGTATGTGGACTTGCTGAAAAGCTCTTCTATTGACTCTTTCCGATGTTATGATAAATTGCAATTTCTCTAATGACTGAGATTATAGTTTATAAGTTTTCAATGAAGTTTCTGATTCATACTTGTAATTGTGAATGAATAGTTACTTTAGCATAAGAAATCATATGACAATATATATATATATTGCTGTTCTAAGAATGATCATGATGCCCACATGTCCGTATTTTCTTTTATCGACACCTCTATCTCTAAACATGTGGACATATTTTTCGATATCGGCTTCCGCTTGAGGAAAAGCGAGGTCTAAGCTTGGGGGAGTTGATACGTCCATTTTGCATCATGCTTTTATATCGATAATTATTGCATTATGGGCTGTTATTACACATTATGTAACAATACTTATGCCTATTCTCTCTTATTTTACAAGGTTTGCACGAAGATGGTGAGGGAGTCCTGGATTAGGGGGTCTCCTGACAGCCGGACTATATCCTTTGGCCGGACTGTTGGACTATGAAGATACAAGATTGAAGACTTCGTCTCGTGTCTGGATGGGACTCTACATGGCGTGGGAGGTAAGCTAGGAAATACGGATATGGATATCTCCTCCTTTGTAACTGACCTTGTGTAACCCTAACCCTCTTCGGTGTCTATATAAACCGGAGGGTTTTAGTCCATAGGACAACAACAACCACAACATACAATCATACCATAGGCTAGCTTCTAGGGTTTAGCCTCTCTGATCTAGTGGTAGATCTACTCTTGTACTACCTATATCATCAATATCAATCAAGCAGGACGTAGGGTTTTACCTCCATCAAGAGGGCCTGAACCTGGGTAAAACATTGTGTCCCCTGCCTCCTGTTACCATCCGGCCTAGACGCACAGTTCGGGACCCCCTACCCGAGATCCTCCGGTTTTGACACCGACATTGGTGCTTTCATTGAGAGTTCCGCCGTGCCATCGCCATCAGGAAGGATGCCTCATCCCGTCTTTAAAGACGACACTGTTGCTAAGGGAGCTTTGGCTATCGGCCAAACAATCTGGCTAGGTGGTTTTCTTATGACCGCCTGTTCGGCCGTTGCGCCGACGATGACTTCTCGGGTCATCGAAAGCAATCTTCACGTCAACTCGGAACTCGCCGAGCAGTTAGATCCAATGGAGCTCTCTTCCCTAAACGAGCTCTTGGATCGCATCGCCGCCCTGGGAGTCGCTACAGACTATGATTAGATTGGGCCTAAACCCGATCTGAGAGAGATCAACTCTCCCCAGCTCACCCATCACGTTGCAGTGGTAGAGGAACAATGCGGCAACCCTTCATCTATCTTAAGGACTAGCTATGTCCGGATTCCCGATCCCTCCAAGCCGGATACCCGCGGAGGGGAGGACATCACTCAAGACCTGAACCTAGAGTCAAGCAATGGGCTAGATTTGCTGGTAAACATCCAAGAATCCAAACTTCCGAGTTCGGAAACTCCTCGGCCCCTGAGTCTCAGATTGGGTGAGGATTCGGGTTCAATTCCACCCACCCACCCAAACATAAGCGATCTATCCCAAATTAGGCAAGAGCCCGAAGAAACAATACACCATTACTGGGCCAGATTCCTCCTGGTCATGAACAGGATAAAGGACTGCCGCGAGGAAGACGCAATTTCATTCTTCTGCAATAATTGCACGGACAAGGGAATCCTCAACGCCATAAGTCGCCGCGAAATTACACGCTTTGCCGACTTGGTGTCCATAGTACGAAAGTACTGTGCGATGGAAAGCGCCTGGAAAACCGAAATAAAATTTTGGGATAATCCGGCCCTGAATACAAACCCAGTCCGAAATAAAAGGGTGCATTATCACAATACACCCGGGTTAACTACCAAAAAGCAAAAGCCCTCTACGGGGCAAGGAACCGTACTGGAGGGATGGCTCAACGGACCCTGTAAAATTCATAGTACAGCGGATGCAATACCAATGCACAGCCTTAGAGCATGTTGGATACTCTGGCAGGTGGCCAAAAGTGGTGAGGATCTACTCCTCCCAAATACCACAGAGCACCATCTCGTGGACGACAATACGGTGTTAACGGTCGTTGAGACCTTTGCGTCAAATAATAGACGCAAACGAACACTCCGCAGCATGGCCGAAATCTGCCACGTAGCAGCAATAAATCCTTGGAGTGACACGGCTATTACCTTCAATGCCAGTGACGAACCTAAATTCCGAACAGCCCGAGCACCAGCCGCACTAGTCCTCAGTCCAATCATGGACGGCTTTCGACTCACCAAGGTACTCATGGATGGTGGCAGCGGATTGAACCTCATCTATGAGGAAACTCTTCAAAAGATGGAAATAGACTGGAGCCGCATTGAGCAAAGTAGCACAACCTTTAGAGGAATTATCCACAGTCGGGAAGCACGATGTGCTGGGAAAATCACACTAGATGTGGTATTCGGCACGCCGGATAATTACAGGTCCGAAGAAATTACATTCCAAGTGGCCCCGTTCAGTAGCGGATACCACGCTCTATTAGGGTGGGAGGCGTTTACAATCTTCCAAGCCATACCTCATTACGGGTACATGAAGCTCAAAATGCCCGGGCCCAACGGAATCATCACTCTTGCTAGTGATCCGGACATAGCACTCTGCATCGAAAATAAGACAGCCGCACTGGCCCTCGAGGCACTATCCGAAGCCCTAGCGGTCGAGGAACTAATTGCGCTACGCTCCATGGTGAACAGGGACGAAGTGATACTCGATAAAAGATCCAAGTCCACCTCCTTTAAACCGACAGACGAAATAGTCAAATCCCAAGTCCATCCAACGGACCCTATAAAAACAGCTTCCATCGGGGCACAATTAAACTCTAATGTCGACGCCACACTGCGAGAGTTCCTACGCGAGAACTGGGACATTTTTGCCTGGCACCCTTCAGACATGCCAGGAATCCCACGCAGGCTGGCCGAGCATAGCCTAAATATCCTAAAAGGATTCAAGCCAGTCAAGCAAGCTCTTCGGCGTTTCTCCGAACCTAAGAGATAAGCCATGGGAGAGGAACTAGCCAAGCTATTGGAGGCTGGATTCATCAGAGACATAAAACATCCAGACTGGCTAGCGAACCTGGTGATGGTACCAAAGAAGGACAAATCCTGGCGCTTGTGCGTCGATTTTAAGGACCTTAACAAGGCCTGCCCAAAGGATCCCTTCCCCCTCCCCCACATCGATCAAATCATCGACACTACCGCAGGACACGATTCATTGTGTTTACTCGACGCATACTCCGGCTACCATAAAATTATAATGGCAGAGCCAGACCAAGCCGCAACGGCATTCATCACATCATACGACCCATTCTGCTTCAACACAATGCCCTTCGGGCTCAAAACGCCGGTGCAACATATCAGTGCATGATTCAGACATGTCTGGCAAACCAGATCAGCAAAATAGTGGAGACATACGTAGATGACGTGGTCGTGAAAAGCAAGCATGTCGAATCTCTAGTAGACGACTTGAGCCTCACATTCGATAACCTCTGAACATATGACATCAAGCTCAATCCGGAAAAATGCGTTTTCGGTGTACCATCTGGAAAGCTCCTGGGATTCATTGTCTCCAGTAGAGGTATTGAAGCTAATCCGCCCAAAATCCGAGTGTTGTCACAGTTGGCTACCCCAACAGACCTCAAACAAATCCAGAAGCTAACTGGATGCGTGGCGGCTCTAAGCCGCTTTATCTCCCGCTTGGGAGAAAAGGCCTTACCCCTTTATCGCCTCCTTCAGCATACCGAACACTTCGAGTGGACGGATGCGGCCACAGCCGGATTGGAAGAAACAAAGGCCATTTTGGCAAACAACCCGATCCTGGCCGCACCAAACATCGGCGAACAAATGATGTTGTATATTACGGCAACTCATCAAGTTGTAAGCGCGGTGCTCATTGTCAAACGGGAAGCGGACGGACAAAAATTCCCTCTTCAAAAGCCGGTATACTATGTATCCACTGTCCTCACCCCATGCAAATCACGGTACCCGCATTACCAAAAAATAGCATATGCGATATTCATGGCATCATGGAAACTGCGACACTACTTTCAAGAGTGTTTGATTACAGTAGCCTCGGAAGTGCCACTTAATGATATTATCAACAACCACGACGCTACGGGCCGGATTTCCAAATGGGCCATTGAGCTCCTCCCATTCGACATAACATACAAACCTCGCCGAGCCATTAAGTCGCAAGTACTGGCCGACTTCGTCGCCGAATGGACGGAGGCCGAACTCCCTAAATAGTATGGCGCATACTCCAATTGGATCATGCACTTCGACGGTTCCAAAATGCTGGCCGGTCTAGGGGCTGGCGTCGTCTTGACATCCCCAACCGGAGATACCGTTCGGTACATATACTGCAAATATTGTATACAGATTCCAACAATGCAGTCGAATACGAAGCTCTGTTGCATGGTCTTCGGATGGCAGTCTCCATGGGCATTCAACACCTGGAGGTGTGTGGGATTCAAACCTCGCAATATCCCAAATAAACGGAGATTTTGACGCCAAGGGTCCAAAAATGGCGGCCTATCGAAACGCCGTCCTCAAAATGTCAGCTCGGTTCGAGGGACTCGAATTTCACCAGGTGGCTCGAGAAAACAATCAGGCGGCGGATATCCTCGCCCGCATCGGAGCAAAATGCGACACGATCCCTCCCAACATATTTCTGGAAAGGCTCTTCAAGCCATCCGTAGAATGGGAAGGGGACACCGGTAACAACAGTCCGGACCCGGCCAAACTACCCGATACCGAACTCTCTGACACAATCGGAGGCTCCGCCACCGAAATAACACCTTCAACCCACGAAATAATGGCCATTATTGCCCCGTGGACAGAACCATTCCTGGCCTACCTAACTAGACAGGAACTTCTAGAGGACCAAAATGAGGCACGCTGCATAGTGCAACGATCCAAGGCCTACAGGGTCCATGAGGGAGAGTTGTACAAGAAAAGCACTACCGGAGTCCTTCAAAGGTGCATCTCCGAAGAGGAAGGGCAGAATCTTTTGGCAGAAATTCACGCCGGACTCGGCGGTCATCACGCTGCAGCCCGGGCTCTTGTAAGCAAGGCCTTTCGTACACAATTCTATTGGCCAACGGCCTAGGCAGATGCACAGGACTTGGTCCAACATTGCGCCGGTTGCCAGCTCTTCGCAAATCAAAGCCACATGCCACCCACCGCCCTCCAAACAATCCCCATTACATGGCCCTTCGTGGTCTGGGGGCTTGACATGGTTGGACCCCTTAAAGGGGGAACCCACAAGAAAAAAATACTTATTGGTCATGGTGGATAAATTCACCAAATGTTTAGAGGCTAAACCGGTTAAAACAGCCGAATCTGGACCGGTGATAGATTTCATATCCGGGGTTGTACACCGTTACGGCGTCCCCCACAACATCATCACTGATAACGGCACGAACTTCACGGCCGACGAGGTAAAACTCTGGTGCAACAAAATGGGCATCAAGCTCGATTATGCTCCAGTCTATCACCCACAAACCAACGGTCAAGTCGAACGAGCAAACGGTCTTATAATGAGCGGCATTGAACCCACATTAGTGCGTTCCTTAACGGAGTATGACACGCACTGGGTAGAGGAGCTCGACTCCGTACTTTGGGGGCTGCGGACCATGCCGAATCGTAGTACCGGATATACACCGTTTTTATGGTATACAGCGCAGAGGCAGTCTTGCCCTGTGACATAATTCATGACTCACCTCGAGTGCGCATGTACGAAGAAAGATAAGCCAAGCTCGATCGGTAGGACAGTCTGGACACCTTGGAGGAAGAGCGCGACGTAGCCAAAGCCCGTTCCGCATTTTACCAGCAACAGGCTCGCAGATACCAAAGCAGAGAAGTACGGGCCAAAACTTATAACGTTGTCAAACTAGTTCTACGCCTGCCGGATAAGAAAAATAACAAGCTCGAGTCCAAATGGGAAGGTCCCTTCATTATCGACCAAGTTCTGACCGGTGGAGCGTACCGACTGTGGGATGCATCGACTAGTCGACTCGAGCCGAACCCATGGAACGCAGCCAGGCTCCGAAGATTCTACGCCTAGCATCGGACTCTATGTTAGTCCCCTCCCTTTCTCCATTTTCTGCATATGCATCATCTGTCTTGTTTCCCTTTATTTCTTTTTCTTATTATTCCTCTAGGCCTTCAAGGGTCACCTTGTGCCTCACTTGTACATTACAGATGCGCTAGCCGCACTCTCCATACCTGGGGGCTTCTTTCACAGAAGCTTAAATTATTTACCTGGGCCTCACGCCCAACACATGTGTTATACTTTCGCATGTACCTTTTTTCACCATTATATGCATCGATATGACTTAAGTTTTGGCCAAGCTGGGTTGCCTGGCTCTTGTATTTATGCCCTATGTTCCCGTTAATTCGGCTAGGGCATAAGGGGAGCACCTCTGCGATTGTTCCTGCCGGGTCAGCCGGATGTGTACCTCAGACTGGGTGAAGCCGAAAGCTAGCGTTCTTAAGGGAATATTCGGTCGGTGAACAAAAGATGACTTTTATTTATTATCCATATTTGCCCCAGATGCTTTTTCTGCGCTTCTTATCGCAGTCCGGACATGCACTTTAGGGCATGCTTACCCAGGGAAAGGAACCCTTAACGGAACTATTCTCCCTGGAAGATGTTTCTAACTACCCATGTAATGTAACATAACTAGTTGGGCACTTGTCCGATAAAGCACTAATGACCCCTACGCCTGGTCTCCACGCATACCCCGGTTCTTATATAACTAAGCGAGTATTCGGATTCACTCCGGACTATCGGGCCCGGAGGCTGAAGCGAAAAGGTCCGCAACGACAAATGATCTACAATCCGGCTAGAAGGCATTATACATGTCACTTTAATTACATAGTCATACAGACTGACTAAACTCCTCTTCAATACCATCCAATAGGTGGTCTAGCTTACAATCCTGTTGGGAATACTTTGTGGCTAATTCTACTTGCCCATAAACTAAGCTAACGGGGATCTCTTTTCCGTCGGGCCCCACAGGTCCGACCTTGGCCATGTGATTTGGGTCTGCCTTGGTATACCGAGTCTTCACCATGGCCCAGGCCTCTCTGGCACCCTGTCGGCAGGCCAATATCTTCCATAATCGGAGGCGCCGCCGTGCTCCCTTGAGCTTCTCCGTAAGCTCTGCAACACCCTCTGGCAAGGAGACAGATGGCCACAAAGCCTGGGCAACACCTTGCATCACCTTCCGAATTTGTTCGTGCAGATGTGACAGCTCGGACAGAAGATCACCCGCAGACCCGGGCATTTCCTCTGCGGGACGACCCGTCAGCATAACTATAGACATAACGCTGTTAATCGACTTCCTCGCCGAACTATTTTTCAAAGTTCGTTCAAGCACTTACTAAATATGCCGCGTCGAAGGCGCCGATTCTCCTTCACGGAGTCCGATATTTGGGCACGAACATCCTTTAGTTCCACGCCCAGCTTGGTGTTGGCATCTAGGAGATCATTCTTCTCCTGCCTCACCCTCGTAAGCACGCTCTCATCGGCCTTCAGCTGACGTTGGAGCTGTTGCGTATCAGGATTTACTCCAGCGACATATGCAACTTTATAGTCAGATCTGCATATACGCCACATTCTATATGATACTTATCATTTGCAGGATATATTACCAGAGGGGGTCTCTTTGGGCTCCCCTGCTGCGGCCAGTGTGGCCTGAAGTTGGGCTTTGCACTCTTCCAGCTCCTGGGACAGTTGGGTATTCTTTTCTGTAAGAACCTACATAACAAATGATCCTTAAATCAGTTATTCTAACTGTTTCAAGTCTCAGGGGCTACTGATATATATATAACCACCAAATTTTCTCACCCGTATGTCTTTTACATACTGCTCCGTGGCTCTGGCTAGACCATTTTGAGCGGCATGGAGGTATGCATCTCCCGAGTTGAAGGCATCCAATGCCTCTTGGGAGAAACAAGTGTCACGAAGAACAGTCCGGCGACGCCTGTGGTTCATGGCACTTTCCACCTCGGAATTGGTGGCGGACAATTTATCCGCATCCCCTATCGGAGGAGCATCTGGCCCACGCCTCGTATTCGTTCCCGCCTCCGAATCCGGCCATGGAGCCTGGCTGGTGGAGGCGCGATTAGTAGCCTCTCTGAATATAGTCCGGCGAGCGCTCCTTTTCCTAAAAAGAAGGCATGGGCGTTAATATGCCTCCGAGAATAATGTCTTGGAATAAAAGACGGCACTCCGTACCACTCCGCTGGTGTCTCAATCCGGACTGCGGGTCTTTTTAGCTTGCCTGGCCCCGCGGCCCCTTGTTGGCTAGTCGCCGCAGGCTCGGCCTTCCGCCTCGAGGACCTCCCCTACAAAACTCGGTTGTTATACGGTAATCAAAAACACGCAAGGACGGATCCCTTTTCAAAGTACTGGGACTTCGGTCTCAGTTACCTGTGAGGCTGGAAGTAGCGCAGGGTAATCGGCCGTAATGGCCACCAAAGCGTTGTCATTGCTCAATTGGTAAAATACCCCATCGATCAGCTCCACAGATATGTCCGGGTCCTCCTGGGAGGCCGGGTCCTCCTGGGAGGCCGGGTCCAGGGATCGTCCAGGGTCCTCGGGTTGTGGAGGTGGGTTGTTTATCTCCCTTACAGCCTGGCACAGCTCCTGCGTTGAAATCGCTAGACTGAATACTTAACTATGGGAAAATGAAACGGATGGGCGAGAAAAAGTCTCCGCTTACCCAGCTCGGAGGATTGTACATAGAAAATCCGCCCCGCGGGTTGACATGGAGGAATTCCTCCTCTTCTCCCTTGTACAAAGTGGATAAGATCTTTATTAGATCAGCAACCGATCCCGGCCCTTTACGGCCGTAGCGGGTGGCGTCATCCTCCCCGTTGAAATCCCACATGGGGTGGCCTCTATACTGAAGCGGCTGCACCCCCCGCATGATACATATGGCCATGACCTCGATCATGGTCAATCCGGATCGAGCTAAAAACTTATCCGGCTCATCAGGTAAAGGACGTCCCTGTCATCTTCCTCCAGGGAGCTCCATGGACGCCAGCTCCGGCGCTTCTTCAAAGGAGCGTTGTCGAACTTAGGAAGGCTGATTCAAATAGGATCCGGGGGGACGTCTTCTATATAAAACCATTCTGAAGGCCAGTCTTCAGACGTCTTCTTTGGGGTTCCGGACAGATATCCGCTCCCGGCAATACGCCACACTTTGGCTCCGCCCACTTGATATATTGACCCCTTCTGAGAACGGGGCACAAGGCAGAATAGCTTCTTCCACAGTGCGAAATGAGCCTCATAGCCTAAAAACAACTCGCAAAGGGCTACGAATCCCGCGATATGCAATATGGAGGAAGGCGTAAGGTTGTGCAACTGGAGACCGTAGAACTCCAGGAGCACCCGGAGAAACGGATGAACTGGAAATCTAAGCCCTCTTACCAAATGTGGGACAAGGCATACCCGCTCTCCCTTGGAGGGATTGGGAAGGCTCTCCGCTTGCTCTCCGCCATTATAGGTGGCGAGCCCGGCTTGAACCGGGACCATGTACGCTAGGGGAAGAAATCCCTTGGTCTGAAGCATCACTAATTTGCTATGCAGGACAGAACATCTCCCCCAATCTCCAGGCTTGGGGCTAGGGGAGCGAGAGGAGGAGCTGCGTCAACCGGCCATGATGGAATGGATCTCTGTCGGGTGCGCTCCGATGAAGGCTCGCCAAGGGAGGATGTTGTGATTTGGATCTGAATCCTCGTCTTTTTAATAGGCGGCTCATTCGCACAGCTAGGGGGTAAATGTAAAAACACCCTGGCCCTTCGCATTCTCTCGACACGTGTAAAGTGGCCATTATGGGGTGTGGAAGCCAAGGAGTGCAACATTCACAAGGGGCCAGACACTATTTCAACAGGTACACGGAATTTGGAGAGGAACCCGCCTGGCAATGCCGAAGACAATACTGCGCGCCGGACTCGTCGTCATTAAAGCCTGGTTCGGGGGCTACTGAGGGAGTCCTGGATTAGGGGGTCTCTGGACAACCGGACTATATCCTTTGGCCGGACTGTTGGACTATGAAGATACAAGATTGAAGACTTCGTCTCGTGTCCGGATGGGACTCTACTTGGCGTGGGAGGCAAGCTAGGCAATACGGATATGGATATCTCCTCCTTTGTAACCGACCTTGTGTAACCCTAACCCTCTCCGGTGTCTATATAAACCGGAGGGTTTTAGTCAGTAGGACAACAACAACCACAACATACAATCATACCATAGGCTAGCTTCTAGGGTTTAGCCTCTCTGATCTCGTGGTAGATCTACTCTTGTACTACCCATATCATCAATATCAATCAAGCAGGACATAGGGTTTTACCTCCATCAAGAGGGCCCGAACCTGGGTAAAACATCGTGTCCCCTGCCTCCTGTTACCATCCGGCCTAGACGCACAATTCGGGACCCCCTACCCGAGATCCGCCAGTTTTGACACCGACAGAGGGAGAATGCCGGCAGCTGGAATTCTGGGCTGGAAAGGGAGCAAATATTAGAGACCTATTCTACACAACTCCATAAGTCCTGAAACTTCACACAAGTCAGTTTTAGAAAATATAAAAAATATTGGGCAAAGGAAGCACTAGAGGGGGGCCACCCACCATCCACGAGGGTGGGGGGCGCGCCCCCTGCCTCGTGGCCTCCCTGGCAGGCCTCCGATGCCCATCTTTGGCTATATGAAGTCTTTCTCCCTGGAAAAAAATCATAAGCAAGCTCTCGGGACGAAACTCCACCGCGACGAGGCGGAACCTTGGTGGAACAAATCTAGGGCTCCGGCGGAGCTGTTCTGTTGGGGAAACATCCCTCCGAAAGGGGGAAATCATCACCATCGTCATCACCATCGATCCTCTCATCGGGAGGGGGGCAATCTCCATCAACATCTTCACCAGCACCATCTCATCTCAAACCCTAGTTCATCTCTTGTATCCAATCTTTGTCCCAAAACTTCAGATCGGTACATGTGGGTTGCTAGTAGTGTTGATTACTCATTGTAGTTGATGCTAGTTGGTTTACTTGGTGTTAGATCATATGTTCAGATCGTTTATGCATATTAATACCCCTCTGATTATGAACATGAATATGCTTTGTGAGTAGTCACGTTTGTTCTTGAGGACATGGGATAAGTCTTGCTATAAGTAGTCATGTGAATTTGTTATTCGTTCGATATTTTGATGAGATGTATGTTGTCTCTCCTCTAGTGGTGTCATGTGAACATCGACTACATGATACTTCAACATTGTTTGGGCCTAGAGGAGGGCATTGGGAAGTAATAAGTAGATGATGGGTTGCTAGAGTGACAGAAGCTTAAACCGTAGTTTATGCGTTGCTTCGTAAGGGGCTGATTTGGATCCATATGTTTCATGTTGTGGTTAGGTTTACCTCAATACTTATTTTGTAGTCGCGAATGCTTGCAAGAGGGGTTAATCATAAGTGGGATGCTTGTCCAAGGAAGGTCAGTACCCAAGCACCGGTCCACCCACATATCAAATTATCAAAGTAACGAACACGAATCATATGAGCGTGATGAAAACTTGCTTGACGATAATTCCCATGTGTCCTCGGGAGTGCTTTCCTTTATATAAGAGTTTGTCCAGGCTTGTCCTTTGCTACAAAAAGGATTGGGCCATCTTGCTGCACCTTATTTACTTTTATTACTTGTTAGCCGTTACAAATTACCTTATCACAAAACTACCTGTTACCAATAATTACAGTGCTTGCAGAGAATTCCATACTGAAAACTGCTTATCATTTCCTTCTGCTCCTCGTTGGGTTCGACACTCTTACTTATCGAAAGGACTATGATAGATTCCCTATACTTGTGGGTCATCAGTAATCATCAGTGAACTACTTTGGAAAGGCCTGAAAATAAGGATGTGCATAAATATCTTCTCTATATTGGAAATGGGGCAAAAGAATAAAAAAAGGCAAGGTATAATAGTTAGTACCATCTTGTAGTGAACTAATGTCTTCTTCATTGTGCACACAAAGATCTTGTTGTTTTTTTGTCGCTAATTTCTTTATCCTAACAATCTTTCTGAGTTTCTTGACTTGATTGATATTCATGGACAACTCATTTCCCCATATGCAAAAAGGGTCGAACAGTGGGTCAAAACCACTGACAGCAGGACCTACATGTGCAAGACGAAATTGTTAAAAACCTAAATATTATAATGGTTCTTGAATTGCACAATAATGTGCTATTATACAACGGACCATGCACATGCTAACTTCGGTTGTAAACCTCAGTGCTTCCCATTGTTTCCCTGCAACACATATAAGGTAGTTAATCATCAGGTTAAGTAAGGGTTCGCATGCTATCAGTAAAATATGTTGATGAAAAATAAGCACGTTGCAGATTCATCAGATTAATTCAAGCCACATGGAAAACCCATTTATCCAAACCAAGCATGATTAAGAACTAGGAAATATAGCACTTGTATATGTTTATCATGTATTAAGTGCAGCCAAATTCGATTTATTCCTTACATGCACAACAATACAAAATTCTACCCACGACAATTGGACATCGCATTGCAGAATTGAACCAAGAAGTTAACTAAACACCAAAACAAATGAACCAAACATTAACTAAGCACCACATTGCACAGTATAACATACTCCTAATCGAAGATCAGACAGTTAACCAAACCAAGCATGTTTAACAACTTGGAAATATAGCAATTGTATTTATTTCTCATATATTTACTACAACCAAATTCAATTTATTCCTCACATGGTATACAATAACAAAATGCACCCACAACTATTGAACATCGCATTGCAGAATTGAACCAAATTGTTAACTAAACACCACAACACAAATGAACCAAACGTTAACTGAGCACCACATTGCACAATGTATCACCAAAACAAGCATGCTTGACAACTTGGAAATATAACAATTGTATTCGTTTCTAATGTATTTTGTAAAGATAAATTTGATTTATTTCTCACATGGAAGACAATACAAAATTGTAGCTTGAAGAACTGAACATCACATTTACAGAATTGAACCAAACAGTTAACTGAAGATGACAACTAATTAACAAAACAGTTAATAAGTGAGCACCCCACTGCATGACTGATAACCCACAAGTATAGGGGATCACAATAGTTTTCGAGGGTAGAGTATTCAACCCAAATTTATTGATTTGACACAAGGGGAGCCAAAGAATATTCTCAAGTATGAATAGTTGAGTTGTCAATTCAACCACACCTAAAAGACTTAATATCTGCAGTAAAGTATTTAGTAGCAAAGTAATATGGAAGTAACGGTAACGGTGGCAAAAGTAACAATATTTGTTTTGTAGTGATTGTGACAGTGGCAACAAAAAAGTACTAAGCAAAGATCAATATGTGAAAAGATCATAGGCAATGGATCAGTGATGGATAATTATGTCGGTTGCGATTGCTCATGCAACAGTTATAACATAGGGTGACACAGAACTAGCTCCAGTTCATCAATGTAATGTAGGCATGTATTCCGAATATAGTCATACATGCTTATGGAAAAGAACTTGCATGACATCTTTTGTCCTACCATCCCGTAGCAGCGGGGTCCTATTGGAAACTAAGGGATATTAAGGCCTCCTTTTAATAGAGTACCGAAACAAAGCATTAACACTTAGTGAATACATGAACTCCTCAAACTACGGTCATCACCGGGAGTGGTCCCGATTATTGTCACTTCTGGGTTACCGGATCATAACACATAGTAGGTGACTATTGACTTCCAAAATAGGATCAAGAACTCACATATATTCGTGGAAACATAATAGGTTCAGATCTGAAATCATGGCACTCGGGCCCTAGTGACAAGCATTAAGTATAGCAACATCAATCTCAAAACATAATGGATACTAGGGATCAAACCCTAACAAAACTAACTCGATTACATGATAAATCTCATCCAACCCATCAACGTCCAGCAAGCCTACGATGGAATTACTCACGCACTATGGTGAGTATCATGAAATTAGTGATGGAGGAAGGTTGATGCTGACGATGGCGACGGATTCCCCTCTCCGGAGCCCCGAATAGACTCCAGATTAGCCCTCCCGATTAGGGCTTGGCGGCGGCTCCGTATCGTAAAATGCGATGAATCCTTCTCTCTGGTTTTTTTCTCCCCGAACATGAATATATAGAGTTGGAGTTGAGGTCGGTGGAGCCTCAGGGGGGCCACGAGATAGGGGGCGCGCCCCCACCCTCGTCGATAGGGTGTGGGCCCCCTGGTGTTGATTCTTTCGCCAGTATTTTTGATAAATTCCAAAAATATTCTCCGTGAAGTTTCAGGTCATTCCGAGAACTTTTATTTCTGCACAAAAATAACACCATGGCAATTCTGCTGAAAACAACGTCAACCCGGTTTAGTTCCATTCAAATCATGCAAGTTAGAGTCGAAAATGAGGTCAAAAGTGTTTGGAAAAGTAGATACGATGGAGAATTATCAACTCCCCCAAGCTTAAACCTTTGCTTGTCCTCAAGCAATTCAGTTGACAAACTAAAAGTGATAAAGAAAAACTTTTACAAACTCTGTTTGATCTTGTTGTTGTAAATATGTAAAGCCAGCATTCAAGTTTTCAGCAAAGATTATGAACTAACCATATTCACAATAACATTTAGGTCTCATGTTTACTCATATCAATGGCATAATCAACTAGCGAGCAATAATAATAAATCTTGGATGACAACACTTTCTCAAAACGATCATAATATGATATAACAAGTTGGTATCTCGCTATCCCTTTCTGAGACCGCAAAACATAAATGCAGAGCACCTTTGAAGATCAAGGACTGACTAAACATTGTAATTCATGTTAAAAGAGATCTAGTCACAATCATACTCAATGTAAACTAATAGTAATGCATGCAAATGACAGAAGTGCTCTCCAATTGGTGCTTTTTAATAAGAGGATGGTGACTCAACATAAAAGTAAATAGATAGGCCCTTCGCAGAGGGAAGCAGTGATTTGTAGAGGTGCCAGAGCTCGATTTTTGAAATAGAGATAAATAATATTTTGAGTGGTATACTCTCATTGTCAACATAACAACCGAGAGATCTCGATATCTTTCATGCTACACACATTATAGGCGGTTCCCAAACAGAATGGTTAAGTTTATACTCCCCCACCACCAACAAACATCAATCCATGGCTTGTCCGAAATAACGGGTGCCTCCAACTAACAAATATCCTGGGGGAGTTTTGTTTGCAATTATTTTAATTTAAGTATGGGACTGGGCATCCCGGTTACTAGCCATTTTCTCGTGAATGAGGAGCGGAGTCCACTCCTCTTGAGAATAACCCACCTAGCATGGAAGATATAGACAACCCTAGTTGAAACATGAGCTATTCGAGCATACAAAACAGAATTTCATTTGAAGGTTTAGAGTTTGCCACATACAAATTTACTTGGAACGACAGGTAGATACCGCATATAGGAAGGTATGGTGGACTCATATGGAATAACTTTTGGGGTTTATGGAAGTGGATGCACAAGCAGTATTCCCGCCTAGTACAAGTCAAGGCTAGAAAGAGACTAGGAAGCAACCAGCTAGAGAGCGACAACAGTCATGAACATGCATTAAAATTAATCAACACTGAGTGCAAGCATGAGTAGGATATAATTCACCATGAACATAAATATCGTGGAAGCTATGTTGATTTTGTTTTAACTACATGCGTGAACATGTGCCAAGTCAAGCCACTCGAACCGTTCAAAGGAGGATACCACCCTATCATACCACATCACAACCATTTTAATAACATGTTGGCATGCAAGGTAAACCATTGTAAACTCCTAGCTAATTAAGCATGGCATGAGCAACTATAATCTCTAATTTTCATTGCAAACATGTTTCATTCATAATAGGCTGAATCAGGAACGATGAACTAATCATATTTACAATAACAAGACAGGTCGAGTTCATACCAGCTTTTCTCATCTCAATCAGTCCATCATATATCATCATTATTGCCTTTCACTTGCACAACCGAACGGTATGGATAATAATAACAGTGCACGTGCATTGGACTAAGCTGGAATCTGCAAGCATTTAATACACATGAGAAGACAAGGTAATATGGGCTCTTGGTTAAATCAACAATAATACATATGAGAGCCACTCAACATTTTAATCATGGTCTTCTCCTCTCGACCCCCAAAGAAAAGAAAAGAAACAAAACTATTTACACAGGAAAGCTCCCAACAAACAAAAGGAGAACGAGAAATCTTTTTGGGTTTTCTTTCTAATTATTACTACTATATGCATGGAAAGTAAACTAGCTAAAAGCTACAACTAATTTTTTTGTTTTTTCTTAAGGTTTTACAAACACACAAGAAGAATGCTGGAAAAGAAAATAAACTAGCATGGATAGTACAATGAAAAAGTATGAGCACCAACAACTGGAATGAGTGTGTGAACATGAATGTAATGTCGGTGAGAAATACATACTCCCCCAAGCTTAGGCTTTTGGCCTAAGTTGGTCTATGGCCAAGGCTCAAAGCTGCCCTCTCTGGCGTACGAAGGAGTGTCCTCTGGGTGCCACTGGTTGGCGATCTCCTCCGGATCCCACTGATAAACAGACTGTCAATACGGGTCAAGGGATGGCTCCGACTTAGGCTCTAGAGCTAGTGTCAGGCTCCAGTATGCATGAAAGGCCTTCGGCAAAACGAGGTACGTGCCTGAAAATATGTTAAACAAAGCGGGCGCAGGCAAGGTAATAATGTGTCACATCCCTAGCTTCTGGTAATGCTCTAGGCTAGCTTCATGTGTGCACCATGTCTAAATTCTGAAATTTGAAATGAGGAAATTGAAAGCCTCGGAAATCATTTTAATAAAGGGGCAAGAAACCCTAAAATTGCAATCTGTAAATCCAAAATGCCCTAGAAATAGCTCTGACAATTTTGGCAAGAGTTATAAATCAAACCAAAATTTTGGAACATTTCTAAGGAATTATTTGGGCTCTCATTTTAAATCAATAATTATTTGAATTGGATTTATATCTACTATTAAATGAATATATGTCCAATAATTCTGAAATATTTTATGGAGCTTTGGTTTAATTCTTTTAGCTTCAAAAAAATATTTCCAGAAGCAACAAAATTAATTTGGTTTCAAAACCAAATTCAAAACAAACCTGCAAAATAGAAAACAGAATAAGATTAGAAAAATAGAAATAAAACAACAGAGAGAGAGAGAAGGACCTACCTGGGCCACTTGCCTGGCCGGCCCAGCTCGCTGGCCAGCCCACTGGCCTCCTCCCCGTCATCTTCCTCACCTGCCAGGAGGACGAAGGCGCGTGCTCGCCGCGCGCGTCCATACGCGAGCCACCTCCTGCTTGCTCGCCGCTGCTGGAGGCTACCCCGAGCGCCACGAGACCCCTGGACCCCCCCTGCACTCCTCTCCTCTCTCCCTCGAGCGCCCTCCCTCCTCTGTCTCTCTCGCTCGCGTTTGTCCGAACGCGCCCGTCGCCACCGACGCCGTTCGCCGCGGCCACAGCCACCGCCTCGCCTCCCCGACGCCTCCTGAAGCTCCGCCTCGACCTACTCTTCCTCCTCACCGCTCCAAGCGACGCTGGGAGCCCTGAAGTGTCGCCATCAAGCTCGTCCCCACCGCCTCTGCCCGGAGATCACCGCCGCCGTTCCGTCGTCACCAAGCCGTCCCCGAGCCCACTTAGTGTCTCATCCGACTCCTCGTGAGCTCCTCTTCCTCTCCCCTCACTCCGTGCACTCGATTTTGTCCCCTAGCTAGCTGCCCGCCGGACCCGAGAGCTCATCGTTGTCGTAGTTTCTCACCGCCGTGGCCAGGGCCACCCCAGCTTGCGCCTGAGCGCGTCACCGTGTTCGCTGCACTCCCAGGAGCCCGCAGCATCCTTCGGTTTCCCCTCTAGTGCACCGTAGCATCGAACCCGTGGTCGCCCGAACTCCGGCCGCCGCGGATGACCTCGCCGCCATTAACCCCGGCATCCCCAGGCCAGGAAACCACCACCGTTCGACGCGCACCACTGCGTGCGTTCGAACGCAACTAACCGCGCTCAAAATGATGCCCGGTGGCTCGATTCCGAAGCCCTCCGCCGCGTCTGGCTCGCCGGCGGCAAGCCGCGGGTCAACTCCGGCGTGTTTTGACCCTAGTTGGTTGGGTTGACTCCCCCCTGACTCACTGACGTGTGGGCCCAGGCGCCTGCTTAATTAGTGTTAGGTTAGTTAGTGTTAATTAACTTAGCTAATTAGATGAGCCACTGACATGTGGGCCCCGCCCAGCTAACTAAGTAGTTAGGGCTAATTAACTTGGTTAGTTGACTGGGTCACTGACCAGTGGGTCCCACTGGTCAGGTTTGACCTGGTCGACGCCGTTGACCTGCTGACGTCACTGTGAGGTCATGCTAATGCAATAATTCCTTTCTGGAATTTAAATAAATCTTAAATGATTTATTTATTTTCAGAAAATACCCAAAACCTCTAAAAATCATAGAAATTAAACCGTAACTCCAAATAAGATAAATTATATATGAAAAATTATCAGAAAAATTCAAGGAATCTGTTTACGGCATTTTCATGCATGTTAGAAGAACTTAAGGCCACTGTTTAGGACAAATTCAATAAAGGGCTTTTAAATAATCATATATGGAGTTGGAATTTGAATCTTATATTCAAACCAACTTCATTTAATTGTGTTGCTAGTTGCATTAGCTCGATCAACAACATATTGCCATGTCATTATCATGCATCATGTTGTGCATTGCATTGATTGTATTCCTTCTCTATTGCCGTTATTTTCCCCCTCTCGATAGACGTGGTACTGACGCTGTGATCGTTGACACTGATGAAGACCCAATGATATCTTCAGAAGTGCCAGGCAAGCACAACCCCTTGTTCATTCCGATACAAGCCCACTCTCTCGCTCCTACTCTCTTTTAATGCATTAGGACAACAACGATTCATCTGTTACTTGTTGCGGTAGTTGAACCCCTTATCCTCTGCATGACCTGTCATTGCCATAGTAAATGGATGAAACCCACTAGCATGAGTAGGAGTTGTTTGAGCCCTGATGTGCCTACTCATTCATGCTTGTTTGTCATGCCTGCTACTGCTTAGAGTTGAGTCGGGTCTGATTCATCGGAAGTGAATCGGAATGGTGTTGAACATGTCCTACTGTGTGTGAGCTAAGTGTGTGAACACGATTTGGTAAAGGTAGCGGTGAGAGGCCATGTAGGAGTACATGGTGGGTTGTCTCATTGCAGCCGTCCTCAGGAACTGAGTTCTGTGTCTGTGATCCATGAACAGCTACTACCATTCATTGGAATCCTTAATTGACCCTCTCGGCTTCTTAATCACCCTAGTACTCTGTCCAGGAGTTGCAACTAGTTTCTGGTGTTTGTAGGTTATGTGTTGGCGGCCGTGCGTAGCGCTGACCCTAGGGGTGGGCTATCTTGCGGTAGATACACCGTGGCACGGTGTACCGGGCGCCCGTTTGGTGTCTCGGGAACCCTGTTCACATCGTTCGGGGCCGTACGTGGAAACCTCGGCCGGACTCCCTACGGATGGAACCTGGATAGGCGATAAACCTGGACTAGAGACTTAAGTGTTTAGGTAGGCCGTGGCCGACACCCTCGCCCGGCTTCCGCTTGAAGGTTGCCGAGGTACATGACGTGTACAGGGCTATAAGTGGCGGGAGCGTGTGTGAAGAAGTACACCCCTGCAGGGTTATCATTATCTATTCGAATAGCCGGATTCCTCGGATATGGAAACTTGGACCCCTTGCATAGTTCATAGACAAGTGAAAGTGGATACCCTAAAACTCGCAAGATAAGCGTGAGTGCTATGGATGGCCTTCTCGTAGGGAGACGGGAGCGGATCCATAGTGGTGTATTGAATGGTGAATGTGTGGACTCGTGTGCGCCACCTCAAAGAGTTGCTTGCAGTCATAGTTTAGGATAGCCACCGAGTCAAAGCTGGCTTGCTGTAGTTAAACTCCACCACCTCCCTTGTTGATACCGATGCATATGTAGTTTAGTTCTGATGTAAGTCTTGCTGAGTACTTTTGTACTCACGTTTGCTTAATTTATGTTTTGCAGCAAGATTTCAGTCTCGCTAGTAGATCCGCGTGGACTTCGACGTTTAGCTTGATACCTCAGCTACGATCTTGTGCCCTCGGCAGGATCTGGTAGATAGTCAGGCTTCTTAGCCTTTTTCATTTGTAGATGTCTGTTCTCAGACATGTTAAGCTTCCGCATGTGCTTTGACTTATATGCTATGATTGTTGGGTCATGAGACCCATGTTTGTAATATCTCGCTCCTCGGAGGCTAATGAATAAATACTTGAGTCGTAGAGTCTTGTTGTGATGCCATGTTGTATTTACACATATCGAGCATATTGTGTGTATGATTGAAATGCTTGGTATGTGTGGGATCCGACAATCTAGTTGTTTATCCTTGGCAGCCTTTCTTATGGGGAAATGTAGTCTAGTGCTCCTTGAGCCATAGTAGTCCGCTACAGCCCGATTCACCGGAGTCCTGCTAGCCCAGCACTACTGCTCAGGACACTTGACTGACCGGCATGTGATTCACTTTGTTCCTATGTCTGTCCCTTCGGGGAAATGTCACGCGGTGACTTTCGGAGTCTTGCCTAGCCTGCTACAGCCCGGGGTCCCCGGAGTCCTGTTAGCCCAGTGCTGCAGCCCGGATTCACACGCTGCTGACCGACACGCTCGATGTGAATCATGTATGCCTGTCCCCATAGGTTAGTGCCGCTTTGGGTTCACGACTAGCCATGTCGGCCCGGGTTCTCTGTCATATGGATGCTAGCGACACTATCATATACGTGAGCCAAAAGGCGCAAACGGTCCCGGGCCAGGTAAGGTGGCACCCGTGGGAATACCGTGCGTGAGGCCACAAAGTGATATGATGTATTACATGCTAGATCGGTGTGACCTAGGATCGGGGTCCTGACATAATGTCACAGTAGTTTTTATCAAATATCAATTTATACTTAAGCATCTTCTTCTTATCTTTAACAATGAAATCATGTGCTACCATGCTCTTATAATCTAGAAAAATAGGGGGCAGCAACTTTTCCTCCTTCTCATAATGTCTAATAGGTATCCTAAAGTGTGCAGCAAGGCGCGAAGCAAAGATGCCTCTGAAGATGGGGCCTTTTGTATGGTTCAGATTTAACCGTTTAGCAACAATAGCGCCTAAACTGAAAGTTTTATCATGAAACAAAGCATGGCGCAAAATAACAATATCAGGAGCACTGAGATTTCCACTGTTCTCGTGACCAATTAAGCATCTAGTAGCAAATATTGCAAAGTAACGTAGAGCAGGAAAATGTATGCTAGTAATTCTTGCATCGGAAACTTTCCTCGTTTCCCCTACAACAATTGTATCAATAAACCCCTCCACATCATTACGATGTGGTTCCTCTATGCTGCTAGCAAAGGGTATCTTATAGACCCGACAAAAATCATATAGTGACATCTCCTTAACCTCATCATATAAATGAAATTCCACTGAAGGTGGTGATTTCTTAGCATGAAAGTAAAAAATTTGCGCGAAAATATTAGTGAGGAGATACTGTTCGCGCTGGTCGCGGAGGAAGTCGATGAGGCCTGCATTCTTAGCCAAATAATAAAAGTCCTCATAAATCCCGGTTGCTTTCAAGAACTCATCACAAGGCCATTCGCACAGCCGAACCTCCGCAGTACGAGGGAAATTATATTTGGGCTTCTTATTCTCTTCACTTTGCTTATCCTTCGAGCTTCGGCTCGAAGAGCCCCTCAACAATCTCTTCATCATTTTCTTTCTCTGAAAAATTTCTGAAATTTTTAGTGACTCAAAATAAAAGTGAACCAAACTCAACAAGATTGATAGCAACTACTCCCACAAGTGCCTAGAGACCATATCATGCATTAAAACTACTTTTGACCACATAAATTTGACATGCAAGCTCAAGAACAGGATCACCTAAGCAGCAAAAATTTACAATAAATAAAGCACCAGAACAAAAACTAATTGGACCATTGGAGGAGTCACATATTGAAGAACAATCCCCCAAAGCAGTTTTGTGAATGGAGCTTTGAGCTAGGAGATCGAAAATGGCAGCAAGATGAGCTAGAACTCGGGTTTGAGCTGGTGGATGATTTTTTCTGGAGGAAGATGAAGTGTGTGGGTGCAAGAATAAGTGGAGGGGGCCCACGTGGGGTCCACGAGGCAGGGGGCGCGCCCTTGGGGGTGGGCATGCCCTGGACCCTCGTGGCCAGGTGGTTGATACGTCTCCAACGTATCTATAATTTTTGATTGTTCCATGCTATTATATTATCTGTTTTGGATGTTTATGGGCTTTATTATACACTTTTATATTATTTTTGGGACTAACCTATTAACCCAGAGCCCAGTGCCAGTGCCTGTTTCTGTTTTTTCCTTGTTTTAGAATATCGCAGAAAAGGAAAATCAAACGGAGTCCAATTGACCTAAAACTTCACAGAACTTATTTTTGGATCAAAAGAAGGCCAGAAGACTTGGAGTCCACGTAAGGGAAGCTTCGAGGAGGCCATGAGGTAGGGGGCATGCCCACCCCCTGGGCGCGCCCTCCAACCTCATGGGCCCCTCATGGCCCCCCTGACGTACTTCTTCCGCCTATATATCTCCATATACCCTAAAACCATCGGGGAGCACAATAGATCGGGAGTTTCACCGCCAGGAGCCTCCGTAGCCACCGAAAACCAATCTAGACCCGTTCCGGTACCCTACCGGAGGGCGAATCCCTCTCCGGTGGCCATCTTCATCATCCCGGTGCTCTCCATGACGAGGAGGGAGTAGTTCTCCCTCGGGGCTGAGGGTATGTACCTGTACCTATGTGTTTGATCTCTCTCTCTCTCATGTTCTTGAGGTGATACGATCTTGATGTATCGCGAGCTTTGCTATTATATTTGGATCCTATGATGTTTTCTCCCCCATCTACTCTCTTGTAATGGATTGAGTTTCCCCTTTGAAGTTATCTTATCGGATTGAGTCTTTAAAGATTTGAGAACACTTGATGTATGTCTTGCCGTGCGTATCTGTGGTGACAATGGGATACCACGTGATTCACTTGATGTATGTTTTGGTGATCAACTTGCGGGTTCCGCCCATGAACCTATGCATAGGGGTTGGCACATGTTTTCGTCGTGATTCTTCGGTAGAAACTTCGGGCACTCTGTGAGGTTCTATGTGTTGGTTGAATAGATGAATCTGAGATTGTGTGATGCATATCGTATAATCATACCCACGGATACTTGAGGTGACATTGGAGTATCTAGGTGGCATTAGGATTTTGGTTGATTTTGTGTCTTAAGGTGTTATTATAGTACGAACTCTAGGGATATTTGTGACACTTATAGGAATAGCCCAACAGATTGATTGGAAAAAATAACTTTGAGGTGGTTTCGTACCCTACCATAATCTCTTCGTTTGTTCTCCGCTATTAGTGACTTTGGAGTGACTCTTTGTTGCATGTTGAGGGATAGTTATGTGATCCAATTATGTTATTATTGTTGAGGGAACTTGCACTAGCGAAAGTATGAACCCTAGGCCTTGTTTCAACGCATTGTAATACCGTTTACGCTCACTTTTATCACTAGTTACCTTGCTGTTTTTATATTTTCAGATTACAAAAACTAGTATCTACTATCCATATTGCACTTCTATCACCATCTCTTCACCGAACTAGTGCACCTATACAATTTACCATTGTATTGGGTGTGTTGGGGACACAAGAGACTCTTTGTTATTTGGTTGCAGGGTTTCTTGATAGAGACCATCTTCATCCTACACCTCCTACGGATTGATAAACCTTAGGTCATCCACTTGAGGGAAATTTGCTACTGTCCTACAAACCTCTGCACTTGGAGGCCCAACAACGTCTACAAGAAGAAGGTTGTGTAGTAGACATCAGTGGTGTGGCCCCTGGTGTGTTCTCAGTGCCAATAATTCTTAAATATTCTACAAAAAATCATCTAAAATTTTCAGGACATTTGGAGAACTTTTATTTTCGGGGTATTTTTTATTGCAAGGATAATTCAGAAAACAGACAGGAAATACTATTTTTGCTTTATTTAATCTAAATAACAGAAAGTAAAAAGAGAGTGCAGAGAGTTGTGCTTTCTAACTTCATCCATCTCATGCTCATCAAAAGGAATCCACTAACAAGGTTGATCAAGTCTTGTTAACAAACTCTTTCCGAATAACATGACACCAGAGAATTTTTGAATAACACTAGGTTACCTCAACGGGGAAATGCATGTCCCCGACAATAAGAATATCATATTTCTTCTTGACAGTAGGAAGAGGGAATTCAAAACCTCCAATAGTAATCGTTGAAGTTTTTCCAATAGAATTAATACTGTGGACATGAGGTTATTTCCTCGGAAAGTGTACCGTATGCTCATTACCATTAACAAGAAAAGTGACATTGCCTTTGTTGCAATCAATAACAGCCCCTGCAGTATTCAAAAAGGATCTACCAAGAATAATAGACATACTTTTGTCCTCGGGAATATCAAGAATAACAAAGTCCGTTAAAATAGTAATGTTTGCAACCACAACAGGCACATCCTCACAAATACCGACAGGTATAACAGTTGATTTATCAGCCATTTGCAAAGATATTTCAGTAGGTGTCAACTTATTCAAATCAAGTCTACGATATAAAGAGAGAGGCATAACACTAACACCAGCTCCAAGATCACATAAAGTAGTTTTAACATAGTTTCTTTTAATGGAGCATGGTATAGTTGGTACTCCTGGATCTCCTAGTTTCTTTGGTATTCCACCCTTAAAAGTATAATTAGCAAGCCTGGTGGAAATTTCAGATTTTGGTATCTTTCTTTTATTTGTGACAATATCTTTCATATACTTAGCATAAGGATTCATTTTAAGCATATCACTCAACGCATACGCAAAAAGATAGGTCTAATCATTTCAGCAAAGCGCTCAAAATCCTCATCATCCTTTTTCTAGGATGGTTTAGGAGGAAAAGGCATGTGTTTCTGAACCCATGGTTCTCTTTCTTTACCGTGCTTCCTAGCAACAAAGTCTCTCTTATCATAATGTTGATTCTTTGATTGTGGGTTATCAAGATCAACAGCAGGTTCAATCTCTACATCATTGTTATTGCTAGGTTGAGCATCAACACGAACATCATCATTAATATTATCACTAGGTTCATGTTCATTACCATATTGTGTTTCAACATCAGAAATAGAAATATCATTGGGATTCTCAGGTGTGTCAACAATAGGTTCACTAGAAGCATGCAAAGTCCTATCATTTTTCTTTTCCTTCTTCTTAGAAGAACTAGGTGCATCAACATTACTTCACTAACAATCTTGCTCAATTCTCTTAGGGTGGCCCTCAGGATACAAAGGTTCATGAGTCATTTTACCCCCTCTATTTACAACTCTAACAATATTTTCATTTTTCTTATTATCTAATTCATTGAGCAAATCATTCTGAGCTTTAAGTACTTGTTCTACTTGAGTGGTAACCATAGAAGCATGTTTACTAATAAGTTTAAGTTCACCTTTAACTCTAGACTTATAATCACTCAAGTGCTCAATCATATAGGCATTACGTTTCAATTGTCTACCAACATAGGCATTGAAGTTTTCTTGTTTAACAATAAAATTATCAAAATCATCCCAGCATTGGCTAGCAGACTTATTACGAGGAATATCACCTTCATCAAATATATAGAGAGAATTCACCTTCACTACCTGTGTCGGGTTATCAAGACCATGTATTTCTTCAATAGGTGGTAAATTCTTAACATCTTCAGCTTTAATACCCTTTTCTTTCATAGATTTCTCTGCCTCTTGCATATCTTCAGGATTGGGAAATAGAATACCCTTTTCTTCGGAGTTGGCTTAGGAGTTGGTTCAGGAAGTGTCCAATCATTTTCATTACTCAACATATTATTCAATAGCAATTTAGCTTGATCAATAGTTCTTTCCCTGAAAACACAACCAGCACAACTATCCAGGTGGTCTCTGGAAGCATTAGTTAGTCCATTATAAAAGATATCAGGTATTTCATTTTTCTTGAGAGGATGACCAGGCAAAGCATTAAGTAATCAGAGAAGCCTCCCCAAAGCTTGTGGGAGACTCTCTTCTTTAATTTGCACAAAATTATATATTTCCCTTAAGGCAGCTTGTTTCTTATGAGCGGGGAAATATTTAGCAGAGAAGTAATAAGTCATATCCTGGGGACTACGCACACAACTAGGATCAAGAGAATTAAACCATGTTTTAGCATCACCCTTTAATGAGAACGGAAATAGCTTAAGGATATAGTAGTAATGAATTTTTCCTCATTAGTGAATAGGGTGGCTATTTCATTCAATTTAGTAAGATGTGCCACAACAGTTTCAGATTCATAGCCATAAAAAGGATCAGATTCAACCAAAGTAATTAACTCAGGATCGATAGAGAAATCATAATCCTTATCAGAAATATAGATGGGTTAAGTAGCAAAAGCAGGGTTATATTTCATTCTAGCATTCAAAGAATTTTCCTTCAGCTTAGCTAACAGTTTCTTAAGATCATATCTATCATTGCAAGCTAAAAAGTCCCTAGCAGTTTCTTCATCCACAACATAACCCTCATGCACAACAGGCAATTCATATCTAGGGGGAGAATCTTCATCATCACTTTCATCAATATTATCAGTTTCAATAATTTCATTCTCTCTAACCCTAGCAAGTTGTTCATCAAGAAATTCACCTAATGGCATGGTATTATCAAGCATAGAAGTAGTTTCATCATAAGCATCATGCATAGCAGAAGTGGCATCATCAATAACATGCGACATATTAGAATCAATAGCAGGAGTAGGTGTCGCCAGTTTACTCAAAACAAAAGGTGAATCAAGTGAAGAGCTAGATGGAAATTCCTTACCTCCCCTCGTAGTTGAGAGAAAAATCTTGGTTCTTTCATCTTTCAAGTTCCTCATAGTGATCAACAGATATAAATCCCCAAGTGAATCAAAGAATAGAGCTATGCTCCCCGGCAACAGTGCCAGAAAATAGTCTTGATAACCCACAAGTATATGGGATCGCAACAGTTTTCAAGGGTAGAGCATTCAACCCAAATTTATTGATTCGACACAAGGGGTGTAACACCCTCGATGCGACTATATCTCCCACGTGTCGAGGCACGACTTAGAGGCATAATCGCATTGAAGGCATATGTCGCAAGTGAGGTTATCTTCACACAACCCATGTAATATAATAAGGGAAAGAGTTACATAGTTGGCTTACAATCGCCACTTCACACAATTGCATGAATAAAGCATTACATCAATCAAATACACTCCTGGTCCGACTACGGAACCAAAATAAAAGAAGAACCCCAAATGCGACAAAGGTCCCCGATTGACCCCAACTGGGCTCCACTACTGATCTACTGGAACAAAACAACACAAAGGACAAGATCTTCATCGAGCTCCTCCTGAGCTTGGTTGTGTCATCTGCACGGTCTCATCGGCACCTGCAAGCTGGTTTTGGAAGTATCTGTGAGCCACGGGGACTCAACAATCTCGCACCCTCGCGATCAAGACTATTTAAGCTTATGGGTAAGGTAAAGGTATGAGGTGGAGCTGCAGCAAGCGACTAGCATATATGGTGGCTAACATACGCAAATGAGAGCGAGAAGAGAAGGCAAAGTACGGTCGATAAAAGTATGATCAAGAAGTGATCCTGAACTACCTACGTCAAGCATAACTCCAACAAGCGTGTTCACTTCCCGGACTCCGCCGGAAAGAGACCATCACGGTTACAGACGCGGTTGATTCATTTTAATTAAGGTCGACTTTAGGTTTTCTACAACCGGACGTTAACAAATTCCCATCTGCCCATAACCGCGGGCACGGCTTTCGAAAGATCAAATCCCTGCAGGGGTGTCCCAACTTAGCCCATGACAAGCTCTCACGGTCAACGAAGGAATAGACCTCCACCTGAGACATTCCGATCAGACTCGGTATCCCAGTACAACAAGACATTTCGACAGGGTAAAACTAAACCAACAACACCGCCCGAATGTGCTGACAAATCCCGATAGGAGCTGCACATATCTCTTTCTCAGGGCACACTCAGATTGTCTTAGGTACGGGTAAGCCAGCCCAGAGTTGCCCCTGGTGGCCACCGGCAGCTAACAGGTGGACCAACACTCAAAGGAGCACTGGCCCGGGGGGGGGTAAAATAATGATGACCCTTGGGCGCGCGACCCCCAAGGGAAAAAAAGGCTAGGTGGCAAATGGTAAAACCAATGTTGGGCATTGCTGGAAAAGCTTTACTTAAGGCGAACTGTCAAGGGGTTCCCATTATAGCCCAACCGCGTAAGGGACGCAAAATCCGGGAACATAACACCGATATGACGGAAACTAGGGCGGCAAGAGTGGAACAAAACACCAGCCATAAGGCCGAGCCTTCCACCCTTTACCAAGTATATAGATGCATTAATTAAATAAGATATATAGTGATATCCCAACAAGCAAACATGTTCCAACAAGGAACAACATCTCCATGTTCCAACAAGGAACAATCTTCAAACTTCACCTGCAACTAACAACGCTATAAGAGGGGCTGAGCAAAGCGGTAACATAGCCAATCAACGGTTTGCTAGGACAATGGTGGGTTAGAGGCTGAACATGGCAATTTGGGAGGTTGACAAGCAAGTGGTAGGCATCGTAGCATTGGCATAGCAAAAGAGCGAGCATCTAGCAAAGCAAAGATAGTAGTGATTTCGAGGGTATGATCATCTTGCCTGAAATCCCGCAAGGAAGAAGAACGAGTCCATGAAGAAGATAGACGGACGTAGTCGAACGGGTCCTCACAAACTCAACGTTATCGGACCCAACCCGAAGAAGCAATCACCGGAAAAGAGCAATCAACATAGTAAACAACCAACACATGGACATGGTATGATATGCGAGATGCGGGATGCGATGCGGGATGCAAAATGCAAGACGTGACAGGAAATGCATGAACCTGGCCTCAACTTGGATAACCAAGTGTGCCACTGGATAGAGGGGAAGAAATCACCTAAAAACGATATAAAGATCATAGGAATCGGATCTACGGTTTGGAAATGGCAAGCGTTTTACGAAACGAACCGATCTGCGATCTACAGCAAGTAGGCTCCTAAATGCAACAAAATGAACATGCTACAGCCACCAAACATGAAAACAAAATATCTGGAAGGGATGTGCACAAGATGCTTAACAAATCACTAGGACTGAGCCATAGGCAAATTCATCCATTAAGGGGTTCAAACAAGCATGGCAAAACTGAATAAGCAACACAGATTTCAGACTTAGTGAAATTAACACTAGTCTGAAATTTCAGACCACGATGCTCTCTTCGGAGCAGCAAAACAACATGATACGTAACCTGAACATGACAAGTAAGAACATGGCATTGAGCTACTCAACAAGCTTAACAAAACACCCAAAGTGACCTGGGGCCAAAAGGGTTCACAACATACTCTAACGAGCACACGAACATAGATAAAACACAATCAGTTTTCAGACAGTGAAAACTGAGACATGCTAAAATTATAACCCACGAAGGCATGTAAACGAGCTCGATGCTCTCACTACGGTGCAAGTCATGGAAAGGCAAGGATATATCCATAAAGAAGGCACAAAATGCTAGCTAGACATGGCAAGAACAATGGCATAGCATGCACGGATCACTAGCAATAGCATCGGCAAAATCGCAAAAGAGTTCACGATCTGCCCAAATTAACAACGATGCAAAAGTTGAGCTCGATTGACTCAACCTAGGTTGCTCCAACATAACAAGTAAAGACATGGATGGATAGAGAATAACAAGATTAACAAATGTCTCTTACTGAACATACTCAAAAGGGGCACGGATCACTAGGAAACAAGCCGAACATATGGCATCATGAACTAAAACATCCCAGACTTGGTGAAAATCAAGTCCCTAAAAAACAGAAATCTCAGGTGCCCCTCTTTGCAAGCTTGCACAAGTCACCACACACATCCTAAAAATGCATGGGTGGCACCTCTGGAAAGAAGACAAAATGCTTAACAATTCATCCCAAAGGGGCATAGGCATATCATGCACACAATAATCATGGCAAAAATGACAAAAGTCAATGACGAGCTAACGGATCTGCAATTTAACTCACGATGCCTCCTTCTAACAGCATTTTCGGCATCAAGACGAACTCAAATGCAAATGATGCAATGGAATGAAATGATATACTCGTCGAGACGAAGATTTTTATATATTATATGCCCAAAACGGAGCTACGGATGCAAAGTTACGAGGCCTCGAACATGAGCACATGGATCTGGAATCTGGGGACTTAGCCAAAATTTATACCTCTCCGGGAAAAGTCAACGGGACGGAGTGGTGCGGGACGGGGTGGATCCGGATCGAGATGACGGCGTTTGGGTGAAGGGACCGGTGGATCTCGTCCCGATCCACCGGATCGGATCCGGCCGGGATTTACTCCGGCGAGCTCCGGCGATGGTGGCGAGGAGCCTCGGTGGCGGAGGCGGGCCGGCCGGCGAAGGGCGGTGGCCGGCAGGGACTTGGCCGGGCGGCGAGCGGGCGCCGGCGAGGCGCTGCAGCCGGGAAGCAGCTCCGGCCGGCGAGCTGCGCGGCGCGGCGATGCGGCCGGGCGGCGACGGAGGGTCGCGAGCGGGGCGGCGAGCGCGGTGGGCGGCGGCGGATCCGGGCGGCGCGCGAGCATAGGCGGCGGGGTGATGGAGGGCGCGGTGGCCGGTGCAACTCCGGCGACCGGCGGGCGGCGCTCGGCGTTGTAGGCGGCGGGGCGCGGCTGGATCTGTCGGCGGCGGAGATGGGCCCCGCGGGCCCGATCCGGGCCGCGTGGGCCGGCGGCGGGGCTGGAGGAGAGAGAAGGCGGCGGGATGACGTGGCGGCGGCGGATTCGCCGGGTACGGCGGTCGGACATGTCCGGGGCGTGGAGATTTGTCCGGTGGCGCGAGGTAGGAGAAGCTAGGGTTTCATCCGCGATTTTCTCGGGGATGCCCACATATTTATAGGTAGAGGGAGCTAGGAGAGGCCAAATGAGGTGCGGTTTTCGGCCACGCGATCGTGATCGAACGACCGAGATGATGGAGTAGAGTTTGGTGGGTTTTTTGGCCAAATTGGAGGGGTGTTGGGCTGCAACACACACGAGGCCTTTTCGGTCCCTCGGTTAACCGTTGGAGTAACAAACGAAGTCCAAATGACCCGAAACTTGACATGCGGTCTACCGGTAGTAAACCAAGGCCGCATGACAAGTCTCGGTCCAATCTGGAAATGTATAATCCCCACACATGAAGGAAAGCTAGAAATGACCACCGGAGGAGAACGGAACGCCGGAATGCAAAACGGACAACGGGGAAAATGCTCGGATGCATGAGACGAACACGTATGCAAATGCAATGCACATGATGACATGATATGCAATGCATGACACGCAAGCAATGACAAGGCAACACCAGCGAATAACTGAACGACACCTGGCACATCGGTCTCGGGGCGTTACAAGGGGAGCCAAAGAATATTCTCAAGTATTAACAGTTGAGTTGTCAATTCAACCGCACCTGAAAGACTTAATATCTTTAGCAAAGTATTTAGTAGCAAAGTAATATGGAAGTAACGGTAATGGTGGCAAAAGTAACAATATTGGTTTTGTAGTGATTGTGACAGTGGCAACAGAAAAGTAACTAAGCAAAGATCAATACGTGAAAAACTCGTAGGCAATGGATCAGTGATGGATAATTATGTCGGATGTGATTCCTCATGCAACACTTATAACATAGGGTGACACAGAACTAGCTCCAGCTCATCAATGTAATGTAGACATGTATTCCGAATATAGTCATACATGTTTATGGATGTTGGAGATATGCCCTAGAGGTAATCATGTATGATGATATTTCCTATGTGTTTATGAATAAAGATAGTCCTTGGACATTATCAATGATGTGTATCAGCAAGTACGTGACTTGTTTGTGGGACTATGCATTGTATGATGACTGTCCTAAAAGGTTCCTAGTCGAAAGGGCTGTGTGGACGCGCAACCAACTAGACTAGCATATGACACGGTCGATGGCTTGGTATCACTAGCCATGGAGCATTGGATGCTAACCGGATAATATGGACTTGGAAGGATCTAGTCGGATTCGACGTAGTCGGATCCAAGTCGAGATAAGGTCCAAGTCGGACAAACCCAACTATGAGACGCATCGTTATGTCATCTGTGAGTCTCCAGTACAACATATGCTCTATGTCCTAAGACCTGAGCTGACGCATGTACTCAAGATGGTGACAGACTTGCTTTGGGCCGACCAAACACTACTCTGTGACTGGGTAGTTACAAAGGTAGGTTTCAGGCTTGTCCAGACCCATGTTGCGAGACATGGTCGAGCAAGATGGGATTTGCCCCTCCGACCAGGAGAGATATACTCTGGGCCCCTCGTGTGATCCGACCAGGATAAGCATGGCCATGCGACAAGGATTATGAGATAATCCGGATAGTGGTCGGCATCACTGGAACGAGAAAGAGGTTGGGCTAGCACAAGGATGACAGACTCACCTTGAGCCCGACAACATATATCGTGTGGGAAAAGGAATGGAAGTATGATGTACAGGTTCACTAACCAGCTTCATAGTCTGCATGGTGTTCGGCATGCCTTGCTAGAGGCCGCTACCAACTGTGAAGTTCGGAGTTGATCCGAACTGCGACCAAGCCGACTTGAACCTAAGGGGTCGCGCGCTTAAGGGAAGGAACCTACGAGGTCGGATCCGAGGACACTGATCGGATGTGATCCGAACTGTATTCAGATTTTGGCCGAGTAGACTTATGGGATTTAGGGTCCGTGCGAGGCCCAAGTGTTGAGCCCGCGACGGACGCCTATATATATAGTGGAGGTGCCGCACACTCACGCAGTTGATCGCTTCCGCATTGTCACTAGGGTTTGCATGTGTTGCGAATAGACACCTCCACTCGCTGCCGGTTGTGTGATCGGATCTAGCAGTCCGCCGCATGATGTTCCTCCTGCACTCGCGGATACCGTTAGAGGCAGTGCACTTGCGCCACTCCGGCGAACCTGTACATGGGAACCGACCACCGGTTGTACGAGGGAGATCAGACGAGGAGGAGACGATCCATGCAGACACACTGCCTCAACTCTTCTTCCGCTGCACGGCACTGCGCGTCTAGTGGTAACGAACTGTGATCCATCTCCCGTAGCATGTTCTTGGTTGTTCTGCGCGTAGGAAATTTTAATTTGCAGTCGACGCACCCTATCGTAGATCCCAACAATGGAAAATAACTTGCATGACATCTTTTGTCCTACCCTCCCGTGGCAGCGGGGTCCTATTGGAAACTAAGGGATATTAAGGCCTCCTTTTAATAGAATACCGGAACAAAGCATTAACACTTAGTGAATACATGAACTCCTCAAACTACGGTCATCACCGGATCATAACACATAGTAGGTGACTATTGATTTGCAAAACAAGATCAAGAACTCACATATATATTCATGGAAACATAATAGGTTTAGATTCGAAATCATGGCACTCGGGCCCTAGTGACAAGCATTAAGCATAGCAAAATCATAGCAACATCAATCTTAGAACATAATGGATACTAGGGATCAAACCCTAACAAAACTAACTCAATTACATGATAAATCTCATCCAACCCATCAGCGTCCAGCAAACCTACGATGGAATTACTCACACATGGTGGTGAGCATCATGAAATTGGTGATAGAGGAAGGTTTACGATGACGATGGCGATGGATTCCCCTCTCCAGAGCCCCGAACGGACTCCAGATCAGCCTCTCGAGAGAGAGATTAGGGCTTGGCGGCGGCTCCGTATCGTAAAACGTGATGAATCCTTCTCTCTGATTTTTTCTCCCCGAACTTGAATATATAGATTTGGAGTTGAGGTCGGTGGAGCCTCAGGGGGCCCACCAGACAGGGGGCGCGTCCCAGGGGGTGGGCACGCCCCTACCCTCGTGAACAGGGTGTGGCCCCCCTAGTGTTGATTCTTTCACTAGTATTTTTTATGAATTCCAAAAATATTCTCCATGAAGTTTCAGGTCATTCCGAGAACTTTTATTTCTGCACAAAAATAACACCATTGCAATTCTGCTGAAAACAGCGTCAGTCCGGGTTAGTTCCATTCAAATCATGCTAGTTAGAGTCCAAAACAAGGTCAAAAGTGTTTGGAAAAGTAGATACGATGGAGACATATGAATGACATATAGAACATATACATTAGAGAAACAAATTACATGGTAAAATTAGATAGTACAATTCACTAGAATTTGTGAAGGAAAGATAGGAGCAGCACACGCAATGGGTAAACCGAGCATGCTTAACCGTCATAGCTAGCAAATGGCAAGGTGCTCCTCCAAGATCTGGGGGTCGACACGAATGGCAGCCATTGCGACCTCATCCACGCGTGCAGCCACGATTTGCTCCTCCACTGCCAAATGCTCCTTGAGATCCTGGCTATACTGCGTGCACCATGGCTTAGGGCAGTGCTTATTTGGTGGAGGGGCCAGTGATTTGTGTGGAAGGTGTCGCGCCGGCGGTCGGGGCATGTGGGATGTGGAAGGATGAGGAGGATGGGGGTCTGGTGTGGATTACCTACCTGGATAGATGAGGCCGAGCAGCATGAAGGAGGGTCACCGGCGAGGAGGCGGTGTTGCAAGCAAGGAGTGAAGGTTTCAACTTGGAAAGGAAGGCAGAAACAGGGGAAATGCGGCTTTTGGTAAGGGGGAGGGGCGGGGAGGTAGATATTTCAGTGGAAGCTGAAAATTTGGAATCGCTTCAGCGAAAAAACTGGCGCGCAAAGTGTCATCAGACACGGTCCCTTATCCAGAACTATGTACGCTATGTGAACATCACAAACGATTCAAATAGCTTAACCCGTGTGTGATGAGTTTGAACGTCAAAAATTTTGGTTCGAATTTCCCTGGCTACAGTGGTCATCCACGTCATTGCATAATTTGGGTACACAAAGGAGACTACTGCACACCCACACTTCTTAATCGAGCAAGTTCAGCAATTAAACAGAGCTAGCTGACCTAAACATTTACTCTAACAAATTAAAGACCAGTGCTCTTAATTAAACAAAATAAAGAGTACTACTACAGCTAGTGCTCGTCGATCTCCGCTGCCGCCTCCATGTCCAGCTCGCGCCCGACGGTCTCCTAGGGAAGGGGCTCCATGGCATCCATCGCACCATACTCAGCAAGCATCTCGCCATTCGCGTCCGCCATCTCTTTGGAAAAGGCCGCCAAGAGCCGGGCGTGGGCGGCCGCGATCTGGGCTTGGACGGGCTCCATCGTCACAGGGTATGTGGCGGAGGAACGGACGGCTACTCGAACGCTCTCGGCGATTGCCAACTCTTCGGCCGTGGGTTCCCGACCATTGTCGGAGAAGCTTCGTTCGATTTGTGCGGTGACCACCATGAGATGGGCGTGGGTGGCCTTGACATGGTCGTGGGCGGCCTCCATCTGGGCTAAGGCCGTCGCTGCGGAACGGACAACTGTTGTGCCGGTCTCGCCAGTTGCTATCCCTGAGGCAGATGTTGCTGCCACCATCTGAGAAGAAACAATGGTTGTTTGGGCTGCCATGGCCGCCCGATCGCAGGTTTGCGGCCGCACTCTCGCCGGAGTGGGCCACCGAGGTTTCCCTCACGATGCGGGTCCATGTGCCCATCTTTCACCGACGAATATTGAACAGTGAAATGATATTTCGGAAGCGAGCTAGTGTGCTTGAGACACCGACTATGGACTATAGTGACGCACCTTCTCGCGTAAGCCATAGGCGTACTATACACCGATGGTGCTCCAAGATATTTTGTGCTGCATCTCACACGGTTGGTGATAATAAACTGTGTGGGATCTACTTGATTTTTCATCTTGATTTTAATTACATAATGGGATCACAGCGGCAATGGACGGTGTTTGAATTGCTAGACCTTTTATCTGCAGTGAACATGCAACTATATGTGTGTCGTAAAATAATTGGAATTATTCAGGGTTCGTTTGAACATTTTATACATTAAATTGGTTTTCTAGCCATTTCAGGTGCACAATTCAAAATTAAACTACATGCACATGCTCCGGTGCACCAACATGGGTTGTAAAATCATATATGTGTCCATTGGTTTATGCTGATGTCACATGCAAGAAATGGGGATGAAATTCGAACACCACAACATCGTGGCTCTCCGGCAAACGTCGACGTACTTGCTTTTCTAATTATAGTAAATTCAAAATCCATCCGAAATTCATGAAACTTGGCATGCTATCATGGAGTGGCATCAACATGCCGTGGGAATTTTTTGTCTCATTTGGGGCAGGTTTGGGTATAAGCTTCTCATAAACCAAAGCTTCTCACAACAAGTGTGATGGTTTTGGTAGGGAACGTTTCATCTTTCTAGATGAAACGATATCCGTTGCCTCTTCTCGATTTCAATTTTTTCCTACTGTCAACATAGAACAACAGGAGTGTTGTGTCAATTTTTGGGATTTTTCGGGGTACGCTTGGACAATTTTATATATTAACTGAGTTTTCTATCCATTCATGTGCATAATTAAAATTTGAACTATAGGCACATGCTCTAATGCATATAAATTAGTTGAAAATTCAAATATGTGTCCTTGGTTGTATGCTTAGGTCCCATGCAAGAAAATGGGAATGAATGTCAAACACCCTACCACCGTCACTCGGCCACAAACATTGAGATACCTTGTTTTTAAATTCTAGTAAATCCAAAACTCGTCTGAAATTCATGAAATTTTGCATGCTGTCATGGAGTGGCATCAATATGCCGTGGTAATTTTTTTGTCCCATTTGGGGCAGGTTTGGGGATATGCTTCTCACAAACCAGAGCTTCTCACAACAAGCCTGATGGTTTTGGTAGGGAGCGTTTCACCTTTGGGGACGAAACAATATCCATTGCCTCTTATTGCTTTCAAAAAAATTCCCGTGTCAACGTAGAGCAACAGGAGTGTTGTGTCAATTTTTGGGATTTTTTGGGGTTCGTTTGGATAATTTTATGCATTAATTGAGTTTTCAATGCATTCATGTGCATAACTCAAATTTGAACTACATGCACATGCTCTAATGCATATAAATTGGTTGAAAATTCAAATTTGTGTCCTTGGTTGCATGCTTAGGTCCCATGCAAGAAATGTGAATGAATGTCAAACACCGTACCACCGTCACTCGACTGCAAACAATGAGATATCTAGTTTTTAAATTCTAGTAAATCCAAAACTCATCTAAAATTCATGAAACTTGGCATGCTGTCATGGAGCGGCAAAAATTTTCTCGTGTCAATGTAGAGCAACAGGAGTGTTGTGTCAATTTTTGTGATTTATCGGGGTTTGTTTGGACATTTTTATGCATTAATTGAGTTTTCAATGCATTCATGTGCATAATTCAAATTTGAACTACATGCACATGCTCTAATGCATATAAATTGGTTGAAAAAAAATCAAATTTGTGTCCTTGGTTGCATGCTTAGGTCCCATGCAAGAAATGGGAATGAATGTCAAACACCCTGCCACCGTCATTCAGCCACAAACATTGAGATACCTTGTTTTCAAATTATAGTAAATCCAAAACTTGTTTGAAATTCATGAAACTTGGCATGCTATCATGGAGCAGCATCAACATGCCGTTGTAAATTTTTTGTCCCATTTGGGTAGGTTTGGGTATATGCTTCTCACAAACCAGAGATTCTCACAATAGGCATGATGGTTTCGGTAGGGAATGTGCCACCTTTGGGGACGAAATGATATCCATTGCCTCTTATTGCTGTCAAAAATTTTCTCGTGTCAACGTAGAACAACAGGACTGTTGTGTCAATTTTTTCGGGGTTCGTTTGGACATTTTTATGCATTAACTGAGTTTTCAATGCATTCATGTGCATAATTCAAATTTAAACTACATGCACATGCTCTAATGCATATAAATTGGTTGAAAATTCAAATCCGTGTCCTTGGTTGCATGCTTAGGTCCCATGCAAGAAATGGGAATGAATGTCAAACACCCTGCCACTGTCACTCGGCTGCAAACATTGAGATACCTGGTTTTCAAATTCTAGTAAATACAAAACTCGTCTGAAATTCATGAAACTTGGCATGCTATCATGGGGCGGCATCAACATCTCGTGGTAAATTTTTTGTCCCATTTGGGGCAGGTTTGGGTATATGATTCTCACAAACCAGAGCTTCTCACAACAAGCATGATGGTTTCGGTAGGGAACGTCCCACCTTTGGGGATGAAACGATATCCATTGCCTCTTATTGCTTTCAATTTTTTTCTCGTGTCAACATAGAACAACAGGTGTGTTGTGTCAATTGTTGTGATTTTTCAGGGTTTGTTTGGACATTTTTATGCATTAACTGAGTTTTCAATGCATTTATATGCATAATTCAAATTTGAACTACATGCACATGCTCCAGTGCATATAAATTGGTTGAAAAATCAAATATGTGACCTTGGGTGCATGCTTAGGTCCCATGCAAGAAATGGGAATGAATTTCAAACAACAAAGCACCATTGATTGCCGGCAAAACGTTGAGATACTTTGTTTTTAAATTCTAGTAAGTCAAAACTCGTCTGAAATTCATGAAACCTGGCATGCTATCATGGAATGGCACCCGACATGCTGTGGTATTTTTCGTGTCCATTTTGAGAGAAGGCGCACTCGAATAGCAGCCAACAAAGGCATTTAAAAAAATAGCTGCCACTTTAATATCTCAAACGTTTGTATAATTCAAACCGTGTGTGTTCTGTTAACCATTCACGTGACGCCACGTGTCTTGGTTTTAATGGCTATATGAAGTGTCGTGCGGACAGCTGCTTGACTGAACGAGAGGTGTGCGAGCGCAGTCCGGTGCGCAGGCTGACCAAGAGGCGTGCAAGTTGTCCTCCAATGGCAGGCTCACTGGGAGGCGTGCGAGCTGTACGCTGCGCAGGCTCACTCAGAAACGAGCCCTTTGACTTCCATGGCCACCCCTCCACCCACCACGGTGTTGGTCCCCGTGCGTTTGGCTGCACCCGCCGCGCCCGTGCCCATGGACGCGCCCCCCTCAGCGGCATGGGACGCCACCGTCGACCGCTACCTCTCAGCGCTGCCAGCTGCCGTCCTCCCACGCCTCGCCCATCGATTGTGCGACGACATGATGTTTGATTTACAAGTGAAGAACATTCTGTACTGCATTGAAGACTTCAACAACAGCGTCCGAGAGGACGACAACGACAACGACAACGTGGCACGCCGCCGTCGCCATCGCCGGGAATAGTTTTTTCTTGGGTTTAATAATGTATCTCGATCATATAAATATAAATTCATAGTATGACTGATTTAAAGATATGGTTTGGGCGAACTTGCGTTTTTCTCTCTTAATGTACAGACTTATCAAACGATTTTCTTTTGAAAAAACGCCAACGGTTTTTAAAAATAGAACACCCATCGCAAACATTTTAGTTAGAACACCCATATTGCAAACCGGCGGCTTCCCCAGGAAGCCAAGGGAAAATGTGCCGAGCAGGATTTGTGCAGCACTTGATCGCAAACGTTTCAGATAGAACACCAGTATGCAAAGTGAGAGCAGGATTTGTGCATCTCTTCAACGCAAACGGTTCTTTTGGATGACCCGTGTGCAACCACTTGCAAACAATTTGGATATGTTTCCATTTGTCAAACTGGAAAGATTGACATTTGTTGATCTAGTAACATTGCCATTTCTCAACCTTGTAACACTGCGATTTGTCAAAATATGAAGCTAAAAATCACTAGCAGTATCTAATTTTTGCAGCTAAAATTCAGTAATTAAGCATATATTTCATTCATAGATTAAGCAGTCATTCTTAATTTATACAAACAGTTCAACTCGACAGCTGAACCGACCAAACTTTTCCCTAATTGTTGCCAACCACGTACTGAAATAGCTAGTTCAACTATATATACTAGGTAATTTTAAGTACGTTGTACAGTTCCACCACATCTATAGTCAGATGAACTAAACAAAATAGCCCCTAAATACTACTAGTGCTACTGCGGAGGGGCTTTGTACTACTTCCGTCTTCCTCTCCTCTACCGAGCACGCTCAGTAAGAGGCAGTGGAGGAGGAGCCTACCGACGAGCTGGGCAACCGCAATACGGTGCATGCCGCTGCAACAACTTCAGTGACGCTCACCTCGAATGCCATGTGCCGCTCCAGACGACCCCTCTTGAAGTGGTTGCTCTCCTCGTAAATCCCCCTGATTCCTCTCCTCTGAGGTGGCGTGTGCCACGGCCATGACGGTGGTAAGGCTCTTTGTGTGCTCGACAAGGCGCTCCTCCTCCGCCCACAGGAACTCGGTGTAGCGCGCAAGGTTGCTGACGCATGTGCGGGCATCCACCTTCGCCTCCCGCCTTCGGGCGGCGGTGGCGGAGCGGGTGATGACCCCGGCGGTCGACGGTGGGCTGGCAGCCACGGTGGCCAATGATGGGGTGGCAGCCACAAACGCCACCTCCCGCCTTCGGGTCGTGGTGGCTGAGCGGGTGATGGCCATGGTGGCCGGCAGTGGGGTGGCAGCCACGAAGGCCACCTCCTGCCTTCGGGCCGCGGTGGCGGAGCAGACGATGGCCCTGGCTTTTGACGGTGGTGTGGCGGCAACGGCGGCCGCAACAGCTACCGACGGGCAACAGTAGCGGAGCGTGTTGTGGGTGTTCCGCGCACACCCAATAGGGACGCCACGCGCACTACACTACACCAGGGACTGCGCCGCTGCCGCGGTGTAGCCTTCCAACTGGAGCTGTCCTCTGATGACGGCGGTGTGGTTGAGCAACGACGATAGACCGGTGCCATTGGCGATTGTGGGAGAAGCAGACGAGATAAGCTACATGGAGGGAGGGGGGAATGCGATGCAGGTCTCGCCGACCATGAGGCTTTATATAGCAGGCCGGTAAGCATTGGGATTTTGGGGGATCTCACCGAGTCAGGCGGGAATCTTGGGTGGGAAACTGCGAGGTTGCAGGGGACGGGCTTACCAACGATTCATTGGTGCCACCATTTGGCCAAAAGAACGCCCCCGCACGCTGCGCAAGCTTGCGCTGTAAGCCGTCTGCGGCAGCGGGGTGACAAGACGTGCGAGAGGAGGACGAAAGGCCACGTACACATACGGTTAATACAAAAAAACATTTGCGGTTTAATTACCTATTATACCCCCTTCCTGGTTTATAAGTAGGATTTAACTAATAAAATACGAATGCATGTCGCCAAAGATTATATAGTTGGATTCGTATTTGAACATAGTTTCCAATTATTTAATTTTTAACATTCATTAACATTTTGTTGGTTAAATTTAAGGGCAAAGTATGGCACAGAATATAAAGGGGACTATAGACCAAGACGGAGGTAGTAGCACACGGCCGCGCTCTACGCAGCGACGCAACTGTCGGTCGGCTTGTAGGCGACCATTTCCTCCGTGTTCAACGGCTCTATGCATGTAGTTGCTTGCGGTTGAGGCGGCTGCGGTGTGCTTTGCTCGCGTCCCGTCGCGCGCGCTCTGCTCTCGTGTCCCTCCAGGTTCTCTGCCCTCGTCCATCCACGTGCGCTGCTAGTGTTTGGGGCCAACACACGATCACACACGTTCGTGTGCATGCGGTTGCGCCGGGCGCGGCACGACGACGCAGTTATCCACTGCAAAAACTGCCATGCGGACGCGCCGAGAATCCATGCTGCCCGGCCCCCTTTTATTCCTGCAGCCATTTACCTTTATCTCTTGGCTCACACGACACAATAAACACACCCATGAGGACACATACAGAAAGGACATCCAGCGGTTCCAATGGCGCTCCCCGTGGCTCCAATGGCGCTCCCAGCGGCCGCCGACGACAATAGCGGGCAGTTCACCACGCAACTCGTTGTGGATACCCACATGAGGGGGAAGGCTCTCTCGGTGGTGTACACGAATGATCCATTCTCAGTGGAGAGCTCTATCCAAACTATGGAGCAGTTCCTTGCCGAGGACAAGTACCAAGTGGTCGGCTTCGACCTCGAGTAGACCATGGGTCGTGCCGGGCATGATCAGAAGGTTGCCGTCGCCTAGTTTTGGGTGCGACATGACGTTCTCGTCTACCACTACCACCTAGCCACAAGGCCTTGCGAGCATTTCTCCAGGTTTATCAACAGCTCGGACTACAGTTTTGTTATGGTGGACACCACCAACGATCTAAAAGGGCTCAAGGTTTCGGGCTTGAAATGCCCGAATCTTGTCAACATCCTGCACCACTACAAGGTCTGAGGAAGCGATAAGAACAAACTGAACTCCCTGGTTGACCTCACCTTGGCCATCATCGACCCCTACTACACAAAGATGAAGGAAGAGAGCAAGAAGGACAAGAACGCCTGGCATAGTGTTTGGCATGAGAGACTGGATGAAGAACACGTCAAGTACACGGCCAAGGACGCGTACACATGCTACGAGATGTACAGGCGGATCATTGACATGAGGAACTGTCTTCTTCCTACCCCGGACGAGGTTTCAAGCCACATAGCAGTGGCAGGAGCATCACAAGAAGTAGATGACTAGACGATCGTTTCTCCTACTTTAGAATGCATGCAATTGTTTATTGAGGTGTGTGCGAATGATCTGTATAGTCACTTATGTAATTGGATGTTTATTTCAATTATATATACACATATACATGTTATTCTTCTATAGACAGAGCAAATCACACGGCTTATTAGCAGCAATCGTCTTTGTTATTATTGGTCTCCGCACACATTTCTGATTACGGACCTGTTTGCCGCGTATCACACACATCTTGTTCAGTTGAACCGTTTCCATTGTGTTGCCTAATCACACACAGTTCATCCTAGTGAACCATATGCTGTATATCGTACACACCTTCATCTGGCTGCCCGTTTCTTTTGTTTCTCTTCATCACAAACAGTTCATCCGAGTGAACTGTATGCTGTATATCGCACACGCCTTCATCTGACAGCCCGTTTCTTTTGCTCCGCCTCATCGCAAACAGTTCATTGAACTGAACCATATGCCCTGCATCGCACACGCAATTAAAATCAGAACTGTGTTTGATACATCCGCCATCGCAAACATTTTGCACCTTTTTTGACAGTTTTTAACACCACCCTTTGCGATTATGGCATCACACACAGTTTCATCGAAGGGTATCTGATCCTAGTGTATCGTTTGGACCATCCCGCAGTAGTGCTGGAGGACTCCCATGGGGCCCACAAGCCAGGGGCGCGCCCTGAGGGCTTGTGGAGCCCTCGGGATTCTTCTTCCTCCCTCTCCAAGTCCTACGTGTGTCTTCTGGTCCAGGGAAAATCATCGTAAAGTTTTATTCCGTTTGGACTCCATTTGATATTCCTTTTCTATAAACCTCAAAAACAAGGCAAAAACGGAAACTGGCACCGGGATCTAGGTTAATAAGTTAGTACCAAAAATAATATAAAATAGCGTATTGATGCTTATAAAACATCCAAAACAGATAATATAATAGCATGGGACAATCAAAAATTATAGACACGTTGGAGACGTATCAACAGCCTAGGCCGACGGTCTCAGACGCAGAAGCTATCATTGATTCTGGGCGTGCACCGTGCGCGGTAGAGGCAACTGCTACCTCCTGAGCATGTGTTGGTTTTCCCTTAAAGAGGAAAGGGTGATGCAGCAAAGTAGCGTAAGTATTTCCCTCTGTTTTTGAGAACCAAGGTATCAATCCAGTAGGAGACAATGCACAAGTCACCTAGTACCTGCACAAACAATCAAGAACCTTGCAACCAACGCGATAAAGGGGTTGTCAATCCCTTCACTGTCAGTCGCAAAAATGAGATCCAATACAGATAGTAAGATAAATATTTTTGGTATTTTTGTTGTATAGATTGGAAAGTAAAGATTGCAAAATAGTAAACGAGATGCTATGTAAATAAAAGAGATGAAATATAATAAGAAAGAGACCCGGGGGCCATAGGTTTCACTAGTGGCTTCTCTCAAGGTAGCATGTATTACGGTGGGTGAACAAATTACTACCGAGCAATTGATAGAAAAGCGCATAGTTATGAGAATATCTAAGGCAATGGTCACGAATATAGGCATCACGTCTGTGTCAAGTAGATCGAAACGATTCTGTATCTACTACTTTTACTCCACACATCGACTGCTATCCAGCATGCATCTAGAGTATTAAGTTCATAAGAACAGAGTAACGCTTTAAGCAAGATGACATGATGTAGAGGGATAAACTCAAACAATATGATATAAACCCCATCTTTTATCCTCGATGGAAACAATACAATACGTGCCTTTCTGCCCCTACTGTCATTGGGAAAGGACACCGCAAGATTGAACCCAAAGCTAAGCACTTCTCCCATTGCAAGAAAGATCAATCTAGTAGGCAAAACTAAACCGATAATTCGAAGAGACTTGCAAAGATATCAAATCATGCATATAAGAATTCAGAGAAGAACCAAATAATATTCATAGATAATCTTGTTCATAAACCCACAATTCATCGGATCTCGGCAAACACACCGCAAAAGAGTATTACACCAAATAGATCTTCAAGAACATCAAGGAGAACTTTGTTTTGGGAATCAAAGAGAGAGAAGAAGCCATCTAGCTAATAACTATGGATCCGAAGGTTTGTGGTAAACTATGCACGCTTCATCGGAGAGGCTATGGTGTTGATGTGTAGAAGCCCTGCGTGATCGATTCCCCCTCTGGCATATCATCAGAAGAGGCCCCAAGATGGGATCTCATGGGTACAGAAGGTTGCGACAGTGGAAAAGTGGTTTTGTGGCTCTCTACGATCAACCTAGGGTATAAGAGTATATATAGGCGAAAGAAGTACGTTGGTGGAGCTATGAGGGGCCCACGAGGGTGGGGGGCGCGCCCACTCCTTGGGCGCGCCTCCTACCTCGTGGCCACCTTGTGGCCGCTCGTGGCGTTCCAGACTTCAACTCCAAGTCTCCTGGTTTTCTTTGGGTTCAAGAAAGATTATCGCGAAGGTTTCATTCCGTTTGGATTTCGTTTGGTATTCCTTTTTTGCAAAACTCTAAAATAGGCAAAAAAACAGAAATTGGAACTGGGCCTCCGGTTAATAGGTTAGTCCCAAAAATAATATAAAAGAGCATATTAAAGCCCATTAAACATCCAAAACAAATAATATAATAGCATGAAACAATCAAAAATTATAGATACGTTGGAGATGTATCAAGCATCCCCATGCTTAATTCCTGCTCGTCCTCGAGTAGGTAAATGATAAAAATGGAATTTTTGATGTGGAATGCTACCTAACATAATTATCAATGTAATTTTCTATATTGTGGCATGAATGTTCAGATCCGAAAGATTCAAGACAAAAGTTTAATATTGACATAAAAATAATAATACTTCAAGCATACTAACAAAGTAATCGTGTCTTCTCAAAATAACATGGCCAAAGAAAGTTCATCCCTACAAAATCATATAGTTTGGCTATGCTCCATCTTCGTCACACAAAATATTCAAATCGTGCACAACCTTGATGAGAAGCCAAGCAATTGTTTCATACTTTAGAATTCTGAAACCTTTTCAACTTTCACGCAATACATGAGCGTGAGCCATGGACATAGCACTATAGGTGGAATAGAATGGTGGTTGTGGAGAAGACAAAAAGGAGGAAGATGGTCTCACATCAACTAGGTATATTAATGGGCTATGGAAATGCCCATCAATAGATATCATTGTGAGTGAGTAGGAATTGCCATGCAACGGATGCACTAGAGCTATAAATGTATGAAAGCTTAACAAAAGAAACTAAGTGGGTGTGCATCCAACTTGCTTGCTCACAAAGATCTAGGGCATTTTGAGGAAGCCCATTGTTGGAATATACAAGCCAAGTTCTATAACGAAAATTCCCACTAGTATATGAAAGTGACAAAATAAGAGACTCTCTATCATGAAAATCATGGTGCTACTTTGAAGCACAAGTGTGGAAAAAGGATAGTAGCATTGTCCGTTCTCTCTTTTTCTCTCTTCTTTTTTTGGGCCTTCTCTTTTTTCGCCTTTTTTATTTCCTCACATGGGACAATGCTCTAATAAGGAAGATCATCACACTTTTATTTACTTACAACTCAAGAATTACAACTCGATACTTGGAACAAAATATGACTCTATATGAATGCCTCCGGCGGTGTACCGGGATGTGCAATGAATCAAGAGTGACATGTATGAAAAAATTATGAATGGTTGCTTGGCCACAAATACGATGTCAACTACATGATCATGCAAAGCAATATGACAATGATGAAGCGTGTCATAATAAATGAAACGATGGAAAGTTGCATGGCGATATATCTCGGAATGGCTATGGAAATGCCATAATAGGTAGGTATGGTGGCTGTTTTGAGGAAGGTAAATGGTGGGTTTATGGTACCGGCGAAAGTTGCACGGTACTAGAGAGGCTAGCAATGGTGGAAGGGTGAGAGTGCGTATAATCCATGGACTCAACATTAGTCATAAAGAACTCACATACTTATTGCAAAAATCTACAAGTTATTAAAACCAAGCACTACACGCATGCTCCTAGGGGGATAGATTGGTAGGAAAAGACCATCGCTCATCCCCGACCGCCACTCATAAGGAAGACAATCAATGAAATACCTCATGTTTCAAATTTGTTACACAACGGTTACCATACGTGCATGCTACGGGACTTGCAAACCTCAACACAAGTATTTCTCAAATTCACAGCTACTCAACTAGCATGACTCTAATATCACCACCCTCATGTATCAAAACAATCATCAAGCATCAAACTTCTCATAGTATTCAACACACTTTATATGAAAGTTTTTACTATACCCATCTTGGATGCCCATCATATTAGGACTAGTTTTATAGCCAATGCAAATTACCATGCTGTTCTAAAAGACTCTCAAAATAATATAAGTGAAGCATGAGAGATCAATAATTTATATAAAATAAAACCACCACCGTGCTCTAAAAAGATATAAGTGAAGCACTAGAGCAAAATTATCTAGCTCAAAAGATATAAGTGAAGCACATAAAGTATTCTTATAAATTCTGATTCATGCGTGTCTCTCCCAAAATGTGTGTACAACAAGGATGATTTTGGTAAAATGAAAAGCAAAGACTCAAATCATACAAGACGCTCCAAGCAAAATACATATCATGTGGTGAATAAAAATATAGCCTCAAGTAAAGTTACCGATATACGAAGACGAAAGAGGGGATGCCTTCTGGGGCATCCCCAAGCTTAGGCTTTTGGTTGTCCTTGAATTTTACCTTGGTGTGCCTTGGGGATCCTCAAGCTTAGGCTCTTTCCACTCCTTATTCTGAAATACATCAAATCTTTACCCAAAAACTTGAAAACTTCACAAC